>OX031314.1:42283700-44783700 GCA_943737955.2 Myopa tessellatipennis
TTTTTTATATCACTGATGTGAGTGAGTCGTGTAAAGAACTCGTGATTCTTTTGTTGCAACCATTTGGAGATCATCGTTTAGAGATCATCCTTATATTTACTTCACCAGGGGTCTCCAGTCCTCATTTTATTCCTCGGTTAGCTCAAAATATCCAGAGGAAGAAGAAAGCACGAAAACGAGATTGACAGGAAGCAGAAACTGCAAACATTTCATTTCCGCTTCTCATATGTACTTACATTTGTATGTAATTGTATGTATGTACTCGTATGTACGTTGTTGTGCTTATGGTAGTTGTGAAGCTGCTGAGCTGAGGTCAAAAGTTCAGTTGATGTTAAAGTAATAAAAGGAAGTCTTGAGAATGCCTTCAAAATTGTAGAAAATCTCTTAAGTGTTCTATGCTTTTCCTCGTTCTTCTCTTTATTTTTCTTCTCTTTTTATTGTTACTGTCATTGAATTAACGTCATTCGTTGATATCTTGAAGAAATCTTATTCAATCTACTGTTAAAGCACAAAACACACAACAACAACAACAACTGAGACAATTTCAAGACACCAAAAAAATAACCCTTGAAAGAGAAAATAAATCATCAGACAAAAAAATAATCTTTATGCAAATTTTAAGTACACTGAAAAGATGATCAGATCAACTTTATGTCCCTCGATTTCTTTTTATATCCCATTAAATTTTTTGTTTGTTATCATTTGATTGATGACTTTATTTATGAAATCAAGTACAGTATAGCTTCATAAAATGCTAACGATATACAGAATAACATTATACAGAATAAACGAACGTTCAAGGAAAGCTGAGTGAAGAAGAAGCAGGTTGGAATAAAGTGATTTGAGTAAATTATGTAGTACAGATCGTGTGGATTCTAGAATAAAATTCTTTATAAATATTTATTTTTTGTATTATAAAAATATACTTAATTCGACATCTTTAATATAATTCGTATTCGAAAATCGAGTTATAGTTTGATTTGGATTCGGTTTTCTAATCGTTTTCTAATAAATTCGTTAGAGTTTGTGTTTGATACAATCTCTAAAACTGGAAACAATGCATTAACTAAAACTGTTTTGAACATCAGTGCTATCATCAATGATTTCATAAGAGATAAAGCACTGTGGCAACATCATTGCCAGTGACAGTGACAGTAACACGATTGAACAGTGACTGCCAAATTTTAAGACATTTATCGATGATTTTAAGGTGAATAACCACCGTTAACCCAGCCACTGGGCATGTTATTGGCATGGTGAAAATTTGGCAAAGCAGATGATGATTAAGTTGTCAAAGCCGTAACACATACCATATGTACACCATCACCACTGACATTTCCAGATCAACCCTGCAAACATCGTCTCAAGAAGAGACGATCACCATACGATCGTCAGGAACGATCGTCCTGATCTCCATACGTATCTGAATATAAGAGATGATATAATATTGTGGCGTCTGTTTATACCGTTCCATCCTGATGGTCTCGTATTCAGTATCCTTGTTCCACAAGCGCGTTACTTTGTACCATTTCGGTTTAATTAAGGCACGTAGAAAAACATACAGAAGAAAATGGTACAAAAAGAGTGCGATACAGTTTTCGTATTCCTTCATTTTCTGACCCTTCGTGATATAAATTAAAAAGAAAAAACAATTCAATTAAATTCTTAAACTAAACAAAGAGATAAACGTAATTAGAAAGCATTTGATATGGAAGTTTTTTCCTTTAAAATTCTTTGTTTCGCTGCCACTCTCCCACTCACTCTCTCTCTCTCTTTCCATCTGTCTTTCCCTCTCTCTTTCCCTCTCTCCTTAATTCTTTATGAATGGTTCTTCTTATTATTCTTCCTCTTTGTTTCTATTTGCAGCAATTCTTTTATCATGATTTTCCAAAAAGTCATCAAAGTACGACGCGTCGAAAAGTGTACAAAAACTGTTTGGTATGCGACGCATGGATACGGGAGCTGATGGTACTCGATGTTCCGCCTCAGGTGAGTGCAAGAAAATAATAGAAAAAAATAGAGATTGAAAATTGCGGCTGGCTGTAACGTCAGCAAGTGATGCAGTCCGAATGGGCGGCAACTGTTGCTGCTCATTCGGTTTCTTCCTGTTGAATGCTTCGAATGTTGAGCTTCGAATGCAGAAGTCATTCATTTAAGTGTTATGAATGTAATAAAAGAAAGATGAAAAAACAACAACAACCACTCTTATTGACGTTGCGAGTGCAAAGCTGCTTTTTGATGAAATCGATTTACTTAATGACACGAATGAAACTGCGCTGCTGCTGCTGTTGTGTGTGCGTGTGTATGTGAACATATGCATGTGTATGTGTTTCATAAATAACTAGACGCAAGGACATTGTATAAAAACCAGGACACTTTTTCACAGAAGCGAAAGAAGTGTAACATTGCGAAAGGTGTTTGTTGTCTTTTTATTAATTCATTCTTTGCACTTTATGTATTTTTAGAAAAATCTTAAATTCCTTGCATACTATATTTCCCACAATTTAATTATATTTCTTGGGTTTTATTAAATTTTTAATTGAAAATTTAAATAATAAATGAAGGCAAGTAAAGAGTGGGCCATCTGCTTTTTTTTTACTTACGATTTAAATATGTGATCAATATAAATAAATTCCCCTTCAGTTTGCTTAATAATTTTTTATTTCTTGCGTATTTTTAGTACATATTTTGAATATATTTGTTATATATTTTATTATATTTTCCTTATTTCTTCTTTGATTCTCTTTATAATAAATCCAGCAATCAATGAAATTCCTATAAATTGCCATTGAAATTACACTACAGAATGTAACATAAACATATTGTTTAGCTATTATTTTGTTATTGTTGTTAATTTAAGCTCTTTTAACAGCCGGTTAGTGTTTTTATTTCATTTCTTTTTATTTTATTATCACTTTAAGCAGTTACGTGAGCTCGTGGCTTAAACTTGACCTAATCAACCCTCGGGTTGTATTAAGTAACCATAAAAAGGACATTAAAGCTGGCCACCGACGCCCAACGCCCAACGCATTAAATCCCTGGCGTCCCTCGAATTTTCGCACCATATTCACCCCACCTAACGGTTTATCGGGTGCTGTCTGAAGATATACTATGTAGGTGTTTCTTTTACCGTTGAGATTCTGTTCTTTTTTGTTTGTGTTGTGTTGTTTTTTCATACGGTGTAATAAAAATACGGTTTTTACGAAGCAGGGAGGGCAAAACTAGGGTACGCATTTATGTCAGTCTTTAAATGATTTTAGCCAAGAGCAAGGTTTTAGCCACATTTTAATTCTCTGTTTTAAAATGCTTATTTGATTGGAAAATAATACCTGTAACCCTAAAAGCAGCGTTTAAATATTAAATGATCTGTATCAAGGTCACATTTGGTCACAAAAAATTGTGAAGTTATGAAAATTCGTACCAGAGGACTTTAAATCTTTTCCTTTGACTGGTGCTAAAATATCGCCAAAGCAACAGATGCACTACCAAAACAAAAACAACGAAGGACAGACTTTACGAAATTAGGTCGAATTAAGGTCAGCAACGAATGTCCTCGGTTAAGAGTGACACCGAAAGCGGGGCTGACAATCAACAAAAATAGAACGCCAACTACTCGTATTTATAGTTACACACATTGTAAGAATACAAAAAAAGCAATAAAAACAACAACATCTAAATAACAAAAACAACAAAACACAAAATAGACAACGAAAAAGTGTAAAAAATAAAAGGAACTACGAGTAAACACAGCAAGAAAGAAATTCGAACAAAGAGAATAAAATTCTTCTGCTGCTTTTAAAGCGAAAACAAGAAAAATAAAAACGCCAACAACTACAGCAAAAAACAAAAACAAATTTAAATACACATTTTATCAAAAGTATGTACTGTATTGTACTTCCTTGTCCCATTGTGCCCTTTCATTGACAACAAAAGCTTCAAAACACTTTAGAAAATTGTTACTATTTCGGCGTCAGTGTGGCGACTTGTATGTATGTATGTATGTATAGGACTCGTATGTACATATGTATGTATTCGTCTACATGCTCTATGAAAAGCATAAGAATGGTTAAACAGTTACAATGAAAGAAAACGACATGGAGAGAAGTTGGCAAAGAAAGAATATTGAAATATAAAATAAAAGACTTTTATTCTGACTCTTTGGTTTGATATACTACTCGTATTTACCATATTACAGTTTACAATGCGATAGCTTACACTGTTACCATTTACGGCGTTACGATTTACAACATATGAATACCTACCATGGTACTCCCAGAAGTACTACAGTCGAAAATACCATCCATATACACCTACGAAATATGAGTACACAGATGTAACATTTAGGACAGACACACGACAGATGCAGGACAGACCCGCCCTCCTCTGTGCGTAAAAAGTGGAAGAACGAACTTAACATCGATTGTAGGGTATACAAATCTTACTTAAAAGCGAGTAGAAAAGTTAATTTCACGCCGCGTATACTTTAATATGTGTCCTGATTTCGGTCTCCTGATTTTTATGCTCGTTAATTTTGCCTTCAGTCGATTTCTTTGCTTCTTTTTTGAAGTCGTGGAAAAATTTACAGCGTTTTCTTTTTCCGTTCTTCTCTAGTTAATTTTCAGTATTATTTAAATGTTGGCTGGCGTTGTTGTTGTTTTATGCATCTGTTTTCCGTTTTTTTTTACAGAAACGATTTCCGGCGGATAATTTTGCTGAATGGAATAACGGACATCCGTTGGGATTGCGTGCGGTGCATGCGTATGTTTTGGTATTCGACATGGGAAATTTGCAAACCTTTCAGGTAAATAAAATCATAATAATCAGCCTAAAGCTAATTCTAATGACTGAATTCTAATGAATTCTATCCATTTCTTTTTATGAACGCAGTTTTGTCGCTCGATGAGAGATCAAATTCTGGATAGTTTTTGTCATCGAAACTTTAGTATACTCGTTGTTGGTAATAAATACGATAGCATCACAGAAGCTCAGGCGAACGCGCAGGTAACTCAGTGATATTCACACTAAAAGCTCACTCATTTTTACTCAAAATGTGTCTCTGTCTCTTGTCTCTGTTCTCTTATGTCTTTCTCATGCTTTCACTCAGGAACTAAAGGATATCTCGACGTTGGTGCGAAAACACTGGCGATGTGGCTACGTCGAATGTTCCGCTCAGTAAGTGTTGAACAATTACTATGGCGGCCAATTTCAGCAGAATTTATACATATAACTATAATTTTATCTCTCAACTTTATACAAAACAAACTAGAAATCTATTGAAACAAGTCTCGTTATCGAAATGAAGAGCTTCAAAGTGCTTTAATAATAAGATCACTTTTAAACTATCCTTTAATTAACATATTTTACTATATACATATTTTACTGTACTCGTATATATCTCATTTATTTTCTTATCTCATCTCTCTTCTTATTCCTGTAGATACAACTACAAAATCGGTGAGGTTTTTCGAGAGCTGATGGGTTGTACCGGTGGCTCCGGCGCTGGAAATGGTGTTGGTGGCGCCATGATGGGCTCTGAATTCTCACAATCAAATAGAAATAAAGGACGTTGCACAATACTCTAACAATATCTGCATAAGTTTATCAATCAAACATGTTAAATCGAAAACTAAACCAAAAGTTACCATATACATATAAAAATAAACCGAAAAAACAGGTATTCAATAAAAATAGAATTCGACAAAAGTAGCTACCGATAAAAATAACTATCAATAAAAATAGATACAAATAAAAATAGCTATCGATAAAAATACGTATCAATAAGAATACGTACAAAAGTCTCGATAACCTAAAATGTGTGTTGCAAAATAATACAAATAATTGCAAAAGTGTATCCATAAAAAAATACCAACTATTTTTGTGGGTAGCTTAACGGCTTCATTATATAACTACAGTTATATAAAATTATATCCAGAAAACGAAAATGACACTAAATGAAGCGAAAAGATTTGGTACTAATTTTTTCAAATTTTTTATTTATTGGACGGGCCATCGGCTGGTTTCTTTTTAAAATTAAATAAGATTCTTCATATATTCATTTTTTTAAAGAAATCAATTTTATAAAGAAACCAGCCGATGGCCCACCCTTTATAACAAAGCGATTTATACTGCGGTTTACTGCGATTGTGGTATTGCGATTTACAACAAACTGCTGCTGTTTTATTATGCAGTTATATTATACTTAGCATTTTATTTTACATTCTGTACGTTTCTTGTACTTATGCTACGTATTTTTATTCTTCACACCTGCAGCGATTTGGGGAAAACTTTGTAAATTCCTCTGCTATAAGTGAATTTCATAATCACAAAATGTCGGAATTTTAAACTTTATTGTTTTTTTGTTCTTCTTATTTTTAGATTTTTTTTTGGGTGTAGGAATATAAACTTTTATTATAATAACTCTAACAGTTAGTCTATAATGACTAATTTATAACTCATGAGTATAATTTTTCATTTTAAACTGTTTTTATTTTATTTCTAATTTTTTTTTTCTTTATTGATACCCAAAGATTACCTTTTCAGGATTTGTTTTTCTTTTCGATGTTTATTTAATTTAGTTACTCAACCAGGACATAAAACTTGTGTGTCATTAAAAAAAGGATGCAAAAGTAGCCATCAAAGAATAAGAAGAAAATCAAAAATTATAAATCTCAGTTGAATTGAAATTATGAGTGAAAAATACATACATTAAACTATAAAGTAAATAGATATAACAACACAAAACAAGAATGAAAATAATATAAAGTACGAAAAAAGTGTATTTAAACCGTAGCAAATACATACATACAATGTTAATTACGATGTTAAGATCATCATGCATTTAGATACAGTTAGATACATATAAAAAATACAGTTAGTTACGTTACAGTTAGTTGAATATTTACTGTGCAATAAGCCTTAAAAAACATCAAATAAGTCTTAAAAAGATAGATTAATAAAACGCACATTTTATTAAAATGTTAAAAGAACTCGCGAATTATAACTCACCAAAATAAATCGCTACAAAAGAAAAATAATAATTTTCCATTTAATACTTCTTTAATATTTATTTCTCATATTTAATTTAATTTCATAATTAAGCATTATTTCAATATACTCAGTGATTGGTTATTTTTTTATCTATTATTATTATTTCTTGTAAATCTATTAAAGATTATGTTTTGTTTATATATCAGTCTATAATTAAATAAAGTGTGGGCCATCGGCTGGTTTTTTTGTAAATGAAATAATTAATTTAGAAATAATTAAATTAATATAATAAATTATTTAAATTTGATTATATTCGGCTATAATTGATTCTATAACAGTTTTTTTTTGAATTCTTGGTCGTAATTTTGATCGTTAGCTTTCGTCCAGTTCGTCCAACTCGTGCCTTGTCCAGATCCATTATAAATGTTTTGATAAAAGTTATCCGTTAGTTTGCTGAAATCTATCCATCTCTTTTTCCGCTCTCTTTCTCTCTCTCTCTCTCTCTCTCTCTCTCTCTCTTTTCCTCTCTGTCTTCACACTTTTTTATTTACAAGGAATTAACTGCTATTTTTGAACTCTCATCATTCTTATTTTGAATTCTAACTAATAAAGAACTAAAATCACAGAAAATTAACAGAAGCCTCAAAGAAAACAAAAACTTTCTCAAATGTTTAAAATCTATAAACTAACACAAAAATGGTAAGTAATGAAATAAGAAAAAATCCCACCATAATTTACAATATCTGAAGAATAGTTTAAAGAATATCAAATTAAAATAACGTCAATAATATGAAAAATTTTCCCAATCGTTTGTTTTTCGGTGATAAACTTCATAAAATTTTGGGCATTGTTTAGAAAAGTTTCAAGAACAAACAAACAAACTAAAAATAAGAAATAAACGCAAAAAGTAATAATAAACATACGAAAGATACATTTATGAAGAAATGATATACATAAATTGTTTATATACACACTTAACGTAATAAACTTATAAAAACACATTAAATAATCTAAAAATCTATCTAATCACTAAGTAAAATACGATAATAAAAAAGTATACTCTAGCTCTAGAGTATAAAAGAAGTTGTGATCATTTTAAGAATTTGCAAAAAATAGTATAAATAAAAGTATGAAATATAAAAACAATAAATTATCAATAAAATAAAGAATATTAGGAAATTATTAAAATACAACAGCAGAATTTAGACGCTGTAGATTAAAGATCGAAAAAAATTATTAATGTATTAAACGAAAGTTTAGAAATTTACTCAAATGTAACGCACAAAATTATGTTATTTAGTGTTAGTTAAGATAAATGCTAAAATATACAATAACAGTCAAGATCCAAATCAATAGACACTAAAATCGGAACTAGTTTAATACACTAGTTTTCTAGAACTAGACTCTAGTTATTAGTTAAAAGCTAACTAATAGTTAAAAAGTTTTAATTTCGAAATGTTTTTCCATAAACATTATTATTATTACAAGAAAAATGCAATACATTTTATAGACATAAACGTTATATTAATTAATATGGCAAATAATCATTGTAACAACTCATCGGCAGTGTTAAGTGAAAATATGTTAAGTACACATTTATAATATATTCGATAAGACATACAGACATTATATATACAATAATACATACAGACATGTGTATTTAAACACATATGGTTTTCTTATCTGATCTTCAGTTAATAATTTATTATTATAATAACTTTTCGAAACTTTCTTTAAAGAAGTTTTAATTTACTTATAAATCTGTATTCATTATAAATGACTTTAAGCTTTTGTTTCATTTAATTTAATTACACGCCCATTAAAAATGACGATTCCATCTTATAATTTTCATTTCTTGTTTTTACCTTCTACTATTTTGATTAAAATGATTTATTTTACTATAAACAACGTACTTATATTTGTAATATATGTTTCGTAAGCTAACCTAATTTGAAATGTATATTCATTTCTAATAATGAATTGAAATTATAAAACAAAACAAAAGAAAGCACCTCAGAGAAAATTCTTTAGATTATAGAATACTGTTATATTTCTAATATAAGGTAACAAATTTTGTATTTTGAAATTATAAATTAATTGGAATTTTATGAAATCGTCAAAATGGCTGTTAATTTCAAAAAACGAATTCATTAAAAAATAATAATTGAATTCAGGACTTGCAAAGCGCGGGTTTTTTCAATTAAACACTAAAGCATTAAGGATAAATACTTTTTGTAAGAGTAAAGGACATTATTTATTATCATTAATGATAATAATATTGCTACATACACACTCACGAACAAGTGAGCCAAACACAAAATTAGTAGCGCTTAACTGAAGCAATATTAACAACAACAACATCAACTTACTTTCAAATACAAAATACTTACTTTCATAAAAAGCTAAGTTCGAAAAGTTGTTTCTGTTAATTACTGAAACAAAAAAGGGATAAATAAAGAAAAATTAAAATCAAATAATTTGACGTTATGCACAATTTATGTATTAATAAGAAGTGACTTGCGATTGAGTTGAAATATTGGCAAACGCTAAATGAGATAAAATAAAATATAATAAATGAAACAAAAGAAATGGTAGTAACAACAAATTGCTTTTTTTAATACCAAGTAATATTGTACGATAACAAAAATTAAAATAATAGAAGTGTTTATCAAAGGTTATAAAAAGAAGAACAACGTTGGAGTCATTTGAAGTTTTCAGTTCCTTTTACTGATTCATCACTCATCAACTTTAATTGTTACAATCCGAAAATGTGGTACGTATGAGTGATAAAATCTACAAACTCGTATATAAAAAATCTGGCGTGTTCGCTTCCCCCCCCCCCCCCTAATCAAATGCCTCCATCCATTTCGCAACTGTTGATCATACACTTGACCACCGGATTCATGGACGCCTCCGCGCTGCAATTGAAGGCCTCCTCAAATTCTAGCACATTCATAAAACTGCGATTGATGAGAGCTCCGAGTTCATCGTTGCGGCCGCAGTACTGTTGCGCCACTGCGTAGAACATGATACGTTGCGAATCGAGCTCGAAGAAGTCCAGCACAAAATCCTCCGCAAACGCAAAGAATTCGCCCTGCAGCCAGAACTGATAGTCGCGCAACGAGGCCAGGAAGGCGCGATGAAAATTAAAAATACGCAACACTTCCTCCTCGCTTAGAATGTGGAATAACGACGTGGCTGGATCCGAGGTGACCACGTCCATGTTTAGTCGGCTCTGCTGGTCGAGACAGTCCAGCGCCGTGTAATAACCGTCCGTGCTGGAGAGCAACCTCGACGTATGCCACAAATCGAAGCCCTGCGTCGCGAAATAATGAAAGAGCGGCTCTTTAGTAATCAAGATGGAGAAGTACAGGAATGCACGCAGGAAGTAATGCGGATGATCATGTTCGTCCACATCTTGATGTGGCTGCTTGAATGGCGCTCGAAGTTTTAGACGCCGCATTTGCAGCAGATTTGCGAAAAAGGCTCCTTGGTGCCATTCTAATGTTTCATAAACTGCTTGCAACTGTGGCACTAACCAGTCATTGGCGTAGGCGGTGATGAGGCGTGGCAAATTAAAGTCGTTACCTTCCAGTCCGGGCTCGAGGAAAGCCGCCCAATTTGCGGCGATCAGCACGGACTTGCGCAGCTGCTGGAATCGCGTTGTATGAAACGTGTACGTGGCCATAGCGACGTCGCGCTGAAAGTACTGCTCGAAAACGTTCCACTGCCAGTACTCGGCGAGGAGCAGTTCCTCGAACTCGTCCGTGAGTGAAAAACAGTCGTCCAATGTAAGCTTAAAGGCTTCATAGGTGCGCCAAAGCACATAATTGTAAATTATACGCTCGTTGGTCTTACGGAAGAGGCGCAGCAACGCTCTGATGCGGGGCACGTCGAGGAGTACTTTACGCGCCTCAAGCACCTCCGAGTCGGTGAAGTTGAGATGTGCAAAGTACTCGTGAAAATAGTTGCTCAGAACGTCGTCCTTTAGCACATCTGCGTCATCATTGTTTATCTGCACATCCGCGTCCGCTTCCACTTCGCCCCTGTTTAGCTCATCGCAAAGCAAGAACAACTCTCGCCCAATTACATCAGCGATCTGCACATTTCTCCCGCTCAGCAGCGGCCGCAGACTGTCACGTATCTGCGTGAAGTTACCGCAATACGGAACGCTGTCAGGTGGCGCAAGGTATATCGTATGCTCGGCAAGGAAAACGTGCAGAAAATTGGTTTCTACACCATGAGCTGCCAACGTGGCCACCAGTTTGGCCCAGTTTGGCTCAAACCCACTCGCGCTTAACGCAGACCACTGATACTGTAGATAGGGCCACGCGCGATACACTTCCGTGTCCGTCGCTATTAACGGTAGCTGCCGAACGACATGCCGCCAAAGTTTAATTGCGTCCTTCGCAGCGGCGCTGCTTTTAAGCTGTTTGCACTCAGTATAAAGTTGACTTAAAAATTTACCCACCTGGTTGCTGGTGATGTATTCATGTTGCTCGTAAAAAAAATGCATGCGATCCTCATGATTGTAAAGCATGGGCGGCACTGGTGTAGATGAATCATCATCGCTCCCTTGACCACTAGCATAGCTTACTGTGTGTTCGTAGTAACCGCATGCATGGAGAAAAAAATTACCGCACGGATCCACATCCTCGTCCAGCATGTCCACCATTTGTTTCAAGTTCTTGCGGTACAACGTGGATAACTGACGTCGTTCTTTGACGAAGCCAAAACTTCTTTCCAGACTCAACACCAAACAGAGCGCACATACAATATACCGAAATTTTACATACATTTCACACAGAGTTTTTAATGCTCGTTCTTCCACACGAGCATAAATCAACTAAATCATCTACTAATCTGCATCTTCTAATAAATCATTTCGAATCGGCTAGACGTGCAGAGCGACTGATAAGGTTCGATTTGAACAAAGTTTAGAGCATATTTTGTTGGTTTTTATTTGAGGCTCACTATATACTATACATCTGCATTGAACTGAATATTAACACAAATCAGTTCCAATCCAAATGCACATCTCATATAGTATCTTATATTATTGGCAATCTATATCTGTATATTAGTATTTTCTACAAATTATTGAAGTGAAAGCTTCTTTAGGCGCACCTTCTGTTGACCAGTGAACCGGTGACGCTGAATCGCGTATACTCAAGAAGATTTCACTCCTACCGTCTGCTCATAAGCACAAACACTTGTTGCAATAATAATCACGGTATGAAAAATGATAAATGGAGAAGAAATACACTTAAAAAATAAACAGGATTTCATTGAATTCTATAATCCTAAAATATGCACATTCATAGAGAATGTCAACAAATACCATATGTATATTACTTAGTAAATTTAAACTTTATTTTTTTAATTTTTTTGGTTACTCTAAAATATCATTAAGCATCAACAAAGGTGTTTATTTACGTTTGTCATGACATGGCTTCAATAGTTTATCATTGATGATAGTTTATAGTCATCATCATAGTATTTGCTTGTTTTTTTTTATTACGCGTCTAATGCACAATGTTAAATGCAGCTACAAATAAGTTTATAAATACAATCGTTTTAATTATTTAAGCCTAGAATCGTTTGTTATAAATTCACAACAGATATAAAAAGCGTACATTTCTTAAAAACTACTATCAACAAATTTAATAAAAAAGCTCTACACTGAAGTCTAACTACAATTTAGAAAAGTTCATTTGAATTAAGATTAGAAAGAATATAATTTGAAATCTCATAAACTCAAGGAATTATTTTGGAAAATTGAAACCACACGAAAAAGAATTCGTTTCTGTTAAAAATTCTACTGAATAAAATATTCATATCTAGTCTTGTCTATTTTGCTAGCTTTCCTTAAAGCTCTAAAAAGTCACAATGCTGTTTTATTAAATTGATTATTCAGTATTCGTATTTATTTAATTTTTATACTTTGAGAACTTCGAGTACTTCGAATACGGTCTTATAAATTTAAATTCATTTAAACTTAAATAAAACTGCAAGGATATTTTATGTGTACGATCTGTGTGCAATACGAGCGATCAATATCATCGCTATTTAATCGCTTGTTTAAGGGAAACGTGATTTGGGGAAAAAAATCATTTCAAAAAAATATTTAAATATTTTCACATAAATATTCAAATACTTTAATAGAAATCTTTGCAAACTTATTTAAACACTTTAACTTAAACGCTAAAAACATACTCTTCCAATTGAAACATTATCCCTGCTGCTACTTTTATCATTCTTCCAACTGCTGGCTGATCACTTCAGTTAACTACGGCTACAACTGAAACGACGTACAGCTTCTGCTATAGCTGTCACACTGTCGCCATCCGCTCCTATTAATTCCGGCAACTTTAGTAAGCCGTTTAGCCGCTGTTTCAGTTCCGATGTATTCGGACGTTCTTCTGACTGCGCAGAAAGCATCTTTTTTAGTAACTCATACTCTCCGGGATGTGTCACAGGGAACTCCTTAGGATAACGACCATCTCGAAGGTCACGCAAAGTTACAATGCGTTCCATTTCGGTGGCAAAATAAACGAGTAACTCAAAGAAAATCAAACCCAACGAGTAAACGTCCACCTTGTAGTCGTAGTGTTGACCACGCAGCTGTTCGGGTGACATGTAGAGATGCGTACCGACTTGCTGCGTGTGGCGGGCGCATGAGGGCAATCCTGAACTGTCACCACATTTATTCACCATATTCGGTATATCGGACATATCGGTGACGAGGCCAAAATCACCGATTTTTATTTGACCATCTTGGGAGAAGAATATGTTGCTCGGCTTGAGATCACGATGTATGAGACCCTTGAGATGCACATAATCCACTGCTTCAACGATCTGATAAAAAATTCTGCCAATGTGAGGAGCGCGGGCCTCGGTGCGATTATCTCGCAACCAATCACGCAGACACTCTTTGCGACACAGCTGCATTTGTATGTACAAGTAAACCTTATTCTGTGTGGGTTTTGGGCAGGAAGACATCAATATTTGTTTGCCATTTTCGTTGGGATACGGTGTGGCAACAAGATCCAAGGATAGCTTAGCAATCTCGTTGCATTTTGCCAATTCACCCTTGTCGATGGGCAAAGCTTCTACCTCGTCGTCGAACAGACTCTCCTGCGACCTGTCATTAATGTCTGCTGGCCGCACGAATTCGATTTGAAACGAATCCGACAATTGACTGTAATCCACATGGTTGCCGTTTTTTAATCCTAAATCAAATGAATTTGAGTGTATATCAATCGATATTGCGGTCGCAGATGAATTTCTACTATTATTAGGATGGTTAATTGCCACAACACTTTCAGCATGTCCCATTTCCTTCCCCATGTCTTCATGATCGTTCTCTTGAAGGCCCGAAGATTGCGATTCTGAACGAAATATTATACACGAATCATCATCATCGTCTTCGTTATCGTGTTGATGCGAGTTCACATCATCACTACATGCGGTACTTGCAACACTTGATACCCAGGACATTAGTAGCTTCTTCTTAGCCGTTTGCAGTTTTCTATTATGAGCTTCCGTGATGCTGTTAACAAAGGTTGGCCCCGTGCTCCCATCAGTAGGGGTTTCAATCTGAATGGACGTGGAGGACATTTCATGAGCCAACCATTTGTTGTCCTCTTCTTCTTGCCAACCAGGCGGCGGATTCTCAACCCAAGCCTACGAACAAGATAAAGGAAAAGTATATTTATAACTCAAAATAAATTCAACGAATTGCAAATTTAACAACTTACCTGAAAATAGCGCACAATGTTATGATGCTCGCAGTTTGCCAATGTTTTTACCTCCCGCATAACGCGGTCACGTGACTCTTTCTTATTCGGCAGAGTGATGCGCTTCACGGCATATTTGCAGTCATCCAACTTGTTTTTAGCTTCGAAAACCACGCCGAAGCCACCGCGTCCCAAACAACGCAACAAATCGAAATCGCTCTGAAAACGAGAACAGAACTGATCGCTGCCCGAATGCGAAGTCGACTCGGAGAGCGTGCGATTGCCATTGGTCAAGTTACCGTTGTTGGCACTTTTCGTGCTGTTGGTAACCGGACCCAGTAAGGCCGCAGTCGATGCTTCAGTCGCCTCTATGGCCGTAGGCACCGGTATATGGCGCTCAATAACAACAATCTCTCGTTCCGGTGGTGACCGCTGCCCGATTAAAAGATTCAGCAGGACGGCCGAAGTAAATGCAATAACAAGTATTTCTTTCCACCAAAACCAAAGCGATAAAATGACCACCTTTACGGGTGCATCGATGTCATCCATACTGAAAGTAAATTCGTCCGTCATCGTATTGTTGGTGACATTTGCATTCTCCTCCTTCACTGGATCTGACATAGAAGTGGGTGCGTCTGAGTTACAAATCGATTCTATAGTTGTTTTATTTAAATCGTTTTCTGTGTAGAAATAGTAACCGTTGCCATTAACGTATTCGGAGGCGTTGAGCACAGATTGAGCGGAAATAGCAAACATGGTCTCGTCGTAAGGCATCAATTCATTGCCATGCAAGCTTTCCCCCTGACCATCGTATGAGTTCGAACTACCACCAATGATTTTATCCTCCTGAACTACAACCAACGAGTTGCTGGCAGCTGCTATAGGACGCCAGGGTATTTTAGGCATAATTACGTTTCTGTCGAACACTTCCTTATAGATGTTCGCTTTATCCATGATTGCTTTGCGAATATTAAGTGATTCCTGTTTTAAAAAAACTTTTCTATAATGAAATGTCGAAACACTTAGATTAAAACGTGATACCTGTATATAGAGTTGCTTATCATACATGCCCAAATATATAGAGGGCGCCACTGTTGGATAAAGTGAGTCCGAAGTGTCTCCGTTCTGCTCCCAAAGCCACTGCGCTGAACCAAAAAGATCGATTGATTCCAACTCATCGGATGGCCCCATCTTCCAGGCACTTACAATGGGATGGTCAAACTAATACCAATAGTCAAAAGTTGAGAAAACATTACAAACATTTTAATGTATAATTATTTTTGGTTGGGTGAGCCTATGGTCTGGCACTCCGAACCATCTAACCTATATTTCCACTAATTTAGCTAACCTTATATTTCCACAGCAACACATTCGGCTCCGATTTGCTGAAAGCACATATAATACCCTCTGGCACAATGACCTTTAGTGCCAGATCTAAAATAGCCATGTCCAAATCGCTAAAATGACGATCATGGCAATCAGCCGGCTTAACAATATCCACATCGTGCTGCCCCACACTGAAATTCCAACGTTCGATGCCAGTGCGTGACTCAACGGCTCGCACGGTCTGCGTCTGTCGGCGCACAATAACCACATCGTCAACTAGGGGATCATGCTCACTGAAAAAATCACCTCCGTCTGCACTATTGTCTGCAGTACCATCAGCATTTTGAGTAGTGGATGTGTCTTCTGCATCGGTAGAATTTATGCAACCATTCATAGAGCACTCGTACAAAAGTTGACCTGTACGAGCAGAAACACCATATGTGCGGGTTTCCTTGCCACCCGAAATGACCAAATCATCGGAGAACTTCGATGATGAGCTAAGAAGATGTTCGGTGTTGATGGGTATCGGATCAATCGATTCACCATCGAATTTATATATACCACCACTCAGCGAAGGAATCATGCGTACGAAACGCCCATCGTTTGTCAGATCCAGACGATGTATACTTGAAGAAATTAGTGGACCTGGGCCAGTTGGTACACTCCAACGCAAGTTGCCACCTTTTGTGATGTCCAAAGCCGAGAGACGTCCGTCCAGGGTGGTGACATAAAGAAGCCTAGAATGGAATAAATGTTCAGTAATGCGATTAAATCTAAAATTTTAAGATAACTTAGAAATGTACGTTCAATATAATTTAGAAACATTGCAAAAAATTGTAAATGTAGATTTTTGGTTGAATATATATTCACAATATATCCGAATTATGAAAAGGTCGGTATTTCGAATATATTCATACTTTAATACCAATTGAATTACTTGAAATATTTGTTTTTTATGCCATACTTACCCGAAGGGATATGGTAATCCCTTGTTATTCCGTTTGTAACGCATAAAAAGGCGTGGCAGATATATACATATACAGTGAAAGCTCCCGTGGGCGGACACCGATCGTCACAGCAGGTTTGTCCGTTAGCGAGAGGTGTCCGCCTACGGGATAGTTGAACTGGAACTGAAGAACGCCAAGGAACTAAAGAAACTGTCCGCTTATTAGAGGTGTCCGCCTGCGGGAGGCGTCCGCAAGTAGAGTTTTCACTGTATATGTATTCTATATATAACGACTATTCCGTCATCATAGGCTGTTTGGTATTGAAAATGGGCCTATCTCTCCCAGTGCCACGCCTAATTTGTATAACGAATATGAATTCATCCCTGCTTACAGCTCAATTTCTCAGCTTGTGGTGTGAATCTGAAGCTAGAATTTTATTCCAGAGTTCACCATAATAGACTAAAATATACTCCTAAATATGGGCGTGATCCGCCCACTTAATTCAACTATAAATTTATCCTACAGGTGGAGAGTATTTGAGCTTCAGCCAGGCCGAAAATAACACTCCTGATTATAAAATAAACATTTTTACAATTTATTTTGTATGTCGATACAAATTTTTAAAACGAGAAATTGTCATGTTGACGAAAGTTTCAAATAATCTGTGGTTAATGTAAAAAAGTATTAAAATGTTTCAAATTCCTTTCTAAAAACCATAGAAACGTACAAAAAGTTAAACCACAAAGAAAATGAAACTTCGTAAAACTTTGTTTATATTAATTTTTCTTTCTTTCTTTTCTTTTTTTCTAGTTTTTATAATATCCATAAGTTTCTTTACTTATTTTAAAATAACACATCATCATCTTGTGTTGACATGAAATACGATAAACCGTAGCTTATAAACTGATGATATACCAACAAATTACATGCAGCGCTACGAAGGGAATCGGAAAACAAACAAAACAAAATCTAATTAAACATGTATAAACATGATCAATAAGAAGACATTTAGTCATTGGTAAAGAACTAATTTTATAATAGATTAACTTTAAACTAATTTGTTTACAATAACATGTTGCTAATATTTTAAATATTGGACTGTAATTGTAAATTGTATGATATACAGACACATACATATTTATGTACATACTATACATACGTTATGTATACAACTTTTTTCTAAATATCTAAAATAAGCAGACTAATTAGTAATCAAAACTCCAGAAGTATAGAAAAATGAAATCAAAATCTGAATCAACTGGTGCCATAAATAGTTAATAATAGATAATAGTAAAAATAAAAACTATATCGCTTGGACTAAAAAGTTTTGATACAGCCTGATAAAACGTACAATAGTAAAAAAAATCCACACTAATTCAATAATATCAAAACAGCAAAAAATTTAAAAAGAAAAAAAAAATGTAAATAATAATCTCGGACAGAAACAAATAGAAGTTTGTCGAACACTGCACGCAAACAAACATCGGCAGATGTTGCTGCCTTTCTCTTACCTTCGTCCAATGGTGTGTTCATATCTGTCACCACAAAAGGGTAGCACTTGTATTTGATTATCCAACAGATGGGGTTCCTCATTTTGATTGATGCCTGTTGGGCTCAGCGATGTTGCGGCAGCCACTATGGAAGTCAACATGGTCAAATGAATCAATGTCTTTCGAGCGTTACGTATGATATTTAAGTCGTTTAATGCGCCCATTCTAATATATCTGACACTCCAGAAGTACACGTCGCTGCACAACTGCAGCACTGCAATACTCTGGAACGCAATATAATACTCTGAACGAAGAGTGGATATAGGAGACAAGCGAACTTCAGCAGCGGTGTTGATGGCGTTTATGAAACGGCAGTCAATGTAAAGAATAATAAAACTGGGCAGTCTGTGGACCAGGACAGTGGAGCACACATTAGTGTTATGGCGCCCCGTTGCCTCATATCTTTACACACTTTGATGCACACGCGAATCTTCAAAAAACAGCGGGGTGAAATCCGGCAGTGTTGTGGAATTGTTATTAGTAAAGGAATGATCTATTTAAAGAAAACCAAATTATAAGAAATCGCGGCACGTCCGTAGTACGTCGATTTTCATATAGAATTGTGTCAAAAATTAGATTTTACAGCGTTCCATTTCAATAATGAACAGAAAAGTGTAATTTGTGAAAATAGTAGCGATATTTAGACAGATGTATAGCATGTATTTCGAGTATGAAATATATAAAAATAAGTTACAAAACCTTTACACCTCTTTCGGCCTTACATATTAATTATATTAAGTAAAAAATAACCATTAGATTATATGTAGTATTGCAACTAAATTTTATATACTCCTATATATTAAAAAAATTTAAGCAATACCTTTACAAACATTTATAGCGTACATTACAATTATATTGTATTCTGTCCACTGTAATCAGCCACCACAGCTTATCAGCTGTAGTCAGTGTTGTCCATTTAAAAAGTAGTACAAAACAAAATTATAGAGAAAGTACGGATCAACGAACAATACAACTAATGCCTTGAACACAATTGGACGAACAAAACACTAAACACAAAATCAAGTGTCAAATTTACACAGGCTCTTATGGGATTCAAGAAAAAAATGAGTTATCTACGAACATTTGTGTTTAGATAAAGAAACGCATGTCCGTGAGATAGCTCTATTTCTATTTTTACAGCTTTTGTGCACAAGCTCTTCTTCTGCTTCTGTATATATTCAAATTGTTTACACAAGAGAATTGACAGACATGACAGATTTTGTTTTTTGTGCGCGAGGCCCAATTGTGTGCGTGTTTTAAGCAAAAGATACAGAGACAAATGTGTTTAGTGTTTTGTTCGTCCAATTGTGTTCAAGGCATAATGGTGTGCAGTTTACTGTGGTACCTAAATAAGTGCGTCCTGTGTTGCGTTGATCACTGCACCTTAGATATTACGCTGCGCTAAACCGAAATAACAGCGTTGCGTCAGCATATGTTCTGACATATGTTCGCACTTGAACATTTTATGCCGCCAACTTTACTTCGAATCGCATGCCAAAATTGGAAATTCGTAGTCGTCTCCGTCCGTGCGTTTCTTATTTCAGCCACTTCCATAAGACTGCGTTATCCAATTTCTACAGCAACTCAACGCACGACGCACTTATTTAGGCACTACCGTGAGTATTGAAAATGGGCAAAATCAGTCTACTACCACGCCTATTTTTTATTAGAAATGAAAGAATTATCAAGAATAAATGAAAGAATTATTATTAGAAAGAAATATCAGCGTTCGTTTTTGAATAATGACAACAAAATTTCATTCCTGTGTATAGAGTAGCATTATCCTTTAATAAGCCAAATATGGGCGTGTTCGTTCACTTTTAGGTTACACAGGCAAAAGAGGACATTAAATGATTATGTTGTTAAATATATAAACTTCATGAATAAAACTGCTCATAAAAACTTATTTTCCAAAAAAAAATTATTACAGCAAAACTGGACGCGGGCCGCCCACTTTTGCACTACTTTTACAGTATAGCTCAAAACAAATTTATTACCACGGAAATAAAGTTTAAATTTGAACACAATAATAAAACTACTAAGCTAATTATTTTGTTTGGAAAACAGTTACCGACCACACCTACTGTTTATACAGTGACGTTGCTAGGACTCATAGAGCCCGGGACGGTTAATCAACTTGCAGCCCCAAAAATTCCTAGAAATCAATACTTGATTTCGAAAAGTGCCGCCCCCAACATTGTGCCGCCCAGGGCGACCACCATCTCCGCCCACCCTAGCTACGCCACTGTATTTATACCCGTCTGTTATTAAATTTGATTTTAAGGTAGCTTTCCTTATAACGACTTATTTCCTCTAGTTACAGTTTGTATTTCCCTCTATGTTATTATTCCACAAAGAAAAATCTTAATTAATTAAAAATTTAAAAATAAAATTAAAATAAAAACTCGTTCAATTAAATTTTTTCAATACTTTTAGGTGTGGGGTATCTAAGATTGGGCCAGGCCGAATACAGCACTCTTACTGGTTTAAAATAAGTTTAATTATTCCAGTGAAATTTTCAAATAAATTGTGTCGTATTACTGACGATTTCAGCCCCGATGACGTAGAATAAGCTGAAACAATATTAAGGTAACTTGAGTAGAATGTGTGAAAAATTTCCGAGAACTGTGTTATAATACTGCAACCATTTCATCAGTACCATTATGGTACATTTAATATTGAGATTAATATTAAATAATATACGTTTCATACTAAGCCATTTAGAAAATTTACTATTTATTGCTATTAGTTGATCAGCGAAACCTTGTCATTAACACTTAAATAATTTATGAAATACATTCAACTTTATCTATGTATATTTTCAACTATCTGCAAAATTTTATAAGCTTCTACATGAATAAATGCGGTCGTCAATTTGTAATTCCCTAATTAATTAAATAAATTTAATTTTTTAATTTAGTTAATGTTATAAGTCTAGATTTTTCAAATTCGACCCCGACGATGTTGGTAAATCGACATCATGTGGCGGAACAAATGTACCCATCGTTTGTACAGACCTATTTTTCTCGGACAACTTCAACATTTCGCACTTAAGCTTATTTAATATCGCATAATTAGGCTGATTTATAGCCGCTTTACTTTGGAGCACAGTTATTTCTTGCTCCTCCAGCTTTTTTTCTTTGAATGTTTTTATCGAATTATTACCATAGAGACGTAGCAGTGAGCCCCAGGTTTTAATGTGCGGATGCAGTATCTAAAATTGTATTTTATTATTTTTCGAGTATGTATCTATTTAAAAATGTATTCATCATTAAATGACTCACCTGCAGTATTGCCTGCGATGCCAACTGCTTGCCTTCACGTTTATTTTTGCACAAAACTTTGGCCTGATGCTTGCCAACAGTCATGGTGAATTCGTTCTTCTTGTTTTTTGTGCGATTGATTTCGTAATTGATTTGTACATCACCCAAACCAAAGTTACGTTGCAAACAAGTCAACAGGATGGCATGTGGAGAGGGTTCCGTGGTTTTATTACAGAATTCAGCAACGCGAGGATCTTCGATTTTGATGTCATCAAACACCTGTATAATTTCAGAAAGCTTAAATATGTAATGCATAAAAACACAGGAAGCAAAGCACAATTCCAAATAATTTTTTACATCTGTCACTCAAATTCATCGGAGTGTGAAGCTTCAGCCGGGTTGCATACTTGTTACAATTAATCCTTATATTTATCAGGTTTACTATATAAATACTCACCGAAAGATCCTTGGGGCTATTTTTGGTTGCTGTCTTATCAGTTTTAACGCCCGTAATTTTATCTTTCATTTCGGGTATTAATATTTCTAATGTCTCTCTGGCTGCATCTGATTTGGCTTGCTTCTTGCTGGTGCCATACCCAGTCCCATATTTCAAATCGTTGATTGACACCGTGGCCGAATAGGGTGTGGCTGCATTCTCTAACTCCTTAAATTCATAGGTTGGCTGCTTCTTCAGCGCATGTTGTACGTACTCATGCAAAATGCAGACATAACTTTTGCCATTTGGATTCATGATCCACTCCTTTCGTCCACGGGGATTCGAATTGGCATCACCACTCGGAGCTAAGATAGGGAATTTAATCAATTTGGTACCATCGGGCAGTGTTGGACGTTGTAGATTTTTGATGTGTTTGCGATTTTTAGTAAATTTGCGTCGTGCATTCCACGAACGGAAACGTAAAACACGTATAACTTTAAATTTAAACAATTTCTTGCAGTAAGAGTTCAATTGTTCAGGTGTCAGCGATTGTTTTTGCGTATTTTCGTCGACGGTTACGATTTTCGCGGCAGGAACGGCAGCAGTTTTCTTGTTGTTTGTAGAGACAGGAATCGCAATAGCGCTAGAAACAAAAGACCCAGACGGTGACTCAGTATCCACTTGAATTGTTGAAGTAGCAACGCCATTAGTTGAAGATGTGACCTGACTCGATTGACTGATATCAAAAGTTCCAGCTATTGCGCGAAACGGACATTTGGTATCGATTGGTATAGAAACATTCTCGGCTTTGTTTTTTGTTTCCTTTAGTTCCTGCAATTCTTGCAACTGCGACTGTTGTTGTGAATACGGCTGAAGTTCAGCCTTCTCCTCCGCTAAAGCTTGTCGATAATTAAGACAAGGTATGGCTCCCAATGGTATGGCGTGTTTCTATATTTTATAGATATTTGTAGAAATGTCAGTACAAAAAATGCATTTTTTCCATAATATCTACTTTATTATACTTGCCCTCACACTGCCGGCGCCCAAAAAATAAGGTCTTGATGCGGAGCAGACCCGCGACTGTTTGTGCAGAAACAATGGCATGCCACTGTTATGTGTCACTTGCACCCAACCCTCTGGCAGCACTTCAAAGTGATTGTGTCCTTTCTCTTTTTGGTGATAATTGGATATTTTTACTTTCATGTTATTTTATTATAATAAAGTTACGCTCACCTTCCAAAACGGTTTTAAAACGTTCTTCATATTTCGGTTTTTTGGGTTCTTTAAAATCGTCAGGTAAATTTTCATCAAGTAAATTGTCCAACTCATCATCGTCCATCTCATCCAAGTCGGTTGAATCGTCATCATCATCTCCATCATTTTCATTTTTATATTCGCCATTTTCAGATCCACCATCTAAAATTAATTGTCAGCAATTTATACTTGTATAGCAAAATATAGCGTAATAATAAAAAATAGCAGTAAAAAAAGAATTTCCATAAAATACACTCTCCACCAACAACAAGATCCCAAGCTGTTGCCATGTAATTGACACAAGTTTACCAAACCACCAACATATTCCCCTGTAACCTACCAACAGATTGTAGCCACGCTTGGATTAAAAATATCAAATCCATTGGATTATCTTCGTTATATCTTGTACGGGTATAAATATCTTGCTTAATTTTCACACTTCTTAATTTCTTTGTGGTTTTATGACTACTAATAAATAGCTTCATTATTTATAAGCATTGAAACTGTAATAGATACATTTTTTATACTTCATAAAAGTTTTACCTTTTTTAAACACAAAGGAATCCGTTAATTCCAAGCGTAACATAGGAATCATTCGCATTTTTGTACATATAATTTAATGTTTATTGTTTCAGGTATCATTTCTTGTAAATTCGAGACTTGTTTTCGTTGTGAAACTAACCTGAAGTACAGTACGATACAATTTATAAAAATTTCTACATGAAATTACTTAATAGCAATATTAAAAATCAAATTTCACTAAATATAAACTTTAAACCTTATTTTCCTACTCATGAAACTCACTGATGTTTTATCATCTCCAGTTCTGCACATGCAAAAATGCTCTGCTTGCAATGTTTGAATTGGTGTGCGTTCAATTCAAAAAACTCCAAATTTAAAACTCTCAAGACTCTTGATATTCATCACTAAAACTGGTTCAATCTCCATATCAGCACCCATTATTTACTTTACGATAAGAACACTGTAGATAAGAACAACAACGCTCACGCCCCACTCACCCGATTCATCTGTACCGGAACCCTGTACTTCGTCCAGCACTTGAAACTGCCGCAGCTGTTGATCTAAATCTTCGCTTTCATCTTCAACACGCGTTTTCATTTCTGCAATGGCACTCAACGAAAATCCCGCCTCCTTCATGGCACTTGCATGTTCACGAAATGCTTCTGTATCGAGGCGTGGTCGCTTGCTATCTGGCTTATCTTGATATTCCATATTTTAAATTAACACTTTACTACTTAAATCTAAATTTTTTCTAAAGAATAAAAATTGGTTCTTTATATTTTCCCGGTAGACGACGACTGCGGTAATTCTTAAAAATAACCAATACTGATTGAATCCAACTTAAGCAATTGGTACAAATACAATTGGACGATCATATTGATTATTTTAGAAAACCTCACAACTCGCGATTTATTGCACTTTATGTTAATATTTAATATAATATGGCAAAAGCTAATTTTTATGGAGCTCCTGGCTCCACTTTGGTTCTGTGATGGTACAGATGGTTGGAAGCTGCTTTCACAATGGAATCTGCATTCTTTTCTCTTGTTAAACAAGATACCACTGCAAAAGTGCTTCTAGATTTCAATTAATATATAATATTATTACTGAATTAACTATTTCTTTGTTTATTTATAATTTTATAGATATTTTTTATAAATTTATATGATATTCAGCTGATTTCAGCCGTACTGAGAATTTTTAACTTTTTTCTTTGGTTTTCTGTATCAGCGGATTGACATGCGTGGAAATAGCAACAGAAGTTTGCAACGATTTAGGGTGGTTTTTATACTGATGTTGCTGTGTGTTTTTTAATTTTTATAAACACTTATTAAAACTAATCGATAACTGCAGTAAGAAAAGTTAATATACTTTCTTGTGCAGGAAAAATGATGGTCTATCTCCTCTGATAACTGATAAAACCCTGCTAATTCAGTAAACTAAGATATTTAGAAAAATCTTTCAGTGGTTTTGTGGCATCCGACACAAAAGGTCGTATTTTGATCGATTGTTAAATGGTTAAATGGTTTGAATGATTGATGGTTAAATTTTAAGGGCCAATGTTGATTTTGAATAAAACACAAATTATTTAGGAAATTATTGTCATTTCTTTTTATTATGATAATATTGGTATGATTCAATTATGTATGGAACAAAATATCGGCCAAATGGCCGCCGCGACCTCGGCGGCACACCTCCATCCGATGGTCCAAATTTTCGATGACGCTGAGGCATAATTGAGGCTCTATGCCGTTAATGTGCCGAATTATCTCATCTTGGCGGCCAATACACATCGCCACCACATGAGATAACACGGCCATTAAATTTGTCGCGCAAAAGAGCCATTGTTTCGTTAGCTTTGTGGCAAGTGGCACCGTCCTGTTGAAACCACATATCGTCCACATCCATATCTTTCAATTC
This sequence comes from Myopa tessellatipennis, assembly GCA_943737955.2. Classification (NCBI taxonomy): domain Eukaryota; kingdom Metazoa; phylum Arthropoda; class Insecta; order Diptera; family Conopidae; genus Myopa; species Myopa tessellatipennis. The sequence goes on from OX031314.1 coordinate 42,309,645, forward strand.
GGGCCATAAAAAGTTCGTTATCATACGATATGCATTTTGATTTGAACGCCCATTTTCATAATAAGCCTGAATAACTTTAACGCGTTGCTTGATTGCGTATCTTTCCATGGTTCAAATTGAGTTAGTCTGAAATTGAGAAACGTCAAATGAAATGCAGAAAAAACTTGACGTTTAGGTGTGGTTCACATTCAACATCGGCCCTTAAAATTTAACCACCCTTTATTTTTTCCTTCAAGAGTGCATATTAGCTTTTCTTATAGCAATTATCATTTATTTTTAATTATTTCTTCTCTATAAAACATTTACGTTCCACCCAGGAACGATAATATGTAAGCCACCCTAAATCAATGCTAATTTGCGTTGCTATATGCACGCATGGATTGTTTTTTTTTACATTTCTATTCATTGATTTTTCCAAGTTGATTCGACAAGTGGTAATAAATTTTTAGTAAAACTTTCTAACAATTTAAACAAGTGAAATATTTCTAGTGACAATTGTTTGAAATGCAATATTAAACTTTGGAACAGGTTTGACCCAACGTTCAAATTTTGTAGTTTCTTGTTCTTTACTAAAACTCCAACTACAACAAACATTTTACCTCATCTGGTGTTTCGGCTTGATAGCTTCTCGAAATTTGAAAATATCGGGCCTTTTACTAACTATATTAAATAACTATAATATATTCATATCCGTTTTTAATACCGTTAAAATGGCATTCAAATTATCTTTAATGTATGTAAAATAATATTTTGTTTTTAGAATTTTCCAGGTAGAAAAAAATTTTTTGGCGCTCACTATTTAGATGGCTTTATAATCTTCTGTATTGATTTAAAAACGTCTTTTTTGTTGAAAACACGTAGATTTTTACCACCCACTTCACTGGCTGCAATATTAAACAGTTATTTGCGTAAAATGTCCAAAATATTATAATTGTATGTATAATTGTAGGAAATTGTGTAAAGAATTCCTTATTAGCTTCGTTTTTGTTATAAACGAATACTTTGGTGTTGTTTTTGGTTAAAATTGCTTCCGTTCTGGTATTAAATTTGTGTTCATATATCGTTGGATAAATTATCTTGTAAAATATATGTACATATATACAATTTGTATACTCGTATGTGAACGTAGATAGATATTATTTAATTTTATATATATTACAAAAAAAATCTAGATGAGACTCAATGAAAATACCAAAATAACTGGTAAAAAAGTTATATTAGTTCCTTACGAAGCTAAACATGTGGCGAAATATCACACTTGGATGCAGAGCACAGATTTGAGGGAATTAACTGCCTCCGAACCGCTTTCGCTGGACGAAGAATATGCTATGCAACGCAGCTGGCGCGAGGATGAAGACAAGTGCACGTTCCTAGTTCTTGATCGAGAGAAATATGAATCACAAAATGACGAATTGTTGGCGCTAGTAGGAGACACGAACCTCTTTTTGCGTAGCAGTAACGATGACGGTGGCGATGAAAATGCACAAATATTTGAGGCGGAAGCTGAGATAATGATTGCCGAAGAAAGAGAACGTTGCAAAGGTTTCGGCTCCGAAGCTATGTTACTTATGTTTAAGTATGCTACGATACATTTAAATATAAAACAGTTCGAAGTGAAAATTGGAACGAAGAATTTTCAAAGTTTGCGAATGTTTGAAAAATTTCAATTTAGCGAAACTTCGAGATCTGAGGTATTTCAGGAGATAACTCTTCAACGAATTGTGGATAAGAACTGGCTGCAGTGGCTGGACTCGCAAGTACAACTAAATGTGAAAGATTACTACCAAATGAACCCTTAGAGCATAATAGAAATATGTTTTTTGTAAAACTTTAAAATATATTTGCTTCTTAATGACATAATTTTTGCAGTCGCAAAGAATAATGGCATAAATCTTTTTTAATATACTTCAGAATTTAGGCTCTAAAATGTATTCAATTAGATATTAAGAAAAAAATAAATTTAAAGTGCTGAATAATTCAATTATATTATTCAATGAAGTTTAAGAAATGTTATTCCTTAAGATCACTGGCATACAGGTGCTTTTACTTATTACAATAATAATGAAATCTACTGTATTTCTGTATAAATAAAATAAATCACGAAATTTTGATTCTTAAAGCGTACAGGAAACAACTTATTAAATAAAAACATGCGCCAAAATATTTAACCACAATATATCTGTATAGTATATAAATTATGAATGTATGCGCCACGCACAATATAATTAATATTATTTTATAATCAAATGTTATTGCAAATAAACACAAATTTAATGTTTGTTTAAGCGACTTAATTTAACTTAGATAAAATATATCAGTAATTTAGGCTCAAATGAATTGTTTTTTTAAGCTACAGCACGTGGCCCATCAATCGGCATAGCGTGCAAAACCTCATCTAAAAGCTGTAAAGCACGGTGCAAATGCACCTCAATCCAACAAGGAGTCTCTTTGATCGATTGTCGTGGATAATCAGGTCCCCAGCCTTTCACAAAACTTAAACGCAAAATACACAATCGCCGCAAATCGTCAACACCAATTCCAGCAGCTGCAGTTATATCTACAATTAATTTTATTTAAAATGAAAAACATTTCTTAAAAGTAAACCTAAATCTATGTATACTTCATTCAATCATGAAATAATTTCGGATTTATTCGAGCAAAATGTTTGTGTTGATTGGAAGTACTTACTTCTCGGTGGAGCACCAAGTGGAGTGCTTGGCAATCCAGCAACTGCTGCCGCTTGTGCAGCCGCAGCCGCTTGTGCATTCGTGGCAAGTAAATGCATTTGCTGATGGCACTGTCGCAGGTCAAAAACCTATAAACAATGTATATTATTTATTGTTTATCGTAAACTTATGCTAAGCAAAATATTACTTTAATACAAGCTACTGGATAAATTTTATGTACAGCATCGCCTGGCGTGCGTCCTGCTTCGCGATCCAAATAATAACTTTGTACAAATACCGAATTGTCGCTAAGACAGCGTAGCCAAACATCGCCTTCGCCACGTAAATCCAACTGCACACCTTTGCCAATGTGTAATCTATTTCAAACATTTAGAGGAAATCAGTATATATATACTTTTTTCTGGCAGATATTTTCTTTAATTCCTTACCTAGCTCGTTCCGACTGCTCAGTGCGATGAACATTACTGAGCGCACCCAGACAGAATCGGTTGCCTCCTGAAGGGTCGACATATCCGTCGATAATAACATTTGGCTTAGCTGACGGCACCTTAAAAGTTTCACCAACCTGTGTGTCGAGCTCAAAGTACGCAATCGAGCACCAATACTCCGGCGCCGGCTGTCGTGAGAGCAAACGTGGTTGTTGACCCGATATATCTCCAGACATAGGTGTACTCCCTGATGGAATGGGTATGTTTATTTATGTATTAAATTGAATGCTATTACGGAATAAGATTTGAAAATATTCTTGGACACTCACAGTAGCCCGCATGGTGGGCACGCAGATCTGGTGGCTGCATCGACTGTGTGTACGTCAGCGTACTTGAGCCTGTCCATGTGCCTGCAACTGCAGTAGTGCTACCGCCCACTTGAGCTGGGCCGCTTGTGACGCCAGATGCTTGAGCACCGGCTGCTTGTCCACTTGTTGGCTGTTGCCCTACGTAATTGGGAGCACCTGCACCAGCTGAATTCACCTGCCCAGTTACATAACCATTCTGTTGCAAGTGGGGCGACACTGGTTGTTGTCCACCAGTAGCTGCCACGAACTTTGTTTCGGCAACGTTAGGCATCTGAGATGTTGTTGGTTGACCGTAGTAAGAACCCTGTGTGCCACTATTAGGACCGCCGCCAACATTCGTTGAGGATTGTTGTTGTAGTGAGTTCGTTGAGGGATCTGTCGATGGGTGGGAGACGGCTTGCGGGTGGTGGTTAACCGAGGAACCCGAGCTGCCCACTGTTCCATTCCCTTGTTGCTGCTGATGTTGCGAGTTTTGTGTTTGCGGTGGAGGTGGTGGAGCCATTACAGTTCCCGTGTTCATAGAACTTGAAGGTCCGGGCATTGGCATGACATGAGAAACAGCTATGATAGCAGAAAAGTAATTCAATTATAGCATAGCAAGTATTGGTAATATTACTTATATAATTGAACAATTTTAGTGCAAGAATGAAAGAAAGGTTTGAAAATAAAAATTGCATACATAGAAGCTTACAGAGCGGATGAGTTTGAGCTTGAGTTGGTTGCAACTGTTGCTGTTGAGCTAACCGTGATGGTGGCGGTGGCATCCATGCGCTCCGCCCACCCTCAGCCGGTTCAATTTTTGGTATTGTTCGACCCGAAGCGAACATTGGACTCATTTGATTTGAATCGGAAACTAAAAACAATTTAAATCCAACAAAATAAAATTAAAATAATAAAAAGAATTCATAAATTTACGAGTATTTCAACGAAATCAAAACTAAAAACAAGTAACTATGTACAATATGTATCTAAAATGAAATCGTGTTATTGCACACACCTGGTCCCTGGGCATAACCATAGGCACTGTTTCCAACCATTTGCGAGGGATGATGTTGAATAGTACCAATATCATTTCCATCAATGTCCATGCTACCCACTAATGAACCAGCTGAATATTCATCTTTTACCAGACGACTTGGTCCCGATTGCAGACTAAGGCCAGAGAGATCAATGCCCGGTGAAACCACCCTTTCATAGTGATAAGGATTCACGCAGACAGAATCACATTTTAGATCAAAAGCGAAAGCGCAATATTTTACATGTTTAAGTTCATTTTTGTGTAAATCTGGCCAACGCCATATTCGTGCGTATATAACATGTGGAAAGCCTTTGCGTCCGGCAACCTAGAAGAAAAGTTCTATTAACCAATTCAAATTTGGATAAATTTTAGACTTATTCTTCGAAAGATTCAATCGAAGCAATTAGTTACTCCATTTCGCAGTTAATGGAAAATGTTTACCTGTAGCCGTCCATCCAGTGTGCGCTGTATTGTAACGCATTTGCTTGGATGTGCACCGTTGGTTGTGATAGCTGTTATCAATGAATCCAATTCGTCACGTTTCTCTTTGAGCTTCTTGACCAATGATTCGATAGCACGCTTCGCGAATCCTTCGCTTTCGCCCCCCTGACGATGGCACATGAGCGAATGTACAATGCTGAGACAAGCATCAGCGGATGTTGGTGCGGTGGGCGGTGGTGGTGGCATTTGGCCCATATCGCGCACAATAATTGCTATAATTTGAAAATTATAATTTAGTATTGCGCAAAGGTAATTAAGTACGATATCCAAGTTTCCAACTTACCGTCCTGTGGTGCCACTTGAGCGTATAGGTGACCTGCGGCAGTAACACCGACTCCACCACCACCCGTCAAACCAACCATGCCGGTGTAGTCCTGGGGAACGCCCAGGCTATTGCGAGCATCCACTTTGACGGCGTTTGGGTTGTCGCCGTCACAGAAAGCGTACCCAGACGAGGGCCACAAAGTGGAAACCTCTACCAAAAAGAGCAAAGACTGAAAAAGTATCGCTTGCGCGCGAATGCAGAGGCGTAGAATTTCCTTCTACTTGTTTTAAAGTACACAAAAATAACAATGGAAAAAAAGGAAATCGCGCACGAATGTCACAAACAAATTGCGGTGTGTAGAACGAAGTATTCAAAGACAACAATAATATAAGCAGCGAATTATTCGAGGAGGAGAACCGTAGCTGCGCAGGGTAACTCCCACAAGCCAATTAAGCTTTTTATTTTCTATTTATAATCACTATCACTTCTAAATTTTAAAGTCTGTGTATGTTTTTAACAAAGTTCACAGTATTTTTTGTATATTTATTTTTGTCTAATTATTTTCAAAGCCTGAAATACTATTCCATGATTTCAAATTAGAAGTGCAGGAGGGAGAGGAGGCTTAGAAGATTCGACGCTGGATACCAATTGGATATTTCTTTTACACCGTTCATGCAGGTTGGATTATATTCGTATTTTCATATTTTCTGTGTACTTTTGTACGACTTAAAAAATTGTTTTTATATAGCAGTTTTTTATTATATATTTTGCACAAATTTAGCATTACTTTAATCGCGTTTTTATTGAAATGTTTGCAACTTTTATTAGCACTAAAAATTCCGTGTTGAACTTGCTCTGAAAAAATAAACATGGCGCCAGTGAATTTTTCTGTCGGCTTTTGACTGTTCGTTGTTAGAGCATGTTCAAAAAGATGCTAAATTGCATTATTCAGAATAAAGTTAATTAAACATATGATTCAGTACCTAAATAATAATACTTTTCTAATTTTATTGGCCATTAGATAGAATATGTATCTTTTTTGTAAATTCAATTGCGAATAGTAGCTGTTATTAACAGTTAATAAAAGTATAGCACCTCGCAGTTGGTTAAAGTTTCTGAAAATCCCAAATAAGTGAAGAGAATAGTGAATAAGAAAATTCTTTGTTTTATTTTTTATCTTAGGAACAACTTTACCGTTGTGGAACCACTCCAATTTCGCTGCTGAGACGTCGCAGAGAACGCCTGTTTAATTTTTACAAAATCAAATCCGCAAAATCCATTCTGAAAATAAAAACTAATAGATAAATAAAGCTTAATTTAATATAATTACCATATAAAAACTCACACAGTACGATTTTGCCTCAAAATATTAACTCAAATGTTAAATACCATGTAAACAATCATAAAGAGAAGGAGAACAAGAGCAGCGACAGCGACAAAATTGGAAAATTTTCCACAATTGTCGCCGTCATTGGCAGAAGCAGCGGCTACCTTTTATTTTTATTTCGTTTTCCATTAGAGCCTGTGTAGTTTTGACAAGATGCAGCTACCTTCTCGCTGAGCTATATTCTATGTGTTTACAGCATTATGGTTAGCGAAAAATTGTGTGAATAGTGTAGTCACTATTATATTCGGTTTTGTAGGTAGCAACAATTATTCCAGTTCAGTAATCAACAAACGAGAGATTTTGACATTTAGGTGTCATTTTTTTTAATAAATGAGTTAAACAATTGTGAAATTTTTCACAAAATTATAGTCGTACAATTGTTTTAAAAGTATGCTAAAAGATTTTAACTAAGACAATAAGTTATCAACATATACATTATGATAAAGTTCGCTACATCACCCACACCGTCAGTGGCAGGCTCATACACCAGTGCAGCCAGTTCAAACTATGGTTATCCAACGTCCCGCGGACAGTCACCATTGCCACCCCCAGCGAATGCTAGGAGTTGTCTCTCGGCTACAACAAAAAGTTACAAATATTTACGACGTTTGCTAAAATTTAATCAAATGGATTTTGAATTCGCGTTTTGGCAAATGCTGTATTTGTTCATAGCTCCACAGAAGGTCTACAGAAATTTCAACTACAGAAAGCGTAAGTACGAGTTGTTTTTAATGGTAAAAAGTAAAAGCTTCTCAAATTGATAATAGATTTGTTCTTGTTAAAATGCAGAAACGAAATCGCAGTTTGCTAGAGACGATCCTGCATTTCTGGTGCTTTTGGTAGTATGCCTATGTGGTGAGTTCTTTTTGGAATACTCTAATTATTTGCTTACTAATAATATGATTTGATTTTCAACACACAGTGACATCAATTGGCTTTGCGTGGGTCCTGGACTTGACTTTCTGGCAGAGCATATCTTTCATTTTTTACGTTGTTTTTGTCGATTGTATTTTTGCAGGACTAATTGTTGCGTCGTTCCTCTGGATTGTTACGAATCGTTACTTACGGAGCAGTAATCTGGAGCCGGACATTGAGTGGGGTTATGCATTTGATGTGCACTTGAATGCTTTTTTCCCGCCACTGATGTTGCTACATTTCATTCAATTGTTCTTCTACAATTGGCTAATAAGTCAGACGTGGTTTATATCACGCTTTCTGGGCAACACATTTTGGTTAATGGCTCTGGGCTATTATGTTTACATTACGTTCTTGGGTTACAACTGTAAGTTTTTGCTTTCGAATAGGCAATTTATTAAAAACATTACGACTATTTTTACTCTTTTAGGTATTCCGCATCTAAAAAATACGCGATTGATTCTTATACCGCTTCCCATCATCTTCTTGTTATATTTAGTCACCCTCATCATTGGCTGGAATGTAACCTCTTCCTTTGTCATGTTCTATAAATATCGTGTATACTAGCTATAAAATATAATTTTAATTGCGACTGTTTATAACTTATTTACGAGTTGGTTTAATTAAAATAACCAATTAAAATAAAAATATCACACATAATTCATCATAGACAGAGGCCAAAGAGTTGAACGAGAATTCATTTTTTGTTGTTTTTTTTATGTTCTTTTTTTTATATTTATGTATATTATATGAACTTTTTTATATTTTAAAGCAATTATGTGGCAATTATCTCTGCAATATGTTTGAACTTACAGTGTAAAAAAAGCTATGTATTCTAATTAACAAAACTATTATTAAAAACATTTTCCATTAATAATGCTATAATTAATTGTCTATCTAAGCCAAGTCAATTGGATTAATATTACTGAACGATTTGCGTTTATTTTTATTTCGCATTAGTTCTAATTGGTGCAGTTGTGTATGTACCTCGGCATAAATGGCCTTTTGCTCTTCCTCCGGAATCGTGCTACGATATTGTTTCATTAAATCGAATGCCTCCCATGGTTTCCGAGCAGCTAACGCCGTGCGTCGATGTTTGTCATTTAGATATTCCTCAATATTAGCCACCCCTCTCAAATTCTGTCTTTCCCAGCGCTCTAACCATGGTCGTGGACGTAACTTCACTTTAATATCATTGACGGGAACATCCGCTCCTTCTGGTAATGTTTCTGCCTCCATTTCCGGATCGAAAGTACTATATTCGGGCAGGGCATCTCTCAAGTAGAGGAGATGATCATCCAAGCGTTTCTCCAACCGCAGCACTTCGATCTTCTGTATTGTTGGATCGTACATTTCGTATTGCACTTCCACTCCCTGATGATCGATAACATTACGCAATATGAAACGTGCACGTAAACCGCAGCGATCACGATCGATGCAAATTCCTACAGAGTATGCAGCGTTATATATATTTTGCAAGTAATAAGTTAGAAATTCACTATTTACCAACAAAACGGCTAACTTTGCCTGCTGCATGGGGATCAGAGCTCGTCACCGCCAATATGGAACCAACATAGAATTCTGGAATTTCTATGTTTTTACGACGCTCCATCATATCGAGGCGTTCCAATTTTTCACGGGTTAAGTTGCGCCATTCTATTTTTGGATCGGGCAAAAATTCTGGGTAAATAAATCGGTAGTTTGAAGGTACGATGGGTTTCCGCACATCACCACCAGGTTGCTGGGTTACTCTTTGCATTTCCTTCTGCGGCAAGTTCCCAATCATTTCACTTAGCTGTGGTTTTGTTGAGAATGCGAACAAGCTGGTTGCACGTCGCCACATCTGCTGGGAATGTCCAATTTTTTCACAAAGCATTATGTGTCTTCTCTGTTACCTTAAATCAAAATTAATTTAATTTAAATAAATGTAATATAATTTTCTAGAAACCTAACCGTGAACAAAATTAGTGACGGGAGCTATAGAATAAAAACTATCGAGTTATTCTATGGTTGAAAACTATTGGCACGTCGCACACGAGAATAATTGTGAATTAGCATGGCTATATGTGGTATCTTTTGAAACGGTTTCACTCAGTTCGCGAGACAGAGAGATGAGGAAGAAAGAGAAAAGTCTACACGTTGGCCAAGCGAGCTAGGCCAGTAAAAATCCACTTACCAAGCTTGGCCGACCAGTAAATTCTGGAAAGTGCTCTCAATTTCGTGAGCGAGGTGAAGAATCTAGGCTTGGCTAGACGCACTGCGTAATAAGATCTTTGCTGCTCAGTTTCTTTTCACGCACACAAGTAAGCAGTTAGTAAGCGAAAGAAGAGCAACGTAGTTTGCCGAACGCGTGTTCATATTTTCTCTCACTCTGGCCAACATTTGGATATTCAGTAAATTTCACACACGCATTAGCATCACGTGTTTATGAGTTTTGAAACCAAATGAGAAACCACACTGTCCAGCCACCGATGGTATCGACATACCAGTAGTGAAACCGTTTCAAAAGATACTGCGTCTAGCCAAGGCCTATTACTTTGGCGAGGGAGATGATAAAAAATGGATCAAATGGTATTTAAAATGAATATAATTTATATGTAAATTATTTCTGAATTTAAAGCACACAGATTCCCTTGATGGCTGCATTCATAATATTTACGTAAGTCCTTTGAAATGATATTTGAAATAATTTATGAGAAAGATCACACACAAATACAAACAACATCAAGTATTTGAAGGCGCCATTTTAAGATTTCGAGATTCCTGCCTGATACCCATAAAGGGTGATCTATAATGGGTTTCCTATATAATATTTTAGCAACTATAGTTAAGAGTTAAAATAAATGAAAGTTAAAAGATTGAAACACGAGTAGCTACAGCGCCGTATACCGGCTCTACAAACAAGCTACAAATTGATGTTAAATACCATTCATGCTTCTTCATTTTTTTTTCAACACTTTTCTACTAAACTCAGAAAATTGTTACTGGACGTTCCCACAAAAAATAATCTGTGGGATTTCATTCACTCACACTCTACACATTTCATTTTATTCTACTTGTTTGCACCTGAAAGCAATGTTTAGAGGTTCAAAGTAAGGAAAAAAGGTTAAGCTAGAAAGGCTGGAACTTTGGAGAAAGTGGACCTTATTTAAAAAGAAACCAGCCGATGGCCACTCTTTAAATAACTACTCTTTTTTACAATCGAAAACATTGAATTAATTATTAAACAGAAAATCAAAAAAATTAATTAATTAATGAGTTACTTAAACAAATAAAAAATAATTTCTAAAATAAAGAATTTTAAGAGTTCAAATTAAAGTTAAGGTTTCATTGTTTTATTTTGATAAGAAAGGATGCAACTTCCTTGTGCAACACACTTTCGTGAAGGTTGTTTGTATGTTTACACGGTCATGTGCGTGTGTGTGTGTGCGTTAGTAAATTAGTTTTAAAACAGAAAACGGAAATAAGCACGAAATCAACATGAAAACGAAGACGCAAGTGCGCACGAAACAGAAGAAGAAAACTTTAAAATGTTAAAGTTTCACAATTAGTCATTTACTAGTGCTATTTATTGCTAGTGTGTGCATGTATGTATGTGTGGATCCGTGTTGATGTGCTTGAGTACGTTTTGACATACACTCGTTCGTTTGCAGGATTTTTTATTTATTTGCGTGCATTAAAAGAGGAGAGCAACAGCAACAACAACAACCACAGTGAAGACCACGCAAAGTTTTGAACAAAGTTTAGTAGGGAAAAATTACTTAAATAATTTATTGCCGATGTCGTGTAAGAGTAATATGAGCGGTGTGGGTGTGTGTATTGCTGAATGTCGTTTATGTACGTAAATCGTATATTTTTAAACTATTTCAGTGTAAAATAATTATATTTATCGCATCTATAAAACACGGCAAAATAATTAAATGAAAACAAGGTCACACACGAAACGAGGTCACGACGCGGTGTTCGCTCAATGCTCACATTCAGTCTCCTTTGACTGCAATACGATTGCGGTTTAATATTCAAACAGAATTCCGATAAAGTTTAAAATTTCAATTCACAAAAACACAATAAAAAATTCAATTCTTTTACGAGCTCGTATATTAAGTTGTTTTCGTAAGCATTGTTTATATGTTGTTGTTGTTGCAAATCGTATCCTGAAAAAATGCAGAAATGAAAACTGACTAAAATTTTGTTTGCATTTCCAATCCAACCGCGGAAGCAGTTCGAGAAAAAACATCGTAGATTATAGTATTTGAGATGATTTACTACATCTGAATAAAGGTCAATCTTATTTCCGTTTTGATCCCTCTTCCTAATCTTCCCTTCGTTCGAACTACTTTGTTGGCACTTTTTTTATGTGGAAAAGACTCTCAGATGTCAAATATTTTTGGTTTTTGATTTTCTTTTTGTATCAACTCTATTGTCAAATGAAATCAAAAATCCTAAAACAATCACTTTTGTTTAGCAAATAAATTTGAAACTTTCGGCAATTTTTGTAATATTTTAGTGTGCAATCGTATCGTTGATATTTGTCCATCTTCATCACCATCCTTAGCCACATCTCAGTAGAACTGCAAAGTTGGAATGGCGGAAATACAGCCCACTAAATATGTCAGCGGCAAGGAATGTCGCGAGTGGCTGTACGAGCGCAACAGACGCGTGAGTGTTAATATTATTTCTCTGTCTTCTCACTGACTAATTTACAGCCTTATTCCAAGAGTCACGGTCGTCTATAAATCGTATCAAAATCGTCTCTAAATCGTCTCTCACTCGTCTTAGGTATTCCAATTAGTCAAAACTTTATTGATAAAAAAAGGTAATGTGCAGTAAGAATTTTTAGTACAGCTTTGTTTATTAAGCCATTTCCTTCAATTTAACAAAAAAATAAACCAATTTCATCAATTAATCCAAAAGTTATTAACTGAAATCGCAACAAAGTTACTGAATTAGTTCCAATGAAGTCTTCGTACACTCACAAACAAGGTAACTAAAAATTCTTATAAACTGAACTTTTTTTTTAATATTTTGTGGGGTAGCCTATATTTTTAATAAGGGCTTTAAGAAGGTCCGGCATCGATTCCACAACTTTCTGTACAAAGCGTGGTTCGATTTTAACCCATTCCTCCTGAAAAACATCATTTAGTGGAAACTTTGAGCTAATATGATGCGCCCTGATCCTTTTCTCAAGCATATTCCACATATAGTCAATGGGGTTGAGATCAGGCCTCTGTGGTGATGTTTTGAGCATATGTGGAACATTGTACGCCAAGTACATCCTGATGTTGTGAGCAATGTTTTTGAGATAATTATCTTGCTGAAAATAATATCTCTGATATACGCCTAATTTTTCAGCACTTGGCTTCAAATTTCTCTTCAATATATCGATGTATCGGTGGTCCATATCGGTAGTCCGTAACTTCCTCAATTATGTCCAAGTTACCAACGCCATACCAACGCCCAATCAGCACTCCGCCAACGACATATTTTACTTTTTTTTCGTCAAACATTTCTTTCATAGGGTTAGTGAAATTCAAGCAAGTGTTGTACACAGAACTTGAGAGTGTCCAATCTCTTAATTTCTGATTGAAAGTGTTCACCATTTGCAATTTTTTGCTACAATTTAAACGAAATAATATACAATAGCACATATATCAATCTACATATAATTTGCCAAGTTTATTCTATATTTTGGCAACGTTTTTTGCCAAAGAAAAACAAATTTATAAGGTTTTCATTAATTGAAATTAACCACAATTATAATATTTTCGTCTACTATCACTAAAATTTGTATCTTGTGCGCAAACCTTTTTTGGCAAATAACAATGGCTGTAAAATAAACGTATAGTCCTCTGACCGCGACGTAAGAGCAAGACGAGACGAGTTCCGTGACTCTTGGAATAGGTTTGTTACGTCGTCGTGACTCGTCAGAGACGATTGTCGTCTTAGTCACCGTGACTCTTGGAATAAGGCTGTTAATGTTTTAATGTTGCATGCTTCCAAACGACAACAACAACTAATAACAACAGCCTCCCCGAATGGTGCCCGCGTTCACTTTTCAAGCGATGCAGCAGAATACAATCGTGATTCCACCGCCGAGGTGAGTGAAAAAAAATTCTCATTAAAATGTTAAAAATTCAAATAAAAATCTCTGCTTTCTGCGCTCGATGTGTCTTCTTCCAAACCCATGTGTCCACAAAACATGTACGAACGGCAACACTGACAATTATGTGCATCCAGCGAAAATACAAACACCAACTCAATCTAATACACAATCCACTCGTAAAAAACAAATACATTTACATACACCACTTTTTAGCACTCTAACCCACCAACTCAGAGCTCAACATTTCTTTAAAACATCCAAACTGATTGTTGGTGAAAATTGAGTCCACCTAATTCACTGATTAACGAAGAGCTGACCTCATTTAAATAACATAATACATCTTCTCTAATAACAAAGAATATTCTTAACAATCTTAATCAAATGAAATTTTAATTTAATCAAATGTAATGAAATGCGCATATTCTGCATTCATTATTATGATTCGTTTATCGTATATTCATTTATTATTATTATAAATATTTGTATCTCTTTCTGCATTACTTCTGTTAACATTTACTGATTGTGTTCAATTTTGTATTTTTTCCACCCACGTAGAATTTTCTTGTATAAAAAGCGTCCGGTGAAGGAGACGGTTTTTACCAGGTACTACAAACGCGGCGACATTCCAGTTGCGCACTCCAGACGTGTTATTAATTCAAAAAAAGTGAACAAGGAGTTTCCGTTGAAATGGTTCTGTGATACCAAGAAACTCGATTACTGTTATTATTTACCAATTTTCGTAGATGGGTAAGAAATATTATTCTCAGAACAAGTATTCTCTCACGTTCGGTGTTAATTAATTAGAGAAATTGTTCGTCTCTCTTAACGTTTTTTAGCTTAGCCGACAGCGACCACGATATGCGGATGCTTGCCCAATACGCTGCCATGGACATGGTATTGAAGGCGCCCCAAAAGATTTTGCCAGTGTTGCCGAAGCTGATTTTGCCACTGAAACGAGCGTTTAACACCCGCAACAAGGAAATTATAATCAGCGCCTTGAAAGTGGTAAGGATGATGGTGCTGTTCGGTAAGTGGGTCATTTCAAAGTTTAAGTAGTATACATTTCAAAGTTCAAATAGTCTACATTTCAACAGTTATTCAGTAATTTTTACTTAAGTACAACATATTAAAGAATTCCATTCCAATGCCTTCTCTCTTTGTTTAATTTAATCCCTCCGCTCCCCCCTTTTTTTGTTGTACTTTCAGGCCCCTGCGTCGGCCAGGCTCTTGTTCCCTACTACCGGCAATTGTTGGCTGTTTGTAATCTCTACAAGAATATCAACGTTAATTTGGGTTCCGGCATCGATAACGATCGAAGTCGTCGCATCGGCGACGTCATCGAAGATACCCTGAAAATGATGGAGAGCTGTGGCGGCCCGAACGCTTTCATCAATATCAAGTACATGATACCAACGTATGAGAGCATGGTTCATCCGAGGTGCGAACCTGTTGTCCAGAACGAGGCATAGAAAACGACCATCTATTGAAAATTCAAATGAAAATAACAAAAAATCCGAGCAACAATTATTATGGATCGACTTGAAATATTTTAGTAGCGCTGCGCTTTTTTAACTTTTTTACCTGCTTGACATTTATATTTGCTACATATAACTTAGTCGTTATATTCGTATACATAGCATGAACATGCATGCATGAATGCATGTACTCGTATTGTATGTACATATGTATGTGCACATAATTTGTGATTTTGTAAAATTGTCTTTTTTATGCAAAATTGTAATTCGTAAATTGTAAAATTTTAAATAATAATCGTCGTGTTGTGTTATATAAATACATAATATAGTTAATTGTATATAGTCTAAAATTATTTAAAAAGCCAAGGGATTTTATGAATGTTGTAGTATTCAATATATCAAGCAAAAAATATTCTATCAAAGCCGTGAATAGACAATTTTATTTGTATAAAAATAATTCACATTATAACATTTTTGGAAATTAACAATACAATATTGAAAATGTAGAATTCTTTTATTATATATTAATTGCATTTCTTTTGACATACTAATTGTAAAATATATTCTTATAGCAACCTTAAGTAAAAGCCATAAAACCTAAGTAAGCCATTCTAACACACTTTTTCATATTGTATTAAACTTTGAAATAGTTACCAACTCTTATTCAAAGTTATATCTACCTTGATTTATATATATTCTACAATATATTTATATTCTACTTATCCTTACTAAGGACGAGGGAGCTCCTCTTTCATAGCCGCGATTTCCATTTTCAATTTCTGTGTCTGCAGCAGAAGGTGACGTTTTTGTACATCCACATATTCGGCGCTACGTTCCATGTAAGCTGCCTTTTTATTAAAGTAGTTTGTTTCTGCTCTCACGCGTTCCTCTTTTAAACGCTGAAACCGTTCGTCACTGTGCGAATTCGTGGTTGCAGTGTGTAACGGGTTAGAACTGATGAACTCCCTGGAATGAAGAAAAGCGATTTCGGGCTCATCGTCATTAAGTGAGTTTGCATTGCTTGAGGACTCCAACCGCATGTCTGAATCCCTGTGTCGAATCGTGGGCGGGGCGATGCAGCTGGATGACCGCATGTAATCGACTATACTCTAAAAGAAAAGAAGAGTGCATCAACTCCACATTTATATGTGCATTATAAGGATATTAAATCATCAAATCCTATAAACTGATGTTTACCTCCTCACCCTTCTCATAAATCGATTCTATACTCTTCTGCATGTCTTCATTCTCGAAGGAACTTGCATCTATGTCCGTTATTGTCGTGGGTTCGACTTTTACCGGACATTCATCCACGACCGAAGGCTCATTGTTCACATTTCTTCTAGGGCCTCTTTTCTAAAGCAAAGCCTATATTTTTGTATTGTCCTACGTAAATATCTTTTCATTTCAAAACTTACCTTTGCTTTACGTGATGAGTTAAACACTTTATGTAGATGTTCCTCTGGCACTTTGAGTCGCTCCAGGAACTTTACGGGACCCTGTTTCAATATATCGCCGTGCTTAACCTGTGCGTGATGCCTCAGATTGGAAATTGACGAACCGAATCTGTAGTTGCCATTACAAATGCGACACTTGGCCACTACTTTGTCAAGTCGCTGAAAATAAATCCAGACACTGCTTTTGCATCGTGGTTGCTTCATCTGCTGCACGACGAGAGGATGCATTTTCTTGGGGGAGTCTGTTTGAGGCTTTCCTTTAAGCTCGTCCTTTTCGTGAGACTCCGTTTTTTTTAAAAGCCCGGGATCCGCAAACTCCTCTGATTCCATTCTTTCCATAATATACAAATTATTAAATTCAACTAATACCTTTGCTTCTTTGTTTATTTTCTGGTCGTTCGTAGTTGTTTGTGTATCGTGAAGAATACTGTGATCAGCTGTTGCGTTTGGAAAGTGTGCTGTGTTTAATAAGATTTTCGTGAAGGAAAGGATTGCGTTGGCAACGCTTTAGAAAATCAAGGCTGAAATATTGAAATAACGATGAATAAAAGTGTGGCAAAAGTTTACCGTTAGAAACTCACTCCAATTTTGTTGTTGTTATTGTCGTTCTTTTAGTTCTTGACGCTGATTACAACAACAGTAAGAACTTCCCCTGCTCTCGTGTACTTATCATGTTATAGCTCGTTGAAATTAAATTTTTACCATTACTTACCATACCACTTTTGGAGATGTATTTTTTACACTTTTAATGCTTTTTCTGCCATTTATTATTTTTTTCTTAACAAAACGTTAGCATATATAATTATCTTTCCTATAAGCAAATCACTCCAATTTTGTTGATAGTGTTAATGTAGTTTTTGATGCTGATTACACAAACAATAACAACGTCCTTTGATATCATATAGTTATCGAGCTATAGTCCATCGCGTATTGAAATTCTTATTTCGTTAACTCCCAAACTATTCAGGATTCCGGATAGGATGGCTAGCGTTATAAAGGAGAAACACAATTTTTTAGAATTCTTACTTTTTGCTCCTATTTACTAATTTTTTTCCTAAAAAAATGTATAATTAATAAAAGTACTAGAATTATAAAATGTCATTATTCTCCAAAAGTTATGGTTTTTCGCTAAGGTTTAATTTACATAAATAAACAGTACTTCCTGTATAAGGGTACTAATCCTATCCGGATATCTTTAATAATTTAGGAGATATAGTGATAAGAATTTCTCTTCGAAGGGCTATAACTCAATAACTATACGAGAGCAAACAAAATTGAAGGGATTCAACAACGGCAAAGTTAAGTCCGCATTAAGAGCTATAGCAACAACATCAAAATTGGAGTGATTTTCCTACTGTGAAGTTGTTCCCAAAAATTATTTTGAACGTTGAAACAAATACCTGTTACTCTGATTCTGGCTGTTTCCATTAAAATAATGCTTAATTTAAATGCACGGGGACTGAATATGTACATTCAATTGTAATCGAAAATTTTTAATTCAATAAAGCAAAAATGCTGCGTTACAAATTCTACCTTAGTAATTCTACCTTAGGTAATTTCAGAATACATATTTTTTCTCATTTTACAAAATGAATACAAAGTAAAATGATTATATAAAAAGTCCCATGCAAATATAAGGTTACGTACTTTTCCCAATTTTATTGTGAAATGTTATCAAAACTACGCATTTTGTAGTTACTTTAAAATTTAAATTCTCAAGATTTTGCAACACTGACACCACGTAACGGTTTTTTCATACCGCAGCTGTTTTATTCACTCAATCATACGTTCTGCCTATTCCAACGACGGGATTTTGGAACATTTGGATTTCGCAAACATTTTGTAAACTTGTATTAATTAATTAATAAAGTAACTTGTAAAGTTCAGTGAATTACAATTAATAAATTTAAATAATATTTGGATTGAGTTGTAATTTTGTGCGTAAGTAATTTAAAACGCTTAGAATTCTGACGGCTTCAAAATTCGTCCAAAAGCTTGGACTGGAAAATTTTCCGAAATCATATGTACTTGTTTTTCTTTAATATCTGCTCATATTTAGAACATGATCAAGAAAGTAAGAGTGAAATAATGAATTTTCCAAAGAAAGCTCGAAAATTAAACAAATCACGTATTTCGAGGTCCTTAAATCTTTGTGGGGATTTACAGATCTTAGGACGCAGTATATTATTTGGCGCCACATAAGTTAATTGCGCCAATAGTTTTCTAGGAATAACCTTGCAACAATAACCTGGTTATTGTGCAACAGCTATCATATAACCGGAGAACATTTTTAGAGCACATTATTTGCTTTTAAGCGATAAATTTTTTTTCTGTTCCTGGTGTTTTTAAGTTACAGATCCTGAATACAGAACCTTAAAAATTTGATCACAATATTTACTTGAAAGCGGATATTAAATAAATTTTTAGAAATATATAAAAAAAATATACTTTAAATTTAAAATCGATTTGTATCTCTTTGCAGCTTCTGTCAATAATTTTTTCACAAAAAGAAAACGTCCGCATTGAAAAATCGCCAGCTGAACGAGAAATTTTCCTCATCAAATTCAGATCACATCTAGGAAACACGCCAACAATTTTTCCTTTCTAAAAATATTTGACAAACCGATGAGTTCCTTTAAAGCCGCCCTCGGTTTATAGTAGATTAGGATCTGTGAATAGTTACTTGTAAGCAGTTACTTCATCATCCAGATTATAATATTCTACCAAGTTCAGCGTTAAAGAGTTCGTATGTTATTTAAAAATAATTTTTTGTAGTTATAACTGTTAAATGTTTTTATTCGTGTAAAGAGAAGAGTGCGTGCGCAACGATTTTAAAATATTTTATTTTTGACTCTCACAACTAAGCAACTTTTGATAAATCTTTGCAAAATCTTTTGATAAAAAATATTTTACAAGAAAGAACCTTTTTTTGACTACACGCGCCGCTCAATATAATGGATACTGCAATAACTGAAGCCACAAGTTCATCCGTTGAACCCGAAACCAATTCCTGGAGACCTCAGAAACGTATTTCCGAGTGTTACACAGACTTCGACGATGATGATATAACATCATCAGCTAAGGAGGTTCAATGTAATCATACAAAGCGTTTTCGTAGCAACGCATCTGCCGCAGATAAACATGGACACCCCTCTCTTGGAGATTTGAGTTCTGAATCGCCAATGACTACGTCAGTCATGGTGGTCAAGCAACCCGAGAAGATGCAGCAGCTCTCTTTGGCTAGGAATAATCACTATGGCATCAGCGAAAACGTCGAATCGACGGTGCTTTCACCAATTACAGAGATATCGTTAAATATGTCTGAGACTTCTTTGACCTCAGACAAGGATGGTGCCGGCGGTGTTGCGGCTGATGGGGATCAGCAAAATTTTGTAGATGATGATGGTACACCACTGAGACGATATTCCAAAAGTAATAACATCAGAACACATAAATTCAACCAACTTACTCGCATGTTGCAAAGGAATAATAAAAATGGTAAGTTTTTCATATCACATTGATTCAATTTAATTTGATATTGTCTTTAAAAGGTAATTTCTAACACTACAAATATATTCGAATACTTTTAATATATTCTAATACTTTTAATATACTCTAATACTTATAATATATTCTAATACTTGGAAAAGTGAAAACTTTAGCTCTCGTCCGAAAGATGAATTCACATCAGTTATGAGTATGGATTTAAATGAGATTTCAAAAATGTACAGAATTAAATTAAAGCAGAATTTATTCTTCTAAAGACATATATGTACATATTGAAATGTACGTTTGAAAGAGTACATAGAGAAAAAAAGAAATAGTAATAGAGTGCGTTATGATATAATATAAATACAATATATTATTGATACAAATCGGTAATTCTTTTTAGTTCACAATTCAGCTAAAATGACTGAAAAGAAACATGAAGTTGTTAAAAATTGAGATTAATTAAGTAAAACTTAAATACTAATAATACTAATAATGTAGTTAAATAAATAAACGATATTAAACGTACAATAATAAAATATAATTTTCAGTGGTTTTCAAAAACAAAAAATTTTAGAAAAATGGTTCAGGATCTAAATTTATTATGACTACTTATTATGATGAAATAAATTTATTATGAGATGAGTAATAATAATTTATAATACATCATTATTTACTGAAATTAAATTAAATAAATCTGTGTTCCTCATTTAATATAATAAATAACAATAAATACATAAGTTCATAATACAGAAATTTCGAAATGAAAACTTATCTGTATTCTCCAAAGTAACGGATATCACTTGTTTTAGGTTGCACATAGTTGCATAATTTTAGGCAAAACTAAACACAGTGGTTTGCTCTTAGCCAAGTCATGAACCCTGCCGGTCTTTTTCATTTAGTTTGTCAGATTTCTATACCTGTGAAGGTGGAGATTTTCAGAGGTACCTTGGAGATGTTCAGAGGTACCTTGGAGATTTTCAGAGGTACTTTGGAGATTTTCAGACGTACCTTGGAAATTGAGAAATTGAGTAGCTAGTTAACAGACTGTTAAATTTAACATTTAAGCATTCTGCTGTGTTGCCATAATAAAGCTTAAAGCTTTTCTTACATCAACTATGTTAAAATAGAGTAGTGAAAAGTGTTGTCAACTCTAATAAAAAGGGTTGAATATTAAAACGAATTAAAATCACATTTTTTAAAAATAAAAATAAATTTCAATTCAAATTCGCAATTTTATTAAAGTTACTACATATAAATCTATATAAACTAAGTTCACAAAATAACATTTAAAAATACAAACTAATATTTAAATTTACTTTAAGAAACACTAAGTTTTTGTATCATCGTTTTTTAAGCTGGAAACAAACTTTTTTTGGACCCGTATATTTAACAAATAGAGTCGTTTTTTTGTAACAAAAAATGTATGCATGTATTTCTCTAGCTCTCGCTCGCTTTCGTTGATTGAGAATATTTTAAATAGTTTCTCTTTAAGTACATTTTTTCCGAGTGGAGGTGGTTTTTCTTTACTAATTTAATATTTATTTATTTAATTTAGTATATTTATTAAAATATTTGTATGTATTTAATTAGTATACTTCACTTGGCCAGTTTTTAACATGTTTCTTTTATAACTGATCTTTTAATTCTTTTTTTAAATAGTGTGTATTGGTTTTGTCTTTTACTTGCTATTTACTAAGTTTAAAAACTCTTCTGTTGTTTTGGGATCGTCACGGAACTGACCCAACATGGGCGATGTAACGGTTTTGCTATTGATTTTTTGAACTCCACGCAGCATCATGCACCTGTGACTGAAAGTAAGAAAAATAATATTGAATAAGTTTAAGGATTTCGTGATAATTAAATTTTTACATATTAAACAATGTTCATTTAATTTATTTATTGATCAATTTTTTTCATTTCTTTATCACCATTTAATGGGTTTGCTAGATGCAATGTATTACAAGCATCAGTGGTTCGATTCCCGGCCGTGCTTTTTTTAATATTTGTTTTCCAGTAAAATGTTGTTTTTTTGTTCGGTGTTTCGTAAACATTCAGAACAGTTGAGATCTAGACATGTCTATGTATGTCTAACCTTGTTCCTTGTTAATTTCATATGAAAGCAAGGATTATCATCACTCTACACCATAAAAGTATCATTCTACATATTATAACTTTCTTTTTGTAATGTTGGTAATGTTGTGTAAGGCATTATTTGCCGGCAAGTAGCTGCCGAAGCTACTTCGGATGCATTCTCTCTGAGAAGGAGTTGTTTCTTTCTAATGCTGTTTGTTTGCTTGCTTGTTGTTGCCCTCTTGGTTCTTCATATTTCGTGGTGTTCTTATTTCTTGTTACTCATATTAGAAGTCGTTAAACTTGAAACCTTATTTCTTCCTCTTTATGCTCTACTCCTAATTTCTGTTCTTTTCTGTTCCTTCTTTTTGTCCTAATTCGTCGTCTGCTGATTGTAAACTATTGACTGGTCTTTGGACTAAAATAATAACTTTTTGTTGCACAAAAACAATGTCATGCATTGTGTACAAAGGAAATGAAATCATTTTGCGGCTCGTGGTTATGGTTGTCGAGGGGGGAGGGGTGTAGGGATGCTGTAGACTTCAGACATCGATTGACATTTCTTCTTTTACGACTATTGTTCAACATTGCTAGGAAATGCATTGCAAGGTAGACGAAGAAACAGAAGAGGAAGCAACAGCGAAGAATGTTGAAGTGTGAAATATTTTTTTATTTCATTGATTTTATCAAATAATAAAAATCGTTACCCGCTGTTTAATTTTCGTAATTTTCAAGTATAGCAGTAAAACTCGACGCAGTGATTTTTGCACTCGATTGCATTTTCTTTGGTTGATTTTTATTTGATACTTTTTTCTTAATTTTCTTTACCTTTTAAATTCTTCAGAAATACCTCAGAACTGTGAATGTTGTTGTTGCTGCTGTTTTGTTGTTATTATTGTTGTGTATCTCGTTGGGTTTCAACTTTCCAATTCGCCTTTAAGGGCTTTTGTGGTGATTTCTTGATATGCTTTCTTATTAAAGTGCTACTTTAGAAAAATCAATTTTTAAGAGCACTCAATGAAAGTCACTAAATCAATGTACATAAAAGAGGGTTCTATGTCAACAAGATTTGAGTTTTGAGCTGTATTCTTTACAGCGTTACGAAGTTCGTACAAACTTTGAGAGACTCCAATTAATAAGGTAATGATCACCTGTTCACTATTCTGCTCATTTTCGAACATTAGTGCTACCTAATATATATGCATATAATCTAAAATATATGCATATAATTCATAGTTTATATGGTAACTGATGAATCTGCGATACTGATATATACGCGTATATTCACCCGAATTACCGGAAAATTACTACCTCTTTTAAGATCAATAACCCCATTCCGAATATCTCGTTGTTACTTCCTTACCTTCCTTCTTCTTCTCTTGTAGAATCATAAAATACCGAATTCATAATGCTTATAAAAAGCCACTTGAGATGGCCACAAGGACCATTCTTCAGTTGCATTCAGATTCAAACACTTGGATCCATTATTTAGGTACTCGATCAGAGTTTCAGTAGTTGAATATTGAATTCCATTGTTTGATTTGCGGTTTTTGACTAACTTCACCAAATAGTTTCAATATTTTTTAAGGTACTCCCGTTCCTTCGATGCAACGAACCTTGATTCCTCAATTTGTATTTATTGGGGTTTGTGTTTTTGTTGTTATTGTTTCTTAGAACTGAAATGTGGTCCTAACTAACAACGTGCATTGAATTGAGCAATCATCAGTTTTTTCATGTTTGTGTTTCCTGTAAAAAGAGTAAAAAAGCAAACCAAGTCCAAGTCAAGTCTCTGAACGAATGCTATTGTTTTAAGAGAATACATATTGTAATGTGATGAGGGGTCAAATATTTCTTGTGCAACTCGAACAACAACAAGAACAACAAAAGCAACAACGACAAGGAAAAGCACAAAACGGTCAAAAGCATGCGTGACCCTTGCTGCTATGTATTTGTTTGTCCAGGTTTTACAATTATGAGTAAAAAAAAATAAAATATAAAGAGAATAATAGCAAAGTAGAATCAAAGAACCTCGGGAAGGCGGAGAAAGAGGAGGAGTTTTTCTTAACTTTACTTCTTTTTTTAACCTATTTTTCCCTACTTTTTCTTTGCTCTTAACCTAGTTAAAGTTTTAAAATCATAGTCAATTATTCTAAAGAAGTAATCATAAACAACAAGCAACTGCAACCAATAACAATAACCAACAACAACAACACAATCACAAAAGCAGCAACAATTACACAACATTTGAGTGGCAGTTGGGTGAAGAATGTCGCGCAAGAATAACTCAGCACAAACACACATCAAATGCACACAGAAAACAACTGCGCATGCGCGCCTTTCCTCTTCTTCTTCCCCTCCTTCGTCCTTACTTTTGCTGAACTCCAGCCAGAAACCAAATAAAGGGTGATGGTTGTTAGTAAGCCAGTCATTTGTGTATATTTGACATTTTTTCTACATCTCATTTGTTCCATATTTTTTATACTTACGATTATGTCTATTATTAGATTATTATTCCTCCTTCTGCAGCTTTGACAGGATGTAAGAGAAAACGGCCGCCCAATCATCCCCACCTTCTTATGGAAAACTTGTACAAATCTATTTAATTTTCATTTGTTGACGATAACCGACGACGGCTGCGTGTTTTCTTTTTTGGCGTTTTTTTTCTTTTCTTTTCTTTCATTCGTATGCATTTTATTTTACTTCAGGCATTTGTGTTTTTTCTTTATTCATCTATTTTCCTGTGTTTTTTCATTGTTTTTTTGGTCTGTTTTTTATGATCCTCTTAGATTTCATTTCCAACACATTGACTCGTGCCATCAGTCATCATTGTGAAAAAAGACCTCATTATAAATCGCATTAATGAAGTGAATTATGTATATAAATCATACAAAACAATATCTAGATTTGTCAGAAGTGTGGTTATTATTCCAAGTATGTTTCATGTGTTTATAGTAAAAAATAATGTTGCATATTTGAAGGAGGAATCTGAATATTGCTTGTGATTTGGTTTTTTTATAAATGTTTTTAAGTTAATTGATGTACTCGAAATTGATTCGATTTTAAATTTAATCTTTATTTAATTTTTAATTGTATTATAATTTTTTAGAAATGTTTTTCTCTTCGTCTTTTACTTATAACGAATTATAACTTTTGTACGAATGGATAGTTTTTTATTAATGTACCTTCGTTGTTGTTCACCTTTATTTATTGTATAACTGTTCGCTATTTTGATCTGTTCTTATCTAGTTTTTTCAACCTTTTTCACACTTAAACTCCTTTTTTAAGGATTCATTCATTCGATCTGCCCGAATTTCGGCAGACTGTTTTTATTTGGCGCGTGCGTATATACGAGTATGTATGTATGAATGCCAGTCCTTGGCCAGACGTCGCACATGCGTTTTAATACAGTTCTAATGTGAGGGTGCATAAATTTCTCCTGCTTCTTCCTTACAATTTTTGACTTTTCACCCTCATACACCAGGTTTTCTTCAACTTCCTTCCTTCCTTCCTTTAAGGATACTTTAGAAACACCCTCAATGCGTTTGACAGCTATGAAGTTTGAGTTAAGTACAAAAGAAACGCAACGGCGCATGTTTTGAGCGCCATAAAATGTAGGAAGAAATAAAGAAGGAGCGAAAGACTGAGGGAAGGAAGAGAGAAGTAAAGGAGGACAGGAGGAAGGTGCAAACTGCAGTCACCACGTCATTCGCTCACTCACGCACGCCAACAATGAGATACGTCACGTAAATACAAACACACACACACACACACACATACTGCTGCTCCTTCTGCTGGCGTTAAGAAAAATCCCTTCGCTGATTTCGAGTCAACTGTGCTGCCATATGCATTGACTGACTGTCCTTCCTCGGCTGAAACTTTTGGAGGGAATTCCCTGTGTACCACCATGAGGTTTGCAAAATTTCCAGGTGTCGTTGACACCGGGCACGAGATTCATTGCTATAACGAATGCATTAAGAATAAGAAATTTTGATTTTCTTATTGTAATCGTTGTAATTGTTGTATAATGTATTAAAACTAGAACGAGGCTAGCGGATTACATTGTTTGCCTTTATAAGAATGTACAGTTTATTTGTAGTGATTGTGTCACAAAAGTATTCATCTACAGCATTCAAAGAACATTGTATGAGCTATCATTGAAAGGACCTAATTGGCAATGAAGACAGAGACGGAGTGATAGAGAAACAGACAGGGAGAGTGAGAGTGAAGTCAGAAATTATGTTAGTTAGAACACACGAGCTACTCATCATGTTGTAAGGAAAGTCAGCGGTTGCTGACCGCTATTTACTCTCTATACTTGGACAACATGTGGAGCTCATTGATCCGAGCTAATGGATGCCCGGTAGAGCATAAGAGTAAAACGAATCAAAATAATTTGAAATTGAAATACGGACCTACTTTAGATTTGGAGGACGAACGTGGAGAAGCAATAGAATATCTATAAAGTAATAACAATAGAATCACTTCAGAGCTTCGCCCGAACAGATCTTTTTAAATTTTTCTTCTATTCTATTCTCTTTTTTTCTAATTCTTGAATTCTTCTTCTCTTCTAAATATCGTCTATGCTTTAGCTTATTATTCTAATAATAACCTTGTATCTTCTTATTCCTTTTAAAAACATCCTTACTTATCCGTATTTGTCTCTGATAGAAAATAGGCTTTTTTATTCAATTTGTCTCATAATTAATTTCCACAATAATACGACATGATTATTTTTTAAACTCATCTAAAATTTGCATTATAATGCAATCTTCAACCTTCTTAAAGATCGACCCACAAGAGCAGCAGATCTTTTTTATTTATATTAATTTCCTTTATCATCAATTGCAAAAGTAACGCCCCTTCTTATCGAATGGATGCTCAGCGGCTTTATTACTCATTTTAGGCATTCTTAAAAAGTCGTATCAAGGACGATATTTACGCATTGAGACAATAAAAAGGATGCAAAATGCTTTTAAGGATGGCAATAAAGTCACAGCGTATGCCAAAGTAATAAAAAAATGCACACAACTGAAATAAATCAAATAAAATCTTTTGTGCATCTTCGGCAAGCCATTTCTTTTTTTCATTGCATTTTTAACACCTAATAAAAAACGGCGATCCTTTGAATATCAATCGATTGCAACATCAATAAATTTGCCGAGTATTTTAATAAAGGTACTCGGAGTTGCCATTTGTTTTTGTTGTTGTCTTTGATGCTGGCTTTCCATTAAACCATTCATCAACTCACCAACCCTGCTTAATTCACCACTAATCGCAGCAACTCTACTTTTGTAACCGTCATAAAAGTTGATAAGAGTTGCTGCGAATATTACGCAGTCTCCATAAATTTGTTTCCGAAAACCTGTCCTGGATTTGTTTTGTATCTGAGCGAACCTCTCAAACCACATCCGACTTTATAACTTCGAACTCTTACATCAACACCCGGTCTTAAGTTTGACCCTTTTCTAATAGCAACCATTTTCCTTTTGTTATCCTTTCACTTATAATTATGCGCTTGGCCACGATCTCTTCTTTTTATTTTTTATTCGCGTTTCTTAGTTTTACAATTAATTTATTTAGGTTTTCTACACCTTTGGTCACTTGTTTTTTATGCTAAGCGTGAAATTATGATCGTGCTTCTTTCGCGGCCGCGATCCGTAGAGATGTCCGTAAAGATCCTTTCTTGTGCGTCGTCACACTTACGTATTTTGCTGCACTAAATATTCACGATTCTCGATTTTTTTTCTTACATTGTAAATCATTCATCTTCATTACACGTCATAAGTAGAGCATAATTTTTCCCAAGGGTTCATAACCCCTTCCTTTTCTAGTCCAGAGCTACGCTAAGCCAGGGTTCAAGTACTGGTTCTTTGATTAGATTTTTTTTTCTTTCTCTCAATTTTCTCGCGTTGCTCTTGCTTATCCTTTTTTATTGCTTTTTTGTGTCCTTGCTGCAGTGTGGAATTTTAATTTTCGTTCGGTTCCGTTAAATGCGGATTGTTGGTTGCGCAGTTTTTCACTGATGACCATTGGTCATTTCATTGCCACGCCGCAAGACCAGTTTAAGTTTTAATAAACTCGCCGCATGACCTTGCTTCTTGCTGATCGCATCAGAAGCTTCGTTGCGCTTAAGTTAACGCAATCGCGCGCATCTGATCGCTAAACAAACATTTAGATTTCGTGAAAATCCTTTTGTCCTCCCTTCGATCCTTGCTTGACTTATGCACGGTCAAGTTAACGTTTTGTTTACTTCGGAAAAGTTTCTTTGTTTTCGCTCCACTCCGTCGAAGGTTTTTTATTGCTACTTTTGTAACCTTTCTTTAAGTTCTTTCTTTCTTTCCTTCTTTTGTTATAGTATTTTCTTTTATCTGATTTTATAGCTACGAGTTTCTCTTCGGATTTTGTTTACTTACGCTTATTATAATATTTGCACTTGAATTCTATTTGTTCTGGTTGACCAATGGTCAGTTCGTATAGCTTCGGTAAGATCGGTGTAAAGTTGGCGGTATCCCTGGCGGTGTAAACAGGGTTAAGTGATCCTGTTTTTTTATTTTTATTTGTTTGTCCTTTTCATTTCATTGCAATTCACTTTTCGCCTTTGTTTTTTTAATGTTTGCTTATGTTTCTTTTTCTCTGGAATTAATTTCTTGGAAATTTTAATTTAGGTAAACTGGAATTTATCAGATTATGATATTAATTACAACAGGAAATGCAATGCCTAGTAATTTGTTTTTATAGTAATTGCTTTTAAAGTGTTCTATTCTATCACAACATCATGTTTTTAGTACAACAAAGAAAGTAAGGTTTATGTATATACGAGAACATGTATGCAAAAAACAAATAAATAAGTTTTCAAGAATATTTCAAATCATTTAATGTTGTGGACTACTGGGCTAAAATCTACTCCGCCGGTCAAGCGATAATAAAGGCATTGATCTGTGTGTATAAACTCCCCCACTGCACCAATAAGTCAGATGTCCCTCAAGACTATGGCTGCATACATTCTAGCATCCATTTAATTTGGGTGGCCGGTCACAGTGACAAGGTATCAGAGGATTGTCAGAGGTAATTCTGGAAAAAGAGACCCCCATGCTGGAGGAGGTACACATCTCTACTGACTTTTACTCACAACAATTTCGCGGAGGGTTCCAACTGGTTGAAAGACCTCGTCGAAATCTGCGGTCGAGGTACCAACGGTGTAGACCAATTTTGGTCTTGCGGTTGTTTTCTCAGAGAAATTTGAAGGTTCTGACTTTGTTGCGAATCTAAAATTGTGCACATCCCAATAGCAAGATTCTTTCGCGAAGAACTTTCGCTGTATTGTAACATCTGCTGTTTTATTGATCCTTACATGGCTTCCTTCCTAATGCACGGATTTCGGTATCACTCACCTCACATACGAGTACATACTTTCCCTAAAATGGGAAAAATACATGTATTTCGTTACTTTCATTTCAGTCTCAGCCGTCTTTTAGATTGCACACATCTCGAAGTAAGTAAGCGAAATTCTTCCCCCGACGAGCGGAATCTTAACTCTCGTTGCACTTATAAATTGCAAATTTATTTCTTCTTCTTAACATCTTAAATGTGCTGTTTTTTCCAGTGTTTAAATTCTTCCGTCCCTTTTGGGTGGCGTTTGAAAAATGATCATCTGTTTGCAGGCCATTACTGCTACTTTTCCTTCATCTTCTTCATCATCATCATCATCATCATCAAATTCATGTAACCGGCCGTTATTTTTATCGTCTTGAATTGCATTAAATCTCATCACAGTGTTGAACATGGATCGTCATCATCAGCATCATCCACGACTTGCTTTGAAGGGTGATTTTCATTGTGGTTGTTGTTGGTTAACGATTTTTCTTTTCCTTAGCCTTGGGTGGGGAGATAGAGGCAGCTAGTTTTTCACCGCTGCCGATCATAGCTTAAGTCATTTTTCTTTAACTGTCAAATGAAATGCGTTTGATGCGTTGTGTCATTAGTTCTTTGTTCTTGTTGTTGTTTATTTTTATTCTTATTTGAACTTTTTCTCCCCTGTATAGATTATGAATTTTTTTTTCAAATTTGTTTTTCGTATTTTTTTTTTTGCATTTGCGAATTCACCATTTGTAATGGAAATTGATTCAAACATTCGATTAAAAATCTTTGCGTCCGAAAGCAAAGAAATTTATTTAAATGAGCATATGTGAGTATTGATGCACTTACAGTGAACTCGCGATATCGTGAACTAACACAGTCGTAAGTGTTTACAGTTACGAGATTGGCAGAAATTAAATAAATGCGGACACAGAGATGGCAAAAATTGACACCGAGATGGCCAAAATTAGCACTTGAACGATGTTAATTGATGTTAACCGAATGAAAGCTTCTATGAAATTTTGTTCACGTTTACTCGCTTTAATGTTCTGTTCGCTTTACTGGGTAAAAGTTGTTCACCTTTTTGGACTTTCATTTTATTGGGATTTTACCGTAATGGATGTTCACCTTATCGTGAGTGCACTGTACATGTTTCTCAAAACTAAACTTTTTTCGTTCTGATTGTTAGATGTTGGAAAATTCTTGCTTTTAAGAGATATTTGAAAGAACTGTTTGTTAATCTGCCTTGATTATCGCACTGTATACACTTATAAGATATACGGGAGCATATAAAATACCAGATAATGACCCTATCTGTCTGTTACCTGTTATACGAGTATACTAGATATTTAAATGAGTTTTTCTTCATTCCTCTACAAAATCACAGTGCAAAAAGTGATCAAGTAGGATCTTCATAGTTCAATTTTTATTGTTCGTATATGGCAGCACCCTTTTCTTTTCCACCGATGTCATCAATGCAATTTAGCACCATTACTTCTTGGATTTACCATCCATTCACAATTTTTTAATGCCCTGTAAGCATCTTAAATTGAAAATTGCAAATCGAATTTCACTTCACAACAATAAATAAAATAAATACCCTTCAATCACAGAAAAACATTCACAGAGATTGCATTATTATTGGCAAAACTCATCACCATGATTCAAGGCAAGCGCGAAAATCTCTGTGAGAAATACATATCTACATATGTATGTTTGTATGTACAAAAGCCGGTCGTCGTCGTCGACTTCCTTCGGCTGCAACCGAAGCACGTACGATTCTAGAGTATAACCGAGAGTACCTTGCATGTTGCTTGTTGTTAATATCCTTTATTGTTGTTGTTGCTGTTGTTGAGCTTACTTAAAATTTGCATCAATCATTCGTTTCGGTGTGTTTTTTATATCATATCACAACCTTCCTCACTTTTTGCTAACCTTTTTAATTTGCCATTTGGCAAATTTTTTTTGGTGGTTTCTTGTTAAACGTAATTCTTTATGCAGAGCCACCTGGGAAATTGAAAATTTCGCCGTCAGTCATAACAGTGTTTATTTTGTTGTTGGCATTTATAGTTATTTATAGTTAATGTTATGTATGCGTTTGTTGCGTTTATTTTCACTATTTATTGCAAAGGGTGGCAGTCAGGTATTCAAACAGTCTGTATGTTTCCCTGCATGTCTGTCCTGTCTATCTGTCAGACAGTCAAGGACCTTTAGATATACTACTACTGACGTACATATGTATGTACATATGCATGTATGTACTTATGGTAGGGTTCAACCTTGCATAAATAATTTGCAATTTATCTCATTTCGTTCCAATGTATTTGCATTGATTTTTTATCGAATTTCCATTTGTGTTTACCATTTCAATATTTGCAAAACAAATTTATTTATAGTTTAATAATAAAATGAATCCCTCTCGAGGATGAGGATGGCAATTTTCAATCAACTGCAGCTGTGCTCATCAGAAGCTTCAAGTTTTACTGAAATTTCCAATTAAATGTCTTGAAATTCTACAGCAAATTAACTCTAAGAAGATGTTAATCAGACAAGGAGTTTTCAGGGAGGAGGGTTAGGGGGTTGTTGGAATATTTGTTGTCTTCGAGGTCAAGACTAGAGCAGAAGGGGTCTGAACTGAACTGAAACCTACTTTGGTGGTTTGTCGTTTAAAATAGGGGGGGACAACGACCTCCTAACAGCGAGTTCTAGGACCACCCTAACCACACACCTAAATGGGCTATATTCCCAAGTCGCAAGACTTTTGGGGGCGACAATTGGTATTGGTGTGTATAATCATACCGTGCATTTAATGAAATCGATTTGAGAGGGAAGAAGATGGTCTGAAAAGGGTAGACTAAGTCAATCGGCGCATATATTTTTCGCACATCTCCTCCCTTCCTAAACTCTTTGTCATTCTTCCTCAAATTTAAGTCACATCAGTTGATTACCATGCATTCCCTTTCTTCATTTTATTGTGTTTATAGTAGACGACAATTGTGTCTGTTGTTTCTATACATGTCCTTTGACCCCTCTTTATATTGTGTGTATATATAAACTACTAGTTTTCTGAACAAACAAAAAACACGCTTGGTGATCATCACGAAAAACAAACCTTTCAAAAGAAAAAGAAGGAAAAAACCTTTTTTCCAACGGGTCAACTATGTGTATCCATAGCATAGCATAAAGCATATTTCATTTCCAAAACTATGTAAGAAAGCACCCAAAAGATGCTGGATTAGGCGAAAAGCAAAAACAACAAGATTGCGCGCGCGCGGCAAAGTATCACAGCGCAATTTTGAAACTGGACTTGAGGAGTTCCAGCTCAGTCTTGTTCGTGTCTGTCTGCTGTATGCAGACCCAGTGTAAACAGGTCTGGCGGTCACTCTGGTCGGGCTTTTGATATATTGTCCATCAGCTTACGGAACTGAGTTGCCTGTCGACTGGAAGTTTTGCGCTGAACAGAAAGCTGAAGGCAGACAAAAGGATGCGAATTGGACCACTTTTCGGAAAATTAACAGCTTTTCATATTTGGATAGTTTCCACATGTAAGAAAATAAGAATTTAGGGACTTTTGTGTTTGTAATAAGCTCAACAATTATGACATTACGATCATGATGATTAACGCTTAAAGTCGTCTACTGGCTGCTTGCTTGTAAGGGAAGGATGCTTTAATAAATGTTTTGTTTGCTTTCCAGTTTTTTAATTCATTACATTAATGTAGATTTTCCTGGCAGCAGCTGCAACAATTATGTGGAAAACAAGAGAAAAACATTAAGAAGAAGATACGAAGTTGCTTTTTAATTTAGCGTTAGACAAATTAAAGAAAATTGCATCGAATTTGGTGCTTCGGTGCTCCGCGAATTCAGCTGCTTTGGCCCTTGATGGAAGCAATCTTTTATCTATCGATAAGGATTATAAGTTATCGACTTCAAGTTAATATATTTATCAGAAGCAAATGATTATCATCGAGGGCGTGATGCCACGTGAACCGCTGGAGCATTCCTTATTCCTTAAAAACCATATGAGGTACCATCTGCTGCGGTGTCTCGGCTCAGGTACCGCTGCTTTCTGCTCTCTTCAACTTTCCAGTTGTATTTCTTCCTTAATTTCTTCGATTTCGTCACCTTATCAACGCGCATGTAGGCGGAAATCAATAGTTGCCAATTAAGAAAGATCTTTAAAGAACAACGCGTGCCACAAACGAAAACAATTGCAACCAAATGCCACCTTTAACACCTTCGAGTCAAGCTGCAGCCGTACAAATAGTCTCTCTAGTCTCTCATTTCGATCGTTGCTCGAGCCGATCACTGGTCAGTTTGCAGGAAGACTCCTTGAACAATAATTCGTTGTTTGTCTTGCAGAATGATCTCAATTGACATTCGTTATTGTTATGTCCAAGTCACAGAATGACTTCGTACGGCTGCTGCTGCTGTTGCCGATGATTTTGCGGTTTCGGAGTTAGGCGGGGGATCTTGGCTAGAACTGCAGATGTCGGTCCACAGTTATACTGTCTGTTACGAGTTTGTGACACGGAGGTTGAAAACTCCAAAGAAACAGTTTAATCGAGTATTGATAAAGCTGATTTGGATGTTTTGTTGTTTTGCTAAAGTTGTTTTGACGTCTCTGTAGGGGCTCAATGGGGAACTAATGAAGAAAACCCTTGGACTTTTGCAATTAATTACTTTATGCGAAAAGCAACTCATTGGATTTCTTGTAATTTGGATTTTCACCTTGATTCTCTCTGCCCCTTCTCCTTTCCTACAACTCCCCTTCCTCTCCCTAGCTAAAGAGCAACTAAAAACTATTGGTTATAATATTAGTTTTCTTTGTCCTCGTCGTCGTCGTCCTTCTGTGCACGTTTCTCTCGACTGCAAGTCTTCACGACTCTTTGCTTTGTTTCTTTTTACTGATTATTGTCAATTTTTTTAGTTTTTCTTTGGCTTTGCTGGGTGAACACAATCAACACAGGGTGTAGCTGTATAGTTAGCTAACAAAAACTACACAAAAATAACAACAACCACCGTCTCGATTGGGGGAAAATCAAAACGCAGCAGATGCGAAAAAGTGCGCCCGAATCGCCGCCTTAAAGAAAGATTTTGTATTTTATTTTGTATCGAAAAGGAGAGCGAACGCGGTGCCAAAGTCCGTTGAGTGAGCTCGTTCTCTCGCTCCCTCCTTTGTCATTCATCCTTAAGAACAACAAAAAAATATACAGACAACCCGATTGAGTTGAGATTGATGCCTGTGTATGTATCGACGTCTGTGGCTGTGTCTGTGTATGAGGAGTCAAAACCAGAGTCTTAAAAAAATAATATAATAATGCATTTTTCTACAAACTTGAAAGGATCCTCTTTGCACTGAACCCCCGTAAGTTTGCCCCTCTGGAGTTGAAAGTTGATTGCTGAGTTGATTGGAGTGCGTTTGTTGAATTTGTATGGATTCCATGAATGCCTGCGCTTTGAATCTTGTACATGTGTATGTTTCTTGTTATGTTACTTAGTAATTATATTTATTTTGAGAACACCCTTGGCTGTTCCGTATTCCCCCCGACCCGCCTCCCCATGAGCTCTTCCATTCCATTTTCATGTTGACATATCGTGTGTTTTTTATTTCTTCCTTCTTAGAATTTGCTTATTTTTTCGTTCCTTCTTGTTTAGGGTGTTTTGAGATTTTTTCGCGCATTTACCAAGAGTAAATTTGAGGAATTTTTGCAGTTGAACTTATTATCGAAGTTGTTATCGAGCCTCAACGATTCTTAGGTATGTCATTAATAGTTGCAAAAATTTACTTTAAAAATGATTGTTTGTACTGAAATTTGCCAAATATATAAAAATTGCCACTTTCCCGGGTTTGTACAAAAAAATACGGTCAAGTCTGAAGAAATTGACTATAGTCGAGATATAAATTACTATAGGTAAAGATTTTCATTTAATCTCGTGACTAAAAGATAACAAACTAAAGCAAGTTGTAATTAAAACCTAGTTTTTTCTTTACAAAAAATATCTAAACTTTATCATATGCCTAGCTTAACCTTGAACTTGATTGTATATTGTTTCAGAATTCTTCAGGTAAAAAAAGTCTAAACATTCTTGAATAATGTGTATCGAATGTAAGATTGTCTCGTGCTAAAATTCATGCTAAATATTTTTGCACAGCCAAATAAACACCCATATTATAAAGTCCTGGCACAAAAGCAAAACCATACCCATAAGGATAATAATTTATTCCCTGCAGGTAGATTTGATTGAATGAATTTGCCCAGCTGTGCCTTTTAGACTCGCGCTACTTTTTTGCCTCTACATATTCTGAACTTCTATTCTCCTTTTTTATTTTTGGTGTTCCTCTGCTTCTACTTCCACTCCTTTCATCCCATTTCTTTGCAAATTTTAGCGCATAATTATGGGTTCACATGTATAAAGGAAGAGAAGGACCTGAGACCAAAGAGAGGTCCTTTGAGTTTCGGATTGTGTGATGTCAATTCGCTGTTTTTTGTTGTTGTTATTATTTGTGAGCTTGCTTTCCTTGTCGCGACGCTTCTTTGTCGGATTGAGTTAGGTTATGGTTTACCCATATGATTGTTTTTCTCTTTCTCTCTCTTTCTCTGCTCATGCTACTTTCTTGAGATGTTTTGCCAGCTAGCAGTAGCCTTTGAATCGTAGGATGTAACATGCATGTGCCTTAATTTGAAGGATATATCGTTGAGCCTGCAAGCACTGATGCGTCCGCTGTGACGCGATGTTGCGGCACTTAATCAATTTTCAGAGAACAGGGAGCAGGAGTCGCCTGCATATGTTGAATATGTTGGTTGGATGGTGCCACGCTTGCTGGTTATAAGAGTTGGCGTGAAATCGCCATCATCACCAGCAGCAAAAGTAGCAGAAGCACCATCATCCAAACAATGCCAACATATTAATATGTAGTGTAGTTTATTTCTCGACAATCAGCATTCTTGTTGTTGTTGCTGTATCCTTTTAATCTTGGCTTAGATTTATTTTTAGTATATTTCCTTTAGTTCCGTTTAATTAAAGGATACGCCCTTTTTCCTGCATCACATCCCATATTACATGCATTTCCTTCTTCGTTCATTGCACTCCGTGGAATGCAGGCGTTCTTGTAGTCATCCGTAAAGATCAGAGATTTGTTCTTTCTTTGACTTCAGAGGCAAGAGTTATTTTTACTGAGACTTTATAATGTACATAATTCTATTTGCTTTCAAGATCGCGGGGCCGAAGTTCCCCCAACGGTGAATTTATGCAGGTTCTTAAAATAGCTGGCAACATTAATGTTTATTTTTTTTTTTGTTCCGCTGGATGGTGAGTTTATCTGAAAATAGAATGAGAGAGAGAGATTTTAAATTAGAAAGTAATTTTTCCGTTATTATGTTCCAGTATTTATTAGAAATGAGATATTAAAAGATGTTAATGAGTATATGGATATGAAGAGTATACATTTTTCGTCATAAAAAGTAGGCGCGTCTTTCAAACGATTTCGCTCATTTGTAATCCCAAGGCGTCATTTCACATACAGAAACGACGAACGGACGACCACCGAACAGAACTAAATCCACTAAGCATCCTTTAATAATAATCCTTCTATTCCGCTAATATATCCTTTCACCTTCGGGTCTAAAAATCGGTCTGAAAAACTACATGAAACATTGATTACTGATTATATTATATTGCTATTTTTATAGTGATACAGTAACATTTATAGAGTATATTAGATCGAATAGTAGTGGCTCAATAAATTACATTCAACAAAAACGCCCCATATATTGTAAAGTTGGCAATATATCAAATGACATGATCACAAAACAACAACAACACAAAATGAAATGGGAAGAAAGACACACGCCCTCAATAGACAGATAGAGAGACAGACATCAATATGCTAATTAATGTGACCCCAATTCCTCGCAATTAAACTGCGTCCATTATATATTCTTATTTTGCACGCAACGAATTATATTTGATTGTCGGATCAAGAGCCCAATCCGATGACGATTCTTAAGTCTTTTGCCACCGAAGCCGATGACGACACCAACGCGATAAGCATCTGGGACATACCACTAAATAGTTGCCATAAAGTAATATCTGTCGTCTGTTTTTATTTTCAAAAACCGAAATTCAATGTTATCATCACTGATGTTCTTATTGCAAAATCGAATATTTGCGGGAAAGAAAAAGAAAGAAAACGGATTAGTTTTGCAAAAACAAAACAGAAAAAGACTTAGAAGAATCTGAAGAAGAAGGAAATTGCTAATTATAAATAAAAACTGAACCCAAAAGAACAAGACAACCCAACTCAATTCGTCATCTTTGATGCTCGATTAGTACTGGAAACCACTTCTTCACGCACTCTTCACTGACAGTCTCTCTCTTTGTTTTAGACATTATCTTTTTATGACTTTCCACATACATCATGTGCTAATATTTTTCTATGCTGTGAGCATGTGTGATCCATGTGGGGATATTTTGGTTAATTTAAGTAGATTTCAACCCTATTTGTTCATTTGTTCATTGTTTCTGTCTGTTCTTTCTTTTGTTTTTTGACTGCTTTATGTTGTTTTGCGCGCCTTTTTTCGATATGGTTGCTTTCACAAGAAAATCCTCAAGAAGACGAACTTCTTGGTTACGAGTTCTCACTTTGCTACGAGTTCTAAAGTGTCGAGGTGGCCCCCGAGTGTGCAACGTTAGTGTTTGTTACTCCGCCGCCACCGCCCACAATGCATTTCCGGCAATTCTTCTCTGGTCACTTCTGCCATTTCACATGTAAAGATATAATTTTAAAAATTATATATATGTATACCACTTTTTTAACATACGATTTCCGTTTCATGCTGCACTGCAATTCAAATGTGTGAGCCAATGAACTCAAATATGTTGAGCATGTGTTCAGTTTTAGTTTTGTTTTTTTATAAAGCACTCGTATACATTCCTTCATTCGCCTTAAGTTCCCAAGAATAATGCTCTAATCAAGAATTATCGCTTTATAAATCTTAAAATTACGTGTATAAATTACCGCTTGTAATTTAATAATTTTCCACGCCTTCATATTGATATTTGTATACGTTTTGGGGTTGCTGCAGCATTTGAATTATTTGTCGTTTGTCCCACATCCTTTATTGCATTAAAGATCCCGATATCGAAAGACTTGAGAGTCTTGAGAATGTCCTGCAGAAATCGGCACCGTTTTTTTTTTTTTATTTTTCCTACAGCACAAGTTCCGCTTTAATGGTCTGCTTTGAGTTGAGACCCAACGCACGGGGACTCCTTTTTGATTTATGGAACTCGCGTCAGAGATTTCCACATCCTCTTAGGAATGGTGTTGAATTTGAATTTCTTCGGGGATTTATTGAGAGGCGTTGCAAAATACAACTAATTTCAAAGCCCGCTCCGCAACGAAATTTCTTATGTGCACGCGTCCTCTACTCTAATGGCATGCAATATCTAATTAGCAGTATTTAATTGTGATAACATGGGAGAGGTTACATATTCTCCTACAAATTTCGGAAGTGTACCATGCAATCTTTTGCATCTTACAATCTGTGAAAGTTGAGAAATATTGAGAGTAGAAAAAACAAGTAATTATAATTGTGAACTATAAAAGAAAGAGAAATACCAATTAAATAAGCATGGAGTTGGTAGCGTTATATACCCGAATATGACTCTCGCGATGGTCACTGATGTTCGAAATATTTTTAGCTAATTTATATCTAATATTAATAGTTAATCCTAGAATATTTTTTGACAATTTTGTGACACAGTGCAGTGTTAGGAGATTGTGTCCGAAATATAGCTAATTACAACCTCGATATACTGTGTAAACAATGTAATAAACATTAAACTTTCCCCCAAATTTCATGTAAAGGCGGTTACTAGTAATAAGAATAATTTTCTACTTTTCCAAATATAATTCAATAATTAATTTCAATAACGTTTTCCTTTTAAAGTCACATAAAATTATAAAAATAAAAACTAAGTTAGAAAGTATAACAACAGAAAAATACAATTCCTTTTTAACACAATAAATAATCTTTTGACAGCGTAAAGTTATTGAATTAAAAAACGAACAGGGAAAAAATGCGGCTCAACATGATTTTATGCCGAATAATAAAAGTCCAATAATGTACATATATTTCATTGTTTAAACTACTTGAACTTTAAAACTGCAAATTACTTTGCAGATGCACTTGACTGCATTTTTGTGGTTGCCCTTAACTTTGCTCTCCCTCCCTTCCTCCTCTTCCTTCCCTTCCCTCTTAAATCTTTTAAGTGCATTAATTTAGGAAATTAAAAATCAACACTCTGTTGATCTCTATCTATCTCTTTCTCTCTCTGTTTCTGATATGATGTTTGTTTTTGTGTTCTGCAAATGCATTCATTCATTTCACACATTCTAAATGCAGAACTTGCAAATTTTCACATAGTTTTTTTCATTTAAAAAAACCAACCTTATCCTTTTTTAGTTTAAAGCATATCGTAGAACAAACCCCGCAGGATCGATCACTTCATTCAGCACACGAAGGGTGTGGTCCTTGTTGTAGGAAGGGAGGCCGGTCGGTCGGTACGTAAGTAAGAAGGTAAATATACAGTGCTTTATAGAAAGAAAAACAGCTGCTTTTTAAAAGCGCCAAAATATTTCAAGACCGTTCGTCAGACTGTCAGAATGGAAGTAACCCAACCTAAAGGGGTGTCCTTAGCTGTTTTTTTAGAGTAATATTTGCACCACAGGGTGAGATGACGACGATGGCGAGACGGCGTCTTAAACTAACATTATATTCAAGGGATTTATTACAGTTTCAGTAATGTTCTTTTCAGATTTGTATACGCATTTTTGTTTTAATTCAGTTATAGATCAATTACTCATATATACAGTTATAAACTCCAACAAATGAAGTTAATGGAGGGAGGTGCATTGGGCGAAAGTCATTTGTGCGAATGGAGGGAGGGTGAAATTATGATTTTACTTACTTAAACTTTTTAAATGATGAAAGTTGGAAAGGAATCATTCAAGAAACATCTTTTATGCTAGTACCCGGCCGATAAGAATACCAGCACAAGTGAATTACAAAAGTAAATAAAAATAGGGTTCAGGATAAAGGGTTAAAATAAAAATGGTCATATGTGATCACCAAGCGTACAATTCTGCAACCAATTCTACAACTTTGGCCAAAACAATGCCGAATGTCGAGAGACGCTGATATTCTGAAGCGCCCATTAAAGGCAGCACAACACGAGCCAACCGTGAATACATACCCTATCCTATATACCTATAACACAGGCGGTATATAAAGCAGCCTATCTACTGATGTATGTACATATATAAAGAATTTGCCTTACATAAAGTTTTCGAATCATATGGGGTCAATGCAAAAACAAAAGCCAACCGATTTTTATTACCACCAGGGGTCAAACTACTTCGCTTTGTCTGGTTGCTTCGCTTGAACTGCTTCCTTTAACGCTCCAGGCGGTTGCTTGCTTCTAAGATTTTTGGTTTTTCTGGTTTTTTGTAGTTTTTTGGTCCAGACACGTTGTTGTTGTTCGGTGCTTGAGTTACAGATCTCGAGCAGGATATGCATAAAGTATGCCTTCGTAGCCTTTGTCAAACCGGATGTCCAATGGTGCTGACGTGAGCTACGAATGTGTGTGTGGCATGATTACTGGGTTTGAATAGTGTAGAGTGGTGCGCTGTGATCTTATCTGATTTTGATAAATTTTGATTTGTGATTTTTTTTTGCAAATTTGATTTGAAGTCGTTCTTGAGATCGTTTAGATTCTCTATTAAAATAAATTAAATTTAAATTTACGTTTAGTTTCCATTTCTTCTGAACACTTCTTTGTTGCAAAGTAATAAAAAAACGTCCAGCTAACGAAAAAAGTATATTTTTCTATTCTATGTACATGGTTTTTCATTTCTGTCTCCTGGTTTTTCACTCTATCTAAGTCTAACGTCCAAGTCTTTTTCTGTTGTAAGTTTCTTCACTCTACTTTTCTTTGTTGAATATTAATTCTCCACGTAAGCGCGCGCGCGTTGCTTGGGACCATATGTCGCCAGCAAAATTCTCCCTCCGAAGCACCTGATGACAATTGAGAAAATGCTCCGCTGAATGTATGTCTAAGTGTATTTCTGAAATACTCGTCTAGCGTAAAAATCTAAATATTATGCACCAAATAACAGGGTCGTACTAGGGCACGAACTCTGCAAACCCCTAAGATACGAATGACAGACCGGCACACGGACAGATAGATATGCCCTGTGACTCCCAGATGTAGCTCGCGCTGTTATGAAACGATTTGCTCTAATGCACAAGTCCAGGGGTCAGAAAAAGCAACACACAACCAGTCACCAACAACCAACCACCTTCGCACCCATGACTTAAGAATTTCCGTGCTGATATCCACTCATTACAAAGAAATTAACCGAAATTCTTGCTCGAAATGCACTGTAATGCGATGTGTGAAGGAAAGGAAAACGGAAAATGCACCTGACACCGTCAACTCATTACAAACGTCGCGGCTACGAAAGACCCCCGCGTCCAGTCAACCAAACAAAAACACACTTGCTGCTGTTGCTGTTAGAGTATCGGAAGTCAAAGTTGAAGTCGCCGCTTTGTCCCGAGTTCATAGCGCGTGCTGGTTGCCAAGTTTCCTCGAGAAAATCAGTCAAGCGCAGAGTACAACCCGAACTTTACTAAACACAAAAAAAGCCCTTAATGAATAATTTGGCTATGGTACAACGAACTCAGACACATACAGACACACACACACATCCATCAAGATCTGATGGTTTTTCCTATATAGTCTTCTATGTCTTTCTTAAAAACTATATACAAAGAAACAAGCCTCCGAAAGGAACTAATTTTGAAAATTACATTAAAACGGAACAAAAGAAAAAAACACCCCGTCAACCGCAAACGTAGGGAAACTCCAAACATCAACAACAACAACAACAACAACAACAATTAGAGAAAGGACATTTACATTTTACAATAATAAAAATAAAAACAAAAACAATTTCAGCCCAATGAAAATGCATCAAACGGAACTCGAAGTGACAGCAGTCGCTGTGAGCCTTATTGCTTACATTTACAACAAAATAGAAGTCATAATAATTTGGGATACTCTGCCACGCCGCGTTAATTTATAAAAAACGTCATCTGTGCAGCAGGTTCTCCTGTTTAGTTACTCGTACTTCAGAGCAAGGACCTCTTAGTTTAATTTTAGTTTCCATTCTTATACTCGTACCTTGGCGCGTGCCACACAATCTTTTGAACAGCGCCAGCGCCATGTAACGTAATATAATTTCTCAGTCTACTTTTCGATCAAGGTGTTGTCACAATGACTTGGTTCCTATAAAGAGGAAAATGGTACCAATGGGCGATATCTAATAACAAATGTTCATGTTTTCTTCCACTTCACTGTAAGCATGTAGATTAAAAATAAAAATAGTTTTTCTTTCGCGTGGCGAGGGTGAATAAACTTTGAAATTATATGGTGGCGTCAAATGAGGATTACCACACGTAAGCAACGCAGCTAACCAGCCTGTAACCGTTATAACAGCAGGACTAAAGATAATGCAAGCACAATTGATTATAAGTAAATTAGAGGTACTGCGAAGTGGGACGTAATGCGATGTGTGGGAGCTTCTCTGTGTCAGTTGCTCTGATCTGATCGAGGCTGCTTGGTACTCTAAGTGGAGACATGTGTACACGTTATCCTTTTTAGACGCCTTTGAATATTTGTATATATAATGTTTAAAATTTATATCCATAGATAGATAATTATGATCCTCTCAGTATGAGGAAGAAAAACCCAACTGTTACACTTCGAATGCTTCCTTGTGAATTCTTCAGTTCAAAAACCTCTGAACTGAAAATGAATTGAAATGAATCTTTTTCAATTCTTACTTCAATTCACAATTCTCCTCTTTCTTAAGTCTGTTCCCACCACTTCTTCCATAAACACAATAACAATGAATAAGGGACAATAACTTAATTATGGCAATAACGATAAAAGTATAAACAATAAATTGTATTATAAATCATTCATTTATTGCTGTTCATTCAATGCTATTGACAAACTTTCGTATTCATTGTCATGTCTTTAATAAGTAAATAATCAAGACTGTCGTCTCTGAATTCAGAAAGAGCTTTAAACATAAAAGAAGTAAAATTATTTCGATACCCATCAGCAACGCATGAGAACGCATCAATT
Source organism: Myopa tessellatipennis (assembly GCA_943737955.2). Classification (NCBI taxonomy): domain Eukaryota; kingdom Metazoa; phylum Arthropoda; class Insecta; order Diptera; family Conopidae; genus Myopa; species Myopa tessellatipennis. The sequence continues at coordinate 42,353,383 of OX031314.1, forward strand.
TGTCCGTTAATAACTCAATGTTTAACCCCTTCATTACTTATTTTGATTCTACGTCGTTTTTAATATCGTTTTTAAGACAAACACGACAGACAGACAACCTGTCCTATATTCCACTTGAAGTATGAAATGAATGCGCCCTCATTCCATCATTGTAATTTTTTTTTTGTGACCTTTGTTCTTTCTTCAACCCGAAAGGAAGTGAAGTTGCTTGAACGTTATTTACTATCTCCTGCTTTGCTTTAAATAATCCATTCAAAGTTTTAGTGTTCACGCAATGAAGCATGTAGAGCAGAGGAAGTGTTTTGTGGCTAATGTGGTGTGTTGGTCTCCTCTACGCTTTTTAGTTTTGCATTAATAATTATGTGTAGTTGATGATCGATCAATCTCAGTATACTTACCCATATCTTGTACAATATAGTAAGCAAGTGTACATAACATTTTAGAGGACCAGCGAGAAAGGACTGTATTGAGTTTCTTAAAACTGTTCTTTTTTTCTTTTTTCATGCCCAAGAATAGTGTTGATTACATTTCGAAAAGGTTATTTCACCAGCTGACACTGGAGAGTGTAATATTTTTTAAAATTTCACAAAGTTTCTTGCATAACAACAACAACAACACGTATCGTATTTCAACACAATCATCCTCTCAACAATCCCTCATTCTCATCATGCAAATAATTCCATATTTTTGCAGGTTCAGGCAGCTTGAGAAAATAAAAATCTTTATTTTATATAACATAGTTCATTTTACAACAGAAAACTATTTTCTTATTTTATTTTTCTTATTTTTAAGAAAATTAAAGAAAACTTCAGTCAAATTAAAGTCAAATAAAAAACAATCGTTGGAACCTTCAGCGGAACAGGTTGAAGTAGAAAGAGTATAGTCCACAAAAATCACCCTTAGCGCTTCCGTAAAATGCCTGAGTGAATCCACATAATTGAGGAAGGCAAAGAAAGATGAAGGAAATTCAAAAGAAATGTTCAAAGAAACCATGTGTAACAATCCCCCGTCCCCCTCTACAGTTGGCTTCGTCAGGTGCCTCAAAGTTGTCGAAATTTCGCGGTTTTCAAATAAGTACCCCAAACATTTGAAAACCGTTTGAGTGACATTGAGTACCGTCTCACTGACGGTATCTACTCTCATCCTGAGCGTTCCACTCGAACTGCCTGAACTACACTTCCTCAATTTCATCAGAAAAGAATACCCGGAGAAATTGAGCAATAATAATAATTCAATGCTCTGGTATTTCTATTCAAATTCTCTTCAACTCCTCTTCTCGTATTCTTCGCATTTTTATATTTCCTACTTTAAATAAATGATCAAATACTATTTTAATGATGGTACAAGTAAAGTTGGATTCACTTTTATTCTATTCTGTTCTGTGTTGGTATAAAAAATTTGCATCATTGAAGATGATGAGATTCCCTTTTTGATGCAAAAATGAATTCTTTTCAATTTCTTTTCACTTTGAAGGAGAAAGAAAGAGCTGCAGACAGAAAAATGGCGCAGTAGGTGTCTTCCGGGACGGAAGTGTTGCTGTTGTTGGAGAGCGTATCTTTACTTTTTATGGCATTGGATTGCATTATTATTATTGTCCCCTTTATTGTAATGAGCACGTGTCCTTATTATTACTCCATTCCTTATTTTACCTGCTTGTATAGAGTATTTTTTTCTGAATGCGTAGATATGCGTTGATACAAAGTAGGTGGATTCTCATCCTGTCTTCATTGTTTATTGTGTTGTATAACTTCGCTAACACTTTCTAAGAGAGCTCATAGCGCGTGCCGTTGTCATTCTTACGGGAGACCTTCCTTAAAAGGAAATGATGCAAATGCATATATTACAACACTATACTATTAACAATGCTATACCATTATCACTACTATACCATTTACAATACTGTATCAACTTCAAATAAATTAAAGAGACAAAAAATATCCTAAGTTAGTACCCTGATCGTGGTTGCTTATCGATTTTCAATTAGGTTTTTATTAACTATAGTAGGTTTTGACTTATTTTTAGTTGCATGGTGTCACTATTTTGTTGATGACCTTATACAAATTCTAAATTCTTCTGAAGTAAATTTAAAATTATTTAAGGAAGATCTTCAGAATATTCTGAAATATAATTAATAAAACTTTTGGTAGTTACTTTGGAAATCTGTTTACTAAGACCATTTACTAATGTAGCCCATCATCTACTTCAGCATAACAAAACTTCCCACAAACTCTATATTTAAAGTCCACATGGATATGGTTCGCTATTTTAGTATTTCCTTCTAAAGGCATTTTCTTCAAATGTGAATTCAAAGGATTTCGTCTTTAGACAGGTGAAATCTTTCTAGTTTCTCTCTCTTCTCTTTCTCTAGTTTCTCTTTCTAGTTTAAGACAAGAATTGTAACATATCCATGAACACTTGTATTCGCATATCATAGATATTGTTACAATTTTTAACATATGTCGGATTTATTAAAAGTTGGGACTTTCACAAAATATTTTTATTAATGAGTTGTCATTTTTCATGAGTTTTTTTATTCTTTTTGTACAGATACTTCAGTGACAGCAACAACAACCACGAGCAATGATCATGATCCCGAAGGAAATCAACAGCAGGCTGATAAATTAGACGATGAAGCGAGGTAAGTGGTGAGGTGTTCACAACAACTAAAACATCAACGCAATTTGGTCCAAAAAGTATAACAAAGAAGGCACCATCCTGTAGTTAGTAAAGAATCATCAAAGTGTATCGGGCCCGGTTGATAGAACCCAAAACTAAGCAAAATCATCTTCGATTTAAAGGAAATCACTGAAGATTGTGATTCGGAAAGGTTTCGTTGTTGCTGTCTTTGGCGAAAAATAATGACTTTGTGCGCTCTCATACCTGTTTTTCGGGCCAGTCCACTTTTCTGTAATTCACCTGTTTTTTTTTGTTCTTTTGTTTTTCTAGAATTTTCTTTTGTTGATATTATGTACTTGCTTTTGCACATAAATTAAAAATCTGTCATGGCGCTTGTCCAAAGATTTAATGTGTTTTACTGTTCTCACTGATTTCCTACTTTATTTCTTTTCAATTCTTTTGCAATCGACCGATCGATATTTTATTTTTTTTAATCTTTTAAAGAAAACAGTTTGCTTTGTGTAACTGTTTATGGGTAATTTTTATTGCGCATTGAATGTGGGTGTTGAGCAATCACTTTATGCATCATATGTTCTCAAAGAAATGGGAAAACCTATAAACAGTTGCTTGTTGTTTTCCTTTCTGATATATTTTGGGTTGGTTAGTGGGCGGATGTCTTGACCGCTCTAAAATCTTTCCAAATCTAGGTGGTCCTTAAGATCTTTAATTTTTTCAAGACGATCGGAGCGCAAGGAACCAGTAGCACATATTTTTGATGATACATTAGCCAGTATGCAAGCGTATGTCAAGAAGAACTACTTCAGAGTGATCATCTAAGTATATATGATGAAATAACGCCCCTTAGTACACAAAAATCGCGAAAAACCTATGAAAATAAATACTGCATTATTTTAACTACAATATAAGACTTATATTATAAAATACAAGACTAAAATATACAAATATACAGGCTATTTCAAGCAAGCAAACTTCGGCAAGGCCATGACCATATTTTTAATTTGCAATAACATTAATTAAAAGAGTATCAGGTGCACCTTATCTAAATATAAAAGATTTTCATCTGCTTTATTCAAATTATCTACGCTTTACACGTGAAACAAGGGAACTACATTTCTCTTTGTACATTTTGACAGAATGAAATACAATAAAATACAAGAAAGATTTAAAAGATCTGTAGGTTGAAAAGTAGCCTACAAAGGAGCACAATGGAAAGATGCCGTTAATTAAAATCCAACCAAACAAACGGCGGGATAGGCGCCGACAACCTCAGGGTTTAACGAGCGTTTCGTCTGCAGATCCTAAGGAAGCGATTTTGCGTTGTCAGCGTGACAGTTGGGACGACAACAAAAAACAACCTGTTACTCGTCGCACAATCAAACAAATAAACATACACTCACACACATCGACACCACAGTGCCTCAGCACTGAAATTGTGAAAAATTGCGAATGTGATAGAAACTTATGCTGTGGAAAAATGTCCTGTGGCGTTTTAAGTGTACAAGTGCGTCCTGTAACACAGAGCCAACTCTCTGTGTGATTCACTAATCCTATTGGCACTTAAGCACAACTACGTACGTACAAATGCGATTCCATCGACAGGATATCGCTACTCGTAAGTGTCAAGTGCATTTTGTTCTAATACATTTTTTATGTATGTTTACTACGATTCAGCAACAAGTTTCTTTTCTGAGGATTATTTCTTGTAGACCAGAGTCTTCATTTAGAAATTGTGTGTGGTTTTAATTTATTGTCACTCTTCCCGCGCAGTTCTCGGCTTCCTTATCAGTTCTTTTCTTTCATCATGGTTTTTATTCGTCCTTCAACTTGACTAAATTTGGCACTATTACAAACATGTTTCAAAGTGTGAAATTTATGGGTTAACTTTATGATTTTATGGCTTTGTAGATTTCTGGATTAGATGAGGATTATATAGAAGTTGCAACCTTGTTTTCAAATGACTTAAATTCAGTTGATTTCTTCGCCATTATTTTTGCAAGAGAATTTTCAGCTTCTGAGATTATAGAGTTCGCTTCATACGTCTATTTTTTATGTCGTCTTGTCGAATTTCCTATTTTTAAACTATAATATGTTCTTAACTATAAAAAATTTTGTCAATCAGTTGACACAATCAGATGTTATCTATTGATGATTTCTATGATTCTAATCTCTACTAATTTTTAGAGTACAATATTTTAGAAGTAGAATGTTTTTTAAAGCCATCTCTAGTTTACCTTCCAGTTCAGTTCATCATTTGTTTAGTATCACTCACATCTTCTCACACTTTCCCCATAATACTCTATATATTCGTACCTCCATAAAACCAAAATGAAAAATTATCACAATTCGGGGACTGTATTGTTTCCATGTTTCCACGTTTTTCTTGCAACTACAAAGCAAAAATTCCCGCTCATGTATTTTAGTTTTCTTACCTTTTCTTTCTGCCGTCGATTTTTTCAGTAACGATGGCTTTTCTTCCCAGAATCACTTAGATAGAATCACAAGACATCCTCGAGTCATACTCGGTAATGTTTATTGACAATTATAGCAACAAATACAACTAATTCTTTTAGTATTATTGAACACTTTGCTGCTGATAAGTTCGATTTTATTTGACCACACACACGTTCGTCCTCTGCGGTGATGATTCCTTAAATATATATGTTTAACAAGCACAGCATTCTTTGCCGATCCTTCCTCCTGGCTTTCTGTCCGAAAAACGTTAATAACGACTTTTGTGTTTCTATTTTTTTAATACTTGAACAAATATTCCGACCTTCTTAAAAAGAGAAAACAACACCATATTAGAAGTGTTTTCTTTCTATCGTTCTCTTTGATCCTTTTCCCAAGATATTTTGAAGATTATGAGGTCCGCATGACTTTGTTTTATTTACAAGACTTTTTATTGTAAAAGAAAAATTAGCTATTTTTTGCAGAAGTTGTGGTATATATATTTATCAGTGATTTGGTGGCTTATAATAAAATGATGCAGGATTTGATGGCTTATAATAAGAATATCTAGTACAAAAAATGAGAAGAGAAGCTCCCGAAATCCACAAAATGACGCCGAAAATATACGAAACTATAAACGGGTGATCTCCGATATGCGCTCATTTGCAATTCTCCGAAATCGTAACTTTATAAACTATAAAAAGTGTGTATGAAACACTATAAATATGAACCCCTTCTTTAGGTCCCAAGGTCCTTTTTATATTCCTTCCTTTCATTTTTATTTATAGATTACATAACTCTATATATATACTTCTAATATTCGTATATGTTGGTTCGCTCGTTTTAAGAAACAAATATCTAAACAATTTAATGTTTAAATGAAGGTCGGTGGTTTTCCGTTAAACATGTTGTTGTTAAATACAGCAACAAGTCCTTTCAGAAATCCCAACAACGACTTTTAACAGATGTTATCCACAAAGCAAAATCTTCGACGCGCCTTTAACTTTGCATGGTTCCCGAAAGGATGAAAGACGAAAGATACAACAAAAGATTTGTCCGACATCTTTATAAAGTTTGATAAACAAAGTATTTTCTTCTTCTTTTGGTTTTTGTTATTTTTCCCAATACAAATATGAGTTTGGGTTCCAATAACACATGTTGCATTTTTTTGCCACTGCCGCATAAACAAAACATAATCTCCTTGCGACCACAGAACAGGATGAATCGTTGTGATCACCACCATATTAATTAACTAACATCTACTACAGACTAACATCTAACATCTAACATCTACTACAGACGAACAAATTAAGTCAAATAAAACAAGAAGTAGCGTTCGTCTTCAAACAAGTGGCAACCTTGTCGCGCCTTAAGTCTCAAACCTCGACAAGCTGTCCAGAAGGAGATGCTAGAGGCAAATCGAGTTGGTGATACTTGAGAATTTTAGCAGAAGAAGAAAAATTCGTTGGTGCGGCGGCAGATCATAGCCAATAGAATAGCAGCCGTTGATTGAATAATAAGTTCCTAAATTGCTGAAATTCAATACATGTCCCCAGTGCGGCCGGCCGACAAACGTGCCAAGGACAAACTTCATAAACATCTGACATCCCGTTATAGTTAGTACAGATATCCTTTTTCAAAAAAATACGCCTTAAGGCGTTCAACAACAAGTAAACAAGTCTAATAAAAGAGTACGATAGACTGAGCGGGGGAGACGGGAAGAGAGCGAGAGAAGATCATAAAAAAGCAAAATTCACATTCTGCTGCTATGGACTTCGTTTTAATAGACCGCTGTTTAACGGTACAACTTTATGACACAACATGTGGTCCATCTTGGAAACATACGAAAAAAGAAAGTAACAGGAAAGTAACATTGAATTTCGTCGAAAGTCAATCGGTTGTGGCTACCTAAGATACTACTGTTAGTTATTCGTTAATGTTTAAAGTTACATTTGTGATGGCGAAATCTTTTTTCCATCCTCGTCCGATCTTTACCATCCTCTGATTGGGTTTCGAATTCCTGTCATGTAATACATCCCTCCTACACGTTAAGCAAGTGCTCTCCTCTAATCAGATGAAATTTTTGTTTTGATTTTTTATTCTTTCAGATTCCGATTGGATATTTTCCCCCGTACAGGTATTTTTTCTCTTCTATTTATTCACTTCTCTTCTATCTATTCACAATTTATACATACAAGTGGATATATACTCGTACATATACATACTATATATCTATATAGTTATTCAATCTCAGTAATATGCAGGAGAAAAGACTTCTCCAGTGAGTTATTTTGTCCTCTTCATCCGCATTTCTTTACGATTTGTGTGTCTTTTTGTATTTATTTTGTTGTTATTTTTCTCACCTTATCCACGTGTTCCTTTGAGGTTTCTTTCAGGTGCTTTTTTGGTACCTTGGGCCAGATTAAAGTGTGTAAGTAAGATTCTTGCAATCTTCAATAGATGGCGCTTCTTAGATGTTGTACTTAGAGTCCAACTCCTGAAAAATGAAGAATAGTCCCTTTGGTACATCGTGAGTTCAACTCCTGGACTGAAAAATGAAAAAGATCCTTTTGGTAAATCATGAGTCCCTGATGACAAAGAGACTCTGTTCTTGACTTGACCTATTTTCAATATAACTACGAATTAATGAAGCTGTTGTAGTGTATGTTGAATTGTTGTTGAAAACCCGAAGAAAAAAATACAGGTTTCTTATTGCCATACTTTTCCATACAGGATACAAACTATTTAACGTATCTCTAACGTATTTCGAATGTAAATCTAAACACGCTCTAACTACATCGTATCTAATCTGTTAACAAATAATTGCCAATAGTCCATAAAATTTAAATTTCTACGTGTTGAACAAAATATTTACTTCTTAGCGTAGTGAAAATTAGTAAATGTAATTATACTTTTTACGCATCAGCATAAATATTTCTTGAAATCTATAAAAAAGGGAAACATCAAAGTGTTTGAGGTCCGGATTCAAAAGCATTTCACAAACTCATTGTAACCATGCAAATTGCATTGTGTTAAATGTATGTGAAGAATTGATGGATGGACGGCGAACGGACGCATGGCTACACTTTTCATGATGATGATCCGCATCAACGTTTAAAAGCACCACCGTCATCTAGCAAGAATATAAAATTAAGCATGACCAAGTGAAGTCTAGGTGATAATAAAAGATTTAACTACGTATTCGATGCAAAAAAATGCTGGGGAAAAGAAGAAACATAGATTTATGGACTCAGTGGTCGACGACACGCCTTTCTTAGAGGTATTATGCTCTTTTGGACTGAAAACTGCAGACAAACCAGTGCAGATCATTAATTATCATTACTTGTTCAGTGGACATGTTGAACTAACTTGACCACTGGTAAAGTGGTGCAGTGACCGATAGTAACGTCATTGCGCCTGAGTTCCGACACATGTGCTAAATTTGTGGTTGAACCGTCGGGAAGGTCGCAATTTTTGATGTATTGTATGATGACAAGGTCCATAAATGTATTATACATATATTTCAAGTCCTTTGAATGCACTTGCTTGATAAAAAGTCTGCCTGTTCTCTGTCAGCTGACCGGCTCCAATGATAGTGCAAGTTTTTGCGGAGATCCACTTTGTAGTTTTTCTTTCATTTATTTATTTATTTTTTTAAGGTTCCAAATGGCTCGAGAATGTTAGAGGTAAAGGTTCGACAACGTAAATAAAGAAATCTTAAATAATCGATTGTATTTTTTTATATTCTCTATAAATAAATATTGTCTAAATATTGTAATATAATATAAATCTTTGATAATGTTTATCAAATTTGATTTCTAAATCTAATCGAAATCGAATTCAGCGATGTGCCATGTTTAGTATCTGTTTTAACGAGTATATCCTGATGATTTTATTTTACTATACCATTTTACCATTTTTTTATTTTTATACTGATTGAGAAAAGACGAGATCGCAGCCGACTACGAAGACAAAATTTCGTATCTGTATATTTGGTGTATAAACTATTCATCCTGTCATAAGTGGGCGTGATCCGCCTGATTTTATATGCTATCCTTTAGAAGAGCTTCAGGGTAGATATGTTTTGGCAGTGAGTTAAGAAGACGAATTTGATATCTTTACACTTTATATAAATACCACTGATTCAACAGTGGGTGTGGTCCGCCCACTTCTCCATATGCCATGTGTGTATGTGTGCCTAGAGTATTTAAGCTTCTTCCAGGCTGCAGATAGCACTCCTGTGTTTTTCTTTCCTTTCCTTCCTTTTATTACCTTTCCTTCATTTTATTACCTTTCCTTCAATTTCTTTCCTTTCCCGCTTTTTCTTTAATTATCCATTCAAGCATTTGTTTTATTATGTGCGTTCTTTATGATTTGCTATGGATTTCTATACTGGAACTTTAATTGAAGATAAACAACTTTACTCATATCGATCAGCATAATTTATTTCTCGTTAAAAAAATAATGATAATTAAGTTAAAGATGATGGTGATCATTCATTGCTCATTGATCATCATGTACGTTCATTAAGAAATCTTTCTCTCAGCTTTTATACCGGAAAATAAATGTCAAATGTTATCGGGAATCACAACTCAACTTTACCGACTGCTTGACTCCATGGACCACAAACGATGCTATTTTATGTTCCTTTTTCTAAATGAATAGAAAGAAAATATATATATATATACATATACTCGGAAACTCACTGCAAAACCCAATACGAATTGGGTCGATTAACTACACTAGTTGTGCTCCGTGCAAGAAATGCAACAAAGAACGATAATGTTGCTGATAAGAAAGGATTGATTGCAGGTCATTCATTGAACACAGACCAAAACAGAAATGGTCAATATTATTTCGCATTAAAGAGATGCGAACGAAGGCAGGCAGTGTATTTTAGGTTTTGCGAAAGAGTAGTCTAGAAATAAGATTTAATTTTTCGGAGGTAACCAAAAGAAATGACCATCAGCAACAACAACAATTATTATCTTTGAAGAAGAATGAGGAGTTTAAGTAGGTTTCGAACTTCAATAAACGAGACCGTAGATCGTAGATCAAATGTATATGTTTCGTAGACAGAGATGAAGAGTGGGATTTGTTCTCTCCTAAAAGTGTCCAATTTCGTTAGTGTGGATCACCCCAGATGATTGAACGCTTCACTCAACCTCAGATTAAATTTGTACACGAACAAATTTGTTCTCTTTTATTCCTGTCACTATACATGCAATTTTTTACTTTTTTCTATTCCCTGTCTGTCTGTCTCAAATTTGGCGCGCTTTTTGGTTATTTAAAATTTAACTAGTTACCTATTTCTACGGGGAATACGGACAAAAAACCGTTTTCTAATTTTTGAAAGAAAAGGAGGAAAAAAGAGCTCTTTTTTGTAGTTGTTCTTTTCGCAGTAGACTTGGACTCTTATCGTATGGTGCCGCAGAATTTACTGCCAAGATAAAATGTTTGTCCAATAACGGTCTCTACTGGATGCCTGCTAAGCGGGGGATTAAGGAGAGATATCTTCTTCTTCTCCGTTTTCTTTTCTTTTCTTTACACGGAGTACGTGAAATTGAGAAAGTGGGTGGCTACCTAGCATGACAAACAACAACTCAATGATGAGCCGTGCTCAAAAATCTGGCTGGTTGACCAGTCCGTTTCGGACTTATCTCTACTTTCTAAATCTTGATCTTCATTAACTGCCTAAATAATAAAGTATTTAATTTCGGCCTCAAACACACGTACTCACACACATGACGATGTTTTTAATTTTTTCTTCAGTAGAAATGAGTTTTTCAAGTAAAAGAAGGTTTATCCTTTAACAAACAATTGCAGAATCCTTTTCAATGAACACAATGACAATGTTTTGGTAGCAGCTTTTGTATTTTTAACTAGATTTAAGCTTAAATTCTTGTCAAGTGTTTTCCAGCGCATACGAATAGCAACATCTGCATAAACGTGACATAGTCTTCATAGTTAGTCAAGCAGTCAGTCGATCAATGTGTCTAGTCACTCAGTCAGTCAGTCAGTCAGTCAGTCGTGCAATCAGTCACTTTGTTTAGTCATCAGTTTTAACTTAGGTTTTCTTTGAAATTCTATTGTGTGAAACTTATTACTACTTTCATTGGCGCGCTTTAAATTTTAAAATATGTATGGAATTTTAGGAATCTACATTTTCCTTTCATTAAACTAGACAGTCATACAGATAGATAGATAAACCGACAGACAGGCCGATAGAGAGACAGACAGACAGACAGACAGACAGATAAGCATTGTTGCGTGTGCATTCATTTGGACTTTTAAATGTGCGAAAATGCTTTTGTTGACATACGAGATGAGATCATCTGTGTTTTGTCTCAACTCTGAACTTCTTCTTGATGTCCACTGAACGGCCACCGCTTTCAACCGTTGCCACCATTGACCATGTTGACCGTTGTCGTAATCAGTTGAGTAAACATCCACTGAGATTTATTCTTATGCAAATTTAGTGCAAAATGTTGGTATTCCTGGAATTTTGCAAAAACAATTGTTTTTCAATTGTTTTGTGAAAGATATAGAAAAATTAAACACCCATCCATTGGGAAATAGGGATGTTATTGCGTGTGTTACAACATGTCAATGTGTTATACAGTACCTGGAACTATGGAACTTCTATACACTATGAAACTATACTGTATTTAGGTCTATTTATTAAGTTACTATTTATTAAGTTAAGTATTATTTCCATTGACTTACTGACATGGTAAATACTAAAATTAGACGATAGCCTTGGGAAATATGATGCAGTATGTTTTTATCATCGTCCTGTAGAAAGAATATTGTCTCCCATATCAACATCTTTTAAAGTTGGCCAAAAACCGGCGATTGCCATCTTACTACAGCGCTCGACTTTGACCGTAAGAGTCAGCAAGACTCCTTCAATATATAACCCTATGATAGATCGAATATAGAATAGTGAACCACATAATAAGGAGCCTTAGAATAGTGAACCATAGAATAGATCCAATCTAACCCAGGTCTATGCCGTACCGAAAGAAGATCGCCTTTATATTTAGTGACACACTAAATGCACAATTCTCTTGTAGTTGATATTCTATTAACGTATTTCATATGCATTGCTTCGCTTCCATCTTTCCTCAACTAACATTATGTGTAGTACGCGCCAAAATCGGACAAAAAAGGTTTTAGAATTTATTTGAAACGAAAAAAGAGCTCAAAAAAGATCCAGCATAAATAAAGAACGCAAAAACCTTCATAGTACTCACACACGTGGAATTTCATCGGAGCTCATCGTCGTCACACTCCTGTGACCGATCGATCGGCCAACCGACCTGGCGACTCCCGCTGTCTTCGCTCAATAATTTTTCAATTGTTTGCAAAAATTCCGGTCCTTTGTTTGCTATTCTTTGGTGATTATATCCTATTAAAAATTTGCATTTTCTTTATTTTTGTTTTTTTCTCTCTTGCACATATAATCTTTAACCATGAAAAATTCATTTAAAAAAATCCAACTGAAAAAATATTCAAACCTCCGGTGGGTTATCCTACAGGTTGTCAGGTTGTGTTATCCAAGGGTTGACATGACCATCCCCCATGTCAACAGTGCGCTGTACCACCCAAAACACTTGCTGTACGTATACATCACACTGGCACTCATAGAAACACAAAAATTGTTGGAAATTCTTATTTATTGGTACTTTTGAATATATAATTTAGTATTGTTTCTTTATAGTTCTGTGTGTCTGCGCTGGGCACCGGATTAGTGATGATGATAAATCAATGAGCATTTGAATAATGAAACAACACAAGACTTTTTGCAACGTTGACAGTTGAGGCGGTCTGGAACTCTGGGTATCCGAAGGTTTGAAGAAACACCCGTAGAATGTCGGACGGTTGTCCATTCCGGGAGGTCAGCTTCTTTTATTTTATATTTTATTATTATTATTATATATTATCTCTTACAGAAGATTTCCAGATCGATTCTCTGGCAGTGCTTTAAGAAGCCAATTTTCAATATAGTATTGTATTTAAAACTGATATAAATGATATACACTCAATCAAAGATGGGTGTGGTTCGAATAGGAGGTTGGCTGATATTTAAAAGAGACTGAGTCTTCTCAGTGTTATAAATATTATATTATAGTAACTTCTTCACCAATTTTTTTCGTCTTGTGGCCCACGTTGTTCACTCTTCTCTCACAAAAAAGGGCTAACAAGACATCAAGTCAATAGCTTGTCAGACAGGTAGTAGTCAAGACGTAGTTAACAGCTGCAATTGCAATCGCACAAAATTTAAATGCTTAAATACGCTTAATAGGCATAAAACGAGCATAAGCAATACAATAAAAGGATAGCCGCAGTCGATTCTACGGTAAACTTGACCTGAAACTCATGCGATGTGTTTTCTTTTTTTTTGCATAAGCCTGTCTGTCGGTAAATCATTAAAAAAATCACAAACTCTCGTGCGTATTTGTTACGAGTTAAAAACGGGATAAGACAGGAAGGATTAAAGGACCTCAGCATTCGAAGATTTTTGCTAGTAGTAGATGCGGTTGCTTCACTCGGTTACATTATTTTTCAAGGACGGACGATGGCCAGTTTGCTGCTTCGGTCATAATCTTAATTAAAATTTTATTGTTTTCGACTGTAAATAATGCAGACCAGTTTTTTCTTAAATGAGCTACATTTATTTAAGCAACCAAAAGACGATGAAGAATAGATTCGATTTTAGTTTTGGTTTTGGTTTAGATGATACTGATGTGTATAACTTTGCATAATCTTTAGGAAAACTGAGCAGCTGGTCACCCATAGAATTCCTCTGAATAACTTTTCTGTGTGTTTAAGAATTTAAAAATAGATTATGCTTAATTAATACTTGCTGCTGTTGGTTAAAAACAAGTTTTCCTCCATGTCGTCTTTTAGCAACTTTTGTTCAATATAATTTGATAAATTATCATAGCTGCAAATTGACCAATGACGCTCTTTTATCATTTATTCTCACTCTTAAGAAATTGTCACTCATCAAATCAAATCCTCATCATCATCGTCGTCCCTATAAAAAACCATCAACGTCCTTCATGTAAAATAGAAAAATGGTCAACTGACCATTTTACATGCTTGTAACTATTTATCTTTTAAATAAATCGCGACATTTATGACTGATCTTTGTTGTTACAATAGAATCTGGTTTTTGTTGTTATTATGGTTGTTGCTGTTGTTGTTATCCTTTTCTGTTTATCCATGCGTTTGGCTTAATTTAAAACGCGCGTCATCCTAAAGAAATGACAACAACGTATGATGACACAACAACAATAAGTAACCCAATATAACTGTTCTGTAACTTGAAATTGTTGAAATTAAAATTTCAAAATCAACTTTGATGTAACAGTGGTCCTTTCGTAGTGTTTCCTTTCACTTCTGGTGGATGGATGGCTGGTTGGGTGAGGTATGAGGAGGTGTGGAGTCCTCTGTAGAGGGTTGCACGGATTTTTCTTACTACACTTGGACTCACTCAACCCGCTGTTAAATAAAACTGCTGCAATTTAACTTCACTTGAAACCAGTAACGCAAAATGTACGCCCCTCAAATAAATCAGATATCAACGCATTACAAGCAAACAACGGCACATCTGCCGTTTTTTTCCTTCTATCATACATTTTTACATTACAAAGTCTGTCGTCTGTCCGTTTCTCTAATTAAAATTATTTGGGATCTTTTTTATTCAGTCACCAACATGATGATCAACAACAACGACAGCAGCACCATTAGAATCGTATACAAACTCGTACATCAAACGAGTGAAATATGCAAATCTCAGTACATTTGCCAGTGTTGCCAGTTGGATATCCGTGCTCTGCCTCAGAAACCAGTTCGTTGTAATTTTACAAAACTGACGCGTGAGACGGTGGGTTTTAATGATTAGGATTCTTTGAAAAAAGAGCCACCACCATAAAATGCTAGAAATCGATAGAATTTTACTTTCGGAAACAGATTCCAGAATTTCAGTTGATGTTTTTAAGAGGTTCTTTAACTAGAACACCTTCTAAGTCTACTCTACTAAAGTCTCTATTGTATTAAAGTTACATTACATTATATAAAGTTACATTAAAGTGTAAAGAAAGATAACTCTATGTACGTGTAAAGAATCACTCTCGTTATTCCTTTTCTTTATTATAAGCTGTTAGTGTGGATCATTTATTCTTTCTACATTCCTATCCAATTACAGATCATACATTACTTCTTTCTTTGTAATTTTTATATACGTTTTTAAAATATGCCAAATTATGCAAACATGATAGAGTGAAATTTACAAGATTAACATAAACTCGATGGGATTGGATTGCATTCCTTTTTACCACTTCGGTTCAGAAAGAAGAAATCATCATCGAGCAAATGTTTTGCATTATAATTCAGCAACTTCTTAAATTTTGTTCCATTATCATGCAGTGTTGGGTAGAGCATCATCAAGTAGCTTTAAGTACTTGAATAAATTTCAGTTGTCTGCATTGAAAATCATTGAACTGTGTAGAATATAGTAATGAATAGAAAATTATGGTGATGCTGATGATGCAAAAGCTATAGAATAGACGAAGTGTTACGTGAGCCATTTTATTTGATGATTTTAAACACCTGAATCAAAAATCTTGCCACATTTGATCAATGTCAATATCTTGAATTTTTTTTTTATGTTTTGAATAAAACGGGTGAAAAACAGTGAATTTCAGGGGATTGTGGACTATATCAGTGATGTGGGTCCAAGATTTACTATTTAAATAGTTATCGAAATCATTAATTATACATAGGTTCAATGTTAATTTTTTTATGAAAAACGAATGAAAGGAAATAAAAACCCAAATTTAAATAAAATTTCATGTCTTTTAGTAACTTTTCCATTGTTTCTCTATGTAACCAATGGAAGCCGCATCTTCAGTGTCGTCACCGGTTAACTGAACCTTATACTGTAGTAACTATATTGAATCCAATCATAAATGGTCAAGTATCAGGCAGTATTATTATTTAAATAAATGCCATCACCATCGGAATTTTTGCTAATCACGATTTTCTAATGAAAATTGAACTTCCTCCACTACGCATTTTTACTACGCATCTCCAAAGCAAACTACGTGTTGGCTGAACATGAAGTTTTAATCAAAGTAAATCCACATACAAATCCATCCATCCAATGGCTTTTTTTCTCTTATTTGTAATATAAACCAATGGAAATCTATTCAGCCACGTATTATTCTTCAACACCGTCGTCGTCATGTATTCTCTCGTCTGTAGTGCGTTGTATCTCCGTTCTGATGGAAATTTAGAAATTCTACTTGCGTTACATCAATCAACAAAGGCTTTAACTGATTTCTAGGACTATCTTACTTGCATTCTGTCGCGGTTCACTACCCGTTTCTTTGAGGTTCGAGGTTTTATTTTATAATTCTTGTGGCGTCACAGGCAGACTACTGCATGGTACACATGTACCATACATTTATATGTACATGGATCCATGGCAGGCATTTGTTTTTAATCCTTTCCTTCCTTTTGTCGTTGCTGCGGTGCTATGAAGTGACTAGTCACTGCTTCTATTACAGGCTTTTACATGCTTACATTGGAACGTCTTTTGCTGCATAACATCGTAAGAAAATTACAGAAAACAAGTTTCTTGCAATGAAACGCGTTGACGCCTGCGCGTTTACAGGTGATTGACATCAACGTAATGCACCACAACAAATGCTGTTCGAAAAGGCTGAGCAGGCGGTTCGACGCAAGAGGAAAAGCCAACTAACCAATAATAACAACAACAACACCAACCAATAATAAAAAGAACAACACCAAGGAACAGCAACAAGAACAACAACAATACCAACAATAGTTTAGCAGCGGGGGGAGAGTAGATGTGATAGGTTCCTCCGCCCTCTCCTCTCCCATCTCCTCCACCCCTTTTGTGAGAATAACTTTGATAAACAACGACGTATACCACAAATGCAAGGATTGTATACAAAATACCTATGAAAGAAAGAAAACTAACAACAACACATTAACAACAGGAACAGAACAGCCTTTATTCGATTTTATATTCTTATATGTTAGCTCTTTCGAAGTTGGCTTTAAAACGAAGCTAGAAGAATCTTAGCATAATGGTATATTGTAGCCTGTAAAGAGTCGGTATAAGAGATGGAGTGGTTGGCTGGTGGGGGAAGGGAAGAAGAGAAGAAGAGAAGGGAAGAGAGAGGGAACTTCAAAGGAACCACATTCTATGGTACATTTTCTTTGTTTGTATATGAATTTTCATGGCGTGATTTGATGATTTTTCACTCGAACCGGTTCGCCACTTCGGTCACTTGATTTGACTTGGCTTTTTTCCGTATACGTTACCCCCTACTGCCCCCCCCCCCCCTCGCACTTCTAACCAGTTTCCATTATGGATTCAGTTCTTCGGGAGACTGAATTTGGTGGAGATTTTTATGTGAGCTTCATAGCAAAGGCAAAAGAATAGAATTTTTCTTATTGACTACGATTGAGAAAAGTTGGTTCAGTGATTTTCTATTATTGTTTCTTTGGATCTACGAGTATATGTAATACATGTGTATGTATATATTTATGATTCTTTTATGTTATGTTGTATTACGATGTATGTTATTATGAACCCTTTTTAATTCGAATGATTATAAATCGAATCGACATGGTTGAATAGAATCAAAATTATTAAATTGAATAATAATTAAAAATCATTTCTAAAAGTATTTGATGAAAATATCGATTTTTGTATGCTTAGAGCAGTTTTTAGGATACTATTTAAAGGCTTCTACTTTTAATTTCATCCTCTTCTGTTTATAAAATAATAAATAAATGAAATTAAATGAAATGAAAGTGGTTAATACTGAAGGTGTTTATGGTAAACCCTTTTAGAATTTCATCTGATAAATACATATCATCATAACGCGTAAATTTCGTCTCAATCCTGCATAATCTATTATTACAGTTTAAAGATCCAAATTAAAAGATCCAACGTAAATAATAAGTCATCTAAAGTCACAAAAAAAATACAAGTGGAATTCGAATTCAATTTTTGTTTAATTGTCCATTATTTTCCAATGCGGATACGAAAATACTTTTGCTATAATGCTGCACGTCTCGATCATTGTCTATTCGTGCTTGCAACGCAGTTCATACGTGAAGTCTTCTCAAAATATACCTTCCCTCTCCCTCACCAATCTTCCGTCTCTTAAGAAGAACAAGGTATATGAACATAGTTTGCGCAAACAAAAGAGGTAACCACGATTCTACATACTCCAACACAATTGATTGAGGAAACTTCTCGTTACCCGCGTAACGAATTGATTTGACTCTCCGAATCGACCGAATCCAGCCGATTCCAAGCGTGGGCTTAACGATATGTACTCGTAGTTGGCCGCATGCGACAGCCGGACACACGACATTGCTACGTTGCTGCATGAATACCTTAAAGTCTACGTTCCTTCGTTAATGCAGTTGGTGTTGTTGCTAGCTTTGTACACACCTTCTGCATATCTACATACGTCTACGTGGACACTATAAATTCCTGTTTTCGGAGGGAGTTTGGGGAGAGCTAGGGACAAAGAGAGGGAGAGAGATAAAATCCCAAAGCATAACAAACACAAAAACAATAACAAAAGAAACAAACAAAGAACAAAAGGTTACTGAACCCTGCCTCCCCTCCCCCACCCTTTCTTTAAAAGTCGATATTTGTAGGCATTTGAAGTTTGTTTGTCATAGGAAGCAAAAACGGCCTCTCGCGTTTCTTATGTTGAATCCGGGAGGATGGATCTTATGGAGCTCTGACTTGAAAGTAAATAAGTACAAACGTAGAGTTTCTTCTATCGAAATAGATTATTTATCTGAATTTTAAACATTTCGGGACGAATAAAAAGAACTAACTAAATAAACTTCTTTCTTTTTTCTTTTACTCTTCCTGCATTCATCCATTCAGTGGAGTCTTATTTGTTTGTTAGTTAGAATAGAAATACATATATACATAGTTGGAGCAGCACAATTGTTTAATTGTTGTTGTTGATGTTGCCTCTTCCGTGCTCGTGTCTTTGATTGTGTGTCTTGTTGATTAGTTACCCCGTTCAGCTTCGCTTTGTTGTATTTAAAAGGAGTATGATAAAGAAAAACAAGAATATTCTATTTATATACTGTAAAGGAAATTGTTTAACGAACAAGTAGGTTCTTTACATCAAACAATATACAGAAACAGCATTAAGAAAGGTTTTCTAATTGATCATGAATCCAATGTTATTGATTGCACATTTATTATTTCAGGTATTTGAATCATCATCATAATCAATGATTGATTTGGGAAATTCAATAGAATCGATATTCGTTTCAGTTAATTTTAATGTTGAGTCATCAATTACACTATAGTATATTACATTATTTTCGATGGTCCTTATATTTGTTTAATCCTTTATCATTTTAAATCCATTCATCATTTCCAGTGTACAAGTGTAAATACAAGCATATCTCCATTCTTGTTCATGATCTACATATTTGTTCAGTCCTTTATCATTCTAAACCTTATCTAATAATTATTTGCACTCTATAAGATTATATCTTCATTATTGTTAATGAAACTCTTACAATTCTTCAATAATATTTTCATGATAATTTGTTGGCACTAATTCCTCATTATTCAACACTCATCATCATCCATTCTTTCTGCTCTTCATATTATCATTCGCAAAATATACGTTATCCATTCTCCTTCGCACATACACACACCCAACAGAATTCGTCTCGAAAAGGCTTCCCTACCCTCCTTCCAATTGGTCCGGCCGACCCACCTTCTTTCCTGTATTAAGATCGGTGGCCCACGTAACCATTCGCATTCGCATTTGTAATACAATGGAAAGTAAAAAGGTGAACAAAAGAAAAACCGCGACTCTGATACTTTTAAGAATGAATTAACAGCGGAATTCGGCAACGCATGCATAAATCTTTCAAATATATATTGACTCGAGGATTGCAGAAGAAGTGCTCCATTCCTTCGTCGGTGTGTGAAATCAATTGTTTGATCTTATTATGTCTTGGCGAAAATTGGCCCTGAAGAATGTAATGTCTTGTATCAAAGACAACATACAATCCACCAAACTCGGTGGGAAGAAAGGAATTCCTTTACTTTTATAAAAAATCAACTCCAAAGAAGCGTAAAAATACACCCACGGGCGGGATACTATAATGATTGAGGATTAATGAAGTCTACAGAATGAGAAAATTGAAGATTAAAGAAGAGAAGAAAATAAGAATGCTTAATGGAACAATTCACTTATTGTATTGAAGTTAGGGACTTGACAAACTAATTGTTTTATTCGGCCAGAAACAGTTGCTGGACTCACCTAAGCGACGACGCCTTAGTAATTCATGTATCCCGAAGTAATTCAGGAAAATAAACAACCAATCAATAACTTACAATATCTATAAATAAATATATAAATAAATAATCTATTCAATAAGTCTATAAATGCAATATATATCTCATTGATACAAAACTGACCTGTATGTTCCATTCACCTGAAATACAATTAATAATATATTAGTAAATACACGATTCACAGCAAATATTGACTCTGAACCTTTAAAGAACCTTTATCATTGGGTTACTAATTTCTATGATTATATACTTCTTTTAAGAAAAAAGGAAATCAGTTGAACTACATGCTCACTCTTATGTATTGAATAGTTGATCAACCAAATAATATAGCCAACCACTCTGCCCTATGACTCTGCTTGTTATGACCATGTTATTACCAAGATTTTGATGGTGATGGTGATGGTGATCGTGAGAAGAGTTGCAAGGAGTCCAAACAGAACTCATTAATTACCACTCAACGAAACAGGTTCTATTCTACAGGAAAATTATGTACCCTCTACCTTTTTTTTGTTGAAATGATTTCAAGCAGCCTCGATTTTGAACTTGTTGGCTTAATGGAAATTTTGATTGAATTGTGAACCCTTTTATAAGGCTTCGTTCTTATGAAATCCGATTTAAATTTCATTTCTTTTACTATGTGTGTTCAACTCATTTGTAGTGTGTGATGGTTTTGTTGTTCAATAGAAACATTTGAAAGATGTTTTTCCTAGGCTTTTAACCTTCAGATTTCAGGTTTTAGACCTTCGATAATTTTACCTTTTTTGCTGTTGTTCATTTGGTGATGTGGATTAAAAATCCACTAGAAAATAACCAAATCTGTCGAATCAAATTCGATATACACCTATTCAGTCATGCTTGTCATTCAGTCGAAGAGAGATCAATATTCTAAGGCGATTTCTGAGAGAGATTACAAAAAATATTCCATGAAGCTCTCTGCAATTACATATAATATACTATAGAAAATAAACTAGAGAAAACAAACTATAGATTTCAAAGAACTCAGTCATAAAGTTAACCGTAAGACGTCAATAATTTTAAATCTCCTGACAATAATAATAATCTTATCGAATTTTTTACAAGAAACACGAATTTTCATTCTCTATAAGCTTCAGTTTTTCTTTACTGAATCTATTGCAATATATAATTTATAGATTATAGATAGAAATTTGTTAAAATTTGTGTAAAGATTAATATATTGAAAATAACCGTACACATAAAAGAACAAGGAATATTTCTAAATATTCCAGGGAGGGGAGTTTTCGGTAGGAGGTTTTTTGTCGGTATCACCAAAATCGTCACCGAAACTTCTTGAAAATAGACCGTTACTCAGCCATTCATTCATTCCTTCATCTTTCCGTCGATATCAATTCCTTCCATGCATCCGTTCGTCCTTCCAATCCTTATCTATTGCAATCATTTATAAACTTCTATATAGCCGTAGCAAACCATGGCAGTCATAAAACTGGGACGCTTTGTGTGCGGTGGTTTTTACAACCTTGTGAATTGTTCTCAGTTTACAATAAATGTTCAATGAAATTTTGTTTGTCCCGTTGAAAATTTTTCTAAGGATTTCCAAGTATTTGGGTTCTTTTCCATACCCAAGAACGGAACGAAACGGAGCGTACTCAAGTGAGCTCCAAGAAGTTTTTCGGCTACTTTTCAAAAATTTCATTTGTGTATCAACATGATTTGTTTTTGGTTGGTTAGTATTTCGGTTACTATTCTTAAATCAATTCTTTTAAATCATATATTATTTTCCTTTTTGAAACGAGATCGGTTACATGGAAACGGATGATGACAATCCCAGGTTATAGGGAATTATATACTTGTATTATATACTTGTATGAATTAAGCAATAAATTGTAACAAGTGTTTCCCTTTCCAGATCACATTATTTTCTCTTTTTAATGCCTGTATTTACTACTATTTACAGTTATACCATCAAACAATGTGCATTGACTACAATTAGACTACGATTACTTTACAATTAGTTATCTATCATTATAAAAAATACTCTATCTTCATGTAGGAAAAAAGCAATAAAAAATCCTTTCAACTTTGAATCCCTCTATCTCGGAATCTGGTCCTTAAGAACTTTAAGACCGTTCTGTATAAGGACAATCCTAATTGATTTTCGCCAATTGACTAAAACATTTCATTGCATCATTTCACATCCAACACCATTAAAAGATACATTCATAAAATCTTCAAATGTTTTAACGACTTTTTTAACTATCTATAAGAACAATAAAAACCATAAAACCAAAAATCCTCTTTGCCTTTGGTACTTATTCGGGTTATTCGAATTACCCGGAGTTAGAACCTATTCCCGAATGGATGCTGTTAGCTAATTTGTGGACTCTAATGCATTTTCCGTTTGTATACTTCATAAAAATACCGAGACAGTCGTAAAACGGTTGCGTTTTTTTTTACTCTTTACCCAATTTCCTAAATTCATTCACATTCATAGTACTCTATTACGTAATCGCTGAGGAGTGGTAGAAGTCAGCATTTGCACTTTGGCCTCCTTTTTATACGCCTTTAGTAACTAGAAGTACCTATAGTTGTTTGTTAAATTGAAATTGAATTGAAATCCTTATGTTTATATATTCTTAGTTTTTTTTTCTCTTTTCTTTCATTGAGTTTGACAGCGAGAGCTTCCTTTTGTTCTTCCGGCAGCATCATTACCATCGTAAGTGAGAAAAACTCGCTTTAATTTTAGGTTTTTAATGAAGGGTGTTGCGCTTCAGCAAATTTCAATAATGAAACAAAAATATTAGACTGAAAATTATGCTTTTTTGTTATTGGAAAAAGGTTTTTTCCTCCATTTCTTTCAAATCGCTTTAAGTTCTAATGTAAACAAATGTTCTAAGCAATTTTTTATACAGTCCAATATTTATACAGTCCCATGTTTATACAGTCCCAAAGAATGCAATATTTCATTGGAAATTGCGTCTTATTAAGCTTTTCTTCAGAATACTAAACGACCGAAAAGCAGTATTTGTTGGTTCCCTATGAAAGAGTGATCATAAAATCGAGAAAAAAATTATATGAATTATATTATTTGAATAGAATATCCTTTGCTTATCCCCTTTACTATGAATGGGAAATCATGTGTTTATCACATCTTTTTTAACCGAAGATGAACGCGTATATTAAGGTTGTCATTCTGTTTGTAACGTAGTGTAGTTGCAGAGCATGGTAGGTTGGAAAAGTGTATACGTTCTTGATTAAAATCACCTCCTGAGTAAATTTCCCCATTAAAACCCATTTTAATCTTATCTTAATCTTAATTGTATTCGTTTTTTGGCACAACTTCCGCCAAATCAGCGAATTTAAGATTCCCAGCGAGCAGTCTTTAGCAAAAGTTTCCCACAAGGACCTCCCCGACGAACCTGTTAAGTAAACAAAAAACTACTTCCTTTTCATATTGATTCATCCAAAATCTATAATCAGGATTACTTGTATTTCTGGAATATAAACTACATACAATAAACACGGCGCCGCCATCAACATCATTATCACCGACATCTACTCCATATAAACTCTACTCTACCAAGTACATGTAATGCGCATGTACTATGAGTCTTCGTTTTTGGTATCAAGTCTAATAAGAAGTTTATTTGTTAGAACTGAAAATCAAAATTCCATGAAATCTAATGAATGAAAATTATGAATGAACGTATTATTGTACAATAATCCATAGGAGCCAAGAAAAAAAAGATACAAGAACTGTCGTGGAAAACAGCTGATTCTCTGCCCTCTTCTCTTCCTTCCCGCTCTCCTGGGTAATCTTTAAGGTTTGCACACAAAATGAAAAAAAAAACGCCAGAAAAAAGCGATATAAATAAAGTATTTGTTGAGCTCACGAAAACGCGCGCGCTCAGCTTAATCCTGGACAACGACGATGTCCTTAATATCGTATTTATATAAAGGAACAATACCTGTTTTGGTTTCCTGAATGGGCCTGGGAAAAATCAACCCAGTGTTCACGTTATTATCTTGTTCCAGCACGAAGCATCACTAACTTCTTGGTGAACAATTAACGAATATTATTCCCAAAAGTAATTCTGGTGTTTGTTGTTTTGTCATGTCGTCGGCGGTGTTAAGTAGGAGCGATAACTATTGTTACTTGAATCTGGCTTGAAAGTGAATTTGCCGCAAATTTTCATTGGAAAAAATTCCTAAGATTCGTATTACATACTTGCGAAAAAACAGGACGTTCCTTCCTTTTCACATTGAGGGTGATGACGAAGAAGGACCCATTTGAGATGTGTGAGATGGTTCATTCATAAAAAGACGTTGAATGAGACGGTTTTATTCGGATGAGTGCTGTGTATTGCGAGCAAAAGAATGCTGTACTCAGTACAACAGTGGAAAAATAACCTTAAACTAGGCATACACTTTTGTTATTTTATAGGTACTCGTTTAACAAAAGAAAGTGTTCTGTGGTTCCTTAGTTTAAACATTGAATTGTAGCGTGTACTCAAAACGATTAAGTAGAGGTGACTATACTCACGTAGCTATATATAATAGATTCGAAATTAATGGGTTATCTATTTAAAAATTCTACAATTAATTGAAGAGTCTTCTATCTATTATATTACTCCCACACTACTAACCTAAGATACTATGATCTAAAAAAGATCCATAATTTCATTGGTCTAACTCTCGAGACCATTTTTCAATTTTCGGTTATCCTAACCCACTGTAACCATTCTGACCGATCGTAACTTGTTCGCTATTCTTCTAAATACCTAATAACTCAATTGCGCACAAGTTATTTAAGCCCCTGTCTCCTTTACACAGAAAACAATTGCCTCCCTCCGTTTGATTCGGGTGGTCCAAGCTACGAACGAACGTGACCTCAAGTGCAGCGCAAAAAATAAAGAATCTCGAATAATATAATAGATCAATGAAATTCTTAAAATTTCCGCAAAAATAAACACTTTGCCGACTTCCTGTCGGTCGTCCAGATTGGGGAACCACCAACAGCGCAGCAACAACGCATACATGTTAAAAGATGAGATCATCCGTATTATCCTTCTGCTGTGTAGCACACCAGCAACCAAAGGACTTGAAGATAATAAAACAATTGAGCCAACATACAAGTACAATTATATGTATAGTATGTAGTTAAAAAAACCATGTGGCAACACTTGCGAGCTCGATGTGGTGTACGTTGTGTGAGGCATACAACACACAGGACGACTTTATGAATAGACGAGTGACTGACAACGAATGCATGCAAAAGAAGGATGTATGTATGTATGTATGTAGGTTTCAATGTATGTATACATTTGAAATAAGTAACACGTATTTTTTGGCGGGTTCGAAATGAAATCGTGATTTTCTTCAATTTTCTGATGTCCAAAAATTTGTTTTGGACTCCTCAAGGTTATAAAATTGTTTTACAAACAGCACAATTGTAACGTTTGGTGAAAGTCCTGGTTGAAGAATAACCAAAGGAGTCGAATAACCAAATACACAATTGTCGGTGTTCTTAAATCATCTCTTTAGAAAAGAATTAATTTGAACCGTACTCGCTCTCGTACTCGTACCTCATATAAAACAATGCAATTCTAAGCAAAGAGTCGAATTTTTCAACGGAAGTTCTTTTAAATGTTATGCAACATATACCATTCTATAGGATCAAGGCCAAGGTGCTTTGCCAAAGGATTCAGGCTTCAACATTGAATCACAGTGGAAGTGTGAAACTTAGCTGCGCTGGTACTAAATTGTTTTGACATTCAAACCTCGGAATATTTGGCATTTTCACACCTTTCTTTTACTACAGGTTTTCACGTCGAGACTCCCATTGAATATGAGCAGCGACGGAAGCATTAATTTTTAATGACCAACTTTCGGAATCAGTCTGACTTAGGAATATATACTGAATCAATGAAAAGTTTATCGATATACAGGTTGTCGCCTGAGGTGACATTCAATATTTCATTCATACACTCATTCATTCAGTTTCCTTTACATTTAACAACGTACGTTTATTGTTTTTCCAACAGTAACAACAGTTGCTCGTATCAAACCTTTCATGAATGAATAAAGAAATTCATCATTCAACTCGTTTAAAATGAGTGACGTCGCTTGAAACGTGCCAAATTCTTGGAAATCCCAAAATGGCATTTTATTATTCTTAATTTCCTTCAATTTCATTCAAGGATATCTTTTATAATACATACGTACATATTTACAAAATATTGGTGTTGTTGAATCATTTCCTGTCAACAACGACGAGTTCAACAACGATCTGTTTGTTTGGAATAATTTGACATTTTTTATGGCATGAATTATGATCACACGACGAAATAAGTGAGTCATTTAGAGATCTCTATGGTCTTGTGTGACTGTCATCATAGACTAGTTGTCCTTGTATGTCCATGTTATCACCGCATCATGTATCACATCCTCAGGCATTTGTTATTACATTCTAATGAAAGTGATAACAAAAGATCAACTATCAACTGATCAACAGCAAAGAAATTATCAATTATTGTATAGATCACACTTGTTTTGAGTACATATTGAAATAAGACAACAGTTTTCTGGATTTTTGGTAAATCCATAGATTTCCATAACCCGAAATATCGTCCCGCTAAACAGAACAGCTGACAGAACAGCTGATATCAGCAAACACATTCTCATGTTCACTCACAAGCAACTTCTTGAATAATTTTAGCAAATGTTTGAAGGTTTCTCTATAATGGTTTATATCGCAACCACTTCAAATTTTTTTGCTTATGTTGAAAACAATATGTTTATTCATAGATATGTAAATATATTAATATCACACAGAAGTGGTTCGGTATAACAAAAAGCTTTAAGAAAAAGCAACAACTTTAAATTAGTTTCGTGTTTATGCAAATTTTCATATTTATAAAGAAACAACCGTAGTGAAAACTGGAGTATAAACAGAGCATTGAACGAGTCGGGGTGGGGCGGAGAACTAGTCGCTCAATCTACTCATTTGGAATTAGATAAATTAAACAAAGTCTCATCATCCTGTCGTTGCTTTGAAGACTGTCTTTGAAATGGTCGCTGGCCAATCATCCCCTCGCGTTGGTTTAGTTGATTGCTTCGCCCGTCTTCGGTTTTGTCTCAATTTTTCATAAATGCAAATATGGTATTCAAGACCCTCTATTCGGTTCGGTAGCAGTGATGTTTCATTGTAACTGAATTAAGTTCGGGCGGAAAAAACCAAGCTGATGTCCCGTCTGGGAATATGTTTTGAACTCATTTCTTCTCTGTTGGAATGTCTGGCTGTGACAAGGAAGAGACAGGAAAGTTCAGTCACACATACCATATGTATTTGTGTATCTACGATTTTGTAGTTGGGTCTCTCTTGCTTGATGATTGATTTAAAATGCAAAATCATGCAGAGCTTGGTAGTAATTTGATGAAGTTTTTACACTGAGAATTTACTCTTCGGTCTTCTGTTACAATCAACCGAGGAATCTTAGTTTTTTTTACCCTATTGGATCCGCGAACTATTCCATTCTGAACCTACTTTTGCCATTTATTTTCAGTGTTATTTTTAGTCAGTCTGAGTTACTTGACGTGCGTGTTTATCCAGTTCCTTGCCTATTAATGTCCCATTTAATAGATACCGGTTTCGGTTTTCCATTTCCTTCACATTTCTATTCACAGCTCCGCGAAATCGTCGTCTCATCAATCGTTGCCGCCTAAGAGTAGAACCTCCATTTTTTGCTTTTGCTTTTATGATATACATGAAAAGAAAACCCATTTTGTTAATATAATGAATGACCTAAAAATTACATGAAATAGTTTGTCTTGCTAAAGGGTTTGTCCTTAATAACTATTCTATTTTCCATCGTGCTCACCATCATCATCATCATCATCATCATCATCATATCAGCTAACAAATTTTGTAACCCTTTCTGCAATCGGATACCGAGGTCCGGTTTGGCGGTTCATCATCCAACATGACCACAAATAAATGGAAACAATGAGTTGAACCTGGACATGACTGTCCACTGTCCGGTTGACTGGCTGAATCGTTTTCCTCTAAATTTGACATTTGTTGATGCTCAAGCTCAGAGTTTCCCGCGGCTTCTGTTGGTGCACCACAACCCAATACATCACATGACATGTTAATGTCCTGTAAAACGGTGGTGATTTTTTTATGAAAAATGTGAAATTTACATGTCAAACAACATGTCGTCTATTGCGTTGTTCTTAAGTAGATTTTAGACCATTCATTCGTAATGGATCAAGCTTCCTGTGTCCGCGTGTTCTGTATTCTGTGTCCTGCGTTTTGCGTTCTTTACGCGATGTCAAAGTTCAAAATTGTGTGTTTTGAATTGCTTTGCTCTTTATTCGGAGAAATGTTTTCTTGTCATTTACTCAGGAAAATTAATGTTTTCACATTATTTGTGCTTTTGTTTAGTGTAACTTATGTCATTTTTTGACAGCTTATCCTAGATTCCTTGTCTTCATAGAAAAGATGTGCGTTCGGAATGGAAATGGAATGACATGTGATGATTTGACATCTAAACAATTTTTTCCTGCTATCGCAAATGGGTTTTATTATACAATATAGTACAATAAATGCGTATTACATTAAATATTACATTACAGCATTTAGAAGTACTCGTATTACAAGAAAGATTCGAACGGACTTTCATTTTACACCAGTTCTTCGTTTACAGATCCTTTTAATAGGGAACAACATTATTTTTTAAAGCCATTTACTACTCTAAATACTTGATCTCTAGTAGGTGTCCTTTTCCTCCCTCCTCCCCATCCTCCATATCCTCGAGTAACAGTTAATGTTATTCCTTGGAAACTATAAGAACTAACGTAGAATACGAAATAATGACGTTATATCATCTCCGATCTTTAAGCAGAAATCATTTCCGTAATCGGTAACGTTTGTATTGAGGTCACATAAATCATATGGAATCTTAATGATTTATCCAACTAAAAAATCCTATTTAAAGAAAAGAATTTCCTAACACAACAGGTACCAAAGTCAGCTGATTTCCTAGAGAAGCAATATTTTCTCCTTTCAGAAAAGCAAATAAAATTCCTTAAAAGAATTCGACGCACGTGTATAACAAACGTTTGCCGCCTCGCCTCTACCATAATCGGCTACATACTCGTACATACACTACTGTTGCTTTATATGATGGAAAGGATGTTGTTGATAATTCGAAGGATGATTTACTTGATTGCACAGTCATTTTCTGCATTAATTTTGATCAAAGGATGAGATGATTTCTAAAGAATCGGGGGTGAAACGTTTCCTTATAAATGCCACTCATTGTGAATGAAGGTGTGTGTTTTGTGGGTTTAAAGCGGCACATTTAAGTCACACATATACTCCCACACACACACACATACACACTCCCACACACGCCGTGTAGGCGGGGCACCTACATCATCTCTTCATATCGGTTGAATGGAAAATAAAAACGAATTAAATAAGGAAAAGAGTATAAAAAGAACGGCATAAAGATAAAAACAGGTATAAAATCAGTGAGTTGTTTCTTTTCTTCTCCGCAAAAAGATCAGCTGAGCTGAGTCTTGGTATTTGATCAGTGTTGATATCCTGCTTAAGAAGAGAAGACGGAAAAAGGGAACAGCTACCAACAAGTTGCCAGCTATAGAAATCAGCTGATTTTCTGTCGAATTTGTTCTTTTTCTTCTTTCTTTCTTAAGGAATTCTTTAATCGCGTAAATTTGTTTCACAAGAGAAAAGAAAAGAAAAATTAGTTTTCGATAGGAAAAGATGGTCGATCTTTTTATCGACTTCGGATGATTTCGGCTGCACCTTGCAATATTCTCACCCACAAAACTCTGGGAATATCTTGGAAATAAATTCATCCTTAGTGTGTTGAATGGCTGGGGATCAGTGGAGAGGGGGAACTTACGTCATATTTCATTTTACGAGTAACATTGTCATCAATTGTTCTTTCCAAAATCAAAAGTGCGATCATTTCTTTTACCAACTTTTTGTTTTTGGAAAATATTTTCTCATTGACTTTTCAAGAGGCTCGAATTCAAGATTCGAGGCTCAAAGTATTGTTGCGTGCTAAATTCCTCTTTTGTTTTGTGTTTTTTTCCTAAAATGGTACCTTAATATACCAAAATTTGTTGCCTTTGTGAAGTTGCCTTTGTTGTTTTGCACTCATTTCTGCTGCTTTCCTTTTTTGGATGTCGTAACAAATGACATCTACAAGTTATTTCTTCTATCTTCTTCTCGAGCCTCGAAGAAAACAATGAATTACTGATAAGATATGTTTTTATGCTAAAAGGACAATAAAGTTTCCCACGTTTAAAAAATAATCACAAGAAAATCACGTTCTTACCTTCTTCGGCGACTCTCTCACCGAAGTCGTTCGATTAACACCGAATATTGTTTTTTTTTTGTCTGAACAATTTTCAGACGAACGAACGTGCAAATATAATGACAATAAATTGTTGCTGCTACACTGTTTGTAGATGTGTTTTTGTTGTAGGTGATGGTAATGTTGATGGTGATGCAGGCGCTTCTTGCTCTTCCTGCCCACGTTAATGTTCAGTATTGTTGTTGTTGTTATGTGTGTTGATTTGATCTTTTGTCAATTACATGATTTGGCATGTTGAACGACTTATTTGTGCGGCAGCTACAATTATTGCACCAACAATTGTTAATTGTTACTGCTCTGTGTATAATTTTGTGAATCGTCTGCATTGTCTTTGGTCTTTCGGAACAGTTTCTTCCTATGTTGATGTGTGCCACATTAAAGTCACTTGCAGAGTGTTGTTTTCTTCTGATTTTTGGTTGAACTTCTTTTGAAATACTCTTTTATCTTCGGGTAGGATATAAAATATGTTTCTAAAGAGTATATTATAGGAAACTGTATATCTATTAAAATATAATTGCGTAAATCATCTGTTTACTTTATTATATTCAGTATATTTTATTTTATTCAATATACTATATTATCTTTCAACATAAGGATGTAACAGGAAAAACTAACGAAGTTGTTGTTTATTGTAAAAACCATTAAAAACCAATCAATCGAGATTTACTATAGTATTATAAAATTTAACAATCGAATCTAATCGATAACAAGCTTAACCAGTGAACAGTAGAAATTTTTCCATAGAAATGTTCTATATTCTTCACTTCAAATGTATTGTGGCAGATCGTTACGACGAAAGAACAACAACAAACGAAGAAAACCTACTCCATTACTTTGGCATGTTAAAAATAAACGTTAAAACAGGAATAATAACAGCAATCATATGGAATGAAGAAGGAGAAACGAAAACAAAAAGGAAACTAATGAAAAAAATCAAAACAGAAATCATATGATCAACAACGTCGTCGTGGTCGTCGTGATCGTCGGCAGGATCAGAGATGTTGTTGTTGGCTTTAGCAAACCAAAACAACCTAAATAAGCAGCCATGCATGCATACATAAAAACGAGCCATTCAACGATTTACTATAGCAAGCATCCTGCACATCGTATAATGATAGTCGTCGTCGCTGTGATGTGATTAAGTGTTGGAAGGCGAGTTAACGTTGTGGACGAGTCTTTTCTTCGCAGTACCTCATCGAGTTCGTAAGATTCCAAGATTCGGGACAGCAGCCAAACACGTAGTAAAGGAGGAGTAAACAAGTAGTGAAAAAAGAAGACGTCAAAGGATGGTGACCATCAAGAGTACGCAGCAGCGGCAGATCAGATTGCGTAGGGTTGAGTGGGCCCAAGGTCACTTACAGTAAAAGACATTAAAATGTCATCAATCGTGTGTTTATGTAGAATAGCTTTGGCAAGTCCACCCACACACCACTGCTCTCTTTAATTGCCATTTACGTTGGTGTCTACAGCTGCGTCTGGCACTCAAAAGTCACTCTCAAGCTTAAGCTGTGTTTACATGATAGCTTTTGACAGCACATCTTATAAAATATGGTATCCTTATCAATGTTTGGCGTAGCGCGAAGCAGACGAAAAATTATTTAAAGTCAATAAGAACGCAAGTACTTCCGACAAAAAGAAGGGATAAAAAACATGTTTGTGATAAATGTACCGCAAAAACCTTCAAGGTCAAGCTGCTTTTGGCACGCTTGCTTTTGGTTTCCACCCCCAACTCTCTCCCTCCCCTCCACTCCCGCACCCAACAACTGCCGACGGAACAACAACAACGGAACAACAACAACAACAACAACAACAACAACAACAACAAAACACACCGATAAGCATTTTTTCATTGAAGTTCCGGACAAAATATTCATTCGTAAATTCGAATCCAAGTGCAACTGCAGCTGAAGTTGAAACTGATTTCATTCATGACATTCTCAATGAATGATTGACAAACTGAATGGTTGGCAAACTGACTGATTCAGTCAAAGTGTTGGCAAACATTAAACTTTTATCTTTAAAAACAGTTGTCAAGTTTGGTCGCGTGTATTTATTAAAAATTTTACTTTCACATTTAAACGTCATCAGTTTGTCATCGGTTAAGTTTTTTTTCTTACTCTTATTTCTATAGTTTTCCGTTTGTTTGTTTCAGCTGATAAACATCGCAGCAACTTCGTCAACTGCGGCCATCGTCGTGAGATGCCAACGCATTGATTGCGCCAACGCTCTTGCGCGTTTCTTCTCATTCTCAAAGAAAACAGAAAGCGTAGTATACCATATACTCGAAAACCCTCTTTGGGATTCTTTATCAAATGTTTATAATAAAAATAAGCCTCTTGTTGACTTCGAGTTTTTTCGCTTTCCACTTTTCGGTATTTTAAAATGAGATTTTGAACTGTGATATATATACTTGTAAATGCATCATCATCGTACATACGATCGTCGATACTGAGCTCTGGAAATATGTATATAAACGTATATGTGGGAACATTTTTTCTCACTTTCCGCGATAAGGAAGTATTATAAAACTACAAGAAAACAAAAATTAAATATGTAAGAGTTTTGCTAGTTATTTATTTCTTGGATCATATGTTGCAATGTTTCACTAATGTTCTTCGCATTTCCAAAGTACGATATTTCAAGTATCGTATCGTAAATATCAGCTGACATGACTGAAACGTCAGAATCGCCGTTGCGGCGAAGAAGACAGAGAAAACTTATCTTAAACGAAAAGATGACAAAGAACATTTTTCTAGGGTTTCGAGTGATGAAAACGATGGACGATTTATTTTAACACAAAATATCCGTAAATATAATGTACGGAAATTATACAAGCCTACATATACGTCATTTTTTAATATGAATTCTCTGTACATATATTAAGCAAACTGAAAGTACAAACAATAATATTTAATACATAATTTAGATTCTCTGTACATTCTTTAGAGGATTCAAAGGCTGTAGTTCTCCTTCTTAACCGTACAAATATTCTATGGGAATCGCGTTTAGTTTTATTTCATTATCAGTTTTAGAAGTTCATCATTTTTTTACATTTTAAATGCAGACTGAAGTCAACCGACACCGCTAACGAACTTAATAATTCACTCAGAGCGAAGTCACATCTCACATTCTTCCTGGAACTCATCAAGATTACTGAATGTTATGCAACCCCGGAGGCGAATCTCGGTGTAAATAAAAATGTACCTTGCCTCTGATTTCTTGGGTATCTTGATTAACTCAACTTCACCTTTTCTGAAAAGATAATCTAGTAATTTTCACTGAATAACGTAATGATAATAATAATTTTGACTCATTCCCTTAATAAATCTAAATTTTTTTTCTTTGGTGGGGAATTTTTGTGAGACTAAAGAGGGAATATTTTTTCAAAAACGCTGGTATTTTTACAAATATTACATTCGTACTCTAAGTAATTATATAATGTATATCCTTTAAAGCTTGAGTCTGGCTAAGAACAACCTTTTTTCCTAAGAATATAACCTATTGAGTTTGTCCAAAGGTCCTCTGTTCCAAAGGTTCTCACTTAAGGGTTCTTCCATCAGAGGTCATGAGGTCGTAGAGTATTTGAGCTTCGGCAAAGTTGAAGATAATTTATTGTCATCAGTTCGCATATCGTCATCAGTATGTATTTATTATCATCCATACACGCCCTTTCAAATACACGCACACACACACACACCGTTTGGAGACATTAAGTAACTAATAAATCATTTTATCTGGAGGAATCCACACGACGCAAACAGTTTCTATAAATATCGCAGTACAGAACAGTGAGTTGGTCACTTCATCAACAATAGCATCTAGTTTGACATCATCACTTTTACTTACCATACAGTTAAAATACTGTATGTAAATGCGTTATTATGCAACTAAGTCAGAATAAAAATAAAAGTCAAAACATACAAATTACTTTCTTCGAGTGAGTCCAAAATCTGAGTCTCAAATATCCACCACCAGCAGCTAAGAAAAGTCACTTGTAAACAGTTTAGAGACAACCAAAAAATATCATAAAAAAAAATTAAAAATATCATAAATGTACATCCATCCAATATGTATCTCCAACCATTCCAAATATGTTGTTGTGAGTGTCAGAAATCTATTAAATCTACGTTCACTGACAGCAATAAACTCCAACGTTTACGACTTGAAAAAGCGGAGTGATCCACTGGTTCGACGGCGTTTAAACATTGAGAGGGCATCCTTAATGAAGTCTCTTTTGGAATACAGCAGCATGAGTTTGTGTGGTTTTTATACATGCATAAGCAACTACTTGTTGCATTTATACGAGCTGATTGTGTGCGAGTGTGTAACAAATAATGCAACAAAAATGTATATCGTATTATATATAAAGAAAAAGCCTACTCGTCGTCCATTTATACGAGTGATGGGCTCGCTCGGTGGTTCGCTGGTCGAACAGCACAAACTCAAGCTGAGCCTCTTCCAATGTGTCTTGAGAGTGTGGGAAAGTCACAAAAATTCCAAAGGCAGAACGACTGACCGACGAATCCAGCTGATTGGAGGCGATGAATTTGCTGTAAGCGAACGCGTGTGTGTCCCGTGTTCTGCTTGAACTGGCAAACGGACATAAAGACAGACAGAGAGACCGACAGC
The DNA here is from genome assembly GCA_943737955.2 of Myopa tessellatipennis. NCBI lineage: Eukaryota > Metazoa > Arthropoda > Insecta > Diptera > Conopidae > Myopa > Myopa tessellatipennis. The sequence goes on from OX031314.1 coordinate 42,388,882, forward strand.
GAGACTGACAGATCGACAGAAATTCGACCAGGATTATTCTTTCTCCGTCCTTAATTGGAAAACTGCTGTGAGCGCTAAAAAACTAAAAAATTTTAAATGTGACTATGTTTTGATTTTAGCGGCTCATCTCCTTCGTCGTCGCCTTCTCTTTGAGAGCTCCACTCGATTATATAACCTGCCGTGGTCCATCTAAAGGAGGCAGGAATATAGTGAGAATAAGTTTGAAATATCCACTCTTGAATACATAAAGATTAGAGAAATTCTTGCCCCCGCTGAGAGGTTTGATCATTCCTCGTTATGTATGAATTCCGTACAAAAATCGAATATAAATAAATGTCGAGTATAAATTAAAAAAGACCCACTGGAGGCTTCCAAGCATCTACAACGTTGGTGGGTAACACAACAGAGTGTAAAACGGGCTGTCTATGAATTCTCTGTTAAACTAGTATGTAGATTCAAGAAGACGTTCTTCTTTTTTCCCCCTCTATAAAGGAAACTTGTTATCTTGTGACATTAGCAGAGCAACGAAAACTTTGCCCATCATCCGCCCGCCCATCCCCCCGTCATCGGGCCTCCTTACTTCTTCCCTTTTTACACATATTTAGGCCGTCACAATCGTTTATTAATACAGCACACCGGCGAAAAAAATCAATTGAAACCACTTCTGGAGGCAAATTTTTGCGCCATCAACCGGCTGAGCGGTGACAGTATATACACCCTACCCAACCCTACTCTGCCTTGTTTAGCTGCCCTTTTTTCTATCTTTCTTTCTTTGTCATTCTTCTTTTCCTCTATAAATGCTACTCTTGCGCTTGATATATAGTATGCAAGTATTACATATTTATATAGAAATCTCTGCATACTAAATACAACTTTTGGCGGGAAAACTTAAACTCACACAAGCACAGACCACCGAGCACTACAGCAAAAACAACCTGTGCCGACCGCAAGCATTTATCGCACATTGGACCCGCTCAACATTTCGAGTACGAGAACGAATGTCTGTCTGTCTGTCTGCTGCTCATATGTTTTGTTCAGTATGGGAAGGGATTGCAAGATATACTCTTATTTATATGCTGAGGCTGTAGCTATTTTCGATGTGGAGGAAGTCGTCTCGTCTTGTCTGGCCTGGTCTGGTCTGGTCTGCTATAGAGTTCCTAGCAGTAAACGTTTGTCTCTCTCTTCTTTGGTTTGTTTCTTTACTTTGGTTTTGGATCTCGAGAAATTCCAAGAAATCCCCTCACATCGAACTCAAATTTGTGTTTCTTTTCTTTTTCGCTCGTCTCTCGTTCTTCCAGGATCTCTGCAGCAACTCTTTTTGTTGTTGTCTCCTCTTCGTGCTGCGTTGTGTTTTTTCTGTTTGTTTGTTTACTCTTGCTTGTTTTGTTTTTTGTTATGTTTGCTCTCTTGAAACATATGATTTTGACATATTTTTTATTATTTTCATTTCGTACTCTTTGATTTTATGTTCGTATCGTGACTGCCGCAGAGTACTGAACATATGTTTGCGTTTCGTTTCTCAAAACCTGATCATATGTTTATCTTTATTTACTTTTTTCTAACCGTTTTACAATCTTCTCACTCCTTTCATTAGATTTTTAGGCTCGATATTCCGTTGCTAGTTTTCGCGGGCTGATGTTTACATACTTGTATATACATATGTATATATTGTACAATATATTTATTTGTATAACATTTATATAACTATAGAAAACTTCAGATATCTATAGATATGTATTCTGAAAAGTCTGAAGAGTGATTTTTCTGGTTATGCATCACAGAGAAAGAGCGCAACGTGTTCTCTGTCTTTTAGAGAAGAAAAAATATCTTTACAAAGGAAATACTTAGTTTCTTTATCAAAATTTAAGTTAAATCAGAAATTTCTGGTTAAAAAACTAGTAACATTTAAAGAAATAGATGCCAAATACCAGAACCCAAGAGTTCAGACAATATTTAGAGCAAGGAGTAGATAGACCAAGAGTAGACCCATAAGTCTTTGAATTTATTCCGTGAATTGATATTCTGAAAGTGGTAATAGAATTTAATTATTGTATATACAATCAGTATTCATAGTTAGGCCTCATAGATCCGAGGTATTACACACTCTTGTACTTTATACACTCATTTGTTCAACTTTCCTGTCCAGTCTGTTCCAGCTGTTCCTCCGCAAACTCATGTAAAATCTGTAATACAGAAGATTCACATTAAAAGTGGTTTATAGATTTATGTTATTAGATATCTATTCGAGGTTAATAATAGTAAAGAAAGGATCAAATTCCGATGGATCAAATAGTAATTCTATAAGTTAATCACTTTAAGAAAGTCCAGGACTTGTGATGGATTAAAGAAAACAATTTAAGATCTGACTCTGTTTGGAACTTTCTGAAATACACCATGAAACTAATGTCCTGGACGTATGATGGATCATGTAGGGTTTTTATGAGTTTAAGATATGAGTACCTTTGGAACTGTATGAAGTACAATGTGGAGTCGATGGTACCGCGCTTATGAGGGATCATATAGCGATCTTATGGAAACGTTTTCTTTATATATTATAGTATTTCGCTCTAATATAATAATACATAAAGTCAATAAATCTTCATCGATATTTCATTCCGAGCACTTGTTATAGTCTAATTAAGATGTACTTCTTAGCTCGTCACTATGGCAATACAAAAAAAAAAAAGGGAGAGAGAACCTTTGACTTGGTCACCACTTTAGTTCCACTTAATATTGCATGGATGTCCAGAGGATGTTATTGCGTAATTGCGGCGTTGTTATTGAAACTTGAAACACTGTTTAAAATACACACTGACTCCGGTTAACCGAATTTGCGTTCCAAGAAACACTTGTTGCTTCGTAATCCTTGAGACGACTTTCGGTGGACTATCTCCCTCTCTGCCTGTCCCTGTTCTGCTCTCTGTATATCCGAAATTATTGCCCAATACTTAATTGTTGTTTGTTTACCACTCAAATATCAAATAAGCCGAAACTACCGATCGATGAGGGTGTTAACAAGCGAATATGACTCCTGGCCATAATTAGGCTTCTAGGAACATCAACGAGTATGTTTTTGTCTTCGTTTTCGACTACTTTGTTTTTTGTTTCTTGAGAAATGTTGCTTGTTGCTTAACATGTGCGCGTCTCATACATCCGCTTAAGTAAGATACTCGGTTTTATGTGGTACATTTCAATGTCATTGAAATAATTATACTGCAAACGATATGAAAGCACGCTTAAGGAATTTTAAATACAAAATCACACGTCCATCGAGGACGGAATTCTTTGTGCTATAAATCAAATACATATACTTTTTTTTTGCTTTTTTTACCCAATGCAGGAATTTGTTGTGTTCAACCGAACCGTTTTCTCCGTACGACAGGTAGACGAGTTTATCTTCGCAAATCGATCGCTGTCATCATCATCATCATTATCATCATCTAGGGAATGCTCGAAAATGTTGTGGACTCGACTTGTGGACCATTTAAGCTTTCTTGTGAACCATTTCAGCTTTTTCTTCATTTTCTTTCCTTTTTTTTAAAAAAAACCTCATCTCTCAATCATTTATGGTGTTGCTGTTATTCGATGTCAGCAAATATAACTCGTACATTTTATCAATATTAATGAATGATATTTCCCCTTAATCACTTTACTTAAAGTACTCCGTATTAGTTTTCGTGCCAAATATTTGATTCGTGGTGTTTTTTCATGTTCGACCCAAAAAAACTCAACTTTTTTGATACTGTTTTTTATATCTTCGAGCAAAGTTGTTTCTTTAATATTCTTTTTCCGTTGCTCGACGGCGAAAAAAGTATCAACGAAGTACCATATATAAAGTACCGATTCGCAATATATCGCGCCTTCCCCACCCTTCCTCTCGTTCTCGACTTTACCTACCGACCCGTCTCTCCTATCCCGCCCGGATGGTGTGGTTCTGCTATAGCCAGCATAATGGCTGTTGTATTCTTTTGTAAATGAATATCAATGAGTTATATTTTTGTTAATTTTTTTGTCATTTTTTTAAAATGTTGTTCGTTTGGTTGCTTTGGTTTGGTTGGTGATTTTAGTGAGTTCGGAATTTTTTTCTGTCACTCAACTTCCTCTGCATCGATCGGTTGAATGAAGTGTGGAGGAGCTTCTTGTTGTTGCAGGCAGAGTAGTACTCTTGATTTTGTTTTCTCTTTTCTTTTGACAGAGTGTGAAATGATTTAATGGCATCAAGAGAATATTTTTATCATCTCTACAAACAGGCAAAAAATTCACCCATCGGATGTAAGAATTATAAAAAAACAATGGAAAATATTAACACTTAAATACATAATTAAGTACAAATTATAAATGTAAAACAGAAGTTTCATTGTATATAAAATACATAAAAAAGTTACTTTAAAACGCTTACTTAGCAGTGTTAAAGAGTACATGATGATGATTACATACACAAGATTATCGCATAAAACTGAATCTCTGGAAAATTTTACTTCCTCTATTTTTTGGATTTCCAGATAAAAATTCTGAGTAGCAGACGCACCAATAAATATACAGGAAATAAAATAAACAATCAGCTGTTCGGTCTGTTTTGTTTAGTCTACAGATAAAAAAATCCTTCAACTTGGTTGGTGTCCAAAGAAATACTGGTATATAAACTAAACAAGTGTTTGTTATTCTTTTTTTTTACTGACTTGTTTTTCTTTGCTGCTTTTTTTATTTCCTTCTCGGATGCAAATAACAAACAACAATATTAAAGGATGTACCAAGTGACGGAGCAGCAGAGTGACGCATCGAGAATCGTCAATCGATTCGACTAACAATCACAGCTTGAATAACAGAAATTTTAATTTGTTACCCAAGAAGAAAAGAATCGTTCGGTGGATCTGGGAATAAAGACTCTCATGAGTTTGATTTGTGGAGACCATCTAAAAGAAGTTGAAGGCAGACTTTTTATTTTCTTCAAGTATTTTTATTATTTTTTTGTGAGCAAGTTTTATGTAAATAGAATTTATTCGGTTTTTAACCGAGACGGAACGAAAAGTTTGCTTTTGCTTTGAATACTCGAACGAACCATGAATGTCAACAAGAAACATTTGAAGAAAATCAACTACCAGCCACGGATCTGTTTGTGAAAAGAAAAGGATATTGAAAGGATACAACTGCAACTGCGACGTCTGGCGGCACAACTTATCTCGAGAACTGTGATGTTCATAATGTAAATAGATTTGACTACTGATACTTCGTCATTGTAAATGTGAAAAGGTTGTGAAAACCGAACTCTTGAAGAAAATCACTCGCTGAGTTATTATTATAAACTAAACAAATAGAAAATTTTATTATAATTCTACGGTTAAACGTTTAACATCTTTTGGAATTGTAACCATAAAGAATATTGTGCGGCGTAAAGTCTCTAAAACACTTTAGAGACTATACTTTAGAGAAAAAATAGTAAAGGGATAAAAAGAAATATTCAAGTAATAACTATAGACACAAAACAATCACACAGGCAGATAGAAGGACATCTCTCACATAGTAAAGGATACAAAGAAATCAAGTAGTTTTTTTACGAATACAACAGGTAAAAATGCTGTAGTTCACTCTGTTTTATTTCACTGTCTGTATTCTTCAAGTAGAAAAGTAAAATATGACAATAAGTGCAAACTTAGAATACGTCAAACGTGTTAACCTTCAAAATTTGTTACCTTGCTTGATTTTTACAATACCTAATCATTCAGTAACACTTTCGGTAGGACCCAATGACAGCCGGTCACTCATAATGACGCAACACGAGTCCTGAAACCGAACAACTCAGCGGTGCCGCTCTTCTCAAAGTTACATGACACAGCACGTGATGTGTTACTGTGAAATTTTACGCTTCACCAAATCAAATTTTCCAAAGATACCAAAACTAATTTCGAAAATGGGAAATTTCAGAATTATTAGAATATTCAATATAAAAAACTTCGGAAGGAATTTTCAACTGGTTTTTCGATCAAATTAATTCTTGAATGCATAATTTTGCAGATAAACAAATTTTGCTCTCGTAATGCGAATCCTGTGATGTGAAAATTGCAAACGAAGATTCCTTGCTTTCACTGCGAGTTCTGGTCATTAGGTTCATCATCGTCCCCGGCTTAAAGTAGTCCTTGCCACAGCAGGTTGTCCTTGTTATAAAAGTGCCAGGCTATTGATAGACAATATCCTCCACTCGAGTACAAGATTCTGTAAGTTTTTTCTTATTTTTCTCATCTTCGATTCTCACGCTGCACCCAACTGAGTAACTTTGGTTACTTTTGGTTAGTTTTTTTGAGTAATTCAAATCTTTGTTGTGTTAAATTTGTGAACTTTTTTTGGGTTTTTGTTAGGTTAGAAATAATTATTTTTAGGATGTCTTTTTACTTTTATTCTCCGTAGAGAACACAAAATAACTTATGCTTCAAAGGATTCCTCAAGTGGAAGTGGAATTTTCTCCTTTTCGGTGTCTTTTCTTCTGACACACTTTAGTTCTTTTCTCTTTTGTTTGCTTTTGCGAAACCTTGAGTAGATTTTTCAGAGTTTCTGTGTTCGGAGTCTCTTCGAACCAGTTTCGGAGTCTTGAGACAGTCTATTCTCAAGCTGTGATCTTTATTCGCAAGATCTGTATTCTTTAAATATAAATTTTGAAGTTATTGATTTGAGTTGTCCTTTTTCCCATTTTCAGAATCTGTAAATAATAATAACTTTATGTTGAAAAATTCGTAAGCAAAACGATATTGTACATTATGTGTACACAGCATATACAAACTTAAACTTTATTATTTTATAATAGCATCAAATTCTCTTGAGTTACCTTCAACTCGGCATATTTTTAGCTGTCACGATCTCTTTTTACGTTTTCTGTAGTCGAGATCGCGAGTTATTTTGCAGTAAATGCTGATGGTGCTTTATTCAATCTTCATTCATGGTCGCGTCATTGAGAACAATGTATCTTAGTACAATATAACATTTTTAAGTATTGTAAAGAAACGGTCATCAAAAATATTCATTCACAAATTTTCTTCCTTTACAAAAGCAAAATTTAAATCAGCATTTTCTCAGCATTATATCACTGATAATGTTTTAGTGATAATTTTGATTATGTTATTTAAAGATTAATTTGGTAATCTATAAAAGTGATACATATAGCTTATTTACACTACGGTTACACTATCTAACCATCATGTCTCGGAATTTCATTGTTTAATTGTTTTTATTGAATTTGTTTAATAATTTTAAGGTTAATTAACAGCTTCATAAAAAAAATATTACATATTTGGGCCAGAACGAAATTTCTTTATTGTTCATACTTTCATTTAAAAACAATTATGAAAATCGTTATAAATCACTCTAGTGAACAGGTTCGTATTAAGATCTTTGAGAACATTTAATCTATAGACGCCTACAGAATTATCTACATCGTTATCTCACGTCAATGAATTCGAAATTCATTGATATAGAGATGGATCCAAATTTTCTTGAGTACCTTGAACTATTCCTTCACTTTTACCTCCGTTTAAAACAAACTAAATGTTTAGATAAACAAAATGTTTTTAGTTATTTATTTTTTATTGAATTTATTTTGAAACTATGAGGATAGTCCCAGAAGTGTTATAGATAGTACCTTGACGTATAGATGTCGGTTGTTGTTGCCGCTGTAGTTTGAAGTCCTATAAAACTTACGTCACTATTTAAGCTGTGAAAGAAATACTAAACAAGTAGCGTATCTAAACTTCAAACTTATGCTTAATATGGTTTCTTAAACTCTAGAAACCTTGTAAATCAAGCTTGGGTACTTCTGGGACTACCCTCGTACCTAAATTGATAACATTTCATTGAGTTGTTGTTGTCATTCAGTTGTCATTCATTCAGATGTTATGGATAACACCTCAATGAACTAAAATCAATATTTACTACATGTCAAATGGACGCAATTTTATAGTATTTATTTATAGTTATTGGCTTCAATCTATATTTAATTTTCATTTATAACTTTCTTGGGAATTATTTCCGTTTTTTTATGTATTGTTATTTATTCGATAAATAAATAAACTTTCTCGAATTTCCATTTATAATTTTCATTTATGACTTTGGTGCGGATTATTTACTTTTTTATTCATGTTTATTTTTCGTGCAACGATGCATTTTCAATACATCGATTGATCGATTTGATTTTAAATTGAGTTTAAGCGTATTCAGGACTCTTTTTACAGACAGTCTAGTCTTTTCGAAAGAATTGCTAACAAAATAGTTGAAGACAGAGTTGCAGATCAACAGATTAACGGATACATTGCACGTGCGATTTGATTATCACAGAAGGATTACTTGTACAAATGGTCTTCAGAATACCAACTACGAATATCAAAACTATTTGTAAAAAGAGGAGATAAAGAAGAGTATAATAAACAGTAAGAAGCAGCATGTGCGAAACAAACAGAGCAAAAACGATTTCGATTTAACGATGAAAGATGCTGTTCTTCTTTCTCACGAGTGTGGGAAGATCTTTCATTTGATACACAGTCCACTTTAAACAATAAACGCACCAGGACATCAAGTGCGCCTGTGCACATGCCTGCCACAGGTCGAACATGAGTTATTATAGTAGTCCTTGTTATGGCTCGAGCACAATAAATAAGAAACTAATTTTTTTCTTCTTTGAATCGCAACTAAAGGGACATTCGTAGGAACAAACGATCGTCTGCCTAATTTTTCTACCTAATTTTGATCTAAGATGGTCAAATAGTCGAAGCTGATCTAAAGTTGAATGAGAGCTAAAGTTATTCGCTTTTCAAGATATCAAAGAGGCATATGACCCCATCTAATGGACACTTAGTTCCCCATGGGAGGGAATCATATGGGGTATTTTTTTAAACTCTATTAATTTTTACGTCGAGACACTCGGCATACAAAACTTTTCTTAAATATAATATATTGTCTTTTAATTACTTAATCTCTCAACCCCATCCCACCCCACTCCACTAGCATAAAATCACTGATTTACTGAATTTTTTTTTGTTTTCATTCTTGTTGTTGTTAAGGTTGTTGCTTGCGTTTATGTGTATGTATGTTGAGCACGGCTCAACGGAAAAATAATAAAAATATTCTTTGCTTCTCTATTCTCACTCATTCACTGTGCATCCGAAAAAAAAATCTAAATTTATGACTGAACTTTGGGGCCTTTTTTAACGGTCGCTTTCTGTATGTTCCTTGTATATGTTTGTTGTTGTTATTGTTATTCTTGTTGGTTGTTGTAGTTGCCACTATCAAACAAGTTTTCCTAAACATTGTGGAGCCTCTTTTTCTCACTGTTTCTCTTTCTCTTGATTCTGTTCTTCTGTTGATCGTTTCATTTCTATATACAGTGTGAAGCTTTGGATTCCATCGGAACCTCTCTGTATAAATACAGTGGTGCACAGCTAAACTGAGGTTCTTAGCCCCCCTCTCACCCATTTCCTCCCAAACGCAATTCCAGTAAAAATATTATTTAGACATTTCGTCTATTTTTTGTAAAGTTGTTGTAACTTGTATAAGAAGAAAAGAAGATTTTCCCCCCAAATTCTGCTAAGTGATTACTTGCTAATTCAATAACAGTAAAACACTTTATACATATGTTTAGATTGTGTTTACACGATCCACTCTGTGTGGAAAAAAGTACGTTACACCACTCATTTGATGCGCCACCATACGTTGCCACACCACCAACATACAGACACTGCTCAATGCAACAAAAACTACAACAACAACAACAGCTTGCAATAAATACAACAAGCAGTTCAATGTTGAGCAACCCGCAAATGCATTTCCTCCCCCTTTTTGACCACAAATCTTGTAAACAATATTGTGTTTATTTCTTTTCATGTACATAAATATGTATTTATATATGTGTGTGTGTTTTCTACATATACACGAAGACTGCAATCCATGCTTCGGTGGCTCAACATTGCATTAGTATGGGTCACAATTTTGTAACGGACAAAATTTCTCGTACGTTTTTGCTGCCGATGCCACTGCCGATGCCACTGCCGCCGCCGCCGTCTCTGCTGCTTCTTCTGCTGCTGTAGTAGAAGCTTGTTCAAGTCTCTAGAATGGATTTATTTGAGAGCGACGGAGGGTGTTGGTGCAAAGCGAAGATTTGTTGTCAGCGGGTGAGCACGTATCTCTTCGCTTTGCTAGCTTCTGTCTGTGTGTGTAAGTAGAAGAAGACAAATATTTTCAACGGTCGCTTTTAATGAGAACCCTTCTTAACCCGCTCCAACGTTCGTTCTGTGACATCTACATCGAAGCGATTGCCTAAGACAGCCTCCTGTAGCGTCGTCGTCGTCGTCGTCGTCATCGTCATCATCTTTGTATCCAAAAGGAAAAACCAGTCCGGGAGCTCAACAAATTTCTGTTGAGCTGCAGCCGCTGCCGCCTCCTCAATAACTTTGAGCTCAACTTCGTTACTTCGAAGCTATGTTTTTTAATTTCTTTGTTTGTCCGTTGAATGTTTATCATAGCAACATAGGAATTCTTAATTCTTTTGCTGTTCCTTTTGCTGTGGTTGCTGTTCCTCTAGTTGTTGTTATTGTTCTTGTACCTCTTGTTGTTATTGTTGTTGTCACCGCCTCAAATTAAGATTTGTGATGCTCAACATTGTTGTTGCTGTTGAACATTTGATTATTCGGTTTTTTATGCTGGTTTTTTATCAACATATTTTTGTTTATTTTGTATCCCAAAAGTTGGGACTTCGGAAATATGGGTCAACTATAAAGGCTTTATTTGGATTTGTTGTAATATAATTTTTTGTTTTAATAATATTAATAGTAATGCTGTAAATACTACTACTAGAAGATGTTTCTTAAACCCTTCCGGTTACTTTCAGTTCCCCTTAGAAAGCAATAAAAAATGTTTGGAAGGAGATTCGGGGGGAGGGATGCAGTAGAATTTCGTATAGCTTCCTAGAAAGTGAAACATTTGGAATCATTGTTTCAATTTTAGTCCTTTTTAGAGGCCCCGATTCTCACGCATGATTATCTACTTCTACATCCCCAAATAATCGGACCCCTTTTGTCGTCAATTCCACTTCCTTCCCTGTCGTCCAATTCGAACCTCATCCTGGTGGTCTGCTACCATAAATTCACATAATCATTAAATCTTGTAGGTGGATCCTTCTTGTGATTGCTTTGAAATCATTTAGACGACTTGTTTTTTCTTGGCTACAACGTCGATTTGTTTGGCTCATTGTTTCGTTTTTTGTCCTCGATTTTGTAGTGTTATTCTATAACTTTTGGAAAGCATGAGAGCAGCACACGAATCGATCCAGGTATTCGCTCCAGGAGCTGCCGGCTTTGAGAGCAGATGAAAAATGATTGTGCAATACAAGTACTTTTTTATAGCATCTCTACGGTTCCCATCATCAACATCAACATCATCGTCATCATCATCGTCATCGTCATTATCATTCCCCGAGCACTTGATAATGAGTCCTCTTTGTTCACCTTGTTGGTGGCTCAATATAGACAATGAAGCTTGGGATTTTTCGACCACCGACTCCACAAAAGTCCAGAGTAGCGGAGTAGACAGACGGACAGTTAGAGCGACAGGCAGGTTCCGTTCCCATGTCTCGCTGCTTGTTGCTCAAAATGCAACAACAGCTGATTGCTCCGGAATTTTCCCATAAACGTCTTTGAGCGTCTGAACTCAATATCCAATTGAAGGCAAAACCGAACAGTGTTTGATTAACAGGACACCAAGAAAGTGTCTGTAACCTGCACTTTCTTCCTTACCTTCTCGAAATCTTGTAGTATTTGTTGCAATCGCTGGTTCTGCTTCCAACAAAATTCCAGCAAAATCAACAGAAATGTCAACCTGACAAACGGAACGGAATCCCATAATAAACCGTATAAGTGGCTTGAGCAAATATTAAATGACTTCAAAGCAAAGTTGTTGCTGCACCAGTGTTCTTTCTTCTGGTGCCAACTGCCAAGTGCACAACAGGATATTGCGACAGAGCGGGATGCGGTGCTGCCCTAAATCCGAAGCCGGTTCCAGTGCATTAATTGACCACTCCTGCTCTGCGAACGCTGGATGCTGGGAAAATGTTTGGGCAGGGACGAACCGAACGAATTTCCTCAGAGATTACTGATTTAGAGATACCTACAACAGTAGAAATGTCTCCTCCAGCACCAAACTTATAACTAATGCAAAGTATCGTATGTCGCCGAAAATCGCCCTGTTGTATACTCGCCCTTTTTTTGTTCCTTATAATTCTCTTATAGATCTTATCCCAACTACCAGCCTAACCATCAAAGATTGCGCACACGCATATTGCAATAATACAGTTTAGTTTACAGATAGTCTATCTAGGAATGTTTCAAAATTTGACGTATCCTTTGCTCGGTTGGTTACTCTGTCAAGTGGTTCTAAGAAATCTTCGATTGCTCAATACTTCTTGTTTTCCTTGGCATACGCATTTTTTTGGTAAATGTACTCGTAATTGTAAAGAATCTATTAACGACGACGTGATGTCATAAGTTTTCGAGATGATGATACGTTGAGACACTTGGTAAGTGTGGGAGAGTTGATAAAATCCTGACACTGTTATCCTGATCATGTGTTGAAATGTGATTGATAATTTCCAGATTATGCCAGTAAATACATGATAAGTAACAATGTTGTATCAAACATTTCTATCTTAAAATAAAGATATTGGAGTTAATGCTCAGCTACTCCATGCACCGCTATCGAAACTATTGTCATTTACCGAAATGTGCGTAAAACGTCCGACACTCATTTCATTCATTCATACTTTAATGTCATTTCCTGAAACGTTTCCTTATTTTACGATTTATTCAACGCGGCAATGTTTATTATGTATCATTTACAAAGTATAATAAAAGTACACTTCACTCGTTGAAGTTCCAAGAAGGAAAAGGAAAAATTATGAAATACTGTCACGTGTAAGAACATTAAATCTCACAGAGCATATACGGCGAAGTCCTTACAAATTTATACACTCTTACATATACTCGTATAAACGAGTTGCTCGTAAAACATATCTTAGTTCCCACTCCGCATGTCGTGGATCAAAAGTGGCGCATTTCTAAAATTTCATAGTTTTACCTGGTAAACAAGAAACCAACCGGAGGAGCGATAAGAAAGGAGGATGTGTCCGATAAGAGTTGATGACCGACCGACGTTCGACCCATTTTTTCCATTTACTTGTACAGAGAAGGAGAAAATAACGTATCTCTAGCGTTATTATTATCATCATCGTCATCGTCATCACCATTATTACAACAACAGAGTCAGGGAATACGTTGTGCTGCGTTTTATTCATTCATAAATCTAATTGTTGAACGAGTTTCAACTAATTTCGAATTAATTCAGAGGATGATATTTAGAAGGATCGCGTCGGGGATTTTTTCTGGTTTGATTTCGCTCTTTAGTTTTGGTTTTGATGTTGTTTTTATTGGCTGATGGCAGGTACACGTGTACCTGTTGATGGAATGATGCTGTCCACACTACGTTTATGTTGTTGGTGAATCATTTTTATTTTTCGTTGTTGTTGTTCTTCAATTTTACAGAGCTCTTCGTTCTGATAAAGGATGTTCCTTTGTACCGTTGTTGTTGCTATCGTTGTTGTTTTCCATTCTATAGTTAATGGTCTTTATTGTTGTTGCCGCCGCCACCGCCACAGATTATCCATGAGAAAATGTTGTTCCACTCCGCTGTACATCGAAACACAAGTTCAAGTTGCTGCTCGTCTTGTCTGTGAAATCATTTCCAAGAATTCTGACAATAATTGTGAAAAATTGAGTTCCTGGAGTTTGGAGTTGAAGTCCCAAATTACACTACTACACTAAAAAGCACGAGGAAGATTCATTTCGATGCCTGAAAAGTGCGCCAAAATCCATTTAAATCATGTGAGCGAGAAGTTCCTCTTTAGGACTCGCAGATTGTTTCGAGTTCTCGGTATACGGCGAGTACTCTTTTTAATATTCTTCGCGCACATCCTGTTCCGGATGCTTTTACGCTATCCGCTATGTGTTTTATTCTTCCTCTTCACAGCCTTGAAGTACTCTGGGAAAATCACCAGAAATTCGCCAAAAATTCCTCGGCGGCTTCTCAAGCGGCTTCATGCTTTGAGGTACTTTGGTGTCCTCATCACTACACCTATGAGTGGGATTTACTTTCCCTTTCTTCTCCTTCCCCTTCCTCTGCCCCCATCTCCTTCCCTTCTCTTTCTGCACTTGCAAACGTTGCGTTGTTTCTGAAACCGCATTGAATTCGCATTTTCTTCAGATCCATCTATTGATCGATCGAACAAAGCAGGTGTTTGCAGCAGTGCGATCATCCTGTAGTTATCCACAATTTAAGATTAATTCTCTGACTATTGTTGGATCTTATTTTTGCACTCGTATGTTGCCGGATCTTGTGGTTGGCTTCTGTTGCAAATATTTACAGCGTATTTATAGAATTAACAATGCGCGCTTCAATTAAAGAAGAATATGACGCTTCTTGTTTAGATTTTAGACCCTAATGAAATTCGTGAGAATTTTTCAGAATGGTTACCTAAGGTTACACACCGTATAGCGGAGTCCTCATACCGTTAACATCAACAAATCGACGCGGATGTTTATACTTCAAAAACAGGATCAAGAAAAGTCTTCTTCCTGTTTCCTTCCACTGCTGACCATTAGAATGAAATCGTTTTTAGTATTTGCCATTCATAGATGATGCTGATGTGACTTCGGAACAGTCAGGAGATTCATCAACATGGTGTAACTCGCGGTCTTATTTGCCTCAAGCAAACACTGCCGAGCATTCATCTATCTCTGTATCTCTTCTCTTAGACTTGCTTTGCTGTTGTGTTCAAGACTGTGATGATGATGCTGAAGAGCATGAATCCTGTTTAGCTTCGTTTTTTTCCCCTCAACTCTCCAAACGTCTGGGGAGAGAAGCAACGAATTCATTGTGATTTTTTGCCACCGAACAAATATGTTCAAATCAATAATGAGCTCAATTCTGACAGACAGGATTTCGAAAGCGATGTCCTTCTTATTTATTCTGCTCTGCGGCGAAGTTTAGTTACATAAGGATCGTGAGAAGCGTTATTTCGTTATATAAATTTATTTGGGGATAATTTTTCAACTTTTTCACTCATTCTAGAAATTTGTTTTTTATGTAATAACCTAGAATTAAATCCCGAATCTAAACAGATCATTAAGCCATCATTGAGCAACCTCGAAGCCAAATTAACAAAATTAATAGAAAAACAGCAACTGAAATTAAATCCAAATCATTTGTTGCAACCATCACAATAAATACAAAACCAAAATAAGGACTCTTTATAGAAAACACTCACCAACAACCGACTGTCATCGGTTAAAATTTTGCCCACCTACTTGTGCAATAACAACAACTATTAACCTTTGCTTTTATCAGCTGATCGCCGTTGTATTAAAGCAACGTCACTTCACTTCTATCTTCTTTTAATAAAAAAAACAGGTACCTCGCTGATATCAGTTCTGTTTGCTTTCCCTCTAATAGTGCAAAGTAAATGTTACATTTCACAGTCGGCACAAATCAGTGACCTCTGCAGCAGCAAACAGGTACCTCTCGCTATTCATCAGCAGTCCGATCAGCTGTTTGCTCGTACATTCGATCACATGTTTTACGCTGCATGTTTTCAGTCAGTCATTTGAACCTTTCTTGCAATCAGCTGATTTTTGTTTTTGTGTTCGTTCCTTCCAATTTATTTAGTTGCCTGGTTGCCTGGCTGCCTGAGATAAGAGAAAAATCAATGGTGTTGTTGGAAACTGTCGATTTGACAGTTAGTTTTTAATGTGTGTTTTTTGTTGATGATGCGCAAGGATCAATAAAGCCAAAAAGTCGTTGGTGATTTGAGTTTATGAGCGTGGGATACATTTTCTTAGGAGTTTTTTATACCCTACAACCGAAGGTAAAATGGTATATTAGGTGCCCCTCTATTTATGGACGTGGTCTGCGTACTTTTGTGTAATAAATTCTAGAAATATTTGTGTTTTATATTTTTCCATAAGCTACAAACACAAAAATTAACATAGTGCACATACTTATTTTCAAAATTATATAATAAATAATGGACTCAATTTAAGATTCTTTGTGGCACAAAGTATTAGTCTTTTTAATATTTGATTACTGTATTTAACAGTATTTAAATAACTTCCGTTCTTAACAAAGAGGATATCGATTGATTGATGACGGGACACTATGATAACCTATAATAAAAACCAGTATTTAAATATGCATGTCTTTTGCATGCATACCATTTTTGTAATATGGTATGTGTATCACATAATAAAGCCTTTAAACATTGTTTTTTTCTTAGTAAAAAAAAAACACATCAAAACATAAAAAAGAAGAGAAGCAATCATAAATATTTTAGAAGTAAATAAAGTGAATTACTCCCACGGTACAACTATAAAATTATTATCCTTACGTACCTCGTACACTATAAATATTTGCTTCAGATCCTCAGTTCAATTCACACACGCATTCTTTGTACAATAACAACAAGCAACAAACAGAAACCAACTGAAGTCTAGAAAAGGAATAAAAACTACCCTAAACTCAGTTGATTAAATATTTTATCCGAGAAACAACCAATTCTAGGAAATACTTTTTCTAGATTTTCTTTTAAAAACAAGCACATGAGTGAACTTTGCCGACTAAAAGCAACAACCACAGCAGGACTAACAGCGAGACAGACAATAACAAGACCAACAACACCAACAAAAACGTCCTTGCATCAATGAAATGATTCCTTTTGACGACCGCTCACGTCCTAACCATAAATTTGAGTATTACAACAAACAATTTCGAATGACTATAATCACAACAAACCTTACTTAATTTAGCGGCTAAATTTTATCGTTCCCCCCTATGCTCTCCCCCTCCTGCAGACTAGGGACCAAGTGCCACCAGCAGACTAGACCAGATCAGATGAAGCTGTGAGTAAATTTCATTCTATGAGAAACTTGATAAAACTATGAAGGGACGAATTCCTTCTCATTTATAACCAATATTGACACCGACGACAGACAGATAAACGAACAGACAGAATCTCCAAGAAATCATTAAAAGTAATCGACTTCTTTTACTATATCGACTAATAAATAACGGCTTTAGTCTGATCGGGCCGATCGATTTAGTGTTACCAAACTAATAAAGAATGCTTTTAAAAGTAATGCACTCGTATATTTTATGTTGACGGGGGGCACAACATTTCGTACCATTTTATCACCTATCAGCAAGTGTAAATGTGGATTTAAAAGCTATGTAATTCAGTGGATGCAATTAAGTATAGATTTTTATGGGTTACATGATTTGAAATACCTACGATGAAACGAGTGAAAAACCATTCATGACCTCTTCTCTTGTTTAATGTGTCCATATTTTTCTGATCCGTGATCTTCAGTGCTTGAAACTTTAAATTCATTATACAAAAATATCTTTTTAAGAAAAATTAAAACAACAATACAATATAATAGAGGTATTTACTATCTAATATATTGATTTGATTAGCTAGGATTATTATCTAGTTGATTATTATTGTCTATTGTAATTTATTTAATGTTTGTAATTTAATTGCAATCTATGTAATCTAATCCATTACTATTATTTAATTGCTCATTATCTAATGCATTGATTTTATATGTGTATATAATTTATATTGATCATTATTCTTACTTTAAATGAACATTTAAACATTTAAGTTAAAATTTAACTTCACATTATAATCAACCAATCCAGTCATTAAATCTATAATTAAATATACGGATCCTATATTCATCTCTTGGAATTTTCATCCACTAAACCACAAAAGAAGCCATTCAAAATCTTCTCAAAATAAGTATCTCCTCTCCTTCTTGTGGCAATGATTCCTGTGGTTCTCACAGGATGGTCTCGTTTGGCTTTGTGAATGAACTAAATAAATGTACTTCAAGTTGGTCTTTAATATTGATGTTGTTGTTTTATCTTATATACGAGTACGTATGTACATGCAACATTCGACATATCAATAAATCGATGTTCCTTCGATGAGTGACGAATGAAGATAACGTCAACAATTTAAAAAAACCAAAAAAATCATCAACTCATCGTCTACACTCTAGAGTTTCCATTATTTATTTTTAGTAGAAACTCTGATCCAAATCCTTAAATATTTTTAGTTAACTTGTCTCAGTGAATTAGTTGGAGATACCGTGGAGATCATGAAACATTTTTAGAAATAGGTACATCAAAATATCCATAACGTGAGTATATTGTAGATTTACATAACGAGATTATATAATGAAATTCTAAGGATTAACATGTACACATTTCCAATGCAATGCCATTGGAAGTGGAACTGAAGACACTTTCGAAGTCTATCTTAAAGACAAACAAGGCGAATCTTTTCACCAGGCTAATAATATATTTTTAGAGTTTGTGATTGAAAAATTAGATTTATAGTAATTGTGTCTGTAGATCCCACAGTGTAGATTTTAATTTTAATCACCGGTTGGTAGATTTTATTAGGAACGACACCTAATCAAAACGAATCTTAATGGAAATTAAATCGAAACATAACCTCACCCGTACATAGTATGCATTTACTTACTTTTTACTAATTCCTATCTCAGTTCAATTAATTTTTTACAAGAACTTTCGTAAGATACTTCGAAATTGTTCAGCGTATCATTTAAACGCCCAAAATTTCTGTGGTTCTCCCTCTATCTTTGTTCCTCTCTTTCTTTGTTTCTTGTATACTTCTTTGTTTCTTGATAGTATATCCCCAAAGAATCGTCACTTGCTGTGATTTATTTTGTACCTTGCATCTTCCACAGTTTCACCGGAATTTCATTCATGAAAACAAATTCTTAACCAGAAAATCTCTCATGTCGGTTTATGCTTTAAGCATCGTATAAAAAGACGTTATTCGTCGTTCTCTTTCGTGTTGATTTTCTTAGAGATTACTTACCAACTTAGAACCTTGTTCGCGTAATAATCTGCATGATAACAATAAAAAGTAGTCATTTTTCAGTGTTTAT
Organism: Myopa tessellatipennis; assembly: GCA_943737955.2. NCBI lineage: Eukaryota > Metazoa > Arthropoda > Insecta > Diptera > Conopidae > Myopa > Myopa tessellatipennis. The sequence goes on from OX031314.1 coordinate 42,407,940, forward strand.
TCAGCGAAGAATAATGAATTGAGATTTGTATTTATTATTATAGTTAGTATCTCAATTGATCAATGGATCTTAAAGTTTTTCACATTATTGTACAAATGAATGTGTATATTTATTTATGTACAAAAGCGATCGTGTTATCTTTTTCTCTCTAAGGGATTTTAATATGTTAAATATTTATAATTGTAAAAACGGAGCCCCAGAACTAGCCGTTTCCCAGAGTAGAATGTGACTCGGCTATCTTCTAGAATTTGCATAAATCATTTGTGGCCAGAAGTCGATTCTATGTCTTGCGATTTACTTTTCCATCCAGAGCACATTAGTTCTGCTGTGTCACAGATGACATTCATGTTGTTCGGGTGACATTTCCCTGATTCAAGAGAAACCCTGAGAATTTATTTTTTTCGCATTCATTCATTTTCTCTCATATGACATTCATACACATATTTTTTACTGTTATATCAGCAAGCTTCATATTACTATTGTACATAATTACTTTTACTTTTATATATCTCACTATGGCAAGAAGTACCGATGCTCTGATATCTATTGAATGTTGAGAAAATTTATGAATTGTAACAGAATTGAATTTCATTTTATTAAGTGTTAAAAAAAGTTACTCAAATCACATAATCAATGAGAACGAAGGGAGCTCTCATTTGTCTCTCGTTGCACTATCTCTATCATCGTTGCAGTGATTCTGACAGCATTGTTCACTATCTCTGGAATAATAACTGGATTAAATTTCTCAACCATATCGAACGGTCAAATCTCAGAGATACGAGTGCTCGTAGTGATGGAAAATCAATCTATTCATTTCCGTAAAAAAAATTATAATCCTTAAATCGATGTCTTCATTTCTTTTTCCATTGTGTGTGTTTTCTTCCTCAATTTTTCCGTATCCGTGCGACACGCATTTGGCAACTAATCCTGTTTGCAAAACTCTGTCGATTCCTTCTGTCGACACCCTACACCGGATGGTGACGGTCCACTGAAATTAAAATTTCAATTCAAATTTTTTCACTAATAATAAATGGTGTGCTGCAGCTCGTAGTTTTATATAGAAAAATGGGCGTGGTTAGTCTACTTCTACATTACATATTAAGAATAAGCTACAAAATTATAAAATCCATGCAGAAATTATATTTCCACTGTAGAGTGTAGCGTGTAGAAAGGTCGACCATGCCGAAGACAAGTCCTAACGAGTCCACTGTTTTTTTGTTTTTTTTTCTTTTTTTAGGTTACTGTCTAAAAGCCTGAAGCCTGAGTCTCGAAATCAGAAGAACCTGTAACAACAACTATAATCGGATATCCTTCGTTTTTAAGGTCTCAATTATTTTATCGCAGGATCCTTTATTATTATTTCTAGGGCTTCAAATCATGAAATTGGCAATGAAACCATAGCGATTGTGGTCGATTTTTATGGTCAAAAGTAAAACTATTGTTTGTTTTTAATAACAGATCGTCATTATGTTTGTAGATACAACAACAATGAAGCAGTTAAAGAGGATGTCTGCGCTACGCTTTGATTATTGGCTCTATAATAACAATAATAATACTGATAATTGTACTATTATTTCATCAATGCATCAACATTTCTGAATAGCAACCGGAAACGAACGAACCTGTTAATCAACGCTTTAGCAATGTTTGGTTTGAATGGATTATGATACCTCCTCCTCATCCTCCTCCTGTTGTCTGATGCTGGTGCTGTTGTTGCTGGTTACTGTGTGGTCTACAAATCTATTAATTGAGCCTCATTTGTTAGGATTTCTTTTGACTAATTGGAGGTCTAAAAGTTGACTAATTTTAATACAATGCGAATTCTGATGAATGAGTGAATATTATTGTACTTTTCTATAGGAAGTTGCCATTTCATCATGTAATCGTAAATGAGTTATGTTCAGTCCATGCTGCATCATCTCTCCCCTCCCCCCCCCCCCCCCCACCCCCTCTTCTTCTTTCCGAAGCTATGTTTTATGTACCTTAATCGACCGACCACACATGAGTCTGGAGCATATTTTTTCTTTTATTATCGCTTTATTGACATTTCCTGTTAAAGCGTTCAATAATTAAAAACATTTTCTTTCTATTTCAGCAACAGTTCGGATTCAGGGTGAGTACCATTTTAAAAAGATGTAAAAAAGTAAACGAAAATATCAAATTTTTTAATTAATTTCTTTGTACAAATAACAATAACTTCGTTTGTTTCTTTAACGATATCTTGTTGTTGTTATTTTAGTTTCCATCGCGGATCACGTGCGTTGATCAATAAAAATAAATTAATTCTGCATTCGTCGTTTGCATTATATTTATAATTTTTTGTTTTTTTTTTGGTTCTTTTTACAAATTATGTATTTCAAAGTGATTGACATGATTCTTTTTTCATACAGTATATATACGAATGTATTATTTACTTATAAAAAATCTTCATTCTTCGTATATTTAATGTGTTATAACTTTTGTTCTTCTTTGATGTGTGAAGTTACTCGTACGTAATGATTTGCATAAATGTCACAATTTGATTTTGAGTTATTTAATTTTTGGGAACTTTTAAGTTAAGACATACGATACGAACAGTAAATTTCGGGCTCAACTGAAGTTCCTGGAATAATTTGCACATTTTTTGCATTATTCAAAATTTAAATGCAAAATTCTAATTTAATCATTCTAATAATTCAATTCGATGCAATTTAATTTCTCAAAAAAAGGAAATTCATAGGAAACGAAGACCATGTATAGACTATATCCATAGCGATATGTTTAGACCATGTTCACATGTGTATTTTATAATGTTCCAAATGTGTAAACTTGTTGGATAAAATAGTGATCTAAATTTTTAAAAAACGACTTGACTATTTTTAACCAAAACCTTGCTTAAATAAGCAATTATCACTCTTCACTCTGTTGAATGCTGATATTTATTCCCTTTTAAATGTATTTTGTACCTCGAAGCCAACCGTATTCAAGCCAGTTGAAGGTATTTACTTTTGATTTCAATATCATTCCAATTCATTTTATTAAATCGCCTCATGATTTTCGCTTTTAATTTGCTCCTCACAAAGCTGTGTTTATCCAGTCACTTTAAGTCGTTCGCTCTAACTAAAATCCAATAATCATTAATTCATTCCCACATCGTTGTCACCGGCACCAACAACAACAACAACGAGCAACACCACCACCACCACCACCACCACCATCACCATGACCGTCACCACCACCGTCGTCATGGTCATCGTGACCATCACCATCATCGTTGCAGTCTCACAACCAGACGCATTCACGCATGCCATCATTGTTGCGCTCCCTCCTCGTTATATAACGCTTTTAACGCAAAATCTTTTCCCATCTTTTTAGTCCTCTGCACCGTCTGCACCGAGATGTTGCAACGTGCCGCTAATACAAATTAATTCAGTGGTCGTTCCACCTCTCACTCCCTCCAGATGATGTGTCTGTGCCTCCTGTCTGTGTCCGCATATCCGACCCCCCATCCGTCCGTCCCCCTGTCCGTCATTCCGTCTGTCTCGGTGCCTGCTTCATATTTCTGTGTGACTTATAAAATAACAAAATAAAACATCAAGAAACATGATTTAAGAAAGAAAAATTACTGCAAATCACGGCGGAGCGTCTTTTAAGGAAGCACACAGAATGAGGCGATCACTTAAAAAACCTGTAGAAATTTTGGCGCCAAAATGCACCACCGGCTAAACCAGTTGCAACATAACAACGATTATCACGGAGCGTTCCCAACTACGTGGCAGCACACCTCTGCGCTTCGTCCTTTGAAATGTGCGCGCGAAAACTTTTACTTTTTATATTGCTTTATTTTACTAAATCTCGGTGTTTTTCTTGATTCTTCGTCGATCGCCGCTGGTCGCTGCATCGTGTACTCTTCTTATGGATTCCTACTAAGCAAGCTGAGTAGTTGTTGGTGGGCTCATAAACAGTGGCAGGGTCGCAGAGCGCTCTACACAAGGATGACACACGATAGACAAACACAAGTACAGGGACAACAATTTAACGAAACCAGAATTCTTTGTTACTTTAACCAAATCGGGGATTAATACATGGTGATCGTAGAATTTTGGTTTGAAAATCAATCAAATTTTGATCCTTAGAAATATTCGAATCGATTCTTAACTCATAAATTTATAAGAAGTCCCTTTTATTGAGACTCTTTTTGAGACTTTTATATATGCACATAATCTTATCTCAGAGTCCTTTTGCTGTGTGCAACTCCTGCTCGGATTGTCTTCATAGAAAGCCCGTATGTAGTCCAGTTCCAGGGGACAGAGAAATGAGGAGAGTCACTCCTTTCTGGAAAAATACGATAGTTTCTCCTTACATAAATCTTCTTGTGGCTGCTTGATTCGTAAACATCACTAGCAAAAAACCAAAACTTGTTTCTCCATCAAAGTTTAACCAAATGCAATTTCTATCTGGGTGAGCGTAGGGTTCCATGGGTGGCGGTTGCATTGGTGGTGGTGGTGATGGCGGTGGCGGTGCCGGTGCCGGTGCCGGTTACGACATACCTGATCTTGTAATCAGCATACAAAAGTACCTCCCGGCAGAATCTTTTATACGACGTCGACGACGATGGAGAAGTAGAAGGAACAACGATGAAGCGCAATGTTGATGTCGACACGCATCCTTTTCCAAACCATGAAGATATAATAATTTTTCTTGGGAATCGCCAGAGTCGTTTGGTAGCATTCCACTGATGATCCACGAAAGCAAAACCTGCCGACTGATCGCCCATTCGGCGGCATACACTTCGGTAATTTTGCTTATACCGCACGGTCGACAAGAATGCAGACTATAGACGGCAACAACAAGAATAACAACAATAACAACAACAATAACAACAACAATAACAACAATATCATCAACAACAACAGTAAAAAGAATAACAATAACGACGCATGATATTAAAATCGTTCGTGATTAGAGAACCAGATTTTTCGATTGGCCCCACAAACCGAGTAGAAAAAGGAACCGAGATGTGGTACTTCACGAGTATTTTTGGGCTCGTACGAAAACATATCGTACAATGTAAATTTTTTTGTAATGTTGCCGGTAAAAAAAGTACATTTTTTAATCAATGTACTGATTGTTTTCTTATTGTTTTGTGCCGGTTTCATTTCAACAACTATCGGAGCCGTCGAAGGCCAAAATATGTGCGGTGGCCGTCAATGAAATTTTTCTGTTGCATTTTATTTTTTACACTTTTTTACACTTTGCCAAGTCTACCGGCGGAGGAGCCTCGAGCTTACCAAAGAACATTCCATTCCATTGCGTGCTCTTTACTCCCGCTTCGTTGAAAGGGCCAGTTATGGTCAACTGAAATACTTGACTCTGGAACATCACCTCCTACCCTCACCCTTTCTCCTTCTTAAAGTGTGAATCTTTGCTTGCTTTTATTGGGAGCGAATCGTTAGCAACAAAGTAATCGCCATCCATTCTTCGTTCGTCAAGTTAAGGTTTTTGATGTGTCTTCGTTTTGTTTCGGGTTCTCTTCTTCTACCTCGGGTACTTCTTTAGAAGCGCCGAAAAATTATTACTTCAGGCCCGTCGTTTTATTGATGAGTTATAATTTGTTAATTTAGCAACAACACCACGACGCTTGTTACACGTCATAATTTAGACCAATAATTGAAAACTGAGAAGCGGCGTTTATTGGCTTCATTTACCAGTTTATTCGAAAGTGTTTCATTGCGTGTTTCATATTCTTTTCGTACTACACTTTTCAACAAAGCACTACTCTTTTTTTAGCATTTTAAGTACTACACTCAATCCTGTCATTTCGTATATAATTTCGAATAAGCAAAACTTGTAATATTATTCCCAGGCTTTGAAGTTCTGAAGAACAAAATAAAACTTATATGTGTGTCACATAAAATTGTAGAGCATTCATTAACATTTAAAAGTTCATCTGTTTTTTTCTTTGTTTTGTTTCTTAGAGCCCCATAATAATGATTCCTTGAGTGTCCCAAAAAGTTTTAAACATCAAATGAAAGTTTTTAAATATTTTAATTTAAAAATTGGCTTCATGAGCAGATTATCTCAACAAACAACAATTTCCACTGCTCTTCTTTCTTTAACATCGTCCAGCTGGTCGTCTCATAAACATCAACTCATATGATATTTTATAGTTATTATCGTATTTTTCAGCAATTCTATCAGCAAGTTGGATACACCGCCAACCACACACACTATCGGACGAACCTTTCCATCAACGCGCACCCGACAAACGTTGTCATTATTACGTCACAACCAAAGCATTAATATTCGGAACATAAATGAAGATTTTGCACATATTTTGAAGCACATGTTATTTACTTTTTTTTAAATATTGAGCTTTGAAATATAGTGTTGAGTATACTGGTTTACGAGGTTTGTTGCTAGAATGCCAACAGAGCTCTACCCGTAGCGCTGAGGTCTCAGTTTTGGATGCTGTACACGCGCCATTCGTAAGCATCGATAGAATTTCCTGTCGAACTATAAGACATACATACACACACACCTAACTTGACATACATACATACATACGTCGAAGTAGCTTTGGCAGGCGGTTGGTTTTACTTTGATCTAGGATTTTGTAAAAAAACTTAAATAAATCGTAAACATGGCATAACTTTAAAAGTGTTATTTTTTGTGCTCAACATATTTTCAAATGTTAAATTTGCAACCTTTAAAGTTTTAAAAGTGTTAAAAGAAGTTGAAGAAGAAAGGGACGAAGAAGAACAAAAAGAAGCAATGAATATATATTTAATTTTCATTTATCTTTATTTAATATTACTTTATTTAAATTAATATACAATTACATAATATATATGATATATAATTTGTCTATATAATCTATTATGAATTTGAATCTAAATAAATACTCTTAATACTCTCTAAATACTCTTACTCAATTGTGAAGATGTCAACTCAGAGCATATCGAAAATAACAACAAACATAGCAAAGAAATGTCGAAAAAGATCTAAAGAATTGTTATAAATGAGTTTGATAAAATAAAGAGATTACCTGAATCTCGCTTCATCGAAAACTTAGTATTAAACCCCCTCAAATATGCACATCAAGTGAGTTATCATGGAAAAGTTATCCTAACTTAAACATTTTAAAGTTCCTAGGTCCCCTTAAAACCCTCCGCCCACCCCTGGGACCCAGCAGCCTTCTGTCCCCCGTCTAACCACCGTCCTCCACCTCTAACTAGAAACTCAAGTGACCCCTTGCCCAAGCGTTTATCAGGATTTTTTAATCTAGCCTATCCTGTGGTTAGTTTAAAAGCAGCTGCTTCCATTATTTTCATTCGAAACTACATAAATACCAGTACGTTTCACGAAGTACAAACCACCAAAGACCAGAGTTGGCCAGGCCAGAGCAACATCATCCTACACAGTACTAGTGCTTGACTTTGCACCAGCCTCGTAGGTCGTCGCTAAACCATTTCTTCTATCTTTTATCTGGAAAAACCTCTGCCGTTGCTGTTGTAAAACGTAAACAACACGCACGAATCTTTATCGGCCAACCACAGCGGAAGTCGTTCGTCGTCGTCATGATGGGTGGGGGGAGGCGTGAGGCTTTCGGGGAGGTCGGTAAGGCGGTATTGGAGTCGCCACAGCATTCACTATATCTATATACACACAAGTATGTGTACAAGAATTGTTTACACCAAAAGGTCCTTGCACTTGCAACTATTTCTGCACTGAAGCTGGCGCTCCTCCGAGTTCAGTCGTTGTTTGTAGCCGTTGAAACTGGTAGAACCACAACAACGAAGTTGGTTAGAAGACGTACTTAATAGCCACGCAAGTCGTCGTTATTGTCGCTGTTTTGATTTTAAAGCATCTTCTAGTAAATGCTTTGGACGGGCTTAAAACCATTATCTACAATACAATAACAAGAAATGATTGTGTTCCTTTTGCTCAGCAGTGTTCGAAGTGCCTGTGTTTCTTCTTCTCCATGCCTCGAGTGGAGTCGAGTGGACTGTAGGAAGCTGCTTAGCTGAGTTACTACAGGATAGGTAAAGCTATAGACGACCAGGCTTACAAGTTGTCGATTTATTTATTGATTACTATATGGCGTTGGTTGGTTCGGATGGTAGGTTGGTTGGCTTTTGAGCTGAGCTCTTTCAGGCTCTTGTTTGTTTTGTGAACTGCAGCATTGCAACGCACTCGTGGAATTGACAGTAGATGGCTGTATATAAGATTTATTATGGCTTTTAAATTAACGTGAATAAGTTTGCGGTTAAATAAATATTTAAATAAGATTCTATTCAAAGGTGTGTTTTAGGTTTTTTAGTTTTTAAAGGCTAAAGTTAAACAGTACTAAAATATCGTATTTTAAAATATGTTTCTACGAACATTTTCATCTTCATTTCAGTTGGAAATTAAAAATTTGGTAACTACTCATAAAACTTTATTTCCACATCTATTCATGGTGTGTGCAAGAAGACAAAAGAAAAGAAAATGAAGAAGGGAGGGGGGTGATAAAGTCTCGCATCGTTTTACATAACATTTATTTAAAATAAATCTTTAAAATTAGTTGGAATTTGTCAAACAATATTTGTTTAACGAACGTCTACGAACCTCTTTCTGAATGATGCTTTGATTGCTCTTCACATATATGATGATCATGATCCATGCTCTGAACACACACACACAGCCAGACACACACTGTCTACAACATGATTTACCATAATATATCCAAAGATACAGACAGACATACACCATGTGGCCGATCGAGCCGCGTCGTTTACAAGCAACTCACAACCGGGTGTGAAGATGTTGTTTTTTTTAGTATTCATTCATTTACGCAGAATATTAAATATTTAATATTTGTTGATCATTAATAAATATTATCTATTTTTTTTTCGTTATTTTGCAAGCATATTAAAGAAGATCTTTTTAGCGTGAGAGTTTAGAGAACATACAGACTATACAGACCATCCTGAACACGATTGAGCTTTATGAACCCTCCATAAAAGTGATTATAATGACAAATGTTAATTTTGACAAGAATTTCCTAGGAAATTTTTGTTATGTCTTAGGACTTGATATCGGGGAATAACATGGAATAGAATTGACGCATTTCTTCTTTGATTCTGATGTGAGTCTGGTTGTTCTGCTGTACAGCCAACAGTTGCGTTTGTTTGGTTTACCAGATATTTGAGAAGTATTTATACTAAGTACTAAGTCACTATATAGGAGTATATATTTATTTTAAGTGACCCTTTTATATTGTAATTTCACGATAAATCTGAGCGTGAGCGATAAAACTACCACACAGCTTGACGATGGCTTGGGCTTGGTCTGGCTTTTGGTCTTTGTATCTATCATGTCGTGTCTCCATACATACATATATACACATTTATAGTTACACTGTTCATGTTGCTGTGCATCCTGTCTGACTGCCTTCCTAGGCTCGAGGCGGCTCATAGAAGCGTTCGGTTGGGGATATAAAGTCCAATGGATATGAAGATCGGTGTTCTTGTGTGAGCTTCAGTATGGGATCCTCTCATGAACTCCTCCACTACTCCAGCACTTGGATTCTTTCGCCTCACTTCTTCCCAGACCATGCTATTTATTGTTTTTGTTGTTGTTGTTATTGCTGTTTATATGAAATTGGTCTTGATCATGCATGCATGTGCATTGTACATCTTTAAGAATCGTTGGGGTTCTCTCAGTACGTCTTCTTGGTCTCTGGCTCTCCCGTTCTTTGATTTGCTGTTTGTTTACCCTTTTTTGCTCCATTTTTAACTTTTCGTTTGTTTTTCTCTTTTTCGCCTATACAATATTTCTTCATCCATTCAATTTATTTTGCTCGTTTTTTCCGTTACAAATTTGCGATGCTGCAGTTTTGCTGCAACTTCTTTTTCAGTTGTTCAGCGCAACTCTACACATTTGTAGAGTTCTCTGAACCCCAGATAATGATAATGATCTTCCAGCGAGTAGTTGAGATGAAGTCGAGTTTTCTTGCCTTCCAATGTGTACAGATTTTTCCGAGTTCTCTTCGAGTTTCTTGAAATGTTATTTCTAGCCACACAACACATCCAAGTGCTATACAGGCTTAGCTTGGTCTCCAGGTTTACGTGGCGAAGTCAGTCTTCCTCTGTCTAAGTTTTTTCCACCCTTTTTTTGCTTTCTTATTGTTTTTATGAGATTAGATTTTGCATGTTTGAATAGAGAGAGAGAGGAGGTCATTATAAGGATGGATGGATGGATCTTGCACTATAAATACAAACCTCCTGCAAATAAAAACCTTGTGGGAGAGCATCGTGAACTCAAGCATGATCATGACATTCTAACATCTTCATTCTAACATTTTAAAAAGAAAACGATACGTGAATGTTTTTTTAACACATGTAACAACAGTTTATAACACATGTTATAGGAATATTATTAATATAAACTTAACAACAATACGATATAAAAGGTTTCTAAGTTTTCATAGAATAATTTTCCCTTAAAAACTGCGCAGTTTGTCTTTGATATTGATGAAAAAAATTCTATTTACATCTCATCTCCAACGTAATACAAAACCCTTAATATTGCTGCAACCCTTTGAGATCGAGACCTTTAAATTTTTTTCCATTAAACTGCTGTCAGACTGTGATACCGTGATACGGGATTCGAATTACGACTGACACAAACTTTCATTCATATCCTGTCTTTTGAATGTCATGTCAAGCTAACGACCAAGCATCAATAATAACCAAGTGGAAAGACCCAAGACAAGAAATGTGAAAGAAATGTCTAATTTTTACTAAAAATAAGAGTGTCAAAATAGAGTTTCATGTTGCAACAAACTTGTCTCGACTGACTGAAACTTGACTGAAGTCACTCAGAACAGAACAGAACAGAACAGAAGCAGAGAACCGGAAATGAAGGCCAAAAGATACATTTATATAAATTTCAAAAATATTATGAGTGAAAAAAAGCATCTGACACTTCTCACTAACGAAGCTGCAATCTAACAACTTAAGAATCCTTTAGAGCTATAAATTGTATAAATTTTCACCCAAAAAAAAGGAGAGTGCTGCTACGGCGCGGTTCTTGTCGTTATCGTCCTTGGACCCTTTATCTGAATATCCTCAAAGTGGCATCAAAGCATTTGCAGCTTATCCTATATTCTGATCCGCGCGTAAACAATGACAAACAATGGGATCACTTTATTTTGATTGTCCCTGTAGGCTGTATAAAAAGGAGTTTTCCTGCCTCTTTTCTTCGGGCACAACTTCGGTGGGCCTCGGTTGTTTATTTATGTTGGTCATAAAATTCCGTCCTGGACCAAATTACGAACGTATATCTACGGAGTAGCAATAGCAACAGCATCGGCATGAATAATGAGGTCAACAACAGTTGCGTTACAATTACAACCCCTTCGCCGTGGAAAGGGTGGCGGGAGAGCAGAACCCTCCCTTTCGAATGGTAGGTTTGCCTGGATTTAGAGCTGTAATACCGCTAATTTTCCATTTCCATGGATTTGAATTCAAACAATGGTTGACTTACTTTCTCTCTTCTTACATCTCGCATCTGACAGCATCTTAGCTGTCCGATCTTCAGTGGTGGATCGCGCGGGTCAGAGTGGAGTGATCCTGTTTTCTTTATCTTCTTCCTTTATCGTATTTGTTCTTCAATGCCGACAAGGTTAATGAGAGATGCTGTTGCTGCTACGCGCCCATGAATGCCAAACGCTGGACAAAGAAGTACGAGTATGTCCTGTAAAACGTGTCCCACTTTCTGGAAGAGCTTAACTTGAATTTGCATTCTAAATCACATTACAATCAGCAGCGTCTTTTCTTGGGATCGTAAATTTCATTGTTTTGTCCACATTCGGGGCCTCTGTGTGGACACTTGCGGACATTTTTATTTTCTTTTGATTTTTAGTAGTTTACTTTTGTGTCCGATTTTATAATTGATGCTGCGTAATTAATGTTGCTTTAATGATGTTGACTGGACAACTGGAAAGGGTTGAGGTACTAATAAGGGTTTCATTAGTCCTTCAATGACTCAACATTGCAGTCATACGATTTTGTGGTTACATTAAAATGTCATCAATTTAAAGTGACTATTTTTAGTTTCTCACTTGAGATATGAGTCTCGGAGTAATAACGGCTCTAAAATTCAAGACTCCAACTTTTCTAGTGAAGCGTATTTGTGCAATTAAAAGTTAGACAGACAGACAGCACGCGCCACAAACAGATCCGGAAATAAATTCCGAAAACCGTTTGCTGTCAAGAGAGTATCTTTTATGTAAAATAAAATCATTATTGTAGTATTCTTAAGAGGGCCCCGCAAGAGTGGGGACGGGCTCACATACCGGAGCAGCTGAGTGAAAATAAAAGTGGGTACTAGGAGGGGAGAAAGCGAAGCGCTTTGAACTCTCCACATCGGTTACGCCTGCGCTTGGAGCTATTCTTGGAGTGTCATCACAGTTGTTCGTTGTTATTTATTTCAAACGCAAGCATTTCAAAGAATGGAACTGTACTTAGCTGATGCACCACCCCAACCCTACTCCCATCCCCCCAAGTCTCCGCTTTTCAAGGTGCGAGGGATATTATATACATACTTTATACAAGGGAAATGTGTTTCAACGCATCCACTGATTGTTATTCTTTCCCGTTGATCTACGATATATTCCACAATCCACCCTCTTATACACACACCCCTGATTGTTTATTGCTGTTGTTGTTATTGTTATTTTCAGGGTTTTACTTCCGTATCATTAAGTTGCAACTTTAGATTAAATTATTTAGTTGAATGAATGAAGTATATACATGCTTGTATGAGTAAATGAAGGGAAGGAAGATCAACGTTAGTATCAGCGTATTTATCCATCCTCTACGCTTGAATACGGATACGAATACTTCACAATCTCAACTCGTCTCAGAGTCTAATTTTCTGTGCATCGTTTTTTTAGCTCGAAATAATTGCTTTTTTGTGGTACAGTGACAGTGATTATAGTAACCATTTGATGTGTGATCCTGCGGAAGTTTGAGACATTAGCATCTGCTTTTTTATCACAACTAATATTCTGGTTTTCCAGGGGATAGAAAATTTATTGATCCGATTCAAGTACAACCATAAAGATACTTTATAAAGATTATTTTAAAGTGCGAGTTTAAAATTTATGATTTTGAAGCGTGTTTTGGTTGTTTTTTCGTTTTAAAATTGTATAGTAAGTTGAGATCAATCACTGCAAATCTGTGAGATGTGTTAAAAACGATTTTACAATATTTTTTCTTGTTGTTGTATTTCATTTGAAATCTATTTGAAGCTTTATATATTATTTTTTAAAAAGTTTAATAAAACTTAGTGAATTTCTACGCTGCTGTTGGTGTTTCTATTAACTCTGCACGTACAGCCCTCATATGGGGTACATAAAACACTATCCTGGGTTGGTTCTGACTGAACACATGTTGTGTGTGATGCTTCTTCTTCTGCGCAAATCCACATGAAACAGCCGGCTGAATTCTGCTGCAGTTGTTGAGCACTTTAACGGCTGCCGACTGACGTGCACCACCCTCATTTTTAAGGTTGCTCAAAAATATCACCTTATTAATGTAGAAAGTGAGCTGAGCCCAAGCAACTGTGTTTCGTTGGTCTGACGTCTGGTTAAGCTTAAATAAATACACTCTGATGATTTACACACCCATTCATTTCATTAGGTGTCGATTATAGAAGTTGTTAAACTCTTCAATAGGATTTTTACTTTTATTATAACTGCTATGACTTAGAATTGAGAATTTGTGGTACCTTAATCGTAGTAATGGATGTACTATATACTTATCCATCCATACCATATACTCGTATACATATAATCTCGCTTTCAAAATCTAAATGCTGTTTATATTCGTATATAGTGTTATTCGTATATAGTTAATCTATATCGTTATAGATTAAATTTGCTATTATTAGTTCTGTAATATACAAATGGTTCTTTCACCGCTATTACCGTTTATAGCACGTGCTGCGCGCTATAGTAATTTTTGTGGCACGCAATCGATCGATAAACCCGACCATCTATTTGCTTACTCATTCCAAATTGTATGTCGAATGCACAGAAACGGCACAGGAAGCGATGCGGTGGTGGTGACGTTAGACGCACGCACATTAACGAGGTCAAAAGTCCGTTATACGCCCTGCGCAAAGGACCAAAATGCGCGTGCTATATTTAAGGGTTGTTTTCCAGCAACAACAACAACAACAACGCCACCACCAACGTCATGTTGAGGGTGCTTTGCGCTGCGTCTACTTAGAATCAGCTCAACATTATTTCTATTAAGGATTTTCTGGATATCATATCCTTTCATCACTCCCCCCCCCATCCCCCTTCCTCACCATCAACCGACACCCGCTCAAGACACCGACGTTGCACTCATCACATAGTATAGCGCACGATCCTATAAGAATATAAAAACATTTATATTCCTATATATCCTTGCTGGAAAACAACGTTCCCGAGAATTGGGAGAGGCTTTGAGAGAGAGAATCGCCGATAGAATTTTGTGCATAGGAAAAACTAAAATGTGCACAACGTGACTGAAGTTCAAGCAGTCTATATTTAGCGTTGTGGGAGTTATATGGAGTTGATTTGTTGTTCTTGTTCCTCAATCCAAAGCATACGAAAATAGTGAACAGACGGTAAAACCGTTGAACTTCATTCGCTCCGTCCTTCCGTTGTTCCTTCCTTCCTCCCTTCCCTCCTTCCCGCCTTCCGTTCGTTCTTTGTTTATCTGCGTCATCGTCAAGGTGACTTTTTCGATTGAACTCGCTCGAGTTACTTGGTCTCATTTTGCGGAGGGGGTGCGGGTGCATTATGACTAAACGAAGTTTTTCTTTTTCGTTGTGTGGGTCGGTTATTAATTTCGTGGGGCGCCGTGTTTCGTTTTCTTTGCTTTTCGACGCTTGTCATAATTAATTTAGAAGTTCGAGTGTGCAACGCAGCTGCTGTTTTTTTGGTTTTTTTTGGACTGATTTTTATACCCTACACCCGAAGGTGGATTCTTAAGTTTGTCCGTATGTTTGTAACGCACGGAAGGAGGGGTGGTAGGTATAGAATATTATTATATATCAAATATATTGTTACCTCCAGAGTACATTTGGTTCTGTCCAATACTGTCGCTTTAGAAAAAAAGTACATCTTCCTTCCTTCTCCACATCACACTCGCTCTCTGCCTCACTGCTTTGTGACATCATAATCCAATAAGCAATACAGTTCCATAGCTTTTTAAAAGAATTTATTATTGTTGATAACGCAATTCAATTCTCAATTCAAGTTTGTACAAAAATAAAATCAAAAAATTCAAAATAACCATTTAGGGTTAAGAAATTGAGTTTCAAACAGAAATCAAATCAAAAATAAAAACAAAACGACCAGACAAAATATGCAATCAAAACCATCATATCCACATCCGTTTCTTTTCGAGAATCCCATAAAACGTGTCTTTTTTCATCGCTCATAAAGTTTCGGAAAACATTCTGTTGATTGCAGCAAGTGTTTGCAGCTGAGTCGGGCTCAATTCAATTTAAGTTTATCAACCGAAGTGATCAGTGTTTTGAAATCCATTTCCAACAGTTCATTAATTAATATTTTTCAACTATTCGGAGGAAAGACTTGAGTACAAGATTTTATAATAGTAGAAAGACTGAAGCCCCCATCATACATAATAATGGAGAGGGAGGATTAGTAGCCTGATGAAGGGGGTCGTTTAAAGCGGCGCTCTCAGAAGAGTGCGGGTTGTACATCTACAACAATCACATGTGTACGTCTTGCATTTATTTCAGACGTTAAGGTCTCAATTCGATTTCAAAATAAAGCCATCATGTTCACGAGTAGGTTCGAGCTAACGAAAGAGTCTGCTTTTCAGAACTGAAGACGCAATTAAAACGAATCTCGATGTACCATAAGTATGTATAGTATATATAAAAATGTGTACGAGCACATCTCAAAAGGAAAAAAATACTCAGTGCTGCTGTTGTTGAAATTTAATAGTTTGTCGTTGCGTATACACACAGTTTCAGCTTTTTTTTTCTTTAATTATTAATTGAAATGGGGACAAGTGCTATATAAATACAGATATTCATTCCTGCTAAAGTGTTTCGGTTCTTGGAATATTGAAATACAATTCAATTTGTATCAAGAAGGAAGTAAGAGTAGTGGAATGGGTGCGGTCGAGGGGAGTGGAGTCGTTAATATACGCACCAACATTCGAAACATTTTGAAATTAATGCAATTAGTTCTTCTGCTTGGATTCTAGAAGAATAGATAACCACCCCCTTACGAGGTCCAGTGGCTGCCACTCGTATTCAACCTAACCTCTGATAGACTAGCCTAACCTATGAAGTTCCATACAGAGAACTTTGATGTGCTTATTTTGTATGATTATTTGTATAAACGTTCTGTGCCCGTTATTATTATTGACATTATTTATGTGCCAGGTAGGGTGCTTAGCTTGTGCAGTTCCATTTTCATTCCAGGTTAATTCATATCATTTAGAGTCCATTCATTCAAGTCATTTAGAGGCCATCGTCAACTAAACCCTTCTGCCCTAAATACCATTAAAATGATTGCTGCCAAATTTCGTTGTCAATTTAGTAAACGTTAAAAAATAACTCCAAAGCAGCAACTCACCAAACAAGAGACTCCAGACACCCAGAATCTACAATACAAAAAAACACACCAACTCTGGAGCATTCACGAGAAAACAACAATTTTAATAATGTATTTATTTATCGAAAGATGCAAAGAATACAGCAGCCTAAAAAACCAAAACAAAGGAAAAACATAAAGTAAACAGTAAGAAGCAACAATGAAATAATTGTACTTTTTTGTTTTCGTTGTAATTGAAATTGAAGCGAAGTGAATTTAGTGTCCATTATTTTCTTCTCGTATGTATTTCGCTGTAATTCTGCGCTTCGATGGTGGTGTTGTTTGTGTGTGTGTGTGTGTGTGTGTGTGTGTGTGTGTGTGTGTGTGTGTGTGTGGCTGCCTGCCGCCAACAACTTCCTCTTTGCTGACGACAAAACTCTGCTGTGGCGGCGACGGCGATGCGGAGGAGTCTGTCTGCAACACTGTTTCACATTTAATGGTGTAGCCTTGGAGCTGCTTGGAAGGCACTGAAGCGCCTCTAGATGTGAGAGTGTTAAAAACCGTATCAAAACATGCCACGCAAACTGTTTCGATTGCTTCGGTGCAGCGTTTTCTTCTTCTTCATCGTCTTCGTCTTCTTCTTTTTCATCTTCGCCCCATTCCTTTGTCTCTGAAACACAGTATCGATGCATTTAATATTTTTAATGTCCAAAAACATTCGATGCTCTTAACGATGACGTGGTATAGCAGCAGCTGATGATGAGGATGGTGATAATGATGAGGATGGTGATGGTGATGATGATGGTGATGGTGATGATGATGGTGATGTTTATGATGATGATAATAATATTTATAATCATAATGATGATGGTAATAATGGCACTAGCGATGGTTTTTTGTCTTGTAGTAGTTTCAAGTATCTTTGAAGTAAATGCATGCAAGTAAATGTTGCTACGTTGTACGGTGGGTACAACCAGAGCCCCCTCCCCGCTTCAGCCATCAATTATGCTGTTGTTTGGATACAAACAAGCTTGTCCTCGTCAGGCAAACACCTCCTCTGCACGTCGTTGTGTTCGTCGCCGCTGATTGCCCTCGTTAATGTAGCTTTAAGCAGCTCAAGTGTTGGCGAATGTTGAGCCTCTGCAAGCCAAATAAATGCCAATTGTCGTTGTCAATGATTATTTCCGCCGACCAGCCGCCTGTCACTCGATGTCGCCATCCATCGTCTGTTTAAATAGGGCCTCAACGGTTCAATGGACTGCTGCTGCCGTTGATGCTGCTGCTGGTTCTGCTTAAGAGAAGTTATCTCTTCTGTACTCCACTCTACCCTTTGATGCAACAACTCATTCATAGTACGAGTGAACAAAGTTATGCTTTAATGAGACTTAATTGAAGTAATCGCCGTCATCGTCGTCATCATCGTCATCGTGCCAAAGTGTTGCTTCATGTCTTTGCTGTTGCGAACTTCCAACACGTACACCGCATTTCACAATCTAAGGCTAAATTTAAAAGTCTTGAGACGATGTTCGAGTATATGGCAAACAGGAAGATTATTTTAAAGCTATTAATTAGGAATGTTTAACATCCAGCTAGTCAACTGAACTGAAAGAAGATTTTTAGAAGAGTTTAATTAAGTTATGCTTCGGTCTGTCTTGATCTATGATCTTCCCTTTTAATCTATGAGAAAGCAACTAAAACTCTATACAGGACCCATACTTAAATCATAAGGAAGAATGTCCAGTCGTCATATCAAATCGAGTGGTTCTGTCCTCCTTTAATTGAGTGTTGAGTCGAGTTGAGTTGTCCTGTTCTCGTTTTTTACTATTTTTCGAATGAATCCTTGATTGACTGTTTAATATTACCTTATTAATATATATAATTATTGTGAACTCATTAAAAGATTCTTAGTTCATTAATAGTTTTAAAAAAAACCTTCCAAATATGTCTATAAGCAAGCAAATATATACAACCCAAGTATACAACCCAATTTCTATTCTTTTCGAAAAACTCTTACTATTGACTGACATGTTTGATTGTATAGATGGCATAAATAGGATTGCGTTTTTACCTCCATCATCTCTTCGCCGCTCGCCCAGTTCTTAAATAGCCAAAGGCATTTCCTGATTTCCTTTTCATTACAAATACAAGACGCAATAAAATGTTAAAAAGTCTTAATTTCCCAAAAGAAAAAAATTCACAAAAAATAAAATAAAAAAAATGTGTACCTAAGGCAAAAACGAGTGCCAACAATAAGAGATCATAAATAAAAATCAGAGCATTTTTAAGATTCCCGAATAATTTCCCTCTCTTGCTTCTTCGCTCATACAAAACTGTTTGGAAACGGAATCATTATCATAAATAAAAATAAGGATTTCGTATCGGAGGCTCCGACCGTGTCTCAAACACCTCGAGTGGCGGCAATAAACAGTATTCTCTGAGGTTATCATTAAGATTTCTTCCGATCCAACAGCGACCATCCGATCCGGAATCCTGAATTCGTTCTTCCTTTCCTTGCAGCTCATTTCTTTTTTTTTGTTTCTGTCTTTAAGCGTCATTTTTGCACATCTTTCCGTCAGTCAGCTTCTTTGTAGCCCTCAGAAATGTGCTGGGCTGTGTTGTTGTTCTGCTGTTCTGTTGTTGTTTTGTGTGAGGTGATCATGTAGCGTAGATCACTGTGATCACTTCGCGCCCAACGAAGGGTCGTCCTCGGTTTGGCCCATCATCACAGATGATGGTGTGTAAAAGCCGTGTGTAAAAAAGAACGTTTATTAAAAAATCACTCTTTACACACACCAAAAATAATAAAATAAAAAAAGAGGCGAGTTCTGTGAATTCACTGCTCTATGCTAATCAACAAAGAAAACCCGCCATTAAACATGCACAGTCACAGCGGCTGCCCTGGGATATGAAAATAAAATCAAATTCGTCCTTGACTGATGCACCACCGGGTGATTCTTTCACCCATTCTGTGTGCAGTAAGTAGGAAAGACTGTTAAAAACTCCTTTGAGAAAAGGACTCTTCTTTCCATCTCCTGAAGGTTCCCAAAACAACATCCTGATATTCATATTCAGGATGCTTGAGGATAGTAAATGGATGTTGTTGTTGTTGCGAACCCTTTAACCGCTTGGGATGGTGCAGTATGTGTATGTGCTGCACCGTCACCTAAGCTGGGTGACATTGACATCCCAACAACAAACCAGTTTTTTTTGTCTTTTTTAGTAAGCTTTTTTCTCTTGATTATCTCACTCGCTGGGACTGAGACAAGGACGCAAAAAAAACAACGACGGGTTCATTCGTACAAATGCTTTTTTCCCCATTCGGCTGGTTTTTTCCATTTTTTTCCCACTGCCACTTTTTGTTGCCTGATCGAAATCTGTCCAAAGCATTTTGTCGCTATGCGGTGTGTTCTTTTTTCTCCTTACAAAATGAGGAAAATTTGTTGGAAAAACTTAAGTGATTGAGGTGGTTTTTCTTTCACACCGTTTTTCTTCACAACAGGATTTTTCTTCTTTCGACAAGTCAACCCTTTTTTTTCTCCATTTTTTTTGTTGACGTATTATTATCCACTTTTTCTATGGAATTCGGCGGCTTTATATGTTTTTCTTAAAAATGATTGTTTAGAAAATTACTTGATACTCGAAAAAGGATTTAGCGGGTTTTTTCTTTTTTTTTTCTTTTTTTTTCTTTTTTTTCTTCTTTTCCCCTTCGTTTTTCATTGGTTTTCCTTCCTTTTTTTTCGTGTTTTGCTTTTGATTTATAACATAATTTTAACGAAAATTATACTCTCATTTTTTTAAAGAAAACAGTTTTTTTCTTAGAAATTTAAAGGAAAAAAATACTGTTACTGATATAATAATAATAAACGGTTACAGGGGGAAAATGTGAGATTTTTTTCCCTTCTTAAGTTTGTTGCACAATACGTTTTCCGTGGTGTCAAGATTAAATAACCCCACGATTAGTTAATTCTTTACAATAGCTTTAATAGCATTATTCACCATGTTATATAGGATTTTTTTTCTATCTCTTTTGGAATTTATTTTTTTTTTATTTATTTTTAAAATTTTTTTTAACCTTTGAACCTCTTAAACTTTTTTTTATCATTTGCGTGACATTAAAAATTTTTTATTTGTTATTTTTACACAAAAAATCAACAAACAATAAATGACGACTGTTTGTGCATCACGTTCGTTTATGTTATTTACAAAAAATGTAGAGAAGTTAAAAAGACATCCAAAGAGGTGAAAAAATAATATAACTATGTTACCCAGTTATTGATTCATTCAAAAAACCATCTTAAATAAATATTATAAAAATCACGCGGATATTCGGATTTCTAGTTTAATATACATGCTTCATATCGATCTTCAATATCATTGTTATCATAGTCATCGCTAGCATCAGTATCATCATCATCATCATAGCAAACTCACCATCGTATCGTCCGTCGATCATCATCATCCGATCATCATTTTATCGTCCCGAATTATTTTTTATAGAAAACTAATTTAGTTTTTACCCAAGATTGTACCTACATATGTATATGATATATATTACATACATACATATTTCCTGTGAAAACCTCTTAAAATCAGTTCACATCTTCGATATGGGAAAATGTCAAGCAATTTTTGCATAACCAATAAATAGAGTGTAGAAAATTTGCAGCCCTTGCGTCCGATTTTCTCATCCGCCTATTTATCCATCCTTCTTTCGTCCTCGTTAACTGTCCTTGACTGCTGTCTGATCAATCGAAGGGTGATATTTTGTGTAAAATAATATAATAACGTAGTCCTTTGGATTTTTCTTGGGGATGTCTCCGAGTTACGAGAAATACAAAAATAAATTAATTCTGCAACGAAAATTGCGTCATGCGATGGATTAAAATTCCATTATTTTAGAGAAATCACGATCACCGCGTATCACGATCACAAAAATACATACTTACATTTGGCAACAATACCGTCTTATATATCGTATGTTTTTCTTTTTTTTGTTATTCGCCTCACTCATGCTTATATTGATGAGACGTTGCCGAATTAAAATCCTTTTTCTGGGATTCTTCTTCCCTCCGCTCAAGGTTCACTAAGTAAAAAAACCCAGATACGTTTTTGAGGTTTGACATTTGCCAAATTCTAAACCGAAGATTATTTTCGGGTCCAGTGCAGCTTCATGTACAATTTATTGTGTATCGTCGTAACGATGGATAATGTTTGCAACTACATCAATTTATCGATGCATTTGAGGTATTGATAAGAAAGCACTGTGGGCTAAAATGAAATTAGATGATAGTGACATGAGAAACGAATTCATGCCCAAAAATTTCGGATAGTTTCGTATGATTTCTATCTTTAAAAGCTGGATATCCCTGAAACTGGACTAGAGAACTGATTCAACATATACTCACTTTTATTTTAAAGTACTTTTAGGTACTTTCACTCTCGTCAGTTTCCACTGTGCACAGTTGTTTTTTCTACACAACGTTGTTGCAAATTGGAAGGGTTACAATCTTTTCTACTGTAGTCGAGAGTATGAAAGTCGTAACTTTCCCTAATTTCGTTCAATTGCAACACAATCACTTGCTTTATCCGCAAATCAATTGCTAAAAAAACACAAACAACTCCACATGTGTAACTTTTCCCTATTTTTGCTTCGTCTTTGTGTGTTTCTTCTTCTCCTTCTTTTTCTTACTCAGCGCCTTCTATTTAAGAAAAGGTATTTCGAAGCCAAAGAAAAGAAATCGAAGATGTCCTGGGGCACAAAAAATGTATCAATAGATTTTTTTAATTGAAATTTTTCTGCATCCATGATTTCCTTATTATTCCTGAGTATTCAAGTATTCCTGAGATATTCCAGAACGAAGTACTCGTTCATTGATCGTTACAGTACTCTATCGTCGTCTATTGATATCCTCTTGAGAGAACTTCCAGCGATGCACCATTTCTGTCAATACTAAGTTAGTAACGCTCGAGTAGCGAGCTTCCGCCGATGCGATGTTGTACTCCAGCGCGGTGTCGTAGAAGATGAGACGTAGATCAGCTCTGGACGCCTGTCAGGTTAATTGTACTAAATATAAATTTGATTGCCTGCTGCCAATGAATCATAATGAGCTGTTTGAGCACTTTTGCACATTGCACGAAGGGTTTGATTGTAAAATCAATGGACGCCCTCCTCTCGTACATACGCTTTGATTTTGCGCATGCGCTTTGAAATCTGCCTACCGAAGCAGCATCAGATGCCGCTGCGTTATTGCAATATTTGAATTGATTTCGGTGATCTTTTGTGATTCGATCATTGCTTTGCATTTCCTCGCCTCGATTGGCGTTTTTTCTTTCTTTTTGCTTTCATCGAATTTTCCAAATCGTTGGCTTTGAATGCAAATCATGTAGATTTTTCTAAGAAGCTTCTGAATCTAAAAGCAAAATATTTGGCTCGCGTGCTGAGTTGCCGCGCTTCTCCAAACATTCGAGTGACTTTCTAATGCCAACATATTCCTAACTTATGGATATTCCTGAACTTATAGTAAGATTTCTTTATACTGATGCTTTTCCCCGTAGATTTTGTTGAAGTAAGCCACGAGATCGTTATTCTTAGAAGCTGTGCCAAATTCTTTGTTGTTTTGTTGCCTTAAAATTAGCATACAAATGTTGATGAATTGCCTGAAGTTAATTCTTCGGCGTAACAAATCAGCATCTAATTTATAATTGACGTACCTAATCAGGAAAATTTGCATATTCCTGTAGTTTCCTTTGAGGCTGATAACTCCTCATGAAGTGCACGGGGATGGTTGTTTTTTTTCTTGAAATTTTCGAAGGTGTAAAAATCCGTTGGAGTTCATTAGAGTGCTTTATTTTCATTTAGTACGAGATCAAAGATATGACGACGAATTTCATTTTATTTATATGAAGTTATGAAAAGATCGTAATTAGAGGGTGAATTTTTATACCTTCCTTTAGTCAGTCTAATGTACGAGTACCATACATAAAATTCTGCATTAGAATCTCAAAAGAGTCTTAAAGTATGTTATCCAGCGTTATTTACGAGTAAGATAAGATTAAGTGACAAGATTAAAAGACTCTGACGATAGATTCGATGATTTTATGTCCTCAATGGAAGTTCCTAAAATAAACCACCCTCTATAGTCTTATTAACGGTTATTTAAAAATTGAGAGGCTCCATAAATAAACATACCAAAGTATGAAAAATACTGAAAATTATTGACATGTTATATTGGAGCACAACAGATCTCAGAATAAATACGCCTCATACTCGTATTAAGTCTCGTACAAACAGTTTCTGGGCTTAAATTCTCTTCTCTGGATCATCCATAACATCCTCCATACTAATTTTACAGTGGAAGAAAACGAAGAAAAACAATTAATGAACTCAAATGATGAGTGATCGTCAGAATGAGATGAGAATCAAAGTGCATTTAGCGAGTGACTTCTTTTTTGTAATGAATTCAATTTAATGATTTTTCTTGTTGTTTCGCTAGCTTAATTCATAAAGTTTTTCATTTTAGTCTTTAAGTCAGTTACAATTATAGCTGTTGTTGTTTCTGTAGTTGTTCTTGTGATATTTCACGGCCGCCTTGCAAGGCGCTAAAATCCCGCACTGCAGTCTAACATCGCACCAAAGCAAAGCGCATACGCAGCTGGTTGACTGACTCACTTCTTAGTATGGTTGTTGTTGGTGTTGTTGTTGTTGTTGTTATGCGTCCCTTCTTAGTTGCGATCCTGCAGCGCAGCGCTTTCCTGCTTCTAATAAGATGATTTGGTATTTTACGAGTACGTGTTACGTCTGCGTGCGTCAGTCAATCAGCCAGTACGTCGAGTCTCAGTATGTGAGTTCGTCACACTCGAACGTACTGCCAGGACTCACGTTGTTGTTGTTGTTGTTGTCATTGTTGTTGTGGCATATGTGCTAGCTCCTTGGCGCGAGCTACGGAACAGATGATGGTGTGCAGTAGGAAGGAAATAAATAAACAGGAGAGACCCAACCCTGAACTCCTTTAAGAATGCGGTGGTAGGTATGTCACAAGGTGAGACGTTCCGGACGAGGTGATCCGATGCGAATCAAATGCAGTGCTGAGGTTGGGTTGTCGAAGACCTTTAAAGAACTCCCTAAGGACACGAGAATTGCGCGCAAATAATGCAAAAATAGATTTACGTCCAAATTTCTGCTCTAGTCTCAGCCGATGTATTAGGTAGATCATCGCGGTACCCACTTTGGTGAGAACTGGTACCTTGGCCGTTATGAAAACAGAAGAGAAAGTGCTTTCCCTTTTCCATACGTGGCTGATTAACTGTCAAACACATGCACTGGGAAATTCCTTAAGTCACGGGGTGGGGTACCTTCAAAAAACCACATCAGATTCTTATGCATGTGATGCTGCAAAATTTCGCGTACTCGGCGCTGGGAGCGCCCAAGGATATACGCTGAACTATTGTCTTATCCTTATGAAGGCCATTACATCTACTGGAATTAGCTAAGCTATTGTTTGTGGTCGAGAGGGTCGGGATGGTCTCCTTACCCAGTCCACTTTCTTTGTGTGTATGTAAAATCGTTAAAACCATTTGGATAAACAAGCATCGGGACAACAGATCAACATCAACACGGTCATTGTTGATGCCAAAACTTGCCCATATCCTTAAGCATCCTTTCAGAGCATAAAGTAATCCCACATAAAAAATCCATTACGCTATAAATCTCAGATTTTCTTCAGATGCGCTTCTTGAAGTACGTTGTTGTTGTCGTTGTCCTTGGAGAACACGTCCTTCTTTCTTCCAGTGAAAGAAAACTAATGTCACTTCATTAGCAGCAATTCACTCGCAATTTAATCCACCGTCATCATTTCGTTCTCAACAACGTCCACAGCTATTTGCATGGGACAATTTGTGGAGATCGGTTTTCAAACGCGAATGATAAAGTTAATCAACGGCTACCTGACCTGGCCGATATCTTCTTCTCTTTGGCTTTATTAGCCGGCCTGCGGGAAGATTTGAATAAATTATATTCAATGAATGCGAGGAAAGGAGAAAAGCAGCAGTGTTCCGGGAAAGCAGAACTGTGTAATCTATCTAATCGTAGGAACGTAGAGAAGTGGTCCGTTTGCCAAAAGTCGCGTCGAAGTGGTGATGAGTTGTGAAGCCATGAGGATGAATCGGAATATCAAATGACGAAAGAACTCACACAATGGAATGTCCTTCATTTGTCATTTGTCCCCGCAATATCGTCCTTCATTTGTCATTTGTCCCCGCGAAATCGTCCTTCATTTGTTCCTTAATTTTATGCTCTCGTAGCGCATCAGTTTTGTTTGTATAGCAGATTAAATACTACCTTAGAGTAGCTAAATATACGTCAGACATGCTTGAGGGGAAAACTTTACTGATTACAAACATTCGCGAGTGATCCTTTAACGAATCAAAGAGTTTCCTTCGAATTGTAAGCCAAGAACAACCACAAAGAATACTATCCTCGACTTGGACTTGGCCGAAGCTGAAATATCCTGCACCTTCATGGTCTCTGATGAAAGGAAGGGACCTTTAGAAGTGGCTCACCTTCTACCTTCGGTTGTAGGACACAAATTACTGTAATTACAGACTTATGGTGCATTCTATGTCCAGAACAATTGCAATTAAGATCAAGTTAATGAAATTAGGCTTCGTTTATAATTTCATTTAGCATTAAAATTACTTCGATGACTCCCGTAGTGGTGATAATAAAATCTAAATATTTATTAAGCTTTTAAATGTGTATTTATTGATTTCTTCAAATTACAAAGGCTTTTCACCAAAGCACCAAAGCACCAAAGCAATAATCGTAAGTAACTAAAATCAGCTGCTGCTGAGGCTCAAAACGAGTGCTCATTTTCAATGGTTTTCAGAAATTGTTTACAATTATATCGGAAAAGAGAAGAAGAACAAAAACAAGAATGGTATGAAGTGTATTTAGACTAATATAACGGTAGATATCATGCCGACCAGACCAAACCAAATGACAAAAACTAATTAGCCGACATTCATAAATTAAGTTATAATTAGCAGCAGCAGCGACGAAGCAGACGCGCCGCGAATATTTTAACGAATTACAAATGGTTCGGCTATCGTGGAGCAATCAGCTGAATGGCTGAATGGCCTTGAATTAAGTTACCACTCGATTATCGCTTTGGATGCATTTGGATTTGACTAAGCGAATTCTTCAGCAATCGCAACGTCGGCGGAACAGACAAGCAGACAAACACACAGACGGACGGAGCGACAAACAGTCACAGAATAGGCCAAAGTCGCTGCGTGTTTACTTTAATTTGCGTGCGGTTGGCGTTAATGTGCAGTCAATGTCCGTAACACTGCAGATGACTTCGCTAGTGACGGAGCTGCGGCCGGGGCGAGTGCGGGACAGATGTTTGGGACAGTCTATCACGATCTACAGTCTACTGATTATTACTGCTACACTTTCGCACAATGAAAACAATAACATAAACAAACGCAGCAGCGACCGATGCAATATTTTCTTAAACCAACCTTAAGATGGCACGAGCTGAAGCAGAGGGGGATGAGAAGAAGCAGAAGCAGAGGCACGATCGACAACCAGGTGACAAAAAGCAAAATATTGGCGAATATTATGTGTGTGTGTGTGTGTGTGTGTTTGTATATGTTTCCATGGTGGAGGGTCTCTTCTCCAGGAAAGTCTTGCTTGCTGTCTGATCGGCGTTTCATCGATTATCATCATCATGAGCGCGTTCTCATCCCTTAAAAAGCCTACAAAATTGGTGCAAATCTTTGTTGCATTTGTTGTTGTTTAATTTGTTGTTGTTGTATCCCTTCGACAATCCCAAGGAGAGGACTCAACACCCCACAAGCCATCGATCGAGCGATCGTCGTCCAAGAAGAAGGAAGAAACCGAGAAACAAAAACAATAACCAAAAACAAAGTACAAATAATGAGGCAGCTCAGAATTTTTATATAAGGACATTAGAATGGATGAATTAAATGTATGTCAGGAACTGTTTGTGTGTGTGTGTGTGTGTGTTTGTGTGTTCGATGCGCTACAATTTATGGATACTTTTCCTTTCTTTTTCCTTCTGCCTGATTGCGTAATGATGACTTTTCTTCGGATTTCGCAGCTAATGTATTACTTTCAATTCATTTTTCCGGCTGCTGTAATTTATTTTATTTGCTTCTTGTCTTAAGTTGGCTTTTATTTACTGTGCAAAATCTGTTCCTGTTGTTGTTGCTGTGTACGGCTCTTGGAATCTGTAGTTTATGGGCGAGCTATCATCTTTTCCTTTTTCCGGGGTGTCACGATCTCGCCGATAGCCCGGTGTGCGTTTTGCCATCAGATGTTCGAAGATGTCTGTCCAATCGGGTCTGCGGTCAACGTCGATTTGTTTAATTTAAGGAGTTGATCGAAAATATTTCCCATATTAATGGGCAACCCGGCCCAAGAACAACTTGGAATCTGTTACCTAACTGTACCGCAAGGATTGGATGAAGCGAGTGTAATTTCACTATCACCAGCTGCTCATAGAAACAACCACAGGAAAATATAAATAATGCATCTATTCAAAGCTAACAATGATTGCATGATTAGGAAACTCGGAATAATCGCGAGTTCGCGAACTCCTGCTAAGCTTGATGAGGTCATTGAAATATCAGCCCCGAATGCGCACGCGTCGAGCAATTAAAACCAGCCATCGCGTCGGTAAACTGTACATCGAAACCTAGCACCATTCTCGTCCTCATCCACCAGACACTCCCAGAAAAGCAAAAAAGGAAAACGAAGAAAATGTATGCTGGTTGTTTCAGAGATCATCTCCGGGTGAAAAGCATATGAAAATCCGCATGCTGCTGATCCCTGACGTATATAAAGCATCTGTTGTTCTGCGGGGATTCTGGGTGGAAAAGCACTCGTTGCCTTTCGGTCGCTCGCACCTGCCTTATTTCCCCCGGAACTCTCACATCGACTGCAATTTTCACTGGGAAAAAGCACACTCGGTCACACGGGGGTTGCAGCGAACATCCCCTGAACATGGTTGCATGGTTGAAGTCTCTAGTGAACCACACTACGAGCACCACCACCACCAGGATCTGCTTTCTTTCCTATACCACCCTCTCTCGACTACAGGACAAAATAACAAACGCCGCAGCCGGATGTAACTGAATGACTACATGGCTGTTGTTCCGATTTATGCTGGTGCTTCTGCGCACTGTACCCAAAAATCACCGTTTGTTGTTTTTTTCTTTTAGTATTCCCTTATATTGAATCTGTTTTGCTGTTGTTGTTATGCTGTGATTCACCACTTGTTTGTATTTCCGCAGTACCACTTCCATCCCCTTCTTTGCTGATAATTTGTCCGGAGTCTGTTTTTCGAAGCACCAGCAGCTATCAAGCTGCAGAAGCATGGGGTGGTTGGTGGCAGGCGGCACACTTTGCTGTTGATAGAACTACAGAAAGTAATCATTAAAATATTTTGATCCCTTGCACCCCGCACCCCGCACTTGTCCGCCGTGTCATTGGCCTTTCCAGCACCGCATCCTGCATCCTGGCGCATTGATAACTGCCTTCAAATCCCTGAATATTTCAGCGACATGATATCCTGATATTCTTTCAATGAAAGTATCCTCTTTCACACTTTACACACGCACTCAACGCATTTCTGTAACGTCCTCTTCAAAGTCTGCCAACTCATTTGCACTGCCTGAAGCTAACTGTGACACGTCGCGTCACGTGCTGCCAGCCAGCCACCAGTTCATCGTCACCCTTTCCATGCACGCCTGCGCTCTCGCCATCGCCACTAAATAAACCACGTTGCTTGCGTTGTTGGCTCTGTTGCTGCGGGTGACACGGTTTAGAATAGGTTCGAATAGGATTTAGCAATTGTCTCGAGATCGATTCTCTCTCGTCGAGTTGATTGTCCTTTTCGGCGTTTCCTCAGCATAGCTTTCCTCTTCGCTCTTCACTCATTCATACATCAACGAACATATTATTTGATTGTTCTATTGATACAGCTGTTCCTCTTCACCCCCATGAAATTTCCAACCGAAATCACAATCAATCACAAAAACGCAGTTAATATTTTGATCGAGCAAGTTATACGTACCCGCTGAATATTAGCAAGAGGCGGGATGATGGAATAGAAATTATATAAAGGTTATTTTTGGCTTGTGCCACAATTGACATGTGCCACTACTTATGGTTAGTCTCACTAGTAGTAGAAGTCGACGTGACTCGTGTCAGTGCCCCGCGCCCATGTTTATATATGTACTTATTTACAAACAAGCTACGAAACTTTTCTTTACTCGATAAGATAACGCAAGGTTTTTAAAGTTACGTATTTCTGGCTTCTCAAACTTCAAAACTTAGAGTTTGAGTTATTTGTATTGACAAGCTAATATTTCTATGGAATGTCTCTTTAATGTACAGTCTTTTATATTTGAATATTATATTTATATTTGAATCTTTACACCTCCCACAAATTGTTTATTCTTCTGATGGACTTCTACTTTCTAAGATCCATCAACAGATGATTACTTCATTTTGCTTCAATTTCGTGTTTAATTTCGGTGTTAAAATGGCTGCTCCAAGGAGAGCAGAACTGAAACTTAATTATATATTTAAAGAAAATTAACATAACCTAACTTATGGCTCTGTCATAATCTGTGCCATTCCCTCCTCTGGCTTTTCTTCTCCATATTGTTCTCGATACTATTAAAACAATAACAACAACTGGTACATTTGTAGTCTTACCTTTATTGACCGACAGTAGCTGCCTTACCATAAATATCAGCTTACATTAATAGTACATGCTATAAACCTTATACAGCCACTATTTTTTTCCTTGATGTAGGTGCTTTTGTTGGTTTTTCACCTTTCGTCAAAGATACCTGATTTTCTTGCAATATTTATTCATTATCAGATCAGTGCAAATTGAGGGATTTTTTATGCAAAAAAAAAAACAAAAAAAAGCAACAGGTATATAGTCATGTCATTGTTATTGTTTGTGTTGTTGCCTTTGTTTTTGTTGCTGCTGCTGTCAATAGCATCAGCATCATAAAGGTTCTTTAGTATCGACAACAAAAGTCGAGTGAGTGCATTTCTGCGGATGCATTTTGATTGATACCTTTTAGAGTTATTGTTATTGTTGTTATTGTTGTTGTTTCTCTTGAAAGAGTTTTTGTTGGTACTCGTATATATTATACTCGTAGTATTATATATTCTATATTCTATACAATGGCAACTTGTGTTTTTTTCTTTAAGTAATTTTGACCTGAGGTTCGATTTATTTTTCTTTTTTATTTTTATGCATTGTGTTCATTTGTTGTACCCTGAAGTTATTAACACTAATCTGAATTATCGCAGTATTTTTTCACTAATTCGTTTACAATTTTATATGCTTGTTGTATGTTTTATAGTATAATCTGAATACATATAGATTCGAATTCAGTAATCGACTCAAACACAGATACCCAAATTTAACCATTTAACTGTAAAAATAAAAAAAAGAATAAACGTTTTCCACGAAACCCTTTGTTCTTTTTTATAGAAAAACGAATTTTGTTTTTTGCATTTTTCTACAAATAAATATTTTTATTTCCAACCTTTCTTTAATGTGCATAATAACCTTGAATTGAAAAAGGTCTGTTAAAATTCGCAAACGAGTTAAGAGAACGATTAGAGTACTATTTAGTAGATAATTATTGATTAGCATTGTTTGCAAAAGTTTAACCTTTTAACTAAATCCCAGATAGGCTTAGTTTTAAAATAAATTCCGGATTTAAATTTAAATCTTATACAATAAACTAAAGTACGACTATAGTTTGGCTTGGCCCATGTGTGGCCAAAAATTATCGTGACATGGATTCATATATGTATTTAAAAATATTTAGAAGAGCAACTAATGGGTGTAAATGAGTTTTTACTTTCTCCAATAAAATATTCACCTCGAATTCCAATTTATTTTTATATCCTTTGCAAATCTAACAATAGTTATAATAGAGTTAATGCTGAATCTTAATTATACCGAATACAGTTGGTTGTACTCGTAACTGGTTTAACTTATAAACGTGAAACACTTTCCCACAGCGGCAATACTTACTTTTATGCAGCTGGATCGAATGAATACATCGCCTTCGACAGCCAAAGTTTATAAATCGCCCTCCCTTTTTGCTGACTCCTGAGAATATGTCTCCGAATAGACTGTTATGGACCATTTATCTCTTAAGTTATGATGCACATATTTTGAACATCATTACGACAACACAAGCGCCCGCTGACAACCCAAAACCCTTCGTCCTGTCCGAACCGGGATGGAACTGTATATAAGTACATATGTATATAGTATAATTTATATGGATATATTTTAATTTTTTTACATAATTTACATGTTACAGCATACAATTATAGCACACTAGGAAATCAGCGGCTATGAAAATGACAGGACAACCAGTTAGACAGACAGACAGACAGACGGACAGAAGACGACAAACGATGATACAGACAGACAGAAGACAAACTTATGTATGTTAAAACTTTGAGTTGTTTATGAAGCATTGTCCTGTACTTAAGGGAAGTTATTACGCACAGACGTAGTAATTTTGCTATTATCCGCTGATGTCCTGTAAATATCCTTTTTCTAGTTTGCTGCTTTTTCATTTTCCGATTACCATTTTAAAAAAGGGTTCAATTACTGCTATTCTAAACACTAAAAGCATCTCATCCTTTAAATACTAAAAGCATCTTTAGCCAACACTGCACAAAACATATCTTATAATAAATAATAAATAAAATGTAGTATTTAACTTAAAGTATTATAGATATACTTCCAAAAAGGATTCATCTACTAAAACTATAATCTGTATCATTTGACTTAAAAACAAAACTTATTTAGTGATAAATGAGCTCGTTGTCGATGGTTGTTGTTACTTCACGGTTTTGGCTAATACAGATGGGAGGGATGTGACAATTGTAGTTCCAATAGCGGCTCTGACCGTCGGATAAACCCTCGAAAGCCACAAATCTCGTTCTTAGAACTGGTTGCTTTCTCAAGAGCAACATCGAAGCAACTCAACTCGAAAGGAAGAAAAGAGTTGTGCCGCCGATAAGAGTTAAGTAAGAGCTTCCCAAGCCACAGACACTGCTGGATGGTGGTGTTACTGCCATCACTTACCCGGAAAAAGGGTTTCCACGCTCGTCCCAACAAACCCCATCCAGCTACTGTAGCCGATTCCTTGCATTCTTCGCTATTGCATCCTTTGCTATTCTTTATAATCAATTAACTGCCTGCTGTGAATTAAATATGATTTGCTATCAAGGACGAGTGTTCATCCGTTCTACTGACAGGACGAACTCCTTGCAGCCAGGATGTGCCTCCATTGATGTGTGCACATTAACAACTCCTTGCTTCACCGAGTTGCGCCATTAGAGAGGGTAGATGTGATTAATTCGATTTCTGGTGCTAAGAAAAGGATTTCTTATGAACAGCGACTAATTTGTTGCGGTTGCTCGACTGGAGTAAAATTTCTTCAAGACTTCACTCTCGCGTTTCTTCAAGGGAAATCTTAATGAATCATTTGCTTTGAGGTACACAAACTGGACAGTGGTCAAGCACGCGCTAAACATTAAAACGCTGTGTCTTGACCTCACCGACAAAATGTTACTTCTGTCGCATTCGCCTGATTGTTCGTGTGATATCCCCGAAAGTGTTAAAAACACTCGAATGATTGATGTCTCGTTTGCTTGGGGTTGCACGGTTGTGACCATATCATAGCTGTAAAGGCGTGGCAGTAATTAATTGATTCTGCTTTTAGCTACAGACTATTCCTGAGAAACTATTTGTTTCTTTATACCGTATATATTGCCGACATACGTTGGAAAATCTGGATGTGTGGATAGGATTCGTAGGATGATCTGACCAGCGATAAGCTTGCAAATAAACAAGGAAGCTCCTCCATTATTATTTTTATTATAAGGCGATTGAGCAAAGCCACTTATTTAAAGCTACTTTGTTGACCGTAATTGAACTAAGCTTAGACTCATCATAAAACTGAGCACACTTCTTGGTTTCGTGTTCCATATTCTATAACAAGGCACCAAGGGATCAAAATATCATCGAAGGGGTCTCTACCATTTGGGTTTAGTGGAACAACAATGGGCTTTGTCTAGATTAAGTAAGACGTTCTACCTAAACTTAACCTCTAACCTATATACAACATCCCATATTATATAATTAAAAAGTTCTCACACTTTGTGGGTTCTGAATCTTCTTGAAATTTATCACCATATTAACAAAACGTTTTGCACATACGTACATTTTTGAAAAATCCAAGAACTGCATGTACAACATCACTTGAGATCGACGAAGTGATATACTAACAATTTGTGTACAATAACAATAATAATAACAGGAAAAGAAGAGAATCACTTGACCACACTTCAAATTGTTACTTTTTTGCACATTTCCAGTACAACAACAGCAACATGTGCCAGCATGTGACCCACTTGAGGGATCTCAGCTGGAACAAGAATTTCACATCGAGCAACATTTAATACTAATAAAATTTGCACTTGAAAAATTGCGGGGGGTGTGTTGTGTGTTTCCGTAATTTTGAATTCATTCTCATCCATTAATATTCAGTTTAAAGAAATGCTGAAAGCAGAGGATCCTGCTGACCGGACCTGCCATGTAAATGTTCAATTGTAATGTGTTTCGAATGTGTTGCTGCAAATTTGTTGTTTCAAATGCGTTGCTTCAAATGTCTTGCTTCGAGTGAGAAGTAGAATTATGTACAGGATTATCCAAAACATACTATAGCAATTCTTTTTAAATAATAAACGAACTCTTTTTAATTTTATGGTTTTGTTTATTTAATTATAAGGTTATATCTATGAAAAACAATACAAACAATCTTTTAAAACGTCAAACATGACATGATTACAAAAAGACGGTGTTCGAATTAATAATGTTTATTTAAACATCCTTAAACAAGCTGATTTTCTTTCAACCTACATAATAAACTACAATAAAAGAATCCTTATAAAACACGATATTCGCCAATGAAATATCATGTCAGCTGTTGTCAAGACATGTTATAGACATTTCAACATTTAAATAGACACAAAATTTCCTTAATAAAATATAAATAGGAAATGTAGTTTTAGATGTTTCGTAATTGTATCTCTAATAAATGAAATATCAATTGAATATAAAATTTGATTACGAATTTCCAACAACATTCGTTCGTAGTACATCGTTACACCATTTAGAAGAAAACTGATAACCCTCAGAATCAGAAGCGCGAGTCAAAGACGAAATCATGAAGAATTCAAACCGAAAATTGAAATTAAGTGAAAAACAAAAACAATTTAAATATCACATCAAGAACAATGCTCGTAAAAATATCGCTAAGTTCGACTTACATTTTTTTAAAGTAACAAGAAACTTATTTAAGAAATATTCTGACTTCCTTAAAAGTGTGGAGAGTAAATAACAACAACAACAACAACGACAGCATTAACGAATTTATCAGCTGAAAACACTGTTTGTACTGCGATAGAACGAAAAGACGACGTTGCGTCAGACCAACAGACCAACGGCAGGGTCTTGATACCCGCACACATATGAATATAAATAGCAACAAAATAAACACATCCAAGGCGCTGCACACACCCATACACACAATCAAATAACTTATAAATAATTGAAAGAATTCGGCTTACAAAGCATTCTTTAGTTTGGAGCCACGCGCAATAAAAGCATTTTAATGACATCATTAGAATGGAGCAGAAGAAGAGCCACAATATGAGGGTGTGAAGAGGGAACAAATGTATTGTGTTGCGTTGTTGAGTATTGTTTACTTTTATGTTATGGGCAGACAGACAGACAGACAGACAGACGAACAGAAACCTAAAGAATGATCGTATGCAAATATATGCTGCTGTTCTGCTGCTGTAAGGAGTGCATGCGCTCTGAAGTCGTGCAAACTTTGTTCTTGACGCCGGAAGTCTAAAGTTTTACATTCGATAGCAACAGCATACATTTGACATTTATTATTAGTGGTGCCAAAGCATTGACTCTTTTGGTCGGCAGAAGCGAATTCAGTTTCACGTCTGCTTTTGCGGAGTGTGCGGAGAGGAGGGGAGTATGTTGTCATAAAAAGTAGCTCAACGTAATGAAGCGCTTAAGATTCATATGCTTTTCATTTGCTTCGGGTACTACGTCTTTACATTTACATTAAACGATCTCGTTTCGCGTATTCTTTACTATTATTTCTGATGATGGGTAAAATCAAAAGAAGCCCCTCAACCGAACAACAGCGGAGCAACGACCAACGGCGACACTGCTTGCTTTATTCCATGCTTTCACTGCTCACAGTGGCGCGCTTGACCTGTGACCTTGATCAATTGATTTCTCAGAAAGAATCTCAAAGTTTTGATAGCGCTGCATCGAACACTTTTCCTCGGTCTATCTTGATTTTTATTATATTTATTGATGTCATTGCTTCGTTTATTTTGACATTTAGAAGTAATTAAATTAAATTGATGGCGTGCGTTTTTTTAAGATCTGCTTGTTCTTCTTTTTGTCGCATTTATATTGTTTTGAAACTGATTGGGAAAAAGAGCACTTGAAGAACGTAGAACTTGACGTGGTTCCACCTGCAGTACCGGCTTCCACAGCAGCAATGATTGCCTCTGATCATCGAAATATTGTGCAGACCCAAAAACTATCTATTTGGTGTTTTTTTCGAAATAGTCACTCGGTTCCCCTGTGATTCCCTGCGCTGTGATTTGCAGTGAGCCAGTCAGATCTTAGTCTATGTTCTGACATCGTTTTTTAGGTAAACATGGTAGTAAATAAAAAGGAATCTTCTCTCAGTTCTCAACTTATATTCCTTGAACGTTTTCTTAATTCTGGCGCAAATCTTATCTTCACTTCTTACGTTTCTCTGTCTCTCTCTCTCTATGTATTTGTACAAGGTCCTGGTATGGATTCCATCCTTGTATTGAGGACTCTTTGTTTACATATTCTTGTTTTTTACACTTATTCAAAGAAAATCTCAATTAAATGCAATTCTATGGAGCTATTTTAAGGTTTCGTTGGTTTCCTTAACACATTGAAAAGAAAACATCCATACGCTGTATCTCTCTCTCCGTCTGTCTTTTTCTTGGTTTTCTTATGTATGTACTTTCTTGGGTCCTTCTTGGGTTCTCTTCTGCTCTTCTACTCTTCTGTAGTCACCAGCTCGTGTAATCAGCTGTTCAACAAGGTCACCGTCATACTCCATACGGATCCTGCTAATTTATTCCTTTGTACCGTTTCACACTCACATCCCCGTCGAGGACATAAAGCGATCTCTTCTGCTCTCTTGTGTGTGTGTGTGTGTTTGTGTGTGTGTTGTGTGTTATCCTTTCTGCCTGTCTTCGTTTTGTTTTCTGATCAGTTTTCTTTCTCTCGAGAGAGGTGCCAAGATTTTGTTTGCCGCTTCATGTTGTATTGTTGTTCTTTTCGTTTTCTCAGCTGATTTTTTGTTTACGCTCTTTCTCTCTCTCTCTATACAAATACTCCAGCTGAGCTGACATTCCTGTGTATGTATGTACATGTGTAAATATATATTTGAATAAGGAGAATGCGAATATTTTTTAAAGTAAATAAAATAAGATAAATTAGCTGTTGGGTTGTTGGTATTTATAACCATTATATAATAGTTTTATGAAAGAGTAATTAAAGCTGATCACTTCCCAAGAATTTGCAACTACTGAAACCTTCCACAGGCACATCTTCGCTAACGCTAGCAATAATTTAATTAGCTGAAATGCCGAAATTTTTTTTATGCCTTTCAGATCTGTATGTTTTTTATATAATATCATATGCATGTGTAAAGTTCTCATTCCAAGTAATGAGGGGATTTATTTCGTCATTTATTGATCATACTTAACTTTATATGGCTTTAGATGAAGCCTTTCACTTTTTGGTGAAACCTTTAGATGCTAAACTAATCTCGCCCTCGTAAAAGTGGATTTTCTTGAAGACTTCTTCTCTTTTTCCTTCTTCAGCCTCTTTGTTTTTAATGTCCAGTAAAGGAATTTTCTTGGAAATGTCTTTAATAACGATTACTTTACATTACATTCGATGATATTCCCTGGACAGCTTTTGTGATAATATATTTTATTATTACTCGAATATTTAAGTATATTGAAGTGTATTTAAGTATATTGGAGTGTATTTAAGTGTATATGTAATTATAATTAATTGCGTATTTGATCTGTTACTGTTTTACATCTAAGAATTTTCCTTTTGTACTTCACATAGGGTGGGCCATCGGATAGTTTCTTTTTGAATTACGTGTTATTTGGGCGTTCGGAGACTTTGATAGTCTTTTAGTAGTTTTGAACAAAAAAATAAATCCCACGTTTCTATATATATTATAATAGGAAGCTTTGCAGAAGGCAAACTAGTTTAATGTGAAGTTTTGTATGACGCTTAACTAATCCGATTAATTAATAATCTTCAACTCGTCTACTTCATTCATTCCAAAAACTGGGCCAACTTTATTCGAAATATTTATAAGTATCGTCTTTTTTTTGCTGCAGTGAACCTTTTTTAACGTTGGACGTTGTAAGATCAACAAACTCGTTGATAAATAAAACAATCCACTCGATTTTGGTGTCGGCTTTTATAAATTGGGTTCGTGGTGCCAAAAATAATACTACATGCTTAAGCGGCGCCTTCCGCGCCCTTTTCTGGTATATATATAAATTTCTCCTCGGATTCCGAATATCATAGTAAAATAAATGAAATAGTTACGCATAAAAGTTACGCATAAATTGAAACATTTAATATATGTACTCTTGTATGTATGTTAATGAAAATATATACTAATATACAATAACTACAACAACAAAAACCGCAACAAAGTCACAGGCCCCAAACGCCTTCTTCTTTATGCGGCTTTTTTCTTTATAATCGTATGGATCGTGTATATTCAAGGAGAAGCCAGCACAATATATTTTAGCTTTTTATACATGTGACGCTCTTCTTCGCCACTTCAGAGATCTGTTTGTATTTCAATTTATCTGGTTGCTTGCTTGTTTCCTTTTATTTCCTTTTTTCTGTTTGAAGACAGAAAATAAATTCTTATACGAGTATATATTCTTATTATAGTTTTAGTTGTTTTTTTCTTCTTTTGTTTGCACCTTTTTTTATTCATAACTTTGCATACAGAAACCTGGAGTGGTTATTTTTTTGTTTGTTATTCGTTTTGAAGATACGCTGATTTAAGTTTCCTTTCTTCATTCAGTAGAACTGAAGAGCTTCGTCTGTTTTCGCATGCTCACTCTTCTCATCTTCGATCTCTTCACTGATATTTTTTCTTATATGGCGCTGCTCCTGTTCCTGTTGAAAGATTCTCGCACTCCACTCTTGGGCTCAGATCCTCGACGCTTTTGTGCGATCTTAACGCGATTTTTAATTCCTCAACTTACTTAAGTTCTTAATTTACCTGTGCAAAAGCGCTGAATATGCGAAAGATTCTTGTTGCAAGCTTCCACATCGTTTTGTGAAGATGCTGGGTGCTGGTTTGGGTTGGCGGAGCTCACTCCATATTCCGGGGACGGTGGGGGGCGTTATCACAATCGCAGTCATGTACGAATACATGTACCATCATAAGCTTTTCTCTCAGATTTGCAAGTCTTACCTCCCGCCGGGCTTCTTTCCGTGTGGACGATACCCGTTCTCCCCGAGTTCATTGAGTGCTTTCGCGGGCTCTCTCTTCACTCGCCGCTCTTTTTCACGGTCTCCTCTAACGACTTTTATATGGATGTACTCGTACATATACATGCATATAAGCTCGCGCGCCAAAATCTGTGAATCAAACGCTTCCAGATCGCGGATGGCGCCATGATATGTGAAAGTTTTTTTTGAGATGTTTTCGGAGATAACTATGTCTATGATTATTATCCTTTATCATCATGCACAGCCACCCCCCCCCCCCTCAAAAGAATCATCCTTTCTAACGAAAAATGTCATTCTTAGTTTCCTTTCTAAGCTTTTTTTCTTTCCTTTCCTTAGTTTTCATTCTAGTTTTCACTAGATTCTAGACTCTAGTTTAGTTACTGCAAGTTCTGTTTTCTCTCCTTTCGTTAGATCTTCATTACATTATGTAAAATCCGTGATTATATAGAAATTTTCTCCTTTTCCACATTCGTTCCATTCATATCGATCCCACGCTCGGATTCCCCAAATTCGGAGCTACCTGTTGCCTCCGCTGTTATGTCCATCCTTCGAGAGCCCCACCCAGATTTGTATGGAACAAGTTGAAACATATTGTACAATAGTATATGTATATCTTCCTTCTTTCTCCTTGCTCTCCTCCTGATTTCTCCAAACGCACAGATTGAAGCCGCTTGCTAACGTATTTTATTATTATATCTTTCTATCGCTCAGTGTTGGTTGCATGTGATACACATGTATAGGCATGTAGTATATAATGAAGAGACTGCAACCCGCCTAAAAACCATACATTGAACGCTCCACATGATTTCTGGCGCAATGCAAGAACTCAACAAGAGCAGCCAGAGTATGAAGTGGAGAAAATCTCAGCTGATCGACCACGAAAGAGGTACCAAAGAATGCGTCGACCACCAAACCAAAGCAGAAGTGAGAATTTACAGTGTTTTTTTTATCAGTAACTCAGGAAAAAAGGTTTGGAAGAAGGAAGGACTTGAGAAAATTCCCAGGAAGCAGCGCAGGAGGGAAAACGTGGCAGCGACAGCTCCGTTTTGTCCATCCCCGCCTCTGTCTCTGTTCCTATTATTATTTACTACACTTGTTTCGGTGCTCCTTTATATTTATTTAGGAATATTGATAAAATTCAAGAAGAGAAAAGGTCCAGGATCCAATCCAATCGAAGAGCAGAAGAGAGCAAAAATAGCAGAGAATCACGGCTGACGAGAGGACAAGAACAAAAACAAAAGTCATATGTTCTTCAATTGCAAAAACTGCAACTATCAACAACAACAAGAATCGGCAGGATTTCTTTTTCCTTGTTTTACTTACTGAATTCCTCCAACACTTTTTCCTCCTTTTCGTTTTATACTTTTTTATGCTTGCTTCTGTTCTCCTTGCTTTTCTCTAAATTCTTTCGTTCTTCATTCAGTTTCCTCAGAAATTTTCTCCGCTCCTTCCACACACCGCTCTGCTGTTACGCTCTTCCTGCCGCTGTTCCGTCTGACTGACAGACGTGACTGCTGTTTGCCACCCTCTCTCACGCACTCCTGCTCGCTCGCTCGTTCAGTTGCCTGTGCGTGCGCACTCTCATTTTTGGTGGTGCTTCTCTGCTCTGCTCTTGCGCAGCCGGGGTGTCTATAAAAGCCGCCTGCACGGTAGGAAAAGCAGTCATTCGAGTTGGTCGTTCCTTGCAGTAGTAGTGGATGTGGTAATTCTCCTTGCTTCTGCTTGCTTGCTTTGAAACTTTAAAAATAAAATACAAATTGAGCAATATTAAGCGTTTAGAACAATATTTTTGTTGCCTACGTGTTATAATAAAAAACCTACGAAAATCTAAAAAATTGGAAGAACAAGAAAAAATGTTACTAAAAAGAACAAACTAAAAAAAACGAAGTGATTTTATTAAAAATATAAACAATATGAACTCCTGAAGATTCGCCTCAGTGGATTACGACAATTGAACTGATTTTTACAATAACAAAAGTTTAAAAATACTCGCAGAAAATTGTGTTTTAACAATTTTCGACGTATTTTTCGGTTATTAAAAGTTGCAACTTAATTATTAACTCAACACACACACACACACAACTAATTCCCGAAAATGATGTGGGAAACAATTGCTGAAGAAAGCTGCGACTTCATGATGGAGTCAAGGTAATTATCCCTAAAACAACTTCCCAACCACACAACAACATCTCTGGACAGTTGCTCTGAAGTTTAGAAATTTTGAACGCACCACCGTGGATTGTGCCTGAAAAGCTTTCTACAACTTCAAGTAATTTTGTGATATTGTTTTTGCGGAGAACGAAAAGTGTCACCGAAAATTGCACATTCGAAGGATTCATTAAGTTTTCGAAGGACTTTCTTAGTTAACCCGCTCGCCAACCAACATCACATTCAAGTTTCAAAATCTGCGGCAACGCCACTGCTTCGACATGAACTTGAATTTTATTGCCGGCTTTTCAGTTTCTGGTTTTGTTTTCTTGTGTTGTGGTAGCAAAATCAAGTTTACTGCTCCGCTGAAACGAAAGTGAGAATTCCATTCGCTTTGCTTTGTGTTTGGCGCATGCGCTCGCTGTCGCCAGTCGCCGTCAGTCCGTGCTTTGATCGCAGTCGCTCTGCGTCGCTTTGGCAGTACTCTGTTCTGCTGCTTCATTCATTAATCGTGTGGCGCTCGACGGATGCTTGTTTGCTCTGTGGCAATGACCTGACCTAATAACGCAAGAAAGGTGTAAAAAAGACAAAACGCATAAAAAAGAAAACAGCAGCAGATGTGAGCTCCTTCCTCAAATGCGCTCAGTTATGCGACGCTGTCTTGAGTGCGGTGGTGACTCCTTGGAATTCATTCGAGTTGAACGAGCGAAGGGATTCCTTCTGTGGCCTCCTTTAAACTCGGACACGAAACAGAACAGAGCTCATTCTTTTATTCGCTTACACTCATGGTTGCTGTACTGATAGTAAACAACATCTGCACGCCGTGTACAGCCAGGTTTGGTAACCCTCGTTTCCTAATTTCAAGTTCCAAATTCCAATTACGGCTCCCTGAATTCTGCGCCCTCTTTCGATGCACATGGTGCACATTTTCCTGTTTTCGCCTTCAAAACACCAGCCCAACAACAAACTATGCTTAGATACGAGTACGAGTATAATGTCGGAACTGAATGATGTCGCTACGTGTACAGCCACCACCGCCGCCACCGCCGCTGCTGCTGCTTGTTTACGGCTCGTGCGTTCAACCCTCCCTTCTATTTTCTGAACTATTATATTTCCAACTAGCAGGCAGACAGCAGGGTTTATTCCCAGCGACACCATCTCTAGTTTTATTTTTGTCCTGCTGCGGCGTGTTGCCAGTTGAATGAACCGCAGCCGCAATCCATCCACTTCAGTTCGTTTCGAGTATCTCGCGCAAGCGCACGCACAGTTTGTCCGCGCTCTCGCGAAATGTCACCGCCACAGACGCATCAGTGTTATATTCTAAAATATTCGATCTATTTCATGTAACTGGCTAAATATGTTCTATTCTAATTCGCCTTCGGATTGTAATTAATTGTCTTTTCTTCTTGTCTTTTTAGCTTTCAAATGCCACGAAATGCCACGGCACTACGTGTTGGGGGCCGTCGCCTCAACATGGACACATCTGCAATGCAGGAAGGCATGGTTGTCGATGAGTTGTCCTTCTACGAGGACGAAGAAACACAACAGCGTTCCCTTGCTGGCAGCCCCGAGTTTCTGGGCCTGCTGTCGCCGGAGGGATCGCCGCAGCGTTTCCAAATTATTGAGCGAGCTACTGTTGTCGCCCAACCGAAAATCCTGCAACCTGCGCCGGGACGCCAACAGAAAGCCGCCCCTAGGAGCACCTTAAGTTCAAATACCACATCAGCCAAGACTTTCCGCATGTTCCACAGTCTTTCGTCCGGCTCCACGGAGTCCACGTCCATGGATGATGAGTACATGGAACTCTTCGAGATGGAATCGCTCGAATCGCAGTCACAAACACATTTAAATTTCCCCAGCGATTTGAATTCGCTCATTAGCGGTCACATCAAGCACGCCACCTCGCCGGCCCGCAACAATAGCGGGAGAAATAGCAGTCTATTGAAGACCCCCGAACTGCGTCGCCCGAATGTGCGCCGCTGTCTGAGCATGACTGAAAACCAGCAACAAACACCAAAGACACCAGAGCTGGTGACACTGAAGCAGACACACGAGGTGACTTCGCCCTTCGCCGCATCCACTAACTATTGCTTCAAGCGGCCAGAACCGCCCGGCTCGGCCAGCAGCTCACCCATTTTAGT
This sequence comes from Myopa tessellatipennis, assembly GCA_943737955.2. NCBI lineage: Eukaryota > Metazoa > Arthropoda > Insecta > Diptera > Conopidae > Myopa > Myopa tessellatipennis. Next base: position 42,451,550 of record OX031314.1, read on the forward strand.
TAAGCGATACCGCATCGATGCAGACAAGGAGAATCTCAGTGGATCCATGCAAGTAGTGACCTCCCCCGCGCCCGCTGCCAATAATAGCACTGCCACAACCGTCTGCACACGTCCGCCCCTGCGCAAATCCATGTCGATGAACGACGCTGAGATCCTCTCGGCCCTGGCCCGCTCGGACCGCGCCGATCAACCCGATCTAATCGGCGACTTCAGCAAGCCCTTCGTCTTGCCGCTAATAGAGGGGCGTCACCGTGATCTGAAATCCGTCACCAGCGACACCGTGGCCCGGCTGATCAACGGCGAATTCGACGACCAGGTCGCCAGCTACAAAATCATCGACTGCCGCTACCCATACGAATTCGATGGTGGCCACATACGCGGCGCCAAGAATCTCTACACGCAGGAGCAAATCATCGAAGAATTTCTCACAGCACAAAAGACTGAGCAGCAGGCCGCCAGCAGCAATGCAGCCGACCACAAGCGCAACATCATCATCTTCCACTGCGAATTTTCGTCGGAGCGCGGACCGAAACTGTCGCGCTTCCTGCGTAACCACGACCGGGCCCGCAACACCAGCCTCTACCCAGCACTCGACTATCCTGAGGTGTACCTGCTTCACAATGGATACAAAGATTTCTACGAAACGCACGCCGAGCTGTGCGACCCGCTCGCCTACCGACCGATGCTCGAGCCCTCATTCAGCGAAGCGTATCGTCACTTCCGCGCCAAGTCCAAGTCCTGGAACTGCGACGGTTTCGGCGGTGCATCAACGCGCATGAAGAAGTCCAGATCGCGGCTACTCTTGTAGACACCCGGAGAGCTCTACCCTAGTCCCCCTCCTTTTCCTAGACCATCAAACCCTCCCACCTCTACGAGTCTATCTGATGTAAAAAAGCTTACCTTATTTTTTAATGGGTTTTGTTCGTATCGTTTTTTATTTGATTACTTTTATTTTGGATATCAATGGAGTTTTGAGTTATGTACAAAAACGTGTCGTTTGCGGATCGAACCGGGTCCGAACCGATTAACTAATTTAATTTTTATTATATTGTTTAGTTAATTTATATATTATATTTTTTAATTTTTAGTTAAATTTGTGTATAGCCTAATTTAATTTGTAAAAGAACGTCTGGAAATGTGTGCATTATATGATATAATATTTAGGTAAAGCAAAAACAATGCAGAAGCCAATATATGCAAAATTTAATATGTATTTATAATATATTTTAATTCATATACTCTTGTTAATTTCGAACTCAAAAATAGTTGCAAACACAACACTGATCTAAATTTAATATAAGATAATATCCAGGCACTCGCACCTAAACATAAACACACACACATACACACACACATATGCAGTTGATGTCAGCAGCAACCGCCACGTAAAGTTTAAAACTTTAAACGCTCGATTACGCTTATTTTATATTAAAACTTATTTTTTTAAAGCAAAGCTTTTTTGTATCAAAAAATGCAATATTAGAAAAACTGAAAATCTATAATAAAAAACTAAATATTAAAATAAAATCTGTTATCTGTTTTTGTTCCATATACTCGAAAAAAAAATATATATTAAATAGAAAAATGTTCTTTGCTCAGATAATGAGCAACGCGTTTTAAAAGAACTAACAACTGGTCACGCGAAATGCTGCAAGTGTTGAGTTTAAATGACACATTAAAGCTTTGCTTTAACACAGACATTTTAAGAACCAGCTTAAAAGTGCTGCGATTAAATAACTAAAGCTTAATGCGAAAACATTTTGACTTCTAAAATGCTTTAATATCGTATTTTCCGAAATAACGATTTCAGATGTTTTAAGCAAGCGTCCTTTTAATTAAACACACCTGGAACAATCAATTAAATTAAGGCTGAGCTTTAATTTAATGTTAATTGATTAACTCGTGATAATATTTATTTTAATAAAATGTAAGACTCGGAATTTTTTTCTGAGATTTTTGTATTTACTAAAACAGCGTAGGTGAGTCGATTAAAGTTTTTGCTTTACTATAAAGTCAAAGCTGCGATTGCAGAATTCATTCTGAATTAATATCGTGTGTAAAAAGTGCGTGTGCAAAATAATTCTACGGATGACTTTTTAAGGTCTCGCTCTAAACATGAATTAAGCATCTTCTAAGATTTGCTTATCAGCGTTCTAGTGTATAAACAAAAAAACACACCTTGTTAAGTTTAAAGCTTCATTCAAATGTTGCTTCAACATTTGCTTAATTGTCGTATCTAACTTTTTGAATTTAATTTTTTTTGTTCTATCAATTTATTTATACGGAATTTTTATTCTTGTAAGCTTTTCATTTGAAAACTACACGTAATTTTTTGTTGAAAAATTAAATTCTGTGATTATTATTTTATAATACGTTATTTTTTTCAAACCATTAATATTTGTTAATTATTTCCTTTTTGTATAAAATTCTATTATTTGTTTTTCTGACAAATATTAACTTGTTTATTTATTAAATATTATATCTTGTAAAAATTATTTATCAATACTAACACGATCACAAATCGATACTAACTTGATCACAAATCAATACCAACTCGATCAAAAACACAATATATTAAATCGCTATTAATTGGTGGCATACATACATACGTATTAACTACAGAATAAATGCAAAATCAATTTGTGTAATAACATCAAAAATATTAAGGCGTTGGCACCAAGTGCCAAATATATCGTACTTAACATTTCACAGCTGATTGGAATTGAGTACCCGCAAATTATTAAAACCCTTAAAAAACGTCGTAATGCAGAAAAAAGAAGCTAGGTTTTTGGCGTACATAAATGTACAAATAAGGTACCATTAATATATAAATTAATAAATTTAATGAAGTTGTGAGAAATAGTACTTTGATTTCGTTTTTACAAGTTTTTACACACTCAAGCTGAAATGTGATATCCACTCACGATTTCCAACACAATGAACCAGTTCACAATCTCATTTGCATCATAAGATCGTCAAATTATGCAGTTGCAAACTTTTGATATTGATTGTGAACGGGCTTTTTAAATTTCCATCCATGTTGCAGATCAAGGAAACAGCTGTAGACAAGAATACGCTTTTCTTCAATATAACGAAATTTAAATACAATCGCCCAATGTTTTAAAAATGTTTATCGAGTTATGGCCAACGAAATTTGAAATTCTTACCATTATAAATTTTGATATCATTTGATAATCTCCTAACCTATTGAGAATATCCGGATAAGATGGGAACGTTAAAAAGTAATTTGAAATACCTTTAATTCTGTTAAAGTGGATTTTCTCGTAAACCATTACTTTTAGAGGAAAACGATTTTAATGCTTTTTTCTTATTTATAAATTTTTTCCTAAGAGCAATGCATAATAAGCCCAAATAATTTTCTTAATATTAAGAAAGTAGAGTGTGCTTAGAAAAATGGGATGGAACTATTAAAATATTTCCAACGAATTTTGTGATGTTTAATTTTAATGGGCTTTCTTCTTTTTGTATTTTGTATTTTCTTCGTAAAGACTTCTTGTAAAACGCATTAGAAAACTTAAAATTATCATAAATTAAATATATGTAAAGTTTACCTTGAATTATTAATAATCTTTAATTTTTGATTCTTAATGAATCAATTTTTTATGAAAATTTCTTTGTCGTATTTTACGATATTAAAAATTCTTTTGTTTTTTACTTTTAAATTTTACTTTTCAAATTTAAAGTAAAGTAAATTTTAAAGTTTCAAACCAGATTAATTTGAGTTTGAGAGATTGACAGTTTGAGAGACGGTTTGAGAATTATTGCAAAAATTGCAAATTATCTGATTTTCCCACAAAAGTATGCAAGGAGAATTGGCTTAATTTTTTTTAAATTCTTTTGAAACAAATAAATTTTGATAAATTCAAATGCATTGTTGAACTAAAAACTGTGCATAATATGTTTCATTTTTTAAATGTTTATGACGTTTCTGCATGCGTTTTGGAAGAAAATCGCTCTGCTTTATCATTGAAGTACTTTATTATTAGAGCGATTTAGTGTGCATTATTTTCATATTTTATTTCCACGCTTTATTCCTTGATTCCTAAAATATATCCCTATAGGTATATGATATATGTAGAAAAGAATCAATTTTCTCCAGAATCTTTCTAAGCATATTTTTTCATCACGGTCGAAAATTTTTTTACGAAAAAAGTCCTTTTAATCCTCAAAGGAACGTAAATACAAAAAACAATTCCGTTAATGTTGCAGTGAGTATTAAAATATTTCTAAAAGTTCCAGTGCTTTTGAGTAAAAAAAGCTACAAGTATTTCATAGAATTAAGAAAATTTCATAGACTTTTGGAATTTTAATCGAAAATTTATAGAATGCGAAAGCTGGTTTGAATCTGAGCTGTCGGTGATATTGTGAAATCAATGAACAAATTTATTTTTCAAAACATTTTTCATATAAAAACTACATAATAAATTTAATTTTAACAACTAAAAACAATTAAATTTTTGTATTGTTTATGGCATTTTGAAGTTTTCTAAATCGTTTTACAAACAAATCACCGTTTTATGGTAGCTTTATGTGATTATTAGCGCGATTTGTTTTACTATGTACTTACATATATATTTTCACGCTTGTATATAGTATAACGAATTCAAAAACATTGTTTATATTAAAACTGCATATAAAATATTTAATTTTTTTAATTCTTTATGATATTTTCATATTTTCTGAAGCGTTTTATAAACAATGCAGTCTGTTTTATTGTGGCCTTGTGTTAATATTCAATAATTTACTTTACATATCGACTTTACAAATTGTAAGCTGTTGTTTAAATCATTTTGATCATTAAACAAAATATCGACGTTTAATGATTGAAATTAAAATTAGTTTGTACAGATCAAAAATTATTCCATATTTTGTTGATGCGCAAATGCAATCTTAAAACCACAAACCAAATAGGAAAAAATGAAGGAACTCCGTTGACGACAGAAAGCTTCTTTCTTTTCTTTGCAGAATAAAGTCACGTTTGCATTTTGCTGGCTTATAACGGAATTTTCTCCTTGGTAACGCGTAAACGCAAGGTTTATATATAGAATAGAAGGTTGCGCCAGTAAACAAAGAAAAGTGGTCTCGTTCTGCGCATCTACGTCAATAAGTATTTCTGAAATCACTAGGGTCACGACACACGGTAAAGTGCCAAACTTGACAAGTGACATGAAGAAGAGTTAGAACAGGTTAAAATGTTACTCGAACGCTCCGATTTTTTTGTTGCTTCACTTCATTATTCATTATTGGAATAATATTCCACACAATAATTCACTTCAAACATTCACATTAAAAATTGCTATAACCAGTGTGCAGGCGCCTCGAAAGAAATTTCAATACAAATGCTTACTGACGTCATTTGACGTCCCTGTCAAACGAAAATAAATAACGAACCTGCGCGTGGCGCAACCTTCTTTCTATTAACCTTGGCTTAAACGTGTCTGTTTGCATAAGAGGTATTTACACTACTTGTAAAACAGAAAGCGTCATTTATACATTAGAAAGTGTCATTTGTAAATCATTTATGTAGAAGAATATTTTATAGAAAAACTATTACCTTTTAAGAAAAATTAAATTTAAGATTTTTTATATAACTCATTCATTTCATTTTCATCTGAAATCTCAGAGCTATATCTCCTAAACTATAGTACATATCCGGTTGGTGTGAGCACCATTACACAGGTAATTAAAATAACTTTCATTTATGTAATATATGAATCCCATCCTATCCGGTTATCTTTAGTGGTTTACGAAATATAATGGCAAGAATTTCACATTACGTTGGCCTGTAACTGAATAACTATACGACCGCAGAAGTATTATTGTTGTTGCAATCAGTAAAAACTACAACAATAATCAGATTTGGACAAAAAAATATTGGAGACCGAAATAATTTGCAAACAAATGATCTGTCCTCTGCGGGACTTTAGGCAAATATCTGATAAGTCGTCACAAAAGTCTTCATACGACATTCTATGTGTTTACAGCGAAGAGCATCAGATTCACAACGTGTGCATCGACCCTAATGTATATGCGCAGAACACATTTTACCTGTTTTCTCCCTTTCTCTATGTGCAGACTTTTCGTTGGTTGTTTTAAATTCTACGTTAACGGATAATACACTTCAAAAGTACTGTTATTCGAGTTGACTGCAAAAATTGGCGTCCATTTATTCCACTTTTCACACGCGAGGCATATTAATCTCGATATTTCGGTGGAATTTCGATACACTTCTATTAAAATCTAAATTAATTGAAATTGAAAAATGGTTTTCTTGACCAACTCAACTTGTAACAAATGCAGTAAACCAGCGAGCATGATGTGTCAGCGATGCCACGAAGCTTACTGCAGCGCTGACTGCCAGATTCTTGACTGGAAGGAGCACAAGAGCAAGTGCCACCAAATGCCGTAAGTAGTCATCGGGATATTCGTGTTTTAGAGAATCCCGAAATGTGCATTTTATTTCCGCAGCAATCTGGTACCAATGGGAAAAGTACAGCCAAACGGCTCGTCGTCGTCCGACGTCCAGACGCAGCAGTTGCACCACTACCGTTCATTGGCACGCAACCCTCTTCCACCCATTAAGAAATATGATGCCGAGTTCAAACCTCTACTTGACGACAACGATTTCGTGTTCAAACCGAAAGTAATCGAGCACTCTGATCCATGTTCGAAAGGCGCCATACCGAAAAAACTGCCCATGCTTCTTGCAACATCAGCAGAGCTAGCCTGGAGGACAGCCTTTTCCCCCCCACAAGGTAAATTTTTCGATGTTTTCATACAGTGGATCGAAAAGGATCGCCGTTTTTTGTGGGTAACTGAAGTTAAATATGACAGTCCTTTGCGAAAGCTATTAGTGGAAATTAATCGCAACGTCAAAATCGAAACGACTTGCTCAGTGGAAGAAATTAAAAGTGGGGCCCTGGTGGCCGCACCGCTGGACGATATCTTCTACCGAGCCGAAGTGCTGGAGGCCAACAACTCTGCAAAGTTGGCCACAGTGCGTCTAATCGATTATGGCAACGAGTTGCAGTTAAGCTACCACCAACTCCGCTCTTCGATGCCTATAATGCGAAATCTGAACGCTTACGCCATCCGCGTGTGTCTACCTGAACATCAGGTGAAGCACGACTTGCAGGTGGAGTCAGTAATCAGCATACGTATACTAACTACAAACACCGACCTGAATATGTCGTCTGATACTATATATTATGTTCAGCTGAAATCGAAATCCATTCCCTTAAGCCTGCCATTGAGTGTCCTGGCTGACAATCCGGAGATGTTGCTTCGGAAGGTTTTTATTGGTGGGCAAAAGGGCCTGCTTCAATATTCTGCATTCAGTGAGTTCGATACGGAGATGAATCAAGCACTTAATGCTGATTCCCACAATTTATATGATATCGACCAGATGCCAGAAGAGGGAGCTTTTTTGGCTGCGCACACTTCGGACGGTTGGCGTCGCAGCTGCTGCCTGGGTTACTGGGCAGAGAACAAAACCTATCTGGTTTATCTCATCGACGAAGCACGAGTAGAAATGTGCAAGGAGGTGAAAAAAATACCACATGATTTCCTCTCTCATTCCATGCGCATCGTCGCCGTAACTCTTACATCAACACAAGATCTACTCGATGAAGCAAAACTCTCTACCGAGAAACTAACGCTTCATCCTTTAACGTCCAAAGATGTGAGTGCGGATATGCAGTCGTTGCCATGCGTCTTGTATGCAAATAAACAAAAAATCAGTGATGTTCTGGCCACCACTTTCGTCGGTATCTTGAACGATTTCGATGTTAAGTGTTGGCCGGAAACAATCGATGACGGCACACTTGTGTATATAACGCACGTTATATCCCATTCCGATATTTTTATAACATCCAGTACTTGTTCGGCGTACCCAACAGTGTTCACTTCAATGGCTGCGTCGTGCTCGCCTTACAAATTGAATGAAGAACTAATAAAGGACGAAATTGTTCTCGCCACTTTGACTGAGAATGAGACATACTTCAGAGCTAAGGTAGGTACTTAAGAGCTATAAGCATATAGACCCGTAAAGCTGTGCAAAATGGTTGATTTAATACAGTACATATCTTGCAGATCCTAACTGCATGTTCCGGAAATGCTATGAATATCGAGTTGAAAGTTCTTGACATAGATACTGGCCGTTGTTGCGATGTGTTGCGTAGTTCAATACGCAAACCAAATTTATTCGTGCGCTCGTGTCCAGTTTACGTCAAGAAAGTAAAACTCATTTATATTGACCGAATTCCATCACCTTTCGAGAATAACAAAGCCATATCTACTCTGCACCAGTGCAAGCAGAATCGAGTAGAATTTATGATTAAACATGAGGTCGGAAATCCGAATACAGTAGATCTACTTTTGAAAACGGATGACAAACAATCATTGAGCAAACAACTGTTGCCATTGCTGTTCGAAGAAAGCTCTATTCTAAATGAGCCGAATACTACTAACGGTTTCGCATCGGAAACCAACGTCTCAGCCGTGGCTGAGGAAACACCTCTGCCACCATCACCACCCAATTCGCCAAAACCTGAAATTTCGCCGGTGGCAGTATCTAAATGCTCCTCCACTGAACAGGAAGCTAACTCACTTCCTCTTCCTATTACAAATCTAAGAATTTCCGGGGCGGCCGCGAAATTCTACACATCGATTGATTTGGAGGTTATTCCAATTTCAGAAGGCGAAAATGTTGAGCTGCTTGTTTTAGATGCATCCACCATTGGTAAAGGATGTATAACCGCATCAGATTTTGGTAATAAAGCAAGTGCGAAGCAATTGGAACCTAAGTTAGATAGAGTTAAAGAGTATGGCAGAGTTTCACATTTGCAAAAAGACTATAAACCAAAGTAAGTGCAACACAACGCTTTGCCTTCTGAAATGTAAAAGATTTTTGCCGATTTAATTTTTCCCACTTTCTTTTCCTTTTTTTATTTTAGAACCGATGAAATCTGCTTGACTCTTTTTGAAGAAGACGGCGAATGGTATCGTGCTCTGTGCGTAAAACCATTAGAAGATGGAACATTTCTTATACTCTTTCTGGACTACGGCAACATGTGCGTTGTAACCAAGGATAATATTCTGCCTATTACAAAGGAGCTAATGTTTCCCTCCAACGCCAATTTGTGCGTCGTCGAAAGTTAGTATTTTACTTTAGTACACATGTTAATTATGTTTACATTGCGTTTTCTTAAGATCTACCATCGAATTTGACGAAGCTGCAGCAGATAGCATTTATAAATGCTACTATTTCGCATCCCGTTATACATTGCAAGGTGCAGCGACAGATAGATGATACCTACAAAATAACAATACTTGACATTGAGAAGTATTTCGCTTAATTACTTTGTAGACCTGGCAACGTTGTCGACAATATCATGTAATGAATTCGATTTAATTTTTTCCTTCCGTATGACTACAAACTACACTATGTTGTGTAACTGTAATATTATATCGATTTAATATCCTTTAAACCTTGTAATGTTTTTAATTAACTCTGTTTCTTCGACATAATTCGATTTATAAAAATTCGAATAAAATTTTTAGTTTTGGACCTTCATCAACTGTCTTTTATTAGTTGTAATAATCTAATCTCTATTCAACAGAATTGCATAGTATACTGTTTAAATACTGTAAATATGCTGTGCGCAATACCCCCAATTCTGGAACACCAACAATTTGTTGGTCCATAAAATTTTTTTCAGAAAGTTTGTATGGTTATCAACATAACCCATCTTGAGTGTTGCGGCTTGTGTAAACTACAAGTGGGGCCGATCACGCCCATATTCAGAACATTAACGTATGATACTCTATAATCAGGAATACCTTTTAATAAAAAGTAAGTCGTATTCGTTGACCGATTATAATCATTTTCAATACCAACTCTTACACAAGAACAAAAGATGTTTCTGCAAAATTTTATCCCGATATCTTCTCTGATGGTGATTTCCATACAGACAGACGGACGGACGGACATGGCTAAATCCACTGAGGAAGCGACGCTGACAATAATGAGCAATATATACTTTTCTATATCTATCTTCTCTTAAGGTGTAGGGTGTAAACATAAGCATTGTGGATCTACGTTTAAATATAAACTGCTCTTTATTTCTATTCAAATCTGGTTTCTAATTAACGACACAATTATCCATCTTTAGTAAAACATTACTTTTTATTTACTTAATGTGTATTCACAATCGACAGCAACTATTCCAATTATAATAATAATAATTCGTGTGTAAACATGATTTTTTATAAAAGTTATTAAATTTAGCATACCTTTTGGAAAATAAGTAACAAAGGTCCAGTTGACATTTTTAAAAGTACATATTAGAAACTTTATGGCATTAGTATAGAAGTATAGTGGCTTTTGATGGTTTAATTTGTGTATAGGTTTAAACTTAATATATTCCGGCACACAAATCATCAATTAAAAAAAGGTCTTCGTTGTCACTAAAAGTAATTAAAGCTTAAATATATATATATATAATATATATATATATATGCTTTATAACTAAGCACAATTTATTCAAAACTCAAAAGTCATCCATCAGCGACTGTGTATTACTGCATTTACTTAATTATAAAACATTTATTTAAAAAAATTTCCAATTGAATCATTTGATGATTCATTTACATAATCGAAAGTAAATTTGTGCGCTTAAGAACTTTTCAAGTACATATATAGAGTGATTTTAAAGAGTGATTTATTTAGCCAAAAAAAAAAAATAAATATACCCACAAATATTTATTTATATATAATGTATTTAAAAATTTAATACGTACGTAAGTAATTTGAGAATAACATATCTTTGTAGTTAAAAACAATTTTAAGTCAATGAAACATAATGTATAAATTTTATAACATTCACACTGCTTAATAAAGCTAGTTTCTTACTGTGAACTTTAGTTCTTAAACATAAAAGAAAGTTGAAATAATTTTTCTTAAATATAGAATTGAATATAGTTGCTTGAAATATAATCGGCTTGGTTTTCATAAATCTATGATTTATATTCAGTCAGAATTTATTAAACTGAGCAAATTAGATGAGTCTATCGTTGCGCAGTTTTTCAATTAGCCACGCTAATTCAACAACGGCAATGTTTTGCTCGAAACGCTGGACTTTGTCAATTTTAATAACCGCATTAAGTGAAATATACGTTTCTAGAGATTTGAGTAGTTTTTTATCTATATCTCCTGGTAAACCTGGAAAATGTAAAATAAATTGATTACTTGCCTAATTCAGTCAAGGAGATTTTTAGCTAAAATTATTACCATCAATGAAACACAAAGTTGTTGTACAAGGATATTTAAAATCTTTCGGATACGGTCGGATTTCTGTATTTGTTATGGTGCTCTCATTTGTATAGTCCACATACATTACAGTAGATTCATTTTTACTTGGAATTTCGATCACTTTAGCACGAAACCAATCTCCCTCAAATTTCGCAATGCAATATTCGTTCAATCTGTTGTCGACAGAATTATATATGTGTGTAAATATTGTATAATTTATTTGATTACCTGGGAGTGTAACTATTTCCAGAACCGTCAAACTTAGCCAAGTATTCATAAATATCACTGAAATTCTTGATGTCTGCCTGAGCGATGCAACCAAAGGAACCCAGTTGTAGACAAGAGCTGTCTACTACTATAACTTTGATATTTTCCATATTTTCTTTGAGTGGTTTCGTATCAAAAGGCTGCAAATATCGATACACCAACGACAAATATTTTTTTTTAGTTTTTACAATAGACAATAACTTCAATCCCGATCAATTCGCTTTTCGGGAACACTAATTACAATTGGATTTTCTTTGGTAACATTCTATAATAGATTATTATTTGTTTGGCTGGAATCCTAAGCCAATTTACTGAACAATATTCATTGAACTATGGTGATAGTAAAACCATTATGAATAATTAAAAACATAGTCAAATAATCTACTGCAAAACCATCGCTACTTCTATGTAGATTTCTACATTTTCACTATTATTAAAAATGTTAACAACGTCCACTGAAATAGGCTCGTGAATGGGTTTAAAGCTATACTAACAAAACTCGTTTAAACTTACCGCAACCATGACTGGTGTGATGGATGATGAAGTATCTTTTTTTTCAATTTTTTCTGCGGTTTCGAATTTTTTATTATTAATACAATCCGTCTTTCGTTCTTCTTGTGGTTTTTGCCTGCTATTCATTTGATTCTGATCTATTTTAACATCCTTACTTTTAGAAACCCCATTTTCCATGCTTTTTGATGATCCTTCTTGTTTACGCGAGCTATCTGATGAATAACACACAGATATTTTGGACGCAAATTTTACTATTTGTTCGTTAAGCGATTCATCGGTCTGCCAGTGTCGCAATAGAACATTACATCCGCGTGCAGAATAGTCTTTGCACAGTTGAAATTTGAACTCTTTATCTTCGAACTGTGCGAGGAAGCTCTTAAGCTGCGGTGTCATTTCATAATTCTCAACATCCTTCAATTGCACCTGGATAGTATACTGGTTTAACCGTAGAACACTATCAGATATTTCGCGCAATTCCGAAAGCTGTCGATGAGCCGTAATGCCAATATCCAAAAAAAGAACACGAGCACTGCCACCCTGAACGGACAGTATTTGAACGCGATGCATAACACCAGTCGAATCTAGTTTGCAGATAGCATACGTGTTTGGCTCCGGTACACTGTTAAGCGGTGGCGCAGTCTTCCCGTATGTATCGATAGTTTTGGCATTAACCATGAAACCGTCGATATCACTTTGTGCCAACGACCGCACACAACATCGATTCGGCGAACGGAAGCCAGATAGCAGCACGCGACTGTTGTTTTGGGGTATAGCTGCCATAGGGGGATGTAAGCATATCTGCTGATTGTTATACGTAGCGGTTACTTTATTCTGTGGGAACGGCTTTCTGCCGCCTTGTTGCGGCGGAGAAACATTTGAATTAAACTTCTGTTTCTGCTGCTGTTGATGCTGTTTCTCAGCATTTTCCGAGTTTGATGATGTAGATGGATGATGCATGTTGTTAACATTTGAAAAAGGATTGAAATTATGTTGGATGGGCTTTCTGCCGGCTTGTTGCGGAGGAGAAGCATTTGAATTACAATTCGATTTCTGCTGCTGTGGCTTCTCTGAATTTTCAGTGTTTAATGATGTACCAAGGGTGGGCATGGTGTTATCAACGTTCACAGTGGGATTCGGAACATTGGAAGAGGCGCGAACCAAATTCCTGAAAGGGACGCAAGTTGGTTAGAGTTTGTAAAATATGCGACTCATTTACGGCATAGGAAAACAAATGTAGCGATGAGCTTGCCAGTCCTTACGCTGACATTCTGATGAGCAGTAAAAATCACCGCATCGCTGACAGACACACACGGCATTCCGTTTGCACAGTACACACTCGCCATTTTGTTTGCAAGCGTTGGGTATTTCGTAAAACTATAAAACTAATAGTATAATAACTGCTTATAGAATAGCGCTATAGAAATGTACCTGGGAATCTACATTTGGAATCGGATTGCAGTTTTGGACTCTTCCATCATTTTGGTTTTGAGATTTCCTGTAGCTTAAAATAGGAAAAATAATGATCAAGTTCTTGCAAAAAAATGTGCAGGCAAAAATTTTAGTTCAACCTTACTTTTTTGGCATTTTAACCGATTTTATATATCAACTTTTCGTTAATTTACGATATAAAAGCTAAGCAGCACAACGAGGAACGACGTTAGCAAAAAGCCGTATTACCAATAACTTCTCCCTAGTACATAAACAGCGTTGCATTCAAAATCCGTTCCAAAAATTCAACACATTTCTGGCTTCTCCCCATGGTTGCACAAATCGTACTATCTAACGATGTATTCTCTCTTCTTCAATGGAATGTGCAACACCATACCAATGTACCATGGATTGAACTTCTTCAAAAATAGTATGTATCTCGAACGAATCTTGTTTTTAGCGCTGATTTTATTTTGTGCTTTTCGTTTTTAATTTACGCTCTAGTGTTTCATTTCCCACGAAAGACCAAAAGAAAACGAAAACGTAAGACTTGTGTTGGTATTTCCTCATGCTTTGCGGAAATTGTTTTCTTTTTTAATAATGCTTGTCACCGTCGTGCGAATCACATGGCAAATCGATACAAACAGAAGCAAACAACGTCTAGAACAAAGTTAGTGTAAACTTGTGGCAAGAATGTAGAAAAAAGTGAAGTAGTTGAAGTCATGAATTGGAAAAAATCTTAATGATTGTGCTGTTTTCTTGTGTTCTGTACTTCACAATTAAAAAAAATTATAAAATTATAAGGAACAACAATAAATTAATAATAATAATTTAATTAATTAAATAATTAATTAATTTTTTTATTTAATTTCCAATAATTGTGGAAGCATTCCAATTTTGGTATTGTTTTAGTATTTTATGCTGATTACAACAACAACATTTTTCTCTCGTACGTTTATAGAGTTGTAAAATGAATTTCTTATCACTATGTTTCCTAAACTATTAAAGATATCCGTATTGGATGAGTACCGTTATAAACGAATTTAAAATACCTTTTCTTTATATAAATTAAAAATTTGTCGAAAAACCATTAGCATTTAACACAAATTCAAATACAATCCAAAGAAAAGTATACATAATAATAATAAATAATAGTATAACATATACTAATGTAATAATAAAAAACTAAACTATTTTTTGTCAAAATCAAATTTATTGAAGTTCATATTCGAAAATACATATTTGATTAATTTATATAAAACGAATTCTACTAAGATTCGTCATCGTTTAACGCTTCTTAAGTGTAAATTAATATATGTACATATGTAACACAGTTCCCTTTCGATAAGGTAACATCCAATAAAATGAAAATCCAAGAACGGGCAAACTTTTTTTTCCATTCTAATCAACACTATTTCGAAAGTGATCATAACCATATGAAAGCGTGAAAACGTGAACAAATTTCATAGCTTTCATCCCTTCAAAATATTAATTGTATTGTAATCTCTACTTCATCTACCACTTTTTTCTATCCCTGTAACCGCATTTGTATTTATTTAATTTCGGCTAACACGCATTCAATGTAAAAAGATAATGTTAGTGAATAAACCGAAGTTTTAAACTTTGAAAGATAAGGCAGAGATTATGGCTTCAACATTAACATGGGCTTTAACATTACCTGAAGCCGAAATGATTAGTCAAAGTGGCTTAAGAGTGTTGACGAGCCCAAGACAAAACCTACAAAAATAACTCTACCACAAACAAATATTCAACAACATATTGTTGATGCATGATTAGTTTGGATAGTCCCAATAAATCACGCATTCCATAATAATACATCACAATCACAAACGTGAACTAGCTCGTAACCGTGAACACCATGGATTTTCTTAATTCACGTTATCGCGAGTGAACTGTATCTAAATATATTCGTTATATGTTTTCTTAAGAACAAATTTCGGGTATTAATATACCATAATATGTACATACATACATATGTATATCCATAGACTACAAATGCACTGTTACTTTAAATTAAAACGGCAGTGAATTATCAACTCATCGATTAGCCCGTCCATTTCCACGTGTCTCACTGCATCCTCAATTTTTTTTACCTTGTTGATGCAATGATTACTGTTGACAGTAAAATTTTCCTTCATAAAAGTCGTAATTAACTTATTGCCTGCGACAGGCTGTAAACCTGTAAGAATAATTAAGATATCAGTATGTGTTTGCTGAATAAAGTTACCATATACATATCTACCTTCAATTTTACATGATACTGTGGCGCAGGGAATCGTAAGGTCCGCTGGATAACGCCTGATCTGAGTGCTTTTTATGTTATCCTCAATAGTTGTGTCAATATTTGAAACCGTGTACATATTTTTCACCATATTTAAAATCTTCACACGGCACCACTTCTTATTAATGTTAGCCAAGCAATATTCATGTCGTCTACATACATTTAGATATTTTATATTAAAGATAACATGACTGACATAAACTGATTTCATCGACTTACTGTGGTTCATATGCTCTATGAGTATCCACATAAGTCTTGAAGTAGGAAGCAATTTGGTTGAGGTATTTTTGATTATTTTGAATAATGCAACCAAATAAACCCTCTTCAACAGCCGAGTCGTTTAATACTGTAACAATGAGGTTTTTGTCGCCTTCACCAAACTGTATAAACTGAAATGGCTAACATATAATAAAATCGTTATTAATTGCAGTAAAAGATAAATATCACTTATATTTCTTCTTTTACCGGTTCAAGCGATTTCGGGCGGATTTCATCATTTAAATGCAATTTATTTTTAATAAAATTCTTTCGATCTGTTTTAGAGCAAGGTACTACCGATTGCTTCTCCATATTGTAAACGCCGATATGTTTTTCCTTATTTGCAAAGGTTATAATAGTTTCATTGAGATTATTACTGGAATCTATCCGTTTCAAAACGAATTCCTTGTCTTCGTCTTCTTCATTATAGTTTAGAATAAACTTCTTTCCGCAGAATTGTTCTAAAAAGTTATCAATTTCTTCACTTGCCAAATAGTTTTCTACCCCTTTCAACTTAACGGCAACTGCCAGTTGTAATATTTTAATTGCGTTCTCACAGATTTTCCGCAATTCCGTCAAAAGAACGGTTTTAACGACTCCCACGTCAATTAAAAGAACTCGTATAGTATCCGGATTGTTAACTGATAGAATTTGTACACGATGGTAATCTTCTTTGTAGAGGGCGAAGGCATACGTATTCGCTGTTGGATGCTCTGTCATGATCTGTGCAGACGAAGCAAGCTTACTAATTGCAGCAGCTCCCTTTTTATATTGTTCCTCATTTTCCGGATCTAGCGATCGGACGTAGCACAGGTTAGGTCTACGAAATCCGGTAAGAAGAACTAGATCACCGTTTTTTGGCAGCGGTGAAATAGGAGGCACTGTTCTAGTTGTTCCCTTTAATGGCACTAAGCGGCTGCAAAAATTAAAATTACTAATGTGCATACATAGAAATTTGATGCATTATTTGCTGATTGAAAGAAATTCAATACATTCCTTTTACGAAAACTATTTACTGCCAACAACGATACGTTATAAAAACGTTAACTTATAAATATATACATCCATAGATATAATTCCGATGACGAAAAAGGTTTCTGTAACGTACTTATGTATATCGTTCGTTCTGTAGTGATAGCACAAATCTTTCTCTTAATGTACTTTTTAATTGGAAATGTTTTAAAATTATATAATATATGCATCGGCAGCAAAAAATACCCTCGAGGAAAAAAATAAATTCATAAATACATAAATCATTTATTAAAAATAAATTTAAAAATAAAATAAAAAAGTCAGAAGTCCAACTTTATAGGCGAAAAAAAATAATTGGCATCCCGTCGGCATAAAATAAAAAAGTCAGAAGTCCAACTTTATAGGCGAAAAGAAATAATTGGCATCCCGTTTCAACGTTCTTTTTTTGCAATTTGATATGCATGATACGACAAAAGCGCTGAGATAAGCTGAACTGCATATACATGCACAAAAAAATTGCTATTATTAAAAAACAATAAATAAAGAGTGTCAAAACCGATAATCTAACTTATTACATCTGTTGGAAGATATTACTCACGGCATAGCAAAGCAGTTGAATCGATGTTTAAGCCAATCGTTGCTCTGACACTCCTGGGAACAATAGTAGGCTCCACAGCGATAACATGAAAATTTGGGCGTTTTTTGGCAAAACAAACAAATCTGAAAGTATTTCGTACAAATTACATCATCTATATTTGCGAAATTTTGCGTTGTTTAGCAATATAGAATTATAATACTTATTTTAGATTTAAATATTAATGTTTACAAATATGTACGTTGCTTATTATTGCTTACTTTCTGATTTGAATATTGCGCATTACAAACTTGCGAATTGCAATTTGGATTCGGTGTAGGCCAGGGAGGCATCATCAACGGATAAGCCATTCTAGATGGGTTCTGGATCAAATGGATTTGATGTTGATTTAAAGATGAATGTTGTGGTGGCATATTGATAACTTGTGGATAAATTGGAGCGGCCTGTTTTCGATATTCATTTTTTTTGCCTTTACCGTGATTATTTGCCATTTTACTAGATCAATACTCAACGCGTTTACACTTTGCACTGCAGATTGCGGAGCTACGATCGAAAGATATTTGCACAAAGTCGTTGGGGCGGTACCTATTTGGGGAAACCCCGTAGAAAAGTACCAGGGTTGTGGGAGCGATAGCAAAAAGGTGCTTTAGGAAAAACTTTGACTGGGGCAGTGTAAAGCGTACTTATCTCATTGGCATTAAATAATGCATAATAATGCATTGGCATAATAAATACTTATTTCTAAAGTAAATTCTTCAAAATTTTTTTCCAATTCCCAAAATATCGATGGATTTTCGCAACTTTATTTGTACTTCGGACTCTGCACTTCCGTTGTTATATTTAAAGCAGGGCCTGAAAAAAACTCTTATTAATGTGGATTTTTGCGATCATCTTCGCATGCAAACGAAAAATCTCGGCAACAAAATCTTGCGTTTAGATTCTTTTTTGTGTTTAGCAACATATGTTTCGTAGTAGGACGTAATAGATATTTTTTAATGCAAATAAAATTTCGTTTCTATTCCATTTTTTGTGCAGAAGAGAATGAATACCTACAAATTGGTACATGTTTCGTTCAAACTGAATAAACGGAAAAGACGCTAAGGGGATCGAATCCTCTTCGTATGGCGTATTTATATACAGATTATTATAGACTTTAATCAATAAAAATCTTCTTTTCAACGAAGCACAATGTTCGATGTGAATAAAAGCCAAGTACAAAGTACTTGGAAAACGTAGCAATAATAAATAAATGTTTAATTTCAACAACCATGGTCTCTACACCAGGGCTGCTTTCTAAAATTGGAAAGTACCATATATTCGCAATAGAAGTTTTCCCAAAATTGTAATGTTAAAATTGCTTCAAATGAATTTTGTATAAGCACAAAATGCTTTGCCATGGCACAGAAGGAATTATCGGTATTACTTTCGCTAATAGATTGATTGCAATATGTCGAACCATTTTCGATACAAGTATAATTTTTTTCTGTGCTATGTATATTCGATATTACTTTAAAACTTTTCCAAAGCCAATTTCAATCCTAATATTATTATCTTTAAATTGGTTCTATGTAATTATCCAAAATTTACTTTCATTCCTAAACTAAAATACATTAACCAGCTATCTTGTCGACCAAATAAAAATAAACTAGCGTCGATTATCGATCATTTATGTTTGCAAATACAAGGAACGAAAACAATCGGAGAAAAACGACTGCAACAAATTTGCGACAGAATTAGCACGTAGACGTTTGTTTTGGTTATGTTCAGTTATATAGAAGATTGTGTGAATAATATATCATTTAAATCATCAAATTTAACATTAGAATTTCTGTAATTCTACTGTAATTACTGGATTAACTGAACTATAATATGAATTTATATTAAGGGCTATTGTAAGCAGTGAACTGCAATACCTTTTCACCTTTCACCTTGCAATACCTTTTCATAACACGTAGGTTATATAATTAATTTTGATGGCTGGCTTTAGCAACACTGTTAGGTTGTATTTTTATTGTTTGTACACCGCATTTTATTAGTGAAAATGGAAGGTTTTGGTGGAGGTGACGATTTCTCGGAGAAACTGAAAACATGGAACCCGATGAGAGATGATTTCAACAACTCTAAATTTAATAAATATTGTAGTGGTCCAGGGGCGGATTTGGATCCAGCACTGCAGCCATCGGAGTTGGCTAAGCATGCATTTGATCTCAAGAGGGGCGGTCCAGTTCCCTACTTAATGTTCAAGAATTTGCCAAGGGAAATGACTAAGAATGCACTCTTCAATCTCTGCACAAGCTATGGAAAGGTCAGTGCAGTGCGAAATAGTACCAAAAATCCCTATTTTTTTGTGGATTGCGCCAGTATCGCGTAAGTTCATACTCTAGATCCTATTTGAAATTTAATTTCTATAAAACACGTTCACACTAAAAGTGACATGGAAGCAGTTTATCGTGCATTGGAACACAACACCTACGGATTCAATGTGGTTATTGGACGAGAGTTTAAGGCAAGGACTAATGATGTCGATTGTAACAAAATAGCTGAAATTTACAACCCAGTTGCTGCTAAAAATAAAAATACAATTGATTTAGAAAATAGGTTAGAAACATTATTAAAAAATGTATAGTTTTGGGATAAGTTCTAGATTAGGCCCGAAACACATCAGTTTAACCCACTCTCGTCTGATTTCCAAATTATAGCCCTTTGAAGTTTGAATATTTTATAGCTATATCTCCTAAACTATAGTACATATCATATTGGTGTGAGTACGTTTATACAGTTATACTAATTTATCGAAAGCCTGGAGCATGTCGGAGACGCAGTCTGGATTTTTTTACTGTGGTTGTTTTTCGCGGAGATTCCAACAACAACAGCATTTTGTCAGCTTTCATCTGGTTTCGGAGTTATTGCCCTTTAAAGTTGGAAAAGTTCAAACCTATATCTCCGAATATATAAGAGTTACCTACATGTGGGTATGGTTTGAAAGGTATTCGAATTATCTTTTTTATATAACACAATATGTTATGTAAAAACTTATTTTTCAAGAAAAATAAAATTTTAGATTTTCTAACATTTTTTAAAAATACATTTTCTCCTAAAATCATGGATTTAAAATTTCTCCTAAAATCATATATATATGCAAAGAGAAAGGCTTTGCTCTTTTAGAAATGAAATAATTATATATGTAGGTTAATTATACATTTTGCTTGGTAAAAAACTAAGAAATGGAAGCAATTATAAAAAGACTAAAATTTCCATTTTCTTGAAAGGTTATAGTTTCTCGATAACATATTGTCGAGGTAACTCCAACTTTAAAGGGCTATAACTCCGAAACCAGACGAGAGCGGGCAAAAATGAAGTTGGAGTCTCCATTAAAAATAACAAAAAACTCGGAGCAGCGTCATTGTTCCCGACATATGACGAAAGCATGGTAGTTTTCCAGAAAAAGCCCATTTAAGATTTTTACTATTAATTTTTTCTAAATACCTTGCACAATTAACACACATAATTTTCCCAATACTAAGAAAGTATGGATACTTAGCTTGTTTTATGAATTTATTTCATCAGGATCGGTACTTATGTTATGTTATGCAAAATTTTTACTATTAATTTTTTTCTAAATACCTTGCATAATTAACACACATAGTTTTCCCAATATTAAGAAAGTATGGATACTTAGCTTTTTTATGAATTTATTTCATCCGCATCGGTGTTTATGTTATGTTATACAAAATAAATAAAATATGTTTACAATACTTGTATAATGGTGACACGCCAACCGGAAATGTACTATAGTTTAGGAGAGATACAGCTGCGAAATATTTTGTTTCACTGGTCTATAACTCGGAAACTTATATGGTCAAACTTATGTTGTTGGAGTCTCGTTTAAAAACAACAACAGTATTGGAGTTTCGTGACTAAACTAGAGTCCAGTCAAGTTTTGTCTAATAGCTTGTTATTAAAGAAAATATATGGCATCATCGAAGCAACATCCTAGACCGTATGTTCAACAAAACGCAATAATAAGTTGTAACGATTATGATTCGAGTACAAATTTGCTTCAACAAAATGATCCACAACGCCATTTTTTAATTGAGGATGATGCACACAAGCTTGAACGTGCTGGACTCGTCGACTTTAATGTGGAGCTGTTCCCAAACTCAAGTTATATATATCGTACCGGAAGGGCTTGTATTGAGTAATATTATTCATAGGCTATATATAATTGACCGATATTTAATAGATTTTTATATCATCAGAATGTCGGCTAGCACAAAAGCATTAGTTTCTGAGAAGAGCAAACAATCAATTGGCGTTTTTGAGCCTGCAGCAGGAAGATATACGAATGACATGAAGTCGGAAAAAATACAAACCAACTGTTATCCCTGCTCGCAATGCACTCGGATTTGTGACAGCATTTGTGCACGTTGTTCGCAATATTTTTGCGGTGTTGAGTGTCAGCGTAAAGCGTGGCCCCAACACCGTATCAATTGTGGAAAGCCCGAGTAAGCAATTTTGATTAATTTAATCTACAGTTTATCCACAGATTTTAAACAAAAATGTTTCAGGCAACTTAAGAAAAATCACTCAAAGACCACAGCTGAAAACCAATCTCAATCTGTAGATGAAAATACATCTCCGGAAAATACGGCTAAATCACTCATGTCTTTTGCATCCATTAGTAACACCAGCCCCACATCGTCTTCAATTAATACACAAATACCGCATAGTGGAAACTTGGTGTCAATAACCGCCATCACCAAAACGAATGTGGTCTTTATACGCTCGAAGACTTACGAAGACAATTTGTTATTTTTTAAAATAAACTCCGCCATACAATGCGACTCGAAGAATCTGAAGCCCCTACGAGTCTTGCCGAAATGTGGGCAGATTGTCATAACGCGGTTTAATGGCGTGTACAGCCGAGCCATGATTCTTAATACTAACGATTTGAACAAAATTAAATTAATTCATATTGACTATGGGAACGTGGATGTAAAACTGTTTGATGATTTATTTGTAGCACCTCCATATTACTGTGAGTTGCCACGCTTGACAACTCCGGTTATTCTAAAAAACGTACCCGATGTATATATGACGGATGATATACGCAAGTTTATGTATTCACACTTGGATTGTATTGATATGAAGCTGAAATACAGTCAAACTGATGACTTCAATAAGGAAAGGGGTGTGTTCGAAGTAGTACTTATCGATGAGTCAACAAATCAGAACTTTAATAATGTTATTATATCTCTATCAAAACCGGTGGAGCCCATGTCATGCAATGATGTCGTACAACGTGAGGTAAGTTTAAAAATAGCGTAAGAAAAATATTAGCAAATTTAATGTGAATACAAATGTTGCTCTAAACATAAAATAAAATCCGTATTTTCGGCCACAGTATTTAAAACATCAATTGCTGCCCGAGGGAAATAATGTAGAATTGATTGTCATGGATAATTCATTGCTAAATACTGGTTGCATTTCCTGCACAACAGCCGAATACGCTCTTGAAATACAAAAATTCCAAACTGAACTACAGAACTATGCGAACTCATTGCCACAGCAAAATTATGCGCCACGGTAAAAAGAAAAAAAATCAAAATCGATATTCAAAATACAAACTATTTTATTATTACAATACATAATTATCTTTTGCATCTATTTAGTGTTGATGAGCTGTGTATTGCTAAATATAGTGTTGACCAAAAATGGTATCGTGGACGATGCTTGGATCTTGTCGGTGATGGACATCCTACAATAGTTTTCTTTGACTACGGCAACATATCGCTGGTGAATATCAAGGATATCCGTCGCTATCCTTTAAAATTTGTATTTCCTATTTTTACATCAGATTGTGAAATAGAAGGTTAGTTATTAATTGCTTTTAATACTTCACATTTTTAATTCTTACTAAATACGTTTCTCTATTCAAATCGTAGGCCTTCCAGAGCACTGTGATGAAAATATAGTTGCAAAACTTGAGCAGCTGATACCCAATGGCAGAATACTAAAATGTGATTCTGTTAGTGTGCATGAAGAAGAACAGTTCCATGTTATTAAATTAAATCGAATAATAGAACAACTCGATGCGGAGGGACTGTTGAGTGCGCACCGGGTAACGACTTAAGCAGTAGTAAAGCATTTTATTTTATTATATACAATTTTCAAAAATTAATGCCACTAAACTTAAAAGTAAGAAATTTTACTCTTTACGATCAACAATTAGAATGTTTTTAAAATTATATTTAGGTTTTCGTCGTACAATAGTTTGTACATAACTTTTGCTTAAGTGTGTGTAAAAGTACTTTTTTGTTACTAACTTCAAACTTAGGCTGCTCGCACACTGCATGCGTTTTTCGTTCTTACGAATTCTGACGGAAACATGCGAGCGATCTCATTGCATGTTATTGATTGTAAATGCGCACATTGAAGCACTGTTCCGTCGTCAGAATTGCTGCGAAAAGTTGCGAATTGCGAACGATCCCATTTGAATGGAATTTGAATTGAATTGAAGATTTCGGACAAAGTGTTTTTGTTTTTTGTTCAATTAGTTATGCAAGTAATGAAATTCACCAAAATGACTTCTTTTAGCGAAAACCTCACGAACCCAAGTCTTCCTTTTGAAAAATTTTCCTTTTAGATAAAAATTTTTTAATAAAAAAAACGTCATCAACCGTGTCCATTGCATATGTTGTTTTTGCTTTACTCAGACTTTTACGCATAAGTTCCGATAGAGAGTGCGGACTCTAAATAAGACTTAGGACGAATCGTAAGGACGAATTCGCACGAACAAAAAGCGCATGCAGTGTGCGAGCAGCCTTAATGCGCGTGTACGCCATTATTTTATAATTATTGTAATAAATCGAATAGTAATGTCATGTTGAAAACAAATTGTATCAATATATTGAAAAATAAACTCAATTTCTGATAAAAGAAGTTCCACTTTTAAATAGAAATATATGTAAGTATATACTGTTAAACCTAGACTTTACGCATTTTTACATTCTACCAGCACATTTATGTAGGTAGGTAGGTGTTATTGAATAAAGGACCAATAATTTAAAAATAGTTTTCCACCTACTAGATTCTTTCGAAAATAAAAACTTGAATAAGAAATGTAAACCTTTTTAAAAACTTTCCCCTAAAATATGTGCTTGATTTTGCTGCCAACTCATTTCAACTCGATTCTAGTCGTTTGTTCAGCATGTTCATTAAATGAAATAAATTTTTATTTGAACAGCTTGTGCAGAAAATAACCGAAATGTGGCAAAGACGTATCACAATTTGGTATTATTTTTTAAGCTTCAGTCGAGTCGTTTGTAGTAACTTCTAGCTCTATGTCATGCATTTTTCTAGTAACGTTTTATTAATTCACTACATGTTCTTGCTTTGGATTCTTGGCGCGTTTCCATGGGCCATTGCCACTCCGATAATGGGCGGCCATATTGTAAATACAGTAGGCGGTAAATATTAAAAGTAAACATTCTTAATATTACTAAACTAGTGACGGATGATTAAAACCTGTCAACACCAAACCTATAAACCAACTACTCTCTGCAGTTACACCCAAATTTCCGTATATAGTGTCGCTTCAAGATCGAGTAGAAAGTGATGAAGGTTCCATACAATATAAACACTTTTGCGGTGGCAGTTTAATTAAGAGCACATGGATTTTAACAGCAGCGCACTGTGTTTGGCGCAAGTAAACACTACAATAGTAAAAGTATTGCTACTGTAAATAGTTAAAGATTTTATATAATGTTTTACAGAAATATTCAGCAAGTTTTCGCTGTTATCGGACAAGAAAATATATCGAACATTTTAAACTTCAGACGCTACGAAATTGCAGCTGTCGAATATATCAACTTCCGATTGTGAGTTTGTATAAAGGTTGCCCTCATGTAACACGGTAGATGGGTTCCTATAAAATACCGTCTAGTGTTAAACCATATTATCGAAAGGTTACCTCTATTTACCTCTTATTTAATAAGTTTATTTATACGTTTAACATTATATTTACTGTTACTAGTTCAACTTTACGCAATGACATCGCTTTATTACGATTACAACAGCCCTATCAAACTCCCTACGCTTCAGAATTGTGGCCGTCTACCATTAATGGCAGTCGAATCTACGCTAAACTACCGAAATATGGAATGAAAGCCAATAGAAAAAGTAAGAAGCTTTTTGAAATGTTATTCATAATTATACTTTCACATATTTACGTATTGAATTATTCGATTTTATTGGACCCTGTATAATAATGGGTTACGGTGATACTCGTCAAGCTGGGAAAAACCAGAGCAATTTGCGGGAAGGTTTTTGTCATGTCATCTCAAATAAAAAATGCCAAAACTTGATGGGTCATATTTGGGCACCACAAAATGGCGAGAATAAAGTATGCGCACTGGGTGGGGAGCAAGATGCGTGTCAGGTGAGCGAAAACTAAAATACTTTAAACATTAAAATTACCACCATTTGAGAAATTAAAATTAAAAGGAAAATCTAGTTGAGTAGAGAATTGAATAGAAAAAGATTTCGAATAAAGTCTGCTAAAATCGAATAAAACATTTTAAATTTTTGAAAAAATTAAATTATTTATAACTTCTTTAGCTTTCTCTCTCTTTCTTTCTACGTTAATAGGGAGACTCGGGTGGACCGTTAACATGCTCTTACGGTGGACAGGACTACATCTATGGCATTGTTTCTCACGGAATGTCATGTGGCAGTGCAAATCCAGTAGGTGTCTACACCGTTACTATACCATATCTGGAGTGGATAAATTCAGTTATTAATCATTAAAAATTAACTTTTGTAAGAATAAAGAGACAAGTTTTTATTTGAAAATTATGACTACATGATACATATATTCACAGTAGTGCTTTAGAAATGGCAGCTTTTTCATACGAAATAAATTTTTCATTTTATTATAAACAATTGAATTTTAATTTCTATTATGTAAATATTTAAATGGAATCAACTAAACAACGTTATACATATATATAGGTACATATATAAATACTAAGGTATGTAAAGCTCTTAAAATATACTAGTTTCTTTTTAGTTTTTATAATTATCACTTTGAATAGAAGAAGCTTTCCGTTCAATCGGCTTCTCTAAATTGTTTCCAGAGGAATCCTTTTCGAGGCGATCAGATAATTTTTCAGTACCGGTTTCGGGTAAAGTGAGTGTTAGTAAGCCTGCTACTAAAACGCAGCAACCACAAATTGTTGTTGGTATGTACCAACCAAGTTGACCCTGAAATGGATAATATTTTCAAAATAATACAATTACATGTGTTGTAAAATGTGCTTTGGTAGAAGCAAATGACACTCACCAAAACATCCACTACGTATGGCGCCGATATGGATCCAACATGAGCCCATGTGGAACAGGTACCGAGAGCTGAATTGCGTATCTCTGTAGGATATAATTCGGCAGTATACAACGTAACGATGGAGTATGTTGCGGTAATGCCGAAGCGTCCCAGCATAGCGAACGAAACGATCCAAGTGGTACTTTCTAAAAACACAAAAATACATAACGTAAAGTAGATATTTTTACGCGAATATGAAGGGACTACAAACTTACCTGTTGGAACCACTAACACCATCATCAGCGCTATACCCGTAAGTGTGAACAGAGAACAGGTGGTGATGCGACGTCCCGCGTATCGCAGCATTATCACGGGTACCAAATACGATGGAATATCCACGATGCCAGTGATGGCAACGTAGAGAAAACGGCTGACAGACAAATTGGTTGCATTAAGTGCTTAACGAAGAGAAGACAAAGAGGTTAACGACTGAGGGGATAATATCTCTTATCCCATATAAAGGGTTAAAAGTTAGAAAGGAAGATAATGGTTAATAAATTCTTACCCGATACATAATAACTAAGTGATGTTACGCAAAACATGAAATACGATGTGAAAATCAATCTACGCATCTTCCAAGTGGCAAAGAGCTCGCTGAGTTGTTTTAATGGACCATCCCTTATTTTGGACCAAAGCGAAAGTTCCGGCTTCGTTTCTTCTTTGCTGCTCTTCAAAAGTTCAGCCTTGTTCTCGATCTGGTAATGGCACATTTGTTTGAACAGAATTCTATAAGCTTTGGCATAGCGTCTCGTTGTTATTAGCCAACGCGGTGATTCATTCATTAAGCTGCGGATGACAAAATTAGCTGTTATCTTCGAAAATGAATCAAAATCATGTTGAAGTTTCAAGCCATAAATAAACCTACTAGCAGTTTAGTATGAGCAGCAGAGCTGGTACCGTCAGAGTTAGTTGCAGGTAACGCCACGGCTCTATTAGATATGCGGCCGCAGCTAAGAGTATCAAGCCGATAGGATACGAGGCCGAAAATGCGATAGACATCCAAGAGCGATGTTTGAGACAAACATTCTCAACAACTACATATTTATGTAAACACAGGTTAGTGAATAGATATCTCTTTATGTATGGCATGCATGTATGTATATAGTACTTCAATAGTGTAATACGAACTCATAGTGAATGCCGGATAGAATAATCCTGAAGAGGCTGCTCCCAAACCGAATCGCCCCACCAAAAACAAACCATACCATGGTGAAAATGTACAGAAGAAACTCGAGATAACGAAGAAAGCAGCGCCAAGGGTGAAGGCGGCTTTTCGACCGAATCTTGAAAGGTTATTAACACAATAACACGTGATGAATGACAATGAAAAAACGCAAATTAAGTGCAACGAAGAAATCACTTACTTATCAGCAAATATGCCAAATGAGAATGAACCGAAAAATTTACCCAGCGATAGAAACACTTGCGCCGATGTACGCTGCAGCGCGCGTTCGCACACCAGCTCCCACTCGGCAACAAATGTGCTCTCCGGCGCTTCGAACTCATAGACGCCTTTGATCCTGCAGGACACTTCGGCCGGTGAATTGATCTCGGACATGTGATTCGTGTAATTCAGGGCATCGACGTAGGACATTCGACTCAGCTGTCGATAGTCCCAGTCCCAGACGGTGCATCCATGAGTGCTGAGGCCTTTCTGCGCGATGCTGCGTTGCTCAGCTAGTGTCCAGTTCGTCGTCTTCAGGTCATGAACGCCACACCACTGATCGTCGGGCAGGTGGCCTAGCAGCGTGTAGGATGATACGTGAAAACCATTCAGAATGTTTGGTGTAACGCACAAGAAGAACAAAGACCTGGAATGTATGCAGAGTTTTACAAATTAAGGGAACTAAAAGTAATACTTTTCATTGAAATGTAAATTTAAAAGAGTTAATGAGCCAACTTTTGCTCGTTTAGATGTATTTTGTGTATATTTATTGCCTCCCTTTTAGATTCCTATAGTAATTTAATTATTTGTTATTGTTTCGCGTGTGATTGCAGCAGACAAGTTCAAGTTCAGTATTGGTTGTTCGCCGCTATTTTGTTCAATGTAAGCACACACAACGCGCAAACAGAGTTTCTTTATATTTTAAAAAACACGTCACGAGTTCCGATAAAATGTACGTAATTATATTACATAGTACACTTGTGTCTTTTAAGTGCGACATTTATGCGAATATGAAATCCTTTAATGGACTCGATATACACAGGTATGTACGCGTTTAGAGGTCAAGCAAAATTGTGTGTGTTATTTTTCATCTTCTTTTAAAGCAAGCTCTATTCGATGAGGTGATATCTGAATTTAAATGCTTTTAATTAGTATTAAAAAGAGTATTTAATGAATGAATATATTACAAGAATACAAATTGCAAGAAAAGCAAATTAAAAAAAGAAAATAAATAATAATATTCGAAAAGGTAAACGAATTCGATCAAGTACACTTCAAGTTGCTTCAAGTTTTAATTCATAAAAATTCATTTAGAATTCAGCGCGTGATTTCGGAAGTAAATTCGATGAGCTATTAAAAGTTTCAAGTGTTAATAACCGTCTTGCGTTTTAGTATGAATAAAATAAAAACAAAGTAAATAATATTGTAAATATATTGAACAAATAAAATCTAAGAGTTGTTGAACAGAGACGATGTATGTGTGCTTTCCTGACAAAATTCATGCAACATGTGACAGTTTTAAGGATATGAAAAAATTATAATAGTATTAGAATAAATCTACAAGAAATTCTAATTATATATAGTATATATGAAGAAAATACACGGAAATATAGAAGCGGAATTACACGGACTACGTGAATTTGAATATAAATACAATGTTTATACAGAAATTATTGTCCATTATTATTATTATTATTATTATACAGGCCAGCTGTATGATGCAGCAAATAATATACATCTTCATATGACTGTCGTATTATTAGCAAAACTCGATATTTAGACACTTTTTAATTGCGTGTTCAAGTAGATAAAATAATCGCAACTACTAGAGTCTGAGCTGATTAAAAATTGGATATAAAAAATACTACATCAAATGCAAAGTAATTGAGTAGTTGAGGATGAGAATAATTATAGAATTATTTTCTGTCCTAAGCTTAAGATTTCCGCACTCGCGTCT
Organism: Myopa tessellatipennis; assembly: GCA_943737955.2. NCBI lineage: Eukaryota > Metazoa > Arthropoda > Insecta > Diptera > Conopidae > Myopa > Myopa tessellatipennis. The sequence goes on from OX031314.1 coordinate 42,481,721, forward strand.
TTTACATATGTACATAAATCATCAAATCATTCATTGTTTAAATCACATGTTTATTTTTTGTCGCTTTTATTTGCGGGTTTTCAGTTGATGGTTGACGGTGATGATACACATTTTATGAGCTTTGATGTTGATCTTAAATGCAAGTCTCGCTGCAAGTCTGTTAAACACTAAAGTCTATAAATGAGCAACTAAAATAATAATCCTGCTGCGAAGTAGCGAATGCAAGCGTTTGGTTGAACGCAACTGTATTTGTTTGTATGTCAATATTTAGTTTAGTCCAATAATTAACTGTGTGAATATGTAATTATTATATGTGTCTGTATGTACATATATGCATTTCATCGACGATGATTTGAAAATTTCTCAGCTCGTAAAGAGTTATTTTAATTGTAAACGAAATTATTTGATTATCGAACTACAAACGATCACATCACATCACAATAAATCTCACAGTCAGGTGAGGTTCGTTTCGTGTAGTTTTGTGTTTTGTAGAAAATGTTACGTAGCTTTTATTGGTAACATTTTAAAATTACTCTAAATATGTACTATGCTGCGTTCAACCAAGAACTTTTAATGTCTTTTTAACTTAATTGTTTCTATTCTTTTTTCCTTTTTGCATCCGTCACAAGAGACGGCTTTCACAAGAGACGTTTAACACTGAGACGTCTATCACCAGAAGTGGGTAGGGTAATATTTCTGGTGCTCTTTCTAGTTGTAATTTAATGATTTCAATTTAAGGTTTTGTTGTTTATCAGCTTACAACAGGCTTTTTGTTGGTTCATTACAATAAACCGTTATGCTTGAATTGTTATTGAAAGGAACAAAATGTTGTATACAAAGCAACAGTTTGTGAACAGTTTATTCACAACCAATTCAATCCTATACACAATTCGACAGTACAATTCTATAGACGAGGAAGATAAAAGAAATTTATTGTTGTTTCAATTAATAAATTCATGTAACATCCAGCGAGATGTTAAAAATATTTAAAAAAAGAATACATTACTATTAAAAAGAACAGTAGTTATTTGATTAAGAAAACACAATACATAATTGAAAAAATTTGCACTTTCTAAAGGAATCAAGATTCATGCGTACGTTTTAATTTAATCATATTTATTACTGAAATTAAATTAACAACAACACCAACAAGTATATATACATGTATGTATATACTCGTATATATGTACATACACCTGTCGTCATGGTAACTTAGTTTGAAGCCACTTCCGTACTCACTGAGGTCACTAAATAGATTAGATTACGTTCGATACGAGTATTTCGCTGGGGCGTATATAACTTTCTTTAAAGAAATCGGATAAACTCTCTCTTGCATGTTGAGTACACTACAGTTCGACCTCGCCAGTCCGGACATAGAGAATTTCGGCTATATTCGGATTACTGGATGGAATTCAATAACACACTCGTTGTTTTTCAACGTAAGAGTCAACGTAAAATGATTACTTACGTCATGTCAAAGCCATGCCAACAACATTGAATAACTCTTCAGGTACCGTTAGCAAATAAAGGACGACGACGGAGAGTAGGATTTAAACTATTCGGAGTGAAGAGCTGATCAGAGTACTGAATAGGAGGGCCAGCGAGGTCGTACTGTAGTTTAATTTTGATTTTTACTTCTTCGTTTATACTTAATCTAATTTTGTGTTATACATATTTTAGTATTTATATTTGTGTGTCTTCATCTAACGACTTAAGTTTACCATACAAAAGCTCCTCCACTACCCACTCGATCGAGTTCATTGCTCACGATCTCCTTGAAAGCATCCTCACGAATTACTTCCTTCGGTTTCTCTTCACTGCATTCGGTCCTCATTTTGTTTGTCAAATCAACTTCCACTCCGGTCTCTTTCTCACCTCAGTTTCAATTTTGTTAAGTATACTTATCGAAACACTTCAAGGACACGCAACATAATATAACAAAAATATCACAGTACATAGTTTTATGTCGCAATGTCTAATTTTGATCTATGTATTTAATGAAATGAATAGATATACCCTGGATATATGTATATACGTCGCACTGAACAGGGCTTGAATAGGAAAAACATTTAAGTTCGAAATTTCTAAGACTAATTTTAGCGAAGCGACTGAAAGTTGCAGTCTTTACTATTATTTTTTCCCGGCCCGGCTCACTTTCAGATGCTTCTATTCGCCGCGAATGCGTTACACTAACTAAAACATTCACTTTCCGATCTCTGCATAATATACGAAAAATAAATCGAAGCATAAAGTAACTGATAATTTCATTATGACACTTATATATGTTCTCCTTGTTCTACCTCTAGCTCTACCTTCTCTTCACCTTAGAACAGCTCCTAAAGCAGCATACTAAAACACCTCCGCCACCCGCTCAATCCGTCCGCCCCCGCGGCCATCACATTTTCCTTTTCTTATTAAGTTGTCACATTCATTCATTCATCCGCACAGAAGCAGCGTCGTTCAATTTCCCCCCATTTAGACGGGAGGGTCCATTTCATAAAAATTCGACTTAACATCGAAAAAAAAAAATATTAAAAAATAATGATTTGACATAGATAACTTTTGCTTGCTGATTTCCAAAGCCACGCTTCTTAATACTTCACTTTCTCTTTTCTCGGAAACTATAAAACATAAATCCTTCCGGGTTGAAGCATTCTCTCTAGAATTGATTACAGAATTTTATGGTCCAATAAATTTTTATACTTAATACCGTAATTTAAAAAAAAATTGCGACCAAATATTTTTTTTCGGAATTTTTTTTCCAAATTTTAACTTTGACATTAATTTTCTCAAAAACTGTTTGACATAGGAATCTTATTTAAAAAGGATATTAAGAAGTGGATATTTGGCTTTGAAAATCAGCAAGCAAAAGTTATCTAGGTTTAACCATTTTTTTTTAATATTATTTTTTTCGATGTTAAGTCGGATTTTTATAAAATGGCCCCTCCCGCCTAAACGGGGGGAAATTGACCTCACCCTCCCATACGATTTTTTCTTGTCTCGACCCAACCAACACGTCCTAGTCTTCTGTCCCCTCTTATGCGAAACATCCTGTATAATAATACTAATAATCCGTTTAAATAATTTATTAAGTATAAAAAAATGAAAATCAAATTTAAAGAAGAAATAAAATCGTCTTTTTTGCGAAATTAAACACAACTCCCAGCGTTGTAAACGAATTAAGGAAAGATTACAGTCGAGATTAAATTGTAATCTAGTTAGTACAGATCGAGTCAGCGATAATCTCAAGGATGACGTTAATCTTATGCCAGTTTCACGGTGTAAATGAAGAGATTAACTCTGCACGAGTTATTGAACTCGAAAATCTGGAATTTTGAACCTCGAATCGTAAAAGTTTCATTAATTTTGAATTTCATTCATTCATTCATTTCTCAAACATTACAACATTAATCTTTTATTATTTCCTAGGTTAATTTTTAAACATAAATATACCTTTGATCAAGATTATGAGATATTTAAGTGAAATTGCTACACTGCTGGCTCATTAATTCGACTTTCGGCTCATTACTTTGAGCTTTGGAAACTCAAACAATAACAATTTGCGATTTTTCTTTTATTAATATTGTTCTCGTTTTATTAATATACAGTACTATGGCTAAGGGGCATATATAAACAACAATAATACAACATTAACAAATATTTAAAGCATCTCCACCACTGATCATCATCCAACTAAGCAACGAACACTTGACTAGAGCACATCATAACTTACAACAGCTTTAAATTTTCCCACCGGAAAGCCAAACAAACAAACAGAAGTAAATAACAACAAAAGGCAGAAAACATACGGACAACGCACACGATATCAACGCGATATCAAACGAAGAACATGGCCACCGACAATCTCACAGAATCGGAGCGAGGAAGCATCGACAAGTACGATTAAACAAATAAATAAATTCCATTGATCGCTCGCTGAAGTGTACTCATTCTTAACCTAATTTCACATTTAATTTGCCACATACTAGCTGAGTATGGAATACAGTGCAGCTCAAGGATGACGTGAGTGCAGTGCAGCAGCTGTTTCCCCAGGAGCTTCGCCGAATACTTAGCAACAACAATTATATGGAAGCGTTCTACTTGACCGCGGTGTAATATTTCCGGCTAAGGAAACGCAGAACCGAGATCAGTCCGTAGGTGAATAAACTGTAGTAGGTGACATTGTAGAGGTTCCACGTGCTGATCCAGAGTCGAAGCGCTGAAATGCCGTGTGGCATTGATCTTTCACACCGCTGTATTTCCGCGATATCCTGCCAGTTCACCGACTGCGGACGCACCAGCAGCATGGCGTTCAAAGCAGCACGCAGCCCGCTTTGCACAGCACCACCCAGACAGCCGCGATAGCAGGTAGCAGCAGTGGCCGACGAAGACCAAATGATGCGGTTCCAGGGCGTCGTGAACGGCATATTGGTCAGGGGACTCTGCTCATAGGTGTGCTGTGTGTACGTCAGCGGCTGCAGCATGTCCTCCCCAAAATACTCGGAGAGCGTTTGCAGCACAATTGAACGGACTATCGGTTCGACGCCCTCCTCATGCATGATCATTCCTGCAAACATTTGAGGCAACTCAGTCTTATCCAACACTTACAATAAGATAAAAATTTCATAAAAAAGTATTCAGTGCCAATGCAATGCCGATTAGTTTCGATAGCGACTAATAGACGTATATAAGTAACACTTGTTTGCTCTTTACCTGAATAACTCTTCGGACGATATTCATTGCCAATTATGAGCATAGGATCGTTGATGAGAAAGCTTCCCGAATAACCGGCATGTCGCCAGTGGCCCTCGTTGTACTGGGCAATGAAGCTAGTGACCATTTGGCGAGTCCTGTTGAGTGCCACTGGCGGTTTGCCCAACTCTTCGGGCATCGCTGGACTGATTTCGATTTCTTGTATTCTATTCCAAGGTATGGCCAATATCACCACATCCGCACTGTGCGTCTCGAATTCAGTATCCCGCACTTCCACATGATCGCGAAACTGATGCACTTCGTACACTTTGCGGCAGAAGAGAATCTCCACCGTATCCAGCTTCGCTCCGAATGTCTGCAGCATTTTACCGCTTGAGATCTCCTTCAATGAGTTCGGCACCTCCAGATAGCTAAACAGTAAAATACATATATCGGAAAGGTATTCAGTTCCCGAAAAGTATTCTCTATTCTATCCACTCTGGGCAGACTCAACTCACATGTCCATCAACGCTTTGAGTCCACCGCAAGTGCAGCAGATACTCATAAACTGTTTGTAGCTCAGGTGCTGTGCCTCTACGCCGCAGACCAGTTTCACCAGATTCGTCATAAACTTACGTGATTTGTTGAAAAACAATCGATTACAGATATGTTTGTACATCGTTTTGGAGGGAATTCTCAGGCTAGACGAGGAATAAAAATGATTATACATTCACTCGTATACTAGACTAGAGGGCAAAATGTGTGTACTCATAGCGGCCGGGTTTGTAGAACTCCATCTTGAGCTCCAACTCGGCAAGATATCGTTGCAACTCGAATTTGGCCAAACGTGAAAACATGCCGCGGTCGATGTCCCAGCAACGCTTTCGCTTCGGCGCCAACATCGCTCTACGACGTGGCGCAATATCGAATTCCTGCATCAGGTTGTAAATGTGTTGCTGCTCCTCGGTTATCCATTTGGCCCCGATCTCGCCCAAAGCAGTAGGTCCGATTTGCCCACCTATCACATTTTCGGCTTCCAATATCTTTATATTCAGCGATCGTTCCTTTTGTAATATCTTTAAGGCAGACGTAAGTCCCGACAGCCCCGCCCCCACGATAATAATGTCGACTTTTTCTGTTTGCGGTGGGAGCAGGGCCAGCTGTCCCTTCGCGTTTGCGGTTATCTTTTCCAGGTATAACATGGCGGGGTTTGTTGTTCGCTTTGTCAGTTTTTTGTTTTGTTGTGATTTTCAATTTTGAAGTTACAATTTGAAGTTTTGAATTTATAATCAAAATAATAATAAGAATATATAAGAAATTCAAATGAAAGTATTCTCAATAAAATCAAACAAACAAAAAATTGACAAATTGAAGCAAAGCTCTAAGTTTAGGTTCTAAGTACAAATAAGAGTCACAATTTAAGTTTAAGCGTAAGTTCGAGCTAATGTGTCTAAGTGCATATTTAAGATGAAGTATGGAACTAAACGTAAATTAAAGTGTGGCTTTCAAGTAATCACTCCAAAACATTTCAATCAAATGAAGTTGTTTGAATTGTCACTCAGTCGAAAGACGTGAGGAGGAAAAACGAAATTAATAAAAAATTTCTTGTAAAAAGTTTCCCTAAAAAAATAGACAAAAATTAGCAATAAAACAAAATTTGTTCAAGTTTATTTAAATAATTTATTAGAGAAAATTCACGACGAACCTTCTCGAAACGACAACAGTAGCGACTGTAAACTGAAAATTTTCATCCTAAAAGTATGCAGCGTATTTATACGAAGTCTTCAACAGCGAGGATGGTTGGACGGCGAATTAATAGAAGAATACTTTTAGGAGCAAACTGAGATTAACGAAAATTCTTGCGGTTTTTTTAAATACTCTCCGATAGCCGGCGTTGTTATCAATCAATTTTTATAAAGCAAATTTATTTTATAATACTAAACAAAAGATTAGATTATTACTGAGCTGGGTTAAATTGCATATTGCAGTTTTTTATGTACTAATAATAATGATTTTATAATAAATATACGAACATAGAGCTCAAGACGACCTAAACAGAAAGGAAAAACGCACTTGTCTAGAGAAAAAACAGTCCGAACGTTGAACTTAAATAGCAAAATCATGCGATTATATGCAAGGCGAAACAATAAATTTAAAAATAAAACAGATTAGCTATTACCTCTCCATTTCACTATCAACATCAGATGCAGATATGAAAACCCATTTGGACATCGTTAAACGTTAGTTTCAATACACGTTCATGTGGTATAACAAAACCTAAGAATGAGGTCGAAACAAAGGCCGTGTCTGTGTGTCAAGAGAGGGATAAATAAGTTTAATCAGTTTGTAGTTCAGTGGGAAACGTTAAGGAAGCTTCTAAATAAGTTTAGAATTGACACAGTCAGTTTACACAAATAAACAAAAGTCAGCAGAACTCACAAAAGCAAGAAATTATAAAAAATAAAAAACTCGTAAGAAAAGAGCTCATTTAGGAAACTAAAAAACGAAAGAAGAGAAAAGAAAAACTAAGGAATCAGAGTAAACTAAAGAAAACTGTTCTCTGAGAATACAACCACAAAAACATGTGGTATTTATATTACTAAATAGACTCTACGTTTGCGAAGCACTCCGAAACTAATTTTAATTTCATAGATACATTTGTATGAATTAAACGAACTCAAACTGTTTCACTCAGAGTAAAAATATTATGTATTATTTTCAGTTTCATTCAGTATTAGTCAGTTTCAAAATTTCATTGGAATGGATCGTGTATTTTTATATTTTACCACTTAATTTATGCTTCAACACTTGTTTAGTACCTTTTAATATTATAACATTTACGAAAGTAATTTCAGTTATGAAATTAAATATTATATAAATCAAACAAATATAAGTCAAACAATATATATGTAAATGTTTAATTAAAATTGAAATGTTCATTTACTTAAGTACAATTGGATGTTAGTTATAGTTTATGAAAAAAGCAGTTCCTATTTATTTTATTCTATTGTGCTATTGTTGCAAATGAATCAATCTTATTTTACTCTGAACTTCACTCTCTTTAACCGTCTTCATCACTCCTTCTCTCTCCCCCTCTGCCCATCTCTACGCCTCTGTCGAGCTGTACTTGTCTAACTCAAAATCTACAAAAACAAAACCTACAGCGTCTTATTATTCGTAGAATCTGCATTACTCTCCATCATAGTGCATAGCTCTTCGCCCATCTCCGCAAGATCGGCACTCTGTTGCTTCTTCCCGAACCGTTCACCATCCTCTATGGTCTCGAGCATTGGTCTATTATGCGTCTCGGGCAACATAAGCGACAATAAGCCGCCCACAAAAGCCAAGGCGCCACATATGATGAGCGGCAAAGGGCGCCATATCTCGCCGAGCAAGTTTAAGTACGGCGCCAGAATGCCGCCGACGCGCGCCATCATCGAGGAAGCACCCAATCCCACATTTCGCACCACCGTCGGAAACTGCTCGGCCGTAAAGATGTAAACAGTGCCGTAGGACGAGGTGATGGCCAACTTGCCTAACATGGCCAAAGCGATGATCAGCCAATTCATGTGGCTCGGCACGATGATCGTAAGCAACAGCGCTCCACCGGCTACCAGCATGCAGCCGCACAATATAGTGCGGCGACCCCATCTGTTGAGCGTGACCAGGAGAAAAGAGTAGGCTGGAATCTCAACCGCGCCAGAGATGAGAAAATTCAGAAGGACGTTGCCGCCAAGGTTGTTAGTATTCCAGGAAAGTCCATAGTACACGCCGCTGTTGACGAACCAATCGAAGAAGATCAACAACGTCTTTCGTCGCAGGTTGGGATACTTCAGCAGGTCGAAGAACGATGCGCCCTGACCAGCAGATGTACTTAACTCCTTCTCCGGGCCCGCTTCTTTGTCGGCTACGTTTTCCTTCTTCTCGTCTTCCTGGTCATCAGTCAGGTTGTCATAGACTTCCTGTGGTATAGTAACTCCATTGACACGTGCAGCCTTCTCAATCACCACAACCGCCTCTGCCTTTCGTTGTTTCAACAGCAACCAGCGAGCCGATTCCGGTATAATCCAGTAGTAACCCATGAACAGCAAGCCAGGTAGAGTCAGCGCGATCTGCAGCCAACGCCAATCATGTATGAAGTAAGCGAAGCCTGCCGTCAGCATGAAGCCAACCGAGAAGAACATCTGACACACCACCCCCGCGAAGAGACGATACGAGGCGCCCACCATCTCCATGGCGATCACATAGGCGACCAGAAAGACGCCCGAAGTGGTGGCGCCCACAATCAGGCGCGACGCCGAGTAAGTCAAATACTCGGGCGCAACGCCGGCCAAAACGCCGAACAGCACCTGAATGACAAGCGAGGCGAAGAAGACCGGCTTGCGGCCATACTTATCGGAGAGCTGACCGAAGATGATGCTACCCAAAAGCACGCCCAACATGAACAATGCGTCGCTGGTGGCTGTCAACAAGCTGCGATTACAGACCATATCCCATTCCGTGACTGCGCTGTTCAGATACTTGGAGCGGTCGTAGATGTAAGTCTCACATGGAAGCGTGGCGTTCGGAATGATCGAGATGGAGCCGTTCAGGTAGTCCGGCGAGTAGTCGACATCGTAGTACTCACAGGTTTGCCACTTGTTTGTGACGCTATCCCGCGGATAGATCAGATGCCACTGTTCCAGCGGCAGCGCGTCATACGCCGGATGTGTATCCCGCTCGAAGGGCAGCTCACAGCGGAAATCCGGCCGCGCGAGGAGGAAAACACCCGCCAATTTGTGGAAGGCACACGAAATGGCTGGCAGACAGAGTAGAAAATAGATCCGTTTCTGATAGCGACCAAAGTCGCCCAAATATTGAATGACCTCGTCGTAACCCATGCTGTAGTAGGTTAAAAATTGTTGAAAATGTCCACTACAAATGCAAGTTTCTATTCACGAATTTTCAGTGGCACTAAAACAACACTTTTATGGCGATAATAAACCAAAACAAAATTTAATATTTACGACTACTATTTTCACGTGCCTCTTTTAGTGTGTTGTAAATAAGTGTTTTAATTAAACACACTTCTCTTGTGTGACGTCACAATGTGAATCGGGTTTTGTTGGTAAGTTTTTCCTTCACACTCCGTTTTTGCGATATCTTTCGCGATAAACCTCGGTATTTGCGGTCATCTGTTTAAATCTGCAGCTGGCAAAATCATGCAGAAGCAGCAGCTGCTGCTAAGAAGTTGTGAGTGAGCTGAGTGATGACTGAAAAAGAACTGATCTTATTTACTATGCCAACGGCAACAACGACTACGTGTCGAGTAGTCTCTCAACTTTTAAACTAAACGATTATCACTGCCACTGCTGATATGTATGCTCAAGGCAAGAGTAAAAGAACTCTTCATCTCAGAAGAGAGCCTCTCTTAGAAGTCACTCTTTGCTGTTGCATATGCTATTCTAATATTCTCATTGGTACTCGTATCTTTGAGATGAAATGTTTAATTTAATAATATATGTGGATACAATATGTGTATCTTAAAGACCCATATCGAATATACGAGTATTTATATGAATACGTGTATAGAACTTGATCGGCACGTTTAAATTATGTCGATCAACTTTGAGTAGTTTTAGCTTAAGTACCTCATACAGTACATGAAATATTGGAACATTTAATTTTCACCCTTAACTGAGACAACAAAAATAGACTCAGAGGAAGAGAAAGCACAAAAGAGAAAGAGAGAAGTCCTGAGAGTAATGGACTATCCATCTTTTTAAGGGTACGTATTCGAATTTATATTTTTTATGACACTGACAGCATTTTAATCGAAAAATACTTCGCTATTTATGTTATACATATATATTACATTATATTATATATTATGTATTTTCAGTATAATCGAAGCGATTCCTTCGAAATATTCGATCTGAAGTTTTTGAATCCTTTCGAAATTCATTTCAATTCACAATGTACGCTTCAATTTATACAAATCAAATGTGCCAAATGATTCAAATTTTTATCATAAACACATCACATTATCTTATCACAAACACATCAAATGACGCAATTTTACAGTAAACAAAAATTCAATAAATATAGACAAAGATATTTTGGACAATTGATTATGTACAATTAAGTTCAACTTTGAAATGAATGCGAAAATGAACATTTTCAATTTTCTTGTCATCCTAATGAATTGTCCATTCAGACTCTAGATTCTCGGAATGTGAATGCGAAGTGTTTCCAATAAAGTTATTTTTTCTAAATTAAATGCAAATGATTTATTGATATTTTAAGATTTTTCCCAATATAAGAAGTCCAATATAATTCTTCCCAATATAAATATTCTTTAGTGTTAATTGAAATTTTTAAATTCCACAAAATTCTCAAGTTTTTAGCAAATTCATAACAAGATAATAAAAAAATCAATTAACAAACTTTGATTGTAAATCAGTCGAAAACAATTTTAAAGTAAATAATGAATTCGGTGTCGTAAAAAGGTCTTAATTTCAGTTGATATTTTAACAGAGAAGGTTAAAAATTCTAAAATAGACCCAATCTACAAAAAGCAACGAACTGACATTTTTCTACCCGCAAAAAACAGATAAATGAATATATAACACAACGCAATACCATCTTTTATTGTAGCAATATACATACCATATAATATACACATTTTCATACATACATTTTCTACTGTTTTGATACGCTTTAGGAGTATAACAAGAGTACTTCATCTATCAAAAAAAAAAAAACAACATTTTTTGCTTCACTCACTTTAATTAACTTCCATTAACCCTTTAGAAATTCGAAATCGATTTATTGAAATTTCTTTATTTATAGCATTTGATTTTAGTTTTATTATTTTTTGTTTTCGTGATTTATTTACGAGTCTATAATTTTTTCTATTATATGTACTGTACAATAAAGAAAACTCTGGGCCAATTTTATATTTTAACTGTTATGTTCTTGATATTATTTTAACTGTTACTTTTTGAATATACGAATATAGATATATAATAATGTTAATTTCTCTAAAATTTTATTTACTTTAATATCTGTAGTAACTTTAATAATTGTAATTAAGCTTTCATATATTCTGCATTTCTGTATCGTCTTCCCGGTGTTCTTTACGTTTGCGTCTCGTTAAGTTTTCGCCATCCGCTAAAGTTTCCAACGTGGGTCTAACGTGAACAATGCATTGTCCAACGTGAACAATGCATTGTCCAACGTGAACAATGCGGCCGAGACGATTAAGCACGTGCAGCATGAGGCAATGGGCTGGAATCTCTACGGTCGAACTGATGGCATGGTTTAGTAAAACGAACAACTGCGTGTGCCACGAGATCTGTGGCCGTAATGACGAACCAATTGAAGAAGATTTGCATGAATTTGCGTCGCATGTGTGACTACTTCAACCGTCAAGTCAGTACCGTGGGTTGCGCCTGCGTCTACGTCTGTGTCTGCATCTCTAGCAATTCAGGCGGAGTAACGACTTCGTTTCTTTTAGTCAGCTGCAGAATGTTGGCTACTGCGCGTTCATGTTGTTGGTGTAGGAGCCAAACGTATACGCATTTCTGCCATATAAACGCATCAATGATTCCGGAATGAGGCGTTTGTATGGCATAAACAGTAAACCAGTCAGCACTACAGTGAGTGGCAGAAGGTGGCTCCAATCGCGTATGAAGTACGAGCAATGAAAGTGAAAAAACGGGGTTGCGCGAGTAGAAATACACCCGAAAACACATGAATGCCGCAGATGCACGCAGGCAAACACAGGAGAAAAAATGCGGCGTTGATATCTGCCAAAATCACCCAAACAACTTAAAATCCCATCGTAGCTCATATCGTCGAAATGCAGTTGACTGTAACTTGAAAACTGGCCAATGAATCCACGAGGTTGGAAACTATGAGTCGATACGAGGTGTTGAATTAACATAAAAATGTTGATGCTTTCAATTAGTTGTCCAACACTGAGCCAAAAGAGTTGGCAAATTTTGTAGTAACTGGGTAACAAGTATAATAGTTATACACAAGTAAGTAAAAGTTATTGTTTTCAGTGTGTAAGTAACCGAAAAACTTCAAAGAAAAACTTCGAAAACGAAAAGAAAACTTGAAAGAAAAAGTGTAAAATAAAAGCATTTATGGGTTTCAACAATATTTTATTAATGGTCCTTTAGCAGGTTCTTTGTATGTACATATATATATGTTATTTTATATACTAAGGAAGATATTAGCATATATTTAGTATATACAACAGATCCTTTTTTAGTTTTGCTGCATAAATTGGATTAATGGTGATTAATCAATAGATTTTGACTCCATGAAAACAATAAAGCCGACCGTTTAATCTAACTGGTTTATAATTAAGTTGTTATTAAGTATGTATTAAATAAACGTAACCAGTGCTGGTGGTAATTTAGTAATTTGCGCCCTGCTAGTAATTTGCGCCCTGCTAGTAATTTGCGCCCTGCTAGAGAACTCCACACAAGATTATTTGATATACCAAAACCACATCATAACCATAAATGCGATCACCCTGATCTATTTCTCTTCTTCATTATTTTATTCTTATTCTTCTTCTGGAGAAGAATAAAGCTGAAAAATAACTGATTGTTTTTCATTCATTTATTTGATGTTGAAAAAATTATCAATAAGTTCTATTCAACTAATAACTAAATATGGCTTGAATCAAACAAGTTAATAAGAGTAAAACCAATTTTATTCTTTTTATAGAAGTTATCTTATAGAATTGATATATATTACACGTTTAATGAATAAGCGTAAAAAAGAATAACATTTTTTGACACATATATGTAAATACACTTTTCAAAAGTTCTTTTAATTTACTTGATTTTGATACATGTTATATGATCCAAGCCATAGTCTTTTAAGTAAAACTCTACATTATCTATCTGTTCCCGGTGATATCCAATCTAGATTACTATTACTAGATACATGATTACTCAGTTGCAAAATATAGGCACTATATATGTATGCTATAATGAATCATTGCAATGCTATATATCGTATATGTATTAATAGTTTCTTCAGCAGTTGATTGCTTTATAAAATATGCTAGCTATGTATGTATAACTTATATAATTTTTACTTGTGCTCCGTTTGACGGTAAGTATAAAAAATTTCTTAAGTATAAAAAACAGAATTATAAGTATTAAATAAGCATTTAAACTAGTGGATGCTATGGCGATTAATCGTTAGGCTAGGCCTTAGGTCTGGCCATTTTCCACACTTCCGTTGAGCGGAACGATCTCCATCTTGTCCAGATGCTGCATTTCTTTATCGTTCTCTAGCAAGTCGGCATTTTTACGCTTCTTTCCGAACTCCTCGCAGTCGGCGATTGTCTCCAGCGTCGGCTGATTGAGTGTCTCTGGCAGCAGCAACGAAAACAAACCACCAATGAAGGCCATGCCACCGAAGATAATCAACGGCAGTGGACGCCAGATATCGCCAAGCATATTCAAGAAAGGCGCCATGATGCCGCCGATTCTGGCCACCATGGAGGAAGCGCCAAGTCCAACATTACGCACCACCGTGGGAAACTGTTCGGCAGAGAAAATATACACCGTACCGTATGAAGCGGTTATGGCCAATTTTCCGACCATAGCCAGTAGTATGATCAGCCAATTCATATGTGCGGGAACCGCTATGGTGAGCAGCAAAGCGGTGCCGGAGAGCAGCATGCAGCCGCACAAAATCGATCGACGCCCCCACCTGTTTAGAGTAAAGAGCAAGAAGGTGAAAGCTGGAATTTCCACCGCTCCAGATATCACGAAATTTAGCAAAAAATTATCACCCAAGCTGTTGGTATTCCACGAGAGTCCGTAGTAAGTGCCGCTGATCACGAACCAGTCGAAGAAGATCAACAGGGTCTTTCGTCGGAGGTTGGGATATTTCAAGAGGTCAAAGACCGAGGCGGTGCTTGATGGCTGCTCCTCCCTCTTCTGCTCACAATCATCATCGACGAGCAGATCGTTCAGTACATCCACGGGCAACTCCAACTTATTGAAGCGAGCCGCCCGCTGTATGTTGGCAACGGCAGCGTCCTTGCGATTTTTCGATAGCAGCCAACGCGCCGATTCCGGTATAATCCAGTAATAACCCATGAATAGCAAGCCAGGTAGAGTCAGCGCGATCTGTAACCAACGCCAATCACGCACGTAATATGCAAATGCCGCAGTCAACATGAAGCCCACCGAGAAGAAGATCATCACAAAAATGCCGGCGAATAGGCGCTTCGAAGGACCAACCATTTCCATGGCAATCACGTAAGCGACAAGGAAGACGCCCGACGTCGTTGCACCCACTACCAATCGAGCCGCCGTGTAGGTTATGTATTCAGGTGCACAACCTGCCAGCACGCCGAAGATGACCTGGATGACCAGGGACGCGAAGAAAATTGGCTTTCGGCCGTACTTGTCTGAAAGTTGGCCGAAGATAATGCTGCCCAAAAGCACGCCCACCATAAACATGGCGTCGCTGGTGGCTCTCAGGAAGTTGCGAGTGCACACCATGTTCCATTCAGTAACGGCACTGTTCTTGTACTTGGATGTGTCGTAAACGTAACGGTCACAATTGACGGTACCATTGGACGTCGCGGGTGTGCTACTGTTGAGGTAGTTCGACGAGTAATCTACATCGTAGTAAACACACGACTGCCAACTATCGGAGGTTGTGTCCTTGGGAAAAGCTAAGGGCCACAAGTGGTCCGGAAGCTCATAAACGGCGGTGCTAACATTTTCGAAGGGCAGCAAACAGCGGAAATTCGGTTTGGCCAGCAGAAAGACACCAGCAAGTTTGTGGAATGCACACGGGATTGACGTCAGACAAATAAGAAAATAAATTATTTTCTGGTAGCGGCCGAACTCGCCCAGGTGGCTAAGAACTTCGTCGTAACCCATCGTTGTGATGTAAGTCACAAAGCCTATGTGTAACTCGTAACTTATAAAGTGGGCTGGAGTCTCTGGGGTGTAAAGGATAACTAAGCCGATGGGGATGGATAACTGCCGTTATGGTCACAGGAGTAGACCGAAAGGGAAAGAGAGATTCCTTAAAATATACTCTGTGCGTAGAGTGTGTTTAGCTCACAGGAGAGGTAATTGTCATCGAAGAGAAAAACTCACTCATTCACAACAGTCGGTTTCTCAAACGAACGCTCTCCGTTCTGTCTCTCTCACAAACGATTTTACTGGATGTTGAATTGTTTGGTCTTCTTTGGAATGTCTCTACCATGACATGAGCACATGGAGCAAACAAAGCATTTCCGCACTTGTTGTTGTTGCTATTGGAAGCACTGTTGCTGTGGTTGGTGTTGTAGCAGCGCTCTTCGAATTTTATGTATTCACCGAAACTGTTTTCATATGGTATTTCTTCACTTCGGTTTCTCTGCGTTGGACACTTTTATATGTAGTCACCGAGTTAAAAATTTATTCGCGTCGTTTTCAGTCTTTTCAACAGTTTATTTAGCAATAGAGTTCTTTATAAATAAATGCAGACGTACATATGGTAGAATATGTGTGTATAATGAGTAACGTGAAAGTTTTACCAACTTGAAATCATACTTTAAACGTTAAAAATTCGCAGACCTGAAAACTGCATGCGCTCGCCGTGTCGTTTGGAAGTGAACTGCTCGGTTGTCATGCCACAACCACGAACTCGATACCAGCAACCAATGAATGCCGGCAGGCGAATGTATCTAGATGTGTTGGCTTCTCGCGTTTTCAGTAGCTTTACATCTTGAACTGCATTCACTGCATTCTTGTGATCTTTTCCACAGATGCATGTCTTAGGAGCGAAATTACCGGCGAACTCTTCCAAGCTTATTATTGCTCATTACTCAATTCTCACAAATTGCTCAATTCTCACCAGTGTCAGCGTCAGCGTCAACTATTCTTGTATTTTTTTTGTTATCCGTAGGTAGAACGCGATAAGAATCCGCGTCGCAGGAGTCTGCTGCGTAGTAATGA
Source organism: Myopa tessellatipennis (assembly GCA_943737955.2). Lineage (NCBI taxonomy): Eukaryota > Metazoa > Arthropoda > Insecta > Diptera > Conopidae > Myopa > Myopa tessellatipennis. The sequence continues at coordinate 42,498,388 of OX031314.1, forward strand.
TTACTCACCTAATCTTAGCGTCAATGTACTTACAATTATTCCACATTCAATTCCTTTTGACCCCTTTCCGTGATTATATATGAGTATATCACATCAAAATGCACTCAATATTATACCTCCGCTCATAAAAACTGAAAGTGTGAGTTGTTGGTGTTTTTTGACTAACCCATAACAGCTTTATAAACCCGCTACCAATACAACAACAACAATTGTATGAAGCGATGCAGTCATGTAGCGATGCCAGGTGTACTTCCGTACAGTACTATTTTGGAAGGTATCTTCGTTTCTTTAGGAGACTTTCCAACGAGCAAACGACTTTGACGGATGCGTTGCTCAAGAACCTGGGATCGTAGGAAAGCATACATTTATGCTGAAACCGTCTCGTTTTGACGGTTCATTACTTCGAAGTCCAAGTATTATATAACAAACTCTGTGGGTCTGAGCCTTTAGTACCGAGACCATTACGTCCTCGCGTGACTTTTTCATCATCATTGCAGTTGGAAGAGGTTAAGAGTGCACTCCGTATCGAAATTGCATTCTCTTCTGCATCGATATCAATTATAGATTTAGTGAAATATTAATTATACATATTAAATATACTTACATAATTACATTAATTACATACATTAATTAATACATAATTAAATATACCCTAGAATACTTTTGCTTACAATGGAAATAATATATGATTGAACCGGCATAAACAATTCAGCAGCATTGTTAAATGCACAAGAACCTTATGTTGAGATTGCGAATCCAGATGGCTTTATACAATACCCAGAAATGTTATATGTGGCATGATCAACCGCTTGACGAGTCTGCGGCCAGTCTCAAGAGGAGTGTAGCTCGCAGAAGAGCGCAAGAACCTAAGAGCCCCATACATTTTCCCAACAAGGCTATTACAACTACTAAGCCTTTTATACAACATCTAAGAGAGATCTACAGAGTCGAAAGATTTAGAAAACTCAATCAGGCCACTTTGAATTATCTTGGTCATAAAATATTCTAACATCACCGGTCATTTTTAATAAAGCGGTCGTACAACTTTGGCCAGTTCGGAAGCCCGATTGAGATAAGTTGGAGTTCAAATATGTAGACATTTGTAAATATATACTTTCAAGGATCTTTCTTAAAGCAGGTACAATACCTATAGGCCTAAAATCAGTAGGGTGAAAGGCAGATGTAGATTTAGCAAAGTATTGTAACTGACCACAAGCCACATAAATTAAAAATTTATTAAATTAAAAAGTTCTAAATACACAACTTATACGGACTTACAACTTATGGGGATCGCAAACACAATTTTCATCCTTGCGTACTATCTGATAAGAATCTGGACGTCCAATATTCTAGAACCAACTAATGGATAAGGCGTCGGACTTCGAATCCGAAGATTGCAGGTTCGAGTCCTGTCACGGTCGAATGCCGTTTCATTTTTGTAACTTTTTATTAATCCTTTTTACATTTTTTAATATTATTTTAATTGTTTTTAAACTATGTTAGAATATACAATTTCTTGAGTATTCTTTTCGAAGTTATTTTATTTTTTATTTCCTCTGCAGTTACGTCGAGACGTTTGAACTACTTCAGCATGGAACAATTGTATGGATGAATACAATCCATATCAAATTTCATACAATCGGCATCTTTTTACATTTTTTGTGTTTTATTTCTTGTGATTTATATAACTTATCATTTATAACTAACTTTTAATTGATCATAACATATTCTCAATTTATATTGATTGATTTCATTGCAATTTAAAGTTGCATTCTAAAATATTTTCGTTATAAATTCCATTCCATGTTAATATTTCTATATATTGTGTATATAATTCAGGTGGCCACAAACAATTGCAACTCGTTTCGAAAGTATTCGATATTTTATCAAGGTTATTTTTCGTAGATTTGACGTTAGTTGTTTGTTCCAACTACGTTGAACTTGGTGAGTGTTAAAAATATTTTCGTCCTCTAAATTTTACAAGTAAATTTTGTGAATTTTGAAAATAAAATAGTGACAGGAAATACCAAAAGCAGACACTTCTGAAATATGTACAGAAATAATAAGATTCATCAAAGAGTTCATGGCATTAGAAAATCGATAGTGACAGCTCGTTGCTGTAATTTGGAACAATTACATAATTGCTTCAAATTTCTATGAATATAAATTCTGCAACATCCCCAGAATGCATCTTTTTACGATTTAAATTTCTTCACCACACTATAAAACTACATTATGTATTCTAAATATTAATAAAAATTTCAATAGGTCTTACTTCATGTTACATAACCTCACATCTTTAATTTCAGATTCTGAAAGAGTGAAACTCGCGCAATGGCAGGCCGCCGCATTGCTCAAACCTCAATTAATTGGTCCGCTCTGGCTGAGCGTGTGCCTCCGAACCAGATGCCCAGCTTCGCCGCATTCAAGTCAAAGTCGGATAACTACATGCGTGCCGTTTTGGCCAATCCTGAGAATCCGCCGAAGATTGATTGGGACCAGTATCAACACCTGATACCCGTCAAAGGGCTTGTCGATTCCTTCAAGAAACAGTACGAATCGTTAAAGGTACCCTACCCTGCCGACAATGTCACTGCTCAGGTCGATAGTCAAGCTAAAGAAACGAAAGCTAATATTGATAAGTTCAAGTGTGAATCGGAAGAGCGTATCTGTAACTTCCTTCATTCCCCGAACGTGCACTCGATCCCATCAATCGTCCAACCTTCTGTCCTCACACCCCAGAAGACCAGTTGGATTACAAATCTAAAGATCAGCTGCCTGCCGCCCAGCACTAAGCAAGCCGGCGATTGCTTGCGGCTAGCTAGATTGATACAGGAGGGCTGCAATGGAGTTTTGAGATATTAGAATTGTGGAATAAAAGCTGTAGATTAAAATAAAGTGTAATAAACCAACGAAATGCTTTTGAAACTTGCAATACCATTCACTGCTTTAACAAATACGAAGGTTTTAAATACTTAGGAATAATTTTAATTAGTAAGTATTTCTGTTTTTTTTCGTTAAAATCATCAAAATTTTGTCTATTGTGTCTCGTTTATGTCGCCGCAGAAAGTTTAGTTTTAGAAAAACCTTCACACCTTTTTTTTTTAAAGATAATTAATTAAAAAGTAACTGTAATTAAAAAAATGGAAAAATGCATTAAACTTTTAAATTTTTATAATGTTAACATTGAACAACGAAGAAAATTAAATTCATTTTGCGCGATTTGAACCAGCACCATTAGTTATAACAGAATAAAACAGCAGTTTAACGCTATCGGCCACACACCTCACATAAAAAAAAAAATTTTTCCTGTTTATATTATATTTTGACAACATTCCACATATCACATAATGATTAACCGGAACCAAAAGTTTCATTTCCGGTCTCTAAATTTTCATTTCCGGCTAATCCACACCACACTTTTGACTGCTATAATTGGAATTCCGTTCACCATTCATGATTTGGTAGCACTGTAAACCAGGGATAACCTCTGCTGTAAACTACAACGACCGTTTATTTGACATTTATCAGATGTTTTGTTATTTCGATTTTTCTTTTAGTGTCAAAATTCGGGAATAAACAGTTGCAAAATCCATAATCATCGAATTAATAAGATACGTTGCTAATGACATAGCAGAATAGTGGTTAGGTTAACGAAATAGTGTTTTATTTGAAAAGAAATCCACATCGATATGATTTTCCGATATAGCAGCAATCGACTTGCAGGTAATTCATAACTATATGTACAAGTATATGCAGCCAACCATTAGTTTTGGTTATCTTCTGCAGGAAGTGTATCGAAGTTACCTGTCACTTCACTCAATTTCTCAACAACTACCGACTGTCTGGCTTCTCCTAAAACTGCAATTCTCATGCTCAATATGGGTGGTCCTCAAAGCACGGATCAAGTGCATGACTACCTACATCGCATTATGACCGATCGTGACATGATTCAACTGCCGATACAGAGCAGACTAGGTCCCTGGATAGCACAACGTCGCACGCCTGATGTACAGAAGAAATATAAAGAAATTGGCGGAGGTTCACCAATACTCAAGTGGACTCAGTTGCAGGGCGAGCTGATGTGCAAAGAGCTGGATCTGATTTCGCCTAAAACCAGTCCGCATAAGGCTTACATTGGTTTCCGTTATGTGAGTCCGCTAACGGAAGACACCTTGGGACAAATCGAGAAGTGTGACAACAGTTTGGTTTTACAATAGTACCGATTTTAATTGTCTCTTGTTTTCTTGCAGGGATGGGCCAGAAAGAGTTGTGTTATTCTCACAATATCCACAATACAGCTGTGCTACTTCCGGCTCCAGCTTTAATTCGATTTTTCAGCATTATCGCGAAAAGTACGTTTAATGATTCGTCGGTTTCCCATTTTTAGTTCATTTCTTATTTATTAAACTTTAGCGTCCTGCCAAAAAATATTAAATGGAGCCTTATAGATCGCTGGGGTACGCATCCGCTTTTAATAAAAACCTTCGCCGATCGCATACGTTCCGAACTAAGTAAGTTTGAAGAAAGTAAACGCAATGATGTGGTTATACTCTTCACTGCTCATTCACTGCCCTTGAAAGCAGTGAGTCGAGGCGATCCGTACCCTTCGGAAATTGGTGCCAGTGTGCACATGGTTATGCAAGAACTCGGCAACACAAATCCTTACAGTTTAGCCTGGCAGTCGAAAGTGGGTCCTCTATCCTGGTTGGAACCGGCCACAGACGATGCCATTAAAGTAAGTCTGAAATGTGTTTTGTTAAATAAAACTAATTAGGGTTTCGTTTCAGGGCTACGTGAAACAAGGACGCAAGAATTTTATACTCGTACCGATAGCATTTGTAAATGAGCATATTGAAACACTGCATGAGCTGGATATAGAATACTGTGATGAGTTGGCCAAGGAGATAGGTGTGGAGGAAATGCGCCGTGCTGCTGCTCCCAATGACCACCCGCTATTCATAAGAGCATTAAGCACTATTGTAGCAGATCACTTGCGTGAGCCTGTTCCCGTAAATCCCAAATTCCTGATGCGCTGCCCAATGTGTGTAAATCCTCGTTGCAAGGAAAGCAAACTCTGGTACAAAGAAGTTTGTGCACAGTAGTCCTAAAGTATTAAGTAGTTTATGAAATTCTTATTCCTATTTCCTATTCCATTCCTATTCTTATTTGGTATCTGTTTATGGAATGTAAGTTAAAAATCTACATTTCTTTAAAATGCAACAATCGGCAGAGAAAACATAGTTTCCTCAATAGGTTCCGATGAGCTACTTTGTTGTTTTATTATAATTAATGGAATTGACAACATTGGTTCACCCTACATACGGGATTCAGTGCATGTACATATACAATTTATTGAACAAAAATATAAATAAAGTATGTTATGTTTATGAAATATTTTACATGCAACTGCAAATTTGACCCTTTATTTTCACTGAGTTTGGAATTGAAAGGCAGACATCGACAAAATAATAGTAAAACAAATCCGGGTTTACTGATTTTGATTAGTGTATTCTATATAACATAAAGAGAGCTTGTCATATATACATGCATCTAAGTTTTGTTTGTCAAATATCAGCTGTTTCTGCTTGCATTCAATATGGGCGATTGCTTTTGTTCTGCTTTCCTGTGGCACATTTTCGATCGATAGTTTCACGTATATAGGTTTAAAGTTTAAACTTATTACGCTGTCATTGCAATGAATCTTGGAATATAATTTCGGTTTAGTGGCTTAGAACTGTTTTTTAAATTACTAATGGAGACGCATAATATTGGGTAATTAAATGTTATGTAATATTTCTTATCAGTAGAAATCACTGTTTAAATAAAAATTAATCGAATTCAAGTTTACAGATGTAGATAATCTGCATTAGGTAAGCCGTAAGAACACCACCTCAAAAGATGTGAAAAAATGGTTTATCGTTATTTAAACAGTGGCGATTCCTTTAAGTCTGGACTTTAACTGTTCAGTCATGCTCTTAAAGTAAACTTTGTCTCATAAAAATTCTGCACAAGTTTCAAGCAGCAAGATTTTTCTGTGACTATAGACAGATCAACAAAATCGTTCTGTCAGGAGTTGAAGTAAACCATCTTTGAGTTTATTAAGCATTTCTCAATGTCACTTCAGGAAAACAAGGAGCAGAAGTGGAAGCACTTATGTATGTACAGAATTTTCAATGAATTCTAATTTGCATTGGTTTCGACACCAAAAAAAATGGATAGGAAATTTAGAAGACCTTTAATTGGGAGCAAATAGTAATAGTAACTAAATACGAGCTACATTTATTTTGACGTGTAATTTGTCTGGAATTATTTTGCTTATTACATCTTCATTAGTTAAGTTAGAAATTTTTGAAATTACAGCTAATTTAAAATTTTGCTAAGTTTGTACTTTAAATTTTTTTATGATGTATGATTTCCCTAAAATTATAAATTTCCCTATCTTTTTAACATTTTTATAAATCAACGTTAGATAGGAAAACTTACATAACGATAATAACATGAGATTTCGTAAAGATTTACTATTTGACATTTATTGATAAAAAATAAAAAAACTTTGCATCTTTGCTATCGACATAACGATCAAGACTTTAACAGAAAATAAAAAAGTATGCAAAATGTTGACTTATTCGATATGGCATCTGAATAATTTAGCTCAATTCAGTATTCATACTTTCGATCAAATTAATACATATCTGTTTGTGTTCAATATTTAACACCGTCAGCCGTTTCATCAATACAATAAATGAAACTTAATTGCTTGATTGCTTTGTTTAATTAAAGAAAGCACTAAAAGTATATAAGCAAAAAGTACTCATATCTGTACATGAGTGACACGGTACGGTGACGGTATATATTCCTACTTTTATGCATAAATATGCACTTTTATAATATGTTAATTTTAATTATTTGTTTAATAATTTTTTCCAGATGTACACACATACGTAAAACAATATAAAAGTAGTTATATCAACTTGGTAATCTCAGTCATAATTAATTGTTCGATATCACTTGATTGTTCATACGGGTTCTGCTATCCAAGACCCAGGTAATTGTCTTGGAATCTTATCTCGAACATAAAACTGCATTCACGTTAAATTCTAAACTAGAAATATAAACAATAATAGACTCATGAATCTAAACCAAGACGATCGGAGCAGCTATAACAATACTAACGTTTATGATTACCAACGTAAGCATTTGATTGAAGAGCGCAATGAGAGCCAAACAGTTTACTTCGTGCCGTTGGAGTGTACGTCAGCAATCGGAGAAGTTGAAGTGGCTCACATTAGTGAATACAAGAACAGGTGAATTTCTATATTTATGAGTCGATTTTTTTTATTTTTGTGTGCCTTTTGGTGTTTTAAACTTTATCAACTAACAAAAAATTGTTTCGTAGCACGTCGCGGTTGCACAAAATTAAATGTACCTCAGAGTGATCGCATGATATTGGTGACTTGTTTACCATCAAGTAACTGGAAACAAAAACTGATGACTGCGGTCAATAAACGATTACGTTTTCAATTTTAGCATTAAATTTGACAACATTATATACATACATTCATCGAATTTTTTGGTCATCAACCTTTTTGTATCTGTATAAGTACTCGAAATGCAATCGAAATTTTGTACTAATTGTTGTGAAGAAATTTTAACAAACAAAAAATTAGAAACATCTGTTTTTAAACACAGAAAGTAGCCGGAGCGTACATAACACAAAAAGACGGGAATAACATAAAATTAATGAATAACTTCAAGATTAACCTCTTAAAAATTAATATACAAAACCCTTTCCTATCCAGCACTTGTTTCGTGTATATCCATCACATTCCTTTTAATTATATAAATACATATACTATTAGTCATACTTTATTGGAAAAACTATATTTTCCAAAATTAGATTAATGGGAATCTCTTCAAAATATAGTATAATTACCATTAATAATAATGACTTAGAGAATTTTCTGGTTCTCTGAGGCCCAAATTGCTGTAGTCATATCGTATTATACTATCGCTTAGTAGCTGCTATACTCGTTTATATGTATTTCAACTTTCGTTATGCAGTCGATGTCATTCTTCATTTATGATTTTTTGATATTTGAGATATTTGTACACAAAACAGAATAATAGAATCTTAAAACTATATATACATTCAATTATTAACTTTCTGTCATTGCTTACCTTTAAATATTTGAAGGAGTGGCCAAAAATTCTTTCCGTTTCCGCCCATTCGTAATCCTTTTGGATTCCGTTTGAAATCCCATACATCCCATTATGTATGGGATTTAATCGAAGGGCGGTTTCTGAAAATACTCGTAGTATGTTATATTTATATATGCTATTTGATATACAATAGTATGTGTATATGTTTAATAATACAATGTATTTGTTTTAGGCCCTCTACCGAGCTCTTTGAGGACAGTGCTCTACTGACTTCTGCATCCTACTTGGCCCCTCGAAATATGACCGGGAAACTTCGTGCCAAATATGGCCATGTGATAAAAAATCGCAGCCTTATCGTAGATATATTGGCTATATTCTTTGGTATCGGTACCTGGGTTGGCATCAATGGCACCTTCATACAGTTACCACTGCTTGTGGCTGAAGCACCGGAAGGCTGGAGTCTGCCGTCGTACCTCAGTGTGATGGTGCAAATTGGAAACCTCGGCCCCATCACATATACTCTCATCCAGCGCTTCTCGAAAAACAAAAAGAAGGATGCCAACATGATTTATGGACTCCTAGCTGTGGGCACCATATCTTCGCTGCTGACGGCGTTCTTCTACAACCGAACTGCTCACGTTTTTGGCCAGCAACATAGTGTGGCGCTGTTTGCACTCACCATCTTTACAGCGATAAATGGCTGCACCAGTTCAGTGCTGTTCATGCCTTATATGGGTCGTTTTAAAGAGATTTACCTGGTGACCTATTTTATTGGTGAAGGTTTGAGCGGCCTTTTGCCTAGTGTGGTTGCTCTCATACAGGGTATAGGCGGTACTCCCATATGTGTGCTTAAGAACAATACAGAAAACGGTGAGAATGTCTATGAAAAGTACATACCACCGCCACGTTTCGCCTCCAAAGAATTCTTCATTTTCGTGTTTGTCATGATGCTCTGCAGCTGCATTGGTTTCACTCTGCTGGACCGCTTGACGCTGTCCAAACAGCAGTATGCAGCCGTTGAGGTAGCTAATGGCAATAGCTACATCTACGAACGCAATATTAAAGCCGAAGGTCATCGCAGTACATCTGAGGATGACAATGACTTGCAGCAACAAGTTAATCAAGATCTGAGTCCCGAAATCACCACATGTCAGTATCGCATGCTACTCCTGCTCATCGCCGTGGTGTCATTCTTTAGCAACGGCATGCTGAACAGCATTCAATCCTACTCATGCATGCCATACGGTGGCCAGGCATATCACTTTTCAGCTACTCTGAGTGTAATTGCGAATCCTTTCGCATGCTTTTTAGCCGTCTTTCTGCCGCACACATCCCTTCGATCAATCGTTAAGTTGACAGGCTTAGCCAGCATACTGATAGCCTATGTGTTTGTAACGGCTGCTATGAGTCCGTTCCCACCACTTCATGGTACAACCGCAGGATCGGTTATAGTGGTAAGTTTACTAAATGTAATCATCAAATAAGTCAACATGTGTAATCATTAAGTACTCATATTTTCCTTACGGCCAGAAGCAGGCCATTTTGAAGGCCATGTTTAAATGACCGTGTTAATTATTCGGAAATTTATTTAAAAGCAAACTTTTAAAAAAGAAAAAAATAATACAAGAATTTTACATTGATATTTTATGAAGCTTCAATAAAAGCAACTCATACTTTGTAATTATTTGTCTATATTACAGATAGTTTCGTGGACCCTTCTCATCGGACTGGTCAGCTACATTAAACTCTGTATTACGACTGTAATGCGAGCGCAGGGTGGAAAATCATTGGTTTGGACTGGTGGCCTCACTCAAGTAGGATCAACATTCGGTTCATTGCTAATTTTTTGCCTGATTAATTTCACCAACAGCTTCAAGGCTGGATATGAACAAAGTTGTTAGTTTCGAAACTTACTTAATTACCATAGTTATGTTCTTTAGGTATGTAATTCTAAGTCACAAGTTTTTATACAAAGTACGCGCTACATTCTGTAGTAATTCCTTTTAAATAACGAAACAAGTGGTTCAAGTTGTTATTTTAAGGTTTTAAGTTTTTCTGTTAAAACTGAAGCTTCGGCTCGTTTATTCGAAATTTACAGTACTAAGCAGGAATTGATTTCTAATAAAAAAAGAATATTATTTATTTTATTTAGTTGCGGATGCGGTTTTTAAGTCGGGTGTGCATTTACTTTTCTTCTTTTTGTCTGCAAACAGATCATATTCGCTATCATCGTTGTCACCTTCGTACCCCTTCTCAGAGAAGTTATTGCTGTTGTCAGTATTGCTGGCGGGTTCGGGCTTAACGTGTGCTAAGTCCTCAGTTGAGCAATACTTCACAATGCTTACACTGCTACTGCAACAGGAGGAATAACGTGACGAAGTGTCGGGACACCGTTCGGTGACGCCGTTAAAAATGTCGATTTTGTGCTTTAGGCTTGGACATACAGAATTGCTGCCGCCGCCAGAAACGCTAATTTTAGTGTTGTCTTTGCTGCTTCCACTGCTTGCTTCCGAATTCGGAATTTTATCCAAGAATGTATCGATTTTTTCGAAAGATTCCTTGGCACGTTTAAATAGCACAAGACTATCATTCAGTACGTGGCTATTGTTTAATTTTTCAAAGTCTTCTAGAATCTTACGTATATCTACACTGCTCTCAAGACCTATCGGATGCGTAGATGTCTTAGGAGAAGCCGTATTTTTGGCTGTTTCGAATTCTTGTATTAGTTTTTTAATTTTTGTGATCTGCTCATTCTGGTCTTCCCCGTTCGACGTCAACATCAACGAAGACGACACTCCGTCGATTTCCTTGATTATATCAACTGAATTTTGGATGACTTCATCGTGCTGGAATCGCAGTTGTTTGAGGCGTGTCTTTAGATCGTTCAAGTAAACTTCAACGCGCTGTTTGCGTAAAGTTTCTTCGGGAACTAAGGATATTTTTTTATTGATTAGCATATCAAGGTATTAATATGTCCAAGCTTACGAAAAGGCATTTTAATGTTATCCATGCCAAAAGTTTTACAGGAATTTTGAATTTTATATCGGGGAAAATTTCAACTATTCAACGTAATGTTTTAAACAATTTAAATAGCATATGACATATTTTTCAATGAAGCGGTAAAACAATCGAAAAAGAAACATTCTATAGTATTTTCACTTACTCGTTCAAAAATAATTATTTGCATTCATTATATGTACTTCGTGTAATACTTATTCATTACTTCTTTAGGCATTATAACAAACGAAATTTATGTTAAAATTCGTATTATTTTATCATACTAGTAGTAGTACCAATTATACTAGTAACATACTATTTTTTTTCGCTCCGAAATCCTCTACTGTTATGCTAGCTTTTGTCCTACGCATTTACACCAAATCGTAAACAAATGTCAGCTGTTCGTTTTGTCTAAAGTCATTTCATTTCTTCGCATGTTTTCAGCCGTAGCTGGTAGTTGCACATAATAAAACTCTCTTTCGCACATCAGAATTTTAAAAACACATAACAAGCAGCTGACATGGTCGCCAAAGCGAAAAAGTCCGAACTAGTAAACAACGATAATCGTACACGAAGATTAAAATTGGTATAATATAATATTTACAGACGGATTGGCGACATTTTGATCAAGTAATTTGTTAATATGGATTTCATTAATGTAGTGAATTAGAAATTAATTACTAAATTTAATTTTACTCACTGTTTTAATTACGATTACGTGTGTAAGTGTATTTTCAATACTCTATCGAATTTTAAAAATATCTACGAGAATGTTTTATGAAGTGACCAATAATTCATTATTTATGATAAAATTATATGTATCTACTTTAAAATTTATCTCGATAGTCCAGATAAACGAGTGTATTTTTCATGTTTATTATATTTTTATCTGCTTCCATTAATACTGCAATCCAAACATTTTCGTTTTATTTTAAGTAAGCCATTTATTTGAATTCCGCTCCGTCACTGACTGAAAAATCCCGTTATAAATTCCGCAAAATGTAGATATCAAGTGTATGTACATATTTGTTTGAGGTTGCGTTTGGTTCAATTGTCCTACTGTGCAACTATTGTGCATACATTCAGCTATTCAAGCAGGCAATACCGTGGCTGGATTGATTATTCTACCGACGAACGTTGGACATATAGTAATTTCTTGGTTTGGTCGGCAGCAGTGCATAAGATAGTGGAAAAATAACCTGACGTTTTGAAAGGAGCGAGCAGTGAAAATTCTGTCCACCCTAACTTAAAATATAAAATATAGCTACAATAAAAACTATGGTGATAAAAAGAAAAACTGTTGATTTTTCGAGCTCAGCACTAACGTAAGTTTCGTTTTCGAACTTCCATTCCAAGAAAATCAAAGGAGGTACAGAAGGAAGAAAAGAAGTTTCTCAAATTCAGAGAATTTGCAATCTGTGCTCGTTGACCGCTCAGGAGTGATCAGCGACAAGTTTCGAGAGTTGGTGGACAATAATAATAATAGGACAATAGGATCGAAAAGTTCTGATAAAAATTGCTTAAATTTTGGGTGAGTATCTAGTTATATACTTGGGCTATATAACGATACATGTTTGTAGGTACATATGTATGTATATTTAAAAAAAAACAGTTTACTTATCAAACTTTTTTTATCTATTTATATTCACTCTGAAATCCTTTCTGTAGCAAATTTTAAATAATTATAGAAGTTCTTAATTCAAATGTGTGGATAGCAAATCTCTTATTAGACAGAAGTATGAAAATATATTGACGTCGTTCCCTTCCCATTTTCAATGTTTTCTGTTTTTTTGTTTGATTTACAATTCAGCGTATATGATGCATTTCATATGCTACAGTAACGGCTGTAAAAATAATATTAAATAGAAAAATGTTAGCTGAACTGCTTGGTGCATATATTTTCCACTAGAGATGCTTTGTCTTCTCAAAAAAAAAATTGTAATTGTGAGGAAATATCATATTATATCATATTATATAATCAAACAAAACAAAAATTTAGAATTTATTCAATTTTTGTATGTAATTTTATATTATACAACACTAACACAATTAATATAGCATTCGATATTATAACGCTTCTAACGTTAATGTTCGTTAAACATATTATCTAAATACGATAAATTAATTATTTAGTATAATCAATTAAAATTAATGAATATAATATTTATTATATTATTAATATATTATCATAAAATAAATGTGAAAATAATATATGAAATATCGAAACTTGCATAAATATTAACATCTGTATACATAAAAACATACATAATAATGTATACAATGTAACTTCAATAAAATTCAAAAACTATAAATATGTATTATAATAAAATCATAATTTTTTATTAGTTTCCATTAACCTTAACATTTACATATGATTTTATTTTTGAAAATTGTTCTTAGAGGAAAAACAACAAAAGTTGGCTATGGTGACAAAACATAATTACTGTCTATACGACTATAAGTTCATCTCGTTCTTATATTTTCCATCAGAGTTTTTTCTATCCTCCAACGATTTCTTCCTTGATTTATATTTACAATTTCAAGAAATGAGAGTGATACAAACAATCTTTGGCAAAATATACGAATAGCACGGTTAATTGGTATTCGAGTGTTTAAATATGCTATTTATAAAGAAGTCTTGTGTTATAAATATATACTGCATTTAGATAGACAGTTAGATTTCCATGTAAGCCGACGATATGCATATGTATATACTATGTGATCGAATTATTTTTTAACAGTAATCTTCGCGATTTCGTGTAATTCGAGTGTTGTCGCAATTTTTAATCGTGCAGTGGCGTAGTATTTTTTAGCCACGTCTGTACTCTGAACTCAAACTACTATGCCATAATCAATATGTATATAACGTTGTTGTTTTTGTTGTAGGTACATATAATATACTTGTTATATAGAACACTTTTTGGCTGCATTCATCTCCGATACTAAAACAGTATTGGATTGATATCCACTAGATGACATTAAAGTCAATGCTTCTGAAACTCGTCGTCAACATAAACTCTTCAAACATGAACCAAAAACTAGAAAAGTGTAACTTTACACGAAATTAAAAAAGCAAAGAAAAGAAATTCAAAAAGCAAAAACACTTGTAAATGCTATGAAAAGAGGAGAAAAACGTCAAGCAAAATTTAAGTGACGACGACAACGCCATGTCGCAGAAGTCGATTTCGTCAATTTAATACGTTAGAAAGGAAATTAAGAATAAAATTTTGGAAAATCCTAAAGAAGAAATATCTAAAGCAATACGGGAAGTTGTGCAAATCTCCAGAAAAGGAAACTCGGAATAAGGGAAGAAGTTTTGTTGAAGGCTTCCGACGCGATTCTTGCGATCTATCAAATTAGGGAGTTAGAGAGTTTAAGCCAAATTAGCTACAAACAAAAAAACTCAGGAAGATGGACTCAATGGAAGTAAATTCAAATCTATACAATCAGCTGAAGCAGAGAGAACTAGATGGCCAAATGCAACGCACTCCCCACGCCTTTGCGGCTCACCTGTATCGGGAACGATTTCGTATCGCCAAGAATCTTTATAAGTACGATTTGCGTGCTCACTATGGATGTGTGAATGCTATTGAATTTTCGAATGGTGGCAAGTACTTGGCATCTGGTAAGTTTTTACGTTCAAGGCACGGTAGAAATAAAATAAAAATTGTAAATACTAAAATTAAAACAGAGTTTGTAGTTATACAATAACATTAAAAATTTAAATGGCATTCTCCAACAAATAGTGTAGTCTTTCTGTTCTACCATTATTGGCTTTTCAAAATTTTATGCGCAGCCATCTTTTACATTTGCTTTAAATCTTAAATGACATAATTGCAAAAATATTTTTCAACTAAATGCTATTTGTAATTTATTAACAACATTCACTCCACACGATGTCAGGGGGCGATGATAAACGTGTACTCATTTGGGATATTGAAATGTCTATTGCTGGTTTGAGTCGGCCACGAATATTGGACACCGAACACACGAGCAACATTTTCTGCTTGGGGTTTGATCGCCCGAATCGCAAAGTGCTCTCTGGGGGCAACGATGATCTAGTGATTGTTCATGATTTTGAAACGTAAGTATTTCTAAGATATGCGTTCATATATACATTCAATAATGTCCTTTTTTGCTTATAAAGCGGAAAATTAGACAATGTATACAAACACGACAATCCTGTGTACGGACTATCGATTGACCCACAGTCTGATAGCATATTTGCCACTGCCTGTGAGGATGGACAGATCTTGGTTTTCGATCAGCGTTCAGATCCCGCTGATCCATTGGTGGTAGCCCAGTTGCGGACATCTTTTCATGCAGTTGAATTCCATCCAACTGGTGGAAACTTCTTGGTAACCGCAAATTCAAAACGAGGAGCAGCTTTTTGGGATATTCGAAAGCCACATCTGTGAGTTTAGTCGAAAATTATTCAGCGGTTTTAACTTTTTTGTAATCTTTTAGTCCTGTCATACAATACGGTTACCAGGAGGATCCACCAAGCTGCATGAGCGTTCGCTTCAATTCTACAGGCAGCCTTATTTTGGCCTTACGACGTCGGCTACCACCTATTTTGTACAATACGCAATCGGCAGAGCCGGTGTGTACTTTCTATCATGGCAACTATTACAATTCATGTACAATGAAGAGTTGCACTTTTGCTGGAGAAGACGACGAGTTCGTTTTATCCGGTTCGGATGACTTTAACTTGTATGTGTGGCGGGT
This sequence comes from Myopa tessellatipennis, assembly GCA_943737955.2. Lineage (NCBI taxonomy): Eukaryota > Metazoa > Arthropoda > Insecta > Diptera > Conopidae > Myopa > Myopa tessellatipennis. The sequence continues at coordinate 42,514,276 of OX031314.1, forward strand.
ATCTGATGTGGATTGTAAGTAAAAAATAATTATTGCGATAATAATAAACAGTCAAAAAAATGTGCAATTTTATTCTTTGAGTAAGATGGAAACATTACTTAATATCTATTTTTTGTTTTAATTAATTTATACGCCAAAATAATTCCATTCGTTTTCTCGCAGTGGAGCGCACTGATCAGTGGGTTGAAACCACTCAAATGGTGCTTTATGGGCATCGTTCAATAGTCAATCAAGTGCGCTACAATCGAGAGAAATGCTTGTTGGCCTCATCCGGTGTGGAAAAAATTATAAAGGTGATTAAATACCCACTTAAATTGAATTATTTATAATAAACTGATTTCATTGTAGTTATGGAGTCCCTTCGCACAGAAGGGTTGGACCGGCTCTCTACTTGAAGAGGCAACAGCACCGGAAAATCCACGCGAACTCTATTCAGCATACAACTTCCCATCCATGTCGACCCCGCCGCACAGCTGGTCCCACATGTCGCACGATTACAGCAGCCGAAACACCAATGAGGATCCACGTATGATGGCCTTTTTCGACTCGCTTATACAACAAGAAATTGAAGGCTGGGACACAAATAGCTCCACCGATTCCCCAATCGACAGTGAGGGTACTTGTACGAATTCCAGCTCGAATGACAGTTCGTCAGATAGCAGTGTAGATGATGATGATGATGATGACGACGATGCTGGCGATGAAACAGGAGCACGCGCTGAGCGCCGTTCGAAGCGAAATTTTGTGCGAAGAAAAGGTTTTTATTGAAAGCATCATTACAGATTTCATATCACATATTCATTAAAAATGTTTATTTTAGAGCGTAAGCATATGAAATCGGCCATGAGCAAGCTTAAAATTCAACGCAATAAATACGCAAATCGCATTGCGTACCTCATTGCAACGAAACGTAATACTTTACGTCGTTTGGCAATTAAAGGCGCATCGCTTTCAAATCGAGGTCTTAATAAAATTGTCAAGGTTGGTGGACCTAATAGAAAGTCTGCAAAGACTACAAGAAATTACGTCAATAAGCGTAGAGCTTGTCGGCAGAGTACTGTACGTAGCAGCGCAGCCACAGCTAGCACGTCCGCTGGTGCAGCTTCTTGCAGTGGCTATCGATCGCAACGCAGAAAACATAAAAAGCAGCGTTCTTATGGTAACGTTTGAAGGCATACGATATGGTACTCCGAGCGGTGTGATAACGTCGCTTATATATTTTAGAATCTTCCTCAGATGAAGAGGCAGAGGTGGGGAATCCAATTGCAAGCGGTTCTAGTCGTTACAGTAGCTTAGCTTATTCCAGTAATATGCCTGTGCCAAGCACAAGTACTGGTATTACTTCGAGCCTTAAAGGTGAGTAAACATTGCTTTCTTCATTACAAATGTTTCGAATAAACATACAAATGGGATCTCAGTTTTCCTCTGTTCGGGGTTAATAACATCACGCCTCCAGTTTTGCTGAGCACAGCCCGACGGGTTGAACCCCAGTGACGATCCCATTTTTTACTTTTTTTCTTTCTTCTTATTTTGTAGTATATTTTATGCAGATATTCTCCACTCCATACCGTTACAATAGTAATAATTTTTTACATCTGTTTTATTTTCCTTTGTTTTTAAACTGTTTTGGCTTTTGACTGTTTCTAATTTTAAAATGCAAATTGTTGCGAGCTTCAAGAGCTTTCATTCTTTCTGCAATTCAACAACTTGAAATGTAATATCATTTCCCCAAACCAGATTAATATTGCCAGAATAGAGAACAAAATTAATATATAAAATGGCAACTGTAAATCATGTAATGTCAAAACCTTCCAAATATAGCTTTGCTCCATCAGCTTACTTTGGTATTTATAAACTGAAAGCTTAGCTTTATGTTGTCTCAGTCCAATCCATTGATTAATTAAACCTGCCTGCAAGTAACGCAATAATAAACCATTAATTCTTCGGCTGTACGGTGATTGTTTTGGCATAAGGTATGCGATGTGGTATTTCTTAGGACACTCGTTTATTTTGTAAATCTTTTTGGCTGCGAAGTATGGAAAATCATCTAGTAAAAGTGATGATGCTCTTGTCACTGCAGCAAAACCACCCCGTTTAATCATTATCTGAATTATGCGTTCCTCAGTTTCACCCACCAGAAGTAGTTTTCGATCTAAACTTTTATACACATCAGAGGAGTGACCATAAAATAAATCATCCTGGATTGCAGCATGTTTAATATAGATTCTAAAATTTGCATCATCTAATTCCCGCAAAGTATTAATGTCTTTGTAGTAAAGTGGAGATATGTAAACAGTAGCCAAACTAGATTCAAAAAGTGCTCCAAAAATTACACTCACCAAACTCAGAGAGATCACAAGCATACGCTCGGATTGAAATAGTGGAAAATGGATAAGATTTAGACCTACCCACACCACCCATGTATCGATGAAGATGCGTAGATATTGAAACTTTGTGTTTCGTCGTGGATCTCGTGCTATTTTTTGTATTTTTAAATTCAGCTGATGTATAACAATCCAGACAAATGAACTCATCAAGCCTACCAGCAGAAAACCAATCCACATATCTACTTTCAGAGCAAACATGGGCACAATTGACTGCGGAATACGTTTGGCTTTCATCACATAACAGCACAATTCATCCATGTACACTGGGGCCGTGAATTCTACTTCGTTTGTCAGGTAGTCCTTCACAAAGAAACCTGTTAGAGTTATATCAGTTTCGTAACGCATTGTACGTCCAATTGCACCATTGTAAGAGCCATTAGCCAAACGTGATCTAGAAACAGAAGAACAAGGATAAGAAATTTCGTTTTTGAAATTGCATAGAAAACATACCCGAAAAACTCATCGTCTGGCCACTGCAATAACATAGTAAAATTCATGTGATGACTTAATAACTTAGCAACTTGACTATCAGCGCCTTTAACATATGTTACGCGTTTCGTATCTGGATCACCGTACGCATTCGAATAGACCGAATCAAATATATAAACGCGCATGGGATAACCATGTAAATTATTCGTCATGTCCTCCAATGTCATGTGGTTTGGATTGATCAAAACACCATATTGAGAGCCGTCATTTCTTGGTACGAATGGATTATAAAAATAGGTTGCTTCTAAGCCAATGTAGTAAATCTTGTAAACATTCTTCTCTTGCCATAGCTTATGTGCCAAATTCAGCAAGTAACCTTCACGCACTTCTTGAAGAATAATGCATAGAAGAATCCCATCTCGATTAACATGTCGATTAAGCGCGGTTTCTAAGTCTTTCTCACCGGTTATGGTTACAGCACGATGACGCTGCTTTTCGGTAAAGTGTATGTTTTTGCCCACTGTCAGTTGAATAGGAAAAAATTGCTTCAGTATAAAATCCACAAAATTGTTGGAGCTTTCGTTAGCGTATCTCAAATGCAAGTTTAGAAAATCTATTTCTTGCACGATTTTAACGAATCTTGTTCTATTAAATTGGAATATCACATCTTCAACGAATTTTTGATCAGTTGGAAGTTCACAGTAACTCCTTGAAATGGTAGCAATTGCAAGTGCTGTAATGATCATTCCTTTGCACTGTGTTAGTGGCATGTTCCCGCTCTCGTTCGCAACTTAACACGTTATCATCTGGCTATTTGAATTCTCAACGCTTTTATCCTTTCCTAGACCGCCAACCGCCTTTAAATGGGGGATTTGGCCAACAATGTCGTGACATGTTTTGTTGATATTTCATTCTTGTGTTGACACTTGCTCCTTGCATTGTTGACACTGCGTACATGTCCCTCCTTCGTGCAAGATTTTTTCGCTAGATCTGAATTGTGTTTAGATCCTTATCATATTGCTTATCCGTTTAATTGTTGTTTCTGTCACTTTTTCCTTTTTGAATAGTGAATTGTACAATTGGAGGCGATACCTGTGTGTGGACATATGGATGTATGCATGGAAATATACATTTGCAGAAGAGCAATAAAAGCTTTAGAAAGCTTTTGACTGTTTTCACCTTGCTTACTATTAATTGGAAAAAGCTATGCATAATTAAGTACCCCATCCATTGCATTATTAAACTTATATAATATACTAATAATACATATCATATACTAAGTCTAATGACGATGAAAACTATGGTAAAAAGACCTCCAAATATCTTAATACAAGTACAAAAAAATTTTAAATTTCAATTAAAACACTTTCAAATGACTGCATCGAAATAGCAAATCAGCCATTTTATGTATTGTAGTTGTTTGTTTTAACAGCGTCCCATGCGTCCGACGTACATTTCTATCAACAGCGACACGCCGCCTAAAAAACTTCCAAAGACTATCACATAGAAAGCCTGTTGAAGATCGGTGATCTGCAGCACTTTTAAAATATCGGTTGTCTCTAAGCGGTGTTCATTCATGATCTCAATATCTACATCTGTGTACATTTCGCTGATCCATTTCTTAATCAAACCTGCACCTGAGGCCCTTAGGATCAGTCTATTTACTGGTTTCTCTATGGGCGAATCTTTCGGTATAACATACGAAATTGTGTAGTATTTCGGACATTCGGGTACCATCCAAATCTTGTTTGAAAGGATAATATCCAGCGACTCTAACAATATCGAAGACTTTCTTGTCACACTCGCCTTGCCTCTGTTCTCCGCTATATCGTGAGTTATATCTGCGTTCAAGTCATTTAAAAATGTCAACTTCTTGTCGAGACTGGCGAACAGCGGTGATGTTTCGCTGAAGAATAGATCGTCTGCCATAGCTGCGAATTTGTATATAATCCTTAAGCCGCTCTCGTCCAGTTCTTGCAACGTATTAATGTCTCTGAAGTACATCGGTTGTATGTAAACTGTGGACAAACTCGACTCGAAAATGGCGCCAAATATTACGCTTACCAAACATAGCGACGCAACGAAAATACGCTCTGAATAGAAGGGTGGATAGTGCTTGATATTCACGCGTACCCAAACCTCCCAGGTGTCAATAAAAATACCCATTATTTGATGTTTAAGTGTGTCTAGTTTTAAGTTTGAGATATCTTGAAATTCCAGCTTTAGGTTTATGCAACGCATTACACTCCAGATCGTAGCCCAAAGGAAACCGGCCAGTATAAAACTGAGCCATAGGTCGATGCCTACTGAAAATAGTGGTAGAATTGATTGTGGTATGCGTTCCGCTTTTGGCACATAGATGCACAGTTGGTCATCATAAGCAGTTACTGTGAAACTCATTTCTGGAGCCATGTAATCCTTGACGAAGAATCCTGTTAAGCAGATATCGATTTCGTTGTTTATGATAGAACCAATAGCACCATTATAAGTCCCATTTTTGCTGCGCTCTCTACAAATAAATGAAAAACCTTTCAGAGTTAATTGTTTATTGAAGCCTCCGATCGATAATAATCATTATTGTAATCGATGCGTTTTTATTCTATTGGCGCATATATATATATTCTATTTATTTGTATTGTTGTGGAAAAGAAACTTGACGATTAGCTTAAGCTTTACATACCCAAATTTATGTGGACTTGGAACTTCTAAACTCATTGCGAAATTCATTCGTTCCTGCAACATTTTCGCTACCTTTCCATCCACTCCTCCAATTTTCAAAATTTCACCTGTGGCCTTGTCCACCTCTGGCCGGGCATAGACAGAACCAAATATTTGTACTCTCAGTGGATAGCCACGCATATCGCTGAAGAGTAGATCTATCAACGCACTATTACCAAAGTAATACTTAATTTGACCGTATTCATTTCTCTCCGGATCATATTCGAATGGATCATAGATCAACACGCCCTCCGTGCTCAATATATAATTTTTAAAAACGCTATATCTGTGCCACATTAAATGCAGAATATCGAATAGTTCTCGGCGATCAACACGATCATCGTCTGCTAGGATAAAAAAAAAAGTGCTAGCCTTTTGCATGGAACGTTTGGATATTAGACGCAAGCTTGACATATTTACGACGACTGCATAATTTTCGCGATAACGATTAAGTTTTAGGCCAATATCGACTTCGACATATGTCGATATCGATAGTGGACACAGACTGTCTTTTAAGAGCCAACGCGTGTAAACATTTTCTGCATCATGTTGCAAATCTTGAGCGCGTAACAAAAGATTAAGATGAGGGATGTCCTTAAGGGGGACTGTGAGAAACTTTCCAACGTTCATCATGAAAGCGGATGAATTTGAATTTGGCAGTTCGGCCGATCCAATAGCCGTCCATAAAAAAGACGACACGATTAAAACGCAAAGAACACAACGACGCCACATGATGACAACGCGTTTTGAATGACTGACAACCGACAATAGCACAATATGGAGTGTGCCAAATATCAATAAAAGACTGAATTTCACTTCAAGTGTGTCTGATGATTGGTGATTATTTTGGTTAGTAATTGAATTCGGTTAGTTGATGAGACGTCAGTTTCATTTACTTAGTAGCTGTTTTACCATCGCTGGGCATTTTCGGTTTATCACATAAATTCGTCAAACAAATGGTAACAACATTTTGCATGGTAAAAATCTTACTAACATAGAAACAAAAATCCTCATCTTTTCGCATCTTGAGACAGGAGAGGTGTCAATACTTGCAAAATGTAAATTGTTTTAACGACTTGAAATTTTACTCTATCGTTTTTGCAAGTAAAAACAAAATATAAGTGCAAAGTAAAGTAAAAGTATGTACAAATAATAAAAATATTCAAAATATAATTGTTTTAAATTAAAGGTGGGCCATCAGCTGGTTTCTTTTGAATCTAATTTAAATTATTCAATTAATTAATTTCTTTTTATATTAATTATTTAAAAACTACCCAATAGCCATCCTATTGTTACTTAAAGAAAAACAATATGATTTAAAGACTTTAAATGGCGAACTTTACGATTACAGAAGTGTTCTTTCTTTTTCCATAACAGCACATCATAACATATGGCATTGTAGTACATAGTGCTTTATATACTTGTAATTTTATTTATAGAAAACGAGGTTACCATTTTTATTTCGAATTTTTAAAGGTACATGCATATATTGTTCATATATTTATGAACCTTTCAGTTCAGAAGTTTCAAATTTTACACATTTTACATACTTCTTTAATAATAATGCGATTTGTTGCAGTACAGCCGCTTGTAGGGTGCATTGTCAGTGTTATTATCTTGAGTAAACTTCTAATAACGAGTACTTAATATTGTTAGCTTACTTATTCCCCAACTATAATTACAGATTAGTAACATATTTGTTCAATCTGTGCATTTAACACCTCTTTCTTGCTCATTTCTCAAGTTCACAGTATTTACTTTACGTACACAAGTCAATACGTAATGATTACTTTATGTTTAGTTAAGAAGAAGCAAACATAAAGGAAATACGAATACAAACAATGCAGACAATGCTAAGTGGTCGGTCAATCGGGTCAGTTTCACGTCATATAAAGGATAAATACACGACAGTTAAAGAAAAGTGGTATATTTTTCGAAATCACAATTAAATCATATCTGTAATTAAAGATCATAATTATATATGATTATTTATACATTATACATTAAATATCATTATTCAATATTAGTTTGAATATTTTATTAATATACATACTATGAATGTGTTTCCCTTTAAATGCGTCTTTATTCTTAATTGATTCTCTATCAAGTATAGTTTGATTATGTTAAACCCTTTAACTTCAAACAGTGTTAAGATACTTTTAAATATTTATGAAATGCGAATATTTAATAAAATTTCTTTCAAAAATTTATTTTCTTTGGCATTGAGTTGTGCCGAAAAATATATTATTTTTATTAGTATTTAGCATAAATATTATATGTATACACATCCAAAGATGGATTTGGTTCGGTGCGTCCAGTTTTTCGTATGCCGTACTGATCATAGCACTCTTCTTTCGGGCGCGTTATTTATTTATAATTTTATTTATTTATGCTTGTATATTTATGCACATTAAATTATGAATATTCATGTATATAGTTTTTTGTATTTTGTATTGTTTCATGTATTAACTTGTTCTTGTTTTATTATTAGATGATATCATTCGATTGCGACAACAACAGCAGCAACAGAACATTGATGATTCCGATGAGGATGATGATGATTATCAGCCCAGAAGCGCAACGCTAAACCGTTTAGCACATCAACCAACTGAGATTGTTGTGGATCCAACCGTTCAGCCTACGAAAAAATTAAATGGGGTACGTCGTGCAAATGATGCTGCCGTTATGGGACGCAGCAGCAGCGGTGCGCCATCCGTAAACACGCCATTGACCAGAAGCGGAAGTAGTGCACTACTTCAACGCGCTGCCACTCAAGTACAATATCAACAACAACAACAATTGCAACACATCCCGCCAACTCGTTCTACACCGATTGCAACAGCTGCTGAAGTTAATGATCGTAACGTAGAAGTAGATGCATATAGAAGAAGTCCAACGCCAACCACAGCATTATCAACATCATTTCCAACCAGAAGATCAACTGAAACAGCGACAGCAACCACACCAACATCACCTCTACTACCTCAATCAAGCAACAACATTATTAATACAACAACAAATCGACGGCGTCCACATGTCGATTTGCTTGATCAATATTCAAGCCATTCAAATTCAAGACTTTCGAACAGCAGTTATCAAGATGAGATTTTAGACGACTCCTCCTCAACCTCATCTGCATCCTCGTGTGCAGCGTCTGCAAAATTGCCGGCAGAAGTTGTGGTAGCGACCACAACACAGCATTCAAAGCCTTTCAAGCGTCGGAAGCTAGCTTTAGCCGAATACATTAACGAGCGCACCAACCTAGCAACCAACGAACTTAATAACAATGAGCAAAATAACATGTTCTCTGCCGTCGGCACTGACAACAACAACAGCAGCACCGGTTATCAACAACAACAACAACAGGCATACAACAATAATCACATGACTGACCCAACGGACGACAACAATGATGCCAATGCGAATAAGAATGAAGCTACGCAATTCGTCGTCGGTCGCAGCAGCGGTACCTGCACTTCTGATCACAACAATCATCAGCTTGTGAACAGTAGCAACTACTACAACTGCAACCAACAAACCGGGAACAGCAGTAGCAGCAGCAATGACTTTGCCACCACATCTGCTGCGAATATTCTGCAAACACCCGACAGCGGCATCAGCGTAGCCACCATGACTCCCAGTTACAGTCGCCACACCAACGACTCATCTTCCTCCATCGTTAGCGGTTACTGCAATGGCAATGAAAACATCGTTGCCGCATCCACTACAAATCAACAGCAGCTCCTCTCGCCATGCAACGAAAATGCGACAAACAATAAAGTCAGCATTAATTTGTTCCACCAGAAGGTGGCTCGTGTACGACGTAATTATAGGAAAAAGTTTGCTGATGAGTCTGAAAGTGATTAAAAGACAAGTAGAAAAACTTTAACAACCACATAAAAATATCTACAAACGCATTTCTCTGATCACATCATCTATCTCCTTAATTTTATTATCTAACGGCACATATTATTTTTTAGTGTTTAAATACTTTCATAAATTTTTGTTAATTGTTTTTTTTTTGTTTTTTTTTTTTTTGTTAAGATAGGTATTTTTTTAGAAAATAATAAATATGAAATGAAGCTGAATAAATACCTATGGAACACTAGCAAAGTTCAACTTTGTATTTAATCAAATTAATATGAATATACACACATTTCTAAGAGTTCCAAATTTTGCGTCGAAAAGCAACTACAACAAATACATTAATTTATATGGATATTAATAAAATACTTAATTAAATTTATCAAATTGTGTATTTTTTAAAGAAAAAAACATTCTACGTATCTTGTGACGCCAACTGAATCAATCCTTAGCAAGGAGTTACATTTGTATACGCTGTTGTTGAACTTGAGTACCCTTTTTGTTGCCCATACTTGATTCTGATGAATTTCTGTTTATATGCTCTTGTAATTTATAATTGCGAGCAAATTAGTTGTTAAAATCATCACACTTTAGCTATTTAGTTTCATGTATTATCTTAATGTCTCATTACATTGCGCTTTGGAGCAAAACTGCTATCCCACTTTTCGCAAATAAACTGATTCATGGTAAATATATGCTTCTATAAAAAATAAACAATATTATTAAATTCAACATATTTACACGAAAAAATCATTCCATAGTACTTGCAAAGAATATACATCATTCTTCATCATATTAATACATTGTATATTCTTTGATTATAGTCTTCTAATACAATACATTTAATGAAAAAATGTGTTGGTCTTCTTTAAAGAAATATATTTTTATTTGAATTGTATAGTTTATACTGACGATATTTTAAACTTAATTTATTTTATTGATCTTACTTAATTAGTTGTTTCATCTTAGCTTATGTGTAAAAATGTGTAAATGATTCGGGATATAAAAAAAGTTGTATATAATATAATATTCAGAAATAACAATATTTTGATGGACCAAGAAAAAACATTATATGGATAATAAATAAAGATTACAACAAAAGTTTTGTGCATACATTAAAATTAAAATAATATTTTAAAGATCCTCCATGATAAGTTGATTATGAGTCTATATATGTATATATAAAAGTGTGTCTTTATCTGTGTTTATGCAATAGCTTTGTGAAATTCAAAATTGATATCAAGCTTTCCCACACGCTTGCTTTTTTGGTACTCCTAAAGTATTTCATCGATAGTAAGTATCTTTATATTAGTAATAAAAATTCTACTATATTTTACATGATTCTGCAACAGTATAATTTATAACGTTTTATTTTTATCATTATAATCTCCAGTGCATGAATTTCAAGCATTCATATCACTTGGATTATATGGTAAATTCAATTCCTTGCAACGTTCAATAACAAATTTCTCCAGAGATGAACCAATGCTGAAAAACGAAATATATATATATTAGATATTATTAGAAGGTAAAATCTTAATGAAAAGTCTACGTTATCAATGTTGTACGTACTCATAAATTTCGTTGCCTTCCACATTATATGTATCGCAGTTTTGGAATACCAACTGAATATCTCGCAGTACTTCCTCGTTGAGCTGATAGGCGCCCATGTTTAGCTTTGACTTTACTTTGGCAAAGTCCATGGGATTCTTGATTATTTTGTAATAATCGGGCACTTCTGACTGCATCACAGGACGAAGAAAAGGCCACGCGTGCTCATGTTTTATAACATCTTCAAGCAACTCATACAGAGTTGGACTGTTGAGAGGCAGATTTTCTGCCGTACGACGATGCGATCTACGGCCATTAGTGGTCGCCTTTGGATTATCTTCTGCTGTGTGGCCATTTTGCAATGAGTGCCGCTGGGACGTACGCTGTTGTCGAACACGTTTTGTTGTTTCAACATCTTCATAATCGGAGTCTTGGAATAGAAGATAATGCTTTTATAGTCTTAATATTTTGGATAAATAACCATATTGATGTATTATTTTACCATTTGCTCTTCTGCGTTTTTTATCCTCTCTCGCTTTACATTTGTTGCAAATGAAATTATAACGTGGCGGCCGCTTCAGATCGATGCACTCTAGATGAAAGGAATCGTGACAACGACCGCAAGTGACATCACCGCCGTCGTAGGAACAAACTACACACACCATCTCATCATCATCACTAGAAGAAAAAATTATTTTTGATATATGTTTTAAAAGCTTCACCAAAATTCTTACGCTTCTCTTGACTCCGGCTCTTCTTCTTCTCCGTCTTCTTCATCTTCTTCTGCCTCTAACGATTGAGAACTGTTCTCCGAATTTTCTGCAGTCTCATTCACTTCCTGATCTTCGTCCAACGTATCTTCGTCATTGTATGATGCTTGTTCTTCATCATAGTCATCTTCATCGTCGTCTTCTGCATCATTTCGCTCTTCAGTTTCATCGTCGTTGTCACCATCATCATCGTCGTCGTTGTTCTCTTCTGCGACAAGCAGCTCAGCAATTTCACTTGGTCGCAAACGTTTGCTAGAGTGTCTGCCACTAACACGCCTACCATTGTTTTTGGATGTGGACGCCGATGAAACAGACGATGTTTCGCTTGGATTCTCGTCTTCGTCCGCTATAAAAGCCTTTTTGGGTTTGCGATCAGTCCTCTGTTTACTGTTCTCGGTAGGTTCTTCGTTCTTAAGTCCCAATCGAGTTACACAGCGTTTGCAATACCAGTTACCCTCGGGCACAGTCTTCATTATCGGTTTCATGCAGAATGTGTGCGTCCCACCGTTACATTCATCGCAAAGTAGCATCTTGTCGGGATCAGTACCACGTCGACACACCTGACAACTCGACTTATTGGTGGAACGAGCCCACATAATGGAATCATGAAGAATATTGAGGTGGAGAAATACCTATGAAATTACATTTGAGGTTGATAATTGGGAAATGCATACTTATATTCCTTCAAGACTGCGAATTTATTATTAAATTATTGGAAAAATGGACTAGATACTACTTTTTATCGAGTACTTTGTCACTTCCTTACCTGTGAATAACTTGTACTCTCCATCAAAGACACCTCCCACTGTTTCAAGCGATCTGATGATATTTTCAGTTTGCGTTCCATTACTTCTTTATCTCTCATATCTTTAAGAGACACACCAAATGGTTCCTTCAAAAATCTGCGTTGTACACCCTGCTCGACTTGTAGCAGGGCGCAGGAGAGATTTCTAACTCGCTGTCGCATTTCATCGTTAGGCTGATGAAAGCAGGCCGCCTTATCAGCTTTATCCTCAGATGTGACAGGACCTTCAGGTTTGATGGAGTCATCCAGATATGCGCCTGGATCCGCATATGGTTTGTTTGTATACTCTCCGCAATCTTTAACGTTGTCGTCTTCAGCATCTACTTCATTGCCATCATTAGTTTCAGCATCATTCCCTTCCTTGTCCGTTGTTGCTCCCAACTTCATATTTGGAGGCCCCCATTGTAACTTCATTTGGGAATCGTAAGTGTCGTGTTGTAAATCCGCACGCCACTTTTCCATGTTCTTGACCTTTAACCGTCCCAAATCACCCGTATAAATGTCGTTCTCAAACTGCAAGATACGATCCACCAACGTAGCGCTCATAACCACATTTATATCGGTATCTATAGGAAAACCGAAGTTGGCGTATTTGCGACAGGTTTCAGCTAACATAAGACATTTGAATTGTTGCATCTTATCGTCCTGTACCGAAATTGCCTGCACTGGACAGCTCTTGGTATGTTTTATGATCAAATCACGCAGAGTCTGCAACTGCTCGAGCAACTGTGATTCGCGCTCGCCCAATGGATTAAGGGCATCAATGAGAGCATCGATGTCCTCTTTCGTGTATAAAAATGCCCACCGCTGACGATCCTTGTTGTGCTCATCGTGTACAATGCAGTTTTTTGGATCTCCTGTACACATATACAATTGGTACTGCGTTGGAGGCGCTGGCAGCGGCATGTCTGCATCGACATCCATTTTTTCTTCAACATCACCATTTGTTAGAGGTTCAGACGCCTGTGTTACTGCGGTGCCGTTAGTCACTTGATTATCCTGATTTTCTTTGTTCTCTTGTGTGTATTTTAACTTTTTCTGTAATTTTTCTTTGGCCGCCGCCTGCTTCTCCTCCTCGGCGTACATGCGCAGGAGATAAGCACGCAAATCTTTACGATTTTTTGGTAAATTGGACTTGTCCACAAATTTAGGGTTTATAAAATTAACGGGCGGATCCTCCAAACACTTATCCATACAGTCTGGAGGATGTTCGACAAAAATACCCGGCATTGATTCGAATGCATAGTATTTACGGTAGGCTCGATCGGTTCCAAGATAAACCATAAAATCGAACAGCGAGCTGTTTAGTTTTTCCACTTGTGTTTCGTACTTTTTCTGCTCGCGTTTAGATTGAACTAGCAATTCATTAATTTTCTTGTTTAATTTGTCCTCAAGCTGTTTTCGTTTCTCTTCGCTGTTCCTAACTGTATCATCCATGCACTGTTGGTTGTACTCGCAGGTTAAAGCCTTTTTCTGTGTTTGCACCTGAGCCAAACGCTTGTTTTCTATCATGGAAAGTGCTCGCAAGTGAGAACGAGCCTGGGCTGTCTGTTCCATGCGCTCTTCAATTAGGTTTATCGTCGTTGAATATGTCAATATTTGAGATATTAAACAATTTATAACATGCAGTGTATCTTCGAAGGACAACTGATAGATTGTGAAAAACTTGAGGAAACGCAGAATATTAGGATTTTCTATGCGTAGAACTGCTCCGGGATCCTCAGAGGAAACATAGCCGTTGCGATACATAGCACGCCACTTTTCAGTGCGATCTCTTACGTCCGCGCCGGATGCAAGCAAATGTAGGCGCAAAACTTCGCTAACAGTTTGTGCATCAAGAGGCAACTGGTTGAGGTTATATGAGAAATGTCTACTAACATAGAAATACGTGTTTGTGGCCAGACTTTGGTTGGACCGTTGTTTCAAATATTCCACAGCGTAATTTTCCTCCTCCTCTTTCTGAAGAGCAAAAATAGTGCCCAAGAGGATCAAAAGTATATCGGATAGTGGGCCAGCCACTTCGGGTAAAGTACAGGCGCGCGACAACTCATAGAAACTCAATTTGTTGCGAAATACTTCGACACCCGATAAAATGCCTGAAAATGAATGAATGAACTCTCGTATCATTAACGCCTCGCCCATATATTTGATGGGAATATAAGTGCTCATGGTGGTATATCGGGGTAATAAACGTTGATCGGTGCGCTCCAGATCGTCTCTCTTGGTTAGGAGTTCAGTGCATTCTTTTTCCACTTTTTCCATTAGTCTTTCACGTTTTTGCACTCTTTGACGCTCCAAATTTAGAAGTTTTTCCTGCTTTTCACGTCGCACGCGTTCCATTTCCGCTTTAAGCGATTTTGCCTTTTCCTCCTCACTTCCCATAATTTCGGGTTTCTCTTTCTTCTTTTGCTGTTGGGAGCCGACTTTGGAATAAATGCTTTCTCCATTACCGTCCTTAACAAGATACTTGCTCATTGATGATTGTTTCTTTGCGCTGCCATTCGTATCGATAGCGTTGGAATGAGGCTTTATTTTTGATGGCGTATAATGAGGCATTTTTCCAATGAACAGCTTCTCGAATTTTATATTACGATCAGTAACGTATTTCTTGAAGGCGGCAGGTTTTGGGCGCAGTATGCCATCGACACGAGTTACACTGTCTTTGATAAACATGGCAAGGTTCTCACTGGTCAACTCTTGTCGAGGTCGTCGTATTTTTTCAAACGGTACCGTAATTTCCGTTTCTGGGTCGCCAATGCGTTGGAGCCTGTATAATAGGCTTTCGGTGAGCTCATAAACAATCTTATTGGAGGTTGCCGACTTATCTGGAGGCATCATTTGCAGCACCTTGTATGGACTGTATGTGGTTGAGTTGTGACACGCTGTAACCTCTTCATTGAGGAAGTAACGTCTACGTAAGAATTTGTACGTTATTGCGTTGAGGTTTTTTATGGACGACTGTCTAGCGTGTTCAATAACAAGCATTGCTGGTGGCCTTAGGCTATCCTTGAATAGCTCCATTTTCATTCGTGCTTTGCGCTCACTTTTTAGCGCCTCCGCATAGGTTAGGTTTTCACGTCCAGTTGCTTCACATTGCCAGACAGTGGAGTTAATAGCCATGACGTGTCGGAAGTAATCCCTATACCATAACAGAAATTAGTAAATGTGCAATTATAGGGATTGTGCAAAATCAAAAATTAGTAACACAAATGGGGAGAAAAACGGTGAAACAATTTCACTAATAAAGTTATTAGAACTTACTCATATTCACGAAATATTTCCTTTGTGACCTCGCAAAAGAAAACATACTCGTTGTCACTGAACTTTTCGTCCTTCTTATTTCTTACGAAGTCAAATCCTTCCCTCGTACAAATTGGCATCTTTATGCTATTGGTTATAGAATGCAGATGAAACGAAAAAGCATAAGACAGTGAAACAACACGCCCGTTCAGTAACAAAGTTAATGGTTAATGGCAGAGATAATCTCTGGTTAATGGATAGAGTTTGACAGTTCTTAAGTTTTCTTAAGTTTGGATGTGAAATATTGAAAAATTGTTTTCGATGTAAATAATACGATGTAAATAATTCGATGTAATTGTCCAGGTTTTAATAAAAATGAACTATAACTTGAAGTGGTGTAAATTTAACCGCAAAAACGAAGTTAAATAAGTTACAGAATCATGTGTAACATACGTGTGTTTTTCATGCAAATTGTGAACAACGCGTCTAAAAACTCGGTTGCCATCAAAATTGGCGCTATTTGTATTTCCTCTAAAGTTTCCTTCTTTTCACTTTGTAATCACGACGGTCTCGCGAAATTATGCTGTAAATACATAGAAGTCGTCAACGACATTTGTCGGTACCACTTGTCAAAATAACAGAGGCTCTTATGGGAAACGAGAAAAAACAGCCCTTTGAAATATGAAATTTAACTGTCTATATCTCCTAAACTATAGCATAGTTTGGAGGCTGTTTTAGGCTGTAAAACTGGAACCGGAAGTTGCCACCCCTTTTTGGGCTTGTCGTTGGAGTCAGTACCAAAAACAACAACAACAGCGAAAACGACAACACCGTGGGTCATTGTCTCGTAAAACCTATTTAAGCCGTTGTTTTTATTGTATTAGTAAGAAAGTTTAAAAGAAATTAAAATTGTTAAAATTTTGTTTAAAGTTTATAATTTTCAAAATATATAATATTTGTGAAATACAATTAATTGCACACGCATAAAAATAAAAAATGTTTGGTCTTATTTTTCCCCCATGTGTTTCGTGAATTTTCAGCTTTAATTAATTAATTCTTACTCTAAAATCCATCCTATTTAAAAAAATTTTCGGGAAGTTGAAAACAAAATAAAAAAATTGGCGAAATGGAAGAATAGCAGAGTGTGTATGAAAAAAATATTAGTAGGAAAAGTTAATAGCATACTGAAAATCGTTTTAAAACAAAACAATTCGTGCAAAAATACCCTTTTTTCTTTTTAATTCGTGTTAAATCAAATGCGTTTCAAAAAATCATGTAAAAAGAGAATTAGGTGTATACATTTTTGATCAGCGTCATCTCATTTAGCCGTCTTTCTGTTCGGACGAGCTATAACTCAATAACTGAACTAAAGCGGAATAAGATGTTTTTGTTGTATTCGGAGCCAAAAAATGATACAACAACAAAATTGTGGTGATTTGCCTACGGTGAAATTGTTCGGCAGTACTTACGAAAACTATTGTTTCCATTATTTATGGTATTTATAAGACCTTCCAACTAGCAATATACGAAATCTACACGAATTATTTTCTGAATTGGAAGGAGCCGCTAAAAATGCAATCGCACCATAACTACTTCGAATTACAAATTGTTCAGTTCGACTTATTCAATTACAATTTTTCCTATAACGTAAGAATATGAAACCACATCCAACTTTACTTCTGAGGTTCTGACATTTCGTGAATTTCTTGGTTTAGTGGAGGTATGTATGTTTTACTGCTTTAAATCAAGAAAGATTACATAATTTGGTTTGATTTCAATACATAAAGGATTCAATAAGTGCGACACAATGGCCGATAAAGTTGTTGAGAAGCCCGCAGGGCGCCCAATGAAATATCCATACACTTTTTCTGCCAAACTCGCTCAGTTCCCTTTGAAATTTTACATTAAAAATCAATGGATTTGGAGATACTACTTTGTGGCTGTCGCCGTATGCATTCCAGTCTTCTACAAGATTAGTAAACTGGGTGAGTATTTATTATTACGTCTACAATAAAAAGTAATGCAATAAAAATATCGTTAATTTGTAGCCAATTCACCTGAGAACAAGGCCGCATATGCAGCATCGAAGGCCAAGGAAGCTGCAGCCCATCATTAAATTACTTACATTACGAAATTTAGTTTGTCGTAATTTTAGGATTTTGAAGAGCGAATAGTGAGGGCTATTGCAGATTTTATGGAATTCGGTTAAAGGCTTCCAACAAAAAATTCTATAAATCTAATGTATTGAATCTAAATAAATGGAATTAAAGGACATTTTTTGTTATACTCATTAGCTAAATGCAAAATTAAATAGTACGTGCAAAGCACAAATTTATTCCAAATATTTCGTTGTGGTCTTATCTATAAATAGACCTACAGTGATTGTTGCGGCTTTTACAGAACTTAAAGAAATTAGAAATATAAATGCAGTTATTCTGTGCACAGGAAGTGGTCGACATTTATGCTAGAATAGATGTGGCCTTCGCCGATCATGAAATCCAAAATCTTGCTGTTAAAGAGAGCAAAAAACCACATAGTAAGTATGTATAAATAAAGATTCCAAAGTATTTACTTCAACTTATCCTTGTTAACGTGTGCAAATTTGAATTGCAGCTCCTCTCTACTTATACCCTCTTCAGAAATGTGCTCCTTTATGGCTTGGAACACCGCTAGTTGCATGCCCTCCAAACCCATATTATTAGAACTCGGTTGTATGGCGAATCCACCGACGCCAGCTGAACTGGACGCACCAAATTCATTGTAGCCGCCATCAACATCTTTCTATATGCATTGAAAAAATTTACTGTTAGCTATTCTTATTAATGGCATCACACACCTTTGAAAACTCTTCAGACTTGTATCGCGCGTTCAGTACTTCCAACACATGTGTACATATCTCGTTCGGATTAGTAACAGGTATCATTTTAAACACCATTAAGGTCTTTTGGCCAGCTTGGGCACGCACACTGCAGAATACCTTGGCATAGTTGTTCAGCATAATATCGGGAGCCTTCAAAGCATCACCTTCTTCCAACCAATAATGCCCCTCAATACAGCCCGTATGATCTTCAAAAAGGTAGGTAATTTTCGTTGATGAAGTATCAATTGAGCGTACAATAGCAGTGCATACAACCATGCCGAAAGTCATGCCCCACATCTGAAAGTTACCCTCTGGCGAGTCCAGAACCTGCTTTATTAGCACAGGTGCGATTCCCTAATGTTATAAATTGGCAATGTCATTTCAGCATATTAAATCTAGCATTTATTAATTTAAAATTTGTGTAAAATACGTGCCTCTGTCTTCTGTTCCGAAGCTGCACCAACTGCACCTACTTGGGTTGCATTGAACTCGCCACTAACTATGTTTTAATGAAAATGTGTACAGTTAGTAAATAGTATTTGTAAAATTAATAAACAAACTTACAAGAATCATTCATTTTGATTTTGCAGCTTTTAATAAATTATGCGCCAAAACTATGCTATTAAAGCCCGCAAATCACTTGGCGTTTTGACTTAAATATGATGTCAACGAGATACCAACTTAATGCAATTGTTGGTAATGAATGATAAATTTAACATTTTTTATTATTATTTAATATTATTATTATAATATATATATTATATTATATTTTTATTATTTTATATTTATACCCTACACCTTAAGGTAAGGGTATATTCACTTTGTAACGAAATGTGTAACGCATAGAACTAGAGACGATAGGTATAGAAAAGTATATATATTCTTGATCAGCGTGACCTCCTGAGTCGATTTAGCCATGTCCGTCCGTCTGTCTGTCTGTCTGTTGAAATCACGATCACAGGAGAACCGGTGAAGGTATCGTGATGAAATTTTGCATAAACATTGTTTCTTGTGGTGGGCAGGTTGGTTGGGCAAAATCGGTCCACGGCCACGCCTATTTTTTATTAAAAATGTGATATCAGCGTTCGTTTTTGAGCTATTACAACAAAATTTCATTCCTGGGTAAAGAGTAGCATTATCCGTTAATATGCCATTATTATAGAGTAGCATTATCCGTAATTTGGGCGTGATCCGCCCACTTTTAGGTTATACAGGCAAAAGAGGGTCTTAAATGGCTATATTGTTAAATATGTAATCTTCCTAAATCAAACTTTACATAACAACTTCTTTTCTAATAAAACATTATTACAGCAAAACTGGGCGCGGCCCGCCCACTTTTACACTGCTTATACCTACATAAATCCTTATATAAGTCTGTAATTTTATGAGATGTTATCAATTCATATGAAATTTTGTAGAAATATTCTTTGTTCGGAATTGTAAACGAGTAAACGAATTGTAAAGAATCAATTTATAAAAAAATGCATTGGTATAAAACATTAATTTCTAAAATTGCAATTTTACAACATGTTACCTACATATAATTAAAAGAAACTCTTTTTTATGGTTTTCTCAGAAACAATCATATTGCTTTGTTTTTTATGTTTGTATTTCACTCTATAAATAAAATCTAAAAAATAAAATCTAAATAAATTAAATATCAAATAAATTTTTTCGTTCAATTAAATTATTTTAAAACTTTTAGTTGTAGGGTATCTAAGATTCGGCCAGGCCGAATATAGCTTTCTTACTGGTTTTTATTTATGAACTATATTTATTTACCATTTAAATTTAATAATATTCGTAATAATATTCGTAATAATAAAATAATATTATTAATAAAATAATATTCGTAATTTCTATTATATTCGCCCATGTGTAGAACATTACTACCACTTTGATAAGTATTACAGTAGAACCTCGGTACTCCGACCACAGTCTTATCCGGCACCCCTTGTAATCCGACATTTCCAAATATGTACGTATGTACATATGTCGGATTACAGAGATTCTACTGTCCTTTTTTGGGTATTTCTGAGATATCAATACTCTGACAAATTTGCAAACGAATTTTTTGCCATATATTTTTACCATAGAGGGAACAAAACAAATTTTACTTCTAACTTAATATTTTATTAAATAATTTTATGTTTATTGTACGTGATAATGTTTAAATATAAATGTTATTTTTAAATACCTTTAAACTTTGGAACTATTAACCATAAAAATTTGACTTATCTAAATAATGACGTCTTTTTTAATCAATGGAAATAATATTAATAATTTGAATACCTCCAACATTAATATTATTTTGTTAACTTTAATATCATATATTAATTGGAAGACTGTGGATCTAGTTTTAAATTTCAATAACTTAAATTTCCTAAACATATGTATTTGATATCGACATAATCGTCAATACCATGATGAGATCCCTCACGTCCAATGCCAGACTCTTTAACACCACCAAAAGGTGCTTCTGCGGTTGAAATTAGGCCCTCATTAACACCTATCATGCCAACCTCCAAGCGTTTGGCCACGCGGAAAACTTGTTGCAGATTCTCACTATAGAAGTAACCAGCTAAACCACGCCTAGTGTTGTTAGCTTTCTTGATGGCTTCTTCCTCGGTTCTGAATTTTATAATGGAAATGACTGGACCGAAAACTTCCTCATTGTACAAACGCATCGCATTGTTCACGTCGGTAACAATGGTTGGTTCATAGAAAAGTTCGCCGATCTCCTTTAAGGCCTTCCCCCCAGCAATTATATTTGCATTCTTGCTGCGCGCATCTTCCACGAATGCAGTCACTTTTTCGAATTGCATGCGATTAATAAGTGGGCCGATTTGCACATCGGTACAGTTGCCATTGCCAATCTTAAGCGAAGTCACACGCTGCTTTAGTTGCTCAACGAATTTATCGTAAATACCCTCCTGTACGAAGAAGCGATTGGCGGAGACACAAGTTTGTCCGCAGTTGCGAAATTTTGAGACCATTGCTCCGTCCACTGCCTGCTCTACATTAGCTGTATCGAAAACTATAAATGGAGCATTTCCTCCTAGTTCAAGGCATAAGCGTTTAATCCCATCGGCACAATTTCGATAGAGTAGTTTTCCCACCTCTGTGGAGCCAGTAAACGAAATACCCGCAACATCGGGACTTTTGCAAAAGAGATCACCAACTGGCGATGCTTTGTTAGTGGTGATAACATTCATGACGCCTTTGGGAATGCCAGCCTTTTCGGCAAGTCTAGTTAAAGCCAGTGCGGTTAATGGAGTATCCTCAGCAGGTTTGATAACAACGGTGCAACCTTTGTAGTGCAAGGATATTTAAATTATACATTGATTAGAAAACACAGACAAGTACTTCACCTGCAGCCAATGCAGCACCAGCTTTTCGGGTAATCATAGCCATTGGAAAGTTCCAGGGAGTAACGAGTGCAGCAACACCAATTGGAGCTTTCATTATAATTAGTTCACGATTTGCTATGGGACTTGGAACTATTTCGCCGTATATCCGACGCGCCTCCTCAGCGAACCACTCCACAAAAGAATTGCCGTATGCCACCTCGCCCTTGGCCTCGTTTATAGGTTTTCCTGACTCAGCAGTCATAATCTCTGCTATTTCCAGCGTGTTCTCTGCGATTAGGTTGTACCAATTCTTCAGAAAAATATTTAATTAAAGTAATATTTTAAAAACGAAATATAATTTCAGTGAAGCCTCACTCACTTTTAGTAAACACGAGCGTTGCTTAGCCGTCATTGCTGCCCACTCAGAGCTCCTAAATGCTTTGTTTGCAGCATCGATACCACGCTGTGCATCATCAGCATTCATGTTTGGAACGGTGCCTATAACCTGTCCATTAGACGGATTTCTGACCTCGAATGTTTCACTGCTTAGGGCATCCACCCAGTTGCCGTTAATGTATGCCTTTGACTGCATTAATGAGGACATCTTCCGTGTGAAGCTGAGTATTTTAGTCTTCTGCTGGAATGCAAAAATGTAACGCTGCATCTTAAAAACAGACATCGAAATGAAAGACTTCGGGTAAAACAGTATTGATTTTTTCTTTCACACCCAAAAAACCCGTTTAAAGTATTTAGTAGAATGATACGACTATTTTCAGGTTTTCCTACTTTCATCCAGTTTAATTTGTTCACTCTTCTGATTTAAAGCAATTGAAAACAATTTATTTTCCGGCGTGTCATTTCGGTCACTTCGGTGAACAACAACGGTTTCAGCTGATTGCAAGAATTTGAGATAAACAAAATAAATATATAGTATATATTATTCATCTATTAAATATAATATAAAAATGTATTAATTATTGTATTATTAAATTATAAGCAAAACAATTAATTTAAAAAAATCGTTTTGTTTTTTAGTCTTTTTAGTGGTACTTTTAATGCCTCCTCTCCGTTAGAAATTTAACAGTCTGTGCGTTTTAACAGTCCGTTGAATAGCCGGAATATCAGAGAAATAAATAATGAAAAAAAACTAAGTGATTAAAATTACATAAATATTACCAAACAACAAAATACAAATTTTTTACTTTTTCCATCTAATAAAAACATTTAACCATAATTTAAAATTTTTTAAATTAAACTAAAATTTAAAGGTTATTAATTTGTTCAAAATAACAAGACTTTTTAAACTACTTTCAAATACTTTACTTTAAAATTTTTAAAATAATATCTTTTACACTATAGACACATATTTTTACAGACAAACTAATTTTGGAAAAAATTGTAATAAAAAGCAAATATTACGTATAATAAAAATAATTTAATTCAATGCAGCATCATTCCTGGAACAAACGACGAATTGATCACATGCATGATACAGAATGAATGGCTTCGTTTAAACAAGTTATGTTAAGGGGATTGAATCCTGCGATTCGCAAAAATATATGCTTTTCTTCAAACACCAAACAAGCTAAACACCAAACGTACATAAATAGAATGTGTACATTATACATACATATTATACATACATATTGTAAATAAACTTAAACATATTCTGCTGGGAACAAAGCCAAAGAATGTAGGAGTTTCTCATCGCGTTCATTTACAATAAATGCGAATATCCATATATCATATACATATATACTTGTGTGCGATATATAATGTGGCACAAAGAAATATGCAACTTTTGCACTGAAGCAAACTTCAGATAAACTTGTTAGTTTGCATTTTTCAATGCTTAATATCTTTCCATTTGTATATCTCTCTTCAAGTTGCAAGCATTAAAACAGAAAGCCAGCGTCGAGTACAGCTTTAGTATATATTTGAAAAGTGCAGCAGACGTAATATTTATTAAATTGTACTTTAAAGGTGAGTCAAATATATATTTTTGCTTAGACAGATTAGA
Organism: Myopa tessellatipennis; assembly: GCA_943737955.2. Lineage (NCBI taxonomy): Eukaryota > Metazoa > Arthropoda > Insecta > Diptera > Conopidae > Myopa > Myopa tessellatipennis. Next base: position 42,538,270 of record OX031314.1, read on the forward strand.
AGCCGGTGAATTAATCAACTTTTGATGATGTTTTCAATTTGAGTTTCGTTGCAATGTGATAGAAAGAAATAATGAATCTGTGGATAGAATATTTGGATGTTGTTACATTTAACTGGGAAGCAATCGACAATCGAATGGTCATATAACCATACATCATAACTAACCATTTTAATATTTTATTAACCACGTGATTTCATTGGTTTGATATACATATATATTTGATATGATTTGATATTAGTAAGTATACCAGATATGTACGATATATATGTACATACATATATTTAAAAAAGTGATCTAGTGATGCATAATGGCAATCTAAACAAAAATGAAAAGGAAACTTAAATAATAAAAAGGATTCTTCTGTGGTTTTGTAAATATTTTTTTGCAACAGTTCTAAAAAGACTATTTTTTTGCTATAAAATGTTAATCTTAAACTTATATGAAATGAAAAGCTGTGTATATTTGTCTACATTTACGTATGTATATTTACGATAGTTATTTTGTGTTGATAATATTTAGGTTGTATGTGTTAAACCTTAAAAAGTAATTATGATTTTGGGCTCAAATTATTTGAGAATCGTGAGAACAGTTAATTTTTTCATTTATCTGCATACGTCCATTTTGGTTGAGGCTTTGATGCACGCATCGTGATGATACGTCTGACACCGGCCAGTGAAAGAAAGTGACATCTATCAATATTTAACGTAATATTTTCAGTTGAACGAAACACAATTCGATAAAAATTGAAATATGGATGACAAACAATTCTCAGGAAATAGTCTAAAAGTAACTGTTGGGGAAGACGTTTGCGGTGGACCTGGATTAAACTCTGCAGAAGGAACAATTAATCGTGAGCTATACACACCAATTTCAGAAGATATACTATTGCCTCCAGAAAAAACTGTTGACCATAGTAACCAGGAAGACGGAGCAAAGGGTATGCATATTTAAGTTTAAAGTATGTAGTATAATGTCAATTGTGGTATCTAAATCAGAGCGTCGTGTGTTGCGTTGCTGTCAAAATAAAATTGGAACACGCGTCTAATGGAAGTGACTGAAATAAGCAACGCACTGACGAAGAGCATTCGAATTTTCAATTTTGGTATGCGCTACGAAGTGAAGTGTTGGCGGTAACGCAGAAATTTTGATTTAGCGCAGCGTCATCGTCAAAGAAGCATGAAACAACGCAACGCACGACGCACTGATTTAGGTACCAGAGTAATGTAATATTTCTTTTCTGTCCTAACTGGGATGTGAGCAGCACACCACATCTTCCATTCTTTTCTAAATCATGGTATCGAATCTCATGCATACTTCTGTAGATTCTGTGCAAGGTTTCGTTCGCATCTTGGGTGCTCAATATTTAAATAGCTGCTTCTTTCATATTTCTTAATTTAGTTTAGTGACGTTGCAGTATGTTGTGTGTATCTATCTATTCTTTCTTGGGCCAACAACAATTCTATAATATCCACAATTTTCGTAGATATACAGATAGTTTGTTTTCTTCGGGACAGACAATACTAAATACGTTCACTTTTTACTTTTATTGTATTACTTATTTAAGTGCAGATACTTTATGGTTTCAATCACCTTTAATTTAATATAAATTGAAGTAAATTTGCTTAGTATACACATGAAATATAACAATTAATTCACAAGTTTGCTTAATTTTACACAAGTATTTTCGAGCAGCAGGAGGGGGGGGGTGTTATGAATGAAAATATTTAATCACATTAATTTGACTTTGAATGTGCCGCTATTTCCGAGTCTATTGTAGTTATTTTCTAGTCTGAGCGACATTAGGAACATATTTTAGCATAAGTAAATACATTTCAGTAGTACATATAATCTAACTACATACATATGTATGTATATAAGAATACGCTATTCATATATTCGTTTAAATAATACTTTAATGGCGAGGTTTAAGGGATTAGCTCCCTGTGAATCCCCGTATTGACTTATATTTTGAAAATTTAACATTTACAATACTAAATAATACATTACCTTCTGTAATTCTCTATTCCGATTTTTTATCAGACGTAGCAAAGGACTTAAGTATTAAAACAACAAAACTTGAGAACGGCGACACGAAAATGGTTCAAGAAGAAAGTCTGAATAATGATGGTGCCGATGAACAAATGCTTGGTACTGATGACAATGAGAAATTGGACCCAACCCGCGATGAGGTGAAATTTATTAAAGCAGATCACCAAAATGGTGATGCAAAAATTGATATCGGCGCTGTTAATGGAAAGGTACGTGTATTGTGCCTGCATTTTTACTATTGATAAAAATAATATTTTTGTATATGTACATATATGTTTTAAAAATTGCTATCATTTCAATGATGCATAGGATAACAATGGGGTGAGAATAGAACTTTCTCTAAATTTAATATTACTTAACGCTTAATTAAAATTTTACATATTTTTAAAGTAAATTTCAATTAAAAATGGAAATAATGATCTATTCACAGACATTCACAGGGATGACTAAAGAGGAGCTCATGAAATACGCGAATGATCCTTTCTGGGTACGTTTGCGTTGGATATGCTTCATTGCATTTTGGGCTACTTGGCTGGCTATGCTTCTTGGCGCCATACTTATAATCATACAAGCACCAAAATGTGCCGCTCCTGAACCCTTGCCTTGGTTCAAACAGGGTCCACTGGCTAAACTAAAAACCGTCGATGCAGCTGAAACTACCGACTTGCAATTGGTCCAGAAAATGCATGCAACTGGTGTCATCTATGAACTACCCGCTGAGTTGACGTACTCGGTTAAGGAGCCAGCTGTAGAGAAAAAGATTACAGATTTGATTGCCAAGTACAAGGATTCTGATGTAAATGTAATATTGGATATTACGCCGAACTATGTGAGCGAGAAGTCACATTTGATGCAGCAAGCGTTAGTCGACAAAGCAAAACGGTCGGCCTTTATTTGGGTGGAGCAACCGAACGTGCCAAACAACTGGCTCTCAATTGTAAATGGGACAGCGTGGTCCGAGGTGCAGCCTGGCAATTACGTTCTATCCCAATTTGGCGATGGCCTGTATGATTTACACATGAATGACACGCTGGTTAGGAAAGAGCTTCTGGAAGTCCTGTCTCATTTGTTGGGTTTGGGTGTGAAAGGTTTTCGCCTAAAGAATACCAAATTCTATCTGCTGACTAAGCACATTGAGAATGAAGTACCCTCTGATGATCCCCGCTATATTCACACTCAGTATGGTTTTTGGACTCATACACAGACTTCTTTCCAAGATGGACTTGGAGATATGCTATTTGAGTACTTGTCGGTAGTTAAAAATATCTCTAATGATGCTTTCTTTTCTGTCGCCGACGACATTATGCGTCCAGAAGTATATAGAACGAAATATGGAAATATTGCCATTGACCTTCCTATTTATGGTCGTTTTACACAAGCCCTAAGTTCGCCACAAGACAAGCAGTTGTACACCGAATTGCAGAGTACTCTCAGTGCTGTTGGTAACGGCACCTGGGTACAGTGGAATTTCGGTGATTTCAATGCCGATAGTTTGGTGGATCCGTCGGCGTTTGTATTGCTCATGTCGCTCTTGCCGGGTGTGCCTGTTGTTCCCGCAGATTCGGCAGCATTCAACAATAAATCGAACGAAACCTATAAAAATATGGAACAGTTGCGTTCGACTCCTTCCTTCAAGTATGGAGACTTTGAAATGTATCCGTCAGGCGGCGGATTAACAGCCTACTCCAGGTAAGTGTACAAAAAAAAAAAAAATAAATTGCAACATCAATTATTCCAAATACTAACACATTTCCTAAAATCGAACCTAATGCTTACGGAAATTGTTGTTACCTAAGGCAAAAGTAAGCATATTTATACACTCTACTATACGTAATAGATATTTCACAAAATCATGCATTTATTTTGATTTGTCATTATTTCACTTTCACAGAATAAAGTCTGGGAATCCAGGATACTTTGTAGCTTTTAATCCTACAAATGTAACACTTGCGGGCAACTACACCAATATTGGGTTGCCTGACAAAATGACTGTGGATGTCATCAGTGATAATTACAACGTCACCGATGTGAAGTAAGTTGGGACTCGTACAGTATTGTAATTAATATTTGATATTAATGCGGGTTTGATTTTACAGAGCCAAAGTCATGACTGACTCCATCGAAGTGTCTCCATACTCAACCGTTATTCTTACTTATGTCCCTGTTAAGTCAGGTTAAATGTCTGTCCATTAGCGATGGTATTACGATGCGGTGGCTCTACCTACCGTACAAGTTAAAATAATTGTAATGTAGCCACATTACGAAATTACATAACCATTAACATATTGCGTATATATAAATATAAACAAATTTAATATTTTTCTTGCAGTGGTTATTACAAAATTCATTCAAAATAAATAAGTTTGATATGCAATTCAAATATTTGTTTTAAATACTTCGTTTATTTGATTTTTGGAATTTTGCTTATAAAAACCGGCAACTCTTTTGTTTTATATAAATGTTCTACTTATAGTAATAAAGGAGTTTTGTTTTTTATACATTATGAAAGTGAAGCATTATTCGCATTATGGTCGGTCGCAGAAACCAACCCATTCCCCCAAGTATACAAAATCTATATTCTGAGCAGATTTCGGACATTTCTGTCAACTGGACATTAAAGCAGTATTTTAATAAATATATTTAATATAATCACAAAAAGCACATGCGAGAGTGTAGAAAATTGTAAAAAGAAATACAAAAAAAGTACAAAGATCGAACTAGAGAATCGATTTGACGATTTGTTCTTGATTTTCAATGTCTTTCTTCATTAGGTTTGCTTGTGTCTCTATTTCTGATTTATTCATTTCTAGTTTGGATTTAAAATCATTAATTTCCGAGTTGACCATTTGTAATTCCTTTAAATCATCCACAAACGACTCAAATAAATTCCACCAGGATTCTAAAGAAAGCGATTCTATTGGCTCCTGTATTTGAGGCATCTCCGTCACTTTTGTTGTTTCGACAAGAAATGTTTCAATATCTGACATAACTTCTTCCAGTGTAGGTGCTGAGGGATGTGAAATCGATGTGTTTTTAACTTTGGACTTTTTAAACATCTTTACAGACAGTAATTTTAAGGGACCTTCTGTAAACTTTACTAAATTTTTATAATTTAGTGATATTAGAAACAAAGAAACGTCATAAAATAATTGTTTGCGTGAACAATGTTGCCATATTAACTGAAATTGATTTCGTTGATATTAAAAACAAATTTAGGAGATACAATTTGTTATCCCCATCCCATGCTTTTAATTTTAAAAAAACTTTAGTTTAATAAATCAATTATTGATAACGAGCTTGAAAAGAGGGTTTCCTGTGGAACATATCGGGGCCGTACAACACGCCCAAATTTTTTGTTGTTTTTGGCACTAACATTTGGAAATTTAACTGCCAATATCTCCTAAACTATAGCTATAACTATAGATATCCGGTTGGTATGGATGACGTTCTAAAGATACTTAAAGCAACTTCCATTTATGTAATATAATATTTTACCAAAAAGCTTATATTTCTCGAGAAAAGCGCAATTTAGTTTTTAATACTTTTTGGTGAATTCAATAATTATTTTTCTAAGTAAAATATGTAATCAACACATATAATTTTATAAATCCTAAGAAAGAACAGATCATTAGCTTTCTACAGAAATTTATTTGACCATGATCAATGTAGGAATTTGGGAGAAATTGGATGTTAAAGGTCGCCACAACGTAAGTATGTAAGTATTTTTTTGAATTGTACTACACATTTTTTTAAATATTCTTACTATACATCAAAAATTTTAAATTGCGCTTTTTTCGAGAACTATAAATTTTCGGTAAAATATCATATTACATAAATTGAAGATACTCTAAGTACTTTTAGAACGGCACCCATACCAACCCAATATCTGCTTTGGTTTAGGAGATATGGGCAGTTAAATTTCAAATTTCAAAAGGCTATAAAACCGGAACCGGAAGAAGAATTATTTGAATGCGTTTGAATTCTATCATTCTTGTTGGCAGCGTCGATGAGAAAAGCTTTCAGTCATGACTCGTACCTAAATTGCCAAAAGCTTTAACTAGCTATTGCTACCGAATCGAAACATTTTGCGACAGTTTCTTTGTTCTGCATTCGGCACTACTTTAAATATGACATTTTCTCCAATGGCTGGCAACAATTCTAAATTCATGCTAAACGGTAGCTTTTTTGTTATGCTGAGATTATTGTCCGATTTTATTGATCATTGTGAGGAAAATTATTGAATTGTTTGGCTCTGAAGTGGTTTTTTTCTAAGTTAAATCGTCACAAATTATTGAGTGAAAGATTGAGTTTTCACAAATGCTACCATATAATTACACAACACGAACACCCGATTTGACTACCAGAGTTGCACTTCTCAGAAGTTTCCTATCTTATTATCTTTGTCTCATAAGATGACATCGATAATGACAATTTAAAATTATAGCGATTTCCTCTACTCGCTAATTTATTTACAATAATAATTACAAAACAAAACAATAATACATTTAAAATCCGATATGGTTATCACGTACGTATGCCTCGAGCTCAAAACTCCCAGAAGATGGAAAACAGGAAGTTTTCCATTTGTAAGACGCATGACCGTCAGCGAACACCTGAGACTCTCTGACGTGGAGATGGCGCTTGAATCGACTAGGTCGCCACAAAATAGCATCTACACTGCCACCTACACATGAAATTACCAGCCAAAATAACTCGCAATTTAAAAGAACAATTTAAATTAAAGCAGAAATTCAAAAGCCATTTTGAAAAAAAAGTGATTGCGAAGAAAAATTGATTTACTAGAGAAATATAAAGAATACAATAATTTTTGCGGAAAATTAAAAAAAGCATAAATAAAACCAAAAAAAAAGTGAATTACTAGAGAAAATTAAGAATTCAATTCTTTTCGCGAAAAATTATAAAAAAAAACCAAAGAAAAAGTGAATTAATAGAAAAAAAATAAAGAATACAAATTGTTTCGCGAAAAATTATAAAAAAACCAAAAAAAAGCGAATTACTAGAGAAAAGTAAAGAACACAATTCTTTTTGCGGAAAATTATAAAAAAAACCAAGCGATTTATTTGATAAGAATAGAAAGAACAAAACAAAAACGAATTATACTTGGTAAGTTGAATTCATTTCAACAATACAAGTCCACAAGACAAGCAATTCCGTTTTAAAGTTCGCTTCATTTTCAGGTTTTCCTGCAGAAGGATGAAATACTTCAATGACTTGAACATCAAGTGCCACTGGTAGAATATATAATTTTCGCACTCCTCAACAATCTATACATCGTTATGGAGTATACTTACCATCTCCTTTTCATCGGGAAATGATCCACTGGCCGCCAGCACCAACTGCTGTTAAGATGCGTAAAGAATTGCGTTTTTCTATTCCACTCGTCCCGATTTCCCCATATTAAATAAAGACAAATTTCATTGTTTTCATTTACATTATTTAATTTAATTTGTGTTTCATTCCAACACATGTATGTATGTTATGTACATACAAAAAGAAGAAAAAAAAATAGAATTTTCATGCATTGCACGAATTGTACACTTTACAATTAAAAATTGTAAAGGCATAAAAGCTTTTTTAACGTTTAGTCATCTGTTGTATGGCATTCCCATGCTTCAGTATTTCAAGATAAATTTAAAAAATGCATAGCAAATTTGAAATCAGTAGCTCAACATTTGGCCGCAAATGACTTTGCGATGTTAAATAAATATTAACTGTTGCCAGTTGGACGCGGATTTTCGTGCCCCACAACCAGTTTAAGAGTATCGAAGAAGTTGATCGATTGTGTTGCGCTAAAATTAGTTGTAAAAGTTAAATGAAAATTAAAAAACTTACAGATTTGTACTCATTGCCAAACTTACTCAAATCGTAGCCAATCAAAGCGGATAGTGCTTCGGATGGCATTTTAGTAACATTTTGTGGTTAATAATTTCTCCATTTGTATGATCCGTTGATCACGTTCCTCTTTGATAATCTTGTGGTTGGAATGATTTATTGAAAAAATTGTATACTATCTATATATATAAAATCCCTGTGTCGTGTCTGTCTGTTAGCAAAATATGTCCGGGACTTTTTTTGGACTTCCACATCACTTAGAAACCTGACATTTTTCACAGATGTTCCTGGGCATCTAATATTGATGAGAAAAATTAAACGGCTTCTCCATTTTTTGCAAAAATCCCATTGGGAGGAAATTTATATTTTTTTCCTAGATTGTGGTGATTAATTTGTCAGATTTTATTATGAAAAATTTAGTAATATTTTTTTTTTAATTAATTGAGCTAATCTTGATTCAATTGTGACTACTACATTTGGAACTAGAATGATTGCCAGCGATATTTTAAACTACTCGAGTACAGTCAAGCCTTTCACTACAAGCCTTTGCCCACCATAACGAAGATACTACTAGAATCAATGAAGAAGTTCTTAATCTCTTAATTGGTGAGGCCACAACCTATCTCAGCAACGATTCTGCCGATTCTGATGACAAATCTGAAAGGGACATGTATCCTATCGAATTTTTAAATAGAATTTAAAATCCTATCGAATTAATAAATTTAAATCCCTCTGGAATGCCTGCCCAAAAACTGAACTTGAAGATAGGGTCAATAATTACGCTACTTAGGAATTTACACGAAGAAAGGCCTTTGTAATGGCTCCCGCCTAGTAGTCCCAAGATTGTCAAAAAATTTAGTCATTTGCAATATTCTAACAGGATCTTTTCAAAGATGTACAGCATATCCCAAGGATCCCAAGTTTAAACCTTCTGTCCGTAACTAGGTCTAGCAAGATTTCAAAAAATTTTCATGGAAGTAATTAACTTAAGTTGTTGTTATTATCTTCTTTTCTAATAGATGCCACATAAAAAGAAATGTGAAAGGAAAATAAATTAATTGAAGTCAAACAAGGTGGCGGGGCGAAATACCATCTATGCAGTCTATTTCTCACAGAAGGAGAATCAGCTGCAAGAATGATGAAGTCTGCAATAGGTTCACGAAGAAATTTTTATGGAATATTACCATTAAATCGTATGCCATTAAATGTACGGAACCAAACGGTAGCTTCCGATAAACAGTGGAATAATTTCTGTAAAGTTACTGGCTTAAAATATAATGAAAATTACGTCACGAGAGATGACTTAAAAAAACGACGATATGGGACGGTTCCCATATCAAAGGTTCAATAATAAAAATTATTCATAAGTTTTGGCCCCCGGTTTTGAAACTGAATTCCTAGGAGGCATTCAAAGGTTCAAAAGACAAAATTATGACCTCGTCCGAAATACAGGAATATTATAAAGATTTCCGAAAACATAATGTGAAATTCTGTCTTATTCTCGCAGAAGGAGAATCAGCTGCAAGAATGATGAAGTCTGCAATAGGTTCACGAAGAAATTTTTATGGAATATTACCATTAAATGGTATGCCATTAAATGTACGGAACCAAACGGTAGCTTCCGATAAACAGTGGAATAATTTCTGTAAAGTTACTGGCTTAAAATAGAATGAAAATTACGTCACGAGAGATGACTTAAAAAAACGACGATATGGGACGGTTCCCATATCAAAGGTTCAATAATAAAAATTATTCATAAGTTTTGGCCCCCGGTTTTGAAACTGAATTCCTAGGAGGCATTCAAAGGTTCAAAAGACAAAATTATGACCTCGTCCGAAATACAGGAATATTATAAAGATTTCCGAAAACATAATGTGAAATTCTGTCTGATTCTCACAGAAGGAGAATCAGCTGCATGAATGATGCAGTCTACAATAGGTTCACGCAGAAATATTTATGGAATATTATCATTAAATGGTATGCCATTAAATGTACGGAACCAAACGGTAGCTTGCAATAAACAGTGAAATAATTTCTGTGAAGTTACTGGCTTAAAATATAATGAAAATTACGTCACGAGAGATGACTTAAAAAACGACGGTATGGGAAGATTATAATCATCATTATAAGAAATCAGGATGAGGACGGTTTCCATATAAAAGGTTTAATATAATAAACTTTATTCATAGGTTTTGGACCCGCTTTTGAAACTGAATTCCTAGGAGGCATTCAAAGCTCCAAAAGACAGAATTATGACCTCTTCCCAAATGGAGGAATATTATAAAGAATTCCGAAAACAATGTGAAATTCACACGTAATAGCAAGGATGACAACTACATTTTGTTGGCATTTGCAAATGATCAAATGGAAAATCGTAAATCATAGGTTAGCGATTAAATATACGATTGCCATTAGCATTACTAAATATGTATTCGATTTTGAAAATCGGCACAACGGCATTACTTATGCCAATTTATTAAAATCTGTATATGTGTTATTCTTAAGAATTTCTGTGGACAACATCCTTTTCCTTTCACCCTCTTGAAAGAATGGAAAAATATTGATATGGAATGGAATATTTGAATTGAAATTGGATATATGAATGGAATATTGAATAAAATATGGATCGTAGTATATTAAGTATACTTTTTTCCCGCAAACACTGTATTCAATGAGTTAAACTGAAAATGAAAACTAATTTCTTTATAATTTTTTTGTCAACAATGCAAACACTTCAACAGAACTTCAGAAAATGAGTCGACTCCGTAGAATTCTGAAAATGGTTTCAATTTCCGATTCAAGACTAGATGAGCAAAGAGAGAATAACTGTTATCAAATAACAGTTTGATTGGTAGAGAGAAAGTCACGCAGAAATCTATCGCGCATTGTCGAATATTCTGTCCATGCGATAGAAAAAGAACATGTCCATGTCCAAAAAAACACTGTTTTGTTGCGATGGTTTGCGCAGACGTGTGCTTGTACCGAAGTGCATTTGGGAGTTCGCCGAGAAAGTGTTGAAGCACATCGAACAGCGTCAAAAAATAATTTACTGTACAAACCTTATAGAAGAATTTTGCTTTTTGACGCTCGGTGTTATGACGTTTCGATGGGATCGATTCTATTTTCTCACTGATGTCGAGCTTACGCTATTTTTTTCGGAAATGTGTTGCTACTCTTCGTCGAAAATAATGAAGTGGTGCTAAATTCTTACACAAAATGTAAACAAAAAGGCTATGTTTTTGATATGCAAACAAACGAAAATTGCAATCCCGAAAAAACAACGTCTGGCGTATTCATTTGGGCAATCTTTTTTGACGCATGGAAGTTAAAGTAGCATTATCCGTGAATGTGCCAAATATGGGCGTGATCCGCCCACTTTTAGATTACACAGGCAAAAGAGGGTTATATTGTTAAATATATAAACTTCCTGAATAAAAGTTTAGATAACAACTTGTTTTACAAAAAAACATTATTACATTAAAACTGGGTGCGGTCCGCCCACTTTTACACTACATATACAGTATAGCAGTATGAAAAAAAGTTTATTACCACGGAAATAAAGTTTAAATGAACACAATTATAAAAACAACTAAGCTAGTTATTTTGTTTTGAAAAAGGTAATGACCACGCCTACTATTTATACAGAGGCGTAGCTAGGTCTCATGGAGCCCGGGACGGTTAATCAACTTGTAGCCCCAAAAATGCCTAGAATGCAATAAGTCGATACTTGATTTCCACAACTGCCGCCCCCGACATTGTGCCGCCCAGAGTGGACCGCCACCCCCGCCCCATCCTAGCTTCGGCACTTTTTTTAAAACTTAGGTGTAGGGTATTTAAGATTCGGACAGGCCGAATATAGCTTTCTTACTGGTTTTGTATTCATTTACATATTTTTGAAGTAATTAAACTACATATTTATAACAATTATATGCATAAAAAATGTATAGATAAGCGAAGCAAAAATCTTCATATCACCAATCCTTTAGTATGATAAAAAATAATATATACCCAATGTGGGAATATAATTTCCTCGTGATTCTGATTATTACACTAAACAATTTTGTCAATTGCATGCATGTTGTCTATCGGAAGTTCGTATGTTTATCGATTTCTTTTTCATTCCGTTCCAAATGTTTGAAAAATATTTATTGAAACATTTGGTGGCATGAAATATTCGGGCTTTTTATTGGAGGGCACATTAGACTCTTTTTCCATACAAATATTTGCATGCATATAAAATTTAAATAAGTATTTCATCGTAGATTCAGCAATTCTATTTTGGAAACAACTCGATTCTATATAAAATCTATACAAATATATAATGTACATACATACCTACACACTATATAATATACTATTACTATTTAACAAGTTTGAAAAATGCATGTAGTAGTCAAGTAACGAGAAACCTTACGAAACATTAATTATTTTTGCAAAAATATACCCAATGCAAGTCAATTAAATCTGTTCATTGTGTTCGAATATACTTTGAAACACATTGTGAATTTCGTTTATCATGTCACTCGCCAACATGCTGCGTCCATGCTTCCTAAATGCCGCTGCATTGCACTGCTTGACCAGGAAACTGGCAGAGAAGGCTGCAAGGAATGCCGGATTCGATTGATTAGATTCTAACGACCAATTGAAAAACGTCGCCAGAGTGCCGCAAAGCACATCCCCCTGTCCACCGCAGCGTCTTCCAGAGCCTCCACTTGGCAATGTATAAACCTCCCTGGTGCTCGTTATGTGTATTTTATCTTTGGCACTCTTTTCGAGCACAATAACACCACCACCCAATCTTGCCATTCTTTCCTGAATTAAGTCACTGTCTTCGCTAAATAGACGGCGAAATTCGATGGCGTTGGGTGTAAGAATCACGTTGCGATAACCGCTGATTATATCAATATCATCATTAAGTATAGCCAAACCATCGGCGTCAATGATCATAGGCTTGTTCAGTTTTTGGCACAATGCCATAAGCGACACTGCAGTTTTTAGTATTTTTGGATCTCGCCCAAGTCCAGGACCTATGACCTAATTAATATTTATGACAACACTTTATTCAGTTTTTTTGTTTCATTGAATTCATACTTTACCACTACATGCAATCGCTGCATCCACGGTTCAATTTGTTCAAGCGCATCTTCAAGATCTAACAGCGGATGTACTATCAGTTCCGGACTATATGACTTAATAACCACCGCTGCCTCGCGTTGACAGAATACGTGCGCAAGGTCTGCTCCCACCTTAAGTGCACTCAATGCCGCAAAATAAGGTGCTCCAGTATATTCCAGAGAACCACCAATGACTCCAACACGTCCGTATTGTCCCTTATGCTTGCAATCGCTGAGTTTTGGAATAATAGAAGATTTCACCAGTTTAATAAGTTTGTTTGGCTGGACAGGGATCTCAATAAAGTCACTCATAGTCTTCGCGTGTGTCAAAGCCTTGAGAAAACATGAAACTACTAGCAGTTTCGTGTTTAAATAATAATTGACTGAATATTTACGAGCAAATGCAAAGTGCATTTCTATGTGTTCTTAACTGTACACATCGCAACATAGATTACATACAAGGAAACTTAGAACAAAACAGCTGATTGATGCATGCAAAATTTGCCATAGATTGGTTCTACAAAATTCGCTATAAACTTTGTTTTACACATTATAAGAAGGTAGAACAGCATGCGAAATTTTGCCAGGACGTGCAGATTTTGGCGATGGTGGTCAAAGGGAGGACGAAATCGATAAGTCAGCCGTGTTTATCTGTGAACAGTAGAATGCTGTATTGGTAGAAACGATTTCATTATTACGGGATTTGACACTTTCTAAGGAATTTTATTAACTCTTGTGAAATTTCTTTTGAAATTAGTTTCCTATATCTCCTTAACTATAGAAGATATCTAGTATAAATATATACCGCTAGAAAGACAAGTTAAATATCTTTCATTTATGTAAATAAAGATTTACCGGAAAATGCATATTTTTGGAGAAAACGCGTTTTTAATATTTTTAGTACTCTCCGCCATATTAATAAAGTAAAACATGCAATTAACCTACATAATTTTGTAAAAAATAATAAACTAGAGGTCATTACCTTTCCACAGCTATTTTGTTCGACATAGTTATTGAGTATTTAATTTTTAGGTTTTTTGCGATTTTTCTAATAATTATGATTTTTTTTCTTTTACATTTAAAATGCATTTTATCCTAATATTCTGCACCTATTCTAATGTTATATATATGTATAGAAAGACAAAAGATTTTACTTTCTTATAATTGAGATAAATATGTAGCTTAATAAAACATATTTAAAAAATAATTGATATAAAAACTCTTATTAAAAATTTAAATTTAAGTTTTCAAGAAAACTGAACCCTTTTCTGTAAAATGTTTTTTTAACATAAATGAAGGACAATTTAAATAGGTTTTAAACGATATCAATAACGTCTCTTATAGTTTAGTAGAAACAGCCTCGAGATTTTCAAACTCCAACGGGCTATAGCTCGGAAATCATGTGAGAGCGATGACATCTGATGTTGATGTTAGAGTCAGCATTAAAACCAACATCAACATCCACATCTAAAACAAAAGGGAACATATTTATGACGGGCATGAGGCTCCAATATTGTTGTTGTAGGTGTAGTTTTTGGCGCTGACCCCAACAACAACAAAAGTTGATCCCGGATTTAATTGGGGTCAGAGTTATAACCTTTTGAACTTTGAAATTTAACCGCCGATATCTTTTAAACTATAACAGATATGCGTATGATATTAGTACCGTTATAAAGGTATTAATAATATCTTTTATTTATGTTAAATATTATTTTGTCGAGAATCGTTTATTTTCGAAGATAAATACAATTTTAAATTTTTAGTACTATATTTTTCTATTCATTAATTTTTTTTTAAGTAAAATGTTTAATTAACTTACATAATTATTCCAATATAAATATAGTAGAGGTCCTTAGCTTTGTATAGAAATTTATTTCACCAGGATCGGTGCAGGAGTTTCGGAGAAAACGCATTTTAAAACGTAAGTACAACTTACTTTTTTTGAATCGTACTATTATACGGATTTTCAATAATACGACTCTACTGAGTTTACAACGTTGAGTAAATTGTTGAGAATTTAAATCGTGTCGGTTGTAACCGTTACTTGTAGCACTGCTGTTGTATTCTCTGTTGTATTTTTTGTGATTGTGATTGATTTTATTCGATAATCTGTAAAATGTCCGGAGATATTGCCAATCTTAACCAAATTTTTGAATTTTTCAACTATGAAGTGGATGGAACTGTGACGGAAGAAATAATTCGTACCCTTCAAGATTGGAAATTAATTCCACTTAACTTAAAATGTCCAAATGGTCCAAATCGCGCGATTTTTCATAAAAATTTTTCATTTTAAGATAAAGTCAAAATATTTTGTATAATATAGTAGTGAAATGTTGTAATGAAGAATATTAGCGCCGCAGGCGAAAAATGTTTATGAAAAATCGCGCGATTTTTCATAAAAATTTTTCATTTTAGGATAAACTCAAAATATTTTGTGTAACATAGTACAGGAATTATCTCCGCCATAATGAAATGTACCAGAGTTTCATAATTGAAAAAAATGTATAATAGTTTCCAATAGTCCAATAGTGGTTTCTTGTAAGTTTGAAAATGAGTTTTCTCCGAAATGCCTGCACCGATCTTCGTGAAATAAATTTCTATACAAAGGTAAGGAGCTCTACTATCTTCGTATTGGAATAATTATGTAAGTTAATTATACAGTTTACTTTAAAAAAAATTAATGAATAGAAAAAAATAGTACTAAAAATAAATGATTCTCGGCAAAATACTATTTAACATAAATGAAAGATATTATTAATTCCTTTATAACGGTACTAATGACATACGCGTATCTGTTATAGTTTAAAAGATATCGGCAGTTAACTTTCAAAGTTCAAGAGGCTATAACTCTGACCCTAATTAAATCCGGGAACAACTTTTGTTGTTGTTGGGGTCAGCGCCAAAAACTACACCAACGTACATAACAAGAATACAATTTTAGCCTCATGCCTGACGTAAATATATGCCAACAAAAGCATTTCAGCAACGGTAAACCTTCATTAGTTTCAGTAATTAATTGATTGGAAATTTGTTCTTCGCTTTCTTAAATATTTCACTATTTAAAAAAAGAATACTTTGTAAACCAACCCGTTTATTTAATGGCGGTTTGAATGACAGCAAACGACGGCGAACATATATATTTTTGTAAACATAATTTCCAATTTCCTAGTATAAAATTTTTGTATATAGTTTGTAAGATATGACGAATTCAAAAGATAAATCTGCAGCGAACCAACATTTCAACATTGAAAAGGCATCAAAGGCCAAGAATCCGATGGAGCAGCTAACAGGTGTTTTCCAATATGTGACGGCCAACACCGAATTCAACCTTTATTGCAAGCAAAAAACAGACATGGATCCAAAAACTCTAAAATGGGCATTCAAATTGGCAGAGCGTAATGTTGGTCCTTTTTACAAAGCGCTGGCAATGGGTTGGCAGCCAAAGATTAAACAGAATGATTTGAATAAGAACTGGGCGCGTTATCTTGTGGCGCTGGACAAGGAGAAGAAAGCTGTTGCTTATGCTATGTTCCGCTTTGATCTTGATTACGGACACAGTGTATTGTACTGGTGAGTAAGTAAGATACGAATGAACTATAGTTTCGAACTATTGTATATAAACATTTTTGTTACCTAAATTATTTTCCGGAAAGTTACGAGCTGCAAATTGAACCAAGCGCTCGGCGGCAGGGTGTAGGTAAGTTTATGATGAAGGCATTAGAAGACTGTGCCAAACATTGGCAGATGGAAAAAGTAGTGCTGACTGTTCTCAAAAACAATTCCACAGCGGTTCGCTTTTATAGCGCCATTGGTTACGGATCGGATGCGTCATCGCCGGATATTTTAGAAAATGCTGAATATGAGATTTTAAGTAAAATAATAAATTAGTCCACCTGTTACGAAGTTTTATAAAAGCAATGTTGTATTTTACTTGTAATGAATCTACACAATAATTTCAAGAATTTACTCGTAATTACAAAAATCGTTTTGCCTGTTCCTCCATATACTTGGCCATTCGTATATCTTTTGCGCTCAGACCACCGACATCGTGTGTCGACATTGTTACTTGCACTTTATTGTATACGTTGAACCACTCCGGATGGTGATTCATTTTTTCAGCAAGCATCGCAGCGCCCGACATGAAACTAAATGCTTGGTTGAAATCGCCGAACAAATATTCCTTGTATATAGCATCCCGGCCATTAACCATGGTCCAGCCAGCTTTTAATAAAGGTTGCAATAGATCTAAACGTTCCTGCTCTGTGAGTTTGGCCTAGAAAAGCATAATAATTATTTGATAGACTAGCTTCGATGTCCAAATCACTGCTGAATATATTAAAACTGTTAAAATAAATAAAACTGGATGAGATATTTTAGAATGAACTATTAAAATGCGTCCTTCAAATTAGTTTTAATAGTTAGAAATTTACAAATATTTTAAAATTGATTTTTTTATTTCTAAACGAGATGCAAAGGTACATAATATATTGTATTGTATATTTTTTGCTGTTATTTTGTGATAAAGTTCTTTATGTTTTCATTTTCACTCGCCTTGACTTCATATCTAACGCCGTGTGATCACAACCTGTTCGCTGACCTGGCATACCGAGTTTCAACAACTGTGAATACTTTCACTTAATGTTTGTTTGGCATTAAAACAAACTGATTTGTGTATGAATGCTTATCAATTAAAGTTTCACCTCTAGCATCTTTCGTATTAAGTAGATAAGCTAGAATCTCAAGTCGCATATAACAAAAAACATTAATTTAAGGCTGTTTCGCCCCCCATCCCCAACGCTCAACAAGTGTTCCCGGTTTATGCAGTTAGTTATTGATTTTTTGTTTCTCAAGTATACATATTTGGTTTAACAAATTTTTTACCATTTTTTTCCTAGTGGACTGTGTTGCCGATTTTACGCTGGAGGACACTGAGTAAAATCTGGAACTTGTGCTCTGATCCGCTGCTGCTCTCGCACCAGAGATAATGAGATAGGACACTTCGAATTCGCCGCTTAAAAAATCGGTTTGACGTCTATTTTTTATGAGCTGTTGAATTCATGTACACTATACGTGAGCGCTACCATGTTGTTGTTCTTGTTTTCTGTCTTTCAGTATGTTGAAAAAATCAGCTGTTTCATGTTTCACCACGGATTGGTTTAGTTATGAAATCAGCTTGGCTAGACGCAGTATCATTTAAACAGTTTCACTACTGGTATGTCGATACCATCGGCGGCTACACACTGTGGTTTCTCATTTGATTTCACAAGTCGTAAACACGTGATGCCAAAGTTTGTGTGAAATTGACTGAATATCCAAATGTTGGCCAGAGTGAGACGCGTTCGGCAAACTATGTTGTTCTTCTTTCGTTTGACAACTGCTTTCTTGTGTGCGTGCAAAGAAACTGAGAAGCAGGGTCTATTTTCAAAAATTCTCTACACTCGATACTAGAGTATGGACTTTTCTCTTTCTTCCTCATCTCTCTCTCAAGCGAACTGAATGAATCCGTTTCACAAGATACTGCGTATAGCCAAGGCCATTGGCTTTTAAAATATAAATTTCACCATATATAAACAAAGGTGGTGAAGTTTCCCAAACCTAAAATGGTAGGTGCGAACGGATGCTTGACCCCCCAAATGCATCAAAGATGTATGACAATACTTCATTTGCAAAAATATTAGAGAAGAAACGAAAAAATATAAATGCGACCATTCTGGATTTATTAATCGTAATTTTTTTTGTCAATAGGCGAACCACTTCGTATATGCAACAAAACATCAGCACAGCGACTACTTTATACCAAAGTAAAAATTAGAAATAAACAACCAATACTTGGTAAAATATGGAAGCATATATTAATTACCATTATACGGAACGGGGAGTTATGTTTTATATATTTTTACACATATAAAAAGGATAATATTTTTATTTATTTGTTTTGACGTTTCATAAACGAATCCCCGAAAAACAGATTTTGCATGCGTTCATGGGATCAATTTATTTTCGGCGAAGTACAAATTTTTTGCAGCGAAGTACAAGTTTTTCACAGCGAAGTACAAGTTTTTTGCACAAAATCACAATTTTTTATCGTAGTGTTAGTGAAAATGCCATTGTGTTTTGCGACGAATTTGAAGTGTCCTATCTCATTATCTCTGTCTCGCACTGAGATAGCAAGAAAAAGATTTGACTCGACTTGAATTGATATTGAATGGGGGGACTTTAATTGTACTACTTACCCGCTGGCCTTCATATCCCCCTTGAGGAAAATATATTGTGTATTACTGGTATTGGCAAAAGAAAGAAACCATGCTTTTGTGCTGAGTAATCGAGTCGCCGGCAAGTTGTTGAGATTTATTCCAATAAACGATGTACTTCTTTCGCTTAAATATGGTCTAATGATAGAGAGTATTTGATGAAATCTTGAGTAAATCATTTCGCTGATTTTATTTTATTTTATTCTACTTAATGATGTTAGCAAAATTGAAAGTTTTTGTGTTTATACAATAATAATACAGTACAGTGGCCGGTGTCAGACCGATTATAACTATGCGTGCATCACTCACGTTGATTGGTTGGCAACGAGAACAAGAGATAATGAGATAGGACACTTCGAATTCGCTGTTTCAACACACATGCATTTTGCTGAAATTTCACTAAACCTATGATAAAAAAACGTGTGCGCTGTCCTCTCATGTGTACTTCGCCACACAAAATCGTGTGCTTTGTCCTCATGTGTACTTCGCCGCACGAAGTGTACTTCGCCGCAGTATCGCATGCACGCATGTAATATTGATTTTAATGGGTGTTTTTTCGAAACGTCAAAAATATATTTAAGAAATTTATTTAAAACATGTTTATAGTGGGAATCGTATTTCAATATAACGGGAACTATTTATTGTAAATGCCGGAATTCTTATCAGTATACAGAGGGGAAGGATAAAAAATTGTTCTTCAAATGAAATCGAATGGTCGATGTTTTACTTATGACGTGGATTCGTGGCATGTGACATTTCCCAACCAATCACTGTAAGTGATGCATGCACCATGATGACAAGTGTGACATCGGCCAAGGCGAATGGAAATAAATTAGGATATACAAAATATACATATACTAAAGAGTAGTATATTAATATTGTGTGTCAATATTTAGTTTCAAGTAAATTAAAAGTATAGAAACATTCTAAAATTTATAAGAATTATTTTCTATTTATATTTTCGACTCATTTTTAAAATATTATCCTATTTTAGTTTAATGTTAAATAAAATATTTATTTATCTTATATTCTGCATGTAAATATTTCATATAATTTCACCAAAAAATTTTCAGTAAAAATTGAAAATAAATGACTATTTGTATTTATTTAATTATACATCTAAGAATGTGTGTATGTATATAATTTTGCACACAAACACACACTTTGTGTAGTCTTTTAATTACTTATTTGGCTTTCTATTTCCTCATTTTCTCCATTTCCATAGTAATCGTAGTCTGTCGGTAGTGTTGACGGTTTTCCTCTCAAAGTATCTGTCGCAATGCTTCTTCTGCTCGTTGAAGACAAATCGTTGAGAGTTCGTGGCGATGGAGAAGAGTCGTCTGGTCCAGTCTGGTCCACCTTAACAAGTGCTGCATTAGCAACATTGAGTGCTGTTGTTGTTCCTGTTGTTGTTGTTGTGTCAGCAGTACTGAATAAATAAGTAGGTTTAAAGAAAGTGCTACTTTCGATGGATTTGCCATCAGGATTTTCAGTGGATAGACCGCGCGTGGTAAGACGTCTTCTACTATAACGACTGCGGACGAACGGCTGATATGTCGAAGCTTCGCTGGCTAAAAATTACAAATTATTATTATTTGAACTCAGCAAGATGTGTACATGAAAAAGAAAAGAGTGTAGAATTATACCTACAGACAAGAAACAACATCAATCCAAATCCAATACAGTTCAGCAAGAGTACCTTCATCTTGTCGCTGGGTCTCCTCTCTAATGATGAAGACTAAATTCCGTTTTCATTCCGAGTGCGTTATTTATATACGAATGTCCCTAAAAATCTCGCTCATCGTAACTCTTATCAGTTATGGGCGTTTATAGGCAGGCTTCTTGTTGCTCTGCTTCTTGTTGCTCTTGAAATATATCGACATTTTTTGTGATATGGTTCTGCAAAAGCGAAAGTTCTACAGCTCTAGTGTTTTCAATTTCAAATAATAGATATTAATAATAATAAATGTCGTTTGGTTACAAAAAACAAAAAATAAATAAAACTAAAAACAATCCAATACACATGGGATATGAAAAATACTTTGAGTTCTTTGACTTTTACCATACACGCTTGTACAATGAAGGTTATGTACGAGTACTTCAACTTGAATGTTTATGAAATACATGCATGCATACGATATGTACGTACATATGTGCATATAGATATTGATACAGATTTATAGATACGTACATATCAAAGACTACATATTGGTACTACATTGGTACATATGTAGTTGGCATGGACACAGACTTAATAGTTGCCTATAAAAAGACTAAATATAAAGACTAAAATAAAAATACTATAGTAAATTGTTGATCACTTTAGATCTACATACATAGAATTGAACTCAGAGGTTAGATTTAGAAGTTGCTGAAACATATACTTAGATATAGAAACTGCTTATGTGTCTATACAAATGACTTTTCAATTTTATTCGAATGAAATCCATTGCTTGGAATTAATTTATGGCCTAATTATGATTTGAGTAACTCGATCGATGGTTTTGAGCGCCATACAATTGAAAGACATCTCGCCCAGGGCGATATCATTTATATTTTCAGTTAATAACAAAGCCTGAAATATAAATAATTTTAATAATAAGTATATAAATAATAAGTATTGAAAAGAATATTTTATTGGTTTCATTGTAGTTTTTCTTTATTGTAAACTTCAACTTTAGTGATGGATATTTTCAAATACTTAAGTTAATTCGAGCAGGTAGGGATTTTAGCTTAAATCGAATATAGTACATCCATTATTCTAGCGCTGTTTCTTCGCCTTTGCCCCCGAGGGAATTGGCGGTGGTGGTACATCGGGCACAGCGTGGTTTTTGTTCTTCGAAACGTTTTTTATGCTCTCAATGTTTGGTACGTCGGTGACAGAATCTGGAGTAACAGTATCAGCTGCGGCACTTGTCTCTTCGTCTTCTCCGCCGGGGCTCAGTGTGGAAGGAGCCACTGTTGGAACAACAGGTGGAGCCTGGGTGGGAGGTGTGCCGAATTTGTTGGGTGAAACAGCAGGACCATAAGCGTAATTATGGCTGGGGAAGTAGTCGTAAGGTGGCAAATATTGTTCGCGATATTCAATGATCGGGTCATAGATCACCGGGTACTGATGGTAGCCGTACGTTGGCAGGGACACCGGGCTTCCGTGCTGATTGGGATGATATTGCGGGAGTGGTACCAATGCTGGAGGCAATCCGAATTCATTGAGCGGAATGGGCAGCTTTTCGTTCGGCATCGCTTGAGGCTGCTGGTTTTGGGACACCGGCATCGTCTGTGGTTGTTGGCTTTGCGTCAGTGGCATGTAGTTCGGTACGTTCTGGTGTTGATCCGGGATAGTAGGATCGGGTTGTTGTTCATTTGGCTGATCTCGTGGTGCAGCTGGTCCAGGTGTTGGTTCAGCTGCATTTTGTGCAAATGGAAAGCCTGGGTAAGGAAGCTCTTGTGGATTCTCTTGCTGCGTTGCCCCTGGAAGTGGGTATTGTTGACTGTATGGAAGCGGATACGGCAGCTGGAAGGAGAAGGCGGCGATGGAGGCATTATAAGGAAGGAAATTATTATGTCTCGATGGTTACGGCGATAATTACCTGTTCCCTCGGGTGCAGACCGGGTGCAATAGCTTGGCCAAAGCGCACCAGCGGAGGACTGTAGAATCCGTATGGGTTGTAGGGACCGAAGGGGAAGTGAGCGACGCCGGGCTCATGTATGGTGGGCTGTATGACCGGGAAAGCGCGACTGGAGGTCAAATTCTCGTCGGTGGTGATGAGTGCATTGTATACTTTGGGCGTGCGACGCAAGGCGGCTCCGCAGCTGGTGTAACAATTGATGGCAACAACCAGAGCGATAAGTAGCTGCAAAAAAGCATTTAAAATCGTTGATCAAATATTTAATGGTTTACTAAGTAATTTTCTGCTTTCTGATATACTGCAGTTACTCAAACAACTGAAACGGAAACCACGATCACGAGCATCAGAAACAAATAACTCGGTTTATTTACAGATTTCTGCTTCAGTATCTATTTGAATATTTTCATATTTGCTGTGTTAAAATAGGGATTGGTTCGGTTCGGTGTTGTTGTTAGTAACGACGTAAGAACGAGTTCCTTAGTGTTTGAGTTTAATACAATAAATATAATGAATATGTATAGGAAAAATGATTAATGATTTCTTTGAATGTTCCCTTAAGTCGTTTAATGTTGGTACGATACGCGACCATTATAAAAGTGCTAAAAGGTGTTTTAAATCAAATTATAATAATATAAATCAATGATTTAATATTGTATGAAGACATCCTTAAAACTTCGACAAAGGGATCAACTACTACACTGAATTCTGTTACTTTCCTAGAAGTTGTTTAATTTTTACCCAGTATTGGCGACTACTAACTTTTTGCTGTCTGATTTCAGGCAGATTTGCATTTATTTGCATTTGATCTTAATTTCCTGTGACTTCGAGCGAACAACTGAGCTTGACATCGAGTCATTGAAGTTGTCAGAACTTTTGGCATATTTATTTGAACACTCGAGAGTCTATAAATCTAAATAAACCCAAGTACCAAGAATGGACTTTAATACACACACACTCACACACATACAAATGCATATATGTATATGGTTGGAATAACGTCGGTAATTTGCAAAAATAGACACACTTTGGTGCCAACAAACAACACTTGAGTAAATAAATGAGTAACATTTCACTTTTTCCACGCAACATTAACATGAATAAGAGATCAAAACGTGATTTCCAGTTGAGATGCAAAATAAAATTAATGAAACAGACTATAAATGCAATGGGGCTAAAAGATAAACGCCGCAGTTGCGCTACGGGATGTCAAACAGTTAGCTTCGGGTAACTATGATGGCTGTAGTGACTTCTAACGCCCACCTCTCTTTCCTTCTCCCTCCCTCTTTCCCTGCCTCTCCCTCGCTCTCTAAAGACAGCCGATCAACAGGAAATACTTAAGAGATAACAATATTTCGTTAACGTTGTTGTTACTGTTGTTGTTTTGGTCATTGTAAAGTAACTAAACTTAAATGCAAAAAAGCGTTTTTTGCTTGTTTGCTTTATCCACAAATGAATTTGATTTCAAGAGTTGGTTCCAGAGTGCTTAACGACATGGATTTAATCTAGGCCAATTTTGCAATAAAATGAAGCACGTATTGCTTCTGTGAAGTAAAGTGAAACCGATTGCAAGTTAAGGTGAAAGATTTCATAAACCAAAAGACTTACAAATGATTTCAGAGAGTTGTCTAAATATTAGAACAGTATTCTATAGAAGTACATACCATGTACGAATATAATATATACGAATATAAAGTGTGGGCCATCGGCTGGTTTCTTTTTGAACTTAATAATTAGTTTAATAAATAAATTAATTTAAAAATTAATTGAATAGTTTCTTTAAATTGAATGAAATAATTCAAAAAGAAACAAACTGATGGCCCACATTACATATTCGCTTGCACTAGAAATAAAAATTTAAAGGATGTGGTCACTGAAATAACACGTGGACAGCAGCGCGACGAAGAGAGAGAGAGAGAGAGAGAGGGAGGTAGAGAGAAAAAAAGAACTGTTAAACGCGGGTTTATGGAGATATTAAAATCAGCCGTCAGTTTGACTAGTTTTGTTATAGCAACATTGTTTATACACATTGTTTATAGACCTGTTGCGGGTTTCTGACAATTCTTTCATCTGTCTAAAAGCAACATTTTCGCATCGTTTCGCATAAAGACGAGTACTACAAATGGTTCAAAATGTAAATCAACCACGATACCAGGTCAACTCCAAGTGCTCCAATTTTACTCTGTTTATTTACGTGAATATTTTTTGACAAACAAACGCTTTTTTCTTGCTTCTTGTTTGCATACGCAACAACAGTTAGTTGATAGCTTTTGCGTGTCATGAGTTCCGCCTCACATCTTTCGCCCCCTTCGATTTACTTCGCGAGCATCATCGTTCACGATCTGATGCTAAAAAGATGATTGTTATAGTTTGTTGTTGTTGTCCCCCCTCGAATGGTTTCATGCCATTTCTTCATGTGGGAGTTTAAAGATAGAATTTTTTCTGGGTTTAGTTTTATTTACACTTTCACATTTGCGATTGCAAATGTACGGAGGAGTTGAATCGTGACATATTTCTTGAATGTCTCACAGAAACTAACTTTCTTATATCGATGGATATATACACATTAGTGATACATACATCTGTGTGCATATCTTCAAGTAGGACATGGATAGATCATATTTAAGTCTATGATATGATTTAAGATTCATTCTCCTTTCATTAACATGTTCATTTATTGGCCCAACCGAATCAAGCACGAATTTCATGTTCATTCAATGTTTAAGCAATGCATTTAGCAATGCTAAAGCCTAAAAATACATAAGCTCTTTGATGGATTCGAAGCCCAACCTTTGCATTCATGGTTTTTGGCTTCTTCTTCTTCTTCTGCTTCTTCCAGTGCAATCGATCACGTTCAGCAGTGTTTTGTTGTTGTTGTTGGTTATTCTTATTACTGCAACTTGATCCAAAGTCACACGATTCTGCATGCAATTTTGTGAGTTAATTATTATTCAAAGGATGTCACCACATTCGGAAAGGTATTTTTTAAACTCGATTTCTTTAGTTTTCGGATACTTGAGCTTGAGTTTTTTTTTCGCACGTTTCAGGATTACTATAAATTGATACACTTTTCAGTTTATAGGCTTTGAAATTCCCACTTGTTTATTTATTTTATTTCTTTTGCTCTCTTTCACAACCAAAAAACTAGGTTAGCCACAAAGTTGACAGGAATTTACAACAATTTTATTGTTTTCAAACCACACTTGAAATACTTGAGCACGTTTGACAGTTGGACTTTAAACGCGCACTGATCGCGTATGATTGAGCCAAATGTCGGGAGCTCAAACCTTTTATACCCTTTTACCGTTTACCGTAACCGCCACCATCGCCGTCGTCGTTGCTCCACGCTGCGTGTTGAGCGTTTGCGCGACTACAACAATAGTCAAATAGTCCAACAGTCAGCTGGACCCTCAACGTGTTGGCTGCTGACGTCACTGTGGAGGCACGCCACAGTTGTTCACGATCGTGCGCCTGATCCAGTCTAAACAAGCTTCGGCGCCGCCGCTGCAGATTGTGGAGAAGTTGTGGTTGTAAATCTTTTAATGGATTTTCGCCTGAGTGGTGGACGAACGAACGGATCAGAAGAGGGCGGGACGAACGGTCACCTGATCTGTGGGATGTGAAGTTTCAACTTTTGCTTTGATCCGTGCAAAATCCCGATCCAAGTCGGTTGGTTTCTGTTCGCGGATTATGATTCCGTGTCAATCACTGCTTGCCAGGGGTCCAGTTTGACACACACACTCACACACACAATCATAAACTACATAATTATAGTTTGCAGCATAGATTATCATTGTACTATAGTTCAAGAATGTACGTTTTACTCTTTTGATTGGCTTTGTTTTTTGTTTGGTGACCTTGTTTTCAATTTGGTTGCAGTTCAGTTCTTCAAAATTAAAAGCTACATTCGGTGTTTGATGTTGCAGTTGTATTGTGGAAGCTATTTTTTAAGCATTAATAATATAATATGCTAGCTATTTGAAAGAATATAATTAATGAAATTCAATTCTATTGATTGATATACGAGTATACAATGGGTTTGCTATAGACAACTAATGAAACGTTTTTACTAAATAGTTTCAACACAGTTAAAATCATATTTCAAATGATTATACATATACTATAACAATATATTAAAGCGATATTAAAAAGTGTTATTTTAAAAAAAATTTGGCAAAACTTAATTTAATGTGTTGAAATAATTATTTCTCTAAATAATATAAACATACTTGCTATAAAAACAAAAAATATAGAGTTCTGCAGATGCTGAGGGTGACAATTTTTATGTTACACGCAAAAATCATTAGAATCTCAATAAAATACAATATTTGAAACTTGTTATTCCAAAAAAATTATAGCTTTTTATTAAAGTAAAGTTAATAGATTGCTGATGACGATAATGATTATGATAATGATGGTAATAATGATGGTGATGATAACGACGATGATGATGATGTCTATTGCGGATCATGATTACGTACGCTCTCCTATAATTATTATTACAATACTAAAAGTTTCATGTTTATTGCAATACTTTTAGTACATCGATCAATACAGACTGAGTTTTAGTTGTTGTTATTTTTATTTTATGGCCAATGGCTTCAAGATACTTTCAAACCAAAAAAAAGGCAACACAATTCTTCTGCGCATATCTGGTAAATATATAGTGTACATAGGATACTTACTGACCTCGTTCATAAAAGAAAATCGAGTAATAAAATTGTAACGACTGACTGAAGTCAGTCTGGCGGAAGTCAAAGAGAGGGAAAGGCAACGGAGTGAAACAGAAAGAAAGACGGATATAAGAGTGGAAGAGTTGCGCTTCCATTCTATCAGACACATGAACGAATTCACCACTGAATGTTGCAGGTCAGAACTTGTCAATCTACCAGACCGTTAAAGACCCAGACCCTAAAAGAACCTATGTACATGCATAAAAGCATATTAACGTATATAAAGAAAGCAACTAAATTCTCTAACCTTGATTCTAAACATTTGATTCTAAATGTATCTAAACATTTTGTAATGAAGGCTCTGCTTCTGTCATCATGAGTCTTCATCATCATTTGTCTCAGGAGCCGGTTTTTTATGCTGCCCTGTTCAGACACCGTAAAGAATATTATTATTCGTGTTATAGATCTAGATCTGGATTAAGTAAGCAAAATAAGCCTGCGGAAATATTCCGTTCTAATGTATGTCATCTGTGATTATTATTTATGTTGCTTATTCACGACAAATGTGGCACATTTTCCATACTTCATTCATTTGTTCTTATTTTCTGCTAATTCTGCTTTTTTTGTTACTTAATTTACTCTTTCAACTTACTGATCAACACGCGAAAATTGTATTAAAAATGATCCGTTGAATCTGAGTCTGTACATCAACTTCAAATTAAGGTCGCCAGTTTTTACTATTATTACTTTCTAGTATTTACACAAAATAAATTAAGCTTTAAAGCACAAAATATTTCCGTACATTTCCATAGCAGATGCAACTTTCTTTCTTTCTGTCTTCGCAATCGTTTTTCCACTGATCTTCATTGATTCATTAATGATCCTCTGCTGCTGCTGTCCTCTGTACTCTTTTTTGTGCTTTTATTCAAACACTTTTTCAATTGTTAAGTATATAATAAGTTATAATAAATTTCTCATAATTATTCTTATCAAATGCAAGGAATTTTTTCAACAATCCCACGCTTGAAAGGATCTCCTATAAGAAAATTTATAAGTTTCAGACAAGCCGAAAAGAGCGCTCTTTTACAGCATCGACAACTACACAATTTGTCAAAAAATGTATTTATTTATTGACACGTGTGTATTATTATATTTACCACACACTCTGCTCATGAGTCAACTTATGAACCGTCGAAACACCCACACAATGGGTCAGCATTGTTAGCATAGACTAAAAATAGCGCGTCGGCTACAAGCGTGTACAAAGTACAAAGACTTTGTATCCACAGTACAAAGCGCAGATTTTGTGAGTAATTCTTGTGTTTGTAACTCTGAACAGTCAACTTTCATTTGTACTCGTATGTCAAACTCTGAGCTACAGTTTTCACAATCAATTCAATCGAGTCACGAGGAATGGGAGTTTCTTTACTGGAAACATACTCTGTTTTGACTAAATTCCTTTGTTTTGGTTCAAAGATTTTATAACAATTGGTTAGGAATTATGTGTAGAATAAGCTATCATAAATTTCGAAAAGCATATCATATAATTTTAATGTTTTGTTAGAGTACTTTCACTTTTCACTCTTAATGGTTTTGCTGATCCCTGTGCGAAGTGAGGTGATGGGTGACTCAAGATTACATCACAAGTTCCAAGCGAGAAGTCTGTAGAAATTCTTTGTTACAATTTTCTTTAATAAATATTAGTTAGTTATAAATGATATAAGAAAAGTGTTTATAAATGATAAAACTATGTATATATATAAGTAATAAAACTTGTGAGGTTTCTCATTTGATTATGGGCGTTATATGCGATGGCATTTATCATGTATTATAATATTTTCGTGCATAATCTGCACCTACCAATTAATTATTATTAAGTGATATTGCCGTTGTAAGTTATGACATTCTTACTTCGTGATTTAGTAATTTTCCAATCACTTAAGTAATAATCTTGAAATTGATGTTTGGTTAATCACGTTGTGTATATTATCAGTGATTGATTAAGAGTGTTTCTCCCCATAATCACACTGAAGAAATCCGAGAAAAATACAGATTCTACTTAGTTATTAACAGAATACAACGTAGTTAGTTGCGCAAAGTAAAATTGCTAGTTTCGAAATAATAACAATTTTTACCTAAATTTATTATGAAATTAATAAAATGAGGTTAAATTTGACATTAATTAATACAATACATTTTTTTATTTATTTATTTTAATAAATTTATTAAAATATTTCCAACAAATTTTGCAATGTTTCGTTTTATTGAAATAAAATTATTTGCGTAAGCATATAAAACTGGGCATTTCTTGTAAAATGCATTAGAAAACTTAAAATTATCATATTTATTCTAACAATGTATTTCAACAATTTCAAATTGTTGTTCAATCAATTAAATTAAATTAAATTATTAAATGAAAATTAAATTTCAAAATTCTTCTAATTAATAATTTTTTTTGTCTCTCGGAATTTCGCTGAATGTGAATTTTTTTCGTATTAAAAATTACGGGATTCATTTTCCCGTAAAATTTCAATTTACGATTTTCAAAAAATTTCCAAATTTCTGCAAAAGAAAAAAAAACAAACAAACAGAAAACAGAAAAAAAACAACAAATTTTAAATTTTCTTCTTCTTCTTTATAAGTTAAGTTTTAACTTAAGTTTCAAACCAGATTAATTTGAGTTTCGACCGATTCAACCGTCAATCGTACATGGCAGTTTGAGTAGTACAGGGATGGCTTCATCTGACCAAATTGGTTTGTATCCATAATATTGTTTTCCCCACAAAAGTATGCAACGAAAAAGATTTTGGCTTAAATTTTGTTGAATTCCTTTGAAACTCATCTTCAGAAATAAATTTTGATAAATTCAAAAGCATTTAACTAAAAACTGTTCACAATATATTTATTTTATTAAATGTTTATGACGTTTTCATGCGTTTTGGAAGAAAATCGCGTTTTATCCTTGACTTACTTTAATATTAGAGCGATTTAGTTTGCACTATTTTCATATTTTATTTCACGCTTGTACTCGTCTTTATTCCTTGATAGGCTATATTTTCCGTATATGTTATATAGTAGGTATAGTATATATTCCTTGATTCCTGTGTAAAGTACAAAAACTGTATGCGCTTCGAAAAACTCTGATAAGATGCTGTTAGTTCCTTCCTATTAATTTGCATTCTGCGATCCAGAAGATTGTCTCTTATTCGATTTTCACTCTGTTTTAGTATATGAATTCTTTCTATGATTATCGTAATTTGTAGACAATTGCTTCAATTATCGTGTAAATTATTTGTGAATCACCGAGAAATGCTTTACATTGAAAGTCATAAAGCGCAAAGCGATTGCCATCTTTGAACTATTCGAATTTTTTCAATTTTTAATAATTAATAAATTTCAAGTACAGTCGATTCGCCTAATGGTCAAGCTTGAGACTGTGGACTCGATATAAAAACCGTGTTTAAACCACCATTAAAAGGATAAATTTGATTGTTGAAGTGATTCAAATCTATAAGAGACTTTTAGTCAATTTTTCCTTCAGACTGTAAGTAAAGAGTTCCATTAAGAGTTAAGATTTATCTTTTAAAGATGAAAACTTTGGTTTTTTCACTGAGAATATCCATTTAACACCATATGCATATTAGTCAAAATAAAATAAATACAAATGTGGACACAGAGATGGAAAAAATTAGCAGATGATGGAGAAATAAGAGAAAGTAATCCGAGGATTCCCCAAATTACAACACAATTACTATTCAACGAATGAAAACTTGTTGTTTTCAACGAAACGAATGTTGTTCATGTTTTCTCGCTTTCATTTTCTGTTCACCTTTTAGAATAGTCAATAGAACAACGCTTGGCTCTGTACTGGATTTGAACCGTGTTGGTGGTTCACCGAATAGTTAGTGAACTCTGCAAATATTACAGTTTTTTGGGTTTTTATCCCCGATTTATAAATCTACTTGAAACTGATATTTTCTTTATTATAAAGAGAACTGATAAAATTCCTTAAAATTTTAGCTTCTTATAAATTATTTAAACATGGACGAAATACTTTAACTTTCGGAGTAATTCCAATGTTTCTTTGCAACTTTAGATATTCTTACCTTGGTTTAGAAATGAACTTTCTACAAAAGATCTACGGAAATAATAAATTTATCACATTTAGTTTTCGGCTCTTTTAAGTGGGGAAGATAAGCGTGTCCATTTATAATTCCCCAATTAGATTTAATCCCTTAATTTGGCTTAGTTAAATGGAATTCAGAGACCTCACAAGTTGATAAAAAAGTCGTTTTGTTGCTAATATTTTGTGTTATTAGTGCTGCCTCTCCGAAGTATTTTCATCACCATCTAAATTTTGGCTCTTTTCGAATAGACGAGTAGCTTGTTTAGTTGTTTTAGAATAGAATATTTTTGACATTTTGATCTGAGTATCACTATAGTGGATGTTATTAAATATTTAATAAACAGAACAAAACAAACACTGATTCTAAACAAACACTTGTTTTATGATTATGGATTTTCCAGTATTTCGTTGGCGACCGATCCATAGATAACCTTGAATGTTTTTATTTACAAGCTTTAAATTAAAAGGAACAGCTTTTCTCTGATGGACAGCTGTTTTGTTCAGCGATTTATTATTATTATTATTATTGATGCCGTAACGGACCCCTCCCATGGATGGTCAAGGAAGCAGCCGCTAATCGTCATCGCAATCGTATTTTTCCAGAATTCTTATGTTTATTTACTCTGGTCTGTTTATCAAATAATACCATATATTGTCTGTCTGCCTGTATGTATATATGTAATCTATTTGTATTGCTGTGTAAATATATTTTCCTTTACTTATTTATAAAAATAATTTTACAAGGTTTGAATCACTTTGTTGCAGGCCAGCGCAGTAAAAGTAGAAAATAAAAATCGACAACTCAGATGATGAAGTAGAAGAAGAAGAAACGATCACTTTGGTCAACGATAAGCTATCGATCAGAAGTTTAACAGGTAGAGTCAACTAAGCTAAGCGGAGAAGATATGAAACTGAGTCCCCTGTCTGTCTCTCTCTCTCTCTCTCTCTAGCTGCTTGCTTTCTTTCTGTTTTCTTTTTGTGTGCATTTCTGGAGGTCAAGATTCACTCCGCACCACCGCGAAAACACATTAACTCCTGAAACAACAGCAAAGCCCACACTCGCTCAGTGAAATGGAATTTCTGTGTTGGAAGAACAGTGCGCCGTGGCGATAACGGCCCGAGGCTCAGCGTATATAAAGCAGTGCAGGCACATGTTATTGCAACAGTAGCATTCTGCGAGCGAAGATCACATCATATCCACAATAATAAAAATGAAGGCTTTTATTGTACTCCTGGCTTTGGTAGCTGTGGTAAGTAAATTTCTTTCGTAGAGTAGCGGAAGGTGTGTTGATTTCGAATGAAAACCAACTTCAAGTCGAATCGCATTCACAGGTTGCGGCCGAACATCACGAGGGACATGTATCCCATGACGTGGAATACGTTGTCAAGACCCACGACGACTTGGTCAAGTACCGTCAGAAGTGCGTCTCCAAACTACAAGTTCCCGCCGAGCACGTAGAGAAGTACAAGAAGTGGGAGTTCCCCGACGACGAGATCACCCACTGCTACATGAAGTGCATCTTCGAAGAATTCGGAATTTTCGACGAGACTAACGGTTTCGATGTGAAGAAGGTCCATCATCAGTTGGCCGGCCCGGACATCCATGTTGACCACAACAACGAAACACACGCCAAGATTGAGCAGTGCGCCGACAAGAACACCGAGGGCTCGGATGCGTGCACTTGGGCCTACCGCGGGGGCATGTGCTTCATCAAGGAGAACTTGCGCCTCGTACAGCACAGCGTCACACACTAAATAACATTTCATTCACTTTTGGCGACTTTAAGAAAATGATTTCAAATAAATGAGATATGTTTTCGTATAAATATATATGTATATATGTACAATACTGTGTGTTTCTACTTTCGATCTCCCTCATATCCAGAGATTCCCCGTAACAAGGAATCCCATGAATCTTAAAAGACGTGTTTTTATAATAAGAACATTAAAAAAATCATTGAAAAGCAATAGAAGCTGTCTTTTTTAAAATTTCCGACCTCTAGGAATGGTTGTACTTCCAAGGTTATATAAAAAAGTACCAACAAATGTGGTACCACGCCCATGATGATCAGAGTTTCAACTGAGTCTTCAATATGTATCGAAGGGCATATAAATGGCCAAACCTACGATAACTATATTATAATATTATACATCTATTGCATGATGCTCAGATATGAAACTTTGTCCAGCTGAGAGTGGGCGTGGGAAGATAATGATTATCACTTCGAAATATGCTTTGTCTGTCGTTGGTTTCGATCCATGATGCTTTGCCGACTAATCTTTTATTAGATATCTAAGTGTTATTAAGTATTTGAAGTCTCATGCAGGTCTGTCTAATGTTCAGTCCAACTGTAAGACCTGCAGTACCACTAGAATCACGTCCAATGAGGCTTCTGTTTTACCGCACTCGTATTATTCGCCAGAGAGAGGATTATTTTCAGTGATGATAACATATTTTGAAACCTTGAAGTGGCGTTTTATTTTTGTTTTCCATAAATAACCACAAAATTATAAATATTTCTGTTATTGTTATTGCTGTGCTTGGAATTTGCCAGCTGGACTGGTTACTTATGCATACGTATTACATACATAAATAAATACATATGTACATCCATGTTTATATAGTAAATAATGTATTTTCCCTTTCAATCCTTCGCTTTAATTTTTAATATAACATAAGAAAAAAAATACATTTTCTGTTAAGATCGCTCAGTAATTTCACTCTACAAGTTAAGAAAACTTTCTCTCATTCACAGTTCCAGAGCCACTTCCAAATATTTTTACTCGTATTTATTAAACATTTATTTTTATGGTGTTTTACTTTTTCGAAGTCGTTTAGGAAGCCGAAGAGACTTAAAAATATAAATTTAATTGATCGAAGATCAGTAAAAATTAATATATGTACATATATAGTATATAAAAAGATTGTAAGAGAGGGAAGAGAGAAACAGTGAAGAGTATACTACATAACATAAAAATTGGTCACACTAAAGAGGCCAATTATTGAATATAACATAAACATAACAATAAAACCGTGTTCAAATTTTGAAGAAAACAACTACATACTTCAAATGATGAAAAATATTAGCTCCATGTGAAATGCGTATTCTTTTTTTGGGGAAATACTACAGAATAAAATTAGTAGCTCATCCGAGTTTTCAGCTAAAGAATCAGTGATGAAAATGCTGTTGCGTTGATGAAATCGTTGCGGTGTAAAAAAAGAAATGTGAAATATTCAAGAGCTTTTGTGATTCAATTACCTTCAATACGGTCTGATGCACTTGCAATTGCAATTTTCATTTCCGATCCGTTCTCTTGCAATACTTTTGCACAAATTGCATTGTATTTTCAAATCGCATGTTGAATATACGAAACCCGTGCTTGTTGTTTTGAATTGGGGCTGGTTGAGGTGGCTTGGGGTTGAGGTGGGTTTGGTAGAAATGCAGTTTTTCCTTTGCCACACACTTGGCAGCGCCTGCACACGTGATTTGCTCCAAAAGTGCAATTTATGTGCTTCAATTCAACACGTCATTAATTTATCCACCACTCTCCCGCCTCCCTCCTCCCTTCTACGGGATACGGGACGACGGCAAAGGGTTTCCATGGATTTTCAATACGAATTAAAAAGCAAGCACACAATCCGTTTGTCAGCTTTTTCACGACGCCAAAATCTTGTGTGTTTTTTAACAAAAAATGCAGAAGAGAAAAAAATCGTTCAGTCTTTGCTGGCACCTGAGCGATTGTGGAGCGATTAAAAGCGGCTGCGGTTCTTCTCATTCATCGCTCCGTGTATTGCCTGTTGAGGTTTTGGATGTGGACGGATGAGGAACAGCAGCAGGCTAAACTTGCGGAGCACTTGACACAACCTATTCAATTATTTTTCAACTCTTAATTTTTACATCGCATAAAAACGTCATCAACACTAAACGTTTTGTGAAGAACGTTGTTTGTTCTTCATTGAATCAAAGGTTCTTGTTTTGTTGTTGGTGTTTTTTTTAAAAGAATTTCAAACGCGCCAAAGACCTAGCGGTTGATCGGGAAGGGTTTGCAGAGGGGGTAGGGAAGGGGGCATCCGGAGCAGTGACTTTGGTTGTCGTTCCGTTCTCAGTTCTCAATCACCATCAGTCAGCATTCATCGATTCAGAAAACCAAGTCAAAAGTTGATTGGGTGCATGAAAGACACCAACGAGTAACAGAAAAACTGCGAGGTGTGGATCTTGTAGTTGAACTATCGCACAGTGGGCTCATCAGTGGCTATTAATTATTATTCATGTGTTTCCCAGAAGAAATAAGAAAAGCATGGCAGCATCTTCCTCACATGTTCATTCCTGACATAAGAAGTTTATTTGTAATTCTTTTCCCTTAAAAAGTACTGTTTAAAAATTATTATTGAAGTGAATCTTTAGCAGTTTCATTAGTGAGCAACTTAGTCGGTAACTCAGTCGGCAACTCAGTCAGCAACTCAGTCAGTATTTCAGCAGTCTTCGGCCAGGTTCACTTCGAAGGCATAAAATAAATTATTCGGTCATTTTTCCGAAGCTTTTTTCTCTTGATAATACTCATTCTTAATCCTTTTCGGCATCCTGTATCACAGCACAGAACCATAAAACACAAACTGCCAACGCTGAAGCCGTCACAAAACCGATCGATTTCTAATGGCAGCAGTTTTAGGAAATGTCTGCATCCAGCTTCAATTGCTTATTCAATGCTTACACACGAGCATATGGACTTTTACACTTCTGTTTCGAATTGATTTTGTAACGAGGATGGTGGACGGAACCTTTAGATTTCATCGTGGAAGCGTTTAGTGCTGCTGCTGCTGACTCCCGGATGATGGATTTCTTTTGTTTTGTGTTATTTTGCACGGATTTAAGCCAATTTGGATATAAGTTCTTCGTATTGTTGCGGTCATTCTTCGAAATCGGAAGTGGAACTTAGAATGAAACCAACAAATTACCGAAAGTCCTTCAACTGACCGCCGCTCAACATCCATCGTCTCCGGTGGTGGAGCTGGCGGCTAGAAGCAGCCACTCTTTGACCCACATGTTGGGTGGGTGGGTGCTTGCTTGGTTGGCATCTCCTCCTCCTCCTCTGGTTGCACTTGTGAATTGGTTCATTCGGAAAAATGTTGTTAAAAGCTCAGTGTTGCTGTTTGCTGTAGCTTTCATTGAATGCTTCGTCCGTTAGTCAGGCGGTCGGCCGTCCATCGTCGGAACGGTCCACCATCGAGTCGATGTGAACAACTGTTAAGTGAACAACTGTTTTCATATTTTATATACTTGTATGTACTCGCCTCACCCTAAACCAACGTCCAGTGAGTCCAGGTTTTGTTTTATTTGGTTTTTCTTCGTTTGCAGCAAAGTTAAAATACTCGTACTTAAAAATAATTTCTATAAAATACAGTGTTTTTATTTACAACGAGGTCATGATGAATGCGTTGCTGTGCACACGAATGATGTAGATAGAGAAGTAGCGGCCTTTTTTTATTTTTTACTTTGGTTTTTATAGCAGAACACTTGATTTCCTTGTGTGGTTGTTGTCGTTGTTGTAGTTGTTGCTTAGTTAACATTGAGTTGCATTGAATTGAAATAATAACGCAAGTAATAAAAATTGTAAAGGTTATTGAGTTGTGTTCACTGTTTAAACTGGCCTTTCAGTGTCTCGCTTGGAGTGGCTCCAGCTTTTTGTGGGCGGGAGGGAGGTGGGGTGGGGTCAGTCGGTAACTCATTGGAAATCATTCACTCGGAGGAGGATTTCGTGGTTACTCAAGCTTCGTGGTTAAGGTTTCAACACGGAGGGTGAAAAAATCTTTGAGCTGAAGTCCAGCATTCATAATCCAAGAAGAAGAAGAAGAAGAAGAAGAAGGAGATTTTCATCCATTTACACTTTCGACCGTTTTGTATTCACTCCCCACCATTTCATAAAAAATTTCTTTTCATTTCCTGTTGATTGCGGTTGAGTGGCTAAAATTAAGTAAATTTGCTGGGAATGATAGAAATAAAATTACGTTTATAGTTAAAAAACTGTAAAGAAATCGAAAAATGAGTCGTCTAATTATCGCTTTCGTGCGCTAACATTTCAAAGGCGCCAGCCACCCAGTTCGCCACGCCCCCATGAAGACAATTGGGGCGTAACCAGTGCGGCTGTCCTGGTTCGCTGCCGCTAATGCGACTTAACGCGGCTCTAACGAGCTCTAGCACTCTAAAGTAAGCTACTCAACGCTGCATCGGCTTCTTCCTCTCCTCCTCCTGCTTTTCATTCTCCTCCTCCACCACCTTGTTTGCCTTGACCCTTTATCCACGTATTCCAACCGCTTTTTGAACGCAGCCACTTCATTTAAATGGCTCGCAACTTAGCGTCAAGTCCGCCGCGTGGTCAGCCTCCTTTTTTTAATTATTTTGTTGTATTTTTCC
The DNA here is from genome assembly GCA_943737955.2 of Myopa tessellatipennis. Lineage (NCBI taxonomy): Eukaryota > Metazoa > Arthropoda > Insecta > Diptera > Conopidae > Myopa > Myopa tessellatipennis. The sequence goes on from OX031314.1 coordinate 42,576,375, forward strand.
TTGCTGCACTCTTTTTATTTATATATTTATGTATTATTTAAATTGTGCATAGATTATTTATGTACTCTTTCTTTTTGCACTCGCATTTGTTTTAACCACTTTGCAAATGGCAAAGAAAACTGGCTGAGAAGAGTGGCTCTTGATGACTTGTTGACGGCCGTTTGCGGCTTATTTCAGGGAGGGTGGGGGAGGGGGGGGGAGAGTGGGGCAGGGGTAGAGTTGGGTGCGTGGAGGACGATGCGGGTGGCAGAAATACTTTTAACTGCGCTAAGCGTACTAATTGCTTTTAATTAAGCAGCTTCAGCTTGGCTCTTAGCTTTATTCCCCCACTTGTCCCCCTCCTCACCCCCTTGAGCATTCTTCTTTGCAAGCATGTCCCTTTGTCCTGCGTTCTTCGTCATTTTGCAATGAACTGAAACGAAAGTATGTGATAAAGTTTATAATTTCTTCATTAACGTTGCAATAGCTGCTGCTAAGGAAGCCACGGAGGGGCACAAGTCGTAAGCGGAAACGGAAATGAAAGTTTGCAGTTGCCAACAAAGTTATGTCGAAAGTGGGAACAAAAAACGCCGCAGTTTTCAGTTGTAGTAAAACTTTGAATTAACGCCCTGACCACCCACCCCCCGCCAACCTTCAAACTGCGGCGGCTGGAAAAATGCTGGCAGATGGAATGTTTCATAGTTAAAAGTTTCAGAAACTGCAATTTCATGCAATCTACTGCCAAAAAGTCGAACCGTTTCTCTTCTTGGAAGTTTCATTGTCGCATAATTATCAGGAATCAGGTTTTGTTGTGGCTAAAAAATGTCCACCCCAAACTGAGGGGAAGGAATCGTCAAAATTTAATTCATGGAGAATCCACTAGAAATCGGGGAGACATTCAAATATCAAATGTAGTTCCATTTCTTTTTATATGGATTATGTATAAACCCATTAATTTTGACTCTTTCTAAACTCCGAAACCTTTTGGACATCAGAGACTTCGATCAAACTTGGAGAACTGTATAAAGTCCTGGCTTTTAATTAAATTTCCCTGAAGATTAGCTTAAATACAAATATTTTCAGATCTGCAATCTTCAAAATTCAAGTTCAAGCATTCATTTCATTCATTTAAAGTGAAATCAGCTTCGATTAGACTGTGATTGAAGTTTTGTTTCTCCGTTTGAATACTTTATGATTCATTAGTAGATATTATTAGATGATAGGAATGTTGCGAATGTTATCCTAGCATATTACTATTTTATTATTAGTAGAATTTATACTGTTCATTCTTTTAATTTTATTATTATTATTATTAAAAAATTTCAATGATTCACTTGGAACCATGGAATTAATTGTGATTATTTTCTCTTATTTTACGTGATAATGATTGTTATTTTCACAATGTTATTTGCAAACTATTATATTTAATAATAACAAAAGTGTAAATAGTACAAAGGATTCTTTTGTTTGTGTGTTTGTAGTTTTTGTAGTTCCTTTGCATGAAAGAACACAGAATTTCAAGTATCCTCGATGGTTCACTCTTTTATAGTGCAAACATATTTACAATAAAGCAAAAGTAAATTAAATTAAAGTAAAATTAAAAGCAAAAGGAAAAAGAAAGGGAAACGAAAACGAAAACTAAAACCAAAACGCTAAAAAAACAAACACAGAAAGCAAAAGGAAGCTCTTGAAATTTTTCTGCTAGGGCAGGTAAACAAAGAAAAGGTGTTGCTTGCAGCACAAAGCAACTCGGCGAATCTTTTGTCTGCTGGCCAACACAAAGCGAAGCGAGGCCAGAAGACGACTTTGTATTCGCCAAAAAGGAACATAAGTAAATCTAAGGCCCCAAGGAAACCCACACAAGTTGCTGCCTCCGGGGGTTCGAAATACTCGTACATTGCGTAAAACTGCACTCGCTGCTGTTGCAAATGAACTGCAATTAAATTGAAGTGAGTTTAAATTGTTTGCAATTACGTTTTCAACACATTTTCAACACATTTTCAAGTGCGTGCAGAATTGCAAAAAGGCAACATTTAAGGTTGAGCCTGTTGGAATCAAGAGAGAGAGAGGAAGACAGAGAGAGGGGCAGTGAGAGACGCAGCGATGAACCTGTCAAATGGAAGAGGCACGCATTTTCTCTAGAGGAATGCTAGCATTCACATGTATATGAGTAAACATGTGTGTGTGTGTGTGTGTGTCTTTGGTGGCTGTCCGAAGAGATTCTCTTGAGTTGCCTTTTTCTCTCCTGCCAACGAACAAAAGCGGTAACAGCAACAACAGCACGCTACCAACCCAAGCTGCTGCCCCGACTTGTTTTCGTATCTCTCTTTTATTTCATGTTTTTATTTGGGAGGCCGTCTTTTCTCGGCTTCTATTCTTATCCTTGTTGTTGTTGTCCTTATTGTTGTTGTTGTTGTTGTTGTTGTGGGTGTTTACTTCTTGGTCGTTTATCTTTTTATACATTTCAGCACTTAAGTATCCACATCTTTAAAATTGTAATAAAAATTCTCATGGTTTATTATTATTGTTGTTGTTGTTACTTATATTGTGCTTCAATTCTGCTTTGAATTTCATTGTTGAAAATCTTGATCTGCCCTCGAGGGCGATATTTCACAGATAAACGCAGTTTTGAATGCAATTCCGGGAGACATGTTCTTCAACAGGATCCTTCAAGATGTACCTGGTTCTTCTGCGTTTTTTCCTTTCACTATCAATTGAAAGTCCCAATGAAACACACACATGCATATGTTCGAACATCGAACGATAACCCCAATTATTTGCTTTCCTATAGACAACAATAATAATGCCAAAAAAGGAATCCACACAAATCAGTAAATGAAAATAGATAACTTGGCTGTTTAAGTGGTGTCTTTCGGTAAGCATGAATTAACTCGTAATTGCTTTGGTAAACAGTTTGTCAACCGGGAATTCAGCGGAGTCAAAGGATACGTTGCCCGGATCCAGGCTGAGCATATGGTATGTTCGAGTGCATGTGGAGCGTTTGTGTTCAACAAAATCAGCCACAAGTCAACCATAGCATCGTGTATTGTACTCAAAAGATGTACAGTTAACGTGAGAAGGTTGTAAGTATTTAAAATTTTCAATAGTATCCGTTGATTTCACAAAAAAAATACTTTTGTTTGTGTGATCTCTGAGTTTCTAAAATAGAATGGATTTTATGCTATTAAGGATAATTTTAATAATGACGTTTATCACATTAGTAAATAGGAAGAGAGGGGCCAGTGAAGGGTTAAGCGTTAAACTCCATTTTGTGCCCAGGAACTGGCTGATGCGCTCCCGAACAGAATCGCTGCATCCGTGGAATGGTTAAGTTTCATTGGTCAGCTGTTTCCAATTAGCTGATCTCCAAAACAAATCATCTGGAAGTTCTAGAAACCTCACTCCATACCATACTCTACAGCCATAGCTTCTTTACGCAACGTAACCTATGAACCTATTGCTTCCCAGCTTAAGAACCCGTAGTGTCCTAGCCTATGGACCTATAATTGTTTAATCTTAAGAACCTATAGTCTCCTAACATTACATAACCTAGCATAAACTATGAACCTATTGTTTCCTAACTTAAGAACCCATAGTTTCCTAGCCTAACCTAATCTATGAACCTAAAGTTACCTAACCTAATCTTATTGAAGTTATTGTTTCGTAAACTAACCTATATTTAATATAGTGAGTTTGAAACATGAGTGTGAAGTGTGACGAAGATGAAACACAAGTCTCCGGTATAATTGCCAAAATAAACGTATAAATATTATAATATATAGTATATAGCTATTATGTTAATTCCTCGGCGGAAAGACGCTGGCGCAGTAGACACAATAAAGAGTGCACATTAACGCCAAAGCAGGATAATGAGCGAATATCCTCTTAACGGTTACCATATGAAATTCAAGAGCTCAACACAAGTGCACACACTCACATGCACACACCGACGCACTTAGTACTTGAGTTGAAACCACGATGCGGATTTTGACTCTGGCAAAGTAAACAAAAGACTTGGCTTACCACCAGGACCCGGATGGGTGATGGTCGATGTGAGATCTGGCCCAGAGCAGGTTAATTTTAAGCAGGCTGAAAACCGAAATCGGACGAAATCAACTGTGAAATAATAATACAATACAATTACAATGAACAATAGACGTGCAGCTAGGCAGCTGCGGTGGATGATGGGGTGGGGGAAGGGGGCGGGTTGGACGTACTGCTGGGCTTCATAATGAAGTTAATAAACCAAATAAATGTGGGTTGGATGGATGCGTTGCCTGCATGAAGAACATGAAGAACAGATGAAGGATAACGTAACACTGACACAAACACAGTCACACACTCACACGTCCAAATGGCCCATAACCCGTTCCTAGCCACACCCACACTTAATCGCTAACAAGCAGCTACAAAGTCGGATCTAAAACAATGCGTTGATAGGCTGATGATGGGTGAAAAGTCAGCTGCAGCAATGCCGGGTGGAGGGAGGGTGGTGCTGCGTGGAGGATGTTAAATCACGCATAACATTGCGTAGAATCCTTTGTTTTGACAGGATCGAAAACAACAACAACAGCAACAACAACCATCACTGCAATCTGTCGAAACATTTCGCAACAACATCGGCATGAATTTTAAATTTCGAATTCTGAAGTTGGTACACTTAAGTAACCATGACAATTCGTTGTAATGCTGCGGGTGTTGTTGTTGCTGTTGGTTTTGTTCTTGTAGTCACTTTGGAAGTGGACGGCTGAGAAGGGGGGGGGGGGAGGGATGGTTTAAAGTAGCGCGGGTCACAACGCAACGCAACACAATACAATACAAAAGTGACATTGTTTTGAATTACGAGTATTCCAGGTACGAGATAACTGCATCTATCTATCTGTATATCTATCTATCGAACAGTTGGATACAGATGAATGTTTGAAATATTGTCTTTCATTCGTAGTGAATTGTAAAGAATTAAGAAGAAGCAAATGTCTGCAGTTGTAATTTAATTAAATTTATGTCTTTTTACAATGGAGTAAAGTGATAGTTAAAGTGGTTAAAATACAACATTTCATTGTAAATTTATTTGGTAGCTATGATGTTTGAAGAAATAAATAAAAATATAGTGTAGTTTACTTGTAATCAGTTTCTTGCTTTAGAATTTTTGGGCAATTCAACTTCTACCATATTTTAGCATAGTTTTTATGCACTTTCTATACGAAACTTTATACTTAATGAAGATAACCAACCACCATACTCGCCCCCGTCGTGCTTCATTCCTTAGAGTCATTATTATTCAGTCTACAGTTTTTCTTATCATTCTTATATTTAATGAAACTCGGGTGTCGTTATTCACATTTCATTATTATTATCTTTACAACATGATAAGAATTAATAATCAATCAAGTTGATGATTTTGTGAAAAAAGGGTTTTTAGAAGTACGATTGTTTGGTTGTATGTTGTTGTTGTTGTTGTCTTTGGTTAAATGGGTTCATGTCTTAACTAAATTCTAAAAATATTTTACTATTTCAATTAAGAATAGTACAAGAAATAGTACAATAACTCAAATATTTTTACGTCAATGTTTTTTGACCCGTTCTCAGTTGGATGTCTCAGGATGTGTTTGTATCGCATCATCTGCTGCAACATTCTTTTGGTATAACTTGGACATCATTTGTAATTAATTATGCTTAAAATGCCAACATATGCATTAACAAGAACGGGTTTCCTTCCCCCAGCGTTCCGCCCGCTTAGGATGGACTTAAAATTAATATAAATTGTATTAGCGCATGTCACCCACTGTGCATCTTTATGTCTGTCTCTCTCTCTCTCTCTCTGTGTGTTCTCCTTCCGCACTGTGACATAAAGAGCTTAGAGCAGATAACACTTACCTCCGATTCCGAATACTCCACGAATGCCCTGTACCAGTCCAATGTAACCATAGTTATTGCAGTAATTTTAAAATTTTGTAACTTATTAATAAAGAAAACCCCGCAACGCACGTGCCGCGTATAAAAAATGCTTTCAATGAAATTTTCCGGCGAGCGCATCCTTTGATTGTCGCTGGGGTGAACAGAAAACGCACCCTGCTAATCTGGGTGCCAGAAGATTACTGTCACCAAAACATATTTTCACCAAACAATACCAGGAGAATGAATTTATTTATGAGCACAAATTGACCTGTCGCCGGATGCACCCATTCACTCACTCACTCACTCACTCATTCAGTCAGTCAGTCAGACAACCAGTAACGGCAAATCCTTTTAAAGGAGTATAAGTGTGTTTATTTGTCTGAAGAAGAGGGGCAGAAAGGGTGCGTGGTTCACGCCGCGGTTCACCGAAATGTTAATATTTCACCCACTAGAAATTTAATAGAAATGACTGTCTGTCGTAGACAGAGGTCAGGATTCAGTGTTCAGGATTCAGGGTACAGGATTCAGGGTCCAGGGCTCAGAGGTGTGCATTATTGAAAGATTTCTGGATTAAGAATTAAACATCAAATATTCGTTCGCTATTCTACTCGATAGATGCTAAATAATAAAACCCGAAGTTGAGCAATAATAAATAACGCGATTAACTGTTTCTGAAAACGCAGCGAAAAATTACAAATTTTAAAAGTTTAAAAACTTTTTCATGCACAAAAGTAAAAACGTAAAATTATACACGACACAGTGGAGCAAATACTGATGACACAGCAAAAGTGACGTATGAAAATATAAAAAAATATATAACAATAACATTATAAGTAATAAGTAAATATAAATATAAAATAATACATACAACAATTATGTGCAATGGATTTATTATAAAAAATATAAGCTGATGTCACACTTGTTATCACGATATGAGCATCATTCACGCTGAGTGATTGATTCCTTGCGCGTGACAATTTATATATCTATAAATAGCTGCATAATAATTATAATTATTATTACTCTGGTTCCACTGTATTCACATCGTCCAAAATTTCGTCAAGTAAAACTTTATAATTTGGTCTTTTTTCATCAGTTTTGTCGCATTGTGTGAGTTGTAAATAAATAATTCGAATAAATTAAATGCATCCGTTACAGAAAACTTTCGGATAAGCATGAGTAGAGCATAAATACTGGTCACCCTCGTAGATGGATAAAAAGCAACACCAACAACAACATCAGCGAAAATATATTGAAAAAAGTCTTTGACATTTATCCATTCGAAACCGAATGAGTACGGCATGAGTACGGAAGGATTGGGTCAAAAGACCCATCATCCTGAATTTATGTCTAATGTTGTTGTGTCTATTTTGCGGTTGAATATGAAATGCGGAAGGGAAGTAATTCAAATGTTCATTAAAATCTATTTTAACGACGTACGACGACGTATGCTCGGGGCCACAAGAGGGTACTCGAGTGAGTTCTTTTATATTCACATATACACTATTATTATACAGACAATTGTTAGGATTTCCATTTAATTCAAATGTTATTAAAAAACTACAAAGTTAAAAAGTACAAAACTAAAGAATACAATGTTTCCAATGATTGCGAAGAAAGGATCGTATACAAAAAAGCAGATCAGAGAGAAGAGAAAAGAACATTTTGGGTCACTAAGAATTTACTAAACACGCTTCAAATCATATCCAAGCAATTAAGAGGTATGTATTTTCAGTTCATAGTTCATTTCCACAATCGATGTTTCTACTCCGAATACTATGTTTTGTCTCTTCACCCCGTATTCGCTCTCACTCCTTAAAAGCACTCCAAAACAAATTAAATTAACTCATCCATTCGGCAACCTTCAAGGGTTGTGGTTGTATTTATGACGCCCTCCTTCCATGACACAAAACGGCAACAAGCCAGGTCATCCTATCATCCTGTACAGCATCTTACTTCAGTCAAGTTGCGAGTACACTCGAGGAAAAATGCTACAAATTATATAAAAGTTAAAACGAAAAAGTAAAATAAACAAGCAAAATAAGTAACTAGAAATAATAAAGATTTTAAAAAATTATAGAAATTCAAAGTTATTATAGTAATTAAAAAATTTACAGATATAGACATTACCATTTAATTTAAGTTGTGGTTTTAATGCAGGTGAATCGAGTACGAATAAATAAATATAGGGTGGGCCATCGGTTGATTTCTTTTTTAAAAATTATTTATAAAATACTGATACAAATATTTTAAAAATTGGCAATTTTGAGAAGAAACCAATCGATGGCTCAGTTTTGTTATATGAACGAAACTCGAAGAAATTGCGTGCAAATATTTTAATAGTAAAATTAACATGACAATTTAAACTGTATTTGTTCCTCCTTTTTTGTATTATAATATTATCTAATCTTATTATTTATATTTTGTATGTTATAAAAATAATTTATTATAATATATAAATACAATATTTTTATTACAATATATTACATTTTTCCCTTATTATAATACATTTTTCCGAGTGTAGAACTTGAGTGAAAAAATCTTAGTTTGTGGAGCCGGCGAACTCATTCAAGAAACAACAAAATTGTTGGAAAAGAAATCAGCAAATAATAAAACTCGGTTGATGTTTGGTGTTTGGCGTGTCACCCGCAGACAGTCGCCAACACCCAACACCCAAAAACCAGCCCCGGCCGGAGTTTCGTATTCCGCCAGTGTTGCATTTTGTTGACTGACTGACTCGATAACTCGTTGATTGCTGAGGGTGAAAATAATTTCTTGTTTAAATGAGGATGAGTGTTTTCGGTTATTATTGTGGTGTTACTTGTCGTTGTTGTTGTTGTTGTTGTGGGTTGAGTGTGGAGCGGCCGGCGTTCGTGGTTATTAACGCCAATCAGTGGGGTTGGTTGTTTGGGTGAGTGGTTGCCAGTCATGCAGACGATTGTGGATGAGGGGCAGCAAAGGGCGCAAAGTGTAATTTTATGCTTGAAATTATTTTGCATTCGTATTTATTCCAAACGAAGCGCTGCTGTAGTTCTTCATTGGTGTTGTTTTTGTTGTTTCTTGATTGAAGGAGGAGGGTTTTTAAATTGTTTGTATATACAGCGTGTAATGTATTAAATTAAAATTGAAAATATATAGTATATTGGGTTCGGATTCGGTATTTTTGATTGGTTTAAATTAATTGACTGACGGTTGTCAAGATATTTACACGAGTTATTAGATTGAAATGAGTGAGAGACAGAAGGATGAAGAGAAAGAGAGCGAAAGTGAGAGAAACAGAGACAATAGAGATGTTAAAAAGTAGACATTTTATTAAATTATCAGAAATTTGTTACAATTTTTCACCTTTTTAATATACGTACATATATTTTGATTACCTTAACTTTATCTTATTTTTTGTAGCAATAAAACTTTCTTATTTATTTCTTACTATTTCTATTATTACAGAAAATTTCTAAGAGCAAATGGAAAAAGGGGAAAAGGGCCACTTTAGGGCTGAGTTGTTTTTTTTCAACAAGCCTTTTTTTTCCTTAGTCAAGATAAATCATTGGTTCCAATTTCTCTTCACTTTAACCTCTGTAACCGTTGAAATCTTTTTGTAATTTATTGGTGATCATTGAAAACAGATTCTGCGAACTTCCCAAAGATACAGTATATTGTTTTTTCATGAATCATTAGCAGAGGAAAGGATTTTATTTGTCACTTATTTTAACATTCAAAACATACCTATAAACCTATTTCTACGATGTATCTATGCATGTATATCAACACAACCACATTTTATATGCTTTTCTTTATTGTATTTCCTATAACCCACTTTTTATACCCTACACTCGAAGGTGAAACAGTACTAAGTTTGTTCTTGTGCCTGTGCTTGTAGAGTGATTGGAGTTACAGGTCCATAGTGACTGGATCAGAGTCACGGGCATCAGAGATCCAGGTCAGGAGATTATAGTCATGTTTTGTGTAAAGAACTCTGATTGCTTGAAGCTTTCTTGGGCTCTTTCTTGACCTCTTCCTTGGGCCCTTTCTTGGCCCCTTTCTTGGGCCCTTTCTTGGCCCCTTTCTTGGGTCCTTTCTTGGACTCTCCTTGGAAGGATTGAATAAAAATCATCAGCAATCTGAGAGTCCATAGACTCTATATGCATTAAACATCTCTTACAAAAGGTCTCGAGTAGAATAAATAAGATGCGACCAGACCGATCAGAATATTTTTTCGAGGGTTTTTTATTTCTATCGTATTTGTATTGAAATATTCTGCAGTTTACGTGAATTTTTATTCAAATTTTATAGCTTTTCTTATTGTGCCGATGGAGTGAACAGGGAAACTTAGAAAAAGTGGAAAATAGAAAGCAAGAAAAATACGCAAAAAATGGGCGAAATAAAAGAAAGTCATTTGAAACATACATTGAAATGTTTTTGCATTCGAGATATTTGCATATTTTCGTAAATAACTTAGGGATACATTTTAATGGGTTGTTGCTATTGTTGTTGTTGCAGCTTCTTCATTCAGCTATTTTTCTTGTAGCAATATAATTTTTAATATTATTTGTTGCCGTGCTCTCTTGCATCTTTTCCATTCGTTATTTCTATCCGTTCCATTTCATTCTTTTTCATTGTAGTGTTAATGTTTTTTACGATCAAATAAATGGTTTATCATCATTAGAAAAAAAATGAAAAGTCATTTGGCCCCCCTCCCCCACCTCCCCCCGAACTTTTCGAGACATCAACATTCACTTGAGGATATTTTTATTTGCCGAAATTTACGTGCTGAAATGTTACGCAACTATTTGAATTGAGATTATTATTAAGTGAATTTATGAGACGATAAAGTTTTGTTAATCGAAATACTCTGTTCTGTTCTGTTCTTCTCTGTTCTGCTCTGTTCTGTTCTCTTCTGTTCTGCTCTGTTCTGTCTTCTGCAAGATGATTCTTATTCTGAGTGTCATTCTTCGTGAAGAAATGAATTTTATTAATTGCTTAATTAATTTGTAAAACTTGCGTGTAGTACAAGTGTTGTGCAGATCGTGTAGATTGTGAAGGAATGTCTTAAAGAAGGTAGAACTTGACAACACGATGATGACGTCGCAGTGCAAAAGGGTTGAAAAGAGTGGATATTGATTTATGTTCAATTCAGAATGATAGGATTTAATTTAGGGTTTTTATTCGTAGGGTGTAAGTTTCGAGTATGTTCATAAATACTTCGATACACACTTAGTAAACCATTCTGTTGTTATTCGTTGCTTGTGGGGAAAAGTAACCCATTCTTTCCTGTCTTCTGAATCGCCGATGATCTAAACTAAGATGCCGCTTAATTCTGGTATCCTGCACAACTGCTCCAATGGATGTGGTTTTGTTTATATATATTCGCTCTCTTTCTCTCGCGCTCTCTCTCTTCCTCTTCATTCAACAAAAGGTCCTTCTGCAAAAGGAACAAAACGGAGAATGAAGAATATCATTTACTAGATACTCCACTCATTGAATTCCTTCTCTCACGAAAGACAAGAAATCGAAATTCATTATGATTGTATTTAAAAGACGGCTGGATTGTTTCTCGAAAGGGGTTTCCGAAGCGGAGGAATTCGAATGCTATTCAGCCATCGAGTAACCATCAAGTCGGATGATTACTTGAACTTAAAGCGAGGCTCTGTTATGTTCGCTTCTGTTGTCTGTCTGTCTGTTTGCATGTCTGTCTGTTTGTCATCTTCAAGGTACGAGCATCAATTATTCTCATCCTTGGAAATGAGTTCTGCATGATTCATTTATCTATTTATATCTCACAAGTCCTCTTCTATCCATGTTGTAGATTTGATGAGAAATTCTTCACTTCGTGCTTCTGTCGGAATATTCGATGTACAAAGTTTTTAGTGAACAAAATGAAGAAAAATATATCCAAATTTCTGTGGTTTGCAACTTCTTTATTGAGCTGTCATTTAAGTGTGAGAATATTTGTAAAAATTTTGCATCAACTGCGTTCGTTACAAATGAACTCGTCGTTGTCACTGTGAACGATGCTGAAAGACAGGAATAATATAAGGTTGCTCCTTGGGTTAGACTTGTAGGTACTTTATTGACTCTGGTGTTCTTTTTAATACTCGAACTTGTTGTTGGTCAATTACTGTAATCAACCGAAAGTAGTGATTTGTTCCCTGTTGGTTTGATTCGCTTTCAATTCACTCCATTTTGCAAACAGCTGCAAACTGCAATAACACAGCATCATATTTTTTTCGTCCGAGTTCATTGTTTATGCTGTCTCTCTCTCCCTCTCGCTCTCCTGCTTGATGTTGAATCATTGCGATAAGTGCACCCACTACACAGCACACTCAATGAATCTATTGTGAACATTTTTTAATTTAATTTCGGTTAACTTACGACAGTTTAATGCGATAATTGAGGAGTAGGTAAAAATATCGGCTTGCGAAAGCGGATATGCGTGAATGTCCTGTTAATATACAATAATAGCAATAACAACAAAAGCAACAACAACACCAGCAGCCACAACAACAACAATAATAATAATAGCGACAAGAATAAAGAACGACGAAAACAATAATAATAATAATACTAAAAATAACAAAAGACAGCCTTTTGCGATGGGGAGTAAATATCAATTACAATTTCTATTGAGGAAATGAAATTAATGTAGGAGTGATTCATTAAATGAAAGAAAAGAAAAGAAAGGAAACGACAAGAGAAGGAACGACGAGAAAAGAAAAGACATTTTTTCGGGCGAAAGTTGAACCGAAGCAGCTAACAACAAACGGGCTCCCGTTTTGTACATGAAATGACTATGAGATGATTCTAGATAATCCCCCTCGCTCCCCCTCCCCGTCCTTCCAACCAGGCAACATTCAAGGTGCCTTGAAACTTCACAAAAGAAGTCGCGCATCACTTAAAATGGCAGACGAGTGTTTGTCATTCATTTCTGGAAATTTATTATAAATAGTGTGATTATTTAGACGTAACTAACAAAAATCGTGTTTAAACTCGCCGTCGTTCACATTTTTTACAAATGATTCATGCCAACAAAGTTATTTGTTTCCACAATCTGAATAAACAAACACGAAACAAAGGATTCGACGCCATGTTCAACAATGGAACGATTGCATTCGGGTACGAGTACTCATTCCTTGGATTAACCTGAGAGAGAGAGAGAGCTACATATAAACAATGAATTCGTTTTATGTTGTCCTCGTAACAACTCGTATACGATTACCTACGATTACGAAATACGGAATAACATCTCGAATGTTTTTTCACTTCAGTAGCACGAAGACGAAAACGGAGGAGAAGAAGAGGAGAACGAACATAAATGAATAAAAAATGTATTGAAAAACTATGCATTTCAAGCACAATATCAAAATTGAATAAAACTCCACAGGAAGCTGACATCTTAGCTACAAGGACTCATCATCATTCTGGTTGATTTAGAACAGCTACAACTACAACCACATTGAAAACAACAACAGCACAATCGGAAAGCCAAAAAAACAAGAACAAAAAGAAATAAAAACGCACGTTTATCAAAATTATTGTGTGCTTAATTCCAAGAAATTTAACAAGCAAGCCGCTGGAATAATTCACATTAATTGTACGTTATAACGAAGGGACTATTCAAAGGATCTGTCATTTTTATAGAAGCCGACGAAATTCCGTTAAGAAGGCTAATTTTTTTGCGATAGAAAACCAAAACTTGCAAATTGTGGAATAAATTTTTCGATCTCCATGTTTGCAATAATCATAATAGAAACAATAATAATAACAATAATAATTATAAAATTATCAGTAATAATAATAGTTTTATTATCAGTATAATAATAATAATATTAGTATTCAATAAAATTATAGTTGTAATGCATTTTATAAAGTGACACATTATTGTGAAGTTTAATACAGGGTTGTTATTAGGAAGTGTTGCAAGACTACGTAGTGTTAAGATACACGTAATAACAGTATAACGTAATAGCATTAATGTAATAATAGTATGCGGAGTGTAATAGTTATAATAATTAATAACATGTATGATTATTCTTCCGTGGAAGTTTTTTCCTTGAAGTGTTTGCATTAGAAGTCAACGGATTATTTGATGATTAATAAAATGTTATTTGTATGTGTTTTAACGTAACTGCTTTGCATACAAACTGTTCTTATTTCAGCTACCCACATAAAATGCAATAAGTTCCTGGATCAGGACACAAATGACACCCCTCGACGTTAGTGCAAACAATTTAAATGCATTTTAATAGGAAGGGACTCGCCGCCCAATCGACTGCGGCACTGAACGCATGCCACAAAGCAACAACAACAACCACAGTACAATAACAGCCCGCAATTAAATCCCCTTCCTCGCGCGTAACGACCGCACAATATACAACAACAACAACAATATACGGTAGTACATAATAAAAAAATTAACAAAACATTTGCACAAATCTTTTGAGCACAAAGACGGTTCTTTCTGCGTTGGCTGTATTCAGTAATTACGAAACTATACATTATATATTCGAACCCTTCACATGGCGTGTCCTTTTTCCTGGCGAAATCCTCGTACACACTCGCGGCGCTGCTGAAGCACTTCAATACAAAAGCAATTGAAACTTTTCATTGGTTGTGCGTAATCAGTTTGAAATCAATATATTGTATTGTGCAATAATAGTTGGCATTACTCAGATAGCGGAACAGCGGGATCGGCGGCGGCGACGTCAACGCTTACGTCAGAAAGAACGCTTACGTTGACGACAAACGATACTCGTAGGTATGAACGATGTAAATGGATGAAAACTGCAGAAAAGCAACAAAATCAGGACAAAACAGTTGTAGCAGATGTCTGGGCGGGCAGGGAGGGGCGTGGTGGGAGGAGCAGAAACACACAAACTACCCTATTATACTCTCACTGTTTGCAGTTGATTAAATTTTCGATTCCATTCTTCGAATCGTTCGTTCTTCGTGCGCTTCACTTTGAGCATTTTTTTAAGGAGCGCACTTCGTTGAATGAAGTAAAAAGAAGTTGCGTTTAAATTTCAATTGCGTTTGTTTCATCTGTCATCAGCGCGCGGCACACAAAGGATTCGAGAGCGGCGCTGTCAAGCAAATAAAATAATGTGTTTCGTTATCCTGTGCCACGTACTGCTATACAACATATCCGCCATTTTTGCTGCTTGGAATTCAAGTCCTTCTTCCTTTCTGCCTTCTCCGCACACTTTCTCACTCTCTCTCGCTCTCACTATGCCGGTGCTTCCCTCTCATTCGCTCTCTGACATTAACAATTGAACAATTAAATGCTTTCCACTCATATTTTATTGTTCGTTTGTTCGTTCGTTTATTCATTCGTTCGTTCGTTCGTTCTTTTTGCAAGAAACTTTTCAGCAATCGTTGCAGTTATTGTTTCAAAGTACTTCTGCCATTGTTGTTGTTGTTGTTGCCGTTTCTCTCGTTGCTTTAAAATAATAGTTATGGTTGTTGTGGTTATTGTTGTTGTATGTTCTTGTTGTTTTTCGCCTCTCTCCTCCCCTGGAGTGGGTCCTTGAACTGGCGTTGCCATTTTGTAGGTTTTCAGTTACAAAATATTTTACGAATTATTTTCGTTTGTCTTTTTATTTCGTTTGTTTCGTTCGTTCGGGTCTTTTGATTCACGATGACGATGGCTTTCGAGCTTTAAGTTGAATTGTGTGCCGGCGCAAAAGAATTAAATTTCACTCGAGAACCTCTTCTCGGTGCAACTCACAAAAGCGCTTAAGTTGCCCATTGTTGCTTATTGTGAATTTGGCGTGAAATGGCCCCCTACTTCGCTTACTTCTATTTTACTTCTATTACTCTGGTATAGGTGAGGTCTCTATAAATAAGTTTATTCTTTGTTAGACTTCATCGAACAAGGAGATTTCATATGAAAGTGATTATATTAGAACAAATTGGAGTTAATTCAATCACTATTCATTTGATGCTAATGGTCGTCGATTCGTATCATCAGATCTACTTAGAGAACATAGCCAGAAAAATTGTTCACTCTTCAAAAATGCCCCCTTCAGTTCTGAAGAAACGTAATACACACTCTTTAAGCGTCCCCTCGAGGCGTTGCCCACAAATGATTCACACTGCATCACCTAAGGACATAATCCTCAAACAATTAAGTGCGCACTTCATTTAAGACATTAATAGAAGCAATAAAATCATCAGTATCATCTGCAGCAGCAACAACACCACCATTGACACCTTATAATGAAGAACATCTTGACAGCATTTAATTTAAAATTTCACCCTCCACAGTTTGCACAAGAATTTGCACTTTTTTGTTGTCCCCACCTCCGGCTGCCCCCCTCCGGCGACCTGCTTGTCGGCTGGGAGACCGCATCCTTGAAGGATTGTGGAAAACTCAGCGCACAGCATGTTAGATGTCAGAGACAAAAGGGTGAACATCAGCGGATACACGTTCATGGATGCCGCATGGATTTCCTTTGGGTGGGTTTCCTTTTCCTTTTGGCTCAACAGAAAATATAACAAGACAGCAGTTTGAGTTGAGGGTGGTCCATGGTGTGGTATTCATTTCAGTATTATTTTGTTATTGTTTTCTTAGTTTCAACTCACGCAACTCATACTCATCGTGAGTCACAAACTCAGAGCGCATTATTAGCGATTATTATGTTAAAACTACTTGAATTCTCTACAAATAAAAAGCAGAACCAATTTAAGAAAATAACAACCAAAACAAAGAACTCCGGATAAACAAGCTGAAGAGGAACAGGCCGGCCTTCGCTTGGCAGCAAACGGAACGCGCACAGACACAGAAGCAACATCGTCTCTGAAGTAGTTGAGCTAAGAGATGAACTAAAGCCTTGTTCACTCTCTCACGCGCTCTCTCCCTCTACGGACTGCTTTCGGAGGTCGTCGCCATATGCAACCGCACCACGCCGTTAATAAGCCCGATAATGAATGGATGAATATGCTCATAGCGGAGCTACTACGAAAATAGTTGACGTGGTTGTTGATTTAGTTGTTGCCGGGACAGAACGAAGGCTTCGTTGGGCGGTAACTTCTTTTAATATTTAGGGTCTTCTTCTGTGTTATTGTGTGCCTTGTTTTTGTGTTCTTTCGTATTTAGTTTCTTTTCAAAGAGTTGTGTTTCTCTTCGTATTTCGTTGCTTGAATTGATATTGAAATAGCGTCAACTAGCGATGCTGCTGCTGCTGCATCGACTGCCAACCAGATTCTTGATAATGTAGTCATTATTTTGCTTCGTCGTTCGTTTGAGTTTCCATTGAAGCATACATTTTGAACATTTGTTTAAATATGGACCATTATTTGAATTTTGTTTGATTTCCTTGATGATTTCACTTCTTCGTTAAACTTCATTTGTATGGCAAATGAAAAAAATAAATGAAACTATTTTCCACAAACTACATTATTACACTATGAAAAAAGTAATACAATTAAAAAAAAATTCAAGGGCTTCAATAACAATTGAATATCATCGATAACAGTAATAAAAACAGTGAGAAATGATACAACAGTTGAGTTATATGAAGCAATAAAGCAATGAAATATTTTCAATAACTGTTGAATATTCGAAATAATAAACGATTTTTATTGGGTTTATATTTTCCATGCTTTGTCGAATTTATTGTATTCTTTATCGTATATTATCATTCATTATTTTGTCGTTAAGTATGCAATGCTTTTTCCCCACACCGTTAATCTATTACAAAGCACTATTACATTATTATTAAGTACAATTACTAAGTACTATAGTACATATATTGCAATTTACGCCTAAAATTAGTAATCGTTTAAGTTTTTAATCGAATTTACAAACGAATATCTTTAAGGAAACAAAATATATCAAAATCTAGAGTGCATCTGGAGTGAATCTCGATTGAATCTCGATTGAATCCCGGGTGAATCTCGAGTGAATCTCGTGTGAATTGCGAGTGAATCTCGTGTGAATCTCGAACGAGTTCCATAAGCTTCTTAAATATTCTTAAATATAAATAGATTACGTTGTGTTCTACATAAAAATTCAACATATTAAATCAAGTCTATTAAATCATATAATACTAAACCACTCGCCAACTCACCTTTATTCCCTCTTCCATTTCATATCGCAGAGAAACGCTCCTGTAGCGCTACCGACTTAAGTATTTCGGTTTCTTTTAGAACCCGTACCAAAATAGAACATTAATATTGAATTTCTTATGAATATCATTACGCTTTAAATGTTTACATAATTATTATCAATGCGTTTTTTCTCTTCAATTTTGATTTTACGCATTTGGAAAGGTTTCAATTTTTAAGAAGGAAGCCGACAAAAATTTATTCTGTGTCATCTTAACACACAATTCGTTAAAATGTTGGAAGAGGAGGAAATACGGGGTATCTACAAGAACAACATAAAAGAAAACTGCATAGAATAGAGTAGACGAAGAAGAAGAAGATGCAAGACGTTTCCAACAGATGAGCCCGAAATTTTGGATGCAGCACATGGGAGGTCAACCTGTTTACACAAAAGAGCCGCATCAGAGTCGCTTTTTGTTGTTTTTTGAGTTTCTTTATTTTAAATTTTGATGTCCCTAATGTTTTGCTTACATTAAGTAGTCTTTTTTGTCGCTGGTGGATTGTTTTAGAAAAGGCGTTTCAAGTTTCCTGACAGCCTGCTAAACAAACAGGCTGCAAATAGTCACAAATGTGACAGATCAGGAGAAGGAAGCAAGAAATAACAACTCAGCTAAGGACAGTGTTGCTTTGGGGCTGTCAAAATTAATTAGGTTCCGATTCTTAAGATCCTTAAATGGGTACAAATGTGATAAATTCATAATAAATATCTTAAATTTTGACATCTTTTGTAAAGTGAGGTATTTTCAAAGTGCTATTCACTTAATTTGCATTTGAATGTCGTAAATATGACATCGTAAAATTCGTCTCCTCTTCGACAATGTTTAGGTTAGGTTAGAATAGATTAGGTTGGTTTATAAACAAGTGGTTTGGTTGTGTGTTTTCTTACTTTGCGCAGAATGTTAACGTTGTTCGGTGTGGTTGGAGTTTTATCGGCTCGTAAATAGCAGCAGCAGCAGCAGCAGCCAAAACTTTGACTGACTCCAAATGAAACCATTCAACGTCTGCCCGAAAGGGTACTTGGACGTTACGGGGCTTTGGTTGGTCTGTCAACCGGCTATTGTTTCCTACTTACTTGTTTTGTAGTGCTTCCCCTGCAACAACATGTCACTTGGATCGCTGCGGTTGACATGTGAAAGTCGCACCAACGCGTTTTGAAATCGCACCAGCAGCGGCGCACTGTCCATGAAACACAAAAGAAGCGAATGTTTTCCAATCATTTTCAATCCGAATACAATTGAATCCGAAAAGAATCGGATCGAAATTGTCGCAGTCGCAAGGATATTTCAATACACACACTTTGTCGGTCTGTGTGAGTAAATGTTTTATTTTTAAGGGTTGAGCAAAGGATTAAATAAGTGTGTGTGTTTGTGTTGCTGGTGCGTGACGCAAATTTGGCCCAATTTAAAATAATCACAGAACTGCGATTCAAAGTTGTCACAGCGTCGTCAAAATTTACATAGCAAAAATCACCGATGATATCGCTTTGCGGAAAACGATTGCTTACTGTGAGCCGTGAGCTATTAAAGTGCGGTTTACGCTGCAGTTTAGCGGGGTCACCAGCGCCATGCGTGCGCCCTGCAACTGTGCAAGCGGCGTGTTGTACTCAAATCAGAAGACGTTGAATGGACGAAAAGGAGGATGTTTGTTATGTTGATTGACAAACGTTGATAGGCGGCCCAGTGCGCTGCTTTGACTTTTATTGTGATTGTGTTTTTGGCACAACAACGACATAACCATCACCATTACCACATCGCACCATTACCACATGTTTATTGTTGTTCGCATTGATTACGATGGGTTTTGCTTCGGTTTTTGAATGGAGGTCATCCATTCAAAATCATTGAAATCTAACGATGCTAATGTTGATGCTGATGATGCTGATGAAGGCGCGATAAATCCAAAACATACGTCTTTTTTAATAGAGAAATCGTTTTCTTTTCAAACCAAACAATACTCGTAATGAGATTAGAACAATTGGACGCGATTATTTCGTGCTGTGTTCTGGTCATGAGAAAGTTTTCGGGAGAACTGTTTGAGTGCCGGAGGATTAGCTAGAGATTAAATTTAGAAACGGAGCACGAAATGCATCTGGTGGCGATTAAGGATTATAATCTGAAAGCTCACATCACTGAGATCGGAGTGAAAAACCAGTGAAAGTCTGAAATCTTAAAAAGATAATATTTAATCTTTAATTCATGTAAATAAAAACAACTCTTCATAAATTCTATAAGATATTTTAGAAATATCAATGTAAGTATAGCTAAATATATCAGAATATGATTTAATTATGCTATAATTAGGGAGATTCTATTATTATTATCCATATTAATGTTATTAAAAGGTGGGCCATCGGATCCTTTCTTTTTGCTCTGCATTTAATTCAATTTAAATTAATTATTTAATTTTTATTCTACTCTTTTAAATTTATGTACTTAAGTGAACGTATTTCTCCCACTCTGTAATGTATTTGAATTGAATGAATTTGAATCGACAACAATACAAATTCAACTCAATTCAATTCTATATTTTAACTTTAATGAATTACCGAAACTTATTTGGTTTTCCTTTATATTGTGTGTGTGAATTTTGAATGCGTTTATAAATTATCAGAGATCAAAAAGTCATTCGATCCTGACCGCATGCATGACTGAATTTCGCACGACCGATTAATATATGGAATGTGTTTTGGCACATGCGATGCGAAAAACCCCCAAAATTTCCAATATATTTCAGATGATTGTCACATGATTAATTTGTGTGCTTATTTAATTGTTTGTTTGGATGAGCAACGCTCGCAGCACCCGCATGGAAGCGGGTCCAAATCCCAAACATTGCTTGCGAAAATAATTTTAAACCACAATGAAAATGAAATTTAATAACAAGAGAATTAAGCAGAAAACCGGTGATTAGATGGACAATGATACGGAAGGTACACACACATACACAGAGCGATAAAGATAATCATAAAGCGACACTGATACACAGATCCATTTAGTGGAAACTGATATTTTCCTGTGTGAAATCCTTTTTCCCTTTTATAGTCTCCAGGATTTATTGCGATGAACATTTTCCGGAGAAGGAACCAGAAATGGAATGGGAGAAGGTCCAAAATGACCAGTGTTGCCTTTGATTGTGTGGTGACTTGTGTAGTATATTGAAGAGGAATGTGAAGGTAACAATAGTAATAATAATAATATCGATTACATACAAACACACACATCATTACTACTAATTTGACATCCTTCTTCGTCCGACAGACACTTTTTGTTAATCGAGTCATTTTAAAAATAATTCATTATAATGGTGTTGATGTTGATAAAGATAGGAGCAGAGATAGATATGGAGATAATGTTGATAATGCGAGTTAAGGCGCGAACCTTGTGTTAAAGGGTCGGTCAAAAGAAGCGTCGTTAATGTCTCAGTCCCAGTCCCAGTCCCATTAAAGTTTATTGTCATGCAATCTTCAACATTTCTTTGCTCGAATCGTCGGACTACAAAACCTAGATAACTCCTTGAATAAGCAGAACATGTACAAAAGTGAAGCCACCAACCAACCAACGCCAGGTTGGTCCGTATATCATTGCCAACAACAAGTTGTTGTTGTTCAGAATGGACAATACGTCCAGAGGACAACTCGATGTATCTACTCGTACCGCATGGAATTTGAAAAAATGGACCGAACTCTCCATAGCATGCGGTGCAACTAAATCTTACGTGAAACAATACATTTTTCCAAAGTTTTTTAGTATTTTTCCCTATCTTTTGTTGTTTATAGGAGTTCAAATGACACAATCGTCGATATTCAGAATAATCGGATGTTCATATGTACTTACATACACATGTATGTATGCTTGCATGTATGTGTGTATGTGTGTATGTCATGGGCACAAAGAGGACACCAACAATAACGACAACGACGTGTGCTACTAACAATTTGTGCCATGAATGGAACCTCTTTCGTTGTTTGCAGGTTTACTTTTGCTGCAAATGTCCTGTTTGGTCTTATTACCCTCTCTGTCTCTCTCTTTCTGATATACACTCTTATATACGAGTACATATGCAAACACATCTGATTGTGATTTACACAATGCATCTTAGTGTGTGTGTGTAATACAATAAAACAATAAAATATGATAGTATCTTGAAAACCTGTAAAACATGTTCACATGCAGCATTCACTGTTGATTGTCGGCCATTGTAAGTATTTTGGCGATACCCTGCCACAGATTTTAGTTGACATCGTTAAAGATGAAGTGTCATGAAGTTGCATTTGCATTTGCAGTTGAATCTGTGACATTTGTTCTGCTTGCTTTTAAGTACTCCCAGATAACTTTATTAAATACGTAAATTATATAATGTTTCTAATTATACCATCGTCAAATTATAAAATCCGAATTCATCCTTCTATTAAGTCAGCGTGAAGAGTTTTCTAAACTCAATCGGAAGTCTTTATAGTAAATATAAAAACTACTTTTGAATATCCACTATATATCCAATTATATTAAAGGCGTTTGTTTTTCTTCTTTATTATATGTAAAATATGTCTTATTTGTATTTATACAAAGAATTTCAGAATTTCTCCTTCTTATAGTTTTCTACATATTTTATCCAACATCGTTTATACTTCCAATGAAATACCGAAATACTAAAATTAAGTTTGTATATTTTTCCCATAAATAATAATAAATATAAAATTAAATACTAAAAAGTCTATAGATACTACATACCATATTTACAAGTACACAAACAAGTGTTATACACTTTAAATCTTAATGGACATTTATACACACCTACATTGCTCACTTTCAAGCTTCTGAAAGCTACTGATTGATAAGAAGAATTCCCAAAGTACACATTGGAACGTCATATATCAATACATGATTATGAACTTGAGCTTTAATTTGATAAGTTATTTTTACCTTATCACTTGATATCATTGAATGTCAACTAGTAATCAGCTAATTTCTCTTCTAGAACTCAGTTTGTTTCTTTCTTTTTCTGTCCATGCCAGTTTTTAGTTATGATCAAGCACGTCCCAATTGCTAGGAGTAGACAGCCAAGTGAAAGAACACCAATTGAAATGTTGCGTCCCAAGCTTGGTAGATTCAGAGCAAACTGCAAGTTCAAGAAATTTCAATAAAGCTCTTCGAGTACATTGCAGATGTGTTGAATAGAGTTGATTACCTTGATTTCTTTGGCCAGTTCTGCGCTCATCAAGGCCCTCATCGACATAATAAATAGCGGTGCATAGAAGTCCGGAATGTCCTTGAAAATTCTGCAACAAGAAAATTGGACAGATTGACCTCGGATCAGAAGTATGCCTATAGACACATTACTCACTTAATGTCTTTGTCCCTTCTCAGATGCACACTCATTTGCACCGCTCCATTCACTTGCAGTGGAATGCCCAGTTTAGGTTCCATGACTATGAAGAAACCATCTCGTTCAGAGTCCGGGTTAAAGTCTTTAACAGTATATGTATCGGTGTAACTCGGATCGGCGTACTTAAAGTGAGCATGCGACAGATATACGGGAGCTCCATAGGTACATCTTGCTATGTCGGTGGCGCCACTCTTGGGACAATTGTCTGGTTGTCGGTCCACAGGGCAGTAACACTTCATCCTCGGGTTACGTTGGCCATTATCGAAGGTGTCCGGTTTTGTCTCGTATCTGACACCAGGCACACCTTCAATGGTGATGATCTGATTTGTTGGAACCAGGTTAATTATACGGCAAGTGTCCGTTATGAATATGGTAATGAACTCGTCTGCCGCTCTGTTTGGCGCCCACAAGTCCGAAGTACTGCCATTAATTCGGCCGCAGTTACCCTCGTAGAATCCTGTTTGATTCTGCCCCTTCCAAAATTTCAAGTCGCCCATTTGGCTGAGATCACCCCGTCCGGTATGTATGGTAAAGTCGCCCTCGAATTCTTTCGACCCATTTCGACCTAAAAACCAAGCGAATTGATCCGATTCAATGGGGGGTAAGTTGGAATTATTAAAGCGCATAGAATAGTTGAGGAACGGATCGTAGAAGCCCTGGAACAACCATTCGTTGGCAGTGTGTGTCTGATAGAGCGAGCCGCCATTTTGGTTGAGCACCCTATTGAAGACCTTCTTTACAACCCTCGGCTTATTCCGCATTACATTGGATGCAACCTGGGATTTCGAATGCACGGCAATGAAACGAAATGAAACGGATCAGTGAAAGTCACAGACTCAAAATTTACAAAACTTACAATGGACGGTAAGTGCGGACATGTTATGGGGTCATCTAAACTTCCGTTAGATAGAGCCGGTTCGTGGAACCATGTTCGCTTTTCATGGAAAGTAACGGTGTTATTGTCGTGCCACACCAAGTCCTCTTTCGATCTCTCCTCGCGGAAAACATATGGACCCATCTGCTCGAAACTGGGTTTCACATTGAAGGCAATCACATCCTCCGGATTCGTCCAGTTGAATAGGTACATGTACGCGTAAATGGGTATAGGAGTGATCGCCCATTTGCCAAACGTCCTGGAGGTCGGAGTGAGGGGCAAGGCCTGAAGTCGGAAGACGAAGCATGCGTTCGTTAGAAAAGCGGCGAAAGTTAGAAAATGGTACCTACATCGAAGAGCATGTCGTCGGCCCATGTTTCCCAGTAAAGTACACCAACCAGTCCGAAAGTGGCCAACACTAAGCCAAAGCCGAAGACGAACACGTTCTGCAGGGTCCTACCACAACAACAATTGCAGCACATCCTATCCAATAGCTTTAGTTACTGAAACTAAAGTGTCAGAAGCACATTATGAGAGTGCATGAGAATGAAGCCCGTCAAGTGCCCATGTTTTCCAGATAAGCTTTAATTGAAGATTGCGTTAATCATCTTAGAGTTTGTTTTCGTTAAAAAAAACAGTCAACTTAAAGAAAGAAGATATACAGTTGTTATTATTCGAATTATCAATGATAATTTGCCCACTCTAAATTTTTATATGTTAGATTATAGATTGTATGATGAGATGGAATTTAAATGTCTAATGATTTTCAAATCTAGCTGCAAACCTTTAATTAACTTTTACGCAATACGAAGCTAATATTAAAAATTCCTAAATATTGAATTAGTATGTAAGACCCCGAGTAAAACCTATCCAATACTGCATTTAAAATTGTAGTTTAATGACCAAAAACAACAGATACGGTTTCAAATTATCCATTCTGCGTATCAGCAGATACTAGAATTCTAGTATTCTTCTTAATTCTTAAGGTACACCCTTGAAGGCCACTGATGAAACCTTCCTAATCACGCTTTTTGTTTCTTTATCACCGCTTTAATTAGTAATCTTTCAGAAGTAATATAATAATCTATAATAATAATAATCATAATCGCAGCTGATATGTGATATTAATATACATACTCACTCACTCGTACACAGCAATATAATATTGAAAACACTCAAAACTCTTAGTGATTTAATATTATTTTTATTTAAATAATGTTAACACAGTTTTTTCATAAATTTATAATACATTTTGTCCTATATAAAGTTTATAATTACTTTGTCGCAACTCGTATTGGACTAAAAACGAACATCCATCGTATACACAGTTTTTCAAACCTCGTTTCAATACATTACGCATTACATACAAAGTGCAATGTCCTAACAGTTATCTACAATACATGTTTAATTACGGAATTTAAATAGCTACTAGTTTATGCAGAAATCAATAAATCGAAATAAAAGAAAAGCTCCATGCATGGAGTTTCGTTTATGTACAATAACAACAACAACATTCATGTTTGCCTATTATATACGAACAGAGAGAACAAAAGATCGTTGCGATGTGGTGCTTTTTTAACATGTGGAGTGCTGCAGTCACGTGATATAAACAACTACCAGCCAGCCAGCCAGCCCGTCGGTCAACCAGTCAGCCAGTCAGTCAGCCAGTCAGCCAGCGCTACTCGAAGGGTCTGAACATGATGCCGCCTGTTTCGGCATTACTATAATCTCAATCCTGCGAGTCGCCAGCGTTGCTGTTGCGATCGACGGAAGTGCCGCCATTGGACTCCGATTGCTCGACGTCTGCTGCAATGACGCCCGGCAAGTATCCGGTGCCGGCGTAGGGGGCGGCCAGAAAGCGTTTGGCGTGCGCCTGCATGAACGGATAGCGATGCGTGGGCGAGCCGAATACGGAGGGTGGCACCAGTGGCGAGAAGGCTGACTTCAGCGGGAATGGAGGTGAAGGCGGTACATTTTGGGGGGAGGCGGCTGCTACTGCGGCCGCTGCTGCCGCCGCTGTGGCAATGGCCTGGGAGATGTCCTCGCCGGACAGCATGGCTTCCATGGCCTGCAACACGTCGCCGCGATACCGTTGCAACAGTTGCTCGACATCGCTGCGGCGCCGATTGGGAAAGACGCGCAGTAAAACATCGACCGGTGATCGTTGTGGCGGTGGCTGGGCGACTGCATGATGTGGTTGTTGTTGCTGCTGTTGCAGTGGGTGTGGATGAAGATGTGGTTGTGGTTGTTGTTGCGGCTGATGCTGCTGCTGCTGCTGCTGGTGATGGTGGTGGTGATGATGGTGGTGCGGCGAATGTTGGTTATGCGGGTGCATAGGCATTGCGGTGGCTAGGAACGTCGTGTGATGATATGGTATGAATCCCTGGCCAGTGCCGTTGCTGAAGTTGCGTAGGAGGTGCAAACTATCCGAGGAGGGAGTGTTTGGCGGCGAGTTCGAGTCCTCCTTCTTAAGACTGAGATTTTCGGGGGTGGCTTCATCGGGTGCCGAGTCCACATCCAAGTCGGATTCGGGCGAGCTGGGTGGGCCGGTGCGTGCAGGCGAGAGGTTGCCGGAGTTGTTGAAGTTGCTGCCTTTAGTACGTGGACTGCCCGGAGAGGACTCGGAGCCGGTGTCAGGATCTGTTTCGTTGGAGAGGCGCGCACGTTTCGAACCTTCAAATGACAAGAATAACAAAAAGCAAACACATTAAAAATGAGATTAAAAACAACAACAACTAAGTACTGAAGACCACACACGCGGTCGCCATCCAATTAAATGGGACTCACGCACAGTCCTCACTTGAGTACCGCGTAACCAAACCACTACACTAACCAAACAAATCGACGACCTGCACACAAACGCAAAGAAATCGCTTTGTTTGCTTAGAGCCTGGTCAAAGAATTCGATACATTTTTAAGTGGGGTCCGACTTCATGAGCAGTCTGTTGCACTCAAGGATCAAGTGTCCATGTTCGATGCTCTGCGGAGCGCAAAAATGTGGTGCTTTTTTCTTTAATTTTTCTTTTGGTGGTGCACCCAAATTAATTTAATTGACGCTTAAACCACGCACTTGGAAGCAATCCTCAGTTTATCCCTTGCGAATGCAAACAGACAACAATCGCTACTTGTAGTCAGTCAGTCGGTCGTAGTGCAGGAGGGTGGCTTCAAGCAAACACACGAGAGGACTCGGCAGGCTTCAAGCCAGCAGTGTATCCGGGACAACCTGAAGTACCTGCAGACCTCGAAATTGTAAGGCTCGAAATTGCTAAAAGTGAAGTTATTCGATATCATTTTTATTTGACGAATCACTGTTTATTTATGTCGAATTTAATTAAAGAATCGCTATAATCGTTCAGAGTTGCTTCCAAAAAAGGTGCGTCAACAGAAGTAGCAACAAAGTGAAGTTTTATTGATTCTGTATTGAATTTCAATACCTCGAAATGGGGCAGGTAATCACATGGATTTTGCTGTATGCACTTTCATGAAGTGGAAAGAGAAGAAATTAAAAGATTGTCGTGGGAATTTCTATTGCATGGAAATCTTAATTATTTATTTTTCTAGAGTATAAAAACGCTTCGTGTTAACGCCCCGTTCCAACTTATAGAAGTAAGGAAATCAACCAGACCATTTAAGGAATTAATCTCCAACCTAGTTATGCATATCGAAGCTTTGGGAATTCTTTCGTAGATAATATAAGTATAAGTATAATTTTAAGTGTCAAAATGGTTTAATGGAAATAAAGTTAAGCTAGTATTTATCATTAATACAGGACTTGAGTGCAACTAGAAGTACAATTGTACTGTACGAATGTAAAAAATGGGCCACGTATAACGTCTAATATCTAGTATTTCGATAATATCCAATCTACGGTAAGTATTGATTATATTGGAGTTTCATCCTCATCCAAAGGTAGTTAATTTTGCGACCTCGAACTGAAAATAAATTCTTCCTTTAAGAACTGTAATATAGAAAGCAGTCCAAATATTAAAGGAATCGAAATCCTCCATAACGTTTATGAAAACTTTTGAAAAAGTGTGACCTCATCTGGGAGAAATCTTGATAAAAATTATAATTATAAGAATATCACAGTCGCGGTTACAGTAATTATCCTTTGTCTATATTTTCCCTCTAACACAATATTATTTTCAGCATCTTTTCTGTCAAAGAATAACAACAACAACCATAGAAGTTCACAAAATCTTCCGGGCTACTGGTCGTGGCCTTTGAGAGCTCTCTGGCCGTTCAGCACCTTGTAAACATGTGTGTGTGTGTGTGCAGGTATGTGTGTGTTTGTGAACTCTTTTGTTTGAGTAACGACAAGTGCGGCAAGACGCAAATCTTACTTTACGTTCCGTTGCACTTTTTGACTGTTACGTTTACGTTTTCTTTGACTCTACACTTTTCGACACTTGAAAAACTGTGCAAACGTTTGAAGGAATTTTTCACATACGCACACACACACATCTTTCACAGGTTTTTGCTCATGTTACGTCAGACGGTCGATTCAGATGGCGTCACTCTGTGAGTCCCGGGCTTACAAAACAATTGTCGCGCTTCACTGAAGCGTTCTGCACCCACGAGATGCTCAGAAGTACGAGCAAAGTTTCGCGGCCCCAAATAATTGCTGTACCAACGTGTTACACTTGTTACACGTGACACTTACCCGGGCTCTCGACGTCAGTGCGGTCGGGCGAGTAACCCATTGAAAGGCGCTCGGAACGCATACGCACATCCGTATCCGAGTCGTTGCCGTTGCCGTTGCCAGTGCCGTTAAACTGCATCCGATGGCTGCTGCTGCCGTCGAGTCCGTCGCTGGGCGGCGAAGGAATGCCGGAGTGGAAGCCGCCGGAGCCTCCATTCGAGGGTCGGGGGGCGGAGTTCGACTGAGGCGTCGTTGAGCCGTTCTCGCCGACGCTTTGCTGAGACGGAGGCACGCTTGTGTAGAGCAGCCCCAGTTCACGTGCTTCGTTCTCCTCCTGAGCCTGTTGGCGCCGCAGTGCCACCTGCCGAGAAGAAAGCGAATCATGTATGGACGAGTATTTGAATTAATTGTAGAGGGTGTCGTGTGGAGGAAGTGGGGGGAGGGTATGGGGGAGGGGACGTGGTGTCGTTGGCGGCTGATGATGATTGAAGTTAATTTGCTTAAGTTGCACTTAAACACATACACATCACACTTGCACCGAACGTTACCCCGGATACTGGAGAGGGAAGGACTCACCTGTGCTGCCATAACGCGTTGTCGCTCGGCAATCAGCGTGCATTTCGCACAAACGCAATCACGCCAGCGGCAGTAACGCTTGTGACCCTTCAGAGCGCTAACCTGGAATTGAAAAAGAGTTGGTCGCTGTTTAAATTCGGTTTATTTGAGACATTTGAGGCATTCGTGGAGTGGCAATCTGCGGTTGTAACGAATACCGTTAATTAAGAAAAAGCTGGTCTTAATCCTTTTTTTTTGTTTCAAACTTATGAATCCTGAATACATACACGACCCTCTTTCGCTCTACCTCCCTTAATAACCTGTTAAATCCTTAAAAAGAATTCGACTTAAAAAGAATGCCATCGAAGATAAGATTTGGTTAATCGAATGGAGTTAATTTTCTTATAATACATATATTGTAAATCAGGTTTTAGAAAGTATAATTAAATATTTTAAAACATTTGAAATCGGGTTCTAAAATGAGCCTCTGAATTTTAACCAAATCTTTGTTAATCTAATCCATCTAATTATAAACAATTTTCCAAAAAGGAAGCTCCGGCAATTTTTTATTTAATGACTGTTTCAAAAATCTAATCCGATATTGTATCTTTCTATCAAAACCGAGTTCTATAAAATGCCTCGCTGATCATTGATATACTCGTATATTAAATATTTTCTATAAAACCCAGTATTATTTGCAGTTGAATTCAGAATGAAAATCCTTCTAAACTGCTCTCCACATTATTATTTTAAAATGGAGGTTTGAACATTGTCAAAACGCAATCCAAAACTTAGCAAACCATTAAAACAAACCACTAAATAGATCAGTGAATGAATTCTCGCGGCGGGTCTTGATCATTCAGGGGAACCGGAAGTTCCTTTTGGGAGGGTTTGTATGGATCGCGGATTGCAGGAATCATAGTGTACTTACAACTCCGTGATTCCGACAGCGAGCACACTTCGGTGTCCGTTGGTAGCGTTCGGATGCAGCGCGCAAGAAGAAGGCGGGCGGCAGGGCACCCAAAACGGGATGCTGAGACATAAGATTCTGCATGTCCACGCCGCTGGGTAAACTCATTACGCTGCTGCTGTTGTTGCTGTTGTCGTGAAGCACTTTCAAGGTATCCGCTGTTATTTAGATGTTTTGTTTCAAATTTTTTATTGAATATCTTTTAAGAACTTGCAACTTGTTTCATATCAAGTAACGCACACTCAGGAAATCACTCAGGAAGGAATACACTGATCACAGTCACTTCATCGATTATTTCTTGTATGTCGAAAAATTATTGTCTGAAATTAATCGTTTATTTTAAGCTGAAACACTGTCACTGACATTAAAACGAGATGCGTTTAACGACTTCACGCAATCATGGAAACTGGTTTTGTGACGCGGTGACGTCGTCATACGTCGAAGTTCCAATTGCAACTGATTCAAGTTGGGCAACAAACAGCTACTGCCACCACCTCGGCCACCGAAACAACAACAACAGTGATTGCTGACATTGAGGCAAACGTTGAGGGTTGAAAATGGAATGTTGCTGCTTTCCCAAAGAAGGACTGACTTCCTTCGACGATGTGTTTCTGGCGACGACTGTAACTTAGTTGGCACAAAAGTACAAAGAAACAACAAAAACCAACGAAAACTGTAACCACCACCACCACCAACACCAACGCACCGCTGTCAGCTGGTTATACAACAACAGCAACAACAACGATTCAAAAAGTTTCAAAATCATATTTTCTACTGTATATAAAAACTGTTCACTCTAGAGAGTAGTTAGTTGACTGGCTGGCTGGCTGATCGCGGCGACTTCCACTTCACAATGCATCTCAACGTCGTCCTCATCCTTGTTCGTGTCCTCGTTCTCATTCTCGTTCTCGTCCGCATCCTCTTCGTACACTTCTGTTTCTGTGTTTCTCCTCCTCTTGCTCACACCCTGCTATGGCACATGGAGTGTATTATTTCTTGCATGCTCTGGCAACAGTACCAGCTGATTGCCTTCTTGTTGTTGTTGATGCTGCTTCTGCCATAGTAGTCGTTGTTGTTACTGTTGTTGCTGCTTGCGTATTCTTGTTGTTGTACAGTTTCAACATGCAACAACCAACCAAAAACGTTTGTTTTACCATCTGCCTCCAGGCGCTGAAGTTCCTGCCTGAACGGTTGCGTGTTGTTGCTGCTGGATGACGCAGTTGCCGCGAGTTCATTGTTGAACCAATACCAGGAGCAACAGCAGCGACGACGACACAAGAAACAACACACTGACAGATTTTTAATAGTCTCTTTGAAAAGGCGGACCAGCCACGAGCAGAACGTGGCATTTTGATGCGCTACCCAGCTGCCATGTTGAGGTGTGGGGCAGATGAGGCGGATCGGGACAGAGCTCCACGGGGCTTGCTGCGGCTGGTGATGTGGTGGTGGTGGTGGTGAATGCTTGCCGCTGGAATTTTGTGTTTGTTGCAAAGCGAACTGAAATTGAAACTGGTTTTTAAAATGTTTAATTGTTGCGTACTCGCGCCTGCCATGCAACATGGGACAAAATCCAGGATATGCAAACAAATAATAAAGCACTAAAGCGTCACGAAAATAATTGTTAATTTATGTGATTATTAAAGTAACGGTTTCAGGCTAAAATATAGTGTATAAATGATATACTATATGTGCTAATGCTCTGTTTCCGGTTTTGGTTTTGGATTTATAAATCAAAGTTAAAACTTCAGAGAGCTCATGAAAAATTCTCTAAAACAGTTTCTTTGAATTAATTGAGTGAGAAGCCTTCAAAAAGGCGTCTATAATTTCATTGTTGGTATCTATGCTCCCCAATCTTCTGAATTATAGGAGATCCTCACTAACTTGACTTTAAATTTCAATCTTGAAAACTATTAAAGACTGCCTTTAAATTATCTGACATTTAATATCGCACTTAAAAGTTCGCTATCGACATAATATTATGATTTGTCCCATGGTACATGTTTATATATACACAGCATGAAGATATATACTGGTACGCATCATAAAAAATATCTAGATAGACAAGTTTATAATAAATTCACTTTGCGATTTGTGTGAAAAAAGTGTATTGAAAACTTTTAACTACGGAGATGTGCGCATAACTCAACAACCCCAACAACAACAACAATATACCTCTATTCCCTCCCAAAATCTCACTCTGTATCACTCTTTCTCTCTCTCGCTCGTTCTCCATCCTCCTCCCTTCATCTGGTTTTCTCTCTCTGCAAACTCTTTTTAAAATGGCGCAGCTCCCCAGCTGATGTCGTTGGGGGCATCTGCAAGGCGATAAGCGCAGGCTTCATGAGTGTGTCATGCAGCCTGCGTGCAGACCAGCCAGCATCCGTCCCAAGCGAAGCTGTGCTTGTTATGTGTACGTGTCTCGTCGGTGTCGCTGTCGGTGTTGGTGTTGGTGTTGGGTGTTGCTGTGACTTTGGTTTGGTTTTGTGCCCCCTCCCAGCAACCGTTTGAGTTAAATTCTTATATACATACGGCTATCCTGCTCTCGCACTGTCGCATGTTCAGCTTCTGAGCCGGCCGACGGGTTGACGGGTAGCATGTTTGCATTACAACTATTTGAAACTGTGTTCGATATTCTAGTGGGTCGTTATTATACTGTATAGTGTATATAAGTATATGTGTGTATAAGTATATGTGTGGGTGGAACACATCCGACATTTCGGCCAGACCAGTAGAGGCCATCGTAAGGACCTGCAGCCGGGCTTTAACACTATGCTGCAGTCGTAATAAATGCTTCAGCTTTGCTTACTCTGTGTTCAACTCGTACAATGTAGTGGCTCGTAAAACGCTATCAGCTGAACGGAATTTAATGGTAAAAGTTTCCCTACGGACGTGTCCCAGATAAGTAGGGTCGCAGGACTTCAAAGCGAAGGGTTAAATAGCGAATAATGAATAAACTGAGTGACGTTGAACCTTCCAACATATGGTACTTATATGTGTTTGTAAATAGGACGAGAGAATAGATGTAGAAGAAATGAATAGGTTCGCGGTTACGGTAAAAACGTAACAGTGATTTATATGGCTTTCGTAATTATCTCCGTTTATGCGCGATTTATACTTAAACTCTGACTTAACTTACACTTGTACTGAGACTTAGCTTAAAGATAAACTTACACATAGTGGAGATGATAGCGCTCTTAAACCCAGAACCGATTATTTAATGTTAATCGAATCTCCTAAATTCTATTCTGAGAAGATTTCTTTCTTAGATATCCTGTCAAAGATTCGCCTTGTATATAATGATCGTGTATCGTAAAGGATCAAACCTCGGGACAACTTTTTATATCTCTAAATATAAAGTACATAATTCCAATTTAATGTCAGTTCGAGCAGATGCTGTTGGGATTCATTACAGAGATAAAGTGACAGATGTCACAAGATCACATGAGGGTGTGCATATTAAACTATCTATAAGAAAGAAGGTGGTAATAAAGCAAGCGTGGAAGAAGAAACAAAGGTGTGGAAAAGCAAAGAAGGTAAAAGGAGGGTTAGCAGGACGAAAGGAAGGACAGAAGCCAGGCAGAACGGAAGAAACGAGAGAAACGAACAACGCAACCCGAAATGAAGGAGTTAAGGCCCAACATCTTAAGAATCTGAAAATGCTAACAGAATCGTTCAGTTAAAAATGTTTTATTATTAACTTAATTGCTTGCTGCAGTATACAAAACAGTTTCCGCTTTTATTTGCAACAACTCACCGTAAAATGGCGAAGCTTCGTGCGGTTTTCTTAATATAAAAATTAACAGAAAAAAGAAAACAAAAGCAGCAAGTAACGAATCAAAATAGCGCACAGAAATACAACAACAACAACTAAACTAACGAAGTCCAAGGATAATGTAATGCTGCAGAGCAAAAAGAGAGAGAGATAGAGATAGAAAGAGAGTGTGAGAGAGCGAAAGAGAGCCTGATAGAGAGTGAGGAAGGCCTCACGTCATGAAGCTGGCCTGTTAAATGTTTCAAAATAATTGAAACATTCGCCATATCAAGGAGCGGCTCGTGTGTATGTATGTATGTAGACGTAGCTACTCACATCCTTGCACAGGATTCTCTGGATACGGGCGAACATGAAGCTGCATGTGTTGGTGAGTGTAACTCCGCCCTTCAGCGAGACAAGGAGGAGCTTCCAGCGGGTTCTTTTGCTCTTTACACACACACGTATGCAAACATCACCAACAACAAAAACAGCAGCAACAACCATAACTGGATACATGAATTTGAAAAGAAACAACTTCAAAAAAAAAGAGTTTCTCATCTGTTGCGAATACGTTGCGAGTTGCCACTGTTGCCGATCCGACGCAAAGTGTGAGGTGGGAGTTTTTGCAGATATCATTACGTGGTAAGTTTTGCAGCTTTACTTTTGTTAATAGTTATTTAAGGAATGATATTTGTTCGTTTTTAGTTATTAATTATTTAGCATTTTTGCAATTAATAATTACAATTCATTTACTTCAATGTTACAACATACAAAGCATTAATTTTTTATGTTTTTATTTATTACACTCCAATATAATTTGTTAGTTTAGTTGTTAATTAACCCTTTTAATGCCCTACACGTAAAGTTTAAACGGTATTTAAAGTTCATCCTTCTGTTTGTAACGCACAAGAGAAGGCTTTTGTATAGATTAAGTAATAATATTGTCCAACCTAAAAATAATGACCGTATATAGCCTATAAAAGTTTCTTCTTGAATACTTTTAACTTTAGTATCGGTTTATATAGGAATAAAATAGGTCAAATGTGAGTCTTCTTGGGACTGCAAGTTCAAATATAGTACATTGGAATGGCCTGGTCTATAAATACTACTGAATCCATGTCGAGGTACATGAGGTACTTCTGAGAAATGGCTCAACAGAATTTATCAGCTGTATTTTATTAAAATGTACAAAATATTAAACATTATTAAAGTATAAAAGTTCGTATTATCAGCTGTAAACTGATTGTAAAATGATCGCTCATATCAGTTGATATAAATTTGGCTCGTTTTCGTTTCGGCCGCGATACGTTTTCATGCCGGTTTGCCTTTTGACAATAAATTCCTCTCATCATCCTTTGTAGCGGTTTCTTCATTCAAATGTGGTGACGGTCTTCGGGAACGTCGGCGTCTTAAAGACAAGCCTGCAGTTGACAATCTACAAATTCAAGGAAGTTCAGCGTGTACAGAGCAGAACACATAAAAGGACGACACGTAACACATACACAGACACAGACACAGACACTTGGAAGGAAAGACGGAAGAACAGAAGAGAAGACAGACAGAAGGACAGACGAGAGGACAGACAAAGAATCGGCCAAGATGATGGCTCTGGTAGCAGCCAACCAACGAAAGTAAGAGAAACAACAAGCATTCAACAACAAGAAACACAGTCGATAAAAACTGATTGTTGCAAGTGGCAGAGAGGGCTACCGGAAGGACGAAGAGGGGTTGGGAAGGGAGCAGAGGAGGCTGGGAAGGAAGCAGTGGAGCAGGAAGGGGGAAACTTAAAAAGAAATTCAGATATTGAAACAGAAGAAAGCTATTTTATGCTCTTTGCTCTGCTCTCGCTTACTCGCCTCCACAAGCAAAAGCCGATGGCGGCGACGGTTTCCGTTTCCGTTTCAGAAACACGACGTTCGTGTGTCCGCTCGAGAGAAAACTGCAAAGATTTCTAAAGTGAAATACAATTTCACGCCATGTTAAACAAACACAATTTATTTCCTTTTGTAGAATCAGCCACAGCAACGAAAGAAGCAGAACAGCGAAAGTTTTGCGTGCTGGATGAAGGAGGAGGAGGAGGAGAAGGAGGGGGGAACATATTGCATAGAGTTATTAACTTTTTAGAGTAGTACTTCGATTCTTCACATTAACAAAATTTTTAATTCATTATAATGTTATAGTGTTTGTTTTTGTAAATCAATGAAATTCAATTATCGAACTCTGAAGAAGGCACACTTCACACTTACAACATACACCCTACACTCACGTTTCCGTGAAATTGTTATTTTCTCGTTGAGGTTGTTGTTGTTCTTGTTCTTGTTCTTGTTGCTGTTGCTGTTGGTGCCGCTGCTGTTCTTGAAATTAAATTAACTTTTTTCCTTGAAGTGTCATTGGCTGCAAGTGACAGATACCGAGTGATAATAATAATTGTTCAATGTGTGGTGTTGTTATTCTTGCTGTTGCTGCTGCTACTGTTGTTGTTGTTGTTGTTACACAAATTAAGAGCAACTCAATTTCAGTTATCATGGCATCAAGAAAAACATCGACTCGAAACAAACAAAAATAATCATCGAATAACAACATTAAAATGCATAAAACTTTCAATATTAAAAAGAATAGAAATAATTTTAAAAAAAATCAACCAACAAATTTCAATTATTATATATAGAAAAAAATTCTCACAAAATCAGCAAGCGTTACAAAAAACCTTTTAACAAAATGCTCAACGACGACGACGACGGATTGAAATAAAATATGCAGAGTGGTTGAGTGTCAAAATAACTCACCTTGTTGTGTGTTGACGTCACATAAACACCGAGCTAACATTTAACAAAAGTTTGGTAGCTTAAAAAAACATCCTCCTGCTCTTCTTCGTCTTCTATTTTTGCTTCTTTCAAACTTTACGGCAGCCCGGACTCTTGACAGTTTATTAGTTTTTATTTTTCGTTGCTTAATCAAATAATAGCGCGGTCGATGTGTGGTAAATATTTGTCAACACTTTTAAAGTAAAAAAAACGGAAATCTTTTTAAAAAATTTACATTTCAATGTTTTTGGGATGTTGCTGCATTCATTTCGTCTGCGCAAGAAATTCGTTAGTGTTGTCGAAGTGGTAAAAGAAAAACAATGACTGCACATTTCACAATAGCCGTTAATTGTGAATTGTAATGTTTCAGTGTCGTTCGGGTGACATTCTTGAGATGAGGTCGCCACCCACGCACTTTATTATTTCATTGATAACTTAACTGTCATTAATAACTTAGCTGTAATTGATAACTTAACTGTAATTGATAACTTAACTACATTTTTTATGCAGTGTTTTTTTGGATTTTAAATTTGATTCGTTTTTTAGATAGCCTTTTGGTTACCTTTTACTTGGCTTTGAAGACTACTATTACTACTACTATCATTTCCACTGCCGTTTTTTTACTTTTCAACATTCACCCTACCCTCAGTACTATCAGAATTATCACTGAGCTGTTGAATGCTCATAATGAAGAGCAAGTAAAGTAACAAGCTTGCGTCCAGACTGAACACAAAACGGGTTTATATATTTTTTTCTTTAAAATTTTGAACTCAACGAAAATCATGGCCGCTTTTTTGTTATTTTAATCCTACTGCGTTTGCAGCTTGAACTTGACGCTGTAGGTGCTGTAGTTGTTATTGTTTTTGTTATTTTTATTTGCTTATATTCGTTTCTACATCCTCTTTTTATTTGATGTTTTGTCATTTGTTTGTTTTAATGAATATTTCGTTATTGTAGCCGCCGCCGCCAACATGCAGTAGTTTATGTAGAAAAACAACAACAACAACAACAGAAGCCTCTCACCTGATCTCTGCTACTTGGTAATAAATGTCGCCTAAACTAATTTACATACTCTGGCTACGCTACTGTCGATTCTGTCGAAGAAGAGGTGAATTGATGCCACTAACCGAGAGGGAATTTAATGGACTCCTTCGACAAGTGGTTGTAAACAATGGTTGCTTTTACACTTCATCAACTCCGAGATATTCGTAGCTTATGTTTAAGAGTAAGAAAATAAGTAAGAAAGATTATCTTTAGCATTTCCGATATGAAATCAAACCTTTTAATTCTCAATTGAAGGTGTGTTTAATTGAAATCATTGAGTTAAAGTTTGGATTCTAAATTTAGATTATTTTCTTAATTAATTAGATTGGAATAATTTTTTGTTCTACATAATGAAATAAAGTATTTTTTAAACTGACGAATGAATGATTTATTACCACCATCTTTCATTATTAAATCACAAGCAGAGGTATTGATCATAAAATTAAGTGAATTCATTTCAAGAGTTTCGAAAATCTTATCGATTGCAGTTGTCAATGTTAAGTTTTTGCTTCTCGTGTTTGGCAAGAACGATTCCAGGAAATAAAAAGGATCGCTGGGAATCCGGATAAGCGTGAGAGAGTGAGAGAGACAGGCAGAGAGTAGCTCCGATTTCAGGGTTCGAGCACAACAGCCGTAGTTATTTCGTTAATCTTATTTTATTTGCAATAATTTGACACTGTTATGCAATCGTTAACGGAAATAAATACTTATTGATTTGTATCTGCTCAAGGAACAGGAGTCAGCATATTATATCAGGTAGGACAAGGTTTTTAGTGTGTGTGTGTGTGCTTGCTTTTTGTGCTACTTTACGTAAGTAACAAATAAAGAAATGGAAATTGTAGATATTTATATCCATTTTGCGTCGTGCCTACTTTGAAATACGAAGCTGCTGCTGCTGCTGCTAGGAATCCTGAAGGGTGTCAATTCAAACCCTCTCTAAGCTGCAGTGTGTAGTGTACAACAGTTGAGTTGTTATTAAATTATATGGGCAACTTGAAGGGTCGTCTTGTTTTTTCGCAAGCGCACACTTACTGATGCTAATCGGCTGTTTGTTTGTATAAATACTGTTTCCGATATTTTGTATATCGTATGTCAGCGAGTGCTGAGAGTTTCTTGTTTTTTGTACTTGTGGAAAAACGAACGCCTTTTTCACAACTCAAACAAAGGCTTCAATATGAAACTATTGAGTTGTGAGAGCGATGAAGCCGAGAGAGACGACGAGAGGTGGCGAGAACACGACTGGCGAGGGCGCAGGGTGCGTTTCAACCCGATACTGTTATTAGTTCGTTTTGGCTTTTTTACTATTATTAGTTAATGTAATAAGTATTTAATTATGGACTCGGATGGCGGGGCGTGTCTTGGGCCGAAAAGGAGCCTCAGTTGCTCGCAGTTCACTTCAGACCCATTCTCAGTTCTCCGGCTGATTACTTAATTTAAATTTCCTGTATTCTGGGGCAGGGAAGGGCGAGGAAACGCAGATTGCCGTTTAAGGTGTGGCACAAATACAACGGGTTCAAAAGGGTTGCCCTCATTGCTGCTGATGAGATGATTATGATGGCAATGACGATGATGACGACGACGATGACGATGATGTTCTTGCCCGGAAGGAGTTATGTAGTTGCGGTATGTCTTTTAAAAGCCTTACAACAACAACAACAACAGCAACAAGAGCAGAATGTTGAATGTTGAATTCCAGCTGTGAGTTTTATTTGATTTCATTTAAAAACTTTGCTGGATACAAAATCTTGAGCCAGGTACATAAAAAAAGGTTAGTTGAGAGCTCTTTGAATAAGCGATGCTTTTTTTCTACCGTGTGCGCTTTTTTGTTGCGTTGTCTACTCGCATTTTCATTAAATGAAGCCTACATTTAAAAACAACACAGACTTCTTTTTTCCCCAACATTTTTTCTCATTTTGCCAATTTTTCAAACAACCGAGAAGTTGTTGTAACATTCACCCTCGCGTAACATTTGATATTTTTTTTGGGGAGATTTTCCGCCTAACGAAAGAAAAATCTACCGAATTTCTGTTTATTATCTATCAATTTACGTGTTCACCTGTGCGTGTGTGTGTGTGTGTGTGTGTGTGTGTGTGTGTGTGTGTGTGTGTGTGTGTGTGTGTGTGTGTGTGGTTGCCACAGAGAATCGTACGCATCTATTGTGTGGTTTCTTTACTCATTGTTCACTTGCGAGAATGTCGAGCCAATTATTGTATCTCGATCTGCTAGATAAACAGTTTATTGCGCAATTCAAATTGTTACTTTCCATTCTTTCATTGTTGAGCCTCATGTGGCTTTATTGTTTGTCTGTCTGTCTGTCCGTCACTGTAAATGATCCGTTGATAACATCTCGAGTAACCCACTCGAAGGATCTTCGATTACCTTGTGTTTGGTTGAATATCCATCACATGATGAGGATGTTTATTTGCTGTTCTAAGATGTGTGGAGGGCGGCGAAGGGAGGGGGGTATATGGAGAGAATGTTTGCGGTTCCTAGCTAAGAATCCAGTGAGAAACTCTTTCATGCCGCACCTGCGCACACTTCAATCGACTCTGTGCGGCGAGTTCGCAGACGCACCGACGCAGCATTCTAGCAGCGTGGGAAATGCGATTCCGAAACTAACAGAAATAATTAACGACGACCCGACTGTTGTGTGTTTGTCAATCATACGAATAAAGGTGAATCTTCGTCAACCTTTCGAACCCGAATCGAAGTTCAGGAGCTAACAAATTCGTTTAAAGTGTGTATTTTCAAAACTAACATTTAAGACCACTTAACCACTGATATTTGTGATATTTGCTAATACATCTTCAAGAATTATTAATAAATAAATCGTACTTAAATTTTTTATTTAATTAGGTTTTTTATTGCAATGTTTATTTAAAATTAATTTTTTGTGTAATTTTTTATTGCTATTTAATATTTTTATTTAAATATTCAAATTATATTGTTAATATTGACTTTTGGTCGATTTAGTTTTAATTCAAAAATTTAATTCAATGCTTAATTAATAATTTTTTTTGCTTTATTTGCTGCTGCAAAACTAAAAGTATAAAAAATCATAAAAGTAGTTTTTTTTCATGAATTTTTTTCGTATTAAAAATTACGGGATTCATTTTCCCGTAAATTTCAATTTACGATTTTCAATGTCTTCTTCTTTTATAACGTCACAAAATTTTTGATGTTTTCGACCAAATTTCTGCAAAAGCAAAAGATAAAAAACAAACAAACAAAAAACAGAAAAAAACAACAAAAAAACACAAGAAAAAAAAATTCTTGGTCTAAAATAAATAACTTTTTAGCAGAGTTTCAAACCAATAATAATAATGCAATATAATAACATAACAATAATAATAATAACAATAATACAATGCAAAACAATAATTAGCATAATGCACTGACAGGTAGATGGCAATTCTAATCGAATTGCTCTATTCATTATATGATAAATAGATGGCGCTGATGTAAAAACTTTACTTCCCTATGGAACTAAGATGGTTTCCATTTTAAATACAAACATTTTATTTATTGGTGCAAAAATTGTATTTATTATTTAAAATTCTTTCATTTAATTGTAAAAAATGTAATTAATTAAGTCGATTTAGTTTTAATTTAAAAATTTAATTCAATCGAATACGATATACGTTTATCGTTTAGTTTTAAAGTTATCGTTTTTTTATTGCGTGTCTTCGATATGACTTCGGTGTGACTGCTCACGACGAGATGGCGCTATAAACATATATAAGTAAAAGCAGAAAGTGAAAGAAAGAAAACTCCGGCTTTTTTCGGAAAGCTCTTTTGAATTTTGAGTTAAGCTTTTTTAGAAAGGTTAACTTTGTCGCAAAATGTTTAACGTGTCTATGGAAAAAGGTCCCGGGAAAAAAAGGTATAACCATAACATTTATATAACCATAACCTTAGTTTAGGAGATATTTATAACAACCACTGAACATCTTTAGAAATTCGATGTAGTGAACTTAACTACTATAAAGTTGGCAAAGGTTATTAACCCATTATTAAATACGGAAATATATTGACCTATCCGCACATTAGATTTAAGGTCGCCAGCTGCGAGTCCCTCTAATCGAATATATGTTATTTGTGTGTAGATTACTGACCGCGCTCATCTGTTGTTCTTGCTGATAGACATGTTTTTGTGATCGGAAAGCAACAATAGGAAAAACGTCCATTATCAAGAAGACGAAACTAGTACTCGTGTTTATTTATTACTGAACCCAGCCAACTGTCCATTCTCTCGTTACAGTCGTACAAATTCAGTTTCTTATCTACACCACTTGTACGTATTCAAACGACATTTGACCTGTTTACTGTGGATGGAGTCTAAACAGAGTCCGATTCTTCATAAATCCACACGCTCTGTCCGTCCCAACTCCACCGATCATCATCATCGCACTCATCACTATCAACGGGGAGCCGACGAACACGCATCGGCATTTCCTAAGTGTATAAATATGCATCGAGTACTCGCCGCTGATTTAGTAAGTGACTAAACCGAGACGAAACTAGAGCGTCACATCCCACATGCACAACATGAAGATCTTCGCTGTAGCTTTGGCGATATTGGCTTTGGTTGGTTTTAGTATTCATTTATTATAAATTGAAACAATAATTAGTTGAAA
The DNA here is from genome assembly GCA_943737955.2 of Myopa tessellatipennis. Taxonomy (NCBI): domain Eukaryota; kingdom Metazoa; phylum Arthropoda; class Insecta; order Diptera; family Conopidae; genus Myopa; species Myopa tessellatipennis. The sequence continues at coordinate 42,619,016 of OX031314.1, forward strand.
ATATTAAACTAATTAAAAGATAACCAATAAAAAACAATAAACATGCACGATAATAACATCAAATGACGCTGATATTGATCACTTTATTTGAATGTGTAGGCCAACGCAGAGGATTCATGGAGACCCAAGACCGCCGAAGAGATCAAAGCCATTCGTTCTGAGTGCATCAAGGAGCATCCGCTTTCGGACGATTTGATCGTGAAAATGAAGCAGTTCGAATTTCCCGATGAGGAACCCGTTCGTCAGTATTTATTGTGCACAGCTCAAAAAATGGATATCTTCTGCAGCAAAGCTGGCTACCATCCCGATCGTCTGGCGAAACAGTTCAAGATGGATCTGGAGGAGGCCGAGGTGATGGCTATCGCTGAGAGTTGCGTCGATAAGAACGAGGAAGGCAGTCCTACAGATGTCTGGGCGTTCCGTGGCCACAAGTGCATGATGGCCAGCAAAATTGGTGAGAAAGTGAAGGCCTACATCAAGAAGAAGCAAGAGGAAGCCACTAAGAATGCGAGTGCTTAAATTATTCGATGTACAGATATATGTTGTAAATGTATACCAACCAATATGGGAGATAAGATGATATATTAAAGTTTTTCAGTATAAAAAAATGAACAATTTAATAATTTATTGGAAAATAACAAAAAACCGAATGATGTGCAATTTGAGGAAACAAGCTCATTTCGTTCTTACAATTTCATACTCGTACTCAGATATGAACATAAATAATACTGTGGTAATTCGAAACTTAATGCCGAATATTTATCGAACAGTTTTGCTTAATATCATCCAATAATATTTGTTTTAAGGTTCGTTTAACTTTAGGCGTTCTTAGGATTTGATTAAGAAGTTGTTTCAATTTCGAGGCATGCAACAACTCCACTTTCTTGGCTTCTCTGCTTCTAGTTCTGAGAAGAACTGAGAAGAAAAGAAGTGAGACTTTTTTATGGCTCAAAGTGTTACATGATTAAACCGAAACAATATCAAAAGCAGCCAATGCTTCCATGGGGCTTGATTAGTTGCTTCCACCTGTTTGGCCCATCCAATGTCCCACAAAGCTATCTATCTGCCTCCCCCCCCCTACCCACCATCCCCCATTCTTTCTCGCTTACGATTTCTTCTCTCTCTCCCGCTCTCTTTCCATAAGTTATCAGTGACGAATCACTTTCAAATCTCTAGATAAAAAAAACCACAGAATGTAACTCGACTTCGTAGAGGTGCAGAAACAGTTTCAGAGAAACAGAGCTCGCCTATTTTTTTGCGGAACACTTGTTTTTCCAACCATATTGACTTCGGTTCGCGCTGTCTTCTTATCAGTTACTGTTTTGAACTCAATAAATGTGTTGGAGTTTATTGATACCTCGGAGTTTGGATACTTTGGAGTCGCGTAATGTACGAGTTATTTATTGTTGATTTATTAAATACGTTTTCCGAAAGAAGTTTTACTACTGTTGTTTTTTAACACGGTCTAAAAGTAATAAAACAGATTCGTAGCGGATCACTTTAAATTTTTTTTCGCGTATACGTGAACAAATCAGTTGTGGAATTTTTCAATACAGATGACGCCCCTAAATTGTGCCTTTCCTTTTAAAGAAAAACTACAATATGAAAAACAATGTGTGTGTGTTTTGCAGAACAGTTAGATTTTAGTGTCAAAACTGTTTAAAAAACTACTGTTAATTTCCGTTAGAATAAAAGTATTTATTCCCATAATAAATCAAAGCGATCACGTTTTGATCTGAATTGACTTGAAATGATAGCTATAAGCCTTGATTTAAGCCCTTTAGACTGGGTCTCTTGGTGGACTATCATCATGTTGCTATATCCTTGCACAGTACAAACAGAATCAGCTGAAGAAAGCCTGGTAAATGGAAGTTCTACGAATTTCACGTATTCTCCCAACTAACGGAAATCCGAACACTTCTTTCAACATCCAGCTCCCATATGAATATAGTGATACTTGGACCAATGAAGATGTGCGCTTTGTAGAGGCGCGCTGCCAAGTTGACAGCCGTGCTGACGACGTCCTGAAAGCTCTGTGGGTCAACAGAACCTATCCGGACAACCATGAGACCCACTGTTATGTTAAATGTTTTCTGGGAAAGTTGGGTATTATCGATCTGGTGACCCGTGGCTTGGATGTGAGTAGGTTTCTCATTACTCGAGCCTATGATTTACTCACGTGTCTTCTGGCAGGCACAAAAACTTGATAAGTTTTGGGAAAACATTGAGGAAGACTTTGATAAGCAGTGCTTGCTCAATGTAGACTTAGAGGAGTGGCTGTCTGGCACCTGCCACTCCTATTACAATAAATGGCTGACTCTCCAAAGCAGTTGCAAGGAGCTGGTCGACTTCGTCATGTTTTCGAAGAAGAACATCACGTTTACCTACGTAAGTGTTTGGCGCAACTGTCAAATGCATGATCCAGGTTTTTCTTCTTATTTGGTTTTATTGTCACCAACAGCCACCTCAATCGAAGTCTCTCGGGCAAACCGCTGTGGAATTCTGCGACTGGGAGGAGGACGACAACGGCGGGGAGGACTCTTTGCCGTCGTACTACATGTCATTCGTAGCCCAGCACAACTGCAAACTCAGTTGTATTTTTAAACATTTTCGCTACTTTGATGCATACGGCAGGCTCGATGTATGTATGAAGTGTGTCTAACAGAGACCGGCAAAATATATACGAGTTGGCTTTCTTTTTTTTGTTTCGGTTGCTTAAACAGGGAGATGAAATTTTACGCAGCTTCCGAGAAGCGGGTCTCTCGTCGGTTCCAAACACCGCCGCTGTTCAAAGATGCACGCATAGAGCGAATTCTTACCTGAGTCTGGGTTCCTGCATGATGGCCAAGGAACTGTATACATGTCTGGGGAAATCAACGAAGGATTTTCCGAAAGTCTATCAATTCCGTGATAGGCTAACGCGCAAATATTAAGAAAAGCTTAAGGAAAGACGATTTTCAGCTCGTTACGATATTTAAATTTCCCTCGATATTTCGTAATTTGTGTACCATATGTATTAGTTTTCGTTTACTTAATTGGTTCCAATATAAGTTGCTGTTACTGTAAACTTAGTTGTATGGGGCGTTATCACAACCCGGGATGAGGTGAGCGATGGAATATGGGGCAAGATACGGACAAGTTATCTTATTTCGCCTGATAGTTTCACTATACTTTAAACTCTTTTATTGTCTATCTTTGCCGTTATCTAACTCGTGCAGGTAAGTTTTTCATCGTCGACTGTTGTTTGCGTTGTTTATTTGCCAACATTAAGTTCAAGAATGTGAAATATGAATATAAGCTTATAATACCAAATGATTTCATATACGTATTTGTATCGAATGGAAATCCCTCGCCTCCCCCGACCGTTCTACACACTTTAACCCCTCTCGCTGGCCACTAAGGCCTGAATAAACATCTGAATTGGGTGGTCTCATTTTTTACTTTCCAAACACCTCCCTTAGTTTGTCTTCGCAACAGTATATCGGCGCGTCTAATTGTCCGTTGCAAGCGATATGGTTTTCATGGCCTCCTCGATGTGTTCCACCAGTGGCAAGTGTTCATCCAAGCTTGGAAGAAGGAAGCTCTCCAGGAAGTAGCAAGTGCTGTTGCCCGCATTAGGGAACTCCTTGGGCAAGCAGTTCGGATCGCGTGCACGAAGATCAAATTCAAAACCCGGATGCTTAATCAACCATCTGCAAAGAAGTTACGAAGTAAATGAAGACTCTTCACATCGTGCGTCACAATGTTCACGCCCAGAGATGACTGACTTACTCCTTGGTCGTTGGACTGACGTTGATTTTGCAAGCCTCGCTACCCGACTCGAATTTGTTAGCGATCGTAACGTTGTGTCCGAACAGACAGTAACGCGGCATTTTGCGGCCCACTACGCCGGCCAAAACAGTGCCAGTGTGTAAGCCGATTCGCATCTTGATTTGCTCGCCATCGTGCGTTATGTGCTTCGCGCAGGCGGCTATCATCTTCAGCGCCATCCAAGCGACTTTATGTGCATCGTAGATGGAAGCGCGATGCAAGCCGCTGGCGACACAGTAGGCATCACCAATTGTCTCCACCTATTGATATAAATATAAATAATATCCCGTTAATTTAATAAGAATTTAATGGAATTAAATTCCCAATTGATAGTGTATTAGAGTGCTAACCAGTGATTTATTTATTTTGTGATTTTATTAACGAATAAATCAAGCAAATAATTTGATAGACATTTAAATAGTTTTATTCAAAAAAGTAAGTGCAAGTGCGTAAATTAAAAGTAAATTAATTTCGGTTCATTGAAAATAGAAAAATATAATAAAATATATATATATTATTCCATAATTAATTTCTAAAACAATAATCTTTCATTTTTCGCGTTTCAGCCAGCAACAAAAACCTTTAAAAAAAGCAAATCCGGTTTATTTAAAGTGAGTGTAATTAATTATTATATATATACATATGTGCAAACGGTTAAAACAATAATCTTTCATTTTTAGATCAATCTTTTCACCTTGTAGACATCGAACAGATCGCAGAACTCGTCGAAGTCTTTATACAAACTCTCTAGCATGTTGATAACCATGAAGGGCGTGGCACGTGAGCAGATGCTGGTGAAGCCAACGATGTCACTGAACAGTATTGTGACATCGGGATAGGTTTTGGCATCGATACTGGCGCCCAGCCAGAGACGCTCAGCGATCTCTGCCGGGAATATTAAATGCAACAGACTGACATTCTTCTTGCGCTCCTTGGTGACGGCCGCATTGGCTTCTTCAATGGAACTCTTGATCTTGTCCATGCGCCTGCGCAGACCTGAGATTTTATAGAGAGCATTTTGTTAATCATGTTTCATTTCTATATTGATTTGTGGTTGTAATACTAACTTACCGTCCTGAGCGCGAGCCTGCTCGCCGACCAGTATAACTTCGCGCGTAGCATCGTGCAACGGTATATCCGAGATGAAGAGTCCGTTGCAGGTCAAGCCATCCAAACCGTCCAGAAAAGGCGAACCAATGAAAAGTAACGAATTCGATTCCGGACAATGCACCATTTGGCCCTTGATTTCTAGACCCTACAAATTGAGTGGATTCAAAATGTAAATCGGGTTAGTGAAAGGCTGTGTACTCTACTTACCTCGGCTGGGAAATCCTTTACATCTGGAGGAGTCTTAAGTGCCACCAAAAAGGGCGTGTAAGTGCGCCGTACGATTTCACGGAAATTAAGCGAAAGTCCCTTGGGTCGCTTAAAGTTGAAGTAGACAGCAGCACTGTGACCGTGCTCCGGCATGTAAGGCTTGTAGAGCTTGCTGAAGCCACGTCCTACGACCATACAAAGAAAAGTCGCACAAAGCATCGACAAAGATTGATCTTTCTGCCTGCAACTCACCCAACTGCACCAGTTCCAGGTTCTCGTTCATGATGAAATGCCATGGGAAAGCTTTGCAAAAGGTGCTCATGCTGATGGACAGATCGGCCGCGTGGCTGGAGTTGTTGCGTTGCGCCGGCAGTTCGGAGCACTTGACCAGATCCGTTTGGCGTTCAGGCGGTGGCTCATTCGCTACAGAGAATAAGTAACGATAGCGACGCGCATCACCCTCGACGGGCTCGATTTTAATGTTCACCAACACATTGTAGAGCATGCGTGTCATGGCTTTAAGGGAACCAAGTAGTAGCCAGGCGATGACTGGACGCTCGGAAGTGAAGATTAACTCGCCATCGCCGGCGCATACGAAACCAGTATCGGTGACGTCTTCCTATGATTAGAAATACACAGAAAATAACGGGTTATACAATACGAAAGACTTAAGGGTTTTCTTAAATATGTAAATACAAAAGCTGGTACCTCCTGTAATTTTAGGACATCGTAAACGCCATCCAGCGAACCCAAAAACTCTTGTAAATCTGTACCCAAACACCTGAAGGCGCGCTCTATGATGCCAGTACAACACGAAGATATCAGCTCCTCCCCCAGCAGAACCAGAATTTCACTTGCGCTGGCCTCATCCATTTCCAACAGGATGTCCTGAATATCCCCCAAATAATCGTAGTTGGGAACGGTTTTCAAAGTCTCCACATCAATTTTTCTATGGGGAGATGTTACGAGAGAGTTATTTCTATGCATATACGATGCATATTTATGGCTAAATTATTATAATTAGAAGATTGGAGAAGATTTGTAAATGGCTACGATTTCGATGTAATCCATTTTCAGTTGCTCGATAATATAATAATTTTTGCTTTGCCGAAAGACGTAGTTGATGCTTCCAGAAGAGAGCCTCTGCTCAATGGTGTCATTCAAGAGCTCAATTCTTATTGCTTCCATGCAGTTCAGAACACTTTCTTCACTACAGGCCCTTACTTCAAGGATACTTTATAAGGATACGAATCCTTTTTGTACTTACAGCTTGGAAATATTAGGCCAACTGTGGCTATATTTAGCAATCAACGCGGTGACAGCTGTGTTAAGATCGTCATTCTGGAAAATTCGTTCGGTTACAAGATTTGTACATTTTATTAGATGCGTTGTAGAAACGATGGAGCTCACCGATGGCGCTGTCAACAATTGAATCGCCATCTGCAAGTACGTCAAAGTCAGCGCATCGTCGGTGCATTCGTCGTCCTCCAGCGCCCAGTTACTAGTACTCGTTTCAGTGGCAACCGAAGGTTGACGCGTCAAGGAGTCCGTGCGGCGGAAGAAGGGGCACGCCATCTTGCAGTGCTGATTCACTTCCGTTTGTTCTGCGTAGCCATGAAATTGAAAGGAAAACTCGATAAGTTTGTGTGAAAATATGCCTTGGTGTGTGTGTGTGTGTGTGTCACCATGTATGTGTGTGTATCTGTTTAAGAAGACAATGAAACAAGGACGAGGTTTAGTGGCCGGCCATCAATATAGCAGGGCAACATTTATGGATTATTTGGAAAATCTTATTGAAGGTTTTCGAATCTGAAGGAAAGCGATGTGAAAACATATGTAATTTGCACATGTTTATGGTTTAATTATTTAATTAAATTGTGTTTTGAAAACACTTCGTAGCTGTTATTGTGTGCAGGCGACTAATAATCGTTCAGTAGAATGCAATGTTTGCAAGCGCTTCGGCAACTCTAGTGCCAAAAAAGGGACACTACTTTTTCTCTGCTTGACACAAATTAGGCCAAACATAACCCTTGAATACAGAAATTGCTATGATGGATACATACAAGTTTTTTCTGGAAGAAATGTAAACAGTAAGCTACGAACGATGGATTTCTTCGGCTCTAATAAAAACACTTTAGATTAAAAGAAAATATCAAAAGTATTTGTCCAAAATCAAATCAAAACTGAAACCAACCTCAATAATGATTGCAATAATTGGCCAACAACTAAGCGAAAACCAGCAACAACACTTTTTGGCCAACGCACCAGAAACACGAACGAACAGTTTGCACCAGGCTACAGCTTAAACTGAACAAGCTTTTTTCCGTTTAAACAGTTTCTTCGCTCAGACATCCTGAAAAATGGCCAACCCAGGCGAGACATCAAGGAAGCAAGTCAGCTTTTCTGTGATAAAGCTTTTCTGTTCCGCAGCTTTGATTATCAACAAGTTTTCATCATCCAGATGATTATTATTGATAAATCCGCTCACTCAAACACCGGAGCTTTCGAAATAAGCTCATCGTCGTCGTGGGAAACGAACGTTTATCAAAACAGTTTGTGTTGCTTCTCTTGTGTGAATGTCATTTAAATACATATCGTAAATTGAGATGAATAAATAAATTGAACTGGCAAATATAAACAGTAAGTCACACAAGTAGGCCAACGGCTGAACTCCGCGTTGTATTACTTTGTGTATAATTGTGAATAGTTGTGTATTCCTATAATAATTAATTATCTATAATATCAAAACGATAATATTAATAAATAAGATTGTATAAATAAATGTTAAAAAAAATCGCAAACAAATAGAAGGCTAAAAAAATATAAACTGAAATCGAAACAATACGAAATCATTCAATAGACAAAATCTGGATGCAATTAAATATTAAACATACATACATCAATCATTGAAACATGTCGACCGATTTAGCGGTGCTCGTAAGTGACTAATTTTTTTTACTGCGGCGAGTTTTGAATGTGCAAGTGTGCAGTTTACATTTGCAAATAAAAAAAATTTACATGAATACCAACCAAAATTTATATAAAACCACATTTAATGTTTATCGTTTGTAGTATAACAATAAACGTTCCACAATTCTCTCTCATTCTTCTCTCATCAAATGCACTCGGGTGCCTTCGGCAGCTAATTGCCGGCAAGTAATTTGTTAGACCACATTACCAACCAGTCGCCATACAATAATTGTTTAATATTAATTAATTTTAACTTTATGCAAGTTTCATTTTATATTTCATTTCATACAAACATTTAAAAACATATGTAAATCTATAGAAATATGTATGTACAAGTAAATATTATTATTTATTGCCTTTCTTGTCGACAGTTTTTCAAGAAAATCTTAATCTTTATGAAAGCTTATTTTTTATATATCTTCGATATGGTGATTGATAACCTGGTTTTTAATAAATGTGTGTGTGTATATAAGCGCATTTCTCCATTACGCCATATATAGGGTGGCCATCGTCTGGTATCTTTGAGAATTCTTAAAAGTGAATTTAATATTTGGTTAACTTTAGTTTATTTAAAGAAAAGCAATTTTTAAAAGAAACCAGCCGTTGACCCACCAAATATACGTATATTGTCATACCCACTTTATGTATGTTTATACAAGTGCCAAAGTCGACTTTACAAATGATTTTTTTAGGCTTTTACTTTCCCGTATATGTATTTTATTTATCGGTGTTTTTATAGTTAATTATTGCTTATTATTGACTCACTTCTCTGTAATTCGATGCTAAACAGGTTCGATCGCAAATCCTGTTCGTAACTCCGTTTCTGAACTCGCTGCTTGTGTACTTCGTCTTCCTGCAGGACTCTCAGGACGAATTGTGGGGCACGGTGCTGAAATGTGCACCGATTATTTTCCTTGGACTTTATATCTACCTGAAAGGATTCGATTTAACTGAGCGGTATTCCTTTAATTAATAACTGGCATCGTGACATTTTTCATTTAATTGTTGTTCTTGCTTTCTAGTTACCATAGTTCGCAACGCATTTTACTGGGTCTGCTCTTTTCCTGCGTCGGCGATTCTCTGCTTAACCTCGATCTCTTCCCTCATGGAATGGCGGCTTTTGCAGTCACCCAGGTTTGCTACATATCGGCCTTCGGTTGGAGGCCTCTGAAACTGGCCATCGGTTTGCCGCTCTACGTGGCTGGTGCAATCGGTAAGCTGAGTTTTGTTTGCTTCGGCATGGATTAGTTCTGGTTTCATTGCGATTATTCTTTTCTTTTTGGTTAGTGGTAGCTGTGCTTTTCCAACGTCTCGATGGAATGCTGATTGTTGGTGTTCCCGTTTACGTTGCTCTGTTGCTGACCATGTGTTGGCGTGCCCTGTCGCTTGGTGCTCGCAAGAATAACCTTCTAAGCACATTCTGCACCGTAGGCAGTGTCTTGTTTGTGGTCTCCGACGGTTTGATAGCAGTCAACATGTTCTTAATGGAAATACCACATGCAAAAGTATGAAAAAATTTCTTTCAGAAGATCGAATGTCCTCAAAAGAGTATGCTTTTTAGATTTTCATCATGGCCACTTATTATACGGCTCAATTCAGCATCGCTCTCAGCACTGCCATGGAGAGTAAAGCTCCAAAGTTGTCGCCGAAGCGCTCCAAGCTGTCAGTGCAGACCCGCATCAAAGGCTCCGAAGCTGGTCGACGACGCGTGGCAACAAAGGAATGAAATCGGAGAGAAGCGAAGATTTGATTGACGACGACGGTGATAATGACTCTTCGCAATGAAGACAAGGAAACTACAAGCATTCTTCCTATAAAAATGCAATACAAATTCAATTCCAATCATCTTGTACTTCTACTTAAATATGTATAAGTATGTGTATTCATATATGTGTGTATATGTATGTGTAAATATATGTATGTAATTCAAGCAGACTTTCTTTATTGAAGAATAGTGTAAACTAAACAGAATTGTATTTTATTGTTTGTGTTAATAATGCCTTTAATAATCTTTTAGATCACAATACTCAACTGAATAAGAGCTGAATAAGTTTAGTGTTAGAATATCGAACAACGTTGGTTTAGTTTATCTTCTTTCTTTTTATTCACATTCAACTTAAATTTTTATTTATTACTGCTTTATATTTTGAAACAAAACAAAGTCTCTTGATTATCACTAGTTATCAGGTGAACTCAGAGTTCACAGTTAAAATTTAAATGGTGTTGGTTTGGGCTCTCGTAGTATCACATAAACGTATCGTAGATGGTAGAGCAAAACAATTAAATCATGTCCGATTTATGTCTGCAAGTAAGTACTAACACGGTCAATTCTGGTCAACAATACTATTGAAATTATAATAGTATTAATATTACTGATAATAATATATAATGTAGCTTACATCACATGGCGTGAAGCTGATACCATTTTTTGTCTCCGTTGCCGTGTATTTCACATTGGTACAGGATCCTCACGGCGAACTGACGACCACTCTGCTGAAATGTGCTCCGATTGTATGCCTCAAGATTTACATTTTTTTAAAAGGAATCGAATACAACAGCAGGTAAATACATACATACATATATTACTAGTGACAATAACTAACATAAAGGTCATATCAAAACAACACGTCATGACAAAACAAGGATAAAAGTCATGTTCTCAGAGTCAATCACATGGATATAATACAGTCGTGTCTTTTTGCAGCTTCATATATTCACAAAGAATTTTACTGGGTCTCGCTTTTTCCTGCGTCGGCGATGCTCTGCTTAATCTTGATCTCTTCCCTCATGGAATGGCGGCTTTTGCAGTCGCCCAGGTTTGCTACATATCCGCCTTCGGGTGGAAGCCTCTGAAGCTGACGATCGGTATATGTCTATATGTGGTGGGTGCAATCGGTATGTTAAAACTGTTCTTTAAAATGGGCTGAAGATGGCAATTGGCATTTCTAAGCTTCCCTTCCTGCTTTTAAATTCAGCGGTGATTCTCCTGTCTAACCGACTCGACGACTTGTCACTCATCGTTGGTCTTCCTGTGTACATGGTACTGCTGATAACCATGTCTTGGCGTGCGTTGGCGCGTGCTTCTCACAGAAAGGACTTTCTGAGCGTATTCTGCGCCGTAGGTAGCGAGCTCTTCATAATATCCGATACCATGATCATTATAAATATGTTTATCGTGACAATACCATATCAAAGAGTAAGAAAAATTGCGGTTTTAATAGGTGTAACACGATAGAAATAGCCTAATGATAAATTTATTTTTTAGATTTTGATTATGTCCACATACTATTTAACTCAGCTCGCCATCACCTTAAGTACGGCCGATGATGGAAAAGTACAAAAGTTAACGACGACTCCTCAAGAAGTTATCGCATAGAACTGAATCTTAAAATAACAAGAATTTATTCACTATGTTAGCTTTATTTAGCTATATATAATACATACATAATTCTAATAATTAATGACGTATTTAATATGGTTTTGTAAAACGAAAATTTGGTAGTTCATGAAATTGTAAAATTTATTAAGAACCTTATAATTTAGAAACTTAAAAAACATTTTATTTTTTCAATTGTATAAAAGACTCAAAATTCAAATTTCAAAATTTAGACGCTACAACATGGCTTACTTCATATTTTTCAATACAGAGTTGGCCCCCTTTTGTAATCATGAATTGCCAACAGTGGCGCCTCCTTTCGACAGCCAATCATACCAAGGTCGATAGAAGGTATGATTGATGAGGATTGGTATGAAGGTATGACAAGGTTACGCATTCCATTATACAGTTTTGACAAGCGAACGTGACGTCACTCATGAAAAAGAAAGCGGCGGAAATTATGACAATTATTGTTCAGACGTAACGTCGCATCGTACAATCTGTTCCAACCAATATTGCGCCACCACTATTACTATATCAATAATGATTTATTATTATTATATTATATCATAATCATATTAATTAGAATTATGTATGTACTCCAATACAGCGAATTTCGTTATTGTACGATTCGGTATCTATCTGAATACCTTATGAAGAGTTTTGCTCGATAATTTAAGGTGATGGCGAGTTGAGTTAAACAGTAAAGGAACAAAATCCAAATCTAAAAGTTAAACTAATTAGACGATTTCTATGCCATAATTTCTCCACTTTTCTTACTGCTTGATCCGGTAAGAATATATTTATAATTATCATTGCATCGAACATTGCGAATTCGCTACCTACAGCGCTATATATTTCCTTCCTGTGAGAAGAACGCGCCAACGCACGCCAACAAATAAACAGCAGTAGTACCACGTACGCAGCATTACAAATGAGTAACACGTGTTCTAAGTAAAAATCAGGAACTTTAGAAATGCCAATTGCCCTATTCAGCCCATTTTAAGAAACGTAAACTTACCGGCCACACCTGCACATACACATGCGCATAGGCATATAACGATCTCTAGCTTCGCAAGCTTCCAACCGTAAACTGATATGTAGCAAAACTGTGCTAGTGCAAAAGCCGCCATTCTACAAGCTAAGTGATCGAAATAAGCACCGCCGACCCAGGAGAAGACCACACCCAGGAAAAAAACCCCCGTGGGTTTTGATACTATAAAGCTGCAAGAAGACATGATTGTATTATATCGATATGGTGAGCATTGACAACACGAGAGTGTACGTAACATATTTACTTGGAGTTAATTTGTTCGTAAAAAATCCATATCTTAAGGCCCACAATAAACACAAAATTCAGCCAAGTGTTCTCCAGACCACCATCCTGTAACAATGTTAAGTACGCGATAAGGAAGAACCCAAATGGAACCAAATGCTTCCTATCTGAGAACTATGTACATATATAATTAAAAATAATTAATTAGTATCATTATTTTTTAATTGTATTGTTTTTAGTAACTACACCAGACTATGATTTTAACGCAGTTAAAGTAAGAGCAAAGATTTAACTAAAGGATGCCAATAAATCATTCCTTGGCATAATAAAGTATTATGTTTCTATTTATATGTGAAACAGGGTCTTTAGTTATTACCAGTATATTGTAGAAACAAAATCGACTATGTTAGGACTTACATGGTCAAATAAATTTTCCATCGTTCTTTGAGACTGTTGCTGTAGTTGATAATGTTTTAATGGCTTTTTTCTTTAACCTTTAGGAAATAATTTGTTGTTTTAAAAGTCTCACAACCCTTTCTACGTATTCACCATGTGCAATCTGAAAGGAATAAAAGGATTTATTAGTTGATAAATTCTAATGTTCTTGTTTTGTATGCCAAGCTGCCAATATTTTCTCGATGATTTTTACCAAATGGTATGTGGTAAAGTTACTACTCAGGATTATTATATATCTGCTTTTACTCTATTGTGAGTACTTGATTTTGTTTTGATTCTGACCTTTGTACTCAATATATGTTAGATGTGGGGACAAGTATATTGTTGTTAAAATCAGAGATTACAGATATTGTAAACTTAGAACAAAACTCGAAAAGTCACCCCGTGTTGTTTCTATAAATTTTCTATGCAAACTCAGCCTAACAAACTAAAAAGTTTGTTTACCCTTTTTGACCAAAAATTATAGAATACAATATTACGCCGGTCGGCGCACAAACAGAGAGGACATCTCTGACAAAAATGTTTTACATCTTTCGCAAGACGTCGCAAGAGACATGAGAAAGCATTTGGGTAGCTACACATGATGCTAATGTTAAACTTTACAAGCGGTATGAAGGAGTAATTGAACCTGATAGCGAAAAGCAACGTGCTCTGCGCAATGGGTAATCTTGTATTTTATCATTTTAGCGTAAAAGGAAATATTTACCTGTATTGCCGATATTTATTGCTCTTTTCTGCTTGTATTGTCACATTTTAAAGTCTTATGTACAGATATGTCAAGGGAAAATTATGCGCGTCTGTTTTAACTACAGTAATTACAATAGATTCTGTATATATGTTCCTTACACAATTGTCAAAAGCGAATCATTTGCGAATCAAGAAAGCGAATCAAGAAGTTGTTATTAAAGTTTAAACTGATATTTTATTCCCCTTTATATTTCTAAAAATTAATGCAATTTAATATGTAAAGGAATTTTTTTCACTTTGAAAACACCCTGTGTTTGCAGAACGCTAGTTGCGCCACCCTATAATTTGAAATCAACTGTCAAATCTCCCTCGCTCCGGCTGTCAGTGAATTCAGCTTGAAAAAGCATCAAACAGAAATATACTCGGCAACAAATAAAAGTGATCCAAGGAGCGGTGTTTTCTTTTTAGCGATTTTGTTTTCGAACTGTTGAACTAAAACCTAATCAAGGGAAGGAAGTTCATACAAAAGCCAATCCTATGACTATGGTTCGTCCCACCGAAGTAAATTTGATTAATCCGCCATCCGACGCCATTTCGGCAGTGAAATTCGGTCCCGACACTAATCAGTACCTGATTTCGTCTTCGTGGGATGGAACGGTACGATTCTATGATGTGGTAAACAACGCAATGCGGCAGAAATTTTCGCACGAGTCTCCAGTGCTAGATGCTGCATTCATGGTAGGTGGGGGTTCATTAATCTTGGGATCTAAAGCGGGCATCATACTTTCAGTACTTACGTTATATATCTTTCTAGGGTATCGTGCATGTAGTCAGTGGCTCACTGGACCATCAGCTTAAGCTATTCGATGTTAATACTCGTAGCGAAAGTGTAGTTGGCGTGCATGATGCTGCAATACGCTGCGTAGAATATGCAGAAAGCGTGAACGGCATACTAACGGGTAGTTGGGACAAAACAGTAAAGTTGTGGGATTTGCGTGAGAAACGCTGCGTCGGCAGTTACGAGCAGAGCAACGGCAAAGTCTATTCAATGTCGGTTAACGACGAGAAGATCGTTGTTGCTACTTCCGATCGCAAGGTGCTCATATGGGATCTGCGTAACATGGAGGAATATATCATGAAACGCGAATCTTCCCTAAAGTATCAAACGCGCTGTATACGCATCTTCCCGAATAAAGAAGGTTATGTCATGTCCTCGATTGAAGGCCGAGTAGCTGTTGAGTATTTAGATCCGGACCCAGAGGTGCAGAAACGCAAGTTTGCCTTCAAATGCCATCGCAACAAGGAGGACAACATCGAGCACATCCATCCGGTTAATGCAATCAGCTTTCACAAGGTTTACAACACCTTTGCTACTGGTGGTTCGGACTGCTTAGTCAACATCTGGGATGGGTTTAACAAGAAGCGTCTCTGCCAATTCCATCAATATGACACCTCGATCTCTTCCCTACACTTTAGCGACGATGGTAGTACTCTGGCTATTGCCTGTTCATATATGGATGAGCTTGAGAAGCCCCCAGAGAACATACCCAGTCCTGTGATTTATGTGCGCTACGTAAACGATCAAGAGACGAAACAAAAGTAACGATGGAAAAGCGGAGAAATGTACTATTAACAAGGAAAGTTTATATGAAATAAGTTACGCTACAATTAGTATGTTTGAACATTATTTCGACAGGTACTATAATGTAATTTTAAAGTTAAATAATTGTCAAATACATTCGATTAGGAAGGAAATAATTGTACTAAGCAAAAATTAAGAAGTACAAAATATGGTCCCGATTACATAACGAAAAGTTCGATCTGTTAAAATAAATTACGCATTTCGGTAGAAATTGAGTACTACAACAATGCCGTGTTTAAAAAAGCCTTGCTTTTATACGCTTATTGTTTTTTTGTAATGTTTTCCATCCGAGACGAACTCTCAACTGGTCCCAAAACGTATTGCGACCGCTGCTCGCTTCTTGCAACGCCATCAACAGATAATAAGTTAACTCAATGAAACTTATGGCTGAAGCACCCAGTAGAAGTCCTAGTATGCCACCGAAGTTCGCTACAATTTGCATCATATGTTACTAAATAAAAATACGTATGTACTTTGTTGCATTCATACCAAAGAGATCCATTAACGTGTACTCGAGCTTTGCGGAATACTTTGTCAATACTGAATTTGTGAAATGAATGTCAAGGCTGATCATCGGGTCGCTGTTATTATTAGTCTGACTGTTGACAAAAAATAAGACGCATTAATTGTGTGCTTCTTCCTGTACGTAGGGCAACAAACTCTGTCAACAGATCCGTATTAAACGTGATCGTATATTGTAACGAGTTGCAGCTAGAAATGCAGTCACAGAACATACCGCGACGATCATCCTTGATAAAGTCGCTCTCGTGCGGTGTTTTAATTATGCTGAATATATCTGTGTACATAGTGAACAATATTAGATAGTGATCTGCCACGGAAGTCACCATCTCACCTCTGTTTTTGTAGATACAATCATAATCAGATACTTTGCACTCCGGTTGTTTGGTTGCTATAAAAAAGCTCACAAAATTATCGACACGTAAATTCTATTATTGCAGGATATACATATGTATGTATAATATTCTTTAAAAATAAGGAAATGTAGGAAATAATAGGTTTTGTATAAATAAATTTTAACTCAATCCAATTCAATCAATTTTAAAAACGATAAACGACCTTATTTTAGATATGTACATACATATGTACATATATAGTTGTAGTCGAATATTATGATCGATCTCGGAATATCCTAACCTGGGTCTGGGAAGAATATTGGTATCGTGCAATGGCAAACATTTAGCAGATACTCCTGCTTACAGTGCGTATGACAGTTGAAATAATTGAAATGCAATCCTTTGGCAGTCTTGTAGTAGCTGGATTCTTCGTCCTGTAAGATCAAGATCTAAATCAGTAGGACCACAGTAATTAAAGGCATGCATCGACTCACGTCGAACAAACATCCCCGTTTCTCTGGTTTCATGTATTTAGTATTATTGTTGGCTACGGTCAATATTGGTAGAATCTGTATTGAGTTCCTAGTATTAGGATAAACGATATGCGTGATGGCGTCATTCCATTCTTGCGGCTCCTTTATCATCAACTAAAATTTGAAATTGATTTTAAAGATTGAAATACGAGTACAACTTAAATTCACCACCACTCACATTCATAACGAAAGGCATCTCATTGCCCGGGCGCTGATATATTTGATTGTACCTTAAAACAAATTGTATCCCGGAACCCTCACCATCATTATTTATTTTCCTGGGATAGTGCTCTTCAGTGATCTGTCAAAGGAATCATAAATGCTACTAAAGCTGCATATGATACGAGTATATGTTACCTTTTTCATTTGCGACTCCCGCGATATCATAGAATTGAACACCAAACAGATTCCCTTCTCGGTGCGCTCGGCTACAAAAAGACTGCAGCATTCGTAGGGTTTGTTATCGAAAATGCACTGGTGCAAGAACAGTTCTTCACAGCGAAAGGCTACAAATTGGGCCAGCTGTGATATACTAAACGAGTCGATACCCTTCAAGTCATTAAAGTTGCTGAACTGGTCAAAATATCCAAATTCCAGAGTCTGCATGTTGATGAGGAGCTTCCGGAAAGCCAACCTAGTCTTAGCGCTCGCGTTTGTTGACAGAAAACGCTCTTCTGCAGCATTGACACGCTTCCAGTTTACATGATTCGATGGGCAGACTGCGACGGCCGGAAAATATATCTCATGCACGGGCAGACTTGTAGTTTCTACAACAATCTTCAATTGCTGACGATTATGGCGATGTGAAAGAATCGAATACATGACAAAGCAGCCAAAAACAGCGATAGCTAGCATTGCAATCCAAAAACAACGTTCCCAACGACGCTTATTCGGCTTTAGAACATAGGGCAGTCCATGTATGCAACCATTGGAACCTGCATATCGCTGTAGTAAGTCGCAGTACTTTTGGCGATTTATGTGATTCTGGTGTATTCGAGGAAAAATTTGTAGACCGGTCGAGGCAATATTCGCTTTATGGGTTCGATATTGAACCAGCTCAGTTTTATAGAACATGATGATAAAGCGAAGCGAACCGTTCGAACAGTTTCTACTTAGTTACTACTAAGTTAGAATAAAACTTACCTAAGAACAACCTGCCATATTAAAGAATTGGACAATTAGTTAGAGCAAAATTCGAAAATAATTGAAATTAATTAAGTTACAGGTGAGTATTGGACATAATTGACATTTTGGGAAGAAACTTTGAAAGTTTGGTTGCCTATTGGAGGTTTGGTAATGGATTAAGTGGTTAGAAACGCATATTGAATTCTTCATTTCTCGAGATAATTATTAATTCAATTGTGTATGTATATATTGTTGTATCATTAGTAGTTAGGGAGACAGTTAATGCAGTATTTAGTTAATGTAATTAGAAATTTGTATATGTATACTTTACAATTAAACAAATAAATATGTACATTGTACATACATATATATTTTTATGTAAATTAAACAGTTTATTAATAAATATTTATACACCTATAAATATAAAATTAAGGAAAAAAAAGTAAGGCGTGCTGTTTCCGTCGAGTTGAACGTTTTTTATTCTGGTGTACAAACATAAGTTTTTCTAATTTCTTTTATTTACTTCTTTGTGTGTAACCGGTACATTGTATCGTATACGATTTTAAAAATTTTAAATAAACTTAAATGCCGTTTAGACATCATAGCTGAATATATTTTATGACGTTTGGCATATTCAATAACAATACTTTTTGCTTTGGATAACAACGTTTTATATTTACTACAAGATCTTCATTATTATTAATATCAAAATAATATAAATATATATATGGCTGAATAACTCGTTCCTCTTGACCAACAACAAGCTCACTTTTAAACACAAAGATATGTACGAAACGGGCATTAGTACTTGGGATAAGATATGTTTGCTCTCATGGAAGAACTGGAGCATTCTGTGGAGTCAGCGAAATCAGACGTTGCTATCGTTGTTTACGCCTAGTTTGGCTGTCATTATTTTGATATTGTTCAGATTTTCGGTGGGAACACAGCACGTGGGGGTGATGAAGTATGAGCCCATCGACTTGGAGAAACAATGGATGTATGTTGACGTAGCTTGGTATTTCAGTTTGTCTCATTACAATAAATTTTTCTATCCATGCAGAGAAACAATTAGCAGGCTGACTGTTAAAAAGCAAATGCTACCCAAGGAAGAACAGTAGGAAGATAAGCAGTTAGTATGATTGTAACAGTTATTTTATACATGGCTACTTTTGCAGGTCCACCACGTCAAGTTTATTTCCCAAAATTGTTTTGGCCTTTTCACCAAATGAATCGCAATATGCAAATCTCATACAGAAAGCGTCCTCTGATTATCTGGCTAATATTGCGGTACAAGGCTACAGAAGTAATAAGGAGATGCGCGAGGCCATGTTTAGGGAACACCATCTGGCTGGCGTTCATTTCCATACAGATTTAGACGAGGTCTCTACTGAATATAGTCTGGTGTTTCCAAGCGAATTGAGATTCTACAATGACTCCTACCTAAGTGACACCTGGCAAACAAATGAACTGTACAATTTTCGAAAAAAGCAAACCCTTCCAAATTTCGACGCTGATGGAGGCCATTTGGGATATATACGTGAGGGATTCGCATCTTTGCAAAATGCAATTGCAATGTCTATTATAAAAATTGCTTGGAATGATAAGTACGAAAACATAGAGGTACCAACAATAGAAATGCAACGGTTTCCTGATAGTGAATACGTATTCGACGCACTCCTTACCAGCGTCGATTTCAGTCTACCATTCGTTATACTAGTTGGATATCTGTACCCGTGCTTAAGTCTCACCAAGGTAAGAAGGTGAATTCGTGGAAGAAGAAGATAACTAATATCTTACTTAATGAAACAGTATGTTGTAACAGAGAAAGAATTGCGTATCGATAAATATTTAAAACTACTCGGAGTTGGTCATAATACTATATTCTTTAGTTGGTTCATGAAGGGATTCATCAAGATTTTTTTAGCCTCCATACCAGTTTCTATTCTTCTGAAGGTTTGCTTTAATACTGTGCAAAATTTTGACAAACTACTCACCTCTGTAGTACTTTCTTTCCAGGTGCACTGGTCTCTCGGCTACGGTATTTGCAGCACAAGTTCCTGGACGGCCTTACTTTTTCTTCTGATATCCTATGGCATGGCAAGTGTGAGCTTCTGCTTCATAATTTCGTCACTGACAAAAGAGCCAATTAGTGCGGTAATAATGCTTGGGGCCCTATGGATTTTTACGTTTTTACCTTTTATGGTAGCTTCTTTACCGAACTCGTACGACGTGATATGGTCATTAATATGTTCAAACGCAACCATGGGATTCATCTTCGAAGAGATCGTATTATTAGAGCAGGTGAAGGAAGGCCTTCAGTGGAACACTCTGTGGTATAAAATAAAACCTACCGCTAGACTATCCGTTGGAGACGCGATCATTGTTCTGATTGTCTTATGCGTTATTTACGCACTCATCGGTCTATACCTTGAAAAGAGCATTGATAAAATCGTTAAAATTTTTATAAAGTGGTATACGGCCGTATTCCACATTCAGAACGTATATGAGAAGGAATCAGTAACTTCAAAGGCCTCACGAAGAACGAAAATCATAGAAATAGATCATGAGTACAAGAAAATCGGAATCGAGTTGTTAGGCATCGGTAAAATTAGCGGTGGAACTCACATTCTTAAGAATATAACCTTCACTGCTAACGAAGGCGATATAACAGTAATAATGGGAAATAACGGTTCCGGAAAAACCACACTTCTTTCCATAATCGCTGGTATTCTCGCTCCTACTTCAGGACATGTATATATTGCAGATTCCGACAGAGACAGAGCAGTCTATGGGGGGCTGGATATGGGCCTTTCTCTGCAGCACAGCTTTCTCTTTCCAGATTTGACGGTGATGGATCAGATTATTTTCTATAGTCGTTTAAAAGGGTTAACTGGCCAACTCCTAAAGGCAGAGGTTAAAAAATACCTCAGTGCAATGAGTCTGGAGAATATGGCTAATGTGATAACTCGCGATCTAACACCAGGTTTACAGTGTAGTCTTAGTGTGTGTTGTGCTCTCTGTGGCAACAGCAGATATGTTTTTCTAGATGAACCGAGCACAGATATCGATCAGAATGCTCGAAGAAAACTTTGGGACTTATTGCTTAGCGAGAAGGCGAATCGCACGATTGTATTCACAAGCCATTCGTTCTATGAAGCTGAAGTGTTGGCAGATCGCATCGTGATTCTATCTAACGGTGAACTTATGTGTTGCGGTAGTTCCTTCTTTTTAAATAACATGTATGCAAAAGGTTACCGCCTTGTAAGTGCGATACAAATTTTACATTCATTGCTTAATAATAAACACATCATATATCTTTCAGGAATGCATAAGAAGCGAAAACTGCGATTCGGATCAAATCACACAGTTAATAAATAAGTACATACCAAACACAACACCCCAGAGTGATATTGGCACTGAAATTTCGTACACCATAAGAGAGGCACACATAGAAATTATTCCAAAACTCTTGCATGATTTGGAAGCATCCCTTTCGGAACTAAAAATCAGTAGCTGCTCCATCAGGGAGACGGGAATTGAAGATATCTTTCTCCTCATGAGTTCTGAAGATTACAGCGAAGATGGTCGTACCCGTCATAGTGACATTATGAACGGCTATACCTTTTACGCAGAGGACTATGCGAGTTTAAGCTTTCTGAAGAAATATGACACCCACAAGGGCTTTCAACTTATTTTTAAGCAGTTTTGGGCCTTAATATTTAAGCGCCTTTATATGTCTAGAAACTACACAAAGACGACGGTAATGCAGCTTTGTTTGCCCGGACTGATCACCTACCTAACAATTTTCCTGTCCAATCCAAATTACGGGCGCAAAGAGCTTCCGGAGATGTCCTTCCGTCTTACTCAGTATCCCGGTTCTTCGACAATACTAGATATCGATCGGAAGCAACCTCCTATAACGTCTGATTTTAATGCAACACAATTCAAAAGAAGCTACAGCGAATTGTGTCAATCAGCGGGTATAACTCACAAGTTGGAAACGACATCATATCTGACATTTTCCGAGTATATACTTTTGAATCGAGATGTGGTAGATTTTGACCACAAGATTTTAATAGGCGCTACTTTTGAACCCTCAAATATAATAGCATGGTTCAACAATTACCCTTTGCATGCCGTACCATTAAGCTTGAATATGGTGCACAACGGGATCATGAGGTACGAGCTTTCCTACTGTGCGATTTTTTTATCGATACCGGTTAAAGTTCCGTTACTTTTTTAGGATCCTTAAAGATTCAGATGCTTCAATTACCGTCTTCCATGAGCCATTACCTTATTCAACAGCTTTCGACTCGCATTTTGTGACCGACCAACAACATTTCGGAGAGTATTTGGCACTGAACTTGAGCTATATGATCGCCATTATGTACTCTACCTGCTTCATCTACCTCATCTACGAAAGCGGAACACGTTTCAAACTCTTGCAATACATCAGTGGCGTTCGTCCCTGTGCTCTTCTATGCTCAAACATGTTCTACGACATCTTTATGTCCACATTCGTGTCGATGTTTGTCTTTTGTGTGCTTATAAGTTTTGCGGACGGCACCATATACCGCGTCCAGAGCGCTGGTATCTTATTCCAATATCTTTTATCTAAAACCTCTCATTAATCTCTTTCTTTAGTCAGTTTCTCGTATATGTTGATTATATTCGGATTTTGCATCACACCGTTTTATTATGTTTTATCAAAACTGTTCGCCAAACACATAGCTGGATATATCGTTCTTTGTATTTTGAACGCTAACAGTGGTAGGTCCCAAATACGAGTTACGATACTACAAGTAGATGCCAAAATTTTGGCATATTTGTGGTTTGCATAGACATTAGAATGTTCTTTTTAATGGAACCTTCATCTTAATCCTCATTTTTCTCTTTGCATAATTAATTTTGTTCGGTTTGATGACGTCAGTCGCCATCTATGCTGCTGTGTCATCCGCTTGTACCAGAAGTAGCCATCTATGGTTTATTAATGATTACAGATGGTTGTTTCGCATTCTTCCGCACTACTCTCTATGTGAATGCTTGTCGCACATCTTCAAAGCTGAGGGATATTCTAAAATGAGCGCAAATCAAGGTTATTTTATCACTTTTATATCGGTGAATTTGGATAAATGTTTAGAATATCCGAGCTGCTGCCGTGGTGAGTAGAATTGTTTTATTCGATAACATGTCTCATCTCCCTCCCGCTCACTGTGTAATGGACTAATTTCAACCTATTCCAAGACGCGGATTCATACTTCTGTTGCATTCACAAGCAAATATTTCCCGCACTAATGTATCTGCTGACAACCGGTGTCTTCAGTGTGATTTTACTATTTGCTCTTGAATACCGTAACACTATCAAGACGTTCCTGGGATGCGGAATACCTCTGGACAATATGTAAGGGCTGCTAAGCTTCACAGCTACAAATTTAGTTTTAGCATAGTAGTTGAAAAAAATTACATACAAATGCCGTAGTTCTTTTAGACGAACATTTCAAATGATATACAGGGATTATAGCTAACGATCACAGGCATTCAAAACATACATATACATATATATATTTCCAGATCTCTTGCAAAACAGTCGTTCGAAAAGAGATTTGATGCACATGAATCTGTTATCAAAGAAGAACTTCGTGTGAATAATCTAAAAGAAAGCCAGTACAAATCTAAACCGCTTGTGATGTCCCATGTAAGCAAGATTTACGGCAAGAAGGTTGCTGTCAGTCGGCTTTCATTGCTCATGGAACGGTTAGCAATTATACAAAGATTCAGGTTGTTCAGACCTCAGTCAGTTGTTTATCTTTACAGCTGCGAATGTACCGGTCTGCTGGGCGTCAATGGATCTGGCAAATCGACGATATTTAAAATGATTACTGGTGATGAAGACATGTCGTCCGGGCGTGCGTACGTTGACGGTTTCAGTTTAACTAAGCCCGTGTTGGGTCGTGTTGGATATTGTCCGCAAGGTGTGTTTTTACCCAGGTTTTTGACGTGTTGTCAGTTGATGGAATTAATATGCCATCTACGCGGAATTCCAAAAAAAAATATTCCCGATATATGCATTTGTTTGGCCAAGGTTCTGGGCATTATAAATTACCTCAACAAGCCTATTGCAATGGTAAGCCCAGGCAACAAACGCCGTCTGAATACTGCAATATCCTTTATTGGCTGTCCATCCTTAATTTGTATGGATGTCTGTGGCTCTGGAATAGACGCAATCGGGCGGCGCCAATTATTGAACATTACGTGGCGGATGCTGAAACAAGGTTCAGCCGTTTTAGTGAACATGATCAGCTTAAAGGAATGTGAACGATTTTGCACACGTGTTGGACAAATTGGATACGGAAATCTGCTCTGTGTGGACACTGTTCAAAATTTCGCCAATATGTACATGAAAACCTACGTACTGCGCGTGAAAACAAGGCTGAGGAGTTCAATTTTGCCGGATGATGATGAAATAGAATCTTTAACACTACAGAATCCATTTTTGAAAGTAATATCATTTATAGAGGAAGAATTTCCCAATAGTGTACTCCAGTAAGTTGTCAAGTTTAATCGTCTCCATCACCGCTTTTAACTATCTACTTAATAGACACCAAAGGGGATGTTTGCTCGAGTTTTTAATACCCGTGGGAAATATTTCATTATCGACAATCTTTAAAAAAATTACACGTAATGCTTTCACTCTGAATATGGACACTTTTACTGTAAAACGGTCACCGCTATCAATACCTTTCATAGAGATGGTCGAAAGGAGTAGTAAACTTTACGGAGCTTCCATAGACAGTGAAGCGAATAAGTCTATCTAAATAATTAAATAAATAATAAAACGAATACATATACATGGTATAGTTCTAAAAGTATACATACGAAAATACATAACTTGCTTTTCATGACGTGTGCCGAAAAATTACATTTGTTGTTTTATTATAGTATTAAATGTAGTTAGTATGTAATTATGTGTTGGAAGCATGTATTTTAATCCGCAATTTAAAATACATTTGATGTTAAACCAATTGACCGAGAGATCTGGTTGTGGCTAATTTAATGGGCCAAAATAGTCTACTTTCAGAAGTTTTCGAAAGCATATGATTAACTTTCAGGACAATTTTAATTTCTAGCATGCACATGTTGATAGAGTCCGACTTGTGTTTTGTTAGCTCTGATCAGTAGAGCAACCCATATCGTTACGTGCCAGAGCTATGGTTTGGCATATAAATGACATCGGTTCCTGCAAGAACCATTACGTCGCTGAACAGCAGCGGAAAAGTTTCAAGCAACTGCTACATTCCTATTGGCAGATGTATTGCGAGAGATCATCTATCCATGGAGTTCGTTATCTCAACGATCCGAATGTCAGGCGCGTTGAGAGGTCAGTAAAAGTATTTCGGTCCTCGAACATTATAAAGCATTTCTTCTTTAGACTTATTTGGAGTGCCATAATAGCTACCAGTGTGGTGCTTACTTCAATTTCATATTTAATACTTACCGAACGATATGGAGCAAAAAACCTACAAACCGTTGTACAGGACTCGCAGTTTCCCGTCTTCTACATGAGTTTTCCTGCCGTGAGCATTTGCACCAACAACCGCATTAATTGGCTTAAATTTGAGCAGTCCAAACGAGTTTTTCTGCCAAATGGTGCCGACAACAAAACAATTAAGATTTTCACCACATTCGTCGAACACATGGAAACTATGCGATTCGGCAATTTTGGTAGTTTTAAAGAAATCGAGGATATGCATTTAGAAACATTGGATTTCTTGGATATAACCGAGTTGGCGACATTTCTAACACCGACCTGTGAGGACATCTTTTATGCAAACTCTTGTCATTGGCGTGGTATGAGCTTCAACTGCTGTGAAGAATTTATAATGGAGAACACGGAGAGGGGACTATGTTTAGTATTTAATTCAATATTTGCACCGAATGCATCAAAGTCGAATGTAAGTCCGATTATTTTACTGATTGTGAACACATTTACGACTAAAGCGAGATTAACAATTCGTTTGATCTAGTGGCGAATAAATAACAAAATCTATCCGCATCACAACTCGCGGGCGGGACAGGGCACCGGTCTAAAGTTAAAGCTGCATTTAAATAATCAACTCAAGAGACCGAACTCCAGCTTTGACGACACGCTTTTTGTGAGCTTCCAGTCGGAAATTAAGTGTTCTTAATTATTTTATGGCACTATCCTGCATAATTTTAGGTAATGATAAAAAAAACCGATCAATGGACTGGCACCGGTTACATCGTCATTCCGAACACGTCGTCATATTTGCTTGTTAGACCGGAAATAACCGATACAGATGAAAGCACACGACATCTGACACCCGAGCAAAGAAATTGTATATTCTCGGTAAATACAATTTCGCTATTAAAACAATTGTTTATCCTTTGTGAATTGTATGTTTAAACTTCTATATACAATATAAATACATATGTATGTATATAGTAGAATGAGAACAACTACTCGGGCTATGAAATCCTTAGTGGCGCTCAATATCGTCGTGCCAATTGCATGGTTCTCTGCCACGAGGAACATTTGATTAAATTCTGCAATTGCACGTTGCCTCTTTACTTCCCCAACAATAGAAACGGTAAGTGATATCTATATGAATATCTAAAAACTGTAAAAGCTTTTTCTATTCCATAGCAGTACAACGTTGTAAACCATCCAATTTCAGATGCTTGGCTAATAATAATGGCAAGTTAATCAAGTCGAGAACTTATCCATAAATTTAATATTGAATTCTTGGCTAGAGATCTTTAGCTATGATAAGCACATAGACGAGGAAGCTATTTTCAACTCGGCCATTGCCGGAATGACGTGCGCTTGTCTGATTAGCTGCAAATCTGTGGAGTTTTTCACCTCGCTGACCATGTTTCCCGTATCCAAGGAGATGCTGTAAGTTATAGTAAAGCTAGCGGTCGCCTGAATTAATTCTCTCCTCTTGCACTAAAATAGCCCCAAGAGTCCAAACGTAAGCGTCTTCGAAATCGACGTACACTACCAAAGCGAGGTTATGGTCAAATATCGCACCAGCTTGGAATTCACAAGCACGGATCTGATTGGTCGGTTCCTGCAATGACTACGAAATGTAGATTTATCAGTAACTTTCACTTCTTCTTCTCGAATATATGAGTATAGCCAACCTTGGAGGCATTATTAGCTTGTGTCTAGGCGCTTCTATGGTAAGCGCCGTGGAACTTCTCTATCATCTGACAATCGGGTTTGGTCTTTACTTGCATGACAACAACTATTGGACTGTTTTTAAATTAAACATCAATAAGTGGAGATTGCACGTCTTTGAGCAGCGGCACAATCCAACGACGAAGGACGATCAGCAATACAAGGCAGTGACTACGAAGTGTAGCTTCCGTATCCGACCACTTAGACACCGTCAAGTTCGTCCAACGGTCCAACGATTCGTCTAGCCATCTCTAAAGACGACTACAGAAGAGAAGAGACGACTCTGTATTTAGAGCTAATCTTTATGCATTTTCTTCAATATCCTTATTAAAATTTATATATATAGATTAGCAAAACAAATGAGAGACTATTTCTGTATTTTATTTAAATTAGCTACAATATAAATAACTATTCCAAAAAACCTACTTATTCTAACTAATAAATATATTTATACTACATACATACAATATAAAACACTTACAAGCTAAATGTACATTTGAAAATTATAAGCAACTGCATTAAAATGCAGCGTAATGAAAGTGTACGAAATGTAAAATTCAAATTCTTCCACTCCTTCCACAAAAATGACTAAGTTTATCTAATAAGTCTGAGTATAAAAAACATAAAATTATTGATGCAATTGCAAGCCTGGAAGATAAGCATTTAAATATGAGTACATTATCGTTAATTAACGATATTGAATTGACTTATGACTCCGTTGTTGTCGGCGTTACAATAACAGTTGAACTAGGCGAGGTCCCACCAGTGGATTCTTGCTTAGCATTTCGCTCTGCTTTGTCATCATCATCCATTGAGTCGCTAAGTGTCTGGATGTTCAGACCGGGACTATCGTCGTCCCTGCTTTTCGCGTACTTAGAGAAGTAAGTCAAAGATTTCATTAGTTGGTAGCTCTTTGAAATCGGTATATTCGAATCATAGACACTTTTGCTAGCATTGCAATCAACGTAGAACCACCAGTTACACTTGAGGATGGTTTGGTCGAATAGTGTGTTTTCTGGGCAGAGGAAGGACTTGCGCACCAAGCCATCATCAGTTAAGGCACATACGTGGAACACCTACGATGAGGACGAGGATTTTGATACTCGATCATTGTGATGGACAAGTAATGTTCAACCTTACCATACAACCGAGATCCGTGTCTGCATACAGGCCAGGAAAATGCTTTTGTTTGCCACAGGAGAAGGTGGTGTGAGGCAGGTCTACTTTCGATTTGAAGTTATCGTCGAAGTTCTTATCATATCCCGCAGGGTAGTATTCCTTTGGTGCATTCATTACCTAGATTATAAAGAGGTAAATAATGGTTTCAATATATGACTGAAGGTTGGTCTGAATTCATAATATCAAAAGGATAGAAATACGAGTGCTTAAAAGTAATCATTGTGTAAACACCAAACGCATTGCGTGGTTTCGTACGTGTGGACAGGCCCGTTGCAATTTGCATCGATTGATTGATTGATGGGAACTCGATAAGATACTTCGGTTTTCTTGAATGCTTCGTTAACCGCAACGATCAACATTTTACCTTTACTTTTAATCTGCGCTTGAGTTGGTTATAGTTCTTAAATTCTTGTTATAAATCTCATTTCAAATCTCATTTAACGAGGAAAGGATATCAATAAAGAAGTAAGTACTACAATACTACTTAAATCGAGTAACTTTTATTCGACCAGCATTCTGCGAATAAACACATTGTGTGGTCTTTTTTTACTCTCACTCTTTCACTAAACCCCCCATCTGCACTCCCTTTTTCGTAATAAGCGCTGCTTTTACCTTGGACATCTTATTTTCATGAGCTATATTTTTATCTATTTGTGGAAGAGCCGGTGCCAGTTGCAGTGATTCAAAGTAGTCCACCGGTCGCTGCGTGCTCGTCGTTGTTCTTTTCTCTATTATCGTCGTCTTAGTCGTCGGCGGCATCGTTGGGCTCATCCTCATTGTCGTAAGACGTGGTGTGGTCGAGGTACGCATGAACTCAGCTCGCAGCTTTGCCGCCAACATGGCTCGATGCTCGGCCTTCATCTGTTGTTCGCGCACATAAATGGCGTGCTTGATTGTGGCAACGCTGACATTAGCAGCAGCTGCCAACTCTTCTATGGTGACATCCTTCATATCAAATTTCGGCTCCTCGAACTGCAGGTAATTCGGAGCCTCGATGTGATTGCTATTGTGACCCACTATGGTGTCGGTAATGCGCGCCACAGAGTTTGGCATCGCCTGGAATGCGGGCACCGCTACGGGCTGCGATAATATAGGATTGGCCACATGGTATGTACGATTGGAATGCTGCGTTAGATGAAGCGAAAATCTATATATGTATAGGTATGTATGCGTCACTATAAAGCTGCGACAACTTACCACTGGCTTCATATTGTATCGCTCAACTAGTTTGTTGTTGACACTGATACGAGGATTGGTGGAGTCAACGCCAATGCTGGATCTACGCTGGGCGGTTGATGAGGCTTCTGCAGGCTTCGGAATGGGCCGAAAAGCGGGCACTCCCAGCGGCAGTGGACGCGCCTCCGTCATTAGTGGCACTGACGCTGGTGGCCGCCTCTGTATTCCTCCTTTACGATTCGCGGACGTTCTGGCAACCGGTAGGGGGCCAGTAGAACGTGACGTGATGTGCTTCTCCGGTATGGAATATTGAGCAGGCTGCACGTAAAGAAGACGATTTTGAATTTGATTACTAAAAGATAACTCAACTAACCACTTGTTGTGCCGCTGGCAGCACGCCCACCAGGTTCGGTGACCCATTTCTGTAGCTAATTGCTCGTCTGCGCTCACCTTCCAAATTTCCCAGAGACTCACCGAAGCCAAGTTCGTCACCTAGACTGAAACCTTAAATCAAAAGATTCAATACAAAATCTCAATTAGCGACATTGTCGGTCTAAACTAAAGACGGTCAGTGAAGTGAAGTTGAATGGCTAACTAATAAGTCAATAAACAATAAAAAGTCGCTGCTGATTAAAGCCAACACCGAAGATATATGAACATTACGAACGAGTTTCCAAAGAAAGTCATGAGTAAGTTGGCGTGAGTAGCATCTATGCATCTACCTACAATACGTACATATATTTGCATCTATGTTTAGTACTTTAAGCATTAAGTATCATCATCAGCAACAAAGAAACGTATTGTAGAAAGAAGAGTTCATGTTCAATAAATATTTACACTTTTTCTACAGCATGAAATCAACTTTCATTTGAACAAACTTCAAAATTATTTCAGGTGTTTATATCAACAGACTTAATTGATGTAAGGATATGATTTATTTCACATTCAAAATTTTGCAGCGTTTATTTACCTAAACCGAAATGTGCTTTTAGGCCGCCCAAATTCCTTACACGAAAAAGTCCAGACTTTTTGAAGTTACAATTCAGTATGAAACCAAAATCGGACTCAAAAACGCAGGTCCCGCAAGCCAATCCTAAAAACAAATACAGGAAGGAGTTTTTATACAACAGATTTTCGAAAAGAAAGATGGTAGAGTTTTGAAATATGTATTATCGATGAAGTGTAGCTGTATAGTAATAGAAATGAAGAAGTTACAAGTGAATGTCGAGTTTAGTTATTGTTTTTTAAGACTACAGAATTGTAAGGATGTTAAAAATAAAATATTAATAATAAAATACTCGTACCATCACCAGAATTAAATTCTGTCACTTAATCTAGCGCTATTCTAAAGGGCGTAACAATCTTAAAATTGGATTTCATTAGTCTTTTAAATTTATGAATTCTGAATATTTCAACAGATCAGAACCAACTTTCTTTCCATTTCTCTAAAATCGATAAAATTAGAATATCTCTCGAGTTTAGTCTCATCTTTAAAGTGAACCATGTACTCTTTCCCCCTGAGCATTAGAGCATCATTGTCTTTATTGCACTTGAGTACACGTAAAAATTACACAAAGCAAAAATACGTATAATGCATTTATAATTAAGCTGAAATGACTTGGTAACATAAAGAGAGGGAAAAACAATTTCCAGTTTAGTGTAAATAAAGGTTGAAATTAATAATCTTCAGAGTTGATTTATTTTTAAGTATGTCATGAAAAGAAAAACCGTAAAATTTAAATAAAGACAAAGAAAAAAAATAAAACTTATGAGAGACTATTTTAAAGATAATTTGTAACAAGATCGTTGGGTGTCCAAGATGGTTCAAAGGCCAGCAGATCCGCAGTGATCTCTTTGATCGAAAAGCTCGATCTTGAGGCTTTCCAAATGCTTCGAACAGCGATTAAGCTGAACTCATAATCTCCTTAAGCTGGCGATAAATGTGAATATGTATGTACGTTTATATACTTTAAGTTCATATAAATAGCATTCTTCTCTGTTAAAAGGTACAAGTTCAACGTTAAATTTGCACATTGTATGGAAATACAAATAATTCGCATTACAAACGAAAACTTAACGAAGAGAAGGAAGTTTACTTACTTATGGTCGACTATTAGATGCTCTATATGCTCTATAGACATAACTTAAAGCTAGGGGAAAGTATTGATCTCACTTTCTGATCCTAAACCGATTATGTATGTAGATGGATTAACGAGGATCACAGGTACCATTAACTTGATACTTGAACTTCCTTGTGACGTCTTTCTAGTATATATACATAGTTTCATACATACATATGTACATATGTATGTAGCTCAAAGAAGACATTACCAGAGACTAACTCACTTAACTGAGCTTCTTTTGTTGTGTACCACCAAAAAACCTGGAATGGAACCGATCACGCGTGTAATCATCGTTGTTGTTGTACGTCGGTATGTCTCACGTCACGCGTCACTCTGTCTGTATTCATTTTTCTTATGACAATAACCGGAATTTAGCGGAATTATAACTTTCTAAATGAATTTAATTGTTCTCTTATATAATAAATGAATAAACAGAAGGTATTTAAAAGTTACTGAAACTTATACTCATTTTCAACTGGTATATAAGTCAGTCATTTATTAAATAAAAATATTATTATTAATAAAAATAATTAATAATTAAAAAAAAGTTATAATTAAAATATTAAATGAATAAAAAAAGTAATTAATTAAAAACTTACATAAACTTTAGAATACATTACGTTGCGTCAAAATTGCATTTTCGACAGACAGTCGTAAAAATTTATTTGCATTTTAAAAGACATGCTTTTTTTGTGGTCGTATCTGTTCGAACATAACAGAGACTCACTCGTAAAAAGCAAACAATTCAAAGTTTTGCGTGGGGAAAGAATTCAGCGAAAGTTACAGTCATTTATTTACTCGGTTTAAAACTGAAACGTATAAGTATAGATAAACGTATAAATGTAGATAAACGTATGTAAGTATATCCATGTTTATGAATTCGCATGAGTTATTGGCATCCAAGATAAGATCAAAATAAAATCATCATTCAGGTATAGGTACATATGCATTAAAAGGGATCTTAGAGGTGTGTTTCTTAAAGTTATGCTTTGAAACTCACTCCTAGTAATTCATTGGCCCTCCCTACATTTACCTCCAAGATTACATTATCCAAGAATATCTCGCATGAAAGAGAAAACTCAATTAAATACACACGCATATATTTTCAGACTTTAAACTATACTTTAACTTAACGCACATTCTTAGCATTCAATCATCATCGTCTGAAGCCGCTGTTGCTTATTACCATTGTGAGCAAAACACAGCTTTAAAAAAGTCAACTTTTCTCAAGTAAATTTAGAAGATTATAAAAATGCAATAACATATCTATTAAGAATGAAAAATCAAAGTTCAGCTAATTCGTACCTGTTGTATTTGTGATCTTAAGCCTTGAACTGGGCCAGCAATTGAAACATTTAATTTGAAATGGCTAAAAAACCTGCCTTCATCGTTTATCTTTAGAACAAAAACAATGAAAACACTGTGCTTGAAATAATGATTGGGCACAAGTTGCCAGTTTTATTTGAATGAGGTGCCTGTCGGAAGGTACTACAATTAGAGTTGTCATATCTACGAATACAGCCAGCGGCAACAAGTAACACAACAAGCAACAGCTGTAACAACAGCAGCAGCAACAACAAACACGCAATCATACAGTAGATAATACAGCAGCTCATCGAGTGTTAAGTTACTCATGACACTGCATTGAGAACCCCTGGTTTGACATACATATGCACGAGTGTTTATAAGCGATAATAAATTGGCACTAGAATTCTTGCAAACTTAAAAAGCGTACACTAATTAAACTATCTGAAGATATTTGAGATACAGAAACATTAAAAAAATTACAAAAATTCACTTTAACTGAACTCTAAAATAAAACTGCGTTCAAAACTTCAAAATTTTAGAACTCAAGTGACGGTTATACTGAAGATAATGTAGAATATAAGAGGAAGTTTTTATAGATAATTGTGTGTGAATATAAAACCTTCTTCAAAGTACAAATGAAGGAAAAAAGGTCCTGTTTCTTCTGGTGTAGGGTATAAATATGTACTTCAATAGATTTAATTAATACAATATATCATATTAAAAACTAATTTTAATTTTCACATTGACAAATATTACAAATGAATGACATTGAGAAATATTATAACTGAATGACATTAGGAAATAATATTAATCAATTATTCAATCGAAATCATGCAAAACTGTTCATGTTTTAATAAAACTTATCCGAAAACTGGCGATAAACTCTTTGCCAATATTTGTGGTTTGAGTAGCTTTTTATACTTAATGTCTGTATATTTTAGGCTCAAAATAAAAGATTTAATGAGCGTCTGGATATTTATACATACAAATACAATACGTACGTACATATGTGTATATGGTACATACATATATTTATATGTATGTATGTATGTAATTTAAATGTTGTAACTTACAATAAATTACCAAATAAACATAAAATATTCGATTAATACTAAGTTAAAAAACCAATTAATCATTGAAAAGATTCGGCCTAAAGGTATTCAAGATAAAGGCATGTACAATATATGTATATATATGTATGTATATATTTGACCAGTCACGACCAGACTTAACTACATAATCATGTCCTAAAGATTTTTTCTTTTTGTTTGTTTTGGAAAACTTATTCAATGACAAACGGAATCGATTTGTATAAAAGCATAAAAAATGCGTTTCATTCATATTAACAACTTTCGAAAAGCTTTAACTAATTTATATACTCGTATATATATTTTTGCTCATTATAAAGTTGTATATATGTATGTCGATTTTAATAGCTTGGGAAATTCACTTGTAGCTTGTAATGCTGATGATGATGATGATGCCAGAAAAAACTACCTGTCATAAATGCTGGTTATGCGACACTTATTTTTTATGACTCTGAGTATTGGAAATTCTACGAAAACTAATCACGAAAATGGGTCAGGAGGCATACAATACTGTTTGTCTCTGTCTTGCTCTGTCTTTCTCGTTCTCTCTCCCTCTCTAATAACCACAATATTTTTATCTGTTTTTATATTATGACTAATAATATAACCGATGTACTACTAAAGATGTGTATGTATGTGTGTGTGTTGTGTGTGTGTGTGTGTGTTGGTGTGTATTTGTAGTTGAACATTGGCCCATGGAACAAAAAATTGTATTTTAGGTGCTAATGGACAGAAAATAACTGAACACTGTAAGATTAAATTTGCTAAAAAACAGAAATCTTACATAAATCAGCACCTCTGTAGTGGACGTCCATAAAAGATATTTATCACTCATCATACGGACATCAGCAACGTATTTCCTAAAGACACAACTCAACACGGAATAACTTTTGGAAGTTACCGAAAATGACAACAATTATTTATCGTTTTTTGGTGTATTTAAAATACATAGTAGATTCCTACAAACATACAACAAATAGCGTGACTATGACTAAAAAGATCAGTTTAATAAAAAACTCATCGGTTCATCTAAGAGCAGAATAAGTATTAAAAGTGTACTTTAACACGCCGAGGAAAACTCATGCCAAGGTTTAAAAACCTCAAGCGATTCGTTAAGGATTAAAAGTCGAAAATCGTTTATCTTTAGTCAGCGACCATTAATAATGATCGGTTAATTGGTTATTTCAATAAACTTGCAACTTGAAGCGGAAAATAAACTCATAATGTGAAGGTTCAAAATTGCTCATTTCTTTTAAATCCTTCATTGAAATCGATCGTGATGATCGTTTAGATCACATCTCATTTTACAATTGATAATAAAACATGTAATAATATTATAATAATTACTTTATACATATAAGACCACATTGTCCAAAACTAAACCTTTTTTACTATCAACTTGCAAATTAACTGCACAAAAACGTTTAGACGAACAGATTTGTTTTGTAGTTTAAACTAATACGCACAAACACGCATACACAGACACACATACACACACATACACACACATCTTGTATCTCAATACTTTCAAGGTCTTAATGCATGTCTTAAGTTTCTGAAGGCGTGCATTTAATTAATACAGAAAAACCTTCAGAGGTCAACAACTAGATTTAAAACTAATCTTTGCATTTTGAATGGATGAAGATTGGCATTTTACTGATATTATGCAAATCTAAGAGTCTGTTTTTGGACAACCCATCAATGTCAGTCATCATGCTACATAGGTACACAGATAGATATGTATGTATGTGCATATAACCTAAGATATTTAAGATATTTAATCAATTGTAACGTTTTGAGATCGTTATAAGCAGCACTCATCGTTCAGATGATTGAGTTCAATTCCAATCCAATTCCTTTTTAGAAAATATAACACACTCATATAAAAGTTGTGTATATGTATTTATGAATAATTATATGTATTGTATCCCAGACCCAATATATATTGTGTATGCTTATTAACTGATATTTTCAATCCTTAAACCGATTACAAATACGATATATTCAACGCAATTCACTTATAGAGCAGATAATGCGGAAGTAGGGCGACCCCACCCATTATTGCTAAAATGTGATACGAGATCAAGAGCGTAATAAAGTCTCTTGGGAGTTTCGCCATTCGTTTCATTTCTTTTATTGTAAGGAAATAACCAAACTTAAAATCCAATTTTAAACCAACTTTATACTAATTAAAACAAACTACTTTAGATTTTATGTAATGACTATATACTCGTATATCCACAGAGTACATAGAGAAGAAAAGCAGGTATTGAAAAAGAGTAATCTATAGATTATACGAGCCACTAATAGAACCAGTTCACTTACTATAATTATCACTCAAGGTTTCGTTTTGCTTTTTTTTCCTTTTTTAATTTCGTAGCTGCAGATAATTTTATTTTAATTGAATTGAATGGAATTGAATTGTTTTACAATTTTTTATATGTACATTTTTTACTTATACACGTATTTGAACGTATGTATTTTAACACTTTATACGTATTTAACTTTTAACGCATTCTGACGTTGTTATTTTACCAAAAAAGGAAAACAAAGCAATTATTTTTGGATATGTTTAGAAAATATTCTGAATTCCCACTACTAAAAACAATTTTATCGCAAAATATAGGAACTACATACTGTGTTGTAGTAGTGTATAGAAACATTAAATTATACGAAGTTATTTCCGCAAAAATACTCACGAGCGTGTTTGTTATTAAAATGGCTCCAACTACGAAAATTGTCCCAAAATGTGACAATAAAAGAAAACTTGTCTGTTGCAAAGTTGTTCCAAGTATGTTAGTAGAATACTTGTGAACATTCTTAGGCAATCACTAAGAAGCTGCAGAACAATGTTCCGCTTATTAAGTCGTTGCTATCACACGCCATCCACTTGATATTCTGCAATTTCTTACAGATAGAATAGCAATAAAGTTATTTTAAACATACTTTAATAATTTCCGAATTTAACAAGCAGAAAATTGGTTAAATTTAAGTGCTCATCACACACACACACACACATGTTCAGAGTGGCAGAGCAGAGAGATGAATAAACACAATTACTGGATGGAGAATCGATGGAGAAGAGTCTGCAGTGTGGCAACACGATCAAGTAAAAATAATACACTACACGAGCATAAAATTTGCCATATATTTATTATTATACATATTATACTCATGATTATTTCCAATCGCAGACACAATCAAATTATTCAGTGGCAACTCCAGTCCATAAAATCTTCGCCAATAAAACGTTTATTCAATTTTAGTTCATTACGTGTAAGCAGCATTTTGCAACTTTATTGCCGTTAAAAATAACAGCAGAGTTTGTTTTAATGAATTAGTAATTTGGAATAAATTTGTTCACTAAGAATTCTATTAATAATATTAATGTTTATCATACAATGAACAGGAAAGTGATCAAATTATATTCGTTTGTATTCATTTTAAACTCTCTTAAAGATCTTAATTTGACCATACGATACTCCACCCAAGTAAAACCCTCTCTTAACTACAACAACAACAGTTATTCTGTAAAACATTTAATTGTTCGATTTTATAACAGCTATAAATCTGTAAATAAAAAAGGCACCCATAGAGGCCACAACAATTCCATCCTCTATTAGAAATGATCATTGATTTTTATAGTATTTGAATAAAGATCTGCATGAAATAAATGCTTGTTGGACAAACAGTTTTGTTAACAAAAAGGTGGCCGGCAGAGGCGCTGAAAGGGGGACGCACATATGAAGGAAAATACATAGCCATAAAATTATACATACATATGTACATATGTATATATCAAACACACACACATATACGCACATACAAATGATCTGCAGATTATCGCCTTGTACAAAGCCTTTTACGAACTTCAAATCAAACCGCAACCGCGTCAAAGTAACTCAAAGAAAAGAGGGGATTAGAAGCCACCCAAACTGATAAACAATAAGATCAGGTCTGATGGGGTCAATAAATCGTATTCGATGAATTTTACAAAAAAATACATGCGAGTATATTATACAGGAAATAATTTTTTGTTCACTTTTATTCATTAATTCTATTATTTATCTGAAGTACTTCGTTCATTCTTCAATTAATGGCACAACTATATATAATATATCTCTAGTATTTGTTTGTGATTACCAAATTACGTGAAAAATATAAATAAAATATATATTTTCTTATCTAAAGAGCTTTATTTTATAAGCAAATTACTATTATCTTTAGTATTATTAGTATTCAGGTTCCGCCTCATGACTACTCCCCCCCCCCGCTCCCTTCCGTACGCAAGTCATTCACTAACTACTTAAAAGTGAATTAATCAAGTACTAAATATAATCTACAGTATTCAAAACGTAAAACAATCAAACTTACTTGCCGCCTGCATGATTAACGCGCCTATAAGAAAAAAATGCATTTTGTTTGTTTGTCTCTTTGATGTTCCTGTAAATTCTTATGTCCCTCGCTCTCTCTCTCGCCTGTAGTGATGAGTCTGTAGTGAAATTCTGGTTGTACACTTATGGTTATCGGTTTCATTTATTTGTCTTCAATCTTTAATCATTATTTATTATATCTATTATTGATAACTATAAAGACAAGTAGATTGTATAAGAATAATTATTTAATTAACTGCTAATTTTGTTATTCCTTTAATTCTTATTTATTTTACAGAACGATTAACATAACGATTGAATTTATTTGGAGAAATACCCGTATCACTTTCTTTTTAATTCAAATTGAATTTTATTTTCGATTTCGAAAAAATTTAAATTTTCTGTTAATCTTCATTTTTATGTTGAAAACGGGCGCTAATAAAAAAATAGACAAAAACCGAAAACTATAATAAAATCGTTATGACCAGAGAAATGTTGACTTCACGCGTTGACGCCTGTGTCATGCGTGCTTGTGTGCGTGTGTGTGTGTTCGCTGTTTCTGGTAGATCGAAGTCACTCTCTCTTTCCGCAAAGTAAAAGTGGACCCGATCAAATAGCAACAACTGATACGTGTATAATAACAACAACAAAAATAACACCAAATATTCAGACAACCGCAGACTGTCCGCTGAAGATCAATAAAAACAAAAATGAGTCTTCATTGATAGCAACTTGCTTAATTTTGTTTTTTTTTCTTTTAATAACTTTTTCATTTAGTATAAAATGTCATCGAAAATATCCAATCCTAACTTTCCAATCAGGTTGCCATAGTTTATTATTAACACGCGTTCCGGGTTTAAACCTTGACCTGAGAGCTGAACTAATGTGCAATATTTGAAATATGAAAGTTGGGAATTTAGAAGCTTGAAGCAGCGAATCAGGTGATCGTTTAACGGGTTCGAATTTGGAGCGGCGCGCGTTTAGTTTTGGTGTCGCGAATTGCAGAAAAACAACTTGGCGGGTAATATAAATTTTTAGTAGCACGTTTTAGTGTATACGTATGTAAACTTTTTATAGTTTATAGTTATAGTTAAATTCTTTGTTTGCTTTTTCGAACATGCAGTCACGTTGCATACAATTCGTTGCAACAATGAAGGCTGTAATGCATGCATACATACATATTATATACTCGACGAAATGCACCAATTAACCACCTCAAACCAACCAACCAGCTTCGTTAATATTATGTTTCCACTTCTAACCGTGTTTCTGAGCGAACACCAAAGACGTCACCACGCACAAAATCAGTAAAAACAAATAAAAAAACCGTTCGTTTCTATGTAAAATCGTGTATGATATTTGAAATTTCGAACGTAACGTTTAACTACTCACTGGCCGGGCAAACAACTCGTAAATGGCCCACACTTCGTGGTGGACTTGCTAAGACTAAAATCTAGACTCTTTCCTCAACAGTTTAGCAAGTGTATCGTAGCTTGACTTGTCGACCGACCAACTGCCTCTGCTGCTACAAAGAAACGGCAGAAAAGAAGCTGATATAAAAATGGTAGCAACCACCACAAAAAGCGTCATACGAGTACCATTCAACTGCTACACACGCGCAGCAAACGATTTTTATGTTAACAATCGCTTGCTTTGGTTAAAAACACATTCAATGTGTGTGTTTTTTGGCTAGCTAACCGAAAAGTTAGTCCGTTTCGTTAAGATTGTTGAGGTTGTATTTTTAAAATAGAACTATGGCATTGGTCAGTGTTAACTAATTTAATCGTAAACTAGGCATATGAGAGGCATATGAGAGGCATATGAGAGATCAGATAAATTAAACAAAATAACAATTAATTACAAAATATTTTCACTACTT
The DNA here is from genome assembly GCA_943737955.2 of Myopa tessellatipennis. Classification (NCBI taxonomy): domain Eukaryota; kingdom Metazoa; phylum Arthropoda; class Insecta; order Diptera; family Conopidae; genus Myopa; species Myopa tessellatipennis. The sequence continues at coordinate 42,659,390 of OX031314.1, forward strand.
TTGTATTTCAACGGTTTTTTAATTAACTTCAAAAAGTACCTATGTATCTAAAGGCTTATTCAGTCGAAACATGTCGGGAACTAATTTCCACCAAGAAGCCGTCATGATACGCCACGTTACGTTACGTCTCGACTCCAGCAAACAACCGCAATCAATTGGCAACGCTATAACGATCATCTCTGGAATTGTTTACACCAAATATTCAACAACGGCGACCTGTTGACGTCGCTACTGTGAACTGTCAGATACTCAGATAAGAAATTTGCAAGGTCGCTTGGTTAATTTGGTTGTACGTCCTTTTTGTTCTACTATTTGTAATAAATATTTCTAGAAAATAGAAATATGTATTGGAAGTTATTTACAAATTTCACCGCCTGCAGGTAATAAACAACTTTTGTTCAATAATAATAAAATATACTATTTTCTAAAATATATGTAAATAATTTAAAACGTGAATTATCTATGTATCTACATCCGTACATATTTTTCAGATCTTATTCTGGCCAAGCATTTAAGAATGCCCCTGTCATGCGTCCAATCAAAAAGATTCTCATTTCCAATCGAGGCGAAATTGCATGCCGCATCATTCGCACTGCACGCAAACTGGGCGTGCGCACCGTAGCTATCTATTCCGATGCGGATGAAAGGTCTCTGCACACGCAGTTGGCCGACGAGGCTTACCGCGTAGGAACTGCATCTTCCGCACAATCATATCTGCGTGGTAAAAAAATACTGGAGATAGCAAATAAGGCCCACTGTCAAGCCATACATCCCGGGTATGGTTTCCTGTCGGAGTCACTGGAATTCGCTGAGCTTTGCCAAAAAGAAGGTGTCATCTTCATTGGCCCACCCAGTTCGGCTATACGTGACATGGGCATCAAAAGCACAAGTAAAGCGATTATGTCAGCTGCCGGAGTGCCCATTATAAATGGTTATCATGGTGACGATCAATCGGATACTAAGCTGCAGGGTGAGGCCGATAAAATTGGGTATCCGTTGATGATAAAAGCGGTGCGTGGAGGCGGTGGAAAGGTGAACGATTTAGTTTACTTAGTATAATGGAAAACATGAAAGAACTTCTTTTTAGGGCATGCGTATTGCTCAAAAGCGAGAGGACTTCATAGATGCTCTCAATTCGGCGAGGACAGAATCACAAAAGTCTTTCGGTGATAGTTCGGTGCTGCTGGAACGCTATGTTCGATCACCACGTCATGTCGAAGTGCAGATCTTTAGTGATCAGTACGGCAATGCGGTGTACTTGTGGGAACGCGACTGTTCCGTTCAACGTAGACATCAGAAAGTTATTGAAGAGGCCCCAGCGGTAAAATGCCATTACACTACATACAGATATTAGAATTATTATATATGTACGTATTTTGAATTTTGTATCTTTGTTTGCAGCCTGGTTTGTCAGAAGCATTGCGGCATGAGTTAGGCGAAGCTGCTGTACGCGCCGCGAAAGCTGTTGGCTATGTTGGTGCCGGCACTGTCGAGTTTATTGTGGACAAAGAGGATTTGTCGTTCCATTTCATGGAAATGAACACTCGCCTTCAGGTGGAACATCCCATTACGGAGATGATAACCGGCACTGATTTAGTGGAGTGGCAGATACGCATCGCAGCCGGAGAACCACTGCCCATAACGCAAGAAAAGGTGCAACGCAAAGGACATGCATTCGAAGCACGCATTTATGCTGAAAACCCAAGGTGAAAACCCAAAAAATAGAACGTGGTTTGTTTATCCAACATCAGCAATTTTTGTGAATTCAATTCTTATACCTGCTAGAGATGGTTTTCTGCCAGGCGCTGGTCCGCTACGTTACCTTGCCACACCGCAAACCAATGAAAATGTACGCGTGGAAACCGGTGTCCGTCAAGGTGATGAAGTATCCGTCCACTACGATCCCATGATTGCAAAATTGGTCGTGTGGGGTGAGGATCGTACACAAGCTTTGGATACTTTAATCGCAAGACTAAGCGAATATCATGTAATTCATACATTTCAGAACATTTAGCGTTTTCAAGCGTTTATTTCATTCCATCAATCAAAATTGCTATTGTAGATAACGGGCTTGGAGACTAACATCAATTTTCTCATTGATCTTGCTGCCCATCCTGAATTTCAGCTGGGAAACGTTCACACCGGCTTCATTGATGAACACTTCAGTACGCTTTTCCCACCGATACAGATCGATGAGGATGACTTGTGCAAAGCAGCACTGGCCTTAGTTCAAAATGAGTTGCAAACTTCAATATGTAACGCTGCTGGGCAGGATGCGTTCATTGCCACCCTGAATGTACGATTAAATCACGCATTAATCAGAACATACAGTTTAAAGTTCAACGATCGAGTGTACAATATTTCCGTAAAGTATGACAACGACGTCACACAAATTAAAATCAATCCAGATGGTGCATGGAGAACAGTAAAAGCAGAGCTCCTTCCTGGCAATGAACATTTGAGGATTCGCACAAATATTGAAAATAAAATATCAACCTTTAATGCACACATTGATGAAGCTGGAGTGACAATATTTTTGGAGGTACATATGTCTAAAAATACGTATATAAATAATTCTCTCAAATCCTTACTTAAATAATCGTCATATTTACAATTTTTCCTTATAGAATGGTAAAATAAATTTTGAATTGGTGCAGCCACAATTCTTGAATGCAAACATTGATCAACTCGGTGCTAGTGGCTCTACAGTGGTTGTAGCACCAATGCCGGGAGTTTTGGAGAAGATTCTAGTCAAACCAGGAGATCAGGTTAAAAAGGGTGACAATTTGGCTGTACTCATTGGTGAGTTTGCGTAAAAATGTATATAATTTATGAATTTTGGAAAAACTTTGATTTCCTAGCCATGAAAATGGAACACATTCTAAAAGCGCCGAAAGATGCAGTAATTAAATCAATTGGTGGAGCTGATGGTGAAAACATTGCAAAAGGAGCAGCTGTGATAACATTTACAGATGAGGTGTGAGTGAATTCACTCTCGTATAACGGACCAGATAAAATAACTGCACTTATATGTGTAGCTTATGTGTGTATATGGGTAGCTTCGCTTGGATATGATTTGTCGGTCTTTCGATGTTCCGTAATAGTCTTATCCGCATCTGGGATTTTATCCAACAGAATATGGTTTACATCTGACAACATGTTACATGTTGGTATTGATGTTTTGCATTTAAACTTTATTGCTTTTTCTATTCCCCACTAACTAAATAATTATATAAAGTTTTATTTCCGTTTTTATTTATATTTTTAAAAAAGAAAAGTTATTTATACGTAATAATAAAGATACAATAAAAAAATTTATTAAGACTGTTTGTTGTGTTCTTTTTCAGTTTATTTAAATTTTAATATCAGTATTTCCTTATTATATTCATTGTTTTTATATAGACAAAGAATTGAGAGAATTAAAGAAAAAAAGAAAATATGGTTGCAATATGTTCGGCTAGCAATTATTTTTCAACTCATACTTGCTTTCATATATCATGGTAATGCTATGAATGAAATTAACAATTCAACTAAAGTACAAATGTTTCTTTGGAGATAATAAATGTTTGCTTCACTTTATGTTGCTTTTAGACTTTTTTTTGCTTGTTTGCTGTATTATTATCTTGTTTATTTGTTTGTTATATTTTACTCAATTGTTTAGTAATTATTCGTTAATTTACCGGTTAATAATTTCTTGCATTTTCGATAATTCGTTTTGAACTATAAATTAAAACTTATGTATATAACGATAATGCAGCACATTTTCTGCAGCGTATTCATTAAAAATTACTGTTTATTTTATGTTAGATTTTTAATGCTTCTTTATTTAAATTACATTTTAAATACATTAAAAAGTTAACATAAACATTCATAAAAAAGTGCTACATTTTATTAATATAAATTCTTAGTTTAAATAATACACTAAATTCAGTAGCGCACAGAAGCAGAGGAGGCAGAGTTTGTTTGTGTCTGCGCCCTTGAAAAGAAAATGATTCGATCAAAGAATTTCAAGAGAGGCGCAACTATTTGGAACAATTTGATTGTTAACGGCAAACGTTCCCGCAGTTGTTGGCGACTATTCTCTCCACATCTGTGTGTGTGTGTGTGTGTATATATGTGTGTTTGTTCGGTAATTAGTTATATGAGTGTGTTTATTTGTTAACGTATTGTTAACAAAAACTTAGTTAAGGCATACAAATTATTGATAATAAAAATTCATGTCTATCAAATGCCTCTAGTTGCCCGTCTTGCTTTTCGTTTGCTTTTCTTTCTCGTATTCAATGTGTTGCCTTGCCTTGCAGCATATATGTATATACCATATTTAAAATACATATATGTATACATATATATATTCAAATAAATTTAGTTTAGACTGCATCTAAAGTGCTTTTTAACGTGAAACTAAGAATAAAAACAATTTTCGTCTGCATTCAGCATTCTTAAAATATGATTACAAATCAATACAAGGAAAGATCGCAGTTGTTCATCTATATTTTCTTAACTCTCGTGTGGGTTCGTTCCTACATACATACATATCGTATATCGAAAATATATATAATTATAAGTATATAATTATATGGCTGTAACTCATTCCCTCAATTGGCGGTCGCCAAATCGCTGTTACTGAACCCCCACTCACCCACCCACCACCGACCACGCCCACATCGTCTCTATGTTTTTGTATTTATTTCTAAGTTTTCTAGTTTTCTATTTTTTGTATTTAGTCCTGTTTTACTTCAAACTGCCGTGCGGAGGTTCCTAAATGCTTCTATAAAACACCGCACTGCGAACGATAGATAATCATTATAATTTTTATAGTATGTACCTGGTTCTATTTTATTATAATGCGTGAAAAAATGGTGTACATAATTTGTTCGCATTTGAAGAATGTCTATTATTTGTGTGTGTATATATATATATATCTTCTTTATTAATTTATAATAATTTATTTAAATAATAAGTAATAGTTAATTTATTATTATTCTTTAGTGTGAAAACGTTTTTAAACTTCATCTATGTTTGTTGTTGTTTTTCATTACTGTCGCCGCTACAGCTGTTGCTGATTCTGGCTACATTTGTTGATGCTGTTGTTGCCGTTGCCATCGATGATGATATTGGTGATGATGATGATGCTGATAGAGGCACCGCTATTGTTGGCTTTGCCAGCGTATTTATGACTGTTGATGTTATTGTATTTACAGGTAAACCCGACATTATTGTTTGCACGAGTGGTTGTTGTTGACTTGTTACTGTTGTTGTATCTAAATTCATGTCCGTGTATTTCCTATATTTACTTATAAGATCACCAACGTCGCCGCTGATGGACTGCGAAGCAAAGAAAAAAAAATAATAATTGGCGAATAGGTGAAGAAACTTTTAAAAATTAAACGTTTTTAAGAGAAGCACAAATGTGGAACTGGTTGTCCATAAATGACAGGAGTAAAACTCGTAGCTGCAGAGGCTTTTGTCTCCCTCAAGCGTTCTCTCGTCCAGGGAGAAGCTTTGAAAGAAAATTCGAGCCAAAGTAATTCATGGACATTCCCAGATAAACAATCATGAAATGATAGGTGATGAAGATGTACACAAGACAATAACGTACACTAAAAGCTACTTAAATTCGAATTGTTAATTACTTAAAAGAATCAATATTAAATACTAACAAAAAACAAAACGGATGGCTACATTTTATTGTCTGATTCTGTCGAGTACAAAATGTGATGTGTATGTGTTTCTCTTTGTCGGATTATATTAGAAAGAATGCTTACTCATTCTAATTGATTGATGACGTTGATTTTAAATTGTCTCCTACAAGCACAAAAATTAAATAATAGAAATTAGAAGATAATAAAAATTAATACTAAAATGGAAAATACTTAAATCACACTAAATAAAAACTTGAATACCTTTTTTGTTAAGTAAAAAGTTTACGAAATATTCTGATTATTTATAATTCACAGTTTCGATAAAATTAAATCTATAAAACAGTGAAAAAAATAGAAAATATGTTAATTATGTACATATACATAAATTATGCATATATTAAAAAATATATTAATGCTAATAAAGGTTGACCTGAGAAACCATCAGCTGGTTTCTTTTTGAGTTAAATAATAAGTTTAAAAACTTGAAATTATTATATTAATATATATTGAATGTAATTAAACTGAAAAAGAAACCAGCCAGTATTATTTATTCAGTGATTTAATACCTAATATTTACTACTTAATTATAATACTACTACTACTTAAACCATATAATTATAATAGTTAATTTAATAATTATAACAAAGTACATATATGGAATACATAAAATATAAAAATCAATAATAACTCGATATTCATCTGAGATCAATAAATTAGTTTAAAAAAATAATCATATTTTGAAGAATATATAAAAAATAAAAGAAATATTGCTAAAAATCTGAAGAACTTAAATATAATAAAAGTTTTTGTGTTTTATTTTCAGAATTGAAAATAACATTTAGAAAAGAAGAGCAAAATGTATCATATCATATTATTTTCAAATTCCTACAAAATGAAACTCTGCTGTCAATTTTGCACCATATAAAAGAATTTTATAAATGTTCGTACATTCTTATTAACAAAAGAAAATAATAATATAACAAAACCAGTGTCAATTCTATGGCTTCATTTTTTTCAACGATGATGAAGGGTGATTGATTTTAATCTATGTATAAATTGAATATATTTCCAATTGCTATAATTTGCTGCGTGAATATTTTAATGTGAAAATGTGAAAGTAGTATTTTTAGCACGGTTGGTTATCAGCTTTAGAATCATGCAAACTAAAAAAGGAAATTTATTTAATAACAGTCAAGTCCAAATTGATTTTCTCTGCATTTAGTCAGATTTAATAATTAAGCAGGGAAATTCTATTGGTTTTTAATCTATGGTAAACTGTAAAGCTTTCATTTTCTGTCTCTTCTATGCTGCCGAATAAAATTTAAATCACATTAAAACTATACGAATTTTTTCAACAAAATTGAAGTGAAAGTTTGGTGCCATGTTATAAAAAAATCAATCGCAAAAAACACTAGCAACTATTTACAAGCAGCACACAAACAGACAACACTAGCATTTGTGGGCACAATGATTTTTGAAGAAATAGCAAATATTATAGCAGCAGCATTTGTCGCTTGTATTCAACTGATGATGAAGCTCAACGAAGTAAGCAAATTAATGAAGAACTAAATGTTGAACTACTTTACTTGAGTATAAATTAACTAACTTGACTGCAAATCATACTAAACGGCTTGATGTGTTACCACGTTGTTTATTGTTTCCCACAGAACGCTAATTGTGTTCAACACGTGTTACATAATGTTAAGAGAAATGTCAAAAAAGTTTAGAATTGGTAAATGTTTTCATAACATATTAACTAAGTATGTATATAGATACTAAATATAAATAATAGAACACGTAAATAATAGACATCATCACTTATAAATGTCAATTTAACAACATTAAATTTAAGAATTAGTATTAGTTAAAGTATTAGAATCGAACAAACGTATAATAAATTTAAAATAATACAAAATTAATTACCGGTTTCGTTGAAAGTGCCAACTGATTTAAATTGCTGGTTAAACCGTTAATGTTGGCTTCCGTTTGCTGTTTGGTGATCTCTTCGGCTATCAGAGAGATGACAGCAGCATTTGAACCGCCGCCGCTGTTACTGCTTCCAAGATTGGCAGCAGAAAGTCTTGTCCTTCGATCGCTTCGATCGATTGCTCGCACATTTACAGTTTCCGATACGAACACTGGTCCTGAACCCGCAGCTGACCCGTCCGCAGGACTGTTGAGCTGCTCATTATTTTCAACAGTTGGCTGTATCCTTTGGGTTTCATCGATGGTTTCCACATCGGATTCATTGGTTTCTTCTGGTTCCTAAAATTAAACACAACAATAACACTTATTGTCTCATAACAAGCTCATAGGTTACATTGAAGCTTTAATCTTTTTCGTAATCACTTAACTGTAATTCGAACAAATTTCATTTGTAATAAATTCAGATGCAAATTAATTATAGATATTGGTTTTGTAATGATTTATGGTTGGAGACGCTAACTTACCTCTTCAGGACAAAGTTCGAATGCCATAGACCATGTGTTCTTCGCCGACTGTGAACGCTCCAGCATGTAACCGTTTGTGTTATCATTGCTTTGCGCTGGCGGAGACCATGAATAGTTATTGTACTGGCATCCAATGCCGCGTCGTCGTTCCAATTCATCTTGCAGCCACTCCACAGCTATGACCCAGTGCCGTAGTATACTGGGATTGGTGTTTAGCATTGTTAGTGCCACCTGACTTTTGTGGAAAAGCTGCGTAAGACACTTAATAATCTGATAGGCGCGTTTTTGGTAATGAGCCTTCGTCCTTTGTATAGTTTCGAGCAGTCCTTCGCGCTCTTCGGCAACACCATTCAAAGCGTTGTGTATGCGATGATGTTGCCACGAGTCCTCGATCAGCAGAATGTGCAGCAACAACTCGGTGTGATGGCGCATATCATGGCAATAGGCAAAGCCACACTGCCACAATAGCTCGGTAAGAACAGAGCGAGAGAAATGGGGATTTTCCCAGCTGCAGTACTGCAATAGCTTCAAACCCTCTTCGCCCACATTCGTGTCTTCGATGAGCTTCTTTATGTAACTGAAAATAGATTTATAATATATTTAACTATGCTTTAACCATGACCAAAGTGTCTACAGTGACAAAAAACTTTATACATACCCAGTTCTACTAAATAAAATATCAATGCACTCAGCCGATAGAGGTATTAAATCATCATAGCTAACATTAGCGTCTTTATACGGATTTGGCAGAGGTCGTGCGTTCTGATTTGAGCTGTGGCAGCGATCTGATATATCACTACAACGTATCAAATGTGACACGACTTGATGCAGTTTGCTTAATTCAGGATATTGATATTTTATCGAAGGGCCTGGACCTTCACCGAATGCCACTTGCATAAATATAACCGGCACATTTAGCTGCACATGTAAAGAAATCACAATACAAGGATTACTGTGATAGCAAGGATTGCCTGATAATGTCAAATTTAAAACATACCTTTAATAGCTGCTGTTTCTCTTGGATACCCAATCCAACGTACATGCTAAAGAGACTAAAGTAATGTGGTAAATGCTTCCCATGATCGGCCACTTCGCACTTCAGCAGTTTAAGCACACTTATCAAAATCTGCTCACAAAGATTTGAACCATCATAAGCACTGAGTGGCTCATCGTTTATAGCGAAATGACAAAAGAAAACCACCAACTTCACAAAGACTGTGCGAACTTCGGGAGAGGGGGCCATTAAAATGTATTCGCCAAGACGAGATGATGGAGTTAGAAGTGCATTGCTGGCAAACCATTTACGAACCACAGCCGATGAACGAATATGATGTGATAATGTGTCATACCTGATAGTGATAACAAAACAACAGGAAAATATATACAAAAATCACTAATAAGTTAACAATAATCAAAGGAATATTGTTTAGGTAAAAGAAACACAAAAATTTAAATGCCATTTCAAATTTTATATAATTGAACGCTTATATTTTCAATTACCATTCTATGACTGGTCCTCTAAGTGATTTTTTAGTTCTGAAACCGGTATGAAAGAGGAATTGTGATGCTAATTGTACGCCCAACAAAGACATCTCTTCAGCAGCGGGTGTCTATAAAGTAATTGTGTTTATGCTTATGACGTAAAAACTGAGTTGAGCATTTTCTTACCATTTTATCAGGACGCGTTGGAGGAATACTGCAACTAACTAGTTTCTTAATGAAATTGAAGAATTCTACAGAAAACAAACTCTTCGAGTGTAAAAAGCGTATATTTTGATGGCTGTAAATTAAACCAATTTTTTATTAATAAATAAAATTAACGACTTCATAGTCAAATTCACTGTGATTTGTTTTGTGATCGTAACTGCTAATTAATTCAAAATAATTCAACATATTATTGAATATTTCGAGTATTTTTCTATTGTATCAATTATTTTATTTAATTCTATATGTATTTCTAAATTCAACGTACCGTACACTTAGTTCGATTGGTTTTGGCAAAGGCAGCACAAAGTTACGACTCTCAGCCAGCGATAATTGCTCAACACTCTGCTCGAATTTTATTGGCTTTTGATCACAACGTGTATAAAACAACATATAAGCGTTCCACCAACGCTTCTGTCTACGATACTGCATGCGTTTTAAGTTGTTATCATAAATTTCACCCATATAATCGCCACCAAAACATTGAGCTTTCATCTCATCGTCCTCGTTCATTTTGCATTCAGTTACCTCGCCGTCATCGAATTTATACCACTGTTCTCTGCCAGTGGAAGGATTTCTGCAAATAAATATTAAAAGAAAAACGAATAAAATATATTAAAGAAGCCAATTCAATTACTTACTTCGATAGAATGTAACTGAAATAATGTCCACCTGATGCTTGACCACTGTGCACCACAATACCAGTCAATTCATACTTCGTGGTCTCACCATTCGATTGGCAATTGTCAGCCAGTTCAATAACTTCACCTTCCAGTTTTGCCAAACCGGAAACTAAAACCGAAAATTCAAAGATAGGACAATGAATACCAATAATCATCAAACAATAATTACAGTATTACTATCACTTCTCACCTGTATATGGCTCCATATCCAAAATGCGTGGAAATTCAAAATAATCGTTAAATTTGATCGCACACACTCTTTCGTAGTCGTACTCGAATCTCTTCAGTTGTATAGCTAATACAGGCGGAAGTTTTCTAACACATAACCGCTTAACTGTTACTACCTAAATAATGTTTGGATGAATGATTGATTGTTAACAGTCGCTTAAAGTAGGCTGGCTAGTAAAGCGCATCTTACTTTTTTATCACATTTATCACAGTGGTATGCATCAGTCCCCTCCAGCAGTTCACCTTTGACATACTGCTCTAGAGATTCCGTTAGTGAGCTATGATTTCTTATATCAACACTAAATACACTAAAAGGCTCCTCTTTGGAATATCGATGCGGACATTCCTGACAAATTTTCTGATCGCTAAACGAACCACCTAACGTAGCATTCATTAGCTGCGTGTGATCCAGTGCTTTGAGACCCTCATCCAAGCTCTCAAACAGGGACATAAAGAATTCAACAGCATCTTGCTGTTCGCGTAAATTAACCGGTTCACCTTGCAATCTAAAATTTATCATAGTGATCAATATGGAATGTGTTATCTTCAAACATTATATTTACTTGAAATGTGTCCACAAGCCACGCGGCACATAATATTGTAATGAACTGTGCCCCAGGTGGGCAAAGATAGCTTGAACATGCTTCAGTATTACAACATGGTAGTTGCTTTGCATTTCGTTGCTATCATCTGAAAAGTGTAGTGACGACACTGATCCATCAAGTTCACCACTGAAGTCCTCGTCTTCTATTACAGCTGCTCCTTCTGCTTCAAGGATACCCGCCCTAATCGATGGCACCATATAAAGCTGCTGTAGAACCGAGTTCATGTAGCAGGTGGCGCCTGCATTCTTTAAACCACAAAAGCCTTTACTCGGTCTTGCTCCAACCGGTGGCAAATAGTCCCATTCTCGCAAAGGGTCTGTATCTACAACAAATCAAATGACAATTCAGTAATCTTATAATTCTATCTTAGTATCTTTTTTAGACTTTTATGACACACTCACCTGTACACACAAAATCAATTAAAGTGACAGTCAGTAGCTTCATGTTAGGAACACAGTTCTGACACAATGCAATCAATAAATCACAAGCGGCCGCTATTGTGTGAGGGCTGCGACAGACAGGTGGTGGTGCTGTAGGATTTTTCAACTTGCCCGTCTTTCTTAAATGCAGAAATTCGCGTGATGCCGTAAAAAGGAAATCATCAATAAGCTCGTGTATTAAATCGTTTAATTGTGCCTTCGTATCTGGCGCCAAGAAGAACATCAACTCTTTGGCCAGACACAAGTGACCCTCCAGCAATTCTTCGTGCACCTGTATTTCACCGGTGGACTGCACATGTTCACTTATCTTCTGCAGCCATTTGATTTCCTCCGATAAAAGACCGTCGCCAATATTTAGCGGCCAATTGCAGACACAACCATAGGAAAGCGTGCGGCAGAGTAGTTGAAAGAAGTCTCCACAAGTGGCTTCGTGTTGAGGAACAAGGATTTTCAATGAGTTAACCAATAATGAGACCATGTAGGCAAACGGTCGGCGGTCTCCGGCACAATAAGTGCAGGTGAGGAATAACTGCTCTGCTGCCACCTGACGAACAGCACGTGAAGGATTCTTCAGGATCAAACTTGTTATAAATTTTGGCCAAAGGGGATCATTGCTGAGAGCTTCGTTGGCGCTGGGGTTTAAAACAAGCGAAATAGTTAACACTTCGAGTGCCTCCTTACACATGGCAAAATCCTGGGCATCCGGCATAGAAATGTCGTCACCAAAGTCATTCTTAGTACCCAGCGCCTGTAGATTGCCACAAGACGAGGCCCAGGCCAATTGAACCACAGATTTAATCGTAGATATATCGGGACACGACCACTGCAAGGCAGAGAGGAATAGTGTACGGCACCGTTCCCCTTGCGGGCTAGCCGATAGCATTTCCGAAGCTAGATTTTCTGCTAATTTACTAGAAATACCACGTAGAGTACTCTCCGAACTGTTCGGTATGGACGTTAGTATTTGCTTAAGGATTTCCACTTGAGATCTGGAGCCAATATCGCAATCACCAAGCAATGGTTCGTCACCCACACGCGCCAATACGCAGCCGACGACGTAGAGAAATAGTTTGGCGAGACGGAGGACGCACTGAAAAGCCGCCCTTTTCGTATACATGTCCGCACTGGGCAGAAAGTTATTTTTGGTTAGCAGTTCTACGATGAAATGCGCACAACCGGAGTGCAACCAGGCAGATTGAATCTGCAAAGATGACTCGCCGTAGGGATCAAGAGCAGGAATGAGAAGACCATTCAACACACCTAAGTTATAAAGAACTTGCGCTGGTATTGGATGAAGAAATAACATCTCTGGTGTACATTCTTGTGCCAAAATCTGAAAACAATATATATGTACAGTTTACTATAATTAGGTTTCTAAAAATGTGTGAGTGGGAAGCAATTTTAAAGAAGTTTTCGGGGGAGAACTTACTTCATCACTTGTCAACACAGCTGGTGCACTCAGGACAGTACGTTCAGCGATATTCTCTTCTTCCTTTGAGCTGAGAATTGGGGGCACTCGGCACATGAATTGCAGCATTTTAATTGTATGTCTGTCGCAAGGCAATAAATGCAATAACACCTTGGAACTCTCACGTAAGCGTCCATGTTCCAAATCACTGCCGAGCTGGTACAACTTCAAAAAAAATTCAATATACTGATAATTCTGGGAGATTATCACACCAGGCAAAGTGCTTTCCGATTCAACGCGTTGCATGTCGGGGCATGGCCTGGGCGGTGAGCCAGTACTAGAGTCGCTTGAAGAGTCCGGACTACTCGCGAGTCCAGCTCCGACTGGTATCAACTTAGCAGTTAGTATCATTTTATCGCGGATTGTATACTGCGACAGCGGATTGATTTCGTCCGTAATATCAATTAGTTCGCCGTTGTTGTAGTACAGATCTATTTTAATGTTTGCAGTCGCTGTGCCCTTGATGCGTTTGAGTAGATTGCGCTTAAAGGACGCGATCGTTTCGTTGCTGTGTGTGGTTAATTCAATGTCATCGATTGGTCTTCCGGGATTTTGAAAACGGATGTAGAGACTAGTATGTTTGCCGCGCGAAACGCGACTTAACGGCAGTATGTATCGGTCCCCGTTGAACGACCGATCGCACTCTTTGATGTACTCCTGTAGCACCTTCAGAATTCGACACATCTTCTCCGCCTCAATGAAACGCATTTTAATATCCTTCGAGTCGGCAACAGAGTCCGCCTGATTGGGTTCGTCACCAACAACCGGATTTGAGCCGATGCTTTTACCCAAGACTAAAATATTACTATAATGTGTACGCAAACGTTCACAACACTCGCCAATAAACATTTCGTGAAAACCCGAAATGTTCTCTTGTAATCTTGGTCCGAGTGCGGTAGAAACCTCTTTAAGCAAATCAATGGCCTTGTTGGCGATTTCTTCGCCGCCCATCGTTATGACTCGCCACATATAATCTTTGCCAATTAGATCTTCATTATCCAACATATAGCCTCGATGTATAGCTTTAAGTTTATCCTCTTTGGAATTGACAGCTTTGAAGAAACGTTCAAAGCATTTAATGCCACTCTCAGTGAGTAGATGGGGATCAAGTTGAAGTATGTTATTTTCGAAGAAGTCCTTATTAATACCGGGATCGAGGTCAGGCTCCTCGCCCATCAGTTTACCGAACCAGCGGAAACATTCCTCACGATCGGTTGGAAACACAGCGTTGACTGCCAAACAGTGCCAGATTTGTTTAGCCTGATGATGAGAAAATATTTGGAAAAATCGTTAATACTAAAATCTCATTACAAAAATTGTAAATTTAATAAAAACAAGATTATCCGTATCTGACTTAAACGTAGGTACAATTAAAAGAAGAACATACCTGATCAGCACACAGCCACAACTGTCCATCTTTTAGTAAAAATTTAAGAAAATCTAAACGTTCTTGGATTTGCATATTATGCGGATAACGGCCATCGATTCGAAGGCTAACGACTTCCACATTTGGCTTATCATTAATTATAACACGAATTTTATCCATGTAGGATGTTAAACTATTTGTAACAAGTATAACCAATGAATAATCATTCTGTAGGCGCTCGATAACCTGTTGCCGATTCAGGCTTTGTTGAGATCGTGGGGCATGACTAGGCGAAGATTCATAGAGGCAGCATATTTCACGTATTAAACGAAGCGCTGGCAATACCCATGTATCACCCGCTTTCAATTCAGCCACGCATTTATCCAGCCAGACAATCTTCTGAGCATCACGCTCTTGTGAACAACTAAAGTCAAGGATTTTCACATGAGCCGCCAAAGCTTGATCAAGTACTTCTGGAGGTATTTCCGAGCTGTGAGCTAATGTCCAGAACAATTTCAAAACTTTTTGTGCCATGACACCATTCTTGTCATCTTCTGCTAGACGACGAATAAGTTCTAGCAATCGTTCTCGCTGTCGTTTATTAGCAGTAGTCATACTTGCCTAAAGTAAGTAACAATGAATATCAAATAATGTGATGTATAAAATGTGTTGAATGGCAACCGACAAAAAATAAAGACAATCGTTCTTACTTGAAACGACTCAAAAAGATGATCTAATTGCTCTGGCGTAAAATCCCAGGCAAGTTTAGCCAGTAAATCATGTACGTTCTTAACGATTGCTTCATGCTTTCCTGCCTGAGCACGCCACACCGCATCCAAGTCCTCTAAAGTGAGTGCGTGCTCTTTGATTAAAAAACGTATTATTTTTTCCAGTTTTTCCACGTACTGCGGTTGGTGCAATGAATCCTTAAGCACGATACCCAATACATCCGACTCTTTAATCCAAATCTAGAGGAGAAATTATATCTTATTAATAAAATTCTAAACTAAATAAATATTTAAACTATTATGGAATAAATTATTTATAGTAAATAAATTTGTTTAAATAAGAGAGATGTTATGTTTATGTTTATGTTTGTTAGAGATATGAAATCTTACGAAAATTAGTTTAACTTCCCTGAAAGAAGTTAAACCTTTTTATAAAAAGGTTTTATGAGGTATTTGTCATATTTCTCACAAACTTCACACATTTAATAATAGGAACATTATTGAAAAACCGATAATTTTTAGGTTTTTTAAATTTGGCCGTTTTAAAGACTTTACTAACCGCCATTCGTTCTGCAGTCAACCAATCCATTTCGTCATCTGGCAAACAATGCGGCAGTGGTTGAGTTCGATGTGAATAATATGACACAGATGTTAAAACTTTATTAATTTCATTTAGAGCATTCATTTTTCCATTGAAACTAGAGACCTGCAGCAATCGCAAAATCATTTTCAAACGAAACATTTCCAAGTCTCGTATCAAATCTTCTTGCCCTGGCAAACGACTCGCCAGATAGCGGGCTGACTTAACAATACCGTTAATATAGTCATTTCTACCCTCAGGTTTTGCTTCACGTTTTAGCTCGTCATCGGAAAAGCTATCCAAAAGGCCCAAGACCACATTCCAAATGGGCATGAAATATTTAGCAATCGTTGCCGCCGTTAGTAA
Organism: Myopa tessellatipennis; assembly: GCA_943737955.2. Lineage (NCBI taxonomy): Eukaryota > Metazoa > Arthropoda > Insecta > Diptera > Conopidae > Myopa > Myopa tessellatipennis. The sequence continues at coordinate 42,675,650 of OX031314.1, forward strand.
TTCATAACACTGTCCAAATGGACGAAGCAAGTTATAAATTAAAGCTAGCGTCAACCTATTATCGTTCGGCTCATCGGATGTATTCGACGATTTGCTTGATTTGCTAGTTACTTCCAGAGCAGCATTTGAACCATTATCTTGTTCCTGATTCTTCTTCAGAAGCTGCAAACCGATATTGAAGCGTTCGAGTAAATTATCGAATCCTCCCAGTTGACCAAAGCGATTTATTAAATCGACCAGCCAACCACGTGGATGCTTTGGTTCGCCTGGTGGTTTCGCAAACATTTTATTGCTATCGAGTACACCCCACATGCAATCAGATGCCATGAAACATTCCGGCTGTCGAGCAGCATTAAATGTGTTAAACTTATTTTCCGGATCAAACACAACAGCTAGCAATTCTAATAAGTATGGATTGTCACGTTGCATGTGTATGGCTATTAAATGCAATAGTTTGCCGCAGGACGTCAGAATGCAATGATGAATGTTGTACTTCCACGAATTCACAGCTTCATCAGTCAGAATTTTGCAGAACGAAGTGGTTAAAGCGTTGCGGTAAAATTCAACGCATGGTTCGCAATCATGGTCGAGACCTAAGTATCGTGGAAAGAAAAACGAAAAGAATCTCCATGTACATTCATATACATTGAATTTTTAGTGTGGTTTTCCCACCTGCAGCCGTTAATTCGATAGCGGCATTAAGCAGCACTTCAAGTTCCTGCTCTGGCAACACCGGTACAACCCATCGTGGATTGGATATTTTCTGTGTTAGCGATCGGAGTTTTAATGTTGGAAATGATGAGATCAATTTCTCGGGAGAACTGTAAATAAAAAACAATCTAAGTAAAGGAGAAAAACTAAATATAAACAACCATTAAGTTGTATATAAATATAATCAAATATAACAAATAAATTGTATGTACATATATATAACTATATAAATATAAATATTACTATCTACATATATAAATAAATATGTAATTCATATTTATAAATATTTTCAATTCTCTTGATGCATTCTTAGTGTTTATTTGTATTAGTATAAGCTTTGAAGTAAACATTAATAACAATATTATCAAAAATATAAAATCTACAGATAAGTTGTTGCATTGTTTCTGTGTATGAGTTCCATGAATAGAATTTATGAAATCGCGAATTTCTTACTACAAAATTACACAAAGAAAAAGACAGAGAAAGCTAATCGACATACTAGAACGACCATCACACCAGAGGACATCAAAATATAATATAAAAATAATTTGCATAGCTAAAATTAAAGCAGAGCAATGTCATCATCAATTAGAGAATATTTATCTTTTAAAATACGTAAAAAAAATTGGATTCAGTTGTATACATATATCCAATTAAATATAACAAGTTTTGACGATTTCTGATTGACATTTTTAATCGATGCATTAACATAGTATTGATACACTGAAGTTTTAAGAAATGCAAATAACTACATTAAAATCAGTCGGCAACAACGCCTCACAACCACCACAAATTACATATATAGAAGAATCGCATTCAATTGAAACAGAATTTAATTAAAATATCACTGGACTGATAGTACTGGACACCTGGAAACTTAAAATTAAAACCAAATTCGATGAATTTACTTCACTTTTATTTGATTATTTGCCGTCTTTTGTTGAAGAAAAGTGGTTTTCTTAGATAATAAAAAAAATATAAACTGTAACCCTTGAAATAATATAAACAAATAAACTGCTTACGACAAATTCATAGCAATAGAACGGTTCTGGAAAGATGACAAAAACGAAACTAAAAAAATACATATATTATAAATAATATTAAGTGAGATCAAGTAGAGTGGCTACGCTCAACGGATTGTTTATTTTTCTATTATTAACATTTCTTAGGTGTAGAGACCTGTCAAAATGATCTTACATTAATTATGCAGAACATAGCAAATATATCTGCATAAATGAAAATGCTAAAACGTTACAAGGTACAAAAATAAGAACAAAAATATGTTCCAGCATTAAAATTATACTACTAAAAACCAAAAACGCTCCTCTACTAGAAGGCTGACTTTTGGCAAAGCAAACATTTCTATTATTTAGAGTACTCACACGCAATCCGACGTTCCCGAGATATTGTCTACTGCATTAACTGCGTTGGCTAATTCGGAGGACGCTAACATTGTCGTCGCTATCTGCTGTGGTTGACCTGCATCAGTATCAGGTACGTCACTAACAGAACAATTGTTGGCCGCGTTGGTATTATTGGTGGTCGTTATATTGTTGCTGTTATTTGTGGAGGAAGAACTGTTTTCTGCCATGTTAGTGTTGCCAATGGAGCTGTTGCTGCCGGTGCTGCCTGTTTGTCGGCCACGCGTGTCGAAAGTCATTGCGTCAACAGCTACTGACAAATCGGTGCGTTCTTGGAATAACCTGACGAAGCTCTTACTGCTTGTATATGAATGTGGAATTCAGTGCTGAGACACGTCCTGTGAGCTGTTTGCTGCTGCACGTTGATCGTTTACATATTCTGATGGCAAATGCAAAAATTCAGTAACTGCAATGAAATACGTAGAGAGCATATGAAGAAAATCAATATTCGCAAAAATGTGTCGGAGATTCGGTTTTTATATTTTCCCTTTATTCCATTACATCACTTTCTTTTAAATACGTCTTTCTATGCATCTACACTTGTCCGTCATATTTCAATGGTAATGTGTATTTTTAATTATCTTTAGGAATTAAAAAAAAAAAAAAGCAATCACACGAAACCGAAACAGCAAATAATGAAAAGTTGCCACCTCACTTAAAACGGGGAATCCCAATTTTTAGCATCTCCATTCACAAATGAAATCTAGTTTACCAAAACTGAACGTATAATCCTTATATAGTACCAAAATAGTATGAAACGAACAAAATTTACCGTTAAACTCGCTATAATTATGAGGCTGTAGTTTTTGTTGCTGATTACAATAACAAAAATTCTGCTCTCGTAGTTATCGAGTAACATGTGCCGAAATTTGAATTCTTACCACTATATCTGCTACGCTATTAAAGATTTCCAGATAAGATTGGTACCGTTATAAAAAAATTTCAAATACCTATTATTTATTAAAAAACCAATACTTTTGGGAAAAAAACAATTTGTTATAATTTTAATACTTTTTTTATATATTATTTATTAATTTTTTCCTTGTTATGTAATTCTTACATTGTGGCTCGCGATGTATAGCTAGTATATTTGGTTATGTTATGTTCTGTTATTAGCTGTTACAAGTGGCTTATCTGGTATATTACATTTCCTGTACAAAAATTTCCGGGTGTTGTTCGTTAATACACTAAAAACATTACCTTTGAGTTTCCAAGAGATTTGAAAAGTAATTTACAAACTGAGATAAGGAAAACAATTGATTATTTAAACATAGTAATTGAACTTCCAATATATGTATGTCCCTAACAGGATATTATATACAATAAGTTAATGGTATTTTACTATTTATTTTAGAGAACGGTCGAATTTCGGCAGCAGTCAGGAATATGTGAATGTCTATTTAATGAAATGTGGTGTTGTAAAAGACAAATGTAACAAAACTTTCAAAACAAACATTCAGACACAAAAACTACTTGGTAATCTGGTTATAGTACGTCTGATACTGTTAAATATTTACAACCCTAGTATTACATTATGGTGGCAACACTAAGGCAGTGCCGAAAAATTTGTTCTCGACTGAGAATCGATCAATATCGATTTTAATGTATTTCCCTGAATCTTTTTTCAATCTTCTAATTTTTTTGCTTACTATTTTTTAAACAAAACTTAATGTTGTTTTTGTATACAATTATTACTCATAAAACAAAATATCACCTTAAAATACAAATTTGTAACTTTAAAAATATGCACTAAAGTGATGTAGTATAAACTTTGACTTGCATTCTCCTTTTGGTCTGTTTCGTTGATTTAGTTCCAAACTCACCATTTTTTGCATCCGCCCAATTAGCATTTGAATAATTTTTGCACGTCGCTGCTATCGTCAAATAACAGATCTTTATTTAGTATTCGAGTTAAATTTTCACTTTTCCTGATAGCATTTACTCTGTTTCACTATTAACGTATAATGCGATCTAAAAGCGAATATAATGTATAAACTAAACTTAAAACTTCAGTCTTTGCAAGGAAAATCAGCCGGCCATCAGACAAAATGGCGACTTTTTGCTTGTGGTGAAATTTTCGTACTGCTTCTTGTAAGTTTTAAGTACTTTTCAAATCGGGTTTATTTCTACTTTTTATTAAAATTCACATTTTTTGTAGAAAGCTTTAAAGTAGTATTAATTCGGATTTCTTCATCTTATTAATTACTTCTGGGCCTTCTAAGTTCGGTTGCAAAACTACCCGTCGTTCGAAATTTTTCTTTCAGGGATTTAGCAAAAATTGTGCACCGATTGCTTTTTAAAGGAAGACGTCATACTCTGTTGACATTTTCACGGTGAACAACAGTAAGATGTGTTTAACTTTCATTATATGTTAAAAATTTCGATCCCTAATATACAGGGTATTATGCACTCATTTTTTAATATACCAAATAGAATATTTACTATACTAGAAGATTCACAAAATATCGCAAAATTTATATAGAATTGTACTCCTACATTTTCTCCTATTTTTAACTTTAATACGGGGATTAACGTCTGCTAATGCACTATTAAAATATTTAGCTATGAATTGCTCGATTTTATCATGGTAGCGAAGATAATTTCAATGAAATTATCTGAAATTGTATGTTATGTTTCTTTTGCAGTTCTTCTAAGTATTGCACTTTATTCCTCATATTCAACAAAATATTGTTTACCCGAAAAACGTGTCGTGTTCTATTCTGCGAAATGTTGAAAACCTTAAAAGTTTTAAAGTGTTGAAAACCTTAAACCTTAAACCTATACCGTGGTTATGCAGAGTGCAAAATTTCTGCCCTGCCAAGTTAATATAATACTTTACTAGTGCAACTCAGAATATAAAAAATACTTTATACTTTTATATTCTACTACTACTTCAAAATATTTCAAGTGATAAGCTGTTATTTAGAAGAGAAGACGTAATAAAGAACCAAAAGACAGTTTAGGATTTTCGATCGAAAAAGGAGAACACTATTAGTGATAATAAAAATAATTAAGATAATTAAGATTAGTAAATAAATTGTAAACAGAAGACTCGTAAGTAATATTGTAGTATTACATGGCTGTGAATTTCACACAACTAGGGTGATACACCAAAAAAGTAGTAAAACTATTGGTAATGGAACACAAACGTTACTTGTGTCAAAATGTTGAACATTTTTTTGTTTTTTCTACTCATTCCTATAGTTTGACGGAGCGACCAGTAAACGGACGAGAAAAGTTGTACGTGTACTCATTTTAGCTTCGAATTTTTCATATAGTTTTGATGGTCAACAATTCATAAAATCCTGTTATTTCGTCATACGCCTGATTAATCAGAAATTTATTTCTTCCTTTCATTGTGGAAAAAAGTTTCGACACACAAAATTAATATTTTTTTTGAGTCGATCAGCCGTTGGGCTGCAGTTCTGAACAATATGCAGATCCTGTTGTCAACGATTTGTATGGCGCTGACAAGTGCCGTCATTGGAAATGCCTATTACCAAAAGAAGCAGTTCTATCCAGCCGTAGTGCATATCACTAAATCCAATGCATCGATGGCAGTAAGTAGAACTGGAATGCGACAAAATTCTAGTGTCTAGAGCCGGGTGTTGCTTTCATCCAAGCTACACCATTTCGTATTATTTTCAAATATTTGCAGGTGATCTACATACAATTTTTTGTAATTGTTTTCATGTTTGGAAAATTGCTTCGAAAAGTGAGTACTTTTAGTATATATTTATTTTCAATTTTATTTGTTATTAATATAATTTTATATACATATTTGCAGATATTCTTGGGCACCTTACGAGCTGCGGAATTCGAGCATTTATTGGAGCGCTTCTGGTACGCATTGACGGAAATATGCTTAGCCTTTACTGTGTTCCGCGATGATTTCAATCCAAGATTCGTTGCTCTCTTCACGGTGCTACTATTTCTTAAATCATTCCATTGGCTAGCGGAGGAACGTGTTGATTTCGTAAGTTAATTCATTGTTCTATTAATATTCTCCTTTCGATATCAGCTATAATAGGTTTATTCGAATACTTCATAAATAAGTTCTCATCTTGAGTTTTAATCCTACAATGTTGAGTTATATGTATATAGATTATCTTGTTCTAATCTAATAATCAATTTTGTTCTTAAACAATTTTATTAACTTTTAATTTAATAACTACTTCTATTGCCTGCAGATGGAACGTTCCCCAGTGATTGGCTGGCTGTTTCATCTTCGTGTCGCTAGTCTTCTTGCCTTTTTGGGAATTTTGGATTACTTCCTGCTCATGCACGCCTATAACTCTACTATTATTCGCGGTCCTTCGGCACAACTTGTCTTCGGGTTTGAATACGCGATACTATTGACAATCGTCGCAAGCACCGCGATCAAGTATGTGCTGCACGCTGCTGAGATGCGCACTGATACGCCGTGGGAGAACAAAGCGGTTTTCCTACTTTACACAGAACTCGTTATCGGCCTAATCAAGGTGATTCTGTACGTGTTGTTTGTAATCATCATGGCCAAAATCTATGCGCTGCCAATGTTTGTGTTCCGTCCGATGTTCTTTACTATACGCAATTTCAAAAAGGCGCTGAGCGATGTAATAATGTCCAGGCGCGCCATACGTAATATGAACACTTTATATCCGGATGCCACGCCAGAGGAATTACGTTTGTCCGACAACATTTGTATTATTTGCAGGTTAGTTTAACTTTTGAATGTAAGCTTCAGCTAGAAACATTATAATTAAATAATTTCCATAATTTCTAATTTAAATAAAATCTATAGAGAAGATATGATAAGCAATTCCAAGAAGTTACCTTGTGGCCATATCTTCCATACAACTTGTTTGCGTTCCTGGTTTCAACGTCAACAGACCTGTCCGACGTGTCGTCTGAATATTTTGAATACACCTGCTGCTAACTCAACAGCGATACCTCGTCAAGAAAATGTACCGGCTGCTGGTGCTGCCGCAGCGGCTGCCGGTGTTGCTGTAGGTGTATCACCGGCAAATATCGGAACGCCTGAACTTGCAACAGCCGGAACTCCTTTAGAAAATGTGGCAACAGCCAGTAAGTTTATTATTTTATAGAAACATTCGATTCGCAGACGAATGAAAAAGCTGTTCAATGAATATTAATTAGTTACAAAAATACTAATATGTTAATTTAACTATTTTAACTATATAGTTTAATTAACAAATAGTCCTGATGATGTATGCATGACTTATTTATTAATTTTCAGATCCTTTGGCCTCAAATATTCCAACATTTGCTGGTGTTCCAGGTTTCCAGACAATGCCCATTGTACCGCCGCCATTTATGATGCCTCCACCGTTTCCATTTATAGCACCTTATGGTATACCGCCACCACCCATGCCTTCGGATCTAACAAAATTTAGCGATGAAGATCTGAAGGCTTTGGAAGGTTACGAACGGAAAAATATTGAAGAGCGCATAAAGGTTAGTTGTTATTTAAACATTTTCCTGTTTAGCTCGCTCACTTTAAAACACTGTCTTTATTTCAGTTATTGCGAAATATTCAATTAATGCTGGACGCTGCTGGCATTTTGATGAACAACTATAAAATTATTACTGCGCGCATGCAAACTCCTGCAACTCAAGTGGAAGCTCCAGCAACGGTGAAAGCAGCCGATTCCACAACATCACCATCAGTTGGCATAATTTTCGATGAACCCAGCACATCTGCAGCCGCCGCAGCAGCAGCAGCGGCCACCACGTTTGCTACTGCTGCTAATAATCAAACCGACTCCGTTTCTGCTCATTTGCCTGTTAATTCAATGACTTCAATCACAACTACTATACAACCCAAGGAAAATTCTCCTCTAATCACGTCTGCAACAACACCAAAAGCATCACCAACAGGAAATGCAACAATTAATAAGCTTGACGAAGTTACCATTGAAGACTTGGGTGTGGAAGATAATGAATATGATTTTAAACACGCAGCGTCATCTTCAAAAACAACATCATTGACAACAATAATAACAACCAATGATGATACTTCGGAGTTAAGTGAGCTACGGAAACGTCGTTTGAAATTTTTGGAGGAACACAACAAATCGACATCATCAGCAGATTAATAATGTGGATATAATAATATTCGATCTGAATACGAAATGGGAAAAAGAATTATGAACTGTATTTAAAATTACCTTAAACTAAAACGAAACAAAAAACCATTTTAATGAAAAAGTAAAAAGGAAATATAAATAAATTATATTTTCCATTTTTTTTAACTATTATTAATTTTATGTTCTTGTTTACTGAAAAATGAAAATAATTTACTATTTTTGAAAGAAATATAATTATATAAATCTTCGTATGTATCTATCCATGTATATAAATCAAAAAGATGGACACAAATAAATTTTATAACTTAAAAAATAACGCTTTTTGAATAACTATAATAGCTTACCTAATTATGGAGTAGATGCAAAGATATAAATATATATAGATATATATATAGATATAGATAGATAGATATATATATATATCAAATTTCCTATAAAGTAAAAGTAGAAAATCATTACAATGTTTGAATTAATGAAGGTAGAAATGATTTACTGTTTCAAAACCGTCATCAGATATTCAAGAAATCATCTACATTTTGAAAAGCTATTGTTTTGCTTTGTGCGAAACATTAATTAAATAAGAAGAAAATCGACAGCGAAAAAATAAGCTTGTTTTCCTGATCCAATTAAATTCTTAGGAAATGGATACTTCTTCCCTGTTTCAATTAAATAAGGAAAAGTTTTCGATTTTATTTTATTTGAATAGTTTTTTATTTTATTGGATTAACAGAATTTATTTTGACATTAATTTAACTTTTTACAAAATAGTTTTCCCAATTATTTAAACGTAACGACTGGAACGATTGGAATTGTGTTTTGTTTATAAATTTTAAAACCAGTAGCAGGGATGAATATTTAATATTTACTGTATAAAATTATATTCTATAGAATAAGGATACCATACAATATCATATCATATAATAGAAAAGAATATTTTAATGAGAAAACAAGAAACTTCATATTTTCATAACTGGTTAAAGGAAAATTTTATTCGTATTAAAATCCAAAAGTAAACTATATAAGTTGGGTGATCTTAAAAATTGTTTTTTTAATAATTAAGGTCATTATGAATATTAATGCGCATCTGATCTTGCTGCATTTTAACATTATTATCATGTATAATTTACTTAATAATTTAATTGTACTTTTCCTTTTTGCACATGGGAACTTAAATCTTAGACATTAAAAAAAATCCAGACTGAAAATGCATGAGATTTATATTTTTGCCACATCTCCTGATATTTTTTAATGAATATTTTCATAAGCACCTATCGTATACCATATCAAAAGTGTACCATTCCATAGAGATTTGAATGGAGTTATAATGAACATATGAATGATTGATTAATAATGATTGCAATAAACCGGCTGCTTAATTTATTTCAACTTAATTACTTAGATACATCACTAAAAGTTAAGGTTTATTCATTTCATTGTTGTGTATAGATCAATTCCAATCTATGTGGATGTGTAGATCTATTTTTTGTGGGTTTTTCTCTTTGCTGCATGCAGCCATTTGGAAGTTTTGGAAAATTCTTTTATATTTCGTGGTGGTTAAGTTATAAATTGAATACAACTATTTGTGGTCTTTTTAACAAGTTTGATTTTAAACACGTTATAAGGATAGGTAACTTGTCTTGAAGTGACGTTTTTATTTTTTTTTTGGAAAAGGTAAGTCTTGTAAATTTCTGTCTGCTGCACTTTTTAGAAGAACTACAAATACTTAAGAATGTTATAATGCGTTTACACCATTACCCCAATTCACGCTTTCGTCCTGAAGTCCCAAATGCGAACGCAAATGCGAATAAAAACAACAATTCCATACAAACTTTCAAATCACGCATTTGGAAACCATTTGCATTTCGAGCAAAAGCAAATCAAATGCGAAAGATACATACTGCTTTCCTTATTAAACACAGCTTTTCAACCATTCGTTACAGAAAATGTCAAAAGCTGTGAAATAAAAAAAAATAGCACAATAAGAACAACACCAACCGCCGAAGTACAGAGAAAATAAAAAAAGTTAAAATATGTTGGGATCGAGCAGCGGAGTGGTTTGTAATAGAATTGTGGGCAGACAAAAGCCTTCAGCTAAGGAGCCGTAGGAAGAACGGCCACATTTATAAGAGATGGCCGAAGAAATAAATAATTTAATTGCAAACATTCTCATACTATTAAAACTATTCATTCATTCATACATTCTCATACTATTAAAAATCTCAACTATTAAAACCTGTCCCGCTAGAGAAAAAGCTTATGCCATCAAAAAAATTATGACTCTTGAAAACCTCGCATTCAGTGAAGCGAAATACAAGTTATATTATTCAAAAGAAATATGCTATTTTCGGCCATGATGAATTGATTTCCCAAAATTATCTAATCAGAACATGATTCCTAGTTGTTGCATGTGAAGCTGGAAAAGAACAAAGAAATATTCTGTGACAAAAACCCTAGTGTAATAAAGTAAAAGGGAAATTTGAGAATAAATGCCAGAAAAAAAAGGACAAAAAAAATAGAACAACTAACATGGACACTATTCTGAAAGCATGAGCGCCTGATACAACTGATGACTTGAAATTGACTTGTTTTTGTTTGGTATTGAGTTTAAATTGTTCAACTGTCGGTTCAGCTTCGACGTTTCGAGAACATAAATTCGCAAAAGCGGCAAAATTCCAAATAAAGAAAAAGGAGATTAGTCCCGTAGGAAAGAAGAACAAGCAAGACCGGACGGAGAAAAAAGGAATGAAGTGAGATCGAGATTGGCTTTTTGACTTCGAAGCTGTACGGACGCGAAAAGTCCGGCAGAGTAATTTCCTTAATGAAAATTTAAGTGTTTAAAGTAAATTTAAATTTCACGGTGCGCGACCCCATCGGATGAGTTAGCCGAAGCGACCATGCCGGATCCGTTTGAGATAACAGAGCTGTGGTAACATAGTATTCATAACAAAAGTGAAACTGGTGGATCCTCAGTGGAGCTAGAAATGGAAAACTCTCCATGATTACCTTAGAAATACTAAGAAAGCAAAGAGATTCTGCTGAAAAAATTTCCACAAAAAGAACACACAAAAAAAAAATACAAATAAAAATTATTTTTAAGGGGTATCGATTCCAAATACCAAAATATAACAATATAAAAAAAATACCAATATACTAAAATTACCATTTTATCCCGTTTGGTCAATGCTATAACTGCTTCCGTTTTAATCATTTCATTTTGCAATGTCGACTAAAGTAAAAAAACTGTGTGTCTTGTTTTCAGATCCATGATAAAGAGGTAAATTATTCTGTAAAATTCATTAATCGCAAAAATTTTCATACACCAATTATTAAAACCTGTCCTGCTAGAGAAAAAGCTTATGCCATCAAAAAAATTATGACTCTTGAAAACCTTTCATCTAGTAAGCGAAATATGAGTTATATTATTCAAAAGAGATATGCTCCTCTTTTCGGGATTGATGAATTCATTTCCCAAACTTATCTAATCAGAACATGAATCCTAGTATTCATAACAACACTGAAACTGATGGATCCTCAATGGAGTTGGAAATGGAAAACACTCCGTGATTACTTCAGAAATACTAATAAAGCAAAGAAATTCTGGTAAAAAAATTCTCACAAATAGAACACAAAATAAAAAAAATAAAAATTATTTTTAAGGGGCATCGATTCCAAATACCAAAATATACCAATATATCAAAATAAAGGTTGGGCATTTCACCTCGTTTAGTCAATGCTATAACTGCTTCCGTTTTAATCATTTCGTTTTGCAATGCCGACTAAAGTAACAGAACTTTGTTCTTGCTTTCAGATCAATGATAAAGAGGTAGAATGATATCCTGTAAAATTCATTAATTGCAAAAATTCTCATACAACAATTATTAAAACCTGTCCTGCTAGAGAAAAAGCTTATGCCATCAAAAAAATTATGACTTTTGAAAACCTTTCATTTAGTGAAGCGAAATACGAGTTATATTATTCAAAAGAGATATGCTCCTCTTTTCGGGCTTGATGAATTCATTTCATAACTTATCTAATCAGAACATGAATCCTAGTATTCATAACAACACTGAAACTGATGGATCCTCAATGGAGTTGGAGATGCAAAACACTCGATGATTACTTCAGAAATACTAAGAAAGCAAACAAATTCTGGTAAAAAAATTCTCACAAATAGAACACACATAAAAAAAATTAAAATAAAAATTATTTTTAAGGGGCATCGATTCCAAATACCAAAATATACCAATATATCAAAATAAAGGTTGGGCATTTCACCTCGTTTAGTCAATGCTATAACTGCTTCCGTTTTAATCATTTCGTTTTGCAATGACGACTAAAGTAACAGAACTGTGTTCTTGCTTTCAGATCAATGATAAAGAGGTAGAATGTTATCCTGTAAAATTCATTAATTGCAAGAATTCTCATACACCAATTATTAAAACCTTTCCTGCTAGAGAAAAAGCTTATGCCACCAAAAAAATTATGACTCCTTTCATCTAGCGAAGCGAAATATGAGTTACATTATTCAAAAGAGATATGCTCCTCTTTTCGGGCTTGATAAATTCATTTCCCAAACTTATCTAATCAGAACACGAATTCTAGTATTCATAACAACACTGAAACCTATGGATCCTCAGTGGAGGTAGAAGTGGAAAACTCTCCACATGTAAGCAAAAACATCTTACAGCCCAAAATATTTTACGCTATATGAAGACAGTATAATTGTTTCATACATGGTATACATTGACACGAATTCTAACGATCTGAGAAACCCGATAAATGTCATTATGCTAACAAAAACACCAGTCAACCTTTAACTGTGCTAAAGCACAACCGTCGCATAGGCAACAACAAAACCAATATTATAAAAGTAAACCTGATCATGGATTTGTGAAAAAACTTAACTAAAGGCTCAAATGAACAAGAAAACATTTTTTCTCTGAAAGCTAATAAAGCAAAAAAATTTTAAAAATACCATAAGCATCAAAAGCAATTTTTTTTTTTTTTGTTTTGTTATTTAAATTAATAATTGCAAGTGAGAAACTTTTAAGACAACAAGGAATTCTGTCGGAAGAAATCAAAAGGCTGGATTACAAGGTCTTAGGATTTGACTATACCATAACTTGGGAAGAGTGCAAGGAAACGAAGCAGCAGCTGGAGAAAAAACAAACAATGTTTGTTGAAAATCATACACAGTTAGAGAAGGATCTTTCCATCAAAAAGGATAAGTATTTTAAGGAAAATTTGGAAGCTAAGGTGAATATTAGCATTAGCATTATATAATACTGCAATAAAAAATTCCAAGTTCTAAATACTAAGCTAGGTGAATCTGCCATGGAAAGAGAGACAAATAATATTCAGACTAGTCGACAAATCCATTCGATGCAGGAGTGTATAGTCTGACGATTTCAATTTGCATTGAGTGAAATGCAATTGAAGTTAGATGAGTTTAAGGCAGAAAGAGATATACCAAATGCGCAAAAAATGTGAATCCTCAAATCAAAGGTAAAGAGTTATTATAGTATTATGTATTATTATGGTTAATCTTTCCGTTTCATGTTATCAACAAATGTCGCATTATATTTAAGTTTACTTTTTCCAACTTACACTTTTACACAATTTCGTACGTTTATAATTTCCTTTGCTAATGTGAACAGAAACGATGTTTCGTGACGTCATTGAAATGTTTAATTTGAATTTGAATTTTTAATTGAATTTTGAATTTGAATTTTTTAATTCAACTTGCATAGCTATTGCGCAATTTACGTAAATTTAATAATTGTCAACAATTGTCAATAATTGTCATTCAACTGCAATGACGAGAAATAGGATTTGCTGCAAAGAAACCTGTTCCGGGGACTCCAAGGTGCACCAATTCCCAAATACAGACACCCAGGTTGAACTGTAAGTTTTGCTTAAGTAATGCAGTCTATCAAACTGAAATTTCTAATCATACATATATTGAAAATATTCGAAAATTGTTTGTATTTTATATTTGTATTGTTGCGAAATGTGTTAACATGACTTCTGAATTCCTATCTAATATAGTAGCCTAAAATATTTTTGTATTTTCTCGTAATACTTCCCTAAGAGTTGGGGTACAATTTTTCGTTGATTTTTGTTTTCAAACTTTGTTTATTTTCACTCAGGAGTATCATTTGCAGTTTTTCACCGCTTATTTAAATTTTCCGAATAAATGGAGAATAAAAAAAAACATCAAACCATACTTTTTAAAAAGGAACCAATCGATGATGGAAGCAGAACGCCAAGTTGATGTGCACCGTTTTCTAGATGTAGAAGAAGAAAAGCGCAAACGGAAGGCGGAGGAAGCCCAAGTAAAAGAAGACAGAAAAACATGTCTTCTACATGCGTTCAAAGAGTTGGCTATGCAGTTAGTAGACGTAAAAAAAGAAGACGCAAACGAGATCGTAAATAATACCCAGAAACAGATAACAGAATTAAAGGAGAAAGAAGATTTAACTAAAAAAAGGATGACGAAATAATTATATTTAACTATCTAAACGCAATGAACATAAAGTATGACGTTTGAAAAAATGTTCATATTTTTTTCCGAATGTGTAAGTCAATTCGAAGAGAAAATTATACGTTTTTTTTCGAACATCCCAAAAATTGGTAAACACATAGACCGAGTGCAACGAATAATAAACAATACGACGGCTAGGAGCACCAAAGTTGCACCGTTTAAAATACTAACGGGACTAGAGATGCGAGTAGCCGAAGACCAAAATATAAGGGACAGAAACGACACAACAGGAACTAGACGACGAAAAAAGCAATATCCGAGTAATTGCCCCAGAAAATATTCTCAAGATACAGGCGGAGAACGCGAAAAACTTTAATAAAAAAAGAAATTTGGAACCTCAATACGAGATAGGCCAGTTAGTTGCGATTAAACGCACCCAGTTCGGAACAGCAATAAAATTACGAGAGAAATACCTCGGACCATACAAAATAATTGAAAAATTAAACCATGGACGTTATACAGTTAAAAAATTAGGCTAAACAAAGGGCCAAACAAAACAATCACCGTGGCGGAATATATGGAGAGCTGGGAGCCCCATTCGAGGGCGAATGAGCCACTGGATGGCCGAATGTAGGGTGCCAACATTAGACAGAATGTAGAGTGACAACACTGAACAGAATATAGAGTGACAACACTTGACGGAACCGAAGAGAGAAAAAAAAGAGTCAGTGTACAGCGGGATAGGGTCGTGATCGGTCGATATAAAGAATAAAATATTTTGTAATGTACACATGCACAGTGAATATATTTGTTCATTTATTATTATATTGATTGTTTTGTCTTTTGTTAAATAAATATCAACGGCTATAAATAAGGAATAAATAATTCTTAGTTGTTTGATGTTTAGCAGCGGTTGCATACAACCGATCTCACATTTATTATACAACATTGCAGGCGGACCTACCGAAATGAATTAAAAACCCACCCAGACCGTCTTTTCAGGTCTCGGATTTGTTACTTTTTAAAGGCAAAAAATCAAATATGGAGCAAAATTAACTCTTGCGAGTCCATTGCAGAAAAAACTAATAGTGCCACACAAGATAGCTTTTGTGATTTTTGCATGAAAAGAGAACAAAATAAACATTATTATCATAGAAAGTACATGCAAACTTTAAAACTTTATGAAACAGTAAAACAACTCAACGCGATTCACAAAAAAGAATAATGTGTCTGACAACTTCATTTAGAAAAGAAGATATAAAGAAAGCAAAGTATATGAATAAAGTTAAAGAAAACGATAGTAAGCATATATGTACATACATATGTAAAATAATTGAAAAGAATAAAATAAAAAATAAAAGAAAAAATTATTCCAGATTAAACAGACAATCAAAAGATTCTAACATACTGCTATGGGTATGTGTTGGAAATATCCTAATTCTTTAAACTGATATTTTTGAAAGGATATTCGATAAAAATATTTTAAATTGCAACTATGATGGCATCAGCAATAAGAACCCACTTAACATATACCAAGCATTGATGACGGCCATTTTCGGTAAGATTTTCAACGCATCTACGTTAGTATGCAGTATATAATTCTTACTTTTGTATTTATTTACAGAAGCTACAAAGGTAGACGGCTACGCCGAGAAAGTATTTGCAAACGATATGCGAACATCTTTTAAAAATTACAAAGGCCGTTTTCCCAGAAGGAATTGTGAGGAGCGGAAGAAGAAAGAAAAGCAAATATAAATAAATAAATTAACATAGTTTATAATAATGTATGATAATTCTAACACATACACACACATGTAAATACTATGACACGTATGGGCGAATCTAATGCGAAAACCAAATGTAGGATCGAGGCGATACGGCATAGAAAATCATTAGGAGGTCGTCGACGAGTTCTTACTGATGTTTACCACTGTGTAGTTAAACAAAACAATTGCTCTTGAAAAGAGAGTAAGGATTTTCGTGGACTTTTTTGCGTTGATGAACCGCAACATTGAAACATATCTCTATAGTCTCGTATAACACCTTCCACAAAATGACTTCTTGGATGGTTAACTTGCAGTGCCGATGTTGCTGTATTGTTATTGATAAGATTGTTGTTGTAATTATTGATGATCTCATTGTTATTATTTCTGCTGTTGATGTTATTAGCAACGTTCGAGTGACCATAACCATAGTTGAATTCCAGAATGTGGTATTAAATCACTTTTCCTAGCATCGGAGTTTTCAAACATACCTTCGTCTTCGCTTCATATGGAACATACTCAATAATGTCATCTTCATCGTATTCCTTATCAAGCTCGACTTTAACTTGGCCTCCAGATGTTTGTACAAAATAATGTAGGGATTCCATCTGGTGTATTTGTAGTCGAATTGGTGTTAACTCAAATTGAATGTTTGGTTTCATATTGGCACGATATTTCGATGGCATTTTGTTTATAAATATTTAAATTAGAATATTTAAATTAACGAAACTCCATCTAAACGAAGCCAAATGGTATAATGGTAGAAATGATAGATGTTAACCTCGACACTTAGTTATTCTTTCCCAGGATGCGCTGCATATTTGCGCCTCATGTTTCAAAATTCTATATTTTTAACTTCACACGACTGCTTCGTGGCTCAGATTGCTAGCAAGCATGTCAGCGAGAATTTCGATTATCGCTTATTCTAACGATTGCTTCATTAAAATGTTATAAAAGAAATTTCCATATTAAAAAATAAACTTGTAATCACTCAGCATTCGAAGTGTTCACTAACTTCTTCACAACTGGTTTTAGTTGAATTGCTAAGCCATTCTTTATTTCTAGTGATTTTGGTTAAAGTTCCAAAAGCACAACTTATTGCAGTAATTCTGGTTGAAGTGCCAGAATTACACCAAAGGCGAACAAATGTGCCCTTTGGATCACATTGGTTAAACGCACCCATAAACAATAGGAATCAAGACATATCACTATACCTCCTATACTAAAGATATTAAAGATATCCGGATGGGATTGATTATAAAGGAATTTCAAATACGTTTTATTTATGTATTATACAATAAAATTACTTATATTACAATAAATAAATTACTTTTGGAGACAGAGTACAACCAGATAGTAACGAATGTCCGGCTTCTTTTTGCTCGAATTTGATCTCGAATTTGATCCAGATTATCCAACAACATATAACGTTGGTGAAAAAATATGTAATATGCAACACTGGTGAAAAAATTCCCATAAATAGAACAAAAAAAAAACACAAATAAAAATTATTTTTAAAGGGGTATGAATTCCTAACGAATTAGTGTAGGCACAATATACCAAAATAAAGGTTAGGCATTTCATTCAGTTTAGTCAATGCTATAACGGTTTCCGTTTCAATCATTTTGCTTTGCAATGTCGACTAAAGTAAAGGTAAACTGTGTGTCTTGTTTTCAGATCCATGATAAAAAGGTAGAATGTTATTCTGTAAAAAGCATCAATTGCAAAAATTCTCATACACCAACTATTACTATACTACTAGAGAAAAAGCTTATGTAATCAAAAAATTATGACTCTTGAAAACATTTCATTCAGTGAAGCGAAATACAAATTATATTATTCAAAAGAGATATGCTTCTCTTTTCGGACTTGATGAATTGATTTCCTAAACTTATCTAATCAAAACATGAATCCATAACAACACTGGAACTGATGGATCCTCAGTGGAAATTGAAAACGGTCGAGCATCAATTTCAATACAACCTTCCTCAGGTGGAGATCGCTTGTTTTGACGGGGATTACTCTCAGTGGAGTACGTTTAAAGAATTAGTTGAGGAATTGGTAGCAGCAAGAGATATACCAAATGTGCATCCTCAAATCGAAACTAAAGAGTTATTATAGTATTATTATTATATAATAGTTAATCTTTCCTTTTCATGTTATCAACAAATGTCTCATTATATTTGAGTTCACTTTTTCCCACTTACACTTTTATGTTTATAATTTCCTTTGGTAACGTGAACAGAAACTCTGTTTCGTGACGTCATTGAAATGTTCAACTCAACTGAATTTTTTAATTCAACTTGTGCAATTTACGTAAATTTAATAATTGTCATTTCTTTTCTCACTGATTCTTACGAATTCATCACTGCAATGACGAGAAAGAGGGTTTGCTGCAATAAAAGACTGTTGCGGAGACTCCAAGGTGCACAAATTGCCAAATACAGACACCCAGGCTGAACTGTAAGCTTTGCTTTAGTAATGTATATGTATGTATATGTATGTAGTTCATCAAAATGAAATTTTCTAATCATACGTATATTGAAATTATTCGAGAAGTGTTTGTATTTTATATTTCTATTGTTCCAAAATGTGTTAGACAGAAATTTTTATACCCCCAAAAAAATGATTTCGATCTTTCAATATTTCCTTTAACAGCTCAATAATAACAATTGTTCACACGCGTTTTCTTGGGTATATACTACCAAAGATTGACGACATTGCATTTACCGCTAGCTTTACTTTACTTCGCAGAATGAACACATGTTGATGACCAGTTGAGTTTTTCATGCGACAAATTTCGTGAAGGAAATTTAGTGAAGGGTAAAACTTACAGCCTTATCATGTATCTTTTCGCGTTGCGTTTATTTCGCGTTTTGCTTTGTGCTTTTCGTATTTTTGGAAGAATTGAGATAGGAAGATCTGTTAACCTCTGAAACGCAATCAAAACGCGAAACCAAATGCAAACGCAGTTTTGTTGGTAATTTACATGCTTTGCAGACCTCACTACGTTTTTCTGGCATGATGGATCTGCTATTTCGTGGAAAAACTCTCTCAAACAATTTTCATACAATTTTTTTTATTCACGGCGCCACCTTCTCAAAAGATAAGTAAAAGATCCGAATTGTCCCTCTTCGGAGTATCCCCGTAATTTTGTTCCTCGCTATGACGCTGCGCCAGTGGTCGCACGAGGAATATTGCTGCTATATTCACTCTCGCATAAAGAGCAAACGATAATAAACACAATATCAGTATGTAAACATTGTGTGCGCGTTATCAGATTTGCTTTTGTTGTACAAATTGTTGCCATACATCAATTATAGCACTAATTCATTGGGATTCCTAAAAAATACTTGTAAAAATGCTAAAAATGCTCCATACATGGTAAATCTTTGTGCTCTGCAAACAGGAGAAGTCTGCAAGGCTACGTAAAGTTTGTGTTCTCCTCAAAACTCATACGCAGTCTACTCGTAAAAGTTCCATCATGCCATTTGAAACGCATTGCGTTTGAGTCGCGCTTGAGGTTGCGTTTGCGTTTAAAAATACATGCTAAGGCTGTTAATATGTTTTTAGTCAATAGAACTCTGTTAGTGTATATTTACAATATTTTATTCAGTATAAAGCCAAATTCAGGAGAAATAAGCGTGGACTTGAAAAACTGATCGTTCAGGACCATGAAAACGGGCTGGGATATGGTAAAATTGCTGAAAAGTGTTCCAGAAGCAAGGCCACAATCCAAATAGTAATAATTACAAAAAAAATTATGGATATGAAAGTGCTCTACGAACAGGACGACCATTACTCGTGATGATACCAAAACAATCACAGAGGTAAAGAAGAACCAACAGTTTCAGCCAGCTCCAGCCATTACAAGATAAGAAAAGCCTACATTAGCAAAAAGAATTTGAAGGCTCGGTTAGAATTCGCCAGGGAGTACTACCTAATGCCATTAAGTTTTTGGGAAAAAGTAATTTCGAGCGATGAAAGTAAGTTTGAGTTAAAAAATACGAAAGGTAGGCAAAAAGTGTGGCGGAAGTCATGAGAGTCTGAAAGAGAAGTCAATAATCCCCCCGTTTAGAAGAGAGGGGCCATTTTATAAAAATTCGACTTAACATCGAAAAAAAAAATATTAAAAAATAATGGTTTGACCTAGATAACTTTTGCTTACTGATTTTTAAAGCCAAATATCCGCTTCTTAATATCCTTTTTAAATTAAGTTCCTATGTCCAACAGTTTTTGAGAAAATTAATGTCAAAATTAAAATTTGGAAAATAAATTCCGAAAAAAAATTTTCGGTCGCAATTTTTTTTAAAAATTACGGTATTATAGTTTTTTTTTCCGACCTCAAAATTCTCTAATCAATTCTAGAAAGAATGCTTCAAACCGAAAAGATCTATGTTTTGTAGTTTCCGAGAAAAGTGAATATATTTATATAATAATATTAATATAATTTATATAATATTTATAGTTAATAACGTAATTTTTTAAAAAAATGGCGACCAAACATTTTTTTCGGAATTTTTTTTCCAAGTTTTAACTTTGACATTAGTTTTCTCAAAAACTGTTTGACATAGGATCCTAATTTAAAAAGGATATTAAGAAGCGGATATTTGGCTTTGTAAATCAGCAAGTAAAGGTTATCTAGGTCAAACATTTATTTTTTCATATTTTTTTTTCGATGTTAAGTCGGATTTTTATAAAATGGCCCCTCCCGTCTAAACGAGGGGAAATTGACCCCCCCCCTTTCATTCGATTTTTTTCTTGTCTCGACCCAACCTACACGTCCTAGTCTTCTGTCCCCTCTTATGCGAAACACCCTGTATATGTCGGATACTGTATTTAAGTAGACTAAAGTATTATCACAGAATAAATTGTATACAGAAGTTGCATCTCGTACAAAGCAAATTTTGTTCTAGGGTTCCAATATTGGCACCCTATTGAACAGAGAGTAATCGTGCAATCGTTTTTCTCTCGGCTATTCACATATACACGACAGCACTCGTCGTTTTTTTACACCGACATTAGCGATCGTTCTTATAAAGAGCAGTCAGTCGATGTACAGACTTCAAGGAGGATACATCGTACCACGCTGTTTTATGAATGCACCGTGAAAAATGTTTAATAAGGAATGGGAGAATCACTTTTTGTATTTTGAAAATAATTTGGGCGAAACACAATGTCTGATTTGTCGATCAATATTGACCACAATATCATTCCCATTAATGTTTATGGTTAGTTTTCCTTTTTTTTATTGGTGCGCCGCCCGTGCTTCCATAGGTTGGAGTTAATAAAAAAGAAGTGCTTGGGATTTGAATCAGTACGAAAAGAATAATATGATTCTGCTCATGGATGAAATGGCGATTAGAAGGGAATTGCGATACAATTCCAAACTAGATTTAGTGGATGGGTTTGAGGAAAATTGGGTTAAAAAGACAAACCAATCAATGTTTTGCAACTGGGCGCTTACATTTAATTATTGTTTCCAAAAATGTACTTTCTGCCAATATACTAAAAAATATATTTTTACGAAATTTAACATTTTTGAACAGTTTTGGCATCATAGTTGTAACTTGTGACCAAGGGTCCTCAAACAGGAATCGGGAGATACTTTCGAACTACCCTATTTTGTGTATAATGACAGTAAAATTTTCTTTCAAAATGAAATACCGCCGCTGTTGTTCCAAAGTGCCGAAAATATTTAATTTCTCTGTAGTAATTTCTTACTAGAGCACTACAATTAACCAGTAACTCCTGTTGATGCATGATGTTGATGCGCATAGCTATGCAATATAAAATATGAAACTTTCAAGAAAGAAAACCAAAATACAGAAATCTAAATCTTGAAACAAAATTTTGTCAACACAACGTGAATTCACGACGCAGTCTAGCAAAACAGATGTACGCACACATGAACGTTTTATGCTTGCTCTCTCGTTGCTTCTCTTTCTTCGTGATTGCTTCTCTCTGTTCACGTTTGCTCTCTTGTTGTTTGATCTCCCCTCAGTTGTTCCGACCGCACCATAAGTGAAAAGGTATCGCAGGCCGAGATGCAACTTCTGTATACTATTTATTCTGTGGTATTATATAGTAGGCTAAAATATTTTTGTATGACGTTTGAAAAAATTTTCTCATTTCATATTTTTTTCCGAACGTATAAGACAATTCGAACAGAAAATTATACGTATAATTACTCCCATTTTGTTGTTTTAGTTCTTTATGCTGATTACTCTAAACAGCATATTTTTTTTCTCTCTAGTATAGTTGTCGAGTTTTCGTTCGAATACTTCGACTAGCCCGTCGAAAATTATTTAAGATTTGGAGAAATCGTTTGGGTCGTTAAACGAGGATGAACAAATTTTAATTATATTTCCAATAAAGAACATACATTAATCAGAATAAATTTTGGTCCAGATTTTTACAAATTAAATGGAAATATTCCCGTTTATCATAATATAAATAAGTACCATGAAGATAAATGGATTTTATTGGAAAGCAGAAAATATAGTAAGCGAATCTCTTTGATGATGTGCAATTTGATGACTACGTGTGATAAATTTAATCAAACTATATATGCCTGAGTTGTAGCAATTTTTTAACGACTGGGTCACCAAAGATCACCATGTAATTTCCAAGCACAAGCACATTCCCGTCATCCTCCTTCTCCTGCTGCTCTTTTTTGTGTTGACGAACCGCAACATTGAAACATATCTCTATCGCCTCGTATAACACCTTCCACAAAATGACTTCTTGGATGGTTAACTTGGATGGATGCAGTGCCGATGTTGCTGTATTGTTATTGTAATTATTACTGATCTCATTGTTATTATTCTGCTGTTGATATTATTAGCAACGTTCGAAGTGACCATAGTTGAATTCCAGTATGTGGTATTACATCCCGACGTTGTTACTTGTTCGATATTCATTACACTTTACCAAGCATAGGAGTTTTCAAACTTACACGTCTTCATTCTGCGCTTCATATGGAACATACTCAATAATGTCATCCTCATCGTATTCCTACTCCTATCAGGCTCGACTTTAACTTGGCCTCCAGATGTTTGTACAAAATAATGTAGGGATACCATTTGGTGTATTTGTAGTCGAATCGGTGTTACCTCAAATTGACTGTTTGGTTTCATATTAGCACGATATTTCGATGACATTTTGTTTATAAATATTTAAATTAGAATATTTAAATCAACGAAACTCCATCTAAACGAAGCCAAATGGTATAATGGCGGAAATGATAGCAATCAAGATATATCACTATACTAAAGATATTACAGATATCCGGATAGGATTGATATCGTTATAAATGAATTTTAAATACCTTTTATCTATGTACAATACAATAAAATGTTGTCGAAAAACTATTACTTTTGGAGAAAAACACAACTAAATTGCAGTGATTCCACAACGGCAAAATTGTTCCGTATATTGTTTTCAGTCCAGTTAGTAACGAATGTCCGGTTTCTTTTTGCTCAACTGGATGTAAATTTGTAAATATATAGACGCAGACGTGTAAATATATATATGTACGTATAGACGTATTGTAAATATGTATATAGACGTAGAGAATGGTATCGGCGTTTGTGAGTAGAAGAACTTATTTGTCTCTGCGAAACACTTCTCACACAATTGAGGCACACACATATAGGCGCCCAAACTTCCCGATTTAGATTTAAGTTTAAGCCCAAAGAGCAATACACTTTTAAAAGAAAATTTAAATTTAATGGATTTCGAATTTAATGCAGATTATCCACCAACATATAAAGTTGGTGGGTTATCTCAAATGTGCTACACGCTTTCTTCTCGTAAACCCCTTTCGCCATTATTTTTAGATAATCAGATGTCTGAGCCTGAAGGCCCACTGCCAATCGTTGATAAATTAACCGATGCAGTCAGTTGCAAGGTTGAGACATCAAAATATATTTCGAGTAAAACTCCAAGGAAGATTTTTTGCTTAAAAAAATCATAAGGTTGAAATGTAAAATGCAAGTTGTGCAAAGGCATTGTAGTGGATCAGTTACTTAACGACCTACAGTCACCTCTTCCTACCATAAGACTTTATAGAATACAAGAAAGCAAAAAGGTGCTGTTTAAAAAAATCCCCATAAGTATAGGGTTCTCCAATAAGAGGTGTAATTTTGAATAGCCCGCTATTTCGGTAGCTGTCACTTTTGAAGCTGTTATTTTTGACATTTGACAAGTAGAAACTACGCCATTACTAATGCCAACTACTAAATGGAACGATACACGCTACAACAACGCATTGAAATTTCAACAAGGCGGCGCTAGGTGCCACACAAGCAACGAAACCATTGATCTTTTACGGGAAAAGTTTGGTGGCCATTTGGCTGATGTTGTTTTTCATTATTAACGGCATACCTTCCTCTTTATTACGAAATAAACATGCGATAATTTATCTCAAAAAATGGCATTTTTCTTTGAATATCAAAATTACACCTCTTATTGGAAAACCCTATTTATTATCTTAATTTTATTGTTGCCTCTATGAGGCAGCATACTACGTAGCACATGGTGGAATGGGCAGCATATGTGTGTAGTGCATTCCACGTATGTGTTATATATGTTGAAATTTCAATGCGTTGTTGCAGCGTGTATCGTTCCATTTTTAGTAATGGCGTAGTTTCTACTTGTCAAATCTCAAAAATAACAGCTTCAAAAGTGACAGCTACCGAAATTGCGGGATATTCAAAATTACACCTCTTATTGGAGAACCCTATAGAACACACAAAAACAAACACAAATAAAAATTCTTTTCGAAGGGGTTGATACCCCTTTCAATTCCCAAAAAATTAGTGTATGCACAATATACTAAAACAAGGTTTGGCATTTCATTCCGTTTAGTCAATGCTATAACTGTTTTCGTTTCAATCATGTGTCTTGTGCGTTGAATGAGTACTTTGGATATTATTTCCGGAAACCGTAAATCACATCAATGGCGCATATGCCGAAATACTTTTCGAACAGAATAATGACATTCCAAAACAATCTGTTAAGGCTCCACCCTATGCTTTTTATGCTTTGGCTCGACTACTGCCTCCGCGGGAAAGATCCATATACAACTAAGGAATTCAAGTTTTTGCAGCTTAGGAAGTCAAGATTTTTCACCCTGACACGTTTATGAATCTAAACATTACTGACAACTCGAGGTTTAGTTATAACTTCTCTCTTCAAAACATATTTTGTGTTATTATTTGGATTATTATTATTATTTAAGATTTGGAGCAATCGTTTGGGTCGTTAAACGAGGATGAACAAATTTTAATTATATTTCCAATGAAGAACATACATTAATCAGAATAAATTTTGGTCCAGATTTTTACAAATTAAAAGGAAATATTCCCGTTTATCATAATATAAATAAGTACCATGAAGATAAATGGATTTTATTGGAAAGCAGAAAATATAGTAAGCGAATCTCTTTGATGATGTGCAATTTGATGACTACGTGTGATAAATTTAATCAAACTATATATTCCTGAGTTGTAGCGATTTTTTAACGACTGAGTCACCAAAGATCACCATGTAATTTCCAAGCACAAGCACATTCCCGTCATCCTCCTTCTCCTGCTGCTCTTTTTTGTGTTGACGAACCGCAACATTGAAACATATCTCTATCGCCTCGTATAACACCTTCCACAAAATGACTTCTTGGATGGTTAACTTGGATGGATGCAGTGCCGATGTTGCTGTATTGTTATTGTAATTATTACTGATCTCATTGTTATTATTCTGCTGTTGATATTATTAGCAACGTTCGAAGTGACCATAGTTGAATTCCAGTATGTGGTATTACATCCCGACGTTGTTACTTGTTCGATATTCATTACACTTTACCAAGCATAGGAGTTTTCAAACTTACACGTCTTCATTCTGCGCTTCATATGGAACATACTCAATAATGTCATCCTCATCGTATTCCTATTCCTATCAGGCTCGACTTTAACTTGGCCTTCAGATGTTTGTACAAAATAATGTTGGGATAGGGTAGGTTAATGTAGGGATAATGTAGGGTGTATTTGTAGTCGAATCGGTGTTACCTCAAATTGACTGTTTGGTTTCATATTAGCACGATATTTCGATGACATTTTGTTTATAAATATTTAAATTAGAATATTTAAATCAACGAAACTCCATCTAAACGAAGCCAAATGGTATAATGGCGGAAATGATAGCAATCAAGATATATCACTATATAACTATACTAAAGATATTACAGATATCCGGATAGGATTGATATCGTTATAAATGAATTTGAAATACCTTTTATTTATGTACAATACAATAAAATGTTGTCGAAAAACTATTACTTTTGGAGAAAAACACAACTAAATTGCAGTGATTCCACAACGGCAAAATTGTTCCGTATATTGTTTTCAGTCCAGTTAGTAACGAATGTCCGGTTTCTTTTTGCTCAACTGGATGTAAATTTGTAAATATATAGACGCAGACGTGTAAATATATATATGTACGTATAGACGTATTGTAAATATGTATATAGACGTAGAGAATGATATCGGCGTTTGTGAGTAGAAGAACTTATTTGTCTCTGCGAAACACTTCTCACACAATTGAGGCACACACATATAGGCGCCCAAACTTCCCGATTTAGATTTAAGTTTAAGCCCAAAGAGCAATACACTTTTAAAAGAAAATTTAAATTTAATGGATTTCGAATGTAATGCAGATTATCCACCAACATATAAAGTTGGTGGGTTATCTCAAATGTGCGACACGCTTTCTTCTCGTAAACCCCTTTCGCCATTATTTTTAGATAATCAGATGTCTGAGCCTGAAGGCCCACTGCCAATCGTTGATAAATTAACCGATGCAGTCAGTTGCAAGGTTGAGACATCAAAATATATTTCGAGTAAAACTCCAAGGAAGATTTTTTACTTAAAAAAATCATAAGGTTGAAATGTAAAATGCAAGTTGTGCAAAGGCATTGTAGTGGATGAGTTACTTAACGACCTACAGTCACCTCTTCCTACCATAAGATTTTATAGAATATAAGAAAGCAAAAAGGTGCTGTTTAAAAAAATCCCCATAAATATAGGGTTCTCCAATAAGAGGTGTAATTTTGAATAGCCCGCTATTTCGGTAGCTGTCACTTTTGAAGCTGTTATTTTTGACATTTGACAAGTAGAAACTACGCCATTACTAATGCCAACTACTAAATGGAACGATACACGCTACAACAACGCATTGAAATTTCAACAAGGCGGCGCTAGGTGCCACACAAGCAACGAAACCATTGATCTTTTACGGGAAAAGTTTGGTGGCCATTTGGCTGATGTTGTTTTTCATTATTAACGGCATACCTTCCACTTTATTACGAAATAAACATGCGATAATTTATCTCAAAAAATGGCATTTTTCTTTGAATATCAAAATTACACCTCTTATTGGAAAACCCTATTTATTATCTTAATTTTATTGTTGCCTCTATGAGGCAGCATACTACGTAGCACATGGTGGAATGGGCAGCATATGTGTGTAGTGCATTCCACGTATGTGTTATATATGTTGAAATTTCAATGCGTTGTTGCAGCGTGTATCGTTCCATTTTTAGTAATGGCGTAGTTTCTACTTGTCAAATCTCAAAAATAACAGCTTCAAAAGTGACAGCTACCGAAATTGCGGGATATTCAAAATTACACCTCTTATTGGAGAACCCTATAGAACACACAAAAAAAAACACAAATAAAAATTCTTTTCGAAGGGGTTGATACCCCTTTCAATTCCCAAAAAATTAGTGTATGCACAATATACTAAAACAAAGGTTTGGCATTTCATTCCGTTTAGTCAATGCTATAACTGTTTTCGTTTCAATCATGTGTCTTGTGCGTTGAATGAGTACTTTGGATATTATTTCCGGAAACCGTAAATCACATCAATGGCGCATATGCCGAAATACTTTTCGAACAGAATAATGACATTCCAAAACAATCTGTTAAGGCTCCACCCTATGCTTTTTATGCTTTGGCTCGACTACTGCCTCCGCGGGAAAGATCCATATACAACTAAGGAATTCAAGTTTTTGCAGCTTAGGAAGTCAAGATTTTTCACCCTGACACGTTTATGAATCTAAACATTACTGACAACTCGAGGTTTAGTTATAACTTCTCTCTTCAAAACATATTTTAAGAATCTTGAACCCAGGAAATTTTTCCCTCCAACTCAGTGTACCCAGCAAATGTGGGGATAGTTTGCAGAGCGACTAATGTTGGCAACATATGTTCCAAATTATTAATTTATATTTGTATTGTTCTGAAATGTGTTACCATGAATGCTGAGTTCCTATCTAATTTCTACATCTCAGTAGGCTAAGGTATTATATAGTAGGCTAAAATATTTTTGTATGTTTGAAAAAATGTTCTCATTTCATATTTTTTCGAACGTGTAAGTCAATTCGAGGAGAAAATTATACGTTTTTATTATTTGAACTGATTTAAATAATTATATTATAATTAGTTGATTTTATTTAAATAAAGGTAAATTGTACTTCATCCTGCCTTGTTAAACCTACTGAACCTTAAAAAGGATACATAGACTTTACTAACCGGACTGAATATTAATTTGGGAAATATTCCCGTTTATCATAATATAAATACCATGAAGCAAATGCGGATAAAGAGATTTTATAGGAAAGTACAAAATATAGTAAGCGAATCTCTTTGATGATGTGCAATTTGTTGACTACGTGTGATAAATTTAATCAAACTATATAAGCTTGAGTTGTAGCGATTTTTTAACGACTGGGTCACCATAGATCACCATTTATTTACCAAGCACACATTCCCGTCATCCTCGTTCTCCTGTTGCTCTTTGTTGCGTGGACGAAGCGAACATTAAAATATATCTCTATTCTCTCGTATAACACCTTACACAAAATGATTTCTAGGATGTTTGGCGTGCACGTGTGTGTTTGTGTGTTCGCTGACGAGTGATCATACGGCCACACACGTCAGATCATTAAACTTAAATTAGGTGGAGTCGTTCGGATATCGGATCTTTATCGACGCGACACTTCGAAGTTAGTTTACGCTACTTGGCTGGTCGAACGACTGGCTGGCTGTAAGTTTTTGGGAAAAAGTAATTTGGAGTGATGAAAGTAGGTTTGCGTTAAAACCTTGAGTTTGACCTTGTGCGTATTGAAGGTAAAATGACAGGAGCAAAAATGAAGGGTACTCAAATGCTCAACACACATTTAGAGCCTTCGGTATTAAAAATGGGTCTAGAAAGCAACTTCATATACCAACAAGAGAACGACCCTAAGCACACCAGTCGTGTGGCGAAGGAATATTTTGCTCAAACATCAATAGACGTTCTACAGTGGCTTGCCCAAAAACCCGATTTGAACCCTATTGAGCACTTATGGCAATATTTGGATGGCAAAATCGACCGATCTTCTTGCCGTTCAAACAAAGCGGAGATTTTTAACCTATTAACAACATTTGGTTCACAGTATGCCTCGACGCCTTACGGCTGTAATTGACGCAAGAGGTGGCAACACTAAATATTGAAGCTGTAATTTACAGGTAACTTAATAAAAATTCATGGTATGCATATATTTGGTGCTGAGAAACATTCTCTTTTTACAGATAAACGCGCATATTATATTTAACAGTGCAAATTGGATTCTTTTTATCTACGATTTTAAAATATTATTTTACAAGTATACAGAAACAAATTGGAAAAATATTAATTGTCTTTTTAAAATGATATTTGGATTTGAATTCTCACATATCTGAGATATCTGTCGGATACTGTATCTAAGTAGACTAAAGTATTACAGTGGGTGGCCAAATTATTAGAGCCATAGCACAAAATAAACATAAGTTGAATAAGAAGCATGATAAACATAAGTTTACTCCAGTAATTCTTTACTGAAGTGCCATTTCTGCCTGTTTTAAGTTATATTCTATTATATTATAATATTTTAGCTTCATATGAAAATATTTTAGGTGGCATCACTAATCTTTCTCGGAGTAATGGTAGCTTAAACGAATGTCCAATTTGAAAACGTCAACTTTGCGTACGTTATGTTTTCCACGTGTTTTATATTTAAAGTGCGTTGAAGTGTTAATTGCAATTGTGAGAGGTATGGCATTATGACGAGCAAATAAAAATAAATTGTTTGAAATGCATTGAAAGTATGCCACAATTGTAATGGCCGTAAAAGCTGCAAAGGGTGGGGTGACAAAATATTAGTTATTTGTACATTTTATAAGCTCTACAATTAATTGAAACTTATAAAATACTCTAGTAACCACATACATACTTGATAATTATTTATTTTATTCTACATTAGTTTAGCCACCCAATATTCGTTGAGCAGAACCTAAGATTTTCTTTATTTTTCACTATGGCTCTAAAAATTTGTCCACCCACTGTATATAGTAGGCTAAAATATTTTTATGACGTTTGAAAAAATTTTCTCATTTCATACTTTTTTCCAACGTGTAAGTCAATTCGAAGTTAAAATTATACGTATAATTACTCCAATTTTTTTGTTTTAGTTCTTTATGCTGATTACTCTAAACAGCATATTTTTTTTCCCCTCGTATAGTTGTCGAATTATAGCTCGTCGAAAATTATTTAAGATTTGGAGCAATCGTATTGTTGGGTCGTTAGACGAGGATGAACAAATTTTAATTATATTTTCAATAAGGAACGTACGAATATCAGAATAAATTTTGTCAATTAATGAGAATAAATAGTAGTAACTCACGAAAATTGTTCACATTTTTACAAAGTAAAAGGAAATTTCGGGAAATATTCCCGTTTATCATAATATACATAAGTACCATGAAGATAAAGGGATTTTATAGGAAAGTAGAACATATAGTAAGCGAATCTCTTTGATGATGTGCAATTTGTTGACTAAATTTAAATTGTTGATAAATTTAATCAAAATATAAATGCCTGAGTTGTAGCGATATTTTAACGACTGGGTTACCGTAGATCATCATGTAATTGCCAAGCACAATCACATTCCCGTCGTCCCCTTTCTCCTGCTGCTCTTTCTTGCGTTGACGAACCGCAACATTGAACATATCTCTATCGTCTCGTATAACACCTTCTACAAAATGACTTCTTGGATGGTTAACTTGCAGTGCCGATGTTGCTATATTGTTATTGTAACTATTTCTGATCTCATTGTTATTATTTCTGCTGTTGATGTTATTAGCAACGTTCGAAATGACCATAGTTGAATTTCAGTATGTGGTATTACATCACTTTGCCAAGCATCGAAGTTTTCAAACTTAACTTCGTCTTCGCTCTGCGGTTTATATGGAACATACTCAATAATGTCATCCTCACCGTATTCCTTATAAGGCTCGACTTTAACTTGGCCTCCATATGTTTGTACAAAATAATGTAGGGATTCCATTTGGTGTATTTGTAGCCGAATCGGTATTAACTTAAATTAAATGTTTGGTTTCATATTGGCACGATATTTCGATGACATTTTGTTTGTAAATATGTATTTAAATTAGAATATTTAAATCAACGAAATTCCATCTAAACGAAGCCAAATGGTATAATGACGGAAATGATAGCAATCAAGATATATTACTATATCTCCTATACTAAAGATATTAGAGATATGCGGATAGGATTGATATCGTTATAAAGGAATTTGAAATACCTTTTATTTATGTACAATAAAGTTTTGTCGAAAAACTATTACTTTTGGAGAAAAAGTACAACTAAAATGCAGTGATTCCACAACGGCAAAGTTTTCCGTATATTGTTTTTAGTCCAGTTAGTACCGAATGTCCGGAATCTTTTTGCTCAACTGTATGTAAATTTGTAAATATGTAATTTTGTATATATGTATGTAGACGTAGAGAATGGTGCCGGCGTTTGGAAGTAGAACACCTTATTTCTCTGTGCGAAACACTTCTCACACTATTTAGGCACACACACATCGGCGTCCACACTTCCCGATTTAGATTTAACCCCAGAGGGCAATACACTTTTAAAAGAAAATTTAAATTTAATGGATCTTGAATTTGATCCAGATTATTCACCAACATATAAGGTTGGTGGATTATCTCATATGTTCGAAACGCTTTCTTCTCGTAAATCCCTTTTACCATTATTTTTAGATAATCAGATGCCTGAGCCGAAGATCCACTGCCAATGGTTGATATGACCGTTGATAAATTAACCGATGCAGACAGTTGCAAGGTTCAGACATCTAAATATATTTCGAGTAGAACTCCAAGAAAGCTTTTTTTGCTTCAAAAAATCAAAAGTTTGAAATGTAGAATGCAAGTTATGCAAAGGCATTGCAGTGGACGAGTTACTTAACGCCCTCCAGTCACCTATTCCTACCATAAGACTTCATAGAATACTAAGAAAGCAAAAATCTTCTTTTTAAAAAATTCCCATAAGTAGAACACAAAAAAAAAAACACAAATAAAAATTCTTTTTAAAGGAGTTGATACCCCTTTCAATTCCCCAAAAAATTAGTGTATGCACAATATACCAAAACAAAGGTTGGGCATTTCATTCCGTTTAGTCAATGCTATAACTGTTTCCGTTTCAATCATGTGTCTTGTTTTCAGATCCATGATGAAGAGGTAGAATGTTATTCTGTAAAATGCATTAATTGCAAAAATTCTCATACACCAACTATTAAAACCGGTCCTGCTGGAGAAAAAGCTTATGCAATCAAAAAAATGATAACTCTCGAAAACCGTTCATTCAGTGAAGCGAAAGCATGTTTTCTTAAGCGAAGCCCTTGCTGTGGCTGCTACGCGTAACAAAACAGAAATGAGAAGGCAACAGAAAAGAAAAATTTTCTGACCGTGCTTCGAGTTTGTATACATGTGTTAGAGTTTGACGCTCGTGAGGCAGCCAAAATTTTAGCGCTAACATTGAGGCGAACGTGGATCGAAAGCTGTTCCACTTTTTGCAATCAACCAATCAGAGCGTGTGAGTCTGGCGCATAGATGCCCAATGTGACACCCACCAATGGTCACAGCAAGGGCTTCGCTTAAGAAAACATGCATGCCGGTAGAAATAAATAATGTATGGAATGGAAAAAATGATTTCATGTTTTTTCTTACTTTACTGTTTTCTTTTTAGAATTTTATTGTATTATGTAATTATTATTATTATTATAATTATTATTAGAATAATTCTAGAAACTTAAACAAAGCTTACAAAACTTAACTAAGCTCTAGAAACTTATTTCTTAAATATGAAAATATTCCGTATTCTTATTTAAAACAAATTATTATATTGATCAATTGACCCAAAAGAATATTCTGGAGAGAAGGATACATTTCTTAGAATTATAAATAAAAACCAAGATGTATAAAAAGGTTGCAATTTCTCTTGCTGTCTTTCTATCAACCTTTACAACATGTTTATTTTTACAACTGGCGAACTTTTTCTAGGCTGGCGAACAGGTAAAAAATTGTTGAAGGTCATCACAACATTGCATTACATTACATTACATTCGAATAATGCGAACTCATGCAGGTAGAATATACGGTAGATTAGACAGAGGGTACGTAAAGTACAACATATCTTATGCTACTGACACGTCAAATCAATCATTCCGTACCGTGCTTTAGTTGAAATGAAAGCGCTTACAAACACATTTCAACCGCTTGCACGTACACGAGTTTGAGGATGCGCACAATTTTTTGTAGTGTGACAGGGTGCAACGTAAACAGCTTTTTCTGAGGCGGCCTCAAGATGTCCAATGTGACACCCACCATTATGTAATTCCTCAAATAAGGTTTCTAGAAAATCATTTTGTGATTGGTTGAATAAATAGTCAGAGTAGACAATTGCGTACATATGGTGTAAGTACGTCGCCTCCGATTCCCAACAAAAATTTCATGTAAAGCGCCATCTGCACACGAAATTATAAAAGAAGATGTGAACGCAAACGACGTACGCGGCGTCCGCCAGCCAATTGTACTTCACATCCATCACAGTCAAATTCAAGTGAAACGTGAAGATATCGTGATGAAATTTTGCCGATTATTGTTTGTTGCCCGACGACCGCACCTGTTTTTTATTAGAAATGAGATATCAGCGTTCGTTCAGACAAAAGAGGGTCTTCAATCATTAATTATATAAATTTTCCGAATAAAACTTTAGATAAGAACTTATTTTCCCCATAAAACATTATTACGCCAAAATACTTTTACGT
Organism: Myopa tessellatipennis; assembly: GCA_943737955.2. Taxonomy (NCBI): domain Eukaryota; kingdom Metazoa; phylum Arthropoda; class Insecta; order Diptera; family Conopidae; genus Myopa; species Myopa tessellatipennis. Next base: position 42,710,329 of record OX031314.1, read on the forward strand.
TAATACTTTTATACCCTAAAAATTTTTTAAACAAAAAAAAAAGTTTACAAAGTTTGCAAAAGTAAGTAAGTACTGGCCACCTGATCATGAAACACCATGAAACACTAACACATCTATATCTTTATCGATGATTTGAACGAAGAATTAAAATCCCATTAGAAATATTCATTTCCATTGCCGGCCTGTTTTTCTGTGCGAAAAATTTAAGTGAGCTAAAAGTGAAAATAAAAGTGATTGAAAAAGGAAGATAAACAACAAAGTAATTAAATTCAATTAAGTGAAATAAATTTAAACACCTCAAATAAAATAAAGACGCATTTACATTCACATATTATATAAATATATGAAAGTATATAATATATACATACATATATATAAAAGTGAAAATAAAAGTGATTAAAAAACGAAGATAAACAACAAAGTAATTGAATTCAATTAAGTGAAATAAATCATATTATGTAAATATATGAAAGTATATAATATATACATATATATAAAAGTGAAAATAAAAGTGATTAAAAAACCAAGATAAACAACAACGCAATTAAATTCAATTAAGTGAAATAAATTTAAACAACTCAAATAAAATAAAGACACATTTACATTCACATATTATATAAATATAATAATAATTAATAATATAATAATAATTAATAATATTCATAAGTGATTATAATAATATATATAATAAGAAAATAATAAAATAAATAATAAAATACAATAATAAATAACATAAGAAAGAAGCACTTGAAGGTTATATACTCGTAAAGGTGGTAAGTAAATTTTGTTATACATAACGTTTACATTATATGCACAAAAAGTTTCATAGCTCCGAAAGCAGGCGGGGTTGGGCAAAACTATGTTTTTGTTGGTGGTGTCCCCGTGAGAATCAACAACAAAAGCACGAACAATAACAAAATAGGAGCTGCGTCAAAGTCCCCTCCGTTATATGCCAGACTAGGCAATAGCTTTTAAAATCTGAAATTGAACACACTATATCTCCTAAACTATATCACTTTTATTATATTTATATTATATAAGATTTTGTCGTTCTTCTTCTTAAACCGTATAGCCTTCCAGAAAAGAAACAATTTCAGATTTTCAGTACCTTTTTCGCAAGGCCTTAATTTCATTCTAATTAGAATGCCTAATGACCATGATCGGTGGAGGAATTTAGGAGAAAACGCCTACAATTGAAGAAGTCATTTTTTGGTGTTTTCTTCTGAAATGGTTTCGTCCATTAGTTCGACAGGATTTTAAACTGAACTTAGAACTAAATCTTAGCAAATCTAAAGTAATATACATATATTCGCGCTCAAAAAAAAAAGCCGATTTCATTTTGTAATGATATCACCACACAAAAATTAAATAGATTATTCACTCAGGTGTTAATATTTGGTTTTTCGTATGCTAAAACTTTAATGTGAAAAGCAGGGGAAAAAACACATTTTTATGTGAAAACAAGGTTCCTTTAACTTTATTTATTTATTTTTTTTTATTTTATTTCAGCCCTAATTCATTACAAAAATTATTTTGTTTAATAACGGGTTTGGCCGTTAAAACAAAATTAAAAAATTAAAAAAAAAAATATAATTTTCTTAATAGTTCTGGTTTCAAGCATGAATAATCTATTTAATTTTTGGCAGGAAATTTAAATCGGCTTTTTTTTTGAGCGCGAGTGTATATGGCAAAGGGATCCAGAAAACTGCCGGATATAGCCTTAATGTCTAATGTCAAAACATTTAAATTTCTAGGCAGACATTTTAAAGATAGACTAACGTTGAATGAGTACTTTGCACATTATTTCCTGGAAACCGTAAAAGCAGTTAACGCAGTAAAAATAGTGAGAGCAACAAAAGATGAGTTACCCCAAAAAGATGCCCCAATTCCCCATTTTCCACCTTTTAAAATACCCATAGAATACCTTTTAAAATACCCATACTCTCCCAAGGAGTCGTGTTGCATTTCTGTTATGAAAATGGCGAACAATTCCAAATAACTGTTGTGCAGTTTTAGCTAATACTCATGGGAACAGCGAGATATGCAAGCTTAGCATAAAACTATAATATTATAAAAATCAACTGAGGGTTACGAGACCACTTAGTGAACCCTGGGACCGATGAGTTTTATCCCAGCCGACGAAGAAAACTCGTTACAACCTAAGTAAAACCTTAATAGTTCATTAAGTTGGATACAGTTAGTCATTTGGTTTTGTAAGTGTTAAATAAAAAGTTAATAAAGAGCCTAGTACAAAAGAAAAATTCGTTTTCGTATTAATCAAAGAGCGCGAAGGCTTGATGGAATTAGAGTTGGGTAGTTCATGAACGAACTAGTTCAATTGAACTATTCACTTCTGTGAACTATACGAACTAGTTCACAAGTCGTAGTTCTTTTAGTTCACTAGTTCTTTTAGTTCACTCGTCTTTCTTGCATACATTTGTAAAAATACACTTAAAATTAGTTCATAATTGGAACTTCTAGCCTGGTTCAAATGTGAAACCTGTTTTGTTTATTTTGTATTGTATGCTTCAGGTTTTTCTTATCTCGTTATCACTGATATGAAGTAACGAACTAAGAGACCGTATTGAATATAAAGTATTGAATATTGTATATAACGAACTACTGAACTAAGCGAACGAACGAACTACTGAACTAAGCGAACGAACCAACTACTGAACTAAGCGACCGAACGAACTACTGAACTAAACGAACGAACGAACTACTGAACTAAACAAACGAGTGAAATACATATTGAACGAGCTAATTGAACTAAAACAGTATTAGTATTTTTCAAAACAGAAACTTATTTTGATTTTTTAACTTATATACTTTACTTTATAATTTGTTATTTATAAAGATAACATATGTACATATACAAGCGATTGAAAATTAAAAAATATTCAACAATATTTATGAAATGGTTTTTATGAATTAATGATATTAATATAAAACATATAACAGTAATATAATAAAAATATTGTTTAAATAAAGTTGGTTGTGTTTTATAAGAAAGCTCGAAAAATGTAAAATTCAAATTTTCTTGAAAGGCATACGGTTTCCGGTAAAATATGATTTAACATTAATGAAAGATACTTTTCGTACCTTTCCAGTTAATACCGAGGATATATCGACCACTCATACAGTTTGGCAGATATAGGCATAAATGTTTAAAATATTTCAGCTTGTTATATATTTATGCTTTTACTTGTTTGGCACAAGCTGCACTTCGTTTGACCTGTGTTGGTTTAACTATTAACCGTACGCGAATTACTGAGCTAAGTGAACTAAACGAACTAACTGAACGAACTAGTTCACAACGACAAAATGAACTAGATTGATCGCTCACTCAAGTGAACTATAATGCCCAACTCTAGATGGAATACATCCTAGGTTCTTAAAAATGTTGCTGTCAGTTTTATTACCTCCCGTATGTTATATAATGAATAGTATATTTACAACCTCAGTTTTTCCGGCTGCTTGGAAAAAGGCTAGAGTTATCCCAGTACCGAAATCTGATAAGGACTTTCGTCCTATCTCTATTCCCCGTTCTTATCTAAGGTGTTTGAAAAATTGGCCTTCAAACAAATTGCGAATTTTTGCGAGGATAACAGGTTACTTTCGGATAGGCAATCCGGTTTTAGGAAGGGGTGTAGCTGTACAACAACGCTAATTGATGTAGTTGAGGATGCTCGTAATAGCATAGAAAGAAACCATATCACTTTTCTTGTTCTTCTGGATCACTCTAAGGCGTTTGATTCCGTCGATCATAAAACCTTAATTGCAAAATTACATAGCATGTTTGGATTTTCCTCTGCTGCAGGAGACTTGATAAATTCTTATCTGTCCAATAGAACACAGGTCGTTTCCTGCAATGGAGCTGAATCTCAACCTCTTTCCATAACTCGAGGTGTACCTCAAGGTTCAATTCTTGGGCCACTATTGTTCTCTATGTACATAAATGATCTACCTGGGGTACTAAAACGATGTAATATACACATGTATGCTGATGATGTGCAAATCTACACCAGCTGTGACGTCAGTAGTACAGCCTCGTGCTGTATGGATATAAATGATGAGTTAAGCAGAATCAGTTTGTGGGCCGTTAACAACGGTCTCTGTCTTAACCCGCGGAAGTCCAAATGCCTTGTCATTTGCAGGAGAGGCCTATGTACATCTAGTCTGCCAGAGCTAAAATTGAACTCCAATGTAATCGAGTATGTTAACAAAGCTAAAAATCTTGGCATTATATTACAGGCAATAGTACTCTGTCTTGGAGTGACCATGTGAATCACGTGATTGGTAATACATTTGCCAAACTTCGTTTGCTATGGTGTACTCAGTACTTTACTCCTCTGAAAATAAGGCTTTTATTGGTGAAGGCGTATCTTATGCCCTCTTTGCTTTTTGGCTGTGAGCTATATGCAAACTGTGATTCAGTCTGTAGAGGTAGGCTCATTAGAGTATATAATACTATTGTTAGGTACGCATATGGGCTAAAGAGATACGATCATATTTCTGAATATCGTACACTCATTTATGGGATATCACTCGATTCTCTATTAATTTTTCGGACGTTACTTTGCCTATTTAAGATTATCTGCTCGCAAGAACCGTCGTACTTGTATAGCAAACTCAACTTCACCCGCTCAAGCCGTACCAATAGTATTATACCCGTTAGGCACCTCCTTTTTTTTGGTTTTTCTTTTTTCTCTTACTTCTCTCTCGCTTTCTCTTCTCTCGCTTTCTCTTCTCTCGCTTCATTCCTATCTCCACTCCTTTCACATGTTTTTAGTATTAAGCAATGCTCCTCTTGCGATATCTTTAACCTTAGTTATATGTTATACTATTTATAAGTCATATATTAAGTCTTGCTGTATAACTACCATAATGAAAATAAATGAAATGAAATGAAAAAAATAAAAGTTCTAACCAGATCACCAGTTTTTTCTAAAATTAGAGGACGTTTGGAAAACGTCACGTATGCGCCGCTATCGGCACATCGACCCGTAATCCTGGGACGGCGACATCCTATTACGACGTTAATAGCTAACAGCTACCATTTTAAGTTGCGGCACATCAACACCGACACCATTATCACCGAAATAAGGCATCACTATTGGATACCTGCGATATGTTCACTGATGCGTACGGTACAATCAAACTGTGCCCTTTGAAGGCTCAGAAGGGCAGCAGCAGTCACCCCACAAATGGGATGCCTACCTCCAGACAGGGTTACGCCTTTCGAAAGGCCCTTCTCATACACGGGTCAAGATTTCTTTGGGAAATGAAAGTCACCATCAGAAGGAGGAGAGAAAAACGATGGGTGACGCTGCTCACGTGCCTGTCAGAGCGGGCAGTACACCTAGAAAGAGCTAAAAATTTATCGTCTGATAGTTGCCTCCTGTGTATCCGGAATTTCCTTAATAGGCCAGGCACCCAAGTATAGATCAGAAGGGATAACGGTACCAACTTTGTGGAAATAAACAAGGAATTAGTCAAGAATTTCCTAGACGGAGTCAAGAATTTGCTAGACGAAGGAACGATCAGGGCAGGATTGAGCCCGCTGGGCATTGACTGGAAGTTCAATATGCCGATCACACCACAAGAACCGGAGCCCGCAACACCCAACCACTTCCTCCTAGGGGTTACGAACTCGACGCAGACTCCGACCTCATGTGAACCTAGGTACTTCGGCTAAGAAAACTATGGCAGACCTTGCAAAATTTGAAGAATGGATTCTGGAAAAGATGGATGCGCGAGTACTTGCCTGAACTAACTAGACGCACGAAGTTGTGCCGTCGTAATTTTAACCCAATCGAGATTGGAAGCCTAGTGTTGATCTGCGAGGAGAACGCGCCGAGGTCGCGCTGGAGACGTGGTCGAGTGGTAAACGTGTACGAAGCAAGATATGGCATCCTCAGGAACGCGGAAGTACCAACAAGTTCTGGATTACTCAAGAAACCGGTGTCAAAACTAGCGATTTTAGAGGTGAAACGTCATCGACGACATCTAATTTTAACTTTTCTTTCCGACGGCAAGGCTGCCAGATCAATAGAAGTAAGCCGGGAGAAAACGAATTATATATATTTTGTCTAATTCCATAATTGTACTAACATCTTTTTTATTTAATAAACGTGTTCAACTCACAATTACACAGGGAACTGTTTATTATTGTTTCTGTTCAGAGGACTAATCGACAGATTAAGAAAGGGAAGGTGGATTCGAGATCTGATGGCTTCGATCAAAAGTCAACACATAAAAAGCTTCGTAGAAATAATGTTCTCGATGAAAAAATTCTGAAACTTATGTATCAAGCACTTAATCTGGGTCTCAAAATAATTTCGTGCCCCTCACATTCAGGTTTGAATAAACAAGCGGACTGCTTTTGTTAAAGGTTTAAAACTGTACTATTGCTGATATCCTAAACTAGTATGAATTTTGGATTTTTTAAACAGTATAACTTAACCACGCTTTTGAAAACTTTTAATTTTAACGTTTTTAAGGAATTATTTTCTTTAAATGATCCAAGGAAATATGATTCACCATACTCACACAATTTTGGACAACAAGAACCATTAGCTCAAAAATATTTTAATTAAACAATCCAAGTCTATTGGCGTCGTAATTAAATAACAAGGTGTCTTACAGCTGAACTCCGTAATTATTGATGATCATGTAATAAATTGGTAAATAATTAATCATCCATTCATTGGATATTACAAATACAAAAAATAGCAATCCATTTTATAAGTGCATTTAAAGTAAAAATATACAGCTTTACAGATACATATCGTCACCTAAAATGCAAAATAACGTAACAACACTTTTCATAAGTTTACAGCAAGAAGCAAAAAGCGATATCAAATTGAAACTACTTGAGATATTGAAACAAAATTTTGAAATCTGGATTAACATGAAACTAGAATCTTTGTTAGAATAGGAGACAACACGTTATTTTGAATTTTAGTTATAACTTGATTATTTCTGATAGGAGAATTAAAAATTTTGTACACATATTATGTAGTGATGTAGTGAATCGCAATCAATAAAAATTTTCGATCAGACGTTGTTTTGCATTTCAGGTGACGATATACATATTAATTGATTAAACAACTTATCAATATCATTATGATATTCATGTACAACACTTAATTTAATTTTCATGGCGTAACTATATTTTTGAATTCATTAACCTTTTGTTTGTTATAATTTGTTTATATTTTCCAATCTTTGATTGTTTTGTTCGATGTTTATTGATAAGTTGTTAACAATTTGTCTTTGTGAACGTTAATACTTAGGAACGCTTGTTCATAAATTCCTTTTAAATGTTTATAATTAAAACAAAGTTGGTATACTTAGATAAACGCAAAATGCATCCAGTTCTTCTTGCCATCCTTTTGCTAAACACTCAATTCTTTGATGCGTTCAATGAGCAGCTGCTTTTTTGTCGAAGCCGCCATCTTAGTACCAAAATGGGTATCCAGTATTGAACGCAACTGCACCACTGTGCACGAACTTAGAGTATCGTTGACTATGAGCTGCTCCACCAAATCATAACTCTCCAGATTGTTGTCAGTTACTTTAACGATTTTTGTCTCCGATGAGTTACCTCGAGATGTCGCACTTCGCTTCTTAGCTACAGCCTCCGCTTCACCGAATATCTCCATAAATTCGGGTAACAAATGTTGAATGCGTGCATCCTGCGTATCAACGTCTGGCATAATAGTGCGCCCTTCATTTTCTGTTGGTATATCCAGAGCCAGAGCCAATAGCTGAGCCTGCAACATCTCGAGTGCAGGATCACTTATGAGATCCCGTTGATATCGCAAGCGAGTCTTGCGTATGATCTTTTCGAAGCAGGCCACACCTTCTGCGGGTGCCTCATTTTCCATTGAGTTCCAGTTGCTGAAGTCAATGCGTCGTATTGTCTTCCCGAAAGGCAGATACACGATTTTGAAGCCGTCGCCCGAAAGCAGAAATTCCTGATTGGTCATTTCCGGTGACGATGAAGAGACTGGCACTAACGCTACATAACGTGGAGGTGCTTTGCGCTTACAGACAAACAGGCAGATGGCAATTTTTTTGCGTTCGTAGCAACGCTGCCAGAGTGCCCGAAAAAGCCGCTTCGATCCGGAGATTAATGTATCAATAGGATACATGAAATGGCAGGGTTTACAAAAGAAATCCGCCGACAGAGTTGCTGCAGGTTTAAAACCCAACAAAAGCATGCCCGGCTCATGCAGTTGGCGAACGCGATCTATTTGCTCTTTGTTCACACGCATAGTCAGCTCGTTACCTATTTTTATCTTATACCAACCGCATTTTGAGTTCACCTCGTCTGCACTTTCAAACTCCAGCGTTTCAGAGTTCTCTTGGCGTACAACAAATACGCGCTTCTTCTGCACAATAGAGTTGTCCTTGCGCATCATAACCACCTTCCGCGGATAACAGCGTCTCTTGAAGTAATTGAAGTACTGCACCGACAAATTAAGGCCAGGGCCCAGCGAGAATTCGAAGTTTCCTAAGGTGCGCTTGGATAAATCCTGCTTCAACTTGCGATCAGATAATATCTCACGCAGTCGACGGGGGTCTGGACGTTCGAAACTATCGAGTTCCACATCTGTAAGTGAAAAAACAAAATTGAAAATCTCTGTCCAATACTTGAAAAAATATCGTATCTTCACACCTCTAGCAAGTGTCAAAAACTCTTTATAGAACACATCATAGTCGAAGTCATCAACCATGGGAATGACATGGAACACCACATCCTGTTCGCCCAAATCCTTGGCTTTCAGCAGCGCGCGCCGATAGTTCGGAGTGTCCACTTCATGTGGCGATTCAATGTCAGTTAAATAAACGATGGTGGCATTGTTGCACTGATAGCCGCAGTGCTGGAAGAGACTGCAACACAGTCGTACCATACTGGCGAAATTTCCAATCTCATGACCGTAGTTCTTGGCGAACGTATTTGGAGCTGACTTCACGAACTGTAGCAAATACTCGACAATTGCTTTAGAAAGCTGTCGCAACGGCAGCAGGACAGCACAATTGGAGGGCACCGCTATATTGTCCAAACAATTAGTCTCGATTGGTGCTGGACTATGCTCGGTGTTGGCAAACATCACACCCATTAGATCTTTGTCGTTGACAAGTAGAGCGGAAATGAACGCCTTTCGAACGATGTCCAGAGCTTCGTCAAAGTGCTCTTTCTTCTTCAGCATGCAAGCGTCGATGACAAAAAGTATGACTTCGCGCCCCTTGCTGTAATCATAGGAATACTCATCTTCCTCATCCTCAGAATCAGTAAGTACAACATCGGCACTTGGATGCCAGGAGGCCATATCTTTAATCTAATATTCTATGATACTATGAAAATCTCACTACTCATTATTCAAACTATTCTATATTTCAAAGAAATATAAAATTAAAATGAGCAGAAATACAACTAATTGATTTCACCTGGAAGAATTATCTCTTTCTTCCGCAGACAACGAGACGCGTCGCTCTGACTAGAGATAATACTCACACTTCTTTGCTTTCAAAATTCGTTTCCCTCAGGAATGCTAAACGCCGATGAAGGTAAAAAAGTAGGTTTTAAAGGTTTCTACTTTTCGTAAAAGAGCATTACTGTGGTACCTAAATTAGTGCGCTTTGCGTTGCGTTGATCACTGCGTCTTAAAACCAGATATTAATTATGTATCTCTGTTAAAAACGACACTGCGCTAAACCGAAATAACAACGTTGCGTCACCATACATATGTTCTGACAAGTTTTTAAACATTCATTCGCACATGAACATTTTTTAACATTTGCGGCAAACTTCACTTCGTAGCGCATACCAAAATTAGAAATTCGAAGTGGTTTCCGACAGTGCGTTTCTTATTTCAGCCACTTCCATAAGACTGCGTGTTCCAATTTCATTTTGACAGAAACGCAACGCACGACGCACTTATTTAGGTACAACAGTTAGTATACAAGCACATCGAACAGCGTGGTCTTTTTTTCGGAAATGTGTTACTCTTTGTCCAAAATACTTCGAAAATAATGAATGGTAATGGTAATTTTGGAATTGCGGTTTCCGTTTGTTTGCATATCAAACATCTGCTTTTTGTTTAGATTTTGTTAAAAATTTGGCACCAATTTGGTAATTTGAAAAGACTATCCAGGTACCGTTATACAGTTTTTTTAAATATCTTTCATTCATTTTATAGAAAATCTCAAACCATTGGAGAAAAAGAATTTAAAAAGTTATTTTTTTCATTAATTAATTTTTTTAAAATTAAATAAGATTAAATTAATAAAAAAATTATTAAATTCTTTTTTAAGTAAATAAAGTAAAATGAATAAATAATGTTTTTATAAGAATACGGAAAATGAAAATCTTAAACTATTTTTAGTAATTAGTGTTAATATTGTGCCCAATGCTATGGAAATTCAATTTCACTGAACAATAATTTGAAGTAATCAAATTTTGTGTTAGGCCGGCCTCACTTGACCCCCACAACAAAACCCTCACTACGCCAATGGATTGGTAATAATAATAAATTGTAACATAAATTTCTCAAGACTTCTAAAAAACAAAGATTAAATGAAAAACACATTTTATGAACAATTCATTGAGTTAATTTTATTTTTTTATATATTACTTTAGGATTATTTCAATTTTTAAATAGATCGATCGTCAGTCTATTTATCTAGTTTTTATAATTCATGTATGGACTTTTCTGTTTTTCTTCGTTTTGCTTAAATTCACTTTTGGTTTTTTGCTCTTTTCTAGTGGTTTTAAATCGACTCTGTACGAGTTAAATATAAATAAAATATAAGTTTGTATATAAGAATTGTTTAATCTGTGCAGGACATTCGGTTTGTTTGATGATAGACACACGTATATACATATATATGTATTTATGTACTCGTATGTAATACAAATCTGACGTAAGTATGCACGTACTTGTATGTATATAACACATAATTAGTATTAAATATAAAAGTAATAGTTGGCTCTTAGCTGTTGTTGGCTTAAAAAACAATAATTTAATTTGTGTATTGTTTTTGTCATTTGAAAATAAATATTTGTAAATATGTATATAGTTTGTGTTTTTTAACATTATTTTGAATAGAAATTTTATACAGCAGTCGTAAAAAAGACTGCGAGCGTTGTGTGTGTGTGCGTGAGTTAATTGCAATGGGGGGAAATTAAGTTAAAAATACAACTGTTCTTTTTTTCTTGACTAGAAATAAAAATTAAATATTAAATTATAACTAAAACTGAATTAAAATAACCATTTACAAAACCATTTCATTAATTCATACAATTTAGTATTAAAACATAAAAAAAAGAATATTTAAAAGAAATAAATGTCCTGTAAAAAGCAACAACAACAACGCACTCCTCGTACAGCTAAAATTCAAAGACGTCATGGGTTTTGCTGTAAAAATACAAAAAACCTGATGCTAAAAATTACAAAACTGACAAAGTTTTCATTTTACAATGAGTTAATGAGTGTGTGTATTCGTCTTCATGTTTGTGTCGTATTTATTTTAATGGATTCTTGATATTTTTTTGTTATATACGAGCATAGAAAATAAAATTTCTGCTTTCACTTAATTTTCAACCCACTTCTACAAATAATTAAATTAAATGTCTTTATTTGAAATTATTGTTATCAATTCATCAAATATGATGTAATTTCATTTAGAATATAAACATTTCAATTAAAAAAAAAATAAAATCATTGGGCTTTTTTGGACGAGGTTAAAAGTTATTTTGTTTCTTCAAATCATTACATTACATAAGTAAAAGATTCGTGTCTTGGCTTTAAATTTGAATTTAAATGTTCTTAAAATTCCTCCTCTTTGTTTTCAGTATTTGTCCGAATTACAGTTTTCATTTCAATATCATACTTTTTAATAAAATTCATTTTTTTATTAGATCAAATGTCAGAAATAATTTAAGTGAAGCATTAAATAAAATTTAGCACCAAAATGATTTATGAATGAAGGTTATAAGGTTTTCGTGTGTATAATTCAGCAATTTCTCTACGATTTGCACAAACGACGTGGAAAGTACTCAATTTTTGCTGTATTTACAGTACAGTAAATACAAATAATAAAAAAATTAAAGAACAAACTTAAATACTTTGGTTTCATTTACTGCGTGCAATCATTTCAATAATTTGTGTTTTATCATAAGAAAGTAATCATGTTCGTCTGGTTACTAATAGAATAATTTAATTTTAACAAAAGCAGTAAAAAATGTATATAAATATATATATATTTTAAGCTTAAGCTACTAAGATAACTTTAAATCGAATAAATCTCTATATTACAATCGTACAAATCACTTTTGTAAAAATTAAATACAAAAAAATTAACTTAAATACTAACACAATTATTGGTACGTACATAATTGATAATATTTAATTATTAATATTTTTACAATAAATCACAAATTTAGAATATATTCTGGGGGTTTTTCATCATAATCATCATATTTCGAATACTAACTTGTTGCTTAAGATTCTAAGTTAATTCTTTTCGAATACATAGTTTAATAAAAGAACATACATATCTTCTCGTATGTATGTATTTTTAATGCTAATCATTTCGTAAGTGTGCAGCGCTGCTTATACTGTTGTTGTTTAGGAGACTTTTGTTTAAAATTTCAATTGTTTTAGGTATATCGTAGGATCTGTATCGTTGGATCCATTTTCTGTGCTTCTTGGAGAGGATGGGATGATCATGTTGTATAGGTGCGTATCACATCTCTTATGACTGCACGACAGAGTGGGCACTGACCGCCGCCCACACCGCGCCATTGTTCGATGGCGCAATCGTAACACATGCACATGTGTCCGCACATATAGAGTACCGAATCGATTTGATTTTCGTAGCAAATCGTGCATTCGGCGCTGGCCGAGTTCGAATCAGAGTTGTGATGATCAACTGTATCTTTCCACTTGTTTGTGGTGTTGGCAGAGCAACTGTTGCTGTTACTGTTGTTGCCATTCATGGTTGAAATTGGCTAGAATTAAAAAGAGAAAACAATTCACACATTAGTATGTTCATTAGAGATCCTTTATAACAAAATACTTGCTTTATCAACAACATTCAGCACTGACCTAACTCTAAGCTAGTCTATCTATTAGAAACAATTCCCATTTAATAAGCAACAAAATTCGGTCTGTTGCATATGACTTGGTAACGATAAAACTCCGTACCATGTTTTAAGTTGGTATTGATAAAAATGTTGGTACATTTACTTATATACACCCTCCTTAAAATATCTCTAGTTTCTAGTTTCTTTATGTATAAATATCACATTATTAAACTCTATCAAAGACTAATTTCTATCGATTTTCAAACACCTCAGGTTCGTACTTGAAAATTGCTTTTATCTTCAAGTACATATTTCCAAGTATTCGCGGACTTTTGCCATTGCTGGTTGGCAAAACTCAATGATTTAATTAAAACTATAAACGAATGCTTACTAACCTCAATGTATTGACTGCTTGTCGTCGACACAATTGTTCCACTTGAGCAGGCTCCAGCAAGCACACCCGTTGCTACTGGCTGATTGAGACGCGCCTGACTGGCCGATAGCGCTGCCGCATTCAGATCGTGAGTCGAGCGACCCGTAGCCGGTGGCAAATTCACAACCAACACTGTACCGCCGCCATTCGGCTGGATCTGTATCATGTCGCCGTTGGACGGCATGCTGATCATGCGGCTACCTCCTCCATTCATCGCGTTTGCCGCACCGCATCCGCCGCTTGGTACTTGATTGACCGATTGTATGGACGCAAGCGTTGACGTAGATGCGCTAATGTTGTTGCTGCTGCTGCTGCTGTGTGTCGTCACCACGTTCATCTGAGACGGATGATGAAGTAATTTTCGATTCTCGGATATTTGGCTATTAAGGCTGTTCATTGATTCGGAGATGGGGATGTTTACAGCCAGCTGCTGTTGGCGTGCCGCGGATGCAGTGGCGGCATTGGTGGGCATTTGCGGTGCGGGCGACATACCTATAGCCATGGGATAGGAGACCATATTCGGCAGCTGTTGACGGAACATGCGCACCGACTGTGTGTAGCCATAAACATCGAGGAAGGCCCATAATTGTAGCGACTGGTCGACATGCATGACAACCACGGCGGGACCGTTGTTCTTGCTGATGGTCACCTCACCGCTGGGCGCAACAAAGAATGCTATCTCATCGCCACGCTGCGGCACCGACGCAATATCTTTGCTGACCACCCAGTACTCGGGTCGATCGAGCAGAAAGTCCGAGTCATTGGGTAAGTCGGCCGGTTGCAGGGTAGCCGGGTTGCAGGAGGTAAGGCCGAGCGCCAGAGTACCCACATACATCTGCTCAGTCTTTAGGATCTGCACGATGACCTTTTCGCCGATGCGAATTGGACGGGCGGTGAACACGTAACCTTGACAAAAGTCTGATTCGGTGCGTGAGGCTATGAAGCGATCTTGCGAGAGACGTACGTTGCGCCCCTTCGTAATGTGAAACGGCACCGGAATCAAGCGACCGTTGGCATTGTAGCGCAGCGGTGGTAATCCATTGGCCAAGTCGGCAGCCACATGATCGCCCGCGATGTTCAACGATTGCATTGATGGCATAACAATACGCTCCAAGTCCTGTTCGGCCGGCAATGAACGCCGGGATGACTGCTGATGGTGAAGAGGATTCATGCCCATTTGAGCGGCAGCCGCGGGTAACGTATTCATGTTGCCACTTCCCGCAATACCAGGCGGGCCAGCACCAGTGCCAACAACAGCCCCGCTGCAGTTACCTTGCTGATACATATAAACGCGTGAATCCAGGAACTCGATGGCCGTGCAATTGCCGTAGATATCGATGATGGTCCAGAGCAAACCGCGCGTATCGATTCCCGACAGTATGACACCCTTCTCCTCGTTGTTAATGCCATAGATGACCTCACCCGCCGTATTCACATAGTAATAGAGGATGTTGTCCTTCTCGCAGTACTGCTCGTGCAGAGCTTTGGCCCAGAAGCCGGGTCGATTGGTCAAATCGGGACAAGCGTACTTTGGCAAGCCATGTTCGAGCGTTTCGGGATCGTTGCTGGTGAAACCGAAGCGAATGCCACCGTTCCAGTTATTGGAGATCTCGGCGAACTTCACGCAGATGCGCTCGTTGATGCGCACCGGACGTGCGGAGAAGGTGATGGCACGGCAAAAGCTTTCAAAGCGACGCGCCAGCGTACCATCACGCGATATACGAATGTTATCGCCATGAACGCTATGGAATTGCAGGGGTGGCAGATTATTTGGTCCAGCGCATGAAGAAGGGGATCGCCGAACTGAAACGGGGAAAAATAAATTCGATTATTAATTTCCTATTAAAAATAAATTTATTATTGAATATCAGTATTTATCCATAAATTTTGATTGATTTATCTCTTTAATTCTCGAATCTTTAATCTAAAATTTAACAAAGTCTTTTCTTCCTAAAATTTTTACAAGAACCTCCGAAATCTGTTAAAATTGGCAAAAATCGACTCCGATTCTAACCACTTTCGGCTCAACAACAGATATTGGTTTAAAATAAAGGTTGGTTCTATTCGGGATATTTTTTATGAGTATATCAAGATAAATAAATCATTTAATAATATAACGGAGGAGCGTAGATATGAAGGTTGATAAAATGACAAAGCTGTGTTTTATTTCTATTCATTTTATTGTACAACTACGAGTATTTATATTTTTTCAGTTGCTGAAAGATATTTTAAACTTTATTTGCCCACACGCACAGCTTAAACTATTTCGTAACCATTAAAGCTCTAAAAAGAAACCCAAAAACGATGATAATATAAAAAAAGCAAATGTCTTCGATGTAGGGGACCCAAAAGAAACCGCTGCCTGATCTTCATGGTTCATCTTTTTATATCTCTCAGCGAATGATTATTTCTTGTTGCCTCCTGGTTTTCTCATTTCATTAATTAAAATAGAATTCAGATTAAAGATGGGGTAAAATTTAGACAAAAAACGGAAAAAAGTTTCACAGTTAATTATGCACGAAGAATTGTACGAAAGAACTCTTTGGAACAAAAATAATGCCCCAAGAAGAAATACACCCAGACTTCATCTAAAATTAAATATGACAAAAGATGAAATATAGGTATGTACAAAAATGTGAACTTTGTATTAAAAATTAAGCGACAAAATAAAATTATGAAGCGTTTTACGCCAAAGTATTCGAAGGGCATCCAATGTCGGAGTTCCACATGTCGGCGTTTATAATTGAAAAGAGTTGCAAATGGAGCCGAGAGCAGTTGCTAAAACTGCCGCCGACAAACAAAAGTGGTGGCGACAACGAACACGGCAACGACATGTGCTTGATACCAGACGCGTGCCACTTTCCGTAACTTACACAAAAGACAGATGAGAATCGCATTGTCGTCCGTCGGTGTATGAAGGGAGCCCAGAGACTTAAAGGAAGCTGAAATATTTACCAGAGTTTTATTCGGCATGCGCCAGCTGTATGTATGCACATCCATCCGTGCTTGGTACCTGCGCAAGCCAGGATCGATCAGCACAACTGGCGATCATAATCAAGATCGGGAACTTATACTTGTTAAGAAGAGAAGAAGGCGAGACCAACAACAGCAAAAAATTAAATAAATTAAAAGAAGGAACAACGTGGATGAGCCAGCGCCAGTGCAACAGTGGATTGGATGCAGGATTTTTCTTCAACCCCTATTTTATTTAACTTACAGGCACAAGAAGAAAAATAAAGGGAGAAACGACAGACACAGCGATGGACAGACAGACGGACAGATGGATATAGTGACAGCCGAAAAGAGCGAAGTTGCTTGGAAACGCGTCAATCTACACAACAACACGATGCATATAAACGATTCTTCTGGTGCTCGTTTTATTTCAAAATGCAGCTCGCAGCAGGACACAGCGGCAACCGAAGCCCTCGCCACTCAATAAACTGTCGTGGATTAGGTAGGGTAGTTTTTGTGAGGACATGGAACACAACGTGCAACGAAATTAACGGCAGATGTTCAAATTTCTTGCATTTTATCCTTGTTTGGCTTTTTTTGGGTTAAACTCAAACAATAGTATCTTTGAGATACGTTTTAAGAGGGGTTACTTTATATATTATATATATATTAATACGTATGAGCTGCGTATATAATATGTAAGTATGTACGAAGTATTTATATGGAAGAGCAACAAAAATAAAAGCCATGAAAAGGAATGAATGATGAAACTTAATACCCATGACTTGAGCAAATATTACGGAAGAAAAACCACGCACTCCAACGAGATCCAAGAAATACTTACCTAAGAACTAACCATCCAACAAACTCCGTGCTTTTGAAATTGTATCGGCCAGACAGCCGCTTGAGCGTATGTGCAGTCGTCTGTCTCTCTGGCTGTCTGTCTGTCTGTCTGTGTTTTTATCCGTGTCTCCTTTTATGCACCGATTTTACATCCGGCTCCAGGAAATAAGAAATCTTGCAACTTCCGGTGCCTATTGAACACATCGCTAAACAGCAATCAAACAAGAGCACTTTGGCGGCTATTCTATGGCTGCATTCATAAACATGTGTATGTACTTGTGAATGATATATGTTTGTGTGCATCTAACAAATACAGCTGCATAAATTAACACTTATTTAAAATGCAACTCATGCCCAAACAAGAACAACAACAGCAAAGGCTTGTGTTGGTACTAAGTTCTTTAAAGCATTTTATGTTAGCAACAGGAACACGTTAACGGCAAACGACCGACGACAACAACTCTTAAGTAGCTGCAGATTGAGTTCAAAGTAAAAAAAGACAACAAAACAGTGAGTGAAGAAGGAAATCACGTTCCTTTATGACAATCCTTTCTTTTTCTTTTCAATATTAAATTAATATTTGGAGGATGTTGTAATCGTTGTATCGTGATAGTTACTAGTTGTTGTTGTTGTTGTTGTCATTGTTGTTAATCGCAGGCATTAGCCACATTGAAAATAGCGGTTTTTACTGATTTAATAATACGGCTTTTAGATTGATTTTAATGTAGTATATTATAATATTGCGTTTGTTGTACAATAGTTATAACTTTTGTTCCTTTGATTTCAAAATAAAATTGCTTACGGATTGACATTTTTGTGGTTTTAGTGTCATCACCAAAGATTACCATAATTAAAACCAACACGGTGGCAACACTGAGTGTCAGTGACTAGGTGTAAAATGTTCACAAATGTACTCCATGTTGACCAGGTGACTCAAAACTGTCCTTGATTTTTAAAAGTTAATGAAATGCGTACATAAATGAGATCAGTAGAATGAGGTTCCAATAGGTTTGTATGGATATAGTATGGAGTAATAAATTCTTATGTATGTTAGATAATCAAGCTAAAGATTTTGTTTTTCTTTCGTCATGGATGATGACAACACCAACATTCATCATAGTGTGAAAAAACTACAACTTCATTTATCATTTTTTCGGCAAAAAATACTAGAATAAATATAAAAACATGATGATCCGTTAAATCAATATATCAGGCGGAGGGTGGTTATGTTTTATTCAAATAATACAGCTTCATCATTTTATAGGAAGATGGTTTTTTTATGCATTTCAGTCATTATAACAATATGATGCTTTTCTCAACCGTATTTGATCTGCATAGCAAATTTATTGAATAATGAGGGTTAAACGCATTTCATTAAATGAGGAACAGCTATTAAATTAGAAACATTTATTTAAGGGAAAGAAACCATATGTTATTCCTATGTTTATATGTTTATAGAGAAAAAAGAAAGAGAAGAACGTCACTCAAGATATTGAGTACGTAACTGAGTATGTCTCTTCAAGTAAATTACAGTTTCTTGATAAGTTGATAATACGGAGATGTGAAATTATTATTATTAATAAATTACTCTGAAATTATATTAAATTCAATCTAAGTTTTAAGTACAATTGTAAGCCAAATTTAAAATTAAATTACAAATGTTCGAATTAAAGTTCAAATTTAAATTCAATTTAAATGAGAAAAATTCTAGAATTAAAATATAACAAAAGTGTTGCTGTTACCCTTTTATAGAGTTTTTTAATACCACAAGAACTTTAATATTTCTTTCCTTGAAAACATATTAATTTGACCTTTTAAACTACACAACTCATTTAACTGACGGAAATGAAACGAAGATGTTCCCTTGCTGTCGAAACTGATTCTTATACTGCGAGGCGGCCTGCCCTCCACACATGTACTTAAGCGTTTCTTTTTAGTGCAAAAACATTCTCAAAAGTCATTAATTTGTCTTCTGTTTAAATGTTCTGGTTAATCTAAAAATAAAAATTGGCAAAACATTACAAGCAGAAATGAGTAACTAAGCACTGAACACTGAGTGCTGCGACGCGCTGCTCTGGTGACGGCGGTGACTGAGGTCAACAGTGCGTTGTACTTTGTACGATTAAAAGAAACATGATGCGCTCTATCAGAGCGTTGGCACAGACACGACGGAGGCGACTTTGTAGGGCTTCGGTGGAGAATACGGTCAACTTGCCACTCGGAATTAGATGACATGGTGTTGCTTAAATAGTGCAACACTAGAAGAAGTGCAATACTCATCCATGCGAGTATATTTTGTTTGGTTAGCGTTTTCGGAAGCACTACAAATAAAAGCTGGACTCAATAACGTTGTAACATGAAATCAATTTTATGTTGCTTGCTTGCTACTTTCTAATGCACGAAATACTCGTAATCTCCAAAATTAAAAAAAAGGAAATGAAAACAACAAAAATTAGCTGTTCACAATTTAAGGTCGAGTTAATGATGTGTTTATTATTAACATAAAAAGAAGAAATCCACTTCAGAGCACGAATACACGGCGGGAGGGGGGATGAATCGTGCAGGACGCGCCTGTGTCTTTAACCACCCTCTTCATAGAGTAAAATACTCTGCTCTGCGTTGGTTTACTATAATTATTACTCTAATGACGAAGCGTATGTAATGCAATCTTATTTTTTTATATGATTTCACTTCAACGCTTCGATAAACAACCAGCGGAAAAAGCGAATTTATACGAAAATAACTTATCTCGTTGTTTCTGGCCGTTGTTGTTGTTGTTGTTGGTGTTTTTGTTAGTTTCTTTGAAGGGGTCGGTCTTCGACAACGTCCCGTAGTTGTGTATTGCTTCAGTGACTTTTATACAATCTTATAAATAAGCATAGAAAAGTATATGATATTTTAAAAAACCCAACGAAGAAGAATTCCGTTGCAGACGGTAATTTTTATGCTCGAGTTAATATACTCAAATAATTAAAAACTAAAGTGAAAAAAGAGATATGAAAAAAGAAGGTGATTATAGTTACGGAAATAGCGAGACGTAATTATTATAAATTATTCTCAATGGTAGAGTAGAGGAAGTATTATTGTTATTACTAGAGTGAAATGAATTTACATTTTAAGAGATTTCATTTTATCTCTATAAGTGAACAATGAGCAAGGACCATCGAACAATGAGTAATGAACTTTTATGTAACTTTATTTTATCTAATAAATGACCAAAAGAATACTGACTTTATTTGTGATTTCAACGTGCTCCGTGGTTTCAACGTTTAAATGTTTCAAGTTTACATAAATCACCGCCTTCTAATTAGCAACTAATTAAATAATACGACGTTGGCGTATTATACACATTGTAGGTTTGTGCAGATGGTTGAAAATGAGGTCACGTGCCATCGCTTGTCTTTCCGATTTATTGAACGAGCGGCGCTTGTCACTTGGACGACCATCGACCTGTGGTGACGTGTGCTGGCTGGCTGGCTGACTTGTAACACTCTACTCCACCATCAACACCACCGCCATCACCATCGAGTGGTAGCAGTGAGTGTGGCAGCTATCAAATTCTCAAAAAAACACAACAACTCCGAAAAAGCTTTTTGAAAACCAGTTAAAATGCTACAACGGAAGTGTGCGAGAAAAACTCTTAAAGAGTTGCGCAAGTTTCGGGTTTCTTTCAAAAGGTTTTTATTGTTTAGAAAGAAAGAGAGATTGTTTAATTATTTACCTTTTATATTTGCTTGGTTGGTTGGTTGTTTGTTCCTTTAATCAAATTGTATATACTATATATAGTGTGTATATCTACATATATTCTTTTTGAAAGTCATTTGTATTTCGCTTCTTCATTGATTTATATATACCACACACACCTTGTAGTCCGTGATCTGAAGACGCATTGACCGAAGGAGTGTAGCCGCTACGTAATGAATGAAATCCCAGCAATTAAGTCACCCACATTATACTATAGTCGCGGTGTTAAAAACCCACCAACAACTAATCAACCTGTTTCAAAATACTACGAGTATCTAATGAATGAAACAACCCACACACACAACGGAAAAAAATACAAAAACCAGCGCCTACATATTCAATAATTTACTAAATTAAAACTTAAAAACAACATTTAAGTGGGTGTAATTATAAAGAACAGGTTGATTGTAACCAAAACTAAATGCAAGAAATAAAACAAGTCTCTAATCTTGTCACTGTGTGCATAATCCGTGTGTTTAATAGAATTGATTTTTAAGATTACTAAAACTAAAAAACAAAAGAAATCTAGAAACAGCAATTTTTAACTTTAGAGTACAATTAAAGAGTATTAAATTTTTGCGAATTTTTAAATAAAATTCAAATCTGATTTACGATCATAAGAGTTCGTTTAAAATAAATGTAACTAATATAACAATATAGAAAGATAATCCTTGATCTGACACATCTACTTAAATATAAATTCAAATTAAAGCAGATCAATTTATTTCAGATAAACTGCAGCAACTACTTGAAACCACAAAAAAAAATTAATCACACTGAAAATTAAGATATTCAACCGTTAAGTTTATAAATTCCCACGCTTCAAAAGATTTTTGCGCCAAAGCAAATACTTGCAGATGTAGCGTACATATGTATGTATGTCTGTATGTATGTACATACAGATGCATACAGACATAACTTGGTAAAACACAAGCAAGCAAATGAAAATTTCCCACGGCTCTAAATTTGTATAGAGACCGAAATCGAAGTATTGGCAACAGCAGCACAAACAGCAACAGCAACAACAACAGCAACAAGAACAGCAACAACAGCGACAATCACAGCAACAACCACAGCAGCAGCAACAACAGCATCAGCAGCAAGTTAAAAAGAAATAAAAACCTTATCCAAACAGAGGAAACCTGTAACAACTTGGCTAATGCAATGAGTAACAATGTCGGCAATCAACAACAACAAATAAAACAAGAACAATGACATGAGCTTGTTTACTGGTACTAAAATGCTACTAAATCTTGAACCTCTTAAAAATTGGTATAAATTTAGGCTAGTCCATCGGCTGGTTTCTTTTTAAAATTTTATATTTGAAAATTTAATTCAACATTTTTTAAATCTCTATTTTTCTAAAGAAAAGCGATTTTGGGAAGAAACCAGCCGATGGCCCACCCTATATACTAAAGAAAGTGTTATAAATTCAAATTAAAATAAACTTAAAACTGAATAATAATTATTAAATGATGATTTATTATATATTTAAGCATCTGAATGATATACAATGCATCATCTGTAATTTTTGTTTTCTATTTTTAATGTTTTAATAATCGTTATATTCCAAATATTCAAAAATAGAAGCAACATTGTCGGTAATCATAAAAAAAGGTGAAAACACGGTGTACTTTTGAAGAAAAAAAACAAAACAGGTAACGAAAGAATTTCAACGCTTTTATGCTACACTTCATGGTGTTGGTAAAAATAAAGCAGCTGCTGACGCTGTGGCGTTGGCTGCTGCTTTACTCGATGATGCCTGCCAATTATTCGTTGGGAGTTGAAAACGAAAAAAACCCATTTTTCAATTTTTCATGCATGCTTTCGGTGCTCCAGAGTCTCTCAGAGGTCACTTATCTCTCAAGGCAAGGCAAGGTAAGATAATAGTAAAGATGATTCCTTTTAAATTGCTTCAAAATATAAGAAAACGACGTACATGTGTACATACATGGGTATATATTTGAGAAATTACCAAAGATATAAATAGACGCTTTTCTTTCTCGTTTTGTAATTATAAAATATGTTCCAAACAGTGTTTGGAATCATTATTAATCATGTTTCATTAATCACAATTTCATTATATTTTAATATATAGTACATAGGGTATATGGTATGTACATACGTTGTAGATACACTGTATATAGGTACATACATATATGCAATTGTATTTTATCTAATTTCCTCGAGTCAATTTAATTAAAACGTAACATCGAAACAAAAGAAAGGCAACACTAAAGATAAAAGAGTTCCGATTAAAGAAGAAATCGTTTGTTAAATAAATAAAAATAAAACCATAAATAATATATTCATATCTAGAATCACGCATCGTGATAATCCGTCGACTGTATTAATTATTACAATCATAATATTAATTATAATAATTATAATAATTATAATAATCATAATAATGATAATGATAGTACGTTATGTCATAATAATAATGAATAATAGTTTCTTCTAATTTCGTATAAACTGTTTCTTTAACTACTCAAAATTTACGAGTTCCTACTGGTTATAATTTTCCATTTCATTTTAGTAATAATCTAACTGAAGCATCAAAAGAAACCGCCAAATTTAGACAACCCTCATTGTCATTATCATCATCATCATCATCATTTAGGTGAAACAATTAAATCAGATAAGATTAAAAATAAGCCAGATGGCTTTTAATAAAATTCAGTCAACAGACTGAAATATTGTTAATGAATATTTATGTGTTATGAATGAGTGAATGAATTAAGGTATTATTAACATATAAATTAAGTTAAATCCAAACAAAACAAAGTTTCGATAAGAACATTTAAGAATAACGCAAAAAAGCTTCAAGTTTTTTATATAAAATGAATGTGCGAAAGTGCGATAAGAAACGGAGATAAGAAAAGGAAGAAATAGAAACAAATAAACAGAATAGTTAAAAACTATTTTTCTGCAATTTTTGTTGTTGCTGTTGATTTAAGTTTTTAGCGATGACGCATCGCAAAAGACATAGAAAAAATGTGTAACAATTCGTATAACAAATAAACAGTAAATTGAAATGATTCTTTGCATTTTTAATGTTTCGCACGAATACGTTTACGTAAAAGCTCCACATTCATAGATAAATACATCTTTTTATTCTCTCGAATGGTTTAGAAGTAAACCGTGAGAAGGTTTTCTTTTTACCTTGTAAAGAAAACAAAAAGGAATTAATTTGTTATGATCTGTTATATTGTTGTTGTGGGCTATTTTGTTATTGTTATTGCAGTTGCCTTTGTTTTTGTTATTTCTGTTGTTGGTGTTTTTATACATACACTTCCATTTACAACGTAGATACGATGGTAAAGAAAGATGCAACAACAACAACAACAAGAACAGCATGAGCCTAACACAAAAAGCTGTGGAAAAGCATTTCGAGGAAGCGAATGGAAGAAAAAGCACAACAAAAACATTAGCTGCACCCCGCGCAACAGCGTTGCCTTTCATTGATATTGATATGGGATGCGTTCCTTACTTTACGTTGCATTGAAACGTAAGCTTATCTTGTGTATCTCACGTAGAAGCAGTTGACGTGAGCCCAACAACTACTCGTACAACAACAATCATGAAAAGACGACCACAACAAATACTAAATCAAGTCAATTCAACAAAATAGAAAAAAAAGAAGATAAAATATCTTCTCGATGAACAACAGTGTTGCGCATAAATCGTATTAAAGGTACAACAAAAATGTAGCCATACCATAGAAAAAAGTATATAATTATTTTCGGCCCGTTTATGATTTCTTAAACATATCCCACAATTTTTGAAAAGCAATGGAGGAACAATTTTTAACTCAATACCAATTTTCTTCAATACCAAGAATTCGAAAGAAAAATTTTTAAACATAATAAATTCCCCAAAAAAAAGGTCAACAAGTTCAATGAATAACATAAAACTTATACATGTAAACACGTTATAGTATATTACATACATACATACGTATGAATGTATAAACATCAAAACAAAGCTACGTAAAAATCAGAATAATGCACAAACTCATCGTGCCGTGGACCATCATTGTAAGTAACTGTTTTATGCAAGCTGCTGAAATTAACTTCGATGTTCTGCTTCTCAAAGCCCAAACTTTGTTCCCACTATTTTTGCGCGCGCTTGCTTTAAGTTGTGGATTTGGATCTGGATTTGTTCAATTGCACGAATGAATGAAATATCAGCCAACAGGTTTTTAAGTACGTACATAGTCATCAATTGCAAGGGAAAAAATTGTTTCCCAGCCACAAAGTTAGCTCGACGAAAGCGCCAGGTACATAGCGTAACTGAAGACAACAACAACAATAGTAACAACAACAACAACACAAGACAGCTGGATGATTGTGAAGCTGGCTGATTGGCTGGTTGACCGTACATCGGATCGGATCGGGTGTATTACATTCATCCTCAGCACGTCTCTCCGAATACCGACGAAGAGCATCGAAGTCCATTGCACATCCACGGAGAATCGTTTTGTTTTTACTTATATTAGTTTATATGTATGTACAATTGAGAGAATCGATCATGTTATTGTCCTTTTAATGTGAAAGTTTTTTATTTACGTATATGAATGACTGACTATTCGACTAATTGATTCACGAGATCGCGGGAACAACACTTTGTTGTGTTAGCATTAATTCTTTATACATATAAAAAAAACGGTGAGAAGGAGGAAATCGGAAATCCCGTACGTGTGAAACTTTATAATTATTTATTATACCGGAAGGTTGTTGCATGCACTTCATAGCAATAACGGGTTGTTTGGTGGAGGGGTTCTGTTAGCAAGTGTAGGTAGGAACTCTCAACAAAGTCGCATAATTAGAAGTAATAAAGATATACAAGTAATTTATAAGTATACAACGGTATTCATAATTGTATAACGACTTAATTAAACGGGTTTGGCTCTTTTAGTTTAGCTTTATTTTAATTAATAAATTAATTTTTCTTAATATTATGTTTTAATATTTATACAACAATCACATTTATAGACACCATTAATATAGAATAGCTCTTGAGGTCAAATATTTCTGTTAATATGTTAAATGTTATGTTAATATGTTTGTATTATGTTAAATGTTATGTTAAATCGTTTAAATACTTTAGAATTCTTATTATTACATAAAATTGTTATGGAACACGAAATTTTCAACCATATCCCACAATAGATCTTGAACAATAGATTTACAACATCATATTATAAAAGATCTGACCTGATATCTTTCTGAAAATGCCATTCTAAGGATTGCTTCAGTTCTACTTAAGTAAAAATTACGTTCTACTTACCTATGTACGAGTATGTTATAAAATTCAAGGGTTGAAGTGTTCATGGGTGAATTCGAAAACAAGTTTCGTCTCTATTATCCAGGATGGTTTAAAGGATGTTTGTGAATTTTTTGGAAGCAAAGTAAAGTCGTACTTTATTTGAAAATTCAATCGATTAGAGAAAAACTTTAAAGGATAGAACTACGTTATAAAAAGATTGTTTATGAAAACTTATTTGGGGAAGTCGACCATATGATTCTATAATGCTAATTTATTCGTATATTTATTCGTTTCTACAAAACTATAACAGTTTTTTAGGATAATTTATTTAGAAGCCGAAGTTATTCAACATCATATCGTATATAAAATAACAAATTCCATAAAAAAAATGTTTATTTCTTTGAAAAGTAAATTTCTTAGTTCTTTGAATTAACTAATTAATTTAAAAGTATTTTATTTAAATGAAAGTAAATAATTCCAAAGGAAACCAAACGATGCCCAACCCTATATAAAGATTTTTTGAAACATTTTAAAGATATTTGATGACTATAGTAAAATTTTATGAATTTGTTTTGTATTTTCCACAAGTTCAAGTTCCAATTTAATGAAGTTACAGATCTGAATTAAATTGCTATCACTAGCAACATATGTCACTGTATATTGAAGACATCACTGATAACTGAATAAAAGTTTTAAATTAAAATTTAATATATTCATTGATCAATTGATCAATATTAAATTGATTGCTAAAGGGTTCAAGATTCTGTTTAAGTTTTTTATTGGTAAA
The DNA here is from genome assembly GCA_943737955.2 of Myopa tessellatipennis. Taxonomy (NCBI): domain Eukaryota; kingdom Metazoa; phylum Arthropoda; class Insecta; order Diptera; family Conopidae; genus Myopa; species Myopa tessellatipennis. Next base: position 42,737,458 of record OX031314.1, read on the forward strand.
GTTTGTGATTTATCTTTGTATATGTACATGGAACATATACTTGTATATGTACATGGAACATATACTTGTATATGTACATGGAACATATACTTGTATATGTATGGATATGCAACATTGTGAATAAATGAATTTATTTTTCATCTCATGTATAATATGTAGAACCGTTACATCCCGAATTATTTTCTGTGTAGCATTCAATGAAGCATTAAAAATTAAATATACATACATTACTACAATTACGTATTCATATTTATATTATTTACTAACCTAATCCGAAGCGTTTCTTGATCTTTTTCAAAATATGCATCTTCTTCTTTTGGTTGGACATTTTATCCTTTGGACTCTCCATCACTACAACGTGTCCACCCGTATTTTGAGGCATGTAACCGATAGGAATTTCTGATAGACCCATTTTTGTGTGTGAGTGTGTGTTTTATTTTTGGTACTTTTGCTAGCTATCTACTATATTACAATAGTTAATCTATAATAAGATAAACTTTTTGCGAATGCAAAACTTTATGTGACTGCATTCAATCAGTCGGCACTTTAACTAGTTTTTAAAGAAATAGTTTTGTTAAATTAATACATTTTGTTGCGCTTTATTATGTATGAATGTGTATGTGCGTGAATTTATGATTCACAACAAATTGTTTTTAATCCGATTTTATTTGAAATTTAACCCTTAGAAACACACTCGAAAGCAACCAAACCGTACTTCTGATTACTTCGAGTTGCTGAAGACCGACGACAGCGACGACAATGACGGCGAAGACGATCTTAACAGTTCGGCATAAAAGTTTTAACTAAACCTTGTGAGCTCGATGTTTCAGGCAAACACTCAGGCTGTTTGCCGTGTGCATGCCTGTGTGCGTGTTTGATTGTGTACGTTCTTGTTTGTAGTACATACATTGATACGAGGAAGTATCCGAGAGGAAGAGAAAAGAACGGGTGGTGGTGGTGAATGTCTGTTTATATGTCTGTCCATTTGTCTGTGTGTCTGTCTCACCCGCTAGCTGGCTGGAAACAAGAAAAGCCAAGTCAAAGGCAGCAGAGCCTCCAAGAGCCTTTGTGTAGTTCTGTGCTGTGGAGTAAAAATCGTCTGCGTAACCGTAGACCGACAAGCTTCAGGTAGTTCAAATTTTAGGTACTACTACTACAACAACAACTACTATTCATGGTATGCATTTTGATTACTCTGCTCGGCTTTAATTTTGGCAGCACCAGCAGCTGTTTGTTATCATTATTTCTCCCTCATTCTTCTTGTATACTATAGAGCAGAGATAATGAGATAGGACACTTCGAATTCGCTGCTTCAAAAATCGGTTTGACGTCTATTTTTTATGAGCTGTTGAATTCATGTACACTATATGTGAGAGCTACCATATTGTTGTTCTTGTTTTCTGTCTTTCAGTATGTTGAAAAAATCAGCTGTTTCATGTTTCACCACGGATTGGTTTAGTTATGAAATCGGCTTGGCTAGACGCAGTATCATTTAAACGGTTTCACTACTGTTATGTCGATACCATCGGCGGCTACACACTGTGGTTTCTCATTTGATTTCACAAGTCGTAAACACGTGATGCCAAAGTTTGTGTGAAATTGACTGAATATCCAAATGTTGGCCAGAGTGAGAGAAAATATGAACACGCGTTCGGCAAACTATGTTGTTCTTCTTTCGTTTGACAACTGCTTTCTTGTGTGCGTGCAAAGAAACTGAGAAGCAGGGTCTATTTTCAAAAATTCTCTACACTCGATACTAGAGTATGGACTTTTCTCTTTCTTCCTCATCTCTCTCTCAAACGAACTGAATGAAACCGTTTCACAAGATACTGCGTATAGCCAAGGCCATTGGCTTTTAAAATATAAATTTCACCATATATAAACAAAGGTGGTGAAGTTTCCCAAACCTAAAATGGTAGGTGCGAACGGATGCTTGACCCCCCAAGTGCATCAAAGATGTATGACAATACTTCATTTGCAAAAATATTAGAGAAGAAACGAAAAAATATAAATGCGACCATTCTGGATTTATTAATCGTAATTTTTTTTGGCAATAGGCGAACAACTTCGTATTTGCAACAAAACATCAGCACGGCGACTACTTTATACCAAAGTAAAAATGAGAAATAAACAACCAATACTTGGTAAAATATGGAAGCATATATTAATTACCATTATACGGAACGGGGAGTTATGTTTTATATATATTTTACACATATAAAAAGGATAATATTTTTATTTATTTGTTTTGACGTTTCATAAACGAACCCCTGAAAAACAGATATTGCATGCGTTCATGCGATCAATTTATTTTCGGCGAAGTACAAGTTTTTTGCAGCGAAGTACAAGTTTTTCACAGCGAAGTACAAGTTTTTTGCACAAAATCACAATTTTTTATCGTAGTGTTAGTGAAAATGTCATTGTGTTTTGCGACGAATTTGAAGTGTCCTATCTCATTATCTCTGCTATAGAGTCTGATGTTTCTTAAACATTTTCAGGTTTATTAGATTTTTTACTTTGTTGTTGTTTTTATCATTCTGGTTTCTCTCAGTTGTTGTCGGTTCTCCTTCTTCGCTCAATCTTCGCTGCCGGCGGCTGGTTCGTGACCGCAGTTTGGACTCTAATCAAGGAACAAGGAGAGGAGACCAACAGCCCCAGCGATTTGAGTGAATTGAGCAGCGCCTTTTGGCCTTTTCTTATTCTCTACGCGCGCTTCTCATGCATTTAAAGCTACTGACTTAAAACTAACTACCTTAGGTTATCATTAATGTTAATGTTAATGGCCCATATCAGATTAGGCCAGTGAGCCGGGCCTCACCTGCGCTGATTGGTAGATTCGGGGCTTGTGACGTGGGCCCAGCAATCAGCTTGAATGATACCGACCTCAAGAACCTATTGTGACATGGACTAATAACCAGCCCATTGTTGTTATTTCTGTACTCATGCCGAAAACTATGCCGATATTAAAATTGTATTTATGAGTTAGTGACTGAAAACCAAGCAAAAATTGCTTTAAAAATATTGAACATGAGATTGAAAAATCAAAAATCAATTTTCCGATTCTATTCTAAATTTTATTCCTGAAAAGTTCAAAAAAATCACTATGATTAAGAATTATTTTTATTTCAGGAAATATACATACATAATTATATACAGAACGGGTTTCGAATTTCGGGACTGGTTTCTTTTGGACGAAAATAGTTAATTTAGAAATAATGAAATAATTACTTTTAATTTAATTAATTGCGTTTGAAAAACAAACCAGCCGATGGTCCAGCTTCTACTTAGTTTTCATTCTGATTCCCCGACAGAGTTTCGAGAACAAAAACCAGATTTCGGAATAGTTTTTGTTTCTTTTCACAATAATTATCAATAATATCTCATTACGGTAATATCGTTTTACATGAATCGAAAAATAACGGATTCGTCTCACTTTCTGCATCAACATCTGTTAACTAATCATGTCATTTGAAAAACTACTTATTTTTTCGCTTGAAAGAAGTATTACGATCGCACATCTAGTAGAAGGCTTTCTGCACTGCTACTTTTCAAACACTGTATTGCAGTAGAGTACCATAAAGTTAGAGCAAGTAGAGTTTGTATTAAAACAAAAACAAATAAACCAAAATAAACACGAGTATATCGTTGTTTGTATCGGAGAAACCCAACGAAGAGAAAGAAGGCTGCAACAATGCGGCAGATGTTTCATAGGTGGGAGTGTGTTAAATGTGCACACTTTGTTTGTACGAGTAGTTCTTCTTCGATTCCATATACTTGAATAAATGATATCAATACACAAACAACACAAATAAATAAATGAAACTATAAAATACATAGATAGACTCGTACTAAACTTCCCTTAGGTTTTAGCAATGATTGTACGAGTGCGTATGTATTGCAAATCATTAGGATTTAGAAAGGAATCCTCAGGGGAGATCAGAAGAGAGTTTTTAAAGACGATGAAGAATTTACGCCCTTTACAGAAATAGACAAAGTCTTTTTCTTTAATTTTTTATTAAAAACAAATATAAATAAAATAAAAAATTTTCAGAAGTCAAGATCTTCATCTTCGAACAAATATGATCTGGATTTTTCACCTGTATCTGTTTCAATAATTTTTTTAATGAACTACAGAAAAGAAAACTACAGAAAAGCGAAGAGATTATTTTAATAGCTGCTGTACATTCGTCAATAAACTTTATCAATAAGTAATTCTGTAGTTCCTATAAAGTATATAGAGGAAAATTGAGGAATCTCTAACGATTTGAAATCCTCACCGATTTATATTCAGTAAGAATATTACTCTTTCTTACTCATTCTGTAAGTCCTGGAAATCATGTTGGAAAAGGATTTTATAAATTTTCAAAATTTCACAGCTGTTCACATTTTCGCGCGCCCTCAATGAACACTTTATCATTGATTTTGATATAGCCATTAATGTTAGATTAGTATAGTACATTATGTTTTCCAAGATGAATGCTGGATTTGCTACATAGACTTACATATGTAAAGAGTAAAGTACTTTAACAACTACTAACGCAACTGAAGGGTTTAATTTGTATAAAATATTCCCAACTTAATATTGTATCTTTATATAAAGAAGTATTTCGAATATCATGATTTAAAGAAGCTTAAAAGTATTGCAAATTTTCAGAGACTCCAGAGAGTAGTCTCTGAATATAAAATATAGAATCTGAATAAAATTTTGAGTGAGGAAATGATTCCATGTGGTCCAATATTTGCGAGCATCATTCATACATGCATCAAAAGTGATTGTCGGGTGATAACCGTGAAAAAAAAACACCAAAAGCCATCTTTACGGTAATGTTTGCTATGTTTGGAATAAGAAAATATTTACTTAATATCAAGTTATGTACATATGTATGTATAACCTTTTATAATTTATAATGGAAGGTACATAAATATTATAGATCTTGCTAATGGAATCATATATAGCGAAAGCTGTTATTGACGAGTGTAAAAGGTGCAGAAGCTGACCAAGTCTTCTCTTCTTTTTTTTATTTTTTTATCGTCTTTTAATCAGTAGCAAACCCGACGAATACAGGCACTCGCACACTCATACACATGCAGTCCTTGCATCCTTGCGATTTGATGCTCAAACTTAAAGCAGCCTGTTTTAAAATAATAAAGAAAATTTACACCTGGAATTTGCAAATATGTACATGCATTTAATGACCCAGCAGATGGATAGGGGTAAAAATGCCATCAGAACTTGAAAGACATGCAAACGAATTGCGAATTGCAAAGAGCGTGAATTCATACTCATTTTTTCTTGTCACTCATTGGCTTTTATTTGGATCGGCTTTTATATTAATAAGACCAGCTGGTGGGAGATGCTGCTGCTGCTCCTTCAATATATGAATTTTTATATATTAACACAATATATAAATAATACATATGCGAAAGAACAAAAACAGTATATTTAAAGGATCTATAAAAGAGTTTATATAGAAAATACTGAACAATTATAATATTGTAGTTATTATTTAAGTATTTCTTTTCAATTTACAAAATAATTAAAACTATTGATAGAGCAATAAACACAAACATACTGACCAGCCAAATTTCGAGTGAATATCAATTTTTTACTCTGCATTCTGCAGAAGACTAAATGCAGTGGGAAATATTTTCACATGAATCTGATATATCTATCTATCTATTTATCATATATGTATCTCATACATATATCTATCCATGTTCTCTAGCAAATTCGAATGAACTGTTCTTATTACCGTATTGTGATCAACGCCGTTTAAACAACATTTGGACTTATTTTTAGAGTGTTGTACAATCCGTACATTTGTGAATATTACATAAACGCGAGGAGCATTCTTAAAGGTACTTCACCCTAAAAAATACGCAGGTACCTGTTTCAATGTCCCCATGAAATAAAAAATCATGCACCATGAAAAAACCTGATAAAAAAACGAAATAATAACTATTTCTTGTAAAAAAAATGTGTCTATTATAAATGACTTTTATTTATAGAAAATTTCCAAAAATTGGAGTCCAAAAGATGTTCAACCGCATCATCATTCGAAAACCCTGATGGAAAACCCAATAAGTAAGAACAGTATTTTTTTTCTTTTCAACCCACAGGTCAACATTTTACTCTAAAGGTGTGTCATAAATTGTACCGCCGAATTTACTGTTGGTTCGTCATCCTTGTGCAGGTAAACAGGAAGAAAGAAATCCTGCAAACCCAACTACAGTATGCAAGGCCAACCGACCCGGGACATGTGTTTTTCTCTCGTGTCTTTCTCCTGGTTATTTTATTTTTTGCTGTATACCTCTACTTATACTTATATGAAAGCCAAAGACATTATTTCTTTGGGTTTTCTGTTCCTAACATCACTCTGCATGCATGCATTCGTTAGAGCAGCAAATGGAAATACATATGTAGTTATTTTTAAAGGAAGCAAGGAAATATGTTAGCTCATAAACTTGAATCTGGGATTTCTAGAAATAATACAAATACTATATACTTTTTCAAGTTATATTTACATTTGTAGCAGCATGCAACTTAGGTATATATGTACATATGTATATACACATACATACATATCAAGAGGAAACCGTGTCGATTCGTATCGTTAGATTTGATCGTGTACAACTGGTGTGCATTTGTCAGGGGGAATTTTGAAATCCCTTAAATGATGACAATATGTTGAGTTTCATGGTCAGGTACAGGATATGATAACACTAAAATCATCCTTTTGAATATTGATGTATGCTTATTTTTAAAATTATACACTAATGTATTCGAACACAAGTATAAAATATAGATATGCCTTATGTTCACATTTTAGACGATATTTTTAATTTGAAAAACTAATTTAATATCTCTCCAAAACAGATGGGCAGCTCTTCAGAGCTTCAAGATAATTCCAATAAAACTAAATATATAACGAATGAAATGAATTAATTAATGAAGAAATAAACATAAAGGCTATGCCAATACATTTTACTTGTGGTAAAATTTCATTTTGTTTTAATTTTCAAAATCGTCTGCATAAGCAAAACAATTAAATATAAAACATGAATAGAAGAATATCAAATAAATATTATTCTTTGCTAGAATCGACTTTAATATAGGAACCGACTCCAACGTCCAATATGCAGGAGGGAAAAATAATAAATGCTATGTATTTTCACATTACATCTGCATTCACTTTTAGGATCCATGAGCTTCGGTTCAGCTAGAAATAAATTCTGGTCTGCCATTAAAATGCTCCGACTCATTCAAATACTTTGACAGCTAAAAATGCCCAATCGAGAACACCTGTTCCAAAATCGTTCATGGGCAACAATGGCGGTCAACAAAGGAGAATTTTAGGATGATCCAAGATAACCAGAAGCTCAAGCAACGATTAGGAGAGTCTTGAGACGAGAGCATTATTTTTCATTCTGAAACAAGTATTTTTATCATCTGAAAAAAGGATTTTTCTCATTTTACATTTAAATCATCATGAAACAAGTATTTTTTATTTCATTATGAAACAAGAATTTCTTTATTTATATATGAAACAAAAGCTAGTATTATAAATATCATTTGCCAGAATAGTTTTTAAAATACCGAAAAATAATGATAATTTCAAAAAATGCCTTCGGTAATGAACAATCTTCTAAAGGTAAATAATACAGAATAATTTGTCTGATCAGAAACACATTGCAACCGGAAATGCTCAAGTGCATTGACTTTAAGCTGCTCCCAATTAATTCCACATGTTCTCTCATTACTTCATTTATTTGTTTTTTTTATATTATTTCGTTTATAATTTTAGCGAAAAGAAGAGCATAACTATTACCTATATAATAATTTGCACAACTATTAAATAATAGTAACAATTTTTAGAAACTTACCGATTTTCCCAGCCGAATTTCCCATACGTCGAATTTGTTATGGCTCACGTACTTAGAAATAAAACATTATTTATGTATGTTTTTCAGGACGTGCACTGCTAAAAAATAAAGCAATCACTCAGTCTATATTTAATATAAACTACATAAAAATTGCACTTAAAATTGTACACCGAAATCCGAAACTAAAAAAAATTCGCTGTTTTTTGACATTTTCAAAATAGCAGTGTTTAGCTTGAAATCCAATCCCAATGAATGAGGATGGGTTTAATAAATGAAAACACCATATACTACGATTAGTTATGAATAAATTTTGTCTAAAGATGTTTTATGTTGACACCGTAACGGAAACGCACCGTTACGTTGTTGTTTCTTCTCACGATAAAGCACTCATCAACACAATAAAATTTTTTATCGCTATTGTCTGGTTTCCGAGTTATAGCTCCTTGAAGTTTGAAAAGTTCAGGGCTATATTCGAAACTAAATGAGGTAACTACATGTTATGCTTATCGTTGGAGAGGTATTAAAATGATTTTTCATTGAAAGTTTAGCTGGGTTTTTTTAATAAACTGCGTACATCTTGGCCATAAGATTGACAGTTAACTAGGTTTTACGCCGATCTCTATCTACGTTGTATGGAAATTTTTATATTTACCTCTTTTTTAAATGAAGCCAATTTCACGATTTAATAAACGGCTTCATAAACGTAGAAAAATTAATCCAAACGCAATTTTGTATGGAGACCTACAAATTTCATTAATAACTCGATTAATATTACGCTACGTTAGAAATATTATGCAATGAGATTTGAGTTTAGCGTAATATTATGCAATAAGATTTGAGTTTAGCGAAATTTCCCTCGTTCCCTGAACTGGATGTTCAATTCATTAAAAAAACGAACCTTTCATTTCGTTCGAAAAACGTTTACTTTACAAATCAAAAATATATTTTAGATTTAATTACTCCAGACGTATCTAAGGGATGGTCCAACTGTTAACTTTTATTCAATTCGTAACGTCATTTGGGAAGCATTTGAACTGCAATTTGTTATCTGTCAGTTATTTACATAGATATCTTTCCTCTTTATTCTTCCTGTATAAAATGTATAGGATGAAGCTTGATAACTATACATCACTTTTCACTGTACTGCCTTAGCGACCGTGCTGTATAAATGACATATGTTTATTGTTTTAATAATAGAATTCGTGGCTATGACAGCCGCAGTCTGGCAAATTAGGTTTTGATTGTAAAATTAATTACAACGTGAAAATAAACAAAAACTCAGTTTTAAACGAAAGCGGTAATATTAAAAAATAAAATACAACAATGGCGGATCCTTTGAGTTTACTGCGGCAGTATAATATAAGCAAAAAGGTTATAATCGAGCGCGATAACCAGATCATTTTCGGGGAATTTTCTTGGCCAAAAAATGTTAAGACAAATTACCTTAAATACGGGTGTGTTTTGCAAGACCGAAGTTTAACAATACATTTACAATTTAATTATAAATTCCTTTTTCATGTAGTTCCGGCAAAAAAGGTGGTCCCCGTGAGTACTACACGTTGGAGTGTCTGCTGTATTTGCTAAAGAATGTGCTATTACAACATTCGGTGTATGTTCGACAGTGTGCTGTAAGTAGAAATCGTTAATAGTCTTTACTTGGACGCATTTATATATGGGAATTGAATTTTGTTGAAGGCTGAAGATATACCCGCAGTAAACAGACCAGATCGGAAAGAACTCTTGGCATATCTTAATGGCGAGTCCACCACCTGTGCCAGCATTGATAAAAGTGCTCCATTGGAAATTCCCACACAGGTGAAACGCCCGCTGGACATTGATGGTTCCGCAGCAGATATGATCAACAAAAAGGCGCGTTTTGATTCAGATACGCAAGTTCAAAAGGTGCGCGAACAACTGGCTGCTCGATGGGATGTCAATAAGAAGGAAGTTTCTGTAAATATAGACAATATAAAATCGCTTTCCGAAACGATGTCTGTTGAAAAAATTGCCGCTATCAAAGCGAAGCGTTTAGCCAACAAACGTACGACGATTAAACGAACGGATAATGAGGAGGCGGCGATGGGCACAGATCTGCGCGCTATACTCGACTTTGACGTGGACTCGACCAAAGACATTATTAGCAGAGAGCGCCAGTGGCGCACACGCACTACTATACTCCAAAGTACGGGCAAGTTATTTGCCAAGAACATTTTAGCCATTCTACTGGGCATTAAAGCTCGCGAAGAGGGTCGCCATCGTCCGGCACCTCAGAATATTATAAAGTTACCAGAACCGGCCAGAATTGTAAAACCACAACCGCAGCTTACACAATACAATCGTTACGATCAGGAACGGTTTAATCGACAAAAAGAGGGTGAGTGTTGTATGTGAGGTAATCATTGATATTAAACAGTTTAATTTAAACCTCATTAAAATACATTAAAAATATCCATGGCTGGTAACCATTCTAACAGGAAATTCGTACTATCATCGTTCTTATTTATATTTAATTTTATGCATATTTGCAGAGACGGAGGGCTTTAAAATCGATACTATGGGTACATACCATGGCATGACACTTAAATCGGTGACAGAGGGCTCATTGGCACAGCGTAAAGCACATATGGGACCTCAAATAGGTAAGGTTAAAACAGCAAACCGTTGGCATCGAATACCTTCTATCAACAGTTTTATTTATCATTAATAGGTCGTCCAAAGGACCTGCTGCCCAACAATCAGTCACGTCAAGTATCACAGAATGCACAAAAACGCATTTCACGTACACCTATCGTCATCATACCATCCGCTAACACCAGTCTAATAACTATGTACAATGCCAAGGACCTTCTCCAAGACTTGAAGTTCATATCGACCGAGGAAAAGAAACGTCAAGGTTGCTCGCGCGATAACGAAGTACTCTTGCAGCGCAAGCGAAATAATATGACTGTGCCATATCGTATAATCGACAATCCACAAAAACTTTCGGCACAGGACTGGACGCGCGTCGTAGCTGTGTTTGTGATGGGTCCAGCTTGGCAGTTCAAAGGTTGGCCCTGGGACAGCAATCCCGTAGAAATATTCTCGAAGAGTAAGGAACCGAATTTAACACGTTTAGTAGAAACAAATATTTAACATTAAACTACTATTTCCAGTTTGTGCATTTCATTTGCGCTTCAGCGAACTAAAATTGGATTCAAATGTTGCTAAATGGTCCGTAACATTGCTGAACCTCTCACAAAATAAGCGACATTTGGATCGCGCAGTACTTATGACGTTTTGGGAAACACTTGACAAGTAATTACTGAATCTTTCAAATTAATTATTAGCGTTTTCATTGATTTTCAAAACAATTCTTCTTCAGGTACATGTTGAAAAACAAACCAGAGCTACGATTCTAAGAAATCCCTCATTCATGTGGCTCATTAAGTTTCTCAGCTACCAGTTTCACTCGTTTGGAGTAAAATATTGTATGCTGTTGTGCGAAAATATAATTATTTTCGCTTTCTTCAAACGTATATCTTTATGTAGTTAACAAATATAACAAAATATTTTCTTTCCGTTAAAGCATTTCAGCTTAAAACTGCTTCGTTTCTAGAGATTTTATTTTTTTCATCATTTGTAGATTTTAATTTTTGATAATACTTCTTGCTATAACTACTTACCATTAAGCTTGCAATCCGAAAGTATAAAAATGATAAAAACAAAAAATATCTCATCGCAATATAAATTTTTGTAAAAAGAAAATTAAATTTGGTGGTTCTCTATTAATGCGGAAATGCTTAAAACATAAACAATATATAAATATATGTGTTTAAAATAAATGTTTAATATATATTTTCTTGGTTGTTAGTATAGCAGAAGAAAAATATATTCTATATTTTATAGAGAAAAAATATATATATTATCATAGGATGTACAAGAAAAAGGTAACATAACAGGTATAAATTTGTAGAAAGTAACTTGAATTTTTCGTTTGACGAATTTTGGATTTAAACGGCGCCAATTTGCAATATTGGCAAAAACAATTTCAATGCTTTTTCGATCACCTGCATGGCTTGACACATCTCTGCAAATAAAGCGTTAATCTGCGGCTTTGCATCGTCGTGCTGTGTATTTAAAGTTGCCGCAAAACGATTTGCCACACCCTTCAAGTGTAGCGTAAATTGCTTGCACAGCTGCACTATGCTATCAACTTCGTTGGCGGTGCTGTGATGTTCCTTTACTAAAAGCAACTCGGCAATTTTATGCAGCTTATTCATTTCTAACGCGCATGCTTTGGCAAGTGTTGAAACACCTTCCGCATACGTTTCCTGCACGACGTCATTACAATCGGCTGCATTATTAATTAAATGTGCATTAATACAGGTCAAAGCATCTGCCCAATTTCTAAAATTTAAATTCGTTTGATTACAATCAAACCACAAAAGGTGTATGTAAATAAGTGGAATATGTAAAAATTACTTTTTAAGATCATCGAAATTGATTTGGATTTCTGCATCTTCAACTGCAGCCATTAGGTTATCGTTCAACTGATTTTCATCATAATTGCCATCACTTTCGCCCTCCAAATCCTCGAATTCCATCAGCTCTTTAACTTCGTTAATCGTTTCTTGTAATTCTGCCAACGCCATTCCGCTGACAGCCAACAATAAAGATTTTAACTTTATTTCTGATTCGGTGGACAGAATTTCTAAAGCTTCCAAGTGAACAAGACCGCAATTATTTTCAAACAAAATATCAAATCGCAACTGTTCTTTGGATTTTTCTAATTTAAGCTCCTTCATGGTATTTTCCAAATGATCGGATTCCTGCTTAGCTTCTTTTAGAATCTAAAAAATAAAAAATTGTTAATACCAGCACTTAGATTAATATTCATGTAATGTTTTCTATTGATAGATATTGATTCACTTTCTCACCTCACTTAAATTTGGTCTATCGGTTTCGAGTCCCAACATTTTTCGCTTGTTTACCAGTAGCGGATCATTTTCCTGCAGAATATTCATTGTTTTTTTGCCAATTCCCTCCAAAGTATCCAGCCCCGTATTAATCACCTTCGAGCCCAGCGTCGTTACCCCGCTTACAATATTGAGACCGAATGCGGGAGCTGACGAATGATGTTCACCTTGTGTCTTGTCTTGAGTCTCCCTGGACTTTTTAAGTGTTCGACTTTCCTCATCTTTTTGCTGTTCGGCGGCATTAAGACGTGCCAAATCTTCCGGATCAGGAACTCCAATTGCATTCGTGAGGCCCTGACTTACAGTTGATGTGATACTGCCCAACCCTTCGGATGCTGTGGAAAAAACGGAGGAAACAACGCCTCCCCACGGCTTCCAAACACTACCCCAAGATTTGTGTTCCGGCGGCTGCACATCGGCTTCTGCATGATTGTGGTGATTTTTAATGTTGGAATTTGTCGCTTCAAAGCTGCAGTTTAAATTTTCAGATGGAATCTTTTCTTGGGTTGTGGTTTTCGTCTCAACAGCTCCAATTTCTAATTGTTTGTCGCAATCTGTGATCTCATCCTCTGCATCACCCCAATCTTCCCAATTATCATCTTCATCATTACTCCAGTCGTTTTTCGTTCCTTCAGTTTTAATCATGTTTTCTAAATCAGCTCTAATCGATAAAAACGTCGAATTGTTCGTATTTATTGGAATTATATTCGTATTATTTTATGAGGATAAACTTAAATTGGAATTTTCGTGTGTCGGTTCAGATTTTTTACTAATCTAGTTGTGCTGTCATTTTCCATCAGTGTTGGTAAGGACTATAATTTTAAAAAAATCCCTCATTACCACATATATATACAGAAACAATTATCAGGGCGAATTTCACATCGGCGTATAGTATAACAAATATCAAAATAAAAATTTTATATGCAAGCTATATTTTATAATAATGCTATTCATATAAACATAATATTATATTTAATAGCTGTTTTCGAACCAGCAGAAAAAATGAGAATTTTTCGAAGCTTTCAATGTAATGAAAATTATAAGCTCTTATCAGTTTCTGGTCCATTAAATATTACGTTTTATGGGTTATTGTGTTTAATGGTATTTTATTATGGAATAAAATTTTATCTATCAATTAATAATTTTGGATAATACGTTCTCCAATTCAATTTCATAATTTACATAATTTTTCTTTCGTTTCCTTTCCTACTCCATAACTTTCAATAATAGCTTTCAAAAAAGAAAAATATCGGATTTTTTATCCGAGATTTGTTAGCTTTTATATCAGCTTTAAAAATACCATAAAATAAAAACTCTATGTTTGAATTTAAGCACAATGAAATGTAAAACAATATTAGTTCCTTATTGATTCTACTTCGTAAAAAACTTCAGAAAGTAAGCAAAGTTTTTAATAGATTTTTGAAAAATTTTTTCAATTCAAAATTTTCTCTAATAATTTTCGGCCTTTCTATTCTATCAAAATTTAATTTAGCAATACTTTCCACAAATTTACAGCTCCATGCAACTCACTTCAATTTGCTGAACACAGCCATTCACCACAAATCGCAAAAATCGAAAGGCTGGCATACTCGATTATTTTCCACACGTCGATAATCTTGCCGAAGAACGATTCGTTAAATCTGCTCGGCTCTTAGTTCGTTTGTCGACTATTTTTTGACGATGGCCTTTTATTAATTGGATAGAGAACAGAGACGCGTTTTCGTTCGAATGCTGGAATCAAAAAATTGGTGAAAAACTTGTGAAATATTTTTAACGAATTGCTGTTAAAACTTATTAACTTGACTGAAAGATTAATAGATCAATAGCAGCTTTAGCTATTCGACAAGAACTATTTAATAAACTATTAGAAACTTGAATAAATTGCAATTTCAAGTTGAGAAAATTTTCAATAAAGAGAACTTCCTTCCGTTGTACAAAAAACACAGTGAACAAGGTGAAAAATTTCCGAAAAGGAAAGAAAGAAAATATTGGCAACTGATTGGAGGATAATATGAGTAATGCTATTAACCAAAATGGCACAGGTCTAGAGCAGCAGGTAATTAATATCAACGGCATAGTTTGTTTAAATTCGCATTATTGATTTCATAACTTTTTCCACCTTGCGTTGTATATTTTGTTCGTCTCGTAGTAAGTTTTGTATAATTTTTCTTTTTAAAACGCGCTGGCTTTGTAAGCCAAAGTACCCAAAAGTACTTGTGTGCATGTGTATTTATGTGTAAACTTGGAATAGAGTTAAAAGTTTTGGTTTGAGTAACTCTGTGTGTATGTATCATTTGTGTAAAGTTGCCACCTTGTTTTCTTAAAAATGGCAAAATGTTTGTTTCTTTTTTATACACTCATATTAGATTTAAAGAGTTCAGACAATTTTTGAAACAAATTAAAATTTCTTGAAGGAAAATTAAAATATAATCAAATCATTGTTAATTCCACACTTTTATAAAACGTCTGCATTTGTTCGTACTTGCAGAACGTTAGGGTTCTTTAGTTATGAAATGAAAAGTTAGTACACATTTGGTAGTTCGTCTACAAAGCAATTTTTTACGAGGAACGATGGAAATTCATATCCAAACACTGTCGAAATAACGTAAACGTGGTTAATTACAGCCGCATTCCTAACATAGGAAATAACAACAAAAAGCGGCAATAACAAAGTGCGATAATGTGCGATAAGTTTCGTTCGCTGATCAAATGTGATTGTTAGACAGAAGAGCAACAATTTTAGGTTACCTCTGTTAAATATTCTGAATATAGTAACCTGTTTTTATGTTTCCTAATTTTTATTTTCAAGCAACTTTTTCTTAAACTTCAAAAATAATATTGATTTCTAACGACTCACAGTAAAACGAAACGAGAATGAAAAAAAGATGTACATGATATATTATATACCTATGTACCACCAATTAACATGTAGCGGAGTGTCTGGAGGTAGGGCTGGAGATGTTTACCCAGCTGGAGAGATCGTGAGTCACTATTTTTGAAATATTTGATTTTCTTCGAAGAGTTTTCAATTTTCATTAATTTTTTTGCTGTAATTTTGGCTAAAATTCCCTAAACGCAAGTGTCCGTCTTTTGTCAATAGTTCCTTAGTGTTTTAGACCATTGGTATTCAGATTTGTTCCACTGTCCACTTGAGTTACATTTGAGTGAATGTGAGTCAATCTAATAAGAAATGGCTGCCGCTTTGTTGCTTCTTTGAAGAATAGACTGACCTAGAAGCTCTGCTTTATGCATTTCGTTTAGACGATTGTGGAAATCTAATACGAAACATGGACAGTAATTTCAATTCTGAAGATTACGAAAAAATTGATTCTTTAGTAGAATTTATCTATGCATATATTGTTTTTCTCAATTTAGGTTGCTGGTCTGGACTTGAATGGCGGCAAAGCTAATAGCGGCCCCATAACTAAGAGTTCATCTATTTCAGACTCGGGAGTCTATATAGTTCCGCAATTAAGAGGCGGAAATAACAACGCGTCTCAATCTGAGTTGGACAGTCACGACGAACCAGGCTCAAACAACGAGGGTAGAGAGCATCGCGGAGGTGGTTCACAGAAGGACTATAACAAAGGCGGTGGTAGTCGTTATTATAACAATCGTGATCGTCCAAGTGGCGGTGACTTTGGAAACTTTGGGGGAAGACGCAGAAACGAAGACAACTATAACGGTGTGTTTTTTTAAAAGAATCCTTAAAAATATAAATCTTTACATTTTTAAGGTGATAACGATTCACGCCGCGGTGGTGAAGATTGGAATCGAGGAGGTCGTGGTCAGAACAATCGCAACTTTGATCGACGGGGAGACGACGGTGGTTATCGTGGACGAGGAGGCGATCGCGGCAATAACCGCGGCGGTGACCAAAATGAAGAGCAGCAGCAGCAACAACCACGCAACGATCGTTGGAAGGAAGTGGAGAAAAAACCTGACGATGGGCAAAGCGAACAACGTGGAGGCGGTGAACGCCAATACGGTGGTCGTTGGAAAGAGGATCGACGCACAGATATCGATTACACAAAGCTGGGGCCACGCGATGAGCGCTTGGAAGCCGAGCTGTTCGGCGTCGGTAACACCGGTATTAATTTTGACAAATACGAGGATATTCCCGTGGAAGCGACGGGTCAGAATGTCCCACCGAACATTACATCCTTCGATGATGTGCAGTTGACAGAAATAATACAGAACAATGTTCTTCTGGCAAGATATGATAAACCGACACCGGTTCAGAAACACGCGATTCCAATCATTATAAATGGACGCGATTTGATGGCTTGCGCCCAGACTGGGTCTGGCAAAACAGCAGCCTTTTTATTGCCGATTCTCAATCAGATGTATGAGCACGGAATAACAGCGCCCCCACAAAGCAATCGCCAATACGGTGGTCGTCGCAAGCAGTATCCATTGGGTCTGGTCTTGGCACCGACTCGCGAACTGGCAACACAAATCTTCGAGGAGGCAAAGAAGTTCGCCTATCGATCGCGCATGCGTCCTGCCGTTTTATATGGCGGCAACAACACCAGCGAGCAGATGCGTGAACTAGATCGTGGCTGCCATTTAATTGTGGCCACGCCAGGACGTCTAGAAGATATGATCACCCGTGGCAAGGTCGGTCTTGATAATATTCGATTCCTTGTGCTCGATGAGGCTGATCGTATGTTGGACATGGGTTTCGAACCACAAATTCGTCGCATTGTAGAACAATCTAATATGCCTCCACCTGGCCAGCGACAGACGCTCATGTTCTCCGCTACTTTCCCCAAACAAATTCAAGAGCTCGCATCCGACTTTTTGAGCAACTACATCTTTTTGGCTGTGGGACGTGTTGGATCCACTTCAGAGAATATCACACAAACTATTTTGTGGGTATATGAACAGGACAAGCGTTCGTATCTCTTGGATTTGCTTTCTTCGATTCGGGAAGGCGCTGAGTTCTCTAAGGATAGTTTGACTTTGATATTCGTTGAGACAAAGAAGGGTGCCGATTCCCTTGAAGAATTTCTTTATCAATGTAAGCATCCAGTGACCAGCATTCATGGTGATCGCACGCAAAAAGAACGCGAAGAAGCTTTACGCTGTTTCCGTTCCGGCGATTGTCCCATTTTGGTTGCTACTGCGGTCGCCGCTCGTGGTCTGGACATTCCGCATGTTAAACATGTTATTAATTTTGATCTGCCCTCCGATGTTGAAGAGTATGTGCATCGCATTGGTCGTACGGGGCGTATGGGTAACCTGGGTGTTGCCACCTCCTTCTTCAATGACAAGAATCGTAATATTTGTGGAGATCTACTTGAGTTGCTTATTGAGACCAAGCAGAATGTTCCCGCCTTCCTGGAAGATATGACTTCTTCGGACAGATTGCATGGCGGTGGCAAACGCCGTGGCGGTGGCGGCGGCGGTGGTGGACGTTTTGGTGGTGGCGGCGGAAGTGGTTTTGGATCACGCGATTATCGTCAGAGCGGCGGCGGTGGAGGCGGTTCTTCACGTGGTGGAAATCCACCACGTTCAGCTGGAAACTCTAACAGCGGCGGCGGTGGTGCTTACCGAAGCAATGGTAATTCCTGTAGAAGCGCACAGCTTTTGTTGTAGTGCTTCTTTTTTACTATTTATTGAAAGAAATAATTAAATTTTTTGCATTTATTTTAGGCGGAAATTATGGCATGAGCGGCGGTGGTGGTGGTTCATATGGCGGTTCATATGGTGGTGGTTCCCATTCAAACAATACGAATTCTTCATCTGGTCCTGACTGGTGGAATTAGATGAAAAAAAAACAAAAACAACATCGTTTAGGAAAGAAGTGTGCGAATTCGATATTTGTTTCCAATATATAAAGAAAATTATATTATTTTTAAATTGTAATTCAATAAGAAATCACAAGCAACAACACACTCACATAACATGCATACACACACATCTTTATAAATGAAATGTCCCATACTTTTCAGACAAAAGTTTTAAATTCAATTTAAAAGTACATAAGTAGACCCAGGGTCTTAATAATATATATATATATATATATATATATATACGTATATATAGATATTCATATATATTTATATATATAAATATATATATATATATATATATATATTTTAAAACTTTGGGAAGGGAAATCCCTTTAAAAATACGTGATACAGCACACATTTGCATTCATAAATAAAACTCTTTGAAAGACTATAACAAAAAAAAATGTGCTCATTTTAGGGAATTCAACCATCAGAAGAAATATAATGAGAAAAGTAAAATAGATTTTGAAAATAAAACTACCACTACAAATGCTGAATAAATGTATTATATTAATAATATATATTTATATATATTAAGATGTATGTATATATATTCATATATGTATATATATACAGTACGACCTCGCTACTCCGCGCTAATCATATGATCAGCTCTTCAGCTCGAATAATTTTAAATTTAACTGCACTCTGGTCAGTGTTTTGCAATTTGCTTTCGTCGGTTAAATTCTAACGGACCTTGAAGAGTTATTCCATATTGTTGACGTGGTTGCATCATTTTTGGGTTACTAAAATATTAAAAAAGTATTTTATTGAATGCTATAATTCGGAAATTCTAATAATCCGAATCCGGACTAGCCAGGTCGTACTGTATATATGTATATATATATATTATCAAAACGTTGGCGAAATTCTTTTAAAAATGCGTGATACATATTTACACAGCAGCAGCAAACATTTGCATTGATAAATAAATGTTTTTGAAGTAATACAACAAAAAATTCGTTAAATTTAGAAGAACCAACCATCAACCAACCAACCATTGAAATTACAGTATTACAACTAATGCTAAATAAATGTATAGCAACAGGCTTTCTTTTACTTATCCGTTCTTGTTTAAAAGACCGTGTGTGTTGGTTAAACTGAGTTTATTGGACATGTGGATTCTAGAAAGCGACGGAATGCTTCGTATTGGAAATTGGCGTCATTGTTTCATAGGAAAGTCCTACATTTATTTCCTAGCAAGAGTTAAAGATCTGTATGGTTATAATTCGTATTTTTTAATGAGCGATTTTTTGGATGGTGACATCTTTGATTCTTGGTGGCACGTACGTAATCATATACTTGAATTTCGAGTACATGAAATTTCAGTGGTTCTGAATGATCAAAATGCAGAATGAACCCAAACTTAATGGCATGTTGATAGAAAAAATCTGACGAATAAATAAAACATTTCATGAGCTGATGGATTCTGAGCTGATTGTTCGTAAGCTGAAATTTTTGAGTATACAAATTGCAAAAAGCTTTTGTTTCAAACCAAAAAATAACAATATGAATGGAATAATTTATTTTCATCGATTTCGCAAGGATGTTACAATACACATATGTATATTCTAATTCGATCGATAAGTATCGATTTTTCGTTATTAATTTCGTATCGATATTCATTTAGTTTCATCGATATTTATTTCGATTTGCTTAAATCTTATTTTCATTATGTTTTACTTTATACAGTTTCAGTAATTAATTTTATTTTATTTAAAATAATTTATTATTTATATCACTTTTCCAACCATGATGCACTGCACCTTATGAGAGTACATTGAGATGGTTCCACTATTATTAAATTAGTAAATAAACTGCTTCAAACGTCCGATTTCTGGTTAAGAGCTGCATAGCCAACTGGTATTTCTTTCAGCTCTGATTTGAGACACAAGAACTCACCGCCAATGCACATTATAGTTGCGGTGATGGCGTTCAACAGCCACCATGAGATATTCGAGGGAAATGATGAGTTATACCACCAGCAGAATAGCAGGTGCAAGCAATGGAAGGTGCAACTGCAAATCGATATGAGTGGCGTAATATCCGAAGATTAGCAAACTTTAACTTAGCACATACCTGAAATCGAGACACAATTTGGCCCTTTTTACTATTAACCAGAGTACTAGAGAAGCCACGAAGGAATTGATAACGAATGCGCAGATAAGCAGACGGCCACCCAGATCGGAAATGTGTATTTCCTAAAATACGTTCGAGAGTAGAAGCATATAACATTTATTATGACCAATTTTTTAGCAACTTGCATGATATTCGAAGATGTTATCGAGGGTGTAATTATCACCGGCCAAAGAGTTGGCGAAGAACACAAGCAATCCTAACACAAAGTAAATACATGATTGCATGGAAATTATTTGTGAGATCAACAATATTGGATCCCACTGGGTATTACGAAAAGTACCCGATTTCATGTTATTAGAATCCTGTTTCAGTAAAGTAAAAATAAATAAAAACAATAAATTCAACACACAAAAATTGACAGTTGAAAGAGAGGTGAATATGGCGACAAGTTGGAGCAATTGTCACTGGCGATTACCAGATTGGTTTTAACAGACTCAAAAATCATGAAAATCGTGAATAAACCCGAAGGGTTTAGCAAGTCAAAAATTTGAGATTGGCGCTGTTTAAATTTTAATCGAAAATATTTTATCCTTTAATCCTAAATATTTGCATAGGAATCCGATTCAAACTCGATAAATAATTCAGCGCAGGCGATTATGTTTTGTTTTACTAAATTAGTAGATGTTTATACTCAAAATTTTTTCTGAAAAGTGAATAAAAGCTCTTCTGATTGTAATTATCGTTTAGCCAATTTGGTTGTATTCAATATTATAATGTTGTTAATGGCTCCACGAAAATTTGTATCCTATATTAAAACTATTACTAATTCATAATAGAATTAATATTAAATTCACCGAAACATAAAAATGACTGAAGGTGGCTTCTCCATTTTTTAGTTTTGTAGGAGTTGGCAGTAGTGATCCAAGTTTAGTCGTCTGTTGTGTGTTTTTCAAGTTTGGTGTGAAGTTTGGAAAGTATTTTTAAACACTCCGCACTAATGCAAAACAGCTGCCAAGCTCAGATTATTTTTTTCAATCTTGTTTCAAACCGTTATAACTCGAAGTGGCCATGATTTTTTCTGGGGATGGTCAGGCATCTTGGATTTATGACCGTTTGATAGTCAAATAAATGGTACTAATAAAATGCACTTATCTCATAAACTAAGTGAGCTAACGGGGCAAGCGAATTATTGTTATAACGGTATTTTGAATACTTTTGTTTATATATTGCTATATTGGTTTTTAAAAAAATTAAAACATTAAGGTAGAAAAAAATTACAGTTGTGCTTGTTCTTTACAGTTGAGCTTGTTCTTTTACCTTTAAAATGGTATATAATATGTTCTACCAAAGACAATATAATACAGCTGCTCGGTTGTTTTGAATATAGCAGTGACACATCTTTGTATTATATTGTCTTTGGTTCTACTATTGTATTACATTACTTTAGCTTTACTTTTCTGTAATTCAAAATGGAAAAACCTCGCTCTAATGGAAAAACATTTGAAATTAAAAAATTTTTTGAAAACTCGCGTGATTTTTTGTTTTTAAATTAGAGCGCCGCAGGCAAAAAATAGAGAACAAATATTTTTTAAATTAGAAATCATTACTAAATCAATATTTTATCAAATATATCATGTAGTTACCTCGTTTGTTCGTTTACAATCAGCTCAAGAATTAAGAGCCCTCGTATTAATAGCCCTCTCCCAGTAGGTCCAGCCCCAGCATCTTTATAGTAAAACACATTACATTACAGCACAGCAGATCACTTATATTGACGTAACAAAACACTCTTTGCGAATATGCTAATCATTCTTTGACTGTCAGGGTGCTTTTTGACTTTGTAAGGTAAAAATGATGATGACCGAATCTAAGCATCAGGGCATCTCATCCGCCTCTTATGTAGCCCTCCTCCACCCTCCCCGCCCAATCAACAAAGCTCTCTTCAACACCCGCACGGTTTTATAAACGTAAAGGAATCCCTGTAAAACAGAAGTTAACAACGATCTTTCATCACGATATGAGCTGTTGTTGTTCCAGTTCCTTCCTTGTTGCGACGTAGACGTGTTTTTTTTATCCAGGGAAGGTGCGCCACTTGGGTCGCATTCCATTCTCCGGAAAGGTGGTGTCCGGGAATCTATAGGTCCGTCATTTGTTGACGACGTAGAGGGGTTTGGGGAAGATTCCATTCTCCGTAATTCCATGTGGTTGGTGTCAAACAAATAATACGTCTCTGTTGGTCGCCGGGGACTCTGACTTGATCAACTTTCACTATCAAGGAGCGGATTTTCCCCTTGATGATAAAATGATCAACGTTGTAATTCCACAACTTGTGGTTATACACGCCACCACCATCATACACAATATTGACGACATCTTTTTCGATTGAAAAGATGCCTTCCACTGTGTCTCCACCAATCGCTTCAGGACAAAAAGTATACATCACGATGGGACGACCTTTCCACAACCAATGTATCATATCAGTATAATAATCAACATCAACCATTGTCAACACATGCGTCTCTCGGATCTTAGTATTGACATATGGCAAATCAAGGTCCTTCCCACCATAATACAAGCGTTGTCCATGTGACTTCCTTGTGACTTCTAGTTTGCCAGTGTACATGAAAGTGATGATCCCATCGAACAGTTTCACGTTCGCCACTTTCGGCATTTGTATCACGACTGTATGTGTTTTTGTATACGTCTTAGGAAAGTGATCAAAATAATACGTGTTACCTTCGATGACGCAGCTGTGTACGTCTCGTGTTTAGGTGGAAACGTAAACGCCAATCACATCCTTCGCGTTCCATGAACTTGTTATAAAGGCGTTCCACAACACCATCACCGTATCCCTTTCTCTTTAATTGGATCATCTTAACCTGTAATATAATAATTGAAACAGTTCTAGATATCTGTACATGCATTCAAGTAATTTATTAAGTTAGCACTGAAACTAAGTGATTAAAAAGTGATTTATTTCTTTTTTTATTGCTCTCATTTAATTGCTTTTCATAATTTTGCTATGTGGTTGTTGTTATTGCAGATTTAGTAACTCAATTCTGAGCATTTCAGGTGTTCGATTAGCTCGCGACCACACAGTGTATATATTATACAATTATTTCAATCTCGGGAAATTTTTGTTTTTGCACAGAATCATAATGTAAACAAACGCAACTGGTTCACGACTAAAATTAATTCAATCTGTAATAGACTATTAATAAGGATGGAGAACGTTACGAGAACGAACGTGTCGGAATTATTAAAACGTGTTGACGAATTTTTAAGAACCCATAAAGAAATTTTGCTTGATGAGCATTTGGATGAAATGCTGGACTGCTACGCAAAAATTAAGCCACTATAAACATCAAGTAATAAAGGAAACCAATCATGGAAAACACTATAAATCTTGCTGTTGGTCTTACGAAAATTTAAAATTTTAGTTTAGTTTGTAGTTAGAACTTAGAGAACACACAGAGAGAGAGAGAGAAAGAAAGAGAGAATTCCAACCACAACAAAATGGATAAGAAGAAAGATATTACAATGAAAGAATCTTGGACAAAGAAGATGCAGTATACAGTTATTTCCTCCATCACTTTATTATGGCGACTTGCTTCATTCAGTAATTCTCTACCAACTTTTGCAGCATTAATAGCTTTAAAGATCGCAGATCCTCCAGATGCTAAACCTCCAAGAGCTCCAAGTGCAGTCAAGACTGGCACCAGTGGTAGAAAACCTCCTCTTTTCGGTAAGGGTATAATACGAGGTACCTCAATTGATGCTTTCTTTTTTCTGAAGGACTTGTTTACTACTTTTCGTGCAATTTTAATAGCACTGAGAATATCGTCTGGTTTTTCTTGATTAATAGTCCTCATAGCCTTTTTTACAGCATTAGTGAACAATTTTTTAGTACAGTTTCGTTTAATTGTGTTCTTTATTTTCTTAATATTCCTGAGAGTGTTCCCCATACCTAATTTAGTCTTAGCTTTCATAGCACTCGCAACTAACCAGGCGTTTTTTCTCTCTGAAAAACCTTTGTCTTTGGATTTTGCACTTTTCCCAACGTTTTCTTCCAATATTTTATCTGCAATGTGTCTTTTATTAAGATCCTTAGTTTGAGAATAAGCAATGTTTTAGATGTTTTAGAACCAAATGAAGCTAAAAGCAACTCTATTATGATATTCGATGATGTCGCATGTGAAAAACAAAATAATATTCGAGCATACTTTTGTATGGGTCGGCATAAAAATATTGATAGTTTTTACTTATGCCAAACATATACACGAATCCCTAAACATCTGATACGTGATAATGCGAATTTAATAATTATGTTTAAACAAGACGAAATGAATATGAAACATTCAAAGCTGTTCAATAGTTGTTCAAAACTGTTCAAAAGCTGTTCAAAAGCTGTTCAAAGCTGTTCAAAAGCTGAAATAGTCACACAATCTAAATCAAATGATAAAATCAACAAAAACAATATCACAATAAACAACAAAGAACTCTTCCTAAAAACTAGCACACCGTTTAAAGTAAGAAAGGAAAAACCATTCAAAGATGAGACTGCAAACACTATTACTGAGAGTAATGATGATGATGAAGATCGCTTTTTCTCACAAATGGATTCAACAGCAGATGCTAGGAAATCGTATAGTAATATATCACATTTATATGAATTGGAAAAGCAGGATAAGTTAGATACTCTATATGGACATAGAGGTTCAGATGGTAAATGAGAATTGGTAATAAAACTTTTGAAGTAGATGATAACAAAATATCTATTTCTAATCATAATTGGAACTTAACATCAGTATTGTCTGAACTATTATTCCAAAAGAACCCAAAAATTATGGCAATGCAGATCTACAAATGTATAAACAAATTTTAAATACTACAAATGCTCATAAACGCAATTATAGCTCAACTAAGCAAAACATGGGGACTAGAGCATCCAAATACAAAATAATAAAAAAGTTATTAAATGATAATAAATCTTCATCATCATCACACAAAGGAAGCGGTTTAATGAGTGTTAATAAGCACAAGCCAAATTGTATATATTGGGATGATCCAAATGAGTTGGTAGATAAGCTAAGATTATTAGTATCAAGTAAATCTGCTGGTCACAACAATCATAATAATGAAGTAGTCTATGAATGCTAGTAATTCTATAAATGCTATATACAATAACTGAAAATAATATTCGTAATTTGAGCGTTGACAAGTTCGGTCATTATTCTTAGCAAGGTGAAAACCAAATAAAATTAAAAAGAAATATTCTAAACACTTTAGGCCTTAATGTGGACTATGATAGAAATGTAAACTCCCAGAAAAGGCGTTTAAAAAATGTTGGAGAACCTAAAGAGGAATTTGATGCCACTACAAAAGCATTTGTTGTTGAAAGTCTAATTGAAAGTCTAAATCAGATTACCTCGAAAATTCAAGAAGAGAACACATTGATCTACACAAAAATTCAAGCTGAGAGCACCTTCCTAAAGGAACACATTCACAAAAATATTGATCAGAATAAAGCATTTGTCGCTGAAAGTCTAAATCAAATTTTCTCGAAAATTCAAGAAGAGAACACATTGATAAAGGAATCCATCCACAGAAATATTGACCAGAATAACATAAGACTACGAGAGGAAAACGAATTGTTTAAGGAAAGTATATCCAAAGAAATCAATCATATACGAGAGGAAAACACATTACTAAAGGAAAATATTTACAAAGACATCAATCATACCTACGGAATAACTCAAAATATACACAAATACTTAGATGAAATAAAAAAGAAAACTAAAATTTAGAAAAGAGGAAAAAGAAAACCAACAAATGTCTATGAAGAGAGGTTTAGTGGAAGAGCTTCACAAGCAAGCTCGTAAGAATTTTAAGCGAAGGCGAGTAATAACCAAAGGAATAGATCATCTCTGGCAGGCAGATTTAGTGGAAATGGGTAATTATTCCACATATAATGCTGGATATCGTTTTCTTCTTACCGTAATCGATACATTTTCAAAATTTGCTTGGGTTATATCACTAAAAACTCTGAAGATGTTAGTAAAGTAAAATAAAATATTAAAATTTGGACGAATACCAAAAAATCTACAAACCGATGATGGTAAAGACAATCTTCAACAATCAATTTAAAAATTTGATGACGCAATATCACATCAATCATTATTCATCATATAGCATATTAAGAGCTTCAATCGTTGAACGTTTCAACAGAACCCTTAAAGGTATGATGTGGAAGGAATTCAGCTATCACGGATCATATCGATGGATTGATAATTATAAAAATTTAGTTGATAAATATAATGCGAAAATTCATAGAACTATTAAAATGGCTCCTGAGAATGTCAACGCTTCCAATGAAACCTCACTATTAAATACTGCATATAATAACCTGAAAATTTTCAATAAACCGAAATTCCGCAAGGGTGACTTTGTGAGAATCAGTAAATATAAGCACATTTTTGAGAAAGGCTATACACCGAACTGGACAACAGAAATTTTCAAAATAAAGACTATACAAATCACGAATCCAACAACATATATTTTGGAAGATTATCAAGGCAATTCCGTTAAAGGCGGATTCTATGAAAGTGAATTACAGAAGACAAGATATCCCAATACATACCTCGTTGAAAAAATTCTCAAAACCAAGGGAACCAGATGTCTTGTTAAATGGTTGGGATTTTCGAATGATCATAACTCTTGGATTAACAATAATGCTATACTCTAAAAATTCAGTTGTATTTGTTTTTTTTTTTATATATGCAAATGTATTTTAGAATTAAGTAATTTTTTTAAATAAAACCACATTATTCAAATTTTTAATTTCATTTCTTTCTTAACATTCGAGATGTCTATAACACTTACTCTGAGCGGTAACGAGTCAATTCTTACAGCCGATTACTTTCCTCCAATAGAATTGGACAGAAACTACATATGTGTGTCGTCTCGTTGATTTCCACAGCTACAATTCTATACCTAACGTTGATGTCAACAACAATTCATTTCACATAGGTGCTCACATTGAAATTCCAGTTGGTTCATATGAACTCGATGATATTGGTGCTTATATTAAAGTGGAATATATTAGGTTAGAACCAACTGAAACCCTAAATATATTTGCAAATCGCAACACACTTCAAGCAGTTGTAGAATCCAGCAAAGATGTAATTTATTTTAATAAGGGGCGCACAATTGGTTCATTACTGGGCTTCAGTAATATTGAATTGGAAGCAGGAAAATCACATGCATCAGACTTACCTTTGAACATAACGAATATATCTGCAATACACCTTGAGTGCAACATTGTGGTCGGTTCATATATTAACAACGAACCAGCGCATACAATTCATATGTTTGCAGTGATGGTTAGTTCTGGATATAAAATAGACGAAATTCCGAAAAATATCATCTATTTACCAGTAAACACCAATCAGATAAGTTCGGTTACAGTTAAGTTGGTTGATCAAAGCGGAAAATTAATTAATTTTTGTGGAGAAACAATAACTCTAAGACTTCATTTAAAACCTCTCGATTAATATGATTATTTACAATAAAAACACACTCACCCATGAATTTTCAATCATTCCTACATTGTCGGTTGAGCAATCAAGATTAAAGGATCCTCAATCAACAAATAAAGGCAGGACATTAACAACGAACAACAAAAAATTTTTAAAATCGCTGTGACTTGTATTAAAAAAGAAATAATGAGTGGCATACTAACTGTTACACAAAAACCGATTTACGATGATAGTATTATTAAAAAAGATTATCACAGCTATTCGCCGTATTTGCAATCATTTAAAAACAACGATGAAATTAGAATTTCAATTCAAAACCAAGATCTCTATGTTTTGCCCAGTGAGAGTTATATTTATATCGAAGGATTTGTCTCTTTAGAAAATGGAACACTATCCAAAAATGGTAAATTGAGAAATAATTTCCTTGCATATCTGTTTGATGAGATTCGCTATGAGCTTAATGGTATGGAAATTGATCGTACCCGTCATTTGGGTGTAACAACTGCAATGAAGAATTATGTTTCTCTGAACACGAATGAGAGCAACATGTTGAAAAATGCCGGATGGTTTTTTGATGAAGAACTGGAAGTAAAAAGCGGATATTTTAATTTCTGTATGCCCTTAAAAAATCTACTCGGATTTGCTGAAGACTTTAATAAAATTCTGGTAAATTCTAAACATGAGCTAATTTTATCACGCCCCAAGTCAGATGAAAATGTATACTCGGTTGTTGCAAATGAAAAATTAAAATTACAACTAACAAACATCACATGGAAAGTTTCACATATAAAATTGGCTGATTATACAAAATTGAAAATTTTCAAAACCATTCAGAGTGCACAACCTTTAACAATATCATTTCGCAGTTGGGATTGTCATTTTAATCCTTCTCTTACTCAAGGAACGAATCATTTGTGGAATGTAAAGCTAGCAGCACAAAGTGAGAGACAACGCTTTATTCTGATTGCCTTTAGAAAAGATAACAATTTTAAGCATTGTGATTTAACCGATATAAAAGTACATCTTAACTCGGATACGTATCCCTATGATGATATTAATCTGATATTCGACAGTGATCGTTATGCTATCCTATATGATATGTATGCTAAATTCCAACGAAGTTATTTTATGCGTGAACCACAACCTCTGCTGCTACGTGAGCAATTTAAAGATGAAGCTCCGATAATAGTTTTGGATGTAACACATCAGAACTAAGCAATAAAAACTGGACCTATAGATATTAGGATTGAATTCAAAACATTGAAGAACATTCCAGCTGGCACATCTGCATACTGTGTGCTCATCCAAATGAAATTAAGAAAATTATCTAAGTTGCTTCAAACTAACATTATATAAACTTTTCCAACTTATGTACGATGTCATGCATACTCTGAAAATTGTACCTTAAAATGTATTAGTCCTACGAATTTCGGAAATAAAACAAATATTTTAAAGTTTCAATATATGTATGTGTTTTTATTTAATACAGTTCACTAATAAACAATATTCATAAATATATCTTCATCTATATCTAACTCTGATTCTAAATCTATTTTATAATGCCCCCACGCATATGTGTTTATACTATCATTTCTAATAAAACGCTTATCATCTAAAGGGCTTAAAGCTATCTTATGTACTAATTGCGTATAAATTTGGTGGAGCTTAGATCTAAATATAAACATATCTCCATAAATAATTTTCTTATTAACTAGACAATCTTTATAATCTCTTATACTTAACTTATTTATAACCGTATTTTTAACACCTTTGGCCTTTTTAGTTTCCCCATAACCAATAACATCGATTGAATACATTTTCGAACGCAAGCCAACAAATTCTTTCATAATTTTTTTTCCTTTGCTTTCGTCTTTCATCATACCGAGTACTTTACTATTTCTAAGCGGTATATGAAAAGGATTGGTAGGTGAATACTCTGATGTATCGAACTTTGAGTCGATATCATCCCGAATATCAGCATAAAAATCTTCACATCGAATGGAATAAATAAACGAATGTCCATATAATTTAATGTGAGATTTGTTGCGAATTTGGGTTTCATGTAGTTGTAATGGAAGTCGTACATTTTCCGGCGAGCATCAGCCTCACATTGCGTATAATATCGCGTGGATTGTACTTCGGTATTTCGGTTCTCCACCTTGAACATATTCCAGAAGCGCCATTTACCAAAACCATTGGTAAATACTAATGAATCTCAATTCTTTCTCCATCTTTATCTCCTTAATGGAGCAAAATATTATCGGATAGAGGAACAATAATGGAGTTATACAGGACAACCCTGTTTGAGAATAGCGGGAGCAGCTTCAACCTTGCCACCGCTGATTCGACTTCAGAAATTGCCCACAACCTCCAGGATATTTATATTATTTGCACTAGTAAAGGTCTGTGCTAATTTCAAAATGCTCCCTTTTACTCCACGTAGGCTGGTATTCGGAGTCATTCCCGCTATGCTAGTGGCTAAGTATTCCACAGGCCATCGTGTTGAGCCACCACACTGTAGTCTCAAGCACGTGTACAGTATTTTTCGATGTATCGGCGTGAAACCATCAATGAGGCGAGGAATGCGATGCTCTACGAACATTTTTAGGAATACCACATATTCCGTATTAAAGAAGTTCGCATAAGTTATGCTCTTCTGCCCATTCTCGAAGTGATACACACTTTGCTTTTCTTGAGGACCCTAGAAATGTCATAAAACGGCTTACAGAGCATGGCTTATTAATCCCTGAAAAACAAGCAATAGTGGAGGGCCTCTCCTTAGGGCAACCAAGTATTGGCCATAATAGTTTGTTTGAACTTTTGAACACTTTCAGTCCATCAACTCCTACATCCATCTGGACTTAAATATAATTGTATGTGTCGGGCCCTAAATTTCTTAACTTTTGAGTGTTTCCACGAACATTGCGATTCTTCCTCCACTTCTTCACCCAACACGATCGATTCCTTTGTGAATTGTCATCGGCTACGACATAGCATGCAGCAGCTGTTGCCATCGCCGCAACACAAGCCATTTGTGATTCCTCCATTAATATTTACTCTTTTAACAAAATTTCACAACACAACTGTTCAACAATTTTCATAGACTGAACAAGAAAACCAAAGTGAAGCAGGTAATTACCAGAGATTGAAGGTACGTCGAGATCTGTTCAGTAATTTCTACCTGGCAGCATATATCACACCACAATGGGTAGAATCCATTTTCTCGGAATTAAGAGTTCATAAAATGAAAAATGTATTTACTTTGAAATGTATGTGGTTGGAATTGAATTAAAATTTAAAAATGGGATTTTTAGAAATCCTATTTTTTCTTTACGCATTAATCATAATATAATATAAATATGGCAGCTATGGCCAACATTTGGATATTCAGTAAATTTCACGTCTAGCCAAGTCCTATGAGAGCTTGTTAGTGACAGAGGAAAATACTGTGAATATGTGGGCGACTCGGGTAGTCTGTTTTTGCTGGGCAGAGACAAACGTAGAAAAAGGGGCTTGTACCATATGTTGAGCGAAGATTTTCGCCATGGAGGTCAGACCGAACGCGAAATCGACAAGTCGTATGTATCTGTGAACAGTAGAATGCCGATTTGGCACTTTCCCTAGGGAATTTTATTATTGTTCTGAAATTTGTCCATATTTAATGTTTGTTTTTGATGTGGGAACAGATGAACGACTTCCCGGTAAGGCCAATCGTATTGTTGCTTTTGTTGTTGTTGTTGCTTGTGATGGAGACAACAAAAACATCTGTCGCTCTCCCCTACGTTCAAAGTTATAGCCCTTTGAAATTTGAAATTAGTATCCCTATATCTTCTAAACTATAGACGAGATCCTGTATAGATATATACGTTAGAAAGGTAAGTTAAATACCTTTCATTTATGTAAATTAGGATTTTACCGAAAAATGTTTTGTTTTACTACATTATATGTAGTTTACCCAATTTGGTTGTATTCAATATAATAATGTTGTTAATGTATCCTATATTAAAACTATTACTAATTCTTCAAAAAAATTAATATTAAAGTCACTGAAATTTGAAAAAAATTTACTGAAGGTGGCCTCTCCATTTTTTAGTTTTGTAGGAGTTGGCAGTAGTGACGCAGAGTTTACTTCAGAGATTGTCTCTGGTTTTCTCGTCTGTTTTCTGTTTTTCACGTTTTGTGCGAAAGTTTTGGAAAGTATTTATAAATACTAATCTTTACAAATAAAATCGAGTGCTTACAATAAATGGCGGG
Source organism: Myopa tessellatipennis (assembly GCA_943737955.2). Lineage (NCBI taxonomy): Eukaryota > Metazoa > Arthropoda > Insecta > Diptera > Conopidae > Myopa > Myopa tessellatipennis. The sequence goes on from OX031314.1 coordinate 42,769,966, forward strand.
AAATGATTCGGACGGTGGTGATAGTGGTGGGCGTAACTTTTTGGCTTAATATCATAACTTGTTAACATTAGTAAAACTTTAGGTTCAGGATCGGATTCTTCTGGTAGCCGCAGTCGCAGTGTTACACCAGCAACAGCACCAACTCCCGGCTACACATTAGATCATCACGACCCCGCGTAAGTTTTTTGAATGGTAGTTTTTTATTCAGTTTGAAAGATGAATTCTCGTACTCAGTTCACCTGCCAGTCCAAAGTCTGGCAGTGTCTCTCGCCGATCACGCTCTGGCACACCACATCGTAACTCTGGCTCCCATTCACGTACGCCTTCTGGAGGATCACGATCAAATTCTGGATCTCGTTCACGCTCTGCCACGCCGAAAAGTCGTTCTACGTCGGCACAAAGTCGTCGGTCTGGTTCCCCGGACAGTCGGCATTCAAATGCATCTTGTCGCTCTGGAGTGTCAGCAGCACAAAGTCACCATAGCAAGCGTTCTGGGAGTAGTCGAAAAGGATCGCGTACGCCCCCCTCGTCCATTAAACCTATGAAAAATGATGATGAAGGGCAACAGACTCCGATTGATGAAGATTCTCGTTCTCAATCGCCTAACCTACAAATCGACGACAGTGCCAACTCGCGATCGCGATCACATTCTCGATCAGGTTCTAGAGAACGTGTTTCCAAGTCAGCATCTCCAAGAAAACCTCGTTCACCATCAAGATCCCGCAGCGGAACTCCGAAATCGCGCTCATCCTCGCGCAGTAGATCAAGATCTCGCTCGCACACGCGTTCTCCAGGTTAATAAAAATTATTCAATAGACATTCTTTGCATTTCTTTAATTCAATACTCGCTAAGTTATATCAGGCAGTGGATCTGAAGCTGGCAGTGAATCCGGTGGTGATGATTCTGCTGCCAAAAAACGCAAAGCTGCCTCAAGTGGCTCCGCCAGTGAACAAGAAGTAGCTAAAGAGGATGACGTCGCTACAAAAGCAAAGAAATCGCGTCTTATAGATTCCGAAAGCGAAGAGGAACAGGTAAGTACTTTATAAGTACTCGCAATGTTATTTGCCTTTTTCTTTACTATCGGAAACAAATGCAGAAATATAAATTTTCCGCAGGAGGTGAAAAAACTCGACGCTCAGGATATATTTGGAGATGCCGATGATATCAGCGTATCCGAGGACGAGAAGTCAAACGTTGGATCTGATCGTGGATCCCGCCCACGTCGTTCGCGTTCTAAATCCAAAACTCATTCCCCCCGATCGTGTTCTAGTACGCACTCCACGCGTTCCAAGTCACGTTCGAAGTCGCATTCTCCTCGATCAGGCGATCGTGATAAGCAGCCGAAAGAAGATGAGCCAGAAGCCATTCCTGAGATGACACGCATCGATGTGGAAATTCCACGCATTGTCACCGATCTAGGAAAAGAAATTAATTTTGTTAAATTGCCCAATTTTTTGTCCGTCGACACGCGACCTTTCGACACCGAAACCTATGAGGATGAAATTGATGAGGAAGAAACGATGGACGAGGAAGGTCGTCAACGGATAAAATTGAAGGTGAGCAACACCATTCGTTGGCGAGAGTTCATGAACAACAAGGGTGAAATGACAAAAGAGTCGAATGCAAGATTTGTGCGTTGGTCAGATGGTAGCTTAACGCTGCATTTAGGTAATGAAACATTTGATGTCTATAGACAACCATTGCATGGGGATCACAATCATATGTTTATCCGACAGGTGCGTAATTTCATGTCGTTAGTGTAATAACATTTAGTCATAACAACAATAACACTACAGGGCACTGGTCTACAAGGACAAGCTGTCTTTCGCACAAAGCTAACATTCCGGCCACATTCAACGGAATCCTTTACTCACAAGAAGATGACAATGTCGTTGGCTGATCGCTCACAGAAAACCAGCGGCATTAAGATCCTCACCCAAGTCGGCAAGGACCCAACAACTGATCGTTTATACAATCTCAAGAAGGAGGAGGAAAAACTGAAACAAGCCATGCGCAGCCAGAACAGGCCGCAGCCGAAGAAAAAGAAGGCAGCCGGCGTACATGATGTCCATGTTGGAGGTGCCAATTCCTCCTATCACCATGACGATGGTAGCGATGATGAGAATGCCATATCCCTGAGCGCTATTAAAAATAGATATAAAAAGGGCAGCTCTGCTGCATCGGCTGCAGGTTCGTTATCAACGATTGCTGACAACAAGGGTTCAGCTATTTATTCATCAGACGAAGATGATGGATCTGATTTTGAGACTCGACGCAGCAAGCGTACAGATAAATCGAAAGCTGTTAAAGCTTTGCGCGACTCTGATAGTGAGTCAGATGCAGGCGCTGGAAATGATAAGAATAATCATGACGGGGAAGGCAGCGCTAACGAGGATCGGCAAACTAAAAACGGATCTGCAAGTGGAAGTGGCGTGGATTAATCGCCCTTTAAAAACGATTCAATAAACCCTTTTAAATAATTAAGCAGAAATCATCATTTGTTTTAGTTGACTATAGAACTATTACAGCAATTATGTATAAAAAATAAAATGTTTTAAAAATTGTATATAAGATTAGGATCAATATGGACCACCAATAACGGAAATATTCGTTCAAAATAAACAACTTGAGAAAAAGTAAAGAAGTTATCAGGATGCATCGGTTCTGGGTTGTTTTGTACTTAAACGAAGGTGGAATTTTTCGTAGAATACGTATTTCTTCAAATGGAATGTAATGAAAATACCACATTAGTTTACTTTATACTGTTTTTAATTCATTTCAATTTATTTCGTTTTTTTGTTTTATTGTATTTTCATTTTTTAAAACACTTTCATTCAATCTTGTTAAAACCTTAAAAAGTACATAAATTATGTTTATTGTTAATGTGAAGGATTTATGTTTTTTGTATTATTAGCGCACTTGATTGGCATTGCTTCTAATTTACAAAGTGTTAAAAATAACGGTTTTGGCTTACATGTTAACAAACTTAAAACTAGTAGTTATAAAATTAGTTAATCCTAAAGAGTTTTCATAAACAATTTTAGGGTAAGTATAAGTAGATAAATATTTATATGATTGTGCGTGTAAATGCAACGATTTAGATAAAAATTCTTGTATTTTGTTTGAGATTTTGAAACCTCAATTAAATAAGGCAGTTTTTCCAATGAATTAAAAGTAGTAGTAGTTTATACTATAAATATGTACATATATATGTATATATATTTAATTGTATAGTAGATTGGAAAAAAGGAAATTAAGTACAAACTCCAGTAGAATGTTAGTTGATTGAAAAGTTAAGTTTTCTTAAAACTTGGTTAAACATTTCATTCAATTTTTATATTTGATTTTGGCGGATTTAATTCAGTCGATATGAAATTTGAAAAACGAATTTTAATTATGAAGTGTGTAATATTAATATTTTTAATTAAGTATTAATTACAAAAAATAGTCAGTTGCACTAGTTAAGAAATACGATTTCTATGTCGATAATTCCTACTTTATCTCTCCATCTCTCTCTCTCTGTGTTTTTCATCTTAATAATGTTACTATAAAAAGTTATAATCGGCACATAGTTGAATTGGTAAAAAATCCTTAATTATTTGTATGCAAAATAGGATTGCACTCAATTGTTAACTTAACTACTAAGTAAACTAAAGCACAGAATCGGGAGTTGAACAAAACCGCTCACGTGTATGTTTGTGTGTGCTTGAGAGTTTATAAATATACATCGGAACTATTTTTAGTTTAAAGCTGAACATATCACTTCAACATCAACAAGCCTGACATTATGATGAAAAAGAAAAGAAAGAATCCAATAAGTAAATATTAAACATCATATCCACAGCCACACCCACCTGCAACTGTATCGAGTTCATCTCGTAGCCGCCTTTGCTTTGCATCTGTGTTTGTATTGCATTCACATGATTCGTCGACAACTCAATATCTGCCGATCCGATGTGTCCTGTATGCTGAAAATTGGTCGGATTCCCGATCATCGATCGGTCGATGCGAAGTCGCTGGTGGCACCGCCGTGAAGGCGATTGCGGTTGATGGAAACAGCAGGAGAACCACTGCAGCCAAATGTCACCACCGGTGCTAGCCATTTTGAAGGTGAATCTTTTCCGGTCTCGATTCGCCACGATTTGGCTGATATTGGATTAGATTTCGACTTGAAATTATTCGATACGTCTTCAGATGTCACCAAATCTTTTTAATGTTGGTACACCAGCCAGATTCAGTTGATTCGAGACCTGTAAAGAAATATTTTTTAAATGTGTTAAGTAAGTTTGTCTAAAAATAATTAAGAAAAATTAAACAAAATTTAAATCGATTCAACTCAGAATTGGGAAAAAATATGAGTCTATTTCTAATTAATACTATCGCTAATCATTAGCTGATGTTACCGCAATTAGGATTGACGTTTTGTAGCTTATACAATCTGTAAAGTATGGAAAATATACGAAGTATCGTTCCATGACACAGAATTTGCTTCACAATGAATTCGCACCAGAAAAGCTTCAAATGAAAAACTCGACGCTAAACCTGAAATATTTATTAAAATATTTATCTTAATATATATATAAAATCCCTGTGTCTGTCTGTTAGCAAAATATGTCCGGGACTTTTTTTTAGACTTCCACATTACTTAGAAAACTGAATTTTTTCACAGATGTTCCTGGGCATCTAATCTTGATGAGAAAAATTTTCATAAATCCAAACGGCTTCGCCATTTTTTTGCAATAAATCCGATTGGGAGGAAATTTATATTTTTTTCCTAAATTGTGCGGATTGTTTGTCAGATTTTATTATAAAAAATTTTAAAAATTAATAATTTTTCATAATAGTGTAATTTCTCAATAATTAGGTGAGAAAGTCCAAAATGCTTCGCAATTTTTTTTACGAAAAAAAAAAATGACTTCCTGGCGAAGAAAGGCTTATATACTAATACAATATAAATAAATAATACGATTCTTTTCTCATGCATATTTTATGACTCGATAAATGATGCCTTCATATGATTTAATTTATTTATTTAAATTAATTATGATTTAATTTGTTATCATTTGTAAGTTTGTCATAGTTTTAATCAATGTAAACTGTTGCGTATTTCTCAGATATTCAGATAATTTTAAATGAATCGGTTTTTCCATTTCGTCCAAGTTCAAAAATAAAACCTACATTATATATTTTATACTTCGCGGTGAAAATATCTTAAAATTCCTAATCATAGACAATAAAGTATTGCAAAGCGTTTGTTTTCTGTTTCTCGAATGCAATGGGGGATAAAACATATATGTACATCTTTGTACATATATATAAAAGAATCACAAAAGATGGTCTTGGTTTTTTGTTTGTTTTATTCGTTTTTTCTATCCACTTATATCATTAACTATAATCTTTAAAGAACATTCGCTGCACTCTACATGCATTTCCGAGCCGAACTGCTGCAGTGCGTCTGAGTCATCAACCACATACTGACCGCCACAGCGGCAATTGTATGTGTAAAACTGTTGCCAACAATCATCATCGTCATCCATAAGGCAGCGATCGACGTTTAGATCGGTCAGTTTTAGTCTTGCAAAGATGTTGCTGAATTTTTGGAATCTGGTTGCGATCAATTCGGCATCATAAAGCTTTCGTTGAACGGGATCTTTAAGCGTATTCCATGCTTTATTTATGTCAACGAATTTGAAATCATTAGATGTGGCAAGTGGGTCAGTAACAGCAACGGCAACTGTTTTGTTAGGAGAATCAATTATATTTTCCACCTCTGCTGTTGCTGTCGACGTTGTATTATCGTGCAATTTATCTGGATGAAAGCGGAGAATTAATTGTTTATAATTCTCTTTCAATTCATCGCAGGTAGCATTTGGCTGAGCATTCAATATATCATAGAAAGTACGCGTTGACATCGTCTATAATAATTGTAATATGTACATATACCGTCAAATGCCAGACTTGAAGCAGTGTTTGTTCGTTCTAAAGTTTCAACAAATTAGCCGGGATTTACGGTTTTCCCTAGCCTGCAATTAGATATCGAACAGGGATAAATGTATTACGTGATTTTCTTCAACTTTTCTTAAAGCAACGTAGAAATAATGGAATGATTTTTTATGAGATATGACGTAGTGTGAGATTCAGAGTATGGAGATGAAGATAATTTGCAGAGAGCACTACTTGAATATTAATAAGTGACGAACAAAGGAACAAAAGGATACAAACTTTATATATTCCTTTAAAATATTGTAGCGTGGTAATTTGTCTCTACCTCTTGCAGTAATTATTTTCGGTAAATTAAAATTATTTGTATGTCGAATATTTAGAGCAGATATATCTAGTAAATGTAGCAGTTGCACTGAAAACTTGTTTTATTCCGTTCACAAAATCCACTTTGACCTACATACTTGTTCTATCAACAGGACACGAACCCAGAAGCAACGGTGAAGCCTGTGTGAAATGAGGAAGCAGATAATTGCCAATAATTCTATAAAGCGGTTTCCAATCAGGCACTGAGAAAACCAGATGGTGTCAGGTCATCGTCAACACAATTATAAATCACACAATCTTATCAACACCATTGTTTTCTTTTTTCGAGACCGATACAATATCAGATGTCTAAATAAACGATAAACAAACACGCAACAAATATTATTTATGTATTTATTTTTAGTTATTTCTAGTATGGTCGTCCTTATTTACTTTGAGATGCACCACTTGCATCATATACATAAATATTAATATAACCAAAAAACTCTAATTTAAATGCGTGTGCACATATCTACATATCTATTAAATATATTATGTATTCCAAAAACTTGCCTTAAAAGGAAAATCCCTTTCTAGTTTCCTTCGCACTGTAACTGAAGAAGTGTGATTTTTGTCAGCGACGATGGCGTTACTTCCGACAAAGCACTTTCTTCAGTTATTCGTATAATTTACACAATAGTTACTTCATTAATTAGATTCTCTGCTTAATTTACGAAGAATAAAAGCTGACAGCTAAAATACAACAGAAGGCAGAACAACCGACAGAAAAGCGAACAGCGAAAAGTGGTAAAAAAAAAAATCAAGAAATCTTATCTATATTTCGAAATTCGAAAACAATCCTATAGGAAAAGCACGTAATGGTACTGCCGCAGTGATGTGTTGTTTACCTCCATGAATTCTTCAGTGTTAACGAAAAATATTCATTGATTACGGAATATTTCATAACATAAATTAATTTTTTATTTAATACTGTAATTTATTTTATATTAAAATATAATAATTATATTAGGGCTTTAATAGGGATCCGCCCGGTAACGCCAAGCGTGTTGTTGTTGCTTGTGATGCAGACCCCAAAAACAACAAAATCATCTCCCGACCTTCCATGATTTCTCAGTTAAAGCCCTTTCAAATTTAAAATTATTTTCCCTATCTCCCCTTAACTATGGAAGACATCTAGTTAAAATATATATCTATTAATATTTTTAGTACTTATATACTGTATATATTTATATACAATAATGCAATAATACCTAGAAAAAAATAAATAAATTAAAAAAAAACCAGTAAGAAAGCTATATTCGGCCTGGCCGAATATTAGATACCCTACACCTAAAAGTTTTGAAAAAAGTGGCGAAGCTAGGGAATGGCGGGGGTGGCGGTCCACTCTGGGCGGCACAATGTCGGCGGCGGCAGTTGGGGAAATCAAGTAGTAACTTATTGAATTCTAGGAATTTTTGGGGCTGCAAGTTGATTAACCGTCCCGGGCTCCATGAGTGCTACGTAGCTACGCCTCTGTATAAATAGTAGGCATGGTCATTATCTTTTTCAAAACAAAATAACTAGCTTAGTATTTTTATTATTGTGTTCATTTAAACATTATTTCCGTGGTAATAAACTTGTTTTCATACTGCTTTACTGTATAAATAGTGTAAAAGTGGGCGGACCGCACCCAGTTTTGATGTAATAATGTTTTTTTGGAAAACAAGTTGTTATCTAAAGTTTTATTCAGGAAGTTTATATATTTAACAATATAACCCTCTTTTGCCTGTCGAACCTTAAAATGGGCAGATCACGCCCATATTTGGCATATTAGCGGATAATGCTACTCTATATCCAGGAATGAAATTTTGTTGTCATAACTTAAAAACGAACGCTGATATCACATTTCTAATAAGAAATAGGCGTGGACGTGGACCGGTTTTGCCCATTTTCAATACCAACCTGCACACCACAAGAAACAATATATATGCAAAGTTTCATTACGATATCTTCATTGGTTCTCCTGTGATCGCGATTTCAACAGACAGGCAGACAGACGGACGGACATGGCTAAATCGACTCAGGAGGTCACGCTGATCAAGAATATATATACTTTCTATACCTATCGTCTCTATTTCTCTGCGTTACACATTTCGTGACAAAGTGAATATACCCTTACCTTAAGGTGTAGGGTATAATAATAAAAATATTAATTTTTTCTTGAAAGACCTATAAGGTCTTCGATAAAATGTTATATAACATAAATGAAAGATATTTGAAATACCTGTGCAATAATGATCACACCAACCGGATATGTACTATATTTTAGAAGATATAGCTCCAAACTTTTCATATTTTAAAGGGCTATAACTCCGAAATCAAACGAGTGCGAGAAAAACCGATGTTGTTGGTAGAGTCTCCGTGCATAACAACAAGAAGAACAGCAACAACAATAACAATTGCTTTCGGAGACTAAATTTGATTTTTCCGGTAATTATATGGAGTTTTGCGTTCTGGCAATGATATGATATTCGATATTTTATTAAAAACAACCAATGATTTTTTTAACTTGGTTGATCCGTGTTCTTTTGTTCTGTTTTGTTTACTTTTGTAATACGTTCTTACCCAAACATATATTCATAATTAATAATCTACACGGTAAATACTTGAAATGTTTCAAACAAGCAGTTTTGATGTTTGGAAAAAGGAACAAGAAATGGGCAAAATTATAACACTCTGCCGAGATTTAGATACTCATCTAGAAGGTGGGGTTGCAATGCGAATGATTACTGAATTTTGTGGAGCACCGGGAACTGGAAAAACACAGATGTGGCAAGATATTTAAAGTCTTGGTAGTCCATAAAAATAATGTATGATATTTTTTTTACATAGTTTGCAATTAAGTATTAATGTACAGATTCCAAATCATGTGGGTGGCCTTGGAGGAAGTGCTTTGTATGTGGACACGAATCAAGGATTCAATGCGGAAAGATTGAAAGGTGGGATGTGTAATGAAATATTGTTATGATGAATGTATTATTATTATTATAATATATTGCTGCACAGAAAGTAGATATAAAATCATTTTGCACGATGTGCCCGGGTAGCTCAGTCGGTAGAGCGTTGGACTTTTAATCCAACGGTCCAGGGTTCAAGTCCCTGCTCGGGCGTGTTTAATTCCTTTTGATTAGAACATATCTACATGTAAAATTTTCCATTCTGTTAAATTTTTGTATATAATCTAAGAAATGGCAACCTTCATGGAGCAACGTGTTCAGCAGATTTTTCCTCAAACAAGACAGAATGCAAGTAATTCAACTGATATTAGTGCAGCTTCTATTCTACATAATGTGAACTACATTTATTGCGCTGACTATGTAGAGTTAATAGCTACTGTAGAGTACATAAAAATGCTAATAAAGGAAACATCATCATCGCAGGTCCACAACTTGATGTACATATATTTTAAACGATATTTTTATCGTTGTTTTGTACACTTTCAGCTGAAACTTATAATAATTGATTCGTTTTCCTTTCCCCTGCGCTGCATCGATGATGTTAACAAACGCTCCAGAATTAATTATGAGATTTTGACCGATTTACAGCAGTTGGCTTTCGATAATGAAATTGCGGTAAAAGTAACAATCAAACAAAAAATTAATATATGTAAATAAATCAAAATTGTCGGTCTTTATAGGTTGTCATAACAAACGAACTAACCACCCGAATACAGGACAACGAGTCAAAAATATGTCCTGCTTTAGGTGACAGTCATACGCATAAAATAAATCAACGCATTCTTTTAATCAGAAACAACGAAACGATGCAACGCATGGCATACATTGAAAAGTCGCTGCTCACTCCGCTCGTAGGCGTACCATTTGCGGTATGCAATTATAAATGCGAGCATAAAATAATCTTTCAATTTTCTAAATTATGCAATTTTATGCAGATCAAAGATATTGGCATACGGAGCTTCCCAGACGATTATAAACAATAAGAAGTACAAAATTACAAAAGTTATCAGGTATACCTTAATAAGTAAATAAAGATTATATTGTAATTGTTACGCAAGAGTCGTAATAACATTTGTAAATTCTATAGTTACTTAATTAGTTGGATACAAACCGAACCGAATAAAATTATGTATACATATTTTTCTTAATTATTGCTTAAACAGTCTTTAATTCTAAAGTAGATGCTGTATTAAGCAAACATGAAATGATTCATGTCACCAATATAATGTGCCAGTCATTCTTTCAATGTAAACGTAAGAGTGAAATGTAAGACGTCATTAAAATACCGCATTAAGTATCTATGCATATACAAATATACTACTTATAAAGAAAAATTTAGTTGTCTTTCAAGTCGCGTGATTCATCTGAATTCTTTTGACGCTTAAGAATTTTTAAGGGTTATCTATCTATTCGTTAGTTAGTTGAATATTAATTCATTTAATGATTCAAAGCGACTGATTAGGATGTATAAATATATATATCGGTCCAATTGTAAAGATTTCTATAGTATTCAACTCGATGTATAAAATTTCCCACCTACCTACCTAATCACGGGAAAACAAGTTTTTTGCCTAGATAAAATCGGGCTACCTACATAATTTAATATCCTAATAACCCCTATTATAAATATCTGCCTCATATTGCCCAATGTTAAGGGTTCCGTTTAGCAGTTTGGAAAAAGTAATTCACTACACCGCACAATAGGATGTGACATACGAAGCATCGTGATGCCGTCTTCGAATTTCTGTAGTTGGAACGTGATGAGAACGCTTTAATTTCAACGTAAATGTTGAAAATGTGTTGGCAGCTGATGGATATAAATAAATAAAAAATTGGCCTTTCGTAAAAGAAGAATCAAGAGTCAAGAGACGCCGTGTTACATAGGCTTTTCATCGAAAATGATTGTTCGCAACCGATAATCTTTAAGGTCTTACATTTGAGAAGATTACATTTTCGAGATTACAATTGAAAGAGAATGAGAAAAAGAATATAGCAGGTAGGGAGTCTATGACGTCATATGGCGATTTTGCTTTTTTTTATTAAAACAATGAGCACATACTTCCATATAAATTCATGCAGTAGTTGCCAGATTAATTTATCAAAAAAGCTAGATTTGATAGTTCATCAAATATCAGTTGTTTGGCCGAAAATGTGGAAAAGTAGAAAGTATAAGAAATAGTTTATAAAGAACATTTAAGCTTATAATATATTGATTAGATAAAAATGTTACTTAGAAATCTTATTATTAATATTAATAATCAAGGGGGTTTTTCAAGAGTGTTCTTGAAATTAATGTGAATGATTAAATCGGCTTTACATTATCTGTCTTATAAAACCGATTGAAGTGTGATAAGTAAAAATATAAAATAGAAAATTAGAGAAATTAAAATAATCCTTTTGAAAAGTACGCTCCTCGACATATTTTAAAAAAATACGTATATTTTTTCAGTCAGATTTTTAAAGAATTCTTTATACCCTGCACACGAAGTGAGAGGGTATATTCACTTACTGCTTCCGTTTGTAACGCATCTGTTTGTTAACACTCTTTCTGGTTTTATTTTCAATCTGTTTAATCCGAAACCGAAGTCCATACGATTTTCCAGTCCCAAATATTGTGGCAACAGTTCATGTGAGACCCGGTGACTGTTCAACCTGATCAACCAAGTCAAATAAAAGTCAATGTAGAAGAGCAGAGAGCTTTAGTCAGTCGAAAGTTTTCAAGCAGTGAGCAACTGTTGTATAATCTAAATACTATATATATTTTTGGTAAAGTAATAAAAGATTTAAATATGTATATATATGTATATACAGAGTACATGCTGTTTGTTGTATGACATATGTATATCTGAACAAAGTAAATGATTAAGTGCAAGGAAAAGTGTGTGAAGAATAACAATGAAGTAATATTTTACACTCGATGATTGGGTGCGGCTTTTTCATCCAATTGTAGTAATAATTGGCTGCAGCAGCATCATGCGGAGGAAATTATTTAAAATTGACAATTATGTGTGTGCCCGTGGAATGTTTTTTTTGTAAAATTTCTCTACTAAATTTGAAGTGGATTTTAGCAAATCATGCTATCTTTAATAATTAGTTAGAGTTGCGCTGTTGTGCTCTCGTTTCAGAAGATACATGATGAGATCATGACATCATTCCGGCCATACATCAATACATAACATAGTCCATCCACACGTACAAACTACGTGACTACTTACTACATATGTACTTCTCAAACTAGTTTTATAGATAAAATTTACTTATGAATGTACGAAGCTGTCCAGTTTTTCGCACTCTAGATTGTACATTTACGAGTAGTTGAAATTGTTTAATTTTAAAAGAACCCCACCACCGGAATAACTTAGGTAAACATTAACTATCTCGTGGGTGAATACAGACATGTATTTGCAGATTAAAGTACTCACTACCTGGAAAATCTAGTCATACCCACACAACAACAAATTGCATTCATTCATTCGATTAATTGATATAATAGGATCTTTACGATTCGTATTACTAATGTAATATGACGAACTCAGCTCACAATGGGAATTGTTTCCAAGTACAGTCAGTTATTCAGTTCTTTCGAACTAGTTCATGTTCTATTTTTACCGGTAAAAAGTCGTCATCGAGTTTCTTTCCTATGAGTTAAGACAACTTTTAATTAATTTTCTATAATTGCCGGCAGATAACTAAAAGTTGTCATCGACTCTTTTTAGTTCTTATTAGTTTCATTAGTTAAGACAACTCTTAGTTCATGTTCTAAAATATGTTCTAAACACCGTTCATTGTTTTTCAAAGTTTAACGTTTTCTTGAAATGAAAGTCAAGCTTCCGATTAGTTGTTGAAAATAACTTTTCATTCAAAAGGCTTCCACTGCTGGCTTTACAACAGCGCATTCTGTCAACTGTTAATTGTAAAAAGAAACTAGCCGATGGCCCGGGCTATATTTTCGCCTGTAGAAAATTAAAAATTGTCATCGAAATTCATGTACTTTTCCAAAACTATTTCCAAAACTGGAAAACTTTTAAAAAAATAAATGTATGTATGAACTTCATAAAAAATATATGTACTTGTGTGTGTACCGCCGCTGTTCGTTGCCGTTAGTCACATGTACTTAACAAAAAATACATAATAGAATTGTTTCTCAAATTTATTGTGTTTTCTTATATCTATCCACCTCTCCCAAAAACTGGTTTCTTTTAATGATTTTCAGTTTGGCTGAAACTCGTTTGGCCACGTTTGCTTTTTCGTGCGGTACATGTTTGTACATTCTTTTTAGCGTAGGTTGTGTTCTACACTTTTGGAGAAAGAGTATTAAGGTATAGTAATTCCATTTGTGCTCAAAAAAGAGTTTTAACTGCAGCTTGACCGAAGTTCATATAGCCCACTGCAGAAGATAAATTTATAGTTGCATTCAGTGGGCGGATCACGCCCATTATTTGTTCTGATAAATTAAACCCGGGAACAGAGTTTCAACTCTGAATCTGGGCTACTAGCTAAGCAATTCAGCTCTTAAATTGGGTGCATTTTACTACTTTAAATTATAAAGTAAAGTGACACACAGACAAACGGACGGACAGTGATAAATTTTATATATCTACCACGCGTTACAATCGGAAGAACCAAGTGAATGTACCGTTATTCTTTTTTAGGATATAAAAATACAATAAATCTATAAAAATTGTGATCGAAAAGACGAATAAAAATTATCAGTAAATAAAAATTTGTCTTCGGAAATATTAAAATGTGTTATGAAATATTCAGATATTTGTTTAATGAAAGCATTGTGTAGGGTGCAAACCCAACACAAAACTTTTACTTGTTTTTTTTTATATGCTTAGCTGCAATGTACTCTGTAATTACTTGTTGCCTCTGTTTTTGTTTCTGGTATGTAGACGTGAATAGTACTCAGAATATATGTATATGAGTATAGCTACGTGATTCTTTAATTAACTAGACTTCAAAAAGATTGTTTGTCATGTTGAGCCACAATTAGCGTGACTAATACGGTACGTACAAGTACATAAATATATTTTATAATATTTAAACAATTTTTCATTTACTCAGTTGAAAAATTACAGATGCGTGAAAGAACACTTAATTGTGAACTCCAAAGTACACAACAAAGAAAACAAAATTGTTTTGCTTCTCACAAAACCGTATTTATTTATCAGTATACTATACATCATATTTCGAAAAACTTTCCCTTTAAGTTTACATAACATTTGCCTAAAATGTATATGAGTTATGTGATTATATGGAAAATGATGATTATAAGTGGTGGTGGGCCATCGGCTGGTTTCTTTTCTGCAGCACAACACTCACTTTGGAAATAAGTTTTCAGTATTTTCCACCGTTGCTCATTTGTTAATTGACACTGAATAACTGTCAATTATATTGAACGATTGGCAATAACTCAATAGCACGTAATTCCAAAAGAAACCAGACGATGGCCCACACTATATATGAAAACATTTGCCTAATAATTCTGTACATACTTATTATATACATATACCAAGTATATGTACTTCGTATATACTTATAAGTATATTCGTATATATTTTCATTTACCTAACTACCTATAAATATTGTGTGACCATTTTTAATGGGATTTTTGACCTTTTTTTTAAATAAATACATATTTATTTTAATGTATACATGTTTATAACATTAAGATTTCTAAGATCATTTCAATAATCAGAATCATAAGAGTAATGCTGATTATTTTTTTATTCTCTTATATTTTAGCCAAACTAAAAAACAGCCAAAATAAAAATGAGTTCCGCCGAATACTATCCATTCAAGGTAAGGATCTGAGATTTGATTTCTTTGTGATGGATTTCTTCAAGTTTTAATGAAATATTATATAATATTTAGCATGATAAATGATAATTAAATAATATGATCTATAATTAAATTTTAAATAATAGTGTAATCTTAATTACAAATGTTTGTTGTTTTAATTTTGATTTTCCTAAAAATTTATTGTTTCCATCAACTTGAAATTTGATTCAATTTAGTAATTTGTTCATTGCATTAAAATACGAACATAACTTTGTTTCTTTTAATTTGTAATCGTATATTTTGCCTTAACAAAGTTCAGTAGAACCGTTTAAGTGAGTATCAATTAACGCAGAGTGCTGACTAATAATTTATTCCGCGAATATCTTTTAGTCATGACGTCTCCGGTGCACTAAAATTCCGAAATCTTAAAATGCCAGTGCAATGCTACAAAACTCGCAACCGAATAATTGGCATTATTAACTTGGAAGTTCAAATGAACACGTCTCCTTAGTAACACATCTCAATACGTACTGCTATCGCTTTAACGAAGGTTATCTCATCGATTTTAAACTTGCCTCTACAAAGTTTCTGATTGTCTGGCTGTAAATAATAACATCAACATTCCAAGATGACTGTTTGTTGAATTTCATCATTGAAATAATTTGAAGAAATCCTTGAATTCCTTTGAAATAAAACGTACTCAGCACTGATTCAGTTGCTCCCCTCTCCTTTCCGCCCTACATACACCGAAAACATCTTTTAAATAACGATGGCAACGTGAATTCATTCCTTCTGTTTGTGTTTTTTTTTGCAGTGCACTCCAACCGTATACCCAGCTGATCCTTTCGATCCCATCGAAGATGCCGCCATTCTTCGCAAAGCAATGAAGGGTTTCGGTACCGATGAGAAGGCCATCATTGAGATTCTCGCACGTCGTGGCATCGTTCAACGTCTCGAAATTGCCGAAGCATTCAAAACAGCTTACGGCAAAGATTTGATTTCCGAATTAAAGTCCGAATTGGGCGGAAAGTTCGAAGATGTCATCGTTGCTCTGATGACACCGCTGCCACAATTCTATGCACAGGAGTTGAAAGATGCCGTCGCCGGTATTGGAACCGACGAAGAGGCGATCATCGAAATCCTGTGCACTCTCTCCAATTACGGTATTAAAACTATTGCTCAGTTCTATGAGCAAAGCTTTGGAAAGCCCCTAGAGTCGTCTCTGAAGGGCGACACTAGCGGACATTTTAAACGCTTGTGCGTTTCACTGGTGCAGGGTAATCGTGATGAAAATCAGGTGAGCAAGAAAAACGAGTGATACAAGTAACACTACATAAAAATACACTACTACTAAGTAACACTACTATTTAACTCTGTGTTTTTAATGATTGCTTTCTATTTATTTTGCTTGTGAACAGGGTGTCGATGAAGCGGCTGCTGTTGCTGATGCTCAGGCTCTGCAAGAAGCTGGCGAGGGCCAATGGGGCACCGATGAATCCGTCTTTAACTCCATTTTGATCACCCGCTCCTACCAGCAACTCAGACAAATCTTTTTGGAGTATGAAAACCTTGCTGGTCATGATATTGAGAAGGCTATCAAGCGTGAATTTAGCGGTGCCGTGGAAAAGGGTTTCCTTGCCATTGGTATGTTGTACATAAATATTATTCTACTTATGACTATAAGAGATTATTGATTGTATCTTCTTATCCCATTCTTACTCCATTCTTTTCCAGTAAAATGTTGCAAGTCCAAAGTCGATTACTTCGCAGAGCGTTTGTACGACTCTATGCATGGCATGGGCACCAAGGACAAGACCCTGATTCGTATTATTGTCAGCCGCTCTGAAATTGATTTGGGCGACATCAAAGAAGCATTCCAAAACAAATATGGCAAGAGCTTGGAATCGTGGATTAAAGTAAGTTTTCATTGTATATTCACCAATTTTCGGTTTGGGTTTTCCTTAACTTCTATTAATCGGGTAATATTGCATGTTTTAACTTTGCACTTATACGCATTTACATATATACGTATATACGATACATACATATGTACATATAGTGTGAATCTGAGCATGTTTATGGAAAAACGTACTTCTCACTCTTCAGAGTTAAAACTCTGAATAATGATCACAGAATAATTATCATTACAGCAGAGCCCAGTAGTTGCTCCTTTAATTTTCCATAATTTCGGATTATTTCATTTCATCACAATTTCAATATGTATTCAATTTTACAAGAAATAACAAGCATTTCTACAAATAAATAACTTTTAACAAATGACGGTGACCATTGAACTCTTCGAGTATTATTTTTTGAAAATTCTAATTAAATGTTTAATTTATCTTAAAATAAAGAGTTAAAACTCTGAATAATGATCACAGAATAATTATCATTACAGCAGAGCCCAGTAGTTGCTCCTTTAATTTTCCATAATTTCGGATTATTTCATTTCATCACAATTTCAATATGTATTCAATTTTACAAGAAATAACAAGCATTTCTACAAATAAATAACTTTTAACAAATGACGGTGACCATTGAACTCTTCGAGTATTATTTTTTGAAAATTCTAATTAAATGTTTAATGCTCCAAACTGAAACTCATCTCAGTTGAAATTTCTACTTAGTAGTTCAAGTATATGCCTTCCTTCGATTGTTGTTGCTTTTGGATGGTCTATCATATGCTTTGACTTGTATACAAGGTTATGTAGGTTGCTTTATTTTTTGTTTTTTTTTGAATTAAAAATTAAACCAAATTCACCAACTTTGAAGTCATTAAATAAAATGTTCAACTTTTTCAGGGCGATACGTCGGGAGATTACAAACGCGCCCTATTGGCTATTGTTGGATTCTAATTCAAATCAAAACCTCAATCAAACAAACAACAAAAACCCAAGTATTTCGCCTTAAATAATTCTAAAAGTTGCTACATTATCTGCACATTGATTGCAAGAACTGTCCGATTTTAAGAGAATGTTTTCAACAAATAAAAAACCAGAAAATAAATCAATCAATAATTTTCGAATATCAATAACATAGTATAGACTGCAAACAGCATTTATGTATTATGTACACAACCGACTTTTATGTAACACTGAAACGTACACAATAACTAAAGCAATAATAAGCAAAAACCTTTAAATTTCAGTTTCCATTCAAATTCAAATAATAGCAAATTCGATACATACACTTTATTGTACAGCAAACGAACTGTTTTAAAAATGTACACAATTAATTCTTGTGCTTAAAAGTAACCTCTAAAAAGCTGTAGGTAATCTCTGAAAAGCCGGGGGTGCAACAGTAAACCTTCGAGGAAGTTCAAATAAATTCTGGCAAAACGAAAAGTTCCTACATTTTTACATGCCACAAAACTCATATCAGTATACATCACAATCTCGTTTATATGAACCTAATGATTGCAACGTTATTCGAAATTCATATCCAACAAAATAGAGGACATGTAAAAACATCACAATAGTAGACATGAAAGGAAACATCATTACGTATGTGATGAAAAAGTTATCTTCTGTCTTTAATTCATTTTTCAACAAAAGAAGCATCACAGTATAAATGGAGAAAGGTTCTTAAAAGCGAGAAAGGTTCTTCATTAAAGCGACATCATAAAGAAACTTTTATACAAAAACTACCTACATACGAGTACATTCAATATATTTACATATACATATATAAAATATCATACAACAGACCCACATAAAACAGACATACATAACACAGACATACATATATTTTTACATTATATTTTTTTAATTACGTTTTTTACTACATATACTACAAAAAAACTACTACTACTCACTCTTATTGTCCTCTTATTAAATACAATATATTTTTATGTGTATGTATATTTTATGTATAAACATTATATATTTATGTTTTTTATCTACTGTTAAATCTGTTTTTATTATTATTATAATGCAACGTTTCTTAAAAATATTATTCAAAAATCTTTTAATTTTTAAAAATAAAACTTCATCAACAAAAGTGTTTTAAAATGCCTTCAATTTTATTTTAAATGGATTAAATTTTATTTTAAATGGACTAAACTTTATTTTAAATGGATTAAATTTTATTTTAAATGGACTAAACTTTCTTTTTTTATGTTTTAAATTTAATTTTAAATACATATGCACAAAATTTTACCCTTATAAATAACTTTTACATATACTATAACAAAATACTTTCCCATAAATGTTATTTTACTAAATTAATTTTGTTTCATTACTAATATTTATCTATTGCTTCAAGCTTTAGAATCAATTAGAAATGCTTTCAAAATTTTTATAACTAACATTCAACTGCACTTATATTTATACACACTTTCGACTAAAGTGTTACTCATTTAGGTTTTATTTGAAATTTTTGATTCCTTTTTTAAATTTCGATTGATTTTCCAAAAACTTACGAAACCAAAGGTTTTGAAAAATAAGCTGCACAATTTTTTCCACTTAAACCGTCTTTCAATTCTTTTCGCAATTATTAATAATAATCAATTTTCTTAAGCTTCTTATTTTATTCCTCACTTTTTCAAAAGCAGATGATTCTATGTAATATGATTTTTTGAAAATTGAGACCATTTTTTCATAATTTTCTATAGCAATTTTAACGAATAATCATTTCACTTTAATTTTTCTAATACTATGAATTCTAATCGTCTTCTTTACATATATTGACCCCTGGGTATCTGTTTCCCTTCCGAAAACTCGTAATTTAATGCAAACTTTTCTACTTTTATCTTCTCTCTACACTCGTCCAAAACCAACACACAACCGTTTTGCAATATACAATATACAGGATGATTTGAAGTGCGAAATTGGATATTTGCTTATAACTCTTGCGGCTTGGTAATTCTAACAAATCACCATCCACTCCAAAGCTATTCCAGTAAACGATATAAATACTCGTATTCGCAGCAAAACAAAGTTTTATATACGAACAAAACAATGACGGCTCTAAAATGTTTTTCATAGTAAAAAGTACATAAATACTTTTGTACATCATTATTATTATAGATATAAGTCGTATAACGACGCCTCAATTAGATATTCTAAATATCGATCTTTTGTATTACTTATCTTTCTTTAAAAACCAATCAATTATTATGTAGCAATTTGTGATTTTTGTGAAACAAGAATTTATTTTTAATTTGCGGCGTTACGGCTTTTTAAGTGTCTTTTAAAGAAATATAAAAATAAAGATGCATTAATTTTTGTGATTGCAATAAAGCAGAAGTTATTAAAAAAACAAACCGAATCTAAAGTCTTTTTATATTTACATATATTTTTATTTGTATGTAATATAAAAAATATTTCTATTTTCTTGCAGGATGATTTGTCTGAAGATTACGGATACGTTTTAATTACACTAGCTTCTTATTAAAAATTCATCTGAAAAGTTCATTATGTTTGCATTTGTACTCTATTTTGTATCTCATTACATTACAGTTAAACAGAATTCCTTCTTAAAATAAACATTTCAAATTTTAACATCATAGTTTCTTTGTTTACTTAATGTTCTATAAACTTGATCATAAAGCGACTTCATAATTACGTTTGCTGCTTTGATATAATCGCATTGTGTACTTAACCTCTGTGAAATGTGATACCATCAAACGTAATCGAAGAATTACACAGTAGGCACATTTTTTAGTTTGTTTATAAAATAAAAACTGTTCGAAAACATGGTTATGTCATGGTACTGTCTTATTTTACATTCGTGAAATTATATATGATATTTTTCTATAACAATTTTAATAAATAATCATTTCACATTGATTTTTCTGATACTATGAATTCTAATCGCCTGCTTTATTCTTATTGATCTTTGGGTATCTGCTTCCATTCCGTAAACACTTAATTTAATGTACATTTTTCTACTTTTATCTATTCTCTACACCCGTCCAAACCAACACACAACCGATTCGCAATATATACAGGATGATTTGGAGTCCGCTATTGGATATTTGCTTGTAACTCTTGCGGCTTGGTAATTCTAACCATTCACCACCCACTCCATAAACTAGCAAAAGAAGTGTTAATTTATATACGAACAAAACAAAAATGACGGCTATAAAATGTTTTTTATAGTAGAAAGTACATAATTACTTTGTACATCATTACCATGATACATGTAAGGCGTATAACGACGCTTAAATTAGATATTCTCAGTATCGATCTTTTGTATTACTTATGTTTCTTTACAAACCCATCAATTATTATGTAATATTTTGTGATTTTTGTGTAACAAGAATTTCTTCTTTTAAATTGCGTTGAAAACTATTTTGGGCTTTTTCTGTCTTTTAAAGAAATATAAAAACAAACATGCAGTAAATATTGTGATTACAATAAAACAGAAGTTATTAAAAAAACAAACCGAATCTAGTGTCTTTTTGTATTTACATATATTTTTATTTCTACATAATATAAAAAATATTTATATTTCTTGCAGGATGATTTGTCTGACGATTACGGATACGTTTTAATTACATTAGCATCTTATTAAAAATTATCAGAAAAGTTCATTGTTTGCATTTGTACCCTATTTTGTATCTCATTACATTACAGTTAAACTGAATTCGTTTGAAAATAAACATTCACATTTTAATATCATAGTTCCTTTGTTTACTTAATGTTCTATGAACTTGATTAAATCGCTTCCATTATTACTACTATTGCCTAGATATCACTGCCTAGTACCTTAAAGGATGATACTATCAACGTAATGAAATAATTACAGAGTAGATATATTTTCTTTGTTTATAAAAATAAAACTGTTCGGAAACATGGTCTTTTATTTTACATTCGAGTAATTATATTTGATACATTAATAAAATAGTTCTTGTGGAATCTTCTAGCTAGAAACACGATCCATGTACGCAGCCCAGAGTCGATCACGATACAAAGCAGCGGCCTTTTCCACTGATTTTGCCTGCAGAATACCGCGACCCACTACTCCAATATCGGCGCCTTTCTGCTTGATGACATATTCGGGAGTCTGATACTGTTGTCCCAGCTGGTCGGTAGTTTCTTCGATTTTAACACCAGGTGTCAGCTGCACCAAGCCGGGAAAAGCGAAGCAATCACTACTCTGACACACAACACCAGCAACAAAGTCAACGTCGGCACCTTCTGTGGCTAGTTTATTTGTAGCTTCCTTGTATTTGTTATCGATAAGATTTTCCTGTGCTGACATTTCTGCCAACAGGAAAACACCTCGTTTTTTGCCACCATCAGTTTTACTGATACCCGCTTTAAGACCCTGCAATATGCTACGTCCAGAAAGTGCATGTGCTGTCACTAAATCAGCCCAGGCGGATGTCTTAAAGATGCCCCTTCCGTATTGCATTGAGACGGTGTTGCCAATGTCGGCATACTTGCGATCTTCCATGATCAGGAAATTATGTTTCTTAGCCAGGGCCCTGAGGTTCACAATGAAGCTCTCATTGAAGTCTTCGACGATATCGATGTGTGTCTTCAGCAGACATATGAAGGGTCCGCACTGATGGGCCACACCGAGGATTTCCTCACAATTTGTAAGATCGGCGGCTAAACAGAGGTTTGTCTTTTTCGAGGCCATCAGATTGAAAAGATCCCTGGCAATGCTGCATTTGGCCAGATCAGCGCGATTCTCGAATTTTATTTTAGTGCGCAGAAGATCGTTAACTGCAAAATAAACGTTTAGAGATTACAACCATTCGATATAAATAATTGATAATTTGATTATAAATATGCAATATTTAAAATAATTTATTTTATAAATTTATTCTTACCTTTCTTCCTTTCATTGACGAAAGATCCGTCACTGTTTATTTGACAGTCAGCTAAATATTTTGCTACTGATTCCACCATCTCTCGGTCAATCTTGCCTTTTTCCAGCAGTTTGTTCATTAAGAACGACAGCGTAAAAAGCGAGTGAATGCGCACCGATTGCTTGGCAACATTTGCCACAGCACCTTGCTCCCGATCGACCAACACTACAGCGTCCGTAACAACAATTCCTTCGCTTTGCAAATCACGCACAGTTTCCAATACACTTGAACCGGAGGTGACGACATCTTCGATGATGAGGCAAGTATCGCCGGCATTGTAAATACCTTCTACGAGTTTCTTGGTGCCATAAGCTTTTGCTTCCTTGCGACGAACCAGCATTGGAACTCGCTGTTGCACAGATACTAAAGTGGCCAAAGGAAGCGCCGTGTACGGAACACCGCAGACATGACGTGCACTTAATTCATGTTCTTTGATGTAGTCAATCAGCAAATTCGATACCAATTCCTAGAATAAGGAAGCAATGAAAGAAAGCCGGTGAGTGTCTGTTTGGATGTCTTTGAGTGCCATAATTACCATGACTTCTGGATAGCTAACAATCACGCGCAAGTCAAAATAAACCGGTGAATTGATGCCGACTTTCATTTTAAAGTTGCCAAATTTGAAGGCATTGATTTCAAACAATTTAAGAGCAAGTTGTTCCATTTGAACCTCCTTGTTGGCCACCATTTTGTGCTCTTTAATTTATAATGAATATGAACCCTTCCTTAAAACCAAGTCAAACGTCCGACCACTACTTTATCTCTGCCACGATTACCACGAGAGTCCAAACAAAATACTTTTTGAAATAGTCAAATTCAACCGTAAAGTTGCCAGATTTGGCTTAAAATTCCCACCATGAGATGTTTTAATAGACAATGGGAAACGGGAATTCGGTGGTATGTTTAATTCACGGTGGCAATTTGTGGAATGTTCGTGTTATTTTTTTCCACCACACTATTATAGCTTTATAGTTGTACATATATAGTATGCTTTTATATTTATATTTTCTAATAGTTTCAAGACTATTGTGGGATTTTTTGATTTCATGTGGGATTTTTGGGAAATTAAACAAAACTCCCACTTGGCGATTTTATTTGACAGCCGTCGGAGAAACGGTATTTTGTGTGAGAATTCGTCGTGTGAATTACTAGTAACATTATCTGCACGTGAGTATGTTTGAAGCACACACCCACACACAGGCTTGATGGATTGTCATGGGTGGGAAAACTCAAACCTATGTGCCACTTTAACTTAACTTAAAGGCAGACGTTCAATTACCGGTGGCACATTGATGATTTTTTATTCGTTTCTCGGAAGTGCAGAGAGAAAATTCTCCAACCAAAACACATGTTTTATTGAAGTTATAACGGGGTTGCCAGATGTATAGAAAATTATTTAAGGCGTGAATTATAAAAAATATAAATAATATTTAAAATAAAGTAAAAAATAATGTAAAAATATACAAAATAGCATTTAAAAATGGAAAGAGAATATATAACAAATAAAAGATTGCAATTCGCTTAAATGAGACACACTAATTATCATACTTTATTGAAATGATTATAGTTTATTAAATGTTTTGACTTAATTTAAATAAATTTATCCAAGTACAAAGATATACGTAATTATATATAATTATACATAATATATTTGGTAAACGGTAAATATTTAATGATTAATCAAACATTTGCATTTTGTTAATTTTTATTCTTAATCACACACAAAAAAATCTACAAAACCAACCGTTTTTTTCACATATCTCTTCTTCTTTTTTTCCTATTAGTTATGTAATTTTTGTGATTTTATTATTTTTTCCTTTGCTATCTTTGTTAGCAGGTAAGCATTTGCTTAGTGTAATTTGCTTGTGATAATAATAAGAAAAGTTTTCGGCTATTTTAAGCCTTTTTTAAAAATATTTGCTTATTTTGCATAGTTTTTTTAACCAATTATTTACTAATTTTATGTAATGTTAAATTGCATTTAATGAAGGATTTTTAATATCATTGCAAAAAATAATGATGTCTAATAATAACCAAAAATTATTACATTCTGCTTAACGAATAAACTGTAAAAAAATATTCTTTCCATACTTTATGCTTACATAAACTTGACCTCAGCAACTTGTGACTTCTTCAATTTTCAGATTTTACAAAAATAATAACAAACAATTATTTTTCTTTAGTTCTGCAAATTGTTTTTCGTTTAGTTTCAAGTTACGTGTAAAAGAGTTTGCTTCTTTTTGCTTTTCTTTTATTATCTTTTCTCTCCCGCTCTTTCCGTGCCTACAATCATTAATATTCTATTCATACTCACACATTAATCACTACTTGTTCATTATTTTCAGTCCTTTCCAACTTTTTTCTTGAGAAATAAGTAAATATTTAATAATTTTATCGCAGCAGTAAAATAGGGTTTGTAAAGAAAGTCAGATTTTTAGTGCGTTTAAATTTTAGTAATTAAAAACCTCTGCGTAAAACAATTATAATGAAAACAGCCCCTAATTTTGTCCTCAAATCTGTTCAAGTATAATATTTTCTTCTCTACATTCGCATTATCACTAAACACTATCCCTAAAGTTCAACGTGGTCAGTGCTAAAATTCGAATGCTTCATAAACTATTTATTTTCCAGTTCGCTCCCTCGCTATCATAATTGCATCTTCTTAATTTACCGTTCTTTGTATTTTAGATCCCCAAACAAGATCCTCAAAACGATAAGAAATCATAATGTTCGTACAGATTATAAGTACAAATAAATCGCACAGGCTTTGTTAAACAACAACATCTGCTGTGTTATATTTACTGTGTGTTTATAGTTATAGCGGCTCAAATTAAATACGTGGATTTAACCTACAAATATTTTCTAAAATAAAAACATCAACAAATGTGTGTGTTAATGAATTTTTTGTTGTTGTTTTTCCTGTAATATTAAACGAAAATTACTCTCACATGTTCAAACATTGTCGTAAATTCTAATTTGGTATATATTATGTATATAATTATCGTATTTATTTTTGTTTTTGCCTTCGTTTATGTTTTTTTGTGTGTTGCTCTGTTCTTTAATACACTTTTATTTTTTCTCATTTTTTACGTTTCTTTCGTCATGTCTTTGTTTTCTAATATTTTCGTAGTTTCTCTTTAAAAATGTTTTTGTTTAAATATTGCGAAATTTTTATATTTAATTGTTACTTGGTTTTGGAGGCTGCATCCCTGAGAAACAGTTTTCTTTGTTGCATTTATTTTTAAATTTACTTTTTATTAATACTATTATTTTCCAAAATGAAATAGTTTTTTTAGATAAAAATGGTTAAGTTTGCTTAAATTTGAAATACATAGTAATAAAAATTGTGTTTTTTCTATACAGAACAGTTTTTATATCATACAGAAGAAATTTTTGTGAAATGGTTAATTCATAATAAATGAAATCAAAGGTCAAATAAAAATTAGTTATTTTTGTTGGAGTACATTTTTCATGTTTCAGGTTGGAGTGAAAATGAATGAAAATGAAGAACTTGAATGTGGAAACTAAACCTGATTAAGTGAAAATTAAATACGAAAGTGTACTTTAGAATTTATATATTTAAATTTAATTATAATAAAAGAAAAACTACAAATAAAATGGTATGTCTTGTCAAAAAGAAAAGAGAAATAAAAAAGAATATAAAAGTTTTGCCTCCAAGAAGAAAAAAAACGTTTGTTTCGATCATCAAGTCGAGTATAATGAAGTGAAGATTGTATAGAAACATATTTCCTTTTACATATGTATGTACTTTCTAGTCTTTAAATTTTCTCTATGGATATGATCTATGAATCGCCAGAATTGTTTCCTTTTTACTACAAGAAAAATACCCTCATATGAATAAAAATCAACGAATGAATATTTTTAAATATTTGACTAAATTTATTCACTTTACGCTATTGAAAATATCGTCCATTTTGACTCGAATGAAGCGATGCCACATTGAAAATATGAGTGATTAGGATAACTTATTGTTCTTGTGCGAGTACGAAATGAATTTCAAACGAAATGACATAAAAAGTAATTGTTACTTGAAATGATTTTTCTTCAAATTTATATTGTGTTTCCTTGCAATTATTTCAAGAAATATACTTCATACTTTTTAAAATAATTTCAGTTCTATTTTGTTTTTAAAAATTCGCCTCTATTGATGCGAGGTGAGTGTCGAAACTGGAATTAAACATTAAAAAGTTCTCTTATATTTTTAGCAATTAGCGGAATGATAATGATGTTGCTTTTTAATATACTATATGTATGTATATTTTTTGGTGTACTATTTCCCATTCCTATTATACGATATTTATTATATGATCGCGTGTGTGTTTGTTTATTTTTTTGGTAAATACATAAAAAAGATTTGTACTTATTGCAAGTATGTATGTATGTATGTATATTTTATTTGTATTCTCATGTGTTCTTTTATGATATATTATAGCATCATTTCTCTATATGATTTATATACTATATTATCCGTATTTGTATAACTATTGACTAGAGACCGTAATGATCGTAAACTGTTATTATAATGGTTTTGCAATTGAAGTATAACTGTGACCTTATAAAAGTTGGCCTTAAATTTGCCGGGAAGTATCGTGTATTAAAATAACGTCATGTCCAGTGCCGCAAATGATGCAACACGACCAATGCGACAGTCGTTCATGGTTGAACTTTTGTACATACGAGTACGTTGCTTGTTAAACGATAGCGCGAGTCGTTGGTCGTCCCAATCGATCAGTCGTATAACCATTATTTCAGAATCGAATCACGCTGGACACGATATCGTTAAATGGCATTAGTTGTATTTTCGAAATGATCGTGCAAAATGTATACATATCTAAATATTTAATAAATGGATTTGGGAATAGATGTATTCTGTGTTTTCTAACATTATGCAAATACATATTTATTGTATATTTTTAAACATATGTAAACCCTCGTGTGTGTATGAAGGAACACACTGAAAACGTGATTGAATCCGGACGCTGTTTAAATTTCAGCGTAAAACACTTTCGCGTATGTTTTCATTATTCATGTAGTGTAAATATTTCTATATATTATTTTAGTTCTTAGAGAAGCTTAATTAAGTGGAATATGTTTCTCAGAAATGTAATGTAATGTATTTGAATGTGAAAATTAATTTCTGTAAAGTTCAATTTGAGTTTCAATTTTATTTTAGTTGATCTAAAAAAATAAGTTTTATCATTTGTATATACTCATACATACTCGTATCTAATTATATTTAGTTTTACTATTATTTTATGTGGTTTGTTTTCTTGTCTGGATTAAGTGGTTAATTACTGCTATTATATTTCATTATACGTATGTATGTAGTATTAATAACGATGAGTACCTATTTTCAAATGCTTTAATTTGAACCGTATTTTGCTCCACTTACTTAAGGTGGAGTTTGAACTTTATTTATTTTCTTGTTTGTTTGTTTGTTGCGGCTGTTTTTCTTTTTCTCTTTGTAAAAAAATAAAATGCATACGTTTTTTTCCGTGTTTGTTTTCCTTATACAATACAAATTCGCAGTTAATCGATTTGATAGAAGGTAATATTTTTACATGTTTCTGTTCTGCTTTAGCTACAATGTTTCCCCTCAATATACCAGCGCAATTCTGCTTAAAGACTCACCAACTCTTTACTATCTTCTTCCTTAATAAGTAAGAACTTACATAAATCTTAGCTTTCTTATGAAACATTTTAAAACTAAAATAAATCAATCTTCAAGCATATTTTTGTCATCATTCATCAATTGGCAACATTTTATAAGCATTTAAAAGAAACTGCATATAAAATTGTTGTTTGTTTTGGTTGCGGCTGTGTGAAAGCAGAAGAATAAGCAGAAGTTCGTAGTGTTGCCACTTACGACCGACCATCATATTACTTCAGTTCTTCACTCAGTTCTTCACTCTAAAGACTAATAATAGTATTTAAATGTAAAATTTGTGGAAATCGAAATAGCATTGGCTTGGAAAAATCTTTGAACAGACTATACACATGTACATAATATATATATTTAGTCATGGGTGTGTACAGTACTGTGTTCCATGAAAAGGTGTTGAAAAATGGTTGGTGAATAAGAAGAAAAGAATATCAATAAACTGTGAAGTCATTCGCTCTATGTTTTGTGTTAAAAATAATAAATTTAATCAATAAAAATGCATGCATATAAATAATATTAATATATAGTATATATATAATATATATAGTTTAACACAGGTTATAATTAATTAACAGATTTCAGACTTTAATTGACATAATTGTCAAAAGAAACTTTTAAAGAAATAAATGTAATGTAAACTCATTAAAACTAATAAAAGAACTCAACACGAAAAACCGAATGTCGAAAATGTAGAAATTTTACAACATCAAAAAGACCACAAAATTTAAAAAATCGGGATTTCAGAAATATGAACCGTGTCCAGCCTGCATACGACTGGGAATGTGATTAAATTGATGCAAAGTGACCAATGAGACAGTCGTTCAAGATCAAAATATGTAATGCTTCTAATTTTTTAACACCCGAAAGCGTCCAAAATAAGTACGACTTGTGAGCAACTCAATTAATTAAACACGTCATCGTTTGGTTTTTCAAAGAAAAGTAATTTCAGTCGTTCAAAATGGCGTCCAGCGAAATGGCGACGATATACAAAAAACAACTTTGCGTGAAATGATATAATAATGGGAATAATATGATGATAAAATATTGTGGCCTATCCCCTTGAATTTGGTCTTAAAATGTAACCTTATATTAGCTGTGACACGTTTAAAATAACACAAGGGAATGTCAAATAGAATGGAATAAATCTGCATCTGTGAAAATAAATAAATCTTTACGTGTATAATCGAGATTGCACGGTGTTAATATGTCGAAGGATATGAAAGAAAATAAAACACTATTGAGTTCGTTTAATTATGCTTTAAAAACAATTAAATACGAATTACATAGTGTATAAGATTTCTTCATGTACCTGGATATTTACACATTTTTTATCCGTGTGCTTTACTTAAAGTTTGATTAACGAAATTAGCCGTTTACGTACTACGTAACTACTACATAAATAAGTAAGTAATTAAGTATATTATTAAGAATAGTTTCATTTACTTCCCCTGTGTTATTTTACACAAAACGTATTCATGTGGTTTTCGTATCATACAATCTTAAAATAATTTGTTATCTTATCCAAGTGTAATGAACTTAGTAGCTGACAATGGATTTTAAGTAATGAAATGAGATCATGTTTCATATGCATATTAGTTTATTTTTCTTAATATGATTGACCATCTTTAAGTCGAGTGTAGTTCGCAATCGGTTGAAATGTTTTAAGCATTTCTAAGCATTTCTGAAACATGCTTTTAAAATGTCTGTTTGTGGGTTTCACTGTTCTATTTCGGTGTGGTTTGTTGTCTTATCTCTAGTTTCGTTATTATTATGTATTTATTTCCTTAGTAGTTCGAATGGGAGGGGAAAACACGTTTAAAACTACATACAATTGAAAAACTAAAACCTTTTGTTCTTATTTAAAATATATGTATTAAAAGAAAACGTTTAAGAACAAATCATATACAATATAATAAATTATTACATAAAAACTGTATACATATACATATAAAAAATTATAGAAGTCATTCAACTTAAAACTGTCACATAAAAATTGCACATAATATATTACGATTAAATTATTTTCCCAATCGCCTCAAGTGATGGTTTTTCTTTCCTTGTATTTGTTATTATTTTTACAAGTGATTCTTTTAAGTGATCACATATCTTTAAGAGCTACATACATACACATTAAGAGATCACAGATCCTCTAGAAAAGTTTGTCTTACAAATGCAATGACTACGAAATCTTTTGTTTGTACATTGGAATTGCTATCAGTGTTGTTGTTATTGGTATGTATTTCAAAAATAAATGCTGAATGATATTCGAAATTTTCGATATTTAGAAATAGTTTCTTTACACTTTAGAATTTCAGAAACGTTTTGTGCGATCCTTCAGTAGATGCATATGGTATCTTCTTATATTAGTCATCGTCTATATCTTTTTTTTATTATTATTTTCAAACACAAATTTTATAACCAAAAACTGAAACAACTGGAAAGTGTTTGAACTTAAGTAAAAAAATATCCAAATATTGCTAAACTAGTATATCAAATGCATTAAAAAATATACACTTGTACAATAAATTATTTGTTTGTTTGACGCTTAGCAGGACATCTGATAAGTTTCTATAAAAATTTCCACAGCACAACAAGCAACAACGAAGCCGAATTTCGATTTCGTAGATGTGTTCGATCCTCGGAAAATTCCAAGTCTGTTGTTTGTCTGTTGAACTGCTGAATGAAATTTTATAGAAATTTACCAAAAGTCCTTGTACGATCCTCAGGAACCGTGAAGCGTATTATTTTGCGCATTGTTGCCACTGCTGCCGCTAACATTCTGAGCGGAGACTTCGGACTTGACACGGCGAGCGATGTGCGATCGTGTGTGTTTGCGCAAGTGATCTTTGCGATAGAAACCTGTACGTGCAAAGAAGAAGAGAGGTTGTTTAATAAAGCCCGATATATGACTATCCGTTACTCACCCTTTCCACACTCGATGCAGACGTGCTTCTTCTCGCCGGAGTGTATAACAATATGTAGAGTGAGCTGCTCCTTTCGTTTAAATGATTTCATGCAGATCTGCAAAGCAAGTTCATATGAAATAAGGTTTTATTGTTCAATATTATCTAAACTATTATCGATCTTTAAAATGCGCTGTACTTTAGTCGTACTTTAAATAAGTACAACAATTACTTTTATACTTACATTGCACACATGAGGTCTGTCCGGTATATGAGATAGTTTATGCCTGGTTAAGTGATCCTTACGCTTCAACGCGGCATTGCATATATCGCACACGAATCGCCGTTCGACCGCATGCGAGATGACATGTTGCTCTATTAGACTGCGGTCCGGATAAGCCATCTGACACTCCGGACAGCAATACAATGTGGAGCCGTCCAGAGCTTTGGTCTCCCTGATTTCGCCGGGTTTCGGGCGAGGTTTCTTTTCCTTTGGTGGCTTCTTCTTTTTCGATTTTTTACTCGGTGTCGGTGCGGTGGCTGTTGTTGTTGACGCACCAATTGGTGCTGTACTTGAGACTGCCGATCCATTGGCAACACCTCCATTATTCGGGCCATTAACACTGTTCAAACCAACTGATGCTGGTACAGCACCATTATTTGGTTCTGAAATGGCTGGTAGGTGGCCGTGATCCATGCCAACAATTCCATTGTGATGATTACCATTCGTATTGTTGCTAGCCAAAGCGACACCGCCCAGTGCTAAGCTTAAATTTGTGCCATTCTTAAGGGGATCTCCTTTAATATTGAAGCCGGACGAGGGATCCAGATTGCCTAAATTCAAATTCCCTGAGTTAAGTTGTGAGCCGACAATACCTGAGGATTCCTTTTTTATTGTTTCGGAGTATTTGAGGAAGTGTTGTATGGAGATTGGCAGTGTTGCGGACAGCAGATGAGATGAGTAATCGACGGTGTTGGCTGTGTTGGCCAAAGTTTGCCAAGACTGATTTACATTTTGCAAGATTTGCTGATTTAAAACTATAGACGCATAGTATAGAGAATGTTTTTTTTTTGTTGGTGGAGGAAAGAAAAAATAAACAAAGTATTTTTATTTTAACTAATTAAAATATAAGTACTAATGGTTATAATGAGTTCGGTGAAGAAATGGAGGCGGTATATCAGGAGTATCAACGATGAAAAAAGATTGATGGATCATTAATTTTATATACGTATATACGGGTACTTGTACAGTATGTACATATGGTAATGGATATTCTTGACAACTGTGCGTTATAATATGACATAAATATCTACATACATTTTTGTTAATGTATGTGAATGTAATAAAATCCGAAACCAGAAACAGTCGAAAAGAAGTTAACAATAAATAAAAGCTGGATATAACAATGACGTGCGTCCTTGAGATTTGTATATAGTTTGTAAACTCCGCCATGCCCCAACTCGTATATACTCGGGTTTCCCGGTAGATGTGTGCTTACCTTCTTCCCGGTCTCTTTCGATTTTCGGATGGATTTTTCCCTTGTGATCGGTAGGGTTGAGGAAATTCAAATCGGCTTGTGGCTGTGAGTACGGAATAGAAATATTCTGTCCGTATTGCATCGTGTTATTCGCAGCTGAAACTGAACCAAGAGAACAAAACAAAAAATGCGTCGATTAAGTTTATTATTTTATTATAACACATTATGGCTTATTTAATATTATTTACACATTATAATCAGGTGGTGTATATGCTAAACTTAAAAAAATGAGCCTCCTTGAAGTTTCTTTTGCGCTAACGGTTTTTAACACGAGCAGTACCATTCACCGACTGATTTGGAGCCGACGAACGGTATCGCTCCGCTGTAACCCAGCTGAAGATTATATACGTACTTACATAAACATATGTATATACAATATATAGATATATATATATTGGTGTATGTGTGTGGCTCATGCTGCAAGGACGATGTGATGGGAAAAAAGCCTGTTACAGACAGAAACTGCTACATACATTCGTATATGTGTATGTACTTTATTCTGCTGTTGCCGTTTTTTGGCTGTATAAATTCTATGTGGTCGGTTCCAAGGCCATTTATGAAATGCGTACATATAAATACCTAGCTACACCAACAACAACGCGTGTAGGCTCCACAGGAATATATAGGAAAAGGAAATGAAAAACAACACAATACCGAGTGGTGGTTAGACGGAAACGGTGGAACGGGAGCGGGGTGATGGGTGATGTTGGTCGAACCTTCAGGGAAATGCGGCAAAAAGTGCGTACACAGGCAAACGAAATTTTTACCCAAAAAAGACCATGTTGCTAACCGAATACTTGTCAAATCATCAAAATGGTTTGAGTCTCTGAAGACGTCAGTAAACGAAACGCTACAAATGAATAACATACATACATAGATTTAAGGAAAAAAAGAAAAGAAATTAAAACGACTTCGTTTTTATAACCTCAGAAGCCGAAGGTAAGAAAGGGCATATTTCTTTGTCCTTCCGTTTGGAACGCACAACTGGACACGAACGAGAAGCAAGTGAGGAAAAGTACATGTATGTATCACCTTCCCATTTCATTTCCTCCCTATCGAACCACGTCCGCCTGTTTGCATCATTTTGATATCAATTTCAATATCGAAATTAATTTGAAATCTGTTTGAAATCTTATGCAATTTTTCTATTTTTGAATATTCTTCTTATTACAAAGTCTTTGAGTGTTGAGCATAAAATTTATGCTCAGTACTGCGAACCTATTAAATAATATAACAGGTCGGAGTCAAACAGGGAAGAACGGGGCCAGATGGTACAAAGCAAGGCAGAGCAACGGAACACGGAATAAAGTACACGGAATGTGGTACACTGTTGACCTCCGTTGACCCGAGTAGATCGCTTCTATACGATTGTCTTCTCACTGAAAGCACTATCAAGAAATTCATATCGCCATCAAAATGACATTTGTCTGAAATGTCAACTTCAGAAAAAGTAGGGCCCGAAATATTACGATGATGAGACGACGATTAATATTCGCACATGATGCAAACAACATTTCACAAGGAGCACAATGAGCTTGCTTGAAACTTCCCACGCATATGGAGTCCTCCCCATCCTACTACCATAACCTAGGCCAAAGTTTTTGCAGCTTTGCTATTCTTAAGTTCCACATATTATTGTTGTTTTTTGTTTTGTGGAACGCAACTAAATGAGGTAGGCTAACGCGCCTAAACACGCACACATACATAAACACACACACACACACACACACATGACTGTAGGTTTAGAAATGAAAAAGACCGAATTGTTTAGACCAAAAACATAGAATCCGGAAGACAGTGCGGAAAATTCACGCACTGAGAGGCTCAATAAGATTGAGAATGAGAATATGGGCGACCAAAGAGTGTGATGATGAAAACAAAAATAAACCAGCTCCCGGAAAGAAAAAGGAGCCGTTTCAGTTCCAAAAGTTGTTCTCAAGCTCGGCGCCAGAATTGGAGCTTTCGTGTTGCGACGAATGGTAGAGAGAGAGAGAGCAAGAGAGAGCGAGTGAGGTGGATTTTCACTTTTCACTTTCACAATCGACCGAAATAAGCACACTCTCACTATACGATGGGTGGCCAGAGTGGAAGCGTTTGTGTGGTGAGTGCCTCAAATGCGGGGCTGGCGAAGACCGAAGCCGGGAAACACTTTAACTCCATGGACTCCAACTCCTACCAACCTACAGAGTATTTATCCGTGTGGCGTTGCGGCGTTGTTGAGCATGAGTTGTGTTGTTGATGATGTTGTTGCTGTTGTTAATGTTTGAGGAGGATGGGTCATGGTGGCGATGACCTGTAGTAGTGGCAGTGATGGTGAATGCTTGTGAAGCTGGTGGCAGGAAGCCGGTTAATACATGTGTTTCTATACGGCACCACGTACACGAGCGCAAGCGTGTGAGTGTGACGTAGAGGTTTTTTGTTATTTTCCC
The DNA here is from genome assembly GCA_943737955.2 of Myopa tessellatipennis. Lineage (NCBI taxonomy): Eukaryota > Metazoa > Arthropoda > Insecta > Diptera > Conopidae > Myopa > Myopa tessellatipennis. The sequence goes on from OX031314.1 coordinate 42,805,389, forward strand.
ACTTTTCAGAGGAAAAGCGGTGGCAGAGTCACCAGCTTTAGTGTTTGTGGAGTTGAGGGGGCCGAAGGCACACTGTGAACCCAAATGGAGCGAGTGGTAAAGCGTCAGAAACCGAGTGCGAGAATACAAACTCTAGTGAAAAATTGCTTCTTTTTTGGGTTGGGCTTAATACTCAGTGGAGAGTTGCGGCCGATGAAAGGTGGCGAACTTTTAGCGAACAGCGAATTCCTTTATTATGCTTGTAGTCGAGTTAAGAGTCGCCGCAACTGTTTGGGAGGGTGGATTTGTGTCTATATGTCTGTCTCTTTTAAGGGGGTTGGAAAATTAAAGGCGAACATTCATCATAGGCACAAACACGGACACACACATACATACATGTATAAGGGACCAACACTGTAGCATGAGATCTCCTATATACCTAAATAAAATATATAAGAATGCACACATAACCCTTAAGGACGTAGATGTTGACTTGAGTAAAAGGGGGGACGGACCATCTGAAAATGAGTGATATAAGTGACTACATAGAACTACATACAGAAGACCTCGGAGCTGTGTAAATTGACGACCATGACATTGGCAGTCATTACAATATGATGCGTTCAACTTCTTCCAATATAATAGTGAGAACTTCCTCTAGGAAAACGTACTCATTGAAGTTCAAATAAAGTTTCAATTAAAGTCCTATTATAGTCACAGAAAGCTATTAATAGTTAATTCTACCTCAAAAGTAATCAATACTAGTTTTGAAGTTTTTCCCGAAGTTTCCCAAAGGGAAAAGTAGATCGAGTCTATTCTTGAAATTTCCCTAAAGACTTTAATCACATATAAAACATTAGTTCAGCGCAGAACTATTATCTTCATAGAGAGAGAAAGAACAATTCAATTTCCATATTCATATTCTTATTTGTGACGTGGCCACGGGAAGGGGTCGCGGTTCTCCTTTGTCCCTTGGCTACGCCATTGACCAGCACATGTGTAGGTATAATAAAGCACACTATAATGTGTAGTTGTAATGGTGGATTGTGTGAGTTTTATGGGTGTTATGAGTGGGTGGGTGGGTGAGTGTTTGTTTTGAAGGGTGGCGAATGCTTCTTAGATCACGCTAATGTTGTTGGGGAGAGAACAGAATGCATGCACACACAAACTCACACATTTGCACAGTATTTTTATTACTGTGTTGGTGAGTTTGAAGCATCGAGCACATGAAGCACCCGGTAAAACAATACGTACATATATATATAAGCCGCCTACTGACTGAAGAAGTCATTGCTGCAGAAGAGAAAAAATAACTGGCGTCGCCGACTCGAGCATCAACAACGTTGACAACTTTTATGAAAAATCAATACAACGCCATTTATGAAAAAACAAACCAGTTCATAGATGATTACCTTTCATTCAAAATGTTAGAAAGTAGAAAGTAGTTAAGATGTTAATGAATAATGTGAGTCCTTCGGTTTAAACGTATTTCTAGTACCTGAGTTCAAACAAAAGGTCAAATATTCACATTCATTCATTCAATATATCACATCAGATTTCGCTTTTATCTTTTATAAAATCAATACATGTACTTATATACGTATGTATGTATAAAGGTATTTATCATAAGTTTGTTAATATTCATTTTAATTTTGAATTATGGTTTATGATAATTCCATACCATAAGTAAATCAATATCTGTAGATAGATACACCCACAGATATAAAAGCAAGTGCTTGAAAAACCAAATGTTAATAACCTTACCCTCTCTCACAAAGTATATGTAAAATAAGCATAATTTTCCTACTAAGTAACTTACTTCACATTTAATCTTATCAAAGCTGGGGATTATTGCAGCCACACGAACTCTCGACTTCAACTCTTATTTTCATTGAATGTGAGATTTACGTTTGTAGGAATGTATGTACTACTACATATCGTATTTAAGGCAATGGGGGCAAATAACAACTGGGAATGTTTCTTCGAATTCTTTCGAAATAAACAGAACAATTTTCCATTTTTAGAAATACCACAGATGCTGTGGCTTGGTTTCGATAATAAGACGTTCTTCTATTTCATAGATTACATAGAAAGTATATAATAAAAATAGATAAAGCAGCGGAAAAATAAAAGCAAAGCGAAACAACAACAAAAGAGGGAGAAAAATGAAGTATTTAATATTTATTGTGGATTACAAAATACAAAAATAAAGCAATAGATCAGGTGAAATCAAGTGGATTATATTTCATTCATAATACAAGTAAAGAGATCCAATCCACGAAAGCCTTCAAGTTCCATTGTATGGGACGATCATTGTGAATGCAAGCCTCCATTGTATGGGACGATCATTGTGAATGGACAAGCAATTTCTTGTCTTGTGTGCAATATGATTGTCTTCAATAAAAATCAACTGACAGCAAGTTTAAATGAAGTGTTACTGAAGATTAATAATAATAATATTGTAGATTATTATTCTAAACTAAATGTCCGAACTTACTTAATGAGAAAATGGGTGCTTAGAACGTTTAAGTTATGTTATTCAGTAAAGGATTCAATGAGGATGCAAATAATTCAATGATCACTCATTAACGGTTTTTTTTGGGCGGATTTCTTTTGAACAAGAAAATAGTTTTTCGATTTATAATGAATATAATGTAATATAATAGTTTTTAGAATTATAATGTATATAATATAACAATTCTTAGATTTATAATGAATATAATATAATAGTCTTTAGATTTATAATGAAACAAAAGAAGTATCTTTATTATATCACTTCATTTTACTGAATTAATCAATTTTATTAATCCTAATCATATGTTTAATTTATTTACTTATATTAGATCGTATTCCTCACTTCTAATTTTAGTACAAAAGAATACTATTTTAAAGTTTCTAAAGTTGATTTAAAGGGCCTTGAAGGACGATCATATCTCGTTGTCCATTAATTAAAATGTTTACCAAATCTCTTGCAACAATGGAATCCTGTTAATATATTTCTAAACTGGGTGTCATAGAGTTTCAGTGTTCCATCTTATCTCTAAATTTATTTTCTCTATTAGATAAATCCACAAAATCTGCTTATCAACCTTAGGCCAAGATCGAGATAACATTGAAATGCATTTTTTTTGCCGGAAGAAAGGAAAGAGCGGAATAATACAATGCCACTTTATATTCCAATCCAAAACTCAAATTTATTCGGCAGATCACAAGAGTGTTCGGAAGATTGTATGAAGGTAGAAAAGCATTCATAGGAAACCCACCCTTAAATGCAAGGCATGCAATTAATATGTTTCGAAATGAAAGAACAAATACAACTGCCGCCACTAGCCACCAGCTCACTCTATGCGCTGTATATCTATATATAAATACATATGTATATGTACACACATACATATGTATGTACGGATGTATGTATTCGTTTGTGTGTGTGCCTTTGGTGTGAACAACTCGTACCCATGCAATGTTTTTCTTGTTGTTGTTGTTGTTACTTTTCCTTGTACTTTAAGGGGTGCAAATGACTCCAACAAATCAATAAATTAAACATTCACACCCAAGCAAAGAATTTATATCACGTTGAGCTGAATCGAATCCAAAACACTTACCGTTGGGAGCAGTTTGATTGAAATGATTGCCATTCGTCTGATAGCGCTGCACATGATTGTCGGCCGCATTGCCGTTGATCCCCGGCGTGGTGAAGGCGCCCGGAGTCTGAGCATCGTGACCGAATTTAGCTGCAAACTGATGTATGCCGGAGAAGGGACCGCCGAACGCCGAAAAATTCATCATTGCAATCGGACGTCGACGTCTTAACTGCAAGGGGCCTTTGAAACAATGTGACAAGAAATCGAAATCGGGTTCCCTTCAATTGTCCTTTGCTAGATTATCGCTTAATATCCGCGCACTAACTTGAAGCCGCTTCACAACACTTGAAACCTTGGCGAAGAGGTAGATACTTCTTCGTGGGGGGAGGGCGATTTTACCCTACGTCGGGTTTTGAACTTTCGATTTTCAACTTAGTATTATTTGTCGCCTGAATGATTTAATCACTGCCAGGACACTAACATTACTGCATTTAGTACACGTACACAACAGCACAGGATTGTAATACAAACACACGTACGTACATGCATCAATACGTATGCATGTAGGAGAGTGTATAAAGTTTGAACTTTCGGTTTCGGTTCGGTTCGGCTTGGTTGTGATATTATATAACCGATCGACGGATACCGCCAACACTACTACTACTGCTGCTACTCGCTCAACGACCGTCGGCACCGAACTAACTACACCGCTAACGAAAAGACGAAGGCGATGATGAGAGACAATATTTGGGGGAAATAATGGAAAATAGAGTAGATAGAAATGACGTGATGAGGGTTGGAAACACACTTTGCGCTGTTCTGGTTCTTGTTGTTGTTGTTGTTGTTGTTGTTATTCTTACTGTTACTGTTGACGTCGTTTTGTGTTATGTTCCTGTTGTTGTTTTTCTTATTTTCTCTCTTCCTTCTTATTTTCTTCTTCTTATTAATTTTTCTAATCGTTATTGTTGTTGTTGTCGCTATGGAGTATGCTAATAGAGCATTTTCAACATACACATGTGAGCGCTTGGATCCTACATTTATACATACACGAACTCAACTCAATACGAGAGTGTGAGTGTATTAGAACTCAAACTCCAAAGGTTTCTGCTCAATCCCAAACGGAAAAATCGTTCTCTTTCTTCTTATTTCACTCGCTCACATTCCCATTTACTCTCACTCTCAGCAGGAAAAAGGAGTTTCCACTTTTCCTGGTTTCCAATAGCAGTCGTATTTTGTAGTTGTTGTTATTTTCCTGTACTGTAGCAAGCGAGTTGGAGCCGGTTTTACGTTTTGTTTTACGTTGGCGAAGTCTGGGTTCTTTTAAATGTTTCAACACTGTTTTTAAGACAAATCCAAAAATATTATATTTTTCTTTATTTACTGAATTCGTTTTACTCCGTTAGTTTAATTCAACGAAACTTGAATTTAAAACCGCATGTAGCATGTACATACATAAATGAAAACCATGCACACTTTCACTCACAACATATAGTATAACAATTTGTAGTTTTATTTTTAGTGTTAGTAGTAGTAGAAGAGGAAGCCGCAGCACGTTTCCGCTTTTTAAGTCTAAGAAGTTGTAGTTAACATTCACGACGTTGTTGAACGTCAAATGCGAATTACGCGGAAATGCATTCAAATCCTTCCATTCGCCGCCGAAAGAAATTCGTCATTAGCCAGAAAATTCAGTGACATGCGCATGGGAAATATGGTGGTGGCAGCGTGGTGAATTATTTATGCGTCTTCAATAATCGGAAGTACCGATAAAGATTGCGGTTTGAGTCTATACTAGAAATAGTATTCTCTACAAACATTTTTACTTTGCTACAAACCGGAAAAAAATTTACTCTGCTAAAAAGTTATTTATTTTAGACCAAGAATTTTTTTTCTTTTGTTGTTTTTTTCTGTTTTTTGTTTGTTTGTTTTTTTTCTGTGGCTTTTGCAGAAATTTGGTCGAAAACATCAAAAATTTTGTCACGTTTATAAAAAAGAAGAAGAATTTGAAAATCGTAAATTGAAATTTACGGGAAAATGAATCCCGTAATTTTTAATACGAAAAAAATTCAAATTCAGAAATTCCGGATTAATTTGGATTTACCGGCAATTAAGTTCTGGTACACGAAACTCAGAACCTATTGTTGCATAATATTTATAAATTTAGCACCATTTTTACTTTAGATATTTGGACAATTCTAATAAGAAGAATTGCATAAGAATAATTTCCTGTCCTTAATTAAAAATTGTGAATTCTTTATTCTTTCATACAGCATACACCACAGTATTAGATACACACATACAAATGAACAACATAAATTTGCTCTCATAGAAAAAACTGTTTCAAACCTGTTCTTGATCAATAATATTTCTTCTGTCTTGATTTGAATTTTCATTCATTCACTCATTTTATAAAAAGGTTGTTAGAAAATTTTAAACTCAAAAGAAAATTAGATTCCTCACAATTATCATGTATTCCTCACTTGAACTTTTGCGAAAAAGGATGAAGCTCATAATCTACACCTTAATGCATCTGCTGTTCGTGCTAATACTGATGTTCTTATCATTTACTGATAGCAGAGATCTCACGAGATTTGTTTTCATGCAAATTAAAATGCCATATACGAATAAGGATGCCGCCGTCGACTTTCCAATCCTTCAAGGTATTGCTGTAACTTTGATTGCCTTACTTGGGTGTTGTATATTTTGGCGGTTGCGCTTGCGTCTCCAGCGTGAGCTGGCTGAACGTACTGGTCAATTTTCACGCTTTACGGAACACCGAGAGACCAAAAAATAATCCGAAGTCAAGCATCATAAAACGAAGCTTATGCGTTGAAAATTAAATGTACTATCTTGATAAGAAATTGAAACTCGTATAAATAAATATATTATATAAATATAATGTATTTGCTACCAAATATAAAACATCATTTGATTGAAAAATATAAAATTAACTAACTTAATTAATTAACTTAACTGAATACAAGCAATAATCGACTCAGGTGACGCTGAACAAGAATATATAGACTTCTCTATCCTGCCATTCCTCCTTTAATGCGTTACAAACGGAGGAACAAAGTTAATATGGGTGTATGGTATAAAAAGGTCGGGTCGGTAAGTTTAAATAATAAAATACGAACCTGTGGAATCTGAAGATGAAAGAATTCATTTCTCTTAGAAACAAGTTGATACTTACGACTATATTTCAATGACTAAATGCATGAGAAAAAGTTGAATGAACTTTTGTGCATAATTTAATTTATTGTATTTTCATTTTTATTTATTTTATGTTTAGAATGGAGGTTTATTAAGAAATATTTCTTCACACTAATGAGTAATAAACATACATAGTTACTCATTGGTATGGTTCGTGTTATTAAGAAAATACTATATAGATTTATAAATGAAATATAGGAGTTCGCACTGATCAAGAAACTTAATACAAATCAAACATAAGAATATTTATGTCAGGCGTTCATGTTGGATGTAGGAAAAAAGCAATACCGTTTAAAGTGGCATCCAATACATATGTATTCATAAATGAAATTGTTATTGTTTTATGTAAAGTTTTTTGAATGCTAAAATCTATAAGTAAGCTAAGATTGGAAAAGTATGTAAAAACTAATTCGGAATTCTGCAAGGATCGCAAACTGAAATATTTGATACGATTTCTAATGAGTGTATGTAGCTTAGTAATAAATTGTAAACATTGAAGATACATACGTGTATAGTAATGTAATAATATTGGGCTAAAAATAGATAGCCAGCCCTGTATTCAGTAAATAGTCATGCCGAATATACGAGTATTTAGTAGAGTATAATTATAAGAATAGTTGTTAAATGTTTGTATTGGTTTTATTACATTAAAAGTTTGTGTTTGTAAAATAAATTTATTAATTAATTGATATCTTATATAATTAATTAACGAATATGCAAAGATTAAAAAACAAAACCTAATAATAATAACAAATTAAAAATCCGTGCAAATTTTCTTACAAGTGTTATATTTTGCATCTAAAGAATGTTTTCTTTTTAAACCTACAATAAGGTCTGATAAACTATACTGTACTCTTAACAAATTTAATATTTTACATAAAATATTTTCAAACTAAAGCGTAAATATCAATGTCTGTCATGTACCAGACATTTTTGAGCATAAAACAGCACTTAATTTTTGTATAATAAAAAATTAACATAAACAATATGAAGCCATACAATAATCTTGCAAATAGTATTAATACACTTAAAACGACATCACAATTTTTAATAAGAGAAAAAAAGAAACAAAACCAAAAGTTAATTAAATAAATGATAAGTTAAATAAGTCCCGACTTACTATATATCGGTATATTTATTTATCATTATATATTTATTTATAATAATAAATATTTTAATATGATAATATTTAATTTAAATTTTATCTTTGCTTCAGGATTTTATATTTAAAAGAATTGCACAAAAAATAATTCAATGAGCCATTTGAAGATATGAAGTTATCTTTATAATTAAATAACTATTTAATATCAGCATGTAAATAAAGAACAAAAATTTTACATAACAAGAACCCAATTCAGTCAACATTATTTTATTCTGTTTTTTATTGCTCATCCATTCATTTTTAATCCATTTTATTTCGAATATTTTCATTTTTTCACTTTTCTTGCCAAGTTTGCCCATATTTTCTATATAAGCGTACAATTAAATTGAATTTTGATCAGCACCGCGATTTAAACATTTAATGCCAAATACCATACAATATTTCTAGATAATTTTAATGTTTTTATGATAACTTCTTCAGATGACTCATTCAATTATCTTAACACACATCTTACAAAGGGTAACCTAAAGCAGCTGAGAGTAACGGTTCCCATGACCGATTTATATCCATGTATAACATGGTGCATTGCTCGGCAATAACATCATCTTCGTCGAGTATCGTAATGGGAAATAAATCATTCTAAAACAATAAATTAAATCATTCATCATTACATTCTTTTTTGTATTAAGACAACTTACATTTTTGGCCTGCCACAGCTGTTCCACTAGCCTTAAGAATCTTTGCATTTCCGAGCTGCTGGCAAAGAATATCACTAAATCATCAGAACATTCCCGCACCTCCTGACATGAAAACTCCAAAATACACCACCAGATATCATCATCACATGGTATTTTAATGCCAGTCAGTTCTTTAATATCCGTACAAGTTAAAATTTCTAATCCGGAATTTTTACCATAAACACTGCTCATGCCAGGAAAACTGGGTTTCCCCTCTAATTTAGAGTGCTTGGAATTTGTGGTGGTTGTAGAAGTGGTCGTGTTAAAAGTAGTTAACAATGCGGTCGTTGTTGTAGAATTATTAAATGTAGCTGTAGAGCGTGATAATTGCGAAAGTTTTGTAGGCGTTGAATTAACAGACGAACAGGAGCGCAGAGTATCGCCACCTTTGATTGGAGTGCTTAGTGTGGAACTGACCTACAATAGATTTTTTCACACATAATCAATACTAATCATTTCCTCTACACTTCTAAGTACAGTTCACTAAAAGTCTGTTCAACTAACCAAGCTTTGATTGTCTTCAGTGACTTTAAATTGAGACATTTCCTTCATGGACGAAATAATCTCCTGGTTGCAAAAAGGTGACGTGCTGTCGGCATTGTTAATCCTGTTCCTTAAAGGAGCAGAAAAGTCTTCACGTAGTGTTACTAAATGGTTCCGTGTGACAACCAGGGTACAGCCTAAAGTTTTGTGTTTCTCTTGCATTTCAAAAAGCTTAAAGAAAAGAATTGAAATAAATACATATAGAATAAATATATATATATGTTTAGACATCATAGGTCATAGATTCAGGTCCCGTGGGTATTTTCCATATATACTGTATGATGACGTAGATAAGGGAACATTCAGAAAAACGTTCTTTTTACTCATGTCTTCCACCGTGTCATCCATCTACTTAGCAATAGCTATCCTCTGCTTTCTTCCAAAAAAGATAAAGCGCCCTCTCCAACTTAAATAAATGATGTCTTTGCTAAATTATAAACAACAATCGTATTCGCATTCATACTAAATTAATAAATAAATTCATTCTCTTCGAATTTTTATCGCCAAGCGCTTTGTCTCAGTAAAGTTTGTTACCGATTTGTTCTGACCGAACAAGGTCGACAATTTGATAACCTATTTTTCAGAAGCATCACAGGCAGACTCACACTTGCTCAGAGCTCCAAGTCTCTCCGAGAGCGTACAATGAATTCAAATTACCAAAAGTCATCTGTATATATGCAGAATTCAACAAGGCCCTACAATCCGTCACGTTTAATAACTTACACCACTAGCTGACTGCAGAAAAGCCTGTAACCATTCAGAAGCAACATATTCATCTGGCGCAGCCAACTGCAATAACACTCCCTTCAGCAGTATTTCAAAACAATGAGGACGTCCAGCTCGTGCAGAACGTCTTGCACCTTGACATTCTGCCAAAGCCATTGCCCAACTGGGAAGCCGTTGAGTCGAATCATTAAACATGTACAAAACACCAGCTCTGAAAAAAAAGTTCAATAAAAAGCCGCTACGCTTTTATACAATAAATGTTGATTATTTGTACTTTAATAGAAAGTAACCAGGACTCCAGTGTTGCTTTTTGTTACTAGCAGCATTCTCTTTAACACGTCGATACATAAGGAAACCCTTTATGTGTGGCCCCAAAGGCTCTTGTTCAGCGCCAATGGTACCAGAAGAGGGTACATTGATAACAGCATAATAAACCCATGTATCATCTTTAGTAACGCTTGAATTTTCTCGTACGAACTTTTGCAGCGATGCCAAATGCTCCAAAGTTAATTGTCCAACAGCCGGCAAAATGGATCCACTGCGTCTAGCACACAGCTCCAAATTTGCAACAAGACCATCTGCTGGATAAGGACCACCAGCTAAAAGAACCTGCTGCATATCTCGAGCGCTGTTGCTTAGTAGAACGGTATTGTTATTGGGGCCCAACTAAATATAAAACTATTAACTAAAGGTTTCTATTTATTTTTGCGAAGAGCATCTAAGCAGCTTACCAATATGACATCCAAATCAACATAAGCCAAAACAAATTTAGAACATAAACGATTTCTAACCAAATCTGTGACATACAAAGTTTTGTCCGTTAAGAAAACCAAGACTGGAGTCATGAAACCTTCCTTGCTGTAGCCGGTGTATAGTTTAAAAACCTGTTAAAAGACATGAATTGACTATAAAATTATTTATAGTTATTTAACTAATAGCATTTTAATTAATTAATTAATTTAATTTCATTATTAGTATTTTTATATTTATTAGGATTTTAATCAAGATCTAAACAATGTATTTCGAAATAGGGGATCAGTAATTATACAGATGTTTAAAATGAGGATTCTTATTTATCATTTCTTTTATTTATTTATTCTTTTTTTATTAGTTACCTTCATGAGTTGTTCTGTAGAATCGCGTAAAATATGCAAATAATTGCCATTGAAAATATCGATGGATATTTCACCTATTCCCACCTCAAATCTGGACATATCGCCATGCATTTCAGATTCAATATTAGCCAGTTCTCGCCGCGGTGAATTTACACCCGACATCTCGATTTCCATTGCTATCTCTGCATTGAGATCGTCGATTAATTCGAAATTCGTCGGTTTTGCCCCGCGTACATACAAACTATTAGCAAATAGATTTTGTTCGTTCTTCAATTTATTGGCAAAGAAGTTATTTTTACGTATTGATGTTTCGAGTATTTTCTTCTGTGTAACATTTCGTAAGAACCGATTGATTAGAGAGGTTTTCGTTTGCGGTGGCTTCAGTAGATTAGAATAATCTGCAGCGCTGTTGCGATCATTTAACTCCGGATAGTCGACCATCACGATATCACTTTCATTCTTATCGGTGTCTGTGGTGATGGTGAGTATGTCATCGAATTCTTCACTTAGTATTGTGCTTTTAGAATCGCGACCGCTGCCGCCCCGTACGCCAGCATAGCCATTAAATAGATCGGGGCTTATGCGACTAGAATTGCGATCATAGCGCAGTGGCATTGCAGTTGCTTGCAGAGCATTGCCACTGCCGCCGCCAGTTATTTGACGTTTCTTGAGCGGAGAGGGAAGATGACGAAATTGCTTGGTGTCTAGGTTTGTGATGCTGTTGGAGCTGAGAGTTGCTGACTTTTGCGGTATGGAGTTTGTGGAAGTCGAAGTTAGTTCAGATATGGTTGAGGAAGATGTTGCAACTGTCATATTCTTTGGAAAAGTGGAATTTTTTTGAGGGTCTTGTATTTTATTCATTTTAAGAGCTGCAAATTCAACAAATTAAGTGTTAAGAGTTTAAAATATACACAAAATTTTACATACATAAAAAAACACAGTTTTTAAAACAACTTATCGCGTGAAAATTCTTAATCAAAGCTTGTTAAATCGAGCAAACTTTAAGCGTGACTTACCAAAGTAGCTATCAGTTGCTGGTGTTGCTTTCAACTCTTCCGCTGGCGTTTGTCGTCGGTTTTTAGCTAATTCTTTAGTATTTCCTAAGCTGGCCATATTTTTTTTACTAGTTGCACCTGTTGTCGGTGATGTTGTCGATTCTTTGAAGCTGCGAAAAAAATTCGAGAACGTTTTTTTAATCGGTACCGAAATAAAAGCTCCTCCATCAGATTCTGCCAAAGCTATCGGCGTCTCTTTCTCAATGAGATTAGCCACGTTGACGTTCGATTCATTGTCATTACCGAAATCTTGAAATATATTTGTTTCGTAAGAGTACGAAACGCCAGTGTGTTCAAAAACTGTGCTTTCGCAATTTACAATGAATTTATTACGAAACTGTTTTTGCGTATCTATGGACGGTTCCTCGGGTTTTTCTGGTTTCTCTAATGACCGTTGCTCCTCTGGTGGTGGCAACTGTTGTTCTTGATCGCTGTTCTGTCGCGTCGGAGCATAAAGTTCTTCCTCATTTTTGCGTCGCAACTGTTCGTCCACATCATGTACAAATTGTTTTGACTGCTGTTGTTTTTTATTACTGGAGCCATCCAAGCTTTTACTTAGAAATGGTTTCGCTTTCAGTGTTGTTGGAGACGTCGGCGATGGTGATGCCAGTTGTTGAACTTTAGATACGGGATATTGTTGCGTTTTTTTATATTCGGGGGTTTGTTCTAATTCTGCCACACATTCAACCACAGCTTGAAGATCTTCTGATCCTTCGGGGACACCTCGTTCTGGTAGAGGCATGGTGAAAATGCTTTTCAATGAGCCGAAAAGCATTTTGCTGCTGTTATCAATCAGTTGATTCATATTATGAACGTTGAATTTTTTTACTTTTGTATTCAAGTCCTGCTCCTGGATGATGTTTGTGTGGCGTTTGGTTTTCTTCAAACAACTGGATTTCGGTTTTTTCTCCTTATTCCAAACAGACTTCTTGTGCAACTCATTTAAGTTATCAATATTCGGCTCAGAGAAGTAACAATTATCACCTAAGAGAAGTGTTATAAGTAAATAAAATACATTAAAGGTAATTAAATAACTCTACAAAATTTAAAATCTAAACAAAAATGGTATTAAAAATGTAACTATTTAAATAAATGTCCAGGAATGGCGGAATATTAGTACAATTTCAAGTTGCCTCTAATAAGAATACTATACATAAATGCAGTTTTTGATTGTAATCTTAAATAACCAAACATAAATTTTACCTATTAAATTGTTGTTGGCATGGCTCATTCCAATGCAATCACAAGAGCTGCTCTTCGCTTGTCCGTACTGTTGGCGGTTGGAATTTTTCTCATTTTCATCTGAATCTAAACTGGAATCGGAGCTGGAACAGGAGCATTTGTATAAAACTTGATCCTGAGAAGCAGCAGCAACTAATACAACTGGATTATCATCTCTCACTACAGATACATCAGAATGTTGTGCACCATACTCAAAAATACCCGAATTATTGTTTTGTAAGGCATTCAGACTTTCATTTGTATCATACGCATCCGAATGTCCGTAATCTAAGACATCAGAGCAGGCATTGCGATAGACTACGCGACGTATTCGATTTTGTTCGCTGTCGCCATCTGTTTGATTTATGCAGAGTTCATCATTGTCAGCAGCGCCTGAAGCGGCTCCATCTGTACCCCCGGAACACCACGAGTAACGGCCGGGTACGCCAGTTGTTTGTAACATCTTGCGCCCATGCTTATAGGTTATGAAGCCGTGTTCAATGTGTATGTTATCTGTTCGTGTATTCTTGAGTATGTCCTCGTGGAAAGATACTCGTTTCTTAGGAACCGGTTTTGGGATCCGTTCTTGTGATTTACGTACTTTACGTCGATAGACAATGTTTTCTGTATCAAACGTAGAGCAATTGCTAGCAATCATTATGTCATCCACAACGGCGGTCGGCATTGTTACATTGCAGTTTGTGTCCATACCTTGTGAAGTAATCTCTGCATGATGTTTAGTCATATCGGCAGGAGCGGGCGATGTCAAGCTGTCATCAACTTGGGTTAAGCACACATCTTTGTCATGTGTGCTTGCCTTTGAATCATCCAATTCTAGAGCTGTTTGCGACGTTATAGATTCAATCATCAGCTCACTCGATTCTGAATCCATCATTTGTATTCCAGAGTCGCTGGGAGTGGTATCATCCAAGGTACTATTTAAACTGGATGACATTTTATCGCCACCCCGTTGCTGTACCTTGCGATCCAATGCATAGATGGGCGATTCCATTATGACATCGTACGAGCCAGCAGCCTGTTCAACTAACGTTTCTGTTTTTGTGAAAATTTTTTAGTATTTTATTAAGATTTTGTGGATTTTTCTCAATTGATTAGGCAATTTTCGACAACCTTGTTATACTTGAAAATTATTTTCAGTGGTTGGGATTTGGCCAATTAGTGGAATATGGGATGATTCTTTAAAAAATAAATAAAACATAATTATGAATGAAAATAGATATTGCAATACAATACTAGAAAGTGTACTTTAAACTGTGTTGTGAAAATCAATTAATCGCATCTTCATAGGATAACAATGAAGCATTTGCGGGCGACGTCTGCGCTCACTCCCCTTTTTAGGAAATAATCCGATTGATTTCTTTATGATTGTTCTATAGACTGCTTACCTTCGAATTGTTGCAGGAAATCCATATTTTACACGTCCGTCTTTTGATGCTCAACTAAATTTGATATTTCTGTGAAATGCACTGTATTTGTAATAAGCTGGATTTTTCTATTTAGTGTTTTTTATAAATTTCACATTTCAGTGCATTTCGCCCAACTTTGTGTAATGCAATTCTTAAAATGAAAACCAAATATTGATTTCTTAATTTGACATTTCATTACCCTAGTGTTAGATGACGATAATTATATGGTTTCAGTGTTCAGTAGCTCAGTTAAAAATGTTTAGTAAGAAAATTTTTTACAATATTAAACATAAAATGAAACTAAGAAATCAATAATTTTAAAAAGTGTCTTATTTTAATCTATAAATTCTGCGCATAGGTTGAGGATGCTGGCGCAGCTCCGATTATGTTGTTGTTTTTTCTGTTGTTGTTGTTTTCCACGGAGACTCCAACAACAACATCATTTTGCCCGCCCTCGCCTGGTTTCGGAGTTATAGACCTTTGAAGTTGGAAAATTTCGGACCTATATCTCCGAAACTATAAGAGATACCTACATATTATGGGCATGATTGAAAAGGTATTCAAATTATCTTTCAGTTGTGTGAGGTAATATGTTATCGAAAAACTGTTATTTTCCAGCAAATTGAAATATTAGATTTTTTTTATACTTTGTTTTCATTTATTAATTTTTTACTAAATAAAATGTGTTATTAAACTATAT
Organism: Myopa tessellatipennis; assembly: GCA_943737955.2. Classification (NCBI taxonomy): domain Eukaryota; kingdom Metazoa; phylum Arthropoda; class Insecta; order Diptera; family Conopidae; genus Myopa; species Myopa tessellatipennis. The sequence goes on from OX031314.1 coordinate 42,820,788, forward strand.
ACTTATCTGAATATTAAAAGAGTAGAGTCTCTTACCTTTCGTTAGACATATTTATCATGAGAATCGCTGCAGGATTTTAGGAGAATTAAAAGTTTAAGCTCTAAGTTATTTTAGATTATTAAAAATTGACATAGCATGAAAAAAACACTATCACACCCTATAAATTTATTTTCTATTATTTTTTTTACTTATTAAGTAAAGTATATTTAATTTTATATAATATAGAATTTTTATGTATTTTATTCTATTATTCCGCGGCTTAATACCCCTTTATTACTTGCATCAATATCAAGAACTTCCACATACTCAGATATTTGTGACTTAAACAACTTAAAAATATTTGTAAATATATATTAAATAATTAATCGAATTGTTTTTATTATTAAAGTTTATTAATTTCTGTTGTGTATTAATGATGTTATGATTACTAAATTAATTCATTTGTGTTGTGCTTACTTGCTTGGTGTCTGTTCCAAAAGTTAACTCCTTCAAGTCAAGCTTAAAAAGTCACAGTACATTTAATGACATTCAACATTCAAATTAAGTTGAAGTTCAAACGTCAGTTTGAACTGTTAAAATGCAAATACAAGAAACCATATAAAATTTGATCACACCTTGAAGGAAATTTAATTTTTATTTATCGAGTACAATAAAAAGAACATACAATTTCTAACTATTATACAAAAGAAATTATAAACTAAACTGTGTGTTTATAATGGATATACTAGATATAAATTTAAATTGAAAAGTTAAAACATGCTAAAGACGTTAAAATGCCATTAATAAAAAGCTCACAAATTTTAAAAATATATACATTAATAATAACAACAAAAGTAAAATATAATATACATTAAGGATACAATATTAATTGAAATAGCATTTATGTAAAATTAGTTAAAAATAATAATAGAAAATTTATGAAATAAATTTTAATAAGAACAAAAAAGTTAATATAGTAAATGCTTGCAATTTTTGTTTGAAAAAAAAATATTAAAAATAAATTAACGAAATCAAAAAATCGACCAAGAAAAAAGTGCAATAAAGTTCAATATGCCAAAAATTTTAAAACAATTAATCGAACAAAAAATGTTCGTTATAATAACAATTTACATTTATTTACTGGAAAAATCAATACTAATGTGCCATTGTATTCACGGCTACAGGTAAACATAACACAAAATTAAACGATGTATTAAACCAGAAAACTATTAAACATAAACAAACCAATAAACATTTCGAAAAACTTCTTAAAAAATATCACTCAGAACCGTAAAATTACGAGAGACCTTGAAACTGAAGCCGAAAATAAATCAAAAAAGTTTCGTTTATTTAATGGTCTAAATAATCAACACCTAAACCAAGATCACGATTATACTAACTATCGTTTTTGTATTTATAAACCATCGATTGAATTTAATATACAAACTCATGAGAAAGAACAATTAAATATGAACTTTAAATTTTGGGACTCAAATATCATTATAAACCTTCGAATTACTTGAATTGAATCTTTAATCATTTGTTAATATAATAGAGATCATATTAAGTTTCATTTCGAATAATTTAAAACTTTAATTAATCTTTAAAAAAATCGTGCTGTAATATTCCATATATGTACATACTCGTATGTAATTAATTGCATTTTATTGCAAAATTTATATCAGTTTTAATCATCTTTAGTATAACATTTCAGGAACAACACCGAAGGTGCCGAATTCGCCTCACACTACGAATCAAGTCTTTCCTTAGCTGATATTTTGCCAATACCGTCAAAAGCATACGATAAAAATCGAGCACCTAAACTACTAGGCCAACCGACGGTGGTGTACTTCCACGTGACTGTGCTTTCATTGGATTCAATCAATGAAGAATCAATGGTAAATATAGTAATAAGAATAACTGCAGTTATTATTTAAAGTTATTTTTATTTTTACGCAGACATACGTGACTGATATATTCCTAGCACAAAGTTGGCGTGATCCACGATTGCGACTTCCTGAGAATATGAGCGATGAGTATCGTATACTTGATGTGGATTGGTTGCACAGCATTTGGAGGCCGGACTGTTTTTTCAAGAATGCCAAAAAAGTGACCTTCCACGAAATGAGCATACCGAATCATTATCTGTGGCTATACCACGATAAAACCCTGCTGTACATGTCAAAGTAGGCAACCTTCGAACCACACAACACATCTAATATTTATAGTTTCTTTATATACTTTTCTTGGTTATAGATTGACACTAGTCTTGTCCTGCGCCATGAAATTTGAGTCATATCCTCACGACACGCAAATTTGTTCCATGATGATCGAAAGTTGTAAGTCGGGATACATTTTGGAAATCTAAAAAATTAAGCATAAATATCCTTCTAGTATCACACACAGTGCAGGATTTAGTATTTATCTGGAATATGACCGATCCGCTAGTGGTTAATGCGGAGATAGAACTACCACAGTTGGACATTTCGAATAATTATACCACCGATTGTACTATAGAATATTCCACGGGTGAGCGTAAAACAAAGAATCTTCTGTAATTAATTAAGAGAATTATAAGTTGTATAGTTGAATAACTTCGGCGTATTTAGTATTAATAAAATTGTAATGTTTTGTCTAAAAATTTCAGGAAACTTCACATGTCTGGCCATAGTTTTTAATCTACGTCGCCGACTGGGATATCATCTCTTTCACACATATATACCTTCAGCGCTGATTGTTGTCATGTCCTGGATATCATTTTGGATAAAACCTGAAGCTATACCCGCGCGTGTCACTTTAGGTGTAACATCACTACTCACGCTGGCTACTCAGAATACACAATCACAGCAGTCGCTGCCTCCTGTCTCTTATGTGAAGGCGATCGATGTGTGGATGTCGTCATGTTCGGTATTCGTATTCCTGTCGTTAATGGAATTTGCTGTGGTGAACAATTATATGGGGCCAGTAGCTACAAAAGCTATGAAAGGATATTCAGATGAAAACATACACGATATAGGCGATCTTAAGGTAGGAGAAGTTATTGTAATATTAAGTGCAACAGAGATTCATACGAACTGATGAACAATTTTCAATTTTCAAGAGCCCCTGAAAAGAAAAGGGTTTGTGATAAAGTGAAAAATATCACTTAAAAAAGCAAAGAATTTATATCCTTAAATAAAAGAGATTATTTGAATCTTTAGACGGTCTCATTTTAAGATGACATCTACTCGAAATTCAAGAAGATCATCCAATCAATCGCAACACAAATATCATATCCATTAATCAGTAAGTCATTCTCTCCTTTACGTTTATATCTCTATATTGTGTGCATCTCAGCACCCGAATCTAACACACATTTTTTTAAAGAATCACCATTGATTGAATGTTGAAATATTTTCTTATAACACATTTAGAGCGGCTTTACTAAGCTACATTAAATTTCATCGATATGCAAAGAAAGATTATATTATTTACTATTTTTTTCAGCATCATCATCAACGAGAGTCCATTATTGCACCGCAATACGACACATTTTGCCACGGACACCCCACCGCCATCTATATTGACAAATTCTCGCGGTTTTTCTTTCCTTTTTCATTTTTCATCTTGAACATAATTTATTGGACAACTTTTCTGTAGTTAATTTGTAATGTCTATATATTAAGCAAGCTTTTTATATAAAAGAAAATCCTAAAACATTTGTTTTAAAAATGTAAATATGTATTACGAAAGATTTTTTATTAGTAGTTTCAACTAATAAATATATAGTTTTAAAAATAAACTAAGAAGAAAACTCGGTTTGTTTGAATTGTTTTGAAAACATAGAAATCTCTTCTATTGATCAAAGTTTCTTGGAATTAGTAAACACTTTATAATATGTATCTACAAATGCATTTTATGTAAAGAATTCTACGAGTCTTTACAATGGCTTTTATTATGATTCTAGTCTCAAATTATTTTTTTCTCATATTTTTACTATCGAAGAAAACTGCGAAAAATGTTCTATCAACATAACACCACTTCATAAACCTAACAACTTCTCTTAAAAAAAGTAGATCTCTTTCTGAGTTTATAAATGTAGTCTCGAAATGCAACGTCTGTTGGTTTGAAATAAAGCAATAACATTTTTAACAAAGTTTGTACATTCAATATCAATTAATTTGCTGTTTATAATCACATTTAAAAAATCTATAAAATTCGTTTCACATTCGGATAGTGCAACTAAATTATTACAAAAAAATTATATATTTAGTTAGAAAACAAATAAATACAAAAAGTATTAACTCTAAATATATAATAATACAACTATTTATAAAATAATAATAATTAAATTGTGTTTACTGCAAACAAGCTTGAATTTTTTCTATCCACTCTTGCGCCAGGTTGGCGTTTACTGCATAAAAGTTATATGTTCTACGGCAGGTTTTCAACTGAAAAATGTATATAATAATAATTATGAGTAAATTTATCGTACGTATATGAAACATTAATAAGAGTATTAATAAATAAATAAATAAGTAAATTACATCGAAGAATCCCTTTTCATCAATACGTTTTGTGCCAATTTGTGTTGGTTGTGCAGAAGTAACCGACTGAACTTCAGCCAAATCTGCGAGAAAGTTTACAATAAACATATTAATTGAGATTAGAATCATAGCAACAATACCTATGAAGCCCTTGCATGTGGAATCCTCTACAGTGTCGTAGTAACGGAGCTGATGTTTGATTGAGTCCAAAACAAACCAACGCTGTTTCCAGCCCTTCAGCAATGCGCCCCGCTTATAGAGGTGCCTATAAATTTCATTTAAATGATTATCATTTTTACGATAACACAGAGGGATTAGCTGAGTAACTAAGACCCCTGTAACTCACCCCTCGTGTGTGCGATTTTCAGCAACATTACTGCTAAACTGATTGTAGAAATGATGACTTGATGTACGCGCTGTGGTCGCGCTCGAGGCAATACTCGAGGTGTCGCCACCTTGTGAAATATTTACATTCGGCGGTACCACAACTCCATCAACTGCTTTGTATTTTGTGCAATTCTTCAGTGAGACTTCAGTGCATTTCTCATGATACGAATTGCCACAGTCCATGCAGCGATATCCCACAGGACCCCAAAGTAATTTCGAGCAATGATTGCAATTCGTTGGTGTGGTATACGGATGTTTTTCAAAGCGATGTGGATGAAAGAATTTGTCCTGATAACCGGACAAGCGACCCTTCATGATTATTTCTAAGGTAGATCGCTTGTGTTGCAGTTTGCCGTGTGACTGCAATAAAATGCTACTTAAAGATGATTTTCGTGTCAGCTTCTCGGACGGTGGTATATCGAGTTTCTCCCATACTTGTTGCCATTTCTGAGGCAGATAACCGCGCTCTGTTTCGGCTTGTTTTACATCACTCAACAGACATACGAACGTATTGGGATTGGATTTTTCGATGTTGTCATAGCCAGCACTTATAACCAGACGTTTGCCACGTAGTTCAGATAAATCGAGTTCATCGTCGGCATTTGTTACCTCAAAATCGTAAGGTGGTCCTTGTGCCAGCTCTTCGTTGGTGTAGAAATTCCAGAGGTCCAACGAACCCAAGTTACTTTGCGGCCGAATGACAATATTTTGTTGATCCATTGAATACATGAAATTATAGAAGATTTGTGATTTCGCATGCTGCCGCTCGATATAGTCGAATATAGAATGACCAATACGATTAAAGTTTGCGCTGTTTTTGCTGCGCATATCAATAGGATAAACGCCACTCTCGTCGTCAGAGCCGCCACCATTACTAGCTGCAGAAAGATAAAAATTATGTTTGATATGGTTTTTCACACGAATAAGTGATAATAAAATGAAGATCTAGAGTTGTGAAAAATTGAAAATACACGCATTGTTCAAAAGGGATTAAAAATGGATTGAGGTTATCTCTCATCCTTCAAGTTACATAACACAACACAACGACTTTGATTATTACCCAACAAGTGTTTGGTGCCCAACGATCCTCGTTTATCCTCAACCGACGCGATGCCCAAATCGAATCGTTCCACCTCGCAGTCGAAGAGGAATGTACGAAAACGACAAGATACTGTATGATAGGCCAAGAATCGTACATAGAAATCATTGAATTCAAATGCCATAGGGAACTGTTTTTGTATCTGACTAACAGCATCCAAGAACTGAAGAAAGGTTGGCGCAAATGCAATATTAGAGCTGGCATGTGCAGGCTTCAAATTGCTACGATGCGCAAAACGATGACCGAAAGCAATCCACTCTTTCTCAATCAGGACGCGAAATCCGGTGATGGTGCGATAGTATGGATCCAAGCAGAGCTGAGCTATGGAAGATGCCTGTGCCGTTATATCCCATCCATATTCCAGCGACAACATAACGCTGGCTTCTTGCAGATCGATTAAATCAACTACAGCACCGGCTAGTTGCAACAGAGAGGAGATCTGTTTTAACCATTCAGACTGTTCGACACTTTTCGCAAATGTCTGATCGGTGTCATTCGATATCGTTGAAGGCAAACAAGCGCGCACCAACTTTTTGAACGCTATGCGCGAATGTCTAATATCATCATAATCGACTGGTATGAATTCAGCGCACAGATCCGCGTTTACACTAGATTTTGTTTGCGATTTTTCACCTAAAAAAAAGGAAATTATGGAAACTTTACAACAAAAAAATAAGACCTACTAAAACTAAGAGCAGCTATTCTTGGCTTATTTTGAGTTAAAGCAGGAGTCGGTCTTTTCAAAGCTCACTTTAACAATAAAGATTAATTACATACCCAATACATAAAGACGCATCTTGTTAAATGCCATTGCTGAGCTGTTGTTATTTTTTATTGTGCTTCCTGACTTATTCTTTAACGAATCCGTCCAATTACTTGACTTGGGATCACTTGTTGATAGGGTGTTTTTGTTTTTACGACTTAAGTCTGGTGTTAAAGAGCTATCAGCGGTTCGGCTTAAATACTGATGATCATCCGAAGAGTTAAGCAGCAAAGAATTCATCGATAAATTCATGCCGCTTAAATTATACTGCGCTAAAGATATTGAGTGACCTTTCGGCATCGTGTCAATGAGCGCCATGAAATATTTGTCCTGTTCATGATAATTGGCCACGTCATGTGATATGGTATTCGAGCCAGTGGAATTTTTTAACATACCTATTAAGAAAAAATATGAAAGTGTTCAAAATATGTGTGTGAATATGCGTTTCTTTTGTACCTATCATCGATTTACTGTGCGGCAGCGCCCCACGTATTAGCAGTGCACCATTTCGATGTCTCCATGTTGGCACTGGTATGCGCTGGTTCTTGTAGCATCGTCCGAGGTGAACGAGTGCTGCATCGTGTATTGTCGAGGGAGCAACAAATAATGCTGGATATGATCTACACATACTATAATTCGAATTTGCAGTGGATATTCGAAAGCCATTCTGCTGGTTATCAAAGCCTAATCGTTGCCAATCTCTAACATAGCTACGTTCTCTTATGCGTTCAACATCTTTGGCAGTTAATAGTCTAGGCAGCGTCAATTCGGTATTGTTCACCTCAAACTCATCGTCTTCCAGCTCGTCGTCGAGTGAGTGTGTCTCCAGTGCGCTACCATCAGCGACATGGTCAAAGTCTAAGCCGGATGTTAGAAGTTTTCTTTTCGATTGTACCTTTTGTTTGAAGCCTGCTTTTTTGGCAGTGCGTAGTAAAGTCTTCTTGGCAAATCCTTTAAGGGTCGAGTATTTTTCTTTGGTCTTGAGGGGTGCAACACCATGTATAATGGTGCCAAAGGATTGAAATGCGAAATGATCGAATTCATCTACGGGATGACGTGATTTGCTGAGTATTTTACGAAATGACTCGATGTTCTCTGCTGTAACTTCAGTGTCGAACGCGATTTTTATCAATTGAAATGTGCTGGAACGCAGCTGAAGACCTTCGGGTAGCGTTTGATCCAAATGAGACAGATACAGCACGGATATCTTTTTCTCCTTGAGCAACGAAGATATGGGAAAGCCACGAATAATAGTCTGTTCACAAGCCAAAGGATCACACGGACTACCTACAGATGCGGTTCTTTTTTAAAACTATTTCTATTCAATTCAGTATTCACTGAAGAGAAAATATATTCCTGTCTTTTCTAATCAATAGTTTTTGTTTTAACATACCTTTAAACAAAATTCGATAGTTGGTTAAAAATAAAGCACCTTCAGCGGGTATTAAATTCTGCGTATCATCTTCTCGACCATCAGGCATCAGATAACAACGTAATGGCTCGGTGACAATATCTTCGCCCGGCAGTAAGCAAGGTGTTTGAATTTTCGGTTTTTGAACATGGGGATGACGCTTTGATTCTAGATAAACCGATTCGAGCGACTCGATATGCATGTGCACCACACCGGGTACCATGTCGTGTAAGTTTCGTATGTGTTCCGAAGTTACACCACCCTCGGTACATACGCGATCAATAAAACGTGAGACAATTTTACCAACGGTACTACCAACTTCGATAGCGTCATTTTCTTCGAAACCTTCATCGGAATGTTCGCTAATGCTATGCGAGCCAATAATACTGAGTGTCCATATATGCGAAATGGGAGAGAAAGAAAATTAATAGGTATATATGTAGATATAATTAACATATATAGAGAATTTGTCAAGTTTAGGATGGATGTGCAAACTCTACAAACTGAAGAGAGGCAACTAATTAGTGATTCATAGCTGCAGCATTGCCTGTTAAACGAATGACGCATTAAAGTGCATACCTGTTTGATACGCTTTGATTGTCGTCTAAGCGAAACGCTTGCTTAGGCTTGTGCCCCACTGCGTTAACGTCTGGAGGTATAAGCAAGGAAACCATACGATTAGCATAGTGAATTGCTTGGCTGTAGAGTGTCGATTCTTCAGATTGAGCAAATTCCTAAATAAAGCAATAATTAGCCTGCTAGCGCATCGAATCTGTGTATTCACAGAAGCCACGGACAAGTAAAGAAACCAGCGAAATACCTTTTTTCGTTCCTCATTAATTGTAGGCGCCTTTCGCATTTGTTCAGCCGTTATTTCCAGCGCCGATGGTTCCTCTAGTGGAACATCATCTAATATACAATTAGATTCTTTATTGTTTTCATTAAATCGTCTGTGTTGTATATACAAGGCTTTGATTTGCGCCTGAACGTCTTGATAAAATGTCGATTCCCAAAACTGCAAATTCTTCCAGATGGGATGATCCTGTATACATGTATAAGCAAACTGCATGATACCAGTTGTAAGTTTTCGACAAAATATTATAGACATTGGCAGCAGAGCAGCAGCAACTGTGTACTCGTCAACACCACAAGAATTTTGTAAAGTTTTATTCATGAATCTGTAAGAAAGCATAAAGAAGCGATTAACGAATGAGCTCGGTTAACTGAACCTTACAGGGTCTGTGAGCATACGTATTAATTTTTGAACTAACTTTATAATTAAATCGAATTGTTGGTGATCGAGAACAGCTTTGTTTCCATGTACGTAACCAAATAACTCACGACAGAGTATCAAACGAGCATCTCGATGTTTCAAAGTTCTCATTACAGCGGGAACAAGTTTACGAGCATCGGCTATTTTATTTTCAAATATATAAGCAACACAAGTTTTCAGAACCTAATGAGAAAAAGGAATTTTTTAGTTTTACAATTTGTTTATTTATTCGCAGGCTTTGAAATTGCTTGCTCGTGTTCGAGTAACTCTAACTCTTAAGAGCTTTTATACTCTTACCTCTAATCTGCGAGCAGAATTTAAAATGTTGGGTCGCACGTCAAATATTTCGGGCAAACGAGGACCCATTGGAATGATACGATTTTGATTTTTTATAGCTGAAAAACGTTGTGAAATACAATTCTTACGCATTCCATCCTTAATGATCAATTCAACTTTATCGGTGTTAATGCGTGGAAAGGAAGGCTGATGGATGCGATGGAAAGAGCCGTCTGGAGGTCGCAGTACCTTTTGTGCGTACAGTTGTTGATTTGGTACTTCATTTTCATATAAAATCTTGCCCAACTCTTGTATATGTATGGAAATCTAAAATGAGGAACAATTTCAGCTAAAAATCATTACTAAAGTGGAGATGTAACTAAAAAGTACTTAAAAAGTACTTAAAAATACAAAATAAATAAATAATAACTAATAAATTATTAATAATAATAATATATTAATAATTAAAAGTCATAATTATAGTGGGTTAAAGAAAAAACATAAACATCCATTATAAATTGTGGGAAATAAAAATTGAAAGAATTTTAACTTGGAATAATTTAATAAAATCATTAAAACTTTTCTTACTAGATATTTATTTTTAGTTTCGGATTTGATGATTTCATTCATTGAACTATAGAGTTCATCCCAAGCGTCTGATGGTCGCCATGGTGGTCCTCGTTCATTGACAAACGTCGTAAAAAACATGCTGTCCAAAACACGAAACAAAAATTCACTCTCAATTAAATCTCGTGCACCTAAAAACCCTGCCTTATGGAATGTTATAACAGGTTTGGGATGAATGCGTATAAGTGTCAAGCAAGAACGATAACTGAAATGATGCGATATAAAATTAAAACGTTTACATAATTATCTTTAGTTATTATTATTACCATGTACTATTATTATTATATTGTAATATTAGTATTATATAATTTTCAAATAACTTACCCTTGTAGTAATTGAGCAAACAAGCGCATAAATATTGCACGCAATTCCTTATCTATTAATGACTCTGATTTTGGATAATTTGTAGGCTTTTCTAACGAAGGAAATGCCAGATCCGCTTGTGATAAATTCGGAAATAAAATCATTGTTAATAACTCCTGTATGTTCTCCCAAAGTGGTGATGGCAGCACGGGTACCGGCGGTGAAAGTGATTCGGGTATGGTAACTAGTCCACCATCCAAATCAACAACAATGACATCCAAGAGTTCAGATATTTCAGTTTGAAGAGAACTATGAATGCCCATTATAAATGGTGTAGGCGTCGATAGTACCTCCATTAGTGGGGCAGGTAAGATGGGAATGTACACATGTGTATATCTGCATGAGGTGAAAATATAAACAGAATTCTTTTAATTAAAATTTTTACTTACCTAAAATAAAATTAATAATATTGTATATACATATATATGTATATTCAAATATTTACCTAAAGGGATACATTAAAGCCACCAAAGCTTTGCAACTGTCAGTCAGATGTGAATAACTTTTGGAATGAAAGAGTATTTTATTTTCCGTCATAACGGCGCAAAGCAAAATAAGTACATTCTTTATACCTGTATTAAAAAGAAAAAACAATTGAATTATATACGTATGTGTTGTCAGTGAATGTCTTTCATTGTACTCGCCTAGCTGTTTAAATATAAAGTAAACACCTGTTCCTGTTACCGGCAGCGAGAGCGATTGCGGCGGTTGTACCGATTGTTTATCACCGGCTCCAATTGAAAAGCGTACCTGTGGTCCTCCAGGTGGTGGTACTTGAATGCAGCCCAGAATGTTGCCAATTAGCGTTTCAAGTGCATAGGGCAAATTCTCTATATAAACCGTATAGATAGTACCCAGGCAATTCTAATGTATATATGTATTGAAGAAAATGGAATATTGATAAAATATTAACTAATTGCAATAAATTTCTTTCACTTTAAATGTTTCAGCGCAGTCCAAACGTGAAATCAGTACCAGACACTTGGGTGCATACATGACGCTGTGATGCGAGATGATTGAGTTGTAGTTCGTCGGTGGGAGCATTGAAACGTTCGCAGCAAATTTTGAATTCGACACATTTTCATCTTCATCGTCGACGGATTTGTCCAATGTTATGGCCAGTGTTTCATGAAAGCTAAGACAAGCGCAATAATGCTTATTGGCATCAATGTCAGTGAGCACAGAAGTAAAGAATTTCGGTTCCTCTTTCTCGTAAGATAAATTCCAGCCCAATGGTTGACAAAACTTTGTAGATAGATATACACAAATATAATATATAAGTACATAGAAATCTTTATTTGAAAGAGTAAAACTAAGAACAAACTAGTCGTTGTTCGTACCCATTCAATTCCCTCGATAAAAGGCGTTTCTGACCAATCATTTTCAGGGAAGCGTTGCACAATTTTTCCACATGTGAGCTGATTGTTAGGAGTGGTTCCTGCAACAAAGTTATGGAAGAAATTCAGGGACATATATTAATAGGACATTCTGCAGAAACATTTAAATTCTTATTTAGTTGGCTAATTTTTTATTGTCCACTTATCACTTACGTTCTTTATCGTTATTATATCCGACAACTACAAAATAATCAGCAAGCCTGGACATTTCCGTATGGTTTCACCCTCATTTCTTCACTTCAACGACTGTACGTTTTTTGCTGTGGTCGCTCTTTTTCAATCCAATGAAAATACTAATACTATCAGAATTGACAAACACAATTGTTGTCACAAATTCTCTAAATTCTTAAGTGTCGTTAGAAATAATTCACCTATCTTTCAGATAGGATGCCTGTGATATCTAATATTTTCCAAATTCAAATATTTTCTTTACATCGAATTAATTTGGTTCGTTCGGTCTTCGCAACCACACCCTGTAGATCAACAGCAACCACCGATATCCTCTTGCCAATGAAACTCTATTGAGGAATGCGTTGACGCAAGGTCTAATTGGAATTCCACAATTCTTTAAATTCTAGACGCTTATAGTCTGCTAAATTACCATCTAGTCATGCCGATAAAAACAAAATAACTATGAATGTACTGACAACACCCACGAAAACTGCGGGGAACGTTTTTTAAGAAGTAATGCTACAACTGATTATATTCTGCTTGGGCACCTGTCAACTCTTCGTATATTACGTTTCATCTGACAATTCTTATTCCTTACTTCTTTATTGCTGACAGTCGCGATATGTTCAAAACAAGATGTAAGTTGGGAGAAAATTTCACTAAACTAGAAATAGCATCCAACTTCATTGAATAAAATTTGAAACCGCTTAATTCGAGTTAGAACGAAAATTGTCCTAACGTATATGTATATTTTTTACACGCAGCGTGATGAACATGGACAAGAATGTCAGAACGATACCTGCAACAAAGTTTATATTTTTCATTGCATTTTGATAATATATTTCATGTTTAGGCTTGAATAGGTGTTGAGCCCGATAACGCCAAGCATCTTGTTGTTGCTTATGATGCAGACCCCAAAAATAACAAAATCGTCACTCGCCCCCCCCCCTTTCTGGTTTCTAATATATATTGATCTTTCAAATTATTCTCCCTATATCTACTTAACTATAGAAGGTATCCGGTATATATATACCGTTTGAAAGGTCAGTTAAATAACTTTTTATGTAAAGTAAGATTTTATTGAAAAACGCATATTTTTGGAGAAACCCCGATCTTAATATATGTATGTAGTTATATATACAGAGTTAGGCGAATGAACTGTTACCTATTCAGACGACCATATTTTTTTGGCTCAAATTATTTTTTATTGATTCAAATTACAAAAATGTGTGAAAATAATAATAATTTTAGAATCCATACACTTCAGCTCGATGGTAGCACCTTTTGCCTTGACTATGACCTTCAAACGGTTAAAAAATTAGTTGCATGCTGCTTGAATATGATCTTGCGGTATTCTGGCCCATTCCCGTACAATGGCTTTCTTCAGCGCATCCATAGTGGCATAGATTTTAGTCCTCACCTTGCTCTCCAAAATGGCCCAGATGGAATAGTCCATCGGATTTGCATCTGTCGAATTCGAAAGCCATTGTGTGGACGAGATGAAGTGTGAAACATCGTTTTTTAACCATTCTTGGTTCACACGAGCTTCATAAGACGGTGCCGAGTCTTGTTGGAATGTCCATGATGTACGACCGAAATGTTTGCGTGCCCATGGCTTTAAAGAGACTTCCAAAAAATTTTCCCGATAATAAGTCGCATTGACTTTGACACCAGGCTCAATAAAAACGATTGAACAGCGTCCATCGGCGGTCACAGCTGCCCTTAACATTATTTGATATGGAAAATTCTCTATCTATCGTTACTTCGTTTTTGCTGTCAGTCACAATGCATGCAGAACCAGATGTAGAATTATTTAAGGAAGCCAAAAACAGGGATGGTATATATAATTTACACATTTGAATTAGCTTACACAATCGAATATGTTGCACAATTATTCAATATATCCAGTATAAGAACAGCATGAATTACACCTTTTCCACAAGTAATTCAGATTATTACAGATTGAATTCAGAAAATTTCAAATGGACTTCAAAATAACGACATGGACATGAGAAAAGTGAAAATCTATTTCAGAATTTTCGAATTCAATTTCAGAAATGTTCAATTCGACTTCAGAACAGTCAATTGTACTTCAGATTATTACAAATGGACTTCAGAATAACGATATGGACTTCAGAAAAGTGAAAATATATTTCAGAATTTTCGAATTCAATTTCAGAAATGTTCAATTGGTCTTCAGAATAGTCAATTGTACTTCAGATTTGTACAAACGGACTTCAGAAATGTTTAATTGGAGATAAGATTTTTACAAATGGACTTCAGAAAATTTCAGTTCTTCTTGCTTTCGTGGTGGAAACGTGGCTTAACTGAAATATAAGAATGTGCATATATACATATACATATGTGTGTTTATTTTCGTATTATAACATCTGCAGCATGTGATTGTTTCGAACGATTTGGTTGGTTTTGCAAGTTCATTAAATGTGCTCGCAGTCTTTTCAAGAATTATGATGGAATTATTACTGATAGCGTTTTTTTTCATAGTTGTTGCTAAATTTTGGTATTTTAAATCTTCCTTCTTCACGTCTTCTTGCGCAATGGTTATTATCAATAGCGATTCTAAAACTACATAGTACAACATGTCTGAAACCTAAGTAAAGCTTTGCTGAACTTAAACTGAAATTTTCTGAAGTCCATTTGAACATTTCTGAAGTCCATTTGTAAAAATCTGAAATACAATTGACTATTCTGAAGTCCAATTGAACATTTCCGAAATTGAATTCGAAAATTTTGAAATATATTTTCACTTTTCTGAAGTCCATGTCGTTATTCTGAAGTCCATTTGTAATAATCTGAAGTACAATTGACTATTCTGAAGTCCATTTGAACATTTCTGAAATTGAATTCGAAAATTCTGAAATATATTTTCACTTTTCTGAAGTCCATGTCGTTATTCTGAAGTCCATTTGTAATAATCTGAAGTACAATTGACAAATCTGAAGTCCAATTACAATTTTCTGAAGTACATCTGGAAAAGGTTTAGCATACCGGTATAAACTTGTTTTGACAACTGGATGTGGAACGAAAAAGCAGAAGAAATGCTTGTGAAAACATAACTGTGTACCATAACTTTTCTACCAACCTTGGTTAAAAGTAGTTGATCTTGGTCTTATTTTAATTGTGGATATCTATTGATCGCAACTTTAGGAAATAAAACACACTGATTTTTATTCTGTTTAGAATAAATGCCAGACTGTGAAAGAGATTTGGTATTACCTTTGCATGTACATATTTAAATACAAATAATTTAATCACTGCTTGTATAAATTATTTATATGTAAATACTTCTTATGTTTTAATAATACCAAAGCTACAGCCAAGCGTTTACACTAAAGTTTTGCTTTTTTTACCAATAGTTTACAAATATATATTTACATACATGTTTACTAAACCTAAAAACATACTCATATACATATATTATCTTTCGCACATACACTGATACACACGACGCACCCAAAAGGCTGTATCTATCGTGCTAATTCGGAACATTTCATAATTCGTGCCTGTTGAATAAATATATTAAACTCAAGACAATTTTCTGAAAATGTCTCTGTGGACTCATTTTTAGGGCCAGATTCTGGGAGTCACGGCGAAGACGATATCGGTGACTCTCTTTTGGTTTCTTTGTAGAAATTGACATTTTGTAATGTCTTTGTTTTTGTAATCGCGAAAAGCACAAACGAGACTCACCGACATCGTCTTCGTCGTGAGTCCCAGAATCTGGCCCTTAATCGAGGCATAACGTAACGTTACATGTGAAAGTGTCGTTAAACTCCGTCAATAGAGAAGAAACAATTATACGTCAATAATATAGTGTCATTTATACCATGTAGAACAGGGTGGCGAAAGCAGTGCCAGTGAGTAAGGATTACAAAGCTATCCTATACTTTTTATTTATGAAGCATAAAACGAATGTATAGCTATGTACAGTACTATCGTCAGAAAACAAATTTCAATAGGCTCGAACGTAACTTCATGATTTCAATAATCATTGGGTGCGTTCACGACATCGAGTTGGTATATCTGACAGTTTTGTGAATGATTGATGAGCTTTTTTAGGGAGCGAACAGCTGAATTTCCAAACACATGCTGTTTCTCGTTTTGGCATAAACCAGAGATAATGAGATAGGACACTTCGAATTCGCTGTTTCAACACACATGCATTTTGCTGAAATTTCACTAAACCTATGATAAAAAAACGTGTGCGCTGTCCTCTCATGTGTACTTCGCCACACAAAATCGTGTGCTTTGTCCTCTCATGTGTACTTCGCCGCAGTATCGCATGCACGCATGCAATATTGATTTTAATGGGTGTCTTTTCGAAACGTCAAAAATATATTTAAGAAATTAAACTTTTGTTTATGCTCACATTATATACATGATATATCTACCAGTTCCTTATAATTATAATAAATCTATACTTTCAGATTTTAAATAGTATTTGTTATTTATTTCACATATTTAATTGGTATAAAGTAGACGTTGTGCTAATTTTTGGCTGTCAATGCATAGTTGTTCGAATTTTCACAAAAAAAATTAAGATTAATAACTCCAGAATGGTCACATTTATATTTTTTCATTTGTTTTCTAATATTTGTGCAAATTAAGTATTGTTATACATCGTTAGATGCACTTGGGGGGTCAAACATCCGTTGGCACCTACCATTTTAGGTTTGGGAAACTTCACCACCTTTGTTTATATATGGTGAAATTTATATTTTAAAAACCAATGGCCTTGTCTATACGCAGTATCTTTTGAAACGGTTTCACTCAGTTCGTGTGAGAGAGATGAGGAAGAAAGAGAAAAGTCTACACTCTGGTATCGAGTGTTAAGAATTTTTGAAACGAAAATAGACCCTGATTCTCAGTTTCTTTGCACGCACAGCAGTTGTCAAACGAAAGAAAGGCAACGTAGTTTGCCGAAAGCGTGTTCATATTTTCTCTCACTCTGGCCAACATTTGGATATTCAGTAAATTTCACAAACACTTTGACATCACATATTTACGACTTTTGAAACCAAATGAGAAACCACAATGTGTAGCCACCGATGGTATCGAAATACCAGTAGTGAAACCATTTCAATAGATACGACGTCTAGCTATGCTGATTTCATAACTAAATGAGTCCGTGGTGAAGCATGAAACAGCTGATTTTTTCAACATACTGAAAGACAGAAAACAAGAACAACAATATGGTAGTTCTCACGTATAGTGTACATGAATTCAACAGCTCATAAAAAATAGACGTCAAACCGATTTTTGAAGCGGCGAATTCGAAGTGTCCTATCTCATTATCTCTGGCATAAACTCAGAACAAATTCTGCACTCACGTGTAAAAATTGCTAGCGTCCACGGAGTAGCTCGGTCTCGTGAATGCAGCCAATTACGGTGACAGTTGCAAAATACATTGGAGCAGCTGACACGTCACGTTCAGTAACGTTACGTCTCGATTAACTGATCCTTAATACACTAACCTTTAATTGTTTCAATTGTTTACTACTGCATTTCGAGAGAGGCTTAGCAGGACGATATGTAATGTTCCTGTGAAAAAGAGGTAACAGAGTGTTATAAAAATTAAGGCCCATATTGTGAGTATCAATCAATGATTAATACAACAAAACTCCTGTGGGTCGATTCGCAATTGACAATTTTTTGCTCTATTGTGAATTGCTACGCACTATTGTAGCCGGTTTCTTGGATGTGCTGTCACAAGAGTTTAAAAAAAAATTATCTTTATATATTTATTTTAATTTTTTTTTTATTATTATTAAATTATTATATTTTTTATATTTAATTATTTTTATTTTAAATTTTTTTTATTTATTTATTTTAAGCAGCCGCTTTGGGTTATAATTTGTAGTTTGTTAATGATAAAAATAAGCTCTGTAGAGTTCAGACGTGGTCCCATTTATGAAGATTATAGCAATGCAATCACGTCGTGAGTTACACTAATATAGAATGCGCTTTAGGGATGCGTCTAATCCATTGGAGCTGAATTTGTTCGCAAAATATTAATAGAAGTGTTATAGGAAATTTATTATTATACATACATATATTGAAATATCGTATATAAAACCAGTAAGAAAGCTATATTCGGCCTGGCCGACCCTACACCTAAAAGTTTTAAAATAATTTAAATGAACGAAAAAATTTATTTGATATTTAATTTATTTAGATTTTATTTTTTAGATTTTATTTATATAGTGAAA
This sequence comes from Myopa tessellatipennis, assembly GCA_943737955.2. NCBI lineage: Eukaryota > Metazoa > Arthropoda > Insecta > Diptera > Conopidae > Myopa > Myopa tessellatipennis. Next base: position 42,839,290 of record OX031314.1, read on the forward strand.
TACAAACATAAAAAACAAAGCAATATGATTGCTTCTGAGAAAACCATAAAAAAGAGTTTCTTTTAATTATATGTAGATAACATGTTGTAAAATTGCAATTTTAGGAATTAATGTTTTATACCAATGCATTTTTTTATAAATTGCTTCTTTACAATTCGTTTACTCGTTTACAATTCCGAACAAAGAATATTTCTACAAAATTTCATATGAATTGATAACATCTCATAAAATTACAGACTTATATAAGGATTTATGTAGGTATAAGCAGTGTAAAAGTGGGCGGGCCGCGCCCATTTTTGCTGTAATAATGTTTTATTAGAAAAGAAGTTGTTATGTAAAGTTTGATTTAGGAAGATTACATATTAAACAATATAGCCATTTAAGACCCTCTTTTGCCTGTATAACCTAAAAGTGGGCGGATCACGTCCAAATTTGGCATATTAACGGATAATGCTACTCTATACCCAGGAATTTTGTTGTAATAGCTCAAAAAGGCAACGCTGATATCACATTTTTAATAAAAAATAGGCGTGGCCGTGGACCGATTTTGCCCATTTTCAATACCAACCTGCCCACCACAAAAAAAAATATATCTCCAAAGTTTCATCACGATATCTTCATTGGTTCTCCTGTGATCGTGATTTCAACAGACAGACAGACAGACGGACGGACGGACATGGCTAAATCGACTCAGGAGGTCACGCTGATCAAGAATATATATACTTTTCTATACCTATCGTCTCTAGTTCTATGCGTTACACATTTCGTTACAAAGTGAATATACCCTTACTTTAAGGTGTAGGGTATAATTAATAATTACTAATTCAGTATTAGGTCGCATTTTCAATTTTTTTTCAATTTAAAAATAATGGATCGTCTATTGGTTAGAAAATTGCTATTGATAGAGTAAAATTGTCAACTATCAATCATAGCAGACCGGACAATAAAAAATTTCAATTGACTGACGACAAAAGTTGTGTATCAAACGTTAATTGACATTCGCAATAGGGCTTATAAAAAAAATATAAAAAATGTAGACATGTTATAAAATCATACCTTTCAATCTCAGGCTGACTATAGCCGCTAAACTCCTCGTACTCATCAGTATATTTACTTCGATTTGTACTTTCTGGATTAGTCTTACAATTGTCGAGATACTCCCTGGCTATCTCAATATCTTTTTCTAATTTTAACACTAAAGTGAACATTAATCATAGACGATAAAATTCATAACAATATACGGGTCACAAGTGTACCTTTTTCCTTTAGCATTTCTTCCGAATTATTACAACAAAGCGTACTCTTGCAATTGCAACATTTCCGTTTTTTATCTTCATCATCAGCATATTTAGACTTACTCTGTTCATCGAATAACATGCTAATCAGACACCCCGGCTTCAATTTGTCCGCAGCAATAGAGATTTTCTTATGCAGGTATAGAATTTCCTTAAGTGCCAATGTATTGATGCCTTGATGAATTATTTTGTGGCATAGAGCATAAAATTTACTTTTGGGCATAGTGCATCTGCAGAAAAGGTAGCCACATTCTTCAATGAAAGTGTCGAGTATTGCTCGAACTTCTTTCTCCAAGTCATTGCCGGCTTTTAAATTGACTGCAATTTTATCAACATTGTGGTCAACAAATTTTTCATAGGCCTCCTTTTCTTCCTGTGGAATTAGTCTTCTCTTTTTTAAAGGAGCACTAGCCGAAGTGGGTTGTGGAAATCGTAGCTGTGACAACACATCTTCCACACCAGTACTATCAGGTAGCAAATTATTTCGAGATGCAGGAAGTCTATCATAATCTGGAGCTATTAAACCGTATTTTTCTGGCTGACCAGCCGGTGCCTTCGCTGCTGCTGCCTTTTCACTTACAGGTTGTCTAAGATTTGCTAGTGGTGCTGCAAGTTGAGCATCCTCTTCTCCTGCTGGTTGTCCAGCTTTGGCAGCTACTCCTTCCGCCCCTGCTGGTTGACCAGGTTTAGCAGCAGCTGCTGCTGTTCCCTCTGCTCCGGCTGGTTGTCCAGGTGTGGCCGCGGCTGCTTGTCCAGGTGCTGCGGCTGCTGCTTGTCCAGGTGCTGCGGCTGCTGCTTGTCCAAGTGCTGCGGCTGCTGCTTGTCCAGGTGTGGCCGCAGCTGCTTGTCCAGGTGCGGCGGCTGCTGCCTGTCCAGGAGCTGCGGCTGCTGCTTGTCCAGGTGCGGCGGCTGCTGCTGCTTGTCCAGGTGTGGCAGCTGCTTGTCCAGGTGCGGCGGCTGCTGCTGCTTGTCCAGGTGTGGCAGCTGCTGCTTGTCCAGGTTTGGCCGCTGCTGCTTGTCCAGGTGCGGCGGCTGCTGCTTGTCCAGGTGTGGGGGCTGCTGCTTGTCCAGGTTTGGCCGCAGCTGCTTGTCCAGGTGCGGCGGCTGCTGCTTGTCCAGGAGCTGAGGCTGCTGCTTGTCCAGGTGCGGCGGCTGCTGCTTGTCCAGGAGCTGCGGCTGATGCTTGTCCAGGTGTGGCAGCTGATGCTTGTCCAGGTGTGGCAGCTGCTGCTTGTCCAGGTGTGGCAGCTGCTGCTTGTCCAGGTGTGGCGGCTGCTGCTTGTCCAGGTGCGGCGGCTGCTGCTTGTCCAGGTTGGGCCGCTGCTGCTTGTCCAGGTGCGGCGGCTGCTGCTTGTCCAGGTGTAGCCGCTGCTGCTTGTCCAGGTGCGGCGGCTGCTGCTTGTCCAGGTGTGGTCGCTGCTCCTGGTTGGCCGGGTTTAGCACCTGCGGCTGCCCCTTCTGCTCCTGCTGGTTGCCCAGGTTTGGCCGCTGCTGCTTGTCCAGGTGCGGCGGCTGCTGCTTGTCCAGGTGCTGCGGCTGCTGCTTGTCCAGCTGCGGCGGCTGGTGCTTGTCCAGGTGCGGCGGCTGCTGCTTGTCCAGGTGTGGTCGCTGCTCCTGGTTGGCCGGGTTTAGCACCTGCGGCTGCCCCTTCTGCTCCTGCTGGTTGCCCAGGTTTGGCCGCTGCTGCTTGTCCAGGTGCGGCGGCTGCTGCTTGTCCAGGTATGGCGGCTGCTGCTTGTCCAGCTGCGGCGGCTGGTGCTTGGCCAGGTGCGGCGGCTGCTGCTTGTCCAGGTGTGGCGGCTGCTGCTTGTCCAGGTGTGGCCGCTGCTGCTTGTCCAGGTGTGGCCGCTGCTGCTTGTCCAGGTGTGGCGGCTGCTGCTTGTCCAGGTGTGGCCGCTGCGGCTTGTCCAGGTACAGCGGCTGCTGCTTGTCCAGCTGCGGCGGCTGGTGCTTGTCCAGGTGCGGCGGCTGCCGCTTGTCCAGGTGTGGCGGCTGCTGCTTGTCCAGGTGCGGCGGCTGATGCTTGTCCAGGTGTGCCGGCTGCTGCTTGTCCAGGTGTGGCCGCTGCTGCTTGTCCAGGTGTGGCCGCTGCGGCTTGTCCAGATACGGCGGCTGCTGCTTGTCCAGGTGCGGCGGCTGCTGCTTGTCCAGGTGCGGCGGCTGCTGCTTGTCCAGGTGCGGCCGCTACTCCTGGTTCGCCAGGTTTAGCACCTTGAAGGCCGGGCTTAACGCCTAGCTCTCCTGGTCTAGCGACTGGTTCGAGAAGTTTAGCGAGTGATTCGCGGGGAATGGGGATTGTGTCCATAGCTTTGGTGCCTTGAAGGCCGGGTTGAACGCCTAGCTCACCGGGTCTAGCGACTGGTTCGACGAGTTTAGCGAGTGATTCGCGGGGAATGGGGATTGTTTCCATAGCTTTGGCGCCTTGAAGGCCGGGTTTAACGCCTAGCTCTCCGGGTCTAGCGACTGGTTCGACAAGTTTAGCGAATGATTCGCGGGGAATGGGGATTGTTTCCATAGCTTTGGCGCCTTGAAGGCCGGGTTTAACGCCTAGCTCTCCGGGTCTAGCGATTGGTTCGACAAGTTTAGCGAATGATTCGCGGGGAATGGGGATTGTTTCCATTGCTTTGGCGCCTTGTAGGCCGGGTTTAACGCCTGGCTCATCTTGTCTGATAGCAATCCCACCGGCTTCTGGAGAAACAGGGAAAGGAACGGGCAAACCTCTGCTTTGAAGCATATTACGCAGATCTTCATTTTGTTGGCGCAAACGTGCATTCTTATCCATTTCTTCTTGCAGCTGCCTACGAAGGTCGTCAATTATCTTCTGATCATCTCGGGAAGTAATGGCGTTAACCGCACTTGCTAAATCTTGATTTTTCATTTGAAAATCACTAATATCCTTAACCAACTGGATTGACTCTTCTAGTCCCTTTTGAATTGCCCCCGTGTCATTGCCATGTTCTATAAGTTTTTGATCCATTTTATTTACTAGTTCCGTAATGCTGTCCAAGTTTCTTTTCTGCCTCTGAAGTCGTCCATAACCAGAATCCATGATTGTGGTGCGATGTAGTAATTTAGCGTTTTCATCATCCAATTGACGAACTAATTGCTGTAGACGCTCTACCTCCTTAAAGCAATCCTCTGGTGACATCTGTGAAACTCTCGCCATTGGTCTAACAGCTGGGGTCGGCGTGTCATAACCTTTGATAGCTGGTGTCGGACTTATTGCAGGCCAGGGTAAAATACCACGTTTGTTAAATTCTTTCATTATTTCATCAAGAGTTGCACTCGCGAAGAAAGCCAAATCTTCGACATATTGATCACATGTTTGTGTTTCAGTGTCTTGCAGATTTTGTATTGCATAACCTCTTAATTCCTCAACTACGAACTGTGAAGATTTAAGGCAGATTAGAAAATTAAAAGTCTTTAAAAATATGATTGCTTCATAAGAAAATAATTTATATGCATTTAGAAAACTTTCCTTAAAAATTTGTCTACATAGAATAGGTTAATAAACAGACAATACAATTTTACATTTACATAATTTAGATTTTAATTTATTGTAAATTTGGAAGAGGAATTCGAATCAATCATTTCGAATTTATTTTCTAATTCCCGAAGTAATAACTTTTTAAACATCTAATTGTAAGATGTTTTCTTCGAAACTCTTCTCAAATTACAATAACTACATTATTAGTTATAGAAGCTCAAGTGTTTAATAACGAATATCTAACAGCTGGGAGCGACGTGCCATAACCTCTAGTTGCAGTTGTCGGATTTGTTCCAGTCCAGGATTGTGGTGAAATGCCACGTTTGTGTAATTCTTTCATTATTTCATCAAGAGTTGCACTCGCGAAGAAAGCCAAATCTTCTACATATTTATCACTTGTTTGTGTTTCAGTGTCTTGCAGATTTTGTATTGTGTTACCTCTTAATTGGTCAACTATGCACTGTGAAAATTTAAGACAGGTTAGAAATTAAAAATTTCTTAAAAATAAGAATGAAAGCTTTTTAAAGAAAGTCATTTATATGCATTTAGAAAACTGTCTTCACTTAAAAATTTGTCTAAATGTGATAAATAGTTGAGCTTCTATAATGAATAGTGTATTGTATTGTATCTTGCGAAGAGTTTCGAAGATAATTTCGTACAAATAAATGTTTTACCTTTATGTGGCTGAAGAATAAATCAACATATTATGATATGGTACCCGTGTACCTTGAATGAAAATGTGTAAAAATATTCCTACTTAGTCATAAAGTATCAATTTTTATCATGTTTAAATCTTTTAAGTTTAAGTATTTCTTTAGGTAATCGAAATTAAGTAACGTATAAAAGTAATAATGTAATATATATGGTGTGAAGTCTGCTTTTGGGCTTTACGTGCATGGCTGCTCATATTTACCGTTATTTACGTTCCCCCGGAAAAGAAACAGACATTTCTTTATGTTTATATTTCTTTTGTGTGTAATGCTACAGAAAATTACAGAAAACTTGGGAATTTATGGCTTTTTCCGTAATAAAAATCACAATAATGAAGCTGACTCAAGTCAGTCTGGAAGAAGACCAAAGAGACCTAGGTATTAAAGCTGTTGTGTTCTGACTTGATTTTACGGTTTTGTCTTTTTATCAGATCGCATTCTGCTGCAGTTAGAGCCTTTATGGGACTTTCTGACTTCTAGTTTGTCACTACCCATTTTCTAAGTTCATGGAACATGACATGGTCACTAGTCGGAATGGTGAGGAAAAACAAACAGCCATGTGCGTTGGTGCAGTATCAACCATAATCGACAATAATCCACATATATTCAATCCACCCAATAATAATCAACAATTCAAAACAATAGATAGATAGAAATCTATAACGTAAGTCATTGTTTACTAACGCAACAGTCATTGATGATCGAAAAGGCAGCAACTGCATGGAGCTTATTTAGGACGCACCATATAGAAAACCACACCGCATCATAACTGTCAACAAGTGACTGGCCGACAATCTGTCGCAGGCAGTTGTCATATTCGCAGGTCCTTTAAGTATAAGTAACGGAAAACGAGAAAATTCTGGAGTATATGCTAGATGATAGTGTGTGATGAGCGCTACATGTAAAATCGAAGTTAGCGAAGCTCTAAGCATGGAAATGGTACCCAGATATCTCCTCAGCCACATTAAGGTTGAAAAGTTGCTATTTCGAGTATTAGCATGTATGTATGTAAATTCGAATTGGCTGATCTTCTTAAAAATTGAAATTAAAACCAAAACAAGTAAAACTGTATCGTCTGATTATGTGAATTCCCTCCAAGAAAAGTAAAGTAAATTCGGCAGAAGCAATTGGAAGCTGACCATAACTGAAATCATTCAAAGATATTCCTAAAAACACAATTTCTTTTTTTCAACTTCAAATTCAAACCAAAACAGAATAATGTATACAAACACTTCAACTCCAATGACAACGAAATTTATTAAAAATTAATTTTACAATTGAAACGGCAAAAACTTTACAATAAATAATTTTGCGATTACTATATATAGAATTTCGGGCGAAGTTCTAAAAACTGTTAATTTAAGAAGGTTTAATCTTGGTCAGCTTCGGATGGTTGCTGGAGCAGGCGATAGCCACAGTTCTTAAATGCTTTGGCCTTGTGCTTCAAAGAATTAAAGCAATGATTAAATTGTTCACCTCAATCAAATATATTACATACTATAAGTATGTGTGTAAAGCACATCGATGCCTCCATTTAGAAAGGCATCGATTAAATATTATGGTTTTTAGATGAATGACCGTAAAAAATCACGATTTTAAGAATCTTCACGGTTACACGGTTTTTTTTTAACATTTGAGCAAGCAAACAACACGAAACATTATAGAATTAAAAGAGATTTGAATTTATAATTATATTTTAAATTATTTTAAACGACAGTTTAGTTTGAACCTTTCCAAATTACATAAGCATCGATATGTAAATACATAATAATAACAATTATATGTCGATGGTAATTTGATGCGACCTTGAGTCAGATATACAGAAGTCATATCAGAACTTTATTACAATTTCAACATGATAATGTGATATTATTTGAAATTGCAGCGGATGCTATGTTTTCATATATTATTTCCTATTTCCTCCAATATATCTGATTGTCGTCAAAAGACCATCAATATTGTCAATGCAGCAACACTTACCATTAGCTGTTTATATTGACAGTCATAGTCACCCAAGGCTAGCTCCCGCTTCAATACTTCATTGCGCAAACAACCGATTTCCATTTGAAGACAATCGGATTTCTGAGCCTTGCACTGAGCACGACACAAGTCCTCCTTCAGCTCTTTTATTTGGCACTAAAAAATGTAAAAATAAGATAATTCATTAATAATAATAATAGCTCGTATATTTTCTCGTCAAATAAAAGAGACAAAATATGTGAAATTCCTAATTCGAGACAAAAATTCGACAAAAACTTATTTTTAAAATTTTCTTCTCGAAAAGAAAAATGGTAACTAATTTTAAAATTATGGATACCACCCAAGCATATAGTTCTAAATTTAATTCGATAAAATATATTTGTAAGTATTAAATATTTGTTTCATCAGTTAAAATCTTCTTACACACTCCTTGAACTTATGTAAGTAAGCAAGAATACCTTTAATAATTGGTCGCTGTAGTTAAGCTTCTGCATCTGGTCTTCGTAATATTTTTGCATTCGTTGCATTTCACCTTCCATATCGCCTATATACTTCGACTGATTATTCAGATTCGCGGACAAATTATCTGACATATTATCGGCTTCACGAGCCTTTTTCTGCAAATCGCGCACTTTTACTTCGAGATCCTTAAAAGTTTTACACTTTTCTCGCAATGCGTTGCGCTCGGCCATAATCTCATTTATTTTTATAGCATCTCTATCCGTTATGTCTTTATTCTTTTGATTACACTTAGACCTCATCTTATCGTCCTCATATTTACGTAACAAGAGTACCTCTTTGCGAAGCTTGTTCACTTGTTCCTGCAAATAAACAATGTCGGTACTCTTTTCGGGATCGACATTTATGGAATCCATGGTGGCGCGCTGGGAAAGTTTCTCAATGAGGCGTTTCAAATGCATACTTTCCGCTTGTGAGATCTCGTAAGCTTTGTTCATATCTTCAAATTTATAGTATATTTGCAGTAAATCGTTTTCTTCGCTTTTACTAATTTTCCCAGCTGCACTTAACTTCTGTATTCTGTTATGAAAATCTTTGCTCAGATTATTATCAAATTTCTTGTTGACGATGCTCTTAATTTTGTCATTTTCCTCATTTGAGCATTTTAGACGATCTTTTGAGATGGCAAGTTGCTTTTGTAGACACTTCTTGTCATTAAGGAGCTCCTCTAATTTGACAAGATTTTGATTAGTACATTCTAGAACACTATCACCACCTTTCATGGAAACATCGGTGCTAGGCACAACGGCACCACGACTAACAGTACCAGCACGTTCCGAACTACCACGGACAGCACCAAGACCAACACCAATATCACCATCTCCAGGACACTCTCCACTGGCCTTTAAAGAAATCATAACGCATATGAAAAAAAGTTTATACATATGTATACTCGTACAAGAAGTGTTACTTAGTGCTACAAAACTAAATCAAAGTACTAATAATTCCAAATCTAGTCTAATTACGAGTACACATATATACTTACCGGGCTGGGCGTATTGCATGTGACCAGATCTGACAAAAACTTTGACTGTTTAGTCTCATCGATGGCCCACGAACGATCATCTATTGTAGAGTCATAGCTTTTTAGTTTTACGCATGCCTGTCGACATTCGATTTCCAATGTCTGGTTCATAAAGGGCACGTTAAAGAAATCTTTTTGTGTTGAAAAAGCCATTTTTGTTGTTGTTTTATGATTGTCTTATTCCTCTGATTGTGATCGATAAAAACTTGAAATTTTTGTTGCAATGTGTTGTGAACGAAAATCGGAATAAAAAATGCTTTCGAATTAGTTCTTTTTTTATGATTTATTACAAATTTTGCAAATGTTGCTTGACTTCAAAACGAATAGTATATAAAATTTTGACAGTATATAAATACTGTATATAAATAAATTCATATGTGCACAAGTTATATTTAGCAATTCATATTCAAAATTAGGCAGTAAATATTATATAAATTCATTAAATTTGTTTAAATATTATTTCCAATACAAAAAAATGCAAAGTTAGTGCAAAGTTGAATGCAATTATAATGCCGATGTCTTTAATGCAAATTTTAACGGTTTCAGCAGTTCACCCTCGAAAAAAAGTTCCTGTAATAGTCTACCTTCAATTAGTTGTCTGCAGTAGTATTTTCTAATCTAGTAGTTTAAAAATTAAACCCTTGTATTTGTAAAAGAAAACTAAGCAAAAAAGAAACCACCATTTTGGTCTTTATATTTCTTTAATATAAAGATTAAATTGCAATTATATAATAAGAAAATCTTTCATTATTCTAAGCCCTGTGCTCTTTTAATCGCTACATCCTCATCTACGGGATTCATGCTGGCAAAACCGGAGGGCTGCATCGTCATGCTAGCCGTACCCGAGCTAAGAGTGCGTAAAACACTAGAATAGCCTGCAAGCTCAACCAATGGTGCCTGAAGTTGTATTAACTGCAATATGAATAAATAGTAAAATGCAAATAGTATCAGGAAAGAAACAGTTAGCATTCGTTATGCTTTTTCATTAAAATTAACCTTATTTCTTCTACCCTTCGGCAAAACATCGTTAATATGAGCACGTCTTCGTGATAGATCAGCTAAAACAGCAGAAGCACGCTCAGACGGTAAAATTATTTCTAAAGACATAATCGGCTCCAAGAGACGGGTACCTACATTTATAAGTATCTGCAATTGGTAGAGACAATTTATCAGAAATTTTAATAAGTCCATGTGAAGTGACGGGCGTTCACCTTTTGCACACACTGTGCAGCTGCCGACATTACAAACGAATCAGCTGTACCACGTCCAATTATTACTTTGTGCAATTTAATTTGAGTCTCCACAACTTGACCACCCATCCGTGGACCGCGTTGTAAAGCTGAGAGTGCGCCATTCTTGATTATCCTCAACATTTGCGGCCGAATAGTATTCAGATTTGTGGCATTTTCCACAGACGTGTCCAAACTATTTGAAAATTGTATGGTTTAATAAAAATAATTAAAAATAGCGTTATTAAAGTAAACTAAATAAATAATCAATATCATTTGTAAAGAAATTTATATTGGAGCTCCCTAAAAATTGAATAAATTTTTCACTTATTTCCGCACTCAATTCTTCACTTATTTGAAATGAAGCGTTTATGTCGAGTTACCTAAAGAGTTGCTCCTGATCACTCAGTAATTCCATAGTTATTACAACATTTTGCTTAGATCCAGAAATTTCCTTTTCAACGTTGAAAGTGAATATGGAAGGTTTCACAATAGCTTCTTTATAAGCAATTTGTAAAGGTCCTAAATCCACATCAATTTTATATTCAGAGAGAAGACGTGATTTTATTATATCCATATGCAATTCGCCCATGCCTAAGAAATCAAAATACTTAGACACATATACACTGAAGAACGCAATAGATACTGAAAATACCTCCCAGTACAGTTTGTCCAGTAGTACAGTCATAGCTTACGCGCAGGCTGGGATCCTCCCGTTGTAGTTGTTTCAAAGCCGAATCCATTGCATTTTGTGTTGAAAGGCTGGGTGGTTCTATTGAACAAAAATAAACAGCATCCGGTATTTGAGGATCAACAGCAAAGAGTTCACTTATTACATCAGATTGTGTTGCGTCATCGAGATCCGCATCAACAACTGAATGTTTAGAATCTCCTGTTGACCGTGTATCGTCGCTTTTGCGCATCATATTTTTTAAACGTTTCTGAGCTTGTTTCAAAGAATTCGCACTGGATGTTAACAAATCTCCTGTAACTGTTTGCTTAATGGGGGGAAGAAATATAATTCTATATACGTTGGTATACATTTAGTTAGTATGGATAAATGTAAGTAAGCTAATATGGATAAATATATTACAATCGAAGGACGAACATGAAAGTTATACCTTTAATCCTCCACATATGGCCACATTGCCTGCATGCACTTCATTAATTTCTCTGTATTCATCCGCCAGTGGTTCATAGATTTTACCAACAAGCTCAGAGGGACCTCTTGTACTGGCCAAACGCATTCCCTTACGCAATGTACCACGTAGAACACGCACTAGGCTTAAAGCACCACGCTGCTTGTCGTGAACGATTTTAAAGACTTTGCCAACGAAATCTTTTCTAAATTTAAAATAAATTATTTAGTAAATTATATTATTTTATATTCAATATAAAAATGCATATACATTAGGGTGATCCTTAATTTTCAAAATCATATTTTTTTGGGTCTTACCCTGTTAAAGTAGTAGTAGTAGTAGTAGGTCAGGAAATGGTATGTGCGAAATTTCAACGATATCGGACAACGGGAATCCGTGCCGCATCAAGAACGAAGTTTTCAAATTTCAGTACAATCCTAAATTTCCAACTTTCGATTTTTTTTTTGTTTACCCTCTTAAAAAATTATTGTAGGTCAGGAAATGATATGTTGCGAAATTCCAGCGAGATCGGACAACGGGAACCCGTGCCGCATTTAACCGAAGCCCTACCGTGGTGTAGAAAAGTACATTTTCCAAAATAATATTTCAAACATTTCCAAAAAATATAAAAGCTATGAATCCGAGTTTTTGTGACATATCATTTCCTGACCTACAATCATTTTTTAAGAGGGTAAACAAAAAAAAAATCGGAATTTGAAAATTTAGGATTGTACTGAAATTTGAAAACTTCGTCCTTAATGCGGCACGGGTTCCCGTTGTCCGATCTCGCTGAAATTTCCAACATTTCATTTTCCGACCTACTATCATATTTTAAGAGGGTAAGACAAAAAAAACTTAACAAAATTTTCGGCCCCTATAGCTAAGGACCACCCTAATATACATACGCGTATGTATGTATATTTATTTATATGTATCTGCCTTACTCAAAGCAATTGTAAAGTTGGTTGCGTTCATGTGGAGCTGGCAAATAATTGACGACAGCATCCATTAACGTTTGTACTCCTATGTTTTTATAGGCGGAACCAACTAGTATTGGTACCGCTTTCTGCTGGATTGTAGCCCGTCGCATCGCCGCATATATTAAATCATTTGGTACTTTGTCAAAACTTGCATTGCTTATTACACCGTCTGCTAATTCATCATCCATACCCGAAAGTTTATCTATTAATTCATTTCGTTTCTCGATTACAGTTTGGAGTAATTCATCCTTTAGAGGCACCGAATTATACTCACGGCCCAAGTTTTGGCCATTCCATGTGAGATGTTGCAGTGTTATAACATCAACTATGCCTAAGAAATGTTAACTTAATTTCTTTTATCATTCAATTTTATCGATTTGCAAAGTCAAATTAATATCAATACGCACTTAAATGTCCTTTGTTATCCTTCTCCGGTTGCTGCACGCAGAGTGGCTCTGCGTCCAACTTCTGGGACACATCTGAAATACACTTTTCAAAGTCAGCATCAGGACGATCCAATTTATTTACAAAAACTAATTTCGGTAAACGATGCTTTTCCGCTTGAGCCCACACCGTCACTGTTTGAGCTTCAACACCAGCGGATGCATCAAGTACGACGATCACTCCGTCGACCGCATACAATGATTGTTCCACTTCCATGGTGAAATCAATGTGTCCTGGTGTGTCCAGCAGGTTGATTCTGAGGAATTTAAATAAATAAATAAATGATATCCTGAAATTTGTAGTGGCACCTGTGTCCGCGCCATGGAAAGGTCACTGCAGAACTGCATATTGTAATGCCTCGTTCTCGTTCCTGTGTTAAGTAATCGGTTATTGTATTCCCGTGGTGCACCTCGCCCAATGATCGAGTTTTGCCCGCATAGAATAGCATGCGTTCTGTTGTAGTAGTTTTACCTGAATTTAATTACGTACAGTATTATGGTAAAATTATTTCTGTTAATTCAGTTTTTACCAGCATCAATATGTGCTAAGATACCAATGTTACGAATATCTTGAGTGCTGCTAAAACGTGTACTTCTTAATCTAATTGTTGTCTTTACTTTCAGTAGAGCGCTTTTCATTAATGTCATCTCTTAAATAATTTAACCAATTGCTTAAACAAAAAAATTGTATTATAATTAAAAGCATATGGCTGTGTTTATTATTCACTGGAGAAACAGCTGATTGCCAAGTAACTATAATTAGAAACACATGTGCTGCATCAAATTGCTTCTATCCTACGGGGCAAAGCAAATAACTTCAGCATGATAATATTATAATAATAATTTATAATTTTTTGGCTTATGTTTTTGACCTTAATGTTAATTGTCTAAATTATTTGGGCTCCAGGTCTTTATAACAAAGAAACAGAAAAACATATAGAATTAAGTCAACACTTTACTTTTTATTTTTTCATTTCTTTATTATTTTTTAAATAATTGTCACAATATTTCTTCAGGTGTACTGAATAGAATAGACTTAATTCTATATGTTTTTCTGTTTCTTTGTTATAAAGACCTGGAGCCCAAATAATTTAGACAAATAATTTATAATAATATGCGAGTATAATGGACTAAATTCGGAATAGCCAAGCTCAAAATTTGTTTATCCTTTTTTATCGTTAGTTAGGACCAGAGATAATGAGATAGGACACTTCGAATTCGTCGCAAAACACATTGGCATTTTCTTTAACACTACGATAAAAAAATTGTGATTTTGTGCAAAAAACTTGTACTTCGCTCTAAAAAACTTGTACTTCGCTGCAAAAAATTTGTACTTCGCCGAAAGTAAATTGATCGCATGAACGCATGCAAAATCAGTTTTTCGGGGGCTGTTTATCAAACGTCAAAACAAATAATTAAAAATATTATCCTTTTTATATGTGTAAAATATATATAAAACATAACTTCCCATTCCGTATAATGGTAATTATTGTATGTTTCCATATTTTACCCAGTATTGGTTGTTTATTTCTCATTTTTACTTTGGTATAAAGTTGTCGTTGTGTTAATTTTTCGTTTCAAATGCATAGTTGTTTACCTTTTGACAAAAAAAATTACGATTAATAACTCCAGAATGGTCGTATTTATATTTTTTCATTTGGTTTCTAATATCTTTGAAAATTATGTATTGTTATACATTGTTGATGCACTTGGGGGGTCAAACATCCGTTGCCACCTACCATTTTAGGTTTGGGAAACTTCACCACCTTTGTTTATATATGGTGAAATTTATATTTTAAAAGCCAATGGCTTTGGCTGTATGATGTATCTTTTTGTCGGTTTCACTCAGTTCGTGGGAGAGAAAGATGAGGAAGAAAGAGAAAAGTCTACACTCTATTATCGAACGTAAAGAATTTTTGAAACGAAAATAGCCCCTGCTTCTATTTCTTCTTGCGTTTCTTTGCACGCACATAAGAAAGCAGTTGTCAAACGAAAGAAGAGCAACGCAGTTTGCCGAACGCGTGTTCATATTTTCTCTCACTCTGGCCAACATTTGGATATTCATTAAATTTCACACACACTTTGTCATCACGTGTTTACGACTGTTGAAACCAAATGAGAAACTACAGTGTGTAGCCACCGATGGTATGGACATACTAGTAGTGAAACCGTTTAAAAAGATATGCGCTTAGCCAAGCTGATTTCATAACTAACTGAATCCGTGGTGAAACATGAAACAGCTGATTTTTTCAACATAATGAAAGACAGAAACAAGAACAACAATATGGTAGCTCTCACGTATAGTGTATATGAATTCAACAGCTCATAAAAAATAGACGTCAAACCGATTTTTGAAGGGGCGAATTCGAAGTGTCCTATCTCATTATCTCTGGTTAGGACCATCAGGAACGGAAGTGGTATATAATATGTTATCAAAGGCAACATTGTATTATATTGTCTTTGATGTTATACTTACTATTGTATTACATTACTTTAGCTTACAGGTATTCAAAATACCTTTCCAACAGTACTTCCTTTGATCCGCTACCTTACTTAGTTTATGAGATAAGTGTCTTTTATTAGTACCATTTATTTGACCTGTCGTTGTCTTTGTCAGGCTGTCAAGACCCCGAAAAAACATAACCACTTTTTGCAAAAAAAACAAAAATCTGGGCATATGTTGGGATCCGAGCGGAAACGCCAATCAAGTTGTTGTTGTTGTTGTAGAATGTGGAGCAGGCCCCAACAACAACAATTTTATCTCGAGCTGCCCCCTGGTTTCGGAGTTATAGAGCTTTGAAATTTCAATTTATTTGCCTAATATCTCCTTAACTATAGAAGATATCCGGTATAGATATATATCGTTAAAAAGGTAACTTAAATACCTTTCATTTATGTCAATTAAGATCTTGCAGAAAAACGCATATTTTTAGAGAAAACGCGATTTTAATATTTTTATTACTCTTTTCCACCCATTAATTAAGTAAAATATGTAAATTAGGAGAAATCGCAGTTTAAAGTTTACAAAGAACCCCACTTCACGTACTATTTTACTTGATTTTTTGGCTACACTGAGAAAATGAAAAATTTTTCTCCTGCGGCGCTACACTCATGCAAATCCAACTTTATCTCTACACTAAGAAAATGATAACTTTTTGTGAAAAATCTCGCCCATGTGGACATTTCAAAGATCCTTCCGTCGGCAACAAGTGCCATTCTTGCAGCTGATGGATCACTTTCAATGAAAGAGGTCCGTCCTTCTCGCAATTAAACAGTTTATATAAACTTAAAGTGTTCATATTAAGAATAATCGCGACAATCGAAAAGAAAAAGTACTCGCAACGTACGTACACAAACGGAATGCACACGATATAAAGATTTTTAACGGATAATGGTATCCTCTTCCATACTTTCAAATTTATACTTACCACGAACATAATTGCAAAAGTATTAGCGTAAAACAACATGTAAAACTCATACAAAGCGGAGTAGTAAAATTCAAAAAAATGATTAACTAAATACGTTTCAAAGAGCGTTTCCTCCTAAAATACTGGACCGATTACAATAAAAAACAGCTATAGAAAGCTAATACCATCTAGTTTCCTGTTCTCCGCAAAATGATGTCAGTTAATTACATATTTTACTTAATTAATGGGGGGAAAAGAGTAATAAAAATATTAAAATCGCGTTTTCTCTAAAAATATGCGTTTTTCGGCAATATCTTACTTTACATAAATGAAAGGTATTTAAGTTACCTTTTTAACGATATATATCTATACCGGATATCTTCTATAGTTAAGGAGATATTAGGCAAATAAATTGAAATTTCAAAGCTCTATAACTCCGAAACCAGGGGGTAGCTCGAGATAAAATTGTTGTTGTTGGGGCCTGCTCCACATTCTACAACAACAACTCGATTGGCGTTTCAGCTCGGATCTCCATATGCTCCAAAATCTGAGCTTTGCAGCTGTTTTGCATTTGTTCCTATATAATAATAACTGCAGAAATATTATAAGTACATTTGTGCTTCAGTGAATGCGATAGTAAATTTGTGATTTCAGCTGATATTTTGTCCAGCATTTTTTCAACATGCTTTGCTACTATCAATCAAAGACTAGTCTTTGCTATCAATTCCTACTTCAATCAACTGTCAAGATTTTGACAAGATTTTTGTCAAGATTTTGAGTCACAAAAACTCTGAAATATACGGACGTTGTTAACTTTATATTGGTCCAGTAATTCTCTAACATTTTAATTGAAGTCTGGCGCCGGATAAACATTGGAAAAAATATTCCGTAGCAAAATAATTATACACTTCAAAAACATGTTGACTAGAAGGACAAAAAGATCAGCTCGAGCAGCTATTATTGAAATATCTGATTCTGATGAAAGTCCATCCAGGAAGAAAACAAAGACACGCTCGGAATGTGATGCATCGTATGATAAAGCTGGAAGACAAGCAGCTGGAATAGAAAGTGGACAGTGAGTTTTTAGAAAGAAAAACATCGTTATTTAACTAAAATCGTAAAATTCTATCTTAGAAATCATTCTCAGAAATGGCCTACAAAAGATAAAGTACAACGACAGCAAGTCTCAGTGCAATCGGGAAATAATGTGGATGCAGAAAACATTCCTTCTAATAGCGCAACGATTAATAATTTAGATTGTAATGCTGCAAACGAGAGCATTGCGAATGATTCGCTGCCTCTAAATTCTGGACGTAGCTCGTTTTGGGGTGATTTTATATAATTCTATATGTATGTTAATGAAACTACAATTTAAGATATGTAACTGTTTTTTAGACCGTCGTAAAGTTTGGAATGTCTACGAATTGCTAGCTGAAACAACAAACATTGACGACAATGCCGCCAAGAATATTGTTAATTTGCTTGAGAATGAGAACACGATTCCTTTTATTTGTCGCTATCGGCGCGATTTAATCAACCATATGACCCCTGATAAGTTACGCGGTATTAAAAACGCCTACACAGAAATTGTAAATTTACGCAAAAAGGCCGAAGCAATCGTTACGCATTTGGAAAAAGAACAAAATATCGACCCTGAAACCCGTAATGAAATGATGTGTGCCAAGACTGCAGAGGAATTGGAATTTTTGGTAAAGGAGTAGTTCACAACATGTAGAGGGTGTTTTTAAGAATAAAAGGATAATTTTGTTGCTGTTATTTATTAAATAACAACATTTTTTGTTTTTTTACAGTATGCGCCATACAAACCAGCCAGTAAAGGTTCCTTAGCTGAGCGAGCTAAAGTTCTTGGTCTAGATGTCTATGCTGAACGTATTCTAAAGGGTGAGCGGCCGCCAGTGCGTCTGGAAGATATTGTGAATTCAACTGTTTCTGATTTGGATAGTGTGGAGAAGGTGATGACCGGTATCTGCCACATAATATCTCACACATTCAGCAAGCATACTGGGGTTTTGGAAGAGCTACGTCGGCTGTAATTATAAATACGTTTATACGAGTAGCATTTTAAAAATATTTATAAGGAGTTTTTTCTAGTCAGAAAATACATCGGATTTATCTTAAAAGCAGTAAAATTAAAGAAAGTAAAACGACTTTATCCAAGTCTTCGACTTCGAAAACATCAAATCACAATAGTAAAAACAATGATACTTCGAAATTTGAATTATATTTCGATTTTCAATGTGATGTAAATAATCTGAAGCCGCATCAAATACTCGCTCTCAATCGTGGTGAAAGTTTAAAAATTTTAAAAATAAAATTGGTTACAAATGATTATTTGAAAAATGATGTTAAGCAGTACATACGTCAAGTATTCATGAGCGAAGGCATAAATTATGAGGTTCGCTCGAACATATTTGAAAAATCATTTGAAGAATGCTATACTAAAAAAAGTATGTTTATATCATGTAGTGTTAAAAAATTTCTCATCACATTAATATAATTTGTATATGTTTCTTTGCTCACATAGTACAACCTCTGCTTTCTCGGCAAGTTCGTTCGGATTTAAATGCTTTTGCAAAGGAAGCTTCTATTGATGTTTTTGCCAAGAATTTGAAGCAATTGTTACTGATGTCGCCTTTGAAGGGTGAACGCATTTTGGGTATTGATCCAGGTTTTGTTAATGGCTGTAAATTGGCACTTATATCGGAAACAGGTGATGTTTTAGAAACTGGTGTAATTTATCCACACAAACGTGGAACGGATCCCGAAGAATGTGGTGCTAAATTAGTCAAAATGTTGGCTCGACACAAGTAAGAAATCACATTTTCTGCAGTCACATTATAAAAGCGATTATTAAGTATCAAGTCTCATACATAATTTATATATCATGTGTAGATGCAAGATCATCGCCTTGGGTAATGGTACAGCTTGTCGTGAAACGGAATTTTGGTTGGCAAAACTGTTTGAGCTCCAAATACTCGATCCGAAGATGGTACGATATAGTATTGTCTCCGAACAGGGTGCTTCTATTTACTCCTGCAGTCAAGTTGCGCAAAAGGAATTCCCCGATATGGATATGAATGTGATAAGTGCAGGTGTGTTGATTGTTGTTGTATAGTAATAGTATTTAGTGGCTGGTGTACAAGTATCTCGTTAATTTTAATTTGACGGGAACCTTAATTTGCAGTGTCAATAGCGCGTCGCTTAAATGATCCTCTCAATGAATATGTAAAAATAGAACCACGTCATATTGGCGTAGGCATGTATCAACATGACATCAATGAAAAGGCTCTGACGGAATCATTAAATGAAGTAGTCTCGGAATGTGTTAGTTTTGTGGGTGTTGATATTAATACGGCCGGCCTAACAATTTTAAAGTTAGTACCGTTTACGATTTGTTTTTTTTTCTTAGATTAGACTACTTAATTCGCTGGCTTTTATTTAAATTTATAGACACATTGCCGGCTTAACAGAGAAAAAGGCTGAAAAAATAATACAGCATCGAGTAGAACAGGGTTTGTTTCGTACGCGAAATGATCTAATGAAAGTAAAATCCGTCGGAGCAAAGACATTCACGCAATGTGCTGGGTTGGTACTAAAGATTGATAAATAAAGGTTGAACATTTTTAACATCTTCGATGTCTACAGATTCATACGAATTGAACCGTGCAGTGTTGGTGGCACCGTCGACAATCTCTTAGACTGCACATGGGTACATCCAGAGAGTTATAAAATAGCCGAAAAGTATGTTTAACATTACCAATTGTGCAATTTCTTGAGATCTTCTTCTCTCCTGTTCTTTTTAACAGGATTATCTCCAAATGTAAGTTGAGTTTATCTGACATCGGAAAACCAAGCTTCATTTCCCAAATGAATGACTACGTCCAACGAACGGATATACAAGAATTGGCTACTAAATTAAAAACACCTCAAGAACGAGTAAATAAGTTTAATTTAATTAATTCTCCTAACATACATAACTGCAAACTATAAATAACTTTAACTAAATTTAATTTCAGTTGGAAATCATTTTAGAAGCCTTGCAACGTGAGCTCTCTCAAGATTATCGTTCAGATTTTAAGAAACCTCCGCTTTTTAAACAAGGTATTACACGCTTGGCGGATCTTTCTGAAGGCGATGTAGCTACAGGTAAGTGTAGAGTTTCTCTCTCCTCTCCATCGCGAGGGCTATAACCGTCTATACGGGAAATTGAAATTTATTGAGCATTTTTTCAACAATATTATAAGTTTACAAAATTCAAATTACAATTGTGACAATTGACAAAAATTAAAGACTATAATGTATTATCTTAAAAAAATATATGTATGTACAGCAGTATCATACTTATAGAATTAATAAGAAGAGAATATTGAAGAAAACAATAACATGAATACTAAACGCTCTTGCTCCCTGAGCTGACATAATCTATACGTGAAATTAATTGTCTTTATTCCTTGTCTTGCGTTTAGGTGCCGTTACAAATATCACGCATTTCGGAGCTTTTATTGATATAGGAGTTGAATGCAATGGGCTTTTACACATAAGCCAAATGAAAAAAGCGAACCTTAATATAGGCGATCGAGTGACGGTTTCAATTATACAAGTTGATGTCAAGCGAAAACGCGTATCTCTGCGTTTAGAAGATATGCTCATGGAGACAGATTCTTCATTTACATTTACATAGACAGTACTTCTGAATAATTCGAAAGTATTTGCTTAGTTTAGTGTAAGCCAAAGTTCGATAAACTACTTTTTACAAGCATACACCTTGTTTTTCTATAAAAAAGCCGATCCAGGTGCAGTAAGTGCAATTTTATTAACAAATGCACACTACCTGCTTTTTTTAAGGTGCCTAATTAGCCTACACAATATAACTTTCACCCTTCTAAACATACATATGTACATCTGCACCACCTTGTATACCATAAAGGCTGGATGTGTGAAATGATCCAAGAATGAATACCAGAGTAGATTTGAGATTAGGACGTGAAAGAAACAATGTAAACTGTTTATATTTAGTTTTGTGGAAGATTTTATTTGTTATTATATAAATTCAATATATAATAATTTAATACAAATGCTATTGATACTGTATTTTATACAACAATGAACAATATTGTTAATTTTCGTTTAATACATAACGTATTTATTTCTCTTGCTTATACTAAGAAAATAATTAAATATTTATGAAAACTAATAATGATAAGTATAATAAATGTGACGTTTAAATTGAAACTTTTTGTCATTAACTTAACTTGACGCAGAGCCACAAAGAGTTGTGTTTAAGTAGTATAAATATGAATACAAATCTTTTTTGTAAGCGAAAGCTTGACACTTTTTTTGATGAACGAAATTCGAATTTGTTTTCTGTTACAAAACTTCTATTGAACATAGAAAAAGTATGGTATATAAAAATAAAATCAATAAATAAAATACATTATTATTATAATAAAGTGGAACTGAAATTCTAACAATCAGCATAAGTAATGAAAGTGTTTTTTTTTCTACAATAATATGTATATGAAATGAAAAAACAGCAAATAAAAACTTATCGACTATCTAATATATGCACTTGTATATATTGAAAAAGGCATGAATAGATTATTGTGTATAGAATTATAGATACAAAAGTAATGTATATATATATTTATATATGTATGAGAGAAAAAAGTCTTAAAAGTTCGCTAAAGAAAAACAAGATACAGTTTGTTTTTCGAGAATACAAAATATTTAAACAATTTCACAAAAGCTTCACACTTGCGCACAACGACGACTGACTAACTAATTAACTCCAGACCACTCGCACTCACACACTATCTAACATGGTACAACATTAATAAAATAGAATGTTTTGTTTACATATTTTTATCATTTCAAATGATAGTTTAGGCATGTATAAAGTATGTATTGTATAATTGATGAACGTAAATCGTATGTAAATAGAATCTCGTTTGTTAATTTCACAGACACTGAGAGGAAGTAGCGACGAAGGGTTCAAGTATATCAACAGCAACAGTTCTTCTTTTTATATATATCATATATATATATATCATATCATATATATATCATATCATATATATATCATATCATATATATATCATATATATATATCTAATCATGGAATACAAAGCCTGCAATTTGTAAAAAAATATTGAATTTGTGACGAAGTTCGAAGAACGATACTCACCCATATCCATTCAGTATTCATTCAAAAGCAATGAAATTTCGATTTCAGGATCTTTTTTCACTATTTGTGATGATTATTATTATTATTTCTTCTTTTCTTTTCTCCTATAAAGTAAAGAAAATGTGTTATTAATTTAAAAAACAAAAACATTTGCATAAATTCAAAACTCGGTCTTAAGAATAATATTCAAATAAATATCAAAGAATAATGTTAAAATATTTTTAAACACATAAATGTTTAATACATTAGATCAGTCTATCAGTTACTCAGTCAATCAATCAGTTAGGTCAATAAAATACATTGAATTAAATGGGAACTAATAAAAAAGCTAACAATAACATTTAAGAATACAAATTTTCTTGAGTAAATATTCTTAAACAATTTATTACAATGAAATCGTAATAAAAACGACGAATCGAATTTCAAACGAAAAGACTAAATAATGAAAACCATCCTTTGATATTCTTTTGGTCGAAACTTAATAGAAGCTTATTAGTAAGCAATGAAAAAGCAAATTGCAATAATTATAACATACATTAGTATAGGCCGGGCCATCGCCTGGTTTTTTAATTACTACTATAATTATTAATATCGGAGAATATTGAATTTTTATAGCAATTTCAAAAAGAAACTAACCGATGGCCCACCATTATATATTGGAAAAAAAAATTTAAACTTGAGAATTAATTTTGTTGAATATTTTAATAAAGAAAACTGAAAAACAAAACGAAATGAAAAGCTTTATGATGGATTTAATGATGTGACATCGTCAAATTCGAAAAAATATCTTTTGCATTACCTTTTCGTGGATAATATTTTTTTTATACATTAGAAAAGCATTTTTTTAGAAAAATAGCAACCACCAGCTTCTACAACATCCGGAAAACCATCTGTAATTCAAAACGATAATAAAAATAGAACATTTTTGGTTCTTTTGGATATTCTTCTTGAATCCAGAGTTCAAACATTAAATTCATTCTTGTAATAGGCAAAGAAAAGCTTTCGAAGCAACAACTAAATACTAACTCAATTAGAATTTGAATAGTAAACAAAAGCAAAAAATGGAAAACATACAGAACAATAGAGTAAACATGAATTAACTGAAGAGATCACAATTTACATAGTAATAAAATATGTTTAAAACATTAAAAAAAGTGTTCTATTATATCATTAACAAAATTCATTGGTGAAAAACAAATCACAAACTATTGAAGCTTAAGTCGAACGCACACCGGAGTGGTACAGTATCGGTTCCGGTAGCGATATCCGTATCGAACCGATGCATTCGCGTTCGACTTTATTGTTACCTACGCTGAAATTAACTCCGGACCACTTAATTGACTGTGATTATTGGTTAAAGATTTCATTGTTGTTGTTGACAAGTTTATAAAAAGTAACACTAAGGGAAAATAATGCATTTATATGAATTCTTTTCTTCTAATATATGGGGTGGGTCATGTGATGGTTTTTCTAAATTTCAGTTATTAATAAAATTAAATTAATTATTGAATTTGAAATGAATTATTTAATTAAATTAGAAATTAAATTAAATTTAAACTATACACCCTTCATGTAAGGAATTATATTAAAACAATCAAAATTCAATGAAACGCAATTTGTATATTTTATTTAATTTCTTTGGGATTTCTATCATTTGTTGGTTTTATATTACTATACTTGTATGACTTATTATTACATATGTATTTATATTTTAAATGCATGTACGATACACACATTGCTAATTATTTATTATTAATACTGTGTTATTTTTTGAGCTCAATTAATTCAATTTAATCCGTTGCGCACAAAGAAGTTTTACTGCTTATGTATAGTGAATACATACTAACTAACTAATGCTTTATTTATTAGATTATATTAAATGTAATCGTTTTAGTTTTATCGATAATTGTGTAGAGATCAATAATAGATTTTGGTACAGATTTTCTTTTTCTTATCAATCATTACTATCTCCAAGTTCTTTTTTGTAATTTGTAATTTTATTGTGTCTTTTGAGTTAACGTGTTTTTAAAAAAACAAATAAAAATTAAGTTGTAATAATTTTTTGTTGAACCTCCACCGTTCCCACTTTCGGAATTTCCCTAGATAATATCCACACACACAGCGTCATCTTTTTAGTTACTAAATGGATTCGATTAGAGTATGAGTTAGAAATCCGACAAACAAATTTATTACTTTAAGCGTTATTTGCTTCTTTTCACACTTTACCATACTATAATTAAAACTTATTCAGTTTCAAACTGTGTTTATTATTTCGAAATATTTTCTATTAATTCCATTCTAAAATATTCATGCGAAAACTTTGTGAACAATTATGATGTCGATATTAAAAATAAGTGAACTCGTAAAGATATAAACACGAATTTCTTGAAATTGTTTCTTTAAAATTTAAAATGAATACGGTGAAATTACAATTTAGAAGTATCACAGGTTGTTATTAAGAAAAAAGGATATTCAGTTATGCGAATATTTCTCTAGGTTCTCTACAAACGATGAGTTTTCACGTACCTTAAGTTGTTTTCAATTGTATATAGAATTAAGCCATAAATCATATACAAAAATTTAAATTGTAAATTAAATATTGAATTGAAAATATTTTCGTATTTTAAATAATGTTTTCAAACCGATTAAATTTAATTGTTATACAAGAAATTTCAATTTCGATTCAAATTGATTCATCGAAAACAAGTAAGTCTCAACTTCGACCTGGCCGAAGCTGTCTCGTGATTTCCACAGACAGACGGATAGACAGATAGTCAGACGGTAGATATACATTTCTATATCTACCATGCTTCCTTTATACCTTACAACTGGAAAAACGAACCGAATGTACCGTATCCCTTCGGGTGTAGGGTGTATACAAAAGAAAATAAAGGGCACCACATGGAAGAGTCTTACGCAGCTAGTATGGATAGGACTAATGCGACAACACGACTTAAGTTTACGACCAAAGTTCGTGAAATTTTTAAAGTGAAAGTAATAAAGGGTTTCTCGTTGCTTTTAAAGCAGTAAAAATATATTAATAAAGAAATAAGCACTTATGTATGTGTGTATATATGAGTATATAGAAGTAATATTACAACAGTATTGAATAGTATATACGAACTGTCATATACTATGTACATTATATTAAAATGAGAAAGTAGATGAGTATTTAGCGGTTAATTTTAAGGAGTTTAAGCCGATATAAAAATAATTTTCAAATTGCTATTCATAATTATTACATTTGTTAGTTGAACTAAATATAAGATTAGAGGAAAACAATTCAACAACATTAATGTTCAAAATAAGTGTTGTCAAAATCTAATTTTTGTCATAATTAATGTAATGTAATCAAATTCCATACACATGTATGTATGTGTGTGTGTGTAAGTGTGTGTGTGTGTAGGTGTGTGTGTGTGTGTGTGTAGGTGTGTGTGTGTGTGTGTGTATGTGTGTGTATGTGTGTTTGTAATGTGTATTCAATGTTTATAAATATTTCAAAGGAAACTAAGTAAATATTAGCTTAAATATTATGTTGTTTCTTCAATTGTATGGTCAAATTTTTTTGTTTTTTTTTTGTAAAGTTAATTTTTTAAAAATGGTATCCTTTCTAAATAGAATCTTATTTGAAACATTTCACAATTTAACTAAAATATGCTCAACTAAAAAATGTATAGTTTTAAGCAAACAGATAGATGATTATTGTTTATTTTTAAATAAATTTTTTACTAAAGTACGACCAACATACTGACCAACACCAGCCAAAACTTAATACTAGAGATAAAATATAAAACGATTGTTAAACGATTTACATTACATGGATTATAGTCAAACATTAAGCTGTTTTTTGTAATATATAAAAATATATGTACATTTTAAATACAATTAAAACCTGTATTACATGTGTAATTAAATGTTAGTAGATTAGATTACGAATATTATGTAATACATGTGAGCGTTTGTGCATGTTAGTTACAAAGATTTAAAGACGATCAAATTAATGCATAGGAAATAAAATACCATATTCATTAAAGCGGAGAAATTAGAATATAGGAAATAAAATACAATATTCATTCAAGCAGGGAACTAAACATAGAAAATATGATACAATAAACGAGTATGAATTTATATTAAGTTTTCCTCTTGATTGCACGATGTTCCACGTGTTGCTAGTTAGGGAAATGATGCTAGCAACATAGTGTCTCATGGAATCTTAATAAATACAGCAATATTAAGTATACAATAAATGTATACTTCTTGATTCATTAAAAAAGTCGAATATTCATTAAAGCAAAGTAATTAAAATAAAAGAAATAATTTACTAAAATCTATACACTTATGTAAATATTGTATATCTTTAAACGTATTTAAAATAAAAGACGACAAGAGATTAACTAATAGCCTCCACAGATATTAAAGAAGAAAGAATTAAAGGTGTTTTCATTGAAACCTGTACATAGTTTCTGGAAAAAGAATTGCTTTCAAATTTAAATTGTTTAAGATTTCCACATTGAATGTTTATTAAAAAAGAAATCTATATTTAAACCAAGACCACAACAAACTGAACACAGCTGAATGCACTTGATAAATTACGTAAGCCACTTCCACTGGTGCATGCAATCAATCGTCAGTGCGATCGAATTCTACAACAGAACTTGAACGTGAACTTTTCACGTAACTATTAAATTTCTAGAACAACAGAGATATACTGCGTAGAAATTAAATCCGTTTCATAAAATATACTCAATACTTAATCGAAGTATTCATTTCCATTAATAATTCATTTGCAATTATAAAATCACCTTAAATTTCTACACATTCGTGGAATTTAAATACGACACAATAATTAAATGGATAGGTATAAGTATTAAGAAAATCTTTCTTTTAATTTCTGTTTTTCTTTTGCTTCGTATGTTAATTTGCCGTTATTAATTTGTCGTATTACTAGTTGACTGACTAGTGATGGGTGTTAAGATTTATGATCATTTGTTTTTATGACCCCTTTTTCTAGCGATTCGTATAATAGTTTTCAATTGATTTTCAATTCCAAATTCGAATCTATCTACGTATGGTGTATAAAATACGCTTTCCACGTAACGAATTCCTTCTACTAAAGAAAATTAGGATTTCCAAACAGTTGACATTTTATTAAAGCGCATTTTTACACATAAAAATGACAAAAAATGTGTCTGGTTTTTAGAAACAAACATAGAAATTTATTGCAATTGTTTGTGTGTATTTTTTGCTGTACTCGTATAATATATATTGCTTTTAGATCAAGAATGGTTTATTTTAAAACCTTGTCATGTATGTAAAAAAATATTTATACGACTATTCGACTAAAAATTTTCATGAAAAGGGAAAGGGCGGGGCTGGATTTTTGTATTTCATGAAGAGAATTTTTAACGTGATATTCTCGTAATTGAAGAGTAATTTTAAGCCATGAAAAAAGGAAAGTTTTACAGGCAACACAACCCAGAGATTATAAAAAAAAAAAAAATAAATAAAGATCAAGCTAATGACTCTTAATTAAATTAGAAAGAAATTCATTTTTCCTTATAACACACAAGCCGAAAAAACGCCCATTACGCGTCAGCCAAGATCTTGTTGCTGTGCTGCAGCATCAGATCGATATATGGCAGAACGATAGTTGTACCTGTTTGCTGCTGAATGCTGTTGTGGTTGCCTGCTGTCCATTGCAGTAATACTGTTCGATTGCATTTGGTTGGTGGCTGTTGCTGCGGCCGCAATAACCTGTGCATTGCGTTGAGCTGCATTGGCGGCTGCCGCTAAGCTGCCGATTCCTGCACCGCCAACGATGGCGAATGTGTCCGCCGAATCCTCGTCGTTAACTAATTGTAATTCTATCTGTTGGTCGGCAAGAAGTTTTGCATTTAAAATCGATACATAAGATTTGTAGCGATGTAACTGCAAAAATAATTTTTAATAATTAATAAAAATAAAAACTTATCCATATAAACATTCTGTAAGAACAAAATGTACACAAATTGCATAAAAATTGAATTACCTCATATTGTAAATAGGTCTCTTTTTCCCTGAAATTTTGCAAAGGGAGTCCTTTACTAGGAATGGGACCTTTCTTGTGCTCAATCAAATTAGTTTCTAACTGCGCTACTTGTTGTTCGTGTGAATCAAGTTGCTCTTTCTATTAAAAAAAAACGAATAATTAATTAATAACAATTATTCAGGTCAGAACAAACAATAGCCCCCTCCCATCGCCAACTGACCAATAGCATTTTTGTATGTGTGCTTGGTAGAAGCGGCCGTTGGAATCGCTTCTGACTGCCCACACCTCCTTCCAGTGGCGGTGCTGAGTAAGCAGCACAAACAAAGTTTATGGTTTCAACCCAAGACTGTAGTTCTTTGGAGTCGCTGGTCTGAAAAAGATACTCAGCTCGATCGGCTGTTTGCAAGCGAAAAACATGTTGCTTTTTGGTGTAATCAGTGGCTTTCGTAGCTAATGCATGGTGAATGCGTATCGCGTTATGAAGATTGTCCGACATCTTAATTAAAAGGATGAATGGAAGGTAATTAGTGTGTGTACTTTACTATAATTATTGTTTACAAAATAAGGTTGCAACAAACACTCACTTGACTCTTGCGAAAACCATGTTCATCCTTGTGTAAGAATAGAACCAAATCCCTGAGAGTACAGTAAAACATCTTCCAGGAACGTTTGCCAAAAGGAGCTGTTTGCCGAATTTAAAAAGAAAATTATTATAATAAAACAACTGCAAAAACCGTACTCTACATTCGATTGTACCTACTTTTTTTATAATTAGCTTCATAGCAACACTTGCGCATAACGTAACCTTTTTTATACTCCACCGCTGCCGATGATTCGGGGATGTCCAGGAATGGGTTGTGTCCAATATGGCTGCTGACCAAACTAACATCGATTCTTTGTTTTTGCACGTTAGCAGTCTCTTCATCACTTTAAAATAGCATAAAATAAGATAAAACTTTTAAAGTTCACAACAATACTCACAGAGCCCATTCTAGCGGTTGTGATTTAATTGCCTGATACAAATATTTTAAGACATCCTTTGGGAAATTTTCACCATCGTTCAGTTCGGCCAAATTGTCCACGAATTCGGCGCACGTCATTTTTCGTCCGATATTTTGGCCATGCAGATCTGTGTTTAGCAACATAATGGCGCATGTCAGCGTGTGAACCGCATCTAGAATATTTCATTGAAAATTCACATCAAGAGAAAATCGCAGCGAAAGAAAAATGCAAGAAAAATGTTCAGTTCCACCGAGAAGAAAACAAAAGAGGTTGTTCTTTATACCTTGTGAGTTAAATGAACCTGGATTACAGTCCAAAAACCGTTTGGAGAAATGTACCAAAACACGTTCGCGTTCTTGTGTCTCGCCGGACAGAGCAAATTGCTGCAAAAACTCTCGCAATGACTGATCCAAGGTTTTCTTTTCGAAGCTGAAGTACTTTAAATATTCATCGGCAACAGCGCGGCTAAAATCGTTGCTGAAAAGAATTAAAAACACCAAAAGAGGGTTTCTCATTATTTTCACAAAAGATACACACAAGATATGTAGGATAAACATACTTTTTGCTTAAATGCCGCGAGACGTCGCTCTTTTTGAAACCATCCAGGGAATAGAGTCTTTTAGCTAATCGAATCGCCGACGGCATATCGACGGCTTTCGGCGAGTAGTGATACGAATGCAACGACTCCACATCGCTGCCGTCATCCGACACCGGAGGCGATGCATCACGTCCGGAGTCGCCGCTGTTGCCACCTGTCGCAGTGGCTGCATTGGTCGCTCCGACCACAGTCATTGAGCTCATTGTCGTCGTTGCTGTCACAGAATTCGGTGGTTCTTCAATCAGCGTGGCCAACTCCGTGTCAGAGTCTTTCAACTCTGAAAAAGCAGAACGCTGCGAGTTGTTGTTGCTGCTGTCGAAACCCCGCACTTGTATCACCAGCTTGTGTTCGTGTTGTTTTTGCTGCAACTGATTTTGTTGCAGCTGTTGCTGTTGGTGGCGCTGCGAAGATGATGATTTTTTCGTGCGACCGTGTACAGCATCCGATACCATAATAGTCGAATCTGAATCACTGGGCTCACTCAGAACCATGCCTCCTACAAGATCACGAGAACTGAATAAGTTATCATCATCCTGATAATCAGGACTTGAAATATTAGATATAGCTTCGGAGACACTATGGTCGCCATATGGTACAACACCACCACCACTACCACCACCATTAACGGGACATTGTAACAAACCCATTGCATTGGCTTGTGCCAACTGTTGGTGCTGCTGTTGTTGTTGTTGATATGCGCTATTCGCTGCGGCTGACGCGGATGCATAAGCATTTGAGGCTGCACCGCCGGCATATGTAAGGCCGAGCGCACCTTTGGAACCAGACGAAGACATAACCGAACTTGAGACTGATGTAGGCGATGCAGGGCTATCTGAGTGATGTGGCGATGACGAACTCAATGAGCTGGAGTGTGAATTAGGCGAACTTCGACCATAGTATGCATTCTGCTGTTGCTGTTGTTGTTGTTGATACAGCTGCTGCGGTGTAAGTGGCGCGTTGTATGTCCAAACAATACGATCACGACTCGATGCCTAAATGAAAAAAGTGAGCAGGTAACAAAAAAAAAACAAAATCAAGTGTTAAAATGTAAAATTAACAAATCGATAAAATATTTGTTATTCAAATTAAATACGCTGGCAACTCTAGACAAAAGAAGGACAAAGTGATGTGAGTCTACTTGTAATTATCGAAATTTTAATTCCAAGTTAAAGAAAGTTTATCAAATTACTGATTAAATGTACAAAAGTGACAAATTTCGGTCTGA
Source organism: Myopa tessellatipennis (assembly GCA_943737955.2). Lineage (NCBI taxonomy): Eukaryota > Metazoa > Arthropoda > Insecta > Diptera > Conopidae > Myopa > Myopa tessellatipennis. The sequence goes on from OX031314.1 coordinate 42,870,561, forward strand.
ACCCCGAGCTCATCTTTTTGGATTCAGCCCCCTTTTCGATTTTTCTACAAAATACCAAACATACAATAGATAAATTTATACAAACATATAATTCTAATGGTGTCCACATTTCAGGTTGGTGAATGAAAGTCCCTTGAACGATAATAATTAAATAATCCAATTTTAAATTGAATTGTTTACGTTTCCTTTTTAATAGCAATAAAAATAACAAATAAAACTCTTACCGAAAATGTATAAACTTGTTTACAATATTTTCTTCCATATCATTTTACATATAATTTAATTATTATATTTTTACTATTTCCGTAATGATCACTTTGTCCCATTTCTTTAACTATGTATATAATATTTAATACTAAATTTAATACTAATTATAGGATCGATTAATTAAGAGGTCTCATCAGTAAAATTAATAAAACGCTGGGTATTTTGTAATTGATAAAAAATTAAAATGATAAGGATACGAAAAGATATACTTCTGCAAAAGTGATGGACATTCTATGTAGTTCACATTATTATGGTTCACTAACAGTCCATTCGAACGATACTTTTCTCCATTCTGGTTTGCAGAAGAAATACACATATGTTTATCCAACTATCTTTTCTATTAGTTTTTGTTAAAATGAAACCTCTTAATTAGATCATCTCAAAATATTGTACTGTATAAGCTAAGTCTTTTGTATACATGGCTTAAATCCTTGCTCCTCCTTTAACGTCGTTTATGCAATGAATCTATACAGTATGTGTTAATGTCTTATATTGGTGAATTATTGGATCTGTACAATGCGTTATATACGTTACATTCTAAAAAATAAAGCCTAGATGGAACAACATGCTGCTATTAAAAAAATAAAAAAAAAGTAATAATAACAAAAAAGGATAGAAAAATCAGTATAGCAAAGAAGCAATCCAAAGCAAGGTGTTTTTAATGTACATTGTGCTTAAATGTTTGTGTATAAACTGAAAAACGAAGGCTTAAATTATATGCAAGCAACTCAATGTTTTACAAACATTTTCTAAGTGTAATTAATTCTCAATTCTAGGATCAAATGGTTATGTCTGAGCCACCTTTTTAAAAGTCGTTGCTGATGTGGCAGTAGAATTAATTGTAGATGTAGTTTTTTTGTAGCTATTATTATTGTGCATTGTTTTCGTCGTCATGAGTGTTTGTTGTCCCAAAACTATGCGGGGTATCAAAATTCTTACATTTTTCCTTCGTTTATTCAAAATATTTCTATGACAGAGAAGAACACCTGGTTTAGATGCAGCTGTTTTAATATGTGTTAGCTAAAAGAACAGACACAGAGATGAATAAAAAACCAACAAACAAACAAAATTAAATAGCAGAAACCGTGTACAACAACAACAATCAAACAAACCAAAATCAACAAATAAAACAAAATTAAATTAACACTATAAAAACATCTACAAATACATCAACTATTACGAATGAAAACAAAACCGAGAACCATCTCTTAGAACAATTTAAAAGAACAACAACCTCAAAAGAATTCTTGTTTTAAAAAATTTTTGTAAATTTTTTCAAGCACGAAATTCTAATAAGGTTCTATAATAATAATAACAATAACAGGTTAATAATAAGGTTCTAATAAAAACATTCTTACTGTCTAAGGTAAAAATAAAAAGTATTTAAAGAGATAATTAGTCATTACACAAAACTTATTCATAAATAACACATAAATATATAATATGTGTTATAAATAATATATAAATAAATACAAGAATCGGCAAAGAAAATGAGAAACAGAATCCACATATAGTACATATCAATAGATATGTACATATGTATGTAAGTATATGCGCATAAATTATAAATCTTAAAATTATACTGGATTAAATTTCTTCGTTATTATTTTCATATTTTATAGCGAAATTTTCAATATACATACATATAGGAGTATATGTATAAAAAATCTGATTACTTTCGATATAATAATATAATATGTGTATGATAACATAAAAATTATTGTTCAAAATTATTAAGGGTTTATCATTATTAATTTACATTTAATGAAATTGTCATATTATTAATTATTTATTGCTATAATTTACATATATATACATATGTACATATAAAATACAATTTCAAGTACGAAATATTAAGATAAATTTTAAAAATATTTTTAATTATTATAATTTCCAAATATAGAAATAAAAATATGAAAAGCTTTAAACCTACTCATGTGTAATAGTTAATTGTTATTACTGATTATTATCTATTATTATTCATTATTTATTATATTTCATCTGTTTATTTCATTGTTATATTTACTTGTAATTATTGAACTGATTTCTTGCAATTATTGCTTATAGCAATAAAATTTATTTTTATAGCTTTTGAACATTTTACGCATCTGAATTCATTTCTGAACACTCATAAAATTCAGACATTAAGTTAAAGGTTTAACTTGAATAAAAAAAATTTATATTTAGTATTATTGTACTCATTTCTAAACACTCAAAAATATAACTCTAATAACCTTTAGAATGTTTAACCCTTTAGTTAATAAAAATTTTAACTTCATTTATCAACTTCACTAAATTTCATTACAACAAATAAAAAACAAACAAAATTTCATACTATATGTAGTTGGTGAATGCTAAATTTAGTTAATTATATACATAGTTTATAAGAAATAAATAAACGCAATTTATTATCTCAAGGAATTTAGTTTGCAACTTTTTCGAATTTAGTTTGCAACTTAAAAATTAAACTAAATCCTACGAAAGTAAATACATAAAGCAAAGGATCAACCAAAGTAAATCATATTAGAAAAACATAAGTAAATATCTTAAATGCAATGGTTAAGGTACTTTTTATTGTTATGTACCTCCAAATAATATGCACTTTAATATGTTATTAGAAACAAAAGAACAATTCAATATACTGAAAGTTTTAATTTAAAAAATGTCTTGAATTTCAATTAATTTAAATCTGTTATCATTATGATCAATTATTTATTGTATATGATCTTTAAAATCCTTGAAAAAAAACCCATTTTATCTCTGCTTAAAAAAAATACCCAATTATTATACGATACTATAAATAAAAACAAAGCACCTCACCTGAGAATCTTCCGAATCATGTCTGGTGTCTAGTAAAGTATTAAGCGAACTATTTACATCCTCATCAATATCGATGGGTATCACAGCAGCGATGCCTTCGCGCTGTATCTGTTGCAAGTGATCCTCCGATTTGCTGGTTCGAAAACCAGCCGAGTCACACTTGCGCACAACGCCGTTTTGACGACGTACAACAGGGTCTGCTACTGTACCAGCAATGCTGGCCGTCGTATTTATACCGCCCACTGCACCGCCACAAGTTAGGATCGAAGGTTCCGGACTCGTTGGCACCGAGTTTGCCGTCTCCTTGTCCAGTAGTGGTGTGGATAGTGATATGGGCGAATTTGGTACCGAAAATGAAGTTTCGTCCTGGGAAGTGCCTTCGCTTTTAATTGTTCCTCCCGATGACGACGACGATGAGTGCTGATAGTGTTGATAAAAGTGCTGCTGCTGCTGTTGTATGGAAGACCGTTGCGTTCCACGTGCGTAGTCAACTAAATCGATTGTGTTCACTGCGCTGAAACTGCTTACACTGTCAGCAGCACGTGAACTTGTTGTGGCATCGACAGCGGCGGATTGGTTGCTGTGGTGTTTAAGCTTCTGTTGTTGTTTCTGTTTGTGCTTCAAATCGCGTAGCTTTTGCTTGGCCGAAACAGATGCGAATGAATTTGAAGACATTGAAGCACAGGCACTAAAATCTTCATCCTCCTGGTGCTGATCGTAGGTAAAATCCTCGTAATCATTATCTTCATCGTGCATAACCAGAAACTGTTGCTCACTGTCGGCACCACTGGCAGTAACACCAACATAAGTTCCTGCGCCTCCGACACTATTGTATGTTTCAATGTTGGCGATATCGTAATGAGTTTGATCCTCTTCGTTTTCCTCGTAGCTTTCGTAAGGTCTCTGTTGTTGTTGCTGGTGCTGCTGCTGTCGTTGTTGCTTCTCCTGTTGCCTGCGATAACGTTCTTGCTGCTTCTGTCTATTGTCTCTATTACTATGTTTTACAAAATGACTGCTATTACTCCTTTCGTAATCGTCGTTGTCAAAATTTTCGTCCTGCTCCTCGATGCCCTCCTCCTCGTCTTGCTCCTCCTCGTCCTCGTCGTCGTCTCTGTCTAACTCTTCACAAAGCAAGAGAGTGTCGTTGGTTAAGGAATCTTTTCTACATTGTCGATCACTACTGTTATTGCTAAAAGTATTATTAATGCTATGTTGATGCTGCTCTTGTTGTTGCTGCGGTTGCTTCTGCTGTGGTTGGTGATTTCGGCTGTACGTTTTATCCTTATTTTTCTTTAATAAATTCACTGAATCGGAACTTCCAGAATGTGTTGGCGATTCCACGGATGAAGACGATGTCGGGGAAGATTCGCCAGACGCACGCGGCGCAAGTGCACCATTAGCACGAGCTGCACTACGATTAGGAGAATCACGAAGACTGTCCACCTGTATGACGACAAAACAAACGCAATTTAGCTTCATAATAAAAGGTCTGTTATTCCGAACTACAAAAGCAAGAAGGAAATGAAATTGGAATGATTATGATGATTTCCAAACAACTCTAAAAATGTATTATCATATAATACATTACAAATTAATATGTCAAAAAATGCTAAATAAAAGAATTCTGCTAGAGAGATAAGAAACCTTTTTATACGAAGTCAATCAATTACTCCGGAGTTTGGAGCCTGAAAGCATAAAAAAACACTCACCTTTTTGGTGTGTTCTACGATGAAGTTGCTGCTTTGTGGTGTCCTTGATAGATTTAATATTAAATCACCGGTCATCATGTACGCCTCAAAACGAGGAGCCCTTTTTGGTTGTGGTGGCGCAGACACAGGATCTCGATCGTCCTCCTGTTGCTGGTGCTGCTCTTGCTGATTATAATGATGTTGATAATCGCGATGATGTTGCAACTTGGAGTTGCTGCTGCCGTCACCACCGCCACCACCACCTCCGCCCCCACTATAACTCCTTGAATGCTGCAGATGTTGCGTTGAACTTGTATTCGTTGTATTTCCGTTCGCTGCTACTGTGGCTGCGACGGCAACTGAAGCTTTTGTGGGTATCTGCGAGGGGCGGGGGCGTTTATGTTGCGGCGAATGCTGTACGATATTCTTTTGTGGATTCTTTAAAGCAGTCGGTATACGTGATGGCCGACATGTTGATGGGGAAGTCGATGCCGTTGCCACTGCAGCTGTTCCTCCAGAGGTTCCTTCAACAATTTGAATTTTTGCCGATGAAGCCGATGAGCTGCGACTATGATTGGCAGATATCTGACGAGGCGGCAAGTTTGTTGGCGATTTATAGCGTAACGATGACGAGGAGTTCAGCGAATCCGTCTGAGAATGTGTGGGTGATATCTGGCCGCCCTTGCAATCGTAGATATTATCAGGTTCTATATCGACGTAGTGCGGACTTTTCGTCTTGGCCAGTTGCTCTTTAATGCGTGCTTTTAGTTTGGGATCTGAATAAGAAGAAACAACAAAAATACGCATTGAAAAACGAGAAGAATAAAACAATTTTTTTACAATTTATACCTCTTTTAAGCTCTAGAGTGACCAAATCGTCAGATAATCGCAGACATTTTAAAACTTCCTTCGTTGTATATCGATGGACATCAGTTCCATTTACTTTGAGGATAACATCGCCAGCTTCAACCTTCGAATAATTCAAATAAAGTAGTATGTTCATTATTTTCCATATTCCATAGAAGTTCATAAAATAAAGATATGCATTTAGAACACATTGAATTAAGAAGCGAAAAATCGATTATCAACTGCATCAACAAACACACATTATGCTTATCTAGAGTCTCTTCTTCCGTAAATAACCCAATCGACGACACCAATTCTCACCTAATCAGTAATCAATCAATCACTGTAACCAAATACGATCTAATCGATAGTAACAATAGCGACAGTTATGATGAAATAATTGAAAGCCGGTGATACATATGGAACAAATGGAATGAACGCTCGCCAGGATGCTGTATGTTTATTAAACATTGATTTTCATTTAAATTGTGTTGTTTATTTCTATTTAAATACTTTCGGCAATTGTAAGATTTTATCTTCTACAATAATATAATCGAATAAACATGATATTAAACAGAATTGTCTGACTTGTGTACAGGACCGCGCCTCATTTCTTTATTTACAACAACACTGTTCTTAGGTTGTGAGCAAATTTTTACATTCGTTACGAATCACAATAAAATCTTAAAATTATTAATGAGTGGAAAAAACCCGTTTGGTTACAATTAAATACTATGTAATTTTAACGTTTACCAATTTGCGAATATTTAGAAATAAATTTGATTATTTTTGTCTGCCTTTTTCTTAGTTTTTAATAAACCTTCCCAAAATTATTTCGCATTTCTTCAAATTTCAAGTCAACAATTAACTGAGAGTCTGCTCAATTTCTCTCTCTCTATCTCACTCTCTGTCTGTCTCTATCTATCTTACTATTTCTCTCGCTGTTGTCAATATGGTGTTGGTCCCCCCCAGCACCTATAAATACATTATATTACTTCTCAGACCGACCCTTGAAATTCGACCACGTTGTATGTGAAATGCGCAGATGTTAAAATTTGCTATGCATTTGATGACTTTTGCAAATGAGAGAGAAGAGTAAAAAAGGTTTATGAAATTCTTCGTGAGACTTCTACCACCTTTTTTAATAAAACTCCCACGAAAATCTATTTAAGTATTTTATAATATAATCTTTCGTAATTCTATTCGTTATCCAAGTCTAATTCTACGCCTAAAACATTAAGGGTTAGAAGAAAATTAAAAAATATTCTCATTATATACGAGTAATTTATGATTTTACAGAATTCAATATCCTTATATAAATATTTTATGCTCAGAAATTGTAATTCAATGAACAGTCTATAAATAGAATTAGGGTATCTGCAAGTTCAAATTGACCGGTTGTTTGTGATTAAAATTGTTAACCTTATGTTGTCGGTTACATTTAATTGTTAATTTGCGCGACCTATTTTACAAATAAGCAAGCAAATTGGACCACGCGCTATCAATGTTTTGCCTCTTTTGCGTATTTAACTAAACGTCTCTCCAAATACATGCCCAATATTTTTAAATGATAACCTCCTCCTACATTCATACATACGTATGGCTGAGTATGAAAGGGCCACAGAAGAACAATGTGCAATTTTGTGATACTTAACTTTGGATTATTTGAATTATTCACCCACCTCACTAGTACATTTTTAATTCTAGCTAAATTATATGGCTACAGCAGTAGATAACCAGATACTAGTATGGTTTGTATGCATTGTGTCTGTCTTTCTGTCTACCGGCCTGCAATGCTGTCGCATGACTAGCGGAATAGAAATAACAAACATAGCCGAGAGCCACAAATATTGCAAACAATTTCATTGCAAACAGATTTAAAGCTCTGCTAATTCAATTAAGAATAATTTACTTCTGCACTTTTGATGTCTTTCTTCTAATGACAGTTTAATGCACTCTATACGAACTTCCTTCCCTGTACTTATCTCATTCTCTTTATCACCATCTATCTTTATCTCTGTCTATCTTTATCTCTCTTTCATTCCAAGTTTGCTTGAGTGACTAACTTGATGTTAGTTGTAAGATTTGTTTTGTTTTATTTTTATTGCTCTTATCTTGACATACGGTCACAGAAACAGAACCATGGTTATCACAAATCATCAAATATGTTATTAATAACGATTGTTGTTATTGCATGAAATAAATATGGAGATTTATATAATAGATCTAGAGCTCAGCAGAGATATATTTACGGTAATTTACTTTAACGGTACATATGCATGTACGTATGAAATCTAGTACAATATCGACCAACTAGAAAATTGATATAATTACTTAATTAGTGAATAAATAAAAATTACAGGCAATTCTTAATGATTAAGTATACAGTTTACTGTTACAGTAATCGAAAATTTAAATTATAGATAATTTTAGTCAAGTAAATACGTAGGTATGTATGTATGTATGATTTGACATTGACATTAAAATAACTACAGCAAATATATGCTTTATTTAAAATTCGTATATACGAGTACTTATAACATAAATGCAACAAAATCAAACAATTTGTTATAAACGTACCATGCGTTGAACTTTTACACAGCCCAAGAACCAAGAACCTTCAAGAATTTTATTGAAAATCAATGAAACAGACCAAAAAAAAGTTCAACCACCCGATTGGCCCCAACTGACGGACACAGCGACGAATTATTGAAGTGCAACTGTTAAGTAGGTTACATTTTTACTGCTTCTCGAACAGAAACAGTGCTTGTTTTTTTCTCCGCCTTATTGCAAAAATTCGTAGTAGTTTTTATAATGATGTAAAATGCTTTCTTAGCATTTAAACAATTTGTATGCGTGTTTTTTTATTTTAATTTAAAATTTCCGTTTTGTAAAAATGTATTTACTTAAGTAGTACATAAATAAAAATTGAACTTGGTTACTGTTATACAATTTAAAATTATTAAATTTAAATTTAAGTTTATTATTATTTAAATAAACATTAATTTTATTTTGCTTTCTCATATCACCAGTTATATTTTAAAGGCTATTTTTAAACAAAAAACATTCTAAAAATATTAAACATTGTTCATGATATTAATTCATATGTATGTATGTACACATACCATATGTATGTACATAAGTAATGTTAAAACAAAATTCCATAAAAAAATGTTTATCATAGTGGATGAGGTTTTCATATTAATTTGTAGCCTCAGTTTACAATATTATATTAAAAATCATTCCGAACGATGGCGGTTTATGTATTGTATGTGAGAGGAAATGAAAATGTTTTATAATGGTTGTAAATGAATAAAATGGTACATTTTTAATGTGAGTATTTAATGATAACTGACATGAACATGATAGTGTTATTAGATTATATCGAAAATGTTATAATTTTATGTACAATAGTAAAAGCTTATTATCTTAATAAGTCCGGTTCCAATTTTTTGTTTTGGGTGTGTTAAGGAGACATAAATATAAACTGATATGTATAGATGTGCATATGTATAATATTGTTGTTGTTAATTTTTAAAACCAAAGCATGTAATTCAAGAAATTACAATTGCAACGACACCAACAGAAATACGTATTTACGGACGCAAAGAGAAATAAACAGAAGGAAAAAAGTGAAAAACGTAGCCGAAACGAAGGAGACGATAGTAGACACCAACAGTGAAAAAAAAATATAAATTAAAATATTAAATTGTTTTTGTTAACTACTGTACAACAACACAGCACTGACTCGCTTGTCCATTGACGATATTTCTTCCTCTTCTCTGCCACTGCTAGTAGACAACTACGTAGTTGTTGTAAAATTGTGCATTTTTTCCACTTTTGATATTTGTCGATGTTTTGTTGTTTTCGATTGATAACTTCTGGTACAACAACAACCGAACGTCGTACGTTGCACATGCGTCAAGTTTGTTTGTAGCAGAAGGTGCATTTTTTATAACAGATTTTTTATAACTTGATGTTATTTTTTGTTGTTATTACTACTGCCTATGTTTCCTATTCTTTGGCTGTAATGCCGTCATCGTCACCATGTTTATACGTGCTGTGAAATTATTTGCTTTTCTTTTTTCTCTTTTTGTTGAACAGTTTCTTCTTTTTATGGTTTTGCAGCATTTTCCTCCTTTTTGTTGATGTTTTTGTAATAGCTGCGGCGATTATTAATCTCCGCGTAATCAACTTGCAATGCAATTTTTAAACAAGTACACACAAATACATACATACACTCTACATGTGTACTTATATTAACTACATTTCTATCTTATAGATATAATGAAATCAAATTGCTTGTCACGACTTGGCTGGAAAACAAATAGTTACATAAATTAAAAATAATTATTCACCACCAACTGGTTTAATGCTTGGAAAATGCATTGGTTTCGATTTCGATATCAATTTTCTTACATTGGTTGTTACAGGACTTGAGAAAAACGTGTTTTCGTCAAAACAAACATTCGGTTACTCGTATTCTTAGAAGTCGACAGTAAACATCTTTATCATTTCTTGATTAGCTTTGATTGCACTGGTTAATATGTTTGGCTGACAATAGCTTGCGAAAGAGAGATATTGACTTAGACGGAAAAGGCGATTGTAAAAGGCGAGAAATGGGCAATTTTTGGAAAGCGTTCCACTGTCCCATAAAATAAAATAACATTCCACCCAATTAGACGCTATGTGAAGAGAGTGCGTCGTACGGGTTATAAACACCTACCACACATCGGCGACATAACAAACCGATGTGGTATTCAGTTCCGCGACACAAACAACAGTCGGCAAAAACAACAACTACTTGCACCACAAAGAGCCAGTCAGTTGTTAAATGGTTGTCGCTGTCGTCGAATTTCAAAGCACCAGACCGTTCGCACCCATTCACACCAAAAATTAATTAGACGGATTATTAAAAGTGAAAGAGTTTCGTATCATTATTTATTTCATTCCATTCTCGCCATTCACTTACCGCTCCACAGTCAGCTGCCGGGGAGTTCTCAATGATGTCGTAGATGACATGCGGTGGTCCTGTTGTACCCAGCAGCGAAAAACCAAAACCAGTGAGCTCACTACGCCTCAGCACCACCCTCAACTCTTCTGACATGATTCAGCAAAGTCTTCGACGATGGTGTGTATTTTAAAAACTTTACTCCACGAACTCTAGGCACAAATGTTCCTTCTTTATAGTGGAAAACAATTGTTCATTTATCACCTAGCACACGTATTGAACAAGTTTTTTTTTTGCTAAATAATATTTTTTTCGTTTTTGTTAATTCTTCGGCTTTTATAAATTAACATTTATCTGCATTAAAACACCAACATCGGTGGTTCGGTTACTTGCGTATTCTTCTTCTTCTTATGCTTTACCTTCGCCTGATCGGTCATTCGTTTTTCTGGTTTCTTCCTTGCATTTTACTTATATATACTTTTTTAATGCATGACTGGATTTTGGGCTGGGTTCTACTTTTATCTCTTAACTGCTTTTTGATGGTTTCTTCGCTTAACTTTCTTTTGTCTTAACCATTTTTCACTTAACGACGAGGAATTAAATGAAAATATAAACTATGTATTTCAATGATTTGAACACTATTTCACACAGCAAAAAGTTGCAATTCCAGCTAGAAAAGTATTCAGCTGCTTCGCCTCCGTATTCGTTTCCGACTGAAGTAGCTGCGACACCGACCGACACCGTTTACATTGTTTCTTGTCACGGCTGTCTGTTTGCGTTCGTCATCAGGTAAGTGGTAACTCTTGATAGCCGGATGCGACCGGAGACAGACTAACTAAAGCTCAGCGGTTGAACGTTATTTTTTTGCAACTTTTTTGCCGTTTGCCGATTTGAAAAAAATACTTGTTTATAATTCTTTCTACCAAAGACGATATTCGCGGCGTACAATCATCCAACTTTTGACGTCTTCTATATATCAGTGTTGCTGATGAACTCGATTAATATTTTCGTTCTCTCAATATGGTTCATATAAAAATGTATCCGTATATATGTATGAGGACTTAAGTTGTGTGTCGCTTTTATTAAAGAAAAATTGTATTTTTATTATAAACATTTTTAATTTATGACAAATTTTTCATTACTTAAATATAACTTAAAAAGTTATTTTTCATACCTGAAAAAGTACTTAGGTATTTACTTAGGAGCTTTATGATCTCTGTGGGATAGCAGATCTCAATATATAGGATCTTAGTCACTACTTAAGTAGCTCTTTGTGAAGCTCTACTGAAGGGATATATATCGATATTTTCGTTAATATACAACCCAAACCAAATTAGGAGAAACGTAGAAAGAATTACATGTGAAGTCACGTAAGATATAAATCATAATTATTTTTGTATTATTACATAATAAACACAACTTTATTACTATTTTAAATATGAACATTCTCGCTTGTGTGTTAATCATACATTTTCTATTATTGCTCAAAGTGAGTCGGAGTTGTGCCAGGGGAACAAAATAAACTCTTCTCAGAATTCTGGTCTTACTTTTCACAGTCCTAATTTTCCTGAAAAGATAAGAAAGCAGACATAGGCTGTTACGGTTTGTGGCCACAGAAGTTTTCGTTGCAACGAAATTTAAATTGTTCCTCCTTTCAATCGGTATTCCAGACACTTCTTTGTTTTATAAACATTGGTATTAGGAAGCTGCCAAGTAAAAATGACAAATATTATAGGCTCTCGCCCATAGAGCCCGTTAAATACTTCGACTTCGACGTATACGTTATTGCCAAAGCATTGTTTATTTTGGCCTTGTTATTTTGGTTTTGGAAGGCTTCTAGAGCGCCTGTATTACTTTCCCTCCATATTTCCAATATCTAGTATGCAAACACAAAATATATCGGCTTGCTTACGCTAAAATGTAAACCGTGTATTTGTGGGAAGTTGTACAGTTTTGGACTTCGACTTTGCCGATGCGTTGCGTATGGGCATTTGTCGTATGAATGCATAACTGTGCTACCGAAATAAGTGCGTTATGCGTTTCGCTTCTGTCAAAATGAAATTGGAACACGCAGTCATAAGCGTTGAACACAATCGGCGCAACAGAATACAAGATACATTTTTAGCTGTCAAATTTACATGGGCTCTTATGGAGATCGAGAAAAAAGTTTGCTTTCCAGTTTGTTGCTCTGGTTTGCTTTACATTTTGTACCTTGTCACCGGGCTAATTTCTAATTTTGAGAGGAACAGAATCATTCTTGTTCTTCTTCGGTGTGTTTGTTTACATTCTGTCATGCAAAATTTGACAATTTGCATTGTGGGGTGTCACACTAGGCATCTTAACGCCAATTTATTTAAGTTAATATTTAACGCAATTTTTATTATTATTATTACAAGCAATTTATTTCTGAAATATAAAAATATGCAGCATTCCTATTTAAGAAAAATTTAAGAAAAAAATGGAAATTCCTCTAAAAAAGGATGCTGGTGAAAATGTAAAAAACTGTTGAAGGTTTTCTAAGGCGTCCTCAAGTGGCCTAGTGTTACACCACCATTAAAAATTTGACATATGAAATTTTTGTTGCTGAGCAACAGTTGCCTAGCTATTATAATTAATGCCATGGAATTTCTTGTTGCCTGGAAATGTTGCTGTATCCTGTTGCTCAGATTGTGTTCAACGCTTGAATGTTTACAAACTTTTTGTCAGAACATATGTTGACGTAACGCTGTTATTTCGGCTTAGCGCAGCGTCGTTTCTAGGGTGCAGTGATAAACGAAACCAAAGTATTTAGGTACCACAGTAAATTGAACTCGTTCTGACAGTTTAGTACTTTGAAGTAACGGACTTTATGGGATTGCGCTGAAACAAATGTTACCAACCAACCAAAAGAATTTCATTATTAAAATAAGAAATGATGGAGTTCAAAATTCAAAAATTATGGTTTCAACCGCTGATAAGAATAGAAGGAAGAAAAGATTATGCCCATTATAATTGATGAACTAATTTTTCGTTTTTCACTAGTTTTTTGTGCTTTTCGTAGTTTTTTATTTATTTGACGTTGGAAACAAACAAAGTACCAATAAAATACGAAAAGCGTATGAAACAAAACTTATGAAAAACGAATGTGCGTTTATTAAAAAATTCATTTTCTATGCATGCTACAAATTACTTTCAATGAAAGGGTACTTCAAAACGTATTACGTACGAAGAAAGAAACTCTTGCAACCATGGCTGCAACCTTGTGGTAGGGTTATTTCTATTGAACATATCATCTCTGAATGACAGCACACGTAAATAATAAACAGTGCCTCATATAAGAACATAAAATAGGTCACAGTGGTACGTTCCGTTAAGAAGTACATTTATATCAGAGTCAATCGTGCAAAACAAAAAGAAATCATGCTGGGAAGTCTGGTTAAGACAACTATTCCAAACTATTTGTCTGATTTGCCGATTCCCGACAGCTTTACAGGATGGTTTAAATTGTCTCGTAAGTATCAAAACTTTAAATAATTTCAGTTTACATCTCGGGATACAGGGTAAAGGTTACGGTAGCCTAATTTGAAAGTTTTGCATAAATTTTAATTATACCTTTTATACTTGAAGGTAATTAATATTCCAAAGTTTTTGCTGTATCATTTGCCTTTAAAACCAACAAGGTTCTTGATTATGCAACTTTTGGTTCGATATTTTGCGAGGACGGACAACTTATGAGCGAATGCAAAACGATGAACTAGTTTTGCAGCCTTGCATTATTTTATGAACCGGTAACACCTATTTTTACTGTTTGATGGAGAAATGAAACTTCTGTTTTGAAACATATAACATATTTAATAAGTAGAACCATAAATTGGGAGTGTTTCCCGATTTTAATTATTGTCGCGCTTTAAAATAAAATGGGGTGCATTCGAAAATTCATGTTTGGTAATAAGTTCTACATGTTAATTGTATAACGGGAATTTAAGTCCAAAATATGTGTGGTATGAAGTAAGCTTTATTTATAGAAAAGGACCCACATTTTCTATAAATAAAGCTTACTTCTGCTTTACTGAGTGTTAACCTTGATCTTAATCTTCTTATATTTTCTTAATGCCTTATTTAACATTTTTAGTTACGGACTGGATTGCTTTGATTCCACCTACTGCCGTGATAGCTGGGATTGGATACACTGCTTATCTGGCATATTGTCCAGTGGCACGCTCACGCTGTCCGCCAGACACATCCAAATGTAATTATTCGGTTCGCAAAAATGAAGACAAAGTCGTGGACATGATTGATATAGAAAATATAGCCGAAAAGGCAGCCTTCTGTCGCTGTTGGAGAACCAAAAATGTATTTCGCTTGTTAAATACCCATATTTTATTCGGTGAATTCATATTCATATTTGAATTATTTCGATTATTTTTAGTGGCCCTATTGCGATGGTAGCCATGGCGATCATAATAAAACGACCGGTGACAATGTTGGTCCAGTCGTTTTGAAGAGAAAGGCCAAGTAAGCAAGAGATCGAAATCCACGATGGTGAGGAGAATCCCACATAAAGCAAAGTAAAAAAAACACTTATTATAGGAATTGTAAAGTTAATTGATTCTTTTTGAAATTTCAAAATTTATTACGTTAGTATTTAAGTTAAATCCAAAATCAACGCATAGCTTCGAGTTGGAAACTGCATATTAAAGTAATAACATTACCGTGTTACATGAATTGTTAATAAATAAAAATAATTTCCAAAAAAATTGCCATTTTATTAAAACATTTTTCTGTATTGTGGTGCAAAGGCGATCGACGTGAGTCAAGGTCACCATTTCAATTTTTGTACACATGTATATTTTGCTATCTGTCAATACTCTCACCAATCGAGTAAAACAACAATTGCAACTGTATATAATGCTATTTATTTCAGAGTATAAATTAATGATTTCCCTGGCTGTTGCGCGAAATACATAAAATTTTGTTAATTATGTTTGATAGAAAAAAAAGCTTTAATGAATATAAAAAAGATAAAATTGATTTGCATGGCTGTCACGCTGAGCGTTGCTGTGTCTCTGAACAAGCGCATTCACTCCGGCTTTAAGCACAATATGTTTGTAAATGCGCTCACTTTCACTTCGATAAATTATTACGAGCTATAATGCAGTCGTTTATTTGAAGATTTTTCCTTGGTTGAATTTACGTCCATCCTTATCGGTTCCAATCCATGAGAAGTATTGGTTGACCAACTTTTTAGTTTCTTCCGTCTTGGCGTCAAGTTTCTTCCATGCATAACATTCGTAGTCGATTTGCCAATCGGGTGACAAGGTGAAGGCCAATTCTTGTCCACGCCAAACCCAAATACCGGAAATAGTGCTGTCGTTGTCTTCCCCGAAAAGACACATAGAGGCGATGCATTGTTTGCGCATTTTGTCCAAACGCTGGAACATGCCACTGATCAGATTGCAGGACATGAAGGTCTTGGTGAGTTCGTTGTTGTATTTGTATTCACCGTACCAAATCGAATAGTGCTCAGGGTCGAATTTCTCCCAGAAGTAGGGCACAGAGACTGAAACTTCTTCGTTGGAGTAGCAACGCTTAAAGTCGTCAAAGTTGAATGTACCTTTGGGCATGGCATCAAATGGATTCTTTGATTCAGGTTCCATTTTCAATGCTTCGTCGGCAGCATCCAGCTCTTCAGCCTCCGGTGTATCTACTTTCTTAGGAGCACCCTTTTTTTCCTCCTTAGGCTTGCCAGAAGCACCGCCGGTCTTTGCTTGGAATTCGGCGTATTTCTTGGGATCAAAGACCAGCGCCTTTTCGCAAAGCTTGTAGTCCTTCACTACAGCTTTGACCTGTTGCTGATTCAACATTGTTATGAACCAGCGATTGACAGCGGGGAATGCTGCACGGACACTAGGTTCGAGCACGTATTGGTACAAGTGCATGAGACTGGCGAAGACAACAATGTCGGCCAATGAAATCCGCTCACCCACCAAGAAGGTGCAATCAACCAGTTTTTTGTTCAGCAAATTTAGCAGAGTAGTGGCATCTTCCTTGGCGGTGCTATTCTTTTGCAGCGGCAATATGCCGAGCAGTGGAAAGACCCAGGCACAGGAGGCAGGCACGATTTCGTTGTCAGCGAATGAAAGCCATTGCTGAACTTGAGCTTGGGCGAATGGGCACTTTCCACCTCGCAGCTGTTCATTTGCAAGGAAATAGGCGATGGCGTTGGATTCGCTCAAAGGTTTACCATCCGAAGTTTCAAAGGCCGGTACCTGTCGAATATATGAAAACAATGCAACTGAATATTTTGACAGATACGCTTGTGTGCGTAACCAATGATGACGTATGCGGCACACCGGCAAATACCACATCTTCAAATTTCTTACCTTGCCATTAGGAAACTTCTTCAGGAACTCCTCAGATTTATTGGTCACGCCGAACACAAAATCTTCGGCCACTTTAACCTTAGCCCCAGAGTACTGAGCAGTAATAAGTGCTTTGAAAGCACGGAAATTGTCTGGATAAGTATAAAGTGTCTAATGCAAGCAAAAAACATAAGAATTTTGTTAGGTAACGCTATATGAGAGCGAAGCAAATCTATTCAGCTATATTGTACCAATACAATATTTGGGATGTTGCAGATATTTGCGAATTAAAATCTAAAAATTGTACTTACTCCTGTTGCCATCATTGAACGTAGCCGGAGAGAAGGAAGTTTGACAGCCGACAATTTTCAGATAATTCTATTCACAGAATCGTTGACGTTGAACTCAAATGTCAAATCCAGGGCTACTCAATCGACCGAGAAAAATTAACGAAAGAAACGAAGTGTTGAATTCTGGTGGAATTGAGTGAAAATGCATAAATAATGTTAAAAACTGCAGAAATTAACATATTACGATGGACAAGAAATTTATTTCTCAGTATACCTAAAAAATTAAATGCAATGCAGCATATGTAGCGAACATAGTTGCATTTGAATCTATTACCGGCTCTAGCGATTCGATTTAAATATAAATACTTCAAACATTTTTATCGAGAAACGTAAAATTAACATTATTACTGAAGGATTGACAATAGAATTTAACAACAAAAGTACAACGCATTTATTTTATAAAGGACGTTTTTAAAGTATTTTTAATTAAAGTTTCAAATTTTATTGAATAATGTTTACAGATTCGTTTTATTTTTATTTAGTAATTGTAAAAGATTAGAGATATTAATGCAATATAATCTATATTCCGTTTGTGAATCATGAACACCCACCAATGCCGGTAATGCGGCTCAGATAACATTTAAAATTTTTTTACAAAATGTCAAATTCCATGCGGCCAACTTGACGAAAAAAAGAAATTACAATTTATGAATTTTGACGTGAAAAAATGGAAGTTCATAGTGAAACATGTCACCGGCCGTAAAGATTCATTGGATTTTGTTGCAAAAAGAATATATTTAATATTGTGTAAATTTTAAATAAATAAAAATACAAAAACTACTTTTTCACAAAAAAATTACTTGGTAAAGAGTGCGAATTCGGATGAAAATTAAAGAACGTCCACTGCGTCGGTCACGCTAGAAAGCAAAGAAAAGATTAGAAAATGTTGCAAACACCATAATGAAGTATGATGTGAAGTGCAAAACTCTGGTGTAAAATACTAGAAGAAATTTGTACATGGTCAATCACACAATTTGAGCATTTGTAGACTTCATAAAATTAATAATTCTGCATGTTTTACTTATGAGCGAATAAAAACTTCATAAATAAAAGAAACTTAAGACAACTTGAACTAGGTAAATCGATTGGTTTACTGGTAACAGTACTAAAAAGTGGAGCAACAGCAACAGCAGCAGTAACAAGAGTAAAGAGAAATTTTGGAGAAGTCACCGTTGCTCCACATGCATTTGCAATAAATAATGTAAGCAGTTTTTACCCATTTCTAGCATTTAATGATATATGCTACTTTATTTATTGCTTTTAGTTATATGTTGTTTTATTCTTTCCGATGGCATTGCTTTAATAAAAGCGTTTCTCACAATTTGATTCGAGGTAAGGTTATCTAATATAACGGATATACACGATGACCTTCATTCTAATAAAAAAATCAATACTGTCATTGTTTTTTTTTTAATTTACAATTTCCTTATTACATGTTACATTTCGTGTAATTATTCTTTAGCACTAGTAACAGAGTTAACACTCGTAGTTTGTATGCAAGAATATGTGTCTAAATACTTTCTTTTCTTAACATGTAATATTTTCAAAAGAAAATTTTTATAAATAATTTTCATCATAAATAAAAAAGGCTTAGTACCATATATCGAAGCATAAACAACAATAGTGCCAAGTAAATCCGTTTCAAGTTTTGTGCAATTGCAATGAAACTATTTAAAAAATTTGAGAATAAAAAATGTATAGATATATGTACAATTAATTTTATATTACAGATTGATGGGAATACTTTTAAAAATATTCCTAAAGTGATTTTAATTCGATTAAAATCTTATATAATATATAAACTTATATATTATTATATTTATATGTTATATAAATATAAACTTCAAATTATAGTAGAATGTGTGTATGTAATTTTAGCGAACTTGTCACCAGATTGCTTGCAAAGCTTTTTAATTGTACTCATGGCAACCCTGATCCTAAATTACAGAGATTGCTTTATAGTTTTTATTCTTTTTATGCGACTTCTAACTTATGTCAAGGAAAATAATTATTAAAGTTTAACCCTATTGAACCCCATGAGAACTGATTTACTTCTGGACTTCTTTTATTTTGAGTTCTGGTAAAAAAGTATTTCTTTTCAAAAGTTAGTTTAGGAACCTTTTGAAAATCTATCACAAATATGTGAGTATTTTTGATGCCATCAATAATTAAAGTTACTACTTCTGTATTTGTTGTTATTATGACTTCATTTACCGCACTCATTATAAATCAGTCTTAACAACCTTTGTGCTTACATTTTTTCGACTATTTAATTAATCCTTTTGCTTATTATTCTATTATTATTTTTCTCAACTCATCAAATGTAAATAAATATTTATTTGTTAAAAAATAGTTATTACGATTTATAAATAGAAAAATTCCACATCCTAGGTTTACAGAAAATGTCCAAAAAGGTTACAGAATAATAACTAAAAAGGAGGAACCACTTCCACTGTCGGAGAATTTTCCAAAAGCTAAACGTAATGTTCATGTAAAAGAAAGCGAAACTGCAACACAACGAAAAACTTTTGAGAACTTGACAAATAAATTCACAAACTTAGATAGTGTTCCATCAACTACAGCGACCACGAATTTCGATGAACAACCTTGTAGTCCAAATGAAAGCAGCTTAAATGCTAATGAAAGAAATACAAGAAAAGTCGCAGTTTACATCGAGAGAAATACAACAAACATCCTAGTAACCACAAAAACGGTACATCCTGAAGTGGTGGAAAAGTGTGTGGAACTTCAGTTGGCGGAGTCATTGCAGAGTAATAAAAACCGTAAAGTTTATAATTTGGAAATCAATTTAAAAGAAAATCATAATTTAGCGAAACCTTTGAGCGTTAGCAAAAGAGGGTCAAAGTCTGGTAAGTGTTATCCACTGTTATCTATTAAAAGTACCTCTGAAAGCACTCTTTTTACATAATTTTCATACTGTATTTGGTAAACAATTAAATATGATTTAATTAAAAGCAAAACTTAGTATCAGCTAACTTTAAATTTTTGAGACATCCTTCCATAACTTTTAATGAATACCACTAATATTTGACTATCAAATGTGTAAATTTATATGATATTAATTTTGATTACAGTCTCTAAATTGTATATATAATCGTTCACATATAAACCATTTACCATTTCAAACAATCAATGCCATTTTATTCTTTGTAGTGCTTAGTAATGTTGATGAAGTGACTTTAAACAAATGGGAGAAAATTGCCAATGATTCAAACATTCCAACGGCGTTAAAGCCAAGTCTAGCTAAGCGTAAGAGAATCATAACCGAGGACGATGAACTGCAGTCTGCACTAAGAGCAACAGTAGCAACAGCAAAGGTTATTACAGCAGAGTGTAACGGTAAAGGAGATCAAATAAATACCAGAAAACGAGCCTGCATCATGTCACTTTACGAGCGCCGCTACCAGGGCGATGAGCCACGTGGTGGTCAGCAGGGTGCTGTCGGAAACGGTTATCTTGGCTCAGCGCGGAATTCGTCAGCAGCTACAAGCGCCATTCAGTCGGATGCAAACACGGACATTTCCAATCAGTACTACATTGCAACGTCATCGGCGAACTCTTCAGCACCTGCATCGGGGTTGGTCAATGGAAGCGCTCCCAATTATGCCCCCTCCATGGCTACACTTTGTAACATCGGCAATACTTGCTACCTGAACTCCGTTGTGTATACGTTGCGTTTCGCACCGAAATTCGTTCATAATCTGCATCATCTGATTGTCGACTTGAGCAACATACAGCAGAACATTGGCAAGCATCGTGCTAACAAGTCATCTTCCTTGGGTAGAAATATCAGTGGTGCACAAATGGAGAATGCGCGCAGCTGGAGCAGCAAGGATTTGGCATCATTTGACAACTACAATGTAACTACTGGAGCAGGTGGAAGCAACTACAGTGTGTCACAAGTGGAACCACAAAAAACCAGCCAACAATTGCTAACGGAGAAGCTGCATGAGTTGTATCAAAATCTGCATCGCAATGAGATCGCGGAATCCGCTGAACCATTTCATGCAGACATCTTATTGCACGCTATACAGGATGTGAGCTCCATCTTCGAAGGCAACCAGCAGCAGGATGCACACGAGTTCCTCATGTGTGTGCTCAACAGTATACGCGAAACCTGTCAGACTCTTATTAAAGCCATTGCCGACTATCCAGACGCCATATTAAATGGGTGCAGTTCTGGTAATGGGGCTTTATCTTGCAATGAGCAGGTAGATACTCGATCAAGTAGTGCTAGTGATAAGGATGCACGTCTTTTAGGCATTCAAATTCATGGTGTTGGTGGTGGTGGAAACACCGGATCTAATCTTAGCACAAGCAGTATTACAAAAACTTCATTTTTTTCGCGCAAATCCAAGCGGAAAGAAGAGTCAAAAAGTTCGAAGAATCAACGGTTGCAGTCGCCACTCAAGGATACCGGGTCACAGTCTCAGAGCGGTTCAAACAGCTTATTTTATCTAAATACTGTTGATCTCAGTGCAGCCAATGGAAAACAGCAACCACAAACAAATTCAAGGGACTCTCATGCTAATTCGAACAGTACAACAACAGCTTCAACATTGTTGAGCAATTCTATAAAATTGGAAACACAACAGCAGAGTGGCGATAATTTCGAATCACCAACGCTCAAGGATAAGGAACATTTAGCGGAGAAGATTCGTCAATTAGGATTGGATTTCTTTAGAGACGATTTCGAGGGCATCACTGTCTCTTCAACCAAATGTTTAAGCTGCGAAACCATAACCGAACAAAAGGAAATAATGATAGATATTGCTGTACCTGTGCCCATATCGGGAATCGATAATACAGACTACATGGACAAGTCTACCTCGTTTATACAGGTATGTTAATGAAAAAGACGACAAAAATATTTGTAGAGCAATAATTATAATAAGTATACAATAAAATAATTCCTTAAACATTTCCTAGATATGATTAGCTTAGCTTAACCCCACAAATATAATAATTGGCTGTTAATTGATCATGTTACTTTCAGAATTCCTGCATAACGCGCGAGTACTTCCGTGGTGAGAATAAGTATCGGTGTGAACAATGCACTGGTTACACAGAAGCCATACGTTCCATATCATATGAAGTCTTGCCACGTCTATTAGTCATTCAGTTGAGCCGCTTTTCCGGAGGCATGGAGAAAATCAACAGCTATATTCCAACATCCTTTACGCTGCAGTGTTTCTGCGCGAAATGCTGCAAGCTCAATGACGAGAACAAGCTGCACACTTATAAGTTGTATAGTGTAATAACGCATGTCGGCGCCACTATGTCGGTGGGTCATTATATAGCTTACACTTGCTGCTTGGACTGGGCCAATGAATACATCAACTGTCCGAAGGACTTGAGAAGAAATCAACAATTCGGCAGTGGAAATGCTTTACAAAATACTGAAATATCGGCGACCTCAGTGTGCAACGTCAGTGTTGGTGGTAACTCAATCACAACATCAAGTCAGTCTTCCGCTGCTTCGGCCGCTGCATCAGCATTGGCCTCTTCCGGTACTAGTCTAATAAAGAAAATGAAATTCGGTCGCAGCAAAGCTTCCAGCAGCGGCGACATGAGTAAAAATGTAAAGAATTTGAATGGCGTTACGAGTAGAACGATAACCAATGGCATTGGACAGTTGAGCATGAATGCCACCTGCCACAGCATACGCTGTTGTGCCACACGTTTTGGGGGAGCCAGCGAAGCAGCTGTGAGCAACAGCAGCGGCAGCTCTACTACTCAACCCGCCACAGCCAATTCCACGTCCAATTTCAGCAACGTGAGTAGCAGTTGCAGCAGCGGTTTATACCTCAGTAACAGCAGCGATTTGAATGAGGAAAGTATAACAAATGGTTCAAGTCATCAGGGAATCAGCAACACAAGCACAAGCTTCAACTATAACACATCTGGTTATGGTAGCACTGGACGCGGCAGCGGCGCAAAAGCTACGTATTCATCCTTTTCTCCATCATCGAGCACTTCAACCGAACCCATTTGGTACATGTGCGACGATGACAAAATAAAAGCTATGTCCCAGCGCGAATTCGAGGAACTTCTCTCTCCTTCACGTAAAATAACAATAACGCCGTATTTATTGTTTTACACGCGTATCGATCTACAAACATCGGCGGCGGAGTCATCACAACCACCAACAAAACAAGCACAATCCCAAGCAACCGCATGGTCTCCCAATGACGCAGGAGCGGCCTTTCTGCAGCGTGTGCATATGGACAAAATGTGAGGAAGGACTCAGTACCAATATCGACGCTGCTGCTGTCAACAGGAAACCTGAGCTGATCGGACGCCTGGCGCATCATCTTGCTACGTACGTATCCAAGTAATTGTATTTGCTTGTAAAAACAGTTGTTATGTAAGAGTAAGTTTATTTTTAATCAAGCAAATATTTACTATATCTTACTAAAAATATTTCAAATGATATACCGAAGCAAAGAAAGAAGTTTCTTAAATTGAAACTACTCACAAATGAATGAGAGGCGACAAACGCATTAGTTAAAGTATCACATAGTGCATGTTTAGTAACAGATTAATAATTGTAACATTTTAGACAAAATAAAAGAACATAAAAATAATTAAAAGCGTTGCGTTATGGCATTGTGGCAATGCGATCAATGCGATTTTAATAAATTAAAAATACAATTATTCATTTAGTATTAATCTAATACAAGAATTTTAAGCTATCATCAAACGCTCAGTATCAATGGCGATAAGGGTAACTAGCGAGAAGAAATCGATTATACAATCGTACATATGTACATACATACATACATATGTACTTATATAAGAAAGCATGTAGTAAATTTAAATATCAGTTGTTATAAAAAAAAATTCTCAAGTTGTTGAAGAAAGCTTTCGATGTATTGAAAATAAAAGATCTTTTGTCCTATAAAGTGAAGTTATTATTAAAGTTGCATAAACGAAGCTTCAACACGTTGTTCTATTCAACCCTTATGAAGCTTGTGAAATTTTAAAATCCACACTTTAAATGTATTGGATATATAAATCTTAGTCGACAGAAGATGGTTACATGGTTTTTTCGGATGAGGTGAATATTGCGAACATATTTAATTCAATATTTGATTGAATATTCGAAGAATCGACGCATGTATCATGATCAGTTTATTTTAAAATCTTAAATTAGTCAATAATACACATTTTTGATAAACTAATTCTTCATTTTCCTGAACCGCACTAATCTGTTTTTAATATACAATTTAATATAATTAAAGATAATTTTTAGTTTATGTGGCGATTTTGATGGAAACATATAATTTTCCATATTATATTTATCTTAGACAGAATTCATACAATAAAATACGTTTTTTAAATACTTAGTTTATTAAATTGATGAAATAAAATTCATCAGAGATTACTTTGTTATTCACTCATTTCTCGGAGGATTAGAAATTTAGCAATTATATTCGATAAGAAGCAATTATAATTCCAATAACTAGTAATTAAAAGCTGCGGATTGTTGTTTTGTAATTCAAATTTAATCCATGCGAATTTTGTTTACGGATTTTCTTAGAATTTCATCCAACTTCCGCGATCGATGGATTATTTGCTAATCCTTTATATACATATATTTATGAACAGTATATACATATATATAAATGCGTATGTTTGTACATATATGTATATATATTGTTCTAATACTTTTGCTAAGTTAAATTGAATGTAAATTGAGCATAACTGAACAATAAATGAAAGGATTATACGAAAAATATAACCATGCAACTAATATCACTAAAATTCCCGAAGCTTGTCTTCCTTCCACAGTAACTGAAATTCTTCTTACTTCAAAGCAAACGCTTGAATCGAAATGCTCTGCTGCTACTTTCATTATTATTATAAACGTGTTGGGCTCCGATAACCGAGAATAAAAGATTCCACAGCTGATCGTATTAGTATTTAAAGCATTCAAGTATTTATATCTAACTATTTAAGCATATTCCTAAATTCTTTATAATAATTAAAATAAATTGCAACAAATTAGTTCACAACAAAAAACAAAAAAACAAATGTATTTATTAAATAGAACTGAAAACAAATTTATATTAACTTGTACATACATTAGTCTATTTTTAGGTTTTCTATGTACAAAATGGTTATTAAAGTATATATTACAATATATTTAAATATAATAATAAAAAAATATAAATAATGAAAAAGATGTTTTACTTGATAAAAACATAAAATTTTTGAAATATATTGTAAATAAAAGCTATTTATTTATGTATTTTGTGTTCTATTTATAATTTCTTTTCATTTCCTTAGTCTGTAGATTAGTCATTCGATTAAAAAAATTCCAAGTAATTTAGAAAATAAATATTTAAACATAACGAGTTATCAAACACCACAAACGCATAATTAAAAAAATATATAGTATATTGGCTTTTATATAATATAGTGAGTGTAAATGTAGGTTTATTTGAACACTTAATAGTTTTTAGAGAGATAGATATTAATTCTAATCAAAAATAACAGTAAAATATAATAAAGATTAGAAATAAAATCAATGCATGGTAACCACATTTAGGAGGTAATGGTTATCAAATTATAGTCAAAGATTAAGGAATTCAAGGAATTTTAAAAGATCGAATATTACTTTTGAATTCAATTCTTAATTATTATTACTTGATTATTATGTAATAATTATTTAAACATTCTAAATAAAATGACAAGATAAAATTTCTGTCAGAAGAGAAGCTTAAACAATTATTAGTTATTTATTTAAGTGCATACTATAAAAAAGTAGAAATATAAATTAGCGAAAATGACAAAATAAAAAAATAAAAGCAACACACAGGCAAACAAATGCAATTATATAATTCTTATGTATTAGAAAAATAGTAAACAACATACATATGCATAAATTCTTAAAGATCAGGTTTAAGAATTTCTTTAAGTTTATAGTTTGTAAAATATATACATATGTAGATATATATATATATAAAGACATAATGATACAAAATACTGCGAAATCGTTAAGAAGGGAAACATGAAAATAAATTGCATTAATATTATAATTAAAAATATTCTTCAAAATTGCTTGTGCATTTTTTTATTTATTATTACAATATTGTAACAGAACTAAGAAAAGAAAAATAGTAAAAACGCCACTTAATTGTATTGGCGCCACTTGTTGATGATATCACAGAAATAAGGTTGGATGATGAGTGTGGCAAGATGCGATGTGGGATGAGATGAAATGAGATTAGATGCAGATGCTTTCTGATCGAGAGCAAGAAATCGAAGAATCTTATTCCCCAGAAAAGAAGGTGGTAGCTTGTGAATTGAGGTTGTTCCCACCAGGTTTAAAATTATTTGGTTCACATTTGGAGATTACAGAATTAGTCAGTATTTCGCATAGCTAGTGCCTGATTAAATGTAATGGTGAAGAAAACACAACTTTGAATATTTTTTTGTTTTTCTTTAAAATAAGTATTTTTTTATTGGAATTACCTAGACTATATCGTATATATATAATGATATAAAAATATTAGTCATGATTACAGTGTATTTTTCTTGAGAAAGTAAAAATTACTCCATTTATGTACGATTACATTTTTTCCTGTTTTTTTTTCTTGGAATAATACCCCAGTGCAGTTCCTTAGCGGGCATTCTATCTATCATCCTTTCACGAAATATCCTTTCACGACATCCATGAATTACTGCCATAAATGGAGGAGGCGGTCGACCCCTCTTCCTAAATGCGACTTCTAAGTCTAGTTGCGATTTCTTCATAATTGTGTTCCTTCCACTGTACATTAAGTTGTATTGTTTCGAGAGCACGACGTACACTTTGTTGAGCCTTCTTCAGCAGACCACTGTTCTGATCAGTGAATTTCTTGAATTTCTCATATTCACGGTGCGTGATCATTTGAGTGGCCAGAGGATTCAGCAGATGAGAAAGATCGGTGCTATCTGGTCCGTAGCTGTATTTATAAAACCATCAAAGAGACAAAGACATGTGAGAATGCATTGCAAATGAATTTTCACTCGTCGACTTACAAACTGTGCAGGAATCCAATGTTGGACATGAAGTATTCCTTTGCCAGATGGAAACCGATTTCGCTGTGTGCCACCGATCCGAAAGCAAACGATGAATCCTGCTTTCGTATTTGCGACTTATCGCTGAAGGTCCACTCGAGATAACGCTGCAACACCCAAATCTCACGGCTGCATCCCAAGGCCATGATCATGCTTTTCTTCTCGGCGGCTACATTAGAGGCTTTATAGCGATTCCACAGGAATTTCCAATCCTCTTCGACGCCGTGACGGATTGCGGTGCAGTAGACCACCGAACGTAGATCGGTCGGAATGGGATTGGACTCATCGGGATAGGCAACTTTTCGCCACTTCTTAAAATATCGCCGAGCTCGTGGTATGCAGTCCTCTACCTCAAAGCGACATGACCAGCCGGCGATCAGTACCTTGTGTAGGATGGAGCTTTGATCGTTAACGTTTATGTTGGTATCGTTAAGGCCGTTCATATGAATATAAATGGGTGTAAGTATCTTGCGCATGTATGTCTAAAATAATTAAGGCGCACAACATTAATATCTAGCATTAAAGTCCGCCTCCCCTCGACTCAATTTACCTTAAAGTACTCATAGTGTGATGTCTGCCGCAGAATACGGTTCACATTTCCTAGATTCTCCAATGCCGCCTTCCATGGAATGTATTCGCGCTCATGCATCAGATACTCGATCAGTCGCATTGCCACATCGTAGTCCTGGTCACCACTCCACGCCAACGACAGCGCATCATCGATCAAATGGGCCCTATTAATGACGTGTATCCTGGTGAAGTCATCGTTCAACAGCGTGTTGATCAACATGTTCCAGTTCCGGTCATCGTATTTAATCTTGTACAAGCCGGATAACTGTACGTTGCAGATGATCCACTCATCATTGGAGGGCATGCTTTTGAGGGTCTTCACCACTGGAATGTTTTGTTCAGTGCACTCCAACCAGTCTTTGGGTTTGGTCGACCCAAAATCGGCCTCGCTTTTGGTGGTGTAACTCAGGGGCACCCACCAGCAGTTCTTCGCCTCCTTGCGTACAGCTCGCGGGTCCAACAAATAGCGCACTTGCCCCACTTTAGCTGTCATCCTGTCGTAGTCTCGTGTGATCGTTATGATCGGATATCCTGTCTGCAGGGTCCAGGAGTCCATGATGCGTTTGATGTTAAAATTGTCCGGAATTGAACGGAACCTATGAGCCGATTCCGTCAGAGCAGACCAGAGATTATCCTGTTCGGCATTATTATAAGCATGCCGCTTCAAATAGTTATAGATGCCCGATCGGAATGCGTCGTCGCCGAGAAAGAGATGCATCATACGCAATACCGCCGAACCCTTTTTGTACGATATCGAATCGAATATCTCGGAGATCTGGCTGGTATGTTCGATGGGCTGAGAGATCGGATGGCTGCTGTTCAAAGCATCCAGCCTGAAAATGGACAGAGTATTACCGACCGATTCTTCCATGAGAGACTTCCATTCGGGGCTTATATGCTCGACACCCAGACTGGCGATGTACGTGGCAAATCCCTCGTTCAGCCAAAGATCAGTCCACCATTTCATGGTGACCAAGTTGCCGAACCACTGGTGGGCCAATTCGTGCGCTATCACCGAAGCAACACGTTGCTTACTTGCTACGGAAGAAACATTCGGGGCATACAATAGGGCGGTTTCTCGGTACGTTACAAGGCCCCAGTTTTCCATGGCGCCAGCACTGAAATCCGGTATAGCGATCTGGTCGATCTTCGCGAGCGGAAATTTAATATCGAAGATGTCCTCATAGAACTCTAAAACTTTGGGTCCAACTTCGCCAGCGTAGATGCATTGGTCGATGGCGTCCCGGCGCGCCCAAGTCCGGAATTGTACATCGTTCTTGAGATCCGTCTTGGATTTAACATTGGCAAAGTCGTTGATGGTGTAGGCGACCAAATATGTGGACATTGGAACTGACTGTTCGAATTCGCTCCAGACCCAATCCGGGCCCAAGCCGGTCCTACAAAAAAATGGGAACATTTGACACATGTTAAGTATTGAGAAATAACGTCATTGTTGATGTTGTAACCAAACTACGAGTATGAAGGGAAAAATTATCTCAAAGAAGCTCCCAAAACCCAGAATTGGGGGGATAAAATATGACCTTTCTGAAACAAAAATCTCTCCGTCCTACTTGTGACTTACATGGGTCGCGTTTCCTTCAGCGGCATGTTACTCAAAGCCGTGTATTTATTGTGATGACCCAGAATCACTGTAAATTTAGCCTTCAGCTGAGGCTCATCGAAGCAGGGAAAAGCGTAACGTGCTGAAGCTGGCTCGAATTGAGTTACCGAAAGCCATCTAAAATAAATCCAGGGAATTATATAGTACATCAAATGACAAACAACAAGAATCAACGAACCTGGTTTCATTCGATTTCTTATCGAAGTAGGAACTTTTATAGTAGCCAAGTAAATGCTCATTTAATTGTGCTTTGAATGGTATAATCAGTATGTAAACTTCGCCTTTTCTAAGAGTCTCACACACGTCCATGATATAGTAATTGTGCCTGGATACGACACTTACCGAATCAACACAATTGATTGCCTTCCCACCGGGATTTGCATTCGCTAAAGTTATCTTCGTGTCATCGATCGTTAGATTTTGTGAATGCAACGTTATGTTGTCGGTGTCCTGAAGCACGTCAAGTTCTATCATTACATTGCCGACGAAGTGAAGATTATTCGGATCTTCCAGGTGGGTTACAATTTCTAGGTGATAATTACTGGGACGCACAGCAGTCGGTAGCTTATAATAGTCATAGTCAAATCCCGGTTCCAATTCAGCATCAATCACTTGATAATTTTCATTGGCGCGTGACACGGCCAAAAGCCAGGCCAAGGGTATTAAAGTCCAAAGTGTTGTAGCCATGGTGGTCATCTAATGGTATCTAATGGTATGTTTAGAAATATTTGAAATAATTACAAAGCATAAAATTGACATAACAACGACGACATGTTTGAAAGCGGAAACTTTCAAAAAAGCGAAACAAAAGCTTTTGAAATTTCATTTCAATTTTAAAAGAGAGGAGAGTTCGGTGAAAAAGATCGTTTCTTCACTCGGCGGTTCTTCATATCTTAACTCAAAGTAAGGAAAGGAGGAAAAAGAGGAAAGCGGAGGAAAATAAGAAGTCGAATTCAACTTCGAATCTACGCGTTAATTGAATCCCAGCAGGTTTCAGGATGATGGCGGATGCGGGAAAGACTGGAGGGTGTCCCTTCTTGTCTAACGGAACGGAATGTCTAAAGTCGAAGGAGTAAATTATGTAAAAACATATTCTTAAAGATTTTGAAGAGGAAAAACCACTAGAAACTACTAAACTACATAATTGTTTTGATGTTATTCTTGACGCAAGACGATGAAGTTGCTTACCTTAGCTACTTTTTAACCTTAACTTTGGCAAGTAAGCTCTTGAATTAAATTTCTAATTAATATGTAACTCACGAATTAGGGTCTTGGACATTGGAACATTTGATTCATGATTGCGTTGAATGCTTGAAGCGCAAAAATATTGTTGAACTTCTATAACAATAGCAACAATTAACAAAAACAACTAAATGCAAACACACTCTCATCGAAAAAAGCAAGAAAGTAAATTTGTTTACTTTACATACTATACGAATGGCTGGATGTGTGTTTATATGTGAAGAATTTTTTGAAGCAATGACAGTAATAACCAGAAAGAGTGTTAACTTCGGCATGGCTGAAGTTCATATACCCTAGACACGTTTACTTAAAAATTAGGCGTGGCAATGGTCCAATCTCAAATAGCCTGTGATGACAAAGAATATTCGTTCCAAATTTGATGAAAATATCTTTATTCGTTCTCCTGTAATCGAATTTTATTTAATTAGTGGGCGGGCCACGCCCATATGTGGTACTCTTTTTTTGGTCAGAGACAGTGGACTTCTGGTCAAAATTACAACCGCAAATTCGTTCTACAAGGCGTTCTACGTAGGCGTGGTAATGGTCCAATTTTGCTCATTTTCAATACCGATGAGTTTCTAATGATGGACAATATTCGTGCTAAGTTTGATGAAGATATCTCTATTCATTCTCTTGTAATCGTGATTAAGTGTAAGTGTAAGTAAGTGAATATACCCTCATTACTTCGTGTGTAGGGTATAAAAATACGATTACCATTGATCACACAGGGTGCTGCTCTCATCAAGGAGCATATATTCTCTATTCATATTTTCATGGTTGTGAGATGTGGTTATAATAAGCAACATGTTATGAGTCCCACATGGATTATTAGTTCTCTCTAAACAGACAGTTCTCTGGATTAGTTCTCTCGACGTACAGCGCTTCGTTCTCATTGGTTCTAAGCTGGCTAACAAGCAAGTTGGTACTAAACACCAGTTTATCCACTATTTGGAACTGATGAGTACAATTTCTTTACACGAAAAAGTCATCGGACAGGATTTTTACTATACGAGCACTTGAAGAGAGTGTAAAAGACTCTTTCAAGAGTTGAAGAACCTTAGAAGCGATGCATCCAAAGTTCACTGACTTCAATGCAAAGCATAGAAACTGAAAACCAGGTTTTCTTGCGTTTGCCCGGATCGGATCGGCTTTATATGGACATACAATTCGGAATGATCAGCTGTTTCTCATGCAAAGACATTAATTATTAAAGACTTAATTCACTTTTCTTTTGGTGATTAAGAGCCACAAACATTAAGCTGAAAACCCCAAACAGGAGATTTCAAGACAATTCAAATACAGACACAATTCAGATCCGTTGCTGAATACTGTCTGAAGGTTCTACTAAAAAAAACGCGTTACTTTTAAATGCTTTGCTGCGTTACACAAGATTGCAATCCATTTCATTAAAATTCTGCTCAAATAGTTTTTTATAGGTTTTTTAATTGCATTTTTCGGTTATGTTTTCTGAATTTTACTGCAAACAAGTTAATTGGAGGAAGTGTGAGAAGGAGGGAGTTAGTCATAAAAATCATAATCAAATTTTCAACAATTAAACCTCATCGAATAATTTAATGTTTCCACAATTTATAATCTAATCTAATGCATTCTTAAGTTAAATACTATTAGTTCTATAATAAAGATTCAGACTATGATTGGTTTCCATTAAATTAATGAATTTCTTGAATTAATTGAATTGTAATAATTTTTTCCTTAATTAATAATGTTATTTAAGCTCAAGGCCTTTGAGGCTCTTGCTTTATTTACCTCCTCTAATCTAGGTCGTTTATGATTTTAATCGCAAGCTAATCTGTAAATCAAATTTTTAATATCTATAGTAGATTCAAACGATCCATGAATAATATATTCAATCCTTTATGATATTTCAATATTTATCTACTTTATCTTTTAGTAAGTTTTGGCAGCAGAATGTTATTTAGTAAAATTCGACACGTTAATCTGTCTGATTCTCAGTGTTCCGCCTCGCTACATCCATAATATTATCATCTACATACAGCTATGTACATCTTCATCTATGTACATTTTCATCTACGTATATATAATGTACAACGATTACCGCGTGTGTCAATGATGGAAAATTTTAATTGGTCTTCGTTTTTGGCTTTTTTCTTTTTTCTTTTATTACTAATTATAATTAAAATTACTTAGTTCGTTTTCTATGTACTTTAATTGTAAATTTAAAAAATTCAAAAACTCTGCTATAATTTCAAACCACAATTTAACAACAACAAGTGTAGTTATATAATAATTATTTTTTTTTTAGGTTCTCTAAATAATTAGAAACGAAAATTAATTTTGATTATAATTCAATTATTAGTGACTCGTGAATATTCGCAACTAGAAATACAAATAAAGTATTGAATGGATGATATTATTGGTTGCAAAAAAACCTGCGAAAATGCATCTTCTCTTTTGTTACTCTCATAGAGATGTTTGCGGATTTGTTGTTTCTAAAACTTTTAATAGGACAGATCATATAAAAATAGGCGGATCACGCCCTTTTCAGAAGCCTTGACGCAGGTTGCTTTGTTAATTGAATTTTTTCGCCATAGTTAAGCACATCGAAATGTTGCTTTGTTGCTGTTTTCCAAGAAAAAGGTTCCTTCAGTCTTTCTATAAAAAGTAGGCGTGCCCTATACCGGTTTTTCCCCATTGGCAATACATAAGAAAGGGCGTGTGCCAAATTCATTCAGATATCTTGCAAGATACGTTTTCGCTCAGACAGAGAGACAGATGCGTTGACAGTTTTAATCGACTCATGGACGTTGTGCATTACCTCGTTGTGCATTACCAGGAAGCACAAACTTAACCTTAACTTCAACTTCGAGTGGAGGGTAAAGTGACGTCACTTCACCATATATAATAGCTACTTGAAGTTTCTAAAATGAAGGTCGAATTTTGTCACTTTTATTCGAATTCCTTATCGTTCATTATAATCTTATTTACCGTTAATTTTTCGTCGCTTTAAAACCTGTATCAAATCGATTTGTTTGTAAAATATTCTTTTGTGGAACGTTTTATTTACATGCTCGTGCATACATATGTACAAATGTATATAAAGACAAATATTGTTGTTTCTTCCACATTAAAACTGCTAAATAAATAAAACTTTATATTTGGAAAATTCAAGTATTTTCATTTCAAATATTTTATTTACTGTTCCTCGAAGAGCATTCTTTCAACGCTCTCTTTTAAACTCGACTCGAAATTCGACATGACGATTCATTGAATGTTATTCGACTCTTATTCTTTCACTGAACCTTATTTAACTCTTATTTATGCGACTTTCTATTTTTATTTATAAATACTTTCAAGTAGTCGATGGTTTGAAGTGAAAAATTAAGTGAATCAATATTATCTGTTATTATTTTTAACAATTTTTGGTTAATTAACTCGCGTGTGCACTCACTCACAATGCGTAGTAAAAATAATGAAATATGTTTTCAGTTTTAAAAGTTTTCTCCATCTTTTAAATAAGAACTGATTCTACAAAACAAGCCACTACTAAATCACCTTCCTTTGTTGATTAAAACACCAAACGAAAAGCGGAAGAATCCAAAATTGAGACTTCAATTCAAATCCATACGAATGACGCTCGTCGTCGTTTGTCACACACCACAGACTGCCGAATACCGTCTGGCAGCTCTACCGGCGAACACGTTTCTTTTCAATGCTTTATTGCCGTTAGCGGCACAAAAACAACACCGTGGACTAAGTGCAAAAAACAATTCACAGCACCGACCAGGTTTATGCCAAAAGTGTTTGTTAACACTTGCGTCGCCAGTGTTTCAAAGTAAACTGAGTAGAAAATTAACAATTCATTTACCGAGCTACATATACACAATATGGTAGGTATGCGTGCGTGCGTGCGTGCGTGTGTGTGTGTATGTGAGCCATTAAACGAGCTTCAATCTACGAGTCATCGTTCTTAATACAGCAATCGAAGCAATGTTTTTAGCCGTGTTACTAACATTCACTCACAAAGTAGAACGGAGTTTTGTGTAACGGTTCTTCTGTACGAAAATAAACGCCGCCGTCGCCACCTCCGGTTAATTAAAATTGTTAAGGTTTTCAACAAATAGAAGCTTCAACAAATAGAAGGTTCAATAAATAATCGAGGTTCTGTGTCGAATTGAAAATTAGGAGCGTATGTAGTTCATTGCTTGTCATACGATGATTTGTATTTGTAACAGCAAACGAGAGATGTTTCAAAAAATAAAATAAAAAAACAATGAAATTTCAATTGATTTTTGTCAAACGTAATGATTTATTCATCAATCGATCGTAAATCGAAACGTGCACAAAAAAAAATTCGATGATAGAATTAAAATATGCGAATATTGATGTGAATATTGATCATGTATTTGATTTGATAAAAATAGTTTGTATTTAAAAACTGTTGCAACAAAAAAGGCATCCCTTTTTTACCAACATCAGCTTAAAAAATGTTAAAAATAAAAAAATACCAAAATCCAGATAAATACAAACAATGAAACTT
Source organism: Myopa tessellatipennis (assembly GCA_943737955.2). Classification (NCBI taxonomy): domain Eukaryota; kingdom Metazoa; phylum Arthropoda; class Insecta; order Diptera; family Conopidae; genus Myopa; species Myopa tessellatipennis. Next base: position 42,905,865 of record OX031314.1, read on the forward strand.
TGTAAGAAAATGTAAAAAATTTCGAAGTTCTCCATATTAAAAAATACGAAAATACGATATACCAAATTCTTTTAAATAACCTCGTGTTTAGTTTTATTACAATTGTTTCCAAACATTTTTCGGAGATTGGAATTTTTCGCCAGAATAAGCCAGAAACTAGTTCAAAATTAATCCAACCTTTTATGTAACTTGTTTGTATTGAACGGAATTGAAATTTACGAAAAAACATTTCATGGAACTTAGAATAGACTATATCGGAGTTTATTTGCACAAAATTAGATTATTTTTAATACTATTTCTAAGAAAATCTATTTAAATTAATTGTTGCTCACATTTTAAATGGGGTTTTTTTGCAATGCTAATTTTTTTCGTCGATTTTCTAGATGTAAACAGGTTAAATTGTGTTTACGTACGAAGTTTTATTTATTGTTTTCTTCTGCCTGTAATTAAAGCTGCTTTAAAGCTGATAAATTTTTAAAAAATGTCAATAATTCGAAAAGCCTGACATTACAGAAGTAATACATTTTCCCCCACACAATATACAAATACATATACATATGTACCTATATATTTAGGTCAACAAAGGCTTGTCAATCAATAGAATTAATAATGTTTATTTATATACCAACGTTTTTTGTCTATTTACGTAGAAATACCTAATTTTTAAAGAATAGTGACACTTTTTATACAAAAACTTTCCTTGTTTGTATCATTTGTGTTTAAGCGTATTAAACGTTGGATAATTGGTGAAAAACTACATCCGTTGAAACCGTCGTGTGGTAAAAAACTCGTCTGGTGAAATAAGTCGTCTGGTGAAATAAGTTGTCTGGTGATAAAAGTCCTGTGTTGAAAAATGATTAATCTTAAAATGTTTAAACAATGTGCTTAATTTGCGATTATAAGGGTTAAGAATCGAAAGATTTAATTAATAAACTGTTGTGCTGCTGAACAGCGGGAGATTTTATTCATTTGTATCTTCCGCCGTATTTTGTGTTTGTATCTTTTTACTACGTTGTTGTTGTTGTTACTACTATTTATGGTTGTTGTTGTGTTTATCGGATTGGGTCGGAAACGATGTGTAGTCAAGAACTTACCGTTATGTGTTTGTTTTATCAACAACACTCAATTCAATTAATGTAAATTCAATTTAATGCTTCAGTCGGTATTAAGAACAGAGCAGCAGCAGCAGTAATCAATCAAGTGCATGTCGAAATATAATATATGTAAGTACATAGGTTGTGGCACAATCGGATCGATTAAAATAATACATTTGAATTGAAGTGAACGTTATTCAGTGTCATTCCTACACAGAATGAAGGCAGTGAAGGACGGTCTCTTCTCTTTTTTATCGAGGATCTTTTATCGAGGAACTTCTGTTAACCAGGAAAGTTCCTTAGGATTTGTTATGCTCTTTCGGGGTACCTACTTTTACTTTTACCAAGCCAGGTTTTAGTTTGGCCAGCCAAATTAATCGGCTTTGAGTTCCAGCAAGTTTATTTTATAGAAATAATCTATTCTATAGTTTGAAGAACTGCGAAATGGGAGAAGCTTATTAAAAAAAGTTTTCTTAATCTGTCTATGCGTATAGCAAATAAGTTATAGGCTACTTCTTGAATTTTTTTTTGAATTCTTCATAATTGACTAGTCATAAAAAATAATTAATATATAATATAATATATATATATGTATATTAGGCTGAAATATAAATGGATAAACAACATGATACATAAATGGATTTACTTTTCATTTAATATTTAGTTTTTATACTTATTTTTTTTAACTATCATAGCTATACACAATTACATATATGCAAACAAAAAAATAAATACAAAATGTTTGTTCGATTGTGGAATTTAATTGAAAGTCGGGGAATCTGAAAAGAAAACCTGGCAACCCTGGATTCGCCATACTTTTTCTAAGTAGTTGCCACTCCAAGAAGTTTCATCTTCTAATGTGGGCATAAATTGATTTCAGTGGGTATTTTTACGTGACGGTAGAACTTTGATTAAAATATTGCTTTATATAATTTTGTATATTCGTGAAATTTATAATCTACAAAAATAATGAAAAGCTTTATTCAGCTTCTTTATTAACAATACAAATGGCTTAACTTTACCGCGGAATCCAATTTTGGTGTTCTTGTTGTTTTAGTTTTTTTTATGCTGATTACTATAACAACAGTACTTTGATCTCCTATAGTTAACGAGTTATGGCCCATCGAAAACTGAAATGCTCATCATTATATCTCCTAAACTATTAAGATATATAATGCAGACCGTTGTAAAGTATTTAAAATACCTTTTATTTATGTTTTATACAATTTTGTCAAAAACCATTACTTTTGGATAAAAATAACTTTTTATAATTTTAGTACTTAAATATTTTTATGAATAAATAGAATTCTATTTATTATAAAATACTAAAGTTAATAAAATGTGTTAAAAAATGTTAGAGTATAAAATCTACTTTGTACAGTTATTAGAAAAAGTGACCCCATCAATTTATTAGAGTCGGCGTAAAGTGCGGGATAAGGAGATTATAGCGAATTGTGTGGAACAAAAATATGGCACATTTTCCATGTTCAATGCAACCGTTCAATTAAAATTGTACCGTCTTTGTTTTTGCTTTTGGCGGGTGAGCTTGCATAGAAAATTTATAAATGTCCTAAAAGCGGATAGGAGGAAAATAGAAAATGAGTAACCCAACAAAAAACTATGATCCATCGGATCAATATAAGACCCCGAAAAAAAGCGATGGGAGACCAAAGCGCACTCGAACTCCGAGTCTGAAAGCGATTGAGAATCGTGCGCTCGGTTTAAACGAGGACAATTCCCAGGATGGAACAACAACGCCAAGTAGAAGTTCGGAACCACGATACAAACTCAGGCGGTCCACGCGAAAGGTCAGTCCTGCTACAAGACGTCAGTCCACAGACTACAACAGCGCAGACAGTGTAAGGCGTGTGACCAGGACACAATCCATCGAGTATAGCAGTGAAGACAGTGTAAGGTGCGTCACCAGGAAACAATCCATCGAAATCACTGTCGAATCTGATGAGACAGAGGAGAACGCTGTTGGTGGCATGGAACTGGAGTTGCCTGTAAGTGTTAGACCGAAACCAATTGATATACAGTTGCTAGAGGATCATAATGTAGCTGGACGCAGTTTGTTTGGCTTCAATACGCCAAAAAAACGTGACAGCATGGCTTTGGCAGCAAGGAACACACCAAAAACTCCGAGAACACCTAAATTAGCAACAAAAACACCGGACACAAAACGTAAGATTGCCATGGATCCGAAGACGCCATCGCATGTGCGTCGCAATGTCAAGACACGTGAGTATCCGAAGAGCTTAATTCCCTCATTCAAGTAATTAATATTGAATTATTAAAAATCATTTTATGCTAGAAATTTCCAAGCTGGTAGAATCGAACTCTGAATCTGATTTTTCGGAGGACTTCAGTGATTTTGAGCCATCAGACAACGAAAGCTTAACATCGTCGGATGATGCTTCTTCTGTAGCGTCTGCAGCAGAGGATGACGAACCGAAAACGCCTAATAAACGCCAACGACCCATCGTTGTGCCAGTGTTACCGAAAACTCCGTCCGCAGCCAAACTACGCACATCGACACGCAAGAAGAGCTTTAAAAATGCTGATTTCATACCCGAAAGCGATGGTTACTTTCAATCACATGGCAACTCAAAAATGCGCACCTCTAATCGCACATTGGATCGTCTAAAAAATCCTCGCCTGCCGGCAGATCGACTCTTTAGTTTGCTGGCCAACATGAAGCTATCGGACGAACACGAACAGTCCATTGCCGACATGGTGGAAGAGTATAAAAGTTATTTCTCGAAGTGGTTATTCCTACTGAACGAGGGTTTCAGTGTACTTCTCTACGGATTGGGCTCCAAACGCAACCTGTTGCAGTCTTTCCATCGCGAAGTGCTTAAGGAGCAAACAGTACTCGTGGTGAATGGTTTCTTTCCCAGCCTAACCATAAAGGATATACTCGATAGCATTACGAATGATATTCTCGATATTGGAGTGAGTCCGGCCAATTCGCACGAGGCTGTGGATGTTGTTGAGCATGAGTTTGACAGGATTCCAGAAACACATCTGTTTTTGATTGTGCACAATATTGATGGCAGCGTGTTGCGCAATGGAAAGGCGCAATCGATACTGTCGCGATTGGCCAAGGTACCAAATATACATCTCTTGGCCTCAACAGATCACATTAATACACCGCTATGTAAGTTTTTCGGTATTTTGTTGTTGTTCACCACATGGTGAAATTCTGCATCTGTTTCAGTGTGGAATCAAACCAAGTTGAGTAACTTCAACTTCTCCTGGTGGGATTGCACTACAATGTTACCCTACAGCGACGAGACCGCCTTCGAAAACTCACTGCTAGTCCAGAATTCGGGTGAACTGGCTTTATCCTCGTTGCGTAGCGTCTTCTCATCGTTAACTACGAATTCGCGTGGCGTTTACATGTTAATTGTGAAATATCAATTACAAGGCAAAGACAACCCTCAATACCAAGGTTAGTCAGCATTTTCTCTATATTTTATGTACTTATTACACAAATATTTCATCCTTGATTATTTGTGTTTGTTTAATTAATGTTTCCGATTTTTCCAGGCATGTTATTTAAAGATCTTTACTGGAGCTGTCGCGAATCGTTTTTGGTCAGTTCAGATTTAGCACTGCGCGCACAATTGACCGAATTTCTGGATCACAAACTTGTGAAGTCAAAACGTAGTATTGATGGCTCGGAATTGTTGACAATACCAATTGCATCGAGTTTATTGCAACAGTTTCTGGAGGAGCAAGAGCAACAAGCAGAAAAGAAATAAAAAGAAAACAATTATTCCTCATTGTTTCAGCTCGAAGAATTATTTAGCAAGACGTACGGAATGCATATAAAATGCTCTCATTAGCTAAACACAGTCGAATCGGTCTGTAATCATTATCTGTAATTTCCACTAATATCCTACATCAATTTGTTTTTAAGATTACTTAATAGTTAATAATATACGTTATAATTATAATAATATAATTTATTTGGATATTCAAACTTTTGCTGTCTAATTTGTTATTTCAAGAGCAAGCAAACAGAAAGAAGAGTAGCCAAGTACTTTATTTGCCATTCAAAAAGATGCCATTCATTCTTCATATTTATTTCTTTCTGTCCCTCTCTTTCCCTCTATCAATCTTCTGTCCAGCCATCTTCCTCCCTCTCTGTCTCTTTAGCACACTCTTTCTCTTTCTCTCTAATCATCTGTTTAAGAATTAAGATATCGTTTGGTCTAATAGAACAATTTGTTGTTTTTTATTATCAATCTATTTATTAATTATATTAAATTTTACTTTATATATTTTGTTTCTATGTAATCATAATAATTACAATTAAATTTTATACCTAATTGGCATGATGAATAATGTTAATAATAAAAGTCAAAATTAAATCATTATTTTGCTTGGTTTGTTTTTGTAACATAATAATATTTGTTTTTCTTGCCAATTAACTTAATTTCAATAAATTTTCGGCTGGTGTCAAAACATAGCAAATAATAATGATTCTTAATTATTAAAAACATCGATCATCGTACTACTTAAAAAAAGGACATATTTTTACAGTTTTCTAAAGATTATTTTTGTTAATTAATAATTAAATTAAATGAAATTATGTAAATATTATATATAATATAGTTTAACAAAAAATTAATTTAAATGGTGGTCTGTTCGGGCGTTAAAGTAAAACTATATATTAATTAGAAGAAAAAAGAAAGGTCAAAAATACAATTTAAGGAATTATTATAAAAATGCTGTAGTTGTTGTAATTTAAGTTTATGCAAATGAGTTGGTTTGTATGGTAAATATTGTATATACATATGTATGTATGTGTATATATATTATAAAACATATTTAGATGGGTATCAATGTTAAATGTATTATTGTAATCATTATCTAATAGTTTTAATGTGTGCAAAAATTTATTCATGAACATTAAACACTTTAATTTTTAACCTTCTGTGTATTAAAGACAAAAATTGGATAGAGAAACGCAACATAATTACTAACAAAATTATAGTCAATAATTTTAATTAAATGTTTCTAAATGAATTTCTTATCTTGCCAAAAGCTTGCACACTCATCGAGGGCAGAAATGTTTCCCTAAACTTCTGCAGCGCAGTTTTTTTTTAAACTATACACATCGACGGTGTGGAAAGTTCTGCAGTTTTGTAATTATTCAGGTCAACATTTTCGAGAACAGAACGGGAATTTTTTGTTGAATAGAACGGGAAAGTGCAGAACTTGCTAGAGTATAGAAAACTACATTCTTTATTTGACTTTTTTTTAGCCATAAATGAATATTGTTATTTCTCCTTTCAGTGTTGAATAATACCAGATTTCCCCTCCATTTCTTTATAACGCACTGAAGCGCTGATATCTTCTAAAGCAGATAAGATTTGGCCTCCTTTTTCGGCACAGCAGAGGAGAAAAGTACCTACAAATCAGTATATGGTTCATTAAAATTGAATAAACGGAACACATGCTAGAGAGATTGCTTAAACCTTTTACTACTTTGTCTTTGAATGATGTATGCGACGTGTAACATACATAACACCCCACAAGAATTTACATTTACAAGACGATGTACAAAAGCAAGAGGAAACCATAAACAATAAAGAGAAAGGAATTAAAGAAAATCAGTTGAATTTATACTTCACAGTTTTATAAAAACAAATTTTATATTTAATTTTCGCTTACTTTTGTTGTTGCTATACATTGATTGTGGTGGTGGTGGGTTTAGCAGGGTGGAGGGGGTGAGGAGGGGGCGTTGGTGAAATACAATAATTTAAAAATTAAAAAGTAGATAAAAAATATTCATCTTCTATTATTAAATATTATTATTAATTGTATAATTTTCATTGTTTTATTTTCTCATAATCTGGTTTTGTTGTTGTTGTAATTCTTCATCTTCTTCTTATTGTTGTTGGTGACACTTCTAGCTTACGTAGTTAATAATAATAATAGCAATAATTTAAAAATCTAAATTTACTTTTAGAGAAATACATACATATACATAATATTAAATCTTTGTGTTTCTTTTATATGCAGACGAGGATTTTTGTTTGTTCTTTCCTGTTCTTGCTGCATTTGATTTACATAATTGTTTTGCTTATTCATTTCAGTTGTCTTGTTTAAGTTAAAAAGTTTTTAATTTTAGTTGAGACAGAATAAAAAAAAATATAAAAAAGAAGGGGTGGAAAATACTTTTCACCTACACTTTAATTGTTTTTACAAAAGACTTTAATTTCTGTTACTGTTTAAAAGAGGGAGAGAGAGAGAAAAAAATGGTTTCATTTCCAGACGTGTTTCGGATTGAAAACAATTGACAGAAAAAATTTAAACAATGTTCAATGACAACAAAAATTCAACAAACAACAACATTGAAGAGCTTAAAAGAAGCGCGTAACAATAACAATTTAAAGAAATTACAAACAGAAGTGAAAGAAAGGCAATAAAAAAAAAATTAATGTTTGGTGTTTATTGTGGATGCGCTCTAAAAGCGAATTTTGGTGCCCTCAGCAACAAATAAAGTGTTCCAACAGTTTCCGAAGATTTTCATAAGCCGTTGAAGAGTTGCTGATGCTGAAAAGTAAAGCTGTGGAAAATACGAAGAAAAGTTGCTACAAATGATGCTGTGGTAAGAAGTAATGATGTTTGCTGTTGTTGTTGTTGTTACTACTACTGCTTTTGCCGATTCTTCATCTTCTGATGCTGCTGTTGTTATAGTTGTAATTTTGTCGCTGACATTGTTATCGTCTGCTGCTGTTGCTGCTGCAGTTGTTGTTTCCGTTGCTGTTGCTGCTGCCTCTACTTTTTTTACTGCATTTGTTGTATTCAAATTTGCTATCAACTTTTCTGTGATTTTTTCTGCTATTGTTACTGTTGATTTTGTTGTCTGTTCGCTGCTGCTGCTTTTCTTGTTGTTGTTAAATTCACAATTACTTTTGTTTTGTTCAATTTTTACAAATTTTATTGAAAATGATTGCAATTGAAGTTGATATTGAAGTAGAATTTTTGCCGATTTTATTGACAATATGCTTTTGTTGTTGTTGTTGGTGTTGTTGTTGTTGTAATAAAAGTACAAGTAGTAGTAGTGGTATGAATAGTAGTTGTAGTAGTAATAGCTGTTGATGTTGTTGTTGTGATTGTTGTTATAATTAAAATTAAATATAATGTTGTTGTGGTTGTTGTTGCAACTGCTGCTAACGCCATCTAGCTTTCAGCTCATTTTCACGCGTTTCCTTGGTGGTCCAATTGGTGGGATTTGTTGTGTTGCAAGTGCCCGAAATGCCTCCGCAATTAAATGTGAATGTGTGGTGATCATATTCTGCCAACCGGTTGTTTCCATAACATCAGTGGCATGACTACAAAGAAGAAGAAGAAGAAGAAAATGTAAGAAGAATGAAATAACGTTGAAGGGAAAAATTTAAAAACAATATTTCAATTCAATCGTCATCGAGCGACAGTGCCAAGAGAAAGCCCATCGTTTCAATTTTGAATTAAACTTCATTCATAATTTAGAATTTGCGAAAACTTACGTATTTATGAAATCTATCGTTTGTGCTTTCAATTGATCCGCGCTGTGAAGATCGGCCAATATGAGGGTTTCAGCCGCGGTTTCCACCAGGAGGTTAACGCACAGCGCTTCCTCGCACATCACTTTCAGTTTTTCCAGCGCATACTAAATAGAAGATTAATGAAAGAATTAATTTAAATACAATTAAATATGTAATTCAAAAAGAAGCCACACTTTGTGAGGAATTGAATGCAAACCTTATCAGCAGCTGCTAAGAGATCATCGGCCATTTTATCCAAATTCGGGGCTTTTCCGGTGTAAATAAAGCGCAGCATTTCCTTTAGAACCTCATGATCGACATCAGTTATGGCCACACGATTTAGCTTCCGTTCTTCCATTTCATGCTCGAACATAGCGGCGAACACATCGCTGCGTGCTGCATACAACAACCCGAATCGGAACAGAAGCAGAACCCAATTGAAAGCAAGCAGAAGAATAAAGTTAAATTATAACGTCGATATATGTATGTATTATTATTTTTTTACCTGCTAAGATTGCTTTATGCGCTTGAAATTCACGCCCACCGACTGCTAGCGTGACATCGCTGAATTTCTCATTATCGAAAAGGTTGCCCAAGTCCTCTGATAACTTGCATTCGGGAACTTTAAATTGAACAATATTACTTTGACCAGAGATATTGACACTGTCAGCTACAACGCTAACTTCGCAAAATATGGTTAACTTGTCTTCGGGCAATAAACCGTTGGCTTCGTCCAATAAGAAATCCCGCCGGATGAACTTTTTGAATCCCCAGTCCTTTCCTTGTACAAATCGGTAAGCTCTGGAATTGGAAATGAAGGAAGATTTGAAGTCTCCGTATATGTTTGTAAGTAAGCGTTTATAATAAGCCTGTATATATTCTTATAAGCCTGTATATAGTTTTGTGTGTATATTCCTCGTATATTCTTATAAGCCTGCACATTATTTTGTTAAAACTTATAATAAAGCACATTACGGCATATTTTTATAATTTACATAAGCTTTATATTACATTATATCTTATACAAGCTATAAGTCTGTTATAAATTGATTGATTACCTCTGTGATTCCATTGCTTTGGTTTCCTCCCGTTTAGCATTTAATATAGAGAATTTAAACTTGGCCCTAACTTCTGATTTGTTACAAGAAACTAATAGTAAATATAATGATAAGTAATCCTTGCTTTCTTCATCCAGACCTTTTGGATTCACGCGTAAACACCTGAAATATATTCAAGAAATTAAATAACAGCATTAAACTAATTAATCTCCTATTTCCGTACCATTTTAATTTATCATTAGCACCAGCAGAGAATGTGGACGACTTTAAGACTTCGCCCATTTCTTCGCGACAAAAGCTAAAATTATTTATGGTCCACATGTAGCTGAATTTCACCACTTTCACCTGTGCAATAGAAAAAGAAGAAGAAAATGCTTTAGATGATTTCGACTCAACTTTAGGCTTCCAGATTCAGGGAAGAAATTCAAAACAAATCCGTTTTTCATTTTGGGCGAGTTTTAATTGTTTATCGGATTTCGGTGTAAAGCTGGGTGTCGCCTTTTATGCTGTTCTTTTTTGTTTTTGGTTCCAATGGATTTCATGGTATTCTGTGGTGCTTTATACGCTATGGTACGACGTTGTTTTTGCAAAGGAAATTGAAATTTGAGCCGAGGTTTCAATAAATAAAACAAATCCGGGAAGATTGAAATTTAATCCAGGCTTTGCGCATACATTCATATGGTGCATAGCTCTCGGGATTATTATTGTGGGAACATGATGCACATACGAGTATTGTACAACAACATTAGCTTATTGCCAACTTCATTACCTGTGTATAACACCAATTCTCGGCAACCGGCGTGTTCACTTCCGGCAAAGGCGGGGATGGTACTCGACTGACCGCCATCGTACTACTGGATGCGTGCAGGTTTGACGAAACTCTACCAATTTGGCTCGCCTGACATTCGTTCACCGGCAACCTGAAGGCAAATGAGAATGTTCAAAGGTTATTAAATTAAATGCGATGTTCAGGTTAAATTATGTTCAACGAATGTTAAATAAATACTATTTATATAAGTTGTTTTAATAAACCTAACTTATAACTACTCTTCAAAAGGCACATCAAAAAGAAGGCGAGAGGATCAGAGTTAATAATGCCATAATAATGACCCTACGAGTGTGGGGTACATGAGCTTGGACACTCTTTTTAATTATTTATTTGATTCATTATCTTATTTTATTTATTATTTCGTTTTGTTTGTTTATTGATATTTCGCAAGTTCTGTTTTTAATTCCACTGAAAGAAGGAATAGAATTCGAATGGATTCACTCACCCCATGTATAAAATATCCATAATATTTCGGTCGAATTCAACTTTTATTACATTTAAGCTTGAATTCGTCGACATCAACTTGAGTCAACGCAACAACACAATGCAACAACACAATGCAACAAAAAAGCGAAACGAAACAACGAAAAACAAAAACAAATGCGACGTGTAAAGTGTCAATAAAATTCAACTGAATTAAAAGAAGAATTTCAATAAGTTTATTCAATATACGAGTAAATTCACAAAACGATGGCAAAAATAATATTAAAGAAAACGAAACAGAAACCAAAAATTTGGAGTTTTTGCTAAAAATTAAAATAAACAGTTTTTTAAGTACGACTCAGACTAAAACAACAACAATAACAACAAGTACAGTAATAATAACAACAACAACACCGACAACGTATTGTTTATTTAAATGTCTATTATTTAATCGACCTAAGATTTGATTTAAGTTCTTTTTGAGTTATTTTGAAGTCGAAACAATCGAGGACCGAATATTGAATTTTTAATGATTGCGAGCGAGTACGTGAATGGTTTTGATTCGACTTAAAACGTAGTCTAGAGAAAGAATACTCCTGAATTTTACTAAATTATTACAAATAAACATTTAATTTTAAACGCAACACAACGCTGGGGTTGCGGGGATCGGAAGAATCTCATCTCACGAGGTTCCTGAAACAACTGATGCAGCTGTTGAAATGTTGAGAAAGCATCTCTGTAAGGATTAAGGAACTCCATGGGAAACAAAAGAATGACAAATATACACAAAAAGGGAGAAGCAGAGAGAGATACAGAGAGAAAGAGAGTGACACCGAAACAGAGAGACAGAGAATGATTGATAGATGCTGCAAGGTAGTTGGAGGAATAGGAAAAGATAGGGATTATGATAGCCAAAATGATAATGATAGCGAGAGAGAAAGAAATAGTTACAGGAAACAGAGCGCCTATAAAACAAAAGAGAGTGAAACAAATGAACTCACTTGATACAATTCCTTAGGGTGAAAAGATCTTCGGTCTGAAAGATAAGAATCTAAACAGAGAAAGAAAGAAAAACAGAGGGAGAGAGTGCGAAACGTATTCATGGAATGCAAGATCAAGAAAACACTGTAGATCCTAGAAAAAGCAAACAAAGAAATGCAGTTTCCACGGCGAGGCAGCTTGGGTGACAATACAACAACAAATAATACAAGTCCTTTGCTACAAAATTGTAGCTCTGTTGAGATCTCGTCCTTGTATGTACTGTACATAAGTGCGTATAGTGTGTGCGTGTTAAATTTTCTTGTTAGGTGTTAGGAAACTAGCATAAAAGGAATTTCAAGGTGGATATACTATATACAGCATGTCCAACATCAGCGAACTATCATAATAGACACACATCGCAAGATGGAAACATTTCGGAGATTCATGAACCTTGAATATCCGGACCTCTGTCAACAGGGTACATCTGTTAACCGGAATGAAGGTTGATTTTATTCCTCCATTATCCGGAAAGAACATGTATGTATAGTATGTTTATTTTATATAAACTCCAAGTTTATCGCATCCAAATATATTTTCACTATATCATTTGTAAAATCAACTCTAAAAACAACTCCTAAAATGTATTTCAAGTCGAAAAAACATCTTGCTAAAAAATCGATGCGTGAGGGCAACGAGCGATGCTTTTCAGCTGTCGCTGTTGTTGTTTTTTGGTGGACTAAATGACAATGGAGACGTCTGCTTCATATGTTGCATGCAACCATGAATAAATCCATTCGAACAATAAACTAAAAATACAATAAATGAAAACAGGACAAAATGAATGAAAAACCGTGGAAACTGAAGAAACAACTTCACGGTGTCAATGTTGTCAAATCAAAGAAGGAATCACAGACACAACAGAGAGGAGAGGAGGGTAGGGGAAAATTTCGATTTGAAGTCCTTTAAAAAGCTGAACGAATTGCGTTGGATTTGTGACTGTGACTGTCGAAAAGACAGCTGATTTGATCACAAGGGGGGAAAAACAACAATTTAATGCCTCAAGGTGCAAAAGGGAAACAAAATAAAGCAGCAAAACAAGAAACACAAGAACAAATAAAAATAAAGTTGAATAATGAAATAAATAAATTAAAGCGGGAGCTGTGAAGATTTAAGTTGGAGATTAAAAATAAGTACTATATACTTGATTATGTGGACAGATTTCCATAGGAAAAAAAATTATGGTATTATATTTCCAAAAAAAAGGAACGATGACAGATGTTTATGCGAAGAAATACGAGTATCTATAAACAAGTGTTCCTCGAATAGCACGGTACTCGGATTGCACGAAGTCGGCGGATTTCTAATCAAAATAAACACGATCGTGCAGTATATCGTCGTCTCTCAGGGTAAACCGATTGCCTGAAGGTGTTTATTTATCTATAACGTAATAGATAGTTCCTTTATCTATGTCATAAATTGAGAGCCTCAAATAACACGGTTTCGAATGACATCCATAACCGTACTATCCGAAGGACGTCCGTGTATAAGTACGAATAAACACTGCCACAAACATTTCCGGACCACTGAAACCCCTTCTGTCTATGAACCACATTAAATGCGTCTATTCGAGTAAAATCGCCTACTCCACTGTGTGAGAAACATCCCCAGACCACTATGGAGCCACCCCCGTCTTCCCCCTCGTGCCACACTGTTGGTATTACACACTCGGGTAGCACCTCATCAAATCCAGAGTTGCTTAAGAGAAATTCAAATGAATAGCAACCGTGGTCCGGATCTGTTGCCGTGCAGTGTATTCATACCTCTTTATATGTATAAATTGTATACAGATATTTACAAGGTTAATCATCGTTAACCTTGAAAATGGGACTCAAAGTAAATTCAGATGAAAACTTTAAATACACTTTAAAATTTCGAAACATGTACAATAGACACAAAAACAAACAAAAGCTGTTTGAGGAATTCGTTTACTAAGCTAATAAAACTGTGTATTAAAATTGAATAACTTTAGAAAAATGAAATCTTTGAAGAGATGTCGATAAAGAGACTAAGAGAGGAAGAGAAAACAAAAGAAGAAAAGGGAAAAGACACGGAAAAAGGGGAAAATCTGTTTTGTTGGTGGAATACAGCTGAACGAGTACAACAGAATGTCACGAGTACAACAGAGAGTGTGTCGTGTTGCCAACTAAAGACGTCAAATTTACCAGTTCCTCAATTAACTGCTAATGCTTGTTGTAATTCTCTCTTTTTTATCATGTTTGTTTAGTATACCTTAACACTGTAAGAAATACAAGTTTTATTGTAAAACCTTTGAAAACCTAACGAGTTGACATCTCTGGTGTGGTGTATGTATGTATGTATGACAGCTGCAATGGAGAAACCAACCACAGACCACACGATTTACTACAATAATAACGAAAACATTCACTTCCGCGTGTTCAAAGTGAAATTTGATCAGATACTACGAACAGTTGCGATCATAACGACAACAATGCAGCAACAACAACAACAACAACAACAACAACAACAATAATAATAATAACAAAAACAAAAGCAGTACAAATTCAATTCAACAAGAAAACTCAATTTTTTTTCATCATTTTCTTTCATAAACCGATTCGATGCATAATCAAATGAGAAGATTAGCTTGAAGGCTGGGATGAATGGCTGGAAGGGAGGCAGAGTGAGGGGGGGGGGGGGGGAGGGCGGCTGGTACAGGATTACATAACATTTTGTAGATATCTAAGCTTATTAAGCTTTAGTTTATTTAAAATAGACTGCGGTTTTCGTTATAATTGTTGTTCTTATCGTTGGTGTTGTGGTTGTGATTGCATAAGTGGTGAAAAAGTGGTCATAGTATTAGTAGTAGTAAAACTGGTAGGAGTAGTAGTGGTAGAAATAGTAGTAGTAGTGGTAGAAGGAGCAGTAGTCGTAGTAGTAGCAGTAGTATTGGTAATGATAGTTGACTCTACTTAGGAATCCAATTAATATAATTAGAGTCATTTTTCTACCACAGAAATACACCACATCAGCTGATGAAGGTGAATAATGCAATATATTAAAATATAATATTAATATTTAAATCCACGACCATCAATAAATAATTACAAAAGTATTTCATTTAATTAAGTAAAGAAAGAAAGTTAATTTCCGATTAATTAACTAATTAATAGTGTAATTATTGAGACTTGACAACAGTTGTTACCGTAACAAACAAAACTTAATTTTTATATGAAATTCATATTAAAGACTACTAAACTTTCGTAAAAATGAATGAAATGAAATCGTTTTCATCAAGATTAATTGAAATAATTGGTGAAAAGCGAAAGAAATTTTCACCAACACTCATAAACTAGTGGAAAAGTTTATCTCCTCGTTACGATGGCTGTTTTCTTTTACCCTACGTTAAGCGTTACAAACATATTGGAAATAATAATAAAAGCAACAACAACAACAACAATAGAAACAACATTTCATTTAATGCAACAGAAAATGAAACTCACAAACGAAAGTTAATTCAATTCAATTTAAATAATTTCAACTTACATGCTCTCTAAAGAAACTACAACAATGAAAAACAACATCAAAAACAAAAAGTGAGATCGACGCAAAGCGGGCAGACGAATGAATCTTCATTCATTCACTTCCGCAAAAGAATTTCTACACCCACCCACTGAACGAAAAACGACACGAGCAGCGCATAAAACACGCACACATCCATGGAGACACACACACCCACAGAAGGCGTGTGTGAGAGAGAGAGAGAGACGGTTAGAAAATCATTAAAAGAGTGCCCAATGTTAGTTGCTGCTGCTGTTTACAGTCTGGTGATGTGCATCAGAGCCATCATCATCAATGCAACAATAAATCAGCATAAAACGCTGCCGTTTTCTTCTTCTGCCGCTTCTTCTTGTTCCGCTTCTTCTTTATTGTTTCGTTTTGAGAGAGAGCATAATTTTTAATCATTAATATTTTAATTTTATACGACGATGCAGACAGAGCAACTCAACACCCACGACTCGTGACTGTTGAGGAACATGATGACGATGACAGAGATGAAGATGATCATGATTATGATGGTGATGGTAATGATGGTGATGATAATGATGATTATGATAGTGCTGATGATGGCAACGATAATGAGGATGATGATGACAATAACATTGCTGATGGCTGCTGTCAACGAGGAAGAAGATCAAGCAGCCGATCAGACAAGCGAAAATATGAGAGAAAAGTAGCCGCAGTCGCAGTCGCAGCCGCAGCCGCAGTCAAGCATAAAATGCATTCGCGTGGTTCGTAAAAAAGTGAGTGAAATTTTCACAGTTTCACGATCAAATATTTAAATGAATGAATGTAGGTGGGGGCTAAGCGGGTGAGGAAGGGTGAGCTAGAGGGGCGGGGGGGGGGATGCGAGAAACCCGTGTGAGTGATACATAAATGAAAAGAGTGAAATTTGTAAAAGCGACACTTTTTCAGATTGTATTTTCTTTAATTTGTGATTTATTTTAAGAGTAATTTTCACAAAAACAACGATGATGTGTTTTGTATAAAATCAAAGCAACATCATGTACCATACACAATATAAAAAATGAAAACAAACATAATATTTTTAAACGATTGAAGGTGACAAGAAAATCAACAAAAAAAACAATAAAAAATTAAAGGAAGGAAATTTTATTTAAACACATATTTTAAAACAACAATAACAACAGCAACAATGCTAGAGAAACAACACTCATTAACATATAAAATACCTGATAAGCGAGAAGTTAAAAGAAAAGAAATCAAATGAAAACTATAACAACAACCAATTGTTGTTTATTGTTGTTGTTTTCTTTTTTATATAGAAATTGCGGAGAAATGGGAAAACTAGGAAAAACTTTCGCGCGTTTTAATCGCTCACTTTCTGTGGCCGTCCGTCCGGTTCGTCGGCCCGTCGGTCGTCACTCTCGCTCACTTGCTGTTGCTTTCTCACTTGAACTAAGCTGGAGCTTGAGGAGAAGCTCTTTTCAAAAACATCAACAACAAAACACACTAAAAACAACAACAACAACTCAACCAACACAACCAACTCTGTGTGTGTGTGTGTGTGTTTGTGGACCGTGTGTCATTTCGAAATTAAACAACACAACAACAAACACAACTGTTACTGTTATACCACGTTCTCTTTTCTCTCATGTTTCTTTGTTGTTGTTTAATTTCGAAATGAAGTGAAAACTATTATACAACATCAAACGTCAAAATTGCATTGTATTATATTGAAAACGAAAACCCCCCCAAAAAATACAAAAACAAAAATCCAAAAAACAAAAAATACAACTAAACGAAATCACTTTGATTTGTGGTTACATATTAATTGATCGCTCGATAAGGAAGGAGAAGTTAAAAAACATAAAAATAATGCAACAAACGAAGCAACAGTAAAAAAAACCACATGGATTAATAGACGGATTTCTATTACGAGTATACAATATATAATAGTAATAAATATAATATAATAAATTACTAATAGATACAATAATATTTATATAAACTATATAATAAATTAGAAATATTTTCATAATTAAAAAATGTGATGCACACATTTTGTGTTCCTAATAAAAGAGAGTCTGAATTTGGGAAAACAATGTTCGGTTCTCCCGTCCCTTCCGCCCCACACACCTCCCTCAACCCGCTATTTTCGAATAGTGACGACTGGCCTATTTAAATAATTTATAACAATGAATATTTTTTGGTTCCGGTTCAAAGTTTTACGGTTTGGGTTTTCAGTTGCTGCTAAATGCATCTTTTATTTAATATACGACACAGTTTTAGATAAACTGAATTTATAATTTTATTGTTGTTGTTTCGTTGTTGTTGTTGTTGTTTCGTTGTTTTTGTTATTGCTATAGTTATAATATAATAATGTAAGCAACCTAAATATGAAAGCGTCTCTAGAAATGTGCGGGCGCTGAAGAGAGCGAAGAAAAGAGTAGGAGGACAGGGAGAGGGAAAGAAAGAAAGATGAAAACATACAGAGGAAGGAGAGAGAGAAACAAAAATAAAAGCAAAGAGAGAGGAAAGACAGAGAGAGAAGCAGATGCAAGTACCTCACTAGAAACATATGCTTGATTTTTTTACTCAACACTATAAATTGAGGTATAAAACCATCAACAAAGACAACAAAGACGAAAAAAACAACAAGAAG
The DNA here is from genome assembly GCA_943737955.2 of Myopa tessellatipennis. NCBI lineage: Eukaryota > Metazoa > Arthropoda > Insecta > Diptera > Conopidae > Myopa > Myopa tessellatipennis. Next base: position 42,923,999 of record OX031314.1, read on the forward strand.
ACGAAGAAGAAAAAGAAGAAGAGAAAAGGTCAGCTTTTGTAACCAAGTGTGACCAAATTTTGACAAGCTTACAATTAGCACAACAGCGGGCGATCTTTTTTTCATTTCATTCCATTTCATTTAAATTTTCTTTTTCTTATTATTATTTAGTTGTTGTCTTTCGTGGATTTTTTGCTTTCATTTTCGTTAATTTTCGTAATTTAAAAATTTAGGGCATGTTTTACAACATTGCGTTGACAATAGCGATGAGCATAGTGAAGGGGGAAGGGAGAAGGAAGAGGAGAGGAGACGAGGTAACGAAACTAAAAAAAGCAGGGCTCTTCTTCTGGTTTCTTCTTCATTAATAGTAAGGTCATTTATGTAACATACGCATGTAGTTAATGAAGGTTAACTCAGTAAGTAGTCTTTGGTGCAATGAAGTCTCTCGTTCTCTCAATCTCTCTCTCTCTCTTTCTTTCTCTCTCTCTGTCTTTCTCTCATCTGAAGAATAACAGGAGTTCATCCAAGAAATTAACTGTTCAATAAGAAATAGAAAACACTTTCAAGTATGCAGTGAAAACGATTAATAAACTTATTGTTAACGAGAGGCAAAAAGACAGAGGGAGAGAGAGAGAAAAGGGAGGGACAGAGAGAGACATCGATGCAAAATACACACTTTTCCCAGCATCTCACACTCTTTCACACTCACCACACTTACTAAACTCACCTCACTCTACCTAACCCACGAAACTAACAAACAATTTCAGAGTTCAATGCAAATGCAGGCGATCGGCTGATCATCGAGCAACAATGAATGAATGCGATCAACACTTGGCGAGAGAAGAGGGAAGGCGAGGGGTGGGCGGTGCGCGCGTTAGTTACCATGTTTTGTATAAAATTTTCTTTTTTTTCTGTAACATTTCGCTTGATGTTGGAATTCTGTGTTTTCCTTTGGAAAGTTCATCATCATCCGACGAAAAAGTGATATAAAATTGGAAAGTTGTACGAGACGAGGCGAAGAGGCATTCAATTGAAATTCATGTTTGTTAAAGACGGAGATCGCTTTGATTTTTAGAGGGGGAGGGGGGGAAGGGAGAGGAGATGGGGTTTGTGAAACCTAAAACCTCGGAAGTATTACTTTGGTTTTAAATAATTTGAAGCTTGTTTTTGTACTTGAAAAGCATGCTTTTAAAAAAGGTAACCATGACAACCACGAATGTTAACCACCAACCAACAAAGCTCAGATAATCGTACACAGCAAATATATATAACAAAAAACATGATTTCCGCTCTTCACTAGCATACTATATTATAAACGAAAGCAAAGTAAAAAAAAGAAATTAAAAAGGTATACAATAAAAAAATCATTTCACAAAAAACTAACTGCACCAAAAAACGAAAAGAAAGTGAAAGGAATAACATAAAAAAAAATATATCGTGCATGTATATCGATATACAAAATCACCGACGCAATCCATATCAATGAAATAGGAGAAAATCGAGAAAAGGGGCGGGTGGGAAGTAAAAGAGGGGCAAAGAAAACAACAGAGAATGGAAAACTTATTAAAAACGGCGAAGAATCGTTTTTTTCCCTAATTCCACTTTAGTAATATACATATTTACGATTAATCTATAATCTATCTAATCTTTCTCCGTCTCTCTCTCTCTCTCTGCCTCTGTCTATCGCACTTCCCCTACCTACCCTAACTCCTTTTCTATAATTTTCCGTTACTTCATCATGACACCATGAGTTCATCAAGTGTTATAATACAATCCATCTTCGGTTTCGTGCTCTTCTTTTTGTAGCCCTTTTACAAGGCAGCCGGGGGTGGTGGGTTGGATTGACGGGTGGAAGAGGAAGAACTCTTTCAATAAATAATCATTGAGCATAAATATTAGATTTGTAACTCAAAATAATTATAAATAATTTACGAAATTCTAACCATCAAAAACATAATAAAGGCAAAGCAATTGTTTGTATAACCTAAAAATAAAATGCATATATGTCATAAACACACACATTTTTATTACTCTTCCCTAAAAAATAAAAAAGGGGGAAGCCAACAAAACAACAAAACCACAAAATAAGGGCCACTCGAAGACTACCATAAATATAATTAAAATATGTTGTTGCTGTTGGTAGTTCAGTAAGGACAACAACAACAACTATAGCAACAAAAGCATGAATACGATGAATTTATAGCTTGTAACCTACTAAAAATGTGACCTATTCAAAGTATGATTGTATTAAAATAAAAATAAACTAAAGCTAAATAAATTTCTTAGGTGGGCAGGGAGGGGAGGTGGAGAGGTAGGGGGATTTTCTTGTGTGCTGCCCACCGACGGCGGCACCCGCGTTATTAAACAGTCTGTTGCTGTCAAATATGACAACAACAATAACAGCAACAGTAATAATAGTAAAAAAATACTAAGGGAACTAACATAAACAACAACAACGATGCGCTGTAACCTCAAAACACACTCAAAATAATTACAACAACAAACACCACCAACACAAAAAAACAAAACGGGGGAAAAGTAACCCAGAAAAGTGGAAAGGAGCTTCAGAAAGAAAAAATATGAAACATACTCGATATACATATACACGATTATATCACTCAGACCACATGACTGTGGTCTCATTACAATTACAATAAAAATGGAGTTTTTTATGGAATTGAAAATTACCGAAAAAAAGAAACAATTTAGATTGGCCAATATTTGGGTCAACTTATAGTACGAGTATGAAAAGAGCAACAACTTCAGATCCTTCACTAAGAGGGAAACAACTACAACAACAAAGCAAGACCCAGACTACAACGAGAACAATCATAAATGTTGCATGTTTTTGACATAAGTTGAATTCACTTAAAAAAAGGCTCACAGAAAATGTAACTTCACTTAAATGATCACTTAATAACGGGTCGATGGTCCACTTTAAAAAATGAGTGTCCACACTTAATAACAGTCCCATGCTACCCGCATTAATACAATATGTTATCCTTTCTTGTAATCGTTCCGTTCTTTTCGAAAACGAGAATGAAGATCCAGTTACAGTGAATGGGCCACGATACTGGTGAAAATGGTGAAATGATTAGCGATTATTTATGGATGAAACTGAATGGAATCGACATAAATAATGTATATTTACAACAAGACGGAGCTACGTCACAGGCAACGCGTGAAATAATCACACTATGGGTTGATCCATTTCAAGGAATGCTGATGTGACCCCACTGTGACCACACTGGACTTTTTTGGACAGCAAACCAACAACAATTAATGACCTAAAAAAACATTAGAACTGAAACTGATGAATTAGCCGAGCAAACGTGCCAAAATGTCATCGAAAACTTTGATTTTGTGTTTTTACTCTCTGTTGTCTTCTCTGTAAACTTTAGAAGGTTGTCTTATTTGAACGATTGACTTCTTATTCTGGTTTTTTTATAAAAATCAGATCAACTTTAGCAATGGATCACTTTTTTCCTGAAGTCGTGAAAGGGTTAAAGATCCTTCGTGCCTTTAAAATAAATGAAATGTGTAAATTCCAATTCATTTAAACTAAAAAAAAAATAGCTGAATGCTTTTTTTCTAAGTGTATAAATGTATTTGCTGTTGGTTGGTGTTGTTGTCGTTGTTTTTATTCATTTATTCTTCGAAAATTATAATTTTTAAATAACTCGGCCATGTGCTAAAAGCTTCGCATTGTTTAAAAAAAAACAAAAACAACAACACGCCGACACCGCCCAGTGCCACACGGTGCTACAGTCATACCACGTTTCACACATCGCACATAAAATGCAAACACAAACACAGATAAAAGAAACACAGATAAAAGAAACAAATAAATGATAAATTGAATGAATTCAGAGATGTGATAATAGAAATAATATTAATTTTAATTTCATTTCAGTTAATATTTTAATTAATCTTCGCATTTAAATCAATCCGCATGATTACAATATTTTCGCTGCGGTACAGTACCTTTCCGGTATTTAAATGCGGTTGCATACGAGATAACGCATCGCTATCATACCGCAAAAAGATTTACTTCCTTTTTGAAGCCTTATCGGTGGATTTTTTCGAAAAAAAGGTTAAAAAGGGTAACTTATTTACCATAAAGAGAGTATCTACATAAGCGTATGTACACATTTCAAGATATTAATATTAATGTTATATGTTACTATATATTAAAGCAATTTTATTGTCGTGTATTGAAATCGTTAATTAATAAAGGAAGAAAATAAATAAAATAAAATAAGGTAGAATAAAACTAAAAATACTCGTAGTAAAAGATCCTTTCCTCGATAGAAGGAATAAAATAGAAAGGAAAAGAGAAGACGGGAAGAAGCAGTCCAGAAACGAAATCAAAGTTAACTGTATCAAAGTAAACGGGCGGGGCTTTCAAATAAGATGAAGAAAAGGGAGAAGCAAGCAAAGAAAACCAAAACCAAGCAACATTATCATCATATACAAAGAAAAGAAACAATGAAAATCAAATTAACCCAATTATATTGAAAAAGTGAGGGTGTGGGGAGGGGGTTCGAGGAGCGTATGGGGGGAGGCAATCAATACATGAGTTGTTTTTGTTGTTGTTGCTGTTGTTTAGTAAACGAATTGAAAGTGTGTCATATCGTGTCAGATCGAACACTTAACAAAAACAATTTGGAAATAAAAACACAAAAAAGAAGTAAAAGAAACAAAACAAAACAACAACGGCAACAACAACAACAACAACAAAATGAGAAACAACAAAAAGTAGGTGAAAATTTGGACATTTTTAGTTTCTATTCATTGAGTACCATGAGTATCATGAGATTGAGTATCACAGAGTGTGTTTTTCGGTTGTTTGTTTGTTTGTTTGTTTGCTCAGAGTGTATCAGAGTATTTTCCATCCTACTTAGAGGAGTTATAAGTGGGTCGATCGGTCGACGATGACGACGACGCGATGGAAGATGATGATTTTGTTTTTGTTGTAGTTGTTACCTTTTATCACAGAAAGAAGCAGCAGCTGCGGCAGCGTTACAAAATTCCTTGGAATTGGGACATTTAACTAATAACACAAGGCACAGTGGTGATTGTTGCTGCTGTTGCTGTTGTAGTTGTTGTTGTTGTTGTTGTTGATGATGATGGTGGTGGTGATGATGATTGTGCTGCTGTTGTTGATGCTGCTGATGATGCGTATTTTGTTGCAGTTGATTATAAGCACAATTTATATGTGGTTGTTGTTGCTGATGCTGATAATGTTGTCGGTGGTTATTAAACTGTTGCTGTTGGTGTTGGAATTGCTGCTGCTGCTGTTGTTGTTGTTGTTGTTGTTGTGATAAATGTCTTCTTATCGATTGATTTATGCGATTCGTTATTGAATTGCTTAAACTATGCGCGGTGCTGAGCGACTTCGATGCAGCCGCCGCCGGAGACGACGTGGAGGGTGGCGACACATGCGAGGCGACGGTGGGAGTGGGCGCAATCACGATGCTGTTGCTGTTGTTACTACCATTGCTGCTGCTGCTGGAGGCGGTGGATGAGGTGGAGGCGGTATTTTGACCAAACAAACAGTTGCCAACAATACTGTTGCTGTTATAATTGCAAATGCTGTTGCAACTGCTAATCGGCGTGTTAGTATTGGTATTGTTGTTGCCGTTTCTGCTGCTGCTGCTGCTACTCCGGCTTAAAGTAGCCGTATTGTTGGTGGCCGTAACAATGTTGTTGTTCGCGGTGTTGGTGGTGAGTAAGGAACTTAAATTGTTGCAAATCGCTTCTTGCAAGATGCTGCTAGTGCCATTGGAGCTGCTGCTGTTGTTGTTGCTGCTAACAGCACTTCGCTTGGTCTGATTGCTGCTCAGATGTTGCAACAGTGTTTGTGCTGCACTTGTGCGGGCGCTGCTGAAATTCGGACTGCTGTTCGTGTTACTGTGGCTGCTGCTGCCACTCGACAGAGCACTTTCTAAATTTAGGTGACCCAAATGTTGTTGTAACACCGACGTTGTTGTTTGCTGCTGTTGTGGGAGCGGCAGCGGCAGCGGCGGCGGCTGCGTGGCGCAACATGGCAAACTTCTAAACGCTGCTGGTGGTGTTGCTATAAGTTGTTGCAGCTGACTGCAGTTGCTGCTGCTGCTGCTGCTGCTGGCAATTGTTGTTGCTGCTGTTGTACTATTATCATTAATAATTAACTGATTATTCGCACTTAAATCGCTTGCTTTGAGAGCACTACTACTGCCACTGCTGCTACTACTGCAACAACAATTCTGTTGCTGCGACGTCTGCGGCACGTTGTCGCTGTTTAAGCTGTAAGCTGCTAAACAATTTTCTTGTATATGACGCTTTTTCTTAATTTTCACAAGCGACTCAAACATTTTTTGTTATTTCTTATATAAATATTGATAAATTTACTTGATTTGTTGTTGATTGATGATGAGTTCAAAATTTGCGAACACTTATTTTTTTTTATATATTTCGAAATTCAATTTCAGACTCAGTTAAATTAAAGAAACTTAATTTTCTTAACTTTATTACGATAATATTTCCGAGGAACTCTTTAAAATCAGGCAACACTTTTTTCGTTTCCGAACAAAAAGAAATCTTTATTTCTTGGAGCAAAAAATTTTTCCCCGATTTTCGTGACGAAGCGGACTCGTTTTCCCGTAAATTGGTACAAATGTGCACTATTTGGAGAAAAAGTAAAATTTTCTGTATTCGTGAAAACTTGTTCTAAACTGAGCTGAGCTGAGGCGAGCCAATCAACCAGCCAAATCCACGCCGTTTTAATTTCGACCAACTAAAGTGAAACGAACCGCTTCAGCTGAAAGTCGAGGAACAACTAACTGCAACTCGCACTTGTTGTCGAGAGTAAACTAGAGCTGACTGAACGAGCAGATGAATAAACGAACGAATGAATCGGGAATGAAAAAAGCAAAACGAGTCAGTCAAATGATAGATTCTCTCTCGCTCTCTCTGACTCTCTTTCGTGACAGAAATAAAAGTGGATGATATTAACGCAAAATTTTTGGGGTTTCATCACCCTGAGACAACAGCAAGCAATTCAAATAAAAGGTCTAAAAATACATAAACTCAATTGTGGCAGCATTTGATAAACGAACAGCAGCAGCAGCAACAACAAATTTTGGATATGAGCGTATCAAAGAAGAGAAAAAGCATGTGGTAACACTGGCTGTGAGGTCAGATGGAAGGAGAGTCGAGAGATACACTGCTGGGCCACGCAGCTAATGTTGCCACACCATCGCCGCCACCACCTACCAGAAATAACAACAACACCCAACATAACAAATTTGTATTCAGCTTCTGCCTCGCTCTCTCTCTCACGATGACTTGAGAAGAGCGCAAGTGTTGACAGTAGCTGGGCGGCGATGGGTGTGTGTGCTCTCAACTCTGACAACTCTGACAGCTCTGTAAAAAATTGTATGCATTCAATTTGCTCCCACAACCGCATCAGATAAGAGAGGGAGAAAAAATTCATTTAAATAACAATAGCAACAACTATGTATGTACTAAATAAAAGCCCATAACCAAAACTTTTATATCCGGCCTAGTCGAAGCTTAAATACCCCTACAATCATCATCGCTCTTTAGATATTCAAAATAAATCGATCAATGTAATCTTTCCCTTGGAAAGTGTTAAATAGTTTTCGTAAATGACGCAGATAGACAAATAGACGGACATACAAGACATACCGACAGATAAAGCATCTGTAGAGAGACTCAGACGAAATTCAAAAGATTTATATACAATAGGTTATTTTAGAGACATAGATAGATATACATGAGTATATGGGAAGACATAACAATGCATTTGAACCCTTAAGGTACCAATTTATAGGATATCCCTACAGGACATGAGCTGTTCCATGGGTAACGTCACTATCTACACCCGAACATCCCACCTCTCAAAAAGATCCTTTCTGAAAGACCAAAATCAAGCCTGCCACGGAATGAATTTAAGTTCCATTAGCATCTTAGAAGCATAAGGAGAAATTTCAATACACCACCTAGAGAAAGGGCCCAAAGAATGCTTAAGAACAACCACAACAACAACATTAAAAAAATGCCATTAAATAAAATCCCCGTCGTCAACCGACTCAAACAGTTACAAACAAAAAAACCCAAAAAAAACAGTAACAGAAAATATAGAAGCGAAAAAACAGAACAGAAAAACTTAACGGATGGAACGAAGAAACTCGAGGAGGAAATAAAAAAAGAAGGAAATGAGAAGCGTGCGAAATGCGGCAATGAAAAGCGAACTAAATGAGGAACACATGTGGAACATAGCGACGGACCGACACACAACCCTGAAAAATTAAATCAATCCACTTCGCTTTATCGGTGAGGCGATTCATGCAAGTGGGCGTGGACGGCGTGGGGCGGGCCGGGACGGCGAGAGGTGGCATATGAAAACGGATCGATGTGTGACTGGAGCTTTTGAACAGTGTCCAGGCGTTGGTTTATGTGTGTGAAACTTGAACCTGTTGTTTTGGGGGCGCGGAGGAGCCCACAGCTTCCCACAACTGAAGTACTAAAGGTCCCCCAACCCGCCTATGAAGTGTGTCAATAAGATACTCCAAAAAGTTTATTACTCCAATTAGATTACTTGAAAGCTATTATAGAAAACCAGAAAATGAATGAATTAAGTATAATATAATAATTAATTGAAAAGCAATTATGAAAACAAACTGTTTTATGTTTTAGAAAATACATTTTATAACAAACAACAACAATAACAAGGTTGCATTCATTAAATCAAAAGAAAAAAGTAATAATAATTATTGGATGCTCCAAAAACAAGTGTAAATTTTCGATTTGAATTGTAATAAAAGCATTTTTATGGAATATTAAAATTTTTACATTGAAATGCAGTCGGCATACTTGACACTAATTCGCATCTATTGACGGCGGGGGAGGTGGTGATGGTGACCCCATTTGAATTGCGAGCGCGAGCTATTTTCATTTCAGCTCACTTTGTTCCGCTACAAACAACAACAACAACAACAACAACAACAACAATAAATGACAATGATGAAAGCTGTTCGTCTGTCCCACCGTTTGACCGAGAGACCACCTTCGCCAAGCCACCTTCGAACTGCAAAAGTGTTAATTAACTAATTTTAACACACATAAACGGAAATTACACAGAAAAGCCAACAACAACGAAATACTTTTTCAAAAAAAAATACTCCGAAAACAAATAAAACATGAAAACGCAAAAATTAGAAAATATTTAAGGGGGGAAAATAATAAAAAAAAGAACAAGGAAAAGTGAAGCTTTCAAACGCGTGTAACACGTGTAAGTTTGCAACACACAACAAACACATACGCGTAAATTACACTCAAAGAGAAACTCTTTCAACTTTGAAAATTTAGTGGGTAATTTTATGGGTATATGCAAACAAAAGTTTTAAAAATTAGTAGTTAATACAATATTATTGTGTAAAGCAATTTAAGAAGGCTTTTTTTCGGCAAGCAGATGAAAGATATGAAGAGTAAGAAGAAGAAGAATGTAGTTATTGCAGAAGAAAATAAAAAGTAGTTCATGGAAGCTTTACTGATACAAATATATAATGATACAGATATATAATGATACAGATATATAATGATACAGATATATAATGATACAGATATATAATGATACAGATATATAATGATACAGACATATAATGTATCCAATGTTGCTGCTCTCTGTGAGCGAAATGATGCTTTGAAAAACAACATGTTTGCTTTTGTTGTATTGAGTGTTTATTCGTACTTTACAAGATTCAAAGGAAGAGAGAAATTCCCCCTCTTTCTCTCTCGCTCTCTGTCGGTGTCTTGCCTTTTCTCACGGAAAAGAAAAGATGTCAGAAAGAGAACGAGTTGCGCACTTTTGTGTCAAAGTTTCACCAGCCAAAGTTGTTGTTTTTTTTCGTAATACACACATTTTTGGCCTCCGCTTTTTTGGGGCGTGCAAATAGATGATTACGAAGTTTCTGTGCTGCATTTAAAACAGTTTTTTTTATGAAAAAAGATTTTACAAATCTTGAGTTTGAAGAGGTTTTTTTTTGCTTTTTCCGCTTTGATGAACAGATTATTCGCGGACTTTTGCAGAGTGTAAAAATAGTCGAGAAATGAGTTAGTTACGAGTATTATTTCATGTTTTTAATAATTATATGTACCATGGTTTATATTTTGTCAATAACAATCTCTGTCCTCATCTATGTACATCTCCATCTTCATCATCATTTACATCTTCACATCCATGTTCATGTCCATCTTCATCTCCATTCCAACTTCATGGCCATCTTGATATAAATACTCATCTTTACGTCGATCTCCATCTTCAATTGTAGCTTCAAATGTGTGTAGCTTCATTTCTACCCGCATTTCCATTTTCATGTCCTTATCCATGACCTATACAGTCCTATATCCCGAAAGTTGAAGATTTAAAATTTTAAACCTTGTTCTCTGAATGCCTGTGTGCTTCTTACTTCTCGTAATTCCATTTGCAGGTGGTTCTAATACTCATATAATCCACTTCTAGGCACGTTTTCATATCCATTGCATCGTACACCTTTCGGTAAGAAGATGTAGATTCTAAATCTTATTCTCCTAAAGACCAACTTCTCATTCATCATCACCGTGTTAATAATCATCTCCCTCGCCATCAGTATTTGAATCTAACCTTCAAATAATCCATCTTCCATGGAATCCATGAATGTTTTGAAGACATGATAAAAATACTAATGTTTTGTCACTATTTGTCGATTCAAAGATTTCAATCTATGCACAAAGAAATATGATGATGGAGTTAACTCACAGAAGCGAGTGGAATAAGAAGAGTGTTTTTAAGTTAAATGGATTCATTTTTTTAATTCGAAGAAAGAATAAAAAATGAGCAGTTTGATGAGTTCATGTTGATTATGAAATGATTCTAAATGCATACATGGGTTTAGAGGATCACAGGAAGCGGATGCTTTTGTTCTCCACTCTGATATACACCAGAAATCTGTTTCAAATGCAGTTCTAGCCTTTTCGCACATGATTTATTGATCTTTACTCTTCGTTCTGCGTGTTTTCCTGCCGCGTCGTGTGTGAGCTCGTACATACAACCACACATCCTTATCAAGCTGTGTTTGTTGATGCTTGAATAATCCGTGGGTTCTGTTTTCACCTGGCTTATCTTGCGGTCGGCGTTGTGCGGCCACCGGACGATCGGGCTACCGAGAGAGGCCACCGAGAAGCAGTTTCAACATTTATTCATTCAACTATTATTTAATCATTTATCTTAAACGATTTACGATGTTTGCGTGTTAAAAAGAAATGAGAAAAATGTCGGAACTCGGAGAGAAAACAAGATGGAGACGGACAGATGATGAAAATCAGACAAATGACGAACCGGAGGGGTGAAACAAAGCGAGGCGAATCAAGTAAAACCGAAGCGATGTTTAAAATTACAACAACAACAACAACAACAACAACAACAACCTTAAAGACCTATCACAGTCGTCAAGCGTGGAGAAAAGCAAGCGTCCAGAACGATATCTCGTACTCTAAGAATGCAAGAGCAACAGCTAATTCTTTGTACTCCATAGAAGAGCAAACGAGCTACAGTGGCGGTCGTCGGCTGCTGCGTGTGTGGCAAAAGCGATGACGATGAGGACAACAATAACAACAACAACAACAACTACAAGCAACAAGGCGGCCTTGCGTTGTGCGATCGGACGGTAAGTAGATATGGATATCTGGATATCTACCGCAGCACACCGACAGCACTGAAGTTGACAGGTAGAGAGAACTCGACAGTCGTCGGCGATTCCCGAAAAGAGGCCCACCAACGACCCGAGGTACCCGCACCGCGACGCACAAGAAGTAAGGAGAGAGAGAGAAAACAAGACAATAGTAATAATAAACTAATAATATAATGCCACCAATGAAGATTCTCAGTGACAACAACAACATGCACAATGTGTACAAAGAACAAACTGACAAATGCACAAACAGACGAGTCGAAGTGAAACGAAGGAAGACAACAAACAACAAACAGCAAACAGCAAACGGCGTTGGTGGCATTCATCATTAGAGCAATCAAAACAGAGGATGAGAGAGTGAGTGAGTGACTGGCGGAGGGCAGGCTGTACAGTTTTAGTACGTAGTTAAATGTGACCTTTGACACAGACATGAACACGCGTACACAACACAAGGCAAGCGCTGTGTGCGACGCCTGAAGGTTCCTATAATTATACAAATTATAACGAAGGTCACGCAAAGTTTATGACTCGGATCTAGATTTGAAATTAGTTCGGCTTTCGAGAGCGAGCATGAGATGGTTTTATCGCATGTGTGCATGATCAAATTCTTTGATTCTATCCTCGGAGAATATTGAATTCATATCTACATGGAAAAATCGGGTTACTTTTATCTCACTCGACAATAAAAAAGGCGGAATGATGGTTACAATTACGGCTAAAATATATACGGATATCTTTTCACCGAAATTAAAGAAAGTTTATCCTACGTATGAGTTTCGCGCGGTAGCAGCGCGGTTGTCGCAGCGCAGCGCATCGCATTCGTTACATAAATGAAACCAAACTTAAACTCGATTGATTTCAGCTTCTTGCTGCTGCTGTTGTTGTTGTTGCTATTATTATATTTTAGTTAATTTTTTTAAAGCCAACAACAACCAACAAAGCGTTCCAAATTTGTTGTAGTTGGTACACTTCACGTCGGGTGGTCATAAAATTATAAAGAAAAAAAAACTTCAAAAATAGCACCAAAAGCAACAACAACAACAGCCACAGAAAAAGTGACGTACTCTACACAATCGCTCGTAAAATGTGCGGTGCTCAAGTTGTTGTTGTTGTTGTTGGTGGTGGAGCTGTGGCGATGACGATGCTGCTGACGTTTCCCGGTTTCCCCGCTAACACGATGTGACGTTGTTATTACATAACAGCTGCCGACGCGCTGTTGTTTCAACAGAAACGGCACTACCAACAACAACAACAGCAACAGCAGAAGCAGGCTGCTTTTTACACTTAATTTGTACACGAATATGAGTCTGTGCGAGATACACTCGTAGCGCCTGCACTATCCAAATCCAAGTCTGTTTCTATATCTGCAACAGTTAAAAAGCTTGCCGAATTGGCAAAAACCTGGTGGGCGCCTAACATGAGTGAGCCAACGCCACACACACACACACACACACACACACACACTCGTACGTGAAGCAACACGTTACTCATACAAACGACGTATATTCATTTTGGTGCTGGTCGCGGGCTGGTCTGATCTGGTCTGCTTCATGTTGATCGTCTTGATCGAGTTGATTTGGAGTCGAATTTGGTCGATGTTGAGCTTTCCGATAAGTTGGATTATCTGGTTGTTTTTAGGAACATTTGGTTTATTTATTATTTATGATTAACAGTTTATTTGTGCAGCGAAACATTGTTTTCAATTCCTTTAAGAAGAGAAGTTTTTTGGTCTTTTATCTATTTTTTTGATATTATTAAATCTGCTAAAAAATCTCAATACAATCGCCGCTTATACTACGTTTATACCACGCGAGAATCTCTTCATTTAATTAATCCTGTTTATTCCAGTCACTTACAATATTTTGACATTTCGTTTGCTGTTGTTTTACATTTGAAAAGACCATAACCAAGCCTCCAAAATCGTACCGTTTGACACCTCTCGATTATTATTTCCTGAAGATGTTATTCCATGATTCATGAAAATGGAATGAAAAACAGTAATGAAAATGTAGCAGCTGATTGGTTGGTTTTACTGTTGTTCTTGAGAGCGTTCTACGATCGTTTATTTCAGTGAATTTTGTAGGGTTTTTTTGTTTTCTTTCTTTTAGAATTTTTAGTTTAAGAGGGTTTCTTGATTTCATTTCTGTCCAAAATATTTGCATGAATTGCATTAAGAGAAAATCATCGTTTTTCGTGCGAATCAAAGTACGAGTATTTAAACAACTCTTTAAAAATGTTCGCCGAATATGAAACTCTGCCCATAACAATTACTATCGTATTATAGACGGGTCTGTAGGGGGCTCAGGGTACGTGAGGTGAGCAACACCAACACCGGCAGCTCTCTAATTTGAACGAAAGTTTAAATTTCTGCTTCTTCGGTTTACGGGGTTTCTTTCGTCGGCTTTTCACCAGCTCGTCGTCGCCACAGTTGTTCATCGTTTCGGTTGGTTGTGCTTTCGAAATCGAATGCGTGAATGTTGCACAATCTTATCTCTCATGATTTCATACTTTCGGTTTGGTTCGAACGGTTTGCGTTTGAGCACCACAACTCCTCAATGAAAGTTTTAGTGGAGTAAAAATAAAAATGTATTCAAATAGATTTTTCTTTGATTGTTTTCGTACTATTTTTTTTAAGTTTGGTGAAAATTTATGAAAATTGAATTAATTATAATAAAAAACAGACAGAAAAATCTGTTTCAGATCAGCCATGCTTTTCATTTAAGGTTCATTATTATGCGTGTTTCTTAATTCACGTTTTCTGTTAATTTCTTCATTTCTGTTTTAGTAGTGAAGAGTCACTTAGAGCAGAAAATACGTTTCCCTCCGTCCCGTGTCTAAATTTGTGCATAGTTCGAGTTCAGGTTTGAGATTAGAAACAATAGAATTACATAGACTTCACCACAAACAGGCAACACCCCGCCCCCTTTAATTTGTGGGTGACACTAGAAATTGATGATTGTAGATCACATACAGGAAATAATGGGTTCAAAACCATTTTCGAGAAAGTTTTAGGTTACTTTTTGGGTGACTCCAAAATTTTCACTAACAATTAACAATTAAAAAGAATGTATCCATTCGTTTTTTCTTATATACCGAGTATCTTTTGGGTGGAATTGATGCACATCACCATCGACCACCAACAACAAAACTTTTCAAATGAACTTTCTTTAAAATACGACTAAGAAAAGACAAACAACAACAACAACAACAACAAAACGAGACAAATTAAAGTTATATCATTCAAGGAGAGAGCGAGTGAAAATCTATGAGTACGAGTACGAGCCGCAACAATTGGACGCGTCTGTAGCAGCAACAACAACAACAACAACAACAACAACAACAACAACAACAACAACAACACAACAACAACAACAACAACAACAATTACAGCATCAGAAGCAACAACAACAACAGAGACAGCCAGTAAAAGTAAAGTTTTTACATCGTACTTGCAAGCAGGGTATAAAACTTTGCTTTGGAGCAACAACAACATGATGATGATTATGATGATGATGATGATGATGATGATGATGGGGAACGAGTCAGAAAGTTTCATCGGCAGAAGGGGAAAAAAAGAGTTTTTATGAGTATTTTTACAACATTAAATTGGTTCGTTCATTCGTTCGTTGTTGTTGTTGGTGTTGGTTAAAAATTTATTCGCAATCACATTTACAAAAAGTTGGGTTTTTTTTTTTTGGAGTTAATTCAATAATAAAAATCGAAAGTGAATGAAGTAGAAATGTTGAAAACACACACACACACACACACATATATACTCTTTCACTCACACTCACTGTAGGCTCTTATATGATCATTTTAGTTTGTAAGCTTGCAGTTGTTGTTGCTGATAGTGTTGTTGTAGTTGATGTGAAATAGTAGTGATTTTTGTGGTTTTTTAATTTATTTTGTTGTTGTTGTTGTTGTTTTTTAAGAGAAACATTTGCTTAGTTATGGAACTTCAGCCTCATTTAAAACATGAAACGGAGCAGAAACGATGACGATGACGACGACGACGACACGACGACTGTTCAACGTTTATAACTGAAATTGTGGTGGTTTTTTGCTTGAATTCTTGTTGTTGTTGTTGTTGTCACTGTTAACAGCACTGTTTGCATGCGCGTGTGTGTGTTGTTTTTGTTGCTGTTAGTTCGGTAGGTAAAGCAGTTTCTTTCTTTCGCTGCGTATCAATGTTTGTTGCTTTCACAATAACACACAATAAAGTTAGCCTGACCGTCAGCCTGCTCCGTCCATTCCACAGGAAATTTAAAGCGATATAAAATTACTATTGTAGGCGATGAAACCATAGCGAATGAGTCTTAAATGAGTGAATGCTACTTTGGAGAGAGCCACACACATCGCAGAGGCCTGTTATGTAGTTTTTTCTTTTTTTTTTTTTTGTTTAAATTTTGGGGGAAATTTTCATTTCTTTAAGGGCCTCATAAAACTTATTCGAAATTGCATACGTATTATTAGGAAATTAAAGATAAAGAAAGCCAACTATTTACTTGATTTACAACTCGTTATATATTTTAATAACTCATGAATGGTTTCATCGCCATTGCTAAACAATTATTTTTACAGCTCAAAATTAAGATCGACAGCAACACAAGGAAATTAGAAAATTCCGAAAACGAGATAAAAACGATTCGAAAAGCCACACTTCTTAAAAGTTATCTAATTAAATGATTCAAGGATGTTTTTAAAAGTGTAAATTTTAGTCGTCTAAGCCCATCTTTGACCTGATCGTAGAATTTTAATAAAAGCCCATTCAAAGTTGAGGAGTAACGTGAAGAAAATGTCCAAAGAAGTGGCCAAAGATCAACAAAATTGAGATCAAAAGTAAGAATAAAAAACAAAGAATGGGGTGAACGCGGTTCAAGAAAACAAATCGACGAGTCAATAACTTAAAATTTGTCGAACTTATCGAATCGAAGTGTCACATGAGTCGTTTAGAACACAAGTCGCAGTCGTGGAGTCGCAGACGAGTTTACAATGAAGCGTAAACGAGTTCAACAACGAGTTGAAGGTAAGTCAACGAGTACATCCAAGTAGAGCGAATTAATTAGACGAGTGAAATCAGTTTCTCCCTCTACCAAGAACGTATTCCAAGAACTTTTGTGTTCGAGCTCATTTATAGCTCCTTCTTCCTCGTCACAAGCGTAAGTCAGATCAAATTTAATTTATTTCATTTAATTATTGAATTTAGTTGCTTCTTACTTACACGCAAGCCATTAGAAGTGTCTTTTATCGCACATACCTGAAAGAGAAGAGAAGAAAAGAGAAAAAAGCTGTTATTAGAATTAATTTAAACATGTTCACCAATAAAGTGTTTATTAAATGTAAATATGTGTCTATCAGAGATCATTGGAATCTCTCCTTTATATCACTTCACCGCCATCTGCTGCTTTTCTTCATCACAGGGTCAAAAAATTAGGTTATCTTATTTATTCGATGTTATTTATAAGTTATTCCAATTCTAGTCTTATGTAAGTGCGAACGAAGCTCATTTCACAAGCAACGTTTGTCTAGTTTCTTGCATTCCAATTCGATGTGCTACTTTTTTATGACTTCGGTAATTAATTGGGTTTTTTATCATGTTCTTGTATCGAATTTTATAATGATAAGAATAGTAAAGATAAAGCAAAGTAATCTCTTCAGGTGACGAGAAAAGATTCAACATTTTTTAATGCTTTTCTCTTATCTTATCTTCTTTCTTGGATGTTGTGCGGTATTCATAGATTTTGCTTTTTAATTATGATTTATATATGAATGTATCTAGTATGTACTCGTATATTCTTGGTTTTTTGTTGTTCTTGTGTAGTCAATTCTAATACAGCAACAACAACAGCGACGTTAACAAAGAGTTGATGGTGTTAAATAAGCCAGAAATATTTAATTTTAAGTCTGCGCCTTTTTTCGTTATTTGTAGGTAGAAGCAAGCAAAATGAGCAACAATACTAATCGTGAGCAAAGTTCATTTGCCTCAAAATCGTCAAGGTTTTTTCACGAATTTGTTTCTTTATTTTTTTGTTATTTATTATATTTAAAAAACATCTGAGTGGAACGCCCTGAAATTGTTGTTTGTTACAATAATTTACCAAAACAAAAATGAAAAAACAAATGTTTTTAAAAGAATGATTATTTCTCAATTTAAATCAAAAATGTACCCATACAAACAAAGACCAAAGATGACGGGCCACAGAAGGAACCTTGTTCTCTTCGTACGTTAGGATAGCTTTAGAAGACGATAGAATAGATAGACGATAGATAGATAGAAGAAGAAAGCGCCACGTGCACTCAGAAGCTCCTGTGACCCATTGTGAGTGCCTTCATTGGAGAATAGAAGATCGTACTTTTATAAGAAATTAAAAAAATTCAGAAGATTCGGATGCGATATTAGGTAGCTTAGAAGTTTGAGGAAGAACTCTGTAATTTTCTATGCTAATCCTCGTTAAGGATTAAAGGCTAAAGACGTTCGCGAATAACTAAACCGAATGTTTTAACTTAGCATTTAAATTTTCGAACTGTTCATTATATTATTTACATATGTATTTATGTATGTATAAGGCACAGGGATAACCTTCTGGACCATTGACCTTGTTTCAGGTATTCTAGAAATTAGAGATATGTAAATAGATTTTAGACAATTAACAAAAATTTACGTCGAAGGTCGCTGCTATTTGAATAAATATGTACGTTGTTCATCTATGAATATTTGAGATAAATATTTGGACGTAGTGATAGATGACGTATATATTTAGTACTCATAATGAGATTTTACTGTATATACTATATATATAAGTACATAATGCTACTAAAAAACATCTTTACTACAGACAGGATGTCAACATTTTTAATCTCTAAAAGCGTGTCTTTACTGTCAACGAAATTTCAAAGTTATTATTATTTATTATAATATTAATATTTTATTCTATACTCACTCAATCAAGTGTTTTTTAAAAAACGTACATATAGTACATGTATGACTGTGTCGTAAAAATTCTGATATGTACATACATATGTATGGATATTTTGTATAGATTTCTGCTGAAATTTTAATTTAAAATGTTTTTTTTTTATTCTGACGCCGATGTTGACTTCAGGCACCTTGAAAATGACTCTCAAGGTTGTCGATATTTATACAACAACAACAAAAGCAACAATATTGACGACGTCGGCGACGATGGCAACAACATCTAAACTCCCAACAACAACAATAGCTAGTATTCAGTTAGCCATTGATTGAGTCCGTGTGAGTTTTTTCTCTGCTGCTTTCGTTGTTGGTATTTGTTGGTGATACTGTCAGTTTTGTTGTTGCTGGTTTTACTTTAACTAGTCTTCTTTTTGTTCTTCTTACTGTTGCTATATATTTTGACAGCAAGCATAAAGCACAAGCTTGAATTTTAGTCGTTGTCTCCTCTTCTGTCATTACCCTTTATTTATTTTGTTTATTATTATTATTATTATTCTCCTCATTATTGTTTTTAACATATTTTTTATTCTTGTTAAATGAATTTATATCAACGTTTGTAAGCAAAGAATACTAGTTTCAAAGATAATATTATAAACAAAGCACGTGACTTTTGCCTGATATAATAATCATAAATTTCTAGATTTACGTTTTAAAAATTGAAATTCAAAACTCTATAGAATTTATATCTCATTTTATTATATGAAAAAACAATCCAAGTTTACTTTATCTCGTGTTTTTCTTGTTTATAAAGAAATATGACATTCTTTAAAATCAAAAAAGAAAAGAAAAAACATCCGGAATTAAACTGCACTCAACGTTTATACGAAATAAAATCGAAATCATCTCGTAGGTTTAAAAAGAAAATAAAAAATAATAGAATATTTGTATTAAGCATAATTATTGCATATAAAAGCAACACGATTATCGATAATACACTCAACGTTCGCACATGAAATACGTGCTGCTTGTCAGATTCATATACATGCAAACACACACACACACACACACACATATATATGTACATGCAGATATCTCAAGTCGTCGAGAGTAATACAAGAAATACGATATGCACTTGTAAATTCTAATTATTATCTCTGAACCCTGAGTATTTGAGAACATTGTAGAGCAACTGTTTTACGTGCTATACTCGTATCTCGTATCTACGATATAATACACATAAATTAAGACGAATTTTATAGAAAGCTCAAGCTGACAAATTTAGAAAAGACAGTTTTTGATACGTGACCTACGTTTGGGTTACAAAGAAATAAAACACAAAAAAATAATCATCACTATCAAATAAAAAAGCACCACAACAACCTCTAAGCGCCATGGACAGCTTTGGAATTAAAAAAGAAATTGTAGAGATGGTGATGTATGTGTATGTATGTATATCTAGGTATATGTGTGTATGTATTTTAACCACATCTGCTTGAGTGAAACTCTTGGAAGTATTTGAATAAAAAACCTTCAGACTTCATGGACTTCATACACAGAAAAAGTTTGTTAATGATCAAGAGAGATAAAAAGAGAAGAGAAGAGAAAGAGAGTGAAAGAGTGAAAGAGCAGAGCGTGAGACACAGAGAGAGATCGTGTTACAGATGAAGGTCTGTTACCGTATTAAATACAATCAAGAATGATATAAATGCTAATTAGAATAAGAATAAATTTGTGAAACAATTGTTCCTGCTCAGATTAAGTCTCTATATATTGTGAGGAAAACTTCATTAGTTGTTTAATAATCATAATCAAGTTGAACTATAATATGTTAGTTCTATAATATAATCAATTCCAAAACTTGAACAAGAGAGTACAATGAAGAACTGGACACTTGAACGAAGTACTTAACTGTAAAAAAAAATAGATACGCGACCTCAAATCCTTTCAGAATGAACGATTTAATCAAAGCGATAGAAACTCTTCTGTAAACTGACGTTAACAGCAAACAAACAAACAAAGTTATATTAAAAAAGTTTCTCCTTTGGAAAATTAGTAAAGACAAAGCTTTATTGAACCCGCTTTCGTGACGTGCATTGTCCACACAGTGATGCCCACACAAGCCCCATCTTAATTGAAGTTTCCTTACGAAAGCGAACCACGCACGAGAACAACAACAACAACAACAACAACTGGCAACAACCAACAGCTGGTTGACTGAGCTGGATGACTTTCCAAGCTTCTCCAATGCGGTCGGGTCCACAAAGAAAGAGTACAGAAAAAAACAAGATATATAATACACATCGAATGTGCTTAAAAAAACAAACAAAAAGTGGTGCTCTCCAACACCGCAAAATATTCACTTCACAACAACAATGTTTGCATTCAATTGTGAAACTCTGAATTTCCATTCCATTGCGTTGATAGAGTTTCGTAGAGATGCGGCAAAAATTATCCGGGGCTTTCACAGCCAAGCTGGATATCTAAATGTCTGTCTGATTGTCTGACTGTTTATTTGTCCGTCTATATTGTCCATCTATATGTATATCTATCTACTATCCAGTGCTCCGTATCGAAGAATGTCCGTCCAGCGGCAAATCGATGCTTTTTCAGTTGGCTACAATCAAAAATGTATCTCGCCAGCAGAAGAGATCGATCTTTCTTCGTATATGTTGATCTAAGCTATCTTCACCAACATCAACATCAGCATCGAGATCAACATCGGTGGATGAATAAACGATGATGATGATTGCTGTTAATAAAAGCAAATTAATTTGGACTGTTAAGAAAAGTAAACCCATTAAAATAAAACAATAAAAAAAATTAAAAATAAAAAATAAATTTAAAAAACTAAAAGAGGCAACTCAGAGGCTGTTAAGCAGCTCATCGTAACCATTTTTCACTCATTCACCATTTTTTTTTTGCTTTATATCAGAGTTGGGCAAAGTTATTAACTAGTTACTTTTCGTTAAAGTTAATTTAACTTCGTTACTTTCACAGACGCTTTCGTTATCGTTAAAGTAACGAAGTTACTTTGCAATCGTTAACGTTAAAGTAACGAAAGTAAGATCGTTGTTCTGATCGTTATCGTTAAAGTAACGAAGTTACTTTGCAATCGTTAACGTTAAAGTAACGAAAGTAGGATCGTTGTTCTGATCGTTATCGTTAAAGTAACGAAGTTACTTTGCAATCGTTAACGTTAAACTAACGAAAGTAGGATCGTTGTTCTGATCGTTATCGTTAAAGTAACGAAAGTAAGATCGTTGTTCTGATCGTTTTCGTTAATGTAACGAAGTTACTTTGGGTCGTTAACGTTGAAGCAACGAAGTTGTTCTTGAACTAGTTAAAAGAACGAGTAACTAAAAACTTTAACGACGTTACTTTAATGAATTTTCGTTAGTTTTGAAGATTTAGGTTCTGTGAAAGAAAAATTTTTGTTTTGCTAATCTATAGTAAAATTAACAAGACAGATTTTGGTCATTATCTGCGAGAGGTGCACTTAATATGATATAATATTTAAATTTTTCTATTTATTTAAAAAGTATTATTTAATTTAATTCTACATTTAAGACTAAGTATACATATGTTTGTGCGTACATACATTAATTTTATATACCATATTACTAATATAATTAAGTGCGGATAAGTGGTGGATGATTTTTTAAACAATTTTGTCATCGATAGTTGGTTGATAGATGGTAATTGTCGCTGAGTAGGTGTATAGATGAACTGCTCAGCTAGCAAATGCTGACTGCGTGTTATCAATTTCTCTTTCGTACCCTTTCGTATCGGCGACTGTGTGGTGGCATCGCATTACAATAACAACTTATTTTTCGGCATCTACGGAAATTCATGTGTTGTTATTGTTGAGTTTGTTGATGTAAGGGTTATAAAGGAGTTTAAAGAAACAAGGAATATCCAATCATTTCAGGTAGTTAATTAATTATTTAATATAATTCTAATTAGTCGCATGTCCTTTACAGTTAGTTAACTCTTAAACCGTTGGACCGATTTCGATGCGGTTTTCACCATTGTACTGTAAATTTTACAGCACTGTAAATTTTACTACCTGTTTTAATATATTTACACTTGCTCATTTATTGCCTCAATACCAGCGGTGGGAACATCGTTAATATAAAGTAACTCCTTAACAACATTATAACAATTGTCACAACAATACATAGGTATTTATATATGTAAATAATTTGCATAAATGTTGTAGGAATTGGAATTATTCTTTATGTTGGATTCTTAGGAGGTTCTTCTATTTCATCTTGCTTCTCGCCTTCTTCTTCTTTATACATTCCCAAGCTTGCATTTTTACCTGGCGATTTATTGCCATGATGTTTTCACAGTAAAAACACGATGCAGATTTCCGAAAAATGAAAACTTTGAAGTCCGAGAATATTTTTATTTTTTGTCGCTAGGCTACTGGTTTTTGGGTTTTCCCTAATTGAGCAATAAAATGCAGACAATGAAGTGTTACAACTTTTTTCTCAACACAAACCGATGAATTCCCACTAGACAAACGCAATTTATTAAAAATTTGTAATTTTTCTTTATTGTTTAATATTGCAGGGGTAAATATCCTATGTAAATTTATAAGCTATTAATTTATTATGATCTAAATTAAAATTTAACTTTATTGAAATTTATTAAAACATCATTTAATTTCATTTGCTTTTAAAAAAATCATGAAGATACGGGTTAATTTCTGCTCTCGTTCGCTTTTAAAATTACTCGCTTCTCAAAATTTCCATCAGACAGCTTATTACATTTCGCAGAGTTGGTCATGGTCGCATATGAAAACAGACGCTCCACAGAAGCCGATGATGGAAGCGGTGTGTTGTATTGAATAAAAATACTTTTAATGTCGGGATACGTGTCAAGCATAATCCACTCCATGCAATGGTCTTGAAAAAAGTGTAGTTTCTGAAAAATCAACAGTTTATTACAGATTCTAAAAATATTTTTATACTAAAATAGGGCATATATGACATGGTTTGCTTTCATGTATTTACCTGAATATCGCATTTTGCTGTGAAGTCGTCCGTCGCATCTTCTGACTGCCCGAAATTGAAAAAGGAGTTGTAGGAACTTGCAATAATTCCATCTTTGTCGCTAGTTGCTGAAGGTTCGAGACGCTTTGCCATTGACTCAGCTATAAGTTTTTGGAATTGTTGCAAAATTTTTGTTCTGCAATCCTCTTCAACCCAGGAAAGCCACGAATTTTTAAAATGTGGATGCGACAAAGCAGCTATTGCAGCATTGCCTGCTTCTTTTGAAGAAAATGTAAAGAATTCCTCGAAGCGCCTTTCAATACTTAGGAGTAAGGCCTCATTGACCGGTTTGCAAAATATCCATTCGGTAGAAATAAGCCGTTGAAGTTTCCTGCGTACAGTTAGTAAAGTCGGCAGTAGCAACCCATAGAAGGTATATTTTTCTCCTTGCAGTATATCTACTGCTTCTGCGATAGGCTGTGTACATTTGAGGTGTTCTTCTATGTATATAAAGTCATTATTGCGGAACAAGTTTTTCATGCCCAACTGTCGCATTAGTTCAATTATTTTCCCCTTGGCAGATAATATTTGCCTCAGCGCATCGTACAGTGAATTCCATCGTGTTTCACCCGGTCGACTTAATATGTGGCCTAGAACTTTTTCTACTGTCTCTGCAGCTTTTGGTCTAGAAGAGGCCTTCCACAGTACGTTACACTTTGCCAAAACATCTCCATGAGTAACACTTAAATTTAGATTTTCATTTATTGTTCGCATTAAATCAGATGTAATGCAAAGATTTAGGGTGTGCGCAGCACATCGAATCTGCCGTGGTAGCTTGAAGTCAATAGTTATCGATTCGTTGCTTTCAGTATTGAAATAGCTCATTTCTTCTTCACTCTCTTCAAGTTCTTCTTCTTCTTCATCTTCCTGTTGTTCTTCTTCCTCTGCCTTAATGAAATTTTCCTTATTTTTGTCATCATCTTCCATACTTGTGTTTAACGGAAGTTCATTGATGTAAGTATCTTGAATACCAAAAACTTTAAAGGCTTTTGCAAAATTACTTGCATTGTCTGTACAAGTTGCAACAACTTTCTCTCTATTCAAGCCAAAGTTATTATGAATGTTGTCCAGAATTTCGGCTATTCTATCAAAAGAATGCGTACCAGCAAAGCGACAGCACGCTAAAGCAGCAGATTTTCTTACGTATGCTTGTGATATCCAGTGCGCTGTAACTCCGAAAAAACTTCTCCGTCTTCCACTCCAAATATCTGCTGTTGTACATACGAAGCTTATATTTTTTAATTCGAACTTTATTTCATCAACTTTTTTTTCATATAAGAAGTTTATTATTCTTCCCACTTTACGTCTGCTAACCGTACCAACTTTTCCGACAACGCCTAAATCATCAAAAATTTTTCGAAAGTGCACATTTTCTACAGACCGTAAAGGTATCATAGCACTGATTACAAATGTTGTAACGTTTATTTCAAATTGCTCTCGCACAGTTAATTTTTTTGACACCGGTTCGCTACTTTTGCTTTGCTTGTTTGTACTCTTCGTTGGCTTTACTTTACTATTGATATAGTCTTGATACTCTTTAGAGTGCATTCTTTTTAGATGACCACAAAAATTAGCCACAGTTGTAAAATGCCCCTTCACTTCCACATTTCTAGGCAAGCATATAATACACTGTGCAGTTATTGATGTATAACAAGATTTTTCTTCTAGAATCTTAAAGTATTTTCCATTAAATATACGATGTAACTTATTTTCCGACTGAATAATACAGTTTCCGTTTTTAGTACACATGATTTACACTTTGTTCCACAATTATTAAGAAAAGAAAATTTGTTTCGTATCTATCGACGTTCGTCTGCAGAATGATGGGATGACATTGAAAAAATGAAATTGGCATTGTTTTGGGTAATATTTTTTGCAATCCATGAAAAAAAGAGTTGAAAACGTAAGCGCTCCAGAAGCGTGAGCACATTTTATTGCTCAATTAGGGAAAACCCAAAAACCAGTAGCCTAGCGACAAAAAATAAAAATATTCTCGGACTTCAAAGTTTTCATTTTTCGGAAATCTGCATCGTGTTTTTACTGTGAAAACATCATGGCAATAAATCGCCAGGTAAAAATGCAAGCTTGGGAATGTATAAAGAAGAAGAAGGCGAGAAGCAAGATGAAATAGAAGAACCTCCTAAGAATCCAACATAAAGAATAATTCCAATTCCTACAACATTTATGCAAATTATTTACATATATAAATACCTATGTATTGTTGTGACAATTGTTATAATGTTGTTAAGGAGTTACTTTATATTAACGATGTTCCCACCGCTGGTATTGAGGCAATAAATGAGCAAGTGTAAATATATTAAAACAGGTAGTAAAATTTACAGTGCTGTAAAATTTACAGTACAATGGTGAAAACCGCATCGAAATCGGTCCAACGGTTTAAGAGTTAACTAACTGTAAAGGACATGCGACTAATTAGAATTATATTAAATAATTAATTAACTACCTGAAATGATTGGATATTCCTTGTTTCTTTAAACTCCTTTATAACCCTTACATCAACAAACTCAACAATAACAACACATGAATTTCCGTAGATGCCGAAAAATAAGTTGTTATTGTAATGCGATGCCACCACACAGTCGCCGATACGAAAGGGTACGAAAGAGAAATTGATAACACGCAGTCAGCATTTGCTAGCTGAGCAGTTCATCTATACACCTACTCAGCGACAATTACCATCTATCAACCAACTATCGATGACAAAATTGTTTAAAAAATCATCCACCACTTATCCGCACTTAATTATATTAGTAATATGGTATATAAAATTAATGTATGTACGCACAAACATATGTATACTTAGTCTTAAATGTAGAATTAAATTAAATAATACTTTTTAAATAAATAGAAAAATTTAAATATTATATCATATTAAGTGCACCTCTCGCAGATAATGACCAAAATCTGTCTTGTTAATTTTACTATAGATTAGCAAAACAAAAATTTTTCTTTCACAGAACCTAAATCTTCAAAACTAACGAAAATTCATTAAAGTAACGTCGTTAAAGTTTTTAGTTACTCGTTCTTTTAACTAGTTCAAGAACAACTTCGTTGCTTCAACGTTAACGACCCAAAGTAACTTCGTTACATTAACGAAAACGATCAGAACAACGATCTTACTTTCGTTACTTTAACGATAACGATCAGAACAACGATCCTACTTTCGTTAGTTTAACGTTAACGATTGCAAAGTAACTTCGTTACTTTAACGATAACGATCAGAACAACGATCCTACTTTCGTTACTTTAACGTTAACGATTGCAAAGTAACTTCGTTACTTTAACGATAACGATCAGAACAACGATCTTACTTTCGTTACTTTAACGTTAACGATTGCAAAGTAACTTCGTTACTTTAACGATAACGAAAGCGTCTGTGAAAGTAACGAAGTTAAATTAACTTTAACTATAACGATAACTAGTTAACGATTTAACTAGCTGTGCCCAACTCTGCTTTATATCGTAGTTGCAACACTTTTTCTTCAATTTTCGAAAACGCTTTCATCTGCGGGATACGAATTGGAAATGGAAAAGAAGATAGAAAGAAAGAAAGTATGACCAACAAACATGAAGCAACAACAACAACACTTTAGCTCTTCGGCTACAAGTTTAACTACTTGGCGACTTGCAGTAATGACGATTACGATTACGTAAACAGAGAGAAGCAAAGAGAAATCAGATTCGAAGGAAACAAGCATAACATTCGGCAACAACAATAACAACAACAACAATGGTGGGAGTAAAAAATTATAATTTGTATGTTTCGAAACAGCTACATAGGATGACGATACGACAAGATGGGCCTCAGCTGGGCTACCGTCAATAGTCGCAATTTTAATTCCATTCGTAGAGACCTTAGATTGGAAAAACGGGGAAGGGAGGGCGTGGGCTAGTGTGACAGGTGGGGAAAAGAGCCGGTTCCGGAAAGAAAACCATTAAACAACTGAAACTGGAACAAATATTTAAATGTTTCCCAACTTTTAACTAATTCATCAAATTTTTAAAGACATCCAAAAGAATTCGAAGAAAGCCATCGATATCGCAATGAGACTGCAGAAGAGATAAAAGATAAGACCCTGAAAGCTGCTATTATGTACGTTTGGTGGCTATAAGAAGGTGAAGATGAACTCAAGAAGCCGATATTGTGATTGCCTTCGCGCAGGGTTCGCGAGTTACAGAGCATTGGGTGCGCCTTTAAAAATGCTCTTTCAGAAAATATATCAAATATCACAAAAATCATTAAATATTTATTAATACAACAAACAGAAAAACATGCATTTTGAATGCGAAAAAAAACGAATAAAATCAACTCAGAACTCATTTGCATTTAGTGTTGCCAACTGAGCCCAGAATTTTTTCATATAACATCATAAGAGTTACTCAGAGAAATACAATATTTGAATGTTCTGCAGTATTCGTTTAATATATATTACAAAAAAAGCGTATATGTACTGGTATTAATTTTTATATTTATACCCTACACACGAAGTGAGAAGGTATATTCACTTACTGCTTCGGTTTTTAACGCATTAAAGGAGGCGTGACAGGTATAGAAAAGTATATATATTCTTGATCAAGGTGACCTCCTGAGTCGATTTAGCCATGTCCGTCCGTCTGTCTGTCTGTCTGTGGAAATCACGATTACAAGAGAACGAATAGAGATATCTTCTTCAAACTTGGCACGAATATTGTCTATCATTAGAAACTCATCGGTAAAAAATGGGCAAAATCGGACCATTACCACGCCTACTTTTTATAGTGAATATAAATTCATCCATGCTTATAGCTCAATTTCCCAGCTTATAGAACGAATTTGCGGTTGAAATTTTGTCCAGAAGTCCACTGTCTCTGACCAAAACAGATCACCAAAAATGGGCGTGGTCCGCCCACTATTTAAATAAGTCGATTTCAGGAGCACGTATAGAGATATTTTCATCAAATTTGCCAAGTTATTCTCTATCATCAGAAACTCATTGGTATTGAAAATGGCTAAAATCGAACCATTGCCACGCCTACTTTTTATAGTAAATATAAATTAATCCATGCTTACAGTTCAATTTCTCAGATTCTAATGTGAAGTTGAAATTTTATTCATAAATCAACTGCCTTTGACCAAAACAGATTACCAAAAATGGGCGTGGTCCGCCCACTAATTAAATAAGTCGATTTCAGGAGCACGTATAGAGATATTTTCATCAAATTTGCCAAGTTATTCTCTATCATCAGAAACTCATTGGTATTGAAAATGGCTAAAATCGAACCATTGCCACGCCTACTTTTTATAGTAAATATAAATTAATCCATGCTTACAGTTCAATTTCTCAGCTTCTAATGTGAAGTTGAAATTTTATTCATAAATCAACTGCCTTTGACCAAAACAGATTACCAAAAATGGGCGTGGTCCGCCCACTAATTAAATAAAATTCGATTAAAGGAGAACGAATAGAGATATTTTCATCAAATTTTGCACGAATATTGTCTTTCATCAGGCTATTTGAGATTGAAAAGGAAAAAAATTAGACCATTGCCACGCCTAATTCCTAAGTAGAAGTGTGTAGGGTATATGAATTTCGGCCAGGCTGAAGTTAACACTCTTTCTGGTTTTTGGTTCTTTTACTTGTTTTTGATTTTGTTATAATTTACGTACTGTCGTCGTCGGTTCCATCCACGGAGTTGTCAAAACAGAGAGCGAAATAAATTAAAGAATAAAAGGGATTTTGTCATAATAAAAATAGCGACTGCGACGTCGACGGCGAGAGAACAGCAACAGCGACTGCGACTGCAGACAACACACCCAGAGACAGAGCAAAGCAACAAACGGTTCTGCAACAGAAAATAAGATACACAGCGGGGAAGAGAGAGAGAGATAAAGAGGTAGAGAAAAAGACTGCAAAAGCGGGTAAAGAGAAGAGGGACAGCGCTAGAGACAAACAGTGGACTTTTGCAGACAGATGCAACGAAAACAGTCAATTATGTAGTAATGTTTATTATTGTAATGTTAATATATCTTCAATTCAATTGACAATTAAAAAAAAACAACCACACAGTTATTTAAGAAATAAGTCACAAATTATTTTGAAATTAGATTAAATTTTTTTAAATACATAGAATTAAGTATATGAAATATTAAGCGTAAAATAATTTCAATGTATGTATAATAAAAGTCATAAAAAAAATTACTGCTGCTCCTTAAAAGAAGGCGCGAAGCGATCTGTCGCAACTGACGATATACGAGCGAATACATGCACATTTATATATGTATGTACACATTTCTGTCTGGCGGCTCTGTCTGCTTGACATTTTGTTTGGTTGGCTGTTTGTTGGAGGTTCGCTGAGTTTTGGCTGCTTTTACGTAAAGGCGCATTCATTTTAAGCATTCATGGCGATATTTGGCAATAATAAACGCAAGACAGACGGACTGCAGACAGACAGTCAGATAGACAGACGGACAGAGAGGCAAGTTACAGACAGACCACCGACATGTAGCAAAATCTGACAAAATCATTGCGACAGATCAAATATTTTGTTGTTGTTTTGAGAGATTAAAATAAAATGCAAACACGTTTCGTTCGTGCTGCAAAAGTTACAAATATCACAACAACAAATGCAGGAAGTGCCAAATATGTTTGTGTGTTCCTTTCCTCGTATTCAAATTCGTGTTCAAGGGTTAAGAAACTATAGAGTACAAAAGCACGATAGAAATTTTGCAGAATAGATTTTTTTAGTAGTCGATTTTTTCAAACATTTGTTTCGAAAATTGAAGATCGAAAGGTGAGAGGTGTGTCTCGTAGAAATTCTATGAATTCTCAATGATTACGTTATTGTGCACAATTTCGCACTGATTATTGTGAAGTGTTTACTTTTATATTCATTACTTTTAATGAACAAACAACATGCAACATGAAAAAGATGGCAACAGGAAGAGAAAGTAAGACAAAAATCATCCACATCCATTCATCCATCCAGACAACCAGTCAGCCGTTAGTACGTCCGTCCAAGCAACCGTTTGTTTCGGTCTGTCTGTCTGCGTATATATTCACGAACCTAGTTAGATATCCAAAGCGAGAGTGATGTAAAGCAAAGCAAAGCAAAGAATAGAGCGGATTTATAGTTGTTGGAGTTGTTGTAGTTGTTGCTTTTAGTGGTGTTGTTAAGCTGACGATGACGGTGACGCTGCTGGTGAAGCTGCTGTTCATCGCTGTATCGCAGCAGTATCGAGCTATATTGTTGCTTTTACGTACTTACATACGACACAATCGCTTGTTGTTGTTTTTTTTACAATATTATTACTTTTTTCAAATTTTCTTTTTCTTTTTTTTTGGTTTTTTTTTGCTTCTTCGTTTGGAAAGCAAATTTCATTAAATCGATTACTTTCCTTCAAAGTGAAAGATATTTAAATATGTTGAGCTTTAATTTAATGTTTTTCTTGGAGTTTTTACGTTGTTGCTATTGTGTGTTTTGTTTCTTCTTGCTTCAACAAGAAAGGACCGATTTCTTAAACTTCAATTTTTGGGTAGTTTTGTTTTCTGTTATTTTTCTGCTATTTTGGAGTTATGGATTTTGTTTTTTGCGGGGAGAGGCGGAGGGGGCGGCCGGTTGGTGCGTAGATGTGAAGGTGGAGTGCTTGGTTTGGTTGTTTGTGGTACCTTTTATTATTACATACCTTAAATCAATTCTTCCTGACAAATATTTTGTACTTAGATATTATAATTATGAAAAATCAGGAAATACTAACCTAAGTATTAATAGTAGACCAAAACTTATCTTATAATCCGGTGTCAGACGGAACATCACGATGATTGGTCTTGGTGTGTGACATCGACCATCCAATTAGCGTGAGTGATGCACGCATCGTGATGATCCGTCTGACACCGGCCATAAAACCGAAATTTAATCTATCAATTGATTGAATACACAAACTATTCCTAATAAAATTATTTGATTTATTCTTAATTACAATAATGATATTGTTTAAAATTATTTATAAACCATTTTTTGTATTTTCTTCATTCGTTTTCAGTTCATAAGAAAACTGTTTATAAGAATACATTCGGTGTATTTACATGTGATGATGTAAGCGAGTCCAATTAAATTAAACACACTGCATAATGAAATATGTTCTGTATACAGTACAATTGCCCAGGCAACCTTCAATTGTAGGTTCGATTTCGACACACTATTGAATCGAAAAGAACACATGAAATATTTTGGAAAATATTTCAACAAGGAGAACGCTGAGCTTTCGTAATAAATACATACATATGTACGCTAAGCTTATAAAATAATAGCAATATTATAATATAGGTACAAAAATACCAAGTAATAAATACATACATGTATGTATGTATGTATGTATATATATATGTTTGCATGTACGTTGAAAAAACATTGAAACATTTTATTACTATGACTAAAAAAATTTGTTATTGACACAAGGTCAATTTTAACGATTTTCTAATGATGAAGACCTTCTCCTTCGTCGTCGTCGTCTTCTTCGGTATTGTATTGAGACCTTCTGCTTTTATTCCTGATAAATCAAGGTATCTTTTTTGAAAAGAACGAGTTAATAAAGGAAAAAAGCATTGAAATACAATATATAAAAGGACTGAAACAGAAAGGCCTCTAATAATAAGCTAAAAATAGAAGAATGAGAAAATTATTAGGAATGAAACATATGACAAAGTTGTGGGGAAAACTGCAATGAAATGGAAAAATTAAGATGGAGGAGAGACAAAAAAGATACTACGAATTGCAATGCGTAAAACTAAAAAAGGGGCAAATTATAAAAGAGTAAAGGATGGAAAGCAGGAAGGAAAAGAGTATTGAAAAGCAAAAACACGGCAAAGAAACCGCGAAAACCGTTCAAAGAACGAAAGACCGTTCAAAGAATAAAAGACCTTTCAAGGGAATGAAAGACCGGTCAAAGGAACAGAAGACCGTCCAAATAAACGAAAGCTCGTTCAAAGGAAAGGAAAACCGTTCGAAGGAACCAAAGAGTGAACTCGAAAGAAAAGACCATAAATACTTAAAGAAAAATAAAAACCAATTACAAAAATTAAATCCAAATACTGGGAAATTCTTATAAAAAAAATATATAGAAAGGTGCGTATATAGAAACGAACTACGAACTGAAAATTAATAAAAAAAACCGAAGAAATCTTGAAAAGAAGGAAAAAAATTTAATTTAAATAAAGACCTCAACGAAATAAAACTGATTTTTAGTAATTAAATTCAGATTGAGCTATATTTAGGTTAGATCTGAAGGTTATTTAGGTTATTTTTTAGGTCAGATCTGAAAGACAACTGAGACGGGGAGATGATCTCAATTTCCCTGAATGGAATCCGATCCGAAGATGATTCTTTTCTTTTACAAAACATCACTCGGTGGGCTTTTTTCATATATAAATAAGACTCGATGACCTAGTGACCTCCGTAAAACAACAGTGTGAAAGTCTTTTACTAGAAGAAGAGAGAGTGAGAGAGATAGATTAGATAATGGAATGATGAATGACGAAGAAACTTGAGAAAAAACAAATGTGGCTTTCAAGTTTCCGAGATTCAAGTTTTGGAAAGTAAAAAGCAGTCTTGATGAGAGTTCGAGTTGGTTTTTTTTGTACTAATTATTATTTTCTCTTCACACCACAACAAAGTTTTTCTATTTAAAGGTAGATACACTTAAACACAGATAGAAAGGAGAAACGCAATGAAGGAATACAGGAATGAATAATCAATAACGGAGAGAGTCAAGAACGAAGATTCGAGAACGAAGAATCGAGAACGAAGAAAAAGGAAGAAGAATTGTGAACAATAAATCAATAATGAAGAGTCAATTACGAAGTAACAAGAATGAAGAATCAATAACGAAGTCACAAGAACGAAGAATCAATCAGGAAGAATCAATAACAAGAAATCAAGGACAAAGAACCAAAAACGATGAAACAAGAACGAAGAATTAATAATAACGAATCAAGAACGAAGAATCAAGAACGATGAATCAAGAAAAAGAAAGCAATAACGAAGAGAATCAAGAACGAAGAAACAATAACGAAGAATCGATAAGTAAGAATCGAAAAAGTCTAAGGAAAAATCATCTAAACCAATTAAACTATCAAAAAGCTAGAATTTTATTCCATTAATCATCATTATTCACATCATATCACTATACAATTTATTAATTAATAATAGTTTTACGACTCTTCCGCATTCAAGATAATGAAAAACGAGTTATTAAAAGCTTAACTAAAGACCTAAGATCACGATAGCGGTACTTATTTAAGAGGAGATTTACTACCATATTAAACACTTAAGCAAACACTTAAGCTCGGGAAAAACAAAATAATTACGAGCAAAATAATTATCTGTGTAAGCGTAAGTATATAATTTTACATATCAATAAATAGTGAGTGATTCCGAATCATGTTTTAATGACTGACTAACAAACGAACTAACTAATTAATCACACTCACAGAAAAAGCAAAGCTACAATGAAAAAGATGTAAAAAACCACAACAGAAAACCGTAAAAATAAACTAAAGTGGATAAAAATGCGGTTAAAATTTATAGAATCTCGACAACGACGGAGCGAAATTAAACAAGAAAGTCTCATTCTCAATCTTTCTCTCTCTGTCACGTGCTCTTTCTCTCTCTGTGTGTGTGAGAATGCGAACATCTTTAAGTACATCTGATGTACTGGACGTAGATGCGCAGATAAAACGAAGAAGAACGGAGTAGCAACAGAAGAACAGGCTATTTTTGTTGAACGGTCTGAATACGTAGCAAACGTTTATTTAGTGTGCATATCTACAAAATCGTATAAATAACACAAATGAAAGAATCGAGAACGGAACAACGAAGACGATGACGACAATGATGATTATGAGGATGACAATGATGATGATGACTACAATGATGATGATGACTATAATGATGACGATGACGATGAGAACGCGTTGGACGACGCCAGCAGTTTAGAGCCAAACAAAATCCATTAAATCCGCGAATAAACGACAGCGATACAGATAGAACATGCAGAGAAAAATTTTTAAACATCTCACCCCGGCTCCTCCCTTTTCCCAACCCACCAACAGGTCGACAAGAAGTTTTGTAAAGCAGCCGCACCAAAAGCGTGTAGAAGCAGAACGAATGAGCAGACGACAGAGAACATGAGTCCAAAAGACTGACGACTTGGACCGGAGTCGGAATCGTAAAGGCACACAAATCAAAACGTCTTTGATGGGCAACGGCGCCGAAAGAAAGGAAGGAATGGACTCACACAGAGGAGGAAGCAGAGGAAGCATAGGAAGAAGAGCGGAGGAAAGGAGAACAACAACAACGAAGGCATGCCGTCGAAAGCCGGGTCAAATGGTTCGTTCTAAATTTAAACTTTAGAGAGTAGAACGTGGTTTGAGCTATTTTTGCTCCCTATAATCTTATTTTTGTTTTTTCAAAAACAAGTGAAAGACCAAAGAATTGCTCGCAGAATTAAGGATAAAATATAAATTAATAAATTAATTAATTTTAATATAAATTAATGTCAATGAACTTCAACTTGGAAGCTATTCTGTGGCAGAAAATGGAAAAAAATATTATTTTTGAAATTTACAAACAAATAGAATAGAATAAAGAAAGAAAAGAATTGAAAGGAAGAAAGAAAAGAAAACAGAAGAAGCAGAGTAAAAGAAGAATATGATAGAATGTTGGAGAGAAAATGTTCAAACGATATTAAAATAAAACAGCAAAAGTAAAACAAATGCATCCGCAACAACAACAACAACAACAACAACAAGAAGGAGGACAAAGGCAACCAAATCAAGAACAACAACATTAGCATGTTCATAAGAAGTCATACAAATCTGATCTTCCGTCGCCACTTCATGGTCAACTTGTATCCAATCCCATCCCGAACAAGCTGATGATCAAATACAATGCTTTTTATTATATTTGCTGTAGGCTTAAAACAGGCTTCATCAAAACGACAGACGACGTTTCTTTACAAAAAGCACGCGTCATAAACACGTTTAGGTTTTCCTCTTCATGTTGTTCATTCTCGTTCTCTCTTGCTTTCGCTCTGTCGACGAGCCCACTGCTTTAATATTCTATGTGAAGCGTTTTTTATACGCTTTTAATTTATTAACGATTCTTTTTTATAAACTCTTTTCTACTCCTATTAATTCTAAACCATGCATTAAACAAGAGCAAAAAAAATTCCGCAAACAAATTGAAAGCCTCTTGGGGATAAGATCTGGTTAAATCTGGTTTACAACAACAACAACTACAGCAACTACTATAAATATAGAAAATTACAACAGCTTTAGCAACAACTTTGATGCTAACTAACAGCAGATCAGATCAAGCAAAAGAGATCAACCAAACCCACCAACATCACCGACTCCTATTTGTCGACTTCAAAATATGTGCATACATGTATGTACATATGTACATACGTATGTATTTTCTTCGTATCATTCATCAAAACGACTGACGACTTGGATATAACGACGATGTATGCGGACTCGGTTTTTATTTCCGAGTATGCGCTTTAATTAATTTTGAAAGCTGACACTGTTCTTTAAAACTTGGCTTACACTTGGAAAAAAATAAATAGATAAAAATTATACACAGACAATGGACAAGAAGGTACGATTATATGTATATGCAACTTAGAAAAAGAGATTTAACGGAGCAGAAAACACGAATGTAGTATAATGGTCATCACTGGAGAAGGAATCTAAACTAAAGCAAAGGATTTATACATATATGAGGAATCTACGAGGAATTTATATATGAGGGGTTCTGGGTCCCATCGAAGTGGACCTTCTTAGTGGACCATAAGAGTGAGGAGAGTTGAACCCTCTAAGTTTCATATTTGTAGATCCCGCAGCAGAATGTACATACCTACATATATTCATAAATCCCTCTTGGACTATGGGCGAGGAAAGTACTCTTCAAATATCACAGTCACATTCATTAGTCACATGACAGGTCACGCCTTTTGTACCTTTTATACCGCAATCTTATTCTTTTTGCCATGGGCCATGGTTACGATCCTAGTACTCTCCAAATTTCAACTTTATAACCGCAACCCACTTCGATTTTTATATACTCTTAAATTTTCGATATTTCTCGATTTTGTGAACTATTATATATTTTACTATATACTATATGTATAAGAAATACTAGATTTTTTCATCTTGAACACTTGGTTCTTCTTCTTGAACGCTCTTGATTCTCCTTCTTGATCACTCTTGATTCTCCTTCTTGATCACTCTTGATTCTCCTTCTTGAACACTCGATTCGTCTTATACTGATTCAAATTGCTGCAATCATCATTTTAACCATAATTTCGAGTCTGGAATTCGATTCTATTGTATATGAATATCCCTACAATTTTTGAATATATAATTGGAATAATTGCCCGTTATTCGATTAAGAATACACCTCCTGAGCGTGTATAAGGAATGAGATCTTTTATGGATGCATTATTAGTATGTCTTCAGCATATTTTTTGATTATCTGTACGAAGGATATATTTTTCGACAAAAACCACTTTTATCGACGCATTTCTCAAACCTTTCAATCTTTTTCATTTAATTAAATCCTATCAAAATAAAACTCCATCCAAAGAAAGGTGTATTTAGTTTAATCTCTCGAATAACTTGAAAAACAGCAAGCTTCTAATAATCGCAAAATACGAACTGAATTCAAATTATGAATAGGAATACAAACTTGTTTTAAAAAAGTACTTATTAACACTTCACTATATAATCTGATGATGATGAGTATTTAGATCGGATCTTGTTTTGTCCAAAACCGGTAGAAGAAGAAGGAGAGTAGAATAAAATGTTGACTTTGCAGAAATCATAAAATCAGACTAATGAATGGCTCACAATGAAACCTAACAGCGTTTTCTCATGGGGGAAAAAACTTTTTAAAGAAATACAATACATACATTATAATAGAAATATAAAAGTACAGGAAAAGACATACACCGAGGGGACTGAACGATTTTCAAGGACTGTACGAATAACAAACGCTAAACAAAAAGAAAGGTTAAAGGTGGATGGTACTCGCACATACGTTAATAGTTTAAATAAATACAAGGTTCTGAAACGGTCAATGAACGGAAGGTGTAAACCAGCAAAGAGCGAAGAGCTGGCAGCTGGCTGGCTTTGAAAAGACCAGCCAGTCAAATAGAGAGAACTCATTTTTTAATATATACGGTGGACGGACATACGGACGAATGTACAAAAAGCATTGGGACAAAGTGAATGACTGACTAATTGTCTGTATGATGGGCTGATGGCCGGCCGCCGCCTATCAATTAAACATATAAAAAAGCTATGAAATAAAGATGAGCAATAGAAAGAGAATTATTATAATGAGAATGACGATAATGTAATACAATGATAATAATGATAAATTCCAAATATTGAGGTAATTTAAAGAATAATTAGCATATCGGAGATTATAATTTCCAAATCAACTATCAGCAACAAGATTTAATATCTGCACATTAAGTAATAAAAATATTCATCCAGCGAAGAAAGAGCGTATTTGGCCCCTTTTATATTATATATTATAGATTTAACCTTATAAAACATTTTCATGTATGGATGATCTCTGGCAATGAATTACGCGGAATAATTGTTTATACTTAGATATACGATCAATATTATAATATATACTCATAGAAAGGTAGGTTTTGGTCCTTCCACTTTTACATCGACTTCTTTGAGATTCGACAAAGCCGAGGATGGCACTCTTTCTGGTTAATTATCTAAACTTATTTTCATCCCAGTTAAAAAAGTTTCAATCTCTTTCTCGAATCTCTCCATTCAAATATCTTTACGATAGACGAGTATACATAACTGTTTTATTATATCGTATACTCGTAACAGCAGAATATAAAGACAAATGTTACATTTTAACGTTTACGCAAAATTTACATAAAATATTAATCTATGAAATACATAATAAAATATAAACTGGGTCATCATCACATTACAGACGCGAGTTTATAGCAGTCACTATTGTATATGTATGTATGTATGTTACATATGTAAATATATTATATATAGGCATTATATAAATGATTATATTTGTGTAAATTTTAGATGGTGTTTAGGCTGTTTGGTTGTCTTGCTTGTTTCGTCACTCAATCTAACGACGATTGCCTGAGATGGTCTTGAAAGTGTGAAAACGGAACGGCACAAAAGGGAACTCAAAGATATTGCTAATGTTTACGGGGTACTAAAGACAGAGTCAACATAATCATAGCTTTACATGAATACATAGTGTTGAAATTTTTCAAAAAAAGAAAACGATACAAAAAAAATCTTTCAAACATTTTCAACACAGAGAGAGAAACTCTTTAAAGTTGAAAAAAAAAAAATTACAAAACTATGTAATGTTGTCATGAAAGGAAGTTAACCTTATTTGGACGTATCTGTCTCTCTCTCTCTCTTCTAATATTTGTTTTACTCTCCTTGTCTACTTCTCTCTTTCTCCCTCTCCCACTCTCTGTCCCTCTCCGACTGTCTCTGTCATAACTAATACACCACCTCTTCAATTTCTCTTTCAATTTGTTAACTCTGAATATTTTAGAGAAAAAAAACTACAAAATCCATATACTTATTTAAGTTAAAGATTTAAGATAAGAAATTCATTTGAAATTCATAATTTTTATTTATTAAATTTATTACATAGTAATTTACCAAGTAATCTGCAATAATTTAAAATCATGTTAATCAAATGCTTAAATTATTCTCAGTAATCAATAACAAAGAGTAATATTAAATTCGAGATTATATAAAACAGAGAATTAAGCGCAAAATGCTGAAAAGAATTGCTTCTTCTTCGACGTATTATTTACCTAATTATTATATTTTAAGACCCAGTCACACAATCATTCACTTCTTCCTTTACTCCTTTATTATTCAAATTACTGATATCCTTGAAATCATCAAACTTTACAAAGAAAATTCAAATATTCCTCAATTTCCCATCCTCCATCTCGTGTACGTGTACATGTACAATATATTGATGTATTATTTATTGATCCGAAAATGAACTCTACAAGTTCTTATGAGTGTTAAAAATGTCGACAATTTTCAACAAACAATACATACCACACAACCAAATAACAAGTTATGGGCATAAAATATGGTGACTAATTGTGTGTCGGTCGGTCTGTCCGAATGTCTGTCTATCTTAGAGTGGAGTATAACTCCACGACAGAAACAACGGCCCTCAGCAACAACATAAATAAAACAATCATAAGCGCTACGAATCGCTGTCCTAGAAAAATGAATTGGAAAACCATTTTGTAGAACATCCAAGTGTAAATGAAATGATAAACATGACATCAGTTCTCGATGTGTGTGTGTGTCTATAAGGCAGTGATAAATAGTGAAATGGACGGCAAGATAGATAACCCTGTGCCTAAAATAAAAGCACTGACTGGCTGACTAACTTACTGACAAACTGCCAAACTGTCAGATAAATAAGTTGTTCTAAGTTATGTTGTTGACATAATTTCACTTCGTTACTTTTTTCATTTCGTAGATAACAATGACACAAATCGTGCAACACTGATACCTATTAATACAACAACACTGCTACTAAACTATATGTACACCTGTACACTATATGTACATACATATATATGCATATAGTATACTGCGAATCGCAGAAGAAAAACTCACTAAGTTAGAATATACTTAATTAGAATAAAAGAGAAAAAATATTTACTCCAAGTCGTTCAAGAAACAACAATCTTGATGGAAATCAGAAATCATTTAACATTTATATTCATAGTTCAACTTCATTAAAAATAACAAACAACTAACTAAAAGAACTGAAAGATAACTAATTACAAACTATGTTAACTACAATATAACAAACAATGACTATAAGGATAAGTAACAAAAAGATAGGTTATAATAGGTTAGTCGTCTTAAGGTAACCTAATCGAAGATTAGGTTAAGAAGGTTAGGATAGCTTCACGAAGAGAGCGACAACGTCCCATTCAGAGCTCCATGAGGACCATTTGATTGCCGTCAATAGAGGGGCTCGTGGGCTAAGGAGACTAAGGACCCTACGTAAGACTTGTCTTATCTTTTATTCACGTGATAGATACGAGAGCCACTTTGTGCTCTGAATAAATTTCAGTAACTCATAAAGTCTAGCTTCTGATATCACAGAACTGGTCTTTCCTAAGTCAATTTAATGATCACTTTCTCTCTCCCTTTCTTTCTCTTTCTCTCTCCCTTTCTTTCTCTCTTTTGTAGGTTCTTCTGTAGTTCTAGATATTCCTTACATAAATATTCATTATCTATTATTATTTTTTATTAGTTTTTATTAGTATATAATCTAAATCTACTAAATAACTTTAGGTTGATGTTTACTTTAGTATTTTATGAATTTCAAATTTCATTAATTGCAACTTTATATACAATCTGTTGTCTGTTATCTCTCTGTTATAAATGAGCATATCTGTACTGTTTCGTATTTGGTTTTCATATCATGAATATGAATTTTATTTAATCATTGGTTGATATTATTGTTGCTTACGTGGGGTACATGGGTTGGTTCGTGCCTAAAGGCTACGAAGCAAGGGTGGTGCGCTTCTAATGAGTTTCACCTCACTTTGATTAACATAAAAAACAATCAGGCTAGAATAATAACCTCGTTGTTGTTGTTTTTCCTCTGACATTGCTGTTTGTTTGTAAAGCGATGATACGATGTAGCATGTTGTTTCGTTCGTCGCCATGCATTATTTTCGTTCAATAATTTTTCTGTTTTATAAACTAATTTCCGAATGAAATTTTAATGGTGGTCCTCCAATCCCTCTCCCCTTCATCATTTCTCCTCGTTATAGTCAGCCATCGTTCAGTCACATCGAGTCCATCAGAGCATCTGACGTATCTTTTTATACGGTGATCGTTCGTTTGTTTGGTGCGCGTGGTCGTCATCAGCATGCCGCCGTTTTCAGTCAGGTTGATAGGTCGGTTGACCTTCTTAAAAAGTAGGTAACCTCATTTCACGTTTATCGTGTAATTTGTACTTACATACGCAAACACAGATATGTACATACTACATACATAGCGACTGATACATACATACATGTCCACTCACTCATTCATTCACTCGCAATGAACTCATTTGTGCGAGCGGCGGTGTGAAGGAGCCAACAACAGCAAATGCAGCAGCTTCACGCACGCTCTTCACAACACCAACGTTTCCCCGGTCACCTCGGACGCGGCAAACAACTGTTTCATTTTATGTTTATCTGCACAAATCAACAGTTTCTTTCATAATTATAAACCAGCCCCAAGCAACTCCCACCATCACTCAA
This sequence comes from Myopa tessellatipennis, assembly GCA_943737955.2. NCBI lineage: Eukaryota > Metazoa > Arthropoda > Insecta > Diptera > Conopidae > Myopa > Myopa tessellatipennis. Next base: position 42,966,059 of record OX031314.1, read on the forward strand.
CTCAACTGAACTGAACTGCACTGAATTAAACTCAATTCAGTTTACTATCCTTATCTTTACCCCCGCACTCAATCCACACTCGCCCCCCCCCCCCCCCCCCTCAACACTTTCAGTTGGTTCAGTTTTTCTTTAGCAGTATTTATAAACCATAAATTTGCGTAAATATCAAGTGCTTCACAATATTAGTACTAATACAAAAAACGTTAAAATGTCATAAACTTTACTGTCAGCGTTGAAAGATTTTGAAGGCACGATTTATACATTCACGTATAGTTATGGACACATACTTAATAGATCGAATACTTACAATATTTTCATATTACATAACATACATATTACATATTTTCATTACATGTATAAATCATATTACATAATATAAATAATATGTATATTGCATTAAATTATAATTAATTAAAGTTTATTTTAATGTATTAACATCTTAACTTATGAACATTTATTTAAATTTAATTTTTATACCTTTAATCTGATTTGTTTGACAGTTTGTTACAAGATTTGTTTAGAATAAAATCTACTGAAATTTTATTTAATTTTATTTAATTTAATTTTTTTAAATTTTCTTTTTAATTTTATTTTAACTTAATTTTGTTTAGAGAAAATATTTACTTGTTTAATGGATATTTTTCGCTTAGTGTATAGAGTGTGTTGTACCCCCTCCCTCCCTCCCTTTCAATATTTTGTATTGATTCTTTTTTTTTTCATTACAATTATATTTTATGGATCTGCTGCTCTTGGGATTCACTATTGACACCATTAATGCTAATAATGTAGGTCAGTGAAGCTAATTGATGCGTGAGCTGACCTTAAATACTGTTGCTGCTGCTACTTTTGCTCCACTCTACTCATTAAAATATGATAACGTACGATAATGATTAAGATGATGATGATGATTCTGATGATGGTGATGATTAAGTCTTCTCATATCTCTTGTAGTTTTGTAAATGTACATTTTTATTTAAGACATGTGTAAATAGAACCTTTTTTCATTATCATATCAATTATTATGGCTGGAGGGCAATCGTTTAGCTTCATTTACAGCCACATTTCTGATCTGCGAATAAAACGCTTATCGTAGGTTGTTTTGTATTCTCACCTAATATAGGAAATAACAAGAATACAGCGACTTCCTAATATAGGAAGTAATTATTCTTTGATTAAACATTAACTAATTCACAAAAAGATAGAAGTAACATGTACAAGATTAAATATCTGCGAAGATTCACAAAAGCAGACAGAGCTTTTCGAAAAGGCTAACAATATATTGTATATATTTTTTTTATAGGAATTAAATTCATACCGACAACAACCAAATCTCGTCGAAGTTTATACGTAGAATTGTACTAAAAAAGTACATACTCGTATACTAATTTTTTCTTAATTTCCTTGTCAATTTTGTCGTTGTTGTTACTATTTCTATAATTTCAAATAAATGAAACATTAAAATAATTAATACTAATGTAATAATAAGTATAATAATAATGTCGCGTGTTAAATAAACATTATAAGCACACAAGGTATCTAAAACTGTTTAAACGAATTCACCTTCGTTAGTAAGACTATTAAAAACTATGAGTTATTCTCGATCTCTCTCACTCTTTCTTTCATTCTCGTTTTTCTTCTCTTGTCTTTATTACAATGTATGTATATTCATCAATTTGAACTTCCTTTAGAAATAGTCCACAACAAACAATATTAAGTAACTAAAGGAAGAAGTAGAGGAAAAACCTTCTAAAACTAAACAGTACTTGAAAATTTGCGATATGGAAATCGTAGTCATGAAATTCTCACAACAACAATAACGAAAATAATAACGATAATAATAATAATAAGAATAACAATAACAACTGACACGCATAGTAATTTAATTTAAAGGTTACACATCCCGTGTAATGTGAAAAGTAAGGATAGTAGAATATCATGAGAATTCATTGAAATAATATTCACATTGACATTGCCAAGAGAAGAAAATTATTTACCACTAACACATTTAATAACGATTTGCAGTTACTCTAATTATAGTCATGAAATATTAATGCGAAATCACTTGAAGAATTCTTACTCGATTTTCAGATTCAGAGTCAGTTACCATTTGAAATTTCAGTGTCTAAATTTTCATTTCGTTTAGAGATTTCTATATTCTTACCTGGCAAGAGCCATCCTAACATGAGAAAGACCTCCCAGAGGCAACGATATGGTATCCACTTTGGCCGGATTTCTTTTCAAAACTTGGTAATCTTGAAATTTAAATTATTATTGGTGTTGTGCTTCTTGTTGTCGTCGCAACTGTTGATAAAACAGATGCTTGATGATTTTTAGATCCTTTTTCTCCTTCTTTGATTTATTATTGCAAAAATTCTTGCTGGATATTGTTTTGACTTCTTGTTCTTTTGATTTACTTTTTCTTTATTTTAAGCTATCATCGCTACGCAATCACTTAATATTTATCTGCTTTTGCATATCAAGAAAAACGCCATTTTCAAAAATTTATTAATCTATTATTATATTAAATTTCATTCACGCAATTGATGTACGATATTCTACATTCGTATTCGTGTTTTAATAGTATTGATCAAAAGAATTTCTCGATATATTTTATTAAAAGCACTGAAGTCAAGATTTTTGACTGATTTTACAAATTGTATTTTTTTTTTATTTATTTGAATTTAAGTTGAGTTCTTTTTCTATATTTTTTGTTTTCATTTGAAGTTTGGAGTGAAGAGTGAAGTTTCACAATTGATTCCGTTTACAATTAATGGTTTTAAAGAAAAGATTTTACACCTAATATATGATTATCTTTAGTGAAAATAAACATTTTTCTTAGTTTATAGTGTTTATTTGAAGAAGCTAGTTTTTTTTCTGAAAATCTAAAGAGATATAAATTGAACATCATCTGAAGAAATATTAGTGTTTTCCAAAAACCTCTAATGGAAATTAAATATGTAATGTTAACAATTTAAATAGTAAGAGTTTTCATTTAATCTTCTTTTCAAGAGTTTTAATTTAGTCTGCTTTTTAATTCTGTATTCGATCTTTTGAAGACCAATTTTTTCAATTTTTTGTAGAATAAACAAATATTATATTAATCATTTCGCAGCTTAAAAAATTCCATTAAAAAACAGTCAAAAAAAATCCAACATTTAAACAATATATTAAAGAATGCTTTTTTAACAAATATACATATATATACATACATATATTCGTATAGCAGATAATCACCAAAACCTTGAGACAAACAAAAAACAAATGAAACAATTAACAACAACAACAACAAATCTAGAATTATTCAATGCCACTGAATTCAAGAGTTCAACAATAAAAAATTTATTTTGGAACAAAGTTTAAATTTTTTATCAATAAAAAAGCTTCAAAATATAATAACATCAAACAAATATAAACACAGCGGGTAATAAAAAAAGAATATTATTTCTTAAAAAACGCAAACATTGAATTTTGGTGTTTCACTATAAAGCAAGACAGAACAACAAAGCTAAAAACTTGCATTTGGCAATGCTGAAAAAACGCCCACAGCAAATCTCTGTGAACAAAATATTTACTAGAGATGATCTGAAAAAAGCTTTTACTTCTTCTTCTTAGTCCGAAACTAAAAAAAAAAAAGAGTAAATAAACGAGAGAGTATAAAGAGTGTGAGAAACAGAATTATTAGGAGAGAGACAGAAAGAGAGAGAGAGGGAATGAGGTCGTTGTTCACATGGTGGTGGTTAGGAACAATCAAATAATATTTAGAGTGTGAATAATTGAGCTAAAGCAAAGGAAAAGAAATCTGTGTGTAAAGAATAACTAAAAACATTTATTTACATACTCGTATATTATATATAAAACACAGAGTATAATAAAACAGAAACACGGAGAGAGAGATAATTGGCAAGTCTCATTCATTTGCATCCCAAAAACCAATGAGAACTTAAATAACTTAAGTGTTAGTGTGGTTGGTTATTTTATTTCCACCACAATCAAATGCTGACTAATTACAACCACAATATAAAAACAGCAAACGAAAAAAAAAACAATTAATTCCAATTCATAGTCATAAACAGTCAAGGTTCTTCCTATATGCATCTCGAACAGCAACCCAAGCAAGTGTAAAAATAAAACACAACACAGCAAAATATACACAAAAGCAAAATGAATAGATTTTTTTGTTAAATGTTAACAACGTTCTTTAGTTTTTGTTGCTATTGCTGCTGTAGATGATGAGATATGTATGTATGTATGTATGTATGTATGTATGTATGTATGTATGTATGTATGTATAGCAATATGTATTAAATTCCGTCAAGCACTAGAAAGACCAGTTGTTACGCTGAACATACAAAAATAACAACACCAAGCACACGTTTACGTAGGTACGTTTGTAGGTAATAGCAATGACCTCCCATTGATTTGTTGTTGTTCTGTTTTTGTACTTGTCATTTGCTGTTGGTTCTTGTTGTGCTTTCCTATGAAGCTCTACGAAAGCATTGAACAGAGGTGCTAAAAATGTCGCCAAGAGTTACACGACAATTTTATTTTTTATGCTGCTAGTGATGCCACCTGCGAGCAAATAATAAATATTAAACGAGTGATAGACTTCCGTACTATTATATAGTAAATTATATAGTATACATACTTTTAAATCAATATTCAATTCAATCAATGCAATTCGAATGCTTATATTATCAGAGATTAAAGGGAAGGGAGGAGAAAAGAAGGAGAGAAACTCTTCTTCGTTTTCCAATCTGACAGTTCCAAGGTAACTAAGGGTGTAGTATATATTTTTCTGTCAACTCTTTACAAGAGTTGATATTTAAGAACGATCTATTGTTTTACTTTACCGAGTTCTTTAGTTTAGAGGAGCCAGCCACAATTATTTAGCCACAATTTTAGAAATATTATATTATGGTATTCTTATTTTGTCAAAAACGTGAATAACATGAATCTTTGGTACCAATGATTAGCAACAACGGGCAAAATTAGTCTAAATGAAAGGCTATTTACTTCCTGGATCTATTTTTCAGCTACCGAAAAATACATTCAAAATATTGTACGTACATACATACATACATACACATTATCATATACATACATATATTCGTTTTATTTATGTATCCATATTTAGTTCCAATAAATAAATTATTCAAACAAATTTAATTGTTACATTTTTTATCGAAATCACTTTATATTGTAGATTTTAAACAAACATGTTTACAGTTATTTTTTGTTTCTTCCATAATTTATAAAAGTAAAAATGTTTCGCTTGTATTTAGGTATTTACGGATAAAAATACAAGTACACAAAACTTACTGAGCCAACTCGATAACAAACAATAACAAAAGAGAAGCACATGTTTATGCAGTTTCAGAGAATAAGCGAGAACATCAGGAAAATCAGAAAAGCAATAAAAATCAGCAAAAATTGCTTTCATCTCCCTCCAACCACATATCTTCCTCTCACTAAACAAATACTAAATATAAAAGCACACGTTTTCTCCAACTTTTATCTACAGTTACAATTTTTATACTCTCACTAATTTGATATTTTTTGAAACTACTTAAAACTCACACTTAAAAAATTAATATACTTTTTTTTATTGTATTTATATCATTACTGTTATCTTTTGTATATGTATTCTTCACCAAAGAACAACACCATTTCATAAAAAGATACCTCAGATTTGAGGTTAATACTATGTTTACAGTTTACCCAGATTAACTCACTCGAGATTAAAGTACCCCCTGCACTCAATCAATCCCGTTTACACCACTTATTGGCCGATGCCACACCTAGTTGCTTTCGAAGAGATCCTTTCATGTTTTTAAGAGAGAGAAAGGAGATTACGAAAAGGGGTGTAGACTTCATCTCATCTCTCTCGCCTAAAAACTTCAAAGAATCTCCTTCAAAAACAGCTGTGTGTGTCCAGGGCCACTAAGATTTCTTTCGACATTTCGTTGTTTTATTTGTTATTGTTTCTACGTGCTCCCTGCATTAACACCCACACAATTTTTGTATGACGCTTGTACCTTCTTCAACCCATTTCACAAAACACCAAATACACAAACCTCCCAGCGTTGCAAATTAAATTTTAAGAGATTACTAACGAGATTAAATCACAATCTAGTCAGTAAAGATATTTTTTGTATGCGTAATCTTCAATATTATGGGCGATAATCTCGTGGATGGCATTAAAATCGAGTTATTATCGCGATGTAAATCTAGTATAACATTAAAATTACATTCGAGAAGATAACGATACGTAACATCAGCCAGAAAGAGATTAACTCAGACCATACTACATCAGATCAGAGCGACTTCAGTCAATAAAACTATCAAAGATTATTACTCTTACATGTAATTTATGAAGCATTCCTTCATCCTACAGGCTCTTCTAGTTTAGAACTGAATAGTATGTCTAACATGAAAAATAAGTATCTATAAATACAAATGTACAAATAAAGTATGTACAAATGAAATACCATATTATCTTAGGACTCATATTATTGCATCTTTAGTGAACTAATCCTATCTAATTAAATAAATTAAACTAATTAAAGTCATATTTTAATAATCGAAATGTTGGCAACGCTGTAAAACTTTAAAACCATCTTGTTTTGTAGGTTTCTCTCCCTCACAAATCTTAAATCTCTCTCCTTGTATCGCTCTTTCTTTGTCTTTTTTCTCTCTCTCTTTCTCTCATGTTCTTCTGTTCTGCTTTTTTACCTTTTGGTTATAAAAACTATATTCTCCATATGTACATAAATTTAAAATCATTTTGGCATTATTTTTTAAATATCACAACAAAAACTAATATGCCATATTCTTTAAAAAAGCCAGCACAACGGGCAATATTTTTTATGATTTTATGAATGTTTGTGTTGTTGTTAGTGGATCAGTATTTAACACATGTCCCCCGTTCGTTCCGTTCACTTGTTATTATTGTATTCTGTTTGTAGCTACCATCTTATCTAGTGTTTTATATTTGAGGATGTGTGCGGTATGGATTTCTGCAAGATGTATGTATGGACCTCAATCTCAATGCGCTCGACCCCAAACAACATTTTTGATCTAAAAACTCATAAATACTCATTCGTACGATAAATTATTTAAAAATGTTGATAATTTTGTTTATTTGTAACACACTCTTCACATTTCTGAGAAAATCAATCAGATATTCATGAATGATTTTGTCGATGTATCCAAACACACGCACTCACTTCGCGGGTGGAATGACTTTCTGTGATGCAGCACTTATTTTCTTGTTTCACTTCGTCATGGCAATTTTCTATAATGTGCCCATCACAAAGAAGGTCACAGCATTGTTAGTTGCTTAGCGCCCGTTTATTTTATTGAATTTATATCAACACTCAGCCATTAAAGAATATTTTCAATTTTAGGTTCGTGGACTTTGATTTTTTGGAGGAAAGTTTGTATCTGTTAAGGTTACAGTGAAATGAACTGGGAATTTCTTCTCGATCCGGTGTATCAAATCTAAACTAGAACTTTCGTTGTGTTATCTATCGCACTTCGTTGTTGCTGTATTGTCTACTCTCCACGCGCAGCAGCTGACAACTGAGAAGCTTTTCTCATATGAAAATGCAACAAAATGAGTTCTCCTGTAGCAAAGCTTTCGGGAAATCATTTTCCCCTTTAACGTGGCATGAAAAACAACAAAACAACAACTGTTATTCGAGAGACTCCATGTGACAGTGCGAGAGGTTTTTTCTCTTCGACGAAGAAGTATTGCCAGTTTCGAGAAAGAATTAATTTAAAAATAATAACGATTAAATAGAAATAATATAATCTTAAAGAACAACAGTGACATTAAAGGACAACTAACAGTTTCACACCCACTCTATAATTGTCATTACTTCAAAATTATTATTATTAATAATAATTATAACATTAAATTATTATTATTAATTATAACAATAAATTTATATTAATTTTTTTTCATTCACGAATCTTGGAGATGTCTCAGCGACGCATCCGAAAAAGTTACTTGTCGAACCAAAGGTCGAACTGATTTAGATTATCATTTAATGTTTATATAAGGCCCATTTCTATGGTCTACTGGTATTACAAGGGCCCATTTTGACGTAAGGTTACTCCGACTACTCTTTCAGAAGCAGAGATTTGGTAGTTTTACAGTGGATGATATATTCCCAAAGAACAACTGTTTTTGGTAGTTTACTGGTTATCCTTATTTGGAGATGTTTAGAGATCTTACTTTGTAATTATTATAAAATATTTTACAAGTAGAAAAGGTTTTCAATAGTTTAATTTATACTGTAGTATTCTTAAATTCTGAATTTTATTATGTTATGTTTTTTATCTTTTGTCGGTAATTCTGATGTCGTTAAGTGTGGTACCCAAGTTGTTTCCTGGAACCTGGAACCCGCTAAATGTAATACAATAAGAATACATACGCTAAGATTTCATTAATAAATTTAATTTAATAGAATATATAAAATATGTGAATATACTATGTATACCACTTTCATCAGATTTATAATTCTTTTATTATTATTTAATAATTATTATTGTATCACAACACATTTTCGACATTTATAATATTTGTTTTGTGTAAAGTTTTAAATAAGACGCTGGCAGATGATAAGACAACTTAATAAATTTTGCAAAGTCATCGCAGAATTTTACTCATCTCTTATTTTTGGCACTTTATATTTAAAAAGATATAAGAATATATTTAAAAAGATTTTCCAATTTTCAATTGCTTTCAACCCGAATCGAAGAAGCAATAAAATTTAAGGAAATAAAAAAATCGGATCAATTTTTTTTAAATGGTTACATGAATAATTATTTAAGTATTTGGAATCGGTTTAAAAACTTCAAAACCATTGTGGTTTGAAAATGTTTATACAGTGTCTTGAAATTGTTCAGCATTATACGAGATAAACAAATTACATTTCTTTAGAGAAAACAAACCAATTTCAATAGAGGGAGAACTGGAATTCTGATTTAATGTAAGCATGATATACTATAACACGTGTTTGTTGAGGCCGACAGGTATTTAATAACATGATCATGTATTGTAGTAATTAGTAATCCACTATAAAATGCAAATATAATTTATTTGGCGTCAGCTAGATATATAGTATAAATTCTGTCAAGCCTGCTGCGGAAATTAGTTATTCATCAGACGTTAACGTTACATCTCTTCGCGGGGCCTACAAAGTCTCCTTCTCCCAATCGTAAGGGTTAAAACAGTGAATCGCAGTATAGACGCAAGTGAGCAAAACCCAATTGTGTATAGCAACCTTTGGATACGTTAAATTTATCTACAGTTATTGTCAACATCAGGACGATCGATGGAATGGCCATATATGATGTCTACAACAAACACTACTACTCTTAAATAAATAAATAAAGTTCTCTACAGAACTTAAAGTTAAAAATGTAAAAAAACGTTATCTATGAATTAAAGTATTCCATAAAGATTTGTTTTGTACACTTTTCAATAAGACGCAGGCAGATGATTAGGAAACTTAATAAATAATGCAAAGTCATCGCAGAAATCTTATCTCTAATTATTGACAATTGTGATGAATATATCTTTACGAAATATATATTTTACGAAATAACTGTATAGGAACGTGAACTAAATTATGTATATATAAAGTTTATAGCAACGTGAGCTAAAATTAAACATTTTTTAATTGATTTAAGTTAACTAAATCAATATAAACAGCGACAATTTCCAGAGCATTATATCGCGAACTGAAAACTAAATCTCAGGGTCAATCAGCTAACTCGATTCGGGAAACTTAACATATTATATCCTAATTTGAATAAGTAATGAAATTTAAATGATCAAATCGAAAGATCGAATCAAGTTCCTTTTTTAAATGCTTAATTAATAATTATTAAAATATTTGACTCAAATTGGTTTTGGAAAATTCAAAACCTCTGTTTTAAAAATGTTTATAGAATGACTTGAAATTCTCGAGCACTAGACGAGATAACAAGATTGAACAGGGCAATTTAATAAGAGAGAGAACTTGAATTCTGATTGACTAAAGATGATAAACTAACACGCGTTTGTTTAGACTGACGGGCATTTAATACAATGATCTAATAATTAGTATTCTACTATTAATGCATCGTTATCACATCTGAATTCGTTTGCCGTCAGCCTGATATATAAATTCCGGCAATACCGCTGAGGGAAGTAGTTATTCATCAGACGTTATCGTTGCAACTCTCCTCGGGTCCTGCAAAGTTTCGTACTGGCTCCCATCGTAAGAGTCGAAATCGTGAATCGCATAATAAACATAAGTGAGGAAAACGGTATATAGTAGGTGTGTAGAATGTTCCTGTTGTTGCTTATCGCAGTCTTGACGCTGCTGTTCGGCTACGTCAAATGGATCTACAGTTATTGGCATCGTCAGGGCTTTCCATATGTGGAAGCAAAAATACCTTTTGGAATTTTGGATTCAATGCGCAAAGGTGAACGTTCCATGGGGATGGCCATATATGATGCGTACAAGAGTTCGAAGGAGAAGGTTCTGGGTGTCTACTTGATTTCGAGACCTGCTCTGCTGGTGCGTGATGCTCAACTGGCTCATGATATTTTATCTAAGGACTTCATCAGCTTTCACGATCGCGGCCTTTATGTGGACGATGAAAATGATCCCATGTCGGGCAGTCTCTTCGCTTTGCAAGGTGAAAAGTGGAAGACGTTGCGTACAAAATTGGCGCCATCGTTTACATCTGGTAAATTGAAAAGTATGTTTAACACAATCGACGACATTTCGATCAAGATGTTGAGTCACTTGAATACGCAAATACCCGATGAAGGCAGCAAGCAAATCGAACTAAGGAATATTCTTTCAAGGTGAGGTCAGGACGGTTTATGTTGGATTAATAAATGAAACTTGTGTTAACATTGATTGTCATCCTTAGTTATGCCATCGATATTATTGGTTCGGTAATCTTTGGCTTAGAAGTCAACAGTTTTGAGAATCCATCAAACGATTTCCACAAGTTGAAAACTCTAATTAACGATCCTTCTTTAACCACCCGGATACGAGGGACAACTCAGTTTTTATATCCGAGGTGAGTGAAAATGCAAACAGATACTTGAATGAGAATATATTGAGGAATATTCTGAAGCATAAGTCCACCGCTTTAATATAAAATTGAAGATCTGTCAGTTTAGTTCAAGTTCTAATAAAGACTGCAAATAAAAAGGCATCAAAATAACGAGAACTCTGAATCACATAGTTATTTTATTAAAAAACGATTGTTATTGTCAATGAATCATCTAATCATATATTAGTTAACACCCTAGTTTGGAGAAAATCTTCGTGCGTTTGGGATGGAAGGAATCTGCTCCAGAAATCATGAAAAATATTGTAAAACAAACCATAAATTTTCGTGAGAAAAACAATGTTTCGCGAAACGATATGCTGCAAATGCTGTTGCAACTACGAAATGTAGGAAAAATCAATACAGACGATAGTATATGGACAACGCAATCGGTGGCAGGTGTGTATATATTTATATAAACACCAACACGGATTACACGAAACTAGCTAAAAAATTATTATTCCTTAACAGACGCTTTCAAATCGATGTCAGTGGAAACAATTGCATCTCAGCTGTTTCTTTTCTACATAGCGGGATATGAAACATCCGCCTCGGCCGCAGCTTTTACAATCTACGAACTAGCTCAATACCCGGATCTGCTGGCCAAGGCACAGAAGGATGTCGAGGAGGCCATTCAGAAACACAACGGAGAGCTAACATATGACACTATAATGGATATGAAATTCATAGAGCTGTGTTTGATGGGTTGAAGATTTGTTTATTGCTACGAATTTATTTATACTATAATAAATTGTATTTTAGAAACTGTTCGAAAGTATCCGGCCCTTCCAATGCTTAATCGGGAATGCACACAAGATTATCCTATACCTGGCACCGATAAGGTTATTAAAAAAGGTACCCCTATACTTATTTCTCTCTTCGGCATGCATCGCGATCCCGAATATTTTTCTGATCCAATACGTTATGATCCGGAACGTTTTCTCGAGGAAAACATGAACTATAATCCAGTCGCTTACATGCCTTTCGGCGAGGGACCCCGGCATTGTATTGGTATATTGTTTTTTCCACAAATTACATTTTTAAACTGTATACTATACAGACATGTTAATATTTTACAGCTCAGCGTATGGGTAAAGTTAATGTGAAGATGGCCATAGCTAGATTGCTCTCAAATTTCAATATCGAGGTGAACAAGGATCGCAAAGAGATCGAAATTGATACCTTTGGTATTCCCATTCAACCGAAGGATGGCGTACATGTCACTATTTCTAAGAAGAAACGCAGCATCTCAAAGCAATTTCAATAAAATGCTATTTCATTTTTGTACGATTTTAAATTAAAAAAGTTAATTTCTATTCCACGATTGAGTTTTTGTAGAATGATGATAATGATGATAAGTAAATCACAAGTAACTTTTTTTTTGGAAAAATATTCGGATCAATATCTTTAATCAATAATATACATAGTTATATAAAAGTTAGGCTAAATCAGAGAGGAGAAGTAATATTTTCATTCAATTTATTTTATTATTGATGTCATGTAACATAAACGAGAAAACACAACGTCAAAACCGGTTGTCAGCAAACTAAACTTGGCAAGAGATGACGGAAAATCGTTGTAAAACCCATCATTCTATACAAAACTTTAACTTCGAATTGTATATCGTTATCTCTGGTTGAAAATATTTCTTATGTATTGTAATTTCAAGTTGGCCCTTATAAAAAAATTCCATGGAATTAAAAACTAAAACTATCCTAATAATCTAATTTTAAAACTCTTGCATCACCCTGTGCACAACGGCCTTCCAAATCGGGACCGTCTGAGTTATATTCACGCAACATTCAAGTAGAATATCAATAAAAACACTGCATAACATGGTTTATTTATGTATATCCTACTCAATAAAATATTAAATCTTATTTGCCTTATTTTTTTGCATGGTACTAACCTTTTGTAAAATCGAAATTCCTTCTTTTGGAGCGGTTAAGACTAACTAACTGCAGGAAATACGAAAACACATGCGTCAGAAAGAAGAAACACTATACGGAACTGATTTCTTTATTTTGTTCTGACAATCTGACGTTGCTTGGATTCGGATACCGCCAGTGGCTTTGCTCGTTGCACTTTGGCGTAAGGCAGTTAGTTAGAATGCATCAACACGATTCATGAAAATTAAAGTAATTTTGGAGATAGGAAGAAAAAACGCATTTGTGAATGTTTTCCTTCGAACAGTCAACTGATTTTCTTTTCACTTAATATAATATGTTTTACTCATGCAATTCTTTAACTTTTAACCATTGATTATCATGGAAATATTTATTAATTTTAATCGTAAATAACCAACAAAAAATATAAAATTTTGGGAACACGAATCGAAAATGACAGCGACGTCCCGAACACAAACAAGATGGAACAAAATCTTGTGTTCGGAAATTCTTGTAAACCGAAAAAGTGAGATCAAACGATGAGCTGTGTTTAGGTAAATCTAGAAGTAACTTAAGTTAATACTTAATATACAATGATAAAAGACTATAGAAAAGTTGGACTTGAAGTTGAAGCTAAAGACTTTATGCCACAAACAGTAATCAATTAAATACATATTCGGAACATATCTATTGTTGTAGAAATGCTGCGACTTTGTTATTTCCTAACTCCAACAACAAAAGCAATGGTTTTTTGTTAAACAATAACATGTTGGACTTAGATTTATACAGGGTGTAACGCATAAGGTACGCCAAAAAGCTAGGACGGGTAGCGGGAGCTTCCCCCCCCCCTCCCGTTTAAGCGGCAGGGGCCCTTTTCCAAAAACCCGACTTATCATCGGAAAAATAAATATTAATAAATAACGGTTAGATCTACATAACTTTTGCTAACTGATTTTCAAAGCCTAATATCCGCTTCTTCATATCCTTTTTAAATTAAGTTCCTACGTAAAACAGGTTTTGAGAAAATTAATGCCAAAGTTAAAATTTGGAATAAAAAATCCGAAAAAAAAATTTTGGTCGCAATGTTTACGGTATTAAGTGTACATTGTTACAATTACGGTATTAAGTGTACATTGTTTTCCGACCTTAAAATTGTCTAGTGAATTCTAGAGGAAGTGCTTCAAACCGGAAGGACCTATGTCTTTCCTATGTAGTTTCCGAGAAAAGTGAACGTTAGGGAGTAAAAAAAATATTAATAAAAATAAGTTTAAATTAATTATTAATCACTGGGTAAATGTCGATATTTCAACTGTTCCTATTTAAAACCATTAAATAAAAAAGTTATGTACCAAGCAGAAATCAAAAGTTTGCCCATTTTTTTAGACAAGGATTTTTTGCCCAAGGATTAGAAAGAAATTATTAATGTTTGTACATAGTTATCTTTATATTAAACGCATCGCCTACTAAGCCATTAAGAAATGTCATTACATGAAGAAAAAACTTCGAATATTTTATTAGGTCCACTTAAAAAAATTTAAGAAAATTAATTTTTCAATTACGATCGCATGAAAGTAGGTAAGTAATATAAAATTAAAACACTGTTATCATTCCAAGAATATAAATAATAATAAAAGTTCTTTTATATGTGTTTTATGATTTTCCTTTTTATATTCCCATTGATTAAATTTTCTTATACTCTATTATATGTTTTAAGTTCCCAAACAGCAAAAGTACGACCTCCAGAGCATTACGTGGACAAATTACAACTGCTGATGCCACAGACTTTGGACTAATAAGAGATACATAGATACCAAAGATGACTTTAATCGAGGGAAACAAGGATGAAGCATTTCGCTGTATTGATATTGCTGTTCAATCATTAGCAGAGGGGAAGTTGGAAAAGGCAGAAAAGTTTTTATTAAAAGCTGAGAAACTCTATCCAACAAAGCGTGCTAAAGGTACCAGAAATGTTTGCTAAGAATAACGAATTCGTAAATAAGCTCTTTGTACTTCCAGACGTTTTGGCTCAAGTCAGGAGACCTTCGGGCGATAATCGCGGTTCCGCACGGGAATCAAACACTCAGAGCGAAGGACCACGCAGGCGAAAAAATTCAGAAGGTCGCAACGCTGAACCAGAGTATACACCAGAACAAGCCGAAGCGGTGCGCAAACTCAAAAAGTACAATAGTTTTTTTATTTTGTTAAGCAATACAAAAAAGTTTTTTAAATCTACTTGAATTATTGCTAGATGTCGAAACTACTACGAAGTTTTGGGAATTTCTAAGGATTCCACCGATTCGGACATTAAAAAGGCATACAAAAAACTTGCTCTACAGTTGCATCCGGATAAGAATAAGGCTCCAGGTGCTGCTGAAGCGTTCAAAGCTTTGGGCAATGCCGCTGCTATACTAACGGATCCAGAGAAACGTAAAGCTTACGATATGCACGGCATCAACGAGCCGTTTAATCTGCATGGTAGACCGCAAAACAGTAGCGACGGTAGCAGCATGGGACGCACTTATCATAATGATTTTGGTTACTCGCGCGGTTTCCAGGCAGATGTCAGTGCCGAGGAGATTTTCAATATGTTCTTCGGCGGTGGATTTCCACAGCAAAATGTTTATATGCGGCAGCAACGTCGCAGGCAGCAACAATATCGCGATGATCGGGAGGTAAGCATTGTTTATATAATTAAAATTTGTCAATAAAGAAACGCTATTTCTTTCTGTTCTCCTTCAGAATCCGTCAAGTTCTTCTACACTTATAAACTTGTTGCCAATTTTGTTGTTGATTGGACTCTCGATGATGTCCTCGTTCTTCATTTCGGATCCGATTTATAGTTTATCGCCCTCTCAGTAAGTGACCCCCCAGTGGAAACAGTGAAGCTCAAATAAAAACGTTCTTGCATGTCATAGCATTATAAATGTGTCAAATGTATCTTTTTCAGTAAATATTCGGTGAAACGTGTAACGAATAGTCTCAAAGTTCCATACTATGTGAAAGACAACTTTTATTCGGAATATCAAGGATCAGTTGGACGTTTAGAGGAATCCGTTGAGGAGGATTTTATCAATCATTTAAAACATTCGTGCAGTCGTGAGCGCAATTACAGTAAGTTGCATGCAGAGCTTATGACTTTTTCTTATAATTTGCATAACTGAATTTTCTCTCTTCTTGGGTATATTCATAGAAGATTCAATGCTTTCCAAGGCTAGAACATTTGGCGACAAGGATCTATTCCGAAAAGCACAGAATATTAATATGCCATCTTGTGAAAATTTACAAAAATATTTGAACACGTAGTTCTGCAGCACTAAATAAATATTTGAACTCTTTGCTTCATTATCGAAGAATCTGACTAATTTTGTTAATTGTTTCATGTAAACAAAAATTATTTACTATTACATATTTTAAAATAGCCTTTCTATTATTTAAAAACTCCGTTATAAAATAAAATCTATGCAATAAACCAAAACTTGGATGTGATTATCATTTTATGATTAATCAAAACTATGCCATAGGAAGGTTAAAAATTGTTTTAATACAATGATATATATATTCAGGGAAGAAATCCGTAGCATTGGGAAGGAAGATTTCACAAAGCGTTCCACATCTGCACTATTGTCGACACTGACCGCATCACTAAAAATCATTTAATGCTGTTTTCCATAAAATTTTATTGCGTGTTAAGAATAATATTTTTTTTGTTGTTGAAATTAATTTAAAAAGTGTAACAAATCATTTATCTACTCCTCAGTCTCGTTACTGCTATTCACTCAATTAGCCATAATAGCTTCCAGAGCAGCAATAACATCACCACTTTGTTCACGCAGCACCTTTTCCGCCTGCGCTCTGGTAATGAGCATTTCGTTCATCTGCAAATAATTTCATTTATTAGTTTCTAGAAATAGAGAATAAATAATTGTATTCACACTGGACTCACTATCAGTTCAATGTCCTCCTTCTTTACTTGCACCTTCTGGAGCTCCTTCTCTTTGGCCAACTTGAACTCGTCTTCCTTGCTGCGTTGGTTGCCGAACTGCTCCACCGCCTGTGTTTGCCAAAAGCAATACAGATGCAATAAATTATAGTTGCGATAATTACTTTATTTCATAAACTTTCTACTTACACTAGATATATCCGCGGCGGAAATTTCCTTCTCTTCAGCAAAGTCCGTCACGCGCTCGAGATCCGCTGCTCCACCGTCGTGGCGTGTGGCTTTTTTTTGTTTTTTGTCCTGCTGCACCTCTTCTCCAGATCCATTTGTTTCCGTCTCTGACATGATTGATTTTATTCAATAAACTTTAGAAATTTTAACAAAATGAAAACGGTGTACTATTGCTATAAATAGTGATGAAATAAATCTTCAAAATAAATCTTGTTAATGAATATTATGTAACGAATACTTTAAAGTGTGCTTTCGGTATCTAAGCGGATCTTCCTTAAACACAAATAGAAGTATTTTTTATTAAAATTCATTTACTTTTTTTGGCTTTATTGACGGATCTTTATTATATTAAAGTGGATTATAAAATCTAGTTGGAAGAAGCATGTGTTAACGCACAAAAAAAAAATTACATCAATAGCTATAATTTCAACGTTGCCATCTAATCTGTAGGAAAGAAAAATCAATTTTATGGAAACGTTGGAAGAAAATAAGAAACGTATAAAAGTAACAAAATTTCAATATAATCAATATAGATTATTAATCAATATATTATTTTCAATATCTGTTATTTTAGAAATATTTATATATAAATCTTGTCAAATTAAGTACTAAAAATCTTAAATTGCGTTTTTGTCGAAAACTGTAAGGTTTTCGATGAATTCTTATATTATATAAATGGAGGGTATTCTTAATATCTTTCTAAGGGTACCTATGGCAATCCGATATCTGGTACAGTTTAGGAGATATAGGCATTTAAATTTCAGATTTCAAAGGGCTGTAAAACCGGAACCGGAAGTTGCCAACCCTTTTTGGGGTTGTTGTTGCGGTCAGCACCGAAAACAACAACAACAAAAACAACAACACATTGTTATGTAAAACCTATTTAAGCCAATCGTACATACACACATTTTGGAGCACACTAGGTATTATTAGTATTATTTAATTTTAGTTTTTGAACAAATAACATACAAATACTCGTATGTAAGAATTTAATAAGATGGTGATTTATTGCGGTTAAATCGTAAAAAACATACATACATATATTCCAAATTTTCTATCCAAACTATATTATTGTATGCAAAAGAAAACGAAAAATTCATTTATTTTGATATATCCTGAATGTCTTATTCATCACAAAAGGATGTGACAGGTGCAGTGTATGTACTGGAACTAGATGACAAAGTCCAAGAAAGTCATAAGCGTTAACACAGAACACAACTGCCCAAAATAATGCGCTTGCATCTGAGACTGTCTGCAAATAAAATTGAATTTCACCGGTCACAAATTTACCTTCTAACGTACAAAAAAATACACCTACCCTATCTGAAGACATTTTGACTTTCTCTCCCATTAATGCACATCTACAAATTATTTAAATGAGCCGCAGGCATTTATTTTAACTTATCCGATTAATTTTTGACAAGAAATTAAATTCTGAAAGTTATGAAAGCAGATTACTTTGTTATATGAAATTTTCAATTATGCAGAAAACAAGTTTAACAGGACATGCTTTGTCTACAGACAAATCATATAATTTTTTCGGTACTTCTACAATGACTTGTGTCCAGCGTACAATACTTGGCGCACATTGATATTGATGCGCGAATCGTCCAGATAGTTTTTAAACGGCGCCCAAAATACCTCATCTGTTAGTTGTTTATACAGTGACGTTTCCAGGGACCACTCTGATGGCTCGTTTTCTATTTCGCATTTGGCCCTTCGCTTGCAGTGTATTCCTGCAACTACTGTATTTCTTCCAGAGAGTTTATTCCATGGTTCTTCTTGGGCTTGCAATATTCTGGGGACTGCGTGGTAACAGAGGCGTGCCACACGGGACATGACCACAACATCTCCGCTCTTAAGAAATATGGCAGATGGTCGTTCCTCTTTTGTTTTGCCACCAATTAAAAAAATTGCTGTTTGACCAAAACTGCATAATAAAATGTTATTTTCTTCCATTTAGCCATCAATTGAAAGATATTGACTTTTAAAAGTCATATGTACCTAAAAGAAAAGAGTGGAGCCTCAAGGTTCACCTCCGAGTGATCTGTATGCGCCGCTAACGTTGTTCCAATAGGATAGTAATTAATTATAGCAGCTTCAGCGTTGAAAACCTCAAAACCAAGCACTTCCGAAAAGCAACACGTCAATTTAGCCAAATCTGATGGGAATTGTGTGCGCATTTCTTCGCTGTATACTTTCGTGTCCCAATCGTGGTGATAGCCCAGTGTCGTCCATCGCATTCCAACTTTCATCCGACGCGCCTCGTCGTTGCAACTACAGTTTTGTAACTCATGCCACCAGTCATCAATGGCGAGGTGAGAAAATAATTTGGCACTTAAATTCACAACATTTGGTCGTTTAGGATAGTCACGAAGGCAGCGCGCTATCCAGTAACGTTGTCCTTCCGGTGTGAATGGATTGTGAATGACAATTAGTCCCGGATGATGTCTGAGTTGGTAACAATTCCAATCACGCACTGGAATGAGTCCTGGTGGCAAGGTGCTCGGAATGCTTTCTTCACAGAGGTCTAGTTTATCAAGTTTTCCCTACGAGCAAGTAAATCAAACTCTAATCTGAAGAAATTATAACAAGATATTCAATAATAGTTTATTAACCACATCATCACTTACCGACGTTTTTGTTGGCAAATCCAAATCTATAATCTCGCTAAAATCTGGAAGCGGCTTCTTCGATTTGTAATATTTAAAAGTTTCTTTAAACATTATTAATTTTATGCACGTTAACTAATCCTATGGGAAGTATTTTTTTAACACATAAAATAATAATAAACGAACATATGTTAACATGTTGGAATAGGTTTGGTTCTTTGCAGAGTTGTTCGCCTTGTTTCATTTATTTGAAATTATCTTATGAGCTTGGATCTTGATTTAGGAGTGTATGAACAAAGTATTAAACGTTCGCTAATTCTATTTAATTCTTCAATTTGGCTTAAATAGTGATCCGCCCGGAAATTTTAGTCGTGTTGTCGTTGATGTTGCTGTTGTTGCTTGCGACGCAAACACCAACAATAACGACGACGACACCAACAATAACCGGGCCCCCTCCTTAGTTCCGAGTTATAGTCCTTTGATATATGAAATTATTTGCCCTATATTGCCTTAACCGATAAGATTTTCTTCAAATAATAGGGTTTATGATAAAATGCTACTTCATATAAATGAAAGATATTTAATAACACTTTGTAACGGACCATACCAATCAAATATCCTCAATGGTTAAGGCGATTTAGTGCAACCAATTTAAAATATCGAACTGCAATAACTCAGGAACCGGGAGTAGAAGAAATCATTTGTTGTTGTTGTTCGAGTCTGCATCATAAGCAATAACAACAACAACACAATCTGTTCCTTAAATTTTTCAAAAACTTCATTTTAATAAGACATCGTAGATTTTTTTAAGAGTTGAAACTAATTATTGTAAGAATTCTCTATTCCCCCTCGATTGACTAATACCACATCAGGGATTTTCAACACGAGGTGGCAGTGTTCATTTGACTTTCAATTTGACAGCGTTCTCCATAAACGAAAGTAAATAAGAATTGTTCTTTTGAATAGTTTAATTAAAAACGAAAACTGTAAACGAAACTGACGCAACTTAAATACATGTAAGTGGAATAAATATTGATGTTTCCAATTAATAACTCGTGTGTACTCCATTGAAGCAAATAATAAAAAGTATATATAAACATTACAGTTGTATTACAGGAATTTCTAATCGGGTTCATAACAGAAATGCCGCCGACACATGATTTTGGTGAGCTTAGAAGTGACGACTATTTCGTACAGGCCGTCAATAATTTAGAAAAAAACTTGGAAAAAATCGAGGAATCTTTGAGTACCAGCGTGGAGTTCAAAGGTTACGATGAGCTTCCTACACAGGAAAAAGTAAAATTTGACAATTACTTAGCGTATTCCATTAATTCTCTCTACTGGATGTATGTTAAGCTGCAGGGAATGGACCCAAACGAGGTATATTTGTTCTCTAGCATTTAATTGTAACTAAGTTACATATGTTAAGCAATGAGAGGATGTTAAGATCTAGATTTAAGTTTAAAAATTGTTTAAATCTTTTACAGCACGGCATAAAGAATGAATTGTCTCGTGTACGCCAAACTATTCTACGAGACAAACAAATTTATGAAAGAAACACAATTCGCCCGGTGTTGGACAAGAGAGCAGCGGGTCGTTTTATTAAACATGGACTTCACATTAACCGTGATCAAAATGAGGGGAATACAGAAAATTTGCCCAAAAACAAAAGAATACGATTTGACTCTGATGATGAATGATTTATAATAGTTATTTATGTTCCATATAGCCATTTAGTAGATATACATACATATAAATCTAATAAATATAATCTAATTAATAAATATAATCTAATAAATTTTCAATTAAAGTTTTAACCAAAGAATATACAATGTACTTTATACTGTGCAATGGTATTGTATATTCCTTGCTTTAACATTACATGGCTTTACTGAAAACTTTTAGTCCTCCTACAGTCCTCATAAATTTGTAATGGTCAAACTGAATAGATTACCGCGTATAATTTAAGTTTCACCAGTTCTTGTCTATCAGCTCTGCATAAATGGTTAAAAGAAATGTCCGTTATTTATGTATTTATTAATTGCAGTAGTATTTCAATCTACTTAAGGTCAAATCAGCAGTACAGATCATATGATAAAAGCCAGAATGAATGAATTTGTTATACTATATCTCCTCCTATCTTTCCTCACTTCCTGCGTGTGCCAGACTTTGCATCAAGCTCAGTTGCACTTTTGTATGCTGACGATACTATGGTATATGTTCACGCGAGATATCCCAACGATGCTTTGGCAGCCTTTTCTGTTCATATTCAGATAATTAACGAATTCTATAAAAAATGGGGTTTAAACCTTAACATCGGTAAAACTAAATGTATTTGCTTCCGGAATGCATCAGGGAAAGGAGTGGTTAGGGGCAGTAAAAATCTTTATCTTGCCGTCGATGGCGCTAGGATCCCATTCAAAACACACATTAAATACTTAGGTATAAATTTCAATAACCTTTTCAAATTTAATTATCATGCAAGGTCTACATTGACTAAAGCCAAACGTGTTCCAGGATTGCTAGCGCCGTATTTTAGATCCAATAGCGGTCTCTCAAGAGACACCAAGCTGTTGTTCTACAAAACCCTAATAAGACCAGTTGTGACCTATGCCTTCCCGTGATGGTTTTCGTTCTCACCGTCGGTGGCGAGAGAGCTTGAAGTGTTTGAAAGACAAATTCTGCGCTTAAGTATTAACAAACATTTCCAATCTTTTAACAAAAAATGTGCGAACAGCTACATCTACGATAAGTCCGGAGTTGAACCCCTAATGAGATACTCCTTAAGACCTATGAAAAAATCCGTCACAAATTTACGCTATATAGATAATGATCTTATATGTAGTACGTTTTTTTCTCTATCCAGAGGGACTTGGAATTCTGAAAATTATTTATCTCCTTTGTTTATAGACTCAATTGACTTAGATTCTATATTAGCAGGTAATGACCAATCTGCTTTAGTTCCTTTGTTTTACCAGAATAGTTCATCTTGCCAAAAAGAGGATCATTTTCCTTTCTCTGTAATGTAATGTGATTTTATATAAAACTAGTCCAACTGAATTTCGAACTTCAGCAAAGTCCCATTGAATCAAATTTCGAACTTCAGCAAAGTCTCATTGAATCAAATTTCGAACTTGAGCAAAGTCCCGATAAATTCTTATCGAAAATGAATTATTTAATTAATGCTATATTTGTAATAAATTTGAAACTATTAGAAATAGACTCAAACTATTTTAAAGTTAAATTTATATAATGGAACGGATGTACCATATCCTCCTACCATATGCACCTATACCTCACTTTGCGTCGGGGATACGTTCCAAAAAAACACGACGCAAATTGAAACGACGCAAAGTGAATTAAGATTTTCTATAGCAAACCATGTAAAGATCGAAGATAGGTTCCAGGGTTACGAAAATACTACTTTTTAAAAAGAAAATTGAACAAAGTAAACATTAAAAAAACAAAAATAATATAAAATTTTATTATATACATACATACAAAAAACATAAAAAAAAGTATTCAATTAAAACTAAATAAACTATTCTTTAACAAAAAATTGGTCCAATGTTTGCTGAACGGTTTTTTTTTTCAAGGTAATATAAATGTCCTTGTAACAAAAAATCTCCATACCTTCGTCAATCAAACACATCGCTTTGGAAATTTTGGGGAATTTTTGGAATTTTTGGAGTTTTGGGGTTAAATTTTGTTTTTCGGAGATTTCTATTGAACGGTCACTGTCACCTTCTTCATTATCAAATTGCGATTCCAGTTGCAATAGCTCTTCATTAGAGAATTCTTGGTTGTGCGAGGTTAGCAATTCATTTATGTCAGTCTCCTCCATACCTTCAAAATTAGACTCTCTAGCTAAATTAGAAATTTCATGACGAACAGCTGGTGTACCGTCATTTTCTGCAGCGCATATTCGGTGAACACATTCAGGCCATATTTTGCGCCAAACACCATTCATGCAAGATGGTTTAACCTCCTCCCACGAATCAGAAATAATTTCTATGGCTTTCATAATGTTGAACTTTTTCCAAAACTCTAGCATAGTCTTATCTTGTCCATCAGTCTCACTTAAAAGAAGTTTAAATGTTCGTCGAAGGTAATAACTTTTAAAAGTCGATATTACTCCCTGATCCATCGGCTGAATAACTGGCGTCGTATTAGGCGGCAAAAATACAAATTTCACATTTTCTGACAACTCATCAACATAAACTGGGTGGCCAGGAGCATTATCTACTAGGACCAAAGCCTTGAAGTTTAAGTTTTCCTTGTTGCAATAAGCTTTAATTTCTGGAATAGCACAAGTTAAAACCCAGTTTTGAAATAGTGATGCTGTCATCCATGATTTTTTGTTTGCTCGCCAGTAGACAGGAAGCAGATTCTTTGAACAACCTTTCATAGCTCTTGGATTTTCTGAGTGATAAATGAGAAATGGTTTAAATTTAAAATCACCATTTGCATTACCACCAAGATGAAGAGTCAGTCTATCCTTGCTAGCTTTAAATCCTGACGCAGATTTTTCTGTTTTAGATATGAAAGTTCTTTTAGGTAGACGTTTCCAAAATAACCCAGTCTCGTCAACATTAAAGACCTGTTTAGGATCATAACCACCTTCATGAATTAATGCTTTTAACTCTGTCGGGTAGCGTTCTGCAGCAGTTATATCAGCGCTAGCTGCTTCGCCTTTAAAAGCAATGCTGTGCAGATTTGCTCGAACTTTGAATCTCTCAAACCAGCCCTGACTAGCTTCAAATGTTTCATTCTTGTCTTTATTACCACTAGCATTATCGTTGGATACTGCTGCTTTACTTTTTATGTCATCAAATAAGCTTTTTGCTTTCGTCTGAATTACCATTTTACTTAATGGTATTCTATGCGCAACTTGGGTTTCAATCCAAATAGAGAGCAAGGACTCCATTTTTATCATCAAAGCACTCCTTGTACGGGTCATCGTTTTAGCATCTAATGATGTTGCAGATTTTGCAGCCTCTCTTATTTTATCCCCATCTCGATCTCTAATATTTCTGACAGTTGTTGCAGCCACACCAACAGCCTTTGCTATCTCCACAGCCTTCTCTCCCTTATCAAATCGTCGCAAAATATCTAATTTTGCCACCAAGCTGATAGTTTTTTTCTTATTTTTGGTAATTCTACCAGCAGCGCCCTTTCCACTCATTTGACTAAAAAAATCATAATTAAAGTGTATGTAAAAAAAATAATATAACTCTGCCAATTAATAAATTGGAAATATATTTACCTTTTTTGGAATCAGAAACAACTCGTAAAAATTTATAGAAATTAATTATTCTCTTTTTTAAAAAGCACAAAGACTAATTGACGCGTTACAAAAAGCACAATATGTACACTACATAATTGATACTGAACTCTAACATTAGCAAAACAAAGTGAAAATAAAACTGTATTAAAATTGCGTTGATCTTCAGTTAGCAGAGGAATCCCCGAATTTGATGGCATGGCGCAATTAGAAACAAAAGTGGAGCCATCTGTTAGAAAACAAGAAAAAAATTAAAGACTCGAACCCAAAACAACGCAACTTCGAAAACCTAACGACGCACAGTGAAAATTTGTACTAATTAAGCAGCGACGCAACATCGAAAACAACGCAAAACGAAACGACGCAAAGCGAGGTATAGGTTTATTTGCAAGTGTTAAAGTCCGAGATTGATTCTGTAAAATCACTGAAGGTATGGGTCTCAGATTGCGCAAAGTCTAAGTCAACGTATAACGCCATCTATCGGATTTTGGCTGAGAACTTTCTATTTTTTCATTTCAAAAGCCATTAAGGAATAATTTCACACAAAATTTCATACAAAAACTCGATTTTCGATTTTTCCAATTTTTCGACTTTTCCGGGGGGATTTCTTCCGTAAAAACATTCTCCTCGAAAATACAAACTGACAAAAAATTTTACAGAAATCGGCCCAGCCGTTCTCATTTTATGAATTACTATACATTTTTTACACCATTTTTATATATACAGATAATATATTAAATGTTGTAGACTGTTGTGCCTTATCAAAAACAAAATAACTTAATCTAATATTACGAAACTAATATACCTCTGTAATAGTCTCATTTCAAGTATATTACCTGATGTACCTTATTATTATTCTAAGTCAAATAGCTATTAAGCTTCCAATAATTATAAGAACATTTGCAAAGCTCGGGGAGCAAGAGCTTTATATAAAACTTAACAAGAAGATCTCATACCTTAATTAATAAAAACACTCGTGAAATTGTACTATTGGTTAAAATACTGCGAAATATCATGCACAAGGCAAACTTTACAGCCCTGGGAGTTGCCAAACTTGTAAACATGCATAGTTTAAGTTGTATATATTCATTGTATCGTTGTTGTCATCGTCTCAATAAAGTTGAATTGAATTCAATATCCTATCTCAGTAGCATTAAACACAATCGGAACAACAGGATACTTTTTTTTTGGAATGTGGGACCCCGAAGGGCAAAAAGTTATTTGACCAATCCTAGGATTATATTGTCATCAATAATTGTGGGGTAAAACCCCTGGTATTAAAATAATAACACCAATAGCTAATAAAAAGTATATTACAAATTTTCACATAGTTATTCTATGTAACAGTTCTTGATTTTGAGGTTATACTAATTTGACACAAAGTGTGCTTTCGCCATTTTGTTTACCGAACAGACGTTAGATTAACTTCTCACGACCTACTCTTGATGAGCCACCGAGGTGAACTGCAACAGGATACAAGGTACATTTTTAGCTGTCAAATTTACATGGGCTCTTATGGAGATCGAGAAAAAAGTTTGCTTTCCAGTTTGTTGCTCCGGTTTTCGTTCCATTTTGTATCTTGTCTCCGGGCTATTTCTAATTTTGACAGCAACAGAATCATTCTTGTTCTTCTTCCGTGTGTTTGTTTACATTCTGTCATGCAAAAATTGACAATTTGCATTATGGGGATGTCACACTAGGCATCTTAACGCCAATTTATTTAAGTTAATATTTAACGAAATTTTTATTATTATTATTACAAGCAATTTATTTCTGAAATATGAATATGCGGCATTCCTATTCAAGAAAAATCAAAATATTTACCAATTCCTAAAAGAAATGGAAATTCCTCTAAAAAAGGATGGTGGCGAAAATGTAAAAAACAGTTAAAGTTTATCAAAGGCGGCCTCAAGTGACCTAGTGTTACACCACCATTAAGAATTTGACATAAGAAATTTTTGTTGCTGAGCAACAGTTGCCCAGCCATTATAATTAACGCCATGGAATTTCTTGTTGCCGGGAAATGTTGCTGTATCCTGTTGCTCCGATTGTGTTTAATGCTAGTTTCAACACAAGTATTACAAATTTTTTTCTTTCATTTTAGTGAGCTATGACGTAATGTGAAAAACCAATATATGTATAAAACACAATGCGGCTTCAGCTTCAGCTTCAAAAACGAACACAAGCAAAATCTTATGAGAACAAAAAAAAGCCTGAGGCGGCCTCAAAATAGATTTTCGTATGGCTTCAAAAATTTCCCCTCAAAAATGTTGTCTATGTTTTATCATAAAAATATGTTTCCTTTCAAAAATTCCAACAAAAACAATATGAGTTTGACAGCAATAAAAATTTTTTTACTTCAAACATTTTTATTATATGTATTTCAGCAGGCAAAATAATGAACTTGAAAAAAAATTCATAAAAAATTCGTGGACCCATGTCCATTTGCAATTAAAACAAGCCCCATAATATGTTGTGGGGCTCTAATTATAAGTAGTTTGTCAATCATTATACCCTACACCTTAAGGTAAGGGTATATTCACTTTGTAACGAAATGTGTAACGCATAGAACTAGAGACGATAGGTATAGAAAGTATATATATTCTTGATCAGCGTGACCTCCTGAGTCGATTTAGCCATGTCCGTCCGTCTGTCTGTCTGTCTGTCTGTTGAAATCACGATCACAGGAGAACCAATGAAGATATCGTGATGAAACTTTGCAGATATATTGTTTTATGTGGTGGGCAGGTTGGTATTGAAAATGGACAAAATCGGTCCACGGCCACGCCTATTTTTTATGAAAAATGTGATATCAGCGTTCGTTTTTGAGCTATTACAACAAAATTTCATTCCTGGGTATAGAGTAGCATTTGCCATCCGTGCATGTGCCAAATATGGGCGTGATCCGCCCACTTTTAGATTACACAGGCAAAAGAGGGTTATATTGTTAAATATATAAACTTCCTGAATAAAACTTTAGATAACAACTTGTTTTACAAAAAAACATTATTACATCAAAACTGGGTGCGGTCCGCCCACTTTTACACTACATATACAGTATAGCAGTATGAAAAAAAGTTTATTACCACGGAAATAAAGTTTAAATGAACACAATTATAAAAACAACTAAGCTAGTTATTTTTTTTTGAAAAAGGTAATAACCACGCCTACTATTTATACAGAGGCGTCGCTAGGCCTCATGGAGCCCGGAACGGTTAATCAACTTGTAGCCCCAAAAATGCCTAGAATGCAATAAGTCAATACTTGATTTCCACAACTGCCGCCCCCGACATTGTGCCGCCCAGAGTGGACCGCCACCCCCGCCCCATCTTAGCTTCGGCACTTTTTTTAAAACTTTTAGGTGTAGGGTATCTAAGATTCGGCCAGGCCGAATATAGCTTTCTTACTGGTTTTTAGATATTTTTATTTTTCTGTGCATAAAATTTCTAATTTATTTTGATTTTTGTAAACGTAAATAAATAATAACAGCTGCTGATGCCTGAAGCTGAAGCTTTTCATTTTGTTCCGACTTCAAAAAAGCCGTCGAAAAAGCTGAAGCTGCGTTGTGTTTTATACAATATGTACATATTTCTAGGTATATATGGAAACGCAGGATCCAAACGATTTTCTTCCCATATCAGATAATTTCAAATTATATATCTTTTTTTAAATGCTTTATTTTCAAGAAACAATAATGTTACAATTAATTTTTTAATAATTTTTAGCAACAGAATTACGCAAGAATTTGGGGGTCTGCATAATTTTTAAAATTAACAGAACTTAACGCAAATAAAACTTGATCGTATTTAGTCCTTGCTCTGCATGTAGCTGACTAGATCAATAACGCGGTTGGAGTAAGCGTACTCATTATCGTACCACGAAATGAGCTTTACAAAGTTATTATTCAGTTGAACGCCAGCGTTGGCATTGAAAATCGAAGAGTGAGAGTCGCTGATAAAATCGGATGAGATCACCTCGTCTTCGGTGTAGTGCAAGATACCCTTCAGCGGCCCATCAGCGGCTTTCTTAACTTTCTTTTTAATATCATCGTAAGAAGCAGGCTTTGCAAGACGCACGGTCAAATCAACAACCGACACATTAGCACTCTGAAAGCCATTCCCGTCAATTTGCCATCGAGAGCAGGAATAACCTGACCCACTGCTTTAGCAGCTCCAGTTAAAGTTGGGATAATATTCTGCGAAGGAATAACTTGTCGTGAATAACTTTGGCCAATGGAGCCAGGCAGTTGGTAGTGCACGAGCCATTTGAAACGACTTTCATTTCTGGGTCGTAGGCCCAATTTTCAACTAGCATTGACGACAGTTATTGCATGAGCCTCCTAGATTTTGAAACATGAAGAGAGAATGAAATTTTTCTGTAGTTTTTTTATACTGTGCAAATAATTTTATAAGAGGCCAAACCCTCCAATTTGTTTGTTCTTATTTTCGTTTTACGCGCTGACCCCAACAACAAAAGTATTAAGAGTTATAATGGTATATAATTTTCCTAATTTTAGGAAAGTAGAGGCCATTATCTTTCTAAACATATTTTTCCATCAGGATCTGTGAAGGATTTTAAGAGAAAACGCATTTTAAAAATCAAACTAACGTATGTAAGTACAAAATCATCAAGAGTTGTGAAAAGTGTTCAAAAGGTGAGGTTGGATAATTGACCTGTGTAATTGTACTCTTGAAAAATGTTTTCAATAGCGTTGTCAAACAACAGAAGTTTTTGAATGTAGTGTTAATGATTGTGAAATTAATGAGAATGTAACGATATTTGTATATAAATGTGGTAGATTTATTCTTCGATGGTGACTTTGTTACTTTGAACACATGTACGATTGTTAATTTCAAAAATTGCTGTCAATAAAGTTAATAATCTCCAAAAAACGTTTGTTAAAAATATATTAAACAAAAAACTAAATTTTATGAAAATAGAATAAAGCAAAACTAAAATATATGCAGACGTAAAACACTGCAATGTCTTCGACATAAATTCAGAAGGATCTTCATATTATCCAATGTGTTTCTAGAAGGTCCACATTTTCATATAATAAAATACTCTGAGCGTTGCCAACTTCCTTTGATAGGTCTCGCATTTGACAGTTCTCGAAATTTTACAGTCCACATATTTTTAAGAGTATAATCACAGATAATCTCTGCTGCGAAGTTAAATGATCCGGGGATACACAAAGATATTAAACTACTTATAATAAGTTACTATGGAGTAGGTACCATTCTCTTGCCTATATTAAACAGAATTAATATTTTAGAAATATTTATAATAGTCCAAACAGCGCATTCGGTGCAAGTGCAGCACAACAGCAGCAGTTCAACTACAACCCACAGCAACAACAGTTGTCGATGGCACAAATGATGCCATTACCAGCTGCAACGCCATGGAATCTGGACTCAATGCCTTGGTCAGTTGCATCGAAAGGAATGGAGAATCCTGGTGACGTAATGCAATTTCATGCCCACACTACGATTCCCCAAGATCCAGAACAGAAAAGAGCTCAACTGCATCAAAAACGAAAGTCTGGTGTTTTACCACCTCTGTGAGTACATATTTAAATAAAATAAATATACAATTCTTTTCTCATAGTCTTTACGAAAAATCAGCCCAGCGAAGCAATTTATATCGGAAGAGAAAATTACAGCACATTTCAATGGTCTACACATTTCCAGCGATTATATACAGGAAAGCAATGCCTCATCCATATGGCCCAATGACCAACAGCCAACAAAAAAGATGGGTAAAACTTTCACAAACTTGACGTACCGTGACTACCAAGTGACGGCTAAGGAGTTGGAGGAGAAACTTAAAAAGGCTCAACGCATTACAATGTGTGAAGAAATAAGAAAAATTAACGAACAGCAAAATAAAGCCACATTTTTGCCACATGCTCTGCTCAGTCGAGTAGAGAAGCCTTGTACAGCTCTGGTGCTGTGGCAACGTCCGCCAATTCTGGATCTTCTGCAGTCAACAGAACCGGAAAAAAGTGCTGGGAATCAAAACAACCCAAATGTTCCTCTATATGAGAACGAAACAGAGATTGATGATTTCATTGACAATAATAACTCGTGCGATTTAGATTTAAATAATCTGAGAGTAGATGGAATGGACACAGATATTTAGTTATAGCCGTTTTTTTAATCATATCAACGTGGAACATAGGAATGTTGTGTATTTACAATATTATATAAAAAATTTTTGTATAATGCTGCATACAAAATTATCTGATCAAGGCATTATTTAAAAATTATTTCCCGTATTTTAAATAGTGCTAAATTCGAACTGAGTGATATATTTGTAAAGTATTTGTTTAAAAATTCGAAAATTTAATAACTAAACAATAATTTACGAAAGTACCGAACAAGCATAATTGTAAAGCTCGTGGATTTCCATTTACATAACTACTTGAAACTGTTGAAGAAAATCAGTGAAAGAATTTGAAAGCCCAATCAAAAACAATGTCGTCATTTCTTGTGCACTGTGTGAATAAATCATGTCGCTTAAATCAAACTTTAAAATAAGCAAAGATTCCGAATTTTAATTTAAAATGTACTTTTAATTTAAGAATTTAATTTAAATTTCAATGGAAAATATTTTAAATTTGAAACTTCTGATAATTTGATTTTCGATGATGATGATTTTTTTTGTAACCGTTTTTTTTAAAATTATATATTTTTGTGTTGGATAACTTTTTTTTTTAACTATTATAATATTTGGCCTTTGATTGAATGTTTGTTTAATGAAGCTTGAATGGATCTACACAATCCGTTGCGAATGAAAGCAACGGAAATGTCTGCAAAATTAATTAATAATAATTACATTGTAATAATTGTGATTTGTACCATAATTCAATAAATTCTAAGATATAAATTACACCACAAACTGCAAGCCAAAATTTTCTGTTTGTATAAATGAAGTAATGGAAATTCAGTTGTGAAATTGGGGAACGAAATCTGGTACCTCGTGCTTCCTTCAGGTAAAGGATACAATAAATAACTTTATTCTAACTTTAATGAGTCCGCTCATTCTAACTTGCATTAAAAAAATAACATTCATAATATTATGTATTTTACTTATATTTACACTTTTCTCTTAACATTATACAAAAAAGATTTTTATTAAAGATCAGTATTATTTTTAACATAATCTGCGGCCAACTTTTTCACTTTCTGTACATCTGCTTCTTGTCCGAAACGTTCTTCGAATTCCAGATACTTCTTGAAAACGGTGCGCATCTTCTTTAATGGAATTTTCTGTAGCACTGCACGCTCCAGAACACATCTAAAAATGATAATGAAATCATAGGTTTTATTTAGATAAACAATTTAATATATGTTAAGAAAAGTTGTCGTTACCGCGCTGACTCGATTAGATTTGATTTTACTAATAAATCTACGTATTGTGTCCATACATCAACGCGTTTTGGATACGATGTGACCACCTGCTCCAATAAAGTCTGTGCCATTTCATTATTTTCATGTTTATGATTTAAATTTGCAAACATTACAATTGCATTAACATCTGTGAAAAATAATAGAATAATAGATAGATTTAATAATAAAACATAAATTTGAGGAAGGTTTGAACTGAATACATACGATCTCGTTCGGGCAAACAAGCCAGCGCTTTGTGTAGTAGTTGTTGTGCCCGATCCGCCATATCGATGGAAAAATATGCATTCGCTGCAACGCGCCACGTCTCTTGCTGCTGTTTAAATTTGCGCGTAACAACGTTTATCATTTCAATCAGTTCCTCTTTCTTCTGCGCTGTACTTAATATCTCAATGGTACGGAAATAGATCTTTTGTGGATCGTTGTGGGTGAGTGCCTCCTTGAAGGTTTCATCGTAGTTCTGCTTGGTGCCATAGCGAAGCTCCAGATTAAGCAATGCAACCCAGATATTTAGCAGCTCGTCTACACTGCGAAATGAGATGGCTTTAATGGCGCGTCGTGCAACTGCTCGCGCTTTCTCGATCTCGGCCGACTGCAAGTGGTAGACCATGTAGTTGATCCAGTGCTTACTGTTATCGGGTTCCGACAGTACTAGACGATCGAACTGATCGGCGCTTTCGGGCAACTGCTTCGGATCGGCATATTTCTCTTCGATTTCACGTAAGCGTGATTCTTCTTCTCGTTGTTGCTTGAATTTTTCGGCAGCGGTAAGCTTTTTCTTACGTTTTGGCTCTTGATCGTTGTTGGTATCGTCATCTTCGTCGCTGGATTCGTTTGGTCCGTTGGCGCTTTGTACCAGATTTGATAGGTTCGTGGACCAGAAATCAGAGACACCCAGTAGATTGTATTTTACATTAGGTTCATATTTAGCTTTTCCTGATGTTCTTTTTAATTTTTGCGCACCGTTGTTTAGATTTAGATCAGGATTTTTATCCTCGTAGAATTGTTGTTCCACTGACATTTTCTTTTTTTTACCCGTTTCCGTTTGCTTGGCATCTTTGTCCTTTGCTAATTTGCGCTTCATTTGATTTTTAGACGATGTGGTTCCTCCATCAACGCTTTCCAATCTAGCTTTCTTTTTTGCTGCCACCTCTGCAGTCAACTTTCGCGAGCGTTCGATTTCCTGCCACAGTTTCCTAGTACTTTCCAATACCGCAATTGGTTTGGATTCATGTATAAAAGCAAGTTTGCAGAACTCGCCTTCTTTAACGCCCAGGCTGCATGACTTTTCGAAGTCATTGTAATGGAGTTGAATAGGGCAAAAGACCAACGGATTTTGGCCTTTCTTAAGAGAGCAAATGAAGAGATTATCAAGTTTGAGAATAACTTTTGAACTAACGCCTGATTTGCCAATTAGATTGGGTGGTGCTTTATTAGATTGAGTTATGCGTGCCAGATCAGACGATTTGTTGGTGGCATAAATAAACTGATTTGAATAGTCTATCCATAGAATGCAACACTCTTGATTTTCATCCACTTGCGGTAGTTTTGAATTGCGTACAATAGAGGCTTTAATAATAAGCATTACTTGACCCTCGACCGTTTCCAATTGCCAATCCTTAGTATCAATTTGAACTCCCTTAAACCTGGCGGTTACTTTGCCACCAATGACAAAATTACCAAGGGCATTTCCTTTCTTCTTATAGGTCTTTCTAATCTGCTTCAGTTCTTCAAGATATCTGTTAAAAGTAAGAAACAAGTAGTAAAGAGTTTTAGACAAATAAATTAAAAAATCTATAAATATTTATGACAAAAACTGAAATCGAACCTCTCTGTATATGCGGCAGTACTGCTCATTTTACCATCCCATACATCCGTGAATTTGGCCGAAATGGTGAGTGTTTTAGTGATCAAGTTCTTGCTTAAAATCTTCACATAAATCACCTGCTCTTGATTTAGCACTACGTTAGAAGCGCGACTAGCATCCATTAGAAACATTTTCAGATGTAATTTAACTAATTTGTCATAGCCACGTACAGGCACCATAACGTTGACCACATCCTGTTTGACATCCTTAACATATGCGCGCAATATATCGCCAGGCTGTACGGTGCGCCAATCTTTTGTTACGTTATCATTGAAATAATCTACATCACGTAAGCTGAATATATTCTTGACTATGCAAGCTGCTCGCATGTGTTCTCCGACCTGAAACATTCGCAACTTAGCGACCATCAAATCTTCGAAAGTAGAAAGTAAACGAATTGGTATCAATCCTTTTGTCTCCACTGAAGAATCTTCATCGTTGTTTTCTATTTTTATTTCCAAACCAGACTCTAAGACGTGTGTCACGATGACGCTGCAAATTTCTCCACAAGCATAATCATCTTCCGGCAAGCTTAACTCGATCTGCTCGCCTTTTACCGACAAAATACGGAACAGCATAGTTTGACCTTCTTGAAAGTTGCTCAATTCGTTGGCCATGTAGCCACTGACGCGTGGTTTGTGCAACACGCCCTTGATATTGTTAAAGAATTTGACGAGGAAGTAATTATCGCTGCAGTGAACTATTGTACCCATATATAAGCCATTAATTTTATCATTCTGAAGTGTGGTAAGTATTTTGCATGTTTTAGACATATATTCAGGACGATTAGTAAGATAAACGGTATTTCGTTCCAAACTGACGGCCAAAACACGGCAACGTAGTTGCGATTTCTCCTCCAGAGATTTGGTAGAAGACGCCAAAAATAGTTTCTCAATAATACCTGAGAAATTCAAATACAGAAATAAATAAATAAAGAAATACGAATTACCTAATGCTAAGTTCTGAATTTATACTGAATAAATGAACGATGCGAACCAAAATTTTGCAAATACATACCTTTAATTTTTCCCACCTTAAGGGAATAACCCCCTACATTTTGGAGACGTGTTCCTACAGTCGCCGTCACAAATTCTCCTACCTGAAGATCGCTCAAGGAAAACACTTTTTCATTTAGAATTCTAGTGTCGTCTGTACACAAATACAGGGAATCCATTAAATCGTGGTAAAGAACGCGCACTGTATGCTCTGTCCTTTTGGCATATTTTGTCAGTAACTCGTCCTGATCATAGTTGCCTTTGAAGTTAGTTTTAATAGCCTTGTATGAAAGTATGCCCTTGAATTTATTTTTCAATATTAAGACCACACCGCCAGTTCCAAAATGATGAACTTTCGCATTCTCAATAATATCCCCCTTTGAGAATATAGCGTCATCTGCGTCTAGTGTTGGTTTCAAATTCATCGTGAGATAAACTAGTTTGGTCAACGGCATGACGTACAGAACACGCGCACTAATTGTACTGTTTACTTTGAAATCTTCTGGCTGCGCGAGCGGCTCATTTAGTTGATGTTCATTAATGTAGGCAGTAAACGCTTCATTCATTATGCTACCCTGCAGGCCGTCCTTTAGGATTTTTGTTACATTAAATCTAACAATCGTTGTGGGGAGAATATAATCCAGATTAGGATCGATTTGCTCTTTTATTTTTAAATTCTGAGCTTCTAAGGCCTTACAAACACAAGTGCTGGCCGCTTTATCCTGAGTGATTTTCTCCACTTTCATATAGACTAACTTACCCACAGGGTAAACTGCAGCCGTCGGCGCCTTCTCGAATGGCATAAAGCAGCGTAGTCCTTTGATGCCTGACTCAATTATGTAACCGTGCTCTTGTACTTCCTCAATGGCACCATTGAAAATGAAACCCTTCTTAACATTTGTGTGTACGAGCTCGACATGTACCTCGCTTGGCTTTAGAGTTAGGTTGATATTGATGCGATTTCGAAGCTCGTTCTGAGTTAATTCCATCACTTTTCCATACACAATTTGGCCAACACTGTATAGTTCAGTCAGAGGTTTATAATTTTCCGCCCGCTCTGATTTTTCTAAGAATTCGGTTGTTGCTTTCGTGTATGCGTTGGATATCTCTAACGCACTTGCTCTGGCAACCATACGTCCGGGCAACGCAATATTGAGATACAACGGATCCACTGCCTTCACTCTTCCCATCAGAATCATACCATCCTGTATAGTGTTGTAATTAAGAAGCTCTGCCGAGACGGTTTTAATAACATCGTCTTCTTCAGGGTCGAGATTATAATCTTTCTTTTTCTTATTTTTGGACTTTATTTTCTTCTGCTGAACTCCAAAAATCTGTGTAAAAACGAAAATATTTATTTATTTACCGGGTTGGTAAATCGTTTTATTTTCTTACTATTTTTTCCTTAGTTTCATTTAATTTTTTATCCTTTTGTTCGATTCCGCCTCGCGGAAAGCTTTTTTCAACTACGACCATAACTTATTTATTTAAATATTTGTATTTGATTTCTAATTAAAAGGTGTACAATTTTAGAAACTCTGCTTATACCTCGACTGCACTAAACACGTGCAAAGAAGAAATGTCAACAAATATGAGTTGCCAACTAGTTTAGCCGGTGAATTGATCCTTGTCACATACCGCAAATTGCGAGCAAAGAAGAAGATTATATTGGCTGCAGTACATTTTCTTATTGATGGATTGTTTGAAAGTAATGGGTTTAGTTGATAAAGGTATTATTAATACCATTACAACGGTACTAACGTAGTCCAGATATCTCTTATATTTTCAGAGATATCGGCGGGACATCGCCAACAAACTACAACAACAACATTGTAGCTCCGAGGCTATCGTAAATATGGTCCTTATATATTTTACCATATCCCAATGTATTTATTCCGGTTACCTTTTAGTTCCTAATACATATTATTAACGAAATTAAAAGGGTAAT
The DNA here is from genome assembly GCA_943737955.2 of Myopa tessellatipennis. NCBI lineage: Eukaryota > Metazoa > Arthropoda > Insecta > Diptera > Conopidae > Myopa > Myopa tessellatipennis. Next base: position 43,003,349 of record OX031314.1, read on the forward strand.
AAATAATCAGATAGTTGGCAACTATGATTTACTCTTTCACATGTTGATGCGATTTTTGATCCGTTTGTAACATTATTTTGTCGGCTTTAGTGAAATTATTATCCAAATGCAAACAATACGTGAATTTACACGTAAAACCAAACGTGGTAATATTTTAAAGGTGAGTCCAGCTATTAAATATAAAATATTGGTTACTTTAAATTATGCCTTTGAAAAGATTGTGCGGGAACACTACTTGCGAGATGATCTGATTTGTGGCTCGGATCTGTGTAAATATTGCATTCAAGATGCGGCTAGCATAGCATTATTTGGTGAGAGGGCGATCCGAAGCACATTATTTACATTTCCTCATTATCTGGTTCTGGACACAAATATTGTGCTGGATCAAATTGATGTATTGGAAGAAGATGCTCTTTGCAATGTAATCGTGCTTAGTACCGTGTTGAATGAGGTGAAGCACCGAAGCGCAGGGGTGTACAGACGATTTCGTGAAGTGATCCAACATAAGAGAAGAGGCTTCTTTGTTTTTGTCAACGAACACCACAAGTGAGTTGATGTAATATCCAGTAAAAGGAATTCCCTTTTTAGAAGTACACATTGTTTATTACCTATAGAGACACTTATGTTGAGCGACTGCCTGGCGAGACAGTTAACGACCGCAATGATCGCGCTATACGCTTTACTACAAAATGGTATGACAGTCATTTGAGCGCCAGTCAACAGGGTAAAGCATTTAGCAAGTCAAAGAAGGAACGTACGCGTGTTATTTTGCTCACAGAAGATGCAGGCAATCGTGAGAAGGCTTTAAAAGAAGGCTTATTAGTTGCTTCTGCCGAGGAGTATGTTAAATCGTTGGTGGATCATCCGTTTTTGGTAGATAAATTATCGCGAAAAACATTTGAAAATGAAAAGCCCTCTCTGGCTATGTTTCCACCACACTTAAGTCTGGATGAAGTGCACGAGGGCATCATTGCAAAAAAATTATTTCAAGGTTCGTTTCAAGCCTCACGAGAGAACTACCTGGAGGGCTCGGTTTCTGTTGAGAATTTCGAAAATCCAGTAAGTCTGAAGCGCAACTGAAAGCGCAGTCTCTTTTCTAATATTGGTGCTTGCAAATATTCAGTTTCCTTTTCTATTTAGATTCTTATACAAGGACGTGAGGCATTAAATCGCGCTGTTGATGGTGACATCGTTGCTGTAGAGCTGCTGCCGGAATCCGAGTGGTCCGCGCCTAGTGAAATCGTATTGGAAGAAGCTGATGACGAAGATCCTGGTGATGATGTGGTGGAACGCACAGCAAAGGAGCTGCTTGTGTTCCGAAAGAGTGCTGCAGAGAAAAGGCCAACTGGTATAATTGTGGGAATAATACGGCGAAAGTGGCGCCAATACTGTGGCATTTTGCAGAAAAGCCAGCTGGAGAATACATCGCGCCATATCTTTGTGCCAGCAGATCGGAAAATTCCACGCGTGCGTATTGAAACACGACAAGCGGAGAAGTTATACGATCAGCGTATAATAGTAGCTATTGATTCATGGCCACGATCTTCACGTTATCCACACGGTCACTTTGTGCGCTGTCTTGGACCGCTAGGTGATATGAATACTGAAAATGAGGTCATTCTATTGGAACACGATGTGCCGCACAGTAAATTCTCGGAAGAGGTCTTGAGTTTCCTACCTAAAATGCCATGGACCATCACTGAAAAGGTATTTTTTGCATACAAAATTCAGAATTCATACATATTGAAATGGAAAACCTTTAATTTTTTTCTTTTAACGTGTAGGATTACGCAGAAAGGGTTGATCTTCGTGACCTCTACATTTGTTCAGTGGATCCTCCCGGTTGCACGGATATCGATGATGCACTCCACTGTCGTGATTTGCCCAATGGTAATCTTGAGGTTGGAGTTCATATAGCTGATGTGAGTCATTTCATACGACCGGGAAATGCCTTGGACAAAGAGGCAGCAGCACGCGGAACCACTGTTTACTTAGTGGGCAAGCGCATAGATATGGTGCCCGAGTTGTTAAGTTCCAATTTATGTTCTCTGGTTGGCGAACAGGAACGTTTCGCATTTTCATGTATTTGGGAGCTCGACAAGGAGGCGAATATATTGCAGAAACGTTTTCACAAGAGTGTAATTAAATCTAAACGTGCGATGACTTATGAAGAGGCACAACTAATTATTGACGATGCAACACAACAGAATGAGATCGCGAAGTCACTTCGAAATCTAAATCGCTTAGCGAAAATTTTGAAAAAACGTCGCATGGACAGCGGGTACGTAGGTCCAATATAGCTAAATTTTTTATTCCATTACTATTGTGGTATTTTTCAACGTAGTGCTCTTGTGCTCGCTTCACCAGAGATACGTTTTCAGGTCGACAGTGAGACACACGAACCGCTCGATGTGGAAGCCAAACAGGTACGCGAAACAAATTCTATGGTCGAGGAGTTTATGTTGCTGGCCAATATCACGGTTGCTCAGCATATAGCATCTGAGTTCCCAGAGTGTGCTATGCTGAGAAGACATCCGAAGCCAAAACCAAGCAATTTCGATCCACTTGTAAAAGCAGCACGTAATCAAGGCTATGAGATCAATATCGACTCTGGTCTAGAGTTGGCCAATTCATTGGATGCCTGTGTCAAGTCCGATAATCCATATTTCAATATAATGATACGAATCCTGACCACACGCTGCATGATGCAGGCTTTGTATTTTATAAGTGGCACGTTACAGAAGGACGAATTCTTCCATTATGGGCTGGCAGCAGAAATCTATACGCATTTTACATCGCCCATTCGAAGGTTTGTCTATACATACTTACATACATATTTCTGTATATTAAAAATTCATTATAACGTTGATTTTAAATAGATATTCGGATATCATTGTGCATCGTTTATTGGCTGCTTCGATTGGTGCAGACAGTACGAATGCTCAGTTGCTTGATAAGAAATTCAACGAAGAACTGTGTCACAATTTAAATTATCGCCATAAAATGGCTCAATACGCGGGACGAGCGTCGGTGGCTTTGAATACGCATTTGTTCTTCCGTGGAAAAACGCAGGAAGAAGAAGGGTAAGATTCAGTTTTAATGATAAATTTTCTGGAAGTTAATATATTCATGCGTATAAAATTGCCTCCCCATATTTTTGCAGTTACGTATTGTTTGTGCGTAAGAATGCGTTGCAGGTGCTTATCCCCAAATTCGGCCTTGAGGGTACGATTTACTTGAATACACCAAAAGATGGTCAGCTAAAGCAAACGGCGAACAATAGCGTTTTATTCACCTACAATGAAGATGTGAGTAATGATGATTTCTTTATATATTTTGTTTCCAAATATATATTTTATTCTGATAATATTATTATATTATATTATGTGTGGCGACCAGGCTTTGGAATATATATGTAGCTCAAACGAACAAGTCTGTTTATATCCCTCGCAAAAAAACGATCCCAAAAGATGAAAATCTGTTTTGACTTATGAATGATTTTTATTTTTTCATCCAAGTACAACGAAATATCATCCAAATACAGATCGCTCACTCTAAAAATAATTTCGATGTTTCCAACAAAAATATCAGTTGTGATTAAATAAAATTCTTATCTTCAAATATTTCGATCCCTCAAGTTGAAAAAACTGCTTTTGCGGACGAATAGCAGTGGTAGAAGATGAGAAAATGGATCTCGAACCACTCAGCATTACTCTTTTTTGGCCCTTTCTTGCTAGTCGAAGGTCAAATAGAAATATTAATAAAATCCTGGCAAGTCCCGAAATTTTGATTTGCTCATAAGTTTTGAAAAGATTTACCAGTTCGTTTACCAGTGAGACAGTTAAGAATCTAAAATTCTAACACAACTCATCGCACTCAATACAAAACGAAATTATTATTATTCAATTTAAAAATGCAAAGTAACTTTATTCTGATGCCATTAAAACAATTAAATGTGTGTTAATAAAAAATTTTATTTCGCCTGTTAATGTTTAATAATTGATGTGATATGCACTCTTGTTATAATTTACACATTGGTAATAATTATAGTTTAGGTAATAATTAGAATAACATTGGAATTATTAAAGTGTATGATAAAGTGGTTTGCTAAAATATGTATGTCCACATATAATCACCACCAATCAAAATGTTGGTTTCTCTTCAGAAACCAGCGGGGCGTAACGTGGGGGATCAGGAGAGGCAATTTTCCCTGGCGGCAAAGCTATCGGGACGGCCGAGAAGGCTACGCCACTGTTATACATATTTATTATACATATTTTTGCACCCTACGGTGGCAGAAATTCACGTTACGCCACTGTTATACATATTTTTGCACCCTACACACGAAGAGCAAGAGTATGTTCACTTCGTTCTTGCGTCTATAACGCATTAAAAAAGGCGTGGTAGATATAGATAAGATATTCTCGACCGGCGTTACCTCCTGGGTCGATTTAGTCTGAATTGAAAACGGGTAAAATCGAACCAGTGCCATGTCTACTTTTTATAGCGAAGATTAATTCATCAATGCTTATGTAGCTAAATTTCTCAGCTTGTAGAGTGAACTTGAAACTGAAGTTTTATGTCCGAGTTTATATTTAAATCTGAAATTTTTAATTAAAAGTTTATTACTCGTGATTACATTATAATTATTGTTTATATAATGCAGTAAAGTATAATTTTAATACATTATTTTATAACGTACTTGATTCACAATTTATTTTTGCTAATTTTACTCTTTTTAGGATCATACACAGCGTTGTGGAAATGTAGTTTTTCATTCATTTGACCCGGTTATAGTGCGTTTGAGTCTGGATTCACGAAATGTGCAACATGAAAAACTCGCCTTTCAGCTTGTAAAACCCTATATCAAGGGTTTCAGCACCGAACCATTAACAGCAACAACAAATGAACCGGCAGATGAAGAAATGATTGAATTACCACCACAAAAAAAGAAGTCGAAAAAAGAAACACAAAAGAGAAAGAAATAATTATAATATTAAAACTTTTATATTAAATCCAAACGAAATTAAATTAATTATATTGGTTTGATTCTCCAAGTTAAATATAAACAGTAAATATACTTAAAAAAGTAAATAAATAATTATCAAATATTTGATACTCTATTACATTGTTTTTTTTTTTGATAAAATTTTGTAAACTGTTTGTGAAAAATGTGAAATGCTTATGAAATTGCATTTGCCATTATAATGAAAATAAAATACAAGTATTAATATCATTTTTCCAATAATGTTTCGTATTACTTTAAAGGAGATGTAATTATAAACGACTTTGGTATTTCAAAGGAATATATTGCAAATTTTAGGGTCTTCTTTGAATAGTAAGCATTAAAAAGAAGTCCGGGGATTTTCTAGAAAAGATCGTCGTTGGCAAATCGCAAAGGAATCACGTTTCATCATGATAACGCTAGGCCTCAAACATCTTTAGCAAACCCGAACAAAATTATTGGAGCTTGGTTGGGAAGTTATGTCACATCCTCCATATAGCCCCGACCTTGCACCGTCAGACTATCTTCTATTTCGAAGTTTACAAAATTTCTTAAAGGGTAAAAACTACGCTAATAATGATGACCTCAAATCGAACTTGGTTGAGTTTTTTGCTGGTAAAAACCCGAAGTTCTATGAACGGGGAATAATATGAATAATGAAGAAAGATGGCAAATGGTCATCGAACAGAATGGAAAATATGTGATTGATTAATGTCAATTTTGTATATAAAAAATGTCGTTTTATTTAATTTCAATTTCGAAATTACTTTCTTGCCGACCCATACAATAATAAAGTATGATTCAGGGTAATTACAACTAATAAAGATTATGATTTTATTTGAGGCAAATTAAATGTGAATTAATAAGTTATTAACCTTTATTAATCCTTTAGTACTGCGATGATAAGAACTCAATACTTATCAAACGCCTGCGTTTCAATTTAAAACTCAACACAAACGGTTTTATTTGAAATTGATAGCTTGTTTCTTTCGGGTGTGCGTGTGTGTATGTATATTTTTATAATTACACGTATGAACTCCGTTTCGTGTGCTTTTTAATTGCTTACTTTCAAGCGAAATACATTTAAGCTTGTGGTTTAGAAAACTTTAGTTCTGTGGGGAAACTTTGTTGCAACGGTTGTGTTCCTTAAATCCTAGTTGCGGGCTTTAAAATACTCGTATAAAAAAAGGACAACGAAACAAATCAGAACTGTAAAAGCAGCAACAAACTCGGTGTTCATTAATAAATACTTTATTAATAAATAAGCGATGGCAACATATTGTAATAATAATGCTAAACGTCGATGCAATGATGACTGTAAGTTTAAAGAAGATTTAAAAAAAGTTAAATAACATGACAAATAATAACAAACAGAAATTAAAAACAATGAAAAATATAAATTTAATTCAATACAAATACCCAAAACAAAGTATACAATAGTGTCCTTAATAATAATAATAGTAATAGTGTCCTTAATAATAAGCATAATAATTATAATATATTAATAACATCCACTCAGAAAAATGATAATAGTAATAATAGCAACAATAATGATAATACTTTAATAATAATAATAAAATCAAATCCATAGATCCATATGTTTTATGTTAATTAAGGGGCGCGTGTCGGTCGGTCCAATCGAGTTGCTCCGATCCGATTGGATTAACTCTTGTAATACGAAACGCAAAAATGAAATTTATTTTTGGACTATTTCTTGGATTATCATACGCAATGATTTTTATCATCGTCATCAGTTTTAAGTTTATGATCGCTAGTTTTAGTTGTTAATAAGTGGCATAGTAATTTAATGACACTTATTAATGTGTGACTTAATAGACCTAGAGCATTATTAGAAGTAATATTAAACTTTGATTAAATGCTTATACATATATAATCGACTAAAGACACACGTCTTAATTTAAAAGCCTTTGAATTGCTTAAATTCTCTTCTGGTTCTTCTGTTGCCACCACATGTCTGAGGTAGAAAAGTGTAAAGTCAAGTCAGGTCTTGGAATATTTAACGAAGTTTTAATTAGCTAGTTCAACAAACTTCAAATTGGATAGTTTAAGTCTGCCAGGTGTTTGAAAGTATATATGTACTAATCTATGTAAAAACCTACATACTGTGCATAAAGTTTTGATTTAAATGTACTTTTCTATGAATAGTGATTCTTGATCTTTGAGATGAATTAATAATTAAATTAAATTTATTTCTGACTTCGCTGAGGTGAAATCGATTGTTTGTATTTTTGTGTTTATTATTAATCAAAGTGCAGATATTTAATAGATTCTTTGCTGTTGGTTTAGTATTGTATAAATTTTAATTATATCGAATCGAAATAATCGACTGGTCAAAGTAATATTCTTTTTCTGTTTTGTTTTAATTTCAAATGTAAATTCAGTGGAATTTCATTTGGTTTTCAGTTCCGAACGTTTAAACCTCTGGTATATTTCTCGATTATGGTATGTTTTACATTTGGTGTATGTACAGTGCTATGTATTTACATATATACATGCGTATGTGCGATAAATACTCGTACAATGTAAGTGTTTGGAGTTTTGTTGAGGTCATAAAGTGACCCACAGTAACTGAATTCTGATTTATTGAAATTTAGTCTCAATCAACTTTTGTTTTCTCACTTTTTGTACGTTAAAGTTGATTTACCCGATGATGTACATGACGCTATCTATTTGGACGCATACCGTCGCTCACTGAAACAGCCCAACGACTTCTGGAGCGAGCGGGCCCAACTCATCGACTGGGACATCCCGTGGGATCGTGTGATGGACAATAGCAATCCACCCTTTACGAAGTGGTACGTCGGCGGCTATCTCAATGCCTGCTATAATGCCGTGGATCGACATGTGATCAATGGCAGAGGTAACAAAGTGGCTCTCATCCATGACAGTCCGATGACGAACACAGTTCGACACGTGACCTATCAGGAACTGTACGATCAGGTAATTAAACAGGCAAAACACGTAGTTATATTTAAGTACCAATTTTATTTGCTATTTTTCAGATATCTTTGCTTGCTGGAGGCATGTACAAACTGGGCGTAAGGAAGGGCGATCGTGTTGTCATATATATGCCACTCATACCCGAGGCGATTATAGCGATGTTGGCCACTGTGCGCCTAGGCGCAATACACTCGGTGGTCTTCGGTGGCTTTGCAGCGAGCGAGTTATGTACGCGCATCGAACATGCTGAGCCCAAACTTGTCATTGCTGCCAATTATGGTGTCGAGCCGGGCAAAATAATATCATATCTGGATATACTGCACAGGGCCATTGAGATGTCGTCATGGAAACCGGTGTGCAATGTGATATTTCAGCGCGCTGCAGGAGAGGTTGTCACGGTTCTGGACTCAAGAACAGACATACAATGGAGCATTGTGCAGAATATGGGTGAGCCCGTCGATTGTGTGCCGGTGGAGGCCAATGATCCGCTTTATATACTCTATACCTCGGGTACAACGAGCACGCCGAAAGGTGTACAGCGTCCAGTTGGGGGTCATTTGGTTACCTTGATATATACTATGAAGACAATATATGGCATGACTCCGGAGGATGTGTGCTGGTCAGCCTCGGATCTCGGCTGGGTGGTGGGTCATTCCTACATATGCTATGGCCCGTTGCTGTTGGGTGCGACGAGTGTTATGTATGAAGGCAAACCAGATCGGACACCAGATCCAGGTCAATACTTCAGGTGCGTACGATTCATCTCATTAACGATAGAGAGATGAGAGCTTTTTATGCGTGCTTCTTTCAAACATTTCAGAATTATTGAGCAACATCAGGTGACGACGCTTTTCTCAGTACCCACAGCTTTCCGGGTGTTGCGTCGTGCCGACCCCGATATCAAATATGGTAGAAAATACTCACTGAAGTCGTTGCGGTCCATATTCATTGCGGGCGAACACTGCGATATCGAGACAAAGAGTTGGGTCGAGCAAATCTTCAAAGTTCCAGTCTTAAACAATTGGTGGCAAACGGAAACTGGGTCGGCTATAACGGCAACATGTTTGGGATTTCGACATAATTTGAATCCACCGAAATATACCACAGGCTTGCCATTTGTTGGATTCGACAGTAAGTTAGCCACATCCACGTACTTTTGAAGGTCAGACTATTAACACAATCATTAAATTCATGCAATTTTTGCTTTCTTCTTTCTTTTCAATGTAGTTCAAGTGATGCAATCCGACGGCAGGCTCTGTGAAGCCAATAAATTGGGCAGGATCGTGATTAGACTGCCGCTTCCACCGGGTAATTTGTCGACCCTCTACAAAAATGATGAGTTATTCAAAAAGATATACTTCCAAAAGTATCCGGTAAGTTTATCAGAAGCAAAAATAAGTGTAACTGTATACATAGATGAACCCACCCCCCTCCCTCCTCATACTCCCGTTACGCAGGGCTACTACGATACCATGGATGCTGGATATAAGGACGAGTACGGGTATATTTTCGTGACAGCTCGCGATGATGACATCATAAATGTTGCTGGCCATCGCATTTCCACCTCCAGCCTCGAGGATGCGGTGCTGCGACATCCCGATGTTGCGGACGCTGCGGTATTCGGTGTGCCAGAAGCGGTCAAGGGTCAGGTGCCACTCTGTCTCTATATACGCAATAAGAACAGCCTCAAGACAGACACCAAACTCTCCACGGAGATCATCCAACTGATTCGCGATGTTGTTGGTCCCATTGCCGCCTTTCGGTTGGTGGCTCCGGTCAACGCACTGCCCCGCACTCGCTCCGGCAAAACGATGCGCAAGGTCATGGCGAGTTTCGCAAGCAACGAGTTGGTCACCCTACCAGCCACGATCGAGGACTCGAATGTGTTTGGCGACATACGTCGAGCTTTGCAGTGTTTGGGTTACGCCATGAATACTCCGGAACCGGTTTTAGCCACTAAGGAATGATATAGGTTTTTAAAAGTTCAAGTTTTGGGTTTTGTTGCTATTTCACAAGTCCTTGAAATGAATGAAAAAAAAACTCTCTCGAGCGCACAAAAGAAATGCTTAATTTTCACTATTTACATACTCTAGTTTTAAGTGAAAATAATTATTATAAGTAATAAAATAAAAGCATCACTCAAGGAGTCATAAAAATGATTGTTGTTCTTTTTACTTGTTTTTTAAACATTATTAACTACTCGTAAACTCTATTTAATAATTGCAACCATACTAGAGTATGGAACATTCATATACACCCAATTTTTAGTGCAGCAAATCAACACCAACTCAAGCAGACGCAATAAAATGGCGCCGTTAAAACTCTTCATCACTAAAATGCAATCTATTTATTCAAATTACATGCAAATCAAACTAAATTGAAAACGAGTTACAATAACACAATTTCCAACCACAAACTTGGTTTATTTTAGGCTCATGAAGACTGTTGTGCTACTTTATTATGTATATATTTGGAACTTATTATTTTTAGTCCTTAAGTACTTGAACGTGAAACAACGTTGAGCTGGTTTTCGCTGAATGTTTGTTTTAGCACAGAATAGAAATGAAGCTGCGATATTTCGATGCTTGTCATTGCTAAATAATCGAATGAAATTCTTTCTTCTTTAAGATTTCTTGAAGATTTTTGTTTCTTCTTAGAAACGCCGCAAAAGAACATAAAAACTAAGAAAATCTCACTAAAATGATGAACAAATTAAATTATGTATTATGTTGCACAACAGATATTCACTTGCTTCGTGATACATAGAAACAAACACAAATGAGGGGGGAAAAGTGAATATAATGCAATTTATAAAATTAGCAGCTTCGTACAATTCTAATGTGAAATGATGCTGAAGATGTCCTAAAAGCGAATGCCATGATGTCCTTTGAATGCTATTCTTGACACGCATTTCAGCGATTTAATTGGATTGCCGTCAAAATCCCAGCGTAATAAAAAAATATTAGTTTTCTCTTCTTGTGGTTAATTTTTGCATTATTTAAGAGCTTCTGATAAGAAAGAAAAGGAAAAAAAAACAGGAACAACAACGACACATTTTAAAATCCTTTTGAAGAATGAAGGTGAAGGTTGGGAAGGTACTCGTATTTATTGCCATGATGATTAGACCACAATAATGATGATGTGGGGGGGGAGGGATGATGATGACGTAATATATATGTACATAAAATATATATATGTACATAAAATGTACATATATATATGTACATAAAATCTAGTTAAATCCTAGAAACAATAAAAATTAATCGATTTTAAATAAAAACAAAATTTTAAAAGCCTATATGTCACTAGCGTATATTTTACTAAGAGTGTACACACACACACACACACACATACACACCTCCTCCCACGTAACTTTGTACCTTTAATTACCGTACAAAACATGAAGTTTAGGCTTAACAACAAAAGCCTGACTTTATGAATTTTATCACTTTTTTCATTGTAAAATAATTTTTTGTATGACTTCTTTTTGTATTGTAAAAAAATTACCTTTCATGGTGAATAAATCAATTGAAAAATTAGTAAAACAAAAGGTTTCAATAAATCCTTCGTGTACACAGTTCTTCTTCTTCATATCTCCTGCTACCAAACAAATGCGATGCATGATGCACGGGAACATGTTGCTGAACACAAACGTGCAACAAGTGGTGCCGGCGGAGGTGGTTAAGCAACAAGTGTGTGGGTGAGCGAACCACTTCCGCCGTTGATTCCTCGCGTAGTGTGCGCCAATCAAAATGTTGCGTTTTATTTTCCAGGCAACGTTCTAGGATAAAAACCGATGTCCTTTTCTGAATAAATAGCATTCGCAGCCGATTGCTGAACAAGTGTATATCGTGAACCATAGCATCATCATAGCGTGAGCATATTTAATCAAAGTTTATTTACAATATTTTTTTATTTCGAAAATAAAACGTAACAACGTTATTTAAAAAAAAGGTGCGTATAGAAAAAATTTACTTTCAACTTAATAGTTTATTTATTTTTTGTTTTCGTATAAGTATTTCTTATATTATTCAAATCGGAATTAAGTGAAAGGAAATAAGATAATGCAAATTAGGCTATTATTATAATTCTTCTTATTATTAATAATAAAAAGTCTTTAATAATTATAAATAATAATTTATTATTAGTCTTTAACCAATTATTATAATTATATGTTTTTTTGTGGCCATGTGAAAAGTGCAAATTCCAAAAAATATAACTTGAATAAAATTGTTAACTAATTTAATAATATCATCATATAGCATGTAGTTTTTAAACCATACAAAATATATATTGTGCTATATACATACAATATACTTCAAATATAATTTTTGTACTCATGTGTCAAGTACTTATTTTGATATATTTTTTTAGGAGTTTTTAAGCTCGAATTATTCATTAGCATATTTAAATAATTACTCAAATGCAACGATTTTAGTGTCGTCTTTATTTTTTTAATTACTGTTTCTTTAATTATTGAATGATATCGTTTAATTATTGTCGAATGATATCGTAAAAGTTTTATTTATATTGTAATTTTTAAAAATGGTAAAATATGAATTTTATTATTCGCATTTTTATTCCCCTGAAAATGTTTATAAAGAGAGCTCACTTGAAGAAACTAACTTTCAACAATACAAATGATTACTTTATACTTATGCAATGGATTACTTTACTGTTTCATATGTAATTTAAATTCCTCTACAATTTCGATTCGCTCAATTTATAATGGAAACATTTGTTCTTTCTTCAATCACCGATTGTATCGACATATGAACATAAAATTATGTTCTTGATTAATTAGAATTAGTTGTCTAATTTTCGCGCACATATGCAGATGTGGAAGACAAAAATTGTTCATACAATGAAAATCCACTTCCTGCTTCCAGATTTTGCACTCTCTTAAGCCACATCTTTGACATCAAATCACGTATGAACGTGTTCAGCGGCCACTTGTTACAAGTTGCCGTTTTTGTTGGCAACATGAACAGTTGAATTAACTGGCCCATGCTTTCATAATCTACATATGATGTATGTACTTATGTACATATAACCATTTGTTGAAGCTTACTTCTATCGGACAGTTAATCGAATCGAATTTTAAACCGTTTTCTGAGCCTGTTTTCTGCTAGAGAGAGATTCACCGAGAAGTTCTGGTAAATGTTAATATAATATACTGAGATATGGTTAATTCACTACAAATTTCACCCTTCTGAGCGTTTAATATAGGGTGGGCCATCGGCTGGTTTCTGTTTAAAAACGGCAATAAAAAAAACACCGTTCATTGTTCTTCAAAGTCAAGGCCCACCCCGTGAATAGAATTCACTTAAGTAAATACAAACCAGTTGGCAAAATATCTCAAGCCCTCAAGCATAATCACTTTCTTCACCTGACACCAAATACTGATGCCACGGCGTTGATGATGATATTGCTGATGGTAATGATGACGCTTGTTTTTGATCACGATAAGCTGCATCAGGATTTATATTCACTGTAGGCAACAAAGCCGTTGCTTCCTTTTTTTCGCTGGTCTCCACAGTAACTCGTCGTGATTCGATGATGTTGGCTAAGCTTGACAATAACAGTGAACAACAACAGCAACAACAAAGTGTTAAGACGCAGCTAAGATAATAGATAAAAATTGTTATAGCAAATTGTTTGCAAATTCCTCATCGTTCTGTCTTTTCTACTTGTATTTGTTTCCGCTTTGTTCATGCTTGTGAATGCTTTACGTACCGCTCCGCAAGGCATTGATAAATATTAATGCGTCCAAATTGAGATCTTATAAACAAAGTCTTGAGGTCTTATAATCGATACGGCTGTTGTTGTTGTTGCAATCGTACACAGCATCTCTTGGACTATAATTTTAAACTTTTATTTCATAGCATTAAACATCCTTTTATGTAATACAGTTGTAAGGTTTTCAAATGCGCATTTGTACTTGTTTTTCCTTCTTTAACGTGAAATAAAAGTCATATTTTAGTTCTTCTTTTATTTCTTAGTCGTCTTTTCCCCCCCTTCATTCACCCTTGGGAATTTAAAGTTGCGCGTAGATTTTAATTATTTATTTCCTTGTTTGATTCGACCACATTAAAAAAGAAGTCGTAACCTTTCAAATGTCGGTCAGAAATCCAACCTCAATATTTAACCTGAGCTATGTTTACAATTTAAGATGGTTGTTGAAAATGCATTTAATATCATACTTTAGAGTTAAGAAAGTAACAAACTGAGAACAGAAGTTTTACAGCTACAATTTATGTTACATTATAACGATTAATCTTTATCGAACTGCCAATGAAACTAGAGTGAACTAAATTAGATTAAATGTTTGTACTATATTTTGGAATTTTGCAAATGCAATTTTAATTCAATTGATGTTATTAGAATTACCTCTTCTTCTTATTATTGGTTTTCTAATTACTATTGTATATGACTTTTTTATATACAGCATGGCTTCGAAATCTCTTGCGTCACTTCTGCTGCTCGGTACCGTTCTGCTTGCCTTTGTACAGTTATACAGCTGCTCAACAATGGCTCCACTCTGCGAACCTGGGATAATCGAAGAAATGCCACCTCACATCAAAAAAGTCTGCATTGCGATCGAGAACTCAGATCAGTTGTCACACGCTCTGAAGACTTATATTAAAAACGAAGCGGCTGGTAAGCGGCTGCTGAACTTTAGCGCTTTCCTTGTCATGCCTTTGGTAATTATCTGTTTTCGTTTTCTTCTTGTGTACTTTCAGCTTTGGTTTCGAAGTCGGATGATCTTCTAGGAACAAATTATGGCAAACGCACTGATGTGGATCACGTTTTCTTGCGTTTTGGTAGAAAACGTTAACTTGTTAAGGACAATGATACAGATGATGATCCTTGATTACGCTAGGACATACAAACAATTTACTTTGATTTTTAAAACACACACACACATACATTATATTAGATATGGATCTCTTTGTTCTTGGGTGTTATTTTGTATTTACGATATGCCTTGCAAATGCTATTAAAAACATAAATCATAACCTGTACTAGTATAACTATTTATATGTATATATATAGCTTAACGTGTTCATTTTGAAGTACTCAAAGCTTTACACTTACCTTAATGTTTATAAGTATGTATTTGTTATTGCATTTATAATCAATCCTTTTTCGTATGCGTATTGTTGCTATTTTAAACTAATGGCATAAATGCGTACTGTAAAATACAATAAATTTCCTCTCAAAAATTATTGCATAGGTACTTTTATTTTATTCAATATTTTTACTATTTCAGAAATTCTTCCTCGTGTTTCCCAATCTTGGAAATTTCAGAGTAGTTTTACATACTCGTACATTTCAACCGCAAAGTACATAAATCAAGTTTGTCCTTCCGTTTGTAATGCGTGACATCACTATAACTATGTATATTAACATACTATATACAGAGTATAAGAAAAATGTGTATGTACATCGTTGAGGATTTGATGCCAACTTCTATGTGGGTCAGAAACATATCCTCCTCCGGCTCGCGGAGGGGGTGATACTAATGCGGGGTTTCCCCCGTTCGGATTATCTTTATCCGGTAGATAAAGATACCTTCAACTGTGCGTACTAGCTTCTTGAAGTTTCTGCCAGTCCTTCCAAGTTGGACATTTTGGACTTCCTGTCGTACCTTCTCCGGCAACTCGCCTAAATCCTCGTCTCCTGACTCCTGGAGCCCACGCCTCCCGCGTAGCTCTGGTAAGTAAATCGTTGCCCTATCCGTTGGTGCATGTAAGACTGAGCTATTGGGCGAAGCAGCTCGATGTACCTCATCAAATTGAAATTTCTTCGTTTCTTGTGTCTCAAGTTTTGGTACTTCTTCTCCAAGGAAATCGTCGACATCCATTGTCGAAGGATCTTCTTTTTTAAGAACTATACACGCTAACTTGTTATGGAGCCTCTTTTTGCCGGGTTCCTCTAAAGTGACAGTTTGTCCGCAGCAGCTGATGACGGTTCTGGCCTTTGTCAGAAAGTCTAGACCTAGAAGTAGGTCATCCGTTGCCCCGGCCATGATCAGCAGCTCGGTGCATTGTCGGCTAGGCGAATGTAGACCGACCTCCTTCACTAATGCCTGGCTGGCAAAGCTGCTCATCGATCCAGAATCCAACACGGCCAACCATCATCTCCCCTGCCTGGCGTGGCCCACCTTCGTTTCTTGGGGGAGGTTGTGGGCAGCATTAGATGGGCGACCACACGTCCAACAAATTGGATGTGGGGGTTCTGACTCTCTCTCTGTATGCGTCCGTCGTGTCCGCTGATCGCGGTGTGCAAAGCCACAGGCGGAGACGACTGATGTTGGGTTATGCCAATGTAATCTAGTGCACAATAGAACCCAAGCCAGATTTCACTAACACATTGAAAGCGAAAAAGTTGGATCTTTGCAGTCTTTGGTTTCCAGCAAACGGGCATGGGATTGAAATTTCAATGTTGGGTAGAAATTTCTTCTTCACAACTAAGCCTTTAATTGCTAGATGACTTTCGTACTTACCGTATTTATGTAAACTCGTACGCTATGACTTCCAATCAAATACTAAAACAACGCGTTTTTAACATTTCAACATTTTTCATTTTATTTATTAAAAACATTTCATTTGTTTAAAAAAAAGTTACAACAAATGAAAACAAAACTAAATCAAAATGTAACATTATTTTCGATGCTTCGATATAACCATTGAACAGAAAAGTCGAACAAACAAAATATATGTATAAATGAATTAAAAGAATTACTATCACTGTTTCTTAACTCATTAAAGTTAAAGAATCTTTTTGTATGTATTTAAAATAGTCGTGAAGTGAAACCTCTGTTCGAAATTGGATTTCTTTATTATTAAAATATTCTTTGAATGCAAGTTTTTGTTGATATTTCAGTTCTTTGTATTTAAAATAATCGTTGAGGAGACACTCTTTTTGAAAATAGATTTCTTTGTATTTAAAACTGTCGTTGAGTGAAAAAAAAGAATCTTCTAAAAGTAGTTCAGCGTTTTTTGATTTCAATTATATTTTTTAGTGGACGACGAATTGTGGAATTGAAATGTTTAACTTGTGTAAATAATAAATAAAATTTGGATAAATTTTTGCAATGAATGCAGTGATTTAATTTTAATGAAGCCTTTGTTTCTGTTGAATATAAAGTTTTCTAAAAACTTTGCTTTGAATATTTGTATATTTTTTTTATATGTTTATAATTGAATCAGTGAATCATTTATTGTCATTGCTAAAACTTGTACGCTTTTTTATAAGCAGTACAATCATTTTTTTTCAAAAATCCTAAAATAATAATTCACTTATTATTTATATTTTTATCTAAAAATTAATGTATCGAAAATTTTAAATTAATATTTTGACGGATTATTTGAGTCTTTTATTTTTAGTGTGAAAGTCGCCTCAATTCTCGTTTACTTTATACGCTTTTTCTTATTTTCTTATAGAAAATATTGCTTAAATATGACTTCTTTTTTTCGTTACGTTTTGTTTTATTAGTGTTTGTTTTAAAAATAAATTATAAAAACTGATTACAGTAAATAAAACAGTAACAGTAAAAAAAGAAAAAATAAACAGAATTTTAATATTGAAATAAAAAATTAGTTTAGATTTTTTTTTTTTAGATTTTGTAATAGTTTTAACTATTATTAAACATTACCATATGTCCGAATCCATTTGTGGAATTTTCCAGCGTTTGCTTCTTGTTAGTTTATCTTAATACTTGTTTTTGTTTCTTTTCTTTTAAACGATCTTCTCGCTCTGTTCAATTAAGATCCTGTTTTAACAAGATTTGGCTAAAAAAGTATAGAATATTTTATTTATATTGGTTTTTAAATGCTTTTTTTGAATACTGCTACTACTTTTGTTGTTCATGTTTTTTCATTCGGGATTTGATTAAACTCTAGGTTAGTCAATGCATTAATTTATGCATTATGTAGAGATTTTTATATAAAAATATCACAGCCAATTTTCAGTCTTTCGTTTTTTAGAACTTACCACTTACACATTATTTTATTGCAGTATATTTTTATGATTTTGAGTTGCTAATTGCTAAAGACTGCAAAACAACCAATAATAAAGCAACGCCGTAGCCTTTTCTGGATTGAAAAGCTACGAATACGATAGAATAAGAAATGGTTTACGGTTAAAAATAAGGAACATTTTTAAAATATTCCATTTGATTTTCCTTAATAATCTCAATGGTTAGTTTTCTTAGTACACATTATAATTTGTTGATTTCGATTATAAGCTTCTTATTTTTAAAAAAGATGAGATTTTTAAAAATTTGTAATTTAAAATTTGTAAAATAAAAATTTTTTTTAAAACGGTAAATGGATTTAGTACGAATGAATCTTCCTTTAGAAAGTATTAATTCTGCTACACTTCTACAGTTAAATCTCGATTATTCGGATTGTTCGGCACAGGATTCGTTACGAAAAATCTTATTCAAAATATCTAGATTATCTTATTTCAGATATTCTATTTCAAAATACATTTATTGTATGTATTGTATGGAAAAAACAAACATGCATACATGTGCTTTATGTATAATAGAGTGAAATAATACAGGAAATTAATGAAATCTTGGTTAATAGAGATATAAAATCAACCACTTTCATCTTGTTTAACAGATGTACCCGGTTGATGGAGGTTCGGATAATCGATGTTCAACTGTAGTTTCAATACAACTCAAAGAAAGTCAGCCGATCCTAATGTTTTTAACTGCATATCATAGAAGAGTTGTTATATAAAATTTAAGCTGGTTCATAACGAAAACTTGAGAGAAAAAATTAAATTATACACACTTCTTTATAATGAGAGTTGTTCTAAGTGTGTTTGTTTTCTTTTTAATATCTGTGGTCACAAACCGTAACAGCCTAAGTTGGTTTTACTTATTTTTCACGAGCATTATTTAAAGTTTCAACTCATTCCTTAAAATCCTTATAACCTTTTGTTTTATTCTATTTTTTCAGAATTTACCGCATTTTAGACTTGTATCGATTTAAGAATAATTACACTTAGTCTTTTTGTTTATAATTAACAAAAAGTAACACTTAAAAATTCCCAAATAACAAAATGTATTATGGTATAATAATGATAAGTCAACTTAGGCTTATTAGGTACTCTTTATGAAAGAAATTCAGGAAATACTACCAAGGTTGCCTTAAATTAATAGTAAAACATAACTGTAACTAGTAATAATCTCGAGTTAGGAAATTGAAAGATGTGATACATTTCGTTGAGTAAGAACAAAAATTGGCATTGGCTATAGTTAAGAATTTTAAGATGCGCACAACAAGTACATTATCTCGACTTATGGTTATATGAGTATTGTAGTGTACCACAGTCATCATCACGGCGGGACTCTAGTTAATAACTTAACTGTCAGTATTCAGTAGAGTGGGGTCGTGGAATTGGTGTCGTACACTACAATAAGTTTCTGTAAATATAACATGGGCTATGTGATTTTCAGAATAAATTACTTCTATAACAAATATTAAAAAGTATTGAAATTAGATTTAGTCTGCTTTTCAAATTTAAATTCGTGAAATTAAATTTACGCTTTAATAGTTAAGCGATTTTGGTTTGTAGCCCCAGATATGCATGCCACAGAAATGCATTTTGTTTTTTATCTTTTTTTTTTAAAATTACATACCAAACGTTTAATTAAAAACTGTTTGGGTCTTTAAATAATTCAGAATTAGCTTTGTTTTGATTTGATTTGACTTGTCTCATAAATTCTGGATTTCACTTGAGAAACTTTCCCTTGTACTTTTGTACGTGTTGTTTTTCGTACTTTTCTCATTGATTTGTAGTATTTATTTAAAACTGTTTTTTTTTAAAATATTAATCTGTAATGTTTTAAAATGTCTTTTTTTCTTGAACACTTGGGTGTTGGACGATATTGTTTTATTTAGTCATTCAGTAGTGTGAGTGACAAATGATAATTTGTTCTTTTAATTAGTTTCTTCGTCTTTATTTATTTGGTTTATTTATTTATTTCTATTTATATTTCTATTTTTCCATTATTTGTTCATTTGTATTCCTATTCCTTTTTATTATTATTTAATTATTTGTATTTCTATTATTTATTTATTTGTTTTTGAAATTTAAATTTCCCCATAATGGTTTCAAATGCGAGTTTTATTAGGTTAGTATTAGACTATATAAATTATTTGTAGTTTCTCTTGAATTTTACTGTTAGTATTACTATTATTTAGTTTATTTTTTCATTTCGAATTTACAGCCTTATAATGCGGTTTATATATTGAAATAATGTGATGTTAATTGTGGTGTTAAAATTGTTTTTCAATTATTATTTTTTGGGTTTCAGCATATTTCAATAGTAGGTCTTTCGTTTTTCTTTGCTAACTGAAAAAGTTCTGATTTTTGTTTTTTGTCAAATTTGAATTAAATATTTAAGAATTTTATTTTGTACCAGTTTTAGATTCCTTTTTGTATTTTGAAGTCTTCATTCATTGCTTGTTCCAATTTTATTGGTATTGGTTTCAATCATCTGAATTGTTTTATATTATTGTTCCATTATAACGGGTGGGCCTATTATTCAAATTAAACATTTTTAAATTAATCATTTAATTCAAAATTAAACCAGCCGATGGCCCACCTTATACGTATAAGCGTTGTCAATTGTGTTCGATTATTATTAAGATATAATGCAATATTATTACGATAGAATTCCATGTCTTTTTGAATTATTATGAAATCCACATGGCATTTGTTTGTTAAAAATGTTAATTATATTAAATGAAATATTTTTTCTTTTCCTTGAAAGAAGAGTGTTCTTTGTTCTTGAAATATTGTTCTTTTTCTTTGGTTTTAGTTTGCTATTAAATTTAGATTTAATGTCGTCTCATGGTCACTTGGGTATTCCTGTGGACCACTTAAGTAGTGTGTTTGTATAAAAAGAAATACGACGACCATGTTATCAGGCAGGAGAATTTACCATATCACGATAATAACTCTCGATAAAATGCAAATCAATCACAGAAATGCATTTCGTTATATAAATTAAAAATCAAAATTCTTAAAATGCATTACACATTAATATCAATATCATTGCTTTGAAGGGGACGCCCGACAGAGTTCAAATTAATTATAAATAAAATCGGTTTTTGTAGTCAACTTCAACTTAAAATTAAGTACGGACGTTTTAAGTGACATTTTTAATTAATGACCTAAATGTTTACCTTGAAATGGGCGAAGAACTTAAATTCGTCTCTTCATTAATTTTTTACATATATGTATGTAAAACATACAAGTATACTATATATGTATGTATATATATATAGTATATTCAAACATTGTTGTTTTGTTTTTAAGTCGAGGCAACTGCTGCTGCTGTTAGTTTGACATTTCTTTCGTATTCTTCTTTGGTTCTGGCCCCCCATAACCAACTCACCCTCACTCGTCTATGATATAGGAGCTTCGTTGGTACAATTTTTACCACTTTCAGGTGTTTTTTAATATACAATTAGGAAACAAATATAAAATTTCAAAATAAAAAGTTTATAAAATTATATTTTATAAAATTATGCTTTAAATTTGCTTTCATTTCAGTGTTTTACTTGCATATAACATTGAATAAAATTGTTAGTTTCGGAGTTTTTAACTTTTTTTATTGTTTTTTGGTGTAGTTTTTGTATTTTTTTTTTTTGGTTAAACTATATATTTGAATATTTAATTATAAGACGAAATAGCAATATCATCTAATTGTATGATTGTTTAAAGACAGATAAGTTTCTTTTTAAGTAAAGTGAGAAACTGAAAAATACATTATTATTATAATTATTCTTACTTAATTTGTCTAAGAACAAAGTTTTAAGAGAGAGAATTTCATACAATTCCAAGAGTCTACAGATAAAACAAAAGTATTTTACAATTTGCGAATTATTTCGGTTTTTTTCTTCCATTTTTCTATCTTATTTGCTATTTTTAACCCCTTTACAATATGTATTAATTTTGTAAGGAATTTGGTATTGTTGTTTTTATATATTTTTGTAATTTGTATATAATTAACATGTTTGTTTGTTGTTGGTTGTTTTTTGGTGGGGGACAACATTAAGTGTAAACAATAATAATCTTTGTGAAATCTGAAATATAGTTTGTGTGATAGGTAGGAAATAAAAAAAGGGACACATATGTTTTGACACATACAAGTTAACAAATACAAATAAAAATGTCTTGCTGGAGTTAATAGGAACATGCGATGAAAGTAATGCATTTTACTTTTTGCTCCTTTTGTCAGTTTTTTATGTTTTAAAAGAACATATCAAATTAAAATAAAAAAATAATCATTCGTTTTCACATTCTTGCAAAGAAATAGCATATCAAAATTGAAAAAAAAAAAACTTTAAAACCTAAAACTATTCTTCGTGTAGCGTCGTAAGAATTATGAATGAGTTGCTGCTGCTGCTTGCGTTTATTTGGATATTTTTGTTTTTCTTAATATATCGTATTATATGAATTGTAAACAAATTTTAATTTTCATTTGTATTTACTCCATATAAATATATGTATATATAACTCATTCTTGAGTTCATTCTTACTAATGCAAACCTCGCGAGTGCTTTTTGCGTAACACTGTTGTAATATGTTGGCTATTTTGCACATCGCATTATCTTATCCTTAGTTGTAACTTTAATGTGTAATGGTTTTGCAATACTTCTATTTCCAATTTAATTAGATATTTCTTAAAATTAGTAAAATGTTGTTGTTTCTGCTCAACGTAGCTAATGAAATTCGTAGATACCACTAAAAGGGAATTTTATATTGTTGCAGTAGAAGTATCTATCATACGCGCAGCGCTTTCTGATTAAGCTCACTTTTCTTAGTAGTATCCAGCTGCATTCGAATAGTTTTGCTGATACGTAGAATCTAGGGAAAAGTGTTACAAGATATTTATGGTTTTTTATAACGAACTAGTGATATTTTCCAAAAATAAGTATATTAAAATTTACTATAACCCAAAAAGTTTCTGCAAACTTGACGAAAAAACAAAAAAATGTTTAGTAAGAACCTCTTCATTGATTTTCAAAATATTCTTCTTTATACCATACACACTTTCGCATTAAGCAGTCCTCAAAGCATTTTTATTCCATTGAGAATAAGCTATGTATGTCATAAACATGCCTGTTAAAAGAATCAATATCATCTTCAGGCGTTCAATAAAACGTTCACCACGCATATTATTTTCAATTTCAAACAAACAGAAATCAATTCGTGATAAATCAGGTGAATATAGACAACACGTCATCAATTAAACTTGTTTGGCCCCTAAAATAATCAATTGTTTGATGTCTGTTCGAAAACTGGCATAATCATTTAAAATAATTATTTATTTTGAAGAAAAAGTCCAAAGCCACTGCAAAAAAGTGCAAAATTCAAAAGCAGACAGAGACATGAAACCGAGACTATTTCACAAAAACTGGTGATATGATCGACGATTTCGATTTGTTTTTCGTGATTGGCAGATGACTTCAGGCAAGGGTATTGTGGTATACCAATCAACGTTTACAGTTTTCGATCTTCTAAAGTCGCGGTAGGGCCACAGAGAGTTATTAAGACAAAATGCGAACCGGCTATGAACCAGCAAAATCGAATTTCCGAAGTACTTTTTTAACATGTGATGGGATTTAGGTGATGAAGTTCTGCCAATTTTATTTACCATTATTGAAGTTTGTGCGCGAAAAGAAGCAAATAACAGGGAGTGGTGGGTGGATCCATACAATTAAAAACTAGATGCAAAGGATGTTATTAACAACCTAATTGCAGAATTCAGTAATAGTTATTTCTTCCTGACTGACCTATTTAACTTTTCTATTTTTGTTTCATTGGCATGCTCCTTACTTTTATAATTATATCTTGGGCTTCTTGCTAAAGTTTGCCAAATGCCAAAATTTACGAATCTGTTCACGATACATCAATTGATCCATTGGGGGTACCAGATTGCAAAAACTTCTAGGGTTACATGCGCTCAGTTCAAATAATCTATTTTAAGAACTTTCATGAGCTTATATTGTTTATAACTGTTCCTTTATACAACTCTGTTTTCTTGTTACTTTTATATATAAAATCAAATACATAAATAATTTTATTATATATACAATATGCGATACAATACAATACAATGCAATATATATTGCATTATATATAATATATGTGCTAAAAAAGGCACTTTCCTGATATTATTATTAGTAATGGAAAAATATATAATATATTTTTCGTAATGGAAATATTGAAATATAACAGATAGACCCCAAGTAACTTTTAACCTTACTGTTGCTTTTTTATATTTTGTTATCATGTCGTATTTTAAGTGGTTGCTGTCACTTACCGTATCCTGTATAGGCCCTTTCATCATAAGCTTGGCCATGTTGAGAATAATCAGCTTGGGTTGCCGAGTTATAATCCACGGCCGGAGCACCATACTGTTGTGTGTAATCTTGCCCGTAAGTCGAATAACGCGTGTCTGGTTGTGTGGCATAACTAGCAGAACTAAAAGTGTTATTCCCAATTTCAATAAAAAATCAAATAAGAAAAATATAATCATACATACATAAATATTAAGTACTATTTTTTTATAAAATTTACCTATATCCCTGATATTGGGTTTGGTCATATTCGGTACTGTGTTGTGCATAGCCAGTGGTCTGTGCTGTTGCTGCAGCACCGTACGCACTTTGACCATATCCGTTGTATGTAGTGTGAGCAGCCGGAGCTGCATATGAAGCATAGGGATCTATTGATTGGGATTGATCATGACTGGCGTAAGAATGATGGCTGTAATGATGACAATTATGAAAACTGAAACATGTAAACAATTTTTTCTTTAAGTAACCTCGTCGCTTGTGAATGATGCTGTGGTGCGCCATAGCTTTGATGAGCTGGCATGGTCTGCACATGCTGTGGTGCCTGGTAATATTTAGGGGTCATGGGACGCTGCGAATATGGCCCATGCTCATAGCGACCACGTTTTGGACCGGGTGGACCTCCTAGGGAGCCCCGCTTCAATGTTGGAACAGGCGCAATTTGTGTGTTTGCGCTATGCATGGGTGGACGTCCCATTGACTGTCCGTAGCCACCACGACCACGAGGTGGTCCACCTCTGCGCATTGGCATGGTGCCATGGTCACCACCGTGACCAAGTAAACTTGGTCCATGCGTACCGTTTGAATAGGGATTGTAGCCACCACGACCTCCACGTAGCAAAGGTCCACGTCCACGAGGTGCACCACGAGATGATTGCGGAGCTCCACCAGAGGTACCGTTACTGTGTACTGTTGTATGTGATACACTGGCAACGGAACCTGCTCCTGTTGCTCCTCCATTATCTACACTTGCATCTGCGGCATTTGGATCTCCGGCAGTTGCTGTTGTAGCTACACCTGCATTTGGTACCGGCGATACGGTTTTATTGTTTTCTGAGCCAGAGTGTTGTTTGGGAGCTACAAAATTTGTAATTAAATAATGGTATAATCAGATGGAACAAACAACACTTACGATGAGCATACAGTGGAGGTCGCCCGCCACGCATTGGAGCACCTCCAGAACCACCCCTTGGTATATATCCACCCCGTCCCTGATAACCGCCTGGTCCACCTCTTGGAGGACGCATACCTCTGCTTGACATCATCCCAGGTGGACCTCCCATTCCACTAAGACCACCACGTCCCATTCCACTGCTCATGTAATGACCACGTCCCATGCCTCTACCGCGACCGCGTTCGTAACCACCACGAATCGATGCACCACCACCCCCACGACCTCGATAACCACCGCGTGGTGGCCCTTGATTAACTACTGCCTGTGGTGCTACAGCTTCCATTTTCAGTTTTATATGATAAACGATTTATTTATTCTTTGTCACTAGATTTTAAAAGGTCAGCAGATTCTGTTTCTAGCTAGCCGGCAACTAAATAGTTATAATCCTTTTAACTTCGTATTTTAAATTGAGTTGTACTTTAACCTTAATTGTAAACACTTTTCCAAAGTTAGCAGTTGTACAATTACTAATTATTGTTATATGTGCTTATAAATACAAAAACTTATTAATTTTCTCTACCACACATAATTTTCACAGAATCGCGTTCTGGAAGTAAGAAAAAATATGGCGTTTCAGCTACTCATTTTCGAACTATAATTATCGATTTTCGAACATATTCGGAACCGAGTAGGCACGAATACTTAAGTCGTGGTTACGCCAGCGGGCAAAACTCTGTGGAAAATTACTCCAATTTTTGTAATCGCAGTTCGTTGCTTTCTTCATAAATATATATTTTTTCTCACCTTCAACAGAAATCTACGTTTTCTTTACTACACAAATGAGAAAACGTATTAATTGATGTGTAGTTTTCGACAAGATGTCTCTCTTTTACACACAAAACAACAAAAAAAAATTCTGCATAACCACGGCTTTAGCGTAACCGTGGGCCACTGGCTACAAGTAATTGTTTAGGGGGGTGCACCAGAATTAAAGAACTCTGAGCCAGCCGGCTATTCTACATTTATACCAAAATCTATACTGCTCATTTCTTTGGAGCACGAGAAAAACTAAAACAAAAAACTAAAGCTTTGGCGGCGGAGGCAGCAGCCAACAAACAAAATCACGACGAATACTAGCAAATACAACTGTAAAATCAGCATTTTAAAAGATAATGTTGATTAATTTAATAAACATAACCGAAATTTATTAAATAATGGTTTATATTTTTTGTCTGCTGCATTATCATTTTGAAATTTAATATTTCAATTTATTTTTCCATGCCACTACACTGTTAAATTTTTCAGCTGGAATGTGGAAGAACTGGTTTTGTTCTTTATACATAGTTGCAAGCGAATACTCGTCTTCTTCATAAATAAATTAAAAATTATACCAAACGTATTGGGTATGTCTCCGTCAAAATTTCATCATATGTCAGCGCAAATGACGTACTCGGCGTCCGCCAACCAATTTCATGTAAAGCGTCATCTACACATGAAATTATAGAGCAATATTTAGGACTGCTGAAACCACGAAACCAGAGATACGAGGGTAGTGCCAGAAGTACCCGACCTGACGTATAGATGGCGGTTGTTGTTTGAAAAGAATGACTACGGTAGAGAGTACCAACTGTATAAAGCTTAAGTTCGAAGTTTGACGACGCTACGTTGTTCAGTATTTGTTTGGCAGCCATCAATAGTGAATATTCTCAGTGAATTTGTAAACATGGAAAAAATTGGGTGCCGCCGTTTTTCTTTCTCTCTGCTTTTTTTATAAAACAGCGTCGTGAGGATGTTTCAATCGAGTGTTTGGCGAAGTTTCACAGCAATAAAGCAGAGTTTTCAAGAAAAAACGGCGGCACCCAATTTTTTCCATGTTTACAAATTCACTGAGAGCGTTCACTATTTCCATTCATTTCCAGCTTTCCATTCGAGTGCTTTGGATGTTCCGTTGGTTGATGTTCCACTCAATGTTCTTGTACATGTAATTGTTCCTGTTCTGTTGACGTTGATGGTATATGAAACATATATAATAAACACATATAATATTATATATGTATAAACATATATAAAACATAAAATAATTGCTTGCCTGTTTGTAGTACGCATTGGCATGACGCCATCTTCCGTAGGGATCCCAACCTGATCGAACAGATTACCATGCGCTCCTGTGGCCGAAAGTGACGCATAACTGAGATGTGTTCCTTAATATTAACTTTTTTGGTCCCTCTGGTGTGACTAGTTCTATTTTAAGTTGACTATTTCCTGCTACGATTAAGTGAAATCGTATCCTAAATATTTCTTAATGCCCATAAAAATCATGTGTTCCACAAAATGAGCCAAACCTCGATAATTAGTAAATTCCGAGAGGGAGCCAACATCTACTAACAACGCGCATACTGCAAGTTATTTATTAATTTGAAATTCATTTTAATTCATTTCACATTAACATTAAATATCTAATCTGTCCATTTTTTTTCTAAAGCAAAGAGTTCCTCCAACCCTCTCTGGTACTCTCTTTTTTTATTAATAAATTATTCAGTTGCTCTTGGCACTGCTTTTTGGGCTCATTTTAAAGCTGAGCCGCCTGTGCATTCAATTTATTGATTAGGAAATCCTTCCTCCTGGTATACATTTCCATCCGTATTGCGTAGAACTCTCGCAGAATATTTAAAACGGAATTAAAGCGTCGTCTTTTGTGTTCCTGGTCAATTAAAATCATATTATTCGTTGGCAGGATGGATGCCAAGTTCAATATTTCTTGGAAGACATTTTTTTCCTTGTACTAACATATTTACCATCGGGCAGCAACTCCACCATATCAATGAAATTCTTATACCAAGGATGCATGGCTATACGCACTTTTCCATCAATCATTAACCTTAGATTCTCTATTATAGTTTGAGGTTTGTATTTCAATACGACGGTTTTCCACCCAGCTCTAAGTCCATCAACACCATTTACTAATATCATTGGTAGTATTGGTAAATACCAATCTGGAGCAATACTTGTATCGTCTTTGACGCTGCGGTAGAGCAAACTATCATCATCTGTGTGGAAGATGGAAGGAGTTGTCTGCGACAGCTCTATGCACTTATAGCGTGTGGTAGCAGTATCTTTGCCACCGCGCTCAGTCTACTTCCAAAATTGCCTGATGGCTTTAGGACGTTTACATTATTTGAATTAATGTAGTACTTTGCTAATATATTTATACTTATTTTATGCCGATCAAACTGCCATGCTGAGTCAGTCAACTGCCATGATTCGTTGAGTACTATTGGCGTTGAGTACTAAGTAATCCACGTTCCATGGTGAATAGCCATCACACACAATTTTGAAACAAGTGTACAGAATTTTTCGTTTTACCGGTGTAAGCCCATTATTTAGGTACGGTATATGACTCTTCAATGTATTTAGAATTGGAAAAATCGGACCATTACCACGCCTACTTTTTACAGACAGACAGACGGACGGACATGGCTAAATCGACTCAGGAGGTCACGCTGATCAAGAATATATGTATATACTTTTCTATACCTGTCACGCCTCCTTTAATGCGTTACAAACGGAAGCAGTAAGTGAATATACCCTCATCACTTCGTGTGTAGGGTATAAAAAATATTTATTGCTAAAGAGCTATCGTTTATTTTTATTATATTCATTTTTTTGTTTTTATTTTTTATTCCTTGAATGGCAATTCATATGCCCCTTTAAGGCACTCCTGTTACTGAAAACACCGTGGCATGAAATACATTGGAATCAGTTGGAGTGCCTCTTTACATGTTCTTTTAGTTTTTTGAACCCTAGACCGCAGAATTCACATTCATCTTTCGTTGCAGAGTACCTTTTATAATGCAGTGTTACGTATCGCTTCTTCGTAAATTTTTTGTCACATAGACTGCATTAAAAGAAAGTTAGATCCTGCAATTTAAAACAAAAAGTAAAAAACTGCACATTTCGTGTAAATAGTCCCATTTTGAATACCAATGAGTTTCTAAGGATAGACAATATTCGTGCCAAGTTTGATGAAGATTCGTTCTCTTGTAATTGTGATTTCCACAGACAGACAGACCGACGGACGGACAGGGTTAAATCGACTCAGGTGACGCTGATTAAGAATATATGTATATACTTTTATATACCCTCATCACTTTATGTGTAGGGTATAAAAAGAAGGCTGGCGAAAAGGTAAGAAACAGGTGGAAGTCATAACAAGAAATGTTGTTTTTGTTTACAATTCTTTGACATTCACTAGACTTGAAACCAGACATTTTCCGTTCTGCGTAACCTCTTTCTCACACAAACTTAGTGAAACGGTTTCAAAAGCAAACACGTCTAGCCAAGCGCAATAATTTCTACTTAAAGTTAGGAGTTGAAACTTAAAAGTTTTATCAACAACTTTTAAGTTTAAATAACTGTTATCAATCAGCTTGGCTAGACGCAGTATCATTTGATGCGATATCACTCAGTTCGTTGGAGAGAGAGATGGGGAAGAAAGGGAAGTGTCTACACTCTGGTAACAGTTGTAGAGAATTTGTGATACCAACATAGACCCTCCCAGCAAAAATCGAGCTTCCTTTGGAATCGAGAGCGGAATCCAGAGAGACGCTGGCAATCGATTCCTTTCTAGATTCCAGAACCCATTATTTTTACATAGGCATGTCATTGGAGGTAGTGCATTACACTTAAGAGAGTTCGATTAGCTTTTATAATGGCTTCCATTCATCGATTATATAACTACTTCTAGAAGAATTAAAAAATTAATAAAGTTATTCGGTACATTTTTGTGCATTTCGATACACATTTGTGTACCATTCTATATATTTTATTTATTTACAAATTTATTTATTTATTAGAAACTAGCAACTTCAACTCATATTAAACTCAGCGGGATTTGAACCACGTCCTCAAGACTGTAAGGCAAACACGTTATCTTCTGCGCCACCGCGGACGTCTTTGCTTGACATAAAATCTCATGTTTTGAATAAAAATATGCGTCTTATTTTTATATTTTTCCATTTTTCCATAAAAATATGCGTCTTATTTTTATATTTTTCTATTTTTCCATTTATCTCTGCATTCTTTATAAGAAAGGAAGAGAAAGCTTATGACAGCTTCTTATTGCATTCTGTGGAATCCATAGAAGAATATGAAGAATCGCCATTAGCATTTTGGTAATGCATTATGGAATCAGTGATGAAACTAAGCCAATCCGAAATGTTGAAAAAATTTTGCTGGTCTGCTTCTCTGGGTATCACTTACGCACACAAGTAAGGAGTTGTCAATGTGTCGGCCATAATGAATTCGAACGGTTGCAAACGAATTTGAAAAAATTCTCTTTTTCGGAGAAATTTCGTTTATTTGTCCCATTTCCCTTATTTTAATATCAAGTCACGAAAAGTTCAAAAACAATTAAAAAAAAGGGGGAAAAGATTAGGCGCTTCTCTAAGTAACCAATGTTGTTGTTGTTTCTGGCGTACATTACAATTAGGAAAACATTAATTAATGGAAAAAAATACTAAAAACGTAAAATTTTACTTTTCAATTCATAGTGGTATCTCGTAAAGTTTAACAGATATAGGCCTGTAATCTAGAAACATTAAAGGGCTATAATTCCGGAACTACAGGAGAGCAATACAAATTATTGTTGTTAGGGTCAGCGGCAGAAACAACAACAACATTGGTTAGGACGAGAAGCGCCTAATTATTATTAATATTTTTAAATAAACTAACTATTTTAAAAAAAATTCGCAACACAACGATTTCCACTGAACAAGAAAACCAAAGTGAAGCAGGTAATTACCATTCAACTAAAATTTAAATATGGGATTTTTAGAAATCCTATTTTTCCTTTACGCATTAATCATAATATAATAAATATGACAACTACGGCCAATATTTTGATATTCAGTAAATTTCACACATATATCGACATAACATGTTTACGGCTTGTGAAACTAAATGTGATACCACAGTGTTTAGCCATCGCTGGTATCATCATACCAGTAGTGATAACGTATCAAATGATACTGCGTCTAGCCAAGCTGAATGACTGATGAAAATAAACGTCAGAAAATAGCTTTTATTAAAAAAAAGCTTTTATAGAAAAACAAGTTAAGTTTCAACTTTTTCACCTAAGGCCATTGGTATAACACTTATTTTCAGTCTCTACTTAAAATAATTGTAAATAATACAATAATAAATGAAAATAATATTATTAATATCCTTACCATTGAATTAGACGAAAATACATTAGTATTTTGAATATTTTCGACGCTTTTTCGCATTCGCGAATTAATCATTTCGACAGCATCCTGCGTCTCCATGAATACCTTCGACGCATCGAAGGGCTTGGCTGTAAATAACCATACATTTGATGGTGGGGCTCAGTGTTGTCGTTTGTACTACAATAGTAGTATTTTACTACTATTAAAGACTATGTACTACACTTTTAAAGTTCGTACTACTGTTTACTTACATTGCCATATTCAGCGTGAGCTTAATGATGTTAATATATTAAGTTCTATCTCTTGTTTTTGAGTTACATACTTAAGATAACAAACGAGATTAATTTCAATCAGAGTCGATTAGATTTCACGTTATACTGGCATATATGAAGCCCTACTATAAAAATATATTGCATAACTTTGTAGAAAGGGAATTTATAAACGAAAGTATCTTATATGATTGTGATTTTAATGACAAAAAATTTTGAAAGATGAGAAAAATACTTATTGCGGAGCTAAAGCTGAAATGTTTTTACAATCAATTAATGTTTCTGATGTTGAGGTTTTGCAAATGAGAGGAAATTGTAAAAAGTATTATATCAAATTGTGTAAAGAGATAACAAAACGTATCGATTTTGGAGACAGTTTTTTAAATGCGCTTAAGGAATAAATCCCGCATGCTTATGAAAGTTATTGACACCAATAATTGGTCTTCTGCGGAATTTGACATGCGAGGAAGAGATAAAAGAACTGGATTCTGAATGGAGAACGTTAATCATGCAAGAGTTAACTCCTAATGAATTTGAATTTGAAAAATTTTGGACTTCAGTTTTTAATTTAAAAAATGGCCTTAACGAAACAATGTTTCCCAAACTCAGAACATTTGTTAGCTCATTGTTGTGCCTTCCTCATAGCAGCGCAGCCGCAGAAAGGATATTTTCTCAACTCTTTCTAATAAAAAATAAAACGCGCAAAAAGCTACATGTTTCTACGATCAATTCTATTATGGCTTGCAAGGAACTGTTAAATGGAAAAGATTGCTCCAGCTGGGAACCTTCCAATGAAGTAATAAAAAATTATTTCAAATAACTTGTGCACGGAACTGATACCTACATCTATAATTTTATATGAATGTATGTACATGTGTATTTATGTATATTCATATCAAGTTTTCTTACCTTTTACAAGAAAATTACAAAGCAATTTTTCAAGTGCAATTTTTTAGAGCTGTCTAATTTTTATCTCTCAATAGATCGGGTATCAGTCTTAGATAACGTGGATCTTAAGTGTAATTATGAAATTTTTGTCACTAAATTAAGGGAGGGTATGGAATTAGTGATTCCCAAAAAACGTGGTAGAAATTGTACAAAACCTAAATGGTTTAACACTGAATTGACTCGTCTAAATAATAGTAAGAATAAAGCTTACAAACGAATTAGATCAAGTAGTGGAGATTGCATAGACCATCATCTATTGCAAAGCTACCGTTCTCTTCAAAAAAGATTTGATTGCCTCAATAAATTTCTTTATAGAAATTATATTAGTGGGATAGAGAATAATATTAAACACAATAGCAAATCTTTCTGGCACTATTTCAATAGTAAGAGGAAATCGTTAGGAATTCCAAAAATTATGCACTACTTAGGAAAACATTCCTCTGATCTTCCTGAGATCTGTAATATGTTCGCACAGTATTTTCAATCAGTATACGATCCTCAATCAGGTCCCACTGGCAGTAGAAGCCAAGCCAGCAGATAGCTCGTTTGCCTGCAGTAATATAAAATTAACGCTATCTGAGGGTCTAAATGCGCTTAAGCTATTGAAGTCCGATAAGCAAGCTGGAGGCGACGGATTCCTGCCAATAATATTTAAACATTGTGCGGAATCTCTAGCTCTGCCATTGCTAACAATTTTTAATCAGTCTTTGAGGTCTGGAATTTTTGTATCCTGTTGGAAATATTCATATATAATACCGATTCATAAATCTGGTCCCAAAGACGACATTCTTAACTATCGACCTATTTCAAAAATTCCAATAATATGTACCTAAGCTATTTGAAAAGTTAGTATACCATCGGTTATCTTTTTTGGTTAAGGAAACTATTTCCCCTTTCCAATATGGTTTTATGGCTGGTAGATCTACCTCCACCAATATTGCATTATTTTCGAATTATGTCTTAAATAGTTTTGAAAAGGGTTATCAGTTTGACGTTATCTACAAGGATTTTTCAAAGGCGTTTGATAGAGTGAATCATAGCGTACTCTTATATAAACTTAGAAGATTTGGTTTTCACTCTTATATTTTGGAGTGGTTACACTCCTATCTTATAGGACGTAGACAAACTATTAGAATCGAAAATTGTCTATCGGATAGTATTTCAGTTTATTCCGGTGTGCCTGAGGGAAGTCACTTAGGTCCCTTACTTTTCATCATATTTATTAATGACTTACCTGAGTGAATTAAAGCTTCTCGTTGTCTACTGTTTGCCGATGACTTAAAGATTTTTCGGCATATTTCTAACATGGGACCCATTCTATGAGATTCACTCCTCTATAATAAGGAGCATTCAAAGGAGATTCACTATATACGCTATCTCTTTGTTAAATTGGAGTATGGACATGCCGTCCTATAAATCTAGATGTCTCTTGTTGGGTTTACAGTCTTTCCAAACACGCCGGAAGATCTATGGTGTTTCTTTTGTTAGAGATATTGTTTGTAGTAGTGTTGTAGTACTGTTCTGAACTATTAAACCATATAGGTTTTTGCATACCCTGCTGTGACCTAAGAGCACGTGATGTACTTCATGTTCCTTTTCACAGAGTAAACTATGGCTTGAATGAGCCTATTACGCGTAGTCTAAGACTGGTTAACTCAGTAGGTAACAATATAGACTTAAATTTTCCAATAAATAGAATACATTTTGTTAACCAACTTAATGCTATGTTTACACCGACCCCAACTCGTTTGGATCTCATTTCGCCAAAATGAGATGATTTCGATAATGAGTGATTTGGCAATTTGTATGGGAAATGGGATCATTTGGCTTCTCATTTCTGGCTTTTGGGCGTAATGAGCCATTTAGCGTCGGTGTAAACGTGGTATAAGATAACTTTTTATTAAATCTTTTGTGCAAATTGTTTTTATATTTGGCTTTTTTAGTTCTAAGTGAATTTTGTATATTATTAGCTAGTCGGTAGTCCATAAGAAGTATGTACTTTGTTCGGATGCTAAATAAATGAATAATAATTCTTAAAAAATCAAAAATAAGGCATTGTTTTACAAAGAAATATTAACTATTTATATATTATTAAACCTTTATTATTTTGTACTACTCTGTTCAAAATAGTACTACTATTTTTTATGATTTGTCCTACTGCATTATTTTTCAAAACGACAACACTGGTGGGGCTTCGCCTGCTTCATCATACTTTGCATTGGGCTATTCAACACTGCAATAAGTTCATTTAGTTGCATGATCTCAGCCATTTTGTAAACATCATGGAAGCTATTTCATTCAATTTCAAGGCTATCTGTGTAAAAGTAGTTGATAATTCCATCGAACAAATCAACTTTTGCCTCCTTAGGCATAACCACCACGCAGTTGACCTTTCCATTATAAGTTAGGGCCTTCTCCAAATTGGTGAAAATGTCCGTGTACGTTGTTAATACTGCGCCGTGCACTTCAATATTGGTGATTACTATGAAGCAATGATTGCTATTGGTGTTTCTAAAGCAATGAGGTCCTCCAACCTGTTGGCACTCTCTTTTTTTTAATAATTTATTTAATTGCTCTTCAATCTGTTTTTTGGGCTCATTTTGAAGCTGAGTCACCTTTGCTTTGAATTTATTAATTAGGAATTCCTTCCTTCTCTTATATATTTCCATCCGTATTGCGAAGAACTCTCGTAGAATATCTAAAACGGAATTAAAGCGTCGTATTTAGTTTTCCTGGTCCATTAAAATCATATTATTCTTTGACAGGATGGATGTCAAATTTAATATTTTATGGAAGGCTTTTTCGCTCTTGAACTTCAGGCGCTTAAATGCTTCTGGCATACATTTAATCACGAAACATAACGTCCTATGCGTTGATTTATTTTCATAATTCATAATAATTGGCTTTATTGCCCGACATGTATTCAATTTTCTTAGTACTTCTTTTTCAAAGCTTTTCGCCCACACTCTGATGGCTAGCTCTACAACCTCGATGGTATCTTTTTCTAATATATTAATTTTTCCTTTACTAATATATTTACCATCGGGTGCGACTCAACCGTACCATTGAAATCCTTATACCAAGGATGCATGGCTACCGGTTCTTTTCCATGAATCATTAGCCTCATATTTTCTATTATAGTTTGTATTTTAATTTAGTTTGTGTATTTTAATGCACCGGTATTCCACCCAGTAGCAATTCCCTGAGCACCATTTACCAATATCAGTGGTATTATTAGTAAATACCAATCTGGTGCAAAGCTTGTGCCGTTTTTGATGCTGCGGTAGAGCATATCATCATCTGGATGGAAAATGGAAAGAGATGTCTGCGACAACTCTATGTAATTATAGCGTGTGGCAGCAGCATCTTTACCACCGCTCATTCTACTTCCAAAATTGCCTACTGGCTTCAGGACGTTTACATTATTTGAATTAATGTAGTCCTTTTCTAATAGCATTATACTATTTTCTATGCCGGCCAAACTGCCATGCTGAGTTATTTGTACAGTATTATTGGCTAAGAAATCCACGTTCCATTGTGAATTTACAAGGTTTTTTTTGTTTTACCCCCTTTCAAAATTATACTTTTGAAGTAATGGTTGGGCATCTTTCAAGTAATCGCTTATCCATGTTCTTCGATTTTGTACTTGCTTTCTTTCGAATGCCAATAATATATATTTTTCATCCGCGCTGCTATTAAATGTGTATTTCACACTGCGCTTTTCTATATTAACAAAAAACTCCACTATTTGGGAGTGGGTACTTTTTTTATATGTGCTTCTAGTCCTTCCAAGAAATTAATTTTTAAAAGTTCTGGCCAGAACTTATAGATGAAGTTTATTCTTTAACTTAGGATTTAAGTTTAACCGTCCTCATCCTGATCGGTCATGATTACGATCTTCCCATATCGAAGTTTTTCTACGTCATTCTTTGTCACGTATTTTTGTTTATACCTTAATCCAGTAGCTTCACAGCATTTCTTCCACTGTTTATTTGAAGCTACAGTTTGGGCCCGTACATCTCGTACATTTAATGGCACACTATTTAATGGTAGTATGACAAAAAAATTCCTCCGTGCACCTAACACAGAATTTATCATTTGTGCAGCTGATTCTCCTTCTGAATCAAACTGCATAGGTGGGATTTCTCACCACCAGCTTCTGTGGCATCAATTAAATTTCTTTGTTGATTTTTGTTTTGATGATTTGAATTCTAAAAAAAAAAAATTAATTATAATACTTATATAATTATATAAGTATTATAAATTAATTAATAATTAAATATATAATATAAAAAAAAATGACGGAGAACGTAAATAAATACAAAAGGCAGTCTAGATAAAAATAAAAATATTTATTGCTAAAGAGCAACATCGTTTGTTTATTTTTATTATGTTTTTGTTCTTACTTTTTATTTTTTCTTCCTCGAATGGTAATTGCTCATTTCAGTTCTTTGAACTGCAGACCGCAGAATTCACATACTTTTTTCGCATCAAAGTGCCTTTTATAATGCCGTGCAGCGTATCGATGCTTGGTGAATGTTTTGGCACATAGACTGTATTTGAACGCATTTACATCCTGCAATTTAGAACAAAAAAAACTTTTCACATTTCGTGGAAATAGTGCCATTTCGTTGTTAATGATGGACAATATACGTGCCAAGTTTGATGAAAATGTCTCTATTCGCAATGAAATAATGAACGCACTGACGGAAAGCACTTCGAATTTACAATTTTGGAATGCGCTGCGAAGTGAAGTTTGCAGCAGATATCAAAAAATGTTCATGTGCGTGTGAATGTTTAAAAACTTCTTGTCAGAACACAGGACGCAACGCAACGCTTTCTAAGGCGTAGTGATAAACGCAACGCAAGACGCACTTATTTAGGTACCACAAGTACGTGGCCAGTCAATTGATTTCCACGTCCATCTCAGCCAATTTCATTTAAAGTGCCATCCACATAGCAAAACCAGAAAGAGTCTGGAGAGTTTAAACACATTTTTCAGCGTATAGATATATGTATGCAAATTAAATAATTCATTTGCAATAAATGTAATACAATAACAATACACAAAAAAGAGCGCTCATACACAAAAATGCTGCTATTTCATGCTGGATTCCGAAACCGGCCTGTATAGAGAGAGCATGTAAAACACAAAAAACAACAAATTTCACAAAACACTTTTGGCGTGCTTCCAATTATTTGCTTCAACAAAGTTTGTCAATATTGGCTACAAACAGCCATGAAGAATTTATATATTAAATGCACAAACTGCACACTTCAATATGAAAATATAAACCACATATTTAAAATGTGCTACACAAATATGCTCCATAAGTACACAACAATAAATATTAAATTAAACTAACACTGACACTAACTAAATAAATTAATATTAACTATAATAAATAATATAAGTAAGTGTATAATTAAGAGGTAAAGAGAAAGAAGGAAGAAAAAGAAAGAAGAAAACAAGTATTTACCCAAGTAAATAATAAGAGAATAATTAAATACATTAATTAGATAAGTATATAAATTAATGGAAAAATTATTGAAAATAAATAAAT
Organism: Myopa tessellatipennis; assembly: GCA_943737955.2. Taxonomy (NCBI): domain Eukaryota; kingdom Metazoa; phylum Arthropoda; class Insecta; order Diptera; family Conopidae; genus Myopa; species Myopa tessellatipennis. Next base: position 43,041,825 of record OX031314.1, read on the forward strand.
AAATTCAATTTAATAGTGAAAATAAATAAAATAAGTATAACAAAATATAAATGAAATGTAAAATTAATTAAATTAAAGAAATTATTAAATAAAGTAAAACAAGTAAATGATAATTTAAATTAAATAAATAAAAATAAAATATTAAAAATAAATTACTTTATTATAAAACGCTAAAAAATAATTAATTAGGGGGTGGCCACTATTACATATACTCGGCAGTCCTTTCGTGACCATAGTCCAAATAATATACCCGTTCCGTATAAACTTAGTCCTTTGCAGTTAATTGTTTACAATTAATTGTGATTATATAAAATTTTAATTTTATAACTGTGATTAATTATTAAATTATAACTGTGATTCTTTTTTAATCAATTGAATAATGTAGGTACGTGTATGTACATACATATATATTTATTTAAATAAGGTTTACTGGATTATACGTTTACTATACCATAATTAGCAAGGCAGTATTGAATAAGTTCAGAATCGGAATCGATAAATGGTCAAGGATTCCATTAAACGAAAAGTCATATTCATCGAATCATGAGTAATAGGATTTTTCATAGAAAAATCAAAAATGTAGTGTATCAGAATACAATACAATAAAAAAATATACATATATAATAATATATATATTGTATACTTAAATCAAATAAAACATGTTTTTGCGTTTCCATTTCTTAAGTGATCAACAATTCTCTTTAGCTTCTATATGCTCAGCGAAACGGGCATGGGTTAGTTAGATATTTATATTATAGTTACAGCACTTTTATATATATTAATAATAATAATAGTATGTATTTGTTATTATTATTAGATCAACCATTGCAAGAAATTTTACATCTGGAAAATTAAATTTGAAATTCCATGGTAATGGAAATCTTCCACAAAGAATTCATGGAGCGGGAAAACTGTGATTGGTCATTACGTTTCAACGTAAATACCTATATAGAAGTGAACAAAGCAGTAATGAAATTATGCACTAAGAAGGAAATGTCCGATGCGTAGTAACAATGCCGAAGGAAGCAAAGTCTGATGTATTCGGTACAATCATCAACTTTATATATACCGGCAGTCTAAAGCTTGCAACGACCTCATTCAAAGAAGTATATGAAATGGCGAAAGTGATGAGAATGAAAACTTTAATCACAATGATGGAAAGTTATGGAGGATAATTTGAAGACATTGGCAATGCCAATTGCTCATAAAGCTATTGCAGATTTGCATGAGACTATGGACAACATTATCTCCCAGAATAATGAAGAAATGTTATTAGACACTGTGTAATAATAAATAAATATTATTATGTTTCCAATAATTTTATTCATTGTTTTAATACTGGAGCAGAATATTAATATTGCTGGAAATTATTTGAAAAAACATTTGCAAAAAAATTGGAATATTTTTTTGTAATAATTTAATTCCTTGTTTTAAAAATGGTGCAGAAAATTAATATTGCTAGTAAAAATCTTTAAAAAATTGTTTTAAAAAAAATATTTTCGTCAATAATAAATAAATGTAAACCTTTTTGGAAAAATTCTGTTATTTAATAAATGAGAACCTTATTAGTATTATTTTGTACTAATGTAAACTGTAATGTAATGAATTTACTTAAATTATTGTTGTTATTTACTTTTCCAATAGATGAATCATAATAATAAATATGGAAACGCCACAGAAGCTGGCGGTGATATTTCCAACCTACATATGTAGCTTAATTGTAACTGAGGGGGACTCAACAGCAAACATGTTGTTTTCTACATTCGGTGCAGAAGGAATTGGTATGGTATATTTCCATTAATGGTGTACCATTTAATGCACGATTCAAAACGGTAGCTTCGAATAAGCAGTTGAAAAATGAATTGAAATATGAAAAAAAATTATGTCACAATAGATGACTCTAGACGAAAAGAAAACTACGACGATGACAAGTACATTTTGTTGACATTTTCAAAAAATCAACATGAAAATCGAAAAGTATGGATATGTAATGCTTAAATAATTTTGAAGCAATGCAAATTGTGTATTATTTTGAAAATGCTCACAAGTGCCTATCATATGCCAATTTCTTCAAAACAGAATATTTGTCATACCTTAGATTAAATGCAATGCGTTATTATCCTTGCTTAATTGATGATCCGAATTCGGTACAACGCAAAAGCTTGTACACATACATAGCTCACCAAAATGGAACGTGAATTACTTAGCCAGCAGCGTAAAGAATATGACTGCATACCATCACAGTGAAACTTCCATAGCAGGGGCGATCCTAAAATTAGCAACGGACTATATTGGCACCAATAATAGATGAATGATGGTAAAGATGCTGCTAATATAAACTACAGTTGCACAGAGTTTTCGCAGATAACTCGAGGTATTTTCCCCCTGGCGATGATATTTTGCTTCATTATAGAGTTAAAGATGGCAGAATAATTGAACCAGATTGGTATATAAAGATAATACCAATGATTTTGGTTAATAGCGCTAATGGAATCTCTTTTGAATTTCAAGACCAAATTACTTAACAACAATCCCCGTGACATAATACGGAATTTAACGATGATGATTGCAGGAAAAGGTCCTCTACCAATGCATCCTTGGTATAAGGATTTTAGAGGCAAAATAAAGATGTTATCCGATGGTACATACATATGTTACCAAAGGAAATGTTAACATATTAAAAAATTATACCATCGAGATTAGGGAATTACCTATTGGAATGTGGATGGAACAGTATGAAAAATCCGTCATAATAAAATTAGTTTAGTTTATATATTAGGCCAAATAACAATAAAATTAGCAACTATAAAAAACATTAAGCCGATTATTTGCAAATAATCGACATACTATATAACAACGTACGTTTCTTGATTCCTTTTTCACCAGGAGCGTATAAAAAAATTAGCATAAGTGGTGTAAATGGATTTTATAAGATATTGCAGTTGACATCCGTCCTGCATACAAATCTAACGAATTGCATAGACAAAGACAATAGAAAGCGTATTTTCATTCACCTTTGGATATCTTGCGCGATTTCTTTCCCATACGGTTAGAATACTTAATTAATTATTAGCTAATCTAAAACTAACTATTTTCACTCTCAATAGCTTATTCCCAACCTAACCACATATTCATGCTTCTCCACACTTCTTAAAAATAACTCTTCAAAAAAGTCACCAGAAAAAGTCATCAGAAAAACTTTTATCGATGACTTTTAAAATAAAAGTTGTTTTAACTAAGCAAGTAAAGAAGCAACCGAAACGTACGCTTTGACAATTCCAACTGACTTTATTATCGAATACATTATAGATTTTATTTTAGATTCTGCAGGGTTGCATAAATTGTACTTATTGTAAACCTTAATTGTAACAAAAGTCATACCCATAACTCTTATTGAAGACTTTTAAAAATAAAAGTCATCGAAAAAGTTTTTTCAATGACTTTAAGAAATACAAGTCTTCAACAAGAGTTATGTGTATGACTTTTATATATAATATATATTTATATTTAAACCAGAGGTTGAAACTTTTATCAAAAAGTCTTTTGAATAACTGTTATCAATGACTTTTATTTTAAAAAGTCTTTCATGAAAGTTATTTTGAGACTTTTATATTTAAAAGTCATTGAAAAAAGTCTTTTGATGACTTTTATTTTTAAGTCTTTAATAAAAGTTATTTTGTGACTTTTATTTTTAAAAGTCTTTGATAAAAGTTATTTTGTGACTTTTATTTTTAAAAGTTTTGGAAAAAAGTCTTTTGAAGACTTTTTCCTGTAACTTTATTGAAATAAGTCTTTTTTAAAAGTCTTTTGAACAAGAAATGCGCTGTGGCGAACGTTGGAGGAACATGAATGAATACATATATCGCTATAAATGCCTCAAGCTGATTTATTTAGGTTGTGAAAAAATAAAGAAGTACAATTTATTTAGTTAAATATAATTTTGCATTATATGTACATAATTTGGTGGTATGTAATTTTTATTCTGCGTGCTTAGATTTGGTGCGAAGTAAAGAATATTTGCTTGAATCGTCACTCAGCGCACGCTGCGTGTGTATCTATATCTCGACCGAAGCGCCCTTATCGGCAGCAGGTACAGCGGCGACAATGCCTTAAAACAACAACTCATTGCTCAGCTTGTGTGTGAATAACTGTGTTGTTATTGTTGATTGTTTACGTTATAGGGTTATAAAGGGTTTAAAGCAGAACTACTAATGCAATCAATTTTTATCGGAAAATTGTTATTGGTATTAAAATCTAGTTAGTCGCATGTCAGTTTAGAGTTAGTTAACTCTCAAACGGCTGCACCGATTTCGATGCGGTTTTCACCATTGTATTGCAAATTTTTAATTCAATCGTATTTATAGATGAGTTTTTTTTTGTATGTTTTTATACCCTACACACGAAGTGAGAGGGTATATTCACTTACTGCTTCCGTTTGTAACACATTAAAGGAGGCGTGACAGGTATAGAAAAGTATATATATTCTAGATCAGCGTGACCTCCTGAGTCGATTTAGCCATGTCCGTCCGTCTGTCTGTGGAAATCATGATTACAAGAGAACGACTAGAGATATCTTCATCAAACTTGGCACGAATATTGTCCATCATTAGAACATATCATACTCATCGGTATTGAAAATGGGCAAAATCGGACCACTGCCACGCCTACTTTTTATACTGAATATAAATTAATCCATGCTTATAGCTCAATTTCTCAGCTTGTAGAACGAATTTGGGGTTGAAATTTTGTCCAGAAGTCAAATGTCTCTGGCCAAAACAGATCACCAAAAATGGGCGTGGTCTGCCCACTAATTAAATAAAACTCGATTACAGGAGAACGAATAGAGATGTTTCATCAAATTTGGCACGAATACTCTCTGTCATCACAGGATATTTGAGATTGAATAGGAAAAAAATTAGACCATTGCAACGCCTAATTTTTAAGTAAACGTGTGTAGGGTATATGAACTTCGGCCAGGCCGAAGTCAACACTCTTTCTGGTTTTCTGTTACTATAATTTTTATTAATGCGAAATTCTTATCTCATATTCAGCGAGTACATTTTTAATGGTTTCGGCTATATATAGCTATCTGCTTTATGTGACCTCTTCAACTCCACCATATCCAAAGTTTTAATTGTAATTTTTGCGTTTCTTACAAATTGTACATTATTTCCTAAAATGCCTCTACCTTCACAGCTCACCGTGTCACTTTTTAAACACAATAAACGTTGTTGCTCCAAATCAGCGACGCAAAAGTAATTACAATCATATATATTTTTTAGGAATAAAATTATAGTAACAAAAAAAAATCTCATCTATAAATACGATTGAATTAAAAATTTGCAATACAATGGTGAAAACCGCATCGAAATCGGTGCGGCCGTTTGAGAGTTAACTAACTCTTAAGTGACATGTGACTAACTAGATTTTGATACGAATAACAATTTTTCGATAAAAATTGATTGCATTAGTAGTTCTGCTTTAAACCCTTTATAACCCTATAACGTAAACAATCAACAATAACAACACAGTCATTCACTCACAAGCTGAGCAATGAGTTGTTGTTTTAAGGCATTGTCGCCGCTGTACCTGCTGCCGATAAGGGCGCTTCGGTCGAGATATAGATACACACGCAGCGTGCGCTGAGTGACGATTCAAGCAAATATTTTACTTTACTTCGCACCAAGTTTGAGCACGCAGAATAAAAATTACATACCACCAAATTATGTACATATAAAGCAAAATTATATTAAACTAAATAAATTTTACTTCTTTACTTTTTCACAACCTAAATAAATCAGCTTGAGGCATTTATAGCGATATATGTATTCATTCATGTTCCTCCACCGTTCGCCTCAGCGCATTTCTTCTTCAAAAGACTTTTATTTCGAAAAAGTTACAGGAAAAAGTCTTCAAAAGACTTTTTTCCAAGACTTTTAAAAATAAAAGTCACAAAATAACTTTTATCAAAGACTTTTAAAAATAAAAGTCTCAAGATAACTTTTACTTTTAAAATAAAAGTTAAAAGTTGACTTTTTTGCTCAAGGTCATTGCCATAACAGTTATTTTCAGGCTCTGGTTTAAACACATTTTTCAGCGTTTAGTAATATGCAAATTGAATAATTTTTTTGCAATAAATGTAATACAATAATAATACCCGAAAAGGAGCATGGAGCGCTCATACACAAAAAATGCTCCTATCTCATGCTTGATTCCAAAACCGGACGGCATAGAGAGAGCATGTAAAACACAAAGAGCAACAAATTTCACAAAACACTTGTGGTGTACTTACAATTATTTGCTTCAACAATGTTGCCAATATTGGCTACAAACAGCAATACAATTTATATATTAAATGCACAAACCTCACACTTCAATATAAAAATATAAACCATACATGTAAAATGTGCTCCACATCTCACAATGTGCTCCATACATACACAACAATATATATTAAATTAAAGTACATATCTAAATCTAACTATCTATATTAAATCTAATTAACTAAATAAATTAATATTAACTATAATAAATAATTTAAATACGTATATAATTAAGAGAAAAGGAAGGAAGAAAACCGAAAAAAGAAAATGAGTATTTACCCAAGTACTTAATAAACGAATAATTAAATAAATTAATTAAATAAATATGTAAATTAAAGGAAAGTAACTGAAATTAAATAAATAAAATAAAATTAAAAATACATATAAATAAAATAATTATAATAAAATATAAATGAAATGTAAAAGTAATTAAATTAAGGAAATTAATAAATAAAATAAAGAAATAAACGATATGTTGTAATTTCTTTCAGGTGGTCTTCTTATGGTCGTTGTCCTCAAGGCAACGAATGAAACTTCTTGTTGTTGATTGTGCTTAACTATTATTTTATTCTGATCCCTTGGATATCACTTTATTTATTCTTACACTTATTCTACAATTATATTTTCCTTTAGCGACACTTTTACTTAAACCCGACTTGACAATACTTTTAAATTAAATTTCTTATTATAACTACTGCTAATCCGCGACCTTATACGCGACTATAGAACGGCTTCTTCGTTTGGATAAATTTGCAAGACTCCCGTTGGAATTTTTTCTAGTTTCCACGTTAGCTTGGTCGACACAGACGTCGACCGAACTGAAGTGGGTCAGTATGCTTTGTTTCGCAATTTCCATTATTTCACAATATTAAAATTGTAATATTCGCAGAATCAATACGCGGAAGAAAATCGTTCCTAATTTAATTCTTCCGCGTGTGGATTCTGATCGTTGGTTTTTCAAACCAAAGCTTGACTAAACCAAATTAAACTAAAGCTTCGGCCTTACCAAGCAAAGTGCTGTGGTTGCATTAATAATGTGAACTTGGCCTTGACTCACTCGCGGAGTAGTATTATAAAAACAATAATACTGGCCTTGAAAGTTCATATCACCCTGAACTGGAAATCGCGATCGCGTCATACAACAGATAATTTAAATTAAATAAATAGAATAAATAAAAATAAAATAATAAAAATAAATTACTTTGTGTATTTTTTAATAATAATTTGACTTATTATTTGTTTAGTCGACCTTTAATTGTATAAGAATTAGAACTGTTTAGGCTCGAGGTTAATTTGAAAACATTACGTTTTCTGCATATAAACATATACAACAAAAAACGAAACAACAAATTTTGACAAAAACTTGAGTTGTGTTTGCAATGGTCTGCTTCTGAGTTTCCTAACAATGTTGTAATTCACAACAATGTTGTCCAACGTTGGACTCATATAGCGGCAGTTGCATATAAGAAAACACATCAACTAAGATCGCTGATGAGAAACTTCGGCAAGTTTCGAAATAGCTATCCGATTTGCCAGTTTGAGTCAAATAAATTTGTTGTTGTTTTTTAAAATAAATACAACAAGATTTGTTGTTTTATATGCATATTTTATATGCAGAAAACGTAATGTTTTCAAATTGACCTCGAGCCTAAACAATTCTAATTCTTAATAAATTACTTTATTATAAAATGCTAGAAAATAATTAATTAGGGGGTGGCCACTATTACATATACTCGGCAGTCCTTCTTTCGTGACCATAGTCCGAATAATATACCAGTGCCGTATAAACTTAGCCCTTTGCAGTTAATTGTTTACAATTAATTGTGATTATATAAAATTTTAATTTTATAACTGTGATTAATTATTAAATTATAAGCTTTACTGGGATATACTTTTAGTATACCATAATTAGGAAGACATTATTAAATTTGTTCAGAATTGGAGTCGATAAATAGTCATGGATTCCATTAAAACTCATATTCATCGAATCATGAGTAATAGGATAAAACGTATCCTGGGAGCTCTGGTTTACTTCCTCCAAACAAATCGGTTGGCTGACCTAGTGATAATTGAGTATGCTATAAGAATAATAAAAATAGAAGTTTGGTTGGTATAAAATAATTTTGTTTATGTAATTATTTTAACTTAACATATTATAAACTAAGTATGCCAGAAATTTAAAACAAACAAAATTAATAATAATTAAATAAAATTAAAATACTAATAACAATAATAGAATGAATATAGTAATAATAATAGAATAAAAATAGTAATAATAATGATATAGTAATAATGAAATAGTAATAAAAATGAAATTACAGCTTTGCCAAATATGGGGAGCCGCTGCGTCTTTGCCACCTATTCATCGATGACGAAAGTGGTACCAGCATCTAGGAGGTTTATGATGTTTGAGCCTACATAATCCTGCGCTCATCTCGTAACTGTCCAGTGAATTTTTTTGCAGAGGGACGGTAATGATAACAATGTGCTACATTCCTTCCTATTATATCAACGTTTATTTCTGAATCATCATTACGTTTGAAGCAAGTAAAATAATTTTTCGTTCGAGGTTTTTAGGCCATCAACATCGCTGCAATTGTATTAAAAGAGTATGCGGTGGTTTTCCATTTCTTTAAAATGCATTCTCGTCTCCACAAACTTTTTTTAAAGTATAACTAACTGCATCAGGTGTAATATTCCTCCATTCTTCATACTCTGGCAGCGAGTAGAACAACACCTTTTCATTAACTGATGCCACCAATAGGTATGTGAAAAATTGGAACAATTTCACTTTAGCGTTTTTGACCCGATTTTTTTTTAAACTTTTTACCGTTATTTGGGAGCATTATAACAGTAAATCACTGCCTACTTTGGGGGCGTGGCATTAGTTTGGATGTTATCTGCGTTTGAAGTTCGCGAAGGGTCACCTTTTTTAAAGGTTTATTATTTCGAAATTAGGTAAAGTACATTAATGATTGAGGTGTCAAAAGGAAGGATTACCACGCCTTTTATTTCTCTAATACACCATTTTACCGCCAAGGTTACGGTTTTGAAGATATTTGACTTTTAAGAAAAAAGTCGTGGAAGTCCCATTATAAAACCTTCCCCCTACCTCTTATATGACTATTAAGGTAGATATTAAAATCACTATTTCTAAAACCCATAATTTTCTCTTTCAGCGATATATAATATGTCATACTTACCGTTACAGTTGGTAAATTGCAGAAGGGATGATTATTTAAAGCAGTGTTTTATGTGTATTTCATAATGTGTTTTTTTTTATTAATTATTATTTATTGAGTAGGAATTTATTCGTCTGATACAATTTCGTAGTCCTTGTAGTCTTCGTCCGTCTCGTGATCTGTCCTGTCTTTCGGGCAAAGCGGATTATATAGTCAAACACCGGCTACGCAACAGAATAGTGGCCAATTTTAGGGCGAGTGTGTGGCCTCCGCCCGCGCTTTTTGATTATAGTCCTCAGTATGTCAAACACCGATAAAGTGGCATCTGACAGTGATTATATCACCTTTGTACCATGAATATAAATCCATCTGCGTCAGCATTGCTTTCCGCTGTGCAACGTTAACTCCAATTTCCTCGCCACTAATGTCCGCAAATCTGGGCTCAGCGCGGAAAGATGAAAAGAAGATAAATTTCCTACTATTGTGTGTTTGTTCTCCTTAATGAAATCTTTCCTTGCCAGGAATTCATTATCTCGCCTAGGTTTGGATTCATTCGCAACCATCGAGACATGAGAAACACAAATAATAACTTCCCTCTTACTTCCTACTTAGGAGACCTTCTGGAAGTGACCTCTATGTCCCCGTTTGGTACCCTATGCTCAATATCTTAGCGGCATATCGGATGAAGAGGTGTCCTTGGTCTCTCGGTGTTCTTGGCGTGGCGCAATTTTTCCAAGTTCTACCTATACCCCTTTTTTTATTCCAAATCAAAAAATAGGAAAAAGTAGATTTCGGAATTTAGACTTTACAAATTTTACTTTCGATTTCCCTTTTATACAACCTCCAGAATTTTTTCTTGAAATTAAATTATTTCCGTAATTATTAAAAAAAACTAAAAACAAAATGACCTTAAAGATAGACCTTAAAAAGGCCTTGCGAAAGGTATGCATCTTTTACCTATATCCCTCGTAATTTAAGAGGTATCGCTCTCTATAATATTAAATTTTCGAGATATCAACTCATAAATTAAACCCCCTAATATATACCAAGTAAACTTGGTTTTGTTTATGGGGCCTCCAAACAACGACGGAAAGTAGCATCTCATAGCTTTATATAGATATATATATATCGTCAGAATGGGTGCAGAATTTTAGGAGAACATGCTTTTTAAAACTATCAATCACCAAAACACAACAATAACATTTTCTTAAATATGCCAGTGATATTGGACACATTTCTTATGAATAAAGGGCTATAACTCGACGAGAGTGACAAAAAAGGTTGTTGTTAAAGTTACCACAAAAACCAAGAGCAAAATCGTAGCATTCGGGTGCTCTAGGATTGTTGTGTGTAACCCACCATAATGATTACAAAATTTCGTGATATGTCGAAGCACGAAATTAATTGAATTCTTTACGTTTTTTTAGTTTTCTAGTGAACGGAAATGATCTTTGTTGTAGCATCGGAAAATTATAAAAATTTTGTTTTTGCATATATTTACAAAATGCTTACACAAAATAAATGGAAAAACGAGTTTTATAACCATGTATAAGGAAATTCCGAGTAAGAAAAGATTTCCAATAAACAGTGAGTGGAAAACAGAATGTAATAAAATGAAAAAAAATCTATATTAAAAAAATAAATGAAAATTGTGCAAGTTGTGTTTGTTGGTGTGCGTGCCTTGTTATTCTGACGGGGTGGGTGGGGTGGATAAGAATTGTAAATCGGGAAGAAAAAAAATTACTGTAAGCAAAAATTAATTGCTAGAACGGAAAAACAAAGCCGAGTTTTGTAAAATCCGAAGGAGAATAAGAACTCAACTGTTTGGCAATCTATCTCGTAAGTCCAATTAAGTGGAACAGATAAAATAAAACAAATCTATAATTCATAGTTTTATATAAATAATTATTTCATGATATCATAAATTAGTTTCAATTTAGTGTTGTCTAATTGTGCATACCTTTCATCGCGCTGATTTACTACTAGTTAAAGTTGAACCAATTATTAGCTCTCATTTCTAAAATAGTATCGAACGATTCTTTCCCTGTTGCCGCAAATTTACTTCTGTTCGTGCATCTTCCGTCTGCCATGAAATTAATTGCCGCTTGCCATCTCATAGGAAACTTACGTTTCATAAAGTATTTTCATTTTACAGTGGAACAAAATACTGGTCTAGATTATTTCTAAAATTGTTTTAAATTTCGGTAAACAAATAAATATTAACAAATAAGAGATTCTTAAGCGTGGATTTCGTGGTTTCAAGATGGAGCGTTCAAATAAATATGTCAAACAGGCTTTCTAAATAAGCTAGTGAAGGTTGCAAGGAGAGGTATACGCTAATTAGGAGGCTTTACTGCTAGCCCTTTATTATTATTCCAAGTCATAAGAAGCTTGTCTTGAATTTGGACTGTATTCTCGAACAGTCAGGCAGCCATCATGACACTAGGGCAGACGAATGTGTTTTCCAACCTTGTCTGGAAATGCGGAGAGACTCTAAGCCATGATGGTTATCCTCAAAACTCATATAGATTTAAAAAAAATTCTTTTAAATTACCCACATGACAATTAAGTTTATCAATAATAATCACAACAACTACGAAGGAAATTAATTCATGTCTGGTTTTGGCATTAAGATGGAATTCAAAACGTTGGACATCTCTACAGAATGAGGATTATTTGAGGATTTGTCTTGAGTACATCCCATCTTACAGGATTTCTAAGAAAATCAGAAAATCTCTGTTATTTCTATCATGCTTCCGCTCTCTACGAACGCCTCTCTTCAACCGGTGCGGCCGCAATTGCTCGCTGGTCCTGAGCGTGAACCTGTCATATTTACTGTGAATTTGGTAGGAGCTCCGCCAGAAGTCGAACAGCTGGTGGCGCAAATAAAAGCCGTTGCTGAGCAATTTCTTTATCATTGGAAAACATTTCCTATCGGTAATGTTCACCACCTATCGCATTCTTCTTAGTTGTTGTAAACATCCCGATCGTTTTAGTCCTGCCTCAGCCGTTGTCCGCTACTACACTCGCCATTACCACCAACAATACTATCAACAGCGTCAGCAGTCGAAAAGTACGTCCAATTAATCTGCGAGACCTCTTTATAGCGCCACCCTTTGATGAACTTGACGCAGTTGCATCCGATGGCAGCGGTGAACCGAGACACTTAACAAATACTCAACTGAAGTCGTTGCGTGAGAATGGGTGAGTGTATTGATTTATTTTTCCGTGCAAACATTTTTATTTATTTTTTATGAGTTATGAGCTTTTCATCATCATGCTTTCATATTTATTCTTACATATCTACTCGTATAATATATTCAAAATATCAAAATGTATATGCAAAGCGGAAAGCGGAGAAACCGAAATTATTCAATAACTAAGTTCGCTATTTTCAGTTTCGTTTGTATTAATCAACAATAACGGTTTAGAATAGATTTATTTAGCTTTGTGCTGTGGTTTTCTGTAATTTTTCGATCAATTTTTTATCAGTAAATATTAATTTATTTCAAAAATGCGAAATTAATCTTTTAATACTTAATCTTAAGAATGGAAAGATTAAAGAAATGGAAGATTAAATTTCTTTATTTTAAAAAAGGGTATTTAATAAAAATTTTAAGTTTAATAACATATTTATTAATAATGAAATTTATTTAAAACAATTTTTTTTATTAGTAGTTTAATAAATTAATTTTTATTAATTCACTTTTAAGTTTATCATACAAATTATTCGTAAATTCTTAATAAATTTTGAAACAATAAATAAATTACAAAGTCTGTGATTTTTACAAAAAAATAATCTCTTGTAAATCAAAAAACCCAAAAACTATTCTGTCTGTAAAGCTTGCAAAAGGATAAATATGGAAAACCGAAGAAATTAAGTTTGGATCAATTGGAAACGATTCGTAAAAACGGGTAAATAAATCGCCACAATTAATAATCGTCAAATACGTATGTTTAATTTTATAGATTTTATTTAGAAACGTGATCGATGTTCAGTGTTTTATGTTGCAAGTTTTCAGCAATACTTTAAGTAGAGAAACAAGTAATTCTACTCTAGTTATTAAGAATCATTCCATGCTGAACCTCAGTAACTAAGCATAAAAGCATAAAAAAATGTTTAAAAAGTTTTCAAAAACTTATTAAATAGTAAATATTAAGTTTATTCAAAAAAATATGTGAATCATTTATTAAAATTCATTCTATTCAGTTTCTTCTCATTATTCATTTCTGCTGTTTATATTTAGAAGGTTTATAAATAAGTAGAATTTAGTAAAAAGAGTCTCAGAACTTCTATAAAGCATAACAACATTTGAAAAAGTTGATTAATAATAAAATAAATAAATCTTGTCTTTAGTGGAAAAATACATAATATATAGTATTTCGTTTCAAAACCATTATCACCAGTTTCCCCACGAGAAGAGGTTTTTATAATTGAATGGCATTAATTTAAGTCTTCAAATAAATTTTAGTTTCAATGCGGTTTTAAGGTACATATTTATAAAAACTAATATTTAACTGATATTTTATATGGCAGTGTTTTTGTTGTATGAATACGATTGATATTGTTTGAGGATCTAAAATGGATTTTAAAATTAAATCAAATTAAACACAATTAGTTTAACTATTATATGGAATGATTCATAATTAGTTATTGCCTTTTAAGGATGCGAGTGTGTTACTCGGTACTAAATATCGCTTTAAATCAAATGTATTTGAATATTTTATAAATTAGAACACTCACTCTTGTTTTTAAGCTTTTTTTCATTCGTTGTAAAATTTTGAATTGATTTTTAAATTTAATGTTTATACATAGTAATAAAGCTAATTTATATATACTGCATGTGTAGTAACTTTTATAAACCTACAATATGTTTTACGCTGAAATCAATGAAGGATGAATGCTCTTTTAAAACTAGCAATTTTAATTCAAACTATTATAAAGATTAATCTAACCTAAACTAATTCAATTAATTAAGTGTTATCATTGGGGGGAATATGTGCTTCAAATTTAAACAAAAGCATACTGAATAGAAACTCTAATTTACATGATTAAAATATGATAAACATTGAAAGAAGGTCTTTTTAATTTTCAAGGTATCTTTTAATGAATATATGAATATTACAAATACATGAAAATCGAAATCTAGAAATGCAGATGGCCGACAACAGACTTACAACAGCCACCGAGAAACGCTATATAAAATAACTATAACTTAATTTTACCATAATCAACTACTTAAAAAAATTATTAAAAAACTTATTTTAAGTAAGGTTTACAGATGTGTGTCAACTTATTCGCTTAAGTAAATACGTAACGTTTAAAATATTAATCTGATCCAAATCTCCACAAAAGCTATCATCGTCTTTATGTTGATATATGTACCTTAGAGTTATATTATTTTCTGAATTTACATCTGCCACCTTAATCTATTCTGCATATTTCCTTAAGCATGTTTAGTGACTATAGTATCGACATCGAAATGCTTCATCTTAACATTCACCTACGAAAACAATTCATCCTTTTTACACAATTCTTTTAACAGTGAATTCGATGTTCCGAGCTTACATTTTCCGGGGCAGGTCCATAAATGGCGGCTTTCACAGTTATTGCAAAAGGGTACTTTTCGTGCTCATGACTCGTTCCTCAGCGATTTGGCGTTGGCAGCACGTTTTGTTGTTGTGACGGCGCGTGCACGCATTTTTTCCCATTTCTTTTCGGTTGTACATGCAGTGAATGCATTCTTGGATGGCGTTGTCAAGCTGATTGATATGATTATTGGTAAGCAGCACTCGTGGATAATTTAAAAAATTGGATTCTGAGTTTTGTTATTGTAGGCATTTTTTTTAAAATTTTAATTTTCTTTATTTTATTTCTTTTTTAATTTTTCTTGATTTTATTTTCTTTAATTTCGCTAATGTTTGATACTAAATTGAATATTTAACTAAACTAATATTTAATGTTTAACTAATTAAACTAATATTTAACTTGATCATATTTAACGACTGTTATTGTGCTATTAGTTGTATCAATATCTCTTTGCAATATTAATATGTATTAATAAATATTAATAATATTAATAAATTAATTACGTTTTATGAGGTGTACATTATATGAATTTGTGAAATTTATTAAGGTGTCCCCGCTTTATTGGCCCATAATCTGGATTACAAAATCAAAGAAGAACGTTGCCGATTTTTAATTGCAGAGTTGGTTTGTCGGGTGAGTATTATAAACGATATAATAAACTATGTACATATATATGTACTATGAACTTACATCATCACTTGTATAATAAATCTAACATTTCAGGCCGAATTCGAGGACTGTATGGACAGGTTGTGCTCTTATGTGCGTAAGATGTTGCGTCGTGCTACCATGGAAAAGTTCGACTTCAACAGTTGTGACGTCATTCAGCCCGTCCCTTATCTGTTCTTAACGCCAAAGGGTCAAGAAATCGATTTGAGACTCTTTTGCCGTGATATCATGAGAAAAGCGTTGCCCATTTTGTTGGGCATTTTGGAGCGTGAGACTCGCGGTTGGTTTCTGCACTTTCGCGAACGTTTAATTGCCGAACTGCGTACAAAGAAGCTGACTGATCGAGAAATTGAAGAGGTAACCTTGTAAAAATAGGACTAGGATAGGAGATTTATATCCTTTTTCTTATTCATTCTTTTTCGTTTCTTGTTGAAGGAAGTGAACGAAGCAGTTATGAAAGAATACCTTCAACGCGTTTACTCCTCCATATTGTCCAACCCTAAACTGTCAGAATTAGGCGTTGGTATTCCGGAACTGTTGGTCCAACAAGCGCAATCTGTGGTCATCATGTACAAAGCAGTCGATAAGGTTCAAAGGGACCTCAAACGTTCACGGGAGGACCATCAGAAATGTCTGTCCAACGATCATTCTGTGCTTTCGCGTGTCGCTCCATGGTTGCGTTCTAAACTCCGTACCGCTGAAGAATCGAAACTCAGCAAATCCGCCTGGTCGGCACATGAGGAAGCTTTAAAGATGTGCACTAAACACAACCTGCATCAGACTGCCTATTTTCTTAGTCGCGATCTGGCCTTCATGAAGGAACGCGAACCTGTGCTGCTAAAAGAGTTGAAAAACGCAAAGACACCGACTCGTAGTTTCCAGTGGGCCTGTCGTATCTGGTCGCCACATTCGTGGATAATACGTCGCAATTTTCAGGGACAATCCGACGTTATACCAACTGTTATCAGCCAGCAAGCTACCTCGATTGTAACCCCCCGCTCCGATCCCAGTCAACCCGTTTTCTTGGTTGAAAAGGAAGTCATCCGCACAACCAGCACTCGGTGGCCATTTTGGCGTCTGTTGAATCTTCTGCAGCGTACCTGGTGTTGGACCTGGAACATGATGTTCTTGTTGGCTATACTTGTGCCATGGTGTAGCCCTTTGGGCTTGCGTGCACTCTTCTGCGTGAAGCCCTTTATGCCCGACCTGGAGTTGTCGCAAATAAATGGCACACTATTTCCACGCAAGACGAGCATAACGCAGACGATGGCATCGCGTTTGATTGAGCTCTGGCGCCACATATCAAAGTCTCGCACGCATTTCGAAACAGAACCGGACACGGGTAATTTTGTTGAGTATTACAACGTTTGGTAACCTTACAAGAACTTTTTACATTTCTGCAGGATTTATCGGGAAAGGATTAACGCGCAATTTAAATCGCATCTGGAACTACTTTTTCAAAGGTTTTCTGGGCACACTCATTATTCTGTTCGCATTTCCGCTTCTCTGCTTGACAACGAATTTGCTAAGCATTGCCTTGGCCTTGACCGCGCCTGTTTGGATTCCTATTTTTACAATAATTTTGCACATTTATATGGTACTGATCTACGATTTAGACTCGCCGGATAATTCACGCAACCGTTACTGCATACTTTTGGAAGCCCTTGTGTGGAACATATTTATACAAGGGCTCATACAGCCGGTAGCGTCTGTTCTGGTGGCTACCATTTTCTCTCCACTAGCAGCTGGTGTCGTTTTAGTTGGTAATTGAAAAAGCTGTCATACAACAAAAAGAATAGATTGAATATTGAAAGGAATTTGAATTTTATTTTTCTAGTCGGTGTTGCACGATATTCATTGCGAATGCTCTGGGACTCGTTGACCTTCCATCTTTTTATTAAGAAATGTGGACGCATTCCAGCCTCTGATAGCATAGCTGTGAAACGAATAGCTGGACCTGGCCTAGCGCTCGATTACTATTTTATAGTTAGGCCAGAACAAGCGCTGGCCGCTTTCGAAGCGAAGATGGAGTTAGACGAGCTGCAAGCCTATCAGCATGCAATGGAGCGCATTATATTGCAACCGCAGAAAGATTTCAATCAATTCGTCGAAGCCTGTTTTGGACCGTTTTCAGCACAACTCTCAAAGGCGGGACCGTATTTGAGCCTAGAGCGTGAAGCGCAGGATTTAATGAGCACATTGCACGAAAAGCTAGAGAAGCGACGACGTGAATTGCAGATAGCTTTAACGACTTCTGTGAAGGCACGCATTAAGTTGAATACCATTGAGTTAAAGGTACTCCTAAAAAGGCAATTGTTATGAGTTGCAGTTGTTATGTTTTTATTTCATTTATATTAAATTTTCAATTAATTTCGATTAAAGATTGCAATTCAGTTGGCCGCTCATATTCTCGAGAAATGTTATCCGTCTCACGTTATTGCCAGACTTTCGATAACCGAGGATGATTTTTGGGACAATAAAGTACATAATATATACACACATTTATTTGTATTGGAAATTTCACTCAATCTCTATCACTCAAAAACAGGGCCTCACTGTCAACGATTGGCCTGGATTAGCTGGTTTGATGTACACGGAAATATTCAGTTTAGATTTCTTAACGCCGCTGACTGAAAATGATACATATTTTAAGCTCGAACCGCATCCCACGCTTGATCTAACACGTTACACAGAAATGGTACAAAATGCTACAGACGTGATAGGCTCTAAAGGTCTTGATTTGCTGGATAATGTTTATGCTCCGCGTGGCAATGTGCAAGTTCATCTGCCGTTTCTAGAGGTGACTGCATTCAATCCACGATCTCGTATAACGTTAACCTTCCGTAAGCCAGATAAGCGGTGAGTTAATATACACAAGACCTAACATTGATCAACTTCATCGAAAATGCATTATTTTGTATATTGTATTTTTGTTTTTAATGTAGAGACATGTCGGTTGGTCTGACGACGCCACGAGTTCGCGCTCACCGTGCTCAACAGTCCAAAACGCCAGAATTACGGAATCGTCATTGGCGTCCGTGGAAGAAGCGTAGCACTGAGAAGAGCGTCGCAGATAAACTTTTAATACCGCTGCCAGTACCACATCCAGTGCACATTGCAATAGCCATACACAATCGTGATTCTGAGCATCCGATTCCACTTGATTCGGAGCTGGTGTGGGAGATCTTGAAGTCAATTGAGGATTGCCATGGGGGCGATTTAATGGTATGATTTAGTGAGGGGGAAAAACCGAATTGAAATGGTATTAAATTGTAAATGTATTGGGCTGTTCTACATTTGAAATTTTACCAAATTAAAAACTTTTGTTAATGTATTCGTGTGATTGTTTTAAAATGCATTCCTTACATCATGTTGCAGGCTGTGCAGAGTGTGGGTCGCTGCGTAGTCACAGAGTCCAGTAATGACTCTTTAGCGTCCAGCAGCAGCTTGGGCAGTACGCGTGACTCAGTTGGGTCTGTCGGTAATGGAACAGAAACTCTGCCTTGTGTCAATCGTGAGGTGAGATATTTCTATATAGACATACATATGTATTTCGTATTAGAAATGCTATGAGATGAAATTCTATTATTTTTCGTAGGTTTGCACACAAGTAAAAGTCAACGAGGAGCCTCAGCAACATACTGGCTTTCATTGGACACTCAACAATTGGGGAGCTTCACAAACATCGCGTCGTCGTACCAATTCGAATGTCCGCGTTGATCTTGCCAGCCCGGAAGACATTTCACTAGATACAGACAGTTCTCGCGCCGTATTCAATGCTTACGGCACAACAGTTTAACTTAATATATAACAAAATTAAAAAATTACAACATAAACAAACAGATACACACAAACAATACGAAGAATACTTTTTTAAAACGTTAAAATCTAAAAGAGAAATACGAAGAAAGTAAAATTAGTAAATTCAAAACATAAGTCTACAAATAAGTGTATTCTAACAAACATAACAAATTAACAATATTTATACACACATGAATAATATATATTATATTTGAATATATACAGATATATATATATAGTAGATATATATATTTATGGTATACAATAATAAGCATCTAGTCGCGATTAACACATTAATTACCGGTAAATGTTAATGTGTTGACGGAACCGGAACGGCAAAACAAAAAAACAAACGTCAACACGCAAAACGTACGCTTTATTCTTCTCTAATGTTAAACCAACCAATTAACACAAACAACAATACTAATTTTATATTATTTATTAAGTGTTTAGTTACTAATAACATCAAGTTTTCATCAATGATAACGATTATAATTAGCTAACTAACAAAGAAAATAAATTAGATACAGCCATACACATACACGCTCGCACATATACATACACATACATACACACACCCATACACGTTGCACGTGAGATTAGTTGTTGTAGTTAGTAAAATACATCAATTCGCATTTTGTACTTCTATACATTTTTTACTTCTGTTCTCGAATCTTCCAAGAAAAACAATCATTTTTTTATTGTTCACAAATTTTAGATTTTTAAGCAATTATTCAACACATACTCGGACACTACGAATTACTACAGAATTTACAGAAAATATGAGTGAAACCTATTATTATTATTATGAAGCTTTCTATGTATTTCCAATTACTGTAATTCGATTATTTATTTAACTTTATGTATTTAATTTTAATTGAACGTTTTAATATTCGAATTGAGTTTAAATGAATTATTTGATGAAACTAGTAGAGATTTTGATTACTATCAAAATATTGTTAAGTCAGATCTCTGCTCTAAACACACTTCATCTGAGGTTTAGTCTGAGTCTTAAGCATTTGAAGTACCTTCCATTAATACGGTTATTTAATATGGTTAAATTTGTACGATGATTTGTTCGACTTGAAATAATTTCAAACTTCCGAGAGTGCAAAAAGAAAAATACTAATAATAAATTAGCATCAGAAGCTGCTTTATTTCATTTGCAATATTTCTAAACACACGTCCATGAAACTAATATAAAAGAAATTAGTATTATAATTATTATTATATTGCGGTAAATACAATGTATGTATGTATTAAGCAGGGTCAATGCATTTCTAAATTACAAACATTTTATTAGAGAACATTTCGATAGGGAATTCATTAATTCATTAACTTCTTTTCTTTCACATGCGATTTTTTAACAATGATTTCTCAACTCTATTTTTCGATATAGTTACATATACATCACATAAGTTCACCATTTTGCATACTGCATTTAAATTTTAAAACCATCTTTAATTTACTTTTATCTGTATTCATTAATAACAATCTTTAAATGGTTGAAGTTTAGCACTGATTTTTAAAACAAATGAATATTTTTTTCATAAACCTTTTTCAGTATTTTTCAATAACTATATATTTCTATTTTTGTTGAATTCAAGTGTGGTTGCAATAAATTGTTTTTTATTAATAAAATAAACTTATCTATAAAACACAACCAATTATTATAGTACATGCGAATATATTTATTAAATAATAATAATAACAATAATATCAAAATACAAATATAATAATTTTTGATTGATGATTAAATTAAAATTTATTAACGAAATTAATAATGGCTATTTATTAAACATACAATTAAAATCTACAAATTCTTTAACCACCTTAATAACAAATGCTTAAATATTTATATACAAGTAAAATTACATACATACATACAAGTACAAAAGTACACACACATGTAATTATGAGACATGTGTAAATTTTATGTTATCAGTAGTGAACTGTGTTATCGGCCAAGTGAACCATGTTCATTTCAGTTGATTGAATTTTAATTAAGACTTCTATCTAACTCAAATTCATTGAATGTAATTTTAATTTAATTCAGTTTGTAATTGATTTAGATCAAAATTGATTAACCGCAGCCATAAATTTTGTCCTCTCGAAATTCCTCAACTAACAAAATTCCATTTGTTCCAGTTTTTATTGTATAATTAATAAATGAGTTTTCTCTCCCTCTCTTTATGTATGTAGATAAAAACATATATCGATTATACGTACTGAAAACAATATCACGAACAATTGAAATGAATTCCTCTGTGTTATTTTTCGAACCTTTTAATTTTTGTTGTTTATTTCTCAATCGTACAGTACATATATCATATACGTATGTTTGTTTTGACCAATCAAAAGCTATTCAATTTGAATTATATGTGAAAACCATTTTTAAATAGTAGCGTCGTAATAAACAATGTTGCCTAAAAAAATTAGTTGAAGTTTTATTTCTCTTGAGTTACAAAAAAGCAAAAAGTATATAATGCATACGAAAAGACTCAGAAGTACTCATATATTATACTCGTATTTAGGCAGATGGTACTCGTATATAAGTTATAAGCTAAATTTGTATTTAAATCTGAATTTTCGTACATAGATGAATTTTAGTTTGGAAATTATTAATTCTGCAAATTAACTAGTGTAAAAATGAGATGTAATAATTATACAGTTCAAACCACATTTTGTAACTCTTTCTAGGTAATTTCTTTGGTGTAGAATCCAAAACAACTTTCATATTTAGTGTATCAGATCCAGTTTTTGAAGTACTGACAGAAATATTTTTTAGTTCATGTAGATTTCAAGTTATAAGCGTTAGTATTGGCGACGAAAACTCGTGGTTATTTTATAAGTCGTCTTATCAGTTTTTCCATATTGATTCTAGGAAACTAACCTATTAACTACTCGATCAGCTTCAAAAGTCTTTTAACTTGATATGCACAGGTGGAGATATAATTATCCGTCTCGGAACCAACGGTTCATTGATAACGGGACAATTTTTGATAATCCCGTGTCAGTGTTTTGAAATAGATACTACATGTTCTGGTATACCGCGTACTATGTAGCGTCCAGCTTAATTAGTTTAATTCGAGAATAGAATTCTGCCATCGCCTTGGCCATTAACGATCGATAAACATTAAAGATATTATTGTTTATTTTTTTTGTTTAAAGATATTATTATTATCGTTTTGTTATTATTTTTCTCGTAACAAAAGTCGTAATAGAACAATTGTCTGTCATTATATAAGAAATGGGTTTCCTCAGAAGTATACTCCTACATATACATACATATCAAATAGTTTCAGAAGCACGTTTTAGATAATAATTATTTATAAAAAAAAAATTTAATCCGATCAGATGCTGGCCAGAGAAACAATGCCGATGTCGCTCTTTATTAGGCCAAAATTGACAAAACCTTTCATTTCCTGTTCATCACTGTTGAAGCTGGCAAAAATGAGGCAACGAATTTTTTATCTCACTGTTGAGTGGCTGGAGAAAGGTTTGAAAATAAAAATTAGCTACGTGAACCACTTAAAATATGGAAACCAGACGCGCCTGGCAAACAACTCTACCCGTTAAGTGGACGCGACTCAACGTTACATCAACGATACTTCATCAATGAAGATTTGAACAGATGAGCTGCAATTGATTTGGTGTGGTCAGACACTTGCTCTGGTTTGCTATAAATACCGTACCCTTTTCTAGATCAGATCAGTTCAATTTTATTAAACCAACCTAGTGGTCTGCCTAAGGAGATCCTTAAATTAAATTCAAGTAAAATAAAATAAATTAAATTTACAAGATGCTGCCTACATTTTTGGTATTCGTTGACTTCATTCTATCTTTTGTGGTTTACAAAAACGCCAGTCACTTTTTTTTTACAGTTCACTTGTATGCTCTTGATAAGCATTTATGGCATCGTAACTGGTGCGGGGGATATTATCTATGTTACCACTAGTACCGAGAAGACCGTTCCAAAGCGTAGTGTGAATGCCTTTTTCGGAGATGCTGGCTTTCAGGCA
This sequence comes from Myopa tessellatipennis, assembly GCA_943737955.2. Taxonomy (NCBI): domain Eukaryota; kingdom Metazoa; phylum Arthropoda; class Insecta; order Diptera; family Conopidae; genus Myopa; species Myopa tessellatipennis. The sequence continues at coordinate 43,065,412 of OX031314.1, forward strand.
TCTTCCGGTTCCGGACCTTGGTTATCCGCTGGTCCCCGTTTTGGTTCTAGTAGTGGTCTTGGCGGAATCGGTGGTGGTGCTGCAGCTTCCGGTGGTTGGGATCCATGGCATTCGTAGTGAGTAACACACTATAATCGAATGATTTTTCTGCTTTTGCAATATGTTTTTCTAACGAAGATGAGTTTCTGAAGCAGTTTAAGAATTTGTTATAACTTTGAAACGTTGCAGTTCGTCTTCAAGATTTCTTACCGCCGGGCCGTCGACCACTGAGGTTGCCAACGCAATAGCGGCCGCCAAACAAGCATCGGCCAATGTTCTTATTGCTCAGCAACAAATGCAAGCTGCCAAAGAGAATGCACTGAATCAGCAACGATCAGCTATGGAAAAGGAAGCAGCTGCCACTATTTTGACACAGAAATCGGAAGCAGCAGCAGCTATACAGAGGTCGGAGGCTGCCGCCGCTGCACAAGCGGTTGTCTTGGCACAACAACGGTTGGCTGCCTCCAAGGCGGCTGTGGCACATCAGCAGCGTATTGCTGCGGCACGTGAAGCCGAAGCGGCTGCTGCTTTGCAACGTTCAGCACACGCCGCTGCAGCAGAAATTCAGAAAACCGAATACGAAGCGGCAAAATTCGGACAGTTTACACGTAATGGCAATGCTGGAGTGGCACATCATCTGACCTTGACCAAGGACAATGCCATTAACGCAATCACGGCTGGCAGCAATCATGTACCTAACCTGGAGTCGCTCCATGGTCCATGGTCCGGGTTGTTCGGTGCTGCAGGTGGAGCTACGAAATCATCAGCAACAACAGCCTGGTTTTAGGGTACTTTTTTCACTTTATTATTATACATTTAACCTAATTTTTTAACTAATAACAATAAAAATTTTAAACTAATCACTATATTATACGTATACAATTAAAATTTATGGTTGAAATAAATTTTAAGTGCATTAAAAAAATGATATTTCAATTAGAAATAAAGTTTAGTTAATAATAGAAAGCAAAAAAGTGTGCGTCGGCCGGGAATCGAACCCGGATCAACTGCTTGGAAGGCAACTATGCTGACCATTACACCACCGACGCCACGAAAATTATATTTGAAACATACTAATAGAAAGTAAACCATATTTCTTTCTTACAATGAATATTTTCGTGTTTTAAATGCACGGCCAAACAGAACGGGTTTTATTTAAATATATATATAAATATATTACTATATATATTATATAATTATATACGCGTAAATTAAAATCATTTTTTTTTATTTTAAATTTTAATTATACCCTGCACATGAAGTGATGAGTGATGGGTATATTCACTTACTGGTTCCGTTTGTAACGCATTAAAGGAGGCGTGACAGGTATAGAAAAGTATATATATATTCTTGATCAGCATCACATCCTGAGTCGATTTAGCTATGTCCGTCCGTCTGTCTGTCTGTGGAAATCACGATTACAAGAGAACGAATAACGATATCTTCTTGAACGAATATTCTTGGCAGGAATATCTTCTATCATTAGAAACTCATCGGTATTGAAAATGGGCAAAATCGGACCATTACCACGCCTACTTTTTATAGTGAATATAAATTCATTCGTGCTTATACAGTGTAGTCTGGGTAGGGTGAACTAATTATTGCAGACGTGGTTCACGCGATCCAAGTTTTTCACGTTAACGAATAATTTTTAATGAATAATTTCAGCATGCACATAAACATTGTTTATTCATAAACTTAAGAAGAAAACGTTTTACAAAAAAAGTCCTTAATACTAGTTTGGTTTTTTATATTTCTTAAAGATTTCTGTACAGCCAGGAAAGTGTTTTGAGATTCCGGAATAATCTGTTGTAGTATTTGTTTCCGCCCATTGTCGAAAATTTGTACTGCTTGAACTGGAGTTATTGGCTTACTGCATTCTGTATTGCTCCCTTGGTTTTTCTTGGATTTCCCCAAAAAGTTGCTTTGCTTTCTCCTTCAGCATATCACCACTAACAGGTAATCCTTTATCACGTTGTTTTCAGAACCAGTACAATGCGCGATCCATATGAGGATTCTCGCCTGTTTTTAAAGCTTTTCTGTTCTTAGAGCTCATTTGGTGGTTCGAAATAACTTTAAAGATGATATCCTTTTTTTATTCCGAGATTGTTCATTTAGCTACGCCATACTGCCTAGCCAAACTGGATGTACTTTCTCCTTTGTCAATTTTTTCAATTATTTCACCTTTTTCGTTTAAAGATAAAAATTTTGGTTTTCTTGAGGACATTTCTTTAAATAATAACTAAAAACCCGGAACAAATTCGCAGTTTCTGTTGCCACAAAAAATGCAAAGACTGACGAGCTGAATACGAAACGACAGCATGCGGTTACCGTTATTATTTTACAGTTATCTTATACATACTACGTATTTACGTAGTATTTTGAAAGTATCAATCAACAAATTTTTGTTCACATCACTGAAGCTCAAGTTGTTCACACTATAGAGTACCAATTAGACAAAATTTGCTGAGGGTTCACCCTACACAGACTACACTGTAGTTCAATTTCGCAGCTTGTAGAACGAATTTGCGGTTGAAATTTTGTCCAGAAGCCCACTGTGACTGACCAAAACAGATCACAAAAAATGGACGAGGTCCGCCCACTAAGTACATAAAATTCGATTACAGGAGAACGAATAGAGACATTTTCATCAAATTTGGCACGAATATTCTCTGTCATCACAGGCTATTTGAGATTGAAAAGCAAAAAAAATTAAACCAATGCCACGCCTAATTTTTAAGTAAACGTGTGTATATTAACTGGGGTATATTAAGTTCGGCCAAACGGAAGTTAACACTCTTTCTGGTTCTTATTTCAATTTTTATTTTTTAATTTTATTTTAAAAATTTTAATTATAAGCCTTAATTTTTGAATTTTAATTTTTGATTTTTAGCTTTAAATAAATAATAATAAAATAGATTTTTAGCTTTTTAGCTTCAAATAATTGATTGTAATATAAATACAATACAATTTCAATTCAATATTTATTTTTTTTATATATGTACTATGTATTTATATAATAATTTTATTATTTCCCCCCCCCTATTTTTCACCCCTTCCCCCTCACGTTCGCCCTTAATTGTCTATTACCTTTTCGTTTTTCGGGGTTGAAAAAAAAAATTCTAAAAAAACATTTCCGATATTCCTATCTATCCTATTATCTATTCTACTTATCTATCGTAACCCTTCTGTCCAGTTTTAAGATTCATACTAAGAAGTTCTCCTTGGGCAGAAGGGAAAAGCCTACACGAAATTGAATTAACTTCCTAATAATACCCTTCTGTTCCTAAGCGTATTGATAGGAAGTTACGAAATTGAAAAATTCTTCTAATGCGGCTCATAGTCCACATTATAAGCTGCAGAAGAACTGGCATTTGTCATCAGTTCTGGACTCCTTTCTTGTGGTGGTGTGGAAATCCCACCCAATCTTCAAGATTTGCGTTGAGCCTTGAGTCTTCTTCCTGCTCTTCTGAGATTGTGGATCTTGCGCCGCATTCCATCATTCCGATGTGCTTACTTTGAAACGCGAACACCAATCCCAATTTTTGCCTGCCATAAACTCCTGGTAGATGTTCTCCATCAAAAAGGAGTCGCATTTCGCAATCCTTAAATGTATCAATGTAACCTGTAATTGAAAGTTATGAAATTATAAGGACGTGTAGGTTGGGAGCGGACAAGAAGGAAATTGCATGAAAAGGGGGTTTAAGCGAGAGGAGCCATTTCCTAAAATCTAGATCATTTCCAAATACTGTTGATTGCAGCCAAACATTTTGTCCGTAACTACCTCTTGGAATGAGGTACAGTTTTTAAGAAAATTAATGCCGAACTTGCATATTTGAGAAAGAATGCAAATAAAAATTGTTTTTCTACTTTCCTTTACAAGTGACGGTCAAAACATTTTTACCGTACACAAAATTCTTTAGTCAATTCCAAATAAAATGCTCAAAACCGGAAGGATCTGTGTTATGCAGCTTTAGAGAAAATTTAAAAGTTATTTTCCTTGTTCTTTTCTTTTTCTTGAAATTCTTATACTTTCTTTGGTCTTTCGAAATCCGTATAGCATTTCTTCTCTTCTTCATAAAGAAATAACACGATCTTTCACTATTTGATAACGGCCGTTTTTGACGAATGAAATAAGTTTTACGGGCGCTTTAAGTTCTTTCTTCAGATCAGTGGCGTTGTAGTTCAGTTAATTACATGTGAAAGTTTAAGAATCACTTCGGTATATACTTAGGACGATTATATCACAGAATAAATAGTAGTAGTAAAAAAAATGCTAGAACCATGAAACTTCGCTCAATAATTCTACGCGGAACCAGATTTCCAAAAAGCCATCAGTTATTTCCGTATTACGTCTGGTTGCTTTGTATAATTCGATCTGAAACATGGTAAAACTGTAAACTCTTCTAATCTCGAAGCGAAGCGCCTTAGATATCCGTAAATTAAAATCCGTAAAAACATTGTTAGAACCATGAAACCTTGTTCAATAGTTTCAATGGTATACGGTTATTGCTTTTATATTTATTTCCATAAATGTTTAAAACTTAACAAAATGTGTTCATACCGTGTTATTAATTGTATATTTTTGTAATTATTTATTAAATTAACATTTTTGAAAGCAACCTTGCTGTTTTATTCTACTCCATACTACTAAAGTTAGTGTTTCGAGGAAAATACTCGTAGTTCAACTTGTTCTAAATCACAATACACATTAAGTTTTGATAGAATCACAATTAATTAACCATTTTAGAATAAAAATTATTTATAAGATATTAAACTATTTTTTGCTAAAGCAAACATTTTTTGTTGTTAGTATAGATCTCTTAATTCTTTGTATGTATGTATATAATAACAAAAAAATACAACTTTAAAGAAAATACCAAAGAAAAAAGAAAGTGTTGTGAGAGGAATCATGCATTTTCAACAAAAATAACATTGTATCAATAAAAGAATGGTAAAAATTAATTTATAAAATAAAATATTTGTTCACACGGAGAAAAGTAAAAAAATTCGATTGAAACATTTTTTGGAAAATATATTGAAATAAGAAACAACATTTTCAATGGACGAGATTTGAATAATTATAATCCTTACTTTGAATTATGAAAAAGAGTGTAAAATTAATAAAATAACACAGTAGACAGTAGGTAATCCAGGTTTTGGGTTGAAACACAGGTAGAAAGTAGGTTGTAAGGTACTTGAAGCCCCAGATTAATTTAGTTTTTTAATATTGAGTTCAGTTGTATGAGTCAGTTGAATACATTTAACTGATCTTTATTATTAATTATTCGCATTAGCATTTTGTAAATATGCATTTCGTACAGAAAACAATTCCGTATACATTTTTGAGAGTTATATCCTGTAGTTGGATTTAGTAGTGTTGCAAGATTTAAATATTCTTTCTATTCTCCGCGATAACTTTATGATCATGTCTACAACCCTCGCTTATTCTATACGTTTCTTTCGATTGACTGGTTTTACTGTGTTTCCAAATTTCTGTTAAGTACCTTGATTCCTACATCACTAGCGGCGAGAATTTATCGGTGGTTATCCGACATATTTTAAGCCAATTAATATAGAAAATATTGTATAAAAGAAGTATAATAATGAATAACGAATAAGAATCACATCTACTGGAATTGATATGACGCCAGTATGTTGCTGGCCGTCGGATTCAGTAAACCCATGCGTTGCTTCTGTTTTCGCTGCTCAGTCATGTGGTCCTTTAAGTCGTGTAGCTGTTGCGAAAGACTTGTCACCAGCAGCTGAGTCTCCAGCAGCTCAGCATGCATGCAGCGTAACTCAATTTGTTCACCGTCTGAATCAACCGCCGCCAAAGACATGGCACGGAGTCGCGGAAACCAGTCGAGAATGCTTGCCTTCACCATCGCGTAGACGTAGCTTTCGGGGCCGGTGAATTCGGTGGGATCCTTGACCTTCACCAGGACAATAAAGTACAAATAGTGCCACATGTTGTGCTCGCTCTTTATGTGCTCCTCAAAGCTCACAGTTTTATTGTCAAACGCCGATCGATTCAGACCACAAATGAAGCAGGTATTCTTTAGTATCAACTCTTTTTGCTGCTTCTCACTACGCAGATCTGCGAAGGTGTCGATTATTACACCGAAAATCAAGTTCAAAACAATAATGATGACAATAAAGAAGAAGAGCAAATCATAGATGACACGTGCGGCGAAAAGTCCTTCCTGCAAGCAACAGACAAAAGAAAAGAGGAAATATAATAAGACCACTTTGAACAATTACTGATTAAGCGATAAGGTACCTTGCTTGATGGTGCCCTAAGTATGTCGCCTATGCCGCCTCCGTTTCGCAGTCCCTGATTTAATGTTGTCACTATACACATCACCAGTGAATCACAAGCACGTTCTTTCAAATCACCTCCATCTGCAGCCATTCTGGGACTATCGCTCGCCAACTTATCGGGGACTCTACACGTATTGTCACTGGATGACGCCATTGAAATTGTGACTTCTTCTTTCAGGAGTTAATAAAACAACAATACGTTATGCAATTAATAATAAGAGTTTTAATCCGTTAATAACCTGGATCCCCAGCAGTGTCCAAGTCCACAGGAACAAGGAAGTCGTCCTTGAAGAACATATATCCAATTATTGAGAACAGATAAACCAAGATTAATGCCAGCACAGCTGTCAGAACAATTGATCGTCCGTTGCGCGTAACCGAGCGGATAACGTTCACCAGCGTTTCCTCGCGATAAACAACATCAAACAACTACAAATGATGGAGGTTTTAACGATTCAACTTGAATTTTAAAAAGGCTTCAATAATTCAATAGAACTTACCAGTAGCGAATAAAAAAACGGATGAAATATTAAACCACAAAAACAAAAGAATATATAAATACAGTGATAGAGCAGTTGTAAGTCGGTGATGATTTTGAGGAAACTCTTTTCCAAGGTGCCTTGATTACCCATGATGCTGATGATGTGTACACTTTTCAGAGCGACCGTAACAGCTCCAAGCAGCCATAACGTCGGCTCCGGTCCTATGAGAAATATGGACCTCAATATAACGGATCCAATTAATGTACGTATGCCAGATGTTCGTGGCAAAGTAATTACGATTGCCAGCGAAAATATTAGTATAGCCCAGAATAAGAGTGAAACGTGGGAACTCAGTTCTGAAACATGAAAGTGCGAACAATATTTCACGAGACTGGAAAGAGAAGTGGAAGGTCCTATCGCTTACCAGGGACGGTGTTATCGAATGGATAGAAAAAAGCCACAATTAAATTGATCACAACCACACAGTTGAATAAAATATTGCTCCACAGTGACATGTAGCTGCTTACCCAAAATAAGAATGGTTGACCTATCGAGAAAAATGGGTATTGTCAATGCACCTTGAACAATTACATGTGGAAAACTATTACGGACCCCGCAATTTCTTTTGCCACTTCATTTCGTTAAACATCTCCTCAGCCTTGTCGAAGAAGTCGGCCACCTTTGAGCCTTGGTCATCACGTTCTGCGGTGTTTAGAATTTTTATCTTTGTATCCGTTGTCAAATACTCGCAGATTTCCGGTATGGGAAACACAATTTGCTCCAGTGTCCGATCATTGCGCACAATCTAAAACAATAGATACAAGTAACGCAGTAAAAGTGAGCATCGATTCCGTTTCATCTTTGAAAATTTTCTTTTACCTCAATTTGCGCCGTATGAGTAGCGTAGTACATCAGAGCCTGACTCATCTTTGCATTGAAACTTGCTGCTTGCGGATCCTCAGATGCTTTCATCAGTGTTGCCAACTCTTTATTGTGCTGCGCCAGCTGGTGGCACAGTATATAGATATTGTGGCCAACTTCGCGCGGAGTGACGGTAACATCATTCTTCTCTACATCGTCAGTTTCTGTGCAGTTATCGTCATTGTTCTCATTGATTACCTCCTCTTGATGATAAGCTTTGCAAGCCACTTCGACCAGTTGTTTCGGATTCATGTTGTACAGAATGCGTTCGGCATTTTCGCTGTCACCACGGCTTTCCATGATCGCCAGCAACAGTTTCGAAGCATTATTTTTCAATTCCAAAACCAAATCCATGCGATTCTCGCCTAGAGGATTGATGTTATTAAGTATTAGTGCCGTTATGATGTCCAACCCATTCGATTCGTGAGTTGCAATGCAATTTTGGTTCTCGTGGCAGGGACCCTGACAGTATTCGGTAAGTGTTTCCAGAGTCTGATTGATGAGAGCCACATTGTTCTCGTTTATGTAGAGGCCTAATAAACCGAGACCACCTGGAAGAGGAATAAATTAAGATTAAGACAACCACTCATCAACTCTGCATCCATGAATTTCTTTTATAAGCACCACCTACCTGTGGTCGAACCGCAAATGCAATCAAGGAACATCAGAGTTTCCGAAACTAAATTGTAATTTGTTTTGTTGTTTTGATTTCGTAACAGATTCTGCAAGTCGGGGTTGTGATTTTCGCAGAGAAGCTGCAGGAAACGCAGTATAGGCTGCATGACCAAAACCTTATTAGACAGCTTGTTACGATCCTCCTTGTCTTTCTGTTTTTCGAGCTTTTCGGCTAATATATCATCCAGCGGATTGCCAATATTTATGGCAGAATTTTCGTCACCTGCATTCATGTTACGTGCGACGGCGAAGGCACGCGACGAGACGAAGCCCGCATTATGCAGTTCTTGCTTTAGCTCATCGGTTATGACGACACTGTTGCGACCCACGCCATGTTTGCGCGATAATTTATCCAGTTCCAAGCTGACATCCTGCTTGTTCTCGTGGGCTTTGGCTGCAACGTCGGATGTGTTTACAGTGACGGTGGTTTTTATCTCCTGCTGGGCATCTTTCATCTTTTCGTAGAACACCTTGTAGAATGCTTGATTCAGGTCACCGCTCAGGAACTTTTGGAACATGCCTTTCTGTATGATAGGATTTCCGCCCTCAAGCAAAGCGATGCCCAATTCAACCACTTCGACAAAGATCGAGGGCGAATGTACCGATTTGATTACCAGCTCCACAACCAGGTCGGAAGCTCCTTCACGATCCAAGTGGTTCTGAACCTCGTGAAGTGTCTTACCAGCTCGTTGCAGGAACTTGGCACCTGGCCCATGTGTTACCACATGCCCACGCTTTTGCTCGGTCGTGGCACTGGTTTCTGCTGAAACGTTTTGGCCTATTTCAGCGATTATTATTTAATGTATTAAAAGCTTTCTGCAAATTTAATTTAAGGCAGCTATTCATTAGAGATTCCAGCTTACCTTCGGCTGATACTTTTGCATGACCTCCACTTCCAGTGCTCTTCCGGTCAAAGTAACGCATGAGCAGTGTGCTTCGCAGCAATTCACCTTTACCGCCATAGTATATATCGATGGCCATCATCTCGCGAAGAGTACGTAAAACTTTAACGCACAGTTTTTCTTCCTTCTCCTCCAGCAACTTCTCGGTGTGCTTAATCAGTTTACGAATGAAGCCTCCACTCTCGCAACGTTTGCGTGCATCCGTGCCCGGCGGGAAGAGTAGCTCCGAACGATAAAGTATATCGACGAGCAGCGAGAGCTCTGCTTCAACCACCGGTTTCAACTGATCTTCGAGCAACGAAACGATGTCTTGCAAACCCTCTATAATTGACCGATCCAAACGCATTAAGTTGGCCGATTGCTGTGCATCCAACTTGGGTTGTTTCGAGGCCAGCAGCCACTTGGTGGTTTGGCGGGTCAGCAGAGCAGTTTTACTTGACATCGTGACGACCTGCTGCTCCAAGTCCAGTGGAATAACAATACTGCGCATTTTCGCCGATTCGGTCAATGTACGAATGCAATTCTCTACATTAAAGCGTTCGGCTAGAGTTAACCACTTGCACTGGGCCAGTCTATAGGTTGCTTGCAGTAGCTGTACAAAGATCATTTGACGCGATTGCACGATAGTGCTTTGATCAGAGAAGGGGCTGGAGAAGAAGGTAGTCAAAACGTTAGTAATGCAATTAAGCACGTAGTTCAAGAGAGTTTTATCCGCGGTTCCGGCCACAGTAATCAGCTGATTCATATCGACCAGAAAAGACTTCTCGAAGAGGTTCCACATATGTCCCGACGTATAGATTTCCTTCATCTCGACCTCAGTGTCGATGTAGCAGTGATTTAAGAAATCCACATAAGCTTCTTTAACCTCAGGAATACAGACCGGATTGCACACTATGGTCACTATATCATCAAGCGAGAGAAGATTGTTGCATTTGATTTCTGTGTAGACGTTTTTGCCCAGGGTGCAACAGGCCAATAGTTTAACCAACTCGATGTGATACTTTAGAGGGCTGTCGTCCTGCAATGGAGGCGTATGATTCTGCATCACTGAAACAAATTGGTTGAAGGAGGACTTATCGTTGTAGAAGATAAGAACATCCTCGCCGGCATTGATAAGCTCCTGCATAACCATGTCTTGACATTTGCGGATAAACTGGTTTTCAGCCTTCACAATAGTTTGTAAAAATTGCAAATAGACCACATGACGGCCATGTATTTCGATGCAGTGGATGAAATGTTGAATAACCTTGTCGGTTACCTCGTTGCAGAGAGCAAGATTATCTTTGAAAACTGCGCAAACAGTTTTAGCTTCAAGTATCTAGAGTGGAAACGGGCGAAGGAGAGAGGTTATGCATCTGTAGAATAGTAAATGATTACTCCTTACTCCAGGGTTCAAAAATAAGTCCAAATGATTGTGCAACAGTACTTGATTCTGCTGATTGCCTAGACAAAAGTTCTGCAAAAATTCATGAGCCAAACACATCAGTTCCTTCATCAACACATCGTCCTTTTCGTCGTAAGGATTCTGCAACAAATCCAGGACCACAGTGTGAACACCAACATTGCGCAGCAGGCGCTGCTCATGTGTACGCGGTTTCACGCTGGGACCTGAAAAAATGAGAGAGGCTTTTTATTTCAACAAATGCATGCAGGAGAACGGACTCGATCGACCACGGAGACAAACCAGAAGTAACACAAAATTTATTCATGCGGATCAAAATTTCTTTGACCTTCTCGTACTCTTGCAGCTGCTCTGCAGACAGCGACGCCCTGTACTCAGAGCTTAGGTTAGCCGCGTCCGCAGATCCTTCAAAAACGCGATCAGCTAAAGATATCACAGATATATCAAATATATTTATACTTATCGTGTTTATATAATTTATTCTCACATGTATTTATTTCTTCACTGGCTTTGGACTTGTATACCCACAATTCTGATTTTTCCACACTTTGCCGTAAGATGTCCAGATCGGATTTAATTTGCTTATACGATTCCACATCACTGTCGGATACGAGCAATTGTACCTTGCAAGATAATCACAATATAAGTCGAGAAATACAAGCAATGAAATAAGCAAGTTTATTTAACAGGGAACGAATAATGAATAATAAGTATATTTTTGCAAATATTGAGTCGTTATCTTTTAAAAGATTCCACAAACGTTTTAGTTAAAAATCCATTCAAAATTTTGGATATACAACTAGTTTTATACTGGAAGGCTTCTAATAAAATATTAAAATCGCTTCCAATATAAAAATTTTAAAATCTATTGAATGTATAATATAAATAATTAAAAAATTCATTTTCAAAAAGCAAATGTCTTTTATTTGTTTTAAAATGGCAGTTGTTAAAAAATTAACAAATACAAAATATGCGCGATAATAAAATCAGTTCGTGATTGGATCCATTCGCAATTTTTGTGTTATTCATTACACGTTTATTCATGCACCCTGTTTTTGTTATGCAACAAGTTACTAACTATGCTCATCCACTTTAATTCAAATTCAAACGTAAAGCACCCAAGAAAAATATAAACAGATATACATACGTATTAAAAAATGAAGTTTTATTAAATTTTAGAAAATTTTATAAAATAAACCATTCGTCAAACAAAAACCAAAAAGTAATTTGTTGTTTGTAATTTTAGATGCAAACTGCGTGTTGTAAAATTGAATTGTAGTTTACAAAATAAAAGTCTTTTAATAAGTAAATATTATCGACATGCAGATAAATGTCACTAACCTGCCTAAATGCCTGCAACACATCCTGACGCTGGCTAAAGTGTCGAAAGAGTAAGTGTAGTGCGCCGGACACCAACGGCGGATAATCATGCATGATGAGATGCAACAAAACACGCAAGAATGTGCGCCCGCCTTGACCATCCAGGTCCAGGTTTGCTGCATCTCCTCGCTCGCAATCGAAGATACCCTCCGCTTGTATGCCAATTGACTCTAAATCGATATTCTTCTGGCGTGCATTCAAAGCCGCCGCTTCCGTTGCCGTCATCTCGGTTTCATCGAACTCACGCTTGAATATCGACAGGAGGCAACTTATTCTATAATCCAAACGAACATCAAGTATGAACTGTAGAATTTCGATGATTTTTAGCTTGGTATCCATCACCAACGGATACTCTTTCATCATTTGCGATACGGATTTGCGCTGCTGCAGTGATATGGTCGGCGCGGCCATGGCTTGACCCACTGAGCCAAGAGCTAATGAAGTCATAACGGTGTTCATACCACCCAACGAGCGAAGAACACCACCTTCAGCTAGAGTGAAAGGTAGCAAACATGTACGGATGTACGTGTGTATGTGTATGAGTGGGTGTTGTGTGTAGCAGAGTATAAGCAAAGTGTAAAGCAGAGTTCTGCAGAAATTCAAAAATGCAATCTATAAGATTAAGCTTTAAGCTTTCCACTCATGCTAAGTTTTTAAAGTAGAAGTCTAAACTAAATAAAATACGAAAACCGCAGAAAGCTGCAGTGATTTCGTTTGTGTGTTGCAAAGCTAAAATAGCGCTTAAAACTTACCATTTTCCTCATCAACAGCTTAGCGAATAATTAAAAGGAAAGCAAAATTTGCAATCAAATAAAAATAGCAGCAAATCAGCTTTAAACAATGCTATCGTAAGATCGTAATATGATTCAACTTTCAACTTACAGTCAATGTCTGTGTTGGCATAACGCCCTGAGGAGGCTCCTGCCGTCGAACTCTCTATGCTCGTGTCCGATACACAGTCCAAAATGCAGAGCAGGGTTTTAGTTAAACGCAGCAAGTCACTGAAGCTGTAGAAACCGAAGTAGATGAGATCGCGTGCCAACTTAACAACCTGCAAGTGGAAGTGTGGAATGATTAGATATTGAAAGGAGCGCGGCGCAGATCTGAGTATTCCAACCTCAAATGTTAATTTATTTTGTTCTTGATCAGTAAAGAGCCAGACTTTAGTAGCCACATTGCACAAGTAGTTCTCCACAAATTGAATGGTGGTATTAAATTTGGCACGAACAGCTTCTTTATTGTAATCTGGTTGTTGGTTTTTGCCGTCGTAGCTACATCGTAGTTCAATCACAGCAATTGAAATTATTATTAATTTAAATCATGCAGCTAATGAAAACATACCATTAATACTTACTCCATTATGGACATTTTTGATGGTATTTCACTCCAAAGACGCGCATATTTAACGGGAGTTACTGGCTCTTGCGGATCTCGATCCACATGCAGATGCAACATTAAACGACAGAAGGAAGCCCGCAATTCATAGGGCATTGTTTCATCGGACATGCACCTGAAGTTAATAAAATATATACTCGTATATGTATATCAACGTTTTATACACACTTATAATTAATAGAAATATTACTTTAAAATTAAATCAATATCTAAGTGTGGCGAAAGGTTATTCAAAGCCAAGTACTGACGATTGAGACACATGTTTGAGAATAAATTTAGCTGATGACGATAATAGTTCAATATAGCGGTCTCCTCCTCCTTGCCTTGAGCGACGCAGTTGGCCAAATCGGCCATGGAACGTGAGGTCTAAAAAAAGGACACATGAAAAATGTATTTATTTCGAACTTATTTGTAATACTTTTTATTCATTAAATATAAATAAATAAATTCATTAAATAAATTCAATATTCATTAAGATAATAAGATAATCATTAATAATTGCAGTGTTTCATAATACATTAATAAGGATTATTATTAACCAACGTCTGTATAACTGGTGAATGTTTTGGATTAAGTTTACTTTGAATATTTAAATAAATAAGTTATAGTTTTTAAAACAGAAGCTGCTACTGACTTAAAGCTTGAAAAAGCTGATGTGTAAAAACTAGTCTGAAATACCTACCGGTTGTCCCTTCCACTGTAAATGTATTTCATACTTTTCAACGCTACCATCCTCAGCACTGTTCCACGTAGAAGTGGCTGATCCATCTGATATATCATCGTCCAGGTCTTCTGCCACGTCTTCTTTCAGTGAAGAAAACCGTTCTTTGTTTTTGTAACTGCCTGTTGCTGAGGCAAGTTTTATTTGTGTATCAATTAGGATGTCGCTGTTTTTTGAACTCAAAACACTCTTGCAAATTAGCTCTTGGGTCACTGCAATAGCCTTGCGATTCGACACACACAGATCCGAAAGATAATCGAGAAAGCGTGAGTCCCAATTCTGCATATTTTTGCGCACAAGTCCCACAAATGTTTCGATTTCCGCTGCTGTGATATGCTTTTCAAGTAATTTGCGATTGTTATGAAGCAATGCGGTGATGGTGTCTTCAGCCAGTATGTCGTAGCCAATTTGTTTCTGCATGAGCCCAAAATGCTTGGCAATATATTCCTGTAAAAATGGATCGATTAGTGATCGGATTATGATTCTCGTGATATTCACCTGATTCTTTCTGTAATCTTGCTGTGATAGTCGCAATATTCTATAACACAAGCGGAAAATGTTTTTGTAGGGACTATTTTTGGGATCACAAAGCTCATCCAGCCGCAAGAAGGGTCCATCTCCATTAGGGCCGTCCTGAAACGGACCATGCAGTATCCTAAATAGTTGCTTTAAAATGTACTGCTCACGTAGCAGCTTCTGACGATCGCGGTTCGGACTTTTTATGGACAATTCAAGAGCTTTGGTTTTGTTCTGTTCATTCTCCATGCCAGCAATGAAATAAACGATATCCTGCAGCAGCGATATCAGTGAGCGGCGCTCGTTGATTGAAATGCTGCCGTTGTCCAGTTTTGTAGTAACCGCAGCCAATACTTTGCATGCATCATTGGCAAAATCCAAATCGCGCACTTCGACGGGTGAGACAGGTATGAGCGCAAATGCTTCCTTGTCCTCTTTAATGGTGGAACAACAAACCTGCAGAATGGAAGCGAATGGAAATTCAAGTAGACTAAATGTGTTTATTGTTGTTGTTACTTTCGACATGACTGGCTTGTCTTCGTCCACATCAATCGGAATCGATGTAGCATGAACCCAAGTGTTCGAGCATAAATGTCTTAGACGAACGTAACTCGACTGTGGAACAAGACTATCGGCGCGAGCCATCGTCGTTGGGTCTAACTCAAATACCGACGCAATGTCCGTGGAAAATGGTACAGAAACCAGGCGATATTGCTCCGTTCTGGATTTTTCTGTGGAAATGGTTTTATTCGAAGTCATGTATACTCAGTTATGATTTCCACAATAATCGTACATACCCACTGCTGTTGAGTTGTTGCTCAAGCCAGAGTCTTTCGATGTATCGACTGCATCCGCCATGGCGAAACTAGCATCATCTGAATCCTGCTCGGCAGCTAAATAATAACCAGTTGCGAGATGCTTAAAACGATACAACGAATTCCAATGACCAGCGCCACCGCGACAAGAATCATGTTGCACCACCTCAATTTCCCACAAGGCTTTGCTGCTGGTAGCTGCCGTGGCACTTGTACGTCCGGTGGTACGAAGGAAGACATGCTGTTGCTTTTTGTATTCATCCATGGTGAGGAACTTCTCCTGTTCGGCGTGAAAGAGTCGCACGACGTCACCGCCTTTTAGTATTTGCTCATGATTCTCCTTGTGCTCCATGAAAAGAGTAATTTTCCACGATGTCGAAGAGTTTAGAACATTTACTTCTTTGCAGCCAGGATTATCGGGTAACTCAAAATTTGCTGCCACATGGAGATTCTGCTGATCCGCGTTGACCGGATTGAGGATGACTTTGTCGCCGACAACAACATTATCGCCTATCGAGCGCAGTTTGTAGAAGGGCATAATGTAGAACCACGATCCTTCGTTGCCATTGGCGTCGAGATAAACACGCATGGCGTTTTTTTCCAACAGCGAAGGCAGACGCTTATTAACCGTTAGGTATTTATTGGACTTCAAATGGAGCAACTGAACCACGCTGCCATATTGTATGGCAGAACCAAGTAGCTTTTTGTTCTCCGTCTCATTTTGTTTCTTCTCGATCTCAGCGGCATGCTAAAAAGAAGGACCAAAATATGGATCGAATTTCGACTTCTGAATATAAATCAGACCTACGTGCAGACGTGTGAGCAAATTTGTATCCGTATTCGAACTCGCTGATTGTTTGGCGGCTTTCCAGAACTGTTTCTGTGCCGAGTAGCGATTCATGGGACATACTTTGATCAAACAGTCTAAAGATAAGTAAATAAATCTTTTGAGAATACTTCACTCTTTTAAATCGGTCTTATAAGACAAACCTCTAAATTTTTTCGGTGGATAATTTAAATCTCCTGCCTCCGGACAGACCACAGTACGATCATCTACCAAACTGAAATACGACAAAGTTTTTATTGAACAGCCTTTTGAACAAATGTTACAAAGTAAATAATTAGCAATAACTAACCCAAGTGTACTCAGAAACCCACACACGCTACCCTCAGCATATAGGGAAACAATGTCACCCAAATGCAAGAAGCTGGCCGAGCCGATTATATTGTCGCCCATATTGTTGTTGCTTTATGTTTGCAGCTGTTCTTGTTTTTGTTTCTTCCTCTTTAATAAAACAGTTTGCTCGCTAACATACTATAATAAAAATTTCTGCCAAAAATTATGAGTTGGCGCCAGGGTAGGAAAAATTCAGAAAAGGGAAGCTACAAAAACAAAAAAGATGTAGCAGCATCCTGTAGAACATACATACAAATATAAGGGAAAAATAACAAGGTTGTTAATAGACGGTATATACTGTGTATCATAAATTATATTTTTCTTTAATTGTCTTTCAACTTCAAAAAGTTGTACATCAGACTAGAACGTTTTTAATCTGAATTAGAGAAAATACCTTAAGTTTTCATAGCGCTCTTGTTTTCACTCTTCTATTTTGTTAAAGAATATAATTGGTTCTTCTCTAAACAAGATTTTATATAATTTAAGTCAATTCGATTTAACTTATAAAAAACACCGGCTCAGATAATATGATTTGTGTTAATTTCGCTAAGTATTCAGCAAACAATTTTTAATTTCGAGTGGATGCTACGTCCCCAGTCATAAATTTTTTATCACTCGCACCCTCTGAGAGCTCAATTTATCATTTAGCAGAATGTACTTTAATCCAGTAGAATATACTTTTATCCGTATATAAAAACACTCTCAAGTAAACAAATATTTAAAGCACTGAGTAAACAAAACTGATTTTTAAAGAATTCTTTTTTCGAATTTTCTCAATGTTGCCAATGACCCAACATGACTCTTAGCGTGACGAACGAAAAGTGTGTTAAAATTGGAAGTGCGTTGGAATTTTTTTTAACACAGCAGATGAGATGGAAAAGTTTTCCTTAATGTTTCTCTCCGAATGGAGCGTAATAAAGCTCACAAATAGAAGAGAGTTATTTTGGTAACTACAGAATGTTTTTGGAGATATGCACAAATGAAATAATTTATTTGTACTTATATGTAGTTACAAAGAAAAGACATTACGTATATATAAAAATGTTGAGAAGTACAATTTTATAAATTTAGAAATTGTAACATATAAAAAGTATGTGGGTCACGTATCAGTAAAATTGTTCTCTTGTTCTTCTTTTTAGTGATGAAAATCATGATGCTTTCAGAAACAAATGTCTGAATGAGTTTGGGTATATTTAGAAAGTGCGAAAAACTTACTAATTACTGTAAATAATTGTCAAAAATTTATTTAAAATTACCAGCGCAAATTTAAATTTATTTAAATATATTGTATGAAATGGGAAGCAGATTGAGTTGAGAAAATAAGTGAATTAAGATTTGTTTAAAATAAAATTCAGCCTACAATTCTTGAATATATGTATGTACATAAACAAAACATAAGCTCCTTGTTCTTAAAACTAAGAACATCTGATATATTAGCAACATTATTGCTATGTTCTTTTGATTAGTTTGAAACATAAGAATACATACATCCTTTGAAAGTCCTTTAAAAGCTACAAATGCAATGAAAGCAAAAGCTTAACAGCTTCCTTCGTGAGCAACAAGAAAGCTGTCTATTTTAGGATACAGGATTTCATGCTAGGTCAGAAAAGAAAGAGGACTCTCAGTTCTCACAAGTAATTTGAAGCGAAAAGTTTCGTGAAATATACAAATAGATACGATAAGTAATTCCCAAACAAATTTAATTTTTACAAATTTAATGTTTAAAGAATATATAAGAATTGATACTTGTGCGTCGGACAAGTGAAAAGAAATGCGAGAAGTGAAAATAAGAAATTATTGATTTGAGGGACATGAAATTCCATAAGTATAAAAAAATATATACTATATTACCAAAAAAAACTTAGTTATTATATTTCGAAGTTGTCTTTATTTTCCTATAAAAAGAATAGTGCTAAAAATTATGGAAAACAACTTTACATTTAGTGCAAATAAAAATATAGCATAACTGTTCTTTTCCAAGTTTTTCGCAATAACGAAACACACCCAAAAGTTCAAAAAAAAGCAAGCATCCTCATTTTGTATGCATGTATTGTATGTACATATGTAAATTAAATTCGCCATCATTTGATTCGACGACTGAGACGTGAAAAACACGACCAACAATACAATTAAAATTCAATGCGAAATTTTGCGATATCGTGTATGAATTCACAAAACGAGGACAGCGAGGATACAATGGAATGGAAGTGACAATTTTTCAAGTTACATATTTCGAAAGTAACCTTGTGTCAAAAGACAGAAGGACTTGTTGCGAACAGATTCTCTCTGAATAAAAGGAATTTTTTATTTCAGGCTTTGATTCTGCATACAACAGAACAGAACATAACGGAAAGAAATATTTATCCATCCATATACCGTTATAAGATTAAAATTTAGTAGAATTGAAAAAATATTCACTGTTTCTTTTTAAAGTATTGTTACTCATTAAACTATTTTTAACACCTGTTTAATTGTCTGTTTTATTAGGCATTTCTTTTTTATTTATTTCTTTTTTATCTTTTTTATTTTCATTTTTTTAGAGAAATTTAACTTTTCTATTGTATTAAAAATGCAAATAATAAAAAAATAATATTTTTAATATAAGAAGGAATTAAAATTTAGTTTTTAGATAACTTTGATCACAACCCAAATAAATAATATTGAATAGAATCTGATTTCTTTTACATTCCGTTATTTCTGTAGCAATGCAATGCAACTTTAACGTTATTAATACTTTCAGATTATGATTGGAATCTCTAAACTTCTCGCACGAAGTACCTTTTTATTACTAAATATAAGAAATACATCGATATCGATATTTCTTTGCCTTCAATTAAGAATTTACTTGAGCTTTTTTGCTCTTCTTTCTTCTTCATGTAATTTTTGTTTAATTGAATCCCAATTTGTCGGTAACACAAAGCAATCCTCAATTAAAAATCACGACTTCTTAAATTGAATCTGTATGAATTTCTAATGCACGACTTAATAAACTGAATCAACAGTGACTCTTCTGTATTCGTCATGTATGGGTATCAGTTGTCAAGGTTTATCTTAAATTAAACGATAAGGACAGAGGTGAAGTTCACCAAGAATTCCTCTGCATGTTTGCCTATTTATTTGTACATATTGTACTTGTATTACAAATCTTTTTTTTAAAGATTTATACTTAAAAAGTACATACAGTATAAATCTAATATACGCGCAGCATGGAAATAAACAATAGTTAATATATTCATATAACTATTAAGATTGCGCACAGAGGCAGGTACGAGCATATCTATTGTAGTACATCTCCATATGTATTTATATATGTATGTTCAGTTGATATTCATGTCCTCCATAGTGGCAATTAAATATAATTGAGGGGAACATTTGTGTGTTTGAGAAAATACTAAACGAGAATTACGAAACAATAAAAAGCTACGTGCGAACAATCAGCGAATTTATTCAATAGTAAGAAATTCACTGTTTATTAAAATGGTTTTCAATATTTGCGTTTAAGGAATTCTACACATGCAACCTGCTGCAGTCGCTTAATTAGCTCACTAAAAGCAGAAGACAGAGATAATTATCTCTGGCAGAAGATAAGTAAATTTCAATTAAGTTCATAACTAGTGTTAGGTATGATCAGGTTACCGCTAGAAGTCGACACAAAACAAGACTAGTGAGACAACAAAAGACATATACTATGTACCAACAACTGGATCGAACAACAGCAAAAACAACTACAGCAACAGCTACCAAAAACTAGCAACGTCAACGTCTGTTCCTCGGCTACTCGTTTTGTGACTCCACCAGAACAAAGTAATTGCTAATCTATTCACAGTTCACGAATTTACAAAATATCTTCCAATTTTGTGAAATTCTTTATATTTTCACTTTGCAAACACTTAAAAAATGTTTGTACCAATTTTCATAGTTTCAACGTTTGCAACAATTCACATCAAACACAGAGAGATTCGGGCCACAAAATCAACAAGTGGTCTTAGCCACTAGGTCTTGTACAACAAAACTAGGAATGGGGAAAATTCCAATTGGAAACGTCAAAACGTTGAATTGTCAAAAACAGATGAGCAGATTGCGATGCGTTGTTCTTGTGAATGTGATACGTTCAGTGGTTAGGATCTTATAATATGTTTTGTTTACGTTTTGCTACGGAGTACGTTTGAAAAAAATATTTCTGTTGGTAATTTTTTAAACGATATCAAAATATAGTATAAGAAAATAAAATCTAAAATATTATAAATGTATAAATAAACATTTTGTTTATTTATTTACTTATTTTACTTATTTACATTATTACTATTTAAATATATTATTTCACAAAACATACTTAAATTTTGAAAGTTTTACAAAGAACTTCATTTGTTGTTTTCACAATTATTTTCGAGAAACTCTTTAATCTGAAATAAAGAGAAAGCACGTAATTTTCATATTTTAGGCAATCTAAACTCTTTCCGCTGTATTAAATGTGCTTTAAGATAACGTTTATATATTTCTATCTTTTTTGACGCAATAAAATGATGTACGATTTGTACGTAAGGCATATTAAATTCTCTAGGAACATGTCGTTTGGTAATTTAAAAGTGTGCAGTGTTAGTTTCCTTTTCTACCTGTTGTTGGGTGGCTATGTGGTGAAAACTCAAAAGCAAAGCTCCGAAAATCCATCCACTTATAATATTGGCGGTGTACTAAGCGATAGTGACAGCGAGTCACATTTTCGAACAACCATAGCGGTGAGTATATTACGCTTTAATGTTTAAACGGTTTTAATTTAGTTATTTATTTCTTTCAGCATTTAAATTTTGATCAACAATATGTGCCACGCAAAGTTACTTATTACGACAAAACCATACGCATGGATAAAAATCCCATAAAGATGGTCTTTAACGTTTGTGACAAACTAATAGAGAAGCGAGTAAGTTTTGCATTGATATAATTTTGCATTGAAAATTTATATTTCATAAATATTTTATCAATTAAGATCTTATAATGAATACCATTTGACTTCACTTTACAATTTTTTAACTATAATTTATGTTTTTTTAAAGTTTTATGTATTCTATATATCGAACATCGTCGTTAATCTCTTCTCAATCCGCAATTAATGTAGTTATTCCGCCGGTTCGGCCCTCAAATCCATGCTGTGGTCCGAGCCAAAAGTGTGAATTATTTCGAACTCGCCCAACGTCAAGTACGTTAAGAATAGCAAATACATAATGATCATGATGATTCCAATGCTTCGTCGCATTACGAAATTTGTTGTAGTAATCCCCAGTAGCATTATAAATAATAATATGATCAGGAATATCGAGCAATTTTCGCCCATGGTGCCTTCGACAATCTAAGAGACAAAAACCGGGGTGTCCCCATAAAAAATTATTCGACCACGAATGGTTCCGGTAAAGGCAAAGAAAAGCAAAGAAAAAAGCACTTGGAAGTACAAATCGATACTGAGTTGTGGATATCTAACTAAGTTCAATCAATCAATAGCAGTCCATTAATTCAATTGGAGATCCATTTTGATTTTTCTATCTCTGCCGTATAAGCCTAAGTTCAGTTCATACTTCATTCAGTAATCTTTTTTCTTTGCTAGATTTGTCTATTTACTTTAATCTCGGGCATGTATGCAGATTTGTATGCCAATGTTATTCCAAGAGTAATTAACGAATCTAGATACAAAAAATGAGAAAAAAATTATATATAGTATAGGATATATGTATATTTAGAATATAAATGAAATGAATGATGATTGAAAATGAAATTTACTAAAAAGTGGTCCACCGAGACATGCAGAAAATCCCATCATGGTATAACCCTTTCTGGCCAAAGCAATATTCGATACCAAGTCGCCCATGCTGTTGCCGAAAGCCAGCACAGTACAACCTAGAAATGAATTACTGCGATATGTGGTAACTCCGAGTACATCTAGAATGCTGACGATCTCAGCAGCGGTACCGTAAATTGTCACAATGGAGCCAAACACAGCCAATAAAGACAGATACTGAAAGTAAACAAGTGTTCCACATAAGATAAATGTTCTAATTCAAATTCCTTCAAATTCCTTCAGAGAATTCAATTTCAATTTAAAATCATCTCTATATGTAAATGTATCAGAGTAACATTTTTGTATCTGAGATTTGAATTCCCGCTCATACATGGATGGTTGTGGACAGATCGCGGTAGATGGTTACCTCATGGTTTCTTGGCGCAATATCCGTTCTGGTATAAGAAAATACGAACAAACATAATGGAACCGTTATAGGCAGCGTTAGAACCAATATTGGTATAGTTAAAAAAGGTTTAAGTCCAACTGGAAGTGAAATTTATTTATTATATTGCCAGATACACACACATCTAGCTAACTTACTCGCAATCCAGACTATGAAGAGGGGGAGAACAACTATTTGAATGCAGTTCAGCAACTTCGACCAGCCATTGCGCGGGGCTTCATAGTCGACGACTGGTATTAGAAATGACAGAACAAAGACAATTGGTATCTGCAGTACACTGAAGACACGCCCAACTGTGCCACTCTCCTCCCACTCCTCTTCGTCGATGGTCTTCATCGACTCTTTGAAATGATCTATTAACATGTAGTTCGGTCCATGTGTCATATCCCAACCGACGCGTTCCATTGCGTGAAGATCCACTTCAGATGCATGATCTTGTTTCATGCGAAGCTTCATTGGCGAATCTCTTCTCATCGCCTGTATATCGCTTACACTTAGACCCAATTTGCCTGTTACACGAAGTGTATGTGCTATTATTACATGTTTCATTTACGCAAAAATCACCTTTACCTTCGGGGGAGCCGAATTCTGTAATGAAACTCATCATTAAATTCAAATCGTGCAATCGTAAGATTCTTATTTTCTAACGTATCGCACTTACTTTTAATTCGTAACGACCTTTTGACCAAATACTGATCAATAATAACAACCAATAGGAAGCAAAAGTACATGAAGAGCATCACTGAACAGAAGAATGAAGAATTTAATTCTTTATAACTTCAATATAAATTATGTTTATGACTACATAAACATATGTATGTAGGCTCTCGTGAAGAGTTTCACAATGTTATAGTTATACTCACAAGAACTCTCTACAAGCGAGACTTCACTCCGTGATTTAATCGCATAATCAACAAAGAGCACGCTTAAAAGCAGGAAGCAGAGATCGCGCATGCAGCTCCCCGGTGGCATAGTGAACGGTACCAACGTAAGAATGATGCCACCCACAAATGCTACTACAAAAAGTGCTCCGCTGTAAAGATCCGAATATGCATTTCGCCCCTCGCTTCCTAGACCAGCCATGCCAGTAAAAAAATCCGGGGCACCATTGCCGAAAGCGAGCAGTGTTACTCCAGCAACATTTTCACTTATACCCATCATTTTAGAGACCACTGTTAGTGCTGGACAAAAGCTGTTAGATGATAATAATAGGGATCATGAAAGGTTTTTAGGAGGGAGGAAGCAAAAGGGAGCAATTGGAAAGAAAGAGTGGAAAACAACATGTTTTAATGTACGAGATCAAGTTATTTGAAAATTTGATTGCAGTCAATCACTTAAATACTGCACTTTGAATATCTCATTAAAAAGTATATAATTTTAAACTTGGCCACTTACAAGCCATCAGCCGTTGCACCCAAAATCATGAATAAGTACGCCGTAATGAGAAGCAACACCAGAATGCCGAGGAACATCATTAACTTCGTTTCCGGGGCGATTTGACAGTACAATAGATTGTAGTAGTTGAAAAAGAAAACGTTCGCGCTGCAATCTTCAGTTTCTCGAACATAGTCGCAGCGTTCTTCAACCCTCAAGCTTTGGACCAGAGCACAGGTGGGCTTAAATCCGTCATGGAATGAAAAAATTGTATTATATATACTCGTACCATAAACACAAAAAATTTATACAGATATGATAATAAATAAATTGCTGTTTAGTATTTTACCAAGCGAATTGGCCCAACGAAATTAAAATGGCGTTCATAGTGCGGCGACGTTTGATTGGTGGTGTTAACGTTTTCGTATAAATGCATTTCCCGACCCACAAAAAAAAAAAAAAACACACACGGATAGAAAATAAATAAATATTCTAATATCTGAATTCTTTGTGACAACCGAGAAATTATTGAAAAAAAATATTATTTTTTCATAGTTGCTCGTTTGAAATTTTGTAATTTTTTACTTTAGTAGTGCTGGAGTTGAGTCACCACCGGTTAATCCGAAACTGTAATCATTTTTTCATTAAATAATGTATCTCTATTCTTTTAACTTAATTTAAACTTAATGTACCTTGAAGTCCATTTTATTTTAAATTTAATCTATGATTTAGCATTGATTTACTGCGGTGATTTGATTCGCATTTTCCTGCTTTTGTTGATCTAGTGGAGAACTCTTCGACTTGTGGGGCGTTCGTAAGAAGCTTCCAGTTACGCAGTGTTAATCGATGTTACTCGTACCATCGGAGAATCTAACACATTTAATTAAAACTAAATTAGTAATAAACTTTTTTAAAAATTTACACAACAAAACGCAGGACAAGATATTAAAGCTGGAACAAAAGTTACAAAATTAAATTATCATCATAAGTTTTATTATGATATATAGTATAAAACCTGTTGCAGTGAGTCTCTGTCAAATTCTGCCAAGGACACAGCTTTCATGATTATGAAGTTAGATGCTAGTTATAAGTGGTTCACTCACCATCGTGTAAGAAGAGTTAGTTGCTACCGGAAAAAATTGGATTCCACTACAAATATGTGGAAATATTATCGTTTATATTGTTACTAAACATACATATATTGCTTATGTAATGTATTGTGTTTGTTTTTCTCTTGATATACACGAATTGGTATTTAGAATAATCTGTTTTCGTTTTGAATCCAATTCATACCAATATTTTGCGTGATGTGAAGCGAATATGATTCCAAACGTTTCTTCATCTCCTTCACTCTTATTATTTATTTTGAATTTTGTATGTAATGGTGACCACTTCTCTTCGTTATTTACTTCTTATCCTTTTAACCAGGTCTACGCTGTTGTTGTGTCGCATGAACAAACTTCCGGCGATTTATCCCCGGCGGCTGTCAGCTATACGAGTGGCTTCTATCAGATTCCTGTCATCGGAATTTCCTCTCGCGATGCTGCATTTTCGGATAAAAATATACACGTCTCCTTTTTACGCACCGTTCCGCCATTTTACCATCAAGCGGACGTCTGGCTCGAAATGCTCAGTCATTTTGGTTACACGAAGGTAAGGAAATATATATGTATGTGTACTATATAGTATATAGTAGGTATCATTTGCTTTAATAAATTCTTTAATTGTGATTCGTAACATCGTTTTTCCCCCTCTTTTCTCTTTCTTCTTTTGCTTAGGTAATCATAATTCACAGTTCCGACACGGACGGTCGTGCAATCTTGGGTCGTTTCCAAACTACTTCCCAAAACAATTACGATGACATCGATGTGCGTGCAACTGTGGAGATGATCATCGAGTTCGATTCAAAGTTGGAGAACTTTTCGGATCATTTGATTGACATGAAAACCGCTCAGTCGAGAGTTTATTTA
Organism: Myopa tessellatipennis; assembly: GCA_943737955.2. NCBI lineage: Eukaryota > Metazoa > Arthropoda > Insecta > Diptera > Conopidae > Myopa > Myopa tessellatipennis. The sequence goes on from OX031314.1 coordinate 43,091,738, forward strand.
ATGTATGCTAGGTAAGAATTGAAAATGTTGCCTGCAGGTTACAAGACTTAATACTCCAGAATTTCTCACCGTTCTTCTTTGCTTCTCTCATCAGTACTGAGGACGCGCAAGTGATTTTCCGTGATGCGGCTCTCTATAACATGACTGAAGCTGGGCACGTCTGGATAGTAACCGAACAGGCTCTAGATGCGAAAAACACACCTGTCGGTGTTCTGGGATTGCAGTTGGAACATGCCAGCGACGAAAGGGCACATATTAGGGTAATTTTTTATCTCTACTGAAAGTCCTATGCTTATTCTTAAATAAAGTGGTACATATGTATGTATTACTTAATACATGTTCGTTCTTGTGGTTCTTTTTATTGATATATGGTACATATAATAAAGGACAGTGTATACGTGCTCGCCTCAGCGATCAAGGAAATGATGTCGAATGAAACCATCACAGAAGCTCCAAAAGATTGCGGCGACTCTGGGGTCAATTGGGAATCAGGTTTAGTTTCAATAGATCATATACATATTTAAGTTTTTATATATTCAACAGGTGTGTATTTGTGCATTTAGGCAAGCGTCTTTTTCAGTATCTGAAGGATCGCAATATAACCGGTGAAACGGGGCAGGTGGCTTTCGATGATAACGGCGACCGCATTTATGCTGGTTATGATGTGATCAATATACGCGAGAAGCAAAAGAAACAAATCGTTGGAAAATTCGTTTATGATTCCGTGAGTTTTCCGCGATACTTGGTTTCAGATACTGATAAATTATGTACTCATAATTGCTCTCTGTTTGCAGGAAAAGGCCAAAATGCGTTTGAAGATCAACGATAGCCAAATACTGTGGCCGGGTAAGCAGACCAAAATTCCCGAAGGCATCATGATCCCCACACATCTGAAGGTGCTGACAATTGAGGAGAAACCATTCGTCTACGTACGTAAAATGGCCGACGAAGAGGTGGCCTGTGATTTCGATGAGATTCCGTGTCCGTTCTTCAATGCGACAGATGGAACAGGTGAGAAGTGGAATAGGCTAGCAGTTTAGCAAAATTAACCGCCCCTCCCCGCCCTCCTCAGGCCAAACAGTTCTTACATTTACACACTGACTTGTCATAAAAAAACTTGACTGGAATATACGATATTTTGTATGATGCTCGTATCTGTTTTCTCGTCCTATTTAGAAAATTTTCACTGTTGTCGTGGCTACTGTATCGATCTCTTGTTGGCGCTGTCGCACCGCATTAACTTTACGTACGATTTGGCGCTCTCGCCCGATGGTCAATTCGGTCATTATATCTATAAACATAAAAATCAGACCGTTGGCTCTATTGGCCCGCTTGGTACCAAAAAAGAGTGGACCGGTCTTATTGCGGAGTTAGTTAATGAACGTGCGGATATGATTGTGGCACCGCTCACCATCAATCCGGAGCGTGCTGAGTTCATTGAATTCTCCAAGCCCTTTAAGTACCAAGGAATCACAATATTGGAGAAAAAGCCTTCTCGTTCGAGTACACTGGTCTCTTTTCTGCAACCATTCAGCAACACGCTATGGATTTTGGTAGTCGTATCGGTGCATGTGGTGGCCTTGGTACTATATTTATTGGACAGGTAGGTTTGTTATGGGCATGTTTTTTTCAAAATTCTCCATCTCACCGTCTCCGGTAAAGATTTTCACCATTTGGCCGCTTCAAATTATCACATGCCGACAGTACTGAAGAAGATGCCCTGAATCTAAGCTCGGCGATTTGGTTTGCTTGGGGCGTACTGCTCAATAGCGGAATCGGGGAGGGAACCCCCCGTAGTTTCTCGGCACGTGTACTAGGCATGGTGTGGGCCGGCTTCGCCATGATCATTGTTGCCTCATACACTGCCAATCTGGCGGCATTCCTCGTGTTGGAGCGACCCAAAACCAAGTTGAGTGGCATTAATGACGCACGCTTGCGAAATACAATGGAAAATCTGACATGCGCCACGGTGAAAGGCTCCTCCGTTGACATGTACTTCCACCGCCAGGTGGAGCTATCAAATATGTATCGCACAATGGAAGCGAACAACTACGACAGCGCAGAACAGGCGATTCGTGATGTGAAGAACGGGTAGGAATGAGTTGGAAACTCTTCATTGCACAAAAATTTCACTTTTTACCATTTTTCCATAGTAAGCTGATGGCATTTATTTGGGATTCTTCTCGGCTGGAGTACGAAGCGTCTAAAGATTGCGAATTGGTTACAGCGGGTGAACTCTTTGGACGTAGCGGGTATGGTATTGGCTTGCAAAAGGGTTCGCCCTGGACAGATGCTGTAACTTTAGCCATTTTAGAGTTTCATGAAAGTTCGTGTAGAATTGAATTGCCAACACTTTACGTTCTCTAATTTGACACTGTTATTCTGCCCATCAGGTGGTTTCATGGAGGCTCTGGACAAGCAGTGGATTTTCCATGGTAATGATAAACAGTGCGAACAATTTGAAAAAACTCCCAATACGTTAGGTCTCAAAAATATGGCTGGCGTATTCATTCTAGTTGCCGCTGGTATAGCGGGGGGTGTTGGCTTGATCATTATCGAGGTGGTCTACAAGAAGCATCAGGTTAAGAAGCAAAAACGACTGGACATAGCGCGACATGCGGCTGACAAGTGGCGCGGCACAATTGAGGTAGATTCTTGAGATGTCAGTTTTAATTTTGTCTCTGTTGTCATTTTTATGCACTTTTAGAAACGTAAAACAATACGAGCTTCATTGGCTATGCAACGCCAATACAACGTTGGCTTGAACTCCAATATTCCGGGTACGATTAGTTATGCTGTCGATCGCAGTCGTCTGCCGCGACTGGCAGCACGTGGCCCAGAATGCGCCTGGGCCGGCGATATGCACAATCGTCGATTAATGGACATGGACCGTAAGTTTGGTGGACGAGCACCACCGCTGGGAAAGGCACGCCCACAACCACATCTGCTGCCACAAGCTCGATACTCAACGGCGTATACAAATAACGTTTCTCATTTAGTTATATAAAAACGAAAGTTGTTTGAATAAAAGAAACCTAAATAAATACTTTTAAGACGGTTTATTTTTAAATATTTATGGGCACGATTTAAGCTTCAAATCGTAGAAGAGATGCTAGAAAAATTAAATACTATTTAATTGACAAGTACTTGTGAATAAGAAATCATACAAAATGAAGTGTTAAAATTCATCATAAAAACAAAATCAAAGAATTATAAAATAAATAGATAAAAAATATGTGAAATGTTTTCAATATGAATGGAAAAGAAAACAACAATAATTTTGACCATGACCGGATCAAAATGTTTATCCTTTTATTTGATATTATTTTTAGTTTGTGATTTCTTGATTTAAATAGCACAAGTTTTGTATTTCTTGGTTAAATAAAAATTGATAATGAAGGCAAAAGTTGTGTACAAGAATGCAAGAAGTGTACAGAAGAAGCAGGTTGTATATTGTCTATTCTACTTCTTTGGTTTGAAAGTCTTACATCATCACTAGAAAAAAAAAATCAAAAGCTTCGAAAACGTCTAAAATTTAAAGTGAAAGTCATTGCGATGGACGATAGATGTGTATGAATCGCTTGTTGCGATACTCCCGGCTTGAGTTTTCAAAATTTGGGAACATTTGGGCACACCAACAAACCATTCATTCAGATGATGGATGAATTGATAACATATGATTGTGTTAAATTTATTTCTGGATCATATTTCAACGAGCGTCTATCAGGCGATCAGATCTCATTTCAGTTCCAGATTAGTTTGTACATTTGTAGGTTTGTAGGCTTCGACTCGGCAAGCCTCCATTAAGTCGTAATGCATACTATATACATATGTATATATAGATTTTTGTTTATTAGCAAATTTTTATTATTGCAATTTTTAGGAAAGAACAATAATAAATGATACTAAAAGAGAGATAATATATAGGAGTTAATTAATAGATGCGAACACACTAACAAAGTGAATAGAAATATTGAAAATGTCACGGCAGTCCACTTGGTATGTCGGTTGCATATGTTCGTGCCATCCCCAGTTCACCCAACAGTGCATAGACAAAGGCCAAGACATACATGGTGACGCAAAATACACCGATTGAGCGGCGTGCTTCGAATCCAGTTGAGACCATTCCGAATAAGGCCAACATTAGGGAGAGACTCATGAATATTACAGAGTTTTGGCCCAGCATTCCATGACTTGACTGTAAAAAAGGAAAAACCAAATGTAAATTCCATACGTAACGCCGGCGTACGATTCGGGCCCATCGATATCAATATCGCCAATCAAATAGTTCAAAGTAAATGAATGTAGACTTTGCGATTCTCGTGGGATAATAAATGGTACAATTGATACCGATTGCCGACGTTGTCGTTAGACAAACCTCTATTTTACGCTCTGGGGCTTGCAAAACATCGTATATGAAAGGCGCACCTAATCCTATCAACATATCTGCCCAAAAGAGTAATAATTAAACCATACGAGTGGATGAATTCTTAAATAGCATCGCAGATATTTTTCAAGAACTCACTAAAAAGCGGTCCACCGATGCAGGCGGCGAAGCCCATCTTTTGGTAACCTTGCCGAGCTATCGTCAGGTTGGCTATCAAATCACCCAGACTGTTTCCCCAAGACAACACGGTGCTGGCGAGAAAAGCCCGACTGCTACCGGATGCAAGTCCTATGACGTCGAGTATATTTACCACCTCGTTGGCGGATGAGAAAATCATGAAGATGGAACTAACAATGCTGTATAAACCTAAGGCCTGTGAAGAGTGTTTTACCAGTTAATGAAGAAGATATTCTAGGAATGTTGCAGTCAAATGGATTATCAGCGTATAGTACACTTACTGCATGAAACCGCGGCGGTAGATCAGTGCGCGTCAACAGGAAGATCACAATAGCCATTGGTACTGTGAAACAGGCTGTGTACACAAAGAGTGGTACTCCAAGTACCGTCATGTCGGCTGTAATGAGAAAAGCATACAGTAACCCAGTTCCCTAGTTATACCACGCCCTCCCTTCACTTACTAGACAAGACGGCAATCAACATTGGCGTCGTCACAAGCTGTATTGTATTCAGCAGTTTCGACCAACCATGTCGGTCCTTCTCGTAGTCCACGGATGGTATAATAATGGTCAATGCAAAGATGATGGGGGCTGTCATAACCATTGTAACACGTGCGAATTTACTGCTTTGTGCCCACACTTTTGCATCTATAGGGTTCAGGGCTTCTAGGAACTGCCGAAAAAGTAGCGCGTTTTTCGGTTGCGTTTCGTTGTAGGAATTCCTTCGCGTTATCTCCTTATCTACAGAAGTGTTCGATACTATGAGATCCATGCGCACCTCCTGTCTCATCTGTTCTAATATGTCCTGAGTGATTTCTATATTTGTTGTTTGTAGAAAAAACAATAACAGAAAAAACAATAATAGGTTCTGCTCAAATCAAATTCAATTCAAAATCTCAAGAATCCTGAGTGCTTTTTTACCTGATGAAAAAGATTCCCGTTCTATCAAATACTTCATTCCTGTAATTGTATTGGTTTAGATCTAAATTAGCGGAAATATGATTTTTATGATAATTATTTACGTTTCATCGATCTCGTGAGCAAGTACTGATCCAGCAGGATGGTCGTTATATAGCATACATAGAGAACAATGACGGCTGTAAGTACATAGATAGTGTTCGGATTAATGTGTGTTTAATGTTGTCTATGGATTTCTAAATTTATTTCGATTATTTTGTTTTACTCACAAATACTTTCCGCAAGGGAAATAGTCTCATCGCTCTCCATTATGTACTCAAGATATAGAGCGCCGAACACAAGGAAGCATATGTCTCGAACTGTATTAAATGGTTGTATATGGAACGGATACATTAAGCAGATCAGGCCACCCACAAAGGTCGACACATAGAAACCAGAAGCCATCAAGTTGGAGAAATTGCCGCCACCCGTGTCTCCTAAATTGGCAAGGCTGGTCAAAATGTCAGGGGAGCCATTTCCGAGCGCCAACAGTGTAACACCAGCCAGATGCTCGCTCATGCCCATCACCAGAGAGAACACTTTCAACGTGGGACAGAAGCTGGAAGGAGAGAGCAAGACAAAGAGAGAGAGAGAGAGAGGGAGTTTCCGATCAGTAACCGGAATCCTTAAAGGGTTTCAATTTATACACTCACAACTTATCGGCGACTATTCCCAGAATTGCAAACATGAAGAGCATAATGAACACCAGCACAAGCAGCGCAAAAGCCTGCTCGATGGCGTTGTTTGGTCGGAGATCACAGTAGAGTAGACTCATATAATTGAAGAAGAAATCCTTATCCATACATTCCGGAATGTGTCGAACTATATTGCAGCGTTCATTGTAAGGAAAGTTTATTAGAACGTAGCAACTGAGCTGAAACACGCAAAATGATTTGGTATTTGTTAGAAGGAACTGGCCCAATATTTCGACTTGTACTTGCTTACAATGTAATCGTGCTTTGGGAAATGCGCATCGTCAGGAGTGTTTACGGGCATTTTTGTAAAAGTTGAAACAGCATTTATTTCGATTTTTAATTGAACGTTTTAGGAAATGTTTTCCCACTGATTTAACGTGCAACGCAAGTTATTTGAATTGTGTTTTTTAAATAAATTTTTAACCCAGTAGCAATGGCGACCAATACACATTTATGATAAACCGGAATATGTTACTGGCAACATATGTCTCGTGGATACTTTATATACATTGCTCTATTATATTCGTTGCTCGTTCGTGCTCGTTGCTCATAAACGATTCTTCTGTTTAATCTGTTCTTCTTCATAGAATGTTCTTCTTCAATTTGCTGAAATATATTATAATTGCATTAAACCACTCAACTATTATTTCACCTGTATTCTTAACACAGACTGTGCGACCATCATACATGAAACAATTTTCACCAGATGACAAGCGAGGTTTTTAGTGGCTTTAAATAAACGTTGGCAGGTTTCGTTTACTCTCCTGTTAATTCTTATCAATGCCACAAGATTTTATCGACTTGTTGACAATGTGTCGTGATGATTACAATTTTATTGTTCTTTTTCTTTCGATAAATTGCGTTAAAAAATCAAATCCAAATTACACAGTAATACGAATGAAGACAGTCATAAATTATTACTAAAATCCATCAAATAAATAATCAAAGAAACTTAAGAGCTTACCTCATCGCCGTCTCTTTAAGAAAGTAACGATAGATATACACGCATATGTACAAAGAGAACATTATAGTATTATCTTGTACTAATCTCAATGTAATTAGTTGGAAGTAGTTTAACTATTGCAAATTGACGCTGGAAGACACGAGATACATATAATAGTGTGAGAGATACAAGAGTGTGCTTAACGTTACTTACACTTTAGTAGATAATATTTTCAAGCCCCTTTTGTAACCCCTCCTGTACCCCCCTCCCACCACTGTAGACAGTGCACTTTCCTAGTTGTTGAAAGTTTGAAGTGGTTGCAGTAGCAGCACGTCATTTCAATTATCGTCATTGCTGTCATGTTATTCAGGCACATTTCTATATATATATAGATAATCAATTATAAACTTCTAACCAACATGTTCATCATCCAGCAATTAACAAATATTTCGTTTTTTTGACACAATCATTGTAATTGTAATTGTTTAGCATCCCGTAGATATGACGAAAGCGTCAAGCGATTCGCGGCATTCGTTCAGCGGTGTAATTTTCGCTACTGGATATTAATTGTTTAAACTGGATTCCAACCGGATTTTTTAAACTTTTTGCTATGCTCTTACACACACACACACACTCGCATACATTCGCACACACACTCGCACAAGTTTAACCTGAGTTAAATTAAATTGTCGTTGATTTAAATTCGAAGTTGGAAATAATTTATTTTATTGCTATTTAAACAGTTGCAGTGTTTAATTATTTATATGAATTGAATATGAAAAACAATCAACTTAATGACGACGACTTTAATTCTTCTCTGTAAGCCGACGATACACCGTTATTATAACGCCATTCAATTGTTAATGTTTACAATAATTTTTTTCCCCACTACGAAACGGTTTTTTGTCCTGTTTTTCCATAGTTTAAACAGACTGAACTCGAATATTCGAAATTATAATCCGAACTCATACTTCAATTCGAACTACTTGTGGTATAAATTGAATTGTTTTAGTTTAATAACATTTAAAAATAGATTAATGACATGATAAATAATGATGTTTTTCTGAAGTACATTATCTAAAATACATATCAATAACTGCAGGTGTTAGTATGTACGTATGCATGTATACACTTATTACGTTATATACGAATTTAAGTTTTATAGGAAATTTTTAAATAAGTTTAATTTATTAAATGAGCTGATTTTTTCACACGGATTTAAAGTTGTTTACCTTTTTTCAAATAAGTTTAAAAAAACAATAAGTATAAAAGTGCTACATTTATATGTACATACATCGAGTGCGTTGTTCACCTCGAATGTTCCTCTTTTTTAATAATACAGTGCATTCGCGATACCGTGAACTAATAAAAACGTTCGTTCACGTGTTCACGATTGCGAGCTTATTCACGCTTGGGATTGTGTGAAAATTATTATGGCAACTCCACTATTTTACCTCAGCATGCTATGTTTTCAATATGTTCCAAAGCCTGCTCACTTTTTAAAATAGTCAATGGATTGGATGTTCACATAATCGCGAGTGCACTGTAAATGAAAACACTTGAAAGCTACAGTTGAAGTTGTAGAAAATACATAGTTGCAGTTAGCAGCGAGCACTACAAAGGAACACCAATAAATTAATTAAAAAAAACAGTTTTTACAATTCTGTACTTCGGTAATTTAAATAAATTCTTAAGAAAATTCGATTAAAATCATTACAATAAAAATGCGATGTTTGCCTTTGCATAAACTGGATACGAATTCTAATTTATTCATAATTTTTTACTAATTGTTAAACATACAGCAATTTTAATTCAATTAAGTGTATTCAAATACATTGTAATTTCGACTTTTTAAGTGAATAAAATCTTTTGTGAAAGAGAAGCACGAGAAAAACCACGTCCTTTCCTTGCTGTTTCCTTGCAATTAGATTGGACACGAACCCGATAGTATTTTCAATACTACAGAACCTAATTTCAACTCTCTAGATTTTATCGAAAATTTTAGAACTTGGCGAGATTATGTTTATTGATCTAATTGAAGATTACATTTTTGCTGAGGTTTTTTGAATTTTGCTTACATACTACAGAATTCATAGCGTCTTTAACAAATGCATTGAACGCGTTGCAATGTAGTCTCAAATGAAACCCGTTAACTGTGCATTCGACGTGTGGTGAGTTCGATTGTGAGGCCGGTGACACTGTCTGGAGGAGCAATAATAATCTTAGGCGCGTGTGCTTCACAGAATCAAAGAATGACTCGAACCGAACACCATAAAACCAGATTAAACCGATTATAATTCGATTGTTTTAACTGATGTGTACCATGAGAAAGCGATAAAATAAAAAAAACCGATCATGTCTCTATATAAAACTCAATCTCGAGACGCTAACGTGGAGAGTAAACAGCGTCGTGCTGAGAATTCAATTCGCGTCGTTTAGTGTAGAAATAAATTCCAATGAAATAATTAAAGCAGTTAATAACTTATTTATTCAATATATGTATAGTGCGAAATATTGATGGGAAGCGATATTAAAATATTGTCTATGCGTTTTTGCATAAAAATAATAAAATGTAACTCGGTGAAATGGACGTAAACAACAATAGCAACAACAAAACTTGCACAAAATGTAATGGGATTTTTTTTATATGTTTTTTGCATTAAAGTGTGGTTTCAGTAGAAGTGTAATATTTCTGAATAATTGCTCCAATTCACTCAAAACAGTAAACATTTAATTATATATTCTATTGTATTTAATATGACCGAATTTGTTCATTCTTTTTTCTGTATCGTAGTTATACTTTTTGTTAATGACTGCAATTTCATCCCTCCTATCAGTGAAAGCAATAAAATCAGACAATTTAATCATAAACGCGGTTGTTCTGCAGACGGACGAAGGAGCTTTTTTCTTAGCACAAAAGCTTGTTAAACGCCGCGCAGTGTCATCATCATCCACAGCACACTTCAGGATGAAACTAATATTTGAGCGGACTGCACTTCAAACGAATTTGTCTGCAGATTTTATTTCAATAAAATAAATTAATAATACGAGTTTCGATTCGTGTGAGAATCGCGTGAACATGAAATGCACAAAAATTGTGCGTACTTAACAAAGTGCAAGTGCAACAGTGAAGAGAACAAAATTCTGTGTTTACCGTTTCGCTGGTGTTCAAGTAGCAGGTTCAGTTTTGACCGGTGGAGTTATTTTTTTCGGAGAATAGAAAACAAACACTTGTTGAGAGTTCTTCAGAGTTTGCTTTGGGGTTGAGTTTCCTTCTTCCACCGCTCCCCCCCTCTCCCTGTTGCGACCCTTTATAGTGAAATTATGACATAATCGCTTGAACGGACTACAGCGAAGTTGTCCTTTTTATTAAGCTTAAAACGTGTTTTCTTTAATATCATAAAAGCTCGTTAGTAAGGACGAAATTTAAGGGTATATTTTACAGGATAAATAATTATGAAAATTAATTAAACCGAACGAAAACAGAGTTCAGAAGAATTTCCAGTTCCTTCTAATCGTGGACTTAATTAGGACACAAATTAATTTTTATTTTTATGTACATATGTATTTAATCGCATCCATGTATATTATTCCCACGCATTATATTCCACTGTTAATTTGTTGATCTAATTCGAAACGAGTTAAACCGGGTAACTGGATTAGGTGCAACTAATTCAATATTATGATCCCGTGTTTATTTTGCCGGAGCTTTTAAACTAAAAAAGCTATTCATTGTTCAGTCTACATTTTATCAGAATGCTTTAAAAAGTAAAGGTTTTTTCCGATTATCAGACGTGCTAATTTACCATGATTCAGATTTAAACTTCAATTAAATTTTTAATTTAAACAAGCGTTTGTTTATACATTTTCAAAGCTCGCTCGGCTCCGTGTTACTTACTCTCTATTAACGCGTTCGCTGAACGCCGAAGATAAAAGGAAGTGCAACCAATCAGTTCTCAGTCATTGCTGTCATTTATTTGAGAATCGAAGCTTGAGGGCGGCGGTCCGCGAGTTAAGCAGTCGCTTCGAACGAGTCACATTCTATCGAAATAAAATAAGAAAATGCAAGAAAATTAATAAATAAATTTATGCTGCTGTGTGTGTTTTAATTTAAGAGTGAATCCTTAATCAACTAGAAACTACATACATACATATGTACATATATTACTTAACTCTTTAAATATCAAAATATAAATAAATATCGCGAAACAATTCAGTTTTTAAATAAAGTGACTTGATAAACTGTGTAAAAAATACTAAAGACACTATACTATAAATGTTTTAATTAATCTTATTATTTTTATTTATTAAGCAATTAAATTGAATGAAGAGATTCCTTTTTCAGACAGTTTTTCCCCATTTTTCCCATATTTTGCTCCATTTTTTGCTTACTTATAAAACCTTAAGTGAATGCTAAACAGAAACACAAACAACAACAATTAAAAATGAGCGATCGCTTTCAAATCTCCAAAGTTAAAGGCGAGGATGAGATTTCCAGCAACAACACCATGGGCACAATTACGACCATATCGGAAACCAACGAAAAGGTGCCCCGTTCGAAGAAGTGCAGCAGTGGAAATAATCGAAAAGTGTCCAGACTCTCGATACGCGGATTTAACTTGTTGCGTAAAGCGTCGAAGTCGGATCGAGTGGAACGCAAATTTAGTTTAGCGCAACTAACAAGGTTTGTGTTACGTTCCGAACAGAAGATTAACTTAAACTACATACAATTATAGTTAAATTCAAATTTCTAACTATGAATATTTAATATATAAAACATATGTACATATGTACATATTCGTGTATACATTATAAACGTACTAATGCATGCATATATAAATATGTATTATCTCCTTAAAAATCAAATCAAATTGTACTCGGATTTTATGAATTCGTGTGCTGCGAAATGAGATTTTAGTTAACTCATTGTTGTTGTAGTGTTTTTAGATGTAATTAACATTAAAATTATAAAGAAAAAGTACACAAGTTGTACTTTCATTTAGTTTCTTCATCACTTACATACTCAGATCTAGAAGTTAGACTTAGTAAATTAAATGTTTTTTATTCTTTATGCACCAAAAACTTTATGAGCGAGCAGTTTGTGTCGTAGCACGAAATTCAATTGATGGCTTTCAGAAACCAGGTTACCAGGTGGATGTCTCAATATCACTGGATCACTCAGATGAGAGTCAGAGATCGGTGAACATAACAAAAATAGCAGACTGACTCGACCACACTAGGGACCTGTAGGTACATATGAGAACTCCTTATAAAAGTCGGAGAGTTTTTACCTCACCTAACTTATATACGTTTGGGTGTTTTATTTGATTCTCGATTCACCTTCAATGATAATGTTATTAAAAAGCGTTACAGTTCGGAATTATGTTTATTTTCGATTTAATTGATATAGGAATAATTAAATTATCCATAATTGTTTTCATATATGATATATAACTCCAAAGATTGTTCTAAAATGCATAATCAAATCCGATTTTTGGTAATTTTCCTCTATGTTCTCGTTTACGTCTATTTTTTAGTGGACGCTTATAAAAAGCAAATCGAAGCATATTATTTCATTCGATGTCTTGTCACATTCCATATCACAGTTCGTTGTTATTGTTATATTACATAGAAATCATATCGTATATTTACAAACATATGTTCTTTTTTATTTTTTATGATCCATTTCAAGTTGAAAACTTCAAATAAAAAGAGTTCACTTGTTCAAACAGACAAATTATACAATATTTTTGTCATATACTCGTTCATAAATATTCTTATGCATACATACATACATATATGTATATGGAATTTATTCGCATATAAGACGTTAAGGGAACATTAAGATAAAATTATTTATTAGGTGTTTATTTTGTTTTATAAGCCACCGTTAAATCATAAATTTAAGACATGTGTACATATTTATTTTTTGCCTTTTTCTATTGTATACATTCCAATAAATGATGTTTACTTTTGTTGCTATTTTCTTGGTTTTTTTCAGAGAAACAATTCCACGTCTAGATAACTACAGAATGTCTAAAAGAAACCGAAAGCGTCCATCAATGGGAGAGCTACAGGGTGAGCCAGTGCATGAACAAGTAAGTTTTATGATCGACACTTACACAACGTCGCCTATTCTTGGGAGTACTAATAATACAAGGGTTAAAAGATGTGTATTTCAAATATCTTGCTGATCATAGATACTACAGATACTAGTAGATACCTGATCCATTTCTGGTAATGATCTCACCATGAGGCATGAAATTACTTTATTTATTTAAGTGAACACACATTATATAGAGACAAAACTTTAACGTTAACAATTCGGATCTGAGATCTGAACTATTTCGCACTTGAACTATTCTAAATTCTTGCGGAGAGAGATGAGCTATAGTAAAAGATGAATTAATTCTTAGCGAAGCCTCTAACTAAACCAACACGACCCCTCTTTTCCCTCTTTCATGTCATCGCCGTTTAATAGATGCCCCTCTCTTCCTCAGACCCACCTGAAAAAATCTGAATGCTTCATTGTTGTTATTGGCATCGAGAGTTTGTGTGTGGTAACTCATTAATTTATTAACTACATTTATTAACTGCATGTATTTAATGTCGGATTATTTTACTGCTTTCTCATATTGCAATGTCTTAAGCGTCTTTTATTGTTCACAATAAACTTGTAAAGTCGCTTAGGTTTTATGGTACAGCGATTAAAATCGCAATGCAGCAGTTAAAATTGAATAAAATTGATCAAATAAAAGTGCAAAATACTGCAGTTACTATGTAAATATAGAGCTCAGAAATTTAGTTGTATTTACAGCGCATCTACATTTTTTTAGTTGGTAAAAGTTAACAAAAAGTTGCCTCCTGACTCATTCTGAAATCCATTAAAATTCATTAAGAAAAGTATTTGAATTAATTATATGAGGAGAATCAATCAACTTTTCAATCTTTATGTTTTGCTTTTTTCTTGTTTCGTTGAGTTGAGTTGAACAACTGAAATTCTTTTGCGGTTGAAAAATAATGTGGTTATTTTCCTATATTGAAACAGTTTTAAATTCGAACAACTCATCAACTGTCATATTGGCTTAGTCTCAACCGTCAACTGTAGTAATTAATTTAAAAGAAAAGAATACATTGTGAAATGGAAATTGCATGTTAATCATACGCCGCGTGTTACAGAATTTTTATTCCAGAAAAACACTTCATTTCGATCACTAAATGAAAGTTGATCGTTGAAGTCTGAGCGATCAATTAATATTGTCATGTGTCTTTACACCGTAATTTTTTAAAAATTTTAATCATTTGAAAATTTTTACAGGCATTCTTTAATAATTAATCACTCAAATATTCGACTAACTTGAGTTCCATCGGGATAACCTGTTGAAATTTATTTAATGACAAGAAACACTATTTAACAATAACATCAATTATTATGTTGAAATATAACACAACAGGAAGATATTATTAATTATTATTAAAGATAAAACATGTCAAGATTTCCCTTTATTAGATTAGAGAACTCATGCGACAAGTTACGAGTTTATTTGCAGTATTCGTCATTCCTTAGTGTTGTTTTTCAATAGTTTTTTGGGCTGTCGGCCGATAAACCATCGTAAAATTTCGATAATGAATTTATCTATACACATGACAACTGATGACATGAAATAATAGCGCGCCCTACTTTCGATAAATCACTGTCTGTGTTGAAAGTAAATACTGTAAAGTATTAAATTATTATTTAAGTAGAAGAAAGAAAAAAGAACTTTCGTGTATTATTTCATAATTATTATGCATTCCCCCCCCCCACCCCCCATTACAGACCATACAAATCCCGGAGGCTTCGTCCGAACCCAGCGACCATGCGATCAAACTTGGCTGGATCATGGGCGTCATGATACCGTGCCTGCTGAACATCTGGGGCGTTATGCTGTTTCTGCGTCTCAGTTGGGTGGTGGGCGAGTCCGGTATTTGGCAATCCATGGCCATCATTGCGATCTCGGCATTGGTTTGTGTGATCACCACACTTTCGCTTTCCGCCATTAGTACAAATGGCGAAGTTAAGGGCGGTGGAGTTTATTTTATTATCTCGCGATCGCTGGGACCCGAATTCGGAGCATCTGTAGGCGTCGTTTTTGCTTTTGCCAACTCGGTGGCGGCATCGATGAACACAATCGGCTTCTGTGATTCGCTGAATGATCTCTTGAGTGAGTACACATGCTATTAAAAGAATCTTGCTGAAAGCTATTCTCAATGTGTTCATTCTTTATATTGCTGTTGTGATTAAATTTGAAAGAATCTCATGGTCTGAAAATCGTCGATGGCGGTATAAATGATGTACGCATTGTGGGTGTGGTCACCATTATTGTGCTCATTCTCATCTGCTGCGTGGGCATGGAGTGGGAGGCAAAGGCACAGAATTTTCTCGTAGTCACCATTGTTCTGGCCATATTTAATTTCCTGATTGGCGCAGCTATCGGGCCCCGAGGGAACGAAGGGGATATCGCGAAGGGGTTCGTTGGATTTTCTTGGCAAACCATGAAAGAGAACTTCCATCCGGAGTATCGTTTCTCGGAGGGAATCGATCAGAATTTCTTCAGCGTTTTCGCCATCTTCTTTCCGAGTGTAACGGGAATTCAAGCGGGCGCAAATATTTGTGGCGATCTAAAGGATCCTGGTGACGCTATACCGAAAGGAACGTTCTGGGCGTTGTTAATCTCGATGTTTTCCTATGCGCTGTTTGTGCTCTTTGCAGGCGGGGCCGCAGCTCGCGATGCCTCCGGAAATATTGCGGATTTGATCAATGGCACCATCGTAAGTTCGGAGCTGCCATGTCGACTGAATCATGTAAGTATGATAATTGATGAGCTCAATTACGTCAGTATTTGTTTAAAGTTAGGCGTCATTTTTACGTGTCCAGACCTGCGAATATGGACTTTCCAATTCATACTCGGTAATGCAGCTGATGTCGATCTGGGGTCCCCTTATTTATGCCGGCTGTTTTGCGGCCACTCTGAGTACAGCGCTGACGAATCTACTCTCCGTGCCGCGTCTCGTGCAGGCGCTGGGAATCGATCAAATCTATCCTGGACTGATTTACTTCTCGAAGCCCTACGGGAAGCATGGGGAACCCTATCGTGGCTACTTGCTGACATTCCTCATATCAGCCGGCTTTCTGATCATCGGCGAGCTGAATGTAATCGCACCGTTGATTTCCAACTTCTATCTGGCTTCGTATGCGATGATCAATTTCTGCACCTTCCATGCGGCCTTCGTGAAGCCGTTGGGTTGGCGTCCCACATTCAAGGTTTGTTTCAAACGAGCCAAAGTTTTTGATTACTGAGACGAAATCCATGATTAAAGTGAGAAATCCTCGTCTACAGTATTACAATATGTGGGTCAGTCTATTCGGTTTTCTACTCTGTATCGTCATCATGTTCATGATCGATTGGATGTCCTCGCTGATCACGTTGGTGATTATTTTCGCTCTATATTTGGTCGTCATGTATCGCAAACCCGAGGTCAACTGGGGCTCTTCGACGCAGGAACAGCAATACAAGGGCGCTCTAACTGCAGTGCATCGTCTACAGAATGTTTGCGATCACGTGAAGAACTATCATCCACAGGTTCTGGTCCTTTCAGGAGATCCGAAAGTACGACCGCCGCTGATTGATTTTGCCTATTTGCTGACAAAGCACAACTCGTTGATGTTTGTGGGCAACGTAATTCCGGTGAGGCGAGAGAAATGCTATGGTGAATACTTAAACAAAATAACTAAAATTTCTATTTCAAAAGTTACACATTGGCTACAAAACTCGACAGAGACTAATTAAAGAGGGTCAACAGTATTTGGATGCACGTAAAATCAAAGCTTTTTACAACGTTGTGGATGGGTTCTCCATGGAAGAGGGTGTCAATTCCTTGATTAAGTCTACTGGCTTCGGCAAAATGTCGCCCAATATAGTGCTCATGGGATACAAATCGGACTGGCGACAGTGTCGCAAAGACGAAGTCGAAAGCTATTTCAGCATATTGCAGTAAGTATTTCAAGCCACTCCAAGTACGTATTATATTTCTACTATATACGGACTTTGTACGAGTGTATTTATGGACTAAAATCAATCAATCGTAGTGGGTAGTTCCGAACATTGGGGTTATGACAAGTGCAATAAAAATTACCATACTTTCCAAAGTGATTTTCATATTATTATTCTTTTTCCTATTTGCCAGCAACGCATTTTCTTCACGCATGGGTGTGGCCCTGTTACGCCTTTCCAATGGCTTGGATTTTTCAGATTTAAATCCGGAAATATCGATGGCAACGCTGAATGGCTTCAGTCACGAGAATACAGCGAATGCACTGGGTGTCAGCAATCGTCTCATACCTCATTTAAATGCTGCTTCTGATCTGTTGCACGTCGACTCAAATTTGAATTTAGCGGGCATGGAAAGTGCTACATCGACGATAACAGAACCACAGCCACCGCCGATGCCAAACATGACTCGAGCGAAAAACTTCAGCCTCAAGCAGGCTGACAGCATAACTTATCTGACGAAAAACGGTTCCGAAGTGCCGAAAAGTGTGCTGGACGCAGTGACGATTTTCACTCGGAAACAATACAGAAACACAATTGATGTGTTTTGGCTGTACGATGACGGAGGTATATAGTGATCGTGAATTTTTATTACAATCCTCACATGTTTTGTATTTTAAATCCATTAACAGGACTCACTATGCTCCTGCCTTACATCATATCGCTGCGTTCAAGCTGGCAGAATTGCAAGCTGCGCGTCTTCGCCTTGAGTCACGGCAAAGATCATGCGATGGAAGAAAAGAAGTAAGTCGGAAATATTAATTATTATAGAAGCAGTTTAGTACATTCATATATACAATTTCAATTGAATTCCTCGATTAAATTCATACAAAAATAAATACATTGGTCGTTGTTTGCAGCATGGACAATTTGCTCACGAAATTTCGTATCAAGTATTCTGAATTAATAATGCTCAAGGGTCTAACCGACCAGCCACGTCCCGATACGCTAGCGAAGCATCAACGCCTTATAGACGGGTTCTGTCAGAACGATTCCAATGAGTTTGGCATCACAAAAGGGGAGCTACAAGCGATGGAAGATAAGACCCATCGACAGCTTCGTATACATGAACTTGTAACTCAACATTCGGCTGATGCGGCTTTGATTGTGATGTCTTTGCCGATGCCTAGAAAGGTATTTAATTGAGACCTATTCGAAAGTTCTTTCTTAATGATTCTTTTTTCCTCCTCTGTCTGCAGGAAGCCATTTCAGGTGCCTTGTACATGTCCTGGATTGAGATGCTTACTTGCGACGTAAGCTGTCCAGTCATTCTCGCCCGCGGCAATCAGACGCCGGTGCTGACATTTTATTCATAGTAGTTGTAGTAGTTTTAGTTTTATTTTAGTTTTACTTATATATATATGTATATGTACTATATATTACTTAAATCGTACTTCATCAAATGAATTGCAGAATTCATACAAGAAATACTGAAAAAATTGCCTACAATTAATTTTAAGCAAAAACGGAAGAAAAAAGAAACGAAATACAAGCTGAAATTGTCGATAACGCATCTTATCTTTATTGAACTTTTGCATTAATATATTATATATTTATGAATATAACAAACTGGAGGATTCAAAGCGTTTGAAATATTATTATTGTTTTCCCGCAACATTGGTCAATGTTCACTTCCTTTAATAATACGCGCGTCTTGGATTATTCTGTGAGAGTACAAAATTGTAAGTACGGAAAAGAGTTCGAGTATATGGTATACGAAATGGTTTTACCAATGGATTTGGCCGGAACCTGTAGGCCAACATCATACGCTTACGATAGGCATCGTACTCATTGTCGCAATTCTCCGGTGTCGCTGCGCTAACAACGCCTAATCCTTGGTTGCCCTCACGTTGGGGAGCTCTAGAAATAATATATATAATATGCGTTTATTCGATTAAGACTGCGTGCTAAAACATTGAAGAGGATCACCATATAAAAGTGAGGTTAGAGAGATCAATGCAGCTGCTACTCGAAATAGTAATATTAATAATAGCGTCTAAATTACTTAGCAGAGAGATACAATTAAATAACATTCATACATTAAATATTGTTATTTGTCACTGTTACGTGTTCCAATACTTATTTGTTATTTCATCAATACGCACTTGTTTACCGGCTCCACTATTCCCTCTCCGCCCGTGCCCAATCCTTGCCCCTCCTTCCAGCCTAACTTCTGCAACATCTGAAAACCGATATTGTCCTCCTTCAGCTTGTATTCCTTGTAGTCGCTTAAATCCGGCTGCCGATTGCTCTTCTTCGATTCATATTGTTCCATAAATTTCTTCAACTCTTCTGGTGGCAAAAAGTCACCGATGTGATGTTTTCCCTCGCTCTGCTTGGTCAGAGCTTGTGCCCACAGTTGCGTGGCGTCCATTTCGGCACAGCGTAATTTATGTTCCCACGTGCCACCGTTCACATCCTCATCCGAATCGTATTCGTATTTGAATTTTCCACTACGCGCCAGTCTGTCGATTTCCTGTCGCTTTCGCATCATATCCTGATACAACAGATTGACCTTGAAGTGTTCCTCGCATTTGCGCCAATCTTCCTCGCTCAGATTTACCGAGCCGTAGTTCAGACGTGCGTATTGCAATAACTGAGGATCGCTGCGAGTAACCGTACTTAGTATGGGTTTGTTTTGATTGCCAAATATGTTGGGTACACCTTAAAACGTAAAGGCGCAAGTTTTATTTTAACTTTTTATAACAAACATGGAAACAAACAAACAATCGAATAAAAAACTATACTTACCGGACGATGGTGAACTTAGAGAATCTTCTGGAACCTCCACTTTGTCACCCCAACGACTCTTACGAAACTTTTTCTTCTCCTGTCGTTGGCGCTCTTTCTCCTGACGCTCTTCTTCGCTCAATTCGTTGCGACATTCGATGCGTCGCTTGATATTGTCACGATTACGATCCATCATGCCACGCATATATTCATCATCAGAGTCGATGTCACCACTTATGATCGATTCGGGGTCGTAAATGTCGCAATCTGGTATCGTAGCTCCTGTTGGATTCGAGGTGGAAGGAAGCTCATCCTCATTTTCAACTGATGTTATATTGTTACAGATGGTTTGTTGTAGTTGCTCTTCTTGTTGCTGTTCTTGTGGCTGTTGCTGCGGCTGTTCTGGTTGTTGTTGCTGAGGCTGCTGTTGTTGTTGCTGCTTATTACGCCGCCGCTCGTTCAATTTTTGTCGATAATTGTGATATTTATCGGAAGATTTATCAAATAGAAACCTGAATTAGATTCAAACAGAGAAATTCTATTATGCAAATACAATTTTGCAATACGAACTATAAAATGCAATTTAAATTTTTTTCGACTGAGATCGATCCACTCGGTTCAGTATCATTTCTATTAGTCTGGAAAGCGTCCAAATATATTCGATAGGCGTCGTTTATCCATTTGACAGGTTGATGTTATCCAGCGTGTTGAGAATTAGTTGTTGTGAATTTCGTATTGTCTCTGCCTAAACTAATATTTCTTTTCTTTTTCTAATTTTGTTTCTTTTTCTTTGTTACTGCACCAAAAATTTGTAGCTAATGCGGTGATAAAAGCGGACAAGTCCCCAAATTAAATGTAAACTATTTTATAGAAAATATACACTTAAATTTAATTTGTATATTTTCTGTATACTTCTATATATCTTCATATACATATGAATACATATGATATACATATGAATATATTGCTTATGCTTTAAAAAGAATGATTTAGGAAATTTTACTACTCTGTACAGTTTTGATCTAAATTCAACTCAATATAAACATTTCTAATCTCAAAGTTATCATCTTATATATAATATAATTTTTATCTTAATGCCTCCGGGATCACGTAGGTACCTTTGGTAAAAAGTTAAATAAAAGGAGAGCACGAGCTCGATACTCCAGAATATTCGGTAATGCAATCAGATCATCAAATCGGACAGTTTAAATTTTACTCTGCGGTCCGAAATTTATTTTGTCGTTTAAATTATAGCGAAATTTCAACAATGAATTATGCAATGATGTTGACTTTAAAAGAAATATAGGCAATAATTTGAGATTTAATGAAATCTGCAAAAGCTACAAGTATTTTATTGATTTCTATAAACCGAAAAGCCAGTATGCGAATACAGCCGAAACTTTATGTGTCCGAATTGGCGAGATCGTACTGTATCTCTAAAAAGTAAATGTATATCACTCTTCTAACCTATTGCCTACTCCCTCTAACCTATTCGCACCTTATTTTAAGCTTATTCTAACTTTATTCTCACCGTATTTTATCCTTATTTTTAATTCCTGTTCTATTCCTTTCCTATTTATTTCCTTGCTTTATCTTCAACGCTATTAAAAGTTCTCCCTGTTGACCCTCAACCACGACGACCTCCTTTTATTCAATATACAATTCACATTTAATTCTATAAAAAATCTAATTTAATTTTCATTACCACATGCTTGAGTGTAAATCATTTTTTCGCGAGCATATTTTATCTTCATAATCATCACCACAATCGGCTACCAATGCGATTAAGGACTCTACTGTTGTTGGTATTTGTAAACATTGGTCATTGGTGTCTGAAAAAACTACATAAATTCGTTTAAAACCAAGCTCTCAGAAGCAAAAAGTTTTGAAAATACATACATACATATGTTGAGACATATGTACACAGACATACATATGCACACACATATGTATATACATACATATGAGAAGCGTCGAAACAAACCCCGATTATTGGAGTTTTTAAAACAAAAACACAAAAATTATAAACTTAATATTATTTATTATTGACATTCAGCAGAAAAAAATGCAATGGAACATAATAACATTTAAATTTAATAATTTTAATTTACAGAAACAGATACAGAACCAAATTTACGCAACAGATGATTTTAGATCATTTACGAGTTTAGATAATTTTTATATGTTACAAAAGCATTTAAGAAAAGACTGAACCTATTCATTTTCAATAATTACAAACGTGCTTTTTATGGAGTATTCAACAATCACATAAATAAATAGGCCTCATATTTTACATAAATACATATTGATATTGAGATAGATGTAAACAGGAACCACAAGTGTGATTTTTTTCCTTAGTTTTAATATGTTTACTTCTTTATTCCATCCAGCAAAATTAGAACTCCTTAACTACGCTCCATTAAAACGCACACACATAAACCAACATACACATTATTAGTTGGACAGACAACTCAATGGAAAGGTTTTTATTACCACACACAACTCTTCATTGTTATTATTCAAGTACATATTTACTTAGAAACAACAATTGACGATAAGAATTGGCTTGTTTGAGTAAGTTTCTCAAATTTATGAAGGACGACGGGGCTTTAAAACTAAGTTTACACCGCAGATCAACTAACTCTGATCAATTTAATCACTTCATTTAATCAATCGTAGTTAAATTTCATCTTCAACCAGCGAACATACGAATATATCCTCTTACACAAACTTTTGCTCTTCAGTAGAACCACGGCTAGGCAACTGCAATGATTTAAGACTGTTGTTAGAGCAGCATGGAGATTTTGACCATTCAGACACAAATCTTTGGAGGATTTTTTCATTTGGGAAAACTATAACGTTTTCTAAATATCGATAAGTTAACCGATAAAGGAATGTTTGAACCTGAACTTAAAGAATGAGTGTTGTTCAGAGAACTCCGAGAACCCAAAAGTACCAAATAACCCAGATTAGTTAGTTTTAGTTTTCATCACCTTGGTGAGTAGAGGCCGAGCTCTGTCATATTTTTAGAATATACCACAGCCAACTTCGAATATATGCCTAAGGACCCACCGCATACATTGGGGTCCGAAAACATAATTGCGGAGGCACCCGTGGCAACAGAATTACATAAGTCTCTGGTACGACTGCGTAACTACTTCATTTTTTGTCACTACCAATTCCGTATGTTCCCTCTGAGTACTTAGGGAAAAATAGTCTCTTATTATAGTCTCAGAGGGGGTTATAATATAGGGAGTGAAGAGATTTATTTTTGTATGCGTAATAATAAGTATTAACGGTGCGAATCTCGTGGATAGCATTAATCTTCGGCGTTAATATGGCGGTGTAAACCTAGTGTATTCGATTTAAAATACCTCAAGGAAGCTGATTGATGTACATATTTATTGTTCACAATACATAATTACTCTGAATTAAAACTTTGAAGGCGTGATGTTGTGTGATGTAGCTTTAGAGGATCATATTCAGCAAGCCTGAAGTGTATAGCTATAATAATGGGGTTGTTATTTAGCCAACGATCGGTTGTTTAATCGGTTTTTGTTTTGATGCTACTCATATATAAATAGAATAATCTAGAAAATGCGTAGTTAAGAATGTAAAATCAAAAAGCAATGACACGGAAGAAACATTTTGCAATGTTTTTCGTTTCAATTGCTGAGTGAGTGTAAAACAACAAAAATATATGGAGTCTAAGGTGAAAATTGGGTTTTGGTTTTTGTTACACACCTTGTGGCTGCTGCTGTTGTTGCATTTGTTGTTGATGATGGTGCTGCTGTTGTTGTTGTTGCATGTGTTGTTGGTGTATATGTTGTTGTATTTGATGATGTTGTTGCATATTTTGCTGAAGCATATGTTGCTGCATGTGTTGTTGATTCATTTGACGTTGATGATGAATCTGCTGTGGATCTAATTGTTGTTGTTTCATCTGATGTTGTTGTGGCATGGACTGTTTTTGCATTTGCTGTTCGGTTGGTATTTTAATTGCCTCTAAATTTAACTGTGGCTTTGGAATAGCATTTAAATCGAATTCTTTTGGCGCTGGTATCGCATTTAATTGCAGCGGCTCTGGTGCAGGAATCATATAAAGTTGTGCCATATTAGCCAGAGCGATGGGTAGCTGTGGCGGCGGCGGTGGTGGTGGTGGCCTCGTATTAACAACACCAGGCAATCCCATCATCGATACAGCAGCGGTGACAACTATTGGCGGCGGTGGTGGTGGAATTTGTTGTGGCGGAACAGTCGAAAAGAAGGAAACAGGTGTTGTCTGTATCGCTGGTGGTGGAACAGGTGCATAACTGAGGGTAGGCGGCGGTTGGTGAAGTTGCTGTGGTGTTGGTTGTTGTAGTGGTATAACTTGTGCCTGCTGCTGCGGCAGCTGTTGCGAATGCAATTTAACGTCCTGCCTCACAATTGGCGTGTCGAATGAGAACTGTGCTTGCGGTGGTGGAATCAGTTGTATTGAATTGCTTGTAGTGACAACTGGCGATGTGTCTTGTTCAGCGGATGGCTTTTCAGCCAGCGCATCGCAATTCTCAGGAACAATTAAAGCCGCCTCGGCTGCAGCTTGCGAGGCAGCAGTTTCCAGGCTACAATTCGAAATTCATGTACTCGAATATTTTTTGTGTTTTCACCAATATTTATACTTACATTGCGGGTGGCTTTGCATCATGTTTTTCTAGAATTTTCTTAAAATGATCCAGAAATGAGCCGTCATTGCAGAAAAAATTCTGAATTTTTGGCGGTGCTTGCTCAGCTATAGGTACGGGTGGAGCTGCACGCTTACCCCCACCAAGCGAGGATTTTATCTTTCCTACTAGGTTAGAGCTGGGTTTAGTCGTTGGCTCTTGAACATCCTCATCTTTTTTTGTTGTCCTTTCCCTGGAAAGAAAAAATTGTAAATTTCGAAAAATTTCTGATAACACGACTAACTTTTCGTCTTCAGCAACATCATCAGTTACAAGTGTTTCGGTTTCGCTCTTTAATTTCGCTGATAAGTTTTGTGCTGCTGCCACAGCTTTTGCCAGTTGGGTTGTGCGCTGCTTCTCGAGTATCTCCTGCCTTTTTCTTGCTATCAACTCTTCCTGTTTGTTCATCTGAGCGAAACGATCCACGCGACCAGCATTCCGTTGTGCCATATTTATGCAACTATTTTTGTGGTGTTCTTTAAATAGATAATTCAATAAAATGCTAGCATTGCCCAGGCAATGCTTTGTTCCCTCAGCTCAGCGAATTATATAAAACTTTTGGATAGGGAGTTCACAAATATTGGCTGGCGTGATTTTATGTAACTCTGATTTTTAACAATGAAATATTCATATATTTTACCATATAAAACGCAAAATCCACTTCGAATGCAGTTAAGAAAAGCAAACTCTGTCAATGCACCTAGGCCGGGATGCGTTCACATTAATCTATAGAAAGACATGTTTTATAGTGTTGCCACATTGTTTATTAATATTAAGAAGAAGTGACATTGAATGTTCACCACTTAATGTATAAACTAGTAAATCGCGTTTCTTTTAAATTTTAAATTTTAACTTAAAACTTAAATTAAGTTAACCTTAAAGTTAAACTTTAAGTTAACTTTAAAGTTAAAGCTGATTTCTGAAATCTCAATTCTTCATTTGTTGGTCTTACTGTAGTGCCTAATTTAGTGCGTCTTGCGTTGCGTTGATCTCTGCGTCTTAAAAACGACGCTGCGCTAAACCGAAATAACAGCGTTGAATCCGTATATGTTCTGATAAAAGGTGTTTAACCATTCACACGCACATGAATATTTTTTTCACTTCCATAAGACTGCGTGTTCCAATTTCATTTTGACAGCAACGCAACGCACGACGCACTTATTTAGGTATCACAGTTACTGATAAAGAGCAGTATTTTTTTATTATTTTTGTATTTTATATCGTTGTGACATTTTATTCTTATATGCAGGGTCTATAGAAAGTGACGCATTAGTATTTAATGAAGTGTCTTAATATTAAACTCAGGCCCTAACCTAAATTTATGTTGAGTGACAAAACTAGCTCGTGCGAACACATACGTAAGATAAGAATTGTGTATAACGGACCAAAATAAGCATACGTAACTGACCGAATTCGAATGAAATTCATAATTCAAATTTTTTTTTGTTCGATGATTTTTGTACTAAATAAAATCGTTTTCTTGCGTTGGACAATATGTCAAAATAGACGAAACGAATGCTAACATTCTATAAGTTTCTTGCGGTTCTACACGTCTATTTAGGTTAGCCGTTTACAAATAATTAAAAAAAAAATTATTTTATTTTATTTTTTTTTTTATTTATTTATTACATTATTTTATTAAAAAAAAAAGTGGCAACAGGGTGTTTGTTTTATGTACTCAATTATATCATGATATAATATTGGTGTTGATTTTCCAGCTAGTTTGATAGAATGCAAGATTACGCATTCCGAACGAATATGAAGTTGTAGTTTGACATGCAGATGTGACGTCACATAGGAAAAAAGAGTAATTATTAGTTTTCTCTCATGGGAAAATAAACCCCCTAATACGAAAAGTGGACAACAAAAATCTGAAAGTTTGAATTAAAACAATATTGGAATCAATTAGAGATCCAAACTTAATCATGCTGATGTTCGACTCGATTCTATATCCAGTTTTCAATGGTGGACATCCCACTTGCTAAAGGAAAGCCCTTCGCATGTAATGTATTGTGGATTGTCAACAAAAAAATCTCGCTTCGATCCCCCTTACGCCGTAAGTGATTTACCAGTGGGACAGATTCGCAGACATTGTAAAATAAATGCATAGCAAATCAAAAAGCAAGTGGAAAAAGGCACAGATTAAATAGAATTGTTTATATGAAGATACATATGTACATTTTACATAATATTAAATTATACAATAAAATAGGTTAAAATAAATTAAAATAGTATAGTAAAATATCACTAAGAGATGATTCCTATGATCAACCTCTTCAGTTTAGACAAAGCTACTGCTCGGCTCTTCTAAATATGCACAACGACCTGTTTCCGAACTCAAGTGTTTTCGGCTGATATCAATTGGAATTTTGCTGGGTAATTGAATGGATGGGTTGGTTCCAGACATACCGTTGTTGTTTATACAAATGTTTGATGCGGGAGAGGAAACGGAATGCAGTTTGTTGTGGGAAGCACTGACTGATGTTGTTGCATTAGTAACACCCCAATTGGATGGCTTAATTGGTAGTACTTTCGGCTTGGGCGGCAGCGGAGGTGGTCCCCTAGCACTAACATAGTCCGATTCAAATAAAGAGGCGGCATTCGACACATGCCTGTTATTATTTTGATGCTCAATTAGGGCATCGTCCTCCTCGTCGATTTTCATTGGTGAAATATTTGTTTTATTATTCTTTAAGGTAATTGATAGCCTTGGGGCGGGTTGAGGACGTTCGTTGGGCAGGACTGAGCTAGCATCTTCTGCTGGAGTCGCTGTCGAAGGCATGTTTTTGTTAATCGAACATAAATTGGCGCGAACTTTGCGAAGCTTGTTGGCAGCGTTCATATTTTCTTTATTTTTCAGAAAATCTGGAAGTTCAAAGTTAATTTCAGTGCCACGTTGATCCTCCAGCCGAGCCAATTGTGCGCGTTTTAGTCCCTCAAGTAAAGCATCTGTGGAGGTTTTGGTGAATATTAGAACATGTGAGGGGACGGCAAGCCAAACACACTCAGCTTACCCTGATTTTCGGCTACACGCTCGGTTACTTGCAGCTTTACGCCGGCCTTTAATTTTGCTATAATAGGTTTTTTAACACAAGCTGTTGTTGCGTTTGGAATTTGAGCGACGCTAGTGCTTGACTCTTCACTGTTGGGAGCTTGTGACGCAGCATTAATGTTTATAGTTTCATCTGAATGGCTGCTGCTGTTGGAATGTTTCTTTTTTGGCCTGCTTTTTGTGCCCAAAATGTTAGAGCCTCCGCGATCAAATATCGACGACGTTTCCGAGGCGCAGTCATCCGACTGAAATTAAATAAAAATGGCAAATGTTTAATAAGAATGGCTGCTATCCTCTATACCTCTTACCTTCAGTGAACACATGTCGGCAGAAGCTTTGCATAGCTGTTGTTTTTGCATTAACATTGGCATTGCATGTGCTTCAACTTTGCTCTGCAGCAACTCATTAAACACTTTGTTAGTTATTTCATCCAACGTGCTCTGATTTGTGTTTGCTGAGCCTCCTGCCACTTTGGTGTTCGCAAAGGAAACACCACTCTTTGGCAATGTATGCTTCGTGGTTGACTTGCTAGATTGCAGAGCGTTTTGGTAATCGCTTAACAATGCAGGGGGTGGTGGCGGTGCCTTTATAAGTACGATCTGAAGGCGCTGTCCATCGGCAACTGTCACTGGCAGTGAGAGGTCGAGTTGCTCGTGGGTATCCCGCTTCAGAACCTGCACCGCATCCATGCAATAGTTATACTTTTGCAAAATTGGGCGAATCACTTCTTGCAGCTGCTTTTTAGGTTTGCTCTTCACTGAAATAACTTTCGGATCAGGCAGATCAAGTTTGAACGCCACGCGTTGCTCTATCAGCACTTCCTTGCCGGCGAGAGTTTCCAGCGCAGGACTCTGCAGATCGATAGACTTGGTGCTGCCATTGATGACCACATCGTAGAATACGTAGCTGAGACCGCGTTTCTCCAGTAAACGCTCGACTAAGTGGCCAACAGTGTCACCCGGACGCGTCTGAACTATCGTGGTGGCACCATCACTTAGAATTACTCGACAAAGGGAACAGGGTTTGATTTCTTCGTGTGCGTGAGTGGCGGCTCCGCTTCCGATGGGCAAAGCGTCGAAACTGGACAGCGAAGAGCGAGAGCTGTGCACATCACTCATGGAATTCTGTGTGGAGGGAATTTTCAGCGAGCTACTCGATGACAGTTGAGGCATCTTCGAGGATGCATGATGCACAGACAGGCTGGAGAGTTTGTTACCGCCGAGTTCTGGTTCGGCGCGATCACGTGATTTGCAGCGTGTTTTTCGGTGCCAGGGAAGAAGACTCTTACGGCGGCGATCTTCTGCATTGCTTGCAGATTTTTTTAACTACAAAACGGTAGTAATAAGAAGATTATGAAGAAGAAACATGAGTCATAGGAATAATTTGTAACTAAATATAATTCATTCGACTCATTCATACCTTTGTCGAGGAGGCCGCTTGGGGAAAATTTGTCTTTAGCAGTTCGTCTAAATCCTCCGCCGCATAGGGAAGTGTTTGGTTTTTCGCCTCCGCTTCCAGGCAGCTTTTGTACATGTCGGAGCGTATAAAACGCTGATAGCTGTCGAATTTCATGAGATTAAATATTTGTTTCTGAGCCTGAGCGAATATATCGCGTTCGGCGCTTTGCAGCTTTTCTTCAGTTAGATTTCGTGCCTGAGAGTCTACGTTGACCGGCTCGGGTGAGCCGTTTGCTAGATGTTTAGAAAAAATGGCGATCGCTTGTGAAGCACGCTCCGTTTCGTTGTCCAAAAGACGAAACCGCTCACAAGCCGTCCAAAAGTAGATGTTTTCGGCTGAAAATTCTTTTTTGAGAAACTCGGCGAAGGTATGTAAGCCGGCAGGATCTTCGAGTAAGCGTTCGAACGAGGTTCCCCAAGCGGACACACCAACCGGACCGACCGATGGCGGCGGCTTCTGCGAACAAGTTGTTATTATATCCGCGGCGGTTTTGTTTTTATCTGCGCTTGCAGATACTGAGCTAAAGTTGACATGTGATGATTTTGATTTGGAGCTGTTGTGGTGGTGGCGGTCATCAGCAGCGATGTGCTGTTGGCTGTGCGTATGTTTCAGCTCCTCTAAATAGTTATCCATTGATTTGATGTAGACATCGTTGTCGGAGGCATTCATTGAGGCAGTTCGCCGCACCGGGGGACTGTTTGGCGCGTTGTTGTTGTCGTGCTGATGGTGCTGTTGCGACGGCTGCAACGTGTGTTTGTCTGCTCGCGGTGTACGGAACGATGATTGACCCCAAGCACGACGGAATGGCGAGGCATTTGCAGGGAGCGCTCGATTCTGAGACAGAGAATAATTTGCATAAATAACCAAATTTCAAAATAACATATTGTACATACATATTTAACTTGAAGATTAAGTAAAATATTATTTTATAATATTAAAATTAAAGATAAGAAAAATAATTTTAATGTTTTTGTATTGTCGACATTATTTACGGTCCATATTTGTAAACAAGCGAGATCAGTTTATTTTTATAAAATATTTAGGACAGCAAAACAATTTCAGGAGGGAGCCCCATCCCCCTCATTCAAATCTAACCCAGTAAGAGCCAACTTGCCCGAAACGAACATGATTCTTCTTTTACCTCTTTTTGTATATTTTCATATCAAAACTGAAATTGAAACCTTTTAGAAAAAACAATATTATTTGAACTACTTAAGCGTAAAATAAGTATGTATAACAATATCAACAAATAATTCCACGAAGCCTACTAGTAAAAATATTTAATTACGCAAACTCATGTCACAAGATCACATTACGTTCGTCTTAAGAGAAATACGAAGAAAAAAAAAATCAGCATACGCAGAATGCATGCAGGTTTCTTGATGCATATTAAGTACGGTATTTTTAAGCTTGTATTCTTTTTTTTATTGCAGAAAAGTTCAAATTACATCATGTGAAACCTTAGGAATTTAATTAATATCAACGAGAAATGGATCAAAAAGTTATCAGAGAACAGAGAGAAGTGGAGAGAGAGAGGGAGAGTACGAAAAGCATTGATCGTAGATGGTATAAATTTTCATAATAATAAGGGTTGTCATTGGCTGGTTTCTTTTTGAATTAAAACATAATTAAATAAAGAAGTGAAATTGAATTAATTCCAATTCAAAAAGAAGCCAGCTGATGGCCCACCCTTTATACATGCGGTGTATGAATTAAGCTATAGCGCATTGCTATATCTGTATCTAAAGAAATCTATTGGCAACGTTTTGAGATAGTTTTAACAGTTTGTACACTCGATGACCATTCATTATCTAGTCAAGCATAATCGCGAGGAGTAAGCAACAGACGTGGAAATAGAATGCAGAAGGAGAGAGAGGATGGAAAGGAAGGCGGGAAACCGCTTACGAGGTATGACAATTGATAGAAGCGCTACAGACAAACAGAACAGACCACATTTAGAGAAATGCAGACAGCGACAGAAAGACGGACAGACAAATATACAAAAATAGATAAATACACAACAAACACAAACAATTTCAACAGGGAGAAGATCGACAGTACTGAAGTCGCACTCATTATGGTTTGACAAATGTTGGGAACTCTTCCAAGTCAACATTCCAGTTGCAACTTTCGCCATTTCATATACAAATTCTTGTCCTCAAAATTAATATAAAGTGATGCTATAGTATTTTAGACATATTATTATGTACGAGAATTAGTTAAAATTATATTAGCTGGATTTACTTTATTTATTTTTTAATTTTTTATTTTTTTTAAGCTTTAACTGAAGCTTACTTTATGATATCATATTTTTATCTGTTTCCTAACATTAGAGCCATCATCCATTGTGAATTAAATGTACAGTAAAAACAACTAAAAGCATTACATATAAATTTGAATGTCTGTTTCTCTCTCATTTAATTGTTCAATGGTTAATTGCGGACTTCCTTCCTATCGCGCTATTGTTTGATAATCATTTCTGATTTAAGTCTCTACTCGGTTGAGTTTCATACAGGAATAGTCTAAAAACCAGTCTGTCTGTCTGACCTCCCGGTTGCTGTTGTTGTTATGAGCTCGCTCATGCTTCACATTAGGCTCAGTTTATATTGTAGATTTTCGAATTTTTCATTTAATTCGTTGTATGTGACCTTAATTTGGTCAGCATGGCTTAGATAAATAATGAAAAACAGAAGTTGTGAAAAGTTATTTACAAGTGTTTTTCTCTCAAAGCCGATATAGAAGAACTTTTATAGTATATCTTGCAAAAATACAGAACTCAAACATATTGTAAAAATAATGACTCATTATAAAAGAATTATAAAAGTTAAAAAATAAGATAGCTCAGAATCAATTAAGATAAAAATAAAAAAACCTTAGAAACTATTTCGATCTAATGATTACTCACTTTTAATAAAAGTATTATACATAATCTTAAAATAAAGAGTTCCCGAAATTATATATATCTAGCTTTTCTAGAGTTGTTTAAAATATCTACATTTTTAAAATTACTTGAAGACATCACTAAATATCTCAATAAAAAAGACTCTAAACTTTCTGATTTACATTGCTTCCAAATTTCAATGAAATCAAATTGAAAACTTTCATTATCGATTGATTTTAAAATAAAAATAACAATTATCATTAATTTGAAAGGTTTTATCACTATAATTTCTTTTCATCGTAATATTTAATTTATATTTTGTTCATATCGATTCATAGACATACATAAGATAAAAGATAACCTGTGAGCTATGATTGCCGATGATAAATCAATTGTTTAAACATTAAAAGAACGTCTCTGATCGATAAATAAATAGTTCACACTTTAAATATTAATATGGAACTGAACTCGTCGCATTGTAGAGATTTGTTGTACGTTTTATTGTACAATACAAAGAAACAGTGTAAAGCGAAGAAATGTGATGAGAAGTTCAATTATTCAATTTAAAATGCGAATCGTTATTTATGCAAATATGTAAAAAAGTAACCACAACAACAACAACAAAAACGATAACTTGAACGTAGACCGAATAAAGGAATAAAGAATCTAAAGACTAAAAAAACAACCATAATAATACAAGAGACGTATGTTTTGTAAACTAGGGTGAAGTAGTAGAGAGCAGAAGATAGCTTCTGAGTTGAGTATTATTAATAAAAGAAGCACCACATACATATTTCGATATTGCGTAATTTATTGTTGTGGAGTAAAAAGAAAAGTGAGGCTCTTTTCAGAGAGAGGGAGGATTTCACTTTGAAATCTCTCCGTTGTTGTTCTTTCTATCTTTGACATTTCGGAACATAATATAACAGTAACCAGAGTACTTTTTGAAATCTTCCATATAAGGGGTCATATAGATCAAGAGATCATATAGATCCAAAGTTTATAAATTTCACAAATGGATATGTATATTCGTAAATATATTAAGGTATCATCAGATATAATAAACGTATTTTTCTATTGCAAAGTATTTTGAAAGAGAAAACTATTTGTTCAAATAAAAAATGACACACAAAAAAAACGGAAACCAAATACTGGTAGTTGCAGGTGCAGGAGGAAGATGAAGCGGAGGAGAAGCAGGAAGAGCAGGATGATTTACCTTGTGGTTAAGCGAAATTTCGTGGGAAAATCTTTTAGGTTTCTATGCGGCAGTAGCTACAAAAGGCGCGTTACACACAAAGGCATCTATGATCATATGTTTTTGTGTCACGAAGCAGAGAGCAACCTCGCTGGGGATATATTCGAATGTAGATATGTATATCTGTACTCTGTTTTTGGCCTTGAAGACTCTTGACATTTCAAAGAAACCGACGGGCGTCAGGTTTGTGGGTTGTTATTTGTACTGATAGCGATGTGAGGTTTGTTGAAATACGTTATTAAGTTTTAATAATTAAGATTTTTAAAAATTTTTGGTTGAAAAAAACAATAGCAACATCACACTTTAGCAACACAATAGCAACAACACTTTAATACCAAAAAGTAAACTTTTTCGAAAAGTGAAGGAAAACGTAAATTTTTAAATAATTACAACAACGGTAACTAGTATCAACGAGTAGCACCGAGCACCGTTTGTGCACCACTGCACACAACCTCATTCCGTAGCAAAGTAGAAACTTTAACGAACCGAACTGAACAACTGAAATCCACAGCAAATCTTTTCAAGCTTCAACTTCAGTCATGGCTACGATGAGATACGATGAAATCAACTCTATGCGGAGCGCGCTCCATTCGGAGAAATGCTGGCTACTCAGTTAACACAGAACTCATCGTCCCGCCCACTCTTCCACCCTTTCTTCAACGCCATCACGATCGTGTGTGTGAAACTGGAGAGGATTAAACTTGAGAGGCAGTCAGTCAAGCGAATCACCCACCATTAATCAGTTGTGGGAATATTTGCTCTCGCTGTGCAAACTCTCTCTGTCTCTCTTCGGTTCGAGTCTCTATTGTTTTTAATTAAAATTTAATACACTCTCTTCTCTTGACGTATTCTGTGACTATTTTTTATCTTCGTTAATATTTTAACTACTCGAGATTAAGATATAAATACTATTTGTATGCAACACACATTCGCAATGTTTTGATTACTTTATTTATGTTACATGTAGTAACAGATAAAGAAACTAGCACAGTGCAGTTTACACAAATAGAAGTATCTTTACGCCACGCCTATCTTTGCAATGGATTTTAATTAATGAGTTGACACAAATTAGAACAGAAGTATTATTGTCTATTGTCTTGTATTGTTTTTCTTTATTTATATATTATTCTATTTATTTCTATTTATTTATTATTATTCTATTTATTTACAATATTTATTATTCTATTTACTTATTTATTATTCATTATCATAATGAGATCTGTGTTTTTGGATATTGGATCTTTTAAAATATGTAATCGGAAATACCAAAAGGTAGAATCTCTCTCTTCATCGACAGAGAGCTAGGTGGAGAAAAAAAAGAGCAATAATAAATTATTTTTAGCAAATCCAGGAACCATCTCCAATTTCCACGGACTCAAACCTTAGGCAAACCGTCATAATCTTCATGTACATAGTTATTTTTCAATTTTGAAATAATTTCACTCGTGAAAATTTTTCAGCATCGTATTTGTGATACAATCAATATTAGTAACTAACTTTGGTGCCAAAATAGAAGGTGCCAAGTTTATACAGTTCTTGTTCTTTGTTGTTTGATCCGAAGAGTAAAGGGTTTTCAAAATTATGGAAAAAACCCTATTACTAGGCTTAGCGCATTCACCTGAGAGGTTAGACCTTAGAATCTTAGCATCTGAATGCATATTTGTCGATAACGCTCCGGTTGCGAGTTCTGAGAGCGGACGCCATTTTAAGTAAGGAACATTTCAACGATTCCTATGCGGAACATGTTCTGTGTTTTTGTCAAAACAAGAGAGTGTGTGGTTTGGAAAATCAGCTCTCTAAAAAAGGTAATCAAGCATTCACAGAACCGGCAGCGATAAAAGTGGTACTAGCGGTTATGGAGCAGCTCGGTCTCGTGAATGCATCCAATGCATCATAATCTGAGATGTCAGATAACAATTATCTTTGACACAACCACCTATCAAAAGTGATTTAAAAACGATTTTTCCTGATTTTTCTTAACCTGATAACAAATTCTTAACAAATATATAACTGGATCCATAAGAAACTTGATAATAAAGCCCATTCTTGTGATTATATATGAGGATATACATACATATGTATGTACGAATTAACCATCCGATATGAGTAGATAATCAAGCGACATCTTTAGCTCTTAAATTAATCAGAAATCAGTTCAACTAAAAAAAATTCTAATAGGACATGAATTTATATATGTTGTAACATGTTATTCATGTTATAACATGACATGTATTTCCCAGTAAAAGAACCTGACACAACATTTGCTGGAATATAAGAAGCAAACGATCGTCTGAGTAAAGAATTAAGAACTTGTACTCACTGTAGACAAAAAATACCATCGAATACTACGAGTATACGAAGTATATAAAAGTACTTGATTACGTAATAAAATAAATAAAAACAATTGAGCAATTAATGGCAACAAAGAATGTTGGTTGTTGGTTGTTCGGTAGGCGCCAATTAAATAAAGTGAATATGAAACGAAGTGGAGGATGGACTGACAGCTATCATGCCATATGATGTACACGGCTACAAGTATGTCGCATATGCATACGCAAAGGCATAAATTTAAGATTAGATGATTGATTGAATTGCAAGAAAACCTGAGAGAAATTATAATCTTAACATGTAACGAGTGAATTTAGGAATCGTGAAATTGTATTTTACTATAAATTCTTTAAGGAATTTAACTAAGTCAAAAGATTATAAGACGTTTAATAAATAGGATCAGATTTTAGGTACGATACGATGGAAACTAAATACAATGTGAACTGATATGATCGTTTTGCAAGGGTTAAAGGGTAACACTATTGAGTAAGTTCTCAGTGGAATGTTTATTTTTTTCTTCGCTCCATCCCCCCGCCCAAACGAAGCGATTTCTTCGATCATTCGCGTGAAGGAAGAGTTATTTTTGAAATAAAAAGGGAACCGCCATTCAGTGTTTCGCTTAATTATTGTATAATAAATTATTGAGCGAATCAAAAGAACGGAATCACCATTTAATTGATTGCATCCGGCAGGCGTTTCGAACACAGAAAATGCGGGCAGACCAGGCCACCCCACATTATTATTGATATCACTCCATGCCTAGCAGTAGTACTCATCACTGTGGAACTGACAACAACAACATAAATGATGGCACAACGATAGGTTAATGTACTTGTAGGTACTATATATTTGTTTATACAAATTGCTTCATTATAGTGGGTTGGTTTTTGGTCAAAATAATTAAGTATTCAGCATTTGCAAAAATGTTACCATTTTTAGTACAGCATAAAAACAGTATTGGAATTAATTACTTGCCTAAAACCGAGGTTGAATCGCTGCTGGTGCTCAGCTGATTAAAGTTATGGTGGCCAGTAGATTAGCCATCGAAATGATTTATGGAATATTATAAAAAAATGAAAGTACGAACGAAGTAAACGTTTTCGATAAACGAAAAGAAAGTGATTGTCATTTGACTGGTGGCAGACTTTAGACTTTGATTTAAATGAAAATATGTAGGAATCAAAGTAGGAAACGTTGAAGATAGGAATGAAGGTAGGAATAATTTGCAGAATCATAGTCTTGGTTTCTATCTTTGAACAGCGAAGACCAAATATCTGTTCTTTCTAAAACCTTAACATCAAATAGCAAACTTACATAATCACCATAAACACGGTAACAATTCGTACGTTTCAAAAACTAGTACATTCTATAGTATTTGATGTTATTAAATTTTTGTTTATTATTCTCACAATTTTGTTATTTTCAATGGACACAAAACACGATACTTATTACTATTTTCTGAAAACATGAATTATATTTTAGAAGTTGGAATATCAGTTGTTCATAATAAACAAACGTGACTTGGAAAAATTTGGTGTAACGAACGATTAATGATGGATTATTGATGTAAATATGTACTCATGATGAATGTCAATAGATCAATCGATCGATGGGTTGTATCGTATTGTAAATTGAAGGAATTGTAAACTGTTTTTAGAAATGACTCACACGTATGACATCTGAGTGGCTGAGATTCGTAGCATCGCCCAGCAGCTTCTTGGACTGTTTGACAGGTTTGGGAGCGTTCGTGACATTGACATTGATTTTGTCATAGTTCAGCTGTTGAGAGTTATCAGGATCGCTGATCGAACGTCGCAGTTTGGTGACCGAGGCGCGTTTGGCATGAAAGGAACCGCGTATAAAACGTGCGAATTCATAAGCGGGATTACGGTGTAATTTGTTAGGCGGCGGTGTGACCTTAAAGCTGGGTACCAAAGGAGCGTGCATCTCGAACGAAGAGTCTGGTGAGTCGTTGCGACTGTAGCTGCCACTGTTGCTGTTACTTGCTTGGGTGAAATTGGAGCCAGCCGATGAAATGCCGTCGTCATCGTCGTCACAAATGTCCTCGGCATCAGAGTTCAAAGGACGAAGACCGAGATGAGTGTGCCGCATGAGTACCGGTGAAGTGTTAGCGCTGCTGCTTCGTGAGGAATCAATCGCATTTGAAGGCACTTCTTTGGGATGACTTTCAGGCTTTTTCTTGGAGAAGAATTGTAGCACTTTGGCAGCAGAACGTAAGCTAGAGCGTTCAGGTTGCGAGCGTTGCATCTGCGGTGCGGGAGGTTGCATGGCGGCGGGGTTGCTCTGTTGCACCTCATCGATTTCGAACTGTACGTGATTTTTCGTTGATGATGATGATGACATCGGTTCAGGCGAAACGCTGGCATTCACGTAGTTGCTTCCGTTGGACTTCTTGATGGAAGCCAGTAGTTTTCGGCAAAAGAATGGCGAATTCTTGGGGGTAGATTTTGAGTTAGTTTGAGCTGTCGACTTGACCGATTGACGCGCCTCAAATTCGCGCACGAACTTCATCAGATTCTCACGGTCCAGTTCAGTGACGCAACGATGGCGTACCAACTGCGGACTCTGTATGTGTTTCACCTCGAAGCTGGTGTCGAAGCTGCCCGAATCGTTGATGTGGCTGATAGACTGCACAAAGCGTTCAACCATGTTGGCGATGGATGAATTTGTGGATCCGTTGTTATTGTTGTCCGTGTAGTCTTTGGTACCGGCTTTAAATCTCTTTATCAGAAGCGGTTGACTTTCTTTCGTGGCGATATTTAAATTCGGTGATTGATTTTTGACTATTTTCACCATATTGTGCAGACCAAATGGTTTTTAACTGTTTTTACGAAAAGATATTTTATAATTATGTAGAAATCGTTGAATTTTAAAGCGTTTGGTATTTTATTCGCAATAAATTCGCAAAGTGTTACCTTGGTACTTCTGCTGCTAATAAAGCAGTGAGCACTTCGCTTGTCTACGATAGACTGTGGCGAGGTGAGACCTCATCTCAACACGAAATATTTTTGTGATTACGTATAAAGTAAACTCACGTCATCGAACGTAAGCATAGTATGTGTATAAAGGCCTGGAAAACTGGAAAACTTTTTGTGTATATTTAATGACGAAGCGCGGCAACTTAATTCATAAAAATGGGTCTACTCCACATTGAATCGAGGCAGTTCTGAGTTCCAACAACAAACGTACAACGAAGACAAACGACGGACTGAAGAAGGAAGGAAGAAAGAAAGGAAGAAGGAAGGAAGAATCGAACGAAATGCAAGGAAGTCCCCTTTGTCTCTGAATCTATCTTTAGTTGGAAAGCGGTACGTGCAAAGCGTTTGGCACGAGTATCTACATAAATAGTCAGTGACGGAGAGCAAGCACGTGCGTAAAAACCACAACACGATCAGGCTTACTCATAATTTTTTGTAACTATAAATAAATCGAACTCAAGTTAGATTCGGATTTATATATACATATGAGTATTTATACCCAACCAATGGAAAATCTTTAGAGCTACATAATGTGAATATATGTTGAATATATAGTCGATTTTAAATGATACTAATAGTCCGTGTAAGAAATTTTGTCGAATTTGAAATTGAGTTTAAATAAAAAAATTTGCATGAATGCTAACACGATTAATTAGCAACCAAAATAAGTTTATTCGATGTTTAGTTTTACAAACACGCATTTCATGTAACTTCATGGCATTTCATGTAAAACTTTCTCTTTGGCAGTGTTTGTTTCTGTGGCATGTTTTGCATACATATTAAAGAGACACAACAAGTGATGAGTAACATTTGCACCGTAATAAAATTGTCAACTTTGTCCACTCAACGTCTGGTTTTACCAAAATAAATACGTACATAAGTATTAACGTATTCGTGCATGAGCCACGATGAATGGCAGGCAGCAAGCGTCTTGGAAACGTGATTTTCTTTACCTCTGTATGAGCGGAATATCTGTTTGTTGACCTAATAAGGTAACTTTTGTAGTTTGTGGTGTTTCACAACGACGTTCCAAGAAATCAACCGATTAATTTATGCCAAACATCATACAACCAACATTCTAACCATCATTCGAAACATAAATCAACCAACCGAACCATTAAAAACCAAGTTCATCCACTCAACCAATCTTCCAACTACTATATTATGGCACCAACTCTCCAATCATCATTCCAAAATGATCGAATCGATCCACACATCCCACCCGCGGAACAATTAATGTTTCATCCTCAGAACAAGCAACCAGTCAACCATTTAAGCATCTTAGCAACAAGCCTACAGATCAATCGTTCAATCATACAACCATCATGTTAACAACCATCATGTTATCAACCGACCAAACAACTAGCCACCCTACTTTGAAAGCAACTTTGTGATTATGGTTGACAATCTAATGAAACGGATGTTTTTAGACATTTTAAGAATAGTTGTTACTCTTTATACAGTGTGGAGTGAGTACGATGGGAGTGACAGCGGATGTTCTTTTGAAAAAGTATGCTAAAGAGGTAGAGGAAGTTGTCCTTGTCCATATAGTATATATTTTTTGCACTGAAATATGAAAGGATGAGTATATCAAAGTTGCTATATATTTCCATTTTACTCTTCCACAGTAGACTCGGATTTATATATTTTTAAGGAAGTGATTTTTTATTTGCTTTTGAATAAAAGTTTTCATTCTAACCGAAAATAAAAGAAGAAAGGAAGGAATCCGGTTTGATATTGCAGTTATTATGGTAATTTTTATCAAATAATTCGGGTATTTTTGCAGCCATCATTTTATTGGGATTTTTTTTTTTACTTTCTTATATTTTCCAATAACTTTTGAAAGTCCGGTGAGAAAGTGGATTATACTCAAATATTATTCCTCAAAAATTAGGCATTCCGTTGTCAGTAGAGTTGAGTCAAGTTAACAGAGAAACAGAAAAAACAAAACGTTTAGTCAAAAAATTAATAAACAAGCCTAATGTTATACACATACATATTTTACGCATTGACGCAATTTTTTTACAAATTTAAGCGCCGCCCCGCGTAAAAAATTATATTAAATAGAAATACTTTCGTGATCTTGCAGATTTTAAAATTTCCAATGAATGCCAGCCGGCAATTTT
This sequence comes from Myopa tessellatipennis, assembly GCA_943737955.2. Classification (NCBI taxonomy): domain Eukaryota; kingdom Metazoa; phylum Arthropoda; class Insecta; order Diptera; family Conopidae; genus Myopa; species Myopa tessellatipennis. The sequence goes on from OX031314.1 coordinate 43,132,519, forward strand.
TTGCGAATTTATTGCTACTAAATATTTTATAATTTTTCTGTAAACATTTTTTGGAGCTTTTGGAATGTTTTCTCAATAACAGTCTCCTCCAAGAAATGTGTAAACAAAGCAAAAAATAAAACACACAAACTTACTACACATCATTATGAATGACGACGCAGCGTCAACGCACAGCGGATGAACGTAGGCGGAAGAACGTATGGAATGCATTAATTAATTACGCCGAAGCTCTGAGATGCCGCCGATCCAATTGATTGCAATTTTAAATGGGATTTCGTAGAAGTCGAATATAAATTTATTGATTTTTTAATTCGATCTTCTTCCGCGAATTCTTGTACATTTTTATCGCTTATTGTTTTTCGATTGTTATTTTATTTAATGTTTATTTGTTCATATCACCAAAATAAATGTTGTTATATTATAACAAAAAATAACAATGATAATCAGGTTTTTGAGCGAATTTTCCTCTGCGTGTCCAGCAGAGTTTTGAGTTGCTTTTGTTTTCTTTACTTGAATTTGAATGTTTACTTTAAAAGAATTTGTGTAATCTATTTCTATTTTTAGTCATTAATAATTTACCAAAAATTTTAATGGTAAAATAAACTACATACTTGAAATTTGTATGTACTTAAGTTGAGTTTGAAGTTGATTTTCAGGGAAATTTTTTTGGAAACCTGAATTTATGGTTTTTCCGAATTAAAATAAAATTCGCATAAATTATAATTTGTCAAATATTTTTATAGTTTTAACAATACACGAAAAATAATTAAATAAACACAAATTTTGCGATTAATTAAAACTTTTTGAAGTGATATTTCGAAAAAAGGTGTTTTTGAAATGTAGTTTTTTTTTAAAAAAACAAGCAACGTGGTGCTTCGACAACGAATTACTTTGAAGGTGGCTTGTTGACTGATTCAGCTAACATAAATACGGTTTCAAGCCGCCCGCCCGTTGATTGTGACTCAACAAAGTCGCACAGACGTCGCGCTTGTAGAGGAGATGACGTTCGTGGTTGCCCTATCGACACACACACACAACCACAGATACACACCATGCACCTTGCTACTCTGCCTCAGGTGTTTTTTTATTGCCACTGCCATTTATTCAATTCAATACAACGCTATACATACTCAACCGCAACAACAGCATATGGAATAATATAACAACATCAAGAGAAAGAGAACGCGTTGCCATTAATATTCGTTTCATTAAACTTCGTTTAATTTAATCATCGGTAGTACTCGTACATATATACGAGAATTAGTCATGGAAAACGGTCGGTTTTGCATTTTTACAGGTGTTTTCAGACTTTTGAATCCTCATTAAATATTTATAGAGTATAACTTTTTTCAATCTTTAATAGAGAAACTTTATCATTACTGTGGTTCAATTATTTAATAATCAACTATTTATATAAGTAACTAACATCAATGAGATCGAACGATCGCTATCTATCGATACAATAAAATTGCTAAGAAATCTCCATTAACACTTCTACTAAGTGATGTACCACTTTTCATAATTAGAACCGTTATGGATATTTTGTCGTGGTCAGATTAGTCAAGTACATATTTCCTCTTTAATTTTAAACTATCACTCGAATTTCGAGTAGGTTCATTGAATTGAATTGAATTGCATTAGAAGGCAATCAGCACCTTTAAGATAACTTTTACATTTCGCAGAGACATCACCAGATGAGATGATCCTCCACCAAGGTTCTTCTCATCTATCATGGCCTGGAATCTCTGATCCGCCAACTCAGCGGAGCTCATGACTTCGTGGTCCATATAGATTTATTTTCTGCATGGATCCAGAACTACAGGACAGAAGTATAGGACACTCTATTAGTTCCTTTTACATGAGCCCCGTGAGTTCTTGAGGAACTTAATCTCATGATAGGTATGAGCATCATATTTGTTAATGCCCATTCGTTAACATCTATACTTTTCCACTCCCCGTGAATTTTGTGAGTGAACAAGCAACTAAGTTTGATGTCAGTAATATTCCTGTATTTTATTTATAATCGAATTCATTGTTAACGGAAATGCCACAATCCACGAGTTTAAAGAGATAAACCAATATAGTAGAACAAACTTGTTAAAAATTAATGTTTATTACATATAATATATGTACATATAAATAGAATATACAGTCAGCGAAAGAACTATATGTGCATAGTCTGTTTATCTCTCTATATTTTAATATTGGGACTAACGGTAAAATTTGAGTGTGCAAAATTGTTAAGAGATTCTTTGAACATTGTTTTGTTAAATTATTTTTGTAATTTGCTCTCTCAAAAGTGCCGTTATCATCGTGTGTTCTTTGTTATTACTTCATTGTCAATAGAAATAATTATATGTGCAAAATTAAAATTTTATTTTATTTCAAAACTAGATAACGAAATACATAAAAAAAAATATTTGTTTTTATAAGCTAATACTTAGTATGATTCCCTCTGTTAATTTGTACACTATTTATACGTCGTGGCATTGAATCAATGAGGCGGCGCAGGATTTCTTCGTCCAGTTTAGCCCATTCTTCTACAATGGCAGTTTTAAGCGATTTTAAATTGTCAAACTGCCTTCCATTATTGTAAACTGCTTTGGACAATATGCCCCATAGATTTTCTATCGGATTTAAATCCGGACTGACCGCAGGCCATTTCAATACAGGAATATTTCTCTCTTCAAAAAATTTTTTTGTGTGTCTGGCATTGTGTATGGATGCATTGTCCTGCTGAAATATCCAACTATCGCCATAATTTGAACCAGCAAATTCAATAAGCTCAGAATCAAGAAGTTCTACATATCGTTCAGCATTCATTTTGTTTGAAATAAAGCAGATATTGCTCTTGCCACGATACCCAAATGCGGCCCACACCATCAGCGACCCTCCTTGAAAGTTGCGTGCACATCGCGTTGGGCGGGGAACCCTTAAGTCTTGCCAACTCATTTGATAACCATCTGGGCCATCTAAATTAAATTTTTTCTCATCTGAAAAAATAACTGATTGCCACTCATCATCCCAAAATTTGTGTGCTTCTGCGAATTCCATTCTCACAACTTTGTGCTTCTTTGACAGTTTTGGTTTGGCCAATCGTTTTCGGTATAAAAGATGTTCACTGGTGCTCAATATTTGTTGAACTCTTCTTTTGGTTATAGTAAGACCCAACTGGTGCTTTATCTGTCCAGCACTCATATTTTTTGAAACAGCTAATCGTCGAATTTCCCTTTTACCCCTATTGTCAACAGTTGGCTTGCGACCATTTCGTTGTTTGGAACAATAATTATCAGGATTTTTCAAAAACTTAGTTATGGTATTTCTATGTCTTTTTATCCTCTCCGATATTGTTTTAATATTTGAACCAGTTTCAAACAAAATTTTAATTTGAGTTTGTTCAGATTCACTTAATAAACACCCACGAGGCATATTTTTCTGTATCAAATGGCAAAATTATAAAAACTAGAATTAATTAACACAAAATCATTGTATTTTACCTTTTTTTGCTATCTCCACCGATAAACCACTCAAAATTATTATTATTAATATTTAATTATTCACTAAACCTTGCACTTCCACGTTCAAAATATCAATGCACATATAATTATTTCTATTGACAATGAAGTAATAACAAAGAACACACGATGATAACGGCACTTTTGAGAGAGCAAATTACAAAAATAATTTAACAAAACAATGTTCAAAGAATCTCTTAACAATTTTGCACACTCAAATTTTACCGTTAGTCCCAATATTAAAATATAGAGAGATAAACAGACTATGCACATATAGTTCTTTCGCTGACTGTATTATATAATAATTATACTTTCATAATATCAATGAAATTATTAAATATCTATATTGAAGTATGTACTGAAAAAATTAACGACTGATGTTTTTTTTTTAAAATCCATTTTTAAAATGCTTCCAAGAAGTTAACTAGAATCTTTAAGAGTATTTTAAGGATATTATATATTATATTCATATGCAATTAATATACTAATTAAATGAAATGAAATTCAATAATATAATTGATGTGGTTGTGGATAAATTTTAGTAAATTTATCACAGAATTTTCTTTACAATGAATTTCTAAAATCGTAAGAGAAACATCTTTATACCAGATGCTCGAATGTGTCAGGTGAACATATGTACACATACACACATATGTAAGGTGAAATGTTCCCTACTTTGTATTACTTTGAAAACCCTCCCTTCTTGAGTGTGTAGATATTTTAACGTCGCATTTCGACTTCCTAAAATTCCTGTATATTACATTTGTTAGTTTTTAGCATTTGGTTTGAACAAGAATTCCAAAAGAAACCGTAACAGGTCTCTTGTGCAGTGACCGTGGCATGCCGCCAACGTCATCGACACCGTCGTAAACGACAGGTGCTTCAACCACCGCAAAACATATGCCAGCCACAGGATAGACTAAGCATATATGAATGTATGTATGCAGATAATTGAAATATAGGGGAAAAATACGTTATACATTCTGCAGTAATTATTAAGAGAGGTGAAGAGGGGGAAGTTCAATTTGACTTTTCATTTAAAGGGTCACACAAACATGCATTATTGACTTGTAGCTAACAAATAGTTTCTACGAGCAGGAAGTATTAAAGTTAAAAATTATTTAAATGTATTCGATATTCATTTATTCCGAAATAATAAGAAACTACACAATCGATCAAGAGATACACTTTTTCCAAGCTAACTTTATAACAATTACTAATTTAGTAATAAGATTCCTTTGTTTTGCTTTTAATTTGAATTACTCAGGTATTCAAATATGAAAGGAAAATTTCAAAAGATATTTGAAGGATATTCGAAAGTAAAAGATTCTGATATAAGCACGATATATACAAAATCTTATAGAAGAATAAATAATAATAATAAGAATACGAAAGATCCACTTTCTTTAAGATCTCTTCTTGAATTTATTACCAACTCACCGAAACATTATCTTCCGAATATGAGTATAAGCCACAAACCAGTTCTAACATACTATTTAAGGACATTTTTGACACTTTTCAACAGAGGTCAAAATCTGCTTTGATTTTATTTTGTTTCTTTTTTTGTAGTGATTTAAATACTGGTTAATTTATTTCAACATTTTCAATTATTAATTCAACAAAAGTATGGTATATAAATAAAATATCACTAAAATTTATGTGATATTTGAGAGCACATAAAAATATTGTTCACAGAATCACATTGTTATGATGAATATTTAAATAAACGTCAGTGAACTCAGTCGTCGTCGTCGCCGGTCGCAATGCCGTGAACTTTGTTTAAATTAAGACCAAGTTAAAGAGTAACGTTCCGTTTATTACAAGAAACTGTGTGGTGCTTGTTTTTTTTGTTAGCATCACATAAAAATGTTGCCATTTTCTGTATTAATAAATTTGACATTGAAGGAATGTCATAGGAAGGAATCATATAACGAGAGAATATTCTATTCTCGATAGAACGACATTCTACTGGGTCGTTTATATTGCAATAGATTAATATTTATTCTACTGAGAATGTGTTTGCGTTTACAATTGAAATTTTGAAGAACAACATTTTAGATTTAAATCCCATATGAAGGGCACAAATTAAGGACATAATTAAGAAAGAATTAAACAGAAATTCAAAAATTAATACTAATTCAATTAAAACAGTTTGATTAACAATAGCTACACAGTAGTTAGTTTAAAGTAAAGTTGAAGTGTTGGTAAATAATGTTTAAGTAATGTTTAATTACAACATTTATAATTTAGTATTGCAATTTAACAAACGTCACCCAGACAATGCTTTTGATGAAGTTAAACTTCGTAGAACAGTTCAAGTGCTTTACGATTGAGAGAGAGAGAGTGGAATGTGGAGTGCATTAAGTAAATAATTTATAAACGCTGTTATTTTTTTCGTTTTGTCCAAATTATTCTCATAAATTTTTACTACTTTAATTTTTAGTTACGTTGGTATTTTCAAGGTTCTTCTCTAATTCAAATTGCAATCGGATTGCCCGAAAGAATGAATGAACGAATGAATGAATAATTAACAATGACGAGTGGATGTTTTCGAATTTAAATGTTGTTCGACGTTTTTAACACAAAAGAGATTTACACTTTGATAAAGAAATCGCCATTCGATTAGATGAATGTATATATATGTATATATATAGAAAATATGGACAGATATAGAAAATTTGCAACACACGCACAACACCCGAGTTTGGCTTTTAATATTGAACTAACTCGCTGTGATATATAAATATTTATTGAGACTGGACATAAATATTGTCGCTTAAGAGTGAAACTATTTGTTCTTTTTTTATAATGCTTGTGATTTGCTCATTTTCTGTCGCTCAGCCATTCTTATCATGTGAAAGATAAGAAAATATATATACATATTGTATTAATATCCGTATATATATTAAGAACAAACAAAAAACTTGACGTCATTTTTTGGATTTGTTTATTGTAACTATTTTTTGGATGTGTATATTTTTTTATTTTGCTGAAATTTAGTTACCAAGAACAACGGGTTGCTAGGCTGAAAAACTTCTATTAATCTATCTACAATAGCTAACTACTTGTCTATCTATCTAGCTAACGTCACTCTTAAGCCATCCAGAATCTGTTTGTTAATATAAAATTTATGACCCACAATGATGGTAATGGTGAACAACAAATCATTTGAAAAATGATAACTTTTTACAATGGGATGAATATTAAATATGTATATAATACATACATATACAGTCTATGGAAATTATTCTAGATATTTACATAAGTATGTATATCAGCACACACATTATAACAAGAAAGAAGCAATAAGAAAAAAGCCTCAATGAAATTGAATTCAATGAATTTTTCCCCACCATCGAAACCATTGAGAAAAATTCAACTCCTTCGCTCACTATATTCATGGAAGATTTTAGACTTACCCCCAAATCGGGTTCGCTGTTGGTAGCCTCCAATGGCGCTCCCATCATTACATCATCCGTACTGCGTTCGGTGAAGGCGTAGTGAATATCTTGAAGACTGCTCCAAGAACCGAATTCATCGTCGGCACCTGTTCCACGCTGCTGTCCAAACGAACGACGCGTTTGCAGCAACGCATTTCCGTTGGGGCCATCATCTAGTGGTGTCTGCACTGCTTTCGCTGCTGGAACTCCATAAACCTTTGGACTTAATTTGTTGGGCACCAACTTCTGCAACGAGTTTCGTGCTCCATTACGACAGTCCTGTAGCAGTGAATATGACGACGTATATGACGTCTCAATAGCGTTGGGCTTGGCTTGCGTCATTACACTGGCCGGGTACAAAAAAGTGTGCTGTTGTTGTTGCTGCTGCACTGGAGTAGCCTCAATGGAATGTGCGTAGAGTTGACTAGTAGATTGGAGTGATATGTCGTCCATTGACATTTGTATGGATTTACGTCGTTGCTGTTGTTGTTGCTGAAGCGAGTTGCAGCTACTCGTGCAAGCTAAAGAAAACGCTGGCTCTGCTGTCCGTTCCATGAGAGCGAGCACATCATCGCAAGATCGCGTAGCAGTCAAACTGGTTGCAGGACTTCGAATCAGATTAAAGCTTGCCAACAAATTGGGCGCATTGCTGGATGATGAAGATGCTAAAGGGCGTGGTAGCGGCGGTGTTTTTGGATCAGGCATCGCACGCACCGTTAGACGCTTGTCGCACTCGACATTGTTGTTTAAAGCTGACGGCGGCGGCGGCCGCACATCGATGTTATTGAAGATGCCCAGGGGACGAGCGAGGCGCGCAGGTGCAACGCCTGGCAAAAGTTGAGCAGCAGGAAAGTCGACAACGAGTATGCGATCCGATATGTTGGTGCAGTCGTTGTGGAAGCCGATGCCTGAATCTGAGTTGGATGTCGTCGTGGAGACTTCGCTGTGGTTGCTGGGTTGCGGCGAATTCGCTTGCGCCATCTCGTGCGGTATGCCGCGAATGTCAACCGAGTGCCGCGATGCGGGCGGCAGAAGGCGCATCGTATACATGCTACGTATGAGATTCACAACGTATTCCGAGTTATTGGGAAACTCCAAGCAAAGGCTTGTAATTGGGTCCTTAGTGCATTCGATGTGGAACTCGCGAGCTCGCTCCACATGCGCCATATGTTCGCACAGCTTCGTGTCAATTATGAACACGTGGCAGCTGTTGGAGATGCTGATATTGCTAGCACTTGGCGCGGCTGCCAAGTATGCAGCATTGCGCTGCTGTGGTTGTGGCTGAACGTTACCCACATCCTCCTCATCCTCATCCTGCTCATCGTCGTCAGCTTGCATCGTATGTATTGCGCTGGTGACCAAGCCAAAAAACCGATTCTCACTTTCCGACGAGGAGCTTACGTAGTTCAAACGTGCAGCGGTGTAGGAGGCCAACACGTTGCCGTTAACCGCTTGAAGGCGCAGACAATCGGGCAGAATCGTCATCAAAACCGTGGTTGGCTGGCGCTTCTCTTGTCGTAGCTTCCGTATGCATGAGCGCACCGTCTGCAGCTTAGAGCTGTTGGAAATCTGACGCGGCATTTCAATGGTGCCCAGGTACCCGACAATGGCGCGGTACTCCAACGCAGCGTGTTGCGGCTGACGAGCTGGAATGCGGACCATGGCGCTGACATTCGAAATATCGTTGGAAATGACAGCGTTTGCCTTTGGTATAACATCGTAAGCGGTCGTCGTAGGAGGCGTGACAGGCGGCGTCTGGCTGCGGCACGGTTGCGGGGCCATGGCCAACAACGGTATGTCTTCAATGACAGGGCGAAGTGCGATTGCAGCGGAGCGCGTTGGTGTGGCACCACCGCCGCCACCGACCGCACCATTTGCAACTTTGCTTCTGCTTTTTTGTGGTGAGCTTCGCAGACGATTCATTTTCATTTTGTGATGCAAGTAGCTAGGCTTCATGCGGGTTCCACTAGCGCCTCCTCCTCCTGCACCATTAGTCGCACCGGAATGCAATAACAATGCATTCTCCTCATCCGAACTGTCTGAAAAGTAATTTTCAGCGATTTGCATGCGTATGCTTCCGAATGAGTTGCCGATTAGTTGCACGACCGTCTCATGAAGTAGCTTGGAGACGTTCAGGTTGTTCACCGATATGAGGAAATCTCCGGCACGTAATCCGGCCTGGTCAGCCGGGGAATTGGCGACAATGCAAGAGAGTCTACAAGGTTGTTGGCCGGATATCGTAAAACCAAAGCCATTGTAGCCACGCCGCACATCCACAGTCCGAGTGCCATAGTTAGGCCGTTTTTTACGGCGACGTTGCTGAGTCTGTGCAGGCGGATGATGGTGATGCATGCTAAAGAGGAAGAATGCTTTATATACATTCTTTATAAATTGTGAAAACCTACAAACACACCTACCTGTTTAAAGTCAACACACAAATGTGCACAAATCACTGGTTTTCTTCCTATTCAAGGACAGTGGAACGACTTAACATTGTGTGCAATGCAACGAGCAGGTACAATTTTAATTGCCAGGTATTTGTTAAGTATAATACTCTGAAACTTCTTAGATGACCGAAAAAGTAAGGTTCACAGGCAAGCCACTTCTAAAATAAAAGAAGGAACAACAATTTGTCCAAGAAAATAGTTTCAGAGGCAAAGCTTAGCTAACCGAAGCTTTATTTTTTCTTCACGCTTAATACACATTTTTCACTCAAGTAATTTCATAAACATTCTCTTTTTCCCTATTTGTGGGTTTTGTTCCCGATTTCATTCACTTAAATGAACAGAAATATGTAATAACTGAATTTTTTCACCATCCGTAAATTTGTTGGCATATTGTTCCTGCAGACGTATGCGATGTTTCATAGAAATTAAAAAATTACAACAATTTTTCTCTCTCTCTCTCTCCGAGAGATCGGGTACACACGAGTTCACAGCGACCAGATTACGCACTCTAGTAGGGAAATGCCGTGTTTACACGGGGGACACGTGTCGCACGTTTGGAACTATGGACAGATTGGATTGTGGATCGTGGTGACATGAATGATTTTATTGCATGATGTTTTAATACTTTTTGCTACCATTTGCATAGCGTTAGCTACTATTTAAAAATGTACAATAGTTTTTGACTATAAAATATTGCAAGCCGTTTTATTACACTTTAGTTCGTGGTACCGCCGTGATTGTAAGCAAAAAAATAAAGGAAAGTTTAGAGGAAATACAAATAATAAACTACACATAATTGTTACAAAATAAAATTTAACCCAACATAAACCCACTCCTATTTATGTATTTTAACCAATAATAATTGAAAACAAACTTTATAATATATATTAATTGATTCGCTGAAACCATAAATAGTTTTGCAATAGTTGGTGATGATGTTATATTTCATGCCAATATAGCAAAAAAATATACGAATTGCTAAAGAGCGCAAATTTTACTGTTGTTGTTGTTGATTGTTATGCTAACTCCAACAACAAAAACAGTTTTTGTCTCTCTCGTCTGGTTTCCGAGTTATAATACATTGAATTTCAAATATTTATGTGCTATATCTCCTAAACTCTACGAGATAACTTCATGTTATTCATGTCATCGAAAAGGTATTTCAATTGTCTTTCATTTATATAACACAACATTTTGTTGAAAATCGCTCAGGAGATTTAGCTCGTAAATCTTTAAACTTCAAAGTGCTATAACTCGGAAACCAGGTGAGAGCGACAAAAAGTGTTGTGGTTTTTGGAGTTAAAATCAATTGTAACTCGAGTGTTACTCGAAAATGTTATTGCCACTATAAGATTGAGTTTATTTAAATCTAATTTCAAGTGAAGTTCAATATATGTTCTCTAAAAATATTATATTTATTATTTTTTTTATAATACATTCACATGTCAATGAATCATTCAAATGTCAATGAAGTGTAACATGCGGTCAATTCTGCAAGAAATTAAATTTAAGAAATGAACCAATTCCAATAAACATGTTTGCACCAACATTCTGCAAATACAATTGGCATCCACAGTTTGTAATTTTCTCAATAATTTCTAAAACAATAAACTGTAAATTGTAAACTGTACAAATTTTTCAAGTTCCATTCCATTCCTCTGTAAACCGCTTAGATAGTTTCGATTGCTATCTAAAGGAATAGTACGTTTTTGACAATAGTTGATTTTTTTTATTTGTGTGCACCAGTGTTGTCCGTGGTATAAAATTGCATCTATTTGCATTACATTTATGTTTCTTACAAAATAAATGAAATTTTCCAAAAATAATTTTTTTAGAGATTAATAATTAAATCAAGAAAATAAATCATAACTTATATAGGGGCATTTAAGAAAAAGTTACAATATTTTGAAATCCGTTTAACACACATTTTTCCGAAAACTTCGACAAATGCTTGCATATTCAGTAGGTATCACTTGGAAACATCTGTAAAATACAAAAACAACACAAGCACTATGAAACTAAAAACAATAAGCTATTAAAAGCAACTGTATAGTTTTAATAAGAACTTTGTACCTTAGATAGTTAAATGTAGTAGTAGAATAATAAGAAATAAAAACAACAACAACAGCAATGAAGTGTTAGTATTAGATCTCATTCTATAGTAAATTAATAAAGTTAAGTAAGCCAAAGCAGAAGAAAAACTAAAATCCGTATTTTATTCAGCACCAAATTTCACGGATCTGATTCGCAGCATGTCTTTGAATGTAAATATCTCAGGTAAAATTTAATTAGAACAATTTAGCATTTTCTTTGTTAACTCCTTCTCTTAACCAAAATCTGAGCTAAGCATTGATTTCTTTTTTTAGCTCTGCGCTTAAAGTATCACGAAAAGAAAGCAGTATTTTTGGAGAGGAACCTCAAGGTCAAGGACCCATATGTCATCTTTCGCGACTGGCTAAACGAGGCGCTGCACACGGAGGAGATACTGGAACCAAATGCGGCTTCCCTGGCCACCGTAAACAAGTAAGCAACTGACAAAACTATAAAAACTCACCTGTGAACCTGTGAATCTGTTTGAACTGTTCTGCTATCAGAGAGGGCTTGCCTTCGAATCGTTTTGTGTTGCTCAAGGATGTGACGCCGAAGGGTTTCACCTTCTTCACCAACTACGGCAGTCGCAAAGCTTTGGATATAGCCAGCAATCCGAATGTTGCGATGACCCTATATTGGTGTCCTTTGCGTCGTTCGGTACGCATTGAAGGAGTAGCTCAGAAGATTTCGCGCGAGGAATCACTAGCATACTTTCGCCAGCGTCCGCGTGCCAGTCAAATTGGTGCCCTCGCCAGTGAGCAGAGTACCATTATACCATCACGTGAGCACCTGGATACGATAGAAGCTGAAATCAAAGCCACTGTGGGCAAAGATGGTGAAGTGCCGCTGCCCAACTGGGGTGGCTATTTAATTACACCACGCTTGATAGAGTTCTGGCAGGGACAAACGGATCGCCTGCATGATCGCATACGATTCCGTAGAGGCTCCAAAGTGCAGGAGGCGAGTACAGGATGAAATACTGAGCCACGGATGAATCTGATTGCAATTATTTCTTTTATTCTTTTACTCTTAGGAAGTTGATGAGAAACTAGTGCACATGGCTGAAGATGGTTGGGTATACGAACGTTTGGCGCCATGAAGTGTATATAAAACAGATTGTGATTGTGATTACGATGATAGATGTCTTAAGTTTCAAATCGTATATCTTTCCTCTATTGTTTATAGTAGTTAAATCATTTGTTATTCATTGTTGAAGTTGTTGTTGGACAGATTTAAATAATAAAACTAAAGATGTGAGGATGTATCAGTTATCTGATAGTATCGCTTCATTAAATATCAGTTGATAATTATAAACACCTGAATACTTTTGGCCTTGCTTCTCTGTGTTATTACAGTTAGTTATAATATTAGTCCATCTCTAATATAATAACTCTCCGTCTTTAAGCTGAGTAGTTTTCGTTTTCAGTGTCATTTTATGTTTAATCAAAATTCAAAATTCCTGCAAAATAAATGCACTAAAAAATAAAAACTACCTCTTCAACCGATCTGTGGACATCTTGCACCATGTCGCCCAACGTAAATAAAATACTATAGATTCTTTCTCCATGCTAAGGAATAACAATTTTTATCTTGAATTTTCGCGTCTCCTTCCGCCTTGAAAAGCGGTCCATTGTCAAATATATGAAAGCCATGATGCGCCTGAAATATTTTGATCGGACGAGGTCACTGTTGAACGATGACATCATCACCAAGGATCCACTTGATCTGTTTCGGTACTGGCTGCAGGATGCTAGAAATCTAGACGAGACACTGTTGCAGAATGTCCCGTTTTGTTTAGCGACGGTGACCAAGTAAGCAAATCAAGTATACACTACACACGTTTGCATTTCCATCACACACTCTCTCTCTCTCCGTCTGTCTCTCTCTCTCTACCACTCCCTTAGGAACGGCTTGCCCTCGAATCGCTTTATGGATCTGCGCGGCATCACCAGCAACGGTTTCGTTTTCTTCACAAACTACGGCAGCCGCAAAGCCGAAAATATCACCAGTAATCCGAATGTGGCAATGTCGCTCCACTGGACGCCCTTGCAACGGTCGGTGCGGGTGGAAGGTGTGGCCGAGAAGATCGCACACGAGGACTCACTGAGTTTCTTCCATCAGCGTCCGCGCGGTACACAGATAGCAACACTGGCCAGTGATCAGAGTTCGAAGATTGCCTCGCGCAGCTTCCTGGATAAATACGAGGCGGGTATTAAGGCCACTCTGGGACCACGGGCGGAGGTGCCGATGCCCAACTGGGGTGGTTATTTGATAAGACCGCGAACAATGGAGTTCTGGCAGGCTTACGATGTTCTTATGCCGGATCGCATACGGTTCCGTCGAGCTGCCGATATGAAGGAGGTGCGTGTGACTGTGTTTGGAGTGTTGGAAAGGAAAACGAAGGTTAAATTAACTTCTAGTATAACGTTTCTTCGTTTGTTTTCAGAATATCGACGGCAATTTAGTGCATAAAGGAGCAAATGGCTGGGTTTATGAACGCTTGGAGCCGTAATGTGTTTTTCTCATTTCTGACATCAAAGTGAAACATTTTAAAGTGAGTTCAAAAAGTTTTGAAAATATGGTCGGCTACGCTAGATAGGTTAGATAGGTTAGAAGTATAATTAACATTCAAGGCCAATTGGTGCTGTGAGCAAATTGGATTCATTTCAGAGAATGTGAACCTTGATATATACGAGTACGTCCGACTGAGTACCAACCACCGGCGCATGTAGATTTTTATCACAACAACAACTGACAACGACATTATTTTGCACTTAACAGCTTTGTTGTGTGCTGACCGAGAAGGCAAAAAAAATCCGCAACAGTGAAAAAAGTTTCGCCGCAAATTGAAATGCAGTAAAGGACTTTTTCCGGTTTCCGTTGATGAACAAAAACCTCGATGGCTCTTGTAGAATATACACACATACTATATATACAATATACTCGTACATACGTACATAAAAATGTGGTAGAAAATTTAATTATAGCATTGAATAGCAATTGAATTGGAAAAGGTTGGGAGTCACATAATATTTAAACGTGAAAAGTTATCCATTCGTCCATGAAAACGTCACGCGGCATCGCTTCTTTCGTACTGCACTGTAAACCGCTTGACTGACTCGTGGCCCAACAAAAGGTTGAAAGAATTGCTAATGAAAGGTTCGCCTCCACAAAAGCCGATTGCAATCGAGGGCAAATATGTACTAGGTAAGCTGAAAAAGTAGCTAAAAGTAGCAGAGATTTGAGATGAATATCACAAAGCAGCAGACTAACAAAAAAGGATTACGTACCCCGTAAGGGGAGGCAGGGCAAATCGAAGAAGTGTATTTTACATACAAAAATGAGTGCTTTCCAAAAAATTACTTCTTTGTTGGGAAGTTTACACGTTTCTCGTCGCACATTTAATGAGATAGTGATGCCAGTGACGATCTCTGCGACGCATGATGAGATACCAATTTGATGAAAAAAATTAAGCCTGCTTTAAATCACATAAAAAGAAATAAAACAAGATATTAAAAATGTCTTTGAGAAAAATATGTTGCGTTATGACGTGGCTTTATAGTTGATTTAATGATCAACTCGCTTTCGACGGGAGTATGTTATTTAATCCTTTATCGTGGCTATTTTTAGCAGTAAACTGTTCCAATTTATTTTTTTTAACTTTCATTTAATGAATACTTTTTAATTACATTTTAATTTCACTCACTATTACATTCAGTTCTATTCAATACAAACGAAACGAAGAGTTGGCTCCTCCTTACTTCGCTTCCTTCTCAAATGATACCAGGGACAATGTGTTTGTCCCTGGAGAGAACGGCTTTTATGTCTGTTTTATTGCATGTTTCTTTTTTAATTTTTCTCTTCTATGCATCCTGTGCACTGTGCATTCTTTCTTTTATTTTCTATGAAAGAATGAGAAAGAATTACCAAGAAATTAGATGTTAGAAATGATGGCGAAGTAGTGAAGGCGTGCCACCCACCACCCATCCACATGTACCAACGGATATATTGTAACTGTGAGAGAGAGGGAGAGAGTAAAACGTGAGCTTACGGTAAAACGCATTTATTGTTGTACAGGTGTGTGAACTTTGAAAGGATTTCGTACACTTGTATGAACGGTTGCGCTGTTGCAGAAAACAACAGCAACAATAAACACCACTACTACTACTAATACTACCACTACTACTATTACTATTACTACTGTTGTTGTTATTACTACCATTACTACTCTTATCCTATAGGAAGGATCTAATTTATACAGCGTTGCAAGGAATTCGCAAATCATTGAAATCCGTCGATTTTAACTGAAAGTCGAATGATTTCTTGAAGAAAAGCTGCTACTTCTTATGGGAAAAGCGCAACCCTTGAAAAGCTGCAACAAGGCAACCCTCTCAGTTGCTTTAGAACATTGAAAGCACAGTTTTACTTACAAGGACAACAACACATTTCCAAAAAGGCGTGCAGATCTGCGTGTGTGTTTGTGAGTGCTGCAAATACCGACCGAATCCTGGCGTTTTCCGCAGTAAGGATTGTGAATTCGGCTCGAAAGCGCGGCGGTATGACGAGAGACGTGCGAAATCTCTGCTCGCCAAGATTTTTGCGGTTGCAAGTTTTTTATACAGCACATTTTTGTAGTTTAGAACAAGTAAATTAATTTAACCACAATTTAAAGGAACAATTTTAACAACAGAAATTTAAACATTATACGAAACGAAGAGGAATCAAAATCTCTCTGTCGTGTTCTATGGACCATTTTAATTAGAATACATTTTGCACAATACGCAATATTTTGCAATATTAAAGAAATTTCTGTGTAAATTTACCATAAATACTCCAGCACTGAATTTAAATATGTAAATCTTAATATTTAAGTATTTCCGAATAAGCCTAAAACCATGCTACACAAATGAATCATATTCACGGGTGCGGTGAGAGGAAGGACTTCCATGGCAAGAAGTTTTGATGTTCTCTTGCAACAACAAAAAGTTTTAAGAAACTCCGCTGACGCATAAGAAGAAGAAAGAGGAAATAACAAAAGCACTATAATGAAAATATCAAGGCTGACAAAGAGCACGTTCCACATGGCCGTCAGTCTAGACGAGGCCGAATTCAAATAAATTCACATTAAAGAACAGACGGAGGGGAAAACGAGCGAAAATGCAACAATAACAACAAACTAGATATTATTAAAAACATTACAGATACGAATAAACAACATTAATAATAATAATAATAATAATAATAAGTTTTTTGCAAATAAAAAAGTGCACACACAGGAGCACACTCTTACCTTCTCTCTCTGTCTCACTCTATTACTGGCGTGAATAAACAAGAAAACGGTTACAAAGAATTCTCAATAAAACGAAGACAACGAAATGAAATCGGGGAGTGAAAAGAAGAAGCAGCAGCAGGTGCTGAAAACAACCACCTGAAGAAACTGTATAAAGACTGTGGAACACGAGGTGGAAAATTCGGAAATAATTTAAAGACAACATTTTATTTACACTTCAAAATATTGAAATTCGATATTATTATTGTGAAATAAAATTAAAACAATAACAGCAACGCGTTTCTTATGCTGAAAAATTCAATTCAATTAGAAAATAAAGATTAATAAAAAAGTAACTACTTCGAAAACAACTTTAAATCGGGAAGAAAACAAATTTTAAACAAGTTTAAATTATCTGAAATTCAATAAATATCTACTCCGAAAAAGTCTCACTTTACATTCAACTTTAAATAAAAAATATTGTCTTGAAATTCTTTAAAAACTCTTCTAAAAAAATTTATTTCAAAATTAACAAGTTAAGTAAAGAAAATAATTAAACGTTGATAACAAAAAAGAAAAGAAAACCACAAACTTTAAATTAAATAAAAATAATTGTTTCAAGCTCATTAAAAATTAATTATATTAAATTAACTTTAAATTAACAAAAAAATTGTGTTCATGTTAATTTTAAAAATTAAAAAATTTAAGAAAAATCAACTCAAATCAATTAACTCAAATGTTCTCTTTAAATTTCAAATGGTGATTTAATATTTAATGCAATTATCAAAAAAAAGTTTAAAAAAAGATGTTTAAACTAAAAGATTATCGTCAATATAATTAAATATTCTTAATTAAAACGGCTTTTATTGCAGTTTAGTGTACAAATTTTTATAAATGAGAACAATTAAAATGTGTCTGGAAGAAAGAAACGCAAGAAATCAATGAACTGTTTTGAAAAGTAGACAAAAAACATTCCAACAACAAATCAATCCAAGGACAAGGAACCGCAATCATTCAAGCAATTTGTGGCAATCAATAAATAATAATGCCAAAGCTGAAAATTGATGAGCTGCGAATCGACGACGACACTTCCGGACGCGTCGCTGCGGGTGGCAGTATTCGCAGCTTGGCACCGCGCAGCGTCTGCAGCTCAGGCGGCAGCATTTCGCCGATTCCCATTATTTCGATCAGCCCCGGCGACGAATCTTCCGAATCGGAAATCGAAACGGAGCCGGCAAAAAGCTTTCATCGGCGCGTATCAACGAAGCGGAATGTCAACAATTCGGTGAGTATAGAAAAAAACAAAAAAAAAACACGACGCCAAAAAGCAAAACCAACTCCTCTTCCAATCACCCTCTCCTCACTCTTCCAGCAAAACAGCAGCATGTGTCCAATTAGAAGGATTTTTCAACGGTGGCACAGGGACACATTTTATTAATTTATACATAACTTTGCATAGAAAACGTCCATAACATAGAAATAACTGAACACAGTCTATTGTGTGTTTATTTCCCTTTTTAATCACGATTCTTCTCTTTTTTAATCAGGATTCTCGTTTTTATCAGGATTCTTCACTATTTTAATCAGGGTTCTTCTATTTAAAGTACGGACGCATTTATTTCTAAATACACACATTTTTCTGAAGCATAGGACCAAAGAATATGTAATATGGAATATTGTATATTCTTTGATAGGACACAATTAAGCTTATGATAGCGGCAACACTGGTGGTGATTAGATTGAAGAAGGAGAGAGAGAGTGAGAGAGAATGTGGGAGCTTTGCGCAATCTTGTTTCATTCTTTTCGAACTCGTTGATTAGGTCTGGCTAGACGTAGTATCTTTCGAGCGGTTTCACTACTAGTTTCACTACGATGTTGATACCATCGGTGGCTACACACTGGTGTGTGTGAAATGCACTGCATATCCAAATGTTGGCCAGAGTGAGAGAAAATATGAACACGCGTTAGGCAAACTACGTTGCTCTTCTTTCGTTTCTTGATAACCTCTAGGATAGAAACTGAGTTAAACCGTTTCAAAACTTCCTGTTACGCACTGTGTCTAGCCAGGCCTATTTTCTTCACCTCGCTCACGAAATTGAGAGCACTTTGGCCAGACTCGTTTGGCCAGTAAAATCATTCACTTCGGCATTTCCGAAGTATGCGCAGTTATTTTTGGTGCTTCCTTTTGAGTTTACAGTACTCGGCATTTAAAATATGAACATTTTATTAAGGAAATGAAACCAAGTTTATGCTCGTAATTAAAATTTATTTGATATGTCAATAAGCGAGCCAATAAAACATCAATTTCAAATGATTGTTCAATCGATATAATACTCCAACGCTGGAAAAACAACATTTTTTATTACTTTAAAGAATATTTACGATTTGCCATTAAGCAGGGAAAACAATTCTATTGAAGTCTTTCTCTTATTTTCGATGGCTATCTTTGGTAATACCAACACCAGCCCTGCCCTTGTTGCCCTCCTTGTCCAGCAATCCTTCTGACTTTCATTCATGAGTCTTGCCGTGTTGTTTTTCACATGAATGCATAGCCAATGGCGCCAAGTCCGGTTCCGGCACTTTGCGATGTTGTGCTCTGATTACCAGTGAGTAAAAAATACAACAACATGTTTGTTTCAGAGTCTCACATTCGCCTCTTCTAATCTCCCAACAAATCGGTATTTTTTTTGAAGGCAGGACAAGAAAACGACGAAAACAAACACAAATCAACGAAGCTTTTAAGAAGGCTTTTAGCTCGCTGCTCCAGTTACTCGTGTGCCGGAAGCGGAAGTCGATTTATAGCCGAGATGTTGTTCAGGTTTTTTAGATTACTTTTTAGACGAATTTTTGCTAAAAGCTTTGAAAGCATTTTAAAGATTCAAAATTTCATACATTTTAAGAACTTTCCAGAAATCTTACTTTTTTTTGAATTAAGTTAATTTCGGACTTTTATTATGGCTCTTAATGATTTCAAGATTTTCTTATGCAATTCAAAGAGTTGACTCTAATGATTGATCCATGTTTTCTTTCATTTTTCAGGTGGCCACAAAAGAAGGATTCCTGCTCAAGCAAACATGGTCATTTCAAAGATGGCGACGTCGATACTTTCGTCTGAAACGCAATAAATTGTATTACGCAAAGGATCCAAAGGTTTGTTCATGGCACTTTGTATCATTTATAAAAAAAAAAATTTAAAAACATAAAACCAAAAGAACCATGACTAAAGTATGCAACGAAAATCTGTAACAAATGCACAACAATGAAAAACATTAACATAAATTATAAAAAATTCAATGTAAAGAATTTCAGAGTAAAAAATTCAGAGGGTGGAAAAGTTTCAATTATTTTCTAGTCAATCAAAATGTGAAACATTGAATTTGAAGATATACTAAAAGAAATCGATTGCATATTAAATTGAAATAAACTTCATCTCTATTCTACGTATTTAAATAAAGTGAGTAAAGTGAGTAAACCGTCAGTAATCAGTCAATATATCAGATAACTTGTTGTCCTTGATTAGTTGTTGGCTTCTGCTTTTATTGCTCTTATTATTTGTTGTTGTTGTTCTATTTATTGTTGCTCTTATTATGGTTATCCTTGTATTAATGGTTTTTGTTGGTTGTAACGGCATCGCAACCGCGAAACACTTAAAAGTATGCTATAAACAAGTCTAAGAAAAAGAGTCCTTAGAAACCACTGCATTAAATAACATGCAGGAGTCAAAGGTCACTTTGGTTAAGTGTGTGTGTGCGACATGACATCGTCAACATTGCTTTGATTGATTTTTCCCGTTCGTTGTTTATTGAATCAGCCTGCAAATTATTGTTATTAAAGTGACATTCAACATCCACTACATACAAATGTATTTGAAAATGTTGACATTTTCGCTGGGTCAGTATTTCCGTCATAGACATCAAGCGAGATGAATCTTACGTCAAGTGGACGGATTTTACGTCAAGTGAGATGAATTTTACGTCGAGTGGATGGATTTTAATAGTGAAAGTTGAGTGTGAGGAAGCTGTAGGCTATAAAATGCTGTAAACAGACTATAAAATGCGATAAAAACGTTTTATGGATGCTGTAAAAGAGTTTGGTTCGGTTTTCTTACTTCTGAAGCCTTCAATTAAATTGTATGATAATTAAATTGAATTAAATTGTTGATAATTACGTATAAATATAGGTGACCTGGTTATGGGGAAACCAGGCGATGACGAAACTACAAATATTAAGAGCAATAATAGCAAAAACCAACAAGAAAAGCAACCAACAACTAATATACAATACATATTTAAGATCCGCACTTTATATATATTACTATATATGAATATACTATACATCGACATAAACTCATACTATAGACCAGTATGTGTCTCTGAAAGCTGTTGTAAACTATGTAAAGCATTCAAAATGCTTAAGTTCACGTTCAACAAGACAAAAAAAATGGTGGCAGCTCAGTAAGAAGAAGAAAATAAGAAAATAATGTGGCAGAAAAGGGATAAACTTTTGTCAGGAATGCACGACAAAAATAAAATATTCAACGAAAGTTTTTCATTTCGATTGTGGAGATAAACAAGAAAACAACAACTAAATCAGCGAGAAAAAAATGAAGGATCAGCAAGAACCTACCTGGGAAAAAAACGCATCTTATCCACAGTCATATACAAACACAAACACACACACTCACACGCACACGACCTCACAACGTGCTTTAGAAACCATTTCCAGGTAAAACGTGACAACACAAACAGCAAACACAACAGCAACAACAACAGCTACAACAATACTACACCAGTAGTATTCGCTCTGAAAAACAAATAAAAAAAAACACCAACAACAAAAGGACTAAATCGGTGCTTTGGCCGTGGTAACAATGAAAAGTGAAAATGCTACGCTAGCACGAGTAACGGTAATTTGCAGAACAACGTGATTGTGATGGATTGCTGTTTTATTTAATCTCTCTCTCTCTCTCTGTCTCTCTGTCTGTCTTTCATGCTCTCATCTGTACAGTAATTCAACACAATAACTCTTTAAGGCCAAAAGAAGGTGAAATTTAGACATAAACAAATTATTGTAAGACAGGAGAGAGGGAAAGAAAGTTCCAAAAGGGGTGCTTTCTTTAGTGCACTTAAAAACGTTTTTTTAAAACCAAGAATTTTTTAACAAAAGTTTAAAAGTGAATTAAATGTTTATCTAAAATTTAGTTATTAAAAAAATCAAGTATCAAAATCAAGTATTAAAAGAATTAAATGGAAGATAAATTAAAATAAAGAATAATTAAACAAAATAACATAATATGAAATTAAATAAAACAAAATTAAATAAAAAATAAAACAAAAGAAAACAAAATGACATACAATTAAATTAAATAAAACAAAATTAAATGAAATTAAATAAAGTAGAATAAAATAAATAAGTATTATAATAAAATAGAATAAAATAAAATAAATAAACAAATACTATAATAAAATATAACAAAATAAAGCAAAAGAAAATAAAATAAATAAAAAATAAAATAAAACAAAATAAAATAAAACATAATAAAGCAAAATAAAAAAAATTAAATATAGATAAAAAAATAAATTTAAAAAATTAAGATTTAAATTAATTTCTATTTACATTTAAAAGCAAGATATTTCTTTATATGTACATACGAGTATACCTTTTTTAATACTTTTTTTAATGGATATGAAAAATCAGCGTTTTGCAACGCTGTCTGTTGTGAGAAAATCTTCGTCTCTTCGTTCTCTCATTTTCTCTCTCTCTATTGCGAAACGTTTACTCACCACGAACACTCGTCACTCGTGTATAAGGATTCTAAGGATAACGGTTCGTGTTCCATATAAAAGTTGCTGTTGCTGCAGGATATTCGCTCAGTTTAGTCACAGCAGAGCAACAGTAAATTTAGATGAGCAAGCATTCAACAATCATTAATATAAATATTTAAACAGTAAAAAAACAACCATTTTATTGACATACCATACAAAAGCAGCATCGAGTAAACAAAGAAGTCGAAATCAATTCACGTCTTTCACATCAGAATATAAAGTGCAGTTAAGTGTACCGTAATGAAATAATTTACGTAACTAACGGTAACTAGTTTTAAAGCCCAACTGAATAGTAATAAAAACTCCTTAGTAGGCAGTTTACACGAAAGGACCACAACGAACCGAAATCGTGGTTGTGCCCGCGTGTGACTTTACATTATACCGAGTTTAGAGCAACGTATTAGTTGCACCGTTATTCTTCCACTGCTTCTTCTTATTATTAGTTGGCCCTTCTCAGTTGTCTATGGCATCAGTGTGAAAACGGTGCGTGTGAAAATTAATGAGATTAGATTTGTTTCCCGTGTCGAAAGCGGTGTCATTTTAAATAACGGTGAGTTCTTCAAGTGTTGGTAAGTTTTGGTAAAAAGTCAGGTCACGTGGCATGCGGTGTGGAAGCAAACGATTCGAATGGATTTCATTTAATATTTAATTAGAGTTTAGAAATATTAAATAAAAATCCTTTCAAAATATCGCCCAATGGGAAAAATTGGTCCAGAGCGGCGCCTACTTTTTATAGTGAGTGAAATCACGCGTGATTATAGCTCAATTCCTCCGCTTGTACAATGAATTTCTCAGCTAGTAGTCGAGATCTGAATTTGAAGTTATATTCCCGGATTTGATATATCCAATCACTCAACGATGTGACCCTCAATGTTATTTTTTTTTGTTTAGTTCTATAACCCGCCCCTCCCTCTCCCCTCCTACGTAAAAACAAAATGTTGAATGGATCCAATCACGAAACAAAAGTCACGAAATCGAAAACTGCAACCGATAATAAAACTTTGAGGAAAAAAATCCACCTGAAAAACAATCGTGATTTAAATCAATCGTTTTATACATTTCTTTTCAATTTTCTATGATTTCTGTTGACTTTGTTATTACTAGCAAATTATGAAGGTTGGCCAGTTAAATAAATACCAAAGAATGAATACATCAAAATATCATATAAATAATAACTTAAATATATATTAATTACTTCATTTAATTTATTTAATTTAATTATTATGAAATACAAATCTAAATGAATTGGAAATAGTTTTCCTCATACTTTGTTGTCAACATTGATTGAAGATTCTCCTTCTTCTCGTTCTTCTCCTGTGAAAAGTGTTTATGTTCCAAAAATGTATGGATTTATATACATGCATTCAACATATTTATACATTGTAAATGTACAGTTATTTCATTCAACTCGATGTAATCATGAAACATCGAAATTCCGAATGCCAATCAAGGTTAAAGAAGATTTCAAACGCAACCTCAACAACAACAACCACAAAATGTAATCATTGCAGCCACAATGAAAATTCAAGAGCAATAACAACGACAACAACAGTACCAACAACAACAATACCAACAACACAGCAGTACCAACAACATCAACCATCATGTTGCAAGCAGAGCAGCGACTGCTTTCATCATCGTTACTCTACTCGAGGACAAAAAAAATCCATTCACTGTAATCTATAAAGTAATTTTTTTAATAATCTTCTACATAATAACGAAATAAGGATAAAGATTCATAAAAAATAATAAGTATACTGTATATATTTTATATAAACGTTGTATGCATTAGATGATAATATTAAAGTAATAGAAAATAATCAAGCTAGAATATAGCAAGAGTAGAGCTGAAGTTCATCGGAAAAACCAGAGTAGACCGAAAAAGTTGACAACAGAGGACCAGACTAGATCAGTAAATTAAAAGATGGAACCACAAATAGTCCAGAGTAAAAGAGACGTCAACACTGCTTCAGTTTAGAAATGGATCAGAACGGACCAGCAGTATTATAAATATACATAAAGTTTCCAGAGTAGATCTGAGTGGATCAGAGAGTAATTTAATTATTTTAGAGGAAAGTAGCAGACGCCAAAGTAGACTAGAGACAACCACAATGGTCTAAAATATAAAAAAAGTGTCCGGAGTATATTAAAGAGGACCAGAGTGGAACAACAGTATTACTGCTACTACTAAAAGAGTCCAGAGGTAGACCTAAAAGGACTGAAAGTAGACTAGAGAGGACTACAATTATTTTAAAGTAAATAAGAAGGGAGCAGAATAGATAAAGGACCACATGTAGTCCATAAACAACTAGTCTTTAAAATCACTTTCGAAATGAGCCAGAAGGAATCATGAATACTTTAGAGGGACAGAAAGGGACCAGAATATATCTGAGAGGATTCCCAAGGACTCCAAAGTGGACCAGACAGGACCACAAATGGGTCAAAGCAGTCGAGGGCAAACACATTGGAATAAAAGTAGACCAAACGAGACCAGAAACCGGAATACCAG
Organism: Myopa tessellatipennis; assembly: GCA_943737955.2. Lineage (NCBI taxonomy): Eukaryota > Metazoa > Arthropoda > Insecta > Diptera > Conopidae > Myopa > Myopa tessellatipennis. The sequence continues at coordinate 43,157,615 of OX031314.1, forward strand.
GAATACAGAGAAGAGTCCAAAACTGACGAGATGTAGAACAGAGAGTAGATGAAGAGTAGCTCAGAAAAACCATAGCAGGTCAAAAGTGGAGAAGACTGAACCAAAAGTAGTCTTGAGGAGAGTGTGGAGTACAGAAAACTGATAGAATTACAATTGAATTTGATTTTGTGAAATGTAAACGCGTCTCTAAACCTCACAATTCAAACAACAACAACTACAACACCAAACCTACAACATCGCCAGCTGTCAAAAACATTTAACAACAAAAGCTCACAACAACAACACTCACACATACGTATATATCAGGTACGTGATGTGTGTCGAAACAAATATTTGAAGAGGATGACGAAAGTGAGAAATGAAAGCGGTGGGGTCCGGCGGGAGTAACATACGAAACAGAAAAGGGTGGAGTGGGTTGATTGGGTCGAGTGTTTCAAAGCACAAGGCACCAGAAGGGAAGATGATTGAAGCGTTGAAAGGAAGGAGAGGGCGTCTTCATGGAGCACAGGTAGTGGATCTGACATCTTTTCTTTGAAGTCTTCAAATGAAATTGAAAGCCGTCATTAAAAGGTTTTCAGAAGTTTAATCTTTTTCCGTAAATAGACTGATGTTTAAATTTAAAATATAAAAAAATGTAAATAATAATATTTGTTAAAAGTATGCCTAAATTATTCGCTCAAACAAGTTGATCCGGAAGCCTGGGACTGGCTCTTCTATAGTCGAAAACTTTCCCCTGCTCTCCGCTTTTGCAAATTGTATTGTTTCTAAAAGCTTAGATATCTCAACAAACTTTTAATGAGGCCAGTTTTTCAAGTGTGCTTGCCTGCCAGCAGCACACGCTGCTGCGCACACTTCCGGCGGCCATGGAAATCTGTTCGTGACCTTGATATTTGTACCAGGCTACAACGTTCAGCTTTCATTTTACAAACATCTCGCAAAACACATCTCAATGGATTTCGTACGATTTCTGCGCTAATTACACACGAATAAAAGTTATGAGACTTGTAAAGGAAATTCTAATAAATTAAACTAACTAAAAAAATTGAATTTTTAACTGCTTTGCGGAAAATTTCCATTAACTTTATCTCTTGAAAAAGATGAACATACCGAAGTTGCTCCACGTTGGATTAAAATTTCTGTTAATTGAAAAAGGAACCAGTCAATGGCCCACCCTATATTTCTATAAAACTTCGTATGTACGGTACATATAGAGTACAGCGATATGCACATGGATTTTGTGCATTAAAATTATTATGTAAGTAATGAATATTGATAATATTCAACTATGTATATAGCATGTAAGATTATGTAATATTGTAATATGATTAATATTGTTGAAAGTGGGTGAATAAAATTGAGTAATAACAACATGAATCATTCTTTTTATTTTAATAAATCGTCTCTATGAAAAATAATAAGATTTTTTTATTGAATTTATGTTTTAATGAGTCGTCTTCAGTAAATGATTTCTAAATTTTAATCCGATTTTTCTATGGTTTCAGTAAGGCTTCTTTCTTGACTGAAATCTGATTATTTTCAATTAATTCCGCAGTAACAGTTGTTGCTTAAACCGAAGGTCCATTTTTGTGGAGTACAAATACTCACACACACCCAGATAAGTGTATGTATGGATGTTTTTACACTGTAGAGCCTATGATTTTTCCGCCAGGAGTCTCTATCTCTGTATATCGCCGTAGCAACAGCATCACATACATAAATAAAAGGAATTTCTTGGTATTTTGTTTTGAGAAAATTAATAATTTCCTGCTGCCAGCCTGAAAATATTTTTGTGGTCGTGTCGGCATTTTTATTTTCGTGTTTTAATTTTTATATTTTATTAGAAATACCGATTTCATTTATGTTGCATTTATCATGTCTCTGCCGACGTCGCTTGCTGATGTTGCCGACATCGTCCCTGTAGTCATCGGATTTTGTTCTTGATCGGATTTCGTGTTCGGATTTCAAAGAAAGCCTACGAAGTGTTAAAACAAGCATTGTTTGTTTTTTTTTTTTTTTTTTTATTATAATTCATGTTGATTCCTTTGTTGTTATTATTTTCACAACGAATATTTTATTTTAAATGTTAAGGAGCGATTTTCATCATTTTGTCTTATTGCAGTAAGTATGTAAATACAATGTACGTAGATAGTGCCAACGTGATTTCAATTGTGCTTCATAACATAAAGAAATACATAATAACAACTGTTTGTGTGACTCTTCATTTCGTCAGCCAACAATGCAGTCAAAGCAGTCGATGCAGTTGGCAGAATTGTTGTATGAAGTTGCCAGAATATTGTTTTCTATCGACATAACACTAGGCTCGTTTTTCTTTGTAAAATCCCACAATATAACACAATATATTGTTGTCTCTAATATTCGTTGCTTGAAGCTTTTCGCCCTTCTCTGCGAAGAGCAGAGCAGGGGACCTCTGTGACCTTTATTACAAAGAATCCATTTTGCTGTGTCTTAGTTTTTGTTGTTGTTCTCATTTATTGTTTCTCCACAAGGTGTTTCATCCTCAGAAGGTGCTTTCATAGTTGTTTCTATTGTTTTTGCTATTGCTATCGTCGCGGTTTTTCTGTAATGTTTTTTTGTTGTTCCTGTTACACACCCAAAATATGTAAATCCGTAAAACGGCAAACTTTCGCAATAATTTTTCCACATCTAACGGGAGAAACAAAGCACATCACGTGTCAAAGGATAGGATTGGTGAAGAGGGGGAGGGAGGGATACAGAGAGAAAGAGAGAGAGAGAGAGAGAGATGTCTCTCGTCTAACTTTTTCTAAGCCGCATCATCACCGCTATCGACCACAGTAAACATTCAACTTTTATAAAATTCCAACTCCGAGTGGAAAAAAGGATTTCGTGCGTGTCCGTCATTTAGTCACCGTTTATTTTGTGGAGCTCTCCTTCTCTTTTGCTCAACAAACTTCGGAATATGAAGAAGGAGAAGATTGAGTTCTAAAAAAGGTAGAAAAATAAAATAACAAATACATTAGAATAGAAGAAAAGTGTTTTTATCGATTTGTTTCGTGTCAAGGCACGACCTCGTCTCACATACATTTAAACACACATATCTAAGTACATTATGAAGGATACATTTCATTTATCATGTATATTTATGTGTGTGTGTGTGTGTGCATGTGTCTGTGTGTGCGTGTAAAGTATGAAAGTGTCAAAGTTCTCGTTGCTGATGAAGAAGTGATCAACCATCAAAGTCAAAGTGTCTAAAATATAATCCTTTTATATCGGGCAAACTGCTGGTTTCCTTTTAATAATTCTACCAGGATAAAAGCTATTGAATTCTTTTCAAATTTTAGTACTTTATGGAAAAGAGTGAACCTTCCGATTAGTTGTTGAATATAAGTTCATTCAAATAACTGCCTCGAATGGCTTTGCAGTAACGCATCGGCTGATTACAAAATTATTGATTATTTCAATTATTTTCCAGCATATTTCAAATATAAATTAATTAATTTCGTGCTGCGGAGTACGACGCTAAATATTTGTTGAAAATTTTCAATGAATCAGTGTTCTCAACGTCCATATAAAATGCAATTCAAAAAGAAACCAGCCGATGGCCCAAGGTTCTATACAGTATACATGCTTATTTTAGAAATGTAATCTTATCAGAAATTTAATAAAACGCTTTAAATTGAAAACCAATTTAGTGACATTTCAAAGATCAAAATCCCTCAAAGATTTTTTCAAAAGAAAAGCAATCCCTCAAAATCCCTCTCTTTATTACATTAACTATAAATTCCATTATTTTTATAACTTCCATTAAAATTGGTCACATTTGGCTCTTCTTTATCCTCCTTCCTCCCCCTGCCCCTCCCCCTTTTCGTCTTTATTTCTTTCTTGCAAAATTGCCCGAAAAATGTTCTTGACTGAAAATGTTTCTTCCAATTTTTGTTGGTTTTTTATTGCTTTCCTTATTGTATTGTATGTATGTATTTCGGGCTTTATATCGGTTTAATGTGGATTTTTCGCATTCATCATTTTCCGTTTTCTTCTTCTTCTTCATTTCCTGTTTCTTCCTTTTGCTGGGGCTCATTTTCTTCAGCTCTGTGGTTCTGCCAGGCTGTTTTTAAGTGGCAGCCATTTATTCTCATTCGTTCGTTCGTGTGGAAGTTTTCTTATGAAAATAATTAATTTTCTTACTTAGGCAGGTGTGTTTATTATATACAGAGACACAAATACTCGTATATTAAGACACACACACACTCAGAGATTTGTGCCCTTGAATGCCTGCCAAAGTTACATGAACTTCAGTTGATTGACTCAGCTGGCGGTAACATCTTTCCACTTCACTTTATTCCTCTCCTTCCCCGTCCATCTATCGTACCCAGCCAACCTTCCCTTCCCTTCTCTTCTCTTCTCTTATCTTCCAAGGAGATGTCAAGTAATGGATGACTTTCTACCTTCGAATAATCAAAAACCTCGACATTAACCATTGTTAGCTGCAACTTGGTGATTTCTGGCTCAAAGCTAAGCGGTTGTTTACACCAAATATTAGTATTATTATTATTTTAACAAATTAAATAAACTTTTCTCATGCTTTCATATTATTCTTATGTATATTGGTGCAATTTTCTTTAATAGTCGTTTAATACTACGGTCACAATAAACGCCTGCTGTGGCTCTGAGTGTGTGCAAGCTGCTGCAGGTTGTATCGATCATTGTGAATGCACACAACGATTACTAACGTTGCTTTGTGGTTCTAAAAAGTTAACCTGCAGCGAGCCGACACTGTATTATTACAAAGTAGACATGGATTGTAATGTTAGTCGTGAACATGCAGAACAAAGTAAATTCAATTCCTAAGTACAAAGGTCATCGCTTTCATCGCTGTTTGAAAAAAAAATTACTTTAAAATCAACAAAAACACTGAAGTTCATCGGTTACTTGGTTGCCATACGAAGGAGTTCAAAGACGTTAGGCGTTGTGTGGTTCCCTTCCCTCCCCCATCCAAAAGCGTACCAAACATCGCCTGAAATGTGTGGAAACTCAAGGCTTCAACCTCGTCGTCAGTATTCGTTTATTTTATTTTTTTCTACGCGTTTATAGGATGTCATGAAAACTTTCTGAAACTGAAAACTTTTAAATTAAAATAAAAATGTTTTGAAAAATATGGCAAACAAATGTCGAATATAAAATTCTATTAAAAAATTCAAGAAAAATTAAATCACACTCACTTCCAGAGCAAGAAAAGCAATCTTCAAGCCGTAACAACAGCAAAAACCATTCATACATTCGTTTAAAAGATATCCGTGCGTAGGTGTGTGTGTGTTCATTACTTTTATTTGACTGAATGTCGGAAAATTTTTCAGATATACCCAAAAAGGAAGCAACCAAAATCTCGAGAGCAGCAACAAGAATAATCAGAAGAGAAAACATTAAAAAAGAAAAAACCAAAAAAACGCAATGGAAAAGCAAAGCCAAATGTGGGAATGGGAGAGCCCAGAAACACCAGAAACAATGGAAATGAGCCCCAAGAACGACTTCTGGTGGAGAGTGCTCGTGCTTCTATCTTTGCTGTCGTTGATGATGTATTTGCAATCGCTATCATGTTGATGCGCGTGTTTATTTAAAGCATTACAAAAGTTAAACAGCGATGAGACGATATTAGGAAGTTTCGAGAACAAATTTAAAAATTACACAAAAATTACTCAAAATTAACAAAATTATAAGTCAAGTAATTCGTAAACTTTTTATAAAAAACAAAAAAAAAATTATATATTATATATTACTTTAGTTATTATTACTATATTTTGCATTAATAAAATACATAATTCAAAATTTATAGTTTCATAAAATTATTCGTAAAATTTAAATTCATGGAAATTAAGAAATCATCTGAAAAAATCGTTGTCTTTAATTCATCGTCGAAGTGTAGGGATAAGGGAGGAAGGAGGAGGGCAGTGCTGGAAGCAGGGGGCGGGGCGTTGTGTAAGATAAAAGCTGCGGATGTAATTTCAGCCTAGAAGCTCGTTAAAAACCTCTTCAAATAAAGCGCTTATTTCAGACTTCTTAAATCTAAATATTTAATGAGCAATTAATTCAAAGGGGAGGATGAGAAGGGAAGTAGGCGGAAGGGGATCACAGAGGAAGAGAGAGAGTGTGATTGTGTGTGACTCAGTGGGGTTTAATAATAAATCTTAAAGTGTATAAAAAGTAAATATAGGGTGGGCCATTGGTTGGTTTCTTTTTGAATGGCGCCTTTTTGAATTATTTACTCCAATTTAAATGAATTATTTGACACAGAAAGAAGAATTCGACGCTCTGAGATGCTTTAAGAATTCTACGTCTTCTTCCTCTTCTTCTTAGTATGCCTTCAAATGCTTAAAAAAGTGTATCTATAAAAAATGAGAAACAGAAATGAAACTAAATGCAGCAAATACGAGTAGAACAATTTTTAAAATCATGTAGTATTTTCTATAAAATTCAATTTATATTTTCAATCAAAAAGTTATCTCGTTAAAAGTTTATTGAAGCTGACAGCGAACGAAATCCTCTTAAAAGTGGCAAAATATAAAATAAATCCTTGGCACACACACGCGGACACACGTTCACTCATGCATACATACATACATACATACATACATACATACATTTGTTTGTATGTGTATATACTCGTGTGTACACACTCAATCGCCTTTTAAATGGTTATCGTTGCTGTTAGGAAGCAATCAGTAACCATTAAACTAGTATTTTGTACTTAAGGTGGATATAAAGCAACAACCATGAATACCACAACAACAACGATAGAAACAACAACGACAACAACAACCACAACAACGTATCTGAAGTTTTGCTGGCGTTTTTCTCAGTGCGTCTCCGGAGAAGCATGTTGTTGATGATGAGATTTGATTATGAGGATGATGATGATGATATATATCGTCCTCCTCTCCTCTTATGTTTTCCCCACTCTTCTTATTTATCTTCTAGTTCTCAATGAGTTTTATTATTGTAAATGGATGTAAAGAAGTTATGCTTCTTGCTGTTGTTGTTCTTGTTGTTGTTGTACTTGGTGTTGTTTTTGCTGTTGTTGTTCTTATTCTTGGTCTTGTTGTCGTTGTTGTTGTACGTGTTGTTGCTGATGTTCTTATTGATGTTATTGTTATCATTATTGTTACTTTTGTTGAACTTGCTATCAATCTTTCTAATTTTTATGGTATTGAGTGTTTATCATTGGTCATTAACATCATCACCATTATCATCATCACCATTATTATCATTGTCTCCATAATCATCAGTATTATCATCATCATCTCAAGTAAAAGTTTTATATCCAGCGGCGAGTCATCAGCATCATCAATTCGATGGGGAAAAAGTTGCCCGCAAGAACTCCTTCCCTCCCTCCCTTCCTCCCTCCCTCCAAGCGTCCTCCCCTCCCCCCCCTGGGTCTTTTCAACCACCCTTCGATTCCCTTCGATCCTAGCATCACATCACATCATCAATGTTCATCTGTTGTTGCTGAAGTTTTTTGAAGAAACTTTTTCGTGTTTTTTTTTGTGTGTATTTGATGTGTTTTTTTAATGAACTTCTTTCTCACAGATTTTCTCAGATTTTTTAAACAAGTCTTTGAGTTTAATTTAATGGGCAAAGTTAATTTGTTCCACAAACTTTTCACAGTGAAAAAAAACCTTTTTATTACAATTTATTGTTGTTTCTTCTTTGTTTATGATTTATTTCTCTTCTTTTTAATAAATTTTAATTAACATTTAAATCTTTCGATGATGATGAAAGAAAGAAAGAATTTTTACGCAGTTCCCTTGAATGCACCCCATCAAAAACACACAAAAACACATACACACACATACATATACACACACACACCGTATCTGTCCCTCTGTTAGAATACACGCACAACATCTGTGTGTGTGTGTGTGCGTGTGTGGGTTTTGACAGATGTCTAAGCACTTGTTCTGTCAGATTCACAGAAGTTATGCTAATCTAGTTAAACAACAGACACCGCCACTCAAGAGCAACAACAACAATAGTAATTATAACAACCACCGCCACACACAACCAGAACAAGAGCAACAACAACAACAAAACAACCACAGTACCATCAACAATCATCATCGTCACCAATATTAATCATAATTGCAATACACAAAACTTACTTCATCAATTATCGAATGAAATTCTCAAGATATTTCTTACAGTAAACGTTATTAAAGCTTCGAGTATTATTTTTTGCCAATATAGTGTCCATCAACTGGTTTCTTTTTGGAATGTTTAATTTAAATTGAAAATAAGTAAATTAGTTAAAAAACTAATTTTAAATGAATTAAATAGTCTAAAAAGAAACCCAACCTGTATTTTATTTTACAAGTAAATAAATTATTTAAGATATTTTTTTAAATATGTATTGCAGAATTAAACAATCCAAAAAGAAAAGAAAGAAACCAACCGATGGTCCACACTATAAAAATTATTATTATTAGATATAATTAATTATCAATATAATATGTAGTTATATAAATTTTATAGAATATATAAATATAATTTTGAATATTTTTGAAAGGTAAAATGTTTGAAAATTCATAAATTTACTAAAATTACGAAAACTCGTAAAATTCCTAAATAAAACTTTTTTATTTATTTTCAGTCTGATGTTTTCGATGAAATCGATTTATCCGATTTGTGTACAGCCGAGTGTAGCATCAAAAACGTAAATCATAGTTTTCAGGTGAGTCGATTGGAAGAGTGTAAAAATAAAAGACCGAATAAAATTCGATTAAAAATTCGATGGAGACGAATTTTAAAAAAAGAAAAAACGGAAAAATTAAATGAATAATAGTTAGTAACAATTCACAATAATAAATAATTAATAAATTAATTAAATTCCATTATTGAAGTTTTTAACATTCGAAATTGTGGATCTAAATTTAAAAAATCGATTCAATCTTTCTTAAATTTTGAAGAATTTGTATTGATTCAAAAACTGTAACAGAATCTATAAGAAAATTATAATAGTCAAATAATAGAAATAATCAATCAATCAATTAAACAGTCAGTAATTCAATCAATTAGATTTTATCAAAGGTAGTCATGATGATGTTGTTGTTTTTCCTTTTTTTCTGCATTAAATTCAAACGCAATCGAATGAAATAACAAAAACAAAGAAGTTCGTTGAACTACAAACATTTCGGAGAGGGTTAAGAAGAAGAAGATACATGAGGGGATGGTGGTGGAGGAGGAGAAGAAGGATTTTTAGTTTTTTTGATAGTTGTTGTTGTTGCTTTTGTTCTCATGGTCGCTGCTGTCCTGATTATTGTTGACGATGACCTTGTAGTTGTTTTTGTCGATCCTGCCGCCGTCCCTCTTCTCAGAGTCGCTGAGTTCCCTGTTCGCGTCTGCTGTTTTAATATCCGTTTCCGCTCTCGATTTCATTTCCTTCTGTTTCCTGATTTTATCTAAATATTATTTCTTTTGGCTCTTGTTTTTTATTGTTATTTAGTTTGCTTTTTTGTTTTATTTTTTAATCATTAGATTAGTTTATATTTTTATGAATTAATAAATAAACTAATAATTGGCACAAATTCGGTACATTTTCGGGCAGGTTTTTGTGACTGATTGAATGATACAAGTGTAATTCTGGGTAAGTATAATGATATATACATATATACATATGTATGTATGTATGTATGTACATATGTATGTATATGAGTAGGAGTGCGTATTCTACTCTGAGTCTGGCCACAACTCTGAGAAAGGAAACGGAAAAACGATGCAGTTGCATGGTTCGGAAGTTGCACTTTACACATGACCTTCATGTGACCTTCAAATCGCCTCCTGGCACATACCTGAGCATGCATCTCTTTCTCTCTCCCTCTCTTTTCCCCGCTGTATCACCCATTCTCTATCATTCTCTCTTTCCCACTCTCTCTCACACTCAATTTCTCTCTCTACTCTCTGTTCCCCTATCTCTCTCTCCCTCTACTCTCTCCTCTCTCTTTCCACCTCTGTCTCTCTCTCTCTCCCACTTGTGATAATACGTTTGTTGTTGCCTTTTGTTTTCTCTAAAAATGTGAAATGTTTTTATTCCTATTTTTTACATTTACATTTAGTCTATTTTTTAATTTTTTTTTTGTCATTCAGAAAAGAATAACCTTGTAAATTTATGAATAAATGGAATATTAATCCATTACATTTGATACATTATTTGTTTTTTGTTGCAATGTGAAGTGTGTGTGTGTTGTGTGTGTGTATATGTAGTGTATAATCACCAGTGTTGCCACTAACATTGCAGCTAAAAGCAAATGTGTCCTCTGCTTCACAAAAACGTTTCTATTTAGAAACAAATGTGTCCATATTTAGAAATAATTCCTGTTCATAAAACGGATTTTTTTCGATGCAAAGTATACGCCACAATCAATGATTCCTAATTTAAAAGTGTGACCTCTTCCAGAAAAATGTGTCCATGTGTAGAGTTTAAAAATGTTTTCATTGGACACTTGTTTGTATCCAAACGGCAACACTGATAAACACCCACTTTATTTTTAATCTTTTATTTTTATTTAAATTGCGGAAACGAATACACACACAAAGCAATCGTAAAAAGCAAAAATTCGAAAAAACAAGATAAACAAAAAAGATTTGAAACAATTGAAAAATTTAAAAGAGCTCAAATTACAGACACTTGTATATAATTAGTGATATGAAAGAGAGGGAGAGAGTGAGAGAGAGAAAGAGAGAGAACTAGAGTGTGGGTTGAGTGCTCAAGTGCTTGAGTATGTGCGTGAGTGTGTGTTTATTTGTGTACATTTTTATTCTCTTCTCATTTAGATTGCATTCGCTTTGCCATCAACGAAGCGGAAAATGACGTATTCTTCTTAATACTTTTTCCCATCCATCTCCACCCCTCCTCCTGCCCGTCTTCTCGACTTCCTTACCAATCCTTCTTCGCCTTCTGGTGGTTGGAAGGGGGGGGGGCCTTTCACATCTCACGCTCCTCTTTCGATTGAATGTCAACTCAACTCAAGTCTTTGAGTCAATCGTTCAAATGTAAATATTTGCCTAGAAAAGTGTTGGAATATTGAAATATAAACAGAATTGAATTGAATCAAATTACAAAGTAAATTTACAAAAAACAAAATAAAGAATATAGTAAATCCTTTTTACTAGCATTCAGCTTCTTTTTCTTTCGTTTATATTATTTTTATTTTAATGATTTTATTGTTTTAATATTCACAATGACTCAGTGAATGATTCATTCATTCGAAATACTTCACTCATTGATTCACTCTTCATATAAAATCATCATTGAATTGAATGAATCATTCATATGAAAAGATTCACGTCATGATTGACTTAATGACTCACTTAATGATTGACTCATGATTCACACAACGTGTTCTTCATTTCAATGATTCTTCTATATTTCTGAATACTGTTTTGTGCACATCAAAAACAACAATAATAATAAATGTATAGCGCCTTATAAAGGCGGTGAGACAACAACTCATGCCTTAATGCTAACAATAAAAGACTTAATGAAAAGTATGAAGGGTAGGCTGTGGGGCGGGACCTGAATGGAAGGAGGGGATTTTAATGTAAAAACACTTTCGCAAAATAAAAGCAAAAAATAGTAAAAAAGCAATGAATCAAGCAGCAACACTTTGCAATATTAACGCACCTAAAAGCTTTCACTAAATGTTGCCAAGGTCAAGGCTGAAAACAGTTGTTGGTGGATAGCAAAAAAATGTCCAAAAACGGGGAAAGTGAGAAAAAATGGCGACGAGGAAATGATTGAATTTGTAAATAAATAAAAAGAAAAAATCTATAAAAGAGAAAGGAAAAAACCAGTAAGAAAGTTATATTCGGCCTGGCCGAATCTTAGATACGGTACACCTCAAAGATTTGAAAACAGTGCCTAAGCTAGGGTGTGGCGGGGGTGGCGGTCCACTCTGGGCGGCAGTTGTGGAAATCATTCCTACTTATTGAATTGTAGGAATTTTTGGGGCTGCAAGTTGATTAACCATCCCGGGTTCCATGAGTCCTAGCTACGCCTCTGTATAAATAGTAGGCGTGGTCATTACCATTTTCAAAACAAAATAACTAGCTTAGTTGTTTTATAATTGTGTTCATTTAAACTTTATTTCCGTGGTAATAAACTTGTTTTCATACTGCTATACTGTATATGTAGTGTAAAAGTGGGCGGACCGCACCCAGTTTTGATGTAATAATGTTTTTTTTAAAAACAAGTTGTTATCTAAAGTTTTATTCAGGAAGTTTATATATTTAACAATATAACCCTCTTTTGCCTGTGTAACCTAAAAGTGGGCGGATCACGCCCATATTTGGCATATTAACGGATAATGCTACTCTATACCCAGGAATGAAATTGTTGTAATAGCTCAAAAACGAACGCTGATATCACATTTTTAATAAAAAATAGGCGTGGTCGTGGACCGATTTTGCCCATTTTCAATACCAACCTGCTCACAAGAAACAATGTTTATGCAAATTTCATCACGATATCTTCACCGGTTCTCCTGTGATCGTGATTTCAACAGACAGACAGACAGACAGACAGACGGACGGACGGACATGGCTAAATCGACTCAGGAGGTCATGCTGATCAAGAATATATATACTTTTCTATACCTATCGTCTCTATTTCTATTCGTTACACATTTCGTTACAAAGTGAATATACCCTTACCTTAAGGTGTAGGGTATAACAAGTGAGTGATGAATGCAGATGATGGAACGACTGCAGATGATGAGAATGAGTGATAAATGATGGATGATGAGTGATGGATCATGAATGAAGGACGATGAACGAAGGGTGATGAATGAAAGATGGCGGATGATGTATGAAATGAGTACAAAATGAGTGATGGCAAAATGCAAGAGTTTTAAGTGAGTCTTGAAAGAGTGGTGAAAGAAAGGAGTGAAGAATGAGTAACGAAGGAGTGTGAAAAGAGTGCTAAAGCAGTAATGAAGCAAGAAAACAACATAAAAAATTGGAAAATGAAATGAAATGAAATTTTTAGGAATGTGTACTAAAATTGTTTGTATGTGAAAAAGTGCGGAAAAACAGCTAAATATTTTACTAAATATTTAAAATTAAACTATTATTCTTGATTAAGAAACTCAATTTAATTGCTGCTTTCTTCTACTCCACAATTTTTTGTGTGGCTGGAAAATTTGTGGTTGCAAAAATTGATGGAGGATTTGATACGGTTTGCGTCGTTTGCTTCTTCTTCTTCTGCTTATCCTTCTTCTTTATTGTCTACGGATTTATTTTGTTTCGTTTCTGTGGCTTTAATAGAAATTAATTTTTATGAAACCTTCGAAGGGGATTCAAACGCTTTATTGTAATCCGGGCTGTTTTATTATAATCCGTGGTGCAGGCTTTGAAAATTTAGAGCTAGCAGCGTTAAAAGCAGTGCAACAACAAAAACAACAACGAAGAAGAAAGGCCGACGTTAAATTAAAAAGCTTATTAAAATAAGTTCAACCAAACTAGAAAACGAATTAAACTAAACTTTGTAGGAGACGATGAAGATGAAATTTTGTATATTCAATATTGCTATTCAATGTTGCTATTACAAATTCAAAATAAATTGCATATGTAGTTTCTGCTTTATGTAAGATCCATCGATTTTGTATGAAAGGATTACAGGACAAAAACCGCATCAAAATTCATTGTTATTGATTCTGCCAGCAGCGACGGCTTTCAACGAAGTCGATTGGTTGCTCACTCATGCCACACAAAAGGGCGCAAAATTTCCATAACACACGACAGCGCAGTCACACTGTTTATTGACATTTTAATCAACAGCATCGCATCGCATCGCAGCAACAGCAGCCGTACAGACGACAGAGAGAAACGGCGGCAACAACAACAACGGTGAGAGCAACAACAATAACAATAATCAAGCTGATGTGTGGCAACAACAACAGCAGGAGCACCAGCTGCAGAATGGCATCATTTGCAAATGTTGCTGGGAGGCAAAATAAATGTTTTTCTAACAAGGAAATGAATTTATGTATAGAAAAAAAACAACAACGAAATAAAAATGTGTCTCAGCCACAATGCAAGTTGTTGCCTTGTCGCTAGTTGATTGGTGTGTCTGTTGCTAATGGATTTTTTAATACATGCACAATGAAAACATATTTCGAATGGCATTTTCCGAGTTTAATTGAATTATTTCTCCTTAAAGTTGCCGGCCGTGTTTCATAGTACATTTTTTGGCATTTGGCATTTGATTTCAATAAATAATAATCATCGTCATTATGAATTAATAATGGGACGAGACGATGTTGAAGTTGTTGACTTTGTGTTCTCTTGAATTCGATTTATTTCGCCTTTTTACTTTATTTACTTGATTTTAAATGTCAAGATTGTCTCTCAATCGATAGCTTAATTAGCAGATTCTCTTCTGCTTCTGCTTCTTCTTCTGCATGACCTGTGAGTTAATGTGCTGCATTGATTAATGAACCGAACCATCGCCCTCTCCTTTCTCTCTAACCCTCTCCTTCACCAATCCACTGATTTTACCGGATCGTCTGCCGAACATGAGATATCATTAGCAAGTAGCTACAGAAAACAGCTGAAGGACGGCATTGATTAGCGTTGTTTGTTCGGGGGGTTTGTGCAGATAAATGCGCGAAGCACCCAGATATATATTTCACGGCATTTTATGAATAAAAGTGACGGGGTGAATGAAATTCTTACCGCTGTTAGTCAATTGGAGTTATTCACGATTATGATGGGGTTGATGTTGATGGCGATGAATTAAATGATGGTTCGATGTAGTTTACGCTGTTAAGCTGTTGGTCGATGTTTCACACAAAAGAAACTGTTTGATGAATTAATGATGGTTCGATGTATTTTTACGCTGTTCAGCTGCTGGTCGTCCGCACGTTGTTAAAATCACGAAGGAAATGAGGTTTTTGGTTGCTGTTGTCAGGGATGACAGCAGCGGTCGTGGCCAGGGAGGTTGGCTATGAGGTTTGCAGGCGTGGTTGCAGGGGTGCAACGGTATTCTGCTCGAGAGCAGATGACGCTGAGCTAAGGGGGCGTTTGGCGCGAACAAGGGTAACATTCGCAAAGTATGTCATTAGGCGGGACACAACGTGACCCGACGCTTCGTAACGAAAAGCTCTGAGTGCAGCATGTGGCACGAAACCCGATCGACCGAACATCCTTTGTTGAGCTCGTCCTCGTCGTCGTCTGCTCTCAAGGTTCAGGAATTAATAAGTTTGACCTTTAGCTGAATTGCTTGGCGGAGAATCGGCAAGGGAAGCGAAACATTGTCTGCTGTTGGCAAGTTGGGCAACTTTGAAGTAGACTTGACATAAAAGACTTGATTTCAAGCCCTAAATTGGTTCATTTTATGCAAATATTTATTTTATATACAACAGTGTGCACGTATATTCTGTTTTCTTTTGCCACAAACTTCTCTAACAGTGTTTCTTTCTCCCTCTTCCTCTCTCAGGTTATTACGCCCACCCGCTCGCTCGTTCTATGCGCTGAATCTCGCCGCGAGATGGAGGATTGGTTGTCAGCCCTGAAAACCGCCTCGATGCCGACGCGCACCCGCAACGACTCCTTCTTCGGGTCCTCCACGGGCCTGGACCAACACGACATCCTTTCGAATCACCACCACTGGTATGCCACCTCCCATGCCCGCCCCACCTACTGCAACGTTTGCCGCGACGCGTTGTCGGGCGTCACCTCGCACGGTCTCTCCTGCGAGGTTTGCAAGTGCAAAGTGCACAAACGCTGTGCGGCCAAAGCAATCGCCAACTGCAAGTGGACGACGCTGGCAACTGTCGGCAAGGATATCATCGAGGAGGGCGACGGCAACATTGTTATGCCGCACCAGTGGATGGAGGGCAACTTGCCGGTTTCGTCGACGTGCGCCGTCTGCAAGAAAACCTGCGGCTCCGTGCTGCGTCTACAGGACTGGCGTTGCTTGTGGTGTCGCGAAACGGTGCATGTCGCCTGCCGGCCGCAAATGTCAGTCGCCTGCCCCATCGGGCCGGCCAAATTGTCGGTGGTGCCGCCCACCAGCGTTCACTCGATCAGCAACGACGACGCCTGGGATGTGGTCAGTCCGAAGGGCAACTTCTCGCCACTGCTCGTCTTCGTCAACTCCAAGTCGGGCGACAACCAGGGCGTGAAGTTTCTGAGGCGCTTCAAGCAGTTGCTGAACCCTGCGCAGGTGTTCGACCTCATTTCGACTGGTCCCAGTCTCGGTCTGCGCCTCTTTCGGCACTTTGAGATCTTTCGAATTCTGGTGTGTTCGGGTGACGGTTCCGTTGGTTGGGTGCTCAGCGAGATTGACCGCTTCAGCATGCATGTAAGTCACAAGAAGCGTGCTCCTCGCTCGGTTACAGGATGCGTCCTTGATGATGCTCTTTCTTATTGCAGAAACAATGTCAGGTGGCCGTTTTGCCGCTCGGCACCGGCAACGACTTGGCGCGCGTGCTCGGCTGGGGTTCGTCCTGCGACGACGACGCTCATCTGCCGCAGATTCTAGAGCGCTACGAGTCGGCTAGTACTAAGATGCTCGACCGCTGGAGTATCATGGTGTTCGAAAAAGCCATCTCAGTGCAACCGAAAACGCCGAAGATGTCGCTGTCCAACGCCCAAGAGGCACATCTGACCGGCATGGTCACTTCGGCCAATCAGCAGCTGCGCAGCATCGTGGAAACCGACGACATTCAGACACTTATCGCCTCCACGAAGACGCTCTGCGAGACCATTGAGGAGCTTTCGGTGCGCATCTGCGAGAACCGAAGAGAGGATGAGCAGCTGATGCTGAAGTGTGACATACTGCGGCAGAAGCTCTGCATGCTGCTTGATGCCCTCAAGGAAGAGGAAATCGGCGACCATGAGGGCGACGATTTGATCTCCACCCTCAGCAGCATCATAGCGCGCAGCCGCTCGCCGCTGGTGTCACCAGTTATGACGCCGTCGCCCACGTCGTCCTCTTTGCTGTAAGTCTGCTCGAAACACTTCGATCACGGTGTCATTTCAATGAAGGTAAAAATTTAAAAACTTAACTCGTTCACAGAAATCCCAACATCTCGATAGAGAAGACCGAGAAGGACGAAATCAACAGCAAGGAGCGCCGCAACAGTCGCTCGTTGCGCTCCAACGAGAAGGACGCGCTTCAGTGTCGCGCCAACAGCGTCAAACGCGCCATTTACAACGTCGTCGAGCACTCCGAGCCGGGGCGCCCGAAACGCTATCAGCGCAAGCTGTCCATCACGCCCTACGATGACCTTAAAGTACCTACCACTTCCACGGACTCGACGCCATGCAGTTCGCCGCTGCCCAGCAACATTCCGCCAATCAACATCATTTCGCCCAACATGGAGACATCGCTTTTCACCTGCATCTCGCCGCTCCCGGATACGCGCCGTGACTCCACCGACGAGAATTTCTTTAACTCCATCAGTCTGCCGGTGCCATGTGAGTTCGCAGATAGTCGCCGCAGCTCCGGCGTCCCAGAAGTGATCCAGGAGCAGGAAGAAAACAGCCAGAGCAGCGTTGAGTCAGGAGCAATTCGCGTGGCACGCCTCTCGTTGGGCGGCTACTCTGGTGCTGCAGCTAACTCGGATCCGGCCAATCGTCTCTCGCCGGACGGAGAAACGGAGCGCCGGCACGATTTCCTCAGTGTCCCGGTCATAACTACAGAGCAGATTGTGGACCCGCTCTCGGACTATCGCCCCATCGAGGTGTTCGAGCGGAATTACTATATGACCCGCGAACTGGACAAGGAGAAGCGGTCCTCTGACCAGGACGAGGACGTAAGAGATGTCGAATCCGAGAAAGCGGTACCGGCGGCTGGGGACAAAGTCGGCCCAGCGAGCGCTTCCAACGCCTTGCAGCTTCAGGTACCGCACATAGTAGTGTCCCCGAACGCCCTCAACGTGTACACAAGCGACAGTATGACAATCATAGACACAGACCTAACTGTACGTGCCACTGACGGCCCTAAAATTCATTAATGGCTAATTTCGGGTTGTTTTTGTTTTCAGGATCAGATCTCGTCGGACGAAGAGCAGGGCGAGGCCAGCGATGTACTGTCTGCCATCAGCAACGAGGAATGTAGCGTTCCTTCGGAAATCTTCGACAAACAGCTGGAGACGCCGGCACCAACAAATGCCCTTCCCTTTGGCGACATGCTGGAGGTATGAGAAAGAAACAAAAGCCAAAGCCTATCGACGCTGACTTTCTAAAAAAGGATACCCATATTTGGGAAGATTAAATAATCTTAAATATCCTTCATCTCGATAAATTACCCACTCTCTTTCTTGATTTCTTCCATTTCTTGTAGAATTTGGAAACTGATTCCTTCAACCACATCGATTCTCCCGAAACCAGCGATGAGACCGAACAGATGCCTGGCGAGAGTTTCATGGACGACCTCAGCTCCGTTCTGGGACACGACATAACCAACGCTCTGCAGGACACGACCATAACCGAGGACATCACCACCATGTGCTCGGACACGCTAGCAGGGTCGACAACTACTCTGACGTCCACAAGAAAACTGCAACGCCAGAAATCCGGCAGCAGGCGGCGAAACTCTTCACCGCCTCAACGACTGGCGCCACTCAGTCGCCTGGACAGCGACGACAACCCGCAGCAATTCGGGTTCGAGAATATAGTGTTCGAAATCGACAATCGATGCGACGACCAGAAAATACGAGAGCCACCGCGTTACTGCAGCTTGGCGCAATTCGTGGAGGGCAGCGACATCGCCCGCAAAAGCTTCAAGGTATGTTAAGGGTAAAGAACAGGGATCTAACGTGCGTGTGTGTGAGTGTGCGTGGCATGGGAGTGGGGGGCGGGAGGGATTGGAGGCTGTGGTGGTATTGGGTGATAAGGGGCATGATTCGAGGTTAACAATGCTTTTCCCTTTTTTTGCTCTCTTTCTTGTTTCCCGCGATTTTCCTTTTTCTTGTTCTTTTTTTCCTTTCCTTTTCTTTTTTCATTTTTTTGTTTTTTTTTCTATAAAGCGGCCCAAAAAGCGCTCATCTCTTAAGCAAACCCCTCAGATACTTTCACCCTCATCTCCCCCAATACATCAACAGAAAACCGTCACAACAACAGAAACCATGTCGGATCATCAGTCCGAGGATGAACCTGAGCAAAAAACCGCAGCGATGCCGCCCGGCAGTGACACAACAATAGAAACAAATACATCCACATCAACATCAGCAACTCCAACAACGCCAACATTGATTAGTAGCATCTCACCCAAGAGGTCGCTCATCCCCGGCCAAGATGTAAAGCGCATTACTTTTGATGACTCCTGTAAGAAAGAATCCTTTGATGATGTAAATCCAAACTATCCACAGATAAGTGTAATCGTCCGCCCACCGACACCGTTGCGCGGAGATGCCATCAAGCCGCTGACAGACACCGCAGTACCGGCGGCCCTGGCTGCCACTCTGTTGTCGGCGAAAATGTTGCCCGAAATAAGACGGCACTCGAGTCATGCTACGAGTTTGACTGTTCGCGAATACGATCAGAAGGAATTGGATCGTCGACACTCGGGATTCAACCCGAATCTGTTGAGTTTGGATCCGGAACATGTGAAGTTCTTAAGTAGCTCGCCGGCTGCTAGTCGCCGAATTAGCTGCGGCAGTTTGTTTAAGGTAAGGAGTGGGCGCAATGCCATTATGAAGGGCAGGCAAGAATGGGTATGACTCACTGTATGACTCCTCTTCGGTTATATTGTGTTAATATCTCTGCTGGATAAAGATTATCGACTTTTAAAATGAACTTCGAAACGGTTTCTTCATGTCTTTTTCTAAAGCCCAACGAAGCTCTGCCCAATCTACAAACGCTTAAGGGTTCCAAGACTAGTCTTTTCATGGGATCCACACTCTTCGGCTTCGATCACTTTAGCGACAAGGAGGGTTCTGAGAAAGGAATGAAGGAGAAGGAAAAAACATCCACGGAGGAGAGCACCAAAAAGTTGCCCATCATCAATCCGCTGGTGCGACTGCCCAACTGGCCCAGTAAGATTATCCTTTAACCTCGGTCAAGTCCTGTATTTCATTGACATATTCTTTTTCTCTCACCCTTCGTTTACCTCCCTTCAGATCTCACTAACGGCACTGGATTTATTTCGAAGTGTCTCCTGGCAAACGCTGATACTCTGTGCGCCGCCGTCAGTCCTCTGATGGACCCGGACGAGACTCTTCTGGAAGGATATCACGAGAAGTGCGTAATGAACAATTACTTCGGCATCGGCATCGACGCGAAGATCTCTTTGGACTTCCACAACAAGCGCGAGGAGCATCCGGAGAAGTGTCGCTCGCGCGCCAAGAATTACATGTGGTACGGAGTACTCGGTTCCAAGCAGCTGTTGCAGAAGACCTGCAAGAATTTAGAGCAACGGGTGCAGCTAGAGTGCGATGGTCAGCGTATACCGCTGCCTTCGCTGCAGGGCATCGTCATACTCAATATACCGAGGTAAGTAGCTAATACTATCGATGGAGTTGGTTAAATACCTCGACTGAACTACTCCTCTATCGTCTTTCTCCATCATCTCTCCCTCTCCATCGCTCGATCTCCGTGTAGCTTCATGGGTGGCACCAACTTCTGGGGCAGCACCAAGAAGGATGACATTTTTCTGGCGCCCAGCTTCGATGATCGTGTTCTCGAAGTCGTTGCCGTCTTCGGTTCGGTGCAAATGGCCGCCTCGCGCATCATCAATTTGCAGCGTCATCGAATCGCTCAGTGTCAGAGCGTCCAGATCAATATTCTTGGCGACGAAGAGATTCCCATCCAAGTGGATGGCGAGGCGTGGCTTCAGCCACCTGGCATGATTCGCATCCTCCACAAGAATCGTGTGCAGATGCTCTGCCGTAATCGGCATCTTGAGGTCTCGCTAAAACAGTGGCAAGAGAAGCAAGTTCAACACAGTATCGCAGTGCAACGCGATCAGATCTCGACGAGTTCAGACTCTTGCCCTGGCAAGCCAGATGACGGCTACATCTCGGAACGCGAGTGCTACGTGCTGCTCAACTTCATTGAGGCCGTCAGCTCGCTAATCAAGTGGGTCAAGTTCCTAATCATATCGCATCCATCGTTGCAACACGACCTGTATGCCGTAGCTTGTAGAGCGGGCGAAGCTCTAGAGTCCATCCATCCGCAGGGAAAGTTGCTTGAGGGTCCGAGTCTGCGCACGAAGCTGGTAGAGGTGATCGACTCCTCGCGCCAGCTCTACGTTGACGCGTGTACGTTGCTGCGCGATCGCGGACACAGCTTGATCCTACGCGAGGATCTCGAGAGCAAACTGAGTGCGGCGCTCGCGAACATGGAAATGGAGCTGAAGAAGTGCTCGGTACAAAAGGGTATTGATGGCAAAATACGTGCCTATTTCAATGTGTTGGCGCCGAACGAGGAGGTAGGTGGCCATGGGCAGTTCGAAGAAGAGGCTTTATTTATTCTTCGGCTCGTCTCTTTCTCATTCCTACTCACTGCATTTTTCGTTTTCAGGGCGATGGTCGCCGCAAGTCCCGTCCGTTCTGGGTGCGTCTGCGCAGCGGCTCAACCGCTGGCCAACAACTGGTTAAACCGACGCTGGCGAACACACGCGAAGCTGTTAGCAACTGGAGTGTCAACGAGGTGGTCACTTGGCTGGAGACTATGCAGCTGTCGGAATACGTCGCCAGCTTCCAGAGGAACGACATACGAGGCAAGGAGCTTTTGACCCTGGGAAGACGAGATCTTAAGGACCTGGGCGTCGTCAAGGTGGGACATGTGAAGCGTATACTTCAGGCCATTAAGGATTTGGGCGAGGATTAAGGAACCAAAAATGTACGAAGAAAAAAAAATACGATCAAGAGAGGACGAGGAGGAGGAAGATGAATTAGAAGACGAAGAAGAGGATTCAGAAAGATAAGCAAGCCGTAAAAAAAACCAAAACAAAATAATATCGATTCCTTATAAAATGCAATGAAAAAAGTACCTATGAATTATAAGCAGGAAGAAAAAACTTTACCCTGAGAGTGTTAAATGTTTAGAGCAACATGGTATTATGGAGAGAGGGAGAAAGAGAGAGCGAAGGAACGAAGTAGGCTCTCGGAGAAGTGAGTGAGTAACGGAGTGTGAGAGTTAGGCAGCAAGAGAGTGAATGAGGGAACAGTGAGAGCAAACTTACTGTGTGGGTCTGGAATTATTGAATTATAAGGCACTTAAAAGTTTCATTTTGACGTTATCATTATATTTTACATTATATTATATAAAATTAATGTCAACAGGATCTCTTTAATGAAGTTGAAGTCATACTTGTTACTTTCACCTTATTCTTAGATTCTTCATAGGGCAAATATGTCATTACAATCGATAACACTGAACCTCTTTCACTCACCCTCCCACTTTCTGACACTTTCTCTTTCTCGCTCTCTTTCTTTCTCTCCTCTCTTCCGTGTCTCCTACTTTGACTCCAATAACTAAACTAACTCGCAATAAAGAGAGAAACACTGCTAGAAAAAGCGAGAAAAAGATTAGTTAACTTTAAAACATACATTATAGGGAGAAAGGGAAAAAAAGAGAGAGAGAGACAAATGATTTTACTCTAAAGCAGGAAGAACGTTTTCACTCACACTAACTTTGAGAGCAATTCCAAACGCAGCTGGACTGCGTATAAAAAATATAAAATCAATGCTTAAAACAATCATATGTTGAATAACAACAGTAGCTATAATAATAATAATAATATAGAATTTAGGCTAAGATAAAAACTCCAAGAACATGATACACAAATACGATTACAAAATTAATGAAAAGACATTTTTACTAAAACTGGTTGAGTTAAAAATTTGCCAGTTTCCAGTACAGAGAAACACAAGAACAACTTTGTTAGTATTTAGTTTAAGTTCAAAGCAAATCAATTCAATCACAGCTCCAGATCCGGACCCAATCACATATTTTATACACTCTCAAAGACTCTCGTGATCAAGATTCAAGAGAGCGGAGAGAGAGCAACGTTTTAAAACGAATTTAAATGTAGTTGATTTCGAAATTGAGAAAAAAAGCTAATTAAAATAACCACAATTTAAATACCAGTTCAATGACCACATTAACAGTTTTTTAAAAAGTTTAATTAACAAACCAACCAATTTATGGCAAAAGGAAACAACAACAAGACATGAATTTATTCTAAATTTAAAAGCAATTCACTGTTATTTGTATTAAGAATTTTGAATTAGATCCAATTTAAGCTTAATTAGTTGTCAAGCCACTACGAGTTCCAAGCATCTGAACTGACTGTCTGCCAACCAACCAACCGAACAACCGATCAGTTGTCAACACTTTCAGCACAACCTTAGACGAGTACTAAAAAAGTTGGCAGTGAAGAAACCAAAATTTGAAATAAATAAAATAATTTTAAATAAAAATAATTTGCGAAATGAAAGTAGTCAACTAAACACTAAAAACGAAGAGAAATTAAGGAAGAAACACTTAGGTTTAGAATTAAAATATATACAAAAACTAAAGCTGAAGCAATGAAGAATGTAAGAAGAAAGAGTTACACTTGATTAAAGTTAATTTGTTAATAAAAAAAAAAACAAACACAAATTAAGAATAATAACAATAAAAACAAAATAATATAAAAATTACCAATCTAGATATTAAAAACAAGTTTAAAATGTAAAATTATAAATAAATAAATAAACAATCAAACGAATAAATAAAAAACTAAGACATTTCTTTAATTAAATAAATAAATAAATATAAAAGAATAACAAAATACACAAATAAATAAACATATAAATAATAGATCAATATAATAAAATATACTAAGTAAATAATACATACATACATATTAAATATATTTAATTAATATTATATTAAAATGTTTTGTATAATTTCATATTATACAATGCATATTTCCAATTAATTAAATTTATAATGCACATTTAATAGATTTCAATTAAAAATTTAATAAAATAACATTATAATAATAATAATTACACTTTTCAATAAAATTTCTTTGTAAAAAATATAAAATATGATCATTACATAGATGAATAATGTTCATCAACATATTCATCATTATGAGTGTTCATTATGTTCTTCAAACATCGTTAACACAACTAAAGTATTCAAATAAAATTGAAGATTTCAATCAATTCCAATTCAAGTTCATATCAATTGAAATTTTCATTACGGAAGAATGTAAAGAATAATAAAATAAAATCTTTTTGAAACTATTAATAATAATAAATAAAATAATAGAAAATATTTATGATTGTTATTGAAATAATAAATAATTTGAAAGTAATAAAATTAAAGCAATTACAACAATTAAATTGTTCGTTCATCTCAAAGTATTTAACTTCATTTATATTTAGTTACGTTAAATATAATGATATATATAATATAATTACTTTGAATAAATACTAAAAACTGAATTAAAACTAGCTGCGAATTAATCGAATAAATAAAATATAAAGTAAATAGCAATTCCCTAAAATTATGAACACAAATGAAAGATTTAATAAATTAAATAATTACATTGTCATAAAAAATTAAATTTCAAAGCCAAAATAAATGAAAACAAATCAAACTTTAATCTAAAGTGAAAAATTAATTCGATCTTTTTGTAGTTACAAATTACTATGAAAATAATGCATAATATCAAATAATAAATAAGATGTTTTGAAATGTCATAAAAATTAAAGTTTTTAAATTCAATGCTGTTACACAAACAAACAAAAGAAAACCAAGAAAATAACAATTTTAAGGAATTTTCTCTTAAATATTCAATTAAAATTAGCTGCATATTTAAGCGTACATTAAATACATTGAATAAGTTTATTAAATAAGAATTTAAATGCAGACCATACTGTTCCACTCACGCAATCATTGAGATTAATTATTAATTAATTAAAAAATAAAAATATATTATTAGCCTTATTATTTGTATTATTATTATTGTTGTTATTATTAGTTTTATTATTTTTATTATATTTATTGTTATTCTAAGGAGATTATTATTCTTTGGCGACGAATATTTGCAAGATTTTCGCCCAGGAACAAAAACAACAACAAAAACATATGCCCCTCGAAAGGGCAAAAATTTTGAAATATTTCGTCGTTCAGGTTCGAATAACTTTCGCAGAAAATCTTACCGAAGATGAGCCCAGATTTTCTGCAAATTGTTATTGCTTTTATAATATACATATATTCATATGTATATTTTTATAATTTATTTGATATTAAAGTCAACTAAAATATTGTTTCACTTTAATACGCACTGCAAAAAATATACGAGAAAAACTGTACGCTTAAAAGAGACAGCAAACTAGTTTTTAGAGATGATGTACGTTTTAAGAGCGAGAGAGGGAGACAGACACCGAAATCGAGAAGGAAAAAACAACTTTGAAGCACACTTCCCTCATAAAAAACAGAAGTTTAACATCTAAAATTGAGAAGAATTTGATCGAAGAAAAATCAAGAAGTATATCCAACGAAAATTTGGATTCCTTCTGTCCCCCACTCCTCCTCCTCCTCCTCCCCCTCCCCGCCTTCACGACAAAGCAATAACAATCACTGAACACTGAAAAAAGTATTAAATAAGCAAACGAAAAAAAAATACAAAAAAACAGAAACTTTTAATTTAAAAAAAAACTATTGAAACTATTTTTCTGCTTTTTTCCGTTAATCCACTTTTTTACCTCTAAAGACTGCTAAATTATTGGCAAAAACTGTGATATTTTTGCAGTCGCTCTGTCTTTTAATTGGAAGAATAAAAAAAACCCAAAATAAAATCTACAAAAACACCGAAAATCGAAGAAAACCAAATCAAAGGAAAATCGAAAGAAATCCGTTTAAATGCCGCACTTTTTTTAAAAATCCGCACAATATTTCAATCAATTAATCACAAAAAAGCCTTTAAAATCAAACGCAAAGAAACCCAAATGAAAAACCGCAACAAATTTACCAAAAATTTTGACTAACAGCTGAATTCTGTAAAAAAAGTTCCCATAATAACTCTAAAAACTCTTTTTTCTCTTCTTTCAACTCCATTCGAATTAAATTAAAATTTTTGTAAATCTACAAAGTAAAAAAACATGAAAATAATCAACTTATGTATATATAAATATTCATATACACACACACACCTAAAATATTTATACTTAAACATCTTACTTTAATATATCGTATGTACTTGTATCTACTCTGTACTCAAGACTCAAATCAATTATTTATTGAATTTCATCATCAAACACGAACTCAACTCAACTCTATACGCTTAACAGTAACTTTACTGTGAAAAATATGTTTAAATTTCATAAAAATATATACATGCATAATACATACTTATGTATATTTGTATATTTGCCAAAATAAGTTCAACGAAACCTCTTTTAAATGTTTAGAGAAAAAAAGAAAAGAAAACCCTTACAAATAAATGAATTTTTGTGCTTTAAACTCTTCAACAATCAATTTAATTCAAGCAACTGAATCGAATTTGTTTTGAATTAAAGTCACTTTAAATAGACACACCTTCAAATTAAAGAAATGCAGTCAACAACCGCAACATTTCGTTACATGTTCTTAAATCAAAACATCAACAAATCAATTAAATGTTATTTAAAAAGAGAGAGTGAATCAAATGAATAACAACAACAACAAAAAATAAATAAATGTTTCTTTTTCCCCCAAAAACAAAAAAAAAAAGAAAAGCAAAACGAACAAATTGTTTTTTTTATTTTTATTCGCAGCCATTTTTTCAGATCTCGTTTTCAGCAGCGATTATGTCGATGATCTACGAACGAAATATGGAGTTAAACGATAAAGAAGTTCAGGATTGTTTTCAGAAATTAAACAAACAAACGAACAACATTTGTATACATAAATTGTATGGAGAGTTTATACGCAAATGAATAATCGTTGCATGATACTTAAATATTGCTAGCAACATATGCCTAGTTAAAGGGTGGGCCATCGGTTGGTTTCTCTTTGAATTGCACATTAATTGGAATTGGCAACACTGATTAATTTGAAATAATTGAAAACTACATGCGTAAATGAGTGAATCGATTTACGCTCATTTGCAAATCGATCGTTTGGCACTTCGAAGTTCAATAATTTTGTAATCAGCCGTTTTGGTGATTGGTTGCTTGATCTGCGCGGAGCTGCAATTTGATGACGTTGTACTATTTTTGATGGGTTTCCGTTAAAGATCGATTGTCTCGGGTTTCACCAGAGCATTTGAACCCTCTCTTCAATCGTGTTGAGACAACTGATTCAACTGCTGCTTCACTTACCTTCATAATTCATCTTCATCCTTAAGACCAGACCATAACCAGAGAGTGTTTGAGCAAAGGTTTGAGTCTGAGCTGGTATTAAGTAAACATAAAATAAAACAATATTAATATTTAAAAAAACACAATTATTTCTCTTCTGTTTTCTATTATTAATAATTTCTTTATTATTATGATTTATTTTTGGTTTTTCTTTGATTTGAGTGTTCATGTGTTTTGAGTTGTTGATTTTGTAGTTTTGGTTGTTGTTTTTGTGGTTGTGGTTGCTGTTTTTGCTTTTCTGGTTGTTGTGATTGCTATTTGAAATATATTTTTCATTTCTGATTTTATTCCCACATTCATTTGTCTTTCTTTTTTTAAGGATAATTCTTTTAATTAATTGAGCATTAAAAGTAAAATCCTTTTTGTTATAATTTTTCTTTCGTATTCATTTTAAAGCAACTGATTTTGCGAATGTTTTCGCTTTTTCAAATTCGAATTTAATTTCAATTTCAGTTCGAGTCCGAGTTCGAATTTAGTTCTTCTTCTTCTTTGTCGAAACATAATTCGCAAAGTGAAACGCTGCTTTGTTTCTAACGTTTCCGTGTTTGTGTGTGTGTGTGTGTGTGTGTTTGTTTGTGTGTATGTATGTGTGTCTCATATATGTGTCTATGTATGTGTGTGTGTATATTTATGTATGTTTCATTGTGTTTCTCTCGTTTTGCTCATAATTTTTTCCTTTTTTTTGTTTTAGCATCGATTTTTTTCACTGTTGTTTATTATCGATCATCGATTCCTTTATTTATAAAATATTTAGCATTTATTTTTGGTTGTTTGTTTTTCTTTTTTTCATTTAGTATTCATTGAGTTGTCTTAAGAATGAGTTTTGAGTTGATGAATTAATTTTGAAAAATTGTTTAATAATAATTTTTATCATTTTCGCTTTTGGAAAAATGGTTGATTTTTATTTTGTTTTTATTTTGTATACGATTGACTATTATTTTGTTTTTTTTGTTGTTTGTTTGCTACAAAATGTTTGAAATTCAGTTACATTTTTTCTCTTGTTTTTAGTTGAATTCATGATCGAGTTCATGAAGTGAGTTAATGAAGCTGAGTATATTTTAATATCATCTTCTTCATCATCATAATTTAGTTTTTATATTTTTTTGTGGAGTTATAAATGGCAAAAATTAATGATGTTTTTGTTGTTGTTTTTGATCGTTATAAAGCAAAAGTTACACATACAAACATTTAGGAAATACTTTCAGTTGTTGTTTTCATTTTCTTCTTTGAATGCTGATTTTTCGGATTTGTGCTAAAATAGTTGTTGGATTTAAAATTGAAAAATTCTAGCATTTTTGAGGGCTTTTTTTAAAAACTTCTATTTCCGGTTTTTATTTATTATTTTTGTTATCATTTTGTTTTTATTTTGTGTTGTTTTGTGTTTCTGTGTTTGTTTTCTTTGTTTTATTATTAGTGTTGGAAAACTTTTCTATGGATTTTCGATTTAATAGTTTTTAGAAAACTGTTTTTGTTTACTTTTATTTCAGCTTTTATATGAGTTTAGTTTTTACTTGTTTTTTAAAAACTGTTTGATTATATTTTTTATTATTATTTTATTCTTTGCTTTTTTTTCTTTTCTTTGTTTTCTTACTTGCGTTTACTATAGAGTATATATTCGTATATAAAGTTTACTAATACTTTCTTTTTTCCTCTCTTTTATAACGAGAATTTAAGTGCTTTTTAAGTTGTTGTTGTTGTCTTCTCTTTATACAATTTCGTCACTTATTTTTGAATGGTTTTTTGGATTTTTTGTTTTCTTTTTTTCGTTTTTTACTATTTGATTTATTTTCAATTACTAACTAAGTGATTTGACTTAAAGATTTCTGTTTCTTTTGGTTTTAATTTGTTTTTGTGTCTACTTTTAATTTTCCTCCTTCTTTTCTTTTGCTGAACGAATTTTTAACCTATTTTTAACTATTCTTTTAAAGTGTTTCAAACTCAAAGGTTTAACTTAACAAGGCTTCACTGTAGTTGTAACAATGTATATGTATGCATTACAAGATATAGAATAGTATGTGTATGTATATGTGTACTTGTAATGATGTGTAAATACGTGTGTTTGTGTGTGTGAATGTGTTTCTTTTTTTATCCTATAAATAGAGCAACTGATCTCGACAATGCATCGAACAACTACTCGTGCTGTCTCTTTCTTTCCTACACATGCAATACACAGAATACAAATACAAACAGTTTACAATACATCTGTAGTATATAGTTATCTAAGTATGTGTGTATAGCATTCATTATATAGCATTTATTTGTTTTCTTATTGTGTTCATTACATTCATTAAACAGATGCATATATTTGTATATATATGTATTGTATATATACACATGTATGTATATATTTTTCTGCTTTCAATTATTTCATTGTATATCTTCAACATTGGTTTTGTTGATAAATAATTTTATATGCTCTTTGAAGGCTTTAAGACATAAACTCGGAATTAAATTCTTGTAATCTTTTCATTTCATTTAATAATAATAATAAACACTATAGAAGTAAACTTTATATAGTACAATAAACATATAAAAAGCTAGTTTAGTAGGTCTTTTTTTATAATCCTTTGCTAGAACATAGTTTAAGTTTAAAACTATTGAAATTCAATTTAAGGATTCTAAACTGATTCAGAGTCGGATTTCAAACTGATTCAGAGTCGGATTTCGAACAGATTCAGAGTCGAATTTCAAACTGATTCAGAGTAGGATTTGAAATTCAAAAAAAGCTCACGCTCGAAACTCAGTGGTTTTAATTTTTTAGACTCCGTTAGACTTTTCGTTATTTTAGAGTCATTATTTTGTTTCAAGTTCTTTTAGAAGGGTTTCAACACTCGAAAGAGCTTCCATAATACTCCAAAAGTCGTCCCTTTTCTTCAACGAAATACGCTTTCACTTAAATACTTAATCAATATTAAGGAAAAACTATTTTGTTTTTTCAAATATTTTTATTTATTATAGATTTCCTAATAATGTCTGAATCTGAACAAACAACAACATAATTTGAAATGCTCGTACAATTGTGAGAGTATTGAATACCCGGATAACTGAAAATGTAACTGAAAACGAAGTGAAATTATATCAGAATAGAATCCAGGACCAATCGGAAGCTTTACTCTAGTTAATGAAGTATCAAATTTTGAAAAGCAATTAATGCTGTTTTTGATATAGCTATTTTAATAAAAATCCACGCGCTGGCCCACCCTTTATAATTAAATATCGTATATTAAAAAATAATATTAATTAAATAAAATATTAACAGAAACACTTCTTTAAATCGATATAGAAAAAGAATACTGAAAAGAGAAAAATCGGAATTTCGCAAAGTTTTTGTTATGAAAATAATGAAAGTCATTTGTTGCTGTTGTTTTCATAGTATTATTATCATCATGGATTTTGTTTTCTATTCCATTTCTTTATACTTTATTCTTTCTTCTTCATTTATTTCTTGTTTCTTCTTTATTAACTTCTTGTTTCTTCTGTTTTCAATCGTATTCAGTTTGTTTTTATTAATTTGCAACATGAACAGATGAACCTTTAAATGAACTTTTTATTTGTGATTCATTAAATTCTCTTTTTTTCTCTACGTACAAAAAAATCGAGTTTCTTTTTTTCTCTGTTTGTTTCTGCTTTATTACTATTGTGTCTATGTTTTTCATCTGCTTTCTACTTTTCCTCTACTTTCTTTCTATTCGTTTTTTTAATGTTTTTAATGTTTTCTTCACTTTGGACGGGTTGCTGTGTGAAGTGATGTCAGATGGAAGTTTTAATGACACTGCGGATGAACCTTCAATGAACTCTTAATGAATTCTTAGGGGTTTAAAATAGGATTCCAATCAAAATATATTTAAATAGAATATAAAAGAAATATAAAATATAAAACTTAATAATTCTGCAAATGCAACAAAAAAGTTAAATGTTATTAAATGTTACTTAAATGTTATTTTAACTTCAAAGAACAACAAAACAAAGAAAATGAACAAAGATTCAAAAATAAAAATCACACAATTGATTATAAATAAAGGTGGCAACACTGGAAGGAAAGCATGTAAATTTGATGAATTTGTGTGCTGTTGTTGTTGTTTGTATGTTTGTTCGTTTTTTGTTCTTTTAGTTTTCTTGGCGTTTACTTGAATGTTTGTCAAGGTTTTACTTTGATTTTCTTTTAGTTTCTTTCTTTCATTTTCGTTTTCTTTTATTTTTCCTCTTCTTTTTCATTACTTGTTTACAGCTCTTAGTTAATAGTTTTAAGTTAACAGTTTTTACTTAACTGCTGTCTATCGGTTGTAACTCAGCTGCTGTTAAACTGTTAGCAAGCTTTCGCTGTTAAAATCGACTGCTGTTAAGAAAAGCAGCTCTGATCTGTTAAGTAGGAGCAGTTTAGTTAGTATGTTAAAATGTTTTTTTGTTTCTTTTAATTTCTAATACTTTATAATGCATTTTTTCGCTTTTTTTCTTTTGTTGTAGCTATTTTTCGGTTTCGTTTATTTTCAGTTTTTGCTTAATTATTTATTTTTTGTTCTAAATTTAAAACAATTGATTATAAAGCAGCTGCAACTGCGACTGCGGCTGCGGCGCTACCCTGTTAGCTGAAAGAGCCTTTTATTTCTACTGATGGATGTATTGTAGTATGAATGAGTTGTGTGTGTGTGTGTGTCTGTTTGTGTGGTGGATGTAAGTGTGTGTATGTGTGTGTCTGTTTGTATGGATGTGTGTTGTGTGTAATGCCTAAGAATGAAGCGTTTAAAAAGCGCTTTGCTAGTGACAACATTTTCATTCTGTTCTGATTTTCTAATTGAATTTTCCCTCTTTTAGTTACCTTTTCTTCCGTCTTGCTTATTCTTTTCATTCTCATAATTTTTGTTCTTCTTGCTTATTGCTTGTTCCTGCTTCTTTTTCTTTGTTTCTCCGTCAATCTTCAAGCGCTCTTTAAACGCTTCACTTTGAAAACACAGTGTGTTGAGTTTTCTTTCCTTCTCCGTGTCGAGTTTGAGTGTTGAGCTCTTTATTTTAATTAGTTTTTCTTTAAAAATGTTGCCATATTATTAATATTTCTATTTCTATTTTTTTCATTCTCTTTTCTTTTCTTTTTGCTCGTTTTTCTTTTGTTTTAATTTATTGAATGAGTGCCTGTTATCGAGCTATAATTTCGATTTAAATGTATTTAATAATTATTCTTTTCTTTGGTTTTGCTTTGTTGTCAGTTTATTTGACTTTGACTCATCTTCATCATGAGTTTCGACTGATGTTTGATTGAGGTTTGAAGATCAGTAGAAAAAAAAAATCATTTCCCGTTGTTGTTGTTGTTGTTATGTTAAGTTAATTAGACGCTCTCCTCCTTGCTGCCACCCCAGAAGCGATCGAAGCGATCGCGTGCTCTCTCCAAAACTTCGGCGGCGGTGCTGCGAGCGGTCGATGCTGTTGCTGTGGTTGTGGCGCCTGTCGAAGCCGAAGCCGAGGCCGATGCTGAGGATGGCGAACCAGCAGCGGTGGCGGCGACAGCGGCGGCCGCAGCTGGGGTCAGCGTTGCATCCGCTTCGAAGATCAGCGATGATGAAGGATCGTCAAGGCAACGCAGTGCTGTGCCGGGCAGAGGACGGGCATCATAAAGTTGTTGAGCCACCGCCGCCCCTGGCTGTGTTGTTATAGCGGCGACCACCACGCCCACCGACGTGGGGCTGCGCGCTGTAGTCGACGTCTTGCGATCGCTACGATCGTCCTCATGTTTCCAGGCTTCCATGTTTTTTGATCAAAACGGTTGTTGTTGTGGTTGTTTTGAGTTGTTATTTTGTGGTGATGGAGGTGGTGGTGGTTGTTGTAGTTGTTGTTGTTGTTGTTGGTGGTGGTGATGGTGTTTGTGTGTGTGGCATTTTTGTTTAGCGGGGTGAGGAGGTAGAAAGTTAAATTTTTTTATGTGGCAGAAAAAAGCTTTTTTTTTGCATTATTATTATTATTATTATCATTCTCATTATTATTAATTGTATGTTTGTCTTATTATTATTATTATTAATTTTTGCATTAATTTTGTATCTTTTTTGCTTTGCATTTTTTTCTTTTTATGCTGAGAGAGCGAGATAGTAAAAGCTTCGTGTTTGCAGTTTTTAAAGCTTACCATCCATTTTAACCTGTGCGGTGAGCTCGGGCGGTGCTGATTGCGGTGGCGGTGGTGGCTTCTCCATGGGGGTTGAAGCCTTGATTTCACTCTGCGGTCGGCTGTAGTTCTCACCTGCAAATCGATGGAGTCGATCGGGGAGCGCAAGAGAGAAGTAGACAGAATAATCTTTTGTTTTCTCTCATTTTTTTTGGTGATTTTCTGCTTACCCTCTTTGACATTTTGGGTCACCGTGAAAGTCTTCCCGGTGTCCAGAGGCACCGTCCAGTTGACTGGATCGGGTGAACGCATGATGATCTGTTCCGGCGACTTGACGCGTGTCGGCTCCGGCGGCGACTTGACGATGGGCTCGTGGAGCACCTCGGGCGGCGGTGGCTGTGGGCTGCAGCTGAAGATCGAGATGGCGGCGGTGTCACGCCCACCACTTTCGTCATCTGTTGAGACAGAGTGATAGATTAGTTACCGCAACTGCTCAGGGAGCGGCGTATATCAATGGCTATCAAGTGATCACCTTGAAAGTGTACAGCGAGAGAGAGAGAGAGAGAGAGAGAGAGCGCGAGACAGAGCGAGATAGAAAAAGAGAGCGCGTTGTTTGAATGGAAGGCGGCTGGGTTGATGTGAAAGCAAGTTTCGAAATATGAGTACAATTTACTGTAATGTGTTTAAAAAGTAAAAAAAATAACAGGTTCTTAATTTTTAGATTAGTCTTAATTTAGATGAAATTATTTTTGATTAAATTCAAGTTTTAATAACATTATTTATAAATTAAATTAGTTTTGACTAAGATATTAAAATGGTTTTAGATAAAAAGCCATATTCTTCATGTTCAAAGCATATAGAAAGAGAAGAGAAAGCGAGGCAGGCAGAGACAGCGAGAGAGAGAGAGACAGAGCGAAAACATTCCAATAATAGCAAAAGCATTCCATTATTTTCACATTAAACTTACATTATAGCAAACTCCAAATTACAATACTTATGTACAGTAATTCAATGTACATTAATTTAATTATTAATTATTATATAAATAATTAAAATACTTTAAATTATTTTATTTCCTACTTTAAAAAATTACCGAACGGAAAACTAAAATCAGGCGCACCATGACAACATCAACATGCAATACTCGAAAACGTGTTAATACTCTAAAATATGCAAATTAAAATAACAAAAACAAAAAAATAACCGAAAAAGAATAAGCAAAAGACAAAGAAAGAGAGAGAGAGAAGGAAATGCTTCCTGTATATAGTATGTAGTATGGTTTATATATATGAACTTTGGTCAAGATCAGTGTTACCAGATTTCTATATATTCAGTGAGTTTTTTATACTATTCAAGAGAAACTCGCTCTACAGAAATCGCGGAAGTGAGGAGATTAACTCCGTTAATTTTCTAATAAATTGCTTTGATTTGTTATGAATTTTAATTACTTTGTTTATTAATGAAATAATAATTCATAAATATTGATTGATGTGATGATTCATAACAGTTGGTGACGAGAGTAAAGCTGATGACAGTAGAGTTGATGAGGGTAGAAGTAGTGACAGTAATGGCAGATGATAGTAAAGCTGGTGACAGAGGAAAGGATGACAGTAGAGTTGCTGACAGTAATGCGGAGGACAGTAGAGCGGATGACGTTAGAGCGGATGACAGTAGAACGGATGAGAGTAGAGCGGATGAGAGTAGAGTTTATGACAGTAGAGCGGATGACAGTAGAACGGATGAGAGTAGAGTTTATGACAGTAGAGCGGATGACAGTAGAACGGATAAAAGTAAAGCGGATGAGAGGAAAGCGGATGACAGTACAGATAATGACATTAGAATTGTTGAGAGCAGAGTCGATGAGATGACGACAGTATAGTTGATATCAGTAGAACCAATAACATTGGATTTATTGAGACTTTTCAGTGTTCTAGAGAATAAAGCCGCAGGAGCAGGATTTGTGTGACGAACAAAAAAAGAGTTTGGTAAAAAATCCTAAAACAGGAAAGGAAAAGAAACTTTTTCGTTTGCTGTAATTTAAGCGATTGTCATTCAGAGGTTTTGAAAGAGTCAATTGATATATTAAAAAAAGAAAGTAAGGCAGCAAACTCACGAATCTGGCAACACTGAATCCTACATCTTATTGATGGTGATGTTACACGGATGTTAGAAATGTGTTGAGGAGTTAAAAAGAAAAAAGATATATACAGAGACAGAGTGGGACAGTGAGAGACAGTGTTTATGAAAGAGAGATAAAGAGAGACAGAGAGAGAATAAGTGATTGAGAGAACGAGAAGTCTTTAGAACAGCTGCTTTATACGTTATCTTCCCCGTGATCATTGTTGTTAGTTTTTTACATAAATTTTTGTACATAATTTCATTTCATTGATTTGATTTAAGTTATCTGATTTCTTTTAACTTTTAACCCTTTATACCATTTTACTTATTAGAAGGTATTCAAAAGAGAGAGACAGAGATATATATAGAAATAGAGAAGGGGAGAGAGACAGAGATAGAGACAGGGAGAAAGTCATAGTGTGTGGTGTCTTGTCTATTGACCGGTTGTGTGTGTGTGTGTGGGGGGGGAGGGTATTTGACACTACGGATGCATACTTTTTACACTACTTTCGTAGCCAGTCCAAGGAGTTTTAGCATATAAACAGAACACACAACAACAATAAAACAAAATGCATCTATACAAATATTTGCAGCAACAACAACTAACAACATCAAATCAACTCTTTTCTTATTCCTTCTCTTCGAGAGTGTTTCATGGAGCTCATGGCTCGAATCATTCGGAATCGAAAACGAATACATTTCTGATCTTGCGAGAATAACAAACATTTTTTTTTAATTTTTAACTTTTTAATAAAAGCAGGAAAATGTACATTTTTAATTTCAAATAATACTAAATTTAAATCGAATCATGAACTCCAAGAAACACGATGGACATCTTGCATTTCTTTGTGTTAATTTCTTTAGTTTTGGTTTGGTTTCTTTTTAATTTTAAACACTAAACATTCACTAAGGTACATATACAGGGTGTTCGACATTCAACATCATATTTGATTTGCATTTGTTTGGCGTTTTCTTTTGTTTTTGTTACTTTTGTACAGTTTTTCGGTGTTTAGAATTGCGATTGTTTTTGAGGTCCCTGTTTTAGTAGACTTTGTTTGGTGTCAATACGACTCAACGTCGTCGTTACTACTCACGTTCGGCCCCTTTTTTGTCCTGGCCTGGCGGGGCCAAATGATCGAGCGCGCCGACGCCACCGCTGAGCGGCACCTTCACTTTCTGAACGCTCCCGTCCAGGTTGCTGTCGCCGGCGCTGGCGGCGGTCGAGCGGGGACGCGGCTTGACTGCCACCCGGCCACTTTGCCCGCTTTTACAGTGCTCTTTGTTCTCTTTGTCTTTGTCTTTCTTGCGCATCGGCGACGCGACCGCCGACGAACGACTTGATGGTGTCTGCCACGCATTCGGATGAAGCAGCGAAGCAGCGGTGCCAGGAGCGGAATGAGCTCTGCCGCCCGGCGGTAAGGAGCTACTTTTCACACGCGGGTGGAGGGTTGTGGAAAGGGTGGCTAGAAACGAAGCATATGTTTTTATATAAATACGTGTGTAAAGAGGAATGTTATTTGCAGAGTTGGTACGCGAGGGCGTACCGTTGAGCACAACGGAATCATATCGAGATCGCGAGAAAGCGCTCCTGATCGAAGTCTTAAAATCATAGCACGCAATTTAAAGGAAATCATAGCTCGATACTCGACTTGTACAACCAACTGAAGTCGTTAAATAGACAAACATTTCAATCCGCAGAGCAAAACAGATTTCATGTTAAAATCAATCATTAAAAGAGAACAAACACGAAATATATATAAAAATTCTATAAAAACACACTTGAAAATTAAATAAGAACGAGCATTAAACGAGAATAAACATTAAATGAGGACAAACATTAAATGAGGACAACCATTAAAGAGGACAACCATTAAATAAGATGGAAACAAATTAAAACATTTTTAAAATATAATATTTAAGGTCACATTAATGGCCGATTTGACGACGTTGCCTTCCATCTCATTCTTCCCTTCGTAAACCTATCATAAAAGCTTTCGTGGAACCAAACCTAATGCTAAGTTAGCTTTGATGTAAACTTAACAGTGATTACTGGAGAATTAACACTTATTTTTATTTTTTTCATTTTTACAGAAACCGAACAGATGTGGTCCCTCATCTTTTGTATATGTATTTAATATATATATATACATACATATGTAATTTATATTAGCCATATTTTAAAAGAAAATAATTTTTTAATTGAAAAAAACTGGCAACAGAAAATGTTAAAAATTATTCAGCAAACAAATTAATTGAAAAACTTAATTCAAACCTTCAAAAAGGTTATTAAAAAAATACATAAAAATTACTAAACAAGAAGGAGACAAAATAGCTAAAAAAATTAAAATGACGTCATTTTTTTTAATGAATTTCTTTTTCTAATCATAGTTACAAATAGTTTTTATATTATTATTATTAATATATTAAATTCTT
Source organism: Myopa tessellatipennis (assembly GCA_943737955.2). NCBI lineage: Eukaryota > Metazoa > Arthropoda > Insecta > Diptera > Conopidae > Myopa > Myopa tessellatipennis. Next base: position 43,195,571 of record OX031314.1, read on the forward strand.
GACAATTATTGTGTGTATATCTTTATAGTATTTCTTTATATTATTTTTAACTGAAATTATAGTCGGCATTAACGAATTCCAAGTGAATTATAAACTATAAACTAAAGACTAAAACTAAAGTCTAAAACTAACGATTAACAACTAACTAACTAAACAGCGATTTCTCTAAATTGGTTCGCTAAAAATGGCGTCAACTTTATTCACACACAACAACAACTTTTATGCATATCGAAGGAACTCTAACAGTAAATAAATGGAATGTTTGCTGTACAGAAACGAATGAATCGAGACATCAGAAAAGCTTCACCAGAAAACAGCCGAAAGTCGAGCAAAACACCAAAAAAAAAAACAAATTTCAATCCAAATAAAAGCATTAAAAATGGAATGAAATATAATTTTAACAGTTTCCGGTGAAATGAAAACGACAACAACAACAGCAACTTGTGGGGTTTCAAAAGAAGAAAAAAAATACAGCGAATTACTAAAACGTTGCTAACCAATATAAAGAAGTTGCTATTAAAAAGATTAGCAAACATTTTGGTGGAACAACTGGTTGAACGGACTAACTAACTAATTAAATAGAAGGAAGAGGAAGAAACAACTTAAAATATGAGAAATCGAATCATTTGAATGCAGATAATAAAATGACAGAATGATGATAGAGTGAAATAGAGGAAGAAAGAAGAGACTTGAATTGAAAATGAATTTGTTAATAAAATTAATCAATGAATGAACAGTAGAGTGAACAAAAATAAGATCAGATTAAATTATCATTTGTATGTTATCATGACTGTAATTAAAGTGAATAACAATAATAGATGAATTATATTAACAATAAAAGAATGAAAAAAATTAAATGACTAAATTAATAATAGAAATAATAAAGAAATAAGAATAATGAATGCATGAAATTAATTGTTATACAAGAACAATACAATGAATTTTAAATGAACCAGTTCAATGATTCTAAAATTAATCAATTCAATTTGAATAATAAATAAATGGATAAATTGAAGAGTTCAAATGAATGCGTTAACCTGAAGAAATAAAGTCAATGAATACAGTGAATATTAAATGACCAACTAATAAATCGATTGGGTGAAACTTAAATGAATCGATGCAGTGAAACTTAAATGAATCGATGAATTAAAGAGTTAAAATGAATTCGTTAAACTGAAGACTTAAAATTAATTTAAAAATTAATTGAATATGAATTTAAATGAAAATTGAAAAAATCAATATTGAAAATCAAATAAATAAATGAATCAATAGAATGAACCGCTGGGAATGAATCTTTTCAGCTCACTTTGTGGACTGACACCGTGGAATGAATCGTTTGAAGATTAAAATGAATGAATCGATTGAAATGCATGATTAACGATTTCAGAGAGTTTTGAACGTCAATTTTATTTAAATCTTTTATTTTTTTCCTGTTCGATTGTGATTTTTTTTTTCTTTTTTTGGTTTGGTTGTTTTTTATTGTTTTTATTTTGTTTTTGTTTTTTTTTGTTGCTTTACTTACATGGACGCGGTTTACGCTCGTTGAGGGCGGTATTGAGAGTGGCTGCTGCCGCTGGTGCGGGTGATGCTGCAGCTGTTGTTGTGGATGTTGTTGATGTGGACGTCATCTTCCTGCCAGTGATGCCAACGCGATGTTGAGCAGCTGACGTTGGTGCCGTGCTCGCTGCCCGCAGACGACGTTTCGGTGATTCTTTTTCAGCGTAACCGGGACCAACCGATTGTGAGCGAGCTTTAAAATTGTTGATTGATTGGTTGATTTTTTGGTTTGTTTTATATATAATTTTTTATTTAATTTGTATATATGCAGATGTCGTTGTTGTTGGTGGAGTAGAAGTAGTAGTAGTAGTAGTTGTTGTTGTAGTTGTTGTAATTGTAATTATTGTTGTTGTCATTGTGATGCGATGATGGAAGGAATCTTTGTTTGTTTTATTGAAATGACAATTAAATGAAATTTCGAATATTTTCGATACTTTTTTGTATCTTTAAAATAATGTGTTGTTGTTGGGATGCAAGATTAACTGATTGATTGATTGTTCGACCGATCGATCGATTGATTTTTGATACCAATGAATTGTGACTCGAGTGTGATTTGCGGTGTCTACTTTTCAAGGTGAATGAAAGACACGACAACGAACGACAATAACAGTAGACAACTCTAACCGATAAAAGAACAATCGAAGAAACTGAACGAATGAATGAATGCATGATGGTTTCTTTCTTGCTTGATGATTTTTTTGCTTTTTTACAGTAAACAGTTCCAGAATCTAAACGGATTTTAGACATATACACGTACATTCGTAGTTCTAGCAGTTTATAGAGGTACAAAGATCTATATTTAGTGTGTATAGATAGATATACGATATAAATCACAGAGAAGGTTTAAAAAAACACACAAACACTTCGAAGCACACGGGTTCCCTCGTGGAAAAGAGAGAGCGAGAGCGAGAGTGAGGTACAGTGAGATATACAGCGGCACAGAGAGGGACGAATCACAATGAAAGGAACTGAAAACTGATTGCTACGGAAGGGGTGAAGAAAACAGAAACGAAAAGAAATAAAACACGTTTTATAGCAGGAGGACGTTCAAAGCACTTGAATTTCAAAAAATTCTCACTTTAATTGAACTTCTTTGGACTTTGTTCAAGCTTAATTTTTTCAAGGATTTCATCAAGTATTTAACACATAAAGAAAAGGATTTTATATATAATGCAGCACGATAAAAGTTTCCTCTACGCAACGACTCGAATTTTTTCTTTATATTTTGATGGCAAAATACTTATCATGTTAATTTTATGTTTATGCTTAAAACTTAATTCTAGAATGTTCATTAATGTAAGCATGTTCCAAACATATGGTGGGCCATGGGTTGGTTTTTTCCAGAACTACTTTTCTTTAAAAATGTTAGACTAAATTTTAGAAAATAAAATTCTAAAAAGAAACCAGCTGATGGCCACCCCATATAATCCAACATGTTTAAGAGCAGCATCACTTTAAGTAACTATATCATTAATATTATAAATAGTATAATAAATATTTGTATATAAATAGTTTTCAATTAATTTTAATGATAATTTAAAATTGTGTTCTCTCTGTTTTTATTTTTGGTTTCTTTTTAAGGAGAATTTTTCGTTTGCAGAGTGATTTTGAAATCAGTTCAGTTTTGAATGCACACAAACACAAAAACAAAAGCAGTCAAAACAAGTTTGGGAAAAGATAGAAGAAAAGTAAATGCAGAAAAAAACAGGCTCAAACGTATTTAACTCAGTTTTATTCAACTGATTAAAAGAGTTAACAGAAAACAGTTAACAGATTACAAAAAACAGTTGCAAAAACAATCCAAACAAAACACTTTTCGTGAAGTTTCTTGAAAAGGAAAACTTTTTTTCAAAAAAAAAATACTTTACTTCAATAAAAATTTATTTGGTTTGAGATGATGAATTGTTAAAAAACACATGAAAACAATTTGAATTGCAAGAACTTTAAATTTAAATTACGTAACTAAAAAATGTCATTTATTTTTTATTCTGAGCCTTCAGCGGGCTTCAGACGAGGCCTGAAGCGTGCGTATGCGTGTACGGTGCATGCATGTGTTTGTGTGTTTGTGTGTGTGTCGCTGGTGCACTTTTCAGGGCTGTTTGAGTTCTTATTTTTTGGTTTTCGTTCAGTGTGGTTCACGTGCTCTCTGTAGAACGGGCGCCGAACGGTTTTTCACGAGGGTCGCCCCTGGTGAGGTGCATTGTTGTTGTTGTTGTGACTGTTGTTGTTGTAGTAGTGGTTGCTTACTTCATACACGTGACGAGGGGCCAGGGGGAATTTTAAAAGAACTTTCAACTTTCGACTTACATTTCAGGGTCTTCTTGGGGCTGCCCTTCTGTGGACTGCCGCCCTTCTGGGGCGATCCGTGGCGTGAGGCGGCCGTCTTCTTGGGGCTGCCGCGTTGCGATTCGGATTCACGTTTGGTGATGGCCGGCATCAGTTTCTCACGGGTGGGCGATGGCAGGAGGGCGCCCTCCTCAACGTCTGCAGAGTGAATGAGGGTGGTGAGTGAGGGAGAGGAAAGGAAGAGAGCCGGAGACAAAGAGAGGTAGAAGAAGAAGAGCATGTTAGAGACGTGTTTCAAGGCAGAGCCGGACAAATGCTAAGTTGAATTGTTTTTTACCAGGACCCGTAGTTCGTTCCAAGTGATGGCGGATGCTGCTGAAGCGCGCTGGCAGTGCTGCCACCTCATCGGCACGGTTGTCGTGGTTGACCAGGTGAGCTTGACCGGGGAAACACGACTTGCCTGGTGCGGCCGCGGGTGGTGCTGGTGGCGCCTCCTTCGGTATCGACTTTTTATTGTTCTCCTGCTCCTTCTCCTCCTTCGTGATGGGCCTTTAAGAGAGTGGGAGAGAGAGAGGGGAGTGCTGAAAGTGTGAACAAAGCAGGAGGGAGTGGCACTTGGTGGGCGTTACCTGTGCACGGAAGAAGCAAGTGATAAGGCTGAGAGCGAGCTTCGTTTAGAGACCTGATCCCAAAGAACGCGCTGCTTCTTGTAGAGCTCCGGGTCGATTTCAACGCCCCAGCCACGGCTCTGAAAGACAGAGACAGAAACAAGAGCTAAACTTTATATGTTTGTTATGAATTCTTTAAGTTTTTGTTTTGATTTTTGAGTTGGTTTCTGTGCTCGTTTTTTGAAACGAGTTTCTTTCTGTGCCACGCCTTACCTTGTATTCGCCGGCCTTCTTGCGCCCCTCGGTAACCTCCTTGAACCAGAGCTCCAGGTTCGGGTGCGAGTGCGGCGGGGCGCTGCCATTGAGCAGCGGCGTGCGTTTGTTATCCGTCTCGTAGGCGGCGCGCTGTTCATCGAAGCCGAAGTTTTCCTTCCTCGTGGCGAAGTGGTTGTTGCGCTCCAGGTCGAAAGTCTGCGAGAAGGGGCGTGCCGTGTGGGCGGACTTCTTCTCGGCGATGATCACTTGTCTGCAGCATCATCGTTGCGTTTCATCATATTTTAACAATGATTTAACATCAATGATGATGATGATGAGGATGATGGTGATACAAGTTGTTCACCATTCAATTATTATTATTGTTGTTGTTGTTGTTTTTTGTTTCAATCAACGGGAGGGAGGCGAAAGCGGTGCCAATCAACAAAGCGACGGCGTGTTTTTTTTACGCAAGCAAGAATGAAAAATTTTCAGGGAGGAGGGAGGGGGGAAAGACAATAGATGAGAGAATTGTCAATATCAATAATTATTATATTATATATAAGTTCTCAATTCTAAAAAAAAGTACTAAACCTTTAAAAACTTTTGAAAAATATTCAAATTAAAGTGTTAAAAAGAATATAAAACCTTACTAAAAACTTACAAAAAATGTTAATGATAAAAAACTGAATAGTTGAGAGGTTAAGAAAAGAAATAAATTATTTTGCATACTTTTCGTGTGGTTTTCTTTCGTCGACATCGCTAACCAGCGGCTCCAATTCATGAAGTGTAGCTGAAACACACATAAAAATGGGATTTTGTTCCATTTGATTTGTTAGACACTTTTTTAAAGATTGTAATTATTTTGTAAGTATTTAACGAAAATTGTTTTTCTTATTTTGCGTTTACTATCACTATTCTAACTAAAGGAACGGGAGTACTAACGGAATAGTTACAGAAAGTAGCAGTGAAGAGAGAGGGTGTAAGCGAGAGAGGGAGAGAGAAAGAAAGAGACTAAAATTTTCTACTTTCAAGTTTTAACATAAGAACAAAAAAAGAACAATGAATGAACGAGTGTGGAACGTATTAATGGGGAGAACAGCAGGAGATAAAGACGAGTGACACAGTGATAGAGAGAGTGAGTGAGAGAGAGAGTGAGGGATCGTTTGTTTTGGTGGAAATGGTGGGGGAAAGGGCTTGTTGGAAGATTGTTGTTCGGGCAAAGAGATTGTTTGCAATAGTGACAAATTAAAATTTCAGCAAAACTAGACAAAAACCGTCTGGCAAAAAACCGGACAATGAAAAGGAATTCTCTGCAGAACAGAACATTTATCGGACCCTTCAACAGTATTCTTTTGCTTTCTCTGCTTTCGTCTTCTCTTTCTTTGTTTTCAATTTCAAGAAAAAGGAACAAAAAAAATCAAACAACTGTTGAAGGGTTGAAAAGCATTGAAAGAGTTAAAAGAAATTAGAAAAGAAGTAAAAGAGTTAGAGAGGGGAATGAAATGAAGGACGGGGAGGGGGGGATCATTCATCTATTCAAGATGACGAGAAGGAAGGACGAAGAGAAAACGGCACTTTGGGGGTAGAAGTGATTGCTTTTTGTAGATGTTGAGTCTAAGCGAATGAATGACTTGATGGATGAAACGTAAGAGTTGCAAGCTTTAAAAGGGTGCTTTTGACAGACCTGGGCGAAAAAGAGATAATTTTGGGCACAAAACAAAAACATAAAAAGCAGTAAATAGAAGAAAAACAAAAGTATTTGCATCTATTCGACTTGAGAGCGAAATTGAAGCGTGATTATTTGGAAGTGATCAGTGAAAATACTCTGTAGTTTTTCTTGTTGTTTCTATTATAACATTGTTATGTGTAATGGTTCAATTAGTCTAGACGTAACGTAACATGGCGTGGCGTTGGCTGTTGTTTCTTAACGGGCAGCTTGAATAATCGCCAAGCAGGTTTACTCTGAGCAAGGACAATATAATACATTATTGTCTTCTATTATATATTATATATATATATTATATATTATACATTATTGTATTATATTGTCTTTGCTCTGAGCTATGCGTCACGCCACGTTACGTTACGTCTAGACTAACTGAAGCAAAAAGCCCCTGAAGCCCCTAAAAAACACGTGCAGAATTTCAGCCTGCAGTAAGCTCCTTCCATTTGAAAGACCGGAACACGATCCGAAAAATCTGCTGCATGATGTCTTCATTTCGAATTTTCCATTTTTAGATATTATGAGCAAATGTGAATATCTGCACATGTATTTGAACTGCAGCATTTCATGCAGATCTGCGTGCGTTTTATCTGCACATGTGTTTTAGCCATAAAATGTTGAGAGTGTTGATAGAGAGAAAATAATATAGAACGAAATTTTAACCAATTTGAATGAATTTTGGAACAACTCGGAGAGCTTTTTTTCTTGTAATGCTTTGTTATGTTTTTTATTTTATAACTGAAGCTCAGCGAAACCTAAAACTCGAAGCGTGAAATCTGATTCGTGTCCTTTTTAGCCGTTTTCTCAGTGTTGTAAATTTTAATTGATACAAAAATGAAGCCACTCTTTATCAAAATCAATTGATAAATACAGCAAATTTGAAGAACATATTGAAGAAGTTTTTGTTTCTTGAATTGAATAATAATAATGTAATAAAAGACGCTTGAGAGTTGTTGTTACTTGAGTTTTTTTTTATGGGGTGTCTGTGTGTGTGTGTTTATCTTGTTTACGATCATCATTTAAATATTCTTTAAAGACGTGATCATTTATTTAACATGATTTTGAGATTTCTTTGTGATTTAAATTTTGATTGTTGTTGTTGATGTTATTATTGTTTCTTTGACTTTTTATAGAACAAAGCAGATATTCCGTGAGGTGAGGGAAAAAGCTTGTTTAGTGGGCGGCTGGGGAAGCTGATCATTCCAAAGGAAAGTCTGCATTTTTATCTGCATATGAATGGTGGTCCATCGGTTGGTTTCTTTTTAAAATTGCCACAAAGAACACATTAACAATATTTGTTTTCCAAATTCTAATATTTTAGTGAAAAGAGCAGATCCGTTATGTTACGGTGAATACTTTTGTATTCAGTTTTAGAAACTTATAATGATGTAGTAATTTTATAAAGAAACTAGCCGATGGCCCACCCTTTATACAAATAAAGTTAAAAATACAAAAACTGTACCTTATATACTCGTGTATACATATTTACAATATTGTGCTATATACTATTGTACATATTTCATGTTCATACATGACTACATCTCTAAAAGTGAAGAAGCTTTCGATTCAAGTGGAAGATGAGAAAAATTGATCGATGATGAGGACATCACAAAACACGTTAACAGCAGGTTAATCAAACAACCGTTGTTCATGCTGCCCAAAAACTTGAAACTATAAAAACGTTTCTACAATTTTTGACGTTCTCCAAGAAAAGAGAATTGAATGTTTTTTATTCTTCTTTTCAAACAAATTTCGAAACTTATTAAAAACATGCTTCAACTAATGAATGAACTCCAAACTCTTCATAAGTAATTTTTAAGACTACAGAAGAAGATATTCACTATTAATTTAATATTCAATTTCAATCACTGAAACGATTTGAAGAAATTAATGAATGATTTTAATAACTGTAATGAACGATTTAGAATAATTTATGAATAATTGAAATAAATTAATGAATACAATGATTCAATGAACCGGTGAACTAATGCAATGAACTAATGAATACAATGAACACAATTAATCAATGAATTGAAATGAAAGACTGAATCAATAAATAAAATGAGTTAAGGGTTGAATAAATAATTCAATTCTATTAAATAAATAATTCAGTAATGCGATTTAATGAACGCAGTACATGAATGAATGAATGTAATAAAGAAATAAAATGTTATAAAGAAATTAATGAATACAATGAATCCATAAATTCAATGAGTCAATGTTTAAAATTAATGCAATGATTTAATGAATACAATGAGCACAATGAATCAGTGAATACAATGAACACAATAAATCAATAAATACAATGAACACAATGAATCAATGTTCACAATGAATACAATGATTCAATGCTTAAAATGAATACAGTGAACAGAATGATCAATGATTCAATGAACACAAAGAATTAATAAATGCATTAATAAATGAATCAATGGTTAAGCTTGATTTTAAGCAGATTTTCTTCTGTAGTCTTAAAAATGACAAAAACAAAAACTATAATTTCAACTAGGTTAGGTTGGGTTTTTAAACTTTAAACTTACTCTTCAACATCGACGCTTCGAGCCGATTCTAGAATTAAAATCTACTCCTTTTTTGAGAAAATTTTACAGAAAATGTTTCCCCTTTTTTGAGTTTGTTCTCTATAAGAATTTCGCATAATTTCGTTCTATATAAACGTCTATATATACATACATACACATACACATATATATGTATATGTATGTCTAAAGAAAATTCGAAACTTTGTTGTTGAAATAAAGTGGTTTGTAAATAAATTATAAAAAAGTGCAAATTAAAACAGAATTCAATTTAGAGTAATTAGCGTAAACGTAACCTAAAAAGTTGCCTAAAATTTATTTTCATATACAAAAAACCAACATTTGAAAAATTATTTCAAAATTTCATTAAAAATTGTTGTAAAAATATTCTAAACTAACGACGACGTGTACATAAAAAACTCTTTCTTCTTGCTTCTTTCCTTTTCTTCTATCTTCTTTACGAATTTACATGAAAAAATTTTCCAAAATTAATTTTCATATTATTTTGCAAAAGATGTTGATAAATTAGTATTTGTATTATTAATATTATTATTTTTGATTTTACTTGAGATTAATACTGATGTTGATAATGAATTATTTAAGGAAAAAGAAAACTGAATGCAAACGAATACGAATGCGAATCAAGTGAATCAATCAATGAGTACTTTTTACTTGTATCGATTACGAGTACGAATTTAAAGTTTAAGTTTAAGTTAATGTTAGTTAGTTAATAAAGATTCGATGTTTAGATTAGATTAGTATTTGAAATGTGAACTAATTTTTAATCTAGGTTGCGTTAAGCGACAATTTTTTGTCGCACCTTCTTTTCGATTGGTTGTTCGTTTTTTATGAACCGTTGGCATCAGCGTTTCTTGTTGTTGGTGTTTTTGTTGTAGTAGTTGTAGTTGTTGTGCTTTGAGTGCACCCATCGATTGGGATTTTTTCGGATGGTCCACCGCGCCCGCCGCCGCCTCGTTTGGCCACGCCCCTTTAATTGACTTACGGGCATTCGGCCAAACGAATTGCAGACGATACTCGGTACTCAATTTAGTGAAAGTCTTTTTCAAAAGTCCATTTGACTCACCCGCCTGCAAAAGAGAGAGAAAGAGAGAGAACAAGCGGAAGAAAAAGAAAGAAAAAGAGAGACAGAGAACAAAATACAAGTAATTTTGTAGATTTTATGTTATCAATTGATTAAATAAATTTGTTTTTTTAAAATGCTGCTTTATTTGCACTAATCAAGGTACTTAGTAGAAAAATGTCAGTATATATTTAAGAAAATCGTGATAAATCTTCGGTTAACATTAAAAAAGTGCTTCGAAAAATACAGTTAATTACGATAATACATAGAAACACATACAATGAAAAGAATTCATTCAACTTTTAGGTGCATCGATTAGTTTTTGTATAGATTTTTAATGAGAACTTTAAAAACAATTAAATATTTTCTAAAAAAAAGACAAATAAAAAAATCTGGGATTAGAAAGGAACAAATAATATAAATACAAAGTAATATAATACAACAATAATATAAATAAAAACAACAATAGTAGTCTAAGAATAATAAAAATAATCATAATAATAATGAATAAAGTGTCGAACTGGAACAAACAAAAATTTAACGAGGAAAAACGATGAAAAACAGAAGAAAATTGAGCAAATAAATATTTATTTTCATTACTTAAAATTCTTTATATATTTTTATATTCTCTTGCAAATTCTAATGAGTTTTTATACCCAAGAAAATAGAGTGTACAAAAAGAAAAACATTTCATCTCTGAAATGAAATGAAAAATCAATGAAATTTCTGGCAATTATTTCAGGACAATTATAAAACATTTTCTAAAAATTTATATCGTCTCAGAGAAATCAATTTACAGTGTTTGAATCAATTACAAGTGGTTAGCAGAGGAATTTTCAAAATTGCCTAATGAAATTCATGTAGATATCGAATGCGGTCGAGTGTGAAAAGAATAAGCAGAAACACATGGCATGAAAGGGATCGGTGATAAAGAAGAAGAAAAGAAAGAGAGAGGGAGAGGGGAAAAGTAATAGTGAAAAAGTTAGAAAAAGCGAGAGAAAAGTAAGGAAACCCAAAAGAAGTGTGAATATCGACTGAAGCTTTGTTCTGGAGAGTAGTAACGAGGATAATGACGACAATGATGATGATGATGATGATGATCATAGGGATGATGATGATGGTAATAATGAGGATGAAGATAATGAAGATGAGGAGTATGAGTACGAGGATGATGATAATGAAATTATGAAAAGAAGATGTTTGTTTATTACGATGTTATCGAAGATGATAATGACTACAACAATGATGAAGGTGATGAATACGACAACAATGATGATAATATATAATAATGATAATGATAAGGATGGCGAGGATAATGAATGATGAGGATGATGATTAATATGAGGATACTGAAGAAGATGAGAAAGGCGAAGATTACGATTATGACAGTAAATGATGATGATGAGCCCAATATGCTGATGAAAATGTGGATGAAGAACATGATGACGATGGTGAAGACGATGAAATAATATAGAAATAGTGAAACTAGCGGTACAATTAAAATATATTTTAGAAAGCAATGAATCAAATCCTTCTCCTTCTTCGTTTAATTAACGGGAAAATTTTTGTTTAATATTTCTTTTGGTTAACAAAAATTACAAAAAAGAACAATGTATTGAATATACAAATTTTTAAAATTTAATGAAAAGAAATGAAAAGTAATGAGAAGAAATAAAGGGACAAAGACGGACAAAAACAATAATAATAAAACAACAACAAAAGCAGCTACATAAATTAATAGACTATATTAATAACAGTCGTAATTTTTACTTTATGATGTCTTGTTTGCAATTTTAACTACCACAATATTAAACATTAAAATATTCAAGGCACATATTAAATTTAAATGAAATGAAATTTTATGAATTTTAAAAACATCACTAAATAATTTGAAATTTGGAAAAACCAAATAACACTTCACTCAGCTGGATTAAAAAAATATGTTGAAACTTTTAAATTATTCAAGTATTTAAAAAATTAATTATGAATATTTAAAAAATAAATTTCAAAGAGAATTTCAAGAGTTTATTACTCATTTAATTAACAATTTTCATGCTTTGGATTATGCTTTACCATTAACAAAAAACTCTCATCAAAAAATATGTCAAAAAAAAGGAGAACAAAAAAGAATTGAAAAAATAGCATCGACCAGTTCTTTTTACCTAAAATAAAATCGTAACAAATACAATTTCAAATAATTATTTCCTTGATATATTTCTATATACGATATAATGTAATGTAATAGGTTATTATATATATTTTATTAATTTAATAATCAAAAAAAAATCCGAGCGGGCGAGCAGAGTTGGATAAAAACAATCGTTTTTTTTTTGCTTTAGTACAAAATAATTTCTTATTCAATTATTAAATTTATTAAATAATTGATTTTAAATAATTAAAAAACTCAATTAGTGTGAACTTTAATTTAATAAATTCAATTCTATTATTTGGAATAGATATTTCAATAGATAGAATTTTCATTTTCAATTTTTCTTAAATTATTTTGATTTAAATGATGTATGTTAGAATGATTTTAATGAATGAATGATGGAATGATTTTAATGAATGCATGATGATTGATGATTGATGAATGATTTTAATGAAAAATACACTCAATTTTATTAAATGTTGGGCCATCAACTGGTTTCTTTTTCAATTAATTACTTTAAAAGCATTTAATTTAAATAAATAATTCAGAAAGAAACCAGGCGATGCCCCACTCTATATTTAATGATTTTTATTTATTTTTGAAATTATTATTAATCCCAAAACAATTCATTGATTACAGTCAAGCTGATTGTCTAAAACCAACTCTGCTTAAACTTAATGATTAAAAGAGTCGACTTTCTGAAAATGTGATTTATTTTGATAGCACTTTATTTTTAATTTGATTTAATTGAGGTTTCATATTTTCTTTAATTCTTTCTGTTAAAATAAACATATATCAACATCAGCTGGTTTCTTTTGAAATTCAGAAGGAAACCAGCCGATGGCCCATCCAATTGTAGATAATAAAATAATTATAGTACTTTTTATGAATAATTTTTTATGTGTATGTACATAATTTTTGTATGTATGTATATATGTACTTTTGTCTTTTCATTTTTCACTAATATCTTTATTTGCACACATTTATTTATTTTTTTCATAAAAAATGTTCTTTTTCTTGCAAAGAATATTCATAGCATATAATCACTAAAACTGTAGCGCTTAATCTCAGTTGCTGACTGTTTAGTTTACCTGTTTTGTTGCCACGACTCCGTCGACTTCCGTCGGAATGGGAAACGCCCGTCCGTTGGGAACCGCTGGGGGACCCTCCGATTTGCTGCGTCGCGACGGTGTGCCGCCGCGTTCTTCGGACTGCAGAAAAAGTAAAAATTATTATTTACGAAAAAATTAGTCTTGAAAAATTTATAAAATTTGATAAAGATTTTGAAAGAATCGAATTTCGAATGTTCAAATAACATGTAATTCAAAAAGAAACCAGCCAATGACCCACCCTATAAAACCATCACCATAATAATGTTCAAATGACTTCAAAATTTCACCCACTGTATAGTCTTCTCGTGAGATTCCTTCATGGGTACGTATATAGTATAGTATTTCATAGAATCATTGGTTCGTATTTAAAGAAGAATTTCATTTCTTTTAATTGTACAAATTTTTTACTATTAATTTTAGTCCTTGATTAATATTTCAATAATTTAAAGAGTTACATGAATAAAAAAAAGACTCTTTTCAAATCGATTAAAAACAATGCTGTTCTCGAGTAATTTGTTGAAAAAATTTCACGGTCATCGAAGTGGCCACGTCGTCAGAAAAACACTGAGAAAAAACTGCTTCCCATTCGTCGTACGTGGAATTTTTTTTAGCCTTCAGTTTCCACATTTTTCTAGGCTTTTTTATTTGCTCTTTCTTTAGAAATACACAAATCAAACAAATGGACAGAAAGCAATTCAAGCAAAAGATAAAAGAATAATAATAAAAAACCACATATTTTATGATTTATTCTATGATTTCATGAGTGTATCATGAGTGAGTGTGTGAGTGAGTTTTGTGAAATAAAAGCAGCCTTCAGACCAGTAAATAAATAAAGGAACAGACATTTAATAGAAATAAAAAGTGAAATAATAATAAAAACGGTAATAGTAATAATAATTATTGTAATAATAATAATAGTAATAATAATAATTAAACTACTCATAAGAATTTCCAATAAAATATGAATTTTAATTGCAATTTTAAAAGAAAAGAAAAATAAAAAAAGTGGTCTGCGTAGATTTGTTTTTGTACCCGTTACAAAACCGTTTGTACAAGTTGTTACTTTCCCCCCCCCCCCCCCTCCTCGTCGTCTACCTTCTCCACCAAATCTTCTTCGAAATAACATAAAAGAAACAGCGTTTTGTGATATTCTTACCCTCGCAACACGATTCTCCGTCACGTTGTTCCGTGCATCTGAATATTCTGCTCCTATGAACTCGTGCGATTTATACGCCAGCTCCGGACACTTTTTACGCCGGGGCATCGACGGCTCATTCGCTTGACCTGCAAACAAACCGGGAAAAATAGTTAAAAATACATTTTCTTATTATGAACTGAATAGAATAGAATTGAATAAAACAGAATGGAATAACATATAATAGAATAAAACAGAATTGAATAAAACAGAGTTGAATAAAACAGAGTTGAATAAAATATAATTAATTAGAATAGAATTGAATTTGATTATAAGCAGTTAATGTTTTTTGGTGACTTACCAATGAATTGATTCGTATTCGGTACCGGTGCCCTACGAACAACCGGGAATTCCGGCTGCGAATTTCCAGTGAACTCATGCCAACGATAAGTGCTCCGATACTCCGAATGCAGCTGCTGAAATTGAGAAAAACAAAAACATTTTGAGTTTGTATAGTAAAAAAAATAAAAAGAACCGTCAAAAATGTAAAAAATATCGAAAAAATTAGCTAACATGATTTGAAGGGAGGAAGGGGTGAGGAGCGGTATTTTTGTTTCTCAGTTTTACTTCGTGAACGAAAAACATTCAATGAAAACAAAATTAAGGTAACGTGCGATGTCAGGATCGCAGTTGATGCTGTTGTCCCGCTCCAAAGAATCTCGATTCGAGTTCTCCGAACACCACCGCCCACTCAACGAGCATATTCTCATTGTTGTTGCAAAAGTAGTCGTACGTATAACATATTGGCCCACGTCACAATAAGCCTTTTGAGGCCGATATCACTGGCAATGATGGGTTGATTCGTGGCATGTGGATTGGGGGCTATTTATAACGAATGATCCTCGTTCTACTCTTCGAACACCTTTCGTAATGCACCATGCAGTCTGTATGCAGTCGGCATCTTGTTTGTGTTGTTTTTTAAAGGTTGGATAGTGTAACTATTCGTGGACACATATACTATGTGGACTACACTATCGTACCCTGCGGCTGATGAAGAAAGACGCATCGTAGCAAAAGTTCAAACCAAACCGAAGTTGGCAGAAAAACGATTGAAACCACCACTGCAACAAATACAACAACAATGTCAACAAAAACGTCCGAAAATTACTCTTTACTATTGTTTTATTGTTGTACTCAATGGCTGCTGCTTCATTCGCAACGGCGTTTGCAACAAAAAGAAGCCAAGTAGCAAAGTAGCCAATGGAGAAGAAGAAAGCAACAATAAAAAATAAGTTCTAGTACATAAGCGATTGTAGAGAAAACTGTTGGCGATTTTCCAGCCAATATTCTGTCCAGTTGTTGTTGGAATGCGGCGAATGAGTGAATAAACTGCATTGAAATATCTATCACTCGATATATGTGTCCATTGGCCTCGATCTGTCTGTAAATCCAATATTACAAAGTTTTAGATTTCGAATTCAGCTGCGAAAGATTGAAGTTGACTACTTTGTGGCATTAAATTCGATTTCTTTACAATGTTTCTTTTTAATCGTAAATTAAATTTTCATTTTTCATTTTCAATTTTGTATTTTTATTTTTAGTGTAATAAGTGTTACTGCATAAATAAGCTCATATTTCCGTCTCACTTGCTCGTACAATGCTTTATAATTTTTACAGTTCTGTTTTTTACTCATAAATTACTTGAACTATAAATATTTTTATTTCTAGTTCAAAAATAAAATGAGAGCAATCATAAATACAATTTCAAATGGCTGCCGAACGGGTCTGATGCCAAAAGGTGTGGCTTTCCACCAGCAAAAGTACACCACCACAGACACCACGCAACAGTACACATGCACGCACACTCACGCACACGCAGAATGATGCTCAGCTACAGCAACCAGTGTTGCCACTATCCTAAAATTATATGTGCTGTGCTTCATAAAACTCAGTTCATTTATAAATAATTAATTTATCCATATAGAAATAAAAGTACAATTAAAAGTTGTCCATAAAAATGATTGTTTTAACGTTTATTCATTCACTTTTTTAATGTTACTAATTTGACACATTTTTGGCGAAACAGCAACACTGTCAGCAACATCATAAATTTGCTTTTATGACTAATTAAATAGTTTTTCTTCTAATAAAAATTGAACTTGGCATCACTGAAACGAATGACGTTCGAGCAATCGTTCGCCTCAGAAATTGCGTGTCAGAATTCGTAGTCAGTGTTTGCTTTGGAGGATTCACATTGGGGCGAAGGGAACATGTTGCCGTCACATGTTGCTCTCGAGGGTGATTGTGTAGCGTCACGTGCTCCTGATTGCAGCACGTGCTTGTAATGGTTTGTAATTTTTTTTTCCTTTTCGCAATGAGAGAGCTGGGAAAATAATTTTTTTTCCAGTTTACTTATTTTCTTTTTAGCTAATGAGTTTTTTTCATTTAATTCAGGGAGTTCGAAATTAGTTTATAGCATCATCCCTCTTCTGTCTTTTTTTTTGATTTTTTTCTATCCCTCTTCAACTCAATTAAAGCATAGAGGAACTCTGCAAAGCGAAATCGATTAACAGGTTGATTGATTTCCAATCGATTGCCCTCAATTTAATTAAAGTAGACCTTCGTTGTTGCCATGTTGTTGTTTCCATGTTGTTGTTCTTGTTTTTGTTGTCTGTGTTCAGGCTCATGTCTAAGAAATGAAACTGATTCGATGTAGCAACAGACGATGGACTCCTTCTCTGCTTATTTTCTTGCTAATTTATTTAATGGCAGGACGAAAAACAAAGATAAAGTCACAGAAAAAATCCTCCCTCCCTTCCACCCTCGTCAGCACCACGTGACATACTACACTCTGCATGCGTGTTGAGTGCCAACGGTAAATAGTCATGGTAATCGTTGTTGCTGTTGCTGTTATATTGCGTGTTTTTGTTGGAATAAAGTGCCTTTCCAACCGCACAATCATTAATATTGTCCTTCGTCGTCCTTTTATGTACACATGCATATGTCATGCCTGCTTGTCATGCTGTCACATGCTGCATGCATGTCATTTCAGTTGGCGTTTTATTTGTGCTTCTTTTACTTCTTTGATTGCTTTGTCTGATTTTATTGAACCCTTTTTGAAATCTTTTTTATTTGCTTTGGTTTTTAACCCAATTTAAGTTGCCGATTTCTTTACTCACACTAAGCGTCTTGAAGCCGACTTCACTCGCGATGATTGGGTGGCCCACGTCACATCACGAATGAGTCCGACCTCAAGAGGCTTAGTCTGACATCGGCCATTGGTATTTCATTTGCCATGCAATTGTATTGTTGCGTCTGTTCCTCTTGTTTTCTTTGGTGACCTTCTTTGTTGCATTTTCTCTTTACGATGTAATTTCAATTCGAATTTCAATCAAATATTTATCAGTTCTGTTGTTCTGAAGCTCCAATAAAGAGAGCAAACAATGTTGCTTGTTGATTCGTTATGCAGTCAGATGAGTGAGAATTGATGAGGAAAGCGAGAGTGAGAGAGAGGGACAGCGATGGAATATTAAAACAGAAATGAATTTCCAAGCAGAATGAATTTCATTCCATTCCAATGACTATATTTCCATGGATACATCTGCCTCCCTCTCTCACGCTCGTCTGCATCGCAGTAAACTGAAGTGTAAATAGTTCATTATTAATTTCAATATTTGTTTAATGAATTAAAGCAACTGTTTCAAGAATTCCAGGAAAATGTAAAAACGTTTGTTTTTTCAACAAGGCTATTGTTCAAATGTTTTTCACTTTACTATAAAATACGCAATGCAATAAAAAACCAATAGCATTTCCTTCAAAAGGTTTTGCGCAGCGAAAAGGACACGTTTCACGTTCGAAAAGGATATGCGTGTATATTAAATGTATAAAGCAATATACCTCCCCCCCCCCCTCCTTCCGCGCCCAACCACACAGTCTTCCCTCGAACTGACGAAAGTACTGCGGCAAACAAGCACTTAAAATAAAGCGAGAACGAATATACACACACACACACACTTGACTGTCTCTCTTGCGTTGTTTCTTTTAGTGTTTAACTTTATTGTTGTTGTTGTTCTTTGCTGGGTCGTCGAGCCGACTGAAAAACAGCCGACAGTCTGATGTTTTCGTGTACTTGATGTTTTTGGCGTTTTCCTGTTGTTGTTGTTGTTCTACAGTTTAAGTTGCGTCCACAGCTTTTGAACTTTCCTCCTAACAGCAGCCATTTTTTTTTGTTCCAATTTTTTTGCTTTGTGCTTGTTTGTTTACTGCAAAGAAGAAGCACTGAGAAATGATGTCATCGTTGAATGATGACGATGGTTGGAGAGGGGGGGGGGGGGGGGGGGTAAAATGAGCATAGAAACCCGTGCTTCTTCCTTGAGACCCGATTTTGGTATATAAAAAATGGATTCTCGTGAACTTTTAAAGCTGCTTTTTTATTAAAATAATATAATAAGTGTTGAATAAAATTTGGTAAAATCGAAATTTGAAATTCTTGAAGCTTTCATTTATTTTCCATGTGCTTTTAAAGTTATTATGAATACTTGATGTGTTTTCCAATTCTTAAAGGATTTGTGAGATTTGGGTATACAACACACACACACAGCTAAAGCCAACTCTTCATTCGTATAGAGTATCACTGGAGCACTTGAACCTCTTCTATACTCTGCTGTTAGTTTGGTCTGAAAGAAAAACACAACCAACTTAAGCAAGACATCGAACCGCAATCGAATCCAAGACTTACAACGTGAAGCCATGGAAGTGTACCCACCCATGCGACGATGCCCACAAAAGCCATGTAATACTATAGAAGATATCAGTTTGCAACAGAAAGAGTTCTGTACGGACAAAAAAACAGACAGACAGACGAACAGGCAGACAGACAGACAGACAGACAGACAGACCACAGAAATACGAAGCTTTTAAGAAATCCGTGAACAGTTCTGATGGGTGGGGCATACGTTGGGATGGAGAGGGAGGAGATGGAAGGAGACGTGATGGAAATGCGATTGCACACGATTCGAGAGGCAGTCAGTTCAGCGAAGAGGAACTTAATACGTAAAATCCAACAGAAAGGTAGAAATACTGACCAAGATTTGTCTAAAAAACAAAGAAATAATAAAAATTTAAGAACTTATAAAACGAGTTAAAAAATAATGTAGTTTTTTATACGAAGCAAAGAGTGGCTTTATATTTAGTTCATTAGACTGTAATCAGGTTGCTTTAAAAAAAGAGGAGGGAAACAACAACAACAACGGAAACATTAAACCATAAAAGAGAAAAAGGAAGGAAAATTGGAACTGAAAAAATTTAATTAAAAAAGTGGAAGAAAATCTCATTAAAACGAAAAATATTAAAAAGTAAAAAAAAGAAAGAAAAACTTCGAACGAATTGAAAATCTCATTAAAACAGCGTCATAACATTATAACAACAACAACATCAAATGTTTAACAACAACGAGAACTACGATGCCGATGTCGCCCACTCTCTCTCCCTCTCTCTCTCTCTTAGTGTCTTGTAATCATCAAACACTAAAAAACAACAAAGCGAAGCTGCAGACCGTTTAAAAGCAACAACAACAGCGGCAGCTCAACAGCCAAACAAAGCAACAAACGCACTTGATTAAAAAAAAATGATAATCGTAGAGCAACAACAACAACGATAAATAACACAAAAACTCGTGCAGTAACTAACAAAGACAACAACAACATAACGATAACAAGGATTTCTTCACTTTTAACCTCAACAGAAATCAACAACCAAGAAAATAACAAGATTTTTCAATGTATGTACTTCAACTCACTGTTGTTGTTGTTCGTTATTGTGAATTTTTTTCACACAGCTTCTGTTGATATTTAATGGTTATTATTGTTGTTATTGTTGTTGTTGTTGTTGTTACTGTAGTTATTGCTTTTACCTTCGCTTCTGAAAACCTAGCATCAACCCGCGCCTTATACTGGATATGTACAATGCGTGTTTAGTGTCAGGTGAATTCAGCCCCCTTTGGAAGAAGTGCCGTCTAGTCCTGATCGGTAAGGGAAAAACGGGAGAAGAGATGGCGTCCTCATATAGACCTCTCTGTATGTTAGATGCTGCGGGGAAAGTGTTGGAGAAACTTCTGCAACCCCGGATCCTTTCCTCTGTAAACGCCGCAGGAGGTCTCTCCGAGAACCAGCATGGCTTCAGGAAAGGGCACTCCACTATAGACGCCATAGAGGACGTGATCAAAATCGCAGAAAGATCGCAAGAGGGAAACCACTTCTCTAGGAAATTAACCCTTCTTGTCACCCTGGACGTAAAGAACGCGTTCAACTCTGCTAGATGGAGTGATATGCTGAAATCACTCAGAGAAAACTTCCGGTTGCCTTCATATCTACTGCGCATGATGGAGAGTTACCTGAGCGAACGGACCTTGCTATACGACACGGACGAGGGAAAACGGGAGAAGAAAGTGACTGCCGGCGCAGCACAAGGATCAATCTTAGGACCGGATCTGTGGAATATCCAGTATGATATGCTGCGGATGGAAATGGCGGAAGACATCACATTAATATGATACGCAGACGATGCGGCGATAGTAATAGTAGCACGGGATACCGTAACGGCCCAGTTTAAATTAAACCAGGCGCTACGACGCATAAGAGCATGGATGGCAGACCATGGCTTAACTCTGGCCGACCATAAAACTGAGATCGTCGTCTTCACTCGCAAGCGTGCTTATAACGCGCTCAATTGGAGAATCCGAGCCGCAACAATCAAAGAGTCGAAGAGTGTAAAATACCTGGGCGTAAGACTAGACAGCAAACTGACTTTCTGGGACCACATACAGGCAGTTGTGGACAAGGCAGCTAAACAAGCAAATATGCTAAGCAAATTGATGGCGAATAGAAACGGGCCGAAGCCAAGTAAGAGGCGGCTACTCATGACAACCGTGCAGTCGATATAGATATAGAAAACGCATATCCAGCGTCCAGAGAAGGAGTGCCCTCCGAATAACCTGCGCCTACAGGACGGTATCGGAACCCGCGGTGCTAGTCCTAGCATCAACAGCACCGATTGATCTCCTCGCCCTAGAACGACGAGAAACCTGGCTCACCAAAGGACATCTCGGCAAGGAACTAGCCCAAAAGGAGGCCAGAAGACGTATGTTGGATAGATGGCAGCAAAGGTGGGAAACAGACCCCCAGAGGCAGATGGACTGCAAGATTGAGATTCCGCAGATCGCTACCTGGATAGAGAGATCTCACGGCGAGGTTAACTACTATTTGACGCAGCTTCTAACTGGACATGGGTACTTCAGAAAGTACTTGAACTCCATGGGCAAAGCGACGTCCCCATTTTGCTTATACTGCACCGAACTAGATGATGTGGAACACACCTTCATTACATGCGAACGCTGGAGCTTAAACCGACGAAGACTAGAAGCCACAACAGGTTCCATAGCACCGGAGAACCTAATTTCCAAGATGCTGAAAGACGAGCCAGCGTGGGACGCGATAGCGCTGTACGCTGAAGATATTCTCAGACAGAAAAAACCCGACATGGATGAGGAAGAGCGACGGCAAGAACAGCCGCGCCAATTGACGGACCTGGACGCAGGAGAGTAGAGTAGTCCTGTATAGGACCTCTTGGGTCTCTACCTTGAAGTAATGCGAGAGCGGTTCCAGGGTAGAGAGAGATCCCAAGTGAAGAGGTGGTTTTTTAGTGGAAACACCACATACGTAACGACGACGGTCGTTATATGATACGAAGGTATTTTTTCCCCACCTCACCCGTCAAAAAAAAAAAAAAAAAAAAAAACTGTAGTTATTGCTTTAGGGACATTTTTAAGCAATTCACAACAGAAAAACGTTAAATTTTTGCTGAAATATTTTCCAAAAGATTTTTTACTGCATTTTTTAAAAATCGCAACAAAGTTTTTCTTTTATTTAATAGTTTTTTAGTGAAAACTTCGTTTAACATTTTTATATAAATTTTTATTGATTTTCCATGGCGTATTCAATCAACATTGATTCCGCTGCTGATGTTGAAAGCGTTTGTTTTTCGTTGTTATGAAAAGCAATCAAGCGATTGCAAGGAGTGTATGCAGCGATGTTGTTGCTGTCGTCATTGTTATTGTATTGTCGATGAACAAATTATGATGATATGATGATAAATGTGAACATGAATAATGCTCTGCAAACAATAGCAATTTTCCACGATCTCTTTTCTAAGATTCATATCTTAGATGCTTTCGTTATTTTGTATTTTTTTTTTAATTTTTTTTATTTTTTTTTTGGTTTTTATTGCACTTGAACAAAAACTGTTTCATTGTTTGAAAGAAAAGCTTTTATGCTGCTTTATACACTCTGCAATACTTTAAACAGAGTCTGCTACTTCTGTTAAAGCGGAAGAAGAACAAGAATGAAAATCTGTTTAGTGCTTCGAATGTCGCCAGAGAAACTTCAGCATAGAATAAAATAGGAGACAACAACAGCGGCATGTCGCCACTCGTTAACGTGGCAGCGCCCGTTAAATTAGCTGCCAACAGTGAAGCCAACAGCGATGTCAACAGCGAAGACAACAGTGGTATCCAACAACAACAACAACAATACTTGACACGATCCCAACCCCAACCCGACGGCAGCCGATGTTCCTGCATGCCAGCGGCTTCAAGCTGTTTCGCTCGCATTTGCATTTGATAATAAATTGACTAGGATTCTACAGCACGCGTTCCTTCCTCTTCTCACACCTTCTCCACCTTCTCCAGCAAATGCATTCCACAAACCACTTCTCAACACTAGGTTTTGGTTCAGAGTTGATGCATTTCCGACATACGTTTTTGCATTTTTACTCCTCAAAGCGAATTATTTTGCATTTCAATACTTTTTCAATTTATGAAGCCTTCGCACGAACGTAAGACGTCACACACACACACTTGGTTTGTGTCTCTGTGTGTGTGTGTGTGTGTGTGTGTGTGTGTGTGTTGTTGTTGTTGTTGTTGTTGTTGTTGTTGTTGTTGAATGAAGAAATTTTAAGCGGGGAAGAGAAAAATTTTAAATTGAAATTTTCGCAAAGTATTCGATTGGACTGAAAATTCTTTAGAAATTTTAAAAAGAAAAGGAAATGAAAAAATGTTTTAAAGAAGTAACATAGACACAGAAAAAGAGACAGAAGCAATGAAAAAAACAGAAAGAAAGGTTCTTTCATAAATTTTACAAAAGACAGAAACAGACGAATGAGTGTTAGAACGAGTGAGACAAAGAAAATATCACAGATAGAAACTGAAAAGCGTTTATAGTATTGTATAAAGGGTGGGCCATCGGATGGTTTCTTTTTAAAATGACTACAAAAAGAACAGCGTTCAATATTTTCCAAAGTTTAATACACTATTTAGAAAAGCAATCTCCGCAAGATGCATACAGTTTTATTCAAAAGGCTGCCTGGACTGATTCTGCAGTAGAGTATCAACCATCAATCCGATTTTGAAGAACACTTTGAATGATTTGAGGCTCTTACCATTCTTAACGAATAACAATATTGTCCCCGAAACGTTTGAGGATTATATGGCAGGAATATTGATCTTTAACGTCGCTCCACAATAAAAGAACAGGACAGCGCAGGAGAAGCACCCAATCACCAAATCGGCTGATTACATGATTATAGATTATTTTGGTTATTTCACCGACGTTGTTTAAATTTAAGTCGATTCATTTCATATCGTGGAGTATGACACATAATAACTGCCAAATATTTTGAATGAATCATTGTTTCTTATGTTCAAATAACATGTAATTCAAAAAGAAACCAGTCGATGGCCCACCCATAAAGCATCGCCTAAATAAAGTGCAGGAGTAAAAATTCTCTTCTCCGGATTCCCATGAAATTCTTATTTGTTCTTGTTTGTTGATGTTTTCCTCATTCTATTAGTTTTATTATTATTATTATTATTTTTTCTAATGTTTTTTTTAGCTTAGATTGCATTTGATTGAATAAGTATTCATTAAATTCACTTTTAATTACTTGCAGGTTAATTACTTGCCTTTTAATTAATCAACAACTTGACTTAGCTACTTAACCTGGCTTTTGTAGCCATTTGTTTTAATTGTATAATTTTTTATTCCCTCCCCCCCCCTCCTCCTTTTTTTTGAGTGCACTAAAAAAATATGCTTGCTTAAGCATGAATTACATAAATTGAAAATTTTAAACCTCGACTTTAATTAAACTTCCAGAATGTTCACAAAGCATGAACATTCGTATATGTGTGTGTGTGTGCTTTGAGAGGTACATATGTGTATGTGGCTAGTGTGTGTGTGTGTATGTAGTTTTATGTGTGCGTGTCTCATAAAAAAGCCATTTTCTTTGTTCAAATGTTTTCTGTTTCCTTGTGTAACCAAAAATAAATAAAAATCAATATTTCGTGTTTACTACGTTGGATAATTAAACGTCTTCTTTTAAATGTTTATTCTCGTTCTTATGTAATTCAACTCGAACACATGTTCGAATTTTTTCCAGGGTTTTCCGTGGTTTTCACACTCTTTTGATCCACTTTTCAGGTTAAACGAACCGGGAAACCAACTAAAAAAAGACTTCTTGATTTGTTTGTTCGACTGCGAAACGGCCAAGTTAACCACTTTTGCGATCCTCCACATGCACAAATAAAAGTTACGTAAACCAAACAAATACAGTCACACAGAAGCCACCGCTCTTCAGGTGGAGACAGGAGAGCAGGGGGAACAGCTGAAGAGAGCGAACGGGGGACAGAAGTGAAACCTGCTCGATGCAACCGCAGTTGAAAGGATTGCATAAAAAGAGAGGCACTCAAATTGAATGGAGGCTCACAGCAGAAATAAAGGACACGGCATGTGGACCGAACGGTTGACGGATGACGTACAAAATGAGGCTCACTCGTGGTCGGTTGCTTTTGGCGTCGGTCGCTCATAACATGTGTAAATCTATTATTCGGACTATTATTCAGGTACGTTGCTCGACGTTAAACGAGAGCAAAAACTACGGAGAAGAATCATGGATGCGAGGAATTCTCCCCCGAACTCTGATGTGTCGAAGGGGGGGAGAGGAGGGGGGCAAGAAGAAGAGAGAAGACTGAATTCAAATTAGAGGGAAAAAATAATCACATAATACATTAAATTAAAATTATGCACGATACTTGAATAAAACCTCATTAAAAGCTCTTGAACTGTGTAACTGCCAGTTTCTCGAATGCGTCCTTCAGCACGTCGGCGTTGTTGTTGTTTTTATATTTTTATTATTTTCTAATCTTTTTTCAAAAAGAGTTTCTTTCACATGAGTAAGAAAAAAATACGTAATACGTGTTTTTATTACGTAAAAGCGAGAGCGACTTTTAATTTTATTTATTTATGCACTCACACACGAACACACTCTCCGTCCGTGTGAAGAATTATTGTAAAACAACAGCAATAAAACAGGAGCAGGAGAACGAGAAGGAAACGCAGAAGTTTCTCATTTCGCACAGTTTGATGGGTCCACGGGGCCCCGTTTCGGCCCCACTCTATCGCTCTCCCTCTCTCTAGCATTATGCTGTCACCAACTTGCAATCACTCATCCTCACCATTATTTTTTCGGTATTTTTTAGAGGCGGAAATCAAATTTAATTTCTCTAAAAATTGAATGAAATTTCAATAATTTACCAGAATTTTTCTAGGAATCATGTTTATGCGACGCAGAGTTGTCGTCATCATATAATCGGCTTCATTATCATCGTCGATGATGGCGACATCATCATCATTATCATGGGCGTCGTTATTATCGGCTTCATCACAGTCGCTTTTGGAGTCATCGTCCTCGTCGTTGTAATTTTATTTCCTTCTTCGTTTTTTTGGCCATTTATAGATCATGGCGTCGTTGCACACACACACACACACACACACACATACTCAAATCCACAAACATTATTTAAGTAGACGACGAAACCCAGCCAGTCACAACATCTCTGCACTGCATAATATCAACATTTTCCGCAAGATGGCGACAGTTTTCATGATGTGATTTATATGTATTTCGTTTTTTCTTTCTTCCTATTACAATCTCACTTCAATTTTCCGGTCTAAACTAATGTCATTAAAATCATTTCCGTCGTTACAGCAGAAGGAGCAGCAGCAGTAACAGCAGAAGGAGCAGCAGCAGTAACAGTGTCGCTTCTGTCAGTTTTGTCGCTCTGCCCGACCGTCTGTCAGTCAGTCACTCTTTCGTCGGACGTTTCTTTTCACCTGCCGCTTGTTTCTTTGGAGGCTTCGAAAGCTTCACTGCTGCCTGTTGAAGGTGAGGCTTCTGCCGCCACTCGTCGTCGCTGCTGACGTCGCACGGTGAGCGCAGAGCAGCAGAAGTGCAACTGCATGCAATATGATTGGCTTGACACCAACGCTCGACACAAGACACACATTAAATTGTCGAGGGTCGGACACGAGAGCCTCACACTCAACTAACGAGATCCTGCTTGTCTCTCCTGCTTGGATGAACATCAACTGCACTCGGCTGTTTGTGGAGTGCGTCATTCAAAGATTCTCAAAAGATTTTCATTTCAGAGATTTTTTAAAAATACATTATTTAAGTGAAAATAAAGAATTATTAACTTTTCTCAATTTTCGACTCTAACAAATAGTTTATAAATTATTAAATATTATAATCATTTTTAAGTCTAAATTTTAAAGTCCTTTGAAGGATAAGAATGTCAACAGAAGGGTAGAAAAACGAGGCCGATCGGAAACTCGTATATAATACATATTAAAAAAGAATGAAAAAGCATCAAAACTGCGATAAAAAGCAATACAAAAGAGAATTCTTGGATGCGATGCATTCGACTCTGTCTGGTTTGCGGCCGCGCAGCAGCAGCAGCGCAAAAACCGCATTTCCGACGCAAGCAGAAAATCAAACCTTCGGCATACGTAAAAAATGCAGCGTCGCAGGTGAAATAAATAAGTAAAAAAAAGTAAAGCAACGCAGATATTTAAGGATATATGTATATTTCTTTATTTATTTAAAGAAAACCATAAAACAAGGAAATAAAATAGAGACGAATATAGTAAAAAGTTGAGAAATAAATAAAAGGAATTACTTGAGCAAGAAAATCGATTGAAATTTGAGACTCATCATGATAATGATGATAATGATGTTGTTTTTGTTGTTGTTGCTGTTGTCATTGCTGCTTGTTACTGATGTTGTTGTCATTGCTGCTTGTTACCAACTCAGCAACCTAACCGGCTTTTACAAGGATAACGTTACTCTTCTGTTTGTTGTTGCTGTTTTTCGACTTCTCCCTCCCATGAGTATCCAAAGAGAGCACGTCGCCAAGAGTTTATTTTTGCTTCTTTGCATTCTTTTTTTATTTTTGTGTCGAAGGTTTGAGTAACACGCTGCTGTTGTAGCTGAAGTAACACCGCATAACGGTTATTTTTTTTATAATATCCGAGGGTGGATTGCGAAACAAAACCCACAAATTGAAAAAAAAACACATGAAGACATCACCAACCACAACAACAACAGCAATAAAGTGCTAAAAGCCGGCTCCAGGATTGTGAAATCCGAGAAAAAGAGAGCACATGGAAGAGTAAAAGAGGAGTCTGCGCGGGGCGGGGTGAATTCCAACCGAAAACAACAAGAAACAAAACTTACTCTCTCTCGTCCTTTAATTTTCACTTATTTTATTTCTCTACATTTTCCTCTCTCGTGTTCACTGTTTCTCCCTCCAGCTCTCTCTCTCACTATGTATCTCTTGTATCTTGAATTCTCGTTGTCTCACTCCATCTTTTTTAAGAGGCTTCTATAAAAGACTTTCAATATCTTTCTCTATCCAACTCAGTTTCTTTCTCTGATTCTTTAAAGTTTTCTTTCTTTCCTATCTCTTATCTTACTTTATAGAATATCCTTCTCTTTTTCTCTCAAAGTGCACAATATTTCTATTTCTTTTTTAATCTCACTCCTTTTTAGTCTTCTACTCCATCACTCTTTCTCTCTTTTTCGCAATAAGATTCGTCCTCTCCTCTTTCCGCACTCTCTTTTCTGTTCGTTTGTCCTTTTTTATCTCACCCTCTTCTCTCTTTCAAAACTACGACACGTTTTCTCTTTTTTTTTATTTTTCCGTTTTATTCTCTTCTTCCACACTCTCAGCTCTGCATTATTTCCAATATTTATTTTCATTATTCCAGTTATTTTTGTTTTGTACTATTTTTTTTTTTTACCTTCCAAGAATATTCATCATTCGTTTTTTTTACAGTTCATTTCTCTTTGTTGTTGCTGTGACGAAAGTGCTGCACCCTGTTCTGTTGGACGGTTGGTGTCACCAGGCCGTTGGAGGTACGTTGGACGCTTCCAACACCCACCTCCTTATAATTCAACATCCCCCTCCCCCTTAATAACCGTTAATACAAACTTTCCAACCTCACTCGTGTCCATATGTTATCGATTTTTCATGTACTCATGTTGCTCTGTATTTCTTTTTTGTTTTTTGTACTATAAGCATAATTTTATGGACTCTATAATAAGAAGTTAACGTAGGATGTCATCGAAAAGGGGCCGCAGTGAAAAGGGACCGGCTTAAATTTTCCACAGCAAGAGTGAGTGATTCCTAACCTCACTAAAAATCACAGTACATACTTCTACGCTAGTGAATTCTAACCTGACCTAACATAACCGTATACCAACTCACATCAGTTTCAATGGGGTGGGCCATCGGGTGGTTTCTTTTTGGTTAACTCTGCCGTGTTTTCATATGCAAATCTTAGTTCATGTTACATGTTGCAATAAAATACAGTTTTCAATACAATTCTGCAGAGTGTATGGATTTTCTTTGTGTTTATTTGTAATGATGAAAAAATACCCATAAATCGCAACAACAACTTTAGCACAACTGCAGCAACAATCAATTGCACTTTGCAACAACAACAAAAATGACACAAGAAAAAAGACCGTTTTTATAGCTGTTTGCGTAAATACTTCGAGTAAAAACAAAGGCACACACACATTTGTACACGTGTAACTGTAATTCTCAAGACGTTAAAATTTCTCTTTCTATTCGTGTCTGTGGTGCTGTTTGCCTTTGAGCCAGTTTTTCGATTTCTGCCGCAGTATGAAATCATTTTAATGACTCCGTGTAGCAAGGATACTAACATGGATGTTCTTAGGGCTAAAAGAATAACTGATACACTCATCATTAACGTCAATTAATTCGGATTTCAAATGCATAAAATATAATATAATATAAAAATTGTAAATAAATAAATAAATAATATAAATCAACATAACAGCGTGAATTTAACATAATAACATTTCTAAAATAATGTAATATATAACATTTGTACACAAACAAAAGAGAGGGAGAGAGAGAAGTCCTCTTTACTCACCTTGTCGACCGGCATTGATGGACACGCTCTGCACAGGTTCCAAAATGATCCAATCATAAGGAAGTTTTATCCTGAGATTCCTCGATTCACAGCTTGCGACAAACACAAGCACAGAAATAAATGACAATTCTTCAAATCTTCTTCACACCAAACACGGTGAAAGCGAGAACACGGAGCCACGGACTGAGCGAGCGAGTGGGAGAGCGCTCGATAGAGCTGAGATGCCGGAGAGGAGAGAACAACAACAACTACAGCAAGCGTAGAGTTTCACAAACTTTTGACGCAATCGACGAGGTGGTTATTATTTATATTTATTTCTTTGCACTTTTCCGATAATGGATTTTTATTCGGTTCGGTTTTGAATGTTCGATTGATCGATATTCGGTTTTTTATAATTTTTCGATTATTCGGTTTTATCGATTATTAAGACATTCGTAGATAGTTTAGAATCAATGAATAAACGCAATATAATCGACCGACGACGGGGGCAGCAGTAACAGCTGACAGACGTTCACGCAACAGAGCCGGCAACAATAACAACAACAATGAAAACGGTAGTTAAACGCACGCAACCAGTTCAATTAGGATCATGAGAAGCAGGATGTTGACGAAATGTTTGAGGACTGAAAGCGAAGAATGTAAGTGAGAGCGAGAGAGATGAACGCTAAGCAGGTTACACGATAGAGTGCACAAAAAAGTGTGTGTGTGTGTTGGTAATAATAGTGAGTGTGTGAATGAACAGCGGAATTTTCCTTTCGATATTTTTTCGAGTTGGAGTAACGATATTTTTTGTAGTTTTTCTACACTTAAATTTCGTAAATTTCAATGATTTTTTTAGATTTCGTTTTAAGGTTTTAATTCCAATTTTTAGTTCTCCTGATTTACGATTTAATAGCTGCTATCTTTATGATTTATGATTTGATTCGTGTCCTTTTTTTGTCCTTTCTTAAGATTTGGTGATTTTTAAACTAATTTCTTGGTGAAAGTTTGCTATTTTAGTGAATGAAAAAAGTGATTCTGCTGATTATGAAGCATGAGAAGGTTGGCGAGTATAGGAAAATGTTGCATATCTTTAGGCACTGATTGATTGATTGATTGATTGATAGAAAGCTTTGATTGAATGTTAATTTATGTATTTAGAATAAATGCACAATGTGTGGAGATGAAAATTACGGTTATTTTGAGGGTTGTCTACAGCATTTTCTAGAAATCTTAATGTTTTTAAAAGTCTGCCGAAAGGTTTTTGTTGCAAATTTAAAAGATATTCATTTAAAATATACATATTATTTGCTGAACTGTTTTTAGCAGCGCAAATTATAAATAGTACATGTATTGTGAGTAACTTATAACTGTAAATTATTAGGTAACAAAAGTAAGAGTAATAAAAACAACTGGTTAACGTTTTGCACTGAAGAAGAATTGCCCTCAAGCTGAACGGTTGTCGGTAATAATTTCCTTCCATTACTGTTGTTGTTTGTTTTTCTTTGCCTGTCAGTGAAAAAACCTGCCTGTCTGTCGGCCAGCCTGATTGTCCCTCCGCATGTCTGCCTGTCTTTCTGCTTGGCTGAGTAGGTGGCAACGCAGTCAAGACGCCTTCAAATAACTAAAGAAAAGCAAATCGCTAAGTCGGAACCCGTTGTTAAGAACCTACTAAGAATAAGACTGGAAACAACGACAGCGACAGCGACGTTGATGGCTCCCTTCCCTGCTATTTTTTTCGTGTTATTCTATTTGGTTTACTTTTCTATTCGGTTCTACAGACTTCAGAACCGAAGACCAAACGAATTTCGATTCGTTTGGCTCTGTGCACGAGACACCACGAGTGCCAAAAACGATGATCTCACATCTCACACACAACAGCAGTTTTTTCCGTGTTCCGTCCTTAGCTTTTCCTGATTTTCTGACGTTTTTTTTCTGCTTTTTGCCCTCCTCTCTATTAATTTTTTATACTAGCTACTAGAAAGATTCGTTACTTTCGTTGTTGTTAGTGTGGTCGTTGTGGAAATTCAATTTTATATATATAAAATAGTATATAGAATACATCGATTTTCTTTTAATGCATTAAAAGTGAAATGATTTTAGTTTATTTAACCAAACCGAGAAGAGGTTTATTCGAAGAAGATGAAGGGGGAAAAAATAATTAATTCATTAATTAATAAAGGCATTAAATTAATCGTGTGCTAGCTAAATGATTGTTTAATCAAAGCAACAGCCAAGCAATTTTATATTCTAAGCTATACAAATCGATAAGTATGTAATTTTCTTGTTGCCCAAAGAAGAAAATATGCAAAAGTTGTTGTTTTTTCCATTCAAAGCCACTCTCCACTGCAATGCAGTGCCTAAAAACACACAGCGTTTTTTTCCAACCGTTGCTATTTCTTTGATATCAGCAAACACTTTTTCAGCACTTCTAATGCTGGTTTAAATTAGCAGAAAATTGAAACACGGATTCATTCACATTAAATAACAAATTTTCAAGAAATTCGCTTCGATGCGATGACAACGACGACGCGAGAACGACACAATTCAACGACGAATCGAACGCGACTGAAAGTCTGCGTCTGTGACTGACTCGGTTGCGATGGCTCTCGTGGTGACTGCATTTCGTGGTGGCGCCCCGTCGAGAGGGCAAATCAATATGAATGCGTGTTGTTGGCGAAGGAAAAAAGGGGCCACCACCGTTAAGAAGCAGCGACTGGAATGCTGCTGCAGATGCCAGTCAATCAGTCAACCAGCCAACATGGAAAGCGCTGGAACCACTACTATTGTGTTGACTCACTGACGGTTGGAATTTCCAAGTGCCAAACTTTCTCACTTCCAACGCTGGAGGAATGAATTGTGGATTATGGGGTGTGGAGTGTGGAAGAAGGATTTAAGCCATGGCATTAATGCAAGTGGAAAGAGTGGAGAGAAGAGTTTTACTATAGAAGAGATGTGGAGTTTTAGAAACAGTGAACCACAACAAAAACCTCGTGCAGGAGTTTCGACTGTCTCGCAGATCAGAGAAACATTGTTTTTAGGCACTGTTTTACTAAACGACACAAATCTCAGAAACCCAACCTTGCCAATCAAATTTTTTATTCATTTAAGAAACACGTTTTCGTTTAGTTTTCGTTCATCAAATAAATTTTCGGCAGTGTTTTAACATTTTTTTACTTCTGAAATTAAGCATCAAAATTTGTCTCGAATTTTTTGTGTTTTATAAAATTTCTGCTTTGGATAAAAACTGGATCTAAGTAAACAATAGACTCGAATTAGCCGATATGTGTGCGTAAGTGACTCGATTCTCTGAATTCCATACTTTTCTACCATATGTACATATATCGTTATCTCTCCCATTTTCCGGTCCATCCTCTTGGTCCGTTTTGTCCACCGCCCCGCCGCCTAAAAAATTAATCCTTTCGTCGTTTTCAGTCAGGTTATTTGTGAAATTCCCGAAGATAACAATGATTGTTGCGGCGACGGAGCGGCCCAATATGGCTCCTGCTCGCCCGTTTGTGACCCCTGCTATGTGCCTCCTGCTTTCCCCCCCTGTCCACCTGATAACTGTAACATTCGCTGCGATTGCGGCGACACGATGGGTTGTTGTTATCAGCAGCCCGCCCGGGTGCAACCGATCCGCCCGCCTACCAGCCAATTGCGCTCCATGGCACCCATGGAGACAGAGACCATCTACAAGCGTTCCTTTTACGCAAATTGTGGCGACTGCTATCGCGCCCAGCCCATAAAACCGTGTCCCAACATTACAACGTCGAATGCACCTCCGGAGAAGTGTACCGTGCATAAGATGTCATTCATGCCGCCCTGCTGCACTGTCCGTACGACTCCCATACGGCCCAAAGAGAACGGCTTGAAATTCAACGGTCCTTTGTACGCGATGACGTCACAGAAACACGACTACGTACCGAAATGCTATAGCAAGCGCGACGCCATTCGCCCACAAAATGGCATTTGGAAAGTTTGTGACCCACTCGAACGGTGCACCATCAACAAGCTCTCCTATATGCCGGTCAATGTGGTCTGCAATCCGCCGCCCAAGCCGATCGTACAAACCAACAACTCCATAATGCCCACGGGGCCTAGCGCGAAGTGCACCATCCAGAAGCTTAGCTACCTGCCAGTGTGTTTGCCGCCGAAGGAGCACCTGCCCTGGGCCGAGAAGGTGCACTGCGCTCCTCCGCCCTTTCAGAACCTCTGCACCACGTACAACTTAAGTTACATGCCCAACTGCAATCCGGGGCGCAGCGCCCCGATTTACCCCATCCCAGGTCTCAAATATCTGGGCACCGACGCCACCGATGGCAACACCGTCTATAAGCTTAGCTACATGCCGGTGGACGGCAGATGTTGTCGTCCGCAGGCAATAAGACCCGTGGGTGGCCTAGAGAAGGCGACCGGAGCAATGGAGAAATGTACCGTGCAAAAGGTAAGCATTGAATTTAATCACGATTGCTTCCGGGAGCCTTGAAAACTTCAATTTCGCATTGCTTTTAGCTCTCCTATCAGCCGAACTGCTGCACCCAACGCACGCAACCCATACGACCGAAACAAAACAATATTCAACCTCGCGGTCCCATTCATTTTATGACCACACAGAAGCACGACTTCGTGCCCAAACCAATATGCAAACGAGATCCAATACGAAGTGTGGGCATGATATTGCGTGCCTCAGGTCCCATGGAGCGCTGTACGATCAACAGGCTGTCATATATGCCGGTCAACGTCTGCCAATACAGACGTCCTGATGCGGTGCTGCCGAAGCCGGGTGTCTTACGCGCCGGCGGACCTGTCGAACAGTGCACGACCTACAAACTCAGCTACTTGCCGAATTGTGTGCAACCGAAAATGGATACACCCTGGGCACGTTACACGGAGTACGTAAAACCCACTGGACCCATGGAAAAATGCACCATACAGAAGCTGAGCTACGGCCCTCCAGGATCCTTCAATCGATGCGGCTGTAAGTTGAGCATATCTGACCTGACCTTTTGTCCTTTTTTCATATGTATTTCTTTTTCAGCTTGCTGCCCACCCAATTGTGCATCTAGTCCCAAAGCAGGAATTTGTAATTGAGTAAACATGTGCCTCAATTTTTTTTAAGTGTTAGTGTTTCTCAATACTTGTAAATATATATGTATGTAATATCTTTTTTATTATTTTTTTGGAAATGTAAAATTATAGAACACTTTACCTCATCGATTTGATTGTCAGTAAATTTAGTAGTTCAGTAAATTGAGAGTAGCTTTTGTGTTGATCCAATAGGAAATAAAGGTTTTATGATTTTATATACAATTTTCATAGTACATAATTCTATAATAATAATAAAGGGAAAACTTCGGACACAGCGCTATGTGGCATTTCAAATAAATGCAACACGTAACGCAACATGCATAGATACCAGTTTGAAGTCATTGTGAAAGCAAATTCTTTTCCTTGATAAAAAAGTCGCGAAGAAGAAAGATAGGAGTGATAAAGGCCTCTTTCTATATTCTCATATCAAACGATATTCTGTGGCATTGCCTAAAAACTTTCAATTTAAGATATTATTTATATTTTATTCCTGAATTCAAGCTTACTTAAATTGAAAAACCTAGATATACGAGTATATGAAAATTTACAAACCCTAAATTTGAAGTCCTTATTTCCCCTCAATTTCGTTCTTTCTTTTTTCACTGTCTCTCTCACCAATGTGTACACTATCTTTAACTCATGTGTACATGCAACCGTTTCGTAGCCTCCTGTCGTTTCTTCTCGCGTTTCTTGTGCTCCATCGTTTCATCGCGAAACACTTGTACGCCGGTCTGTTGTTCAATTTCGCGTTCGATCATTTGCGTTGCAAACAAGTTATAGCCGATTGTATCACGCAATTCGTTTATCTCAGACGTCAGACCCCGAACAATCTTCTGCAACAGCGGCTTCATGTGTTTTGCCCCAGTAATCGATTTCAGATGAACTTTGAACAGAAATATTGTCACTTTACAAGTCAACTCAATTTGATCGCAGCAATTATCGATGAGAGCCGGCAAGCGTTCGAGCAACTCGCAGACATTCGAGAAGGGCAACAGAAGCAACGACTCTTCAAGATCGGAAGCACGAATCCGCGCCAACACCTCCAGCAGAAACTCGTCTATGTCCTCTACCTCGAGAGCGCGCATTAACGGATGCAACTCGGGTTTTTCGCCATCAGCCACCGCTTCATCGTACTTTTTGCATATCTCCAGACACTCAAGTATTGATTCAACCCCTTTTTCAGCGCCTACCGTTTTGCGTGACGGCATTTTGAGACCGGGCATTAGCGGTACTGTATGGTCCTCGCCCGTAGCCAACTGTTGATCCTCCATCTCTTCACGTTCCTGCTCTTGCACATCCTGCAGCACTATCACCTCATCAGTGCGCTCAAAAAGGCGGATGGTGCGATCAGAACCACACGAGGCAAGATATTTCCCATTAGAACTGACTGTTAGGCTGTAACATTCACCAATGTGACCTAAGATTGCGATAGAAAGAATAACAACTGACTGACACTTGAAATGCTTTTTTCCTACCTGGCAACGTAAGAATCTTGTCGAATGTATCGGCGTCCCATTGCTTAATCTTTCCGTCCTTGCCACACGTGAAGAACATATGAGTCTTCGGAATAAACTGCAGCGACATGACGGAGTCATCATGCGCAAATAACGAACGATGACAGTCTCCGAAATCCAGGCCCCAGATCTTAACATTGCGATCAGCCGAACCGGTGACAATGAGAGTGGAGTCATGCGAGATATCCAAGCACAACACAGGCAACTTGTGACCGTAGAGCGATAGGTAGAACTTGAACGAGTCCAGGAAAAACACTTTGACTGTGGAGTCAAGCAAACCCACCGCCAGGTACTTCATATTGGGGCTGACGCAAGCACACAGCACGGTTTCCTCCAATTTGAGTGTATTCTTGTGTAGCAACGAAAGCACTTTAATAGGATTTTCATTTGGTTCCTCTTCGCTATCCTCTTCCTGCTTGAGGTCGACCAACTCAAAAGTCCATATTTTCAGCGAGGTGTCACCGCTGCCCGTCACACAACCCTTCTTATCCGGTAGCAGACTTATCGACCACAGCTCCTTCTCATGTGCAGGGATCTCTTCAATGACATCAGCAGTTGCTACGTTTACTATGAGAAGAGCGCCGGATTTCAAGCCCAACAGCACGTAACGGTCCCCAGGCACAAAGCAAGAACAGAGCACATAGTCAGTCGGTATCGTTCGCATGCAGTGCATCGTCTCGCGATCCCACAATTTAAATGAATCGCCGGCGCCCGAGCCAATCACCATTGAGTCGGAGCTGAAGCAGACCGTACGCACCTCTGACTGGTGACCAACTCGCGTAAGACTGGCCAATTTCTCCACCCCATTTTCAGAGGTAGTGCTTTGTTTGCGGCTAAAAGAAACATCTGGCAATTTATAGATTTGCAGACTGTTATTCGCCAGACCGGCGACCACTCGCAGTTCACGATTATCACCCAGCAGAACATCGATAGATTTAATTTTCTGCTTGGTTTTTATGCTGTCTAAACGTTTGATTTCGTCAGATAGACTTAAATTTCTGTCCAGATCTTCGCTTTCCGCTGCAGCGTCGCCGCTTGAGCCAACTTGAGCTTTTTTGGCTTTTTTAAGGCGTTTCGCTAGCCGCTGCTTGGCTTCCGTCTCATTGCAAATGTAGAAATTCTCAATGAGATCGTTTGTGCCGTGACAGCTTAGCACTCGCTCCGTGGGATCAACCACTAGAGAAACCGTGCGTCCCCTTCCGGCGCGCTGTATTATTCCACAATTCTTCACTGTCACGGGACTAATCATATCCTCGTCATCGATGAATAGACCTTCCACCGCCGCCTCGATTGTCTTCTCGCTGTAGCGGCATCCTTCAACATCTTTGCGTTTCAAGCGATAAACACTCATGGCAGTTTCGCCGCAGCCGGCTATCATCAGGTTGCCCACAAAAGCCAGCGCCCACACCTCGGTGCGGTTGTCTACAATTGTCTTGAAACAGTACTCAGTTTCCAAATTCCAAAATTTGATTTGTGTGTCTTTGGAACTAGAAACCAACAGATTGCTCTCCTCCAAACATTCCAGGAAGTGTGCATCCGTGATTGGTGCATTGTGTCCAACCAAACGCTGCCGACCTGCTTGCTCGATAATATCGACCACCACGAGCTCTGTGTCCATGCTGCCCGACACAAGTCGAATACCAGCGGCGTCGTAGCGCAACACCGACACGGCGCTCTTGTGTAAAGCCACAGAGCAAACAGATTCCTGCGTAGAGAAATCAAATATTTCGACAACGCCATCTGCGTAGCCCACAGCTATATGAGTTCGATCGGGTGAAGCTCGCAGCGCTGTAACCTCTTGCTTGTCACGCCGCAGCGTATACACGCGTTCATCCAACCTGTTACATATACAACACAAACATAAATATGCCAACGATTAGTTGACTGAATCCGAGTTACCTCACATCCCAAATGACCACATTTTCGGCCGCACCAGTGGCCACATAACGACCTTCGATGTCGTTGTGAATAAGGAAGTTCACATTCGGTCTTCCACTGTTGATTATGTTGAAAGTGTCCACAGGTCGGTAGGCTAGATACTGCGTTGTCAAACCCATGTTCGCATTAAAACCGATTCTTTTATTTTATAGTTTTCAATAGTAGGACAAAATCTTCGGATACTGTAATTTTGTTGATTACCAACAGATGCACGTGTTTTTTTACTTCTTTCTTTTCCTTCTCTCTACTTCTTCACTTTCTACTAATGGTCCTGTTTTCTTTCAGGTTGTTTTTGTTAGTTTACTTTAACACAATTCTATGCACAGGGTTGCATCGCTCTATATACATTTTCTTTATAATATCGCTGCCATGTCTATTAATAAGTATTATTCTTAAGAGTTTTTAGAAAAGTATTTGTATTGTATAAACTATCTATAAAACATTCTTTCAGAAGTTTCTCTATTTGTTCCAAAAAAGTTTAACCAAAGATAAAATCTATATATATAAAATCCCTGTGCGTTTCTGTTAGCAAAATATGTCCGGGACTTTTTTTTGGACTTCCACATCTCTTAGAAACCTGAAAATTTTCACAGATGTTTCTGGGCATCTAATGTTGATGAGAAAAATCGCAAATTTAAAAAATCCAAACGGCTTTGCCATTTTTTGCAAAAAATCGGATTGGGAGGAAATTTGTATTTTTTTTTTCCTAGATTGTGCTGATTAATTTGTCAGATTTTATTATGAAAAATTTAATAATTTAAAAAATTAATAATTTTTCATAATAGTGTAATTTCTCAATAGTAAGCTGAGAAAGTCCAAAAAGCTTCGCAATTTTTTTTACGAAATAAATAAAAAATAATAACTTCCTGGCGAAGAAAGGCTTATATACTAGTTATATACAAATAAATATAATTGGCTATCAAACGTTGGAGAAAGTTAATTGTTGGTAGCTGCTATCTGGATTCTCTGTTATAGTACTGTGGAATTTGAAAATATCGGGGATTTATCTCCTAAACCATACAAGATGCCTCCAAGTCCTTGATGTTGTTAGAAGGGTATATTAATTATCGTTCAGTTATGTCAAACAACGTTACTTTTCGTTTACTTTACAAGAAAAATTACATTTTAGAATCTTACAAATTTTTGTTTCAATTCATTAATTTTTTTCTTAATAAAATGTATAATTAACTTACATACTTATCCCAATATCAAGAAAATAGGTCCTTTTAGCTTTCTATACACATGTATCATCAGAATAGGTACAGGATTTTCAGAAAAACTGTATTTTAAATCTCACAATTACGAAAGATGGGGAATATAACCCGTCCCTCGTTAATATAACCCGTCCCACGTCTTTTGCAGTCATCCATAAAATTTTCAAATTTTTCAGAAATCTTTTATTTGTATTTCTCTACTATTAAGAATTGCTTTCAATGTATAATAATACAATATTCAATTATTGATTTTTCCTTATCAATTACACTAGGATTTTTCTAGTTAAGAAAACATTGTCGGAAATGTTATACAAATTAAATCTAAAATACTATTATAGTTATTTCATATTATCAATAAAAATAAATACAAAATAATGTTTTATAGAAACTTATTGGAGGGGTTTCAGCCTTTACAACTGATTTATATTAGATTAACCGACCGCTACGATATTTTTGCTACTGCTGCCTTGCTATTTACAATTCGTCGTGTTGCGAAGGAAACTTTTTCAGTATCGCGTGATACAAATTGTAAAACGCATACACAGAAACCGACACGATAACCAAAAGAGCACCACCGAAGGCCATACTCAGGAAATTTCCATCAATTATACCCACCGAGGTGTGTCGTTTTGTGGACCAAATTTCTTCGGTGCTGGCCGAGTTTTGCTGCTGCTGTTGTGCTGTGCGTTCGGCTACCAAGCGCTTCATGGTGTTCAGGCGTTCGCGTAAAACTTCAAGGGATTCCGTATCCGTATCATCTGAAAAAAGTGGAACTTTGTATTGAAAACCACGACCCTCACGTTAGAAATACTGTTTTTATTTATGAGATACTGTTTTAATTGGAAAATTGTCCTTTTTACCTGTGGGAACACTTTGATATTCAGACATCTTGAAATGTATTAATTTCTATTTACTTATCTACTTATATATGTATATTTTAAGTTACAAAGTTTTATCCTAAATCTGTGTGCAAAAATTTTCTTCTCATGTGTGATGCTAAGGATATGAATTCTAGTTCCGTCATTCACAATAAATTCGATGTTCACAATAAATGAAAGCGAAGTAATATCGTTTTCTATTCGCAAGAAAATTCTGCCCTCATTCTGCAGTTAATCTCAGTTCTGCACTTTCTCCGTTATGTTGACAAAAAAAAAATGTCGTCCTGAAAAGCCACTCTTTTTCTATTCTTGAAAATAGTGACCTAAAAGTCAAAATTTCTACACCGTCCATTTTAAGTACAAGTCAGTCTGACTTTTTGAGTACAAGTCAGAATTTAAAAAGATGTCAATATGAGATCTTAGTATTATAGGCTCAATAAAACCTTGTTAGGTTACAAATCGTGTCAAGTATTACAAGTACTTAAGTTTTTCCTACCCAAAACATTGATCATCTGATCATCCTTTAGTCGAAGCTTCCTGTTCATCCATATATAAAAAAATTCTTACCCTGATTTGCGTCCTAAAACAAAAACGTAATTACGAAGATATTTAAAATTAATTTTTGCTTGTGTTGATTTTTAATATATGTATATTTATTTTAAGGGCAGAAAAATAATTTACATAAATTGCTAAATTTTCAAGGAATAACAGCGAAAGGATTGCTTCAAAGACAACGAAAAAATCGTCTTCTTTACATAGCAATTTTTATTGTAATTAGCATTATACCAATAATATTGTAAATCATTTATAACAACCCACATAAATGTATAGAAAATATAAAACCAATTTTACACATGCATATGTATAGATTTCTGCTCCAGCAGTATTAATTTATATATTAATATCTGCATCTTGTTTGAAGTGCGACGATATAATACGATAGATATTGAAAAAGCATGAAGCACAAGTATGAATGTATTTCTTTCACATTTTTAAAGAGCATATACATACATACATACACACATGCACATGTATGTACATTGCGATTTTGAATACTTTTATGCGTAATCTTGACTTGGTGACAAAAGTCGGTGTCTCCCTTTGAAGCTTTTAAGTAACATGATTTATTAGTATTATTTACAAACATAAATTTTAACAAAGAAACACTACATTTAGATTAGAAAAAGTTAATTTAAATACAATTATTCTTAGTGCAATACTTTGTGTAATTCAGTTTCTGATCAAAGGAATAAACAATCTTCAATCAATTCAGCGAGTGCGTTAAGCGAATACATTATTAGTGAAAGCTGTATGTATTTATATTATTAATCGTACATTAATATTTGTATTATATATTTATACTTATACTCTAAGCATTGTATTTATATTTGTATATTCTAAATATGCTTATATAATTTCTATACTAGACTTTCCATCATCATCAGCACTTCATAAACTTTCTTCAATTTGCTTACTATTCAGATTTGTAAAGATGTATGTATTTTGTAAATTGTAAATCGTATAAAAATGCTTAAATTTAGCTCACAAAAAATTCTAGTATAATAGTGGATAATACAGTGTGTATATCTTTATAAGATAGCACTTTCTTCTACAACAGACAGCACTTCTCAGGTTAAGATTCAGAATATTCAAGTTTGGTTCGTGTTTTTATCGTTCGTTCAATTTTTAATACAAATCTAACGAGATTACATTCCATTTTTTTATTTGTTTTTCGCATTAAACGCATTTTTAAAAAAACACATCTCTCGCGCCCGCTTAATTGAAAAAATACTATAGTAAAAAAACCTAAAGCATTGGAATATTAGCGGGTACATATTCGAGGAAATTCGCTGGAAACTGTCCTTGTCTTCCATCGACTAGGCCGAAAAGCCAATCTTCATTAATTTTATAAAGTATGGTAACCAAATCATTTTCCTACAAATATAATGGAAACAAATCAGTTTTCTTATAAATAATATAAACAATTCATTAAATTCGTTATTTTGTATGTCTTTGTATTGGTCTTCCTTGTCTTCATTTATTTATTTATTTATGTATGGTATAGTTATGTATGTATGTATGTATAGTACTTCCTCGCAACAATAAAAAACGTTGCAATAACTTACCCTCAGTGGCAAATCACCTTCGACTTCTGCTGGAAAATTGTATAAACATTTTACTTTCGGAATTTCAATGCACGATACTGTGGTGTTTTTTGTGTTGTTTCTTTGTATTGTTGTTGTTGTGGATGTTGTGTATGTTGCCTGCATGGTAAAGTTGCTGGAAATATCCATTTGTGTTGCCTCTAAAGGTACCGAAGAAGTAGTTCTCAATGGAACCCTTACATCGATATAGTTAACAGGAAAGATGCCTTCGCAGCCACTACGATTGCGTCCGTAAAACCATTCCTCACTGACTTGTTTTAGTAAGTAAATTTTTTCATCCTCCTAATAACAGAAATTACAATTAAAAGTACATACATACAAACGAATGCCATATAATGAATGTATGTACATATACATCGTCGTTGATTCTTATCAAGCTACCTCTAACAACTTAACTTACCCGTAAGCTTAAATCTCCATCTTCCACTCCATCAAAATTATACAAAGCAATGCCGTAGGGTATTTCTGGTGCTTTGAAATCGTTGCCCACTAACTGAAGCGCATCAGCTTTGCCCGAAATCACGTCCAGCAAGGACACAACTCCACCAGCACCAGCACCAGTTTCAGCCGGTGGCGGCGGCGGAGCACATTGGGGCATCGGTGGCGATGGTGGATTTGCTTCGAAAACTGATGGCATATTGGAACTAACAAAGTTATTATTAATTGCTGGTGGCTTTGGTGCCTTCGGTTTTTGTGATATTTTTGGTTTGATGATAGTTGGCTTAGCCAATGTGGGAGCCGGTGGCAACAGACTCTTGCCATTACACAGTGGATTATCACTGCTGCTGTGGATGCGCGTATTAATGCTGTTAAGGTTGCGTACTGGGGCTGTGCCAATCATCGTTGTGCTCGAGGCAGATGTGAAATAAGCGTTAGCCTCACCACTGTTGCTACTAAAAGCATCCACTGTTTCCCAAGGATCGAGAGGGCTCGTTGTTGAACGACTTCGAGCGGAGAAATCATCCTCAAAACCACTCTCGGGCTGCGAACCGCTGCCATTATTAGGTGAGCTAAAATTCGAATCCGAACTGAAGCTGTCGACGCTAACACAATCGCTGTTCGATTTTTGTGTGAATGTCGGCGAGCTGGGCGGCGAATCGAAGCTGATCAGTTGCGGTTCCTGCTGTTGGTTGGGTGCCGCCGTGTTGGATGTTGCTGTGCTTGTACTGAGCGAAGAATAAGAAGCAGAGAATGCACTAGAGCTGTACCAATCATTTATATTTGAGGATCCATAAGTGGTGGTCATGTGGCTGCTGTTGCTGCTGTGTGAAGCTGTCGACGACGCTGTGGTAGATGATGATGTTGTGCTAGCGCCGTAAACACCGGCCGGCGTTAGGCGTCCTGATTTGTTATTAGATGGTGCTGATGGTGCTTTAGTGGATTTCTTGCGATTAAATATATTGTTGAGTATGTTGACGGATTGTGGTGGAGCTGGAGCATTAATTTTCTTACTGGTCAGTACCTTTGGAGGCGGTGGTCGAGGCGGGGGAATTTTCTTGAAATTACCATTACTATTCCCTGAATTAGTTGAAACTGCTGCTACTGCTGCGGTTGATTCGAAGGGTGAACCATCCCAGCTAGTGGCAGGTGCATAACGTACATTCGGTTGTGGAAATTTACGTGTAATGGACGATGATCTGCTGTTATTATTAATATGATTGATACCATTATTATTGCTATTATTATTGTTACTGATATTGTTATTATTATTCTTTTTAGGCAAGCTGCTTCCAAGAAGAGGCGTTCCGCCGTTGATGCTTCTGGAATTCGGTGGTGGTGGTGGTAATTTAATTGTTAACAGTTGTACGCCCCCGTTTTGATGTTGTTGCGAATGCTGACGCTGTTGTTGCAGTTGTTGTTGTTGCAATTGCTGACGAAGTTGTTCCAAGCTAGCATTAGCACCAGCAGCAGCATTGAGCCCACGTTGTCCCGGTGGTGCGGGTGCTGGACGCG
Organism: Myopa tessellatipennis; assembly: GCA_943737955.2. Lineage (NCBI taxonomy): Eukaryota > Metazoa > Arthropoda > Insecta > Diptera > Conopidae > Myopa > Myopa tessellatipennis. The sequence goes on from OX031314.1 coordinate 43,240,096, forward strand.
ATGGGATCGTCATGATTTCTATAAAAGCAAAAATATAAACTAATGAATGAATCCAGAAATATCAACAAACGAAATCAAAATTGAATTTTAAACTTTGAATACGAATTCTATTTAAAAGCAAACGATTTAGTCTAACATTTACGCAATAATTTAGTTTAATTTAATTAAAGCATTATGTACAATATAACGATTTCAATCATTGTAAAGATACATATGTAAAAACATATTTTTATATGCGGTTTCATGTAATATAGTTTCATTCCGTTGTGGTTGTGCCGCTGATAACTCCGAACCCTCCCGCTCTCAGCCGCTCTTTCTTCACAAAAGACTTCCGAACATCGGCTCCACTTTTTCACCAACATCGACATAATTTTTTCTCTGAATACAACATCTTTTATCAGACGTATTTTAAAATTCTTCAAATCATTATTATTTTGTGTTGAAAATTTAACAAAATTCAATTGTGTTGAGGAATAACTTTCTATGAGAACTAAAAAGTAATCAATTCAATTTTATATGAGAATTAAAAAATACTCAATGCTACTAACATTTAAATATAATAAAGTGTAAAATCAAAGCTTTAATTACAACGCAACACTTCGCCAAACAAATCACAACTGCAAACACACTTGATAACACAATCATTCGTCTGGCTGTTTTAATTGTTTGTGTTTTCTTTCCTTTTTTCTCCGTTTCTCAGTCTCTCTCCCTCCCTCTCTTTCTCTTTTCTCCCTCTCACCAAATCTCTCTGTTTTGCTTAAGAGAACATTTATTCTATTTCATTTCATTTAAATACATCTCCGAATTTAATATATTCAACTACGGAAATTTATACAACTTGTTTTTTTTTATAAAATTTAAATAACTACACACATGAGTATAAAAAAATGTGTTTAAAAAAATTGTTGTATGCAAGCGTAAAAAACGTGTACGAATTGAACAGTAAATAATAAATAATTTGTTGTTGTTCTTGTCTTTAGACACACGCTTTTATTTTAAAGAGAACAAAAGCTATAGAATACAACAAATAAAATTAGGTAATATTTGCGCAGCGGTTTTGCTATTCATTGTTGAGGTTTTGTTTGTTTATTTATTTATTGATTGATTAACTAGCAGCAGCAGGAGTGGAAAAGAGGTGGAGGTCAAAACGGGGGAAGCCAACCCGGACCCGGTACTGAAAGTTCGAGCTCTCGGCTGCTGCTCAGTTGATGAATTTTTCTCCTCTTTTTTTTAATCTTCATCATTTCCATAAAAATCAATATAAGAAAGAAACATACGTTAATGTGCCCAATCGTAGTTTAAATGAACGTTAGTTTGTATTCGTATAGCAAGTGCATGTAACTTTAAACTATGCATGTAAGTATGTAAATATGTACTAATTATATTAACCTTTTTGTTGTTAAGGTCACATTTAGTACAGCAGATGTAAAATTCATTCATTCATTCATTCATTTACTAAAGACCTGCACTTCAGAGCTGTTGTGTTCTCGTCGGGGGAGGGGGATGATTGGGTGGGGCCGTAGATCAGGGTAGCAGGTGTTTGGGGTGAACAACTACAAGAAATCGTAAATAAATCACTGAATTAACGGCGAATCAGTCAATTGAGAAAACCGAAAACACCCTGTATGTATATATTGATTTATTTTATTACGTATTATAACAAAACGTGTATGTTTATATATAAATACGAACATATATGGTGCTAATATATAAACCAGTTGCTAGTCGTTTGATTTCGAGCAAAGCAAAAAAACTTATGATAAAAATATGGACACTTTAAATATTTATGTAAACTTATGAACACAACTTTTAGTTAATTAATACAAATACAAAAACATGGGGGGGGGGAGCAGAAATACGAAAAAAGAAAACAATAAAAAATGTCACCTTAGGCTTTCATTTTAAAATTTGAGCGTTTATACACAGTTTCACTTGAACTGAAATTTTTTTTCTGCTTCTTATCAAAAATTAAGAAGTTAAGTTTCTTATCTACAATTATAATCTTTTAATCTTTACTACGGAGCGGATGGGTGGTCCATAGTCTGGGACCTTCTCTCGGTGACCTCGATGACCTTCTACACTTTTCTAGGATTGTATACAGCAGTCTAATCCCAAACGAGGCCTAAACTCATTGGAAATACTTAAGTCTCTGGCCTTCTTTCGATTCCAGGTCGCAAAGTTTGCTCGTAAGAAAATATATTCGTTTATAGTCAAAGCCAAGTGGACCAAGCGGACTGATGAATGACAACTCAATTAGCGATCGGCCAGGCCACACCAAGGACTTGCCAGGTCAATGTGGGACCTCTGTGAGGTCAGCCAGCGTTAACATAACGTAACATTAAAAAACACTTTGAAGTTTGAATAGAATTTAAGTTTTAAAAGCTCTTCATTTGTTGTTTCTTTTCAACGAAGTCATTCGATTCATGTCAGTCGTTTAAAAATTGCAAAATTGTTCACTTACAAAGTCTACTATATTTGAATATGGTACACAGTAAACTTATAACAAAGCAAATCATTGTTTGAGAGTCTAGAATTATATGTGCTGACATTCTGAAGTGAGGAACGGGGAGACGATAAAAATTATAAGAAAATAAAAGATAGACAGACAAACATCATTATATCGTAATACATACAATATACATATGTACATAAATTGTTTGAATTATAATCAAAAGATGCTGGAAATTGTTAGATTCTTTAGATTTATTTTAGGTTCAAGGTATCGAAAAGTAACTGCACTTTACATAAAACCGTGGACCTAAAGAAATATAATAGCATTCAATATGAAATCCAAGAAAGAATGAAAATCCCCGTTAGAAAAGGTACCAAATATTATAAAAGCAATTCATAACAATAGCAACACAACACAATGATAGCAAATGTTATTTTCATTTTAAAAATATTCGCAATTCTTAAGAAAACAGCTATATATGAAAAATGACATAAAACAACATCTAAAGACTGAAACCAGTTTTTAAAATTATTGTTTTATTTTATTAAAGCCATAAGGTATATACTATATATGTATGTACATATAGTACATGAACACAAGATTGTTGCTTAAAGAAAAGGAAAAAAAATGTGTAGGTCGCCATTTCGATTGCCACTCTCTCAAAGTTGAACTTGTGGAATAATAATAATAATAATACTTAATGATATTTTTGAATATTTAAGCATTTCACTTTGCTGATCAAGTTCATTCCCCTCAAATTTTGTAAATTTCAATTGCATCTTAAAATGTAGATAATATTTGGAATTTGTTTCTTTATTTTGTTTTTAATACTTTAAGATGCAGAATTTTTGGGTATTTTTAACATATTGTAGTTTATTTAAGTATTTTAAGCAAGTTTTTGAGCTCAAGATAAAAGTATAGATATAAGTAATAATAATAAATGATGTTAATGATGTTAATGATACGAGTATCTAAAATATGAAATAAAAAGTTATGTACAAGTATAATCTAATCTTTTGATTAATCTTAAGGCCATTATAAAATATCTTCTCATCTCAACTCTGATTCATTTATCTGTAGATGCATCTTAAGTTCAACTGCTCTACGTTTACGTTTAATTTTCCAGTCATTGAAAAATTATTAAAAAATTTTTTACTAAACAAATTGCAGCTTTAAAACAATAGAATTGAACATGTATACGATTATGTATATTAAAGTTCTTCTTTAGGAGTAATCGGAATAATAAGCTCACTAAGTATACGTTGTATGAAACCTTCAACTCTATAATCGGCTTATATAGAAATATACATATACAATATATGGATATGTATTTTCGATTTGTCGGCGCATGTACCCAGATTAAGTCACCAAAAGACAGCCACTAAGCTCACATACGATTTACAAGCAAATACAAGGGAGAACGTTAAAAATTGATATAAAACACAAGTTCAAAAGTTATGATTAACTGAAACGAGTTACCATCACGCAGTTTTAGAAACAACAATAAATTGTAAATACAAAATATACTCATATATGAAAAATTAAAAATATATTAAGGAAATCAATAAATGACTTCATTTCTTGAGTTACTTCATTTACTATGAAACCATTAGAAACCACCACCTCTTTAATATGGAGGAAGGATGACTATATCGATGGCTCATCGATAAGAAACCCCTGAAAAGTTGTCAATAACTTTCGGCTTTCATTGATTTATTTTTAAGAACACAAGAAATTTACCACAAAATTGTAGATATTTTAAAATAAATCATCCCTTTTTTGTTCAATTCATACAAGAAATGATAAATAAGCTCTTTTTTATCATGAAAAACTACTGAATTCGTGATGACTGATTTCGAATACTATTTTGTTGATATTTTATTGATAGAGAAAATTATTAATATAAAATGTACAAACCTGGTAAATAGTTAAGAATTTGATTGATTGACTTTCAACTTCAAACGAATGCTGCTCTGAAATGCAATTCTTTTTAGTCCTGTGGCGAATTTTCTTTTGGCCGTTAAATTAGCCAAATTTTGACGTGTCGGTGAATGAGTGTGCACAGACAGTCGCTCCCCCTCTGCGGACGTTTAATGAATACCCGCGCATTAACAAACTGACTTTGCTCAATGACAGCTGCAACAGACGTTTGTGTAACAAACAAGAAGTTTTTCTTCGTTATCGAATGTAATGGCTTGCAATCGTTTTCTTTTATTCCTTAACTAAATTGCTGCGAAGAACCAGCTCACCACGCACAATACAACTTTACAACAACAAATTTAAAAGTGTATATTTTTTCCAAAGATTTATATTTTTGTATAAATTATTTTATCCATACAATACTTTAATTTCCATTTCAACACAAAACACACACACCAACAAAGCTACGTTTTTTTCTTTCAACCAATTGCAGATTTTTGAAAATGTCATAAACCTGAATTTTATTGTTTTTATTTAATATTTAATTGGTGGAGTTTTTTGTGCGCATAAAATACTTAATTTTATTAGAAAATAAATAGAAAATAATTAAACACACCGCGACACTTCCAAGCAAAATATTGTTCTTTTTTAGTTAAATCATTTCACAAAAGATCTACAAATTTTGTACGCCTCTATTGTGTTGGTTAAAAAAAGACAAGTAGATTTTCTTCACTAATGCCATTTCATCATATAAACAGAGTTGCTCAATGTTAGAGACAGTGTTGTCGTTCAAGCATTTAAACGTGCGTTTTTTTAATGAACTGTATAAGGCTGCTCGCGCACTGCATGCGTTTTCGTTCGCACGAATTCTGACGAAAACATGGGAACGAACTCATTGCATGTTATTGATTGTAAATGCGCACATTGAAGCACTGTTCCGTCGTTAGAATTGCTGGGAAAAGTTGCGAATTGCGAACCATTTGAATGGGATCGTTCGCACGAATTCTGACGAAGTGTTTTTCTTTTTTGTTCAATTAGTTATGCAGGTGATGAAATTCACCAAAATGACTTCCTTTCGCGAAAAACTCACGAACCCAAATCTTCCTTTTGAAAAATTTTCCTTTTAGATAAGAATTTTCTAATAAAAAAAGTCATCAACCGTGTCCATTATGTTAAGTGTGAACATATGTTGTTTTTGCTTTACTCATAATTTTACGAACCAGTTCTGATAGAGTGTGCGGACTCTTTCGGACGAATCGTGTTCGTCAGAATTCGTGCGAACAAAAAACGCATGCATTGTGCGAGCAGCCTAATTTTTCGTCATAGAACTGACAAGTTTTACCCAGGTATCTATCTCGGTTATACGGAAATTTTAAGTACAATATCCACCGAATAATAAAATTAATCCTGGACCATAATCCGGAATTTAAAAATTAACCCAAACAGATTTCAATTCCCCGAAATTTAGGGAATGCCACGAAACCTGGCACCACTGATACAGTACAATACAAAAGTTTGAATTTGAGACAAATTGCATTTCGTCACATTTCTAAAAAAACTATATGTATGTATTTTGGAATCAGCAGAGAACAGAGTGAAATAATATATGTACGAAATTTACACGAATTCAGGATGAAATAAATTCTTAAAAATATTCTTAATCCGTTCCAAAAAACCTGTATTTTTTAAGCATTTCATATTTTTAATTAAATTTATTTACTAACTTAAAAAAATCTCTATTGTGTTTAAAGATACATCATTAAAATCATATGTTACACACAAATAAAATTTAATATTTGCATATAATATATATAAAACAAAAACCTTGCACTAAATTTGAATAAAATAGGCTAAGCCTCAAAATAACTTATTCCACTCAAAGAGTTCAATTTAAGTTTTCACTGTGTAAGTTTAGAGAAGGAATTCGAGTTAAATTAATTGGTTTTTATGGAATAGAAAGAGAAATATGTGTACGTTTATATGTAAATAAGGATTCTATTTTTAGTCATGTGGTATTTGAATATTTCACTGCTCGTATTCTATTTGTTTTTCTCTTTTTTATATAATGCTGTAATTAATTAATTATTGTTTAAACTTTTTACACACACAAATCCAACAGCTGACACGAACTCGACTCTAAAATAACAGCCTAAGAAGTTGTGCTACTCCTCCCACCACTCCATTTCATTTCACGCTAAAACTAACCATTTCATCATGAGTTCTTTCACGATATAATGCAGCCGCTGCTCTTATCTTGAGGATTTCCATTCTCGTTCTCGATTAACATTAAAAGTTTATGAAAAATATCAGCAACAGACTGAAACAATGAAAACAGCCAATAAAATAATGTTTCTGAATTTGAAGCGTATTCAAAAAGGTATGTATTTAAACTTTGATACCTCATTCTGTTTGGCTGAAGTTTCTAAGAACGTAGCTCGCCAAGATTCGGCCAATTTTTTTCCTTCCTCCGGTGAGACAGCACGCTCTTGATGTAAATCCGTTTTATTGCCAACTAAAACAACAGGTACACTGTAAGAAATACAAAATTGCAATTGCAATGCAATGATATATCGTCTATTTAAAAGTATAGTTTGTCTACGCTTTCTCACTATTTCTTGCCCATCACATCCAGCAATTTTTCATAGATGATTTTAATGACTTCAAAAGACTTTAGACTCGTTATGGAGTAGACTAAAACGTAGCCGTGAAAATCCATGCTATACTGTGCGGGGAAAATGCTGTATTCATCCTGGCCAGCAGTGTCGACCAATTTAACACCATAGTCTTGAGAATTCACTCGAGTTACTTTGGTAAAAGCTTGAATTTAAATATAATAAAATGTTTCTATTAATATATCAGAGATTTTAAATTTGGTTTTGAATTTATTGTATTTTAATACACATTCAAAAACATTATCCGCAGAATATGTTATGAATACATAAGCGATTAGAAAATTTCCATGTAATGAAAGTATTCATTGCGAGAAATACCAACTGCCGTGCATAAAACTCCACGTAAGCCCTAAAATTATATGCAGCTCAACCAGTAATCTAATTAATTAATAAATAATTGAAATTATGAAACCAATTAAATGCACACTCAAAAGATGAATTGAAAAATTCTATATTATAGACACAGAGTCAAGCAAGCAAGCTTCCATTCAGCTGTCCTCCTTTAATGTGTGTTCTAATAACTTTTATGTATTTAGCAGGTTTTCATTATTTTTTGTACTCACTGTTTTCGATAGTTGGATCGTAGGAATCTACAAACTGACCCTCAACGAATTGAATACTTAAAGAAGATTTGCCTAGAATGGAAAAAAATTAAGGAACGTAAGAATGCCACCAGTTTAACAAAAACAACAAGTGGAAGAATAATAATACATAAATCAATTCCTCTCCAGTGTCTGGAGTCAATACTGCAATTTATATGAATTGTACTAACCCACGGAGCGATAGCCCATCATGGCAATATTTCTTTCTTTGGGTGGCATATTGTGGTATGTATTTGAATTAAAGCTTTGCTCTTTTACTGATAAGAATTTATTTTTATATTATAACTTTAAAAATTAATGCTTTCCGTATGTATTTTTTTTTTGTTTACTTTTCTATATATCACAGTTCGTTGTTTATTTATTGGTTTAAACTATTTTGCACAATTTTTGGATAATTTGTATGAACAAGACTACTTTTTTATGCGTTTTACAATCAATTCTCAGTATAAAGAAAAAACCAAAAAACTTATTTCGCATTATATTTTACTTCTTCATTGAAACCGTTTTCCGTTTCTTTTCATCAAATTGTAGTAATGGGAGAAAGTGAGTATATCAGTAAAAAATTTGTCAAAATTCTAGTATCTTCGGCCCACTCTTACGCATGTGATTTTTACATAAGCTGCCCATACTTAAAACAGCTGTTTTACGGATTTTGTGCTGTCAAATAGTCGTGGAAGAAGAATTTGCTTCGTAGTGTACTTGCAAGGATATCTTCAAAATCCAAACGATTATTTTAAAGATATTTGTTTTTAGTTGATTAATAATTTAATTATTCAGAATCAGAAATGGAAAAATAATTAAAGCTGTTAATTGTATCCTTCTACATAACAATTAAACATTGTTTAAAATTTTTCGGCAGTTTATCTGTGTCATAAATCAAATTTGTATCTTGTGGGCAACTATTTAATTTACTACTAGATAAAACAATTTCTGTAAAATTATGTATGCATTGTGTTCATTTCGAGCAATTATAAATGTGATATTAATTTAATCCAACGTCTAATTGCGGGGTGAGACAGACGTGTATAAACTCCTGGATAGTAAGGATCAGCGCAGCCCACACCCCAAGACACAACACCAATCAGAGTTGTGCCATTTACTTGTATAGGTCCTCCGCTATCTCCTTGACATGCATCAGTATTTCTTGCCGCGGCACAAAACATTCTATAAGTAAACCAAAATCCATCCATTTATCTAAAATCACCGCATCTAAAATCATTGAAAATCTTATATGAATACTGTGGGCCATCGGCTGGTGTCTTTCTAAAATTTAATTCAAAATTTTTTTAATTGTATTTTTTTAAAGGAAAGCAATTTTACAAACAAACCAGCGCGATGCCCGCCCTATATTATACACATACGCATCAGTTACTGTGCCGTGATCTTTCAAACTTCGTCTGCATTCTTCCTGGTTAAATATATATACAGAAGTATATTTCAGAACTCTTGATGAAGTGGTTTCAGAGGAGCTCAACTGACCCCAGCCCGAAACAATTGCGGCAGTATTTTCTGGTAAATCATCGTTAACTTTTGGCAATTTAATGGAACTGATAAGGCTGCCACGTAAAACAATTGGCTGAGTTCGCAAGAGACTCACATCGTAGTTTTCTGTTTCTGGATTATATAAAGGATGTCTGAATATTTGGGTAACACGCACAATGACACCTCCTGTCGAACGCATGCGGCTGCCGGCTCGAAGGGAGAATAAATGTGGAGATCTTTCGTAACCATAAATACAATGGGCTGCAGATATGGCCCAGATATGACTCAAAACAGAAGCACCACAACGATGTATCGCATTTCGTCTTAAGGAAAGCTTAAAAAAGAAACAAGTAAATGATTGGACAGATGAAATCAATATTAAATGAAAGTATTAGTTAAAAAATAAAGTACGCATTTGGATCAACGAACTATATATGGAAATTGGTTGATATCCGCCTCTTTGCCGTTTACAATGCGACTTGTTCCAGTTAAGCGTGAGATTAGAACGCAATCCACAGTTTGTTTAAATTGGAAAATAATAACAATTTGAAATGCCAACCAAAACAACATCTGCATTCTAACGGTTTATATGTCTATCTAAAGACATAGCATCGCTGGAGAATTTGTTCGCCAAATCATAAAAGTAGCGTTATCAATAAGATGTTTAAGATTTTATCATCATATCAATCACAACTTACAAAAAAAACTACTTATGAAGATACGAGTACATCGAAGATTGTTGAAGATGGTTGAAAATATAAGCCAAAGTTACCTTGCAAATTGACCTTGAGTGCGTTATTATTTTATATTTGTTGTAATTTACTGTACTCATTTCATTATTGTTGTTTAAGAATGGCTTTTTTTCTGAAAAAATTATGAAATCAAAGCTTATCACTAGTGCAAAACTTCCTGTACAGTACGTACAAATATCCATACAGAAAGAAACGTTCCAGAAATGCCAACGCCACCACCCACCCACCCACTATACAAAAATTTCTATTCATATGCATGTATCACGAATTCCGCACTAAACGTAAAACGTCAAAATGTACATTTCGACATTTAGCCAATCTTACCAAGTGTATTGATTAATAGCCAAAAATGTCAAAAAGGTGCAAGAGGAAAAACATCCCTCAAATAATTGTAACCACAAGTCATCGGAAGGAAGTAAGTTTCTTCGTAGGTTGTTGCCTGGTGTTGAAAGGAGGTGGCGAGTTACATCACTTAAATTGATTCATTCACTTCCACCAACAATACACACAGTGAGGTGATAAATTTTTTATTATAAATACGTACGATATAATAAAACTTTCAGTGAATTCATTAACACTTTTTATTTACACTTTTTTATTTATAGAAATTCAAACTATAAAGGAAAGAACGAGAAACATTATCTTAACAAATTTGAAATACTTGCTTGCTTGTGAGTTTGTTTGCCAGGAAAAAGCGCCGCACCCTGAATGACTGCAATCGCCATTTGTTGGAAGATTTTAAAAATGTTTTATCAGTTATTTTGTTTTTCGGCAAGTTTGCTGTCGTTTTTATTCAACATTTTTTGGTTTCTTTGCAACTTTGCATCGGCCGGCATTCCGTGGTTAACATTAATACTGGTGGCTGTCTGCATAGTTTCCAAGTTTGTGAAGTTAAAAAGTCACAACGAAAAGCTTTTGTTAAGTCTCATTGGCGGTGTTTCTTCCACGGAGGATTTATCTTATTGGCCAATAGCGAATCGTGGTGCTGGTTACGATGCTCCTGAAAACTCCAAAGCTGCTTTAAAAAAGGTATCTTGCACTGCAAACTTATATATCAATGTTCTTTTTAGACTCGCTTTTTTCGAACCCACTCCTACCCCCTCCCCCACCAATCATTTCCAGTGTGCCTCGCGTGGTTTTCGTAACGTTCTACTCGACGCTGGACTTACATCATGTGGTGAAGTTGTGTTGGTTAATCGCTCTACATTAGAAAAAGCTGGCTTCTCAGGTGGCATTGCAAAATATAGTTTAGAAAGTTTGCGAAAAATCAATGTCTCGGAGCTGCATCCATTAGGGTTCGTATATATGTTAATTAATATTCCATATATTTGTGCAATACATATGTACTTGTAATAAAATGTTCGTTATTAAAACTTACATTTTTCCAGCTCACAATTTGAAGCGGAAACCGTACTCACACTAAACGAACTGTTCTCAGTACTGGAAGAAACCAATTTAACAATATTTTTGTACATTTCTGATTCAAGTGCACGCATGTTGGATAAAATCAGAGCATTTATACGCGATCATCAGTTATTTGCGAGTCGCACAATCCTCATCAGTCGATCGCCTTATGCCATCTATCAAGTAAGTGTGGGCGCCACTATCGTTATCGTTATAGTTCTTATCCTGTTCATTCCTGCAAATTAGCTGCGCAAATTGCATCCGGAATTTATTTGTGGCCTTTGGACTGAGAAATTGATGGCACTTTCTGTACTGAAAGCGTCTACGTTAATTACATCAATTTATGGTGCTATATTCCGTAGCATTATAGCGCCTGTCATTGGAATCAGCGTTGTCTTCATCAGCAAAGAAGAATTTAATTTGTAAGTGCATATGTAATGTTTAAAAACACATACAAATATTATGTACGATAAAGAGTTAAATCGAACTCTTAAACTACTGTGATTGATTTTATAGACACATCGCCGAGCTGTGGCGCAACGTAGGCGTACGTCCGATTGTCTACAATGTAAATTCACCGAATGAAAAGCGTTACTTTCAGAAAACCATGAAAACGCAATATTTAACTGATTCACTACGATCCGAACCACATCTTCTGATGAAAGCATAAATATGAATTCATATTAATGAAAATAAATTCATTCACGAGTACAATTCTAACAATGTAAAGGGAAAAAAGTCGAAACGAAATAGATTATGTATGGATGTATACATATATACTTATATACATATATAGGTACACACACACACATCGATACTTATATACTATAGTTATTTCATAAGCATAATAAAAGTGATTAAATTCATACAATTCATCGATTGTATTTTAAATGATTCAACAATGATACAAATTTTATGTAAAGAAACAAAAAGTCGAAGAAGCTTCTTTAAGTATTAAAAACATGTCTCAAAGGCATTTTTAATAGCCATGCAATGTTTCCCCCTTTCGCGCCTTAATTTTATTATTTTGTAAATTATTTTATATAATTTTTGTTATTGTATTTACATAAGTTTACATTCATTGACATTAAATTATTATTATATTCTATACTATTGCATTTAATTTATTATCATGTAAATTGTGTTGTACCAGAAGAGTCAAACTTCATTTGTGCTGTTCTGAATTTAATTGTTCAACTTCACATCAATTATACTGAATTACGAATGATTATTATTTAGTATCTCCGCTGAATAACTAAGCTTATTCTTCTTACCTTCCTGCTTATAAGCACACCAAAAAATAATGTATTGCAAGTTTTTGTGTAATTGTAAACTATGATATTTATCTACAAATACCAAATACATTTTTTATAACTTTTATTAAAATATTTTTATTAATCGTTTCTTAAGTTTCTTCGATATAAAATTACTTGGTAACATTTTTAAATATTCGAGGATTCGATAATAAACTCGAGAAAGGGAGAGGAAGAGAAACAATTGTTCGGATTTATAATAAATCCCTTGATGGAAGTTACTCGCCATAGAAGATTATGGAACATCAAATCTACTTAAAAACCAGCTGAGATATTAATTTAAAAGGCTAAGAAGGTTCTTCATTTCGAAGTTAATTCGGGTCAGGTTCATTTAAAAGGTTGAAATTTCATTGATTTACAATTAAAATTTGTTTGCTTAAATGCTTGAATGGAAATTGCTGAACTGTTCAATAATCGACTATAAACTGTTCAGTAATAATCTTCCTCACCCTTTCCTCGTAACCATTGGCTTTAACCATAATTTTATTTGAATTTGTTCTTCATGCATATAAATATGAGAGAGAGAGAGAGTTATAAACGTTTTTAATTATTTAAATTTATGAAGAAAAAACATTTCATTTGTTTTATATCCTCAATTAAAGTAAAGAAATCTACAAATGGTAGTCATGAAAGAGAGAAACTGAAGAAAACATCTAAGGTAACAAAAAAAATATTAAATGTTCTAATACAGCAGTATCAGAAATGTAAACAATTAAAATCATATGTTTCCATTTTTATATGTAGATAAAATATTTTTTTATTTCTTTCGAGTCGTACGCGTAACTCGTTTTGGAGCATCATCAGCCGTCACATGGTCGATGATCTTTACTACAGCAGGGGACTCAAAAGTCACCATCTTACGTGTTCGTGCTCCGCCACGAGTGGGCATCGCAGTGTCATCTGTTGTTGTTGTTGCAGGATTTCGACGGCCGCGTTTCGGTGCAGGTGGATCAGTTGCAGTTGTCTCAGTTTTCGCTGCACCGCGTTTTGTAGTGGCTGCAGTTGATGTAGACGTATTTTCAATCTTGTCGCTTATTTCTAATATTTCCTCGTCAATCTTATTACGATCATCATCTGTGTGGCTATCGATCGCAGATGTCGATGTTACGCTGGACTCTTGCTTTTTCGGCTTCTCAATGTTTTGTTGTAATTTATTCTTACCACCTCCTCCACGGCGACCTCGTGTGGCTTTAGGTTTTTCTTTTACCTCTTCTTTTTCAGGCACATCATCCACGTGTTCTTGCAGATCGGCAGGCGCGGTCGTTGGTCCTTGGGACTCCTCATTGTCTTGCTGCTGCTGTAACTTATTCTTACCTCTTCCACGCCGACCACGAGTAGATTTGGGTTTCTCCTTCCTGCCCACAGTATCTGCATCGTTATCGGTCTGTTCCGGAATAGTGGATGCAGGTGTACTCGTTGGTTTATTTTTAACTTCTCCGCGACGACTTCTTGTGGTTTTAGGTTTTTCGTCTTCAGGCTCAGAGCTTTGTTCTACAATTTCATCTATATGCTTCTCAATTTTTATCAGTGGTGGTCGGCCACGTTTCCTCAACGGTGCAGCAGTTACCGGCCCAGACTTTTCGACTGCAGTAGATGTGGCTTTCTTTTTGACCGGCTCAACGTCGACATCATCGCTTCGTTCTCGTGGATAATCTGTTTGTACAGTGGTATTTTTCCGAGTTCGCATGCGAACTTTGGTATTTTTGTGTTCGTCTTTCATTAAGGTCTCGTCGTCATTATCTGCCTGCTCGGGTTTCGGTGACTCTATTACCACTTCCTTTTCAATCGTTACTTGTCGATTGCGACCTGTACGTTTAATCGGTAGCTCTTTATGTGGTGTAGATGTAGCCACTATTTCTTTGTCGTTTGTTAACACTTTGCGTCCACGACGTTTAGGCATTTTCTGCATTGAAGTGTGAATAGAATTATTATCATTTTCCGCGCAACTTTCTGTCAACTTTTCTGTGATGTTTTTAGGTGCACGCCTGCGCGCTCTTGTAGCCCTTACGTCTTCTTCCACAACACTGGACTCTTCAGTTGTGCAATGTTCCAGTTCCGAACGAGACGGTTCAGACGTTGTCTCGGCAACCAATTTTCGCCCACGAGGTCCTCGTTTAACGGGTGGTTGCGGCGAAAGAGAAACTATTTTTTCATGCACTATTGTTGAGGCTTTGCGCTCACGACGGCCTGGAACTTTTTGTGGCATATGTTCTTTCACTGGTTTCTTCCCATCTTCTTTCAACGCCACCGTTTCTGTAGTGAATACTTTTATATCGGAATACGATTCTAATGACAGTTCCGCTACAGGTTTACGTGGACGTCCTACTCGTTTGACTGTTTCCTTCGGCGTTACAGTAATATTTCTTCTATCTGTGGTCGACTCCTTTCGCCTCAACCGAGCAAACGCTTTTAGGGGAGTTGAACTAGTGAGCAGTTGTCGAGTCGGTTTGTCGCCATCGTTTATAGTGCCAAGCGAACATTCATTTGTTGGTTTTTCTTTATCATCGAATGCAATAGTTGATTCATTAAATGAAAGTTCTGGATCTAAACGTTCACCAGCTTCTCGAATCAGCACTTTTGTTGCACGACGTGTACGTTTTATCGGTTGTGGGTTAATAACGGGTAAGACAACTTGACTCGGCTCAATTGTCGCTACTATAATATCAGGCTGTTTTTGTGACGGTGAGTTGCCACTTAGCCGATTTAGTGAGGTATCATCTACTTCTTTTTTAGCAGAAGCTGTATTTTTTTCTTCTATTATATTCGGCTCATTTGTGTTCTGCTTGAGTTCTGTATTGTATTCAGTTATTGCGTCAACAATTTTTCGGCCACGAGTCTCCCGTCTAACTGAGAGTTGAGTAGCACAAGCTACGGATTCAGTTTCAACAGTTGACAGCATACGCCCTCGACGATTAAAAGTGCTGTGGGGTGTCACTGATACATTTCCTGGCGATGCAATAAGTTGTTTCCTCTTAGGCGTAGACGCTTTAGCTCTTTCTTCCTCAAGAAACTGTTGCGCTCTTGCGGTTGGTTTGCGAGTTCGTCCCCGACTTGTTTTTAGCGAATCCGGACAATGTTCATTCACAATTACATTTTGTGTTTCTTCAGTGTGCGATTCAACTTCTGTAAGCGTCGGTTGAGGGACCGCGTCTTTTTCTTCATAACTTAGTGTCACCATGGATGTAGTCATTACGTTGCGTCCGCCACGAAGACGTTTAGGAGTGAATGCTGATACTTCAAGTAACTCCTTTGCAGCTAATGACTTTTCACTTTCTTTAAATACAAAACTAGATTCTTTTTCGTGTTCAGTAGTTAAATCTTTCCTCTTTCTAGTTCCCAGTTTAGTCTCAGTTACTTCTAATTCAACTATGTTATCTTGGATAGCTTTATCGGCATTTGTATCGTTCTTTTCAGTGTGAGTTTCGACCAACTTTATTCTGCGATTACATTTGCGTGTTGGAGCTTCTTTGGCCACTTTTCG
The DNA here is from genome assembly GCA_943737955.2 of Myopa tessellatipennis. Classification (NCBI taxonomy): domain Eukaryota; kingdom Metazoa; phylum Arthropoda; class Insecta; order Diptera; family Conopidae; genus Myopa; species Myopa tessellatipennis. The sequence goes on from OX031314.1 coordinate 43,256,174, forward strand.
CGATTCTTCATGCTCGTTGTCTTCATTTTTTTGGTCTTCAGGTAGATCTATATTTTCACTAACTTTTGATGATGGTTCATTATGACTTTCGTTTTTTATCGCTTTTGATATTCCAACGACCTTAGAACCTTTCAATTTATCATCTTCGGGTTTTAAATACTCAGTATCAGGTACCTTTGAGGCTACATATTCTACTTGCTTCCTTCCACGACGAGCATGTTTATTAATTATATCATTTTGTTGTTCTACTCTACGCTCTTCCTCTTCGTCCCTGTCGACGCTTACAGTTGTAGGTTCTTCGTTATCATCTCTTGGCATCTCTTCTTCCTCATCTGCTTCTTTAAGACAAACTTTGGATAAATCTGTCTGTCTTTCCTTGCCTTTGTAATTATCTCTATCAGTCTTTATTGCTGCATGGATTTCAGCTTCGTTTAGGTTAGTTTTTGGAATGTTATTTGAAAATTCAAAAGTGACGTCGGTTAGTGTGGTTTCAGAAACTCCACCTGTTTGATAAGCTTCTGTTGGTTCAGTATTATTATTTGACTCCGAAATTGGTTCAGAAATTCCGGTGACCATGACATCCGCTTTAGATTTAACGTCTAAGATTTCTTTAACAATTCCATCTGGTTTGAGTGAATCTGGATCAGATTGTATGGAGCTGCGTTTTTCAGGGGCTTTTTCTACATTTGATGACACTGAATCTTCAAAAGATTCCATGAAAATATCCATAGAAGTTTCCTTAACTGGAAGAAGATTGTCTTCTGATAGGCTCTCTTCAACTGGAGTCATTATGGCCTTACAAGTGGTAGAATTACTGCCTTCACCTTTGTTTCGTTTCACCAGATCATCAGATAATTTACTATCAGTGGCAGCAACTCTAGAAGGTTGTGTGATATTGGAAACTGGGTCGAAGTGCTTACTCTGATCAAAGTTTAAATTACTCGTTTCGTCTTCTATAATTTCATTGGCTTCTGTGAGTGACACATCCTGTTTAGAATTTCCATCATCTACTTCAACTGTAACAATATCTTTAGATATTTGCTTACAATTAGGAGCGTGTTCCTTTAATGTGAAATTTATTGTCATGTGGTTGTCACTGTCTGCTAACATTTTGTCATTTGCCTTACTCACAACATCTGGAAATAGTTTCGAGACATCTTTACTTTTAATGCATTCATTTATATTTGAATGCAGCGCTTCGCAGCTTTTATTTAAATCTAAAGTTTCCTGAACTTTTTTTTCATCTACATTCTGCATTCTAAGCACATCATCCATATTCGACTGGGAAGTATTTTCTCTGCAGTTCGTGGACATTTCCAATTCATTCTTGGATTTTAGAGACTCTGTAATAATTTTCGAAATGGATGGTTTTTCGCTACAAGTTTTGTTTGTGTCACTATCTGGTAAAATGGAAAGATTTTTCACGTCTCCAGCGATATCCGCAGCAACTTCGGTGGTTTCTATAGCTGTGTTTTGGTTTAATGTGTCGCTTAGAGTTTGATGCTTGCTTTCCGTTTCAACTTCTGATAACGGATTATAGTCTTTAACAATTCCTTTCGTTTTTCCTTGTAAGCTCTTGGCTTTTTCTTCTTCAAAATCTATTGTAACCTCAAGATCCTCTTCCACTCCCAAAGATCTATGTAATAATTTCGAGACCGGTTTGCAATTATTTGGTGTTGCACTCTTCTTGGCTGCTCCTATTTGGGGTTGCTCACTGAAGTTTCTAAATTCGTCAGTTAAATTTATCTCCAACGAATGTTCCGATTTCCTTGTGGTTTCTTTCTCTTCTAAAGTCTTTTCCAAATTCGCTTCAGAATCAGTGATAAGTAGAGACTCCGAAAGCAACGAATCTTCGCTTTGTTCCAGCATATCAATTCCACTCATATCCGCATCCTTCTCAGACAAAGCTATGCTTATATTTTTACTTTCACTCTCTGTTACTCTGTTACCGCTCTGATCTATAGTTAATATGTCATTAGCCATTAATGGATCAACCATTGATGAAGAATCCGCCGGCGCCGCCGTAGCACTAATATTAATCATGCTTTCAGCAGATGTGTTGGCTTTCGTTTTCATAACAGAATCTGTAGTAGGGAGCACGGTGGTGGAAAGAGACAATGGATCACGCGACAGTTCATTATCAGTTTCATTATCAATTGCATTCATACTTGTATTTAGGATGTCTTCTGGAATTTCCACATTCTCTAGGCTATCAACCCATTCCTGAATATCTGATTTGGGTAGATCAGTTATAATGTCCGCGGAAGAAAATGGAGACTTAAGAACCGATGGCGAGTTTGACATGAGTTTTCGAAAATTTGAGTAAACTTTCCGTTCTGGAGTTTTACTTACAATAATAGATTCGCACACCAAACTATCAAATATTTCTTCTGGTGTCAAATTTCGTAAATTTTCATCTCCCCCTTCCTCTCTTCCTGCTGCAGCACCTTCAGTGTCATTCAAGTTATCGATATAATCGTCGAAACGAGTAGCTACTGGGGTCTTAAACATATCATCCAAGTTAAGATTTGTGCTATCCAAATCGTAATCTTCCGAATGTACTAGTTCCACAGAATCGAGGCCTTTCTTAATATGAACACTTTTTGGAGACGTTAGTACCATCATATTCTTGGCACGTGGTGTTCTAAAGAATTTATCGAGACCTTCATCCTCATCTTCTGTTTGATCGGGATCAATCATCATGCTTGAATTCAAGTTCTCGGGCTTGGGCAAAAGTCCGCCATCAATTAAGAATTTTGATACGCGCCCAATTGGTGTACCACTCAGAGTTGGGGTATCCGCCAGATCTTTATTGTCATCCATAAGGGGCGTTGAGCAGCGCTTGCCTGTATGTGGTGAAGTCATACAACTTTTTGGCGTTTTGAATTGTAGCCGATTTAAATTATTTTTAGCTTCTACGGATGTAGATGGTTTTTCATGATCAAATTCACGATCAGTTTTAGTTATCGTTTTTCTGAAGTGATTATCTGGTCTCGTTTGTTTTGGTTTTTGATGAGATTGTGGTTGGACTTCATTAAGGGTTATATTCACTTCTAAGTTTTTCTTTCCTTTCGTGTTTTTAGGAGTTTTTAGAGAAACCGAAGAAGACGCAATTTTTGAATCTTGAAAAGTACATTAGTTTTTTAAAATATATGATTGAATGAATTGATTGAATACTCACCATTACTTTCTTTGATTTCCTTGGCATACTCGTAGTCGGAAACTCCAACGATCTTACACTTCATTTCATTATCTTGATTCTCGGGATTGTTATCTTTTAATATGCAAATATCTAAGAGAACGGGAGATAAAACTTAATTTAATTAATTAATTTTCTTTTATTTATGTTTTTATAATAACATCTCAATAGAATTTCTCAATTTCCCGCGACTGCATAAAAGAGGCAAGTTTTACAACTTTTATGTAGTGCATTATTTAACTTATATTTACTTGTATTATTTAAAATCTCGCAAATGTTATCATCTACAAGAACAAAACTAATGTCTAAGTTTTGAACTGAATTGTTTGTTAAGAAAGTGTTAAGTAAAGCAGAGTAGAGAGAGAGAGGCATAGAGAGAGAGAGAGAGGCAGAGAGAGAGAGAGAGGCAGAGAGAGAGAGAGCATGAAATCCTTTTAGTAGAGAATGAAAGATCAGTCAGGTTTTACCTTTAGAATCATTAAATTTAACATCAGTATTTAAATCTACTGTATTTAATTTTGGACCATCTTTCGTTGGAACCTTTTGCTGCACCGTGCAGATATCTTCTACAATTGTCTTTGATAGCTCCAGTATTTCTTCTGTAAAAAATCAAAACTAAATAAAAAGCTTAACATATTTTTTTACTATTAGTTTGAACCTCTTTCAATTTCCATCGTGGGTGAAGATGATATTTCTTCTGTTATTACGTTCATATCTTTTATAGTTTCGTCGAATATATTTTTTCTCATAGGTGTTCTAGTGATGGGAGTTATGATAGCAACCTCAGTATCTATGGAAATAGATGCTCTTCGTTTCGTTATACGTTTTGGAGTCAAGGTACTGCCAGATTCAGCAGACATGGAGGCTCGTCTTGCACTTTTGCGTGGTGTAAAGTTTGAGCATAACTTAGTCCTACTTCTGGTGATGGATTCCTGCTCTCTATCAGCAGTAGCAGCTGTTGGTGTCTGTAGTAAATCACTAACTCCATCGTATAGTTGTTCCTCAACTTCTGCAATCATCGGTGGATATGACTTTGGAGTACGCAGCATATTTCGAACACTTTTTAAAGTTGGCGTATTTGGTTCTTTTTGCCGTTTCGGTGTTTTTAACATTTCTTTTAAGCCACGAAGATTTGGTGTTTTTGGTGGTGATGCTTCCGTATCGGTGGGCATTTTCTGAGCTAATGATGGACTAATATTTCCAGTTTTAGTTGGACGTTGTTGATTAATTGGGGTTTCAGTGATTTGTGGAGTCGCCTCATTAGTTTGCTGTGTGTCTACCATATTTCCCATTGATAAAGATTCCAGAATTGCTTTATTTATGGTTTGTGGATTCTGTAGAAGCAGCTCCTCAATCACTATGGACGATCGTGATGGAGTTACATTTGTTCCAAGTTTATCTACGTGGCTGTTTGCAAATTCCGTGTTGTTTGATTCCTTTTTGGGAGTTTTAGGAGAGTTTGATATAATTTTCGAAACATTTTCTTCTACTTCGGCTATAGTTTTCTCCCCATCTTGCACTAAAGTTGACATGTTTTGCTGCTTATCTTCGCTTTTTTGTTGAATTTCCAGATTATGACTAATGTCAACCACTTCTTCCGTTTCATCGAACTCCTCCGATAATTTCCTTAGACCATCATCCTGTTTATCTTGATTTATAGGAGTTTTCGATGGTAACGGTTCTTCGAACTGTTTATGGAATTCATCAGATTTATTGAGCACTTCTTCGATCTGTTCCAATAAATAGTCGTCCTCCTGTTGGGATCGTTCCTCCGTGATTTCTTCTGCTGAGGCTATATTTACATTTAATTCATTTCTTTCTGTTATGACACATGTACTTGCAGCTGTCTCCTCCGAATGCTGAGTAGAGTCAATCTCTGTCAGTGAAACATCGGTCATGGCAATAAAATATGTGCTCTGAATATCTTCGGATTGACATTTCGCATTATTGCTTTGATTATCTGTAAGTAATTCTTTAGTGACTCTTTCATCCTGGGGTTCAGTATGTTCCAGCGAAACTTTGTCTTCTGATGACATTTGTGTCACATCTACTAAAGACTGTTTTTCTGGCGAGAACGTAACGTTAAGATTTGCGTTTACTTTCGGAGTAATATCACTGATGGTAGTTGTTTCTTTAATTGGTGAGAAAGTGGTGCCTAGAGCTTCTTTTCTAATTTCGCTATCAGTGTCACTTAGTGTAAACGTGCGATTTAAATCGCTTGTTTGGTCTGCTATTTCCTCACTCGGCTTATCACAGAACAAAACAGTTTTTTTCAATTCTGTTTGTTTCTTAGTCAACTGTGGGTTTTTAATACTGCTGGCTGCAATAGCTCTGGCTCTAGCATTCGCTGGGCTGGGAATATACTCTGGTTTCGCATTAGACTTGCTTGAACTAGAAGTGGTAGAAGCGGAAGCATCCGCCTTCATGGATAACGCTAAAGATTTACGTATCTTTGAGACGTTCGATGTAAGTGAAGTTCCAGGTATCACTTTGCGTACCTTGTGAAGATTTGGAGATGTTTTCAATGCGGCTCGCTGTACTAAACTAGAGCATCCGAAAGGAGTAGATGTGGTAGGATTTCCTCCCATGTTGGGTCGAATAGAAGATCGCCCTGTTTGCGAAGCGCTACTGGCACTCTTGGGCGAACCTTCAAGCTTCAATCTACTCATAGCATTAGTTCGACGAGTCGGTGTAGACATACTATGACGTTGTGCCACGAATTGTATTTTTCTAGCGGATGTGGATGGGGTGCAAACCCCGCTTGGATCTGGCGTTGTGATGGTAGAACATCTGGATGCATTGCTTGCTGTACTGATGGGAGTGATTCCTTGCTTTTTAGCACTTGCTAACAAAGCACGTTTCCTCAAAGACTGTGGAGTGCGTTTCGGTGTTAAAGCCTTATGGCCTAGTACTTCTTTTGGAGTGCTGTTGAATGTTACAGCCACAGAGGCTGTGCCTGTCGTCGTAGAACATGAAGATGAACAACTGTCCGTTATTTCAACCACACTCGAAGAATCGGTGGAATTTACACTTATAACTGATTCTGGTGTGTCAATTCTGTTTACATCACCAACTACGGGTGTCCCTAGGGGACTAATTCCACTCTCATGTAGTGTGACATTTTCTAATTTCACCTCATTCTCTTTGAGTGTGGGTTTTAGAGTTGATTTAGGAGAAGACCTTGCGACAGCGTTTAGTTTTATTTTCCCCGGCGTAGTTAAATCAATTACATGCATAGAAGAATTATATGATGATAGCATCTTTGGGGTGGCAGGAGTAGAGAAATCTATGAAGTTCAGACTTCCATCACCACCATAAGCTCGGTGAAAGGCCCCTCTCGGAGTACTGTGGACACTTCCCGGCGTTGTTAGCTCTGCTATGGCTGTGAATGATTTCTCAATACGAACTCCTGGCTCACGTGGTGAAAATGATGTAATAACTATATCGGACTGGCGAAATGAGAGGAGGTCTTTCATCTTTCCAGGGATGCTGAGGATGTCCTCTTTATTTTGTGTACAGTTTATGTTAATATTTGGCATATCCTTTAGGTTAAGGACAGATTTGTTTTGTATTGGTTCTGGTGTCACCTGACGCATTCCTTCCATGGCCGCCGGTAAAAGATGCGGCATATTTTCAGCTGCCACGGAACAGTTGTCCGTTTCAGAAAGTAGTGATGATGATACTGATTCTGCTTCTGAGGTCTGCACACATGAACTGGCAGCGGATTCTATTGAAGTATTTCCCTCCTCGTCCGATTGTATACAATATGCGAAACTTTACGATAAAATTTTAAATTGTTAAAAAATTATCATTAAAATTAAAAGAAGATATTTTTTTTTAAAAATGTTGCTGACAAATTTTGCATTGTGAATAAAGAAATATATTGCACTTGAAACAGTTTTTCAAAAAATTAAAATAAATAGTTTTAAATATATATAAATAATGAAATAAAGGTATTTGAGTCAAACTTAAACCATCATGAGACCTGATCTATGGATATATATATTGTGAATCAAACTAAATACAACTGGTTTGAATAACCCAACTTCTTTTATGCTTCTTTATCACTTAATATGAGATGAACTCATCAATTAGTAAGTAATTTTTCCTGCATTAAGATTCTTGAAGTGTTCATAATACAAATTATGCAATAAATTCAATAACAATTTGTTCAAAACCTTACTTATGAATGGTGAGACGTTTCTGGATATCTCGATGCATCTAAATGGTTAAGAAATTTAATTCAATTTTATGTTAATTATTTCTATAAATAAATCAGAAACCTTTAGATCCGGACAGGAATTTGGTGGTTGTTCAGCACCACCAACTTGCTTAGGTGGCGTCGACGTAGTTTCTGAATTCATATCTTCGGCTTCACTGCTTGTTACTTTAGGAAATTCCCACAAATATTTTTTGTCTAAAATGGTGATTATGCTTCCATTAAGTAAAGGACGCTTAATTGTTACCGTTTTGTCGTTGAGGCTTATGGGATGCTCATCAGACATGTTGTGAATTGTTACCTATAATGAAAGTATGTAAGAGTAAAAAAACAGCGTTTTAGTTGGCCTTGAAAACCAGAAGAAAAAATCGGTATTAAAAGCTACTTACCCTGCCAAAGGCATCGCAATTAATTTCGCAATGTATGTTCTTCGCGTTGAGATGTTCTAAAACATGGTCACAGGTCATGAAGTATCCAATTGTGAATTGGCGTCCTTTTGCTAATATGTATTCACCCGGTTCGCCCTTTTCATTAAGACAAATCAATTTCGCTCCGTTCAGAGACATTTTTTCTTTTAACTTCTAGTTTCTCTACACAAGAAAAGCAAATGTATGTAGATGAAAAATTTTTATTTTTTCCTTTTCTTCAGTATTTTATTTCGTCGGCTGTACTTTACCTTTTAATAAAAAGGCACACTTAGATCGATCTTATTTTTCATTTGAATTTTTGGAATAAAATGTTCACGTTTTGAAATTTTTCCAACTGTTCGATTAGTTTTATTGTTCATCTATTGGAATTTTTCCTATTTTGTATAATTTCGGAAAAGACGCGTTTCGCCACTAATTTTCTTCTGACTCTTGCTTTGATTGTTGTTGACCTGACGTTCGTTTGAATTTTTTTAAAATGTTCCGAAGTGGTTGGCTTTTTTCGTTTTCCATCGGCTTTCGTTGAAGTTATTTATACCGGCGCCATCATCAGAGATGCTGATGAAGTTATCATACTTCGTTTTAGTATGTTTCTGTTAATTGTCGAATTTATAAATTATAGCAAAAATTTCTAAATAATATTGCAAATGCTTTCCACCAGATATTTAGCTTAAATTTACATCCGTACAAAATTCCTAATTTTGTTATTGTTGTTGTTTTATGACGTATTTACAACAACAACAACAAACGTACTTGCCGCTCTCTTTTGACTTCAGAGTTATAGACCCTTGAATTATTAAAAATTTTTGTCGTTATCCCCTTAACTGTATGAGATATCTCCATGTTAATGATATCATTGGAAAGGTATTTCAATTGATATTTATTTATATAAATTAATATTTTATCGAAACTATTGGTTTTCGAGAGAAATCGATTTTGATTTACGGCTTTCGAGCGCTTATATAGGTTATAGGTCGCCATAGGTCATAGGTATAATCGTCAGAAATATCTAACTTTATTGTATTTTTACTTCTAATGAATTATATAAATCGTCAGCAGTTTTACAAAAGTCGGATAAAATATTCTTGTTATTGATTCGGCAATCTTTTAAAATTCGCCAAATTCGAAAAATCTTAAATCTCATTTTCCTCGAAAACTAATAGTTCTTCGATTTCAAATTATTATTTCACATAACTCAAAGCCATTTTCCTTTCCTATGATATGAATAACATGGGAATATCTCATATAGTTAAGGAGAATACAGAATTTTTCACATTTCGAGGGTCTGAGATAATTCGTTCTTCCAGATATTTCTGATTTTCTTACTTTAGGAGCAATATAAATATTTTTAAATTAACAATTATATGGTTGTATTACATATGCATATGACGCGATTTCCATATTTTCCAAAAAGTCAACCAAAAACCCATTAAGATTTCATGATATGTACAGACAAGATTCTTCGAAGCATTCGTACTATAATTAGAAAAAAACCGATATGCAAGGGATTTTATGTTTTACCTCTAGCAACGCTGTGTCTATTTCGCAAGAATTACGTGCGATGGAATGGAAAGGTGTTTACAAAATAGCATTATTTTTAATAGTAATATTTTAATAAAGCAGGGATGTATGTGATGTTATACGTATAACAGTATTGATATTCTATATAAAGACAAACATTTAAAAAAATTGAAATATTTGCGAATAAAATCTGTGCACATACAGTAAAGAAACGGTAAAAAAATATTGTTTGCTAATAAATTGATGATATAAAAAGTTATTTATTAGTTGAAAAAAAAAATTATTTAAAACGAAAGATCGAGATCCTATAAAAAAATATTCTATATTTATGTGTTGTATTAAGAAACTATACGAAGAAAAAAAAATGCGTTTTATAACATGGTGAGTTTTTAGATATTTTTATTTAAATTAATATTTTACTCATACTATAATAGTTAATACTGGTATGTACATAACATAGTTAGAAATCTTAAGTTAAAGTCTTTGAAATATATACTATGGCATTTAAATATATTTGTTAGTATTACGGTATATAATTTGTATGTGAAATTTGAATCAGATTTAAAAAAGGAGACATTTCGTATGAATTAGGAAATAAGTTTTATAATTGTTTTTGACGTCATCGTTATCAAAAAATTTTTTTCCTAATACGGTCGACAGCAAGGAATACATTGCTTTTCATCTAAAAACAACAATAATCTTTATTCGCTCTTCGTTGACGCATTCATCTCGTGCCTTTAACTTTGCTTATCAATTCTTATAAAGATACTATAGTTTAGACATCACAAATATTTACGAGTTTTTGTTGATTAAAATAGTGTTCAACTCGTAAATATTAACATTTGTACATATATAAATACAACTTATTATAAATATATTTAGCTAAACGGAGGTATATTTTAATTGATGTAATTTTATTGATTATTATGTTTGTTTGTTATTTATTTTTATTGATTTTATTGACTGATTGATGTTTTTTTTCTGAAGTATGTATTTATATTTATTTCGTTTACTTGAATGTTTGTTAATTTTTTAACCTTAAGCATTGGTAAATATTTGGTTTTCGTGCCTTTTTTAATTCTAGATTTTCATTTTTATTTTACTAGTACATAAATTATGTATTGTGTATTTTAGTGTTGCTTTGAATATACATTTTCACTACGTATTTTTTTTAACTGGTTTTGAGCTTCGATGAAGTGTTCGGCCCTAAATACACTGTTTCTGCAAGAATAGAATAAAAGATTGGGTATGTAAACAAATAAACGTACTTTCATTCTGCAAACGTACGTCATAGGTGTATTGAAAAAAGATTAGGGTCACGACACAAGGCACAGTTAATACAGTAACTCCAAGAACAGTTCTGGTCGTTCTCCGATGCTTTCGTGCCTTTGTTTAAAATTCTTTGTGTAGCTGGTAGAACTCCTACCAAACTTTCAATCTTATGTAAAGCGGAAACAACTTCGATTACTCTATTATTACAACATTTCACTGCGCCCTTCATTACTGATCTTCATTTACAAACATTTTCATTTAAAATTATTATTACAAGCGATGTGTAAGCACCCGGCACCTATGACTTCATTTGACGGCCTGTCCAATGGCGGTCCTGTCAAATGAGAAAATATACTAGACCTGCGCGTTGTGCAATCTTGTTTTCTATGATTTTTGCTGTTTCTTTCACTAAATCTCGCTGAAATTTCAATTGAAAATTCAATTATTATTGGCATATTAAATGAGTATATTGTTTTTTAATTTTTATACATGCAATTTTTAAATTTGACAAGAATGCATGTTATATGAATGCCCAGTTGTCTATAGGCGCCAATTACTTTAATAAAGATGAGCGAAGACATACATCATTTAATTGTATTTTTTGTTTTCATTAGATTAAAATGCCCGCCTTTTTCGAAGAACCACTAATAACTAGTGTATAAGATCGAGTACAAATTTGGTAAATAATATTAATTAATTAAATCAAAGCATTATTCTGACGTCAACTCTTCTGAACTGGCCTGTGTATATGCATTTTTTGTACATACTATACAGTATTTAAACATATTTCGTAATATAAAACATATATTCATACAAAAAGTATTAAAATTGAAGTCAAAGAAATTGCATTGAAACTTCGCACTGCTCGAGCTAGCAGTGTTTAGTGTGATTAGGTTCTTAAAAACATTAAAGAGTAGTTTTATCGGAGCACAGTTTTTACCTTTTTTAGTTAATTAATGAACTTGTTTCTCTATGAATATCTGAAATGCGTGTTGAACACGTTGACCAGGTTAACATAAAGATCTTCTTTATAATCTGATAGTAGATCATCAGAAGATAGGAGCATTTTATGTAAGTTCTACAATTTAATTGTTAATGTAAAAGTCTACATAGAAATCTAGCTTATTTATCTACTTACAAACGATTCAGCAGGTATAAAGACGAATTTCCTTTAAGTTTTTTATTTGAAAGTGTTATTGTATTTAAAAAACAAAGTAAGTATAATTTACGCATATATTATTTTAATTTTTATTTATAAATTAATAATTTTCAAAGCGGAGGGTTGAAGGAAGAGGTAGGTTCTCTCATTTTTCGAATCCTTTGTTTTTGTAAGCAAATATTTATCTTTTTCAACGCACGTTGCTTGTGCTCTTTCTCTCTTTCTGGCCCCCTACTCCATAGTTTTTAAAGTGATGTGATAAAAATGCGTTTGTTGCTCAAGTTATATCCACAAACAAATTTGTTTAAAAATAATTTAAGTTTTCGCGAGTTAAGAACAACAAAAAAATGTATTTCCCAAATATGGTTTGTAATTCAAATAGTAAAAAGTTTAATATAAAAAGTATAGAAATATACGCCCAAGTTTCTACCCATTATTTACACAAATTCCGATATAAGGCATCTGGAGTAAGATACTGAGCCGATTAATTTAAAAACGGCGTTGGAATATCTGTTCTGTTTACAGTGTTGATGTTTCCACTTGTTCCTAGTGTCTTGGCCGTAGTAGTAATTGTTGACTTTTATACGATTTAAAAGATGTCAGTCTACTTAGGATAATTTAAGCAGATTTTCAATAAACAAACGATGTGATTTCTCATGATTTTGCTTTGTTATTTTCGCGTTGTCGGTAGTCGAAACTATGGAATAATTGGAATCCAGTCAGAGAAGAGATTAATTTTTGTATGCGTAATAATATATTAGAACGATAATCTCGTGAATGGCGTTAATCTTGTGGCAATCTCTGATTGTAAATCCAATATAAATAAAACAATTGTAATTATCAGTGGATGCAAATAAAATAGGTACATATGTCAATACGCCAATAACATAGGTATATATTTATGATGTGAAGAAGTATAAATATGGTTTTATCCATCAAGAAATGTCTTTTATCATCCAAAAAAATTCTGAAAATAATGATATAACGCCAATAATGAACGACAATAATTTTTTATAGAACGTTCACATTCTCGTTCGCAGCCGTCACTATTGCGATAGCCCTCACTATATTTGTGAGCTTAGGACATGTATTTATTTAGAATTGAGAATAATTTTTTCACATATATTAAATGCGAGCTTTTTTAAGTTTGCATTTGCAATAATATGAAAGCTTTTACGAACTCGTTATCAGTTTTATATAGTGTACAAACCTGTTTTTTGTAGGTTTTTACACTTTTTAAGTCAGTGTAAATCAGACAGTATTTTAAGGCAATGCTATAATTATTGTGTTGTGTCTGAGAGTTTTGTCCGAGTGGTTGTAGTAACTAAACAATACAATTTGTGCAAAATTTTAACAATCGTAAATCAGTCTTCAGTGCAAACAGATATGAGAATAATAACATTAATACAAAACATTAATTTACTATGTGAGAAAGCGTAGTCAAAGAATAAATAAGGAACAGACAGCATTAGTCATAATCGTGAACCCACATCGGGGAAACAGTGCACTCGTGGATTGCACGTGCATCGGGGAAGAACCGATTCATCAACCGTTGCTTCGTTTGAGTCTACGAAACATTTTTTTCAACGTCGTACCTCGTTCAATAATTACACGGAACTTTTTTCACATTATCTTTATTGTATACGTAATTACCTCTTTCGCAATTGGGGTTTATTGCACCGCTTTACTCGATGGTGATATAAAAAAGTAGAAAAAAAAAAGTATTTAATTCAAATTTGATTATTTATTAATGTACCTTCAATATTGTTGTATGACTTATGAATCCAAACGTTAATCACGTTCACAATGATAAATGACATTTACGATATGGACACTCAGAAGAAAGTGAGATACGTGAGCGAGTCGTTCATTGAAGGCAGTAGCTCGTCCGTGGGTCCTGGCGGCATTGTTTGTAACCAACCGTCTTTTACAACCTCGTTGTTTTCTTTGCCACCGTCGCCGGCATTATCGCCAGCAACGGCGTTGCAAAGCGAGTTCTGCAATTTACTTTTGCCTTCAAATTCGTCGCAGAATGCATTACAAAACGACTCAAATGTGTGCGTCGGCTTTAATAATTACAGCAACAGCATGGGCGAATATAGTCCTGTAATAAAGATAACGACCTCATTTAATCCAGTTGGAAATTTTCAAAACAACATGCAGTGTAATCAGCCGTCACCATCATCAATTCCCGCTGATGTATTCATCAAATCTGAGTATACGGCCAGGTTAAAAATTTTGGAGCAACCGGCGGAAAAGTTCCGATTCCGATACAAATCCGAGATGCATGGAACACACGGATCACTAAATGGCGTCCACTCGAAACGTACTCCGAAGACATACCCAGAGGTGCAGCTGCAGGGTTTCGTGGGAAATGGTGTTATCCTGTGCAGCCTGTTCCAGACTGACATTGCAAGTCCACATTCCCACCAGCTGATAGTACGCAATCATGAAAATGATATTTGCGATCCGCATAAGTTGTATGTGTCACCCGAAAAGGGTTACGTCGCACAATTTCAAAATATGGGCATCATTCACACTGCTAAAAAGTACATCTATGATGAGCTGCTAAAGAAAAAGAAGAGTCGCTTGATTTTTAAACTGGGTCGTGCGGAGTTGTCAACACGTGAGGAACAGTTGCTTCACAAGGAAACCGAAAAAGAAGCCAAGGCCATGAATCTCAATCAGGTAACAAAGGATATTGAGCGGTCACAGTGTGGAGTTAGGATATAGCGAAGTACTAGATAGTTAATCAGAATAGTTTTGCAAAATTAAAATAAATTAAATATTTGTAACGTGGTTTTAATTGTTTCTCTAACTCCACCTAGGACAAGTGTACAGATTAGTGAGTAAATTTAAGATTTTTTCTAAAAATTAGGTACGTTTGTGCTTCGAAGCTTTTCAAATTGAGGATGATAAATCCTGGACATGTATCGCTGCACCTGTTTACTCGCACTTTATTAACAATAGGAAATCAGCACAAACCGGTGAACTTCGTATCTGTCGCTTAAGCATTGCGAGTGGCAACGTCAGCGGCGGAGATGACCTCATACTTCTGGTAGAAAAGGTTAGCAAAAAGAACATCAGAGTTCGTTTTTATGAAATCAATGACGACGAAGAAATCGTTTGGGAAGCTTTTGGCAAGTTTCGCGAATCTGATGTACACTATCAGTATGCCATCGTGTGCACCACGCCGCCCTACGCAAACAAAGACATTGAAAAGCCAGTTGATGTGCTCATAGAGCTATTGAGACCCTCTGACGATGAGCGCAGCTATCCACCGGTGTCATTTCGATACAAGCCACGCAGTGCCGTTGTATCACGTAAGCGTAAGCGCACCAGTTCTTCAGCCACCAACTCATGTTCGACCTCGAATTCGATTAATTCATTCGAGCTGCCAAAAACCGTACAGGAACAAACGGTGGGAATGCAACCACCACCTACTCCCCAACATCTCTTGCAAATGCATCATCAAACTCCACGGCCTACAATCAGTGAAGAGTTCAACAAAGAGTGGCTGCTTAATAGTGAAGAGCTTCGCCAAATGATTTCAAATGATTCGGAAGAGCTTTTAAATATTTGTTCAGTTGAAACTATAGAAGATTTAATGTTAGAACATGATGGTGTTTCGTCATCTTTCAATGCACCTGCTGCTACAGTCTTATTGGAAAAAATTATGGGTGAAGAAAAGAAGCAGAAATTGCTCTTGCAGAGTTTATCAGCCACTCCCAACAAACATTTAGAGGCCATTATGACCATTTATCATAAGGCTCACCTCCAGAGTACAAGTGAAGAGAAACATGCAGAGTATGCGAAACAGGTGACCGAGATCTTTCGCGATTATACAACAAAAAACGACGACTACGATTCGATCATGCACGAAATTGTAATAATGGACAAAGTAAGCGAGGCAATTAAAATGTGCGAGGTGTTGAAATTTTTCAAGTTGGAAAATATACTTAACAAGTCGCTTAATTCTAACGGCGAGACCTGTCTGCATAGCGCTTGCCTTCACAATAAGCCGCACTTCATTCGACCTCTGCTGGTTCTGGGATGTGATCCCAATATTCAGGATCGTGGCGGCAACACTGCACTTCATATCGCTGTGCAGGAGCGTAATAAACAATGTCTTGATAGCTTTCTCAACTACATGCTATCTCCAATGCTGCTAAAGCCGCAGCAACATCGCGTCAATCTGAAGCTCACTAATGACGCAGGCCTGTCGGCGCTTCATTTAGCTGTACGGAACAATTCGCTGGAGCTCATCGAACAGCTTTTACGGTACGACAAAAACGCAGCTTTGGTATGCAACACAATGGATGGCAACAATGTGCTGCACACCGCCGTTCTCCACAAAAACGTGCCGCTTGTCAAGCTGCTTTTACAGCTGCAAATTGGTAGCTCGGAAAGTCGAAACTCGGCGGGACGCACGGCGTTGGAGCTGACCAAAACTCTGGATACTGGCGCAAGAAAAGTAATCTCAGAATTGCTACAACAGAATCTTTCTATCTCTAACGGCGACGATATCAGAAGGTCGCCGACAATTATAAAGGAGGAAGACATGACATCATCGTCGTCCAACACTGAAGACGAAGAAGAAGAGATCGAAAATACAAAGCAGCAACCGTTGAAATTTACCAAAATAAAAATGGAGCACAATGAAAACGATTATGAGGATCAAATTCAAACCACAGATGACATGGGTACAAAGTTGCACTCATTACTCAGTGATGAGCCGAACTTTATATTGCTAAGCCGTAGACTAGATACAAACGAGCGATGGCGTAAATTAGCCCAACTCTTGAAGATGCAGCATTTATTATGCTTGTGGACGAATGCACTAACAATGTTGTCTTACGTGCGCAGCAACGCGGATAGTATCGGTTATGATGCTTTTATCAACTCCTTGAAGCATGTGGACGAAAAAGCTTTGTTGATTTTTGACCTTTGTTAAATATTAGCAAAATTTTTACTATTTTTAAACAGACATTCAGTTTACAGACATGAAATACATACGAGTATATACATATATTAAATAATATATAATTCATTAAATTCTAGAAAACATTTTATAAGTTTATTATTGTTATTATTATTATTAATGCAAAATAAAGAAGGGTGCCATATTGAATTAGTAGATGAGCTGATACCCGATAAATTTTGAATAATGTAAATTATGAAATATTACCTTACATTATATTTTGCTATATATGTACATACATATGTATGTATGTATCTTTTATATTAATTTGTTTAGTTTCCTTAAATTAAATAACCCTTTCTGTTAATATAACTTTTTATTCATTTATATGATTTGGTTCATAATAAACACTTGTAATTATAAAGCATTGTGTATTCAACTCGTATTTGCATATTTCCACATCCGTATGTCAGTCAGTTCTGTAAAACCCGTGAAAGCTTGTGCTGAGAACGAAGTATATATTATATGTATTCAGTTGCTGCTACATTTACTTTATATAATGATTTGCATTACTTAAATGTACGTAGAATGGATTACAGAATGGCGCCCTGGGATTTACAACGATTCGGAGAGAATATGTTTTTTCTGGGAAACGCTCCCATTATAAATAAATGCTGATAAAATGTAGTTATGGGGAATTATTGAAACCACAATTGGGATTCCCCAGAGCTGTTCGAAAGTAATTCATGATCTTAAAAACAGGTTGTGATTCAATAATACAATTTGAAATATATACATATGCATTTACTTTGGTATTAGTTTCATCATTTAGACTACGGTTGTACCCTACGATTGGGAGGTGGGGCATTTTGTGACGTCATTGTGTGTGCATTTCTAGATCGTGATTCAATTTGTCATATAATTTTTTTGTTATTAGTTTATAGTTATGTGTAAGGATTGCAATTAGAACTGCATAATATTTAGGGGAAGAAGAGGTACTTGAAGTTCATTCATAACTTTATTAACTCGTTAATAGAAACTTATATGGACTGTATTCTTAATATGTACCACATATTAACATACGTAAGTATGTTCCAACATTTCACTTATACTGATTAAGGTAAGGTTATTCATAAGTCCGGTGTATATCGACCATTTTATAATTAGACTTGTTTTGTACAGACTTGTTTTAAAAAGTATGTAAGTGAGTGAGTCGTTATTTAATTGTTAGTATTGTGGTTTTATATTGTTTTACAAGTCGCTGTTTTATGAAAATGTAAATACTATATTACCAGTTTATTTTTTTTTAATCCTAATATTGTCTTCATACTCTAATGGTTTGAAATGTTTAAGATAAACAAAATTTCATAATAGTTTCAATAATTTTATCATATAGTTAGCAAGTTTGGTATGATTGTTACATTTATAATTATAACCTCACCATGACTCAGAGTAATTTATATTTTTGTCCATATATTCTTCCAGTAGCATGGCACAACTCATTGATGGCAAAGCGATTGCTGCACAAATCCGTGCCGAACTCCGCAAAGAACTACAGGATCTTACGGCTCAAGGCTTAGCAACTCCTCATCTTACAGCCATTCTTGTCGGTGAAGATGTCGCCAGTCAGACATACGTACGCATGAAAATGGAGGCTGCTCGTGATGTTGGCATTGTGAGCGAAACGAAACGATTGCCAAGTAGCGCCAGTGAGATGGAGTTGCTGGAGTTGATTAAACAATTGAATTCCGATGACAGTGTGCATGGCATCTTGGTACAACTGCCGGTTCCAGAACACATGAACGAACGGAGAATATGTAATGCCGTTTCCCTCGAAAAGGATGTTGATGGCTTCAACGAAGTTAACGTGGGACGCATGTGCCTCGACATGAAGTCCATGTTACCAGCCACGCCTTCAGGTGTCATAGAGCTGTTGCGTCGCACTGGTATCGATGCATTCGGAAAAAATGCTGTTGTTGTGGGGCGTTCCAAAAATGTCAGCATGCCGATTGCTATGCTGCTGCATGCAGATGGACGCAACGAGACAAGTGCTATGGATGCGACAGTAACGATTTGTCATCGATTTACACCGCCCAAGGAGTTGGCCAGGTTCTGCCAAACGGCCGATATAATAGTTACGGCCACAGGAGTGCCCGGTCTGATTACCAAGGAAATGGTGAAACCTGGCGCATGCGTAATTGATGTGGGCATTACTCGTGTAACGGATCCAGTAACGGGGAAAACTAAATTAGTGGGTGATGTCGATTTTGAAGGTACATTAATTCAAAAGTTGTGAGATTATGAGAAGGTTAATCTATCAATTTAATATTTTATTCACAGAAGTGCGACAAGTTGCTGGCTATATAACGCCTGTGCCCGGTGGAGTCGGTCCAATGACGGTGGCCATGTTAATGTGCAATACTGTAAAGGCAGCTAAGAATTTTAGTAAGAAAAAACTTACTAATGGAAATGCTTGAAGAAATTGTGTTAGTGGAGTCCACAAAACGTTGATAATGCAGGCAATGCATTTGCAGCTAACTACTACATACATACTTATGTACATACCTATGATACACTTATTACAATACTTATTGACTATTATTACAATAGTATTGACTAGCATACAATTAGTTTTAGTTATCTTTCTAATGCAATAAATTTAACACAGTTAACCAATTTAAAGCTAATTTTAACCCTGTTAAAGTCCTTTATAAATAATGTCATTGCTTTTGTTTTCAATATGAATGTTTAATAAACTTTCAATATTTCTGTGGCTACAACCGTCTAATTTGACCAATGTTAAATTAACCTTATCTAGATGTAGTTTCAACTTATCTTTTTCATATTTGTCAATTTATTAATGTTACTCCCTAAAGAGTAAGTCTGTTACAAATTGTGGATACAGATTTATTTGCACATAGTAATATTTATTATATATGAAATATTGAAAACTTGAAAAAGAAATTTTATTTGCGAAAATGATATTGAAATATTGAGGAATACGAGTGTTTCCGATTGACTGTTCAAATATATCCGACTCTTGTTTTAGATTCTTCACAATATGTTCTAGTCCAGATTTTGGATATTTTTAGAGAAACAGAGGGAAAGAAAGTGCAAGCTTTTAATAATAGAATTGATAGGTTGGGGATTTTGATCTTCAATTTCTTGTGTATTTTATATTATTGTATTCTTGTTTAACATAAAATGTATCATATGTTTTGATGTATTCGTAAATGTATGTTTTAAAGTTGTTGGGGACCACAGTGAAACATTAAAAATTCCATTGTTTGCAGGGGTATAAGTTTTAACTAGGTGGCAACTTTGCTAAATCCACTGTCAATTTACGTAGAATAAATAGTTGGTCGTGTTGCCTTTGATTTTCTCAAAACGAAAAATTTTCATATTCAAATTGTAATTTAATTATTCAACGGAAAATCTACAAATTCTAATCAATTTAAATCTTTGCTGAGAAATAACATGGCTGGTAAGCAGTTGTTGGCATGTGACTTTGAGGTGTATGGCAGAGTACAAGGTATGGTTTGTGGTCAATTGTGTGTAAATTAGCAATAATGAAATCAAATTATTTACAGGCGTATTCTTTAGAAAGGTAAGTTCAGGTAAATTCAGCACATTCCTAATGATATAACGATGATTTCCCGAACCAAAAGTTTACCGAAAATGAAGCCAAGAAGCTGGGTTTGCGTGGCTGGGTCATGAATACACCGGAAGGAACTGTTAAGGGTCAAATAGAAGGAGCTGATATACCCCTCAACGAAATGTCAGCTTGCTTAACAGGAATGCTTGAATGTATATAAAGGTTGTATTCTATATTGCAGGAAAAATTGGCTTCAGCATAAAGGTAGTCCACAGTCATCCATAGAGAAGACTGTGTTTTCCGAGAGCAAGCCAATAAAAGGCTATACTTTCAACGGGTTTACCACCAGACGCTGAGTGCAATATAACAATTTGGATAAATAAATAATTTTATATGCATAATTACAATTACATTATATTAAACCAAAATTATAAATAAACTATAATTATTAGAAATTTAATTTTACATTGCAACTGCATTATTCGATTAAATGAATAAATTAAAATACTAAGGATTAAAAAAATAACAATTTTCGTACAAGTGTTTAGAAAAAAACATGAAGGCATTGTGGTATATAGCTTTATTTTGACAAGCCGAAATGACGTCACACTCGGAACGAAGAAGCATTAGGGTCGTCACACACAAAGAATTCTCAATCTTTGACTTTCTTATAATTGACAATTGTAAAATATTATTAATCTGTTTAATTAATCTTTCGTTTTTTTAAAATATTGCATTTATTTAGTTTTCTAATTTATAATACATCGTAAGTCGATATAAGGGAACAACTTTACCGTTGTGGAATAACTTCAATTTTGGTGTTGCTGTTGTTTTACCTTTTTATGCTGATTACAGCAACAACAACACCTTTTTTGCTTTCGTGTAGTTATCGAATTGCAAATTGAAATTCTTGTCTCTATATCTCCTAAAGTATTGAAGGTATACGTAGAGGATGTGTACCGTTTTATAAGTTACCGTAGATATCCGGATAGCATTGGTACCGTTGCACCGGAATTTGAAATACCTTTTATTTATATCAAATAAAATTTTTCGAATATTTACATTACTTTTGAATATTTACATCTTTTTTATTAATTTTTTTTAAAAATTGTTCTTTATAGTTGTCCAATTCCATTTCGTTCTCCCTCGAATTGACTTTCGGTGTCGATTTTCGTCGTGCGTTTACGTCTTTTTGGCTTTTTGTCTGCTATCAGTCTAACTGCCTTTATAAGAAAACATGTACATAGGTATCTGGAATGAATTTCAATTGTTTCCCCCGAATCAGAATTGCTTTTAACTATTAATTATTTTTAATTAATTAAAATAATTTAACTATTATTCTACTTCACAAAATGTCAAATGACAAATCTCTTTATAAGAAGGTGCGATTTATATAAAACATGAAAAAAGTACCGATTATAAACTTTACGTTAATTCATACATTTCAATAATTTTCGTATTTATTCCAACATTATACTTTTTTTATAATGTCAAAATGATTATATAATTTTCTTATTAAAATTTTTTATTATTAATTAGCATTAAATAGCATTAAGTTAATTTTTTAAATAGATACTTTTTTTAATTATAAAATCACACCATAAGAATTGCGTTTTCTTCTACCAATTTTTTAAGTCTAACTTTGGTTCATATCAAATTTTTCTTTACTACTGTACAAAATACAAATTTGTCGCTGAGGTTGTAATCGATAGAACAAAATGAAATTCGAGAGAGAATTTTTCTTTCATATAAAAATGGCCACAAGTATGGTAATTGAGTGAATTTTACACGAGATTATAAAACGTAAAAAAATTGTTTTAATATTCATGAAAATTTCTAAAAAATACGAGAAAAGTGTGAGGAAATTATAAGAAATTAGTTTCAATACGAAAATAGAGTATAACAATAGGAATTATACTGTATTAATATCCGAGTTCTTAAAATAATTTGTGTATATATATATACTGTACAGTGTAATTAACACGAGCTCGATATGTGGAGTCAGGCAGGTTGGGGGGCTCCTGCGCCACCCATGCCTACAACCGCGGCCCCGTCCCAAGTTGCTGCTCCACCATTGCCAGAAGGTGCGCCACCGGTGGCAGCAGTCCCGACGGTAGATCCAGCCCCATCAGTTGCAGAACCTGTCGCTACGGTTGGAGCTGCCTCGGCAACAGCAGCTCCACTTATCGGTCCAGTGCTGCCTACAACGTTAACTGTAACTCCAGTAGTTGCAGCAGTGACTGCTGCGCCGGTCGCGGTTGCGACACCGGTTGTCGGTGTAGCCACAGCAGATCCTACTAATCCATATGCACAGTATACAGCAGCGCAATATGCAGCTTTAACTCCAGAGCAACAATATGCCCTGCAGCAGCATTGGCAACAGTGGCAAGCTTACCAACAGGAGTACGCTAAGTGGCACGCTCAGTATGGTGAACAGGTTAGTAAGAAAAACTTTCAAACGAATTGAAGTAGAAGCTAAATCGCTTGCAAAGCAGTATAAGACTGGAACTACTGCGTCTCGTGCAGTTTCTTGTATAAAGCGTAGATGGATTGTAAGAGTATATTCGTTCTTACAATATTTGTTGACTACAAGTTTTTGTTTTTCATTCTCATCGTTTTAATTATGAAATATATGTTACAGAATTAGTGATATGGATATACTGAATTAATATTATTATTGCCTTTTTACATTGAAACAGTATAAACGCGAAATGGCTGCAGCAACCACTGTCACCGCAGTTCCAACCTATTCAACTTATCCTGCATATCCTGCAGCATCCTTTACAAGCATGCCGCCACCAACAGCAGCTTATCCACAAGTCGCCCCAGTTCAGCAACCTCCACCACCACCACCTGATGGTAATATGTACCAGCAACCACCTCATGTGATGGCACAGCCGCCTATTTCTCTTAATCAGCCACCGCCATACATACCGCCAGCACAAGCATCGAAAATATCCGGGCAACCACAAATGTACTCGCAGCCACCACCACCTCCGCCACAGCAAAATCAGTTGCAGCCGCATCAACTACCGCCACCACAGCAGCACCAGCAGCATTCACTTCAACCACTGCCGCCACATGGTCCACCTCCACCATTAGGCCAACAACCGCCGCAGGAACAACCTTATCCAAATCAGATGCAGTGGCAACAACCTCCTCCTAATACACCGGTCAATCCAAGTCAAATGATGAATTCAAATCAATTTGGAAATAATTATAGAAATAATCCTGCTACCAATTATGGTCCTGGAATGAGTTTCCCACCAGGACACAACGGTGGCCCTGGAAATGGACCTCCAGGAAATTTTGATTCTGGCAGCAACTATCGTGGTGGAAATATTTCTGGACCCGACAACTTTAACCAACCGCCAAATCAGCAGTTCAATAACAACGATAATGATCGACGTATTCAAAGTGGTAATCGTAATTCAATGGGTGATAATCGAGGTTTTCCACCACCTAATCAACCAAGTTTTGCTCCTAATCAAGGTGGTGGTAACTTTGGCCCCAATCAAGGTGGTGGTAACTGTGGCCCCAATCATGGCCAATCAAGTAACTTTGGTCCCAATCAAGTTGGTGGTAACTTTGGTCCCAACCAAGGTGGTGGAAACTTTGCCCCAATACAGGGTCCAACGGATGTCGAAGGCCAAAATAAGTGGGATCCAAATTCCAACCAGTATCCTTCTGGTCTAAATCAATCGGCTCCCAATAATTCCAAGGGTGGACCAGCTCCTCAGTGGGGCAGTAATAATCAGAATAAAGGTGATCGAGGTAATTTCGATTCTAACAGTGATGGTCCTGATCAATGGGGCCTACAACGTAATTCAAATAACTGGACACGAGGGGCTCAAAATCAAGCTGGTCCAAATCAAATAGGTCCTAATCAAGGAGGTGGTCCTAATAAAATTGGTAATCAAAGCGGACGAAGTCAAGTCGGCCGGAATTCAGGCGGCCGGAATCAGAATGGGCCTGATGGTCCAAATCAATGGGGAAATAATCCTAATAGAGATGGTATGGGAGGACCAAATAATAACTTTAGATCAGATCAAGGAGGACCAAATAATAACTTTAGATCAGATCAGGGAGGTTCCTGGAACGAAAACAATAGAAATTCTGGCAACCAAGGACGATGGGGATCTGGTCCATACGATAATAATTCGGGACCCAATCGAAACAATCAGTGGGGGGGAAACAGTCAAAATCGTGGCAACTTTGGAGGAAATGATGATTATGATCAACGCGGTAGACAATGGGGCTCAAACTTTAAGCAAGAACCGTCCGGTAACTTTAGACATGGTCCAAATACTCAAGGCCACAACCAAGGCCCTAATCAAGGTCCTAATCAAGGTCCTAATCAAGGTCTTAATCAAGGTCCTAATCATGGTCCTGCACATGGTCCTAATCATGGCCCTAATCATGGTCCTAATCGTGGTCCTAATCATGGTCTTAATCATAGTCTCAATCAAAGTCCTAATCAAGGTCCTATTCAAGCTCCTAATCAGGGTCCTTCTTATCAAGGTCCTTATCAAGGTCCTAATCAAGGACACAATCAGGGATCCAATCAAGGTATGAATCGCCAGCAACAACAACGTGCCAACGATCTTGACGAAGAAGCCTTCGATAGACAGTTTCGGCAATGGGAAAAGCAATTCGAGGAGTGGAAAGTGGCGAATGCCAATCATCCTGACCGAGACATGTACAGACGTTATGAACAAGAGTTTGAAAAACAAAGAACACGCATAATGGAACGTCGTGAACAAATGCGAAAACGAAAAATGGAACAAATGGGATTGCAGGTATCACCCCCAACTTCGATGTTCCAAAAACTGAATGCTGACGATCTTAATTTCAACGAGCAGAATATGGAAGAGCTGGAAAAGTCTGAAAGAAACGAAGACAGTAAAAAGCCGGACGCAGAATCTGGTGCGAAAACCGAAGAAGCTGTTAAGAAAAACAAATGTGCGGATGAAAATGATCGCAGTGCAGTATCAGGAGACACAAATCAAGAAGATAAATTTGGTTATACAAAGAATAATGATTTTATAGATTCAGATAATAGTTCCAAATCATCAGGTCCGTCAGAACTGGAGAAGAAAAGCGAAGATGCAACTAATATCTCTGAATCTGATAATTTCTTAAGCATGAATCAGGACTTCGGGCGAGATAATCAAGGCTCCAGTAGACAAAGTCTAGGACCTAACAGACAAGCACCAAGTATGTTATCTAACATGGGTAATCAGGGCCCACGCAGATCCGAACAAAGGACGGAAAGGGGCAACTTTCATTTGGATGACATACAGTTTGATAATTCGGATTTTAACAGACAAAGTCAAATTAATGTAAGGAACATAAATCAACCACCATTTGACAGGCAAGGAGAAGGAAAGAACGTTTGGGATCAAAGTTCCAATAGACAAAAGCAAGCTCCAGACAAACAGCACCCAAAACAAGACCCCAACACAGAGAAGCAAAAACTTGAAATTCTTAAAGAAGATAAAGTAAGTGAAGGTACCGCTCCACACAACGTAAAGAAAACTTCCGAAACTTCTAGTCCGAAAGAAAATCTGCCTGAAAAAGCGTCTTCAGATAAGTCCAAGCCGACTTCTACCAAAACTATGCCTTTAGGCAAACGCAAGAGTCGTTTTGATACGCCTGGATCTAAAGTAGCTTTGATAGAGCCAACGGAAATAATTTCCCTTGACGATGACGATGACGAAGCTGAATCGGGAAATACAAATGCTCCAATGTCGGAACTTTTCAAGAAGTCTGAAGGTATTCCTGGCCTGGATTTGGTTGATGACAGTAAAGCAAAAGCGACAACAGAAAACTCTGTGGTCCCAGACATAAATGCTGAAAAGGATGGTCCTACTAGGCCAGCCAAAGTAGCTGCAAAATCATCCAACACAGCAGCAACACCAAAGAAAATACCATCACTTTTCGATATTGTAGTTGAGAAGCCCAAAGAAATAGACGAAGCAACGGCAAAAGCTCCCATTTCAGAAAATAATTCTGAAGGTCCTCAGAACCAGATGATGGAAGAACAGGCGCCGGTGCTTGAAAAAGAAGATATTACAGACTTTTCTACTGCATTAAATGATCCAAATTTAATGAAGTTAATATCTGAGGCATTGGCTAAAGCGCAGGGGAAAGATCCGGAAGAAGTTGACGGGCCGCCACCAGAACAATTCCTTCAACAGTTGCCCATATTGCTTCAACAAACATTGCAGCAACATCCTGACGACAACCGATTAGTTGGTCCAAATGACGGCGCAAATACAGATGGTCGTACTCTCTCATTCGCGGAATGGCAGCGAAAACAAAAAGGCATCTCACAGGCATCTCAGCATAATTTTTCAGGGCCAGGAGATTTAGTGGATGATTTGAGCCACGAAGATGTTAACCGCGACTCAATCATGAATTTTGATGGCAATAATTTCGGTGAGGAAGGTCGTCCATTCTTTGGTGAAAGTGGTCCTAACAATGATAGAATGGGAGGACCCAACTTTAATAGAGGGGGACCAAACTTTAATTGTGGAGCTAACTCTAATAGAGGAGGACCGAACTTTAATAAAAGTGGACCTAACTTTGGTAGAGGTGGTCCGAACTTCGACAGAGGTGGACCTAACTTTGATAGAGATGGACCCAACTTCGATGGCCGTGGACCTAACTTCAATAGAGGTGGACCCAACTTTGATACAGGTGAACCTAACTTCAATACAGGTGGACCCAACTTTGATACAGGTGAACCGAACTTTGATAGTGGTGGACCTAACTTCAATAGAGGTGGACCTAACTTTAATAGAGGTGGACCTAACTTCAATAGAGGTGGACCTAACTTCAATAGAGGTGGACCGAACTTTAATAAAGGTGGACCTAACTTCGATGGAAATCGTTCGAATTTTGGACGAGGTGGTTCCAACTTTGGACGAAATGGCCCAAACTTTGGACGAAATGGACCTAATTTCGGAAGAGACGGACCAAACTTTGATGGTGGTTCATCAAACTTCGGTGGAATGAATCCCAATTTTGGCGGAAATGGACCAAATTTTGGTGGTAATGAACCTAACTTTGGTGGAAGAGGATCTAGGTTTGGTGGCAACGGCCCAAATCTTGGCAGAAATGGTCCAAACTTTGGCCCAAATAATTCTAACAACAGCAACAACATAGACGATTCAAACACAAAAATGAACGCACGTCCATCAAATCCATTTCGGCGTGATTGTGGACCAAATGTTGATGAAGTAAATCTAAATGACTTTGGTTGCGGACCAGTAGATATGGAATCCAACAAATCTTGGGTCAATGGGTATGTTTAAAAAATTGTTTATTGCTATATTATTATTTTCAGATGAATATTAAAAGAATTTCTAATACGTTAAAATAATAGAAATTTTTTTAATTACACTTTTTTACGTTGAACATTTCTTCAACATTCCGTCTGATGTGACACGTATACGAATAATGATTAAGGAACAAAATGTTATTACTCAAGAGCACTTAAATACCTTAATAGCTAGGATATTTTAAAAGGAGCAAAATATTGTATACTGGGGTTAAAATCTTTCCTTACATCTTAAATACGTGCATAACATACATATTTCATTATTCAGTCTACTTAAAAGTCTCAAACTTATATTTTTATATATTCAATTTAGCTACAAATTAATATCCCTTAAAGATTACATTTTAACTAACAAGGACAGGATGTCATTTTATACGAGGAATTGATATATGTATTTTATCTAATATTTCTTTGTTGTATGAAATATATAGTACATGCATATGTCTCAATTATAAAAGGCCCATTAATACAGATAATAATTGTCTATACATCTTTTCCATGATATAAAATCCAAAATATTGTTTAGAGCGAATCCTTTTTAGATCTGTCTTAACCTACGTATGACTTTAAGTAAAGGTGATTTATTGCTACAATAATTTAGAATGTATTTGCTTATCAATTGATTTTGAAATTTAGTTTAAAAACTCAGTAAAAGCGCTGCAGCAAATCATGTGGAAAAAGCAATAAGTTCATAAGTGAAAACATCAGCTGATACATCAATTTATTCCGTTGTAAGACGGTGTAGATGTTTTTTCTTTTTGGTCTTCTGAAAAACGAAAACCCCCAATAATCCTTAGACAATTTATAGTTCCCTGGTTGGGTATATTTATTAATTATAAAAAATTCATAGTTTGGATGAATGAATTCGAAATTCATCAAGAAATAAGGATTTAGGATTCTATATATGAATACGTTTGTCCGGTTTCGTAAACTGGATATGAGTAAAAAATTACCTCATAGGTTTTCTCTAATCCTTTATTTGTCTGTCCGATTCTTGCTTTGTTAATTTTTCGGGGTGTTTGTTGTTAGAGCATTTGTAACAACGTTGTACATTACCTCGGCTAACACCGGAGCAACTAGGCTCGACGTGGCCGTTTGTGATATCACTGGATCTATTGATCCTCCGCCGATCACCTTCGAGACAGCGCTAACTCGGAGACCTTTAAGATGCAAGGGAATCAAAAAATGATTAGCCTAGGGTTTGAGCTCTTATTTTTATCTTTGAGAGAGAGATTTGCATCTCTGTTTTTTCTTTATATAAAATGGTCCAATTAACTGAAATGACCAGAAAAAAGCTCTCTTATGTCCGATGCTAATAAGGTACACAAGTAATGGGGAGAAAAAAAAACAAAGAAATGTTTTGATTTTCTTTCTTATAGACTCAAATTAACCTAAATTCCTGGAATTAATAGAAAATGCTTTTAACCATAAGTATTACTTTCTATTGTGTTTATTATTCATACATACTTATAGCAACTTCTTACGTAGTCTATAATACTTTTTTTTTATTATAATATCTCGACTGTCTTGTTAATGCGGGTTGTATTCGTTCTGTTTTCTTTTCATTGATTAATATTGTGCTCGAATACATGGTTGGGTGCACACATTTATAACCCAACTACTCTGCGATCCGCCCTACTGTCCGCCGCTGTGACTGCGCAATACCATATCTGTCTACAAACTCAATATATATCCCTCTAGCGGTGGTATTAAAAATAAAAATGTACCAAGTAACCGGAGCCGCAGGCGAAATAATCGCAAATAATTTAATCATCTCGTTTGATAACTTTGAAAAACTTAATTTATATGCAAAATTTATACATATACACATACCTTTGATAATAAGCTTTGATAATAATGGTGATGATGCAAAAAAAAAAATAACAGAAAAGTAATGAATTTAAAAACACATACTGTTAATAGCTATGCATTCGTAAAAAACAACAGCAACTGAAAGTGCAAAAGTTATATTTGCAATCTAATATAAAAACGAATCTATGCAATAGAATCGAAGTTTTGAAATCACAATTATGATTTAAATAATATATACATATAATATATAAGTTATTTTTTTTATTATCTACTTCGAATGTTCGAATATATCTACTTATCGTTCTTCTATTTGGTATAAATGAAGTGATTTAAAGCAAAAACCTAAAGAAACAACACCGAAATTAGTTTTATTTTCTTGTTTAAAAATACTTTATATTTCTATCGTATTAAGATTAACTAACACCTTTATTAATACGTATATAATATAAATACGTATATTTATTTCCTGATTCTGAGATAGATCGAAAGCATTTAAAGACAAAGAACATTGACAAAAAAAATCATTTCAAAATCAATCAAGTCTGTCCGCATAAAAAAAGAGAACAGTTACATTTAGGTTTAGAAGCAAGCATAAAGCTTTTTTTAAATTAGTATGAAACTTAAATTTGTCCATAATAAGGGAAGGCAAGAAAACACGACTGGAGACAGTCAGATCTCCAAAACTAGTGCTATGATTGTCTTTTTAAATTCAACTTTATTTGTGTCTGCGAGTTTAAAAAGAGTTAAAAAGATACAAAGAGAACCTGTCTGTCTGTCTGTCTGAAGAAGTTCTCTGATGAAGGTCCGATCAGAAGTCCCAAGATGATTTCTAAAGAAGGTGAGAAGAATTGGTGATGTTCGAATATAAGCCCAAAAATACACAAAACAAAATGAGACAGATAAGAAAATTAAATACATATAATAAATCAAATATCTTATATAATAATAATGGCAATAATACTTTTTAAAAATTATATACCTTTATAGTTAATAATTCTGTTATAGGTTATAGGTTATCCTTTTATAGGTTATTAATATAATATCTACATATATTTAGTATATAGATATATGTATTAAATTGTTTGTTAGATCCTGTCTGCGTCCATCCGATTTGATTGATTGCTTTTTTTGTTTCTACGATACTTTCACATTAAATTCAGATCTAATTGAATTATCCTTGGAGGGATGATTCTAAAGTTATTTTAATCTTTCTCCTTTCCATGTCTAAAGTCCTTTGTTTATAAATTGTCCTTCTGATTTTATTGTCATGCAAATTTTCGTCCATCTTGGTTATATTCTTTATATAGCAAATAAATTGTAACTTGGTCTATTTTGGCCAAGTTGATTGACAAGATTCATTTGGTCTGGACTTATCATAACGTGACGTGATGGCTGCACCAACCTATCTCATGGTTGCCAATGTGAATGATTATTGCATGTTCGTTCAAAATCATGAATACGTGACGTTCAAACCAATTGAAATCTGGTCTCTCTCACGATAGTATTGTACTTAGCTGGTCATTCTCTTTATGCGTCCTATATATTGTGTGCAGCACTCACGCATGTGAGGAAGGAAATCTTTCATAGTCCACATGTATGAGTGAAATGTATGAACAGATCCCTACAACTGAGTAAAATGATCAGATTACCAGAAAGGATAGGAATCACACTCGCAGTGCTCCGCTCCAAATATAACTACTACTAAAGGATACCAAAGGATATAGGATATAGGAGCGTAATAGCGTATGTAGCTCTTTCATTTGTTGGCAGCTGCTTACGACGACCATTTTATGCATTTTATAAATTACATATGTTGACCTATATTTGTTGCTTCTCAACTGTCACGGTATGCGTCAACGAGACCTCTATACTAAAGAAACCTTAAGACAATATATTACGTGTTGAGTAAAAAATTAACAACAGAAGTCACCTTTTATATGAGTTAAAGAATCTGCAGTATACATAAATGGAAATTTATGAACGGAAAGGGTTTTCACACAGCCACCGCTATTTGGATGGAGGAGGTTAGATTTTAGTTGTTGTGTTATAGTTAATGGAAAAGAGAATGAAATTCTATGGACAAATTCTAATGGACAAATACGAACAAAGAAATATATATGAGATCATCAGTTAGTTTTTATTAAGACATCATTCTATAATATATAATATAGAAGCCTTTTTAAATTGGTCACGTTATTTACCAAGTAGTTTAGCCAACTACGAGAAAAGTCCGTTTATGTTAACTCGATCCTCGCTACCACGTTTCCACTACACTTCACTTACACTTTTTATAGATGTTTACTTGTATAAATTTAAGATTCGTGTTCTGAATTACACAGTATGTCTAACATGCATATGAAAAATAAGATATATATGCATATGTATAAAAAATTATATCCCGAATATATCCCGAATGCTATTTTGAATCTCTTTAATAACTATAATATATATATTTAAATACTATAAATACTTTGTAGATAATGTTAAAATTTCTGTCTGTTTAATAAGCTGTGATTTCATCGGTCCTAAATAGTGATTTCCCTCTGAAAAATTGGAGATAGATTTATCTCCAATCTCTTATATATTTTCTTCTCAATTCGTGTGTTGATTACCGTACCGTAAAAGTTTAATTAAGTTTGTTATAAGCAACATATAAACTACTCGTAATACTCCAAAACTCTGAAGTTTTACCACCCTCCACGAAAAAGACGAGTATTTCTGTCTGTACTCCCTGCACTCTGTATTGTATTAACTAATTTTTAAACCTTAAATGCGATACAATCAAAATACAGCCTTGGAGGGGACGATATAAATAGAGATGCTAGCGGAGAAATTTTCCGTCCGGTGCAAGTCATCGATTATCAGAACAGTTCATCTGCCTCAAAAGTTATTGATTACGGTCACAGACCATCAGCGGCCGTAGGGGGCGTTACTGCGGCGGCGGCGGGTGGCATCGCTAATGATTTCAAACTCATTAAGACGTTCGAATACGGACACTCTTCGAATGCAAATAGTATCAGTATGCAAAATAGAGGAGGTGTTGCTGTTGTAAACAGATCGAATACGTCCGGTGTTGCTTTCAGTCCATCGGGGCCTACAAAGAACAACAATAAGAAAAAGAAGAAGAAAAATAAAGCTAAAGGCAAAAATATGGGAGAACAGCAGAATCGACTGCAGCAACTGCAACAGCAGCAACCGCAGGAACAGCAACAACAGCAACAGCTGCAACAACAACAGCAAAAGCACAACCAGCAGCAGAAGTTTGGAAATAATCAAGTAATGGACAATGTAAAGGTACGTTTTATCTCCTCAAAAAAACAAAATTTGTTGTTATCTGGCTTTTGATTTGATTTGTGAAGATATTTAATTCTTTTATCCAAGTTGTTGATCTTCTTAAATACTTCGTTTACAGTCACAACAAGTCAGCAGCAACAATGACACACCAGCTACTAGTAAGCGAAATCATGATCAACAACAGACGAATGAACAGAATCAAGGGGATTTAGAAGAAATTTCAGATAACGAAGAAAAGTAAGAAAAGTTTTATATGTATATTATTGTAGTTGTACGTATAGATATATGAAATAATTCACTCTAAATACACAGTTGCCAGTCGCCGCCCCCTCCTCCGCCGCCTATGTTTTCTTCGAACAAACCTTTCACTCAGGTTCAGAGCAGTTCTTCTGGCAAGCCCACTTCAATATTCCCATCCACCGCCGCTGCGAATGAGAACCTTCCGAAATCATCTGCCGAGCACGTTCAAATGGTTTTTCCCAGTGTAGAGAACCGCAATACCATTACCATTGATGAAATTCTTTTGAAACCAGGCCGTTTAACGCGCCCAAAAAAGATATGCATGATATTACGTGGTCCACCCGGCAGTGGTAAGTCATATGTGGCGAAATGCATCAAAGACAAAGAGGTAGAAATAGGAGGATCAAGTCCACGTATCCTTAGTATTGACGACTACTTCTTAATCGAAAATGAGTATGAAGAAAAATGCCCTAAAACTGGCAGAAAGGTTTGTTGTTTTTCTCAAGATGGTTTCCTTTCATACACATATATGCGTGCTTTTAGATACTAAAAAAAGAGGTACTGTATGAATACGATAGGGAAATGGAGGAAACCTACATGCAATATTTGATCAAAGCATTTAAGAAAACCATAGCTGATCAGTTGTACGATTTCATTATTGTTGATTGTAATAATAATTCATTACGAACCCTGAATGAGTTTTATTGCCATGCCAAGGATTCTGGTTTTGCGGTGAGTTTATAAGGATTGACCTTAGAAAAAAATTGAGTTTCAACGAGCTTAATATAGCAAGACCATTTAATAAATTAATTAAATTTATTAAATATTTATTTAATATTAATATTAAATTATTTATTTTTATCTTTTCTCTCTTTCCTTCCTGTTTTTTTTTCTTTCTTGACACAGCCTTACATAATCGATTTGCTTTGTGACTTAGCTACGTGTTTGAGTACCAACATACATCAGCGATCCGAAGAAGATATCAGGAAAACTATTGAGTCCCACAAGCCAACGCCATTCCATTATATCAAGCTAGATGTTGGATCGCTTCTGGAAAATGTGGTGGAAATGGAAGACGCGGAAGACATGGTGACGGTAATTGTAATTATGAACTAATAATTAACCTTTCTCCCAGTTTCAGCTTTAATAATGAGTATTATTATAATTTGGTTTTTAATTATAACTTCATCTATTAATTATTAGGATAACATTATCATAAAAAAATGCTCTTGTTTAGTATCTAAATTATTAATACTTATTTTACTTATGAATGTGATGTTTTTTCAGATGTTTCCTTAAAATTTGTAGCATTAATGTTAACGGGAATATAAGAAATATAATTAAACTTAATTATAGACTCTCTTAAATAGGACCCTTTCTCTGTGTATGACCTTTACACTGTTACATCGAAATAATTTAATTGACTGCTACAATAAATAAAATATGAAGTTCTTTACTGCTATACATATATTGAAAAAATCAAGGTATTGATTCGAAATTATAATAATAATATAATTAAAATTCAATCATACCAATTGGAATGGTTTTAATTATTGCCCTCTATAAAATGTTTTATAGGCACAGCGTGTTCATGTTGAGCGAAAAACGAAAGCAAGTCATGTATGTATGCAAACTTATACAAGGTGTAAACGATGGTGGCACAAAACTTCAAAAGTAGTTGGGTAAACAAACTTAGATAACAGCAAAAGCAACAAGTTGCAATATAAAACGAAAAAAAAAGAAAGAAAAGAAACCATATTGTGAACTAAAAAAGGGGAAGTCTTAGTTAGTTAGTTAGTTAGTTAGTTTAGGTGGCGCCCTGCACCCACGGCTTGGGGGCAGGGCTAAGTAGCACAGGTGTGCCATTTTAAAACCACGTTGAACTATAGCCAGTGTGGGTATGCAGGAACGCTGTGCTGGCGGACTTTACAGCCATTTCGTCCTGATCAAGAAGGATAGGAGATTGTCAAGCTTGACGTTGGGTAACTTGTTCAAGTTTCTTGTCCAAGGGGAAGTCTTACTTCGGGAAAATTATTATGATCCACCAGAGCTGTGTTAGATCAGTTGGGTCCTTTTATACCCCCCCGAAATCAACGTGCTTCTTGTATGTTGTTTCTGTGGTCAGTTTAAAGGTTCCCATATCCATACATGTATATGACTCTTAGTATTACATCTGGAATCAGAAATTGTGTAATCTTTTTTATAGATTTTTGGAGTGGATTTTGTTTCTGCATTTGAACTACGTTGATGATCTGATTATCTTCTTATTTATATTTGAAGTTTTTTAAAAACAGTTAACACTTCTAACGCAGAATGTAGCAGTGCATAGAAAAATAATTCCTGTGGTAATATATTTATGTATTGCAATATTGACTTCATTGGAGGAGTGTTAATTTGAAAAACTGAAATTAAGAGAAATTTTGTCAACAAATGTTTGAATCTCAAAACTTAATACAAAAATCTATTTTAAAAAATTAACATTCTCTGAACTCTTTTCCGCCCTATATTTTAATATACTATACAAAGAATCGAAAATCTTTTTTGAGACTGACCTAATAGAGCAATAAAAGGAACTCACAAGTTTCTAAAAGTTGCATATCGATTCCTACAAAATTTTGCAAAGGTTGAATCATGTTAATCTTTCGGTTACATTTTAAACCTGGCTTTAGAGACATAAACTCTTTAGTAACTCACCCGGTACTAAATAAATTGACCCGTTGCGAATTGAGGGATTTTTATAACAGTGTCGTTTTATAGATAGAGTCCTTGACTTATATTACACATTTTTATGTGTACTTCTTTTGTGGTGGTATCTTGTTAAAATGTTTTTCAAAAATATACTTGAAATGATACGAGATGAAGAGTTTAAAAATAAAATTAAAAATATTTAAACAAATAAATGTTAATTTTTCTTTTACACAGTTCATCTTTAAACTTGTTTTTATGTATATGATTGACAAAATTTTTTTAGGATTTATTCAAAAGAGGAATGACCTGAAAATGTGTACTCATGAAAAGGCTCTTATTTAAAAGATACTAGTAAATGATTTGTATAATTTTTGTAGTGATCTTTTTTTAATATTGTATTTAATAATAACATTTAACTACAGTGTTACTAAAGGATCATAAACAAATTCCTATAATTAATCATTCTTAAAGAATTTGTTTTACACTTCTTTCACAAATTCTTGAAGACGTCGTAAATTCTGTTGCAATTTCCAATTATCCAAACGGAAAAAATAAATACTATTCTGCATTATGATGTAGTTGAATTGAACGGTATCAGATGGACAGAAAAAATGTTCGCTGGCAACCTTATTGAATTGTGTCGTAATGGAGAATAGACATTTTTTCCTAGTTTTCTAGGGTTGGCGACAGAATCTGAAGCGAATTCTAGTTATTAGTAACTATTATAGAATTAAAATCCATGTAAAAAAGATTGATTTTGCAATCTACATCTTTTCCACATGTACTTGAGATTATGACAGATTGTTTTCAGATTTTTACAAGTGGACTTAAGAATAACGATATATGGACTTCAGAAAACTAATTATTTACCATAATTTTATAAGTCACTTTCAGAATTGTTCAATTGGACTTCAGAATAGTCTATTGAAATTCCGATTTTTACAAGTGGACTTCAGAAATTTGCAATTGTACTTGAGAAATTTTCAATTGGACTTCAGAAAAACTTTACTTAAGGTTTCAGATGCCCTATTGTTTTAAATAATTAGTAATTTATTTAAGTATTAGATAATTCATTTGTTTTATATTGGCATCAATATCTATGCAATTTATTTGAAAATTAGGACAAATACATTTGTGGGTAACTATGTATAACAACTGCAATGTCTTTTAAGACATATGCCGTAACAGTTCCTTTTACTTCATAATGTTCTAATCTGCATCTATCTAATACTTAAATAAATTACTAATTATTTAAAGAAAAAGGACGTCTAAAGCCCAAGTAAAGCTTTTTTCAAGTCCAATTGAAAACTTATTAAGCCCGATTGGACATTTCTTAAGTCTACTTAAAAAAAATCTCAATTTCAATTGACGTTTTTGAAGTTCAGTTGAACAACTCGGAAAGTGACATAAAAAATTCTGAAATATAATTACAGTTTCTGAAGACCATTTGTAATAATCTGAAGAACATATGGAAAAGGCATAGAACAAAAAAAAAACAACCAAAATAAAACCAAATAAAAAAATTACAAAAAATAAAACTAAAACAAAAAGTCACAAGGAGTTATTTAAGATTGTTTACTTATATTAATGTTTATTTAAGTTTCTCAACTATAGAAGTTTGGTGCATTCACTCGTTCTCATCCTGTTTAAGTAGCTACCAATGCTTTCTGTGTCGTCTTAAATCATAGACCTAGATTTTAAAATACTAATACGTTTTAGTAACTGAACAAACCAATCAACCGAGAAACCAATCAACCACCCAATCAATAAGCCGCCCAAACAATCATGTTTAAGCTCTGTTGCGACTGGTCACCCTGCTCCTAGTCTTTGTCTATAAGTTGATTTTTGTAATGAATGAATTTTTAACTGTTTTTTTTCTCCCTTTAATAAAAGCGACTGCTTAAAAAACAATCACGGCCGTTTCACAGATTTGGAAAAGTCAATCAACATTTTCAAATTCTTCAAGCGAGTGTTGTTTTAAGCTTTCATTTTCACATGCCACAAAGTGATCTAGTTTGATAACAAAATGTACTAAATACTTCACAAAAATGCAGTTGGAAAATGTATTTGAATCCTTAAAAGTCTGCCACCAAGTAGATTTTTTTACCGAATAGCTAAAATTACTAAGATTTAATAGACTAATAGTACTAAGTCAATTTAAGAGTTCAGCTGTTAAACAAAGCATTTAAAATAGTGTCGCTATATGATGTTTAATAAATAAATACAATTTTTTGTTTGTTTGTTTTGCGAGAGCGCACAGAGTAGAGCACAGAGATTTCATTGTTTGAAAACAATATTGTTTCATTGCAGGAATCAAGTCCACCCGGAACAGCGGGATCTAGTGGTGGCAACGGCAATGGTAATAGCGGCAACGGTGGCGACGGCAGCGTAGCTGTAGATGGTGCTGGTGTTGCAATATCTAGTGGCGAAAATGCCGGCGGTGACGAAGACAGCAACGAGCCAGTGCCTGCTCCTGTAAGTCTATCTTTAAGGATTCGTAAAAATTAAACGCAACAGCAAAGACTGTTTTAGTTTTAGCAATGTGATGTTCAACACATTATTGTATTCGTATACAACTATAATTAGAAAGGAGAAGAAAGCACTCGCATATTATATTGTTTTTAAAGTTAAACTGAATTGAATGTGTTAGGTTCTCTAGTGCATATTCTTTTAAAGATGGGTGCATGGAAATCTGTACTATTATTAAAAAATATCTATTGATCTATCGACTTAACAGACATAATGTAAACAGCAGTAGCACCAGCATTGTTCTTGCTACGAAAGAATTGATCAATTCTTTACATTTTATGTAACATGATAAGCTGAAAAAATATATTATAACGAATATATAGAATGTAGTATAAATAAAGCTCTCAGCAACTTTTGCGGAATTAAAAAAGAAAAGAAAAATCTACAAAACTTGTACCTTCTTGGGCAGACATCTCTCAATAATTAGCTGTAGATAAGTAGATAAAGAAGCCTTCTTTGTCTGTATTGATATTGACCTTCTCTTTCACCATGATTGAACCACCATCACAATAATTTTTTTTGTTTAAACCATCACATCTTCATCTACAAAACTTACTACTAAATCTCGTAAAAATTTTCAAAACAGTGCGGATTTCTAAAGAGCAAATGGGAAAGCGACGCCAGTTCCGAAAACCTTGGTAAGTTAAGATGCTTAAGTTTTGGGTTTTGAGTTGCGAGCCCCTTAAAACAACAATAACAAATGTTTTTTTCTTTCATCGCTTTTCCAGCTCGCTTGGATGGCCTTAGTAAATCGAAAGCGAAAGCACGAAGTGCTACTACTATGGAAGACTTTTTACAAACCGATAGTTGGGAGCCTCCAAAAAGCAGTTCCAATGGCAAGAAACAGGTAACTATAGTTAATTACAAATTATGTTCATTTATTAATCCCTATGTGTTCCCCTTTACTATAGGTGCGATGGGCTGACATCGAAGAGAAACGAGCACAGGAAAAAATGCGCGCTATTGGCTTTGTTGTCGGACAGACCGATTGGAATCGTATGATGGATCCCAATGCTGGCAATCGGGCTTTGAACAAAACCAAATACATTGAGCGTTTAAACAAGCTGCGCTGAAGCACAAACAAGCACAAGGAAACCCACGAAAGAGATCATCGGTCGACATCTTATTATTTTTAATTTTTTATTCAAAGTATATTATATATACACGCATACATTCTATATATCGGTCGATATAAAATGATTTTAGAATTTCTCTATTTAAATTTTAAAGCAGATTTAGCTTTGTTCTTATTTGGTTATTATTTAACACTTATAAACAAATAAAATAATAATAACAAAATTGATAAATACTTTAGTGACAAGCAAAAAATAATTTAAGTAGAAGAACTTTCAACTCAAATACAAGTTTTATGTATTATAAATCGGAACGGTAGGATCCTTCTTCTAACGTAAGAAGGTGGAAATGGTTTATAACAACAGTCAGTCTGGACGGTACAAGAAAAAGTGGTTTAAAGTAGAATGCAAGAGCAAAATTTGTAGCCTTAGAATAGCCTTCAGTTAACAAATGGATATTCCATAATAGTGAAGTGTGGCACACTAATCACCATAACCGCAGTTCGTGTAATACACAAATTATCTAAAATAAAAAATCGAAATTTGATGAGCCTAAACAGGAACTTCTTTTGAATTTAATGTTACGGCCCATTGCAAGTTATGCTGGCCAAGTATCATATTAAATGGCGATCCTGCAAACCTGTGGCTGAGAAGATGATGTTCCAGTTTCACTCATCTTGTACAAAAGAAAATCCTTCACTACAAATTGCAATCAATTTATTAACAAATTACACTACAATTTGAACTTGCGTTTATCCTGCGCATCCATCGCCCTAATACTCTAATCCTTCATCTGATCCTGAGGAAAGATGCACATGGAATATTTAGCGACGAGAGCAAATCGCAACGCACTGCGTACAAATCCATTTCTCTAAACAATTGCCAGTCCGAAGCACTGTCCATTTAGGCTTACAGTTAACGACTGCAGAAGCAAGTGTATTATCGACTCCCAGGATCATTACCGACAAAGGGGACTAGGATTCCAAAGGTTGAGGTCAACATACAAGAAAAGGAGAGGAGGCAAACTGGTAAAAGACAAAGGAAGCACTATTTTTTTTTAGGCACTATTTAGGAATTAGATAACAAATCCTCCCCAGAGGATATCATGGTGAAATTCTACAATAAAATTTTCAAAATTAGAATTGAAACGGATGACAAAGTAATACAAAATCGAAGTAAAATAACAACAATACGCAAAACAACACAATGCCCACATATAATGAAAACAAATGCATAATGAACAGTTTATAAACACAAGACACTACAATAATAATCGTAGCTGTAACTTGATTTTTTATAATTTTAATATAGATATTATAATATGGTATATAGAAATAATAATCATGAAACCTATGTACTAAGGCACATCAATAAAATTTTTAATTTGCTTAATTTTTTAACAAATTTAAAGAATTTTACAAGGAGAACAAAGAACATCTGTCAGCAAGACAGCGATTCCAAACATACTACACCATTTGCAGTTGTAAATCAGAAAGCGTCACTTGTAATTCAGAATAGTAATTTGTAAATCAGAAATCGTCATGAGAAACCAATCAGCGAAATATCTGTGTTGCAACTGGACACGTTCTATCATTGCAGGTTAAAAATAAAGAAAAGTGTACTCGAAAATCGTATAGACGAAATGAAGATCTCAAAAATATTAAAAAATCAAACTACATAATTTATTCACTTTACAGCAATTAATGTGTTACGAGAGTTAATTCGTGATCCACATTTTTTTCTCCTTCCATTCAATTAAATTGGAAAATGTTCCTCTTAATTTTTAAAAGCTTTTACGTCCCCCAAAAAGAAAAGCTAATGGAAATTGTGGCCATAGCATTGTATTTTTATACCCTACACCTTAAGGTAAGGGTATATTCACTTTGTAACGAAATGTGTAACGCATAGAAATAGAGAGGATAGGTATAGAAAAGTATATATATTCTTGATCAGTGTGACCTGAGTCGCTTTAGCTATGTCCGCCCGTCTGTCTGTCTGTCTGTCTGTTGAAATCACGAGCACAGGAGAACCGGTGAAGATATCGTGATGCATAAACATTGTTTCTTGTGATGTGCAGGTTTGTATTGAAAATGGGCAAAATCGGTCCACGACCACGCCTATTTTTTATTAAAAATTATTATTCATTCCTGGGTATAGAGTAGCATTATCCGTTAATGTGCCAAATATGGTCGTGATCCGCCCACTTTTAGGTTACACAGGCAAAAAAGGGTTATATTGTTAAATATATAAAATTCCTGAATAAAACTTGGTGGGGTCCGCCCACTTTTACACTACATATACAGTATAGCAGTATGAAAAAAGTTTATTACCATGGAAATAAAGTTTAAATTAACACAATTATAAAACACCTAAGCTAGTTATTTTGTTTTGAAAAAGGTAATGACCACGCCTACTATTTAGACAGAGGCGTAGCTAGGTCTCATGGAGCCCGGGACGGTTAATCAACTTGTAGCCCAAAAATGCCTAGAATTCAATAAGTCCCTACTTGATTTCCACAACTGCCGCCCCCGACATTGTGCTGCCCAGAGTGGACCGCCACCCCCGCCCCACCCTAGCTTCGCCACTTTTTTCAAAACTTTTAGGTGTAGGGTATCTAAGATTCGGCCAGGCCGAATATAGCTTTCTTACTGGTTTGTATTTGCATTGTGTTGCATTATAAGAGTAAGTTTATGTTTTAGTTCACACACTCACTCAAGCTTCTTTACTCTGCTCAGGTGTGAACACAATACAACACAGAAAACCAAAAACACATAGTGTTAAACTCGGTAAACTTTTAATTTGATCTAAACTCTGTATTAGCACTCAACTTGAACTTTCATTCCGTGTTGTGGTAACGGAACCCGACAACAAAAAAATCTTGCAATTCTATGGTGTTGCTGTTGCTCTTCCTCTGCCTAAGGTTGAATGCGAAAGTTTTTTTGTTTAGGTTTCATATTTTACCCAGTAGCGTAGCGTGGGAGGTCAGGGGGGGGCTAAAGCCCCGGGCGGTAGAGCTATCGGGGTCGGCCGAAGTGGCTAGTTGTATATGTGGAATATTTCTAACCGGTCCCGTGTGGCAGAAATTCACGCTACGCCACTGATTTTAGCACCTGCCATGAGCGAGTGTGTGGGCAACTTCTAAAAGTTGTTCTTTTTTCGAAAGGTTACTAATTTTTGCATTTTTGGTTGTATTCTCCTAATGCGCCTTGCAGCATCGTGAGGTTGCAAGTAACCGATATTGTAATCGAAACCAAGCGAACGAAATACTTTACAAAAAAGTATGTAATGCAAATAATTAGTTGCAATTGGACAAAGTTGATCAGACAGACACAGAAAAATAAAATCAATCAACATAAATGCAACTTTTTTGATGTAAGCAGTAAATTCTGCTTCGGCATTGGACGAGGGTGAAGTATAAAGTTCTCAAGCTTCTCTAACTAGAATTTCTTCTCTAAAATAGAAACAGTACAGAAAGAGAGAGAGAGAGAGAGAGATAGAAAGATAGAAAGAGGAGATCGTTATAAAGTCAGATGTCAGAAGACATTTTTATTTCTACTTCTGGTGTCAACAGGATATCCAATAGCTATCTATTTCCACTGCTGTTTCATTCAAGTTTAATGATGCACCTGTTTAATGATGCATCTGGTTATCCGGGGCTGATTGCAGGATGGGAACTGTTTGATATGCAAGCTGGTTGGTTGGTTGGTTGGTAGAGAAGTTGGTGTCTACGGCGGAGTGACAATCAAGCAGGCAGCTAAGGCCTCTAGGAAGGCAGTAGTTGCATTTATGATGAGGTTTAAAAAGAGGCTGGAGAGGTCGGGCTCACAGAAGGATAGTCATGTGATGAAGGCTTGCGATATGTAAACAGGTTGAGAGGCTTGGTGTCATGGTTTGCAGATTGATGGGTAGCTTCATGGGCACGTGTTACGGCGGGACGGTCAGGAGCAATAACACAGGCCTGCAGTCGAATAACGTATAACAAAGAAAAAACGTATAAAATATTCAGTAACTATAAAATTAGTCCTGACGGGATTGCAGAGGCAAGCAAGTTTGTGTTTTTTTTTGGGTTATTTTCTCCACTTAAGTTTATGGAGCTCCCCACCGACCACATCCACGACGGGCCTTTGATTTTATTATCTCCTTCGCTGCAGTCTGCCGCATCAGTTTGCGGTAAAATTTCACTTTTAGTCTCATAAAAATAAGTGTAAATTTTATGTAAGATCCGTCACTACTGCTGTCATTCCCTCGGGGTCTTCATTCCGGTCCCGGTCCGTTGATGTTGTCACAAACCGAGAGCAGTATGTATGTATGTGTATCTATTGCATTACCATAGACTATTATTACAACTTCAATCAATATTAATTACGTCAAAAAATAACAGTATATTAGGCGTAATCAAAAGA
Organism: Myopa tessellatipennis; assembly: GCA_943737955.2. Lineage (NCBI taxonomy): Eukaryota > Metazoa > Arthropoda > Insecta > Diptera > Conopidae > Myopa > Myopa tessellatipennis. Next base: position 43,299,869 of record OX031314.1, read on the forward strand.
GTTTTGCAACGCATACATTCACACCAACGTAATCACACACCCACATGCACTCTATACAACATGCACTCACACACACAATTACACAGCACCCACATTTACACGTGTTCATCAATTCTACTATCAATAAAATCCCGTTAAAATATTTTTGGCGCTGCAATTCAACACTTTTGCAATATTTTCGAATACCTTACATATTTTGCAGAAAACGCCAAAAGCAAAATCTTATCATATGTAACACGCTTTTGGCTTTTATCGATGACGTAACAATTATAATTCGACTTTCACTTTGAGTGGATTTATTGTCATAATAAAAATCAGTCGCTATGCTACGATAGAAAAGAAAATTAAAGTAAAATAAATTATTAATTACTGCTCTATCGACCGACCTCCTGTTCAACCAACAAGGCATCAAATCGTTATCCATTCCATACTATTGTAGTTACGTTGCGCTTAAAAAGAGGTGGCAACCCTGCCCGCTGTTTGTAGACACAACTAAACGCAACATATAAAGTGGTCAAAGTGAATTACCAGTGTATGGACAGGGACTCTGTCGAAGAGGGTCAATTGGAGTTCGATTAGGGTCGAAAAGGCGTGGTGTAGAGGTAGGAAGGTGGTCAGTGAGGGTGCGAACAGAATGCGGAAAGCACTTCGCTTGTATTTCGCTGATGACGATCAAAGAAAGAATTCGAAAATGTGACCAAAGAAAGAGGTAAAAAGAGTTGAACGGACGCAGGAAGGACTCAAACAAGTACACACACATACACATACACAGGGACTCACTTGTGCATACATACTATAACCATATACAGTGGCACAGAGCACCCAGCGCATGTTAAAATTTCACTACAAGCGACACTCGCACTTGCAATGCGCTGTGTGTGTGATTATTTTTGCATAAGTGTGTGTTTGTATGTATGTGAGACTTTTTGTTGCAAAAATGCTATATTCATTTTTGCACAATATAATTAATTAAGTTGTCCGTTGTTGTTGTTGCCAACAAGCCTGACTGCTAGGCGATAAAATTTTATCACGGGGCGGCTTCCGGTTCCTGTTGTTAGTGGCTCTTCACTATATGTATTTGATGTTGAAAATATAAAAAAAATCGATATATTTTTGGAATTCGGAATTTTTCGAACCTGTATAAGTTTTTGAAATTTCGAGAAATTTTTTAAATATCGATAAATTTCTTCAAAACTATGTGCATTTAATATTCAGAAATTTTGTGTTAGAATTAATTAAATAGTTAGTTCGAATTAATTAAAGAACAGTAATTAAATATCGTAGTTGAACTTTTTTGACAGGGAATCTAAAGCAGGGATTTCATGCTGACTTCATGTTTCATGCTTGCATGAGGCTGTCATCGTGTCAACATGAAATGTGACATCAGCAAAATAACAAAAAAATGTAAAGCTTATAGTAAATGTTCTTTATTACAGTTTATTAACGTCAGGCCACATATATGAGAAAAATTTGTTCACACGCATTCACATTCACAGCGGCAAACAAACACATTTCACGACACACACACACACTAACACTAGACCTAAATACGTGTACTATTGGCCTATGTCACACCAGTCACCACGATGAGTGTATCATTCCCGCTGCTGAGCTGAGTCATGGTATTTGACGTCAACCAATCAACGTGATTAATGCAAGGATTTTAAATGTTGCGCACATCGTGATGACAAGTGTAACATCGGCCATTGGCTTTCATATCAACAGTATAAGTGCAAAAAAAAGCACACATTTTTGAACAATTTGTGAATATTTCGTGAACTTTTTCGTTGCATTGGCAACGCTGCTGATTCAACCGCGAACGGTTTCGAATGGTGCGTTAATCAAATTAACGCCGCATTCAGCACGTAGTTTTGACCGCTGGACAAAAAAGAAAAAAAACAGAGAGACAGAGACCACTTTAAGGACCTCGAATTTATTTCCTCTTGTTTCGTTTTTTTACCTTCTCTCTTTTTTTAACCTTTAACCTTTGTTGCATCGTTCGTGTTGTTTTCTTGTTGCTTTTATTGAACGTTCGCCCTCGTATTGCTGAATTCTCATTAAGAAAAAGTGGCTGCTGCTGCTTCATCGCGCATTTATTGTGCATTTCCGCTTCCGTTTCCGTTTCCTCGTTTGTCCTTGCTCGTCCTTGTTCATTATGAACAACATTTTGAATGCGTAAGAGCAGGACTTAACAACTGCTCTTATTCGTTGCTGAATTGCTGAATTAATTAACATATATTTTTCATTCATTGATTCTCCTTATTTTTTGGTCTTCGTGAATAAATTGAATCATTGCGAAAATCTATAAAAGATATGTGATGCAGGATATCGTCGTTAAGGACATCCTTTGTGATGTAGTGTTTTTTCAATTCTTCCAATGTTTCTTCTTCTTCTTTTCCTTTCTTCTTGATTTTTTTTCATAGTTTTTTTCACTTTCTTCTTTCATCATCTTCGTTTTCGGAATTAATTTCTTCGTATTAATGTTACTTTCATCTTCTTTTTCATTATCTATGTATATTCTTATCCTTTTTTCTTCTTTTTATTCATTATTCTTAATTGTTGTTCTTCTTTAACTTCTTATTTCTTTTTAATTTCGTTTTCTTCACCTTTTTTAATCATTTTGTGGTTATTATTGTTCTTAATTACATCTTCTTTTTCTTCATATACATCTTTCTTATATACACCTTCTTCTTTCCTATTTTGTATCCTCATCCTTATTTCGTTCTTCTTCTCTCCTTCTTCCTTCGTCCTCATCTTCTTTATGCTTCACTCTGTTATTGAGTCTGAGTTATTGTTGGTGTTCATAGTTTTTCGGTGTCTGTGTTTTTGTTTTTTTCTTTTTTTTTGTGTCTAGTAAATTTTTGTTGTTGTTATTGTTGTTGTTGCCATTTCTAGTCGGTCGACAGTCAGTTCGATTGTCAGACCAGGATAACCAGGAAATGGAAGCTCGCGGCGTCCTTGAAACTGTTCGCTAAACGCGATTCAACTGAGTTTTAGGAGTTGGTTAGTCGGTTGGTCTGCCGGTCGGTTGGTTGGTTATTGTTGGTCCTGCTTTTTGTTGTTTTTGTGTATTTCTGCTAATGGCATTTCCCTTTGTTGTTGTTGCATCTGTTGTTGTAACGGTGTAATTTACAAACTCAGCATTAGCAGAATGCAAACAATTGAATGACTGAATGAATGTCGGAATGAAGAATGCTTTTGTTATTGTTGAGTTAATGTTTTTATTGTTGTTGTTGTATTTATTGTTTTTACTGCTGTTGTTGTTGTTGTTATGTTGGCTAACAGCTGCCGGTCATCAGTTGGCAACCTGAAACTACTTTTGATGGTTTTCATTGTTGTTGCTCGTTTAGTTGTTTGGTTGATGAATTTGTTGTTGTTGTTGGTTTTATTGTTTTGTTTTTTGTGCTTCCTCTTATTTTTTGTTGTTGCAAATAGCTGCTGCTCCGCCTGCTGGTGAGTTTCATGTTTTTCGCAATGCAATTCTTCCGAATGTTGTTCTTGTTATGATAATTGTTGTTGTTGCTGTTGTTATACTTGGTGTACTAGTTGTTGTTCCTAATGTTGTTGTTGTTGTTGTTGTTGTTGTTGGTTAAAACTACCCGTTGTGCTTGTAAATGAGCTTCAACTGTGTTTAACTGTATATTTTGAAATGAGTTTGCTTTGTGTGTTTTTCTTCTTCTTTTTATTGGGTGTGTGTGTTGTTCTTATTGTAGTAGTAGTAGTTGTTGTTGTTGTTGTTGTTTACGGTTACGTTTAAATATCCTTTGAAAAGGGATTTCTTGCTATTAACAATTGAAACTCATGAAAGGGTTGTGGATGGGGGGTTGAGGCTGCGGGGATCATTACTGGTGTCTAGCAGGTGGTTGAAGCATCGAAATGGGCAAAGCCAAAGAAAAGGGTAACAAATCCACTCGAAAACGATTTTGTGCAGCATCGAAAACTTTAACAAATCTCAGTTTAGTTGGTTTTTTTAATTTGTTGGTGTAAAAAAACGTTTATAGTGTGTTTTTGTGTTTCTATTAAAAGTGTCGATTTATTAAAATTGAAGCAACAACTGTAACTGTGTGTGTGTTTTGTATTTTATTTTGCTTAAAACAAACATCAAGCAAGGCGTTGAACTGAGACGCAAAGAAAACAGAGGAAAATTCAGATTCTTTGACAGGTTGACAGAATGATGGATTGACAGGTGGACGGCTGAATGGCCACCCTGACAAAACGTATATCTGTTTGAATGTCTGTCTGTCTGTGTATCTGTGTGTGTATCTTTTTCTATAAGTAGTGGTTATAGGCCGGTTCTGGGACAAAGGAAAACGTGGGTGCGTGGGTGCGCAAACTTTTGATAGTGACTGTACATTTTGTACTGTACATTTAGGCTTGTGTCTTTGCTAAAAGTATAGTTTTAGGGGCGTTTTAATGTGGTTTTCTCAAACTTTTGATAGTGATTATACATTTTTACTGTACATTTAGGATTGTGTCTTTGCTGAAAGTATAGTTTTAGGGGTTTTTAAAATAATTATTGCATTTTTAGCCATTTAGGATTGTGTCTTTGCTAAAAATATGGTTTTAGAGTGTTTTCTCGGGTAATTTTTTGTCTTTTAGCCGATAGGTTTGTAACTATGCAATCGTCCACCAGATGGCCAACGTGAATAAGTGCTTTGGAATGTTCATTTAGGCTTGTGTCTGTGATATAGACTTAGGAATGCCGATCGTTTAGTATTCCGAAGTAGATGGCGTTAGTGGGGAGTTTTTAGTGTAGCATACTTTTTTAGTCTTTTTTTCCTAATTTCTCGGTGTTGGTTATGAATTTGTGATTTTGTCTTTGGTGGGAATAAATAGGGAAGAGAAAAGCGTAGAATACTTTTTCAGTCTTTTTATATGACGTGTATTTGGTATATCGGTAAAGTGCTAAGCTATTGTAAAAGGCAGAAGTTTTGCTATGTGATTGTTGTTGTTGTTATTTATTTTAGGGGATGATTTACTTCGGCACTTTGATCGCCAGCTGCAACAATCTGGCTCCGAAGTTCTGTGGAATTTCGATTAAACAAAGTCGTAAATTAAGGTTCGGTTGACATTTCAAGGGATAACCTTTTTTTATCAACACTTGCACTATGAAGCGTGATTGTTTGGGTACACAGTAGTAATTTCGGTGCTTTGATCGCCCGCTGTGGGATAGTAGAAAGATCAAGTGTTATGTATGTAGGTATATTATTATAATTTATTATTATAATTTATAACATATATTTTATATTTGTATTTATTTATTTATTTATTTATTTATTTATTTATTTATATATTTATATATTTATTTATATTTATATATTTATTTATTTATTTATAATATTTTTTTCTTTTGAATTTTTTAATTTTAGACTCTAATATCCACACACACACGCACACATGTTATTTATTTTAGGGGATGATTGACTTCGATACTTTGATCGTAGCAACCCAAATCAACCTTTTTCAGCAATTGCACTATGTAGCGTGATTATGTTGGGATACAAAGTAGTAATTTCGGTGCTTTGATCACCTGCTGTGTGATAGTAGGGAAACATGCACGTGTTTGCGGTTGACCTTTTAAGGGATAATCTACAGGCGGTCGGATGGAATAGTCGAAGCTGTTGTTGTAGGAGTTTTCCTTGCTGTGTTGTGATTATTAATTCATAACAACGTCAATCAGCCTTTTTTTAATTTTAGTATTTTTATATGTTAGGCTATTGTAGAAGTAAGAAGTTTTTGCTATATGTTTGCTGTTGTTGTTATTTATTTTTCCTGGTTATTTTCTGGTATTTTTCTTTCCAAATTTTATGTATGTATGTATGTTATTAATATTTAAATTTTTATATTATTTATTTATTTATATTATTATATTATTTAATTTTATTTATATTTATTTATTTATTTTATATATTTATTTATTTATTTATAATTAGAATTACGAGTATAATATATTTTTTCGGTTGGATTTGTTTTTTTCATTTTAGAGTCTATTATCCACACATTCATAAACACAGAAGCTATACAGACAGATATACAGATAGTTATACAGACTAACAAACGAACAGACTGACAGAGGTAAAGGACAGACAGACATACACAAATATAGACCGAAAGGTTTTCGTTGTTTTCGTTGAAATTTGATCTTGTCGTTTTAGGAGTTTGGCTTATGTTGTTGTTGTATACGATTTACTCTTGCTATGTTGTTATTGTTCTTTTTAGAAATATATGTAGTCGCGTGTCGCTGATACTCAATACTTGTATAGCTTGTTATAGGATAAGATTCGATGTCCGTTCGAATTATTCATGAATGGAGTGGCGAGCCGATAGAGTTAATATAACAAATTTAGGGATTTCTTTCTATGCACATGAAGTAATATTTTGGCAAAATGTACAATGTTTATGTTGTCGCGTTGGGAATATGCTTAGCGTATGTTGTACTTGTTGAAATTTAATCTTGAGGACATTGATGGAATATATTTTATTGCTTTTTTTTTTTTTGTTATTACTAAATGAATTATGAACTTTTCAAGTGAACTTTGGTTGGTAGCCTCATAGGTTATTACTAATATGGGTTATTTAATTTTTTTATGGTTAGATAATCTACCGACACACTTATGGAGCAGTTTTCTGTATGAGTTTTGCTTATGTTGTTCGTGTTATAGACGATTAATTCTTGTGGTGTTGTTGTTTTTATTTTTAGGAATAGAGAATGCTGTCGATATTGAAGTAGTGTAGTAGACATAGTGTCGATATGTTCTTATAGTATTCTTATTTTACTTCTTCATTTCTTTGTTGTAGGATAATTATTTGATGACATGATTTTTTTTTTTGCTGTAATTTGTTCTTGTAATATATTTTCGAACTTCAGTATTTTAAATAATATTTCTTTAACGCTAACTATTATTGATTTTAGGTGTAGGAGATTTGTTTGATAAGGTTTAGCTAGTCAATGAGCGATGAGTTTGTGAATATGTGTTTGAAAAGAGAGATATTGAGAGACGCATGATATTGATATTGAAGTGTAGACTTGCTTCTGATTCTTTTCCTTTTTTCCGCGTGTAGCCAAATCATAAGGTAGTCATATAATGTATAAGCTAATAATCAAAACGTTATTTACATATTCAACCTAACCGAAAGAGTTAAGCACTCTTCAACTTATCACATCTAACTCTAAATTTGAAAGAAAAGACGGACAAACAGACGGACAGACTGTCAGAGGTAAAGGACAGACGGGTAGTGTAGATGTAGCGACAGAGATGGATTCAGATGGCTGGTAGTATTTCTACACTTTCTGCGGCACTTGTTGTCATTGATAGCAAATACTATTATTCACTTATAATGTTTATTGCTTGTCGTAATTTTCAGATCTTTAATACAAGTATAGGTAGAATTTGAACATACAACTAGAATAAGTTAATATTATATAGTTATTAATAAGTAAAATATTATGAGTAAATTTTAAACATGGTTATAGGTCGTCTAGTTAATCATGGGTGATATGGTGTCATGAATATATTATGACATGGGTTTTTTCTTTTAATTTGTTCGTCTAATTTTTTTTTTTAATTGCAGTGTTTTAAATAATATTCCTTTAGCGCTGATTATTATTGCTTTTAGGAGTAAGAGATTTGTTTGATCCGGTTTAGATAGTTAATGAGCGATAGGTTTGTAAATATGTCTTTGAGAAATTTTAGGAATAAATTTGTAATTAAATTTTGTCTAAATTATTAAATTTTAGGAATCAAAGCCTGTTGAGATTGAAGTACAGACATGAGAGGCTTGAGTTGGTAAAGCTAGGATGCCATTCTTACTCTTATTTTCTTTTTTCCTCTTTTTTCCTTGTTCTTTTTTATTACTATTATTATTAGTTCTAATTTTTTTCTTTTCTTCTCCGTATAGCCGAACCATCAAAATAGTCATAACAAAATTTAGCTTAAAACATATGTTTGTCTAATACATATCTATATTATGAACAATGTTTAGTCTAAATGTTAACAACTTCTTATTTCAATATTAAATGCTAGGGATTTATGTACCTTAAATAATTTCTCGTGTAAAGAATACTTTTGAACCAACAAAATAGCTTGACTACAACTTTTTATGTTTTGGAATGGACAATAAGAATTTTCTTTGTACGATAAAATCTGGCTATTAGTTAGGAATATTATATACTATATAGTCTATAAATAACCGAAAACGCTATTTATATATTCGACCCTAAATACCCTACTCTCTTAAATACCCTACAACTTATGATGTCTAACTATAACTTTGAATGGAAAATGCTAAAAGTAGCGTTACAACGTATTAAACTCTAAATTTAAGGGTAATCTATAATAATTAAAAAAAAAGGAAACATAATGATTTGTACATACACAGAAATAGTGAACTCCTCCTGTTAAATTTCATTCCAATGGCTTAATCAGTTATAATGCCATCATGATTCCAACAGATAGACGAACAAGGCTAAATCTCAATGAATAACATTTCCACAATAAAATTTTTCATATCATACTTTTTAGGACATCAATTTAAAATCATTAAAGACCATAGGCAATTAATCTGCAATCTCAAATCCCAAATGCAAATTAATAAGACGGAGAATTGAACTAGACATTAACATGGAAATATAATGCAAACAGATATAAACACTAATTCTTACTATAATCAGTCGCCAGATAAAGGCTCGAAAATGATAATAGAAACAATCTTTAGAAACCAACAACAAGGGGCTTTGAGCTTAAGGAATTCAGACTCTAATCAATTCGAAAAATAAAACGAACAAAAATACATAGAAAACTCATAGAAACATCTACAATATCGGGCTAGTAATTTTATCAGCCCACTTGTTGATATCAATATATTCAGCTTATTGCAATTCCTAAATCAATATTCACTTAACCATCGACACACTAGCAACATAACTCAACAAACTATTAGCGAGACAATTATATTCGTAAAACTCAAAATTATACTAACTCCTAATAGAGGCAAGAAATACATAGTATTCATACTTAAACAATCCACATATAATGGACCTACATGCCCACTACAATAACACAAATATTATTTTTAGCATAAAAATCTCCATAATATCCACACAATACATTCACTGCTACATTCATATCCACTTCCTATCAATAAAACAAAGAAAGTTATTACAATAACGCAGCTAGAATTAATACTAACTAAAAATTAAATACTTACTTTAGCTTCAATAACAAAATATGTAACTGGAATATGAATATGTGTGTGATGCAAACAAATAAATAGGGATATCGGATTAAAACAAACCATTTAAAACAAAATAAAAGCATGGACGATCAGACTGTAATCAATTCACAAAATAAATATAATACTATATAAATCTAAATTCAAATAAATATAAAAAAAAAATATACTATATGGATAAATAAATATAATGAAAGTAATTATCTAATAGCATGTATAAGACACCGAATTCTATAAGAGAGCTCAATTGTTGAACCTTCTAATAACGGAAAGACTGAGTTTAGTATAGATAGTCCAAAATGGAGTAAAAATTATGAGTACTTGAAGTAGCTATTATATTGGATAAAAAACATTGGCTTCTGCAAACAATTTTTGAAGTTGTTTGAAAGAAAAGCCAACTAATCCGAAATAAATGATATTCGATGCAGTAGCTTGTGAAAAGCAAAACAATATTAGAGAGTACTTTTTTATTGGCCGACACAAATCTATTAATTATTTTTACTCATACCAACCATAAAAGCAAGCATGTGGTTTGCGATAATGCAAACATGATTATTATGTTTAAGCAAGATGAGATGAATATGAAGCGCATATACAATGATCATGTCGAAAAAGATATGACTAATGCAAAATTTTGTGAATATATGCGGATCAAAACATATGATTTTCCATGAGAATGTTGGAAGGATAAATATGGGATTTCTTGTAATAACCAAAGATGATCAACTGATAGGAAAACAGTTCAAAAGCTGATCAACCTGATCAAAAGCTGTTCGAAAGCTGTTCAAAGCTGATCAAAAGCAGTTCAAAAGCTGATCAACCTGATCAAAAAGCAGTTCAAAGCTGTTCAAAAGCTGATCAACCTCATCAAAAAGCTGTTCAAAAGCTGATCAACCTGATAAAAAGCTGTTCGAAAGCTGTTCAAAGCTGATCAACCAGATCAAAAAGCAGTTCAAAGCTGTTTAAAAGCTGATCAACCTCATCAAAAAGCTGTTCAAAAGCTGTTCGACCTCATCAAAAACAGTTCAAAAGCTGATCAACCTGATCAAAAGCTGTTCGAAAGCTGTTCAAAGCTGATCAAAAGCAGTTCAAAAGCTGATCAACCTGATCAAAAAGCAGTTCAAAGCTGTTCAAAAGCTGTTCGACCTCATCAAAAACAGTTCAAAAGCTGATCAACCTGATCAAAAGCTGTTCGAAAACTGTTCAAAGCTGATCAAAAGCAGTTCAAAAGCTGATCAACCTGATCAAAAAGCTGTTCAAAAGCTGATCAACCTGATAAAAAGCTGTTCAAAAGCTGCTCGACCTCATCAAAAACAGTTCAAAAGCTGTTCAAAAGCTGTTCGACCTCATCAAAAGCTGTTCAAAAGCAGTTAAAAAAACTGATCAACCTGATCAAAAGCTGATCATAAGCTGATCGAAACGTAATCAAGAGCTGATATACCTGATACGATATATGTTATTACTATCGCTACAATGGATGGGAAAATATTAAAAGATCTAATAAAAAGTAGACACAAATTAAAACAGAAATTAAGAATATAAAATTGGGAAAAGCAGATTTTGAGAATCAATTAGAAAAGACATTTAGCCCCATCATAAAACTTCTAAAAGAATTATTCAAACACTCTAATAAAAATTATAATAAGGAAAAGCATAACATTAAAAATAGTAAGATATCGCTAAAAGTATAAAACAAATACCCCAGTTAAAGCCAGAAAAGTAGATTTTTCAAACGAAACTCTTATCAATATCAATGACGATGACGATAACTTAGTAAACAAATCAACCCACACAAATTATCCTCTGAACTCTATACTATAAGAGATGAAATCTTCTGAATCGATGCTCTATTCCGAGTTGGAACAACAGAATGAGAGTATACCAAATATGGATCATACAAAGGATTGGGTTTCAAATACGAATTGGAAGTAGTTTGAACTTTACACGTGGATTGCTTCAATTATTATTAGAAGCATCAAATTATAACAAAGCAGATGACATTACAAATTATTTCACATAAATACTAGTGCTGACAGTCATAATTTTAAGATAAATGAACATGTAACGGGACCTAAGGGTTTTCAAGTACATACAACAATATTATAAAGCCATTATTCAGGAACAAATTACCGTTGACTAACTCATAAAACTCACTTTATTGTCATCACAATGATGTTATTAATTTTTCAAACTTAAATGCTGGTTATATGATAACATTTTGATATTTGCGATTGTTATATGTGGGATATTTTCCTTGAGCCGAACTCTAAGATCTACACACCTAACACATAAACACATACACGGTTGAATCTGATCAATCGATCAACCGATCAACCTAATCAACCAGATCAACCGATCAACCGATCAACCTGATCAATCGATCAACCGATCAACCTGATCAACCAGATCAACCGATCAACCGATCAACCTAATCAACCAGATCAACCGATCAACCGATCAACCTGATCAACCAGATCAACCAGATCAACCGATCAACCGATCAACCTAATCAACCAGATCAACCGATCAACCGATCAACCTGATCAACCTGATCAACCAGATCAACCGATCAACCGATCAACCTGATCAACCAGATCAACCGATCAACCGATCACCCTGATCAACCAGATCAACCGATCAACCGATCAACCAGATCAACCGATCAACCGATCAACCGATCAACCAGATCAACCGATCAACCGATCAACCAGATCAACCGATCAACCGATCAACCTGATCAACCAGATCAACCGATCAACCGATCAACCAGATCAACCGATCAACGGATCAACCGATCAACCGATCAACCAGATCAACCGATCAACCGATCAACCTGATCAACCAATCAACCGATCAACCGATATACCTGATCAACCGATCAACCGATATACCTGATCAACCGATCAACTGATCAACCGATCAACCGATCAACCTGATCAACTAGATCAACCAGATCAACCTGATCAACCTGATCAACCAGATCAACCGATCAACCGATCAACCAGATCAACCGATCAACCGATCAACCAGATCAATCGATCGATCGATTGATCTGATGAACGGTTGACTAATCGGTTGATTAGGATGATCAGGTTGATCGGTTGATCTGGTTGATCGGTTGATCAGGTTGATCGGTTGATCAGGTTGATCAGGTTGATCGGTTGATCTGGTTGATCGGTTGATCAGGTTGATCGGTTGATCAGGTTGATCAGGTTGATCGGTTGATCTAGTTGATCAGGTTGATCAGGTTGATCGGTAGATCGGTTGATCGGTTGATCAGGTATATCGGTTGATCGGTTGATCAGGTATATCGGTTGATCGGTTGATCGGTTGATCAGGTTGATCGGTTGATCGGTTGATCTGGTTGATCGGTTGATCGGTTGATCCGTTGATCGGTTGATCTGGTTGATCGGTTGATCGGTTGATCTGGTTGATCAGGTTGATCGGTTGATCGGTTGATCTGGTTGATCGGTTGATCGGTTGATCGGTTGATCTGGTTGATCAGGTTGATCGGTTGATCGGTTGATCGGTTGATCGGTTGATCTGGTTGATCAGGTTGATCGGTTGATCGGTTGATCTGGTTGATCAGGTTGATCGGTTGATCGGTTGATCTGGTTGATCAGGTTGATCAGGTTGATCGGTTGATCGGTTGATCTGGTTGATTAGGTTGATCGGTTGATCGGTTGATCTGGTTGATCAGGTTGATCGGTTGATCGATTGATCAGGTTGATCGGTTGATCGGTTGATCTGGTTGATTAGGTTGATCGGTTGATCGGTTGATCTGGTTGATCAGGTTGATCGGTTGATCGATTGATCAGATTCAACCGTGTATGTGTTTATGTGTTAGGTGTGTAGATCTTAGAGTTCGGCTCAAGGAAAATATCCCACATATAACAATCGCAAATATCAAAATGTTATCATATAACCAGCATTTAAGTTTGAAAAATTAATAACATCATTGTGATGACAATAAAGTGAGTTTTATGAGTTAGTCAACGGTAATTTGTTCCTGAATAATGGCTTTATAATATTGTTGTATGTACTTGAAAACCCTTAGGTCCCGTTACATGTTCATTTATCTTAAAATTATGACTGTCAGCACTAGTATTTATGTGAAATAATTTGTAATGTCATCTGCTTTGTTATAATTTGATGCTTCTAATAATAATTGAAGCAATCCACGTGTAAAGTTCAAACTACTTCCAATTCGTATTTGAAACCCAATCCTTTGTATGATCCATATTTGGTATACTCTCATTCTGTTGTTCCAACTCGGAATAGAGCATCGATTCAGAAGATTTCATCTCTTATAGTATAGAGTTCAGAGGATAATTTGTGTGGGTTGATTTGTTTACTAAGTTATCGTCATCGTCATTGATATTGATAAGAGTTTCGTTTGAAAAATCTACTTTTCTGGCTTTAACTGGGGTATTTGTTTTATACTTTTAGCGATATCTTACTATTTTTAATGTTATGCTTTTCCTTATTATAATTTTTATTAGAGTGTTTGAATAATTCTTTTAGAAGTTTTATGATGGGGCTAAATGTCTTTTCTAATTGATTCTCAAAATCTGCTTTTCCCAATTTTATATTCTTAATTTCTGTTTTAATTTGTGTCTACTTTTTATTAGATCTTTTAATATTTTCCCATCCATTGTAGCGATAGTAATAACATATATCGTATCAGGTATATCAGCTCTTGATTACGTTTCGATCAGCTTATGATCAGCTTTTGATCAGGTTGATCAGTTTTTTTAACTGCTTTTGAACAGCTTTTGATGAGGTCGAACAGCTTTTGAACAGCTTTTGAACTGTTTTTGATGAGGTCGAGCAGCTTTTGAACAGCTTTTTATCAGGTTGATCAGCTTTTGAACAGCTTTTTGATCAGGTTGATCAGCTTTTGAACTGCTTTTGATCAGCTTTGAACAGTTTTCGAACAGCTTTTGATCAGGTTGATCAGCTTTTGAACTGTTTTTGATGAGGTCGAACAGCTTTTGAACAGCTTTGAACTGCTTTTTGATCAGGTTGATCAGCTTTTGAACTGCTTTTGATCAGCTTTGAACAGCTTTCGAACAGCTTTTGATCAGGTTGATCAGCTTTTGAACTGTTTTTGATGAGGTCGAACAGCTTTTGAACAGCTTTTTGATGAGGTTGATCAGCTTTTAAACAGCTTTGAACTGCTTTTTGATCTGGTTGATCAGCTTTGAACAGCTTTCGAACAGCTTTTTATCAGGTTGATCAGCTTTTGAACAGCTTTTTGATGAGGTTGATCAGCTTTTGAACAGCTTTGAACTGCTTTTTGATCAGGTTGATCAGCTTTTGAACTGCTTTTGATCAGCTTTGAACAGCTTTCGAACAGCTTTTGATCAGGTTGATCAGCTTTTGAACTGTTTTCCTATCAGTTGATCATCTTTGGTTATTACAAGAAATCCCATATTTATCCTTCCAACATTCTCATGGAAAATCATATGTTTTGATCCGCATATATTCACAAAATTTTGCATTAGTCATATCTTTTTCGACATGATCATTGTATATGCGCTTCATATTCATCTCATCTTGCTTAAACATAATAATCATGTTTGCATTATCGCAAACCACATGCTTGCTTTTATGGTTGGTATGAGTAAAAATAATTAATAGATTTGTGTCGGCCAATAAAAAAGTACTCTCTAATATTGTTTTGCTTTTCACAAGCTACTGCATCGAATATCATTTATTTCGGATTAGTTGGCTTTTCTTTCAAACAACTTCAAAAATTGTTTGCAGAAGCCAATGTTTTTTATCCAATATAATAGCTACTTCAAGTACTCATAATTTTTACTCCATTTTGGACTATCTATACTAAACTCAGTCTTTCCGTTATTAGAAGGTTCAACAATTGAGCTCTCTTATAGAATTCGGTGTCTTATACATGCTATTAGATAATTACTTTCATTATATTTATTTATCCATATAGTATATTTTTTTTTTATATTTATTTGAATTTAGATTTATATAGTATTATATTTATTTTGTGAATTGATTACAGTCTGATCGTCCATGCTTTTATTTTGTTTTAAATGGTTTGTTTTAATCCGATATCCCTATTTATTTGTTTGCATCACACACATATTCATATTCCAGTTACATATTTTGTTATTGAAGCTAAAGTAAGTATTTAATTTTTAGTTAGTATTAATTCTAGCTGCGTTATTGTAATAACTTTCTTTGTTTTATTGATAGGAAGTGGATATGAATGTAGCAGTGAATGTATTGTGTGGATATTATGGAGATTTTTATGCTAAAAATAATATTTGTGTTATTGTAGTGGGCATGTAGGTCCATTATATGTGGATTGTTTAAGTATGAATACTATGTATTTCTTGCCTCTATTAGGAGTTAGTATAATTTTGAGTTTTACGAATATAATTGTCTCGCTAATAGTTTGTTGAGTTATGTTGCTAGTGTGTCGATGGTTAAGTGAATATTGATTTAGGAATTGCAATAAGCTGAATATATTGATATCAACAAGTGGGCTGATAAAATTACTAGCCCGATATTGTAGATGTTTCTATGAGTTTTCTATGTATTTTTGTTCGTTTTATTTTTCGAATTGATTAGAGTCTGAATTCCTTAAGCTCAAAGCCCCTTGTTGTTGGTTTCTAAAGATTGTTTCTATTATCATTTTCGAGCCTTTATCTGGCGACTGATTATAGTAAGAATTAGTGTTTATATCTGTTTGCATTATATTTCCATGTTAATGTCTAGTTCAATTCTCCGTCTTATTAATTTGCATTTGGGATTTGAGATTGCAGATTAATTGCCTATGGTCTTTAATGATTTTAAATTGATGTCCTAAAAAGTATGATATGAAAAATTTTATTGTGGAAATGTTATTCATTGAGATTTAGCCTTGTTCGTCTATCTGTTGGAATCATGATGGCATTATAACTGATTAAGCCATTGGAATGAAATTTAACAGGAGGAGTTCACTATTTCTGTGTATGTACAAATCATTATGTTTCCTTTTTTTTTAATTATTATAGATTACCCTTAAATTTAGAGTTTAATACGTTGTAACGCTACTTTTAGCATTTTCCATTCAAAGTTATAGTTAGACATCATAAGTTGTAGGGTATTTAAGAGAGTAGGGTATTTAGGGTCGAATATATAAATAGCGTTTTCGGTTATTTATAGACTATATAGTATATAATATTCCTAACTAATAGCCAGATTTTATCGTACAAAGAAAATTCTTATTGTCCATTCCAAAACATAAAAAGTTGTAGTCAAGCTATTTTGTTGGTTCAAAAGTATTCTTTACACGAGAAATTATTTAAGGTACATAAATCCCTAGCATTTAATATTGAAATAAGAAGTTGTTAACATTTAGACTAAACATTGTTCATAATATAGATATGTATTAGACAAACATATGTTTTAAGCTAAATTTTGTTATGACTATTTTGATGGTTCGGCTATACGGAGAAGAAAAGAAAAAAATTAGAACTAATAATAATAGTAATAAAAAAGAACAAGGAAAAAAGAGGAAAAAAGAAAATAAGAGTAAGAATGGCATCCTAGCTTTACCAACTCAAGCCTCTCATGTCTGTACTTCAATCTCAACAGGCTTTGATTCCTAAAATTTAATAATTTAGACAAAATTTAATTACAAATTTATTCCTAAAATTTCTCAAAGACATATTTACAAACCTATCGCTCATTAACTATCTAAACCGGATCAAACAAATCTCTTACTCCTAAAAGCAATAATAATCAGCGCTAAAGGAATATTATTTAAAACACTGCAATTAAAAAAAAAAATTAGACGAACAAATTAAAAGAAAAAACCCATGTCATAATATATTCATGACACCATATCACCCATGATTAACTAGACGACCTATAACCATGTTTAAAATTTACTCATAATATTTTACTTATTAATAACTATATAATATTAACTTATTCTAGTTGTATGTTCAAATTCTACCTATACTTGTATTAAAGATCTGAAAATTACGACAAGCAATAAACATTATAAGTGAATAATAGTATTTGCTATCAATGACAACAAGTGCCGCAGAAAGTGTAGAAATACTACCAGCCATCTGAATCCATCTCTGTCGCTACATCTACACTACCCGTCTGTCCTTTACCTCTGACAGTCTGTCCGTCTGTTTGTCCGTCTTTTCTTTCAAATTTAGAGTTAGATGTGATAAGTTGAAGAGTGCTTAACTCTTTCGGTTAGGTTGAATATGTAAATAACGTTTTGATTATTAGCTTATACATTATATGACTACCTTATGATTTGGCTACACGCGGAAAAAAGGAAAAGAATCAGAAGCAAGTCTACACTTCAATATCAATATCATGCGTCTCTCAATATCTCTCTTTTCAAACACATATTCACAAACTCATCGCTCATTGACTAGCTAAACCTTATCAAACAAATCTCCTACACCTAAAATCAATAATAGTTAGCGTTAAAGAAATATTATTTAAAATACTGAAGTTCGAAAATATATTACAAGAACAAATTACAGCAAAAAAAAAAATCATGTCATCAAATAATTATCCTACAACAAAGAAATGAAGAAGTAAAATAAGAATACTATAAGAACATATCGACACTATGTCTACTACACTACTTCAATATCGACAGCATTCTCTATTCCTAAAAATAAAAACAACAACACCACAAGAATTAATCGTCTATAACACGAACAACATAAGCAAAACTCATACAGAAAACTGCTCCATAAGTGTGTCGGTAGATTATCTAACCATAAAAAAATTAAATAACCCATATTAGTAATAACCTATGAGGCTACCAACCAAAGTTCACTTGAAAAGTTCATAATTCATTTAGTAATAACAAAAAAAAAAAAAGCAATAAAATATATTCCATCAATGTCCTCAAGATTAAATTTCAACAAGTACAACATACGCTAAGCATATTCCCAACGCGACAACATAAACATTGTACATTTTGCCAAAATATTACTTCATGTGCATAGAAAGAAATCCCTAAATTTGTTATATTAACTCTATCGGCTCGCCACTCCATTCATGAATAATTCGAACGGACATCGAATCTTATCCTATAACAAGCTATACAAGTATTGAGTATCAGCGACACGCGACTACATATATTTCTAAAAAGAACAATAACAACATAGCAAGAGTAAATCGTATACAACAACAACATAAGCCAAACTCCTAAAACGACAAGATCAAATTTCAACGAAAACAACGAAAACCTTTCGGTCTATATTTGTGTATGTCTGTCTGTCCTTTACCTCTGTCAGTCTGTTCGTTTGTTAGTCTGTATAACTATCTGTATATCTGTCTGTATAGCTTCTGTGTTTATGAATGTGTGGATAATAGACTCTAAAATGAAAAAAACAAATCCAACCGAAAAAATATATTATACTCGTAATTCTAATTATAAATAAATAAATAAATATATAAAATAAATAAATAAATATAAATAAAATTAAATAATATAATAATATAAATAAATAAATAATATAAAAATTTAAATATTAATAACATACATACATACATAAAATTTGGAAAGAAAAATACCAGAAAATAACCAGGAAAAATAAATAACAACAACAGCAAACATATAGCAAAAACTTCTTACTTCTACAATAGCCTAACATATAAAAATACTAAAATTAAAAAAAGGCTGATTGACGTTGTTATGAATTAATAATCACAACACAGCAAGGAAAACTCCTACAACAACAGCTTCGACTATTCCATCCGACCGCCTGTAGATTATCCCTTAAAAGGTCAACCGCAAACACGTGCATGTTTCCCTACTATCACACAGCAGGTGATCAAAGCACCGAAATTACTACTTTGTATCCCAACATAATCACGCTACATAGTGCAATTGCTGAAAAAGGTTGATTTGGGTTGCTACGATCAAAGTATCGAAGTCAATCATCCCCTAAAATAAATAACATGTGTGCGTGTGTGTGTGGATATTAGAGTCTAAAATTAAAAAATTCAAAAGAAAAAAATATTATAAATAAATAAATAAATATATAAATATAAATAAATATATAAATATATAAATAAATAAATAAATAAATAAATAAATAAATAAATACAAATATAAAATATATGTTATAAATTATAATAATAAATTATAATAATATACCTACATACATAACACTTGATCTTTCTACTATCCCACAGCGGGCGATCAAAGCACCGAAATTACTACTGTGTACCCAAACAATCACGCTTCATAGTGCAAGTGTTGATAAAAAAAGGTTATCCCTTGAAATGTCAACCGAACCTTAATTTACGACTTTGTTTAATCGAAATTCCACAGAACTTCGGAGCCAGATTGTTGCAGCTGGCGATCAAAGTGCCGAAGTAAATCATCCCCTAAAATAAATAACAACAACAACAATCACATAGCAAAACTTCTGCCTTTTACAATAGCTTAGCACTTTACCGATATACCAAATACACGTCATATAAAAAGACTGAAAAAGTATTCTACGCTTTTCTCTTCCCTATTTATTCCCACCAAAGACAAAATCACAAATTCATAACCAACACCGAGAAATTAGGAAAAAAAGACTAAAAAAGTATGCTACACTAAAAACTCCCCACTAACGCCATCTACTTCGGAATACTAAACGATCGGCATTCCTAAGTCTATATCACAGACACAAGCCTAAATGAACATTCCAAAGCACTTATTCACGTTGGCCATCTGGTGGACGATTGCATAGTTACAAACCTATCGGCTAAAAGACAAAAAATTACCCGAGAAAACACTCTAAAACCATATTTTTAGCAAAGACACAATCCTAAATGGCTAAAAATGCAATAATTATTTTAAAAACCCCTAAAACTATACTTTCAGCAAAGACACAATCCTAAATGTACAGTAAAAATGTATAATCACTATCAAAAGTTTGAGAAAACCACATTAAAACGCCCCTAAAACTATACTTTTAGCAAAGACACAAGCCTAAATGTACAGTACAAAATGTACAGTCACTATCAAAAGTTTGCGCACCCACGCACCCACGTTTTCCTTTGTCCCAGAACCGGCCTATAACCACTACTTCTATATCTTTTTTTGCTTTAAATATTTTTCCGAAGGAGAAAAATAGTGCTTTACTCCCATACTTTTGCTTCGTTTATATTATTTCAACACACACACACACACACCCCTCCCACACAATCACTCATTTCTTGTTGTTTTGTGTGTGTGTGTGTGTGTGTCACTTTCTCCATTCAGTTGGTGAAAATTTGATTGAAAAGCGCGCAAATTAAAACTGACAGCATGAACGAATTGCATGACATTCATGTTGTCATTGTTGTGTGGTTTTTGCTTTTTTTACATATTCGTTTCTTTTACTTTATTTCATTTATATTGTATTTCATCAGAAGCTTCAATTTATTTCCAAATTCAATTATTTTTTTACAATACTTTGTACAGGAAAGAAGAAGAAGAAGAAAGATTTTCACAAAATGTCACATACAGAATTCAAATGGATTTTTTTTTCGTATGTGTCAGTAGAAAGTACAGTTACTTTCCCTGAATGTCTATAATATGTGAAGATAACCCGTTATTTCTGTGTGTGTTCTCTCTCTTTCTTATAACGGTGATAAAGATAATAATAATTAATAATAAACATAAAAAAGTGGTGAAATTTAATTAAAACTCGAATCGAGAACCTGTCGTGAAAGTTCTTGATGTAAAAACCACTTTCTATAAGCAACGTCTCAAGTGTCTATCTTTAATTGATCGAATTAAGGAGCAATCAAGGACATCAACACATCCTCAGCAGAAGATACAATTAAAGTAATCAAAATTATAAATGAGTTATCAACCACACACACACAGACATCCGCAAACACAACACTTATTCGGTGTGTATATCTGTATATGTGGTGTATATATCGATATATATGATATTTCAATAGATGTTTATTAATGACAACAGCAACAACAAGGATAACCTCACCCAACCCCAAAGATTTACTTCCATAAACAGTCTGCAGTCGTGAGTAGGCGTGTGTGTGTGTGTGTGGGTCTGTGTATGAGTGTAAGTGTGTATGCACGCCCACATGCGTGTGTATTTATTGAAGACATATAAATACGAAATGCAACAAGAACAACACGGGAATTCCTAGCTGCTTCTCTGACCTTCGCCGGATTCCAGAAAGAAAGAGAAACACCACAGAGGATGGACGGGAGAGAACGCGGGACAGAGATAGCGGTCTGTCTGCAGCAGAGATGAGTTCCTAGGAGTCTTTCCGTAGTGATTCCCATAGTGATTCCGTATTCCGATTCCGTAGTGATTCCCATAAGATTCTGATGTCAATGACTAAAGGCACATGTGTGTGTGTGTGTGTGTGTGTGTGTTTGAATACGTGAGCGTTACCAACACCTACGTTTTCGTTGTTGTTGTTGTTCTTCTTATTTCTGCTCTTGACTACAAGTGATTTTATTAAATTAATTGAGCTCCCTCAAAACCTCTTACGTAATAAGAGCGTCTCTTACGTAATGAGCAATTTATTTGGATGATTTGACGGCGCCTCTCCTCCTCGATACTAAATTAAGTAACCAACCGATTTCATGTCAAAAGCTGCCAACCAAATTAAAGCCATGGCCAAGAGTGGGAGTGTGTGTATGTGAGTGTGTGTTTATGTGTGTGCGTGTTTGTTTGTGTGTGATTGTGTGTGTATGTGTGGGTGGGAGGATAAGAAAAATTACCGTACTATTTCTGCGACGAATTTTCCTTTTCTGCTTTTAATGGCTTTCTTTGGTGGCTTTCAGGTTGATTACGTGGCGTATGAGTGACATTAATTTGTAGTTGATGCAATAAATTTAGCATTAATGGTAACTGCTGCAATAGCAACAGTAACAACAACAACAACAAAAACAACAGCAGCGTCGTACATTTAATGAATCAACAACATGATGTCAAGAAACAAACTGGTTGAAGAGTTCATAGCAGTGCTGCATTTAACAGTGTTCCACTTAACAGTGAGCCATTTAGCGATATTAAGGTTAACAGTATAACGGTTAAAAAGGAAAGGAACGAAAAGAAAATAGAAGAAAAGAAAAGAGACGAAAAGAAAAAAAAAGGAAAGCAAACGAACGGAAAGGAAAGGAAAAGAAAAGAAAAAAAAAGAGAAGAAAAGAAAAGAAAAGAAAAGAAAAGAAAAGAAAATAAAACAAAAGAAAAGAAAACAAAAGAAAAGAAAAGAAAAGAAAAAAGAAAAAAAGAAAAGAAAAGGAAAGGAAAGAAAAGAAAAGAAAAACGAAGAAAAGAGAAGAAAAAAGAAGAAAAGAAAAGAAAAGAAGAGGAAAGGAAAGGAAAGGAAAGGAAAGGAAAGGAAAAGAAAGGAAAGGAAAGGAAAGGAAAGGAAAGGAAAGGAAAAGAAAGGAAAGGAAAGGAAAGGAAAGGAAAGGAAAGGAAAGGAAATAAAATAAAGATGCTTGTAATAAAAGATAATAAAATATCATAATACATTTCTAGGGTGTACCGCGAGTTCCCCGATTTCACTTGTTCATTTTTTCGATGGTATTTTCTCATCCTCCTGGTCCCGTTATTTTTTTTCTTATGTTCTTCAATGCTTTATTAAAATTCTTCACAGCAGCAGAGGCATAAAATGATTGTTCGAGCTGCCAAAAAGGCTCAAATTAATGGCCAACACATTAAAAAACGGTCCATTTGATACCTCACTTCCTCTCGCCCCACACCCCCCCCCCCCCCCGCCCATCTCGGTACTCACATAAATCAACAGACAGCAGGAGCTGTTACAATAACTGTAACTGTTCCTTGTGGTGCTCATGGAAGCCACATTTTCATCTGGATGAAATCATGAAATCATGCGAAGTCGACTACATTGTATGTGGCCGGCGGCTTTTTTCTTCGCTTCGGCTCGATTCACCAACGTGATGCCCTCGACTGCTGTCTCTCTCTCCCATCTCTCCATCTCTCTTTCTCCCTCTCAGTTCAACTGTTTAACTTTTCTTATTATTCTCATTGCAATTTCAATTTCAATTTCGGTTTCGTTTCGTTTTTGAACTTTTTTGCTTTCAATTTTCGCGCATTTTTGCACAATTTTGGCAGTTATTATGCATGCATGCATGCATGAAAAGCATGAATGTTTTAGAAACGCAAACGATTTAATTTGTGCTGTTGCTCGTTTCAGCTTCCGCTTGTCGCTTCGGTAGACGTTGCAGAAGCTCGAATGATTTTATTTTAAGCGTTTAATGGAGCTGCCAGCTCCAATTTTCTGCTATAAACGGTGCTTATATGAGTACGAGTATCTCTCCTTCTCTCTCTCTCTCTCTCTCTCTCTTTCTGTCCTCTCTGTCACATATACGAGTATGTGTGTGTGTGTGTTTGTGTGTCGTGTATATGGATTGTGTCTAAACAACAAACCGCTTCAGACACAAAGCGGTTTTATTCACTAAACTTTAGAGGCATGCAATTTAAGCAGCAGCAACACAGCAGCAGTTTCTTCTTCTTCTTTAATCTTTTTTAAAAT
This sequence comes from Myopa tessellatipennis, assembly GCA_943737955.2. Taxonomy (NCBI): domain Eukaryota; kingdom Metazoa; phylum Arthropoda; class Insecta; order Diptera; family Conopidae; genus Myopa; species Myopa tessellatipennis. The sequence continues at coordinate 43,323,629 of OX031314.1, forward strand.
AATTTCTTCTTCTTCTACTTATATTGCATTTTCATCTGTTTGTTGTTGAATTTGTTGCATTCTTTTGTATTGAAGTAGAAAAGAAACATGAAAACAAACTCAAATATTTGCACAATTATTTTGTTGTTGTTACTGTTGTGGTTGTTGTTGTTTTTATAAGAAAGACGTACTTAAAAGAATTAATAAAGCGGTGTTCAAATATAATTAAAAGTGAGGATGACGATTTTATGGTCCTTCATAAAGCTGTAAACGCATAATGAAGCATCCCGAAATGAAGTCAGAGAAGAGGATAAAATCTTTGGATTATCTTCGGAAACGCTTTGAAGAATTTAATATTTTATTATTATTTATAATACTTAATAATAATAATACTCTTTTGATAGAATAAACTGAAATATTAATGAATGAAAGAAACCAGCCGATGGCCCACCACTTCATGTGTATGAATGATGATGATCCTGTACCTGTTTTATTTTATTATGGTTTCAGTGATTTTGTATTCATTTCCTTTCTTAGTTTCGCTTTTATTTCTTTGAATTTTAACAGCCGTTGTTAAGGTAAAAGTTACAAATTAACAAGCATAAAATTAGCATGAAAAACTCTGTCGTCACATCTTCTGTGATAAACTCTGCGGTTGAAGATGCTTTACTGAGACACGCACACGCACGCACACATACACTCCAACTCAGATATAATTATATATACACTCTGACACACACACATCTTCAAAAGCACTTAAAAGTTACACCTGCGACATCGACTTTTAAAGAGCTCGACTTTTTAAGTTATGCGACGATGTCTTAAGTTTGCAAAACGCGAGCTTAAAAAATAAAGACATCAACTTAAATTAAGTTTAATTAAGTGTAATCATGTTATGAGCTTTTAAGGGGGGTGGTGGGGGGTGCTGTCCGGAAGGTTCATAATGTAGGTTATTTTGTGATGTGATAACATTTTGAATAGATGCGAAATTTAAAACAAATAAAAGAGAGGAACATGAATCGAATACATACTAAAAACCTTACCTCTGGACTGTATTGGACTCTGGACTGTATTGGACTCTGGACTGTATTGGACTCTGGACTGTATTGGACTCTGGACTGCATTGGACTCTAGACTAGAACCTGAACTGACTATGGACTGGGCCTGGATTATACTCTGCACTGTACTCTGGACTGTAATCTCGACTAAAGTCTGAACTTTACTATGGGCTTGAGTGTTCTCTGGACTGGACTTTGGACTGTATTGGACTGCAGACTGTATTGGACTGTAGACTGTATTGGATTGTAGACTGTATTGGGCTCTAGACTATAACCTAAATTGACTATAGACTGGACTCTGGATTATACTCTGCACTGTACTCTGGACTAGAGTCTGAACTTTACTATGGGCTTGAGTGTTCTCTGGACTGGACTTTGGACTGTATAGAACTCTGGACTGTGCTCGGAACTGGACTGGTCTCCATACTTTTCATACTTTCACACTTTAAATCACTATCTATATTCACAAAATTTAAATCTATTGAATGCATATGTTTTTATTTACTTATTTCCTTTTTTTCAGATTTAAAACTATTATAAAGCAATGTAATGCAATCAGAATATGATGGAGATTGAAAGCACCGAAGTCAAAACCGTGAATTAAAGTTCAGGACAAACTTGTATTAAAATTAATTGCTTCAAGCGATGAAATGATGTGAGTGACGCCTGTGCGAATCTTCGCGAATAACCACCAGAGCATCAGAAATTAAGTACGAACTCTTTGCATTTAATTCAGGAGGTTTCAAGAGGATGTCGCTTTAAATGACACTGACATGTTATGACATTTTGAGAAAAGCGAGGAATAAGATTAGGATGATGAGTAGAAAAGGATGACGGGGGACTTTAAAGCTTTAAAAGAGTTTAAAGTAAAATTCAAAAAATATCAACACAATATTAAAAGCTTTAAATTCATTAAAATCTGTATTTAAGACCATTAAAAAGAAGAGGAGAATAAAAAAAAATCAGAGAGCAAACCAACAACTCGGTCCACTTCGTCGGCGGCCGAATGAAGTGGCCACCAAAAGTTGGTGAGTTGTGTTGATGCGGCTGCGGCGTGGAGAGCAACCAGAGTCAGCTTAAAATAATCCGCAAATTAACACTCGTCACTCGCGCCTCAAGAGTGGAATGTGAGGAATGTGTGTTGTGTAAATCATGTGTAAAAAGCATGCAACAACAAGAGCGGTTCTGCTAACAACAACAACAACAACCATTCTGTTAACAAGACCTGGCAACGTCAGCCAGCGTAGAGTCAGTTACTCAGTCGCTTAGGTTATCCTCTTAGAAAGGCAGCAATTTGACTTTATAAAGCGGTTTGTGTTGTTGTTGCTACGGTTGCAGATGTATGTTGTACGTATATTAATATTCACAAGCAGAATAACAGCAACTCGTAGGTACACGTTACTTTGTTGTTGTTCTTGTTGCTGAATTTGCTGTGTTGAATTCGCTGCTTTCGAAGCCGTCGCTGATGCTGCTGCCTGCTGCTGCTGAGACCTCTGCTACTGAAGTAGCTGCTCCGATGAAGATGTTTTCAAGAGCTTTTCAGAGAACCATAGCAATCATAAGCATGTATGAGTGTGTGTGTGTGTGTGTGTCCCATGTAGAAAATAATACTATAGACTTTACAGTGACAACATCCCTCAAAGCACTTGCGCGAGATGTACTAATTTAAAGCGATTGATGTGACCTCTAAAGGTTGTTGATAATTTATGGACTATGATGCAATTTAATTTGAAGAACTCTCAAGCTTTACGAAGTTTGCCATAAATAGCATAAACTAAACAGCTTCTGACACTTGAGAGGTGGAAAATGTTGCAGATGTTGGTATAAATATAATAAATATATAAATCAATGAATGACTAAATAAATAAAACATGATAGTTTTTTGTTTAATGCTGCAGAATGATTTTAAGTTTGCTTAAGATTATGTATCATTTAGTTTAATGATGTTAAATGCACTATAATGTCAAAATTTAATTAAATCAAAATATCTGCATGAAGAAGATTTGTTTATACTGCTTATACGATCCAAATCACTTTTCTATCCTCTCCGACAGACGAAAGACTCAATAAAAACTGCACAACAGCTGCTGCAGCTGCTTGCTGCTTCTTCACCCCTTTCTTCTTCTTCCTGAGCATCGTCATCATCTTCTTCTTCGCGTTCCTAGTTTCCTTGATTTGTTGTCGCTGCGTAGAAAACGCAGTTTATTGATTACGCGTCGTTGCGTGGAATCCGCTTGACGTATCCGCGATGCAAAACAACGTGTTTGCAAAGCATCACGCAATAAAAAAGCGATTTCATGTAATTTCTGTTCGCACTTAATGACACGCCCACGAGGGGGCGGCGGGGGTGAAGCTTAGCGCCATCCGCCCACTTGCCGAGATGAATTGAAGTCACTGGTTGTTGTTGTTGTTGTTCCTTCAGTACATCATCGAAGACGATATACTCTCTGCTCTCTCCCCCTCTCTCTCACTCTCTATCGTTGTGTTTCTCTGGAAGGATTTTTGGAATGGCTTCCCTCAGCTTAATAGGACTTAACCAACCCCCCGCCCCTCCGCCACGCTGTTGCTGTCTCACGCAATGAAGTGTGATGCTGACGTTTGCAATTTTCATCCATCAAATAAGCTACTTAAATACGCTTGTCATAACATTCGCGCGGATGAGCATCCTTTCAATGAGCTGAGCGACTGTTCTCTGCTCTTCGGTCTTCGGTCTCTGGTCTCCACTCCCCTCCCCCCCCCGTTTTCCATTATTTTATGAGCAGAGTGTTCGAATCCCCTTTTATTTTTCTTATAGAGGTTTTTATCTTTTTTTCTCTTGGATTTCTGCTTCAGTTCCACAGCAGCTTCTAATGACTCACATTCGATTCGGTTCGAGTCAATGCAGCACTTCTTACAGCTTCAGTTCAGCAGGAGCTGTTGTTGCTTCTTCTTCTTCTCTTTCTCTTCTTCTTCTTGCCATTCCTTTAAAGGATTCACTTTGCACTCGGATCACTTTGAATCTTCGATCTGAAAGTGCGTCGTAAATCGATGAATTTTAGTGAGTGTTCAAAGGATTAGAAAAATAATAATAATAAAAGGAATGGGAAAAAAAGAAACAAGAATCAATAAAGAGAGGAATGAAAATATTAAGAAGGGAAAACATGAGCGAAAGAAAGAAAGAAGATGCATCTTGAATGCGGATAATGAGAATGGTGATAAGGATAGTGATGATGAGGGTGATAAGCATGAGGAAGAGGTTGAGGATGAGGATGAAAATGAGGGTGACGATGAGGATTAGGATGAGCAAGAGGATGGGAATGAGGATGAGGAGGATAAGGTTGAGGATAAGGATATGGAATGAGGATTAAGAACTGAGGAATTCAGTGAGGAGTTCTGACAAAAGCTTAAAATAATATTTTTCGATCGTCAAACTTCAAAGCAATCTTCAAGAATTATGAGACACATACAACCACAATGTCATACACACGAACACACACACACATCACTTTAGTTATACCAACGGCATATCTTTTCACCGACATTTGTTCAAGCGTTCTTCCGATGTCCTGTTTGCTGTAGCGGAAGTCCTTCGTTAGAAGAAGCCGCAGAATGGATGCATTCTTTGCATTTCATCGCCAGATCGTTGCGGCACAGGAAACACATCAGCGTCGAGGAGACACACGAGTGAAGAAATTCTCGTGACATTTCTTGCCGGATGTCATTGGTCAGTCGAAGCCGGCGGCCGAGGAGAGGGCGGTGGTGATCCCAAGAAGATGCTGCTACACGGGACACTTGTGGATGTGAGAGAACATAACATTTATACATAAGCGTGCATTTGCAGATGTGTGTATGTGTGTATGTTTGTATGTGTAGCTAAATAAATGAACTCAGAAGCGGAAACCGGCTGCCACTCAAACAGATTTCCAGAACTCAATGAATGAAAACCAATAAAAACCAAATCGGGGGGAAAAAACCAACCAAGAAAAGGTTCTTCTGCAATTTTGAAGGTTTTTAAATTGTATTGAAGTGAGTTCAACAAAAAAAAAGAATAACTAAAAACAAAACAAGCGATTAACAAAAAAGCGAGACACTAGAATGCAATAAATTTATTATTGTTGCTTGGAGCTAAAAATGTTGCATCTGAAACACGAACAAAACACAGAATCGTTTTTTCCATTTTGCGTTTTTTTCTTCTTTTTTCATTGAGCAAAATTAAAGTTTTCCGGTTCTTTATTTCAGCGTATTTCGGATGCTTTTCGTTGACGTTCTTCTCTCATCTGTTTCGCTTTTCTTGTTTAATTTTTATTTATTTACAGGCGCCTTTTTTTGGGACTTGTGACACACAGAATACAGAAAATAAAAGAAGTGCAGTCAATCAGAAACGAAATGAATGAATGAATCCTTAAACGGGAAATTGAATTTCCATTCCGTTCCATTAAAAATTATATGAAATCCGACGAACGCAGAAACACACACACAAATACTGGGAGCTGTCAATAAAGAGGCACACAAACACATTCACACGTTACTCAAAGGCCATCAACTGGTGAGTAGAGAGGGAGTGAGAGAGTGAGAGAGAGAGAGAGAGAGAGTCGAATCATCAAATGAAAAGCTATTTTTAGATTTTCGCCTTATATTTTATGCTATTTTTACGACGACTGAAACTGCCAACACAATGACAAGCACTGGTTCGTGTATGTGTGTGTGTGTGTGTGTGTGTGACTGACCCTCAACCGCTTCCCTGACATACTGCTGGCGCTGGTTGCCTGAGACATGTTACTCGTTGCTCATCTCTGTCAATAAAACAGTTTGCACTGCGTTTATTTTGTTTGCACTGCATTCATTTTGCGCTGCGTCTAAGAAATGAAATGAAAGAAAAATTAATAAAAATACAAAATAAAACGCTTTTTTCTACTCTGAATTCATAATTCTATGGCTTTATAGTTTCTATAAAGTTGTCGTAGAAGTCGTTGTTGTTGTTTTTGATGGAACTGCTTTTTAATTTATTCACCGTATCAACTCATAAATTTAGCGACTTTCAAATGCGCCATTTTTCATTTAGATATTTTTATTTAAATATTTTTATTTAAACATAAATCTATGATATTAAATACTGACGTATCGAAAGATCAGCTGAAAACAATTAATAATAATCTTAAACAGCAACAACAACAACCGGGTTGTGTACGTGACATGGCATCGTTGAGTAACCGAGTGCAATGTTCACTGAGTCACAACAAAAGTAACGCTCATGATTAATGATGTAGGACGACCGCTACTGAAATTTCACAGGACCTCAACGCTTAAGGCGCTGGAGGTGTGCGTTACTTCAAAACTATTCCCCTGCCTGCCTGCCTGCCTGTTTGACATTCTGTCTGATGGTCGGTCTGACGGTCTGTCTGCCAATCTGTCAGCCTGCTTGATCCCCTTGTATAAATAATTATAAAAGTAGTTCTCTGGAAACTAACTAAAAGAGTATCACATAAAAAAGCAACGCGTAAGTTTGAACAAGGTTCAGATGCTGCTGCTTCGAAGGAGTTTCGATTAAATGTCAATCGTGTGGCTTGCTAAAGAAAAATAAAGAAACAGAAGAAGGATAAGAAGAAGAAGAAGAGGAATAAAGGACCAAACTCATTAGTGACCAGGAATGCAACAACAATGATTTTTCTTTCAATAATTATCCAAGTTTTGTCTTAATTTTGTTTACTTGTGTCGAATGTAAGTGAGCAGTAATTTTATTTGAATCGCTTGTTGTAAGTTGTTGTTGTCTTCGTTGTTGTAATTATCACCCTGTAATGAACACTCTGTATTTAACCCGTCACAAAACAAGTTGTTTTATATTTCAATTCATTCACTTCACGTAGGAAGCAGCGTAGAAGTCGTTTGAGTCGCAGTCGTGTCGCGTGCAACTTTTAATCCGTCGAATGACATTTCTACGAAGAAACAAGAATTAAGATGTGAAGTCCGGTATATCGATTTCTTCCCTCCAACTCAACTCCATTAAAGCCAAGTTAACAGCTGCGAACGCAATCGAGCCTGAATGCTTGATTGACAGGATGCGTGTTGTGAGCAAGTAATTTCTGTGGCATAGCAGCAGCTCCTGGCGACTGCAACCACACAAACAATTTGTGGCAACCTCCAGCTGACCACTGAGTGTTGCCAACCGTTGTTGCCAACCGTTGGACAGAAATTAATTAAAGATTATCACAGAAGTGATTCACACTGCGATGCAGACAGAAATCTAAACTCAGAAGAAGAAGTTGACGGGTGGAACGGCGAGACGGAAGGGTGGGGAGGGGGTCTTGGGAACATTGTCAGTGGCAGTAGTAACAACAACAACAATCTAGAGAGCAAACAGCTCAGTTGGAACCACGTGCAGCTGCTTCTAATGCAGCAATAATTATTATTTCCACTAAGTGTAGATGGCGCCATATACGTATTTATACACATGAGTCTGTGTGAGTATCTGTGAGTGTGTGTCGGTGTGCTTTCAAGAACTCTTGTTGCATGCAGACTCTTTTAATAACTTTAACCAGACGCTGTTAGGTGTGTGTGTTACTTAATTGTTACTTCAGTGTTGTATACGTGTTACTTCGTACATCATTTGTATTCCTTTCGAATCACTTTAGTGAAAAAAATTCAGAACTTTTATTCGTAGTTTCTGTACCATTTTTTGGGATCCCATTTAGCCTCGCCCGTTCAGTCTCATTCAATTCTATTTCAATTCAATTTTTATTTATTTATCCCTCATAGTTTATGTATTTCTTCATTTCTATCTTTCGTTTTTTTCTATCCACTTTAAAGTCTATTTACAATCATTTTATTAAATCATAATCATAATCAAGTCATTTGAAAAAATCAAGTAGAGATTAGACTAGAGTAGAGTAGAGTACATAGTAAAGTAGACAGTAGAAAAAAGCAAGAGAACAGGTAGTTAAACTTAGAGTAGTGTAGAGTAGAATAGAGTTGAGAGTAGGGCAGAGAGTAGCGAGCCGCGAATAGATAGTAGCGCGAAGAGAGTGGATACCAACGAGTAGAAACTAGAGTCGAGCAGAGTCGAATAGAGACGATTAGAGCCGATTAGAGCCGAATAGAGCTGAATAGAGTGGAGTAGAGTCGATTAGAGTAGAGAGTAGAGTAGAAAGTGGAGTAGAAATTACAGAGTAAAAAGTAAAGAGTAGAGTCGAACAGATTGAAGAGAAGTGTAGAGATTAGCAAGTATATAGTAGCGAGTGGAAAGGAGTAGAGATTAGAGTAGAGTAGAAATCAGCAGACAAACAGACTGAAAGATAAATACACGGACGGATGGTCAGCATATGTACTTTCTATATCTGCCACGCCTCCTTCTGGGCGTTACAAACGTTCACCTTCGTTGTGTAGGATATAAAAATCGAAATCTAGAGTGTTATTAAAAATCGAAAGCTTAAAATGGTAAATGACTTTTAAAATTAAAATGAAATGAAATATTTTTTTTAATTTTTTTCAATTTTGAGAATTCTCAGGGGTTTTCTGAATTTTTCCCTGAATAAATATTTGATTACATGAAATGGTTTGGTTTCTTTGTTTGTTTTTAATTCTTTTCTCTATTATTGACTGTATATTGTATGTTGTTCATTTTTCGTTATAAAAACATGTTGGAAACAATATTAATGAAGGCTATAAAGCAGTATCAATGAAGGGAAAATAATTTGTTTAGACTTCAATAGAAAAATTCTGAATGAATCCACTGGCTTATAAACTTCTAAAATGATGTTTGTATTTGGTTTTGGGTCTGTTTAATTGCTATTGTTGTTGTTATTGTTTGGTTTTTATTGCTGTTGTTGTTCTTGTTGTTGCAGTCTTGTGTTTCATGTTTTCAGATATCAGTTTATGCAGTATTTTATTTGGTTGAGTGAATGGGATAAACAGAGAGTGAGAGAGGAGAGAAGAAGAGAATTTGGAGTGTCACTGGGCTGGATATTGTGCTTGTGGGTGTTTCTTTATTCCATTAGAAGATTGAGAAATGTAAAGTACAATATAATCAGTTCGGGTAGAAAAAAGTGCTGTTTTCTTATAGAGATAGCTTCATCATATCCATTCCCAGCCCTTCCCCCCCCCTTCAATCCTTTAGTTATCAATCAGTGAAGAAGAAGAAGCAGTAGAAGTTCCTGTGTTCAAATTCGTGCTCAGGTTAAACGTTTCCCGATTCATTTCAACATCAGCGAGCCAACCGAACTGCTCACTCGATCGAATCTCGATTTGTTGCTAGCAGCCAACTCGAGCAGCTGTTGTTGCTGCTCGCCATCGTTGTTCCTCGCTGTTGCAATCAATTTCTCATTCGCTTCAAAGCGATCGAAGCGGCGCATTTGCATGGTTAAAAAGGCGGCTCTTCGATTTCTGGCTTCAGGCTTCACCCTTTAATGGATTTCCAATCCATGCATTTTACTTTGTTGTTATTATTGCTGTTGCAACAGCTGTTGTTCTTCTCCTTCCATCAGATGATGTTGCTGTTGTTGTTATTGTTACTGCTGCTATTCCAACTGGTTAGCATCACGATGGCGAGCTCTTGCGTTTCCGTCTTCCGCTTGAGCGAAGCGGACGCGGAACCGGAAGCAGACGACGCTAACTTGTGGCCGAAATGAGGAGAGGCTAGTGCTGTAGAAGTGTGTGTGTGTCTGTTTGTTTAACCAGTTAGTAAAGTGAGCAAGCAAAAACATTAGTGTAATGATAGTCAGTTGTTGTTGTCGATGTTGTTGTTGCTACTTTTGCTGCTTGCCAAAATAAGTTTACTCGTTGTTTAGCATGACAGAGGCTGACAATAGTGAAGCCCAACTTCAGACCAACAACAATAGCAACAACAACAACAACAACAACATCAATGGGAACATCGTCATAAGCAACAACAACAACAGCAACAAAATCAGCATCGACAGCAAAATCATCTCTTCAAATAACAACAAACGTTGATGTTGGTGTTTGTTGCTGTTTGTTGTTGTTGTTGTCGCATGTAATGGAGTAGAAAATAACAACAATAGCAACAACAGTAGGTTCCTTGTTGTTGTTATTGTTCATTGTGCCCTGAAGTACGAGAAAGTTTAGTAGAATTGTTCAACTTGATAAGCATCAATTTCACTCCCCTCACTCTCTCTCTCTCACCCCCTCTTGATCACACTCCTCCTTCTCTATCCCACTCTTAATTTCTGTTCCTATCTTTCACTCTCTTATGTTCACTCTGTTGCTCTGAGATTGTGTTGTAATAATTTTTAAAATATGCTTCACTAAAATGATGATGCTGCTGCATAAATCGCTTGATGCATTTTCTATTCTGGCTTTTGTTGTAATTGTTGTATCATTTGTTATTGTTGTTGTTCGTGTAGTTGTTGCTGTTCATATCATTGTTCATATCAACCAACCGAGAAATTAATATTGCATTTGAGTGCATATTAGAAGCTCTCTCTCTCTCAGTATGTTTGTATGCAACTACGTAAGTACTAGTTTCCCCCCCCCTCTGAGCAGACTGGTATGTGAGACTCCTACTTACTGAAATCACCTCGATTTCTGCCACTCTCCCCCGCGGGACTGATTAGCATTTATGTTATTTTTCTTAAAACTAAACCTTTAAACTAAACCTTAAAACTAAATAAAAACAACCTTAAAACTAAACTATCTCCATAGTTATGTAAAAAATCACTTCAACACATGTTACATAAAATATAGACCCTAAACAAATCTTTCAAACGGTATACAAGAGATACCTGAATCTCTCATTGTTTCGGAAATATCGCTCCTCTAAAATCTGAAATTTTACAACTCCTAAAAAAGGGTCACGCCTCAAAAAATTATTGGTGATTAGATTCTTTTGGGGCGGGGGGGGGGGGGGCGGGGGGGGGCGGCGGATTTATACCTCTTAACTACGTGACCTATTGAAGATCTTAGTATCTTCTAGTTTCTCCTGAATGGATCAACATCGTCGCCAGCTATTGCGACAGTTGGTGTGAAGTTCGACGTTCTTAGATGTTAGGAATACGATTCCAAAATAATTCAAAGAATTCTAACAAAAAACAAATCAAAACTAAAAAAGAAAAAGACGTGCTGCTACAGCGCTACGTCTACGCAAACCAGTTGCAGGAACCGGCTTCAGTGGCTGTAACTACCTTCATTCCAGTTGATCTCCTGTCACTGCTGTCAGTGGCACAATTTGACATAACACCAGTGGTTAGCCGGTTTTTGTGTTGTGTTTGTGATTTCTGCTACTGAATAAGTTATTGCCAGAGATTAATCTCTTATCTCTGGTTATTGCGCAGGATTTCCTATAAAGAAATGGATAAAGTTCAATAGATTGAGAATCAAACAAAGACGCGGGCCTGAGTTTCCCTGAAGAATTTCACAGTCGGTGTCCAAGCGTAGAAACGCTGGAAAACGTTCACGACACGAAGCCGCAAAATCGCACTTAAATTGAGACTGGCAAAGACCAGTCTTTGATTATGACAACCAAAACGAAAAACTGCTGGGAAGGAAGAATAAATATTTGCGACAATGAATTGGATTTGGACCTCACTCTGCTTGGTGGCCAGAGCTTTCGATGGGAAAAAGATAAATCGACTCAGTATCCCAAATGGATCGGTGTAGCTTTTGATGCCTATTGGGAACTCACCCGAACTAAGAATGTTATTGCTTACAAAGTTTACCCTTGCCTCGCCGCAGCCGATCGGCAAGTCTTTTGCACGGAGTACTTCACCAACCTATTGCAGAACTATTTCAGATTGGATTTCGATTTAAAAGATGCAATAAAACAGTGGAAGTCTGCACATGCGCATTTCATCGAAACTGTGCGAGAAGTGAATGCAGTTCGTGTGCTAGCTCAGGAACCGTTCGAAAATATTTTGTCATTCATATGCAGCCAGAATAATCGTATTTCCAGGATATCCTCAATGATTCAATGGCTTTGTTCTAAATATGGTTGCAAAATAGGAACATTCAATGGCAAGGATCAGTTTACTTTCCCAACGTTGGAAGTACTCATTAAAAACAAGCAGCTTGAATTGCAGTTGCGTGAGGCTAAATTCGGCTATAGAGCTAAGTTCATAGCAAGAACTGTTGCCCGTATTTCCGACTTTGGTGGTTTAAGTTGGCTGTTAAAACTTCGGGACTTGTCGTATGAAGCGGCAAGGCTTGAGCTGCTGAAATTACCAGGGATCGGTTTCAAAGTTGCTGATTGCATTTGCCTGATGTCACTGAATCATCTGGAATCTATACCCATCGACACACACATCTTTAAAATTGTCCAGAGTGCCTACATGCCGCAACTAGCTAAATTAAAGTCAATTTCACCGAAAACATATGCCGAAATCGGAACACATTTACGCTCGCTTTATGGCAAATACGCTGGCTGGGCTCAGGCAATTCTCTTTTGTTCTGCCTTGCCACTTTTTCAACCAAGTACTGATGCATCTAAAGACAGCCTTGATTGGCATCCTATAACTAAGAGAAAAAAGTAGAATATGCGTCTATAAATTTTTATTTTGTGATTTTGTGGAAACGATGAATAAAACATTAGCTCGTACCTTATCGAATGCTCTTTTTTGGTTGATATCATTTCTGAAAACACTTGGAACATTATTAAGTAAATACCTGTGTATAAAGTTCTTACAAATTATAAGTTACTGCATAACTATATAACTAATATGAATTATTACGGATAGTAAAGTTATTAAAATTATATAAATATACACTCGTATGTAGGATAAGACTTTGATTTCATATCTCTATAACTACATTGTATTTAATTTGAATTATGGGGCAATTTTGCATAAATAAAAGTTATTTTTGCAAACGTATGTATGTAAGTGTGTTTGTGTTTGTCTGTGTATGTGTGTGTTTGTATGAGTCCATTGCATTTCGGAAGCATTCAAAACTGCTGGCCACCGAATTGCGTGAGATAAAATTTGAATTACGTTTGTGTGGAAAATCATCATCATTAAATCAATCCTTCTCCCTCCCTCCCTTTTTCTTTCATTGTGTATTTGTGGGTTTGTTTAAACAAGTTAAAGTATGTATTATTTTAATGTATAACGTTTAGAAAACGTGTCACAGTTTCACATTTCAAACCATTCTTGTATGAATCTATAAGCTCCATGAGATCACCACCAACCCGTTCCCCAACCCTTTGCACCCAATCCATACCCAACCCTTCCTCCTCAATTCGTTGCTTGCTTTGTGCGTTCATTTATTGTTTATTTGCTTTACATTCTACACTCGGCGTATTGTTTGAATTCGTTAAAAGCGGAAATTGTTAAAGTTTTCGTTGATGAGAAAATTTCTTTCAATAATTTTTTTTATTTATTTATTTATTTGTTGTTCGTTGTTTTTTCTGGTTTCATTTTAATGCCATTGTTTTTGCTCGATGGAACAAAGGTTGGTTGAATGAAGAAACAAGATAAAAGAATGAGATAAAAGAAGAAGAAGAAGAAAAATAACAAGTACAACAACGATATCATACTATACCATCCAAAATACAATAACAATAGAAATAACAACAAGTACACTAACACCAACAAATACAATAACAACAATAAATACAATAACAAATGCAATAAAAACAAATTCAATAAGAACAAATACAACAACAACAACTTTCCTTGAGACTTAAAACGCTGAAAAAAGTTTGAAATGTGAAGAAGGTTGATTTTTCTGTAGCCGTGCTGCTCTTAGTATTGTTGCTGTTGTTGTTGTTGTTCGTGGTATTATTGTTGTACGTCTCCTGCTCAATGCACAAAACTAGTTATTTGAAGAATTACTCTCCTGAGAGAGCGAGAGAGGATAACGTTTGAAATTGTTGTAGTGGTTGTTGTTGTTCTTCTCTTAGTTGTTCTTATTGTTGCTGTTGTAGTTGTTATAAAAAATTCTGCTAAAACTTTGCAGCAGGATTTCGTGAGTGTTTTTGGAGATCTGATGCATTGTAAATCGACGGTTGAGAGCGTGTGTGTGAATAGAAGCGTAACTGTGGTAGTGTGTGTGTGTTCGAGGATATGTATGAGTGTGTGTGCTAATGTTTGAATGTTTGTTACAAAATAGATTAAACTTATTCAACGCTTTCATGGAAACAACCACAATAAAAGTGAGTCGAAGACAACAGGGAATCAGCGAAAGAATGGAAGAGAGAGAGAGAGCGATAGAAGGGGATGGAGAGAGCGAGAGAGAGAGAGAGAGAGAGAAAGAGAGTTACACAGAGAGTAAAAAGCAAAGAATAACAAAAGATATTCCAAATAAAAGAATTTCGCTAAGAAAATAAAAGTTAAAAAAAAATTTAAAACTTTTCTTTTTCTTAACCTTTTTTTTCCATTTTGATGTATTTTTTAATTATAAACCCACGCTGAAATGGACTTAAAAAAATAATATATACAAAAGGTATTTCTTGTGTATTTCTTTTGGAATTTAATAATTATTTTGGTACTTTTATAGAACACTTAGTTTTGTACACAAAAGCAATCATAATCTTGTTGTTGTTGTTGTTGTTGTTGTTCAGTTTTCATACAAAATAATTACTAATTAAAACGAATGAACTTAGAAAATCGCAAAAAAATGGACGAGAATCGAATTTCGTTGAATTACATATATATAAAAATATGTGGAAATATTGAAATATGTAGAAATGAAAGAGAATTAAATTTGAAAATATTTCAATATGAATTTTTTGTTTTCTTTTTTTTCCAAAATTTAAAAATTCGGCGGAAAAAGTTTGTACACTTTAAACAATGCAAAGTAATAAGATAAAAAAAATGTGTAAAAAAGCACCAGCGGAATGCGTCCCCAAAAACATTGTCTTAATTTTGAGCGTTGCCAGCCCGAAGGAATCATTTCGCGATATTGCCATGTTGTTTTTTTTGTGTTTTTTTCAGATGGTGTGTTTTTTTTTTTTTCTGGTGTGTTTTTTTGTAAAATATTATGTTCAGCTTGGTGGCTGGCAGATGTTGTTGTTGTTGTTGCTACTGTTTTTAATATTCTGTTTCTGCTGCTGACTTCTGTTTTATATGCTGATGATGTTGGTGTTGGTTGCTCATACGATACAAAACAACAACAGTAACAAGCAACAACAACTACAACTGTTGTAAGCTTTCTGTTGCGAATGCTTCTGCGAATTCAAATGAGCGAACACACTCCGGGCAACGTAATGGGTCCCCCTCCCTTCCCGTTATCCGATTCACGCCTTCCTTACACTCGCCCCCACCAGCCCTTTCACAGACTTCTTTCTTCCTTCTTCATGCTTTTGTTTTGCTTTTATTACTTTTGTTTCACTGAAGTTGTTGCTGTGCTCATTTTTCTTATTATGCCACCAAAACGGAAACGCATACAAACACACTCATGCACACACACACATACAAAGGCACACCCTTTTATAACTCATTTCGTCATAAATCATTTTACGTCCGTTAAGAAAAAAAAACTGAAACAGAATCAAACAAATCAAGAAAATGCATATAAGGAGCATTTAAATGAATTTCGCGTCTATTCATTTGTCGGTTTTTTCACTTCTTCTCTCTCATTTCTAGTCTTTCTTTCTTTCCTCTCTCCCTCGTTTCTTTTATCCATCGTTTTTCGTCTGTTTTCTCTCGTCTATTATCTCGCTTTTCTTGTCTATCATCTCGTTTCTCTCGTCTATAATCATGTTTCTCTCGTCTATCATCTCGTTTCTCTCGTCTATCCTCTTGTTTCTCTCGTCTATAATCTCGTTTCTTTCATTTCTCGTCTATCATCTCGTTTCTCTCGGATATCCTCTTGTTTCTCTCGTCTATCATCTCGTTTCTTTCGTCTAAAATCTTGTTTCTCTCGTCTATAATCTCGTTTCTTTCATCTCTCGTCTATAATCTCTTTTCTCTCGTCTATCATCTTGTTTCTTTCGTCTATAATCTCGTTTCTCTCGTCTATAATCTCGTTTCTCTCGTCTATAATCTCGTTTCTGTCGTCTATAATCTCGTTTCTTTCGCGTTTATTTTTGCTATTTTCCAGATCGAATTGCAAGAAAACCAGACGTCGCAAAAATATGATTGATGGTGTTTCGGAAAGCTGATCATGCGTAGAATTACTGTGCGAAGTTTCATGGTTCTAGCATTATATTTACGGATTTTCATTTTGCAAAGTTTTATGGGTCTAGGACGTCTCCTTACGAAGTTATGAGCATTTAAAGTATTGCTATCTTCCAGATCGGATTGCAAGAAAACCAGACGTCGCAAAAATATGATTGATGGCGTTCTGGAAAGCTGATCATGCGTAGAATTACTGTGCGAAGTTTCATGGTTCTAGCATTATATTTACGGATTTTCATTTTGCAAAGTTTTATGGGTCTAGGACGTCTCCTTACGAAGTTATGAGCATTTAAAGTTTTGCTATCTTCCAGATCGGTTTGCAAGAAAACCAGACGTCGCAAAAATATGATTGATGGCGTTCTGGAAAGCTGATCATGCGTAGAATTACTGTGAGAAGTTTCATGGTTCTAGCATTATATTTACGGATTTTCATTTTGCAAAGTTTTATGGGTCTAGGACGTCTCCTTACGAAGTTATGAGCATTTAAAGTTTTGCTATCTTCCAGATCGGATTGCAAGAAAACCAGACGTCGCAAAAATATGATTGATGGCGTTCTGGAAAGCTGATCATGCGTAGAACTACTGTGAGAAGTTTCATGGTTCTAGCATTATATTTACGTATTTTCATTTTGCAAAGTTTTATGGGTCTAGGACGTCTCCTTACGAAGTTATGAGCATTTAAAGTTTTGCTATCTTCCAGATCGGATTGCAAGAAAACCAGACGTCGCAAAAATATGATTGATGGCGTTCTGGAAAGCTGATCATGCGTAGAATTACTGTGCGAAGTTTCATGGTTCTAGCATTATATTTACGGATTTTCATTTTGCAAAGTTTTATGGGTCTAGGACGTCTCCTTACGAAGTTATGAGCATTTAAAGTTTTGCTATCTTCCAGATCGGATTGCAAGAAAACCAGACGTCGCAAAAATATGATTGATGGCGTTCTGGAAAGCTGATCATGCGTAGAATTACTATGCGAAGTTTTAGGTGTCTGCGAACCTCCAATTCGGAATTATGATCATTTAAAGTTTAGCTATATTTCGTTTATTTTTGCTATCTTCCAGATCGGATTGCAAGAAAACCAGACGTCGCAAAAATATGATTGATGGCGTTCTGGAAAGCTGATCATGCGTAGAATTACTGTGCGAAGTTTCATGGTTCTAGCATTATATTTACGGATTTTCATTTTGCAAAGTTTTATGGGTCTAGGACGTCTCCTTACGAAGTTATGAGCATTTAAAGTTTTGCTATCTTCCAGATCGGATTGCAAGAAAACCAGACGTCGCAAAAATATGATTGATGGCGTTCTGGAAAGCTGATCATGCGTAGAATTACTGTGCGAAGTTTTAGGTGTCTGCGACGCTCCATTTCGTAATTATGATCATTTAAAGTTTAGCTATATTTCGTTTATTTTTGCTATCTTCCAGATCGGATTGCAAGAAAACGTCGCAAAAATATGATTGATGGCGTTCTGGAAAGCTGATCATGCGTAGAATTACTATGCGAAGTTTCATGGTTCTAGCATTATATTTACGGATTTTCATTTTGCAAAGTTTTATGGGTCTAGGACGTCTCCTTACGAAGTTATGAGCATTTAAAGTTTTGCTATCTTCCAGATCGGATTGCAAGAAAACCAGACGTCGCAAAAATATGATTGATGGCGTTCTGGAAAGCTGATCATGCGTAGAATTACTGTGAGAAGTTTCATGGTTCTAGCATTATATTTACGGATTTTCATTTTGCAAAGTTTTATGGGTCTAGGACGTCTCCTTACGAAGTTATGAGCATTTAAAGTTTTGCTATCTTCCAGATCGGATTGCAAGAAAACCAGACGTCGCAAAAATATGATTGATGGCGTTCTGGAAAGCTGATCATGCGTAGAATTACTGTGCGAAGTTTCATGGTTCTAGCATTATATTTACGGATTTTCATTTTGCAAAGTTTTATGGGTCTAGGACGTCTCCTTACGAAGTTATGAGCATTTAAAGTTTGGTATCTTCCAGATCGGATTGCAAGAAAACCAGACGTCGCAAAAATATGATTGATGGCGTTCTGGAAAGCTGATCATGCGTAGAATTACTGTGCGAAGTTTCATGGTTCTAGCATTATATTTACGGATTTTCATTTTGCAAAGTTTTATGGGTCTAGGACGTCTCCTTACGAAGTTATGAGCATTTAAAGTTTTGCTATCTTCCAGATCGGATTGCAAGAAAACCAGACGTCGCAAAAATATGATTGATGGCGTTCTGGAAAGCTGATCATGCGTAGAATTACTGTGAGAAGTTTCATGGTTCTAGCATTATATTTACGGATTTTCATTTTGCAAAGTTTTATGGGTCTAGGACATCTCCTTACGAAGTTATGAGCATTTAAAGTTTTGCTATCTTCCAGATCGGATTGCAAGAAAACCAGACGTCGCAAAAATATGATTGATGGCGTTCTGGAAAGCTGATCATGCGTAGAATTACTGTGCGAAGTTTTAGGTGTCTGCGACGCTCCATTTCGTAATTATGATCATTTAAAGTTTAGCTATATTTCGTTTATTTTTGCTATCTTCCAGATCGGATTGCAAGAAAACGTCGCAAAAATATGATTGATGGCGTTCTGGAAAGCTGATCATGCGTAGAATTACTATGCGAAGTTTCATGGTTCTAGCATTATATTTACGGATTTTCATTTTGCAAAGTTTTATGGGTCTAGGACGTCTCCTTACGAAGTTATGAGCATTTAAAGTTTTGCTATCTTCCAGATCGGATTGCAAGAAAACCAGACGTCGCAAAAATATGATTGATGGCGTTCTGGAAAGCTGATCATGCGTAGAATTACTGTGCGAAGTTTCATGGTTCTAGCATTATATTTACGGATTTTCATTTTGCAAAGTTTTATGGGTCTAGGACGTCTCCTTACGAAGTTATGAGCATTTAAAGTTTGGTATCTTCCAGATCGGATTGCAAGAAAACCAGACGTCGCAAAAATATGATTGATGGCGTTCTGGAAAGCTGATCATGCGTAGAATTACTGTGCGAAGTTTCATGGTTCTAGCATTATATTTACGGATTTTCATTTTGCAAAGTTTTATGGGTCTAGGACGTCTCCTTACGAAGTTATGAGCATTTAAAGTTTTGCTATCTTCCAGATCGGATTGCAAGAAAATCAGACGTCGCAAAAATATGATTGATGGCGTTCTGGAAAGCTGAACATGCGTAGAATTACTATGCGAAGTTTTAGGTGTCTGCGAACCTCCAATTCGGAATTATGATCATTTAAAGTTTAGCTATATTTCGTTTATTTTTGCTATCTTCCAGATCGAATTGCAAGAAAACCAGACGTCGCAAAAATATGATTGATGGCGTTTCGGAAAGCTGATCATGCGTAGAATTACTGTGCGAAGTTTCATGGTTCTAGCATTATATTTACGGATTTTCATTTTGCAAAGTTTTATGGGTCTAGGACGTCTCCTTACGAAGTTATAAGCATTTAAAGTTTTGCTATCTTCCAGATCGGATTGCAAGAAAACCAGACGTCGCAAAAATATGATTGATGGCGTTCTGGAAAGCTGATCATGCGTAGAATTACTGTGCGAAGTTTCATGGTTCTAGCATTATATTTACGGATTTTCATTTTGCAAAGTTTTATGGGTCTAGGACGTCTCCTTACGAAGTTATGAGCATTTAAAGTTTTGCTATCTTCCAGATCGGATTGCATGAAAACCAGACGTCGCAAAAGTATGATTGATGGCGTTCTGGAAAGCTGATCATGCGTAGAATTACTGTGCGAAGTTTCATGGTTCTAGCATTATATTTACGGATTTTCATTTTGCAAAGTTTTATGGGTCTAGGACGTCTCCTTACGAAGTTATGAGCATTTAAAGTTTTGCTAACTTCCAGTTCGAATTGCAAGAAAACCAGACGTCGCAAAAATATGATTGATGGCGTTTCGGAAAGCTGATCATGCGTAGAATTACTGTGAGAAGTTTCATGGTTCTAGCATTATATTTACGGATTTTCATTTTGCAAAGTTTTATGGGTCTAGGACGTCTCCTTACGAAGTTATGAGCATTTAAAGTTTTGCTATCTTCCAGATCGGATTGCAAGAAAATCAGACGTCGCAAAAATATGATTGATGGCGTTCTGGAAAGCTGATCATGCGTAGAATTACTATGCGAAGTTTTAGGTGTCTGCGAACCTCCAATTCGGAATTATGATCATTTAAAGTTTAGCTATATTTCGTTTATTTTTGCTATCTTCCAGATCGAATTGCAAGAAAACCAGACGTCGCAAAAATATGAGTGATGGCGTTCTGGAAAGCTGATCATGCGTAGAATTACTGTGCGAAGTTTCATGGTTCTAGCATTATATTTACGGATTTTCATTTTGCAAAGTTTTATGGGTCTAGGACGTCTCCTTACGAAGTTATGAGCATTTAAAGTTTTGCTATCTTCCAGATCGGATTGCAAGAAAACCAGACGTCGCAAAAATATGATTGATGGCGTTCTGGAAAGCTGATCATGCGTAGAATTACTGTGCGAAGTTTCATGGTTCTAGCATTATATTTACGGATTTTCATTTTGCAAAGTTTTATGGGTCTAGGACGTCTCCTTACGAAGTTATGAGCATTTAAAGTTTTGCTATCTTCCAGATCGGATTGCAAGAAAACCAGACGTCGCAAAAATATGATTGATGGCGTTCTGGAAAGCTGATCATGCGTAGAATTACTGTGCGAAGTTTCATGGTTCTAGCATTATATTTACGGATTTTCATTTTGCAAAGTTTTATGGGTCTAGGACGTCTCCTTACGAAGTTATGAGCATTTAAAGTTTTGCTATCTTCCAGATCGGATTGCAAGAAAACCAGACGTCGCAAAAATATGATTGATGGCGTTCTGGAAAGTTGATCATGCGTAGAATTACTGTGCGAAGTTTTAGGTTCGTTTTAGGCTCCATTTCGGAATTATGATCATTTAAAGTTTAGCTATATTTCGTTTATTTTTGCTATCTTCCAGATCGGATTGCAAGAAAACCAGACGTCGCAAAAATATGATTGATGGCGTTCTGGAAAGCTGATCATGCGTAGAATTACTATGCGAAGTTTCATGGTTCTAGCATTATATTTACGGATTTTCATTTTGCAAAGTTTTATGGGTCTAGGACGTCTCCTTACGAAGTTATGAGCATTTAAAGTTTTGCTATCTTCCAGATCGGATTGCAAGAAAACCAGACGTCGCAAAAATATGATTGATGGCGTTCTGGAAAGCTGATCATGCGTAGAATTACTATGCGAAGTTTCATGGTTCTAGCATTATATTTACGGATTTTCATTTTGCAAAGTTTTATGGGTCTAGGACGTCTCCTTACGAAGTTATGAGCATTTAAAGTTTTGCTATCTTCCAGATCGGATTGCAAGAAAATCAGACGTCGCAAAAATATGATTGATGGCGTTCTGGAAAGATGAACATGCGTAGAATTACTATGCGAAGTTTTAGGTGTCTGCGAACCTCCAATTCGGAATTATGATCATTTAAAGTTTAGCTATATTTCGTTTATTTTTGCTATCTTCCAGATCGAATTGCAAGAAAACCAGACGTCGCAAAAATATGATTGATGGCGTTTCGGAAAGCTGATCATGCGTAGAATTACTGTGCGAAGTTTCATGGTTCTAGCATTATATTTACGGATTTTCATTTTGCAAAGTTTTATGGGTCTAGGACGTCTCCTTACGAAGTTATAAGCATTTAAAGTTTTGCTATCTTCCAGATCGGATTGCAAGAAAACCAGACGTCGCAAAAATATGATTGATGGCGTTCTGGAAAGCTGATCATGCGTAGAATTACTGTGCGAAGTTTCATGGTTCTAGCATTATATTTACGGATTTTCATTTTGCAAAGTTTTATGGGTCTAGGACGTCTCCTTACGAAGTTATGAGCATTTAAAGTTTTGCTATCTTCCAGATCGGATTGCAAGAAAACCAGACGTCGCAAAAATATGATTGATGGCGTTCTGGAAAGCTGATCATGCGTAGAATTACTGTGCGAAGTTTCATGGTTCTAGCATTATATTTACGGATTTTCATTTTGCAAAGTTTTATGGGTCTAGGACGTCTCCTTACGAAGTTATGAGCATTTAAAGTTTTGCTAACTTCCAGATCGAATTGCAAGAAAACCAGACGTCGCAAAAATATGATTGATGGCGTTCTGGAAAGCTGATCATGCGTAGAATTACTGTGCGAAGTTTCATGGTTCTAGCATTATATTTACGGATTTTCATTTTGCAAAGTTTTATGGGTCTAGGACGTCTCCTTACGAAGTTATGAGCATTTAAAGTTTTGCTATCTTCCAGATCGGATTGCAAGAAAACCAGACGTCGCAAAAATATGATTGATGGCGTTCTGGAAAGCTGATCATGCGTAGAATTACTGTGCGAAGTTTCATGGTTCTAGCATTATATTTACGGATTTTCATTTTGCAAAGTTTTATGGGTCTAGGACGTCGCCTTACGAAGTTATGAGCATTTAAAGTTTTGCTATCTTCCAGATCGGATTGCAAGAAAATCAGACGTCGCAAAAATATGATTGATGGCGTTCTGGAAAGCTGATCATGCGTAGAATTACTGTGCGAAGTTTCATGGTTCTAGCATTATATTTACGGATTTTCATTTTGCAAAGTTTTATGGGTCTAGGACGTCTCCTTACGAAGTTATGAGCATTTAAAGTTTTGCTATCTTCCAGATCGGATTGCAAGAAAACCAGACGTCGCAAAAATATGATTGATGGCGTTCTGGAAAGCTGATCATGCGTAGAATTACTGTGCGAAGTTTCATGGTTCTAGCATTATATTTACGGATTTTCATTTTGCAAAGTTTTATGGGTCTAGGACGTCGCCTTACGAAGTTATGAGCATTTAAAGTTTTGCTATCTTCCAGATCGGATTGCAAGAAAACCAGACGTCGCAAAAATATGATTGATGGCGTTCTGGAAAGCTGATCATGCGTAGAATTACTGTGCGAAGTTTCATGGTTCTAGCATTATATTTACGGATTTTCATTTTGCAAAGTTTTATGGGTCTAGGACGTCTCCTTACGAAGTTATGAGCATTTAAAGTTTTGCTATCTTCCAGATCGGATTGCAAGAAAATCAGACGTCGCAAAAATATGATTGATGGCGTTCTGGAAAGATGAACATGCGTAGAATTACTATGCGAAGTTTTAGGTGTCTGCGAACCTCCAATTCGGAATTATGATCATTTAAAGTTTAGCTATATTTCGTTTATTTTTGCTATCTTCCAGATCGAATTGCAAGAAAACCAGACGTCGCAAAAATATGATTGATGGCGTTTCGGAAAGCTGATCATGCGTAGAATTACTGTGCGAAGTTTCATGGTTCTAGCATTATATTTACGGATTTTCATTTTGCAAAGTTTTATGGGTCTAGGACGTCTCCTTACGAAGTTATAAGCATTTAAAGTTTTGCTATCTTCCAGATCGGATTGCAAGAAAACCAGACGTCGCAAAAATATGATTGATGGCGTTCTGGAAAGCTGATCATGCGTAGAATTACTGTGCGAAGTTTCATGGTTCTAGCATTATATTTACGGATTTTCATTTTGCAAAGTTTTATGGGTCTAGGACGTCTCCTTACGAAGTTATGAGCATTTAAAGTTTTGCTATCTTTCAGATCGGATTGCAAGAAAACCAGACGTCGCAAAAATATGATTGATGGCGTTCTGGAAAGCTGATCATGCGTAGAATTACTGTGCGAAGTTTCATGGTTCTAGCATTATATTTACGGATTTTCATTTTGCAAAGTTTTATGGGTCTAGGACGTCTCCTTACGAAGTTATGAGCATTTAAAGTTTTGCTAACTTCCAGATCGAATTGCAAGAAAACCAGACGTCGCAAAAATATGATTGATGGCGTTCTGGAAAGCTGATCATGCGTAGAATTACTGTGCGAAGTTTCATGGTTCTAGCATTATATTTACGGATTTTCATTTTGCAAAGTTTTATGGGTCTAGGACGTCTCCTTACGAAGTTATGAGCATTTAAAGTTTTGCTATCTTCCAGATCGGATTGCAAGAAAACCAGACGTCGCAAAAATATGATTGATGGCGTTCTGGAAAGCTGATCATGCGTAGAATTACTGTGCGAAGTTTCATGGTTCTAGCATTATATTTACGGATTTTCATTTTGCAAAGTTTTATGGGTCTAGGACGTCGCCTTACGAAGTTATGAGCATTTAAAGTTTTGCTATCTTCCAGATCGGATTGCAAGAAAATCAGACGTCGCAAAAATATGATTGATGGCGTTTCGGAAAGCTGATCATGCGTAGAATTACTGTGAGAAGTTTCATGGTTCTAGCATTATATTTACGGATTTTCATTTTGCAAAGTTTTATGGGTCTAGGACGTCTCCTTACGTAGTTATGAGCATTTAAAGTTTTGCTATCTTCCAGATCGGATTGCAAGAAAACCAGACGTCGCAAAAATATGATTGATGGCGTTCTGGAAAGCTGATCATGCGTAGAATTACTATGCGAAGTTTTAGTTGTCTGCGAACCTCCAATTCGGAATTATGATCATTTAAAGTTTAGCTATATTTCGTTTATTTTTGCTATCTTCCAGATCGAATTGCAAGAAAACCAGACTTCGCAAAAATATGAGTGATGGCGTTCTGGAAAGCTGATCATGCGTAGAATTACTGTGCGAAGTTTCATGGTTCTAGCATTATATTTACGGATTTTCATTTTGCAAAGTTTTATGGGTCTAGGACGTCTCCTTACGAAGTTATGAGCATTTAAAGTTTTGCTATCTTCCAGATCGGATTGCAAGAAAACCAGACGTCGCAAAAATATGATTGATGGCGTTCTGGAAAGCTGATCATGCGTAGAATTACTGTGCGAAGTTTCATGGTTCTAGCATTATATTTACGGATTTTCATTTTGCAAAGTTTTATGGGTCTAGGACGTCTCCTTACGAAGTTATGAGCATTTAAAGTTTTGCTATCTTCCAGATCGGATTGCAAGAAAACCAGACGTCGCAAAAATATGATTGATGGCGTTCTGGAAAGCTGATCATGCGTAGAATTACTGTGCGAAGTTTCATGGTTCTAGCATTATATTTACGGATTTTCATTTTGCAAAGTTTTATGGGTCTAGGACGTCTCCTTACGAAGTTATGAGCATTTAAAGTTTTGCTATCTTCCAGATCGGATTGCAAGAAAACCAGACGTCGCAAAAATATGATTGATGGCGTTCTGGAAAGCTGATCATGCGTAGAATTACTATGCGAGGTTTTAGGTTCGTTTTAGGCTCCATTTCGGAATTATGATAATTTAAAGTTTAGGTATATTTCGTTTATTTTTGCTATCTTCCAGATCGGATTGCAAGAAAACCAGACGTCGCAAAAATATGATTGATGGCGTTCTGGAAAGCTGATCATGCGTAGAATTACTATGCGAAGTTTCATGGTTCTAGCATTATATTTACGGATTTTCATTTTGCAAAGTTTTATGGGTCTAGGACGTCTCCTTACGAAGTTATGAGCATTTAAAGTTTTGCTATCTTCCAGATCGGATTGCAAGAAAACCAGACGTCGCAAAAATATGATTGATGGCGTTCTGGAAAGCTGATCATGCGTAGAATTACTATGCGAAGTTTCATGGTTCTAGCATTATATTTACGGATTTTCATTTTGCAAAGTTTTATGGGTCTAGGACGTCTCCTTACGAAGTTATGAGCATTTAAAGTTTTGCTAACTTCCAGATCGAATTGCAAGAAAACCAGACGTCGCAAAAATATGATTGATGGCGTTTCGGAAAGCTGATCATGCGTAGAATTACTGTGCGAAGTTTTAGGTGTCTGCGAACCTCCAATTCGGAATTATGATCATTTAAAGTTTAGCTATATTACGTTTATTTTTGCTATCTTCCAGATCGAATTGCAAGAAAACCAGACGTCGCAAAAATATGATTGATGGCGTTTCGGAAAGCTGATCATGCGTAGAATTACTGTGAGAAGTTTCATGGTTCTAGCATTATATTTACGGATTTTCATTTTGCAAAGTTTTATGGGTCTAGGACGTCTCCTTACGAAGTTATGAGCATTTAAAGTTTTGCTATCTTCCAGTTCGGATTGCAAGAAAATCAGACGTCGCAAAAATATGATTGATGGCGTTATGGAAAGCTGATCATGCGTAGAATTACTATGCGAAGTTTTAGGTGTCTGCGAACCTCCAATTCGGAATTATGATCATTTAAAGTTTAGCTATATTTCGTTTATTTTTGCTATCTTCCAGATCGAATTGCAAGAAAACCAGACGTCGCAAAAATATGAGTGATGGCGTTCTGGAAAGCTGATCATGCGTAGAATTACTGTGCGAAGTTTCATGGTTCTAGCATTATATTTACGGATTTTCATTTTGCAAAGTTTTATTGGTCTAGGACGTCTCCTTACGAAGTTATGATCATTTAAAGTTTTGCTATCTTCCAGATCGGATTGCAAGAAAACCAGACGTCGCAAAAATATGATTGATGGCGTTCTGGAAAGCTGATCATGCGTAGAATTACTGTGCGAAGTTTCATGGTTCTAGCATTATATTTACGGATTTTCATTTTGCAAAGTTTTATGGGTCTAGGACGTCTCCTTACGAAGTTATGAGCATTTAAAGTTTTGCTATCTTCCAGATCGGATTGCAAGAAAATCAGACGTCGCAAAAATATGATTGATGGCGTTCTGGAAAGCTGAACATGCGTAGAATTACTATGCGAAGTTTTAGGTGTCTGCGAACCTCCAATTCGGAATTATGATCATTTAAAGTTTAGCTATATTTCGTTTATTTTTGCTATCTTCCAGATCGAATTGCAAGAAAACCAGACGTCGCAAAAATATGATTGATGGCGTTCTGGAAAGCTGATCATGCGTAGAATTACTGTGCGAAGTTTCATGGTTCTAGCATTATATTTACGGATTTTCATTTTGCAAAGTTTTATGGGTCTAGGACGTCTCCTTACGAAGTTATGAGCATTTAAAGTTTTGTTATCTTCCAGATCGAATTGCAAGAAAACCAGACGTCGCAAAAATATGATTGATGGCGTTTCGGAAAGCTGATCATGCGTAGAATTACTGTGCGAAGTTTCATGGTTCTAGCATTATATTTACGGATTTTCATTTTGCAAAGTTTTATGGGTCTAGGACGTCTCCTTACGAAGTTATAAGCATTTAAAGTTTTGCTATCTTCCAGATCGGATTGCAAGAAAACCAGACGTCGCAAAAATATGATTGATGGCGTTCTGGAAAGCTGATCATGCGTAGAATTACTGTGCGAAGTTTCATGGTTCTAGCATTATATTTACGGATTTTCATTTTGCAAAGTTTTATGGGTCTAGGACGTCTCCTTACGAAGTTATGAGCATTTAAAGTTTTGCTATCTTCCAGATCGTATTGCAAGAAAACCAGACGTCGCAAAAATATGATTGATGGCGTTCTGGAAAGCTGATCATGCGTAGAATTACTGTGCGAAGCTTCATGGTTCTAGCATTATATTTACGGATTTTCATTTTGCAAAGTTTTATGGGTCTAGGACGTCTCCTTATGAAGTTATGAGCATTTAAAGTTTTGCTAACTTCCAGATCGAATTGCAAGAAAACCAGACGTCGCAAAAATATGATTGATGGCGTTTCGGAAAGCTGATCATGCGTAGAATTACTGTGCGAAGTTTTAGGTGTCTGCGAACCTCCAATTCGGAATTATGATCATTTAAAGTTTAGCTATATTACGTTTATTTTTGCTATCTTCCAGATCGAATTGCAAGAAAACCAGACGTCGCAAAAATATGATTGATGGCGTTTCGGAAAGCTGATCATGCGTAGAATTACTGTGAGAAGTTTCATGGTTCTAGCATTATATTTACGGATTTTCATTTTGCAAAGTTTTATGGGTCTAGGACGTCTCCTTACGAAGTTATGAGCATTTAAAGTTTTGCTAACTTCCAGATCGAATTGCAAGAAAACCAGACGTCGCAAAAATATGATTGATGGCGTTCTGGAAAGCTGATCATGCGTAGAATTACTGTGCGAAGCTTCATGGTTCTAGCATTATATTTACGGATTTTCATTTTGCAAAGTTTTATGGGTCTAGGACGTCTCCTTACGAAGTTATAAGCATTTAAAGTTTTGCTATCTTCCAGATCGGATTGCAAGAAAACCAGACGTCGCAAAAATATGATTGATGGCGTTCTGGAAAGCTGATCATGCGTAGAATTACTGTGCGAAGCTTCATGGTTCTAGCATTATATTTACGGATTTTCATTTTGCAAAGTTTTATGGGTCTAGGACGTCTCCTTACGAAGTTATGAGCATTTAAAGTTTTGCTAACTTCCAGATCGAATTGCAAGAAAACCAGACGTCGCAAAAATATGATTGATGGCGTTTCGGAAAGCTGATCATGCGTAGAATTACTGTGCGAAGTTTTAGGTGTCTGCGAACCTCCAATTCGGAATTATGATCATTTAAAGTTTAGCTATATTACGTTTATTTTTGCTATCTTCCAGATCGAATTGCAAGAAAACCAGACGTCGCAAAAATATGATTGATGGCGTTTCGGAAAGCTGATCATGCGTAGAATTACTGTGAGAAGTTTCATGGTTCTAGCATTATATTTACGGATTTTCATTTTGCAAAGTTTTATGGGTCTAGGACGTCTCCTTACGAAGTTATGAGCATTTAAAGTTTTGCTAACTTCCAGATCGAATTGCAAGAAAACCAGACGTCGCAAAAATATGATTGATGGCGTTCTGGAAAGCTGATCATGCGTAGAATTACTATGCGAAGTTTTAGTTGTCTGCGAACCTCCAATTCGGAATTATGATCATTTAAAGTTTAGCTATATTTCGTTTATTTTTGCTATCTTCCAGATCGAATTGCAAGAAAACCAGACTTCGCAAAAATATGAGTGATGGCGTTCTGGAAAGCTGATCATGCGTAGAATTACTGTGCGAAGTTTCATGGTTCTAGCATTATATTTACGGATTTTCATTTTGCAAAGTTTTATGGGTCTAGGACGTCTCCTTACGAAGTTATGAGCATTTAAAGTTTTGCTATCTTCCAGATCGGATTGCAAGAAAACCAGACGTCGCAAAAATATGATTGATGGCGTTCTGGAAAGCTGATCATGCGTAGAATTACTGTGCGAAGTTTCATGGTTCTAGCATTATATTTACGGATTTTCATTTTGCAAAGTTTTATGGGTCTAGGACGTCTCCTTACGAAGTTATGAGCATTTAAAGTTTTGCTATCTTCCAGATCGGATTGCAAGAAAACCAGACGTCGCAAAAATATGATTGATGGCGTTCTGGAAAGCTGATCATGCGTAGAATTACTGTGCGAGGTTTTAGGTTCGTTTTAGGCTCCATTTCGGAATTATGATAATTTAAAGTTTAGGTATATTTCGTTTATTTTTGCTATCTTCCAGATCGGATTGCAAGAAAACCAGACGTCGCAAAAATATGATTGAT
This sequence comes from Myopa tessellatipennis, assembly GCA_943737955.2. Taxonomy (NCBI): domain Eukaryota; kingdom Metazoa; phylum Arthropoda; class Insecta; order Diptera; family Conopidae; genus Myopa; species Myopa tessellatipennis. Next base: position 43,353,204 of record OX031314.1, read on the forward strand.
GGCGTTCTGGAAAGCTGATCATGCGTAGAATTACTATGCGAAGTTTCATGGTTCTAGCATTATATTTACGGATTTTCATTTTGCAAAGTTTTATGGGTCTAGGACGTCTCCTTACGAAGTTATGAGCATTTAAAGTTTTGCTAACTTCCAGATCGAATTGCAAGAAAACCAGACGTCGCAAAAATATGATTGATGGCGTTTCGGAAAGCTGATCATGCGTAGAATTACTGTGAGAAGTTTCATGGTTCTAGCATTATATTTACGGATTTTCATTTTGCAAAGTTTTATGGGTCTAGGACGTCTCCTTACGAAGTTATGAGCATTTAAAGTTTTGCTAACTTCCAGATCGAATTGCAAGAAAACCAGACGTCGCAAAAATATGATTGATGGCGTTCTGGAAAGCTGATCATGCGTAGAATTACTGTGCGAAGTTTCATGGTTCTAGCATTATATTTACGGATTTTCATTTTGCAAAGTTTTATGGGTCTAGGACGTCTCCTTACGAAGTTATAAGCATTTAAAGTTTTGCTATCTTCCAGATCGGATTGCAAGAAAACCAGACGTCGCAAAAATATGATTGATGGCGTTCTGGAAAGCTGATCATGCGTAGAATTACTGTGCGAAGCTTCATGGTTCTAGCATTATATTTACGGATTTTCATTTTGCAAAGTTTTATGGGTCTAGGACGTCTCCTTACGAAGTTATGAGCATTTAAAGTTTTGCTAACTTCCAGATCGAATTGCAAGAAAACCAGACGTCGCAAAAATATGATTGATGGCGTTTCGGAAAGCTGATCATGCGTAGAATTACTGTGCGAAGTTTTAGGTGTCTGCGAACCTCCAATTCGGAATTATGATCATTTAAAGTTTAGCTATATTACGTTTATTTTTGCTATCTTCCAGATCGAATTGCAAGAAAACCAGACGTCGCAAAAATATGATTGATGGCGTTTCGGAAAGCTGATCATGCGTAGAATTACTGTGAGAAGTTTCATGGTTCTAGCATTATATTTACGGATTTTCATTTTGCAAAGTTTTATGGGTCTAGGACGTCTCCTTACGAAGTTATGAGCATTTAAAGTTTTGCTAACTTCCAGATCGAATTGCAAGAAAACCAGACGTCGCAAAAATATGATTGATGGCGTTCTGGAAAGCTGATCATGCGTAGAATTACTATGCGAAGTTTTAGTTGTCTGCGAACCTCCAATTCGGAATTATGATCATTTAAAGTTTAGCTATATTTCGTTTATTTTTGCTATCTTCCAGATCGAATTGCAAGAAAACCAGACTTCGCAAAAATATGAGTGATGGCGTTCTGGAAAGCTGATCATGCGTAGAATTACTGTGCGAAGTTTCATGGTTCTAGCATTATATTTACGGATTTTCATTTTGCAAAGTTTTATGGGTCTAGGACGTCTCCTTACGAAGTTATGAGCATTTAAAGTTTTGCTATCTTCCAGATCGGATTGCAAGAAAACCAGACGTCGCAAAAATATGATTGATGGCGTTCTGGAAAGCTGATCATGCGTAGAATTACTGTGCGAAGTTTCATGGTTCTAGCATTATATTTACGGATTTTCATTTTGCAAAGTTTTATGGGTCTAGGACGTCTCCTTACGAAGTTATGAGCATTTAAAGTTTTGCTATCTTCCAGATCGGATTGCAAGAAAACCAGACGTCGCAAAAATACGATTGATGGCGTTCTGGAAAGCTGATCATGCGTAGAATTACTGTGCGAGGTTTTAGGTTCGTTTTAGGCTTCATTTCGGAATTATGATAATTTAAAGTTTAGGTATATTTCGTTTATTTTTGCTATCTTCCAGATCGGATTGCAAGAAAACCAGACGTCGCAAAAATATGATTGATGGCGTTCTGGAAAGCTGATCATGCGTAGAATTACTATGCGAAGTTTCATGGTTCTAGCATTATATTTACGGATTTTCATTTTGCAAAGTTTTATGGGTCTAGGACGTCTCCTTACGAAGTTATGAGCATTTAAAGTTTTGCTATCTTCCAGATCGGATTGCAAGAAAACCAGACGTCGCAAAAATATGATTGATGGCGTTCTGGAAAGCTGATCATGCGTAGAATTACTATGCGAAGTTTCATGGTTCTAGCATTATATTTACGGATTTTCATTTTGCAAAGTTTTATGGGTCTAGGACGTCTCCTTACGAAGTTATGAGCATTTAAAGTTTTGCTAACTTCCAGATCGAATTGCAAGAAAACCAGACGTCGCAAAAATATGATTGATGGCGTTTCGGAAAGCTGATCATGCGTAGAATTACTGTGCGAAGTTTTAGGTGTCTGCGAACCTCCAATTCGGAATTATGATCATTTAAAGTTTAGCTATATTACGTTTATTTTTGCTATCTTCCAGATCGAATTGCAAGAAAACCAGACGTCGCAAAAATATGATTGATGGCGTTTCGGAAAGCTGATCATGCGTAGAATTACTGTGAGAAGTTTCATGGTTCTAGCATTATATTTACGGATTTTCATTTTGCAAAGTTTTATGGGTCTAGGACGTCTCCTTACGAAGTTATGAGCATTTAAAGTTTTGCTATCTTCCAGATCGGATTGCAAGAAAATCAGACGTCGCAAAAATATGATTGATGGCGTTATGGAAAGCTGATCATGCGTAGAATTACTATGCGAAGTTTTAGGTGTCTGCGAACCTCCAATTCGGAATTATGATCATTTAAAGTTTAGCTATATTTCGTTTATTTTTGCTATCTTCCAGATCGAATTGCAAGAAAACCAGACGTCGCAAAAATATGAGTGATGGCGTTCTGGAAAGCTGATCATGCGTAGAATTACTGTGCGAAGTTTCATGGTTCTAGCATTATATTTACGGATTTTCATTTTGCAAAGTTTTATTGGTCTAGGACGTCTCCTTACGAAGTTATGAGCATTTAAAGTTTTGCTATCTTCCAGATCGGATTGCAAGAAAACCAGACGTCGCAAAAATATGATTGATGGCGTTCTGGAAAGCTGATCATGCGTAGAATTACTGTGCGAAGTTTCATGGTTCTAGCATTATATTTACGGATTTTCATTTTGCAAAGTTTTATGGGTCTAGGACGTCTCCTTACGAAGTTATGAGCATTTAAAGTTTTGCTATCTTCCAGATCGGATTGCAAGAAAATCAGACGTCGCAAAAATATGATTGATGGCGTTCTGGAAAGCTGAACATGCGTAGAATTACTATGCGAAGTTTTAGGTGTCTGCGAACCTCCAATTCGGAATTATGATCATTTAAAATTTAGCTATATTTCGTTTATTTTTGCTATCTTCCAGATCGGATTGCAAGAAAACCAGACGTCGCAAAAATATGATTGATGGCGTTCTGGAAAGCTGATCATGCGTAGAATTACTATGCGAAGTTTCATGGTTCTAGCATTATATTTACGGATTTTCATTTTGCAAAGTTTTATGGGTCTAGGACGTCTCCTTACGAAGTTATGAGCATTTAAAGTTTTGCTATCTTCCAGATCGGATTGCAAGAAAACCAGACGTCGCAAAAATATGATTGATGGCGTTCTGGAAAGCTGATCATGCGTAGAATTACTGTGCGAAGTTTCATGGTTCTAGCATTATATTTACGGATTTTCATTTTGCAAAGTTTTATGGGTCTAGGACGTCTCCTTACGAAGTTATGAGCATTTAAAGTTTTGCTATCTTCCAGATCGGATTGCAAGAAAACCAGACGTCGCAAAAATATGATTGATGGCGTTCTGGAAAGCTGATCATGCGTAGAATTACTGTGCGAAGTTTCATGGTTCTAGCATTATATTTACGGATTTTCATTTTGCAAAGTTTTATGGGTCTAGGACGTCTCCTTACGAAGTTATGAGCATTTAAAGTTTTGCTATCTTCCAGATCGGATTGCAAGAAAATCAGACGTCGCAAAAATATGATTGATGGCGTTCTGGAAAGCTGAACATGCGTAGAATTACTATGCGAAGTTTTAGGTGTCTGCGAACCTCCAATTCGGAATTATGATCATTTAAAGTTTAGCTATATTTCGTTTATTTTTGCTATCTTCCAGATCGAATTGCAAGAAAACCAGACGTCGCAAAAATATGATTGATGGCGTTTCGGAAAGCTGATCATGCGTAGAATTACTGTGCGAAGTTTCATGGTTCTAGCATTATATTTACGGATTTTCATTTTGCAAAGTTTTATGGGTCTAGGACGTCTCCTTACGAAGTTATGAGCATTTAAAGTTTTGCTATCTTCCAGATCGGATTGCAAGAAAACCAGACGTCGCAAAAATATGATTGATGGCGTTCTGGAAAGCTGATCATGCGTAGAATTACTGTGCGAAGTTTCATGGTTCTAGCATTATATTTACGGATTTTCATTTTGCAAAGTTTTATGGGTCTAGGACGTCTCCTTACGAAGTTATGAGCATTTAAAGTTTTGCTATCTTCCAGATCGGATTGCAAGAAAATCAGACGTCGCAAAAATATGATTGATGGCGTTCTGGAAAGCTGAACATGCCTAGAATTACTGTGCGAAGCTTCATGGTTCTAGCATTATATTTACGGATTTTCATTTTGCAAAGTTTTATGGGTCTAGGACGTCTCCTTACGAAGTTATGAGCATTTAAAGTTTTGCTAACTTCCAGATCGAATTGCAAGAAAACCAGACGTCGCAAAAATATGATTGATGGCGTTCCGGAAAGCTGATCATGCGTAGAATTACTGTGCGAAGTTTTAGGTGTCTGCGAACCTCCAATTCGGAATTATGATCATTTAAAGTTTAGCTATATTACGTTTATTTTTGCTATCTTCCAGATCGAATTGCAAGAAAACCAGACGTCGCAAAAATATGATTGATGGCGTTTCGGAAAGCTGATCATGCGTAGAATTACTGTGAGAAGTTTCATGGTTCTAGCATTATATTTACGGATTTTCATTTTGCAAAGTTTTATGGGTCTAGGACGTCTCCTTACGAAGTTATGAGCATTTAAAGTTTTGCTAACTTCCAGATCGAATTGCAAGAAAACCAGACGTCGCAAAAATATGATTGATGGCGTTTCGGAAAGCTGATCATGCGTAGAATTACTGTGCGAAGTTTTAGGTGTCTGCGAACCTCCAATTCGGAATTATGATCATTTAAAGTTTAGCTATATTACGTTTATTTTTGCTATCTTCCAGATCGAATTGCAAGAAAACCAGACGTCGCAAAAATATGATTGATGGCGTTTCGGAAAGCTGATCATGCGTAGAATTACTGTGAGAAGTTTCATGGTTCTAGCATTATATTTACGGATTTTCATTTTGCAAAGTTTTATGGGTCTAGGACGTCTCCTTACGAAGTTATGAGCATTTAAAGTTTTGCTATCTTCCAGATCGGATTGCAAGAAAATCAGACGTCGCAAAAATATGATTGATGGCGTTCTGGAAAGCTGATCATGCGTAGAATTACTGTGCGAAGTTTCATGGTTCTAGCATTATATTTACGGATTTTCATTTTGCAAAGTTTTATGGGTCTAGGACGTCTCCTTACGAAGTTATGAGCATTTAAAGTTTTGCTATCTTCCAGATCGGATTGCAAGAAAACCAGACGTCGCAAAAATATGATTGATGGCGTTCTGGAAAGCTGATCATGCATAGAATTACTGTGCGAAGTTTCATGGTTCTAGCATTATATTTACGGATTTTCATTTTGCAAAGTTTTATGGGTCTAGGACGTCTCCTTACGAAGTTATGAGCATTTAAAGTTTTGCTATCTTCCAGATCGGATTGCAAGAAAACCAGACGTCGCAAAAATATGATTGATGGCCTTCTGGAAAGCTGATCATGCGTAGAATTACTGTGCGAAGTTTTAGGTGTCTGCGACGCTCCATTTCGGAATTATGATCATTTAAAGTTTAGCTATATTTCGTTTATTTTTGCTATCTTCCAGATCGAATTGCAAGAAAACCAGACGTCGCAAAAATATGAGTGATGGCGTTCTGGAAAGCTGATCATGCGTAGAATTACTGTGCGAAGTTTCATGGTTCTAGCATTATATTTACGGATTTTCATTTTGCAAAGTTTTATTGGTCTAGGACGTCTCCTTACGAAGTTATGAGCATTTAAAGTTTTGCTATCTTCCAGATCGGATTGCAAGAAAACCAGACGTCGCAAAAATATGATTGATGGCGTTCTGGAAAGCTGATCATGCGTAGAATTACTGTGCGAAGTTTCATGGTTCTAGCATTATATTTACGGATTTTCATTTTGCAAAGTTTTATGGGTCTAGGACGTCTCCTTACGAAGTTATGAGCATTTAAAGTTTTGCTATCTTCCAGATCGGATTGCAAGAAAACCAGACGTCGCAAAAATATGATTGATGGCCTTCTGGAAAGCTGATCATGCGTAGAATTACTGTGGGAAGTTTTAGGTGTCTGCGACGCTCCATTTCGGAATTATGATCATTTAAAGTTTAGCTATATTTCGTTTATTTTTGCTATCTTCCAGATCGAATTGCAAGAAAACCAGACGTCGCAAAAATATGAGTGATGGCGTTCTGGAAAGCTGATCATGCGTAGAATTACTGTGCGAAGTTTCATGGTTCTAGCATTATATTTACGGATTTTCATTTTGCAAAGTTTTATGGGTCTAGGACGTCTCCTTACGAAGTTATGAGCATTTAAAGTTTTGCTATCTTCCAGATCGGATTGCAAGAAAACCAGACGTCGCAAAAATATGATTGATGGCGTTCTGGAAAGCTGATCATGCGTAGAATTACTGTGCGAAGTTTCATGGTTCTAGCATTATATTTACGGATTTTCATTTTGCAAAGTTTTATGGGTCTAGGACGTCTCCTTACGAAGTTATGAGCATTTAAAGTTTTGCTATCTTCCAGATCGGATTGCAAGAAAACCAGACGTCGCAAAAATATGATTGATGGCCTTCTGGAAAGCTGATCATGCGTAGAATTACTGTGGGAAGTTTTAGGTGTCTGCGACGCTCCATTTCGGAATTATGATCATTTAAAGTTTAGCTATATTTCGTTTATTTTTGCTATCTTCCAGATCGAATTGCAAGAAAACCAGACGTCGCAAAAATATGAGTGATGGCGTTCTGGAAAGCTGATCATGCGTAGAATTACTGTGCGAAGTTTCATGGTTCTAGCATTATATTTACGGATTTTCATTTTGCAAAGTTTTATTGGTCTAGGACGTCTCCTTACGAAGTTATGAGCATTTAAAGTTTTGCTATCTTCCAGATCGGATTGCAAGAAAACCAGACGTCGCAAAAATATGATTGATGGCGTTCTGGAAAGCTGATCATGCGTAGAATTACTGTGCGAAGTTTCATGGTTCTAGCATTATATTTACGGATTTTCATTTTGCAAAGTTTTATGGGTCTAGGACGTCTCCTTACGAAGTTATGAGCATTTAAAGTTTTGCTATCTTCCAGATCGGATTGCAAGAAAACCAGACGTCGCAAAAATATGATTGATGGCGTTCTGGAAAGCTGATCATGCGTAGAATTACTGTGCGAAGTTTCATGGTTCTAGCATTATATTTACGAATTTTCATTTTGCAAAGTTTTATGGGTCTAGGACGTCTCCTTACGAAGTTATGAGCATTTAAAGTTTTGCTATTTTCCAGATCGGATTGCAAGAAAACCAGACGTCGCAAAAATATGATTGATGGCGTTCTGGAAAGCTGATCATGCGTAGAATTACTGTGCGAAGTTTCATGGTTCTAGCATTATATTTACGGATTTTCATTTTGCAAAGTTTTATGGGTCTAGGACGTCTCCTTACAAAGTTATGAGCATTTAAAGTTTTGCTATCTTCCAGATCGGATTGCAAGAAAACCAGTCGTCGCAAAAATATGATTGATGGCGTTCTGGAAAGCTGATCATGCGTAGAATTACTGTGCGAAGTTTCATGGTTCTAGCATTATATTTACGGATTTTCATTTTGCAAAGTTTTATGGGTCTAGGACGTCTCCTTACAAAGTTATGAGCATTTAAAGTTTTGCTATCTTCCAGATCGGATTGCAAGAAAACCAGACGTCGCAAAAATATGATTGATGGCGTTCTGGAAAGCTGATCATGCGTAGAATTACTGTGCGAAGTTTTAGGTGTCTGCGACGCTCCATTTCGGAATTATGATCATTTAAAGTTTAGCTATATTTCGTTTATTTTTGCTATCTTCCAGATCGGATTGCAAGAAAACCAGACGTCGCAAAAATATGATTGATGGCGTTCTGGAAAGCTGATCATGCGTAGAATTACTGTGCGAAGTTTCATGGTTCTAGCATTATATTTACGGATTTTCATTTTGCAAAGTTTTATGGGTCTAGGACGTCTCCTTACGAAGTTATGAACATTTAAAGTTTTATTTATTTAACTAAAAATAATAACAATAATAGTAATGATAATAAACACAATAATAATAATGACAAGAATAATAATCCCACCACAACATACACAAAAAACAGGGCAATGAGACGATCGGTTCACCTCACGAACCAAACACAACACGAACATAAAACGAGTCATCACTTTTTACCACAACAAACACACTTTTCACAAAGCTGTAAGTAGTCAGATTCTGGTACAGACAATCATGAGTGCGGGGGAGAGGAGAAGGCTGCTCACCTGCCAACCGTCACAATAATTGATTTTCAGCTCTGCACATTAGGGTCCATCTACGCCAGTGTGTAACTAATATATACGTGTCCTGACATTCGTCCAGTTCTTATGCATCTAATTTCGCATTAATATCACTAATTTAACACAAGCAGACATTCTACACCTTCCATACTCTTCCAGTTTTTATGCATCTAACTTCGCATTAATATTCTCAATAAAAAAACATTTGCAGATATTCTGCACCAAAAAAGGAAAATATTTTCCATCAATGGCGTTACACACAACAGATAGGGACAAAAACATATATAATCGTTTCTGCCGCTTTAGATCATAGCTTAGGTAGGTCAGAAATCCATTGGGAATTCTAGATGACAAATTACACAATGGACTTAACGGGGGAACCCCGATTTGAAAACACCCGACCTGCGGGGAACGTTTCTAAAACACACATCCACCGAGAAAAAAGCGGACAATAGAATAGGCAACACTACACGAACATAATATTATACAACACTCACACAACATCAACATAACAAGCATTCAAGTAACACATTTATCATGCATGCAACGTTAATTAAGGCTTATCTCCCTCTCCAGTCTCGTAAGTTTTATATCTCCCTCGCGTATAGGGTTCACATTCGCACATAAAAAATATAGAGTCAGAACCGGTACATAAAAAACCTAGCCTGCGTAGGTTCCCGCACTTAGCTGAGCACCACTGATGTCCACTGGGCAAAGAGTGCTCACACCTGCGGGAGGGCATCCTCGTGCTCCTATATGTAGCCAAAACCAAAAGTGACTACGCTAGGCCATATGCTCAACGAGGTGATACGTTTACTATTACATGTACCTTTTTCCGGGGCCAAGCATTGTGTCTTGACCTGATTGGTGACGAAGGCCATGCATAACGCGAATCACTTCGGGGGGCGGGCTGAACGTCCGAACACGGCAAGGCGCCTCATGGGGCGAAGGGGACTGCGTCCTCGGGGGAGGACTGGTGCCAAAAAAATGGTCATTATAATAATTTTTCAGCCAAAACAGGGCCCCCCCTTGCCATATGGGATGCCATGCACGCCCAAAAAAAGGGGGTATCACACCAAAATCGGGGCCAGTCCACTCCTGTAGATACATACTTAAGACAGTCGACCTATATAATAATACAATTTCATAATATGATTATATAACGCTAGGACAACACACACAAAACACAACAACTAACAATTATTTCGTTTTCTTCTCTTCCAATTTTTTCCTTTGCTTCTTCTCTAACCTAGGTTATAGCAGCCTAGGTTATATGATGACCAGGGTGATCATTTAATGAATATTTATATTTAAAGTATTTATCATATTTAATATAGTTATTATTTAATCTTTTAATTTTGGATTTTAATTCAATTAATTTAATACACTCAATGTAATTATAGGTTTCATCTTAAAGATTTAAATTTTAACTTTAGGGATTTAAGTTTTCTTTAAATTTTACAATTTTTCCCCTCCCCATCCTAATAATTGCTAAAAAGCCCCCAGAATTGCCATTTTTCAGGTTTTGAGATCGACCCTCCCCTATATGAAAAATTTTGCATCACCCATATTTATGGGTATGCAACAGAGGTGAACACATCACTTAGTATGTGTTCAACTCCCGTCGCGTGTGGTCGCTGTCTTCCTGAGGAATGGTAGGTGGTTTTTCGATTTTTTCCTTTTTCTTCTCCCTATTTATATGTATTATATTACATTTAATGAATATTTATATTTAAAGTATTTATCATATTTAATATAGTTATTATTTAATCTTTTAATTTTGGATTTTAATTCAATTAATTTAATACACTCAATGTAATTATAGGTTTCATTTTAAAGATTTAAATTTTAAGTTTAGGGGTTAAAGTTCCTTTAAATTTTATAAATTTCCCCTCCCCATCCTAATAATTGCTAAAAAGCCTCCAGAATTGCCATTTTTCAGGTTTGAAGTTTGACCCTCCCCTATATGAAAAAATTTTGCATCACCCATATTTATGGGTATGCAATAGAGGTGAACACATCAGTTAGTATGTGTTCAACTCTCGTCGCGTGTGGTCGCTGTCTTCCTGAGGAATGGTAAGTGGTTTTTAATTTTTCTCCTATTTATTTTATATTATATTATATCATTATATATTATATTATATTATTATCATCTAACAATTATTATATTATTATCATCTAATAATTATTATATTAATTAATTATTATTTAATATAATACTCATTAATGTTTGTCGCCTTTTGAGGCAATTTTAAAGAATTAATTTTCTCCTTTAGCCATTATTGGCCATTTTTCTGTGTATGTATGGGTGATTGCACACATACTAGTTATGTTTGTAAGCGCTTATATATACAAAAAGCCCACTGATGAGTCCCTTTCAGGCCAGGGACGAAAAAGTTTCTGGGCGTTGCCTGTAAAGTAGTTTTAGGCAAAAAGGCCTTCTTACAATTGTTATGGGAGTATCTTTTTATTGACACTTCTATAACAATTTTTTGCTTGCTTTTTCGGTTTTTGTTTGTTTTTGTGTTTTTTGTGTCAATGTTTCTCATTTTTGTTTTGTTTTTGATTTCTTAACTAATTCTTATATATATCGTATACCTTATCTATATACTTTTATATATATTATTTGTTTATATTATATAATTATGGGAAATAGCGCTAGGTTACCAGCATACGGAAATTTGGAAGTGGGGTAATTCATTAGGTAGTGTATTGAGTAGTTTCACCGCACAATAACAATAATAGTAATGATGAAAACAATATTAAACAATATATGATAATAATAATTTATTTATTAAACTAAAAATAATAACAATAATAGTAATGATAATAAACACAATAATAATAATGACAATAATAATAATCCCACCACAACATACACAAAAAACAGGGCAATGAGACGATCGGTTCACCTCACGAACCAAACACAATACGAACATAAAACGAGTCATCACTTTTTACCACAACAAACACACTTTTCACAAAGCTGTAAGTAGTCAGATTCTGGTACAGACAATCATGAGTGCGGGGGAGAGGAGAAGGCTGCTCACCTGCCAACCGTCACAATAATTGATTTTCAGCTCTGCACATTAGGGTCCATCTACGCCAGTGTGTAACTAATATATACGTGTCCTGACATTCGTCCAGTTCTTATGTATCTAATTTCGCATTAATATCACTAATTTAACACAAGCAGACATTCTACACCTTCCATACTCTTCCAGTTTTTATGCATCTAACTTCGCATTAATATTCTCAATAAAAAACATTTGCAGATATTCTGCACCAGAAAAGGAAAATATTTTCCATCAATGGCGTTACACACAACAGATAGGGACAAAAACATAGCCTTGTGTGAAGGCTTAGTTTTGTCTAGGACGTCTCCTTACGAAGTTATGAGCATTTAAAGTTTTGCTATCTTCCAGATCGGATTGCAAGAAAACCAGTCGTCGCAAAAATATGATTGATGGCGTTCTGGAAAGCTGATCATGCGTAGAATTACTGTGCGAAGTTTTAGGTGTCTGCGACGCTCCATTTCGGAATTATGATCATTTAAAGTTTAGCTATATTTCGTTTATTTTTGCTATCTTCCAGATCGGATTGCAAGAAATCCAGACGTCGCAAAAATATGATTGATGGCGTTCTGGAAAGCTGATCATGCGTAGAATTACTGTGCGAAGTTTCATGGTTCTAGCATTATATTTACGGATTTTCATTTTGCAAAGTTTTATGGGTCTAGGACGTCTCCTTACGAAGTTATGAACATTTAAAGTTTTATTTATTTAACTAAAAATAATAACAATAATAGTAATGATAATAAACACAATAATAATAATGACAAGAATAATAATCCCACCACAACATACACAAAAAACAGGGCAATGAGACGATCGGTTCACCTCACGAACCAAACACAACACGAACATAAAACGCGTCATCACTTTTTACCACAACAAACACACTTTTCACAAAGCTGTAAGTAGTCAGATTCTGGTACAGACAATCATGAGTGCGGGGGAGAGGAGAAGGCTGCTCACCTGCCAACCGTCACAATAATTGATTTTCAGCTCTGCACATTAGGGTCCATCTACGCCAGTGTGTAACTAATATATACGTGTCCTGACATTCGTCCAGTTCTTATGCATCTAATTTCGCATTAATATCACTAATTTAACACAAGCAGACATTCTACACCTTCCATACTCTTTCAGTTTTTATGCATCTAACTTCGCATTAATATTCTCAATAAAAAAACATTTGCAGATATTCTGCACCAAAAAAGGAAAATATTTTCCATCAATGGCGTTACACACAACAGATAGGGACAAAAACATATATAATCGTTTCTGCCGCTTTAGATCATAGCTTAGGTAGGTCAGAAATCCATTGGGAATTCTAGATGACAAATTACACAATGGACTTAACGGGGGAACCCCGATTTGAAAACACCCGACCTGCGGGGAACGTTTCTAAAACACACATCCACCGAGAAAAAAGCGGACAATAGAATAGGCAACACTACACGAACATAATATTATACAACACTCACACAACATCAACATAACAAGCATTCAAGTAACACATTTATCATGCATGCAACGTTAATTAAGGCTTATCTCCCTCTCCAGTCTCGTAAGTTTTATATCTCCCTCGCGTATAGGGTTCACATTCGCACATAAAAAATATAGAGTCAGAACCGGTACATAAAAAACCTAGCCTGCGTAGGTTCCCGCACTTAGCTGAGCACCACTGATGTCCACTGGGCAAAGAGTGCTCACACCTGCGGGAGGGCATCCTCGTGCTCCTATAGGTAGCCAAAACCAAAAGTGACTACGCTAGGCCATATGCTCAACGAGGTGATACGTTTACTATTACATGTACCTTTTTCCGGGGCCAAGCATTGTGTCTTGACCTGATTGGTGACGAAGGCCATGCATAACGCGAATCACTTCGGGGGGCGGGCTGAACGTCCGAACACGGCAAGGCGCCTCATGGGGCGAAGGGGACTGCGTCCTCGGGGGAGGACTGGTGCCAAAAAAATGGTCATTATAATAATTTTTCAGCCAAAACAGGGCCCCCCCTTGCCATATGGGATGCCATGCACGCCCAAAAAAAGGGGGTATCACACCAAAATCGGGGCCAGTCCACTCCTGTAGATACATACTTAAGACAGTCGACCTATATAATAATACAATTTCATAATATGATTATATAACGCTAGGACAACACACACAAAACACAACAACTAACAATTATTTCGTTTTCTTCTCTTCCAATTTTTTCCTTTGCTTCTTCTCTAACCTAGGTTATAGCAGCCTAGGTTATATGATGACCAGGGTGATCATTTAATGAATATTTATATTTAAAGTATTTATCATATTTAATATAGTTATTATTTAATCTTTTAATTTTGGATTTTAATTCAATTAATTTAATACACTCAATGTAATTATAGGTTTCATCTTAAAGATTTAAATTTTAACTTTAGGGATTTAAGTTTTCTTTAAATTTTACAATTTTTCCCCTCCCCATCCTAATAATTGCTAAAAAGCCCCCAGAATTGCCATTTTTCAGGTTTTGAGATCGACCCTCCCCTATATGAAAAATTTTGCATCACCCATATTTATGGGTATGCAACAGAGGTGAACACATCACTTAGTATGTGTTCAACTCCCGTCGCGTGTGGTCGCTGTCTTCCTGAGGAATGGTAGGTGGTTTTTCGATTTTTTCCTTTTTCTTCTCCCTATTTATATGTATTATATTACATTTAATGAATATTTATATTTAAAGTATTTATCATATTTAATATAGTTATTATTTAATCTTTTAATTTTGGATTTTAATTCAATTAATTTAATACACTCAATGTAATTATAGGTTTCATTTTAAAGATTTAAATTTTAAGTTTAGGGGTTAAAGTTCCTTTAAATTTTATAAATTTCCCCTCCCCATCCTAATAATTGCTAAAAAGCCTCCAGAATTGCCATTTTTCAGGTTTGAAGTTTGACCCTCCCCTATATGAAAAAATTTTGCATCACCCATATTTATGGGTATGCAATAGAGGTGAACACATCAGTTAGTATGTGTTCAACTCTCGTCGCGTGTGGTCGCTGTCTTCCTGAGGAATGGTAAGTGGTTTTTAATTTTTCTCCTATTTATTTTATATTATATTATATCATTATATATTATATTATATTATTATCATCTAACAATTATTATATTATTATCATCTAATAATTATTATATTAATTAATTATTATTTAATATAATACTCATTAATGTTTGTCGCCTTTTGAGGCAATTTTAAAGAATTAATTTTCTCCTTTAGCCATTATTGGCCATTTTTCTGTGTATGTATGGGTGATTGCACACATACTAGTTATGTTTGTAAGCGCTTATATATACAAAAAGCCCACTGATGAGTCCCTTTCAGGCCAGGGACGAAAAAGTTTCTGGGCGTTGCCTGTAAAGTAGTTTTAGGCAAAAAGGCCTTCTTACAATTGTTATGGGAGTATCTTTTTATTGACACTTCTATAACAATTTTTTGCTTGCTTTTTCGGTTTTTGTTTGTTTTTGTGTTTTTTGTGTCAATGTTTCTCATTTTTGTTTTGTTTTTGATTTCTTAACTAATTCTTATATATATCGTATACCTTATCTATATACTTTTATATATATTATTTGTTTATATTATATAATTATGGGAAATAGCGCTAGGTTACCAGCATACGGAAATTTGGAAGTGGGGTAATTCATTAGGTAGTGTATTGAGTAGTTTCACCGCACAATAACAATAATAGTAATGATGAAAACAATATTAAACAATATATGATAATAATAATTTATTTATTAAACTAAAAATAATAACAATAATAGTAATGATAATAAACACAATAATAATAATGACAATAATAATAATCCCACCACAACATACACAAAAAACAGGGCAATGAGACGATCGGTTCACCTCACGAACCAAACACAATACGAACATAAAACGAGTCATCACTTTTTACCACACAAACACACTTTTCACAAAGCTGTAAGTAGTCAGATTCTGGTACAGACAATCATGAGTGCGGGGGAGAGGAGAAGGCTGCTCACCTGCCAACCGTCACAATAATTGATTTTCAGCTCTGCACATTAGGGTCCATCTACGCCAGTGTGTAACTAATATATACGTGTCCTGACATTCGTCCAGTTCTTATGTATCTAATTTCGCATTAATATCACTAATTTAACACAAGCAGACATTCTACACCTTCCATACTCTTCCAGTTTTTATGCATCTAACTTCGCATTAATATTCTCAATAAAAAACATTTGCAGATATTCTGCACCAGAAAAGGAAAATATTTTCCATCAATGGCGTTACACACAACAGATAGGGACAAAAACATAGCCTTGTGTGAAGGCTTAGTTTTGTCTAGGACGTCTCCTTACGAAGTTATGAGCATTTAAAGTTTTGCTATATTTCGTTTATTTTTGCTATCTTCCAGATCGGATTGCAAGAAAACCAGACGTCGCAAAAATATGATTGATGGCGTTCTGGAAAGCTGATCATGCGTAGAATTACTGTGCGAAGTTTCATGGTTCTAGCATTATATTTACGGATTTTCATTTTGCAAAGTTTTATGGGTCTAGGACGTCTCCTTACGAAGTTATGAGCATTTAAAGTTTTGCTATCTTCCAGATCGGATTGCAAGAAAACCAGACGTCGCAAAAATATGATTGATGGCGTTCTGGAAAGCTGATAATGCGTAGAATTACTGTGCGAAGTTTCAGGTGTCTGCGACGCTCCATTTCGGAATTATGATCATTTAAAGTTTAGCTATATTTCGTTTATTTTTGCTATCTTCCAGATCGGATTGCAAGAAAATCAGACGTCGCAAAAATATGATTGATGGCGTTCTGGAAAGCTGATCATGCGTAGAATTACTGTGCGAAGTTTCATGGTTCTAGCATTATATTTACGGATTTTCATTTTGCAAAGTTTTATGGGTCTAGGACGTCTCCTTACGAAGTTATGAGCATTTAAAGTTTTGCTATCTTCCAGATCGGATTGCAATAAAACCAGACGTCGCAAAAATATGATTGATGGCGTTCTGGAAAGCTGATCATGCGTAGAATTACTGTGCGAAGTTTCAGGTGTCTGCGACGCTCCATTTCGGAATTATGATCATTTAAAGTTTAGCTATATTTCGTTTATTTTTGCTATCTTCCAGATCGGATTGCAAGAAAACCAGACGTCGCAAAAATATGATTGATGGCGTTCTGGAAAGCTGATCATGCGTAGAATTACTGTGCGAAGTTTCATGGTTCTAGCATTATATTTACGGATTTTCATTTTGCAAAGTTTTATGGGTCTAGGACGTCTCCTTACGAAGTTATGAGCATTTAAAGTTTTGCTGTCTTCCAGATCGGATTGCAATAAAACCAGACGTCGCAAAAATATGATTGATGGCGTTCTGGAAAGCTGATCATGCGTAGAATTACTGTGCGAAGTTTCAGGTGTCTGCGACGCTCCATTTCGGAATTATGATCATTTAAAGTTTAGCTATATTTCGTTTATTTTTGCTATCTTCCAGATCGGATTGCAAGAAAACCAGACGTCGCAAAAATATGATTGATGGCGTTCTGGAAAGCTGATCATGCGTAGAATTACTGTGCGAAGTTTCATGGTTCTAGCATTATATTTACGGATTTTCATTTTGCAAAGTTTTATGGGTCTAGGACGTCTCCTTACGAAGTTATGAGCATTTAAAGTTTTGCTATCTTCCAGATCGGATTGCAAGAAAACCAGACGTCGCAAAAATATGATTGATGGCGTTCTGGAAAGCTGATCATGCGTAGAATTACTGTGCGAAGTTTCATGGTTCTAGCATTATATTTACGGATTTTCATTTTGCAAAGTTTTATGGGTCTAGGACGTCTCCTTACGAAGTTATGAGCGTTTAAAGTTTTGCTATCTTCCAGATCGGATTGCAAGAAAACCAGACGTCGCAAAAATATGATTGATGGCGTTCTGGAAAGCTGATCATGCGTAGAATTACTGTGCGAAGTTTCATGGTTCTAGCATTATATTTACGGATTTTCATTTTGCAACGTTTTATGGGTCTAGGACATCTCCTTACGAAGTTATGAGCATTTAAAGTTTTGCTATCTTCCAGATCGGATTGCAAGAAAACCAGACGTCGCAAAAATATGATTGATGGCGTTCTGGAAAGCTGATCATGCGTAGAATTACTGTGCGAAATTTCAGGTGTCTGCGACGCTCCATTTCGGAATGATGATCATTTAAAGTTTAGCTATATTTCGTTTGTTTTTGCTATCTTCCAGATCGGATTGCAAGAAAACCAGACGTCGCAAAAATATGATTGATGGCGTTCTGGAAAGCTGATCATGCGTAGAATTACTGTGCGAAGTTTCAGGTGTCTGCGACGCTTCATTTCGGAATTATGATCATTTAAAGTTTAGCTATATTTCGTTTATTTTTGCTATCTTCCAGATCGGATTGCAAGAAAACCAGACGTCGCAAAAATATGATTGATGGCGTTCTGGAAAGCTGATCATTCGTAGAATTACTGTGCGAAGTTTCATGGTTCTAGCATTATATTTACGGATTTTCATTTTGCAAAGTTTTATGGGTCTAGGACGTCTCCTTACGAAGTTATGAGCATTTAAAGTTTTGCTATCTTCCAGATCGGATTGCAAGAAAACCAGACGTCGCAAAAATATGATTGATGGCGTTCTGGAAAGCTGAAGCTCATTTCGGAATTATGATCATTTAAAGTTTAGCTATATTTCGTTTATTTTTGCTATCTTCCAGATCGGATTGCAAGAAAACCAGACGTCGCAAAAATATGATTGATGGCGTTCTGGAAAGCTGATCATGCGTAGAATTACTGTGCGAAGTTTCATGGTTCTAGCATTATATTTACGGATTTTCATTTTGCAAAGTTTCATGGGTCTAGGACGTCTCCTTACGAAGTTATGAGCATTTAAAGTTTTGCTATCTTCCAGATCGGATTGCAAGAAAACCAGACGTCGCAAAAATATGATTGATGGCGTTCTGGAAAGCTGATCATGCGTAGAATTACTGTGCGAAGTTTCAGGTGTCTGCGACGCTCCATTTCGGAATTATGATCATTTAAAGTTTAGCTATATTTCGTTTATTTTTGCTATCTTCCAGATCGGATTGCAAGAAAACCAGACGTCGCAAAAATATGATTGATGGCGTTCTGGAAAGCTGATCATGCGTAGAATTACTGTGCGAAGTTTCATGGTTCTAGCATTATATTTACGGATTTTCATTTTGCAAAGTTTTATGGGTCTAGGACGTCTCCTTACGAAGTTATGAGCGTTTAAAGTTTTGCTATCTTCCAGATCGGATTGCAAGAAAACCAGACGTCGCAAAAATATGATTGATGGCGTTCTGGAAAGCTGATCATGCGTAGAATTACTGTGCGAAGTTTCATGGTTCTAGCATTATATTTACGGATTTTCATTTTGCAACGTTTTATGGGTCTAGGACATCTCCTTACGAAGTTATGAGCATTTAAAGTTTTGCTATCTTCCAGATCGGATTGCAAGAAAACCAGACGTCGCAAAAATATGATTGATGGCGTTCTGGAAAGCTGATCATGCGTAGAATTACTGTGCGAAGTTTCAGGTGTCTGCGACGCTCCATTTCGGAATTATGATCATTTAAAGTTTAGCTATATTTCGTTTGTTTTTGCTATCTTCCAGATCGGATTGCAAGAAAACCAGACGTCGCAAAAATATGATTGATGGCGTTCTGGAAAGCTGATCATGCGTAGAATTACTGTGCGAAGTTTCAGGTGTCTGCGACGCTTCATTTCGGAATTATGATCATTTAAAGTTTAGCTATATTTCGTTTAGTTTTGCTATCTTCCAGATCGGATTGCAAGAAAACCAGACGTCGCAAAAATATGATTGATGGCGTTCTGGAAAGCTGATCATTCGTAGAATTACTGTGCGAAGTTTCATGGTTCTAGCATTATATTTACGGATTTTCATTTTGCAAAGTTTTATGGGTCTAGGACGTCTCCTTACGAAGTTATGAGCATTTAAAGTTTTGCTATCTTCCAGATCGGATTGCAAGAAAACCAGACGTCGCAAAAATATGATTGATGGCGTTCTGGAAAGCTGATCATGCGTAGAATTACTGTGCGAAGTTTCATGGTTCTAGCCTTATATTTACGGATTTTCATTTTGCAAAGTTTTATGGGTCTAGGACGTCTCCTTACGAAGTTATGAGCATTTAAAGTTTTGCTATCTTCCAGATCGGATTGCAATAAAACCAGACGTCGCAAAAATATGATTCATGGCGTTCTGGAAAGCTGATCATGCGTAGAATTACTGTGCGAAGTTTCAGGTGTCTGCGACGCTCCATTTCGGAATTATGATCATTTAAAGTTTAGCTATATTTCGTTTATTTTTGCTATCTTCCAGATCGGATTGTAAGAAAACCAGACGTCGCAAAAATATGATTGATGGCGTTCTGGAAAGCTGATCATGCGTAGAATTACTGTGCGAAGTTTCATGGTTCTAGCACACTTTTCACAAAGCTGTAAGTAGTCAGATTCTGGTACAGACAATCATGAGTGCGGGGGAGAGGAGAAGGCTGCTCACCTGCCAACCGTCACAATAATTGATTTTCAGCTCTGCACATTAGGGTCCATCTACGCCAGTGTGTAACTAATATATACGTGTCCTGACATTCGTCCAGTTCTTATGTATCTAATTTCGCATTAATATCACTAATTTAACACAAGCAGACATTCTACACCTTCCATACTCTTCCAGTTTTTATGCATCTAACTTCGCATTAATATTCTCAATAAAAGAACATTTGCAGATATTCTGCACCAGAAAAGGAAAATATTTTCCATCAATGGCGTTACACACAACAGATAGGGACAAAAACATAGCCTTGTGTGAAGGCTTAGTTTTGTCTAGGACGTCTCCTTACGAAGTTATGAGCATTTAAAGTTTTGCTATCTTTCAGATCGGATTGCAAGAAAACCAGACGTCGCAAAAATATGATTGATGGCGTTCTGGAAAGCTGATCATGCGTAGAATTACTGTGCGAAGTTTCATGGTTCTAGCATTATATTTACGGATTTTCATTTTGCAAAGTTTTATGGGTATAGGACGTCTCCTTACGAAGTTATGAGCATTTAAAGTTTTGCTATCTTCCAGATCGGATTGCAAGAAAACCAGACGTCGCAAAAATATGATTGATGGCGTTCTGGAAAGCTGATCATGCGTAGAATTACTGTGCGAAGTTTCATGGTTCTAGCATTATATTTACGGATTTTCATTTTGCAAAGTTTTATGGGTATAGGACGTCTCCTTACGAAGTTATGAGCATTTAAAGTTTTGCTATCTTCCAGATCGGATTGCAAGAAAACCAGACGTCGCAAAAATATGATTGATGGCGTTCTGGAAAGCTGATCATGCGTAGAATTACTGTGCGAAGTTTCATGGTTCTAGCATTATATTTACGGATTTTCATTTTGCAAAGTTTTATGGGTCTAGGACGTCTCCTTACGAAGTTATGAGCATTTAAAGTTTTGCTATCTTCCAGATCGGATTGCAATTAAACCAGAAGTCGCAAAAATATGATTGATGGCGTTCTGGAAAGCTGATCATGCGTAGAATTACTGTGCGAAGTTTCAGGTGTCTGCGACGCTCCATTTCGGAATTATGATCATTTAAAGTTTAGCTATATTTCGTTTATTTTTGCTATCTTCCAGATCGGATTGCAAGAAAACCAGACGTCGCAAAAATATGATTGATGGCGTTCTGGAAAGCTGATCATGCGTAGAATTACTGTGCGAAGTTTCATGGTTCTAGCATTATATTTACGGATTTTCATTTTGCAAAGTTTTATGGGTATAGGACGTCTCCTTACGAAGTTATGAGCATTTAAAGTTTTGCTATCTTCCAGATCGGATTGCAAGAAAACCAGACGTCGCAAAAATATGATTGATGGCGTTCTGGAAAGCTGATCATGCGTAGAATTACTGTGCGAAGTTTCATGGTTCTAGCATTATATTTACGGATTTTCATTTTGCAAAGTTTTATGGGTCTAGGACGTCTCCTTACGAAGTTATGAGCATTTAAAGTTTTGCTATCTTCCAGATCGGATTGCAATTAAACCAGAAGTCGCAAAAATATGATTGATGGCGTTCTGGATAGCTGATCATGCGTAGAATTACTGTGCGAAGTTTCAGGTGTCTGCGACGCTCCATTTCGGAATTATGATCATTTAAAGTTTAGCTATATTTCGTTTATTTTTGCTATCTTCCAGATCGGATTGCAAGAAAACCAGACGTCGCAAAAATATGATTGATGGCGTTCTGGAAAGCTGATCATGCGTAGAATTACTGTGCGAAGTTTCATGGTTCTAGCATTATATTTACGGATTTTCATTTTGCAAAGTTTTATGGGTCTAGGACGTCTCCTTACGAAGTTATGAGCATTTAAAGTTTTGCTGTCTTCCAGATCGGATTGCAATAAAACCAGACGTCGCAAAAATATGATTGATGGCGTTCTGGAAAGCTGATCATGCGTAGAATTACTGTGCGAAGTTTCAGGTGTCTGCGACGCTCCATTTCGGAATTATGATCATTTAAAGTTTCCTATCCTATCTTCCAGATCGGATTGCAAGAAAACCAGACGTCGCAAAAATATGATTGATGGCGTTCTGGAAAGCTGATCATGCGTAGAATTACTGTGCGAAGTTTCAAGGTTCTAGCATTATATTTACGGATTTTCATTTTGCAAAGTTTTATGGGTCTAGGACGTCTCCTTACGAAGTTATGAGCATTTAAAGTTTTGCTATCTTCCAGATCGGATTGCAAGAAAACCAGACGTCGCAAAAATATGATTGATGGCGTTCTGGAAAGCTGATCATGCGTAGAATTACTGTGCGAAGTTTCAGGTGTCTGCGACGCTCCATTTCGGAATTATGATCATTTAAAGTTTAGCTATATTTCGTTTATTTTTGCTATCTTCCAGATCGGATTGCAAGAAAACCAGACGTCGCAAAAATATGATTGATGGCGTTCTGGAAAGCTGATCATGCGTAGAATTACTGTGAGAAGTTTCATGGTTCTAGCATTATATTTACGGATTTTCATTTTGCAAAGTTTTATGGGTCTAGGACGTCTCCTTACGAAGTTATGAGCATTTAAAGTTTTGCTATCTTCCAGATCGGATTGCAAGAAAACCAGACGTCGCAAAAATATGATTGATGGCGTTCTGGAAAGCTGATCATGCGTAGAATTACTGTGCGAGTTTTCATGGTTCTAGCATTATATTTACGGATTTTCATTTTGCAACGTTTTATGGGTCTAGGACGTCTCCTTACGAAGTTATGAGCATTTAAAGTTTTGCTATCTTCCAGATCGGATTGCAAGAAAACCAGACGTCGCAAAAATATGATTGATGGCGTTCTGGAAAGCTGATCATGCGTAGAATTACTGTGCGAAGTTTCATGGTTCTAGCATTATATTTACGGATTTTCATTTTGCAAAGTTTTATGGGTCTAGGACGTCTCCTTACGAAGTTATGAGCATTTAAAGTTTTGCTATCTTCCAGATCGGATTGCAAGAAAACCAGACGTCGCAAAAATATGATTGATGGCGTTCTGGAAAGCTGATCATGCGTAGAATTACTGTGCGAAGTTTCAGGTGTCTGCGACGCTCCATTTCGGAATTATGATCATTTAAAGTTTAGATATATTTCGTTTATTTTTGCTATCTTCCAGATCGGATTGCAAGAAAACCAGACGTCGCAAAAATATGATTGATGGCGTTCTGGAAAGCTGATCATTCGTAGAATTACTGTGCGAAGTTTCATGGTTCTAGCATTATATTTACGGATTTTCATTTTGCAAAGTTTTATGGGTCTAGGACGTCTCCTTACGAAGTTATGAGCATTTAAAGTTTTGCTATCTTCCAGATCGGATTGCAAGAAAACCAGACGTCGCAAAAATATGATTGATGGCGTTCTGGAAAGCTGATAATGCGTAGAATTACCGTGCGAAGTTTCATGGTTCTAGCCTTATATATACGGATTTTCATTTTGCAAAGTTTTATGGGTCTAGGACGTCTCCTTACGAAGTTATGAGCATTTAAAGTTTTGCTATCTTCCAGATCGGATTGCAATAAAACCAGACGTCGCAAAAATATGATTCATGGCGTTCTGGAAAGCTGATCATGCGTAGAATTACTGTGCGAAGTTTCATGGTTCTAGCATTATATTTACGGATTTTCATTTTGCAAAGTTTTATGGGTCTAGGATATTTATTTCGTTTATTTTTGCTATCTTCCAGATCGGATTGCAAGAAAACCAGACGTCGCAAAAATATGATTGATGGCGTTCTGGAAAGCAGATCATGCGTAGAATTACTGTGCGAAGTTTCATGGTTCTAGCATTATATTTACGGATTTTCATTTTGCAAAGTTTTATGGGTCTAGGACGTCTCCTTACGAAGTTATGAGCATTTAAAGTTTTGCTATCTTCCAGATCGGATTGCAAGAAAACCAGACGTCGCAAAAATATGATTGATGGCGTTCTGGAAAGCTGATCATGCGTAGAATTACTGTGCGAAGTTTCATGGTTCTAGCCTTATATTTACGGATTTTCATTTTGCAAAGTTTTATGGGTCTAGGATATTTATTTCGTTTATTTTTGCTATCTTCCAGATCGGATTGCAAGAAAACCAGACGTCGCAAAAATATGATTGATGGCGTTCTGGAAAGCTGATCATGCGTAGAATTACTGTGCGAAGTTTCATGGTTCTAGCATTATATTTACGGATTTTCATTTTGCAAAGTTTTATGGGTCTAGGACGTCTCCTTACGAAGTTATGAGCATTTAAAGTTTTGCTATCTTCCAGATCGGATTGCAAGAAAACCAGACGTCGCAAAAATATGATTGATGGCGTTCTGGAAAGCTGATCATGCGTAGAATTACTGTGCGAAGTTTCATGGTTGTAGCCTTATATTTACGGATTTTCATTTTGCAAAGTTTTATGGGTCTAGGATATTTATTTCGTTTATTTTTGCTATCTTCCAGATCGGATTGCAAGGAAACCAGACGTCGCAAAAATATGATTGATGGCGTTCTGGAAAGCTGATCATGCGTAGAATTACTGTGCGAAGTTTCATGGTTCTAGCATTATATTTACGGATTTTCATTTTGCAAAGTTTTATGGGTCTAGGACGTCTCCTTACGAAGTTATGAGCATTTAAAGTTTTGCTATCTTCCAGATCGGATTGCAATAAAACCAGAGGTCGCAAAAATATGATTGATGGCGTTCTGGAAAGCTGATCATGCGTAGAATTACTGTGCGAAGTTTCAGGTGTCTGCGACGCTCCATTTCGGAATTATGATCATTTAAAGTTTAGCTATATTTCGTTTATTTTTGCTATCTTCCAGATCGGATTGCAAGAAAACCAGACGTCGCAAAAATATGATTGATAGCGTTCTGGAAAGCTGATCATTCGTAGAATTACTGTGCGAAGTTTCATGGTTCTAGCATTATATTTACGGATTTTCATTTTGCAAAGTTTTATGGGTCTAGGACGTCTCCTTACGAAGTTATGAGCATTTAAAGTTTTGCTATCTTCCAGATCGGATTGCAAGAAAACCAGACGTCGCAAAAATATGATTGATGGCGTTCTGGAAAGCTGATCATGCTTAGAATTACTGTGCGAAGTTTCAGGTGTCTGCGACGCTCCATTTCGGAATTATGATCATTTAAAGTTTAGCTATATTTCGTTTATTTTTGCTATCTTCCAGATCGGATTGCAAGAAAACCAGACGTCGCAAAAATATGATTGATAGCGTTCTGGAAAGCTGATCATGCGTAGAATTACTGTGCGAAGTTTCATGGTTCTAGCCTTATATTTACGGATTTTCATTTTGCAAAGTTTTATGGGTCTAGGACGTCTCCTTACGAAGTTATGAGCATTTAAAGTTTTGCTATCTTCCAGATCGGATTGCAATAAAACCAGACGTCGCAAAAATATGATTCATGGCGTTCTGGAAAGCTGATCATGCGTAGAATTACTGTGCGAAGTTTCAGGTGTCTGCGACGCTCCATTTCGGAATTATGATCATTTAAAGTTTAGCTATATTTCGTTTATTTTTGCTATCTTCCAGATCGGATTGCAAGAAAACCAGACGTCGCAAAAATATGATTGATAGCGTTCTGGAAAGCTGATCATTCGTAGAATTACTGTGCGAAGTTTCATGGTTCTAGCATTATATTTACGGATTTTCATTTTGCAAAGTTTTATGGGTCTAGGACGTCTCCTTACGAAGTTATGAGCATTTAAAGTTTTGCTATCTTCCAGATCGGATTGCAATAAAACCAGAGGTCGCAAAAATATGATTGATGGCGTTCTGGAAAGCTGATCATGCGTAGAATTACTGTGCGAAGTTTCAGGTGTCTGCGACGCTCCATTTCGGAATTATGATCATTTAAAGTTTAGCTATATTTCGTTTATTTTTGCTATCTTCCAGATCGGATTGCAAGAAAACCAGACGTCGCAAAAATATGATTGATAGCGTTCTGGAAAGCTGATCATTCGTAGAATTACTGTGCGAAGTTTCATGGTTCTAGCATTATATTTACGGATTTTCATTTTGCAAAGTTTTATGGGTCTAGGACGTCTCCTTACGAAGTTATGAGCATTTA
Source organism: Myopa tessellatipennis (assembly GCA_943737955.2). Taxonomy (NCBI): domain Eukaryota; kingdom Metazoa; phylum Arthropoda; class Insecta; order Diptera; family Conopidae; genus Myopa; species Myopa tessellatipennis. Next base: position 43,379,567 of record OX031314.1, read on the forward strand.
AAGTTTTGCTATCTTCCAGATCGGATTGCAAGAAAACCAGACGTCGCAAAAATATGATTGATGGCGTTCTGGAAAGCTGATCATGCTTAGAATTACTGTGCGAAGTTTCAGGTGTCTGCGACGCTCCATTTCGGAATTATGATCATTTAAAGTTTAGCTATATTTCGTTTATTTTTGCTATCTTCCAGATCGGATTGCAAGAAAACCAGACGTCGCAAAAATATGATTGATAGCGTTCTGGAAAGCTGATCATGCGTAGAATTACTGTGCGAAGTTTCATGGTTCTAGCCTTATATTTACGGATTTTCATTTTGCAAAGTTTTATGGGTCTAGGACGTCTCCTTACGAAGTTATGAGCATTTAAAGTTTTGCTATCTTCCAGATCGGATTGCAATAAAACCAGACGTCGCAAAAATATGATTCATGGCGTTCTGGAAAGCTGATCATGCGTAGAATTACTGTGCGAAGTTTCAGGTGTCTGCGACGCTCCATTTCGGAATTATGATCATTTAAAGTTTAGCTATATTTCGTTTATTTTTGCTATCTTCCAGATCGGATTGCAAGAAAACCAGACGTCGCAAAAATATGATTGATAGCGTTCTGGAAAGCTGATCATTCGTAGAATTACTGTGCGAAGTTTCATGGTTCTAGCATTATATTTACGGATTTTCATTTTGCAAAGTTTTATGGGTCTAGGACGTCTCCTTACGAAGTTATGAGCATTTAAAGTTTTGCTATCTTCCAGATCGGATTGCAAGAAAACCAGACGTCGCAAAAATATGATTGATGGCGTTCTGGAAAGCTGATCATGCTTAGAATTACTGTGCGAAGTTTCAGGTGTCTGCGACGCTCCATTTCGGAATTATGATCATTTAAAGTTTAGCTATATTTCGTTTATTTTTGCTATCTTCCAGATCGGATTGCAAGAAAACCAGACGTCGCAAAAATATGATTGATAGCGTTCTGGAAAGCTGATCATGCGTAGAATTACTGTGCGAAGTTTCATGGTTCTAGCCTTATATTTACGGATTTTCATTTTGCAAAGTTTTATGGGTCTAGGACGTCTCCTTACGAAGTTATGAGCATTTAAAGTTTTGCTATCTTCCAGATCGGATTGCAATAAAACCAGACGTCGCAAAAATATGATTCATGGCGTTCTGGAAAGCTGATCATGCGTAGAATTACTGTGCGAAGTTTCAGGTGTCTGCGACGCTCCATTTCGGAATTATGATCATTTAAAGTTTAGCTATATTTCGTTTATTTTTGCTATCTTCCAGATCGGATTGCAAGAAAACCAGACGTCGCAAAAATATGATTGATGGCGTTCTGGAAAGCTGATCATGCGTAGAATTACTGTGCGAAGTTTCATGGTTCTAGCATTATATTTACGGATTTTCATTTTGCAAAGTTTTATGGGTCTAGGATATTTATTTCGTTTATTTTTGCTATCTTCCAGATCGGATTGCAAGAAAACCAGACGTCGCAAAAATATGATTGATGGCGTTCTGGAAAGCTGATCATGCGTAGAATTACTGTGCGAAGTTTCATGGTTCTAGCATTATATTTACGGATTTTCATTTTGCAAAGTTTTATGGGTCTAGGACGTCTCCTTACGAAGTTATGAGCATTTAAAGTTTTGCTATCTTCCAGATCGGATTGCAAGAAAACCAGACGTCGCAAAAATATGATTGATGGCGTTCTGGAAAGCTGATCATGCGTAGAATTACTGTGCGAAGTTTCATGGTTGTAGCCTTATATTTACGGATTTTCATTTTGCAAAGTTTTATGGGTCTAGGATATTTATTTCGTTTATTTTTGCTATCTTCCAGATCGGATTGCAAGGAAACCAGACGTCGCAAAAATATGATTGATGGCGTTCTGGAAAGCTGATCATGCGTAGAATTACTGTGCGAAGTTTCATGGTTCTAGCATTATATTTACGGATTTTCATTTTGCAAAGTTTTATGGGTCTAGGACGTCTCCTTACGAAGTTATGAGCATTTAAAGTTTTGCTATCTTCCAGATCGGATTGCAATAAAACCAGACGTCGCAAAAATATGATTGATGGCGTTCTGGAAAGCTGATCATGCGTAGAATTACTGTGCGAAGTTTCAGGTGTCTGCGACGCTCCATTTCGGAATTATGATCATTTAAAGTTTAGCTATATTTCGTTTATTTTTGCTATCTTCCAGATCGGATTGCAAGAAAACCAGACGTCGCAAAAATATGATTGATAGCGTTCTGGAAAGCTGATCATTCGTAGAATTACTGTGCGAAGTTTCATGGTTCTAGCCTTATATTTACGGATTTTCATTTTGCAAAGTTTTATGGGTCTAGGATATTTATTTCGTTTATTTTTGCTATCTTCCAGATCGGATTGCAAGAAAACCAGACTTCGCAAAAATATGATTGATGGCGTTCTGGAAAGCTGATCATGCGTAGAATTACTGTGCGAAGTTTCAGGTGTCTGCGACGCTCCATTTCGGAATTATGATCATTTAAAGTTTAGCTATATTTCGTTTATTTTTGCTATCTTCCAGATCGGATTGCAAGAAAACCAGACGTCGCAAAAATATGATTGATGGCGTTCTGGAAAGCTGATCATGCGTAGAATTACTGTGCGAAGTTTCATGGTTCTAGCATTATATTTACGGATTTTCATTTTGCAAAGTTTTATGGGTCTAGGACGTCTCCTTACGAAGTTATGAGCATTTAAAGTTTTGCTATCTTCCAGATCGGATTGCAAGAAAACCAGACGTCGCAAAAATATGATTCATGGCGTTCTGGAAAGCTGATCATGCGTTGAACTACTGTGCGAAGTTTCAGGTGTCTGCGACGCTCCATTTCGGAATTATGATCATTTAAAGTTTAGCTATATTTCGTTTATTTTTGCTATCTTCCAGATCGGATTGCAAGAAAACCAGACGTCGCAAAAATATGATTGATGGCGTTCTGGAAAGCTGATCATGCGTAGAATTACTGTGCGAAGTTTCATGGTTCTAGCATTATATTTACGGATTTTCATTTTGCAAAGTTTTATGGGTCTAGGACGTCTCCTTACGAAGTTATGAGCATTTAAAGTTTTGCTATCTTCCAGATCGGATTGCAAGAAAACCAGACGTCGCAAAAATATGATTGATGGCGTTCTGGAAAGCTGATCATGCGTAGAATTACTGTGCGAAGTTTCAGGTGTCTGCGACGCTCCATTTCGGAATTATGATCATTTAAAGTTTAGCTATATTTCGTTTATTTTTGCTATCTTTCAGATCGGATTGCAAGAAAACCAGACGTCGCAAAAATATGATTGATGCCGTTCTGGAAAGCTGATCATGCGTAGAATTACTGTGCGAAGTTTCATGGTTCTAGCATTATATTTACGGATTTTCATTTTGCAAAGTTTTATGGGTCTAGGACGTCTTTTTACGAAGTTATGAGCATTTAAAGTTTTGCTATCTTCCAGATCGGATTGCAAGAAAACCAGACGTCGCAAAAATATGATTGATGGCGTTCTGGAAAGCTGATCATGCGTAGAATTACTGTGCGAAGTTTCAGGTGTCTGCGACGCTCCATTTCGGAATTATGATCATTTAAAGTTTAGCTATATTTCGTTTATTTTTGCTATCTTCCAGATCGGATTGCAAGAAAACCAGACTTCGCAGACGAAGTTATGAGCATTTAAAGTTTTGCTATCTTCCAGATCGGATTGCAATAAAACCAGACGTCGCAAAAATATGATTGATGGCGTTCTGGAAAGCTGATCATGCGTAGAATTACTGTGCGAAGTTTCAGGTGTCTGCGACGCTCCATTTCGGAATTATGATCATTTAAAGTTTAGCTATATTTCGTTTATTTTTGCTATCTTTCAGATCGGATTGCAAGAAAACCAGACGTCGCAAAAATATGATTGATGCCGTTCTGGAAAGCTGATCATGCGTAGAATTACTGTGCGAAGTTTCATGGTTCTAGCATTATATTTACGGATTTTCATTTTGCAAAGTTTTATGGGTCTAGGACGTCTTTTTACGAAGTTATGAGCATTTAAAGTTTTGCTATCTTCCAGATCGGATTGCAATAAAACCAGACGTCGCAAAAATATGATTGATGGCGTTCTGGAAAGCTAATCATGCGTAGAATTACTGTGCGAAGTTTCAGGTGTCTGCGACGCTCCATTTCGGAATTATGATCATTTAAAGTTTAGCTATATTTCGTTTATTTTTGCTATCTTTCAGATCGGATTGCAAGAAAACCAGACGTCGCAAAAATATGATTGATGCCGTTCTGGAAAGCTGATCATGCGTAGAATTACTGTGCGAAGTTTCATGGTTCTAGCATTATATTTACGGATTTTCATTTTGCAAAGTTTTATGGGTCTAGGACGTCTCCTTACGAAGTTATGAGCATTTAAAGTTTTGCTATCTTCCTGATCGGATTGCAATAAAACCAGACGTCGCAAAAATATGATTGATGGCGTTCTGGAAAGCTGATCATGCGTAGAATTACTGTGCGAAGTTTCAGGTGTCTGCGACGCTCCATTTCAGCTATCTATGAGCAGCTATCTATGAAGTTATGAGCATTTAAAGTTTTGCTATCTTCCTGATCGGATTGCAATAAAACCAGACGTCGCAAAAATATGATTGATGGCGTTCTGGAAAGCTGATCATGCGTAGAATTACTGTGCGAAGTTTCAGGTGTCTGCGACGCTCCATTTCGGAATTATGATCATTTAAAGTTTAGCTATATTTCGTTTATTTTTGCTATCTTCCAGATCGGATTGCAAGAAAACCAGACGTCGCAAAAATATGATTGATGGCGTTCTGGAAAGCTGATCATGCGTAGAATTACTGTGCGAAGTTTCATGGTTCTAGCATTATATTTACGGATTTTCATTTTGCAAAGTTTTATGGGTCTAGGACGTCTCCTTACGAAGTTATGAGCATTTAAAGTTTTGCTATCTTCCAGATCGGATTGCAATAAAACCAGACGTCGCAAAAATATGATTGATGGCGTTCTGGAAAGCTGATCATGCGTAGAATTACTGTGCGAAGTTTCAGGTGTCTGCGACGCTCCATTTCGGAATTATGATCATTTAAAGTTTAGCTATATTTCGTTTATTTTTGCTATCTTCCAGATCGGATTGCAAGAAAACCAGACTTCGCAGACGAAGTTATGAGCATTTAAAGTTTTGCTATCTTCCAGATCGGATTGCAATAAAACCAGACGTCGCAAAAATATGATTGATGGCGTTCTGGAAAGCTGATCATGCGTAGAATTACTGTGCGAAGTTTCAGGTGTCTGCGACGCTCCATTTCGGAATTATGATCATTTAAAGTTTAGCTATATTTCGTTTATTTTTGCTATCTTTCAGATCGGATTGCAAGAAAACCAGACGTCGCAAAAATATGATTGATGCCGTTCTGGAAAGCTGATCATGCGTAGAATTACTGTGCGAAGTTTCATGGTTCTAGCATTATATTTACGGATTTTCATTTTGCAAAGTTTTATGGGTCTAGGACGTCTTTTTACGAAGTTATGAGCATTTAAAGTTTTGCTATCTTCCAGATCGGATTGCAATAAAACCAGACGTCGCAAAAATATGATTGATGGCGTTCTGGAAAGCTGATCATGCGTAGAATTACTGTGCGAAGTTTCAGGTGTCTGCGACGCTCCATTTCGGAATTATGATCATTTAAAGTTTAGCTATATTTCGTTTATTTTTGCTATCTTTCAGATCGGATTGCAAGAAAACCAGACGTCGCAAAAATATGATTGATGCCGTTCTGGAAAGCTGATCATGCGTAGAATTACTGTGCGAAGTTTCATGGTTCTAGCATTATATTTACGGATTTTCATTTTGCAAAGTTTTATGGGTCTAGGACGTCTCCTTACGAAGTTATGAGCATTTAAAGTTTTGCTATCTTCCTGATCGGATTGCAATAAAACCAGACGTCGCAAAAATATGATTGATGGCGTTCTGGAAAGCTGATCATGCGTAGAATTACTGTGCGAAGTTTCAGGTGTCTGCGACGCTCCATTTCAGCTATCTATGAGCAGCTATCTATGAAGTTATGAGCATTTAAAGTTTTGCTATCTTCCTGATCGGATTGCAATAAAACCAGACGTCGCAAAAATATGATTGATGGCGTTCTGGAAAGCTGATCATGCGTAGAATTACTGTGCGAAGTTTCAGGTGTCTGCGACGCTCCATTTCGGAATTATGATCATTTAAAGTTTAGCTATATTTCGTTTATTTTTGCTATCTTCCAGATCGGATTGCAAGAAAACCAGACGTCGCAAAAATATGATTGATGGCGTTCTGGAAAGCTGATCATGCGTAGAATTACTGTGCGAAGTTTCATGGTTCTAGCATTATATTTACGGATTTTCATTTTGCAAAGTTTTATGGGTCTAGGACGTCTCCTTACGAAGTTATGAGCATTTAAAGTTTTGCTATCTTCCAGATCGGATTGCAATAAAACCAGACGTCGCAAAAATATGATTGATGGCGTTCTGGAAAGCTGATCATGCGTAGAATTACTGTGCGAAGTTTCAGGTGTCTGCGACGCTCCATTTCGGAATTATGATCATTTAAAGTTTAGCTATATTTCGTTTATTTTTGCTATCTTTCAGATCGGATTGCAAGAAAACCAGACGTCGCAAAAATATGATTGATGCCGTTCTGGAAAGCTGATCATGCGTAGAATTACTGTGCGAAGTTTCATGGTTCTAGCATTATATTTACGGATTTTCATTTTGCAAAGTTTTATGGGTCTAGGACGTCTCCTTACGAAGTTATGAGCATTTAAAGTTTTGCTATCTTCCTGATCGGATTGCAATAAAACCAGACGTCGCAAAAATATGATTGATGGCGTTCTGGAAAGCTGATCATGCGTAGAATTACTGTGCGAAGTTTCAGGTGTCTGCGACGCTCCATTTCGGAATTATGATCATTTAAAGTTTAGCTATATTTCGTTTATTTTTGCTATCTTCCAGATCGGATTGCAAGAAAACCAGACGTCGCAAAAATATGATTGATGGCGTTCTGGAAAGCTGATCATGCGTAGAATTACTGTGCGAAGTTTCAAGGTTCTAGCATTATATTTACGGATTTTCATTTTGCAAAGTTTTATGGGTCTAGGACGTCTCCTTACGAAGTTATGAGCATTTAAAGTTTTGCTATCTTCCAGATCGGATTGCAAGAAAACCAGACGTCGCAAAAATATGATTGATGGCGTTCTGGAAAGCTGATCATGCGTAGAATTACTGTGCGAAGTTTCAGGTGTCTGCGACGCTCCATTTCGGAATTATGATCATTTAAAGTTTAGCTATATTTCGTTTATTTTTGCTATCTTCCAGATCGGATTGCAAGAAAACCAGACTTCGCAGACGAAGTTATGAGCATTTAAAGTTTTGCTATCTTCCAGATCGGATTGCAATAAAACCAGACGTCGCAAAAATATGATTGATGGCGTTCTGGAAAGCTGATCATGCGTAGAATTACTGTGCGAAGTTTCAGGTGTCTGCGACGCTCCATTTCGGAATTATGATCATTTAAAGTTTAGCTATATTTCGTTTATTTTTGCTATCTTTCAGATCGGATTGCAAGAAAACCAGACGTCGCAAAAATATGATTGATGCCGTTCTGGAAAGCTGATCATGCGTAGAATTACTGTGCGAAGTTTCATGGTTCTAGCATTATATTTACGGATTTTCATTTTGCAAAGTTTTATGGGTCTAGGACGTCTTTTTACGAAGTTATGAGCATTTAAAGTTTTGCTATCTTCCTGATCGGATTGCAATAAAACCAGACGTCGCAAAAATATGATTGATGGCGTTCTGGAAAGCTGATCATGCGTAGAATTACTGTGCGAAGTTTCAGGTGTCTGCGACGCTCCATTTCGGAATTATGATCATTTAAAGTTTAGCTATATTTCGTTTATTTTTGCTATCTTCCAGATCGGATTGCAAGAAAACCAGACGTCGCAAAAATATGATTGATGGCGTTCTGGAAAGCTGATCATGCGTAGAATTACTGTGCGAAGTTTCAAGGTTCTAGCATTATATTTACGGATTTTCATTTTGCAAAGTTTTATGGGTCTAGGACGTCTCCTTACGAAGTTATGAGCATTTAAAGTTTTGCTATCTTCCAGATCGGATTGCAAGAAAACCAGACGTCGCAAAAATATGATTGATGGCGTTCTGGAAAGCTGATCATGCGTAGAATTACTGTGCGAAGTTTCAGGTGCCTGCGACGCTCCATTTCGGAATTATGATCATTTAAAGTTTAGCTATATTTCGTTTATTTTTGCTATCTTCCAGATCGGATTGCAAGAAAACCAGACGTCGCAAAAATATGATTGATGGCGTTCTGGAAAGCTGATCATGCGTAGAATTACTGTGCGAAGTTTCAAGGTTCTAGCATTATATTTACGGATTTTCATTTTGCAAAGTTTTATGGGTCTAGGACGTCTCCTTACGAAGTTATGAGCATTTAAAGTTTTGCTATCTTCCAGATCGGATTGCAAGAAAACCAGACGTCGCAAAAATATGATTGATGGCGTTCTGGAAAGCTGATCATGCGTAGAATTACTGTGCGAAGTTTCAGGTGTCTGCGACGCTCCATTTCGGAATTATGATCATTTAAAGTTTAGCTATATTTCGTTTATTTTTGCTATCTTCCAGATCGGATTGCAAGAAAACCAGACGTCGCAGACGAAGTTATGAGCATTTAAAGTTTTGCTATCTTCCTGATCGGATTGCAATAAAACCAGACGTCGCAAAAATATGATTGATGGCGTTCTGGAAAGCTGATCATGCGTAGAATTACTGTGCGAAGTTTCAGGTGTCTGCGACGCTCCATTTCGGAATTATGATCATTTAAAGTTTAGCTATATTTCGTTTATTTTTGCTATCTTCCAGATCGGATTGCAAGAAAACCAGACGTCGCAAAAATATGATTGATGCCGTTCTGGAAAGCTGATCATGCGTAGAATTACTGTGCGAAGTTTCAAGGTTCTAGCATTATATTTACGGATTTTCATTTTGCAAAGTTTTATGGGTCTAGGACGTCTCCTTACGAAGTTATGAGCATTTAAAGTTTTGCTATCTTCCAGATCGGATTGCAAGAAAACCAGACGTCGCAAAAATATGATTGATGGCGGTCTGGAAAGCTGATCATGCGTAGAATTACTGTGCGAAGTTTCAGGTGTCTGCGACGCTCCATTTCGGAATTATGATCATTTAAAGTTTAGCTATATTTCGTTTATTTTTGCTATCTTCCAGATCGGATTGCAAGAAAACCAGACGTCGCAAAAATATGATTGATGGCGTTCTGGAAAGCTGATCATGCGTAGAATTACTGTGCGAAGTTTCAAGGTTCTAGCATTATATTTACGGATTTTCATTTTGCAAAGTTTTATGGGTCTAGGACGTCTCCTTACGAAGTTATGAGCATTTAAAGTTTTGCTATCTTCCAGATCGGATTGCAATAAAACCAGACGTCGCAAAAATATGATTGATGGCGTTCTGGAAAGCTGATCATGCGTAGAATTACTGTGCGAAGTTTCAGGTGTCTGCGACGCTCCATTTCGGAATTATGATCATTTAAAGTTTAGCTATATTTCGTTTATTTTTGCTATCTTCCAGATCGGATTGCAAGAAAACCAGACGTCGCAAAAATATGATTGATGGCGTTCTGGAAAGCTGATCATGCGTAGAATTACTGTGCGAAGTTTCAAGGTTCTAGCATTATATTTACGGATTTTCATTTTGCAAAGTTTTATGGGTCTAGGACGTCTCCTTACGAAGTTATGAGCATTTAAAGTTTTGCTATCTTCCAGATCGGATTGCAAGAAAACCAGACGTCGCAAAAATATGATTGATGGCGTTCTGGAAAGCTGATCATGCGTAGAATTACTGTGCGAAGTTTCAGGTGCCTGCGACGCTCCATTTCGGAATTATGATCATTTAAAGTTTAGCTATATTTCGTTTATTTTTGCTATCTTCCAGATCGGATTGCAAGAAAACCAGACGTCGCAAAAATATGATTGATGGCGTTCTGGAAAGCTGATCATGCGTAGAATTACTGTGCGAAGTTTCAAGGTTCTAGCATTATATTTACGGATTTTCATTTTGCAAAGTTTTATGGGTCTAGGACGTCTCCTTACGAAGTTATGAGCATTTAAAGTTTTGCTATCTTCCAGATCGGATTGCAAGAAAACCAGACGTCGCAAAAATATGATTGATGGCGTTCTGGAAAGCTGATCATGCGTAGAATTACTGTGCGAAGTTTCAGGTGTCTGCGACGCTCCATTTCGGAATTATGATCATTTAAAGTTTAGCTATATTTCGTTTATTTTTGCTATCTTCCAGATCGGATTGCAAGAAAACCAGACGTCGCAAAAATATGATTGATGGCGTTCTGGAAAGCTGATCATTCGTAGAATTACTGTGCGAAGTTTCATGGTTCTAGCATTATATTTACGGATTTTCATTTTGCAAAGTTTTATGGGTCTAGGACGTCTCCTTACGAAGTTATGAGCATTTAAAGTTTTGCTATCTTCCAGATCGGATTGCAAGAAAACCAGACGTCGCAAAAATATGATTGATGGCGTTCTGGAAAGCTGATCATGCGTAGAATTACTGTGCGAAGTTTCAGGTGTCTGCGACGCTCCATTTCGGAATTATGATCATTTAAAGTTTAGCTATATTTCGTTTATTTTTGCTATCTTCCAGATCGGATTGCAAGAAAACCAGACTTCGCAGACGAAGTTATGAGCATTTAAAGTTTTGCTATCTTCCAGATCGGATTGCAATAAAACCAGACGTCGCAAAAATATGATTGATGGCGTTCTGGAAAGCTGATCATGCGTAGAATTACTGTGCGAAGTTTCAGGTGTCTGCGACGCTCCATTTCGGAATTATGATCATTTAAAGTTTAGCTATATTTCGTTTATTTTTGCTATCTTTCAGATCGGATTGCAAGAAAACCAGACGTCGCAAAAATATGATTGATGCCGTTCTGGAAAGCTGATCATGCGTAGAATTACTGTGCGAAGTTTCATGGTTCTAGCATTATATTTACGGATTTTCATTTTGCAAAGTTTTATGGGTCTAGGACGTCTTTTTACGAAGTTATGAGCATTTAAAGTTTTGCTATCTTCCTGATCGGATTGCAATAAAACCAGACGTCGCAAAAATATGATTGATGGCGTTCTGGAAAGCTGATCATGCGTAGAATTACTGTGCGAAGTTTCAGGTGTCTGCGACGCTCCATTTCGGAATTATGATCATTTAAAGTTTAGCTATATTTCGTTTATTTTTGCTATCTTCCAGATCGGATTGCAAGAAAACCAGACGTCACAAAAATATGATTGATGGCGTTCTGGAAAGCTGATCATGCGTAGAATTACTGTGCGAAGTTTCAAGGTTCTAGCATTATATTTACGGATTTTCATTTTGCAAAGTTTTATGGGTCTAGGACGTCTCCTTACGAAGTTATGAGCATTTAAAGTTTTGCTATCTTCCAGATCGGATTGCAAGAAAACCAGACGTCGCAAAAATATGATTGATGGCGTTCTGGAAAGCTGATCATGCGTAGAATTACTGTGCGAAGTTTCAGGTGCCTGCGACGCTCCATTTCGGAATTATGATCATTTAAAGTTTAGCTATATTTCGTTTATTTTTGCTATCTTCCAGATCGGATTGCAAGAAAACCAGACGTCGCAAAAATATGATTGATGGCGTTCTGGAAAGCTGATCATGCGTAGAATTACTGTGCGAAGTTTCAAGGTTCTAGCATTATATTTACGGATTTTCATTTTGCAAAGTTTTATGGGTCTAGGACGTCTCCTTACGAAGTTATGAGCATTTAAAGTTTTGCTATCTTCCAGATCGGATTGCAAGAAAACCAGACGTCGCAAAAATATGATTGATGGCGTTCTGGAAAGCTGATCATGCGTAGAATTACTGTGCGAAGTTTCAAGGTTCTAGCATTATATTTACGGATTTTCATTTTGCAAAGTTTTATGGGTCTAGGACGTCTCCTTACGAAGTTATGAGCATTTAAAGTTTTGCTATCTTCCAGATCGGATTGCAAGAAAACCAGACGTCACAAAAATATGATTGATGGCGTTCTGGAAAGCTGATCATGCGTAGAATTACTGTGCGAAGTTTCAAGGTTCTAGCATTATATTTACGGATTTTCATTTTGCAAAGTTTTATGGGTCTAGGACGTCTCCTTACGAAGTTATGAGCATTTAAAGTTTTGCTATCTTCCAGATCGGATTGCAAGAAAACCAGACGTCGCAAAAATATGATTGATGGCGTTCTGGAAAGCTGATCATGCGTAGAATTACTGTGCGAAGTTTCAAGGTTCTAGCATTATATTTACGGATTTTCATTTTGCAAAGTTTTATGGGTCTAGGACGTCTCCTTACGAAGTTATGAGCATTTAAAGTTTTGCTATCTTCCAGATCGGATTGCAAGAAAACCAGACGTCGCAAAAATATGATTGATGGCGTTCTGGAAAGCTGATCATGCGTAGAATTACTGTGCGAAGTTTCAGGTGTCTGCGACGCTCCATTTCGGAATTATGATCATTTAAAGTTTAGCTATATTTCGTTTATTTTTGCTATCTTCCAGATCGGATTGCAAGAAAACCAGACTTCGCAGACGAAGTTATGAGCATTTAAAGTTTTGCTATCTTCCAGATCGGATTGCAATAAAACCAGACGTCGCAAAAATATGATTGATGGCGTTCTGGAAAGCTGATCATGCGTAGAATTACTGTGTTCATGGTTCTAGCATTATATTTACGGATTTTCATTTTGCAAAGTTTTATGGGTCTAGGACGTCTTTTTACGAAGTTATGAGCATTTAAAGTTTTGCTATCTTCCTGATCGGATTGCAATAAAACCAGACGTCGCAAAAATATGATTGATGGCGTTCTGGAAAGCTGATCATGCGTAGAATTACTGTGCGAAGTTTCAGGTGTCTGCGACGCTCCATTTCGGAATTATGATCATTTAAAGTTTAGCTATATTTCGTTTATTTTTGCTATCTTCCAGATCGGATTGCAAGAAAACCAGACGTCGCAAAAATATGATTGATGGCGTTCTGGAAAGCTGATCATGCGTAGAATTACTGTGCGAAGTTTCAAGGTTCTAGCATTATATTTACGGATTTTCATTTTGCAAAGTTTTATGGGTCTAGGACGTCTCCTTACGAAGTTATGAGCATTTAAAGTTTTGCTATCTTCCAGATCGGATTGCAAGAAAACCAGACGTCGCAAAAATATGATTGATGGCGTTCTGGAAAGCTGATCATGCGTAGAATTACTGTGCGAAGTTTCAGGTGCCTGCGACGCTCCATTTCGGAATTATGATCATTTAAAGTTTAGCTATATTTCGTTTATTTTTGCTATCTTCCAGATCGGATTGCAAGAAAACCAGACGTCGCAAAAATATGATTGATGGCGTTCTGGAAAGCTGATCATGCGTAGAATTACTGTGCGAAGTTTCAAGGTTCTAGCATTATATTTACGGATTTTCATTTTGCAAAGTTTTATGGGTCTAGGACGTCTCCTTACGAAGTTATGAGCATTTAAAGTTTTGCTATCTTCCAGATCGGATTGCAAGAAAACCAGACGTCGCAAAAATATGATTGATGGCGTTCTGGAAAGCTGATCATGCGTAGAATTACTGTGCGAAGTTTCAGGTGTCTGCGACGCTCCATTTCGGAATTATGATCATTTAAAGTTTAGCTATATTTCATTTATGATCATTTAAAGTTTAGCTATATTTCGTTTATTTTTGCTATCTTTCAGATCGGATTGCAAGAAAACCAGACGTCGCAAAAATATGATTGATGCCGTTCTGGAAAGCTGATCATGCGTAGAATTACTGTGCGAAGTTTCATGGTTCTAGCATTATATTTACGGATTTTCATTTTGCAAAGTTTTATGGGTCTAGGACGTCTTTTTACGAAGTTATGAGCATTTAAAGTTTTGCTATCTTCCTGATCGGATTGCAATAAAACCAGACGTCGCAAAAATATGATTGATGGCGTTCTGGAAAGCTGATCATGCGTAGAATTACTGTGCGAAGTTTCAGGTGTCTGCGACGCTCCATTTCGGAATTATGATCATTTAAAGTTTAGCTATATTTCGTTTATTTTTGCTATCTTCCAGATCGGATTGCAAGAAAACCAGACGTCACAAAAATATGATTGATGGCGTTCTGGAAAGCTGATCATGCGTAGAATTACTGTGCGAAGTTTCAAGGTTCTAGCATTATATTTACGGATTTTCATTTTGCAAAGTTTTATGGGTCTAGGACGTCTCCTTACGAAGTTATGAGCATTTAAAGTTTTGCTATCTTCCAGATCGGATTGCAAGAAAACCAGACGTCGCAAAAATATGATTGATGGCGTTCTGGAAAGCTGATCATGCGTAGAATTACTGTGCGAAGTTTCAGGTGCCTGCGACGCTCCATTTCGGAATTATGATCATTTAAAGTTTAGCTATATTTCGTTTATTTTTGCTATCTTCCAGATCGGATTGCAAGAAAACCAGACGTCGCAAAAATATGATTGATGGCGTTCTGGAAAGCTGATCATGCGTAGAATTACTGTGCGAAGTTTCAAGGTTCTAGCATTATATTTACGGATTTTCATTTTGCAAAGTTTTATGGGTCTAGGACGTCTCCTTACGAAGTTATGAGCATTTAAAGTTTTGCTATCTTCCAGATCGGATTGCAAGAAAACCAGACGTCGCAAAAATATGATTGATGGCGTTCTGGAAAGCTGATCATGCGTAGAATTACTGTGCGAAGTTTCAAGGTTCTAGCATTATATTTACGGATTTTCATTTTGCAAAGTTTTATGGGTCTAGGACGTCTCCTTACGAAGTTATGAGCATTTAAAGTTTTGCTATCTTCCAGATCGGATTGCAAGAAAACCAGACGTCACAAAAATATGATTGATGGCGTTCTGGAAAGCTGATCATGCGTAGAATTACTGTGCGAAGTTTCAAGGTTCTAGCATTATATTTACGGATTTTCATTTTGCAAAGTTTTATGGGTCTAGGACGTCTCCTTACGAAGTTATGAGCATTTAAAGTTTTGCTATCTTCCAGATCGGATTGCAAGAAAACCAGACGTCGCAAAAATATGATTGATGGCGTTCTGGAAAGCTGATCATGCGTAGAATTACTGTGCGAAGTTTCAAGGTTCTAGCATTATATTTACGGATTTTCATTTTGCAAAGTTTTATGGGTCTAGGACGTCTCCTTACGAAGTTATGAGCATTTAAAGTTTTGCTATCTTCCAGATCGGATTGCAAGAAAACCAGACGTCGCAAAAATATGATTGATGGCGTTCTGGAAAGCTGATCATGCGTAGAATTACTGTGCGAAGTTTCAGGTGTCTGCGACGCTCCATTTCGGAATTATGATCATTTAAAGTTTAGCTATATTTCGTTTATTTTTGCTATCTTCCAGATCGGATTGCAAGAAAACCAGACTTCGCAGACGAAGTTATGAGCATTTAAAGTTTTGCTATCTTCCAGATCGGATTGCAATAAAACCAGACGTCGCAAAAATATGATTGATGGCGTTCTGGAAAGCTGATCATGCGTAGAATTACTGTGCGAAGTTTCAGGTGTCTGCGACGCTCCATTTCGGAATTATGATCATTTAAAGTTTAGCTATATTTCGTTTATTTTTGCTATCTTTCAGATCGGATTGCAAGAAAACCAGACGTCGCAAAAATATGATTGATGCCGTTCTGGAAAGCTGATCATGCGTAGAATTACTGTGCGAAGTTTCATGGTTCTAGCATTATATTTACGGATTTTCATTTTGCAAAGTTTTATGGGTCTAGGACGTCTTTTTACGAAGTTATGAGCATTTAAAGTTTTGCTATCTTCCTGATCGGATTGCAATAAAACCAGACGTCGCAAAAATATGATTGATGGCGTTCTGGAAAGCTGATCATGCGTAGAATTACTGTGCGAAGTTTCAGGTGTCTGCGACGCTCCATTTCGGAATTATGATCATTTAAAGTTTAGCTATATTTCGTTTATTTTTGCTATCTTCCAGATCGGATTGCAAGAAAACCAGACGTCGCAAAAATATGATTGATGGCGTTCTGGAAAGCTGATCATGCGTAGAATTACTGTGCGAAGTTTCAAGGTTCTAGCATTATATTTACGGATTTTCATTTTGCAAAGTTTTATGGGTCTAGGACGTCTCCTTACGAAGTTATGAGCATTTAAAGTTTTGCTATCTTCCAGATCGGATTGCAAGAAAACCAGACGTCGCAAAAATATGATTGATGGCGTTCTGGAAAGCTGATCATGCGTAGAATTACTGTGCGAAGTTTCAGGTGCCTGCGACGCTCCATTTCGGAATTATGATCATTTAAAGTTTAGCTATATTTCGTTTATTTTTGCTATCTTCCAGATCGGATTGCAAGAAAACCAGACGTCGCAAAAATATGATTGATGGCGTTCTGGAAAGCTGATCATGCGTAGAATTACTGTGCGAAGTTTCAAGGTTCTAGCATTATATTTACGGATTTTCATTTTGCAAAGTTTTATGGGTCTAGGACGTCTCCTTACGAAGTTATGAGCATTTAAAGTTTTGCTATCTTCCAGATCGGATTGCAAGAAAACCAGACGTCGCAAAAATATGATTGATGGCGTTCTGGAAAGCTGATCATGCGTAGAATTACTGTGCGAAGTTTCAGGTGTCTGCGACGCTCCATTTCGGAATTATGATCATTTAAAGTTTAGCTATATTTCGTTTATTTTTGCTATCTTCCAGATCGGATTGCAAGAAAACCAGACGTCGCAGACGAAGTTATGAGCATTTAAAGTTTTGCTATCTTCCTGATCGGATTGCAATAAAACCAGACGTCGCAAAAATATGATTGATGGCGTTCTGGAAAGCTGATCATGCGTAGAATTACTGTGCGAAGTTTCAGGTGTCTGCGACGCTCCATTTCGGAATTATGATCATTTAAAGTTTAGCTATATTTCGTTTATTTTTGCTATCTTCCAGATCGGATTGCAAGAAAACCAGACGTCGCAAAAATATGATTGATGCCGTTCTGGAAAGCTGATCATGCGTAGAATTACTGTGCGAAGTTTCAAGGTTCTAGCATTATATTTACGGATTTTCATTTTGCAAAGTTTTATGGGTCTAGGACGTCTCCTTACGAAGTTATGAGCATTTAAAGTTTTGCTATCTTCCAGATCGGATTGCAAGAAAACCAGACGTCGCAAAAATATGATTGATGGCGGTCTGGAAAGCTGATCATGCGTAGAATTACTGTGCGAAGTTTCAGGTGTCTGCGACGCTCCATTTCGGAATTATGATCATTTAAAGTTTAGCTATATTTCGTTTATTTTTGCTATCTTCCAGATCGGATTGCAAGAAAACCAGACGTCGCAAAAATATGATTGATGGCGTTCTGGAAAGCTGATCATGCGTAGAATTACTGTGCGAAGTTTCAAGGTTCTAGCATTATATTTACGGATTTTCATTTTGCAAAGTTTTATGGGTCTAGGACGTCTCCTTACGAAGTTATGAGCATTTAAAGTTTTGCTATCTTCCAGATCGGATTGCAATAAAACCAGACGTCGCAAAAATATGATTGATGGCGTTCTGGAAAGCTGATCATGCGTAGAATTACTGTGCGAAGTTTCAGGTGTCTGCGACGCTCCATTTCGGAATTATGATCATTTAAAGTTTAGCTATATTTCGTTTATTTTTGCTATCTTCCAGATCGGATTGCAAGAAAACCAGACGTCGCAAAAATATGATTGATGGCGTTCTGGAAAGCTGATCATGCGTAGAATTACTGTGCGAAGTTTCAAGGTTCTAGCATTATATTTACGGATTTTCATTTTGCAAAGTTTTATGGGTCTAGGACGTCTCCTTACGAAGTTATGAGCATTTAAAGTTTTGCTATCTTCCAGATCGGATTGCAAGAAAACCAGACGTCGCAAAAATATGATTGATGGCGTTCTGGAAAGCTGATCATGCGTAGAATTACTGTGCGAAGTTTCAGGTGCCTGCGACGCTCCATTTCGGAATTATGATCATTTAAAGTTTAGCTATATTTCGTTTATTTTTGCTATCTTCCAGATCGGATTGCAAGAAAACCAGACGTCGCAAAAATATGATTGATGGCGTTCTGGAAAGCTGATCATGCGTAGAATTACTGTGCGAAGTTTCAAGGTTCTAGCATTATATTTACGGATTTTCATTTTGCAAAGTTTTATGGGTCTAGGACGTCTCCTTACGAAGTTATGAGCATTTAAAGTTTTGCTATCTTCCAGATCGGATTGCAAGAAAACCAGACGTCGCAAAAATATGATTGATGGCGTTCTGGAAAGCTGATCATGCGTAGAATTACTGTGCGAAGTTTCAGGTGTCTGCGACGCTCCATTTCGGAATTATGATCATTTAAAGTTTAGCTATATTTCGTTTATTTTTGCTATCTTCCAGATCGGATTGCAAGAAAACCAGACGTCGCAAAAATATGATTGATGGCGTTCTGGAAAGCTGATCATTCGTAGAATTACTGTGCGAAGTTTCATGGTTCTAGCATTATATTTACGGATTTTCATTTTGCAAAGTTTTATGGGTCTAGGACGTCTCCTTACGAAGTTATGAGCATTTAAAGTTTTGCTATCTTCCAGATCGGATTGCAAGAAAACCAGACGTCGCAAAAATATGATTGATGGCGTTCTGGAAAGCTGATCATGCGTAGAATTACTGTGCGAAGTTTCAGGTGTCTGCGACGCTCCATTTCGGAATTATGATCATTTAAAGTTTAGCTATATTTCGTTTATTTTTGCTATCTTCCAGATCGGATTGCAAGAAAACCAGACGTCGCAAAAATATGATTGATGGCGTTCTGGAAAGCTGATCATGCGTAGAATTACTGTGCGAAGTTTCAGGTGTCTGCGACGCTCCATTTCGGAATTATGATCATTTAAAGTTTAGCTATATTTCGTTTATTTTTGCTATCTTTCAGATCGGATTGCAAGAAAACCAGACGTCGCAAAAATATGATTGATGCCGTTCTGGAAAGCTGATCATGCGTAGAATTACTGTGCGAAGTTTCATGGTTCTAGCATTATATTTACGGATTTTCATTTTGCAAAGTTTTATGGGTCTAGGACGTCTTTTTACGAAGTTATGAGCATTTAAAGTTTTGCTATCTTCCTGATCGGATTGCAATAAAACCAGACGTCGCAAAAATATGATTGATGGCGTTCTGGAAAGCTGATCATGCGTAGAATTACTGTGCGAAGTTTCAGGTGTCTGCGACGCTCCATTTCGGAATTATGATCATTTAAAGTTTAGCTATATTTCGTTTATTTTTGCTATCTTCCAGATCGGATTGCAAGAAAACCAGACGTCACAAAAATATGATTGATGGCGTTCTGGAAAGCTGATCATGCGTAGAATTACTGTGCGAAGTTTCAAGGTTCTAGCATTATATTTACGGATTTTCATTTTGCAAAGTTTTATGGGTCTAGGACGTCTCCTTACGAAGTTATGAGCATTTAAAGTTTTGCTATCTTCCAGATCGGATTGCAAGAAAACCAGACGTCGCAAAAATATGATTGATGGCGTTCTGGAAAGCTGATCATGCGTAGAATTACTGTGCGAAGTTTCAGGTGCCTGCGACGCTCCATTTCGGAATTATGATCATTTAAAGTTTAGCTATATTTCGTTTATTTTTGCTATCTTCCAGATCGGATTGCAAGAAAACCAGACGTCGCAAAAATATGATTGATGGCGTTCTGGAAAGCTGATCATGCGTAGAATTACTGTGCGAAGTTTCAAGGTTCTAGCATTATATTTACGGATTTTCATTTTGCAAAGTTTTATGGGTCTAGGACGTCTCCTTACGAAGTTATGAGCATTTAAAGTTTTGCTATCTTCCAGATCGGATTGCAAGAAAACCAGACGTCGCAAAAATATGATTGATGGCGTTCTGGAAAGCTGATCATGCGTAGAATTACTGTGCGAAGTTTCAAGGTTCTAGCATTATATTTACGGATTTTCATTTTGCAAAGTTTTATGGGTCTAGGACGTCTCCTTACGAAGTTATGAGCATTTAAAGTTTTGCTATCTTCCAGATCGGATTGCAAGAAAACCAGACGTCACAAAAATATGATTGATGGCGTTCTGGAAAGCTGATCATGCGTAGAATTACTGTGCGAAGTTTCAAGGTTCTAGCATTATATTTACGGATTTTCATTTTGCAAAGTTTTATGGGTCTAGGACGTCTCCTTACGAAGTTATGAGCATTTAAAGTTTTGCTATCTTCCAGATCGGATTGCAAGAAAACCAGACGTCGCAAAAATATGATTGATGGCGTTCTGGAAAGCTGATCATGCGTAGAATTACTGTGCGAAGTTTCAGGTGTCTGCGACGCTCCATTTCGGAATTATGATCATTTAAAGTTTAGCTATATTTCGTTTATTTTTGCTATCTTCCAGATCGGATTGCAAGAAAACCAGACGTCGCAGACGAAGTTATGAGCATTTAAAGTTTTGCTATCTTCCAGATCGGATTGCAATAAAACCAGACGTCGCAAAAATATGATTGATGGCGTTCTGGAAAGCTGATCATGCGTAGAATTACTGTGCGAAGTTTCAGGTGTCTGCGACGCTCCATTTCGGAATTATGATCATTTAAAGTTTAGCTATATTTCGTTTATTTTTGCTATCTTCCAGATCGGATTGCAAGAAAACCAGACGTCGCAAAAATATGATTGATGCCGTTCTGGAAAGCTGATCATGCGTAGAATTACTGTGCGAAGTTTCAAGGTTCTAGCATTATATTTACGGATTTTCATTTTGCAAAGTTTTATGGGTCTAGGACGTCTCCTTACGAAGTTATGAGCATTTAAAGTTTTGCTATCTTCCAGATCGGATTGCAAGAAAACCAGACGTCGCAAAAATATGATTGATGGCGTTCTGGAAAGCTGATCATGCGTAGAATTACTGTGCGAAGTTTCAAGGTTCTAGCATTATATTTACGGATTTTCATTTTGCAAAGTTTTATGGGTCTAGGACGTCTCCTTACGAAGTTATGAGCATTTAAAGTTTTGCTATCTTCCAGATCGGATTGCAAGAAAACCAGACGTCGCAAAAATATGATTGATGGCGTTCTGGAAAGCTGATCATGCGTAGAATTACTGTGCGAAGTTTCAGGTGTCTGCGACGCTCCATTTCGGAATTATGATCATTTAAAGTTTAGCTATATTTCGTTTATTTTTGCTATCTTCCAGATCGGATTGCAAGAAAACCAGACGTCGCAGACGAAGTTATGAGCATTTAAAGTTTTGCTATCTTCCAGATCGGATTGCAATAAAACCAGACGTCGCAAAAATATGATTGATGGCGTTCTGGAAAGCTGATCATGCGTAGAATTACTGTGCGAAGTTTCAGGTGTCTGCGACGCTCCATTTCGGAATTATGATCATTTAAAGTTTAGCTATATTTCGTTTATTTTTGCTATCTTCCAGATCGGATTGCAAGAAAACCAGACGTCGCAAAAATATGATTGATGCCGTTCTGGAAAGCTGATCATGCGTAGAATTACTGTGCGAAGTTTTAAGGTTCTAGCATTATATTTACGGATTTTCATTTTGCAAAGTTTTATGGGTCTAGGACGTCTCCTTACGAAGTTATGAGCATTTAAAGTTTTGCTATCTTCCAGATCGGATTGCAAGAAAACCAGACGTCGCAAAAATATGATTGATGGCGGTCTGGAAAGCTGATCATGCGTAGAATTACTGTGCGAAGTTTCAGGTGTCTGCGACGCTCCATTTCGGAATTATGATCATTTAAAGTTTAGCTATATTTCGTTTATTTTTGCTATCTTCCAGATCGGATTGCAAGAAAACCAGACGTCGCAAAAATATGATTGATGGCGTTCTGGAAAGCTGATCATGCGTAGAATTACTGTGCGAAGTTTCAAGGTTCTAGCATTATATTTACGGATTTTCATTTTGCAAAGTTTTATGGGTCTAGGACGTCTCCTTACGAAGTTATGAGCATTTAAAGTTTTGCTATCTTCCAGATCGGATTGCAATAAAACCAGACGTCGCAAAAATATGATTGATGGCGTTCTGGAAAGCTGATCATGCGTAGAATTATTGTGCGAAGTTTCAGGTGTCTGCGACGCTCCATTTCGGAATTATGATCATTTAAAGTTTAGCTATATTTCGTTTATTTTTGCTATCTTCCAGATCGGATTGCAAGAAAACCAGACGTCGCAAAAATATGATTGATGGCGTTCTGGAAAGCTGATCATGCGTAGAATTACTGTGCGAAGTTTCAAGGTTCTAGCATTATATTTACGGATTTTCATTTTGCAAAGTTTTATGGGTCTAGGACGTCTCCTTACGAAGTTATGAGCATTTAAAGTTTTGCTATCTTCCAGATCGGATTGCAAGAAAACCAGACGTCGCAAAAATATGATTGATGGCGTTCTGGAAAGCTGATCATGCGTAGAATTACTGTGCGAAGTTTCAGGTGCCTGCGACGCTCCATTTCGGAATTATGATCATTTAAAGTTTAGCTATATTTCGTTTATTTTTGCTATCTTCCAGATCGGATTGCAAGAAAACCAGACGTTGCAAAAATATGATTGATGGCGTTCTGGAAAGCTGATCATGCGTAGAATTACTGTGCGAAGTTTCAAGGTTCTAGCATTATATTTACGGATTTTCATTTTGCAAAGTTTTATGGGTCTAGGACGTCTCCTTACGAAGTTATGAGCATTTAAAGTTTTGCTATCTTCCAGATCGGATTGCAAGAAAACCAGACGTTGCAAAAATATGATTGATGGCGTTCTGGAAAGCTGATCATGCGTAGAATTACTGTGCGAAGTTTCAGGTGTCTGCGACGCTCCATTTCGGAATTATGATCATTTAAAGTTTAGCTATATTTCGTTTATTTTTGCTATCTTCCAGATCGGATTGCAAGAAAACCAGACGTCGCAAAAATATGATTGATGGCGTTCTGGAAAGCTGATCATTCGTAGAATTACTGTGCGAAGTTTCATGGTTCTAGCATTATATTTACGGATTTTCATTTTGCAAAGTTTTATGGGTCTAGGACGTCTCCTTACGAAGTTATGAGCATTTAAAGTTTTGCTATCTTCCAGATCGGATTGCAAGAAAACCAGACGTCGCAAAAATATGATTGATGGCGTTCTGGAAAGCTGATCATGCGTAGAATTACTGTGCGAAGTTTCAGGTGTCTTCGACGCTCCATTTCGGAATTATGATCATTTAAAGTTTAGCTATATTTCGTTTATTTTTGCTATCTTCCAGATCGGATTGCAAGAAAACCAGACGTCGCAAAAATATGATTGATGGCGTTCTGGAAAGCTGATCATGCGTAGAATTACTGTGCGAAGTTTCAGGTGTCTGCGACGCTCCATTTCGGAATTATGATCATTTAAAGTTTCCTATCCTATCTTCCAGATCGGATTGCAAGAAAACCAGACGTCGCAAAAATATGATTGATGGCGTTCTGGAAAGCTGATCATGCGTAGAATTACTGTGCGAAGTTTCATGGTTCTACCATTATATTTACGGATTTTCATTTTGCAAAGTTTTATGGGTCTAGGACGTCTCCTTACGAAGTTATGAGCATTTAAAGTTTTGCTATCTTCCAGATCGGATTGCAAGAAAACCAGACGTCGCAAAAATATGATTGATGGCGTTCTGGAAAGCTGATCATGCGTAGAATTACTGTGCGAAGTTTCAGGTGTCTGCGACGCTCCATTTCGGAATTATGATCATTTAAAGTTTAGCTATATTTCGTTTATTTTTGCTATCTTCCAGATCGGATTGCAAGAAAACCAGACGTCGCAAAAATATGATTGATGGCGTTCTGGAAAGCTGATCATGCGTAGAATTACTGTGCGAAGTTTCATGGTTCTCGCATTATATTTACGGATTTTCATTTTGCAAAGTTTTATGGGTCTAGGACGTCTCCTTACGAAGTTATGAGCATTTAAAGTTTTGCTATCTTCCAGATCGGATTGCAAGAAAACCAGACGTCGCAAAAATATGATTGATGGCGTTCTGGAAAGCTGATCATGCGTAGAATTACTGTGCGAAGTTTCAGGTGTCTGCGACGCTCCATTTCGGAATTATGATCATTTAAAGTTTAGCTATATTTCGTTTATTTTTGCTATCTTTCAGATCGGATTGCAAGAAAACCAGACGTCGCAAAAATATGATTGATGCCGTTCTGGAAAGCTGATCATGCGTAGAATTACTGTGCGAAGTTTCATGGTTCTAGCATTATAATTACGGATTTTCATTTTGCAAAGTTTTATGGGTCTAGGACGTCTTTTTACGAAGTTATGAGCATTTAAAGTTTTGCTATCTTCCAGATCGGATTGCAATAAAACCAGACGTCGCAAAAATATGATTGATGGCGTTCTGGAAAGCTGATCATGCGTAGAATTACTGTGCGAAGTTTCAGGTGTCTGCGACGCTCCATTTCGGAATTATGATCATTTAAAGTTTAGCTATATTTCGTTTATTTTTGCTATCTTCCAGATCGGATTGCAAGAAAACCAGACGTCGCAAAAATATGATTGATGGCGTTCTGGAAAGCTGATCATGCGTAGAATTACTGTGCGAAGTTTCAAGGTTCTAGCATTATATTTACGGATTTTCATTTTGCAAAGTTTTATGGGTCTAGGACGTCTCCTTACGAAGTTATGAGCATTTAAAGTTTTGCTATCTTCCAGATCGGATTGCAAGAAAACCAGACGTCGCAAAAATATGATTGATGGCGTTCTGGAAAGCTGATCATGCGTAGAATTACTGTGCGAAGTTTCAGGTGTCTGCGACGCTCCATTTCGGAATTATGATCATTTAAAGTTTAGCTATATTTCGTTTATTTTTGCTATCTTCCAGATCGGATTGCAAGAAAACCAGACGTCGCAGACGAAGTTATGAGCATTTAAAGTTTTGCTATCTTCCAGATCGGATTGCAATAAAACCAGAAGTCGCAAAAATATGATTGATGCCGTTCTGGAAAGCTGATCATGCGTAGAATTACTGTGCGAAGTTTCAGGTGTCTGCGACGCTCCATTTCGGAATTATGATCATTTAAAGTTTAGCTATATTTCGTTTATTTTTGCTATCTTCCAGATCGGATTGCAAGAAAACCAGACGTCGCAAAAATATGATTGATGGCGTTCTGGAAAGCTGATCATGCGTAGAATTACTGTGCGAAGTTTCAAGGTTCTAGCATTATATTTACGGATTTTCATTTTGCAAAGTTTTATGGGTCTAGGACGTCTCCTTACGAAGTTA
Source organism: Myopa tessellatipennis (assembly GCA_943737955.2). Lineage (NCBI taxonomy): Eukaryota > Metazoa > Arthropoda > Insecta > Diptera > Conopidae > Myopa > Myopa tessellatipennis. The sequence goes on from OX031314.1 coordinate 43,404,937, forward strand.
TGAGCATTTAAAGTTTTGCTATCTTCCAGATCGGATTGCAAGAAAACCAGACGTCGCAAAAATATGATTGATGGCGTTCTGGAAAGCTGATCATGCGTAGAATTACTGTGCGAAGTTTCAGGTGTCTGCGACGCTCCATTTCGGAATTATGATCATTTAAAGTTTAGCTATATTTCGTTTATTTTTGCTATCTTCCAGATCGGATTGCAAGAAAACCAGACGTCGCAAAAATATGATTGATGGCGTTCTGGAAAGCTGATCATGCGTAGAATTACTGTGAGAAGTTTCAAGGTTCTAGCATTATATTTACGGATTTTCATTTTGCAAAGTTTTATGGGTCTAGGACGTCTCCTTACGAAGTTATGAGCTTTTAAAGTTTTGCTATCTTCCAGATCGGATTGCAAGAAAACCAGACGTCGCAAAAATATGATTGATGGCGTTCTGGAAAGCTGATCATGCGTAGAATTACTGTGCGAAGTTTCAGGTGTCTGCGACGCTCCATTTCGGAATTATGATCATTTAAAGTTTAGCTATATTTCGTTTATTTTTGCTATCTTCCAGATCGGATTGCAAGAAAACTAGACGTCGCAAAAATATGATTGATGGCGTTCTGGAAAGCTGATCATTCGTAGAATTACTGTGCGAAGTTTCATGGTTCTAGCATTATATTTACGGATTTTCATTTTGCAAAGTTTTATGGGTCTAGGACGTCTCCTTACGAAGTTATGAGCATTTAAAGTTTTGCTATCTTCCAGATCGGATTGCAAGAAAACCAGACGTCGCAAAAATATGATTGATGGCGTTCTGGAAAGCTGATCATGCGTAGAATTACTGTGCGAAGTTTCAGGTGTCTGCGACGCTCCATTTCGGAATTATGATCATTTAAAGTTTAGCTATATTTCGTTTATTTTTGCTATCTTCCAGATCGGATTGCAAGAAAACCAGACGTCGCAAAAATATGATTGATGGCGTTCTGGAAAGCTGATCATGCGTAGAATTACTGTGCGAAGTTTCATGGTTCTAGCATTATATTTACGGATTTTCATTTTGCAAAGTTTTATGGGTCTAGGACGTCTCCTTACGAAGTTATGAGCATTTAAAGTTTTGCTATCTTCCAGATCGGATTGCAAGAAAACCAGACGTCGCAAAAATATGATTGATGGCGTTCTGGAAAGCTGATCATGCGTAGAATTACTGTGCGAAGTTTCAGGTGTCTGCGACGCTCCATTTCGGAATTATGATCATTTAAAGTTTCCTATCCTATCTTCCAGATCGGATTGCAAGAAAACCAGACGTCGCAAAAATATGATTGATGGCGTTCTGGAAAGCTGATCATGCGTAGAATTACTGTGCGAAGTTTCAAGGTTCTAGCATTATATTTACGGATTTTCATTTTGCAAAGTTTTATGGGTCTAGGACGTCTCCTTACGAAGTTATGAGCATTTAAAGTTTTGCTATCTTCCAGATCGGATTGCAAGAAAACCAGACGTCGCAAAAATATGATTGATGGCGTTCTGGAAAGCTGATCATGCGTAGAATTACTGTGCGAAGTTTCAGGTGTCTGCGACGCTCCATTTCGGAATTATGATAATTTAAAGTTTAGCTATATTTCGTTTATTTTTGCTATCTTCCAGATCTGATTGCAAGAAAACCAGACGTCGCAAAAATATGATTGATGGCGTTCTGGAAAGCTGATCATGCGTAGAATTACTGTGCGAAGTTTCAAGGTTCTAGCATTATATTTACGGATTTTCATTTTGCAAAGTTTTATGGGTCTAGGACGTCTCCTTACGAAGTTATGAGCATTTAAAGTTTTGCTATCTTCCAGATCGGATTGCAAGAAAACCAGACGTCGCAAAAATATGATTGATGGCGTTCTGGAAAGCTGATCATGCGTAGAATTACTGTGCGAAGTTTCAGGTGTCTGCGACGCTCCATTTCGGAATTATGATCATTTAAAGTTTCCTATCCTATCTTCCAGATCGGATTGCAAGAAAACCAGACGTCGCAAAAATATGATTGATGGCGTTCTGGAAAGCTGATCATGCGTAGAATTACTGTGCGAAGTTTCAAGGTTCTAGCATTATATTTACGGATTTTCATTTTGCAAAGTTTTATGGGTCTAGGACGTCTCCTTACGAAGTTATGAGCATTTAAAGTTTTGCTATCTTCCAGATCGGATTGCAAGAAAACCAGACGTCGCAAAAATATGATTGATGGCGTTCTGGAAGCGTACTGTGCGAAGTTTCAGGTGTCTGCGACGCTCCATTTCGGAATTATGATAATTTAAAGTTTAGCTATATTTCGTTTATTTTTGCTATCTTCCAGATCTGATTGCAAGAAAACCAGACGTCGCAAAAATATGATTGATGGCGTTCTGGAAAGCTGATCATGCGTAGAATTACTGTGCGAAGTTTCAAGGTTCTAGCATTATATTTACGGATTTTCATTTTGCAAAGTTTTATGGGTCTAGGACGTCTCCTTACGAAGTTATGAGCATTTAAAGTTTTGCTATCTTCCAGATCGGATTGCAAGAAAACCAGACGTCGCAAAAATATGATTGATGGCGTTCTGGAAAGCTGATCATGCGTAGAATTACTGTGCGAAGTTTCAGGTGTCTGCGACGCTCCATTTCGGAATTATGATCATTTAAAGTTTAGCTATATTTCGTTTATTTTTGCTATCTTCCAGATCGGATTGCAAGAAAACCAGACGTCGCAAAAATATGATTGATGGCGTTCTGGAAAGCTGATCATGCGTAGAATTACTGTGAGAAGTTTCAAGGTTCTAGCATTATATTTACGGATTTTCATTTTGCAAAGTTTTATGGGTCTAGGACGTCTCCTTACGAAGTTATGAGCTTTTAAAGTTTTGCTATCTTCCAGATCGGATTGCAAGAAAACCAGACGTCGCAAAAATATGATTGATGGCGTTCTGGAAAGCTGATCATGCGTAGAATTACTGTGCGAAGTTTCAGGTGTCTGCGACGCTCCATTTAGGAATTATGATCATTTAAAGTTTAGCTATATTTCGTTTATTTTTGCTATCTTCCAGATCGGATTGCAAGAAAACCAGACGTCGCAAAAATATGATTGATGGCGTTCTGGAAAGCTGATCATTCGTAGAATTACTGTGCGAAGTTTCATGGTTCTAGCATTATATTTACGGATTTTCATTTTGCAAAGTTTTATGGGTCTAGGACGTCTCCTTACGAAGTTATGAGCATTTAAAGTTTTGCTATCTTCCAGATCGGATTGCAAGAAAACCAGACGTCGCAAAAATATGATTGATGGCGTTCTGGAAAGCTGATCATGCGTAGAATTACTGTGCGAAGTTTCAGGTGTCTGCGACGCTCCATTTCGGAATTATGATCATTTAAAGTTTAGCTATATTTCGTTTATTTTTGCTATCTTCCAGATCGGATTGCAAGAAAACCAGACGTCGCAAAAATATGATTGATGGCGTTCTGGAAAGCTGATCATGCGTAGAATTACTGTGCGAAGTTTCATGGTTCTAGCATTATATTTACGGATTTTCATTTTGCAAAGTTTTATGGGTCTAGGACGTCTCCTTACGAAGTTATGAGCATTTAAAGTTTTGCTATCTTCCAGATCGGATTGCAAGAAAACCAGACGTCGCAAAAATATGATTGATGGCGTTCTGGAAAGCTGATCATGCGTAGAATTACTGTGCGAAGTTTCAGGTGTCTGCGACGCTCCATTTCGGAATTATGATCATTTAAAGTTTCCTATCCTATCTTCCAGATCGGATTGCAAGAAAACCAGACGTCGCAAAAATATGATTGATGGCGTTCTGGAAAGCTGATCATGCGTAGAATTACTGTGCGAAGTTTCAAGGTTCTAGCATTATATTTACGGATTTTCATTTTGCAAAGTTTTATGGGTCTAGGACGTCTCCTTACGAAGTTATGAGCATTTAAAGTTTTGCTATCTTCCAGATCGGATTGCAAGAAAACCAGACGTCGCAAAAATATGATTGATGGCGTTCTGGAAAGCTGATCATGCGTAGAATTACTGTGCGAAGTTTCAGGTGTCTGCGACGCTCCATTTCGGAATTATGATAATTTAAAGTTTAGCTATATTTCGTTTATTTTTGCTATCTTCCAGATCGGATTGCAAGAAAACCAGACGTCGCAAAAATATGATTGATGGCGTTCTGGAAAGCTGATCATGCGTAGAATTACTGTGCGAAGTTTCAAGGTTCTAGCATTATATTTACGGATTTTCATTTTGCAAAGTTTTATGGGTCTAGGACGTCTCCTTACGAAGTTATGAGCTTTTAAAGTTTTGCTATCTTCCAGATCGGATTGCAAGAAAACCAGACGTCGCAAAAATATGATTGATGGCGTTCTGGAAAGCTGATCATGCGTAGAATTACTGTGCGAAGTTTCAGGTGTCTGCGACGCTCCATTTCGGAATTATGATCATTTAAAGTTTAGCTATATTTCGTTTATTTTTGCTATCTTCCAGATCGGATTGCAAGAAAACCAGACGTCGCAAAAATATGATTGATGGCGTTCTGGAAAGCTGATCATGCGTAGAATTACTGAGCGAAGTTTCAGGTGTCTGCGACGCTCCATTTCGGAATTATGATCATTTAAAGTTTAGCTATATTTCGTTTATTTTTGTTATCTTCCAGATCGGATTGCAAGAAAACCAGACGTCGCAGACGAAGTTATGAGCATTTAAAGTTTTGCTATCTTCCAGATCGGATTACAATAATACCAGACGTCGCAAAAATATGATTGATGGCGTTCTGGAAAGCTGATCATGCGTAGAATTACTGTGCGAAGTTTCAGGTGTCTGCGACGCTCCATTTCGGAATTATGATCATTTAAAGTTTAGCTATATTTCGTTTATTTTTGCTATCTTCCAGATCGGATTGCAAGAAAACCAGACGTCGCAAAAATATGATTGATGGCGTTCTGGAAAGCTGATCATGCGTAGAATTACTGTGCGAAGTTTCATGGTTCTAGCATTATATTTACGGATTTTCATTTTGCAAAGTTTTATGGGTCTAGGACGTCTCCTTACGAAGTTATGAGCATTTAAAGTTTTGCTATCTTCCAGATCGGATTGCAAGAAAACCAGACGTCGCAAAAATATGATTGATGGCGTTCTGGAAAGCTGATCATGCGTAGAATTACTGTGCGAAGTTTCAGGTGTCTGCGACGCTCCATTTCGGAATTATGATCATTTAAAGTTTCCTATCCTATCTTCCAGATCGGATTGCAAGAAAACCAGACGTCGCAAAAATATGATTGATGGCGTTCTGGAAAGCTGATCATGCGTAGAATTACTGTGCGAAGTTTCAAGGTTCTAGCATTATATTTACGGATTTTCATTTTGCAAAGTTTTATGGGTCTAGGACGTCTCCTTACGAAGTTATGAGCATTTAAAGTTTTGCTATCTTCCAGATCGGATTGCAAGAAAACCAGACGTCGCAAAAATATGATTGATGGCGTTCTGGAAAGCTGATCATGCGTAGAATTACTGTGCGAAGTTTCAGGTGTCTGCGACGCTCCATTTCGGAATTATGATAATTTAAAGTTTAGCTATATTTCGTTTATTTTTGCTATCTTCCAGATCGGATTGCAAGAAAACCAGACGTCGCAAAAATATGATTGATGGCGTTCTGGAAAGCTGATCATGCGTAGAATTACTGTGCGAAGTTTCAAGGTTCTAGCATTATATTTACGGATTTTCATTTTGCAAAGTTTTATGGGTCTAGGACGTCTCCTTACGAAGTTATGAGCATTTAAAGTTTTGCTATCTTCCAGATCGGATTGCAAGAAAACCAGACGTCGCAAAAATATGATTGATGGCGTTCTGGAAAGCTGATCATGCGTAGAATTACTGTGCGAAGTTTCAGGTGTCTGCGACGCTCCATTTCGGAATTATGATCATTTAAAGTTTAGCTATATTTCGTTTATTTTTGCTATCTTCCAGATCGGATTGCAAGAAAACCAGACGTCGCAAAAATATGATTGATGGCGTTCTGGAAAGCTGATCATGCGTAGAATTACTGTGCGAAGTTTCAAGGTTCTAGCATTATATTTACGGATTTTCATTTTGCAAAGTTTTATGGGTCTAGGACGTCTCCTTACGAAGTTATGAGCATTTAAAGTTTTGCTATCTTCCAGATCGGATTGCAAGAAAACCAGACGTCGCAAAAATATGATTGATGGCGTTCTGGAAAGCTGATCATGCGTAGAATTACTGTGCGAAGTTTCAAGGTTCTAGCATTATATTTACGGATTTTCATTTTGCAAAGTTTTATGGGTCTAGGACGTCTCCTTACGAAGTTATGAGCATTTAAAGTTTTGCTATCTTCCAAATCGGATTGCAAGAAAACCAGACGTCGCAGACGAAGTTATGAGCATTTAAAGTTTTGCTATCTTCCAGATCGGATTGCAATAATACCAGACGTCGCAAAAATATGATTGATGGCGTTCTCGAAAGCTGATCATGCGTAGAATTACTGTGCGAAGTTTCAAGGTTCTAGCATTATATTTACGGATTTTCATTTTGCAAAGTTTTATGGGTCTAGGACGTCTCCTTACGAAGTTATGAGCATTTAAAGTTTTGCTATCTTCCAGATCGGATTGCAAGAAAACCACGAAGTTATGAGCATTTAAAGTTTTGCTATCTTCCAGATCGGATTGCAATAAAACCAGACGTCGCAAAAATATGATTGATGGCGTTCTGGAAAGCTGATCATGCGTAGAATTACTGTGCGAAGTTTCAGGTGTCTGCGACGCTCCATTTCGGAATTATGATCATTTAAAGTTTAGCTATATTTCGTTTATTTTTGCTATCTTCCAGATCGGATTGCAAGAAAACCAGACGTCGCAAAAATATGATTGATGGCGTTCTGGAAAGCTGATCATGCGTAGAATTACTGTGCGAAGTTTCAAGGTTCTAGCATTATATTTACGGATTTTCATTTTGCAAAGTTTTATGGGTCTAGGACGTCTCCTTACGAAGTTATGAGCTTTTAAAGTTTTGCTATCTTCCAGATCGGATTGCAAGAAAACCAGACGTCGCAAAAATATGATTGATGGCGTTCTGGAAAGCTGATCATGCGTAGAATTACTGTGCGAAGTTTCAGGTGTCTGCGACGCTCCATTTCGGAATTATGATCATTTAAAGTTTAGCTATATTTCGTTTATTTTTGCTATCTTCCAGATCGGATTGCAAGAAAACCAGACGTCGCAAAAATATGATTGATGGCGTTCTGGAAAGCTGATCATGCGTAGAATTACTGTGCGAAGTTTCAAGGTTCTAGCATTATATTTACGGATTTTCATTTTGCAAAGTTTTATGGGTCTAGGACGTCTCCTTACGAAGTTATGAGCATTTAAAGTTTTGCTATCTTCCAAATCGGATTGCAAGAAAACCAGACGTCGCAGACGAAGTTATGAGCATTTAAAGTTTTGCTATCTTCCAGATCGGATTGCAATAATACCAGACGTCGCAAAAATATGATTGATGGCGTTCTCGAAAGCTGATCATGCGTAGAATTACTGTGCGAAGTTTCAAGGTTCTAGCATTATATTTACGGATTTTCATTTTGCAAAGTTTTATGGGTCTAGGACGTCTCCTTACGAAGTTATGAGCATTTAAAGTTTTGCTATCTTCCAGATCGGATTGCAAGAAAACCACGAAGTTATGAGCATTTAAAGTTTTGCTATCTTCCAGATCGGATTGCAATAAAACCAGACGTCGCAAAAATATGATTGATGGCGTTCTGGAAAGCTGATCATGCGTAGAATTACTGTGCGAAGTTTCAGGTGTCTGCGACGCTCCATTTCGGAATTATGATCATTTAAAGTTTAGCTATATTTCGTTTATTTTTGCTATCTTCCAGATCGGATTGCAAGAAAACCAGACGTCGCAAAAATATGATTGATGGCGTTCTGGAAAGCTGATCATGCGTAGAATTACTGTGCGAAGTTTCAAGGTTCTAGCATTATATTTACGGATTTTCATTTTGCAAAGTTTTATGGGTCTAGGACGTCTCCTTACGAAGTTATGAGCTTTTAAAGTTTTGCTATCTTCCAGATCGGATTGCAAGAAAACCAGACGTCGCAAAAATATGATTGATGGCGTTCTGGAAAGCTGATCATGCGTAGAATTACTGTGCGAAGTTTCAGGTGTCTGCGACGCTCCATTTCGGAATTATGATCATTTAAAGTTTAGCTATATTTCGTTTATTTTTGCTATCTTCCAGATCGGATTGCAAGAAAACCAGACGTCGCAAAAATATGATTGATGGCGTTCTGGAAAGCTGATCATGCGTAGAATTACTGTGCGAAGTTTCAAGGTTCTAGCATTATATTTACGGATTTTCATTTTGCAAAGTTTTATGGGTCTAGGACGTCTCCTTACGAAGTTATGAGCATTTAAAGTTTTGCTATCTTCCAGATCGGATTGCAAGAAAACCAGACGTCGCAAAAATATGATTGATGGCGTTCTGGAAAGCTGATCATGCGTAGAATTACTGTGCGAAGTTTCAGGTGTCTGCGACGCTCCATTTCGGAATTATGATCATTTAAAGTTTAGCTATATTTCGTTTATTTTTGCTATCTTCCAGATCGGATTGCAAGAAAACCAGACGTCGCAAAAATATGATTGATGGCGTTCTGGAAAGCTGATCATGCGTAGAATTACTGTGCGAAGTTTCAAGGTTCTAGCATTATATTTACGGATTTTCATTTTGCAAAGTTTTATGGGTCTAGGACGTCTCCTTACGAAGTTATGAGCATTTAAAGTTTTGCTATCTTCCAGATCGGATTGCAAGAAAACCAGACGTCGCAAAAATATGATTGATGGCGTTCTGGAAAGCTGATCATGCGTAGAATTACTGTGCGAAGTTTCAAGGTTCTAGCATTATATTTACGGATTTTCATTTTGCAAAGTTTTATGGGTCTAGGACGTCTCCTTACGAAGTTATGAGCATTTAAAGTTTTGCTATCTTCCAAATCGGATTGCAAGAAAACCAGACGTCGCAGACGAAGTTATGAGCATTTAAAGTTTTGCTATCTTCCAGATCGGATTGCAATAATACCAGACGTCGCAAAAATATGATTGATGGCGTTCTCGAAAGCTGATCATGCGTAGAATTACTGTGCGAAGTTTCAAGGTTCTAGCATTATATTTACGGATTTTCATTTTGCAAAGTTTTATGGGTCTAGGACGTCTCCTTACGAAGTTATGAGCATTTAAAGTTTTGCTATCTTCCAGATCGGATTGCAAGAAAACCACGAAGTTATGAGCATTTAAAGTTTTGCTATCTTCCAGATCGGATTGCAATAAAACCAGACGTCGCAAAAATATGATTGATGGCGTTCTGGAAAGCTGATCATGCGTAGAATTACTGTGCGAAGTTTCAGGTGTCTGCGACGCTCCATTTCGGAATTATGATCATTTAAAGTTTAGCTATATTTCGTTTATTTTTGCTATCTTCCAGATCGGATTGCAAGAAAACCAGACGTCGCAAAAATATGATTGATGGCGTTCTGGAAAGCTGATCATGCGTAGAATTACTGTGCGAAGTTTCAAGGTTCTAGCATTATATTTACGGATTTTCATTTTGCAAAGTTTTATGGGTCTAGGACGTCTCCTTACGAAGTTATGAGCTTTTAAAGTTTTGCTATCTTCCAGATCGGATTGCAAGAAAACCAGACGTCGCAAAAATATGATTGATGGCGTTCTGGAAAGCTGATCATGCGTAGAATTACTGTGCGAAGTTTCAGGTGTCTGCGACGCTCCATTTCGGAATTATGATCATTTAAAGTTTAGCTATATTTCGTTTATTTTTGCTATCTTCCAGATCGGATTGCAAGAAAACCAGACGTCGCAAAAATATGATTGATGGCGTTCTGGAAAGCTGATCATGCGTAGAATTACTGTGCGAAGTTTCAAGGTTCTAGCATTATATTTACGGATTTTCATTTTGCAAAGTTTTATGGGTCTAGGACGTCTCCTTACGAAGTTATGAGCATTTAAAGTTTTGCTATCTTCCAAATCGGATTGCAAGAAAACCAGACGTCGCAGATGAAGTTATGAGCATTTAAAGTTTTGCTATCTTCCAGATCGGATTGCAATAATACCAGACGTCGCAAAAATATGATTGATGGCGTTCTCGAAAGCTGATCATGCGTAGAATTACTGTGCGAAGTTTCAAGGTTCTAGCATTATATTTACGGATTTTCATTTTGCAAAGTTTTATGGGTCTAGGACGTCTCCTTACGAAGTTATGAGCATTTAAAGTTTTGCTATCTTCCAGATCGGATTGCAAGAAAACCACGAAGTTATGAGCATTTAAAGTTTTGCTATCTTCCAGATCGGATTGCAATAAAACCAGACGTCGCAAAAATATGATTGATGGCGTTCTGGAAAGCTGATCATGCGTAGAATTACTGTGCGAAGTTTCAGGTGTCTGCGACGCTCCATTTCGGAATTATGATCATTTAAAGTTTAGCTATATTTCGTTTATTTTTGCTATCTTCCAGATCGGATTGCAAGAAAACCAGACGTCGCAAAAATATGATTGATGGCGTTCTGGAAAGCTGATCATGCGTAGAATTACTGTGCGAAGTTTCAAGGTTCTAGCATTATATTTACGGATTTTCATTTTGCAAAGTTTTATGGGTCTAGGACGTCTCCTTACGAAGTTATGAGCTTTTAAAGTTTTGCTATCTTCCAGATCGGATTGCAAGAAAACCAGACGTCGCAGACGAAGTTATGAGCATTTAAAGTTTTGCTATCTTCCAGATCGGATTGCAATAATACCAGACGTCGCAAAAATATGATTGATGGCGTTCTCGAAAGCTGATCATGCGTAGAATTACTGTGCGAAGTTTCAAGGTTCTAGCATTATATTTACGGATTTTCATTTTGCAAAGTTTTATGGGTCTAGGACGTCTCCTTACGAAGTTATGAGCATTTAAAGTTTTGCTATCTTCCAGATCGGATTGCAAGAAAACCACGAAGTTATGAGCATTTAAAGTTTTGCTATCTTCCAGATCGGATTGCAATAAAACCAGACGTCGCAAAAATATGATTGATGGCGTTCTGGAAAGCTGATCATGCGTAGAATTACTGTGCGAAGTTTCAGGTGTCTGCGACGCTCCATTTCGGAATTATGATCATTTAAAGTTTAGCTATATTTCGTTTATTTTTGCTATCTTCCAGATCGGATTGCAAGAAAACCAGACGTCGCAAAAATATGATTGATGGCGTTCTGGAAAGCTGATCATGCGTAGAATTACTGTGCGAAGTTTCAAGGTTCTAGCATTATATTTACGGATTTTCATTTTGCAAAGTTTTATGGGTCTAGGACGTCTCCTTACGAAGTTATGAGCTTTTAAAGTTTTGCTATCTTCCAGATCGGATTGCAAGAAAACCAGACGTCGCAAAAATATGATTGATGGCGTTCTGGAAAGCTGATCATGCGTAGAATTACTGTGCGAAGTTTCAGGTGTCTGCGACGCTCCATTTCGGAATTATGATCATTTAAAGTTTAGCTATATTTCGTTTATTTTTGCTATCTTCCAGATCGGATTGCAAGAAAACCAGACGTCGCAAAAATATGATTGATGGCGTTCTGGAAAGCTGATCATGCGTAGAATTACTGTGCGAAGTTTCAAGGTTCTAGCATTATATTTACGGATTTTCATTTTGCAAAGTTTTATGGGTCTAGGACGTCTCCTTACGAAGTTATGAGCATTTAAAGTTTTGCTATCTTCCAAATCGGATTGCAAGAAAACCAGACGTCGCAGACGAAGTTATGAGCATTTAAAGTTTTGCTATCTTCCAGATCGGATTGCAATAATACCAGACGTCGCAAAAATATGATTGATGGCGTTCTCGAAAGCTGATCATGCGTAGAATTACTGTGCGAAGTTTCAAGGTTCTAGCATTATATTTACGGATTTTCATTTTGCAAAGTTTTATGGGTCTAGGACGTCTCCTTACGAAGTTATGAGCATTTAAAGTTTTGCTATCTTCCAGATCGGATTGCAAGAAAACCACGAAGTTATGAGCATTTAAAGTTTTGCTATCTTCCAGATCGGATTGCAATAAAACCAGACGTCGCAAAAATATGATTGATGGCGTTCTGGAAAGCTGATCATGCGTAGAATTACTGTGCGAAGTTTCAGGTGTCTGCGACGCTCCATTTCGGAATTATGATCATTTAAAGTTTAGCTATATTTCGTTTATTTTTGCTATCTTCCAGATCGGATTGCAAGAAAACCAGACGTCGCAAAAATATGATTGATGGCGTTCTGGAAAGCTGATCATGCGTAGAATTACTGTGCGAAGTTTCAAGGTTCTAGCATTATATTTACGGATTTTCATTTTGCAAAGTTTTATGGGTCTAGGACGTCTCCTTACGAAGTTATGAGCTTTTAAAGTTTTGCTATCTTCCAGATCGGATTGCAAGAAAACCAGACGTCGCAAAAATATGATTGATGGCGTTCTGGAAAGCTGATCATGCGTAGAATTACTGTGCGAAGTTTCAGGTGTCTGCGACGCTCCATTTCGGAATTATGATCATTTAAAGTTTAGCTATATTTCGTTTATTTTTGCTATCTTCCAGATCGGATTGCAAGAAAACCAGACGTCGCAAAAATATGATTGATGGCGTTCTGGAAAGCTGATCATGCGTAGAATTACTGTGCGAAGTTTCATGGTTCTAGCATTATATTTACGGATTTTCATTTTGCAAAGTTTTATGGGTCTAGGACGTCTCCTTACGAGGTTATGAGCATTTAAAGTTTTGCTATCTTCCAGATCGGATTGCAAGAAAACCAGACGTCGCAAAAATATGATTGATGGCGTTCTGGAAAGCTGATCATGCGTAGAATTACTGTGCGAAGTTTCAGGTGTCTGCGACGCTCCATTTCGGAATTATGATCATTTAAAGTTTAGCTATATTTCGTTTATTTTTGCTATCTTCCAGATCGGATTGCAAGAAAACCAGACGTCGCAAAAATATGATTGATGGCGTTCTCGAAAGCTGATCATGCGTAGAATTACTGTGCGAAGTTTCAAGGTTCTAGCATTATATTTACGGATTTTCATTTTGCAAAGTTTTATGGGTCTAGGACGTCTCCTTACGAAGTTATGAGCATTTAAAGTTTTGCTATCTTCCAGATCGGATTGCAAGAAAACCACGAAGTTATGAGCATTTAAAGTTTTGCTATCTTCCAGATCGGATTGCAATAAAACCAGACGTCGCAAAAATATGATTGATGGCGTTCTGGAAAGCTGATCATGCGTAGAATTACTGTGCGAAGTTTCAGGTGTCTGCGACGCTCCATTTCGGAATTATGATCATTTAAAGTTTAGCTATATTTCGTTTATTTTTGCTATCTTCCAGATCGGATTGCAAGAAAACCAGACGTCGCAAAAATATGATTGATGGCGTTCTGGAAAGCTGATCATGCGTAGAATTACTGTGCGAAGTTTCAAGGTTCTAGCATTATATTTACGGATTTTCATTTTGCAAAGTTTTATGGGTCTAGGACGTCTCCTTACGAAGTTATGAGCTTTTAAAGTTTTGCTATCTTCCAGATCGGATTGCAAGAAAACCAGACGTCGCAAAAATATGATTGATGGCGTTCTGGAAAGCTGATCATGCGTAGAATTACTGTGCGAAGTTTCAGGTGTCTGCGACGCTCCATTTCGGAATTATGATCATTTAAAGTTTAGCTATATTTCGTTTATTTTTGCTATCTTCCAGATCGGATTGCAAGAAAACCAGACGTCGCAAAAATATGATTGATGGCGTTCTGGAAAGCTGATCATGCGTAGAATTACTGTGCGAAGTTTCATGGTTCTAGCATTATATTTACGGATTTTCATTTTGCAAAGTTTTATGGGTCTAGGACGTCTCCTTACGAGGTTATGAGCATTTAAAGTTTTGCTATCTTCCAGATCGGATTGCAAGAAAACCAGACGTCGCAAAAATATGATTGATGGCGTTCTGGAAAGCTGATCATGCGTAGAATTACTGTGCGAAGTTTCAGGTGTCTGCGACGCTCCATTTCGGAATTATGATCATTTAAAGTTTAGCTATATTTCGTTTATTTTTGCTATCTTCCAGATCGGATTGCAAGAAAACCAGACGTCGCAAAAATATGATTGATGGCGTTCTGGAAAGCTGATCATGCGTAGAATTACTGTGCGAAGTTTCAAGGTTCTAGCATTATATTTACGGATTTTCATTTTGCAAAGTTTTATGGGTCTAGGACGTCTCCTTACGAAGTTATGAGCATTTAAAGTTTTGCTATCTTCCAGATCGGATTGCAAGAAAACCAGACGTCGCAAAAATATGATTGATGGCGTTCTGGAAAGCTGATCATGCGTAGAATTACTGTGCGAAGTTTCAGGTGTCTGCGACGCTCCATTTCGGAATTATGATCATTTAAAGTTTAGCTATATTTCGTTTATTTTTGCTATCTTCCAGATCGGATTGCAAGAAAACCAGACGTCGCAAAAATATGATTGATGGCGTTCTGGAAAGCTGATCATGCGTAGAATTACTGTGCGAAGTTTCAAGGTTCTAGCATTATATTTACGGATTTTCATTTTGCAAAGTTTTATGGGTCTAGGACGTCTCCTTACGAAGTTATGAGCTTTTAAAGTTTTGCTATCTTCCAGATCGGATTGCAAGAAAACCAGACGTCGCAAAAATATGATTGATGGCGTTCTGGAAAGCTGATCATGCGTAGAATTACTGTGCGAAGTTTCAGGTGTCTGCGACGCTCCATTTCGGAATTATGATCATTTAAAGTTTAGCTATATTTCGTTTATTTTTGCTATCTTCCAGATCGGATTGCAAGAAAACCAGACGTCGCAAAAATATGATTGATGGCGTTCTGGAAAGCTGATCATGCGTAGAATTAATGTGCGAAGTTTCATGGTTCTAGCATTATATTTACGGATTTTCATTTTGCAAAGTTTTATGGGTCTACGACGTCTCCTTACGAAGTTATGAGCATTTAAAGTTTTGCTATCTTCCAGATCGGATTGCAAGAAAACCAGACGTCGCAAAAATATGATTGATGGCGTTCTGGAAAGCTGATCATGCGTAGAATTACTGTACGAAGTTTCAAGGTTCTAGCATTATATTTACGGATTTTCATTTTGCAAAGTTTTATGGGTCTAGGACGTCTCCTTACGAAGTTATGAGCATTTAAAGTTTTGCTATCTTCCAGATCGGATTGCAAGAAAACCAGACGTCGCAAAAATATGATTGATGGCGTTCTGGAAAGCTGATCATGCGTAGAATTACTGTGCGAAGTTTCAGGTGTCTGCGACGCTCCATTTCGGAATTATGATCATTTAAAGTTTAGCTATATTTCGTTTATTTTTGCTATCTTCCAGATCGGATTGCAAGAAAACCAGACGTCGCAAAAATATGATTGATGGCGTTCTGGAAAGCTGATCATGCGTAGAATTACTGTGCGAAGTTTCAAGGTTCTAGCATTATATTTACGGATTTTCATTTTGCAAAGTTTTATGGGTCTAGGACGTCTCCTTACGAAGTTATGAGCATTTAAAGTTTTGCTATCTTCCAGATCGGATTGCAAGAAAACCAGACGTCGCAAAAATATGATTGATGGCGTTCTGGAAAGCTGATCATGCGTAGAATTACTGTGCGAAGTTTCAGGTGTCTGCGACGCTCCATTTCGGAATTATGATCATTTAAAGTTTAGCTATATTTCGTTTATTTTTGCTATCTTCCAGATCGGATTGCAAGAAAACCAGACGTCGCAAAAATATGATTGATGGCGTTCTGGAAAGCTGATCATGCGTAGAATTACTGTGCGAAGTTTCATGGTTCTAGCATTATATTTACGGATTTTCATTTTGCAAAGTTTTATGGGTCTAGGACGTCTCCTTACGAAGTTATGAGCATTTAAAGTTTTGCTATCTTCCAGATCGGATTGCAAGAAAACCAGACGTCGCAAAAATATGATTGATGGCGTTCTGGAAAGCTGATCATGCGTAGAATTACTGTGCGAAGTTTCAGGTGTCTGCGACGCTCCATTTCGGAATTATGATCATTTAAAGTTTAGCTATATTTCGTTTATTTTTGCTATCTTCCAGATCGGATTGCAAGAAAACCAGACGTCGCAAAAATATGATTGATGGCGTTCTGGAAAGCTGATCATGCGTAGAATTACTGTGCGAAGTTTCATGGTTCTAGCATTATATTTACGGATTTTCATTTTGCAAAGTTTTATGGGTCTAGGACGTCTCCTTACGAGGTTATGAGCATTTAAAGTTTTGCTATCTTCCAGATCGGATTGCAAGAAAACCAGACGTCGCAAAAATATGATTGATGGCGTTCTGGAAAGCTGATCATGCGTAGAATTACTGTGCGAAGTTTCAGGTGTCTGCGACGCTCCATTTCGGAATTATGATCATTTAAAGTTTAGCTATATTTCGTTTATTTTTGCTATCTTCCAGATCGGATTGCAAGAAAACCAGACGTCGCAAAAATATGATTGATGGCGTTCTGGAAAGCTGATCATGCGTAGAATTACTGTGCGAAGTTTCAAGGTTCTAGCATTATATTTACGGATTTTCATTTTGCAAAGTTTTATGGGTCTAGGACGTCTCCTTACGAAGTTATGAGCTTTTAAAGTTTTGCTATCTTCCAGATCGGATTGCAAGAAAACCAGACGTCGCAAAAATATGATTGATGGCGTTCTGGAAAGCTGATCATGCGTAGAATTACTGTGCGAAGTTTCAGGTGTCTGCGACGCTCCATTTCGGAATTATGATCATTTAAAGTTTAGCTATATTTCGTTTATTTTTGCTATCTTCCAGATCGGATTGCAAGAAAACCAGACGTCGCAAAAATATGATTGATGGCGTTCTGGAAAGCTGATCATGCGTAGAATTACTGTGCGAAGTTTCATGGTTCTAGCATTATATTTACGGATTTTCATTTTGCAAAGTTTTATGGGTCTACGACGTCTCCTTACGAAGTTATGAGCATTTAAAGTTTTGCTATCTTCCAGATCGGATTGCAAGAAAACCAGACGTCGCAAAAATATGATTGATGGCGTTCTGGAAAGCTGATCATGCGTAGAATTACTGTACGAAGTTTCAAGGTTCTAGCATTATATTTACGGATTTTCATTTTGCAAAGTTTTATGGGTCTAGGACGTCTCCTTACGAAGTTATGAGCATTTAAAGTTTTGCTATCTTCCAGATCGGATTGCAAGAAAACCAGACGTCGCAAAAATATGATTGATGGCGTTCTGGAAAGCTGATCATGCGTAGAATTACTGTGCGAAGTTTCAGGTGTCTGCGACGCTCCATTTCGGAATTATGATCATTTAAAGTTTAGCTATATTTCGTTTATTTTTGCTATCTTCCAGATCGGATTGCAAGAAAACCAGACGTCGCAAAAATATGATTGATGGCGTTCTGGAAAGCTGATCATGCGTAGAATTACTGTGCGAAGTTTCAAGGTTCTAGCATTATATTTACGGATTTTCATTTTGCAAAGTTTTATGGGTCTAGGACGTCTCCTTACGAAGTTATGAGCATTTAAAGTTTTGCTATCTTCCAGATCGGATTGCAAGAAAACCAGACGTCGCAAAAATATGATTGATGGCGTTCTGGAAAGCTGATCATGCGTAGAATTACTGTGCGAAGTTTCAGGTGTCTGCGACGCTCCATTTCGGAATTATGATCATTTAAAGTTTAGCTATATTTCGTTTATTTTTGCTATCTTCCAGATCGGATTGCAAGAAAACCAGACGTCGCAAAAATATGATTGATGGCGTTCTGGAAAGCTGATCATGCGTAGAATTACTGTGCGAAGTTTCATGGTTCTAGCATTATATTTACGGATTTTCATTTTGCAAAGTTTTATGGGTCTAGGACGTCTCCTTACGAAGTTATGAGCATTTAAAGTTTTGCTATCTTCCAGATCGGATTGCAAGAAAACCAGACGTCGCAAAAATATGATTGATGGCGTTCTGGAAAGCTGATCATGCGTAGAATTACTGTGCGAAGTTTCAGGTGTCTGCGACGCTCCATTTCGGAATTATGATCATTTAAAGTTTCCTATCCTATCTTCCAGATCGGATTGCAAGAAAACCAGACGTCGCAAAAATATGATTGATGGCGTTCTGGAAAGCTGATCATGCGTAGAATTACTGTGCGAAGTTTCAAGGTTCTAGCATTATATTTACGGATTTTCATTTTGCAAAGTTTTATGGGTCTAGGACGTCTCCTTACGAAGTTATGAGCATTTAAAGTTTTGCTATCTTCCAGATCGGATTGCAAGAAAACCAGACGTCGCAAAAATATGATTGATGGCGTTCTGGAAAGCTGATCATGCGTAGAATTACTGTGCGAAGTTTCAGGTGTCTGCGACGCTCCATTTCGGAATTATGATCATTTAAAGTTTAGCTATATTTCGTTTATTTTTGCTATCTTCCAGATCGGATTGCAAGAAAACCAGACGTCGCAAAAATATGATTGATGGCGTTCTGGAAAGCTGATCATGCGTAGAATTACTGTGCGAAGTTTCAAGGTTCTAGCATTATATTTACGGATTTTCATTTTGCAAAGTTTTATGGGTCTAGGACGTCTCCTTACGAAGTTATGAGCTTTTAAAGTTTTGCTATCTTCCAGATCGGATTGCAAGAAAACCAGACGTCGCAAAAATATGATTGATGGCGTTCTGGAAAGCTGATCATGCGTAGAATTACTGTGCGAAGTTTCAGGTGTCTGCGACGCTCCATTTCGGAATTATGATCATTTAAAGTTTAGCTATATTTCGTTTATTTTTGCTATCTTCCAGATCGGATTGCAAGAAAACCAGACGTCGCAAAAATATGATTGATGGCGTTCTGGAAAGCTGATCATGCGTAGAATTACTGTGCGAAGTTTCATGGTTCTAGCATTATATTTACGGATTTTCATTTTGCAAAGTTTTATGGGTCTACGACGTCTCCTTACGAAGTTATGAGCATTTAAAGTTTTGCTATCTTCCAGATCGGATTGCAAGAAAACCAGACGTCGCAAAAATATGATTGATGGCGTTCTGGAAAGCTGATCATGCGTAGAATTACTGTACGAAGTTTCAAGGTTCTAGCATTATATTTACGGATTTTCATTTTGCAAAGTTTTATGGGTCTAGGACGTCTCCTTACGAAGTTATGAGCATTTAAAGTTTTGCTATCTTCCAGATCGGATTGCAAGAAAACCAGACGTCGCAAAAATATGATTGATGGCGTTCTGGAAAGCTGATCATGCGTAGAATTACTGTGCGAAGTTTCAGGTGTCTGCGACGCTCCATTTCGGAATTATGATCATTTAAAGTTTAGCTATATTTCGTTTATTTTTGCTATCTTCCAGATCGGATTGCAAGAAAACCAGACGTCGCAAAAATATGATTGATGGCGTTCTGGAAAGCTGATCATGCGTAGAATTACTGTGCGAAGTTTCAAGGTTCTAGCATTATATTTACGGATTTTCATTTTGCAAAGTTTTATGGGTCTAGGACGTCTCCTTACGAAGTTATGAGCATTTAAAGTTTTGCTATCTTCCAGATCGGATTGCAAGAAAACCAGACGTCGCAAAAATATGATTGATGGCGTTCTGGAAAGCTGATCATGCGTAGAATTACTGTGCGAAGTTTCAGGTGTCTGCGACGCTCCATTTCGGAATTATGATCATTTAAAGTTTAGCTATATTTCGTTTATTTTTGCTATCTTCCAGATCGGATTGCAAGAAAACCAGACGTCGCAAAAATATGATTGATGGCGTTCTGGAAAGCTGATCATGCGTAGAATTACTGTGCGAAGTTTCAAGGTTCTAGCATTATATTTACGGATTTTCATTTTGCAAAGTTTTATGGGTCTAGGACGTCTCCTTACGAAGTTATGAGCTTTTAAAGTTTTGCTATCTTCCAGATCGGATTGCAAGAATACCAGACGTCGCAAAAATATGATTGATGGCGTTCTGGAAAGCTGATCATGCGTAGAATTACTGTGCGAAGTTTCAGGTGTCTGCGACGCTCCATTTCGGAATTATGATCATTTAAAGTTTAGCTATATTTCGTTTATTTTTGCTATCTTCCAGATCGGATTGCAAGAAAACCAGACGTCGCAAAAATATGATTGATGGCGTTCTGGAAAGCTGATCATGCGTAGAATTACTGTACGAAGTTTCAAGGTTCTAGCATTATATTTACGGATTTTCATTTTGCAAAGTTTTATGGGTCTAGGACGTCTCCTTACGAAGTTATGAGCATTTAAAGTTTTGCTATCTTCCAGATCGGATTGCAAGAAAACCAGACGTCGCAAAAATATGATTGATGGCGTTCTGGAAAGCTGATCATGCGTAGAATTACTGTGCGAAGTTTCAGGTGTCTGCGACGCTCCATTTCGGAATTATGATCATTTAAAGTTTAGCTATATTTCGTTTATTTTTGCTATCTTCCAGATCGGATTGCAAGAAAACCAGACGTCGCAAAAATATGATTGATGGCGTTCTGGAAAGCTGATCATGCGTAGAATTACTGTGCGAAGTTTCAAGGTTCTAGCATTATATTTACGGATTTTCATTTTGCAAAGTTTTATGGGTCTAGGACGTCTCCTTACGAAGTTATGAGCATTTAAAGTTTTGCTATCTTCCAGATCGGATTGCAAGAAAACCAGACGTCGCAAAAATATGATTGATGGCGTTCTGGAAAGCTGATCATGCGTAGAATTACTGTGCGAAGTTTCAGGTGTCTGCGACGCTCCATTTCGGAATTATGATCATTTAAAGTTTAGCTATATTTCGTTTATTTTTGCTATCTTCCAGATCGGATTGCAAGAAAACCAGACGTCGCAAAAATATGATTGATGGCGTTCTGGAAAGCTGATCATGCGTAGAATTACTGTGCGAAGTTTCAAGGTTCTAGCATTATATTTACGGATTTTCATTTTGCAAAGTTTTATGGGTCTAGGACGTCTCCTTACGAAGTTATGAGCATTTAAAGTTTTGCTATCTTCCAGATCGGATTGCAAGAAAACCAGACGTCGCAAAAATATGATTGATGGCGTTCTGGAAAGCTGATCATGCGTAGAATTACTGTGCGAAGTTTCAGGTGTCTGCGACGCTCCATTTCGGAATTATGATCATTTAAAGTTTAGCTATATTTCGTTTATTTTTGCTATCTTCCAGATCGGATTGCAAGAAAACCAGACGTCGCAAAAATATGATTGATGGCGTTCTGGAAAGCTGATCATGCGTAGAATTACTGTGCGAAGTTTCAAGGTTCTAGCATTATATTTACGGATTTTCATTTTGCAAAGTTTTATGGGTCTAGGACGTCTCCTTACGAAGTTATGAGCTTTTAAAGTTTTGCTATCTTCCAGATCGGATTGCAAGAATACCAGACGTCGCAAAAATATGATTGATGGCGTTCTGGAAAGCTGATCATGCGTAGAATTACTGTGCGAAGTTTCAGGTGTCTGCGACGGTCCATTTCGGAATTATGATCATTTAAAGTTTAGCTATATTTCGTTTATTTTTGCTATCTTCCAGATCGGATTGCAAGAAAACCAGACGTCGCAAAAATATGATTGATGGCGTTCTGGAAAGCTGATCATGCGTAGAATTACTGTGCGAAGTTTCATGGTTCTAGCATTATATTTACGGATTTTCATTTTGCAAAGTTTTATGGGTCTAGGACGTCTCCTTACGAAGTTATGAGCATTTAAAGTTTTGCTATCTTCCAGATCGGATTGCAAGAAAACCAGACGTCGCAAAAATATGATTGATGGCGTTCTGGAAAGCTGATCATGCGTAGAATTACTGTGCGAAGTTTCAGGTGTCTGCGACGCTCCATTTCGGAATTATGATCATTTAAAGTTTAGCTATATTTCGTTTATTTTTGCTATCTTCCAGATCGGATTGCAAGAAAACCAGACGTCGCAAAAATATGATTGATGGCGTTCTGGAAAGCTGATCATGCGTAGAATTACTGTACGAAGTTTCAAGGTTCTAGCATTATATTTACGGATTTTCATTTTGCAAAGTTTTATGGGTCTAGGACGTCTCCTTACGAAGTTATGAGCATTTAAAGTTTTGCTATCTTCCAGATCGGATTGCAAGAAAACCAGACGTCGCAAAAATATGATTGATGGCGTTCTGGAAAGCTGATCATGCGTAGAATTACTGTGCGAAGTTTCAGGTGTCTGCGACGCTCCATTTCGGAATTATGATCATTTAAAGTTTAGCTATATTTCGTTTATTTTTGCTATCTTCCAGATCGGATTGCAAGAAAACCAGACGTCGCAAAAATATGATTGATGGCGTTCTGGAAAGCTGATCATGCGTAGAATTACTGTGCGAAGTTTCAAGGTTCTAGCATTATATTTACGGATTTTCATTTTGCAAAGTTTTATGGGTCTAGGACGTCTCCTTACGAAGTTATGAGCTTTTAAAGTTTTGCTATCTTCCAGATCGGATTGCAAGAAAACCAGACGTCGCAAAAATATGATTGATGGCGTTCTGGAAAGCTGATCATGCGTAGAATTACTGTGCGAAGTTTCAGGTGTCTGCGACGCTCCATTTCGGAATTATGATCATTTAAAGTTTAGCTATATTTCGTTTATTTTTGCTATCTTCCAGATCGGATTGCAAGAAAACCAGACGTCGCAAAAATATGATTGATGGCGTTCTGGAAAGCTGATCATGCGTAGAATTACTGTGCGAAGTTTCATGGTTCTAGCATTATATTTACGGATTTTCATTTTGCAAAGTTTTATGGGTCTACGACGTCTCCTTACGAAGTTATGAGCATTTAAAGTTTTGCTATCTTCCAGATCGGATTGCAAGAAAACCAGACGTCGCAAAAATATGATTGATGGCGTTCTGGAAAGCTGATCATGCGTAGAATTACTGTACGAAGTTTCAAGGTTCTAGCATTATATTTACGGATTTTCATTTTGCAAAGTTTTATGGGTCTAGGACGTCTCCTTACGAAGTTATGAGCATTTAAAGTTTTGCTATCTTCCAGATCGGATTGCAAGAAAACCAGACGTCGCAAAAATATGATTGATGGCGTTCTGGAAAGCTGATCATGCGTAGAATTACTGTGCGAAGTTTCAGGTGTCTGCGACGCTCCATTTCGGAATTATGATCATTTAAAGTTTAGCTATATTTCGTTTATTTTTGCTATCTTCCAGATCGGATTGCAAGAAAACCAGACGTCGCAAAAATATGATTGATGGCGTTCTGGAAAGCTGATCATGCGTAGAATTACTGTGCGAAGTTTCAAGGTTCTAGCATTATATTTACGGATTTTCATTTTGCAAAGTTTTATGGGTCTAGGACGTCTCCTTACGAAGTTATGAGCATTTAAAGTTTTGCTATCTTCCAGATCGGATTGCAAGAAAACCAGACGTCGCAAAAATATGATTGATGGCGTTCTGGAAAGCTGATCATGCGTAGAATTACTGTGCGAAGTTTCAGGTGTCTGCGACGCTCCATTTCGGAATTATGATCATTTAAAGTTTAGCTATATTTCGTTTATTTTTGCTATCTTCCAGATCGGATTGCAAGAAAACCAGACGTCGCAAAAATATGATTGATGGCGTTCTGGAAAGCTGATCATGCGTAGAATTACTGTGCGAAGTTTCATGGTTCTAGCATTATATTTACGGATTTTCATTTTGCAAAGTTTTATGGGTCTAGGACGTCTCCTTACGAAGTTATGAGCATTTAAAGTTTTGCTATCTTCCAGATCGGATTGCAAGAAAACCAGACGTCGCAAAAATATGATTGATGGCGTTCTGGAAAGCTGATCATGCGTAGAATTACTGTGCGAAGTTTCAGGTGTCTGCGACGCTCCATTTCGGAATTATGATCATTTAAAGTTTCCTATCCTATCTTCCAGATCGGATTGCAAGAAAACCAGACGTCGCAAAAATATGATTGATGGCGTTCTGGAAAGCTGATCATGCGTAGAATTACTGTGCGAAGTTTCAAGGTTCTAGCATTATATTTACGGATTTTCATTTTGCAAAGTTTTATGGGTCTAGGACGTCTCCTTACGAAGTTATGAGCATTTAAAGTTTTGCTATCTTCCAGATCGGATTGCAAGAAAACCAGACGTCGCAAAAATATGATTGATGGCGTTCTGGAAAGCTGATCATGCGTAGAATTACTGTGCGAAGTTTCAGGTGTCTGCGACGCTCCATTTCGGAATTATGATCATTTAAAGTTTAGCTATATTTCGTTTATTTTTGCTATCTTCCAGATCGGATTGCAAGAAAACCAGACGTCGCAAAAATATGATTGATGGCGTTCTGGAAAGCTGATCATGCGTAGAATTACTGTGCGAAGTTTCAAGGTTCTAGCATTATATTTACGGATTTTCATTTTGCAAAGTTTTATGGGTCTAGGACGTCTCCTTACGAAGTTATGAGCTTTTAAAGTTTTGCTATCTTCCAGATCGGATTGCAAGAAAACCAGACGTCGCAAAAATATGATTGATGGCGTTCTGGAAAGCTGATCATGCGTAGAATTACTGTGCGAAGTTTCAGGTGTCTGCGACGCTCCATTTCGGAATTATGATCATTTAAAGTTTAGCTATATTTCGTTTATTTTTGCTATCTTCCAGATCGGATTGCAAGAAAACCAGACGTCGCAAAAATATGATTGATGGCGTTCTGGAAAGCTGATCATGCGTAGAATTACTGTGCGAAGTTTCATGGTTCTAGCATTATATTTACGGATTTTCATTTTGCAAAGTTTTATGGGTCTACGACGTCTCCTTACGAAGTTATGAGCATTTAAAGTTTTGCTATCTTCCAGATCGGATTGCAAGAAAACCAGACGTCGCAAAAATATGATTGATGGCGTTCTGGAAAGCTGATCATGCGTAGAATTACTGTACGAAGTTTCAAGGTTCTAGCATTATATTTACGGATTTTCATTTTGCAAAGTTTTATGGGTCTAGGACGTCTCCTTACGAAGTTATGAGCATTTAAAGTTTTGCTATCTTCCAGATCGGATTGCAAGAAAACCAGACGTCGCAAAAATATGATTGATGGCGTTCTGGAAAGCTGATCATGCGTAGAATTACTGTGCGAAGTTTCAGGTGTCTGCGACGCTCCATTTCGGAATTATGATCATTTAAAGTTTAGCTATATTTCGTTTATTTTTGCTATCTTCCAGATCGGATTGCAAGAAAACCAGACGTCGCAAAAATATGATTGATGGCGTTCTGGAAAGCTGATCATGCGTAGAATTACTGTGCGAAGTTTCAAGGTTCTAGCATTATATTTACGGATTTTCATTTTGCAAAGTTTTATGGGTCTAGGACGTCTCCTTACGAAGTTATGAGCATTTAAAGTTTTGCTATCTTCCAGATCGGATTGCAAGAAAACCAGACGTCGCAAAAATATGATTGATGGCGTTCTGGAAAGCTGATCATGCGTAGAATTACTGTGCGAAGTTTCAGGTGTCTGCGACGCTCCATTTCGGAATTATGATCATTTAAAGTTTAGCTATATTTCGTTTATTTTTGCTATCTTCCAGATCGGATTGCAAGAAAACCAGACGTCGCAAAAATATGATTGATGGCGTTCTGGAAAGCTGATCATGCGTAGAATTACTGTGCGAAGTTTCAAGGTTCTAGCATTATATTTACGGATTTTCATTTTGCAAAGTTTTATGGGTCTAGGACGTCTCCTTACGAAGTTATGAGCTTTTAAAGTTTTGCTATCTTCCAGATCGGATTGCAAGAATACCAGACGTCGCAAAAATATGATTGATGGCGTTCTGGAAAGCTGATCATGCGTAGAATTACTGTGCGAAGTTTCAGGTGTCTGCGACGCTCCATTTCGGAATTATGATCATTTAAAGTTTAGCTATATTTCGTTTATTTTTGCTATCTTCCAGATCGGATTGCAAGAAAACCAGACGTCGCAAAAATATGATTGATGGCGTTCTGGAAAGCTGATCATGCGTAGAATTACTGTGCGAAGTTTCATGGTTCTAGCATTATATTTACGGATTTTCATTTTGCAAAGTTTTATGGGTCTAGGACGTCTCCTTACGAAGTTATGAGCATTTAAAGTTTTGCTATCTTCCAGATCGGATTGCAAGAGAACCAGACGTCGCAAAAATATGATTGATGGCGTTCTGGAAAGCTGATCATGCGTAGAATTACTGTGCGAAGTTTCAGGTGTCTGCGACGCTCCATTTCGGAATTATGATCATTTAAAGTTTAGCTATATTTCGTTTATTTTTGCTATCTTCCAGATCGGATTGCAAGAAAACCAGACGTCGCAAAAATATGATTGATGGCGTTCTGGAAAGCTGATCATGCGTAGAATTACTGTACGAAGTTTCAAGGTTCTAGCATTATATTTACGGATTTTCATTTTGCAAAGTTTTATGGGTCTAGGACGTCTCCTTACGAAGTTATGAGCATTTAAAGTTTTGCTATCTTCCAGATCGGATTGCAAGAAAACCAGACGTCGCAAAAATATGATTGATGGCGTTCTGGAAAGCTGATCATGCGTAGAATTACTGTGCGAAGTTTCAGGTGTCTGCGACGCTCCATTTCGGAATTATGATCATTTAAAGTTTAGCTATATTTCGTTTATTTTTGCTATCTTCCAGATCGGATTGCAAGAAAACCAGACGTCGCAAAAATATGATTGATGGCGTTCTGGAAAGCTGATCATGCGTAGAATTACTGTGCGAAGTTTCAGGTGTCTGCGACGCTCCATTTCGGAATTATGATCATTTAAAGTTTAGCTATATTTCGTTTATTTTTGCTATCTTCCAGATCGGATTGCAAGAAAACCAGACGTCGCAAAAATATGATTGATGGCGTTCTGGAAAGCTGATCATGCGTAGAATTACTGTACGAAGTTTCAAGGTTCTAGCATTATATTTACGGATTTTCATTTTGCAAAGTTTTATGGGTCTAGGACGTCTCCTTACGAAGTTATGAGCATTTAAAGTTTTGCTATCTTCCAGATCGGATTGCAAGAAAACCAGACGCCGCAAAAATATGATTGATGGCGTTCTGGAAAGCTGATCATTCGTAGAATTACTGTGCGAAGTTTCATGGTTCTAGCATTATATTTACGGATTTTCATTTTGCAAAGTTTTATGGGTCTAGGACGTCTCCTTACGAAGTTATGAGCATTTAAAGTTTTGCTATCTTCCAGATCGGATTGCAAGAAAACCAGACGTCGCAAAAATATGATTGATGGCGTTCTGGAAAGCTGATCATGCGTAGAATTACTGTGCGAAGTTTCAGGTGTCTGCGACGCTCCATTTCGGAATTATGATCATTTAAAGTTTAGCTATATTTCGTTTATTTTTGCTATCTTCCAGATCGGATTGCAAGAAAACCAGACGTCGCAAAAATATGATTGATGGCGTTCTGGAAAGCTGATCATGCGTAGAATTACTGTGCGAAGTTTCAAGGTTCTAGCATTATATTTACGGATTTTCATTTTGCAAAGTTTTATGGGTCTAGGACGTCTCCTTACGAAGTTATGAGCTTTTAAAGTTTTGCTATCTTCCAGATCGGATTGCAAGAAAACCAGACGTCGCAAAAATATGATTGATGGCGTTCTGGAAAGCTGATCATGCGTAGAATTACTGTGCGAAGTTTCAAGGTTCTAGCATTATATTTACGGATTTTCATTTTGCAAAGTTTTATGGGTCTAGGACGTCTCCTTACGAAGTTATGAGCTTTTAAAGTTTTGCTATCTTCCAGATCGGATTGCAAGAAAACCAGACGTCGCAAAAATATGATTGATGGCGTTCTGGAAAGCTGATCATGCGTAGAATTACTGTGCGAAGTTTCAGGTGTCTGCGACGCTCCATTTCGGAATTATGATCATTTAAAGTTTAGCTATATTTCGTTTATTTTTGCTATCTTCCAGATCGGATTGCAAGAAAAACAGACGTCGCAAAAATATGATTGATGGCGTTCTGGAAAGCTGATTATGCGTAGAATTACTGTGCGAAGTTTCAAGGTTCTAGCATTATATTTACGGATTTTCATTTTGCAAAGTTTTATGGGTCTAGGACGTCTCCTTACGAAGTTATGAGCATTTAAAGTTTTGCTATCTTCCAGATCGGATTGCAAGAAAACCAGACGTCGCAAAAATATGATTGATGGCGTTCTGGAAAGCTGATCATGCGTAGAATTACTGTGCGAAGTTTCAAGGTTCTAGCATTATATTTACGGATTTTCATTTTGCAAAGTTTTATGGGTCTAGGACGTCTCCTTACGAAGTTATGAGCTTTTAAAGTTTTGCTATCTTCCAGATCGGATTGCAAGAAAACCAGACGTCGCAAAAATATGATTGATGGCGTTCTGGAAAGCTGATCATGCGTAGAATTACTGTGCGAAGTTTCATGGTTCTAGCATTATATTTACGGATTTTCATTTTGCAAAGTTTTATGGGTCTAGGACGTCTCCTTACGAAGTTATGAGCATTTAAAGTTTTGCTATCTTCCAGATCGGATTGCAAGAAAAGACGTCGCAAAAATATGATTGATGGCGTTCTGGAAAGCTGATCATGCGTAGAATTACTGTGCGAAGTTTCAGGTGTCTGCGACGCTCCATTTCGGAATTATGATCATTTAAAGTTTAGCTATATTTCGTTTATTTTTGCTATCTTCCAGATCGGATTGCAAGAAAACCAGACGTCGCAAAAATATGATTGATGGCGTTCTGGAAAGCTGATCATGCGTAGAATTACTGTGCGAAGTTTCAGGTGTCTGCGACGCTCCATTTCGGAATTATGATCATTTAAAGTTTAGCTATATTTCGTTTATTTTTGCTATCTTCCAGATCGGATTGCAAGAAAACCAGACGTCGCAAAAATATGATTGATGGCGTTCTGGAAAGCTGATCATGCGTAGAATTACTGTACGAAGTTTCAAGGTTCTAGCATTATATTTACGGATTTTCATTTTGCAAAGTTTTATGGGTCTAGGACGTCTCCTTACGAAGTTATGAGCATTTAAAGTTTTGCTATCTTCCAGATCGGATTGCAAGAAAACCAGACGCCGCAAAAATATGATTGATGGCGTTCTGGAAAGCTGATCATTCGTAGAATTACTGTGCGAAGTTTCATGGTTCTAGCATTATATTTACGGATTTTCATTTTGCAAAGTTTTATGGGTCTAGGACGTCTCCTTACGAAGTTATGAGCATTTAAAGTTTTGCTATCTTCCAGATCGGATTGCAAGAAAACCAGACGTCGCAAAAATATGATTGATGGCGTTCTGGAAAGCTGATCATGCGTAGAATTACTGTGCGAAGTTTCAGGTGTCTGCGACGCTCCATTTCGGAATTATGATCATTTAAAGTTTAGCTATATTTCGTTTATTTTTGCTATCTTCCAGATCGGATTGCAAGAAAACCAGACGTCGCAAAAATATGATTGATGGCGTTCTGGAAAGCTGATCATGCGTAGAATTACTGTGCGAAGTTTCAAGGTTCTAGCATTATATTTACGGATTTTCATTTTGCAAAGTTTTATGGGTCTAGGACGTCTCCTTACGAAGTTATGAGCTTTTAAAGTTTTGCTATCTTCCAGATCGGATTGCAAGAAAACCAGACGTCGCAAAAATATGATTGATGGCGTTCTGGAAAGCTGATCATGCGTAGAATTACTGTGCGAAGTTTCAGGTGTCTGCGACGCTCCATTTCGGAATTATGATCATTTAAAGTTTAGCTATATTTCGTTTATTTTTGCTATCTTCCAGATCGGATTGCAAGAAAACCAGACGTCGCAAAAATATGATTGATGGCGTTCTGGAAAGCTGATCATTCGTAGAATTACTGTGCGGTTTGATTGATGATGATGATTGATGGCGTTCTGGAAAGCTGATCATGCGTAGAATTACTGTGCGAAGTTTCAGGTGTCTGCGACGCTCCACTTCGGAATTATGATAATTTAAAGTTTAGCTATATTTCGTTTATTTTTGCTATCTTCCAGATCGGATTGCAAGAAAACCAGACGTCGCAAAAATATGATTGATGGCGTTCTGGAAAGCTGATCATTCGTAGAATTACTGTGCGAAGTTTCATGGTTCTAGCATTATATTTACGGATTTTCATTTTGCAAAGTTTTATGGGTCTAGGACGTCTCCTTACGAAGTTATGAGCATTTAAAGTTTTGCTATCTTCCAGATCGGATTGCAAGAAAACCAGACGTCGCAAAAATATGATTGATGGCGTTCTGGAAAGCTGATCATGCGTAGAATTACTGTGCGAAGTTTCAGGTGTCTGCGACGCTCCATTTCGGAATTATGATCATTTAAAGTTTAGCTATATTTCGTTTATTTTTGCTATCTTCCAGATCGGATTGCAAGAAAACCAGACGTCGCAAATATATGATTGATGGCGTTCTGGAAAGCTGATCATGCGTAGAATTACTGTGCGGTTTGATTGATGATGATGATTGATGGCGTTCTGGAAAGCTGATCATGCGTAGAATTACTGTGCGAAGTTTCAGGTGTCTGCGACGCTCCATTTCGGAATTATGATAATTTAAAGTTTAGCTATATTTCGTTTATTTTTGCTATCTTCCAGATCGGATTGCAAGAAAACCAGACGTCGCAAAAATATGATTGATGGCGTTCTGGAAAGCTGATCATTCGTAGAATTACTGAAAGTTTTATGGGTCTCGCAAAACGTCGCAAAAATATGATTGATGGCGTTCTGGAAAGCTGATCATGCGTAGAATTACTGTGCGAAGTTTCATGGTTCTAGCATTATATTTACGGATTTTCATTTTGCAAAGTTATATGGGTCTAGGACGTCTCCTTACGAAGTTATGAGCATTTAAAGTTTTGCTATCTTCCAGATCGGATTGCAAGAAAACCAGACGTCGCAAAAATATGATTGATGGCGTTCTGGAAAGCTGATCATTCGTAGAATTACTGTGCGAAGTTTCATGGTTCTAGCATTATATTTACGGACTTTCATTTTGCAAAGTTTTATGGGTCTAGGACGTCTCCTTACGAAAAACCAGACGTCGCAAATATATGATTGATGGCGTTCTGGAAAGCTGATCATGCGTAGAATTACTGTGCGAAGTTTCATGGTTCTAGCATTATATTTACGGATTTTCATTTTGCAAAGTTTTATGGGTCTCGCAAAACGTCGCAAAAATATGATTGATGGCGTTCTGGAAAGCTGATCATGCGTAGAATTACTGTGCGAAGTTTCATGGTTCTAGCATTATATTTACGGATTTTCATTTTGCAAAGTTTTATGGGTCTAGGACGTCTCCTTACGAAGTTATGAGCATTTAAAGTTTTGCTATCTTCCAGATCGGATTGCAAGAAAACCAGACGTCGCAAAAATATGATTGATGGCGTTCTGGAAAGCTGATCATGCGTAGAATTACTGTGCGAAGTTTCAGGTGTCTGCGACGCTCCATTTCGGAATTATGATAATTTAAAGTTTAGCTATATTTCGTTTATTTTTGCTATCTTCCAGATCGGATTGCAAGAAAACCAGACGTCGCAAAAATATGATTGATGGCGTTCTGGAAAGCTGATCATTCGTAGAATTACTGTGCGAAGTTTCATGGTTCTAGCATTATTTTTACGGATTTTCATTTTGCAAAGTTTTATGGGTCTAGGACGTCTCCTTACGAAGTTATGAGCATTTAAAGTTTTGCTATCTTCCAGATCGGATTGCAAGAAAACCAGACGTCGCAAAAATATGATTGATGGCGTTCTGGAAAGCTGATCATGCGTAGAATTACTGTGCGAAGTTTCAGGTGTCTGCGACGGTCCATTTCGGAATTATGATCATTTAAAGTTTAGCTATATTTCGTTTATTTTTGCTATCTTCCAGATCGGATTGCAAGAAAACCAGACGTCGCAAATATATGATTGATGGCGTTCTGGAAAGCTGATCATGCGTAGAATTACTGTGCGAAGTTTCATGGTTCTAGCATTATATTTACGGATTTTCATTGTGCAAAGTTTTATGGGTCTAGGACGTCTCCTTACGAAGTTATGAGCATTTAAAGTTTTGCTATCTTCCAGATCGGATTGCAAGAAAACCAGACGTCGCAAAAATATGATTGATGGCGTTCTGGAAAGCTGATCATGCGTAGAATTACTGTGCGAAGTTTCATGGTTCTAGCATTATATTTACGGATTTTCATTTTGCAAAGTTTTATGGGTCTAGGACGTCTCCTTACGAAGTTATGAACATTTAAAGTTTTGCTATCTTCCAGATCGGATTGCAATAAAACCAGACGTCGCAAAAATATGATTGATGGCGTTCTGGAAAGCTGATCATGCGTAGAATTACTGTGCGAAGTTTCATGGTTCTAGCATTATATTTACGGATTTTCATTTTGCAAAGTTTTATGGGTCTAGGACGTCTCCTTACGAAGTTATGAGCATTTAAAGTTTTGCTATCTTCCAGATCGGATTGCAAGAAAACCAGACGTCGCAAAAATATGATTGATGGCGTTCTGGAAAGCTGATCATGCGTAGAATTACTGTGCGAAGTTTCAGGTGTCTGCGACGCTCCATTTCGGAATTATGATCATTTAAAGTTTAGCTATATTTCGTTTATTTTTGCTATCTTCCAGATCGGATTGCAAGAAAACCAGACGTCGCAAAAATATGATTGATGGCGTTCTGGAAAGCTGATCATGCGTAGAATTACTGTGCGAAGTTTCATGGTTCTAGCATTATATTTACGGATTTTCATTTTGCAAAGTTTTATGGGTCTAGGACGTCTCCTTACGAAAAACCAGACGTCGCAAATATATGATTGATGGCGTTCTGGAAAGCTGATCATGCGTAGAATTACTGTGCGAAGTTTCATGGTTCTAGCATTATATTTACGGATTTTCATTTTGCAAAGTTTTATGGGTCTAGGACGTCTCCTTACGAAGTTATGAGCATTTAAAGTTTTGCTATCTTCCAGATCGGATTGCAAGAAAACCAGACGTCGCAAAAATATGATTGATGGCGTTCTGGAAAGCTGATCATGCGTAGAATTACTGTGCGAAGTTTCAGGTGTCTGCGACGCTCCATTTCGGAATTATGATCATTTAAAGTTTAGCTATATTTCGTTTATTTTTGCTATCTTCCAGATCGGATTGCAAGAAAACCAGACGTCGCAAAAATATGATTGATGGCGTTCTGGAAAGCTGATCATGCGTAGAATTACTGTGCGAAGTTTCATGGTTCTAGCATTATATTTACGGATTTTCATTTTGCAAAGTTTTATGGGTCTAGGACGTCTCCTTACGAAGTTATGAGCATTTAAAGTTTTGCTATCTTCCAGATCGGATTGCAAGAAAACCAGACGTCGCAAAAATATGATTGATGGCGTTCTGGAAAGCTGATCATGCGTAGAATTACTGTGCGAAGTTTCAGGTGTCTGCGACGCTCCATTTCGGAATTATGATCATTTAAAGTTTAGCTATATTTCGTTTATTTTTGCTATCTTCCAGATCGGATTGCAAGAAAACCAGACGTCGCAAAAATATGATTGATGGCGTTCTGGAAAGCTGATCATTCGTAGAATTACTGTGCGAAGTTTCATGGTTCTAGCATTATATTTACGGATTTTCATTTTGCAAAGTTTTATGGGTCTAGGACGTCTCCTTACGAAGTTATGAGCATTTAAAGTTTTGCTATCTTCCAGATCGGATTGCAAGAAAACCAGACGTCGCAAAAATATGATTGATGGCGTTCGGGAAAGCTGATCATGCGTAGAATTACTGTGCGAAGTTTCATGGTTCTAGCATTATATTTACGGATTTTCATTTTGCAAAGTTTTATGGGTCTAGGACGTCTCCTTACGAAGTTATGAGCATTTAAAGTTTTGCTATCTTCCAGATCGGATTGCAATAAAACCAGACGTCGCAAAAGTATGATTGATGGCGTTCTGGAAAGCTGATCATGCGTAGAATTACTGTGCGAAGTTTCAGGTGTCTGCGACGCTCCATTTCGGAATTATGATAATTTAAAGTTTAGCTATATTTCGTTTATTTTTGCTATCTTCTAGATCGGATTGCAAGAAAACCAGACGTCGCAAAAATATGATTGATGGCGTTCTGGAAAGCTGATCATTCCTAGAATTACTGTGCGAAGTTTCATGGTTCTAGCATTATATTTACGGATTTTCATTTTGCAAAGTTTTATGGGTCTAGGACGTCTCCTTACGAAGTTATGAGCATTTAAAGTTTTGCTATCTTCCAGATCGGATTGCAAGAAAACCAGACGTCGCAAAAATATGATTGATGGCGTTCTGGAAAGCTGATCATGCGTAGAATTACTGTGCGAAGTTTCAGGTGTCTGCGACGCTCCATTTCGGAATTATGATCATTTAAAGTTTAGCTATATTTCGTTTATTTTTGCTATCTTCCAGATCGGATTGCAAGAAAACCAGACGTCGCAAATATATGATTGATGGCGTTCTGGAAAGCTGATCATGCGTAGAATTACTGTGCGAAGTTTCATGGTTCTAGCATTATATTTACGGATTTTCATTTTGCAAAGTTTTATGGGTCTAGGACGTCTCCTTACGAAGTTATGAGCATTTAAAGTTTTGCTATCTTCCAGATCGGATTGCAAGAAAACCAGACGTCGCAAAAATATGATTGATGGCGTTCTGGAAAGCTGATCATGCGTAGAATTACTGTGCGAAGTTTCATGGTTCTAGCATTATATTTACGGATTTTCATTTTGCAAAGTTTTATGGGTCTAGGACGTCTCCTTACGAAGTTATGAACATTTAAAGTTTTGCTATCTTCCAGATCGGATTGCAATAAAACCAGACGTCGCAAAAATATGATTGATGGCGTTCTGGAAAGCTGATCATGCGTAGAATTACTGTGCGAAGTTTCATGGTTCTAGCATTATATTTACGGATTTTCATTTTGCAAAGTTTTATGGGTCTAGGACGTCTCCTTACGAAGTTATGAGCATTTAAAGTTTTGCTATCTTCCAGATCGGATTGCAAGAAAACCAGACGTCGCAAAAATATGATTGATGGCGTTCGGGAAAGCTGATCATGCGTAGAATTACTGTGCGAAGTTTCATGGTTCTAGCATTATATTTACGGATTTTCATTTTGCAAAGTTTTATGGGTCTAGGACGTCTCCTTACGAAGTTATGAGCATTTAAAGTTTTGCTATCTTCCAGATCGGATTGCAAGAAAACCAGACGTCGCAAAAATATGATTGATGGCGTTCGGGAAAGCTGATCATGCGTAGAATTACTGTGCGAAGTTTCATGGTTCTAGCATTATATTTACGGATTTTCATTTTGCAAAGTTTTATGGGTCTAGGACGTCTCCTTACGAAGTTATGAGCATTTAAAGTTTTGCTATCTTCCAGATCGGATTGCAAGAAAACCAGACGTCGCAAAAATATGATTGATGGCGTTCTGGAAAGCTGATCATGCGTAGAATTACTGTGCGAAGTTTCAGGTGTCTGCGACGCTCCATTTCGGAATTATGATCATTTAAAGTTTAGCTATATTTCGTTTATTTTTGCTATCTTCCAGATCGGATTGCAAGAAAACCAGACGTCGCAAAAATATGATTGATGGCGTTCTGGAAAGCTGATCATGCGTAGAATTACTGTGCGAAGTTTCATGGTTCTAGCATTATATTTACGGATTTTCATTTTGCAAAGTTTTATGGGTCTAGGACGTCTCCTTACGAGGTTATGAGCATTTAAAGTTTTGCTATCTTCCAGATCGGATTGCAAGAAAACCAGACGTCGCAAAAATATGATTGATGGCGTTCTGGAAAGCTGATCATGCGTAGAATTACTGTGCGAAGTTTCAGGTGTCTGCGACGCTCCATTTCGGAATTATGATCATTTAAAGTTTAGCTATATTTCGTTTATTTTTGCTATCTTCCAGATCGGATTGCAAGAAAACCAGACGTCGCAAAAATATGATTGATGGCGTTCTGGAAAGCTGATCATTCGTAGAATTACTGTGCGAAGTTTCATGGTTCTAGCATTATATTTACGGATTTTCATTTTGCAAAGTTTTATGGGTCTAGGACGTCTCCTTACGAAGTTATGAGCATTTAAAGTTTTGCTATCTTCCAGATCGGATTGCAAGAAAACCAGACGTCGCAAAAATATGATTGATGGCGTTCGGGAAAGCTGATCATGCGTAGAATTACTGTGCGAAGTTTCATGGTTCTAGCATTATATTTACGGATTTTCATTTTGCAAAGTTTTATGGGTCTAGGACGTCTCCTTACGAAGTTATGAGCATTTAAAGTTTTGCTATCTTCCAGATCGGATTGCAATAAAACCAGACGTCGCAAAAGTATGATTGATGGTGTTCTGGAAAGCTGATCATGCGTAGAATTACTGTGCGAAGTTTCAGGTGTCTGCGACGCTCCATTTCGGAATTATGATCATTTAAAGTTTAGCTATATTTCGTTTATTTTTGCTATCTTCCAGATCGGATTGCAAGAAAACCAGACGTCGCAAAAATATGATTGATGGCGTTCTGGAAAGCTGATCATTCGTAGAATTACTGTGCGAAGTTTCATGGTTCTAGCATTATATTTACGGATTTTCATTTTGCAAAGTTTTATGGGTCTAGGACGTCTCCTTACGAAGTTATGAGCATTTAAAGTTTTGCTATCTTCCAGATCGGATTGCAAGAAAACCAGACGTCGCAAAAATATGATTGATGGCGTTCTGGAAAGCTGATCATGCGTAGAATTACTGTGCGAAGTTTCATTATATTTACGGATTTTCATTTTGCAAAGTTTTATGGGTCTAGGACGTCTCCTTACGAAGTTATGAGCATTTAAAGTTTTGCTATCTTCCAGATCGGATTGCAATAAAACCAGACGTCGCAAAAGTATGATTGATGGTGTTCTGGAAAGCTGATCATGCGTAGAATTACTGTGCGAAGTTTCAGGTGTCTGCGACGCTCCATTTCGGAATTATGATCATTTAAAGTTTAGCTATATTTCGTTTATTTTTGCTATCTTCCAGATCGGATTGCAAGAAAACCAGACGTCGCAAAAATATGATTGATGGCGTTCTGGAAAGCTGATCATGCGTAGAATTACTGTGCGAAGTTTCATGGTTCTAGCATTATATTTACGGATTTTCATTTTGCAAAGTTTTATGGGTCTAGGACGTCTCCTTACGAAGTTATGAGCATTTAAAGTTTTGCTATCTTCCAGATCGGATTGCAAGAAAACCAGACGTCGCAAAAATATGATTGATGGCGTTCGGGAAAGCTGATCATGCGTAGAATTACTGTGCGAAGTTTCATGGTTCTAGCATTATATTTACGGATTTTCATTTTGCAAAGTTTTATGGGTCTAGGACGTCTCCTTACGAAGTTATGAGCATTTAAAGTTTTGCTATCTTCCAGATCGGATTGCAATAAAACCAGACGTCGCAAAAGTATGATTGATGGTGTTCTGGAAAGCTGATCATGCGTAGAATTACTGTGCGAAGTTTCAGGTGTCTGCGACGCTCCATTTCGGAATTATGATCATTTAAAGTTTAGCTATATTTCGTTTATTTTTGCTATCTTCCAGATCGGATTGCAAGAAAACCAGACGTCGCAAAAATATGATTGATGGCGTTCTGGAAAGCTGATCATTCGTAGAATTACTGTGCGAAGTTTCATGGTTCTAGCATTATATTTACGGATTTTCATTTTGCAAAGTTTTATGGGTCTAGGACGTCTCCTTACGAAGTTATGAGCATTTAAAGTTTTGCTATCTTCCAGATCGGATTGCAAGAAAACCAGACGTCGCAAAAATATGATTGATGGCGTTCTGGAAAGCTGATCATGCGTAGAATTACTGTGCGAAGTTTCATTATATTTACGGATTTTCATTTTGCAAAGTTTTATGGGTCTAGGACGTCTCCTTACCAAGTTATGAGCATTTAAAATTTTGCTATCTTCCAGATCGGATTGCAATAAAACCAGACGTCGCAAAAGTATGATTGATGGCGTTCTGGAAAGCTGATCATTCGTAGAATTACTGTGCGAAGTTTCATGGTTCTAGCATTATATTTACGAATTTTCATTTTGCAAAGTTTTATGGGTCTAGGACGTCTCCTTACGAAGTTATGAGCATTTAAAGTTTTGCTATCTTCCAGATCGGATTGCAAGAAAAGACGTCGCAAAAATATGATTGATGGCGTTCTGGAAAGCTGATCATGCGTAGAATTACTGTGCGAAGTTTCATGGTTCTAGCATTATATTTACGGATTTTCATTTTCCAAAGTTTTATGGGTCTAGGACGTCTCCTTACGAAGTTATGAGCATTTAAAGTTTTGCTATCTTCCAGATCGGATTGCAAGAAAACCAGACGTCGCAAAAATATGATTGATGGCGTTCTGGAAAGCTGATCATGCGTAGAATTACTGTGCGAAGTTTCAGGTGTCTGCGACGCTCCATTTCGGAATTATGATCATTTAAAGTTTAGCTATATTTCGTTTATTTTTGCTATCTTCCAGATCGGATTGCAAGAAAACCAGACGTCGCAAAAATATGATTGATGGCGTTCTGGAAAGCTGATCATGCGTAGAATTACTGTGCGAAGTTTCATGGTTCTAGCATTATATTTACGGATTTTCATTTTGCAAAGTTTTATGGGTCTAGGACGTCTCCTTACGAAGTTATGAGCATTTAAAGTTTTGCTATCTTCCAGATCGGATTGCAAGAAAACCAGACGTCGCAAAAATATGATTGATGGCGTTCTGGAAAGCTGATCATGCGTAGAATTACTGTGCGAAGTTTCATGGTTCTAGCATTATATTTACGGATTTTCATTTTGCAAAGTTTTATGGGTCTAGGACGTCTCCTTACGAAGTTATGAGCATTTAAAGTTTTGCTATCTTCCAGATCGGATTGCAAGAAAACCAGACGTCGCAAAAATATGATTGATGGCGTTCTGGAAAGCTGATCATGCGTAGAATTACTGTGCGAAGTTTCATGGTTCTAGCATTATATTTACGGATTTTCATTTTGCAAAGTTTTATGGGTCTAGGACGTCTCCTTACGAAGTTATGAGCATTTAAAGTTTTGCTATCTTCCAGATCGGATTGCAAGAAAACCAGACGTCGCAAAAATATGATTGATGGCGTTCTGGAAAGCTGATCATGCGTAGAATTACTGTGCGAAGTTTCAGGTGTCTGCGACGCTCCATTTCGGAATTATGATCATTTAAAGTTTAGCTATATTTCGTTTGTTTTTGCTATCTTCCAGATCGGATTGCAAGAAAACCAGACGTCGCAAAAATATGATTGATGGCGTTCTGGAAAGCTGATCATGCGTAGAATTAGTGTGCGAAGTTTCATGGTTCTAGCATTATATTTACGGATTTTCATTTTGCAAAGTTTTATGGGTCTAGGACGTCTCCTTACGAAGTTATGAGCATTTAAAGTTTTGCTATCTTCCAGATCGGATTGCAAGAAAACCAGACGTCGCAAAAATATGATTGATGGCGTTCTGGAAAGCTGATCATGCGTAGAATTACTGTGCGAAGTTTCATGGTTCTAGCATTATATTTACGGATTTTCATTTTGCAAAATTTTATGGGTCTAGGACGTCTCCTTACGAAGTTATGAGCATTTAAAGTTTTGCTATCTTCCAGATCGGATTGCAAGAAAACCAGACGTCGCAAAAATATGATTGATGGCGTTCTGGAAAGCTGATCATGCGTAGAATTACTGTGCGAAGTTTCAGGTGTCTGCGACGCTCCATTTCGGAATTATGATCATTTAAAGTTTAGCTATATTTCGTTTATTTTTGCTATCTTCCAGATCGGATTGCAAGAAAACCAGACGTCGCAAAAATATGATTGATGGCGTTCTGGAAAGCTGATCATGCGTAGAATTACTGTGCGAAGTTTCAGGTGTCTGCGACGCTCCATTTCGGAATTATGATCATTTAAAGTTTAGCTATATTTCGTTTATTTTTGCTATCTTCCAGATCGGATTGCAAGAAAACCAGACGTCGCAAAAATATGATTGATGGCGTTCTGGAAAGCTGATCATGCGTAGAATTACTGTGCGAAGTTTCATGGTTCTAGCATTATATTTACGGATTTTTATTTTGCAAAGTTTTATGGGTCTAGGACGTCTCCTTACGAAGTTATGAGCATTTAAAGTTTTGCTATCTTCCAGATCGGATTGCAAGAAAACCAGACGTCGCAAAAGTATGATTGATGGTGTTCTGGAAAGCTGATCATGCGTAGAATTACTGTGCGAAGTTTCAGGTGTCTGCGACGCTCCATTTCGGAATTATGATCATTTAAAGTTTAGCTATATTTCGTTTATTTTTGCTATCTTCCAGATCGGATTGCAAGAAAACCAGACGTCGCAAAAATATGATTGATGGCGTTCTGGAAAGTTCTGGAAAGCTGATCATGCGTAGAATTACTGTGCGAAGTTTCATGGTTCTAGCATTATATTTACGGATTTTCATTTTCCAAAGTTTTATGGGTCTAGGACGTCTCCTTACGAAGTTATGAGCATTTAAAGTTTTGCTATCTTCCAGATCGGATTGCAAGAAAACCAGACGTCGCAAAAATATGATTGATGGCGTTCTGGAAAGCTGATCATGCGTAGAATTACTGTGCGAAGTTTCAGGTGTCTGCGACGCTCCATTTCGGAATTATGATCATTTAAAGTTTAGCTATATTTCGTTTATTTTTGCTATCTTCCAGATCGGATTGCAAGAAAACCAGACGTCGCAAAAATATGATTGATGGCGTTCTGGAAAGCTGATCATGCGTAGAATTACTGTGCGAAGTTTCATGGTTCTAGCATTATATTTACGGATTTTTATTTTGCAAAGTTTTATGGGTCTAGGACGTCTCCTTACGAAGTTATGAGCATTTAAAGTTTTGCTATCTTCCAGATCGGATTGCAAGAAAACCAGACGTCGCAAAAGTATGATTGATGGTGTTCTGGAAAGCTGATCATGCGTAGAATTACTGTGCGAAGTTTCAGGTGTCTGCGACGCTCCATTTCGGAATTATGATCATTTAAAGTTTAGCTATATTTCGTTTATTTTTGCTATCTTCCAGATCGGATTGCAAGAAAACCAGACGTCGCAAAAATATGATTGATGGCGTTCTGGAAAGTTCTGGAAAGCTGATCATGCGTAGAATTACTGTGCGAAGTTTCATGGTTCTAGCATTATATTTACGGATTTTCATTTTCCAAAGTTTTATGGGTCTAGGACGTCTCCTTACGAAGTTATGAGCATTTAAAGTTTTGCTATCTTCCAGATCGGATTGCAAGAAAACCAGACGTCGCAAAAATATGATTGATGGCGTTCTGGAAAGCTGATCATGCGTAGAATTACTGTGCGAAGTTTCAGGTGTCTGCGACGCTCCATTTCGGAATTATGATCATTTAAAGTTTAGCTATATTTCGTTTATTTTTGCTATCTTCCAGATCGGATTGCAAGAAAACCAGACGTCGCAAAAATATGATTGATGGCGTTCTGGAAAGCTGATCATGCGTAGAATTACTGTGCGAAGTTTCATGGTTCTAGCATTATATTTACGGATTTTCATTTTGCAAAGTTTTATGGGTCTAGGACGTCTCCTTACGAAGTTATGAGCATTTAAAGTTTTGCTATCTTCCAGATCGGATTGCAAGAAAACCAGACGTCGCAAAAATATGATTGATGGCGTTCTGGAAAGCTGATCATGCGTAGAATTACTGTGCGAAGTTTCATGGTTCTAGCATTATATTTACGGATTTTCATTTTGCAAAGTTTTATGGGTCTAGGACGTCTCCTTACGAAGTTATGAGCATTTAAAGTTTTGCTATCTTCCAGATCGGATTGCAAGAAAACCAGACGTCGCAAAAATATGATTGATGGCGTTCTGGAAAGCTGATCATGCGTAGAATTAGTGTGCGAAGTTTCATGGTTCTAGCATTATATTTACGGATTTTCATTTTGCAAAGTTTTATGGGTCTAGGACGTCTCCTTACGAAGTTATGAGCATTTAAAGTTTTGCTATCTTCCAGATCGGATTGCAAGAAAACCAGACGTCGCAAAAATATGATTGATGGCGTTCTGGAAAGCTGATCATGCGTAGAATTACTGTGCGAAGTTTCATGGTTCTAGCATTATATTTACGGATTTTCATTTTGCAAAGTTTTATGGGTCTAGGACGTCTCCTTACGAAGTTATGAGCATTTAAAGTTTTGCTATCTTCCAGATCGGATTGCAATAAAACCAGACTTCGCAAAAATATGATTGATGGCGTTCTGGAAAGCTGATCATGCGTAGAATTACTGTGCGAAGTTTCAGGTGTCTGCGACGCTCCATTTCGGAATTATGATCATTTAAAGTTTAGCTATATTTCGTTTATTTTTGCTATCTTCCAGATCGGATTGCAAGAAAACCAGACGTCGCAAAAATATGATTGATGGCGTTCTGGAAAGCTGATCATGCATAGAATTACTGTACGAAGTTTCAGGTGTCTGCGACGCTCCATTTCGGAATTATGATCATTTAAAGTTTAGCTATATTTCGTTTATTTTTGCTATCTTCCAGATCGGATTGCAAGAAAACCAGACGTCGCAAAAATATGATTGATGGCGTTCTGGAAAGCTGATCATGCGTAGAATTACTGTGCGAAGTTTCATGGTTCTAGCATTATATTTACGGATTTTTATTTTGCAAAGTTTTATGGGTCTAGGACGTCTCCTTACGAAGTTATGAGCATTTAAAGTTTTGCTATCTTCCAGACGTCGCAAAAATATGATTGATGGCGTTCTGGAAAGCTGATCATGCGTAGAATTACTGTGCGAAGTTTCATGGTTCTAGCATTATATTTACGGATTTTCATTTTGCAAAGTTTTATGGGTCTAGGACGTCTCCTTACGAAGTTATGAGCATTTAAAGTTTTGCTATCTTCCAGATCGGATTGCAAGAAAACCAGACGTCGCAAAAATATGATTGATGGCGTTCTGGAAAGCTGATCATGCGTAGAATTACTGTGCGAAGTTTCAGGTGTCTGCGACGCTCCATTTCGGAATTATGATCATTTAAAGTTTAGCTATATTTCGTTTATTTTTGCTATCTTCCAGATCGGATTGCAAGAAAACCAGACGTCGCAAAAATATGATTGATGGCGTTCTGGAAAGCTGATCATGCGTAGAATTACTGTGCGAAGTTTCAGGTGTCTGCGACGCTCCATTTCGGAATTATGATCATTTAAAGTTTAGCTATATTTCGTTTATTTTTGCTATCTTCCAGATCGGATTGCAATAAAACCAGACTTCGCAAAAATATGATTGATGGCGTTCTGGAAAGCTGATCATGCGTAGAATTAGTGTGCGAAGTTTCATGGTTCTAGCATTATATTTACGGATTTTCATTTTGCAAAGTTTTATGGGTCTAGGACGTCTCCTTACGAAGTTATGAGCATTTAAAGTTTTGCTATCTTCCAGATCGGATTGCAAGAAAACCAGACGTCGCAAAAATATGATTGATGGCGTTCTGGAAAGCTGATCATGCGTAGAATTACTGTGCGAAGTTTCATGGTTCTAGCATTATATTTACGGATTTTCATTTTGCAAAATTTTATGGGTCTAGGACGTCTCCTTACGAAGTTATGAGCATTTAAAGTTTTGCTATCTTCCAGATCGGATTGCAAGAAAACCAGACGTCGCAAAAATATGATTGATGGCGTTCTGGAAAGCTGATCATGCGTAGAATTACTGTGCGAAGTTTCAGGTGTCCGCGACGCTCCATTTCGGAATTATGATCATTTAAAGTTTAGCTATATTTCGTTTATTTTTGCTATCTTCCAGATCGGATTGCAAGAAAACCAGACGTCGCAAAAATATGATTGATGGCGTTCTGGAAAGCTGATCATGCGTAGAATTACTGTGCGAAGTTTCAGGTGTCTGCGACGCTCCATTTCGGAATTATGATCATTTAAAGTTTAGCTATATTTCGTTTATTTTTGCTATCTTCCAGATCGGATTGCAAGAAAACCAGACGTCGCAAAAATATGATTGATGGCGTTCTGGAAAGCTGATCATGCGTAGAATTACTGTGCGAAGTTTCATGGTTCTAGCATTATATTTACGGATTTTTATTTTGCAAAGTTTTATGGGTCTAGGACGTCTCCTTACGAAGTTATGAGCATTTAAAGTTTTGCTATCTTCCAGATCGGATTGCAAGAAAACCAGACGTCGCAAAAGTATGATTGATGGTGTTCTGGAAAGCTGATCATGCGTAGAATTACTGTGCGAAGTTTCAGGTGTCTGCGACGCTCCATTTCGGAATTATGATCATTTAAAGTTTAGCTATATTTCGTTTATTTTTGCTATCTTCCAGATCGGATTGCAAGAAAACCAGACGTCGCAAAAATATGATTGATGGCGTTCTGGAAAGTTCTGGAAAGCTGATCATGCGTAGAATTACTGTGCGAAGTTTCATGGTTCTAGCATTATATTTACGGATTTTCATTTTCCAAAGTTTTATGGGTCTAGGACGTCTCCTTACGAAGTTATGAGCATTTAAAGTTTTGCTATCTTCCAGATCGGATTGCAAGAAAACCAGACGTCGCAAAAATATGATTGATGGCGTTCTGGAAAGCTGATCATGCGTAGAATTACTGTGCGAAGTTTCAGGTGTCTGCGACGCTCCATTTCGGAATTATGATCATTTAAAGTTTAGCTATATTTCGTTTATTTTTGCTATCTTCCAGATCGGATTGCAAGAAAACCAGACGTCGCAAAAATATGATTGATGGCGTTCTGGAAAGCTGATCATGCGTAGAATTACTGTGCGAAG
The DNA here is from genome assembly GCA_943737955.2 of Myopa tessellatipennis. NCBI lineage: Eukaryota > Metazoa > Arthropoda > Insecta > Diptera > Conopidae > Myopa > Myopa tessellatipennis. Next base: position 43,449,804 of record OX031314.1, read on the forward strand.
TTTCATGGTTCTAGCATTATATTTACGGATTTTTATTTTGCAAAGTTTTATGGGTCTAGGACGTCTCCTTACGAAGTTATGAGCATTTAAAGTTTTGCTATCTTCCAGATCGGATTGCAAGAAAACCAGACGTCGCAAAAGTATGATTGATGGTGTTCTGGAAAGCTGATCATGCGTAGAATTACTGTGCGAAGTTTCAGGTGTCTGCGACGCTCCATTTCGGAATTATGATCATTTAAAGTTTAGCTATATTTCGTTTATTTTTGCTATCTTCCAGATCGGATTGCAAGAAAACCAGACGTCGCAAAAATATGATTGATGGCGTTCTGGAAAGTTCTGGAAAGCTGATCATGCGTAGAATTACTGTGCGAAGTTTCATGGTTCTAGCATTATATTTACGGATTTTCATTTTCCAAAGTTTTATGGGTCTAGGACGTCTCCTTACGAAGTTATGAGCATTTAAAGTTTTGCTATCTTCCAGATCGGATTGCAAGAAAACCAGACGTCGCAAAAATATGATTGATGGCGTTCTGGAAAGCTGATCATGCGTAGAATTACTGTGCGAAGTTTCAGGTGTCTGCGACGCTCCATTTCGGAATTATGATCATTTAAAGTTTAGCTATATTTCGTTTATTTTTGCTATCTTCCAGATCGGATTGCAAGAAAACCAGACGTCGCAAAAATATGATTGATGGCGTTCTGGAAAGCTGATCATGCGTAGAATTACTGTGCGAAGTTTCATGGTTCTAGCATTATATTTACGGATTTTTATTTTGCAAAGTTTTATGGGTCTAGGACGTCTCCTTACGAAGTTATGAGCATTTAAAGTTTTGCTATCTTCCAGATCGGATTGCAAGAAAACCAGACGTCGCAAAAGTATGATTGATGGTGTTCTGGAAAGCTGATCATGCGTAGAATTACTGTGCGAAGTTTCAGGTGTCTGCGACGCTCCATTTCGGAATTATGATCATTTAAAGTTTAGCTATATTTCGTTTATTTTTGCTATCTTCCAGATCGGATTGCAAGAAAACCAGACGTCGCAAAAATATGATTGATGGCGTTCTGGAAAGTTCTGGAAAGCTGATCATGCGTAGAATTACTGTGCGAAGTTTCATGGTTCTAGCATTATATTTACGGATTTTCATTTTCCAAAGTTTTATGGGTCTAGGACGTCTCCTTACGAAGTTATGAGCATTTAAAGTTTTGCTATCTTCCAGATCGGATTGCAAGAAAACCAGACGTCGCAAAAATATGATTGATGGAATTGATGGAAGCGTCTGCGACGCTCCATTTCGGAATTATGATCATTTAAAGTTTAGCTATATTTCGTTTATTTTTGCTATCTTCCAGATCGGATTGCAAGAAAACCAGACGTCGCAAAAATATGATTGATGGCGTTCTGGAAAGTTCTGGAAAGCTGATCATGCGTAGAATTACTGTGCGAAGTTTCATGGTTCTAGCATTATATTTACGGATTTTCATTTTCCAAAGTTTTATGGGTCTAGGACGTCTCCTTACGAAGTTATGAGCATTTAAAGTTTTGCTATCTTCCAGATCGGATTGCAAGAAAACCAGACGTCGCAAAAATATGATTGATGGCGTTCTGGAAAGCTGATCATGCGTAGAATTACTGTGCGAAGTTTCAGGTGTCTGCGACGCTCCATTTCGGAATTATGATCATTTAAAGTTTAGCTATATTTCGTTTATTTTTGCTATCTTCCAGATCGGATTGCAAGAAAACCAGACGTCGCAAAAATATGATTGATGGCGTTCTGGAAAGCTGATCATGCGTAGAATTACTGTGCGAAGTTTCATGGTTCTAGCATTATATTTACGGATTTTTATTTTGCAAAGTTTTATGGGTCTAGGACGTCTCCTTACGAAGTTATGAGCATTTAAAGTTTTGCTATCTTCCAGATCGGATTGCAAGAAAACCAGACGTCGCAAAAGTATGATTGATGGTGTTCTGGAAAGCTGATCATGCGTAGAATTACTGTGCGAAGTTTCAGGTGTCTGCGACGCTCCATTTCGGAATTATGATCATTTAAAGTTTAGCTATATTTCGTTTATTTTTGCTATCTTCCAGATCGGATTGCAAGAAAACCAGACGTCGCAAAAATATGATTGATGGCGTTCTGGAAAGTTCTGGAAAGCTGATCATGCGTAGAATTACTGTGCGAAGTTTCATGGTTCTAGCATTATATTTACGGATTTTCATTTTCCAAAGTTTTATGGGTCTAGGACGTCTCCTTACGAAGTTATGAGCATTTAAAGTTTTGCTATCTTCCAGATCGGATTGCAAGAAAACCAGACGTCGCAAAAATATGATTGATGGCGTTCTGGAAAGCTGATCATGCGTAGAATTACTGTGCGAAGTTTCAGGTGTCTGCGACGCTCCATTTCGGAATTATGATCATTTAAAGTTTAGCTATATTTCGTTTATTTTTGCTATCTTCCAGATCGGATTGCAAGAAAACCAGACGTCGCAAAAATATGATTGATGGCGTTCTGGAAAGCTGATCATGCGTAGAATTACTGTGCGAAGTTTCATGGTTCTAGCATTATATTTACGGATTTTCATTTTGCAAAGTTTTATGGGTCTAGGACGTCTCCTTACGAAGTTATGAGCATTTAAAGTTTTGCTATCTTCCAGATCGGATTGCAAGAAAACCAGACGTCGCAAAAATATGATTGATGGCGTTCTGGAAAGCTGATCATGCGTAGAATTACTGTGCGAAGTTTCATGGTTCTAGCATTATATTTACGGATTTTCATTTTGCAAAGTTTTATGGGTCTAGGACGTCTCCTTACGAAGTTATGAGCATTTAAAGTTTTGCTATCTTCCAGATCGGATTGCAAGAAAACCAGACGTCGCAAAAATATGATTGATGGCGTTCTGGAAAGCTGATCATGCGTAGAATTACTGTGCGAAGTTTCATGGTTCTAGCATTATATTTACGGATTTTCATTTTGCAAAGTTTTATGGGTCTAGGACGTCTCCTTACGAAGTTATGAGCATTTAAAGTTTTGCTATCTTCCAGATCGGATTGCAAGAAAACCAGACGTCGCAAAAATATGATTGATGGCGTTCTGGAAAGCTGATCATGCGTAGAATTACTGTGCGAAGTTTCAGGTGTCTGCGACGCTCCATTTCGGAATTATGATCATTTAAAGTTTAGCTATATTTCGTTTGTTTTTGCTATCTTCCAGATCGGATTGCAAGAAAACCAGACGTCGCAAAAATATGATTGATGGCGTTCTGGAAAGCTGATCATGCGTAGAATTAGTGTGCGAAGTTTCATGGTTCTAGCATTATATTTACGGATTTTCATTTTGCAAAGTTTTATGGGTCTAGGACGTCTCCTTACGAAGTTATGAGCATTTAAAGTTTTGCTATCTTCCAGATCGGATTGCAAGAAAACCAGACGTCGCAAAAATATGATTGATGGCGTTCTGGAAAGCTGATCATGCGTAGAATTACTGTGCGAAGTTTCATGGTTCTAGCATTATATTTACGGATTTTCATTTTGCAAAGTTTTATGGGTCTAGGACGTCTCCTTACGAAGTTATGAGCATTTAAAGTTTTGCTATCTTCCAGATCGGATTGCAATAAAACCAGACTTCGCAAAAATATGATTGATGGCGTTCTGGAAAGCTGATCATGCGTAGAATTACTGTGCGAAGTTTCAGGTGTCTGCGACGCTCCATTTCGGAATTATGATCATTTAAAGTTTAGCTATATTTCGTTTATTTTTGCTATCTTCCAGATCGGATTGCAAGAAAACCAGACGTCGCAAAAATATGATTGATGGCGTTCTGGAAAGCTGATCATGCATAGAATTACTGTACGAAGTTTCAGGTGTCTGCGACGCTCCATTTCGGAATTATGATCATTTAAAGTTTAGCTATATTTCGTTTATTTTTGCTATCTTCCAGATCGGATTGCAAGAAAACCAGACGTCGCAAAAATATGATTGATGGCGTTCTGGAAAGCTGATCATGCGTAGAATTACTGTGCGAAGTTTCATGGTTCTAGCATTATATTTACGGATTTTTATTTTGCAAAGTTTTATGGGTCTAGGACGTCTCCTTACGAAGTTATGAGCATTTAAAGTTTTGCTATCTTCCAGACGTCGCAAAAATATGATTGATGGCGTTCTGGAAAGCTGATCATGCGTAGAATTACTGTGCGAAGTTTCATGGTTCTAGCATTATATTTACGGATTTTCATTTTGCAAAGTTTTATGGGTCTAGGACGTCTCCTTACGAAGTTATGAGCATTTAAAGTTTTGCTATCTTCCAGATCGGATTGCAAGAAAACCAGACGTCGCAAAAATATGATTGATGGCGTTCTGGAAAGCTGATCATGCGTAGAATTACTGTGCGAAGTTTCAGGTGTCTGCGACGCTCCATTTCGGAATTATGATCATTTAAAGTTTAGCTATATTTCGTTTATTTTTGCTATCTTCCAGATCGGATTGCAAGAAAACCAGACGTCGCAAAAATATGATTGATGGCGTTCTGGAAAGCTGATCATGCGTAGAATTACTGTGCGAAGTTTCAGGTGTCTGCGACGCTCCATTTCGGAATTATGATCATTTAAAGTTTAGCTATATTTCGTTTATTTTTGCTATCTTCCAGATCGGATTGCAATAAAACCAGACTTCGCAAAAATATGATTGATGGCGTTCTGGAAAGCTGATCATGCGTAGAATTACTGTGCGAAGTTTCAGGTGTCTGCGACGCTCCATTTCGGAATTATGATCATTTAAAGTTTAGCTATATTTCGTTTATTTTTGCTATCTTCCAGATCGGATTGCAAGAAAACCAGACGTCGCAAAAATATGATTGATGGCGTTCTGGAAAGTTCTGGAAAGCTGATCATGCGTAGAATTACTGTGCGAAGTTTCATGGTTCTAGCATTATATTTACGGATTTTCATTTTGCAAAGTTTTATGGGTCTAGGACGTCTCCTTACGAAGTTATGAGCATTTAAAGTTTTGCTATCTTCCAGATCGGATTGCAAGAAAACCAGACGTCGCAAAAATATGATTGATGGCGTTCTGGAAAGCTGATCATGCGTAGAATTACTGTGCGAAGTTTCAGGTGTCTGCGACGCTCCATTTCGGAATTATGATCATTTAAAGTTTAGCTATATTTCGTTTATTTTTGCTATCTTCCAGATCGGATTGCAAGAAAACCAGACGTCGCAAAAATATGATTGATGGCGTTCTGGAAAGCTGATCATGCGTAGAATTACTGTGCGAAGTTTCATGGTTCTAGCATTATATTTACGGATTTTCATTTTGCAAAGTTTTATGGGTCTAGGACGTCTCCTTACGAAGTTATGAGCATTTAAAGTTTTGCTATCTTCCAGATCGGATTGTAAGAAAACCAGACGTCGCAAAAATATGATTGATGGCGTTCTGGAAAGCTGATCATGCGTAGAATTACTGTGCGAAGTTTCATGGTTCTAGCATTATATTTACGGATTTTCATTTTGCAAAGTTTTATGGGTCTAGGACGTCTCCTTACGAAGTTATGAGCATTTAAAGTTTTGCTATCTTCCAGATCGGATTGCAAGAAAACCAGACGTCGCAAAAATATGATTGATGGCGTTCGGGAAAGCTGATCATGCGTAGAATTACTGTGCGAAGTTTCATGGTTCTAGCATTATATTTACGGATTTTCATTTTGCAAAGTTTTATGGGTCTAGGACGTCTCCTTACGAAGTTATGAGCATTTAAAGTTTTGCTATCTTCCAGATCGGATTGCAATAAAACCAGACGTCGCAAAAGTATGATTGATGGTGTTCTGGAAAGCTGATCATGCGTAGAATTACTGTGCGAAGTTTCAGGTGTCTGCGACGCTCCATTTCGGAATTATGATCATTTAAAGTTTAGCTATATTTCGTTTATTTTTGCTATCTTCCAGATCGGATTGCAAGAAAACCAGACGTCGCAAAAATATGATTGATGGCGTTCTGGAAAGCTGATCATTCGTAGAATTACTGTGCGAAGTTTCATGGTTCTAGCATTATATTTACGGATTTTCATTTTGCAAAGTTTTATGGGTCTAGGACGTCTCCTTACGAAGTTATGAGCATTTAAAGTTTTGCTATCTTCCAGATCGGATTGCAAGAAAACCAGACGTCGCAAAAATATGATTGATGGCGTTCTGGAAAGCTGATCATGCGTAGAATTACTGTGCGAAGTTTCATTATATTTACGGATTTTCATTTTGCAAAGTTTTATGGGTCTAGGACGTCTCCTTACCAAGTTATGAGCATTTAAAATTTTGCTATCTTCCAGATCGGATTGCAATAAAACCAGACGTCGCAAAAGTATGATTGATGGCGTTCTGGAAAGCTGATCATGCGTAGAATTACTGTGCGAAGTTTCAGGTGTCTGCGACGCTCCATTTCGGAATTATGATCATTTAAAGTTTAGCTATATTTCGTTTATTTTTGCTATCTTCCAGATCGGATTGCAAGAAAACCAGACGTCGCAAAAATATGATTGATGGCGTTCTGGAAAGCTGATCATTCGTAGAATTACTGTGCGAAGTTTCATGGTTCTAGCATTATATTTACGAATTTTCATTTTGCAAAGTTTTATGGGTCTAGGACGTCTCCTTACGAAGTTATGAGCATTTAAAGTTTTGCTATCTTCCAGATCGGATTGCAAGAAAAGACGTCGCAAAAATATGATTGATGGCGTTCTGGAAAGCTGATCATGCGTAGAATTACTGTGCGAAGTTTCATGGTTCTAGCATTATATTTACGGATTTTCATTTTCCAAAGTTTTATGGGTCTAGGACGTCTCCTTACGAAGTTATGAGCATTTAAAGTTTTGCTATCTTCCAGATCGGATTGCAAGAAAACCAGACGTCGCAAAAATATGATTGATGGCGTTCTGGAAAGCTGATCATGCGTAGAATTACTGTGCGAAGTTTCAGGTGTCTGCGACGCTCCATTTCGGAATTATGATCATTTAAAGTTTAGCTATATTTCGTTTATTTTTGCTATCTTCCAGATCGGATTGCAAGAAAACCAGACGTCGCAAAAATATGATTGATGGCGTTCTGGAAAGCTGATCATGCGTAGAATTACTGTGCGAAGCTTCATGGTTCTAGCATTATATTTACGGATTTTCATTTTGCAAAGTTTTATGGGTCTAGGACGTCTCCTTACGAAGTTATGAGCATTTAAAGTTTTGCTATCTTCCAGATCGGATTGCAAGAAAACCAGACGTCGCAAAAATATGATTGATGGCGTTCTGGAAAGCTGATCATGCGTAGAATTACTGTGCGAAGTTTCATGGTTCTAGCATTATATTTACGGATTTTCATTTTGCAAAGTTTTATGGGTCTAGGACGTCTCCTTACGAAGTTATGAGCATTTAAAGTTTTGCTATCTTCCAGATCGGATTGCAAGAAAACCAGACGTCGCAAAAATATGATTGATGGCGTTCTGGAAAGCTGATCATGCGTAGAATTACTGTGCGAAGTTTATATTTATATTATGTTTATATTTATATTTATGTTTATATTTACGGATTTTCATTTTGCAAAGTTTTATGGGTCTAGGACGTCTCCTTACCAAGTTATGAGCATTTAAAATTTTGCTATCTTCCAGATCGGATTGCAATAAAACCAGACGTCGCAAAAGTATGATTGATGGCGTTCTGGAAAGCTGATCATGCGTAGAATTACTGTGCGAAGTTTCAGGTGTCTGCGACGCTCCATTTCGGAATTATGATCATTTAAAGTTTAGCTATATTTCGTTTATTTTTGCTATCTTCCAGATCGGATTGCAAGAAAACCAGACGTCGCAAAAATATGATTGATGGCGTTCTGGAAAGCTGATCATTCGTAGAATTACTGTGCGAAGTTTCATGGTTCTAGCATTATATTTACGAATTTTCATTTTGCAAAGTTTTATGGGTCTAGGACGTCTCCTTACGAAGTTATGAGCATTTAAAGTTTTGCTATCTTCCAGATCGGATTGCAAGAAAAGACGTCGCAAAAATATGATTGATGGCGTTCTGGAAAGCTGATCATGCGTAGAATTACTGTGCGAAGTTTCATGGTTCTAGCATTATATTTACGGATTTTCATTTTCCAAAGTTTTATGGGTCTAGGACGTCTCCTTACGAAGTTATGAGCATTTAAAGTTTTGCTATCTTCCAGATCGGATTGCAAGAAAACCAGACGTCGCAAAAATATGATTGATGGCGTTCTGGAAAGCTGATCATGCGTAGAATTACTGTGCGAAGTTTCAGGTGTCTGCGACGCTCCATTTCGGAATTATGATCATTTAAAGTTTAGCTATATTTCGTTTATTTTTGCTATCTTCCAGATCGGATTGCAAGAAAACCAGACGTCGCAAAAATATGATTGATGGCGTTCTGGAAAGCTGATCATGCGTAGAATTACTGTGCGAAGCTTCATGGTTCTAGCATTATATTTACGGATTTTCATTTTGCAAAGTTTTATGGGTCTAGGACGTCTCCTTACGAAGTTATGAGCATTTAAAGTTTTGCTATCTTCCAGATCGGATTGCAAGAAAACCAGACGTCGCAAAAATATGATTGATGGCGTTCTGGAAAGCTGATCATGCGTAGAATTACTGTGCGAAGTTTCATGGTTCTAGCATTATATTTACGGATTTTCATTTTGCAAAGTTTTATGGGTCTAGGACGTCTCCTTACGAAGTTATGAGCATTTAAAGTTTTGCTATCTTCCAGATCGGATTGCAAGGAAACCAGACGTCGCAAAAATATGATTGATGGCGTTCTGGAAAGCTGATCATGCGTAGAATTACTGTGCGAAGTTTCATGGTTCTAGCATTATATTTACGGATTTTCATTTTGCAAAGTTTTATGGGTCTAGGACGTCTCCTTACGAAGTTATGAGCATTTAAAGTTTTGCTATCTTCCAGATCGGATTGCAAGAAAACCAGACGTCGCAAAAATATGATTGATGGCGTTCTGGAAAGCTGATCATGCGTAGAATTACTGTGCGAAGTTTCAGGTGTCTGCGACGCTCCATTTCGGAATTATGATCATTTAAAGTTTAGCTATATTTCGTTTGTTTTTGCTATCTTCCAGATCGGATTGCAAGAAAACCAGACGTCGCAAAAATATGATTGATGGCGTTCTGGAAAGCTGATCATGCGTAGAATTAGTGTGCGAAGTTTCATGGTTCTAGCATTATATTTACGGATTTTCATTTTGCAAAGTTTTATGGGTCTAGGACGTCTCCTTACGAAGTTATGAGCATTTAAAGTTTTGCTATCTTCCAGATCGGATTGCAAGAAAACCAGACGTCGCAAAAATATGATTGATGGCGTTCTGGAAAGCTGATCATGCGTAGAATTACTGTGCGAAGTTTCAGGTGTCTGCGACGCTCCATTTCGGAATTATGATCATTTAAAGTTTAGCTATATTTCGTTTATTTTTGCTATCTTCCAGATCGGATTGCAAGAAAACCAGACGTCGCAAAAATATGATTGATGGCGTTCTGGAAAGCTGATCATGCGTAGAATTACTGTGCGAAGTTTCATGGTTCTAGCATTATATTTACGGATTTTCATTTTGCAAAGTTTTATGGGTCTAGGACGTCTCCTTACGAAGTTATGAGCATTTAAAGTTTTGCTATCTTCCAGATCGGATTGCAAGAAAACCAGACGTCGCAAAAATATGATTGATGGCGTTCTGGAAAGCTGATCATGCGTAGAATTACTGTGCGAAGTTTCATGGTTCTAGCATTATATTTACGGATTTTCATTTTGCAAAGTTTTATGGGTCTAGGACGTCTCCTTACGAAGTTATGAGCATTTAAAGTTTTGCTATCTTCCAGATCGGATTGCAAGAAAACCAGACGTCGCAAAAATATGATTGATGGCGTTCTGGAAAGCTGATCATGCGTAGAATTACTGTGCGAAGTTTCAGGTGTCTGCGACGCTCCATTTCGGAATTATGATCATTTAAAGTTTAGCTATATTTCGTTTGTTTTTGCTATCTTCCAGATCGGATTGCAAGAAAACCAGACGTCGCAAAAATATGATTGATGGCGTTCTGGAAAGCTGATCATGCGTAGAATTAGTGTGCGAAGTTTCATGGTTCTAGCATTATATTTACGGATTTTCATTTTGCAAAGTTTTATGGGTCTAGGACGTCTCCTTACGAAGTTATGAGCATTTAAAGTTTTGCTATCTTCCAGATCGGATTGCAAGAAAACCAGACGTCGCAAAAATATGATTGATGGCGTTCTGGAAAGCTGATCATGCGTAGAATTACTGTGCGAAGTTTCATGGTTCTAGCATTATATTTACGGATTTTCATTTTGCAAAGTTTTATGGGTCTAGGACGTCTCCTTACGAAGTTATGAGCATTTAAAGTTTTGCTATCTTCCAGATCGGATTGCAATAAAACCAGACTTCGCAAAAATATGATTGATGGCGTTCTGGAAAGCTGATCATGCGTAGAATTACTGTGCGAAGTTTCAGGTGTCTGCGACGCTCCATTTCGGAATTATGATCATTTAAAGTTTAGCTATATTTCGTTTGTTTTTGCTATCTTCCAGATCGGATTGCAAGAAAACCAGACGTCGCAAAAATATGATTGATGGCGTTCTGGAAAGCTGATCATGCGTAGAATTAGTGTGCGAAGTTTCATGGTTCTAGCATTATATTTACGGATTTTCATTTTGCAAAGTTTTATGGGTCTAGGACGTCTCCTTACGAAGTTATGAGCATTTAAAGTTTTGCTATCTTCCAGATCGGATTGCAAGAAAACCAGACGTCGCAAAAATATGATTGATGGCGTTCTGGAAAGCTGATCATGCGTAGAATTACTGTGCGAAGTTTCATGGTTCTAGCATTATATTTACGGATTTTCATTTTGCAAAGTTTTATGGGTCTAGGACGTCTCCTTACGAAGTTATGAGCATTTAAAGTTTTGCTATCTTCCAGATCGGATTGCAATAAAACCAGACTTCGCAAAAATATGATTGATGGCGTTCTGGAAAGCTGATCATGCGTAGAATTACTGTGCGAAGTTTCAGGTGTCTGCGACGCTCCATTTCGGAATTATGATCATTTAAAGTTTAGCTATATTTCGTTTATTTTTGCTATCTTCCAGATCGGATTGCAAGAAAACCAGACGTCGCAAAAATATGATTGATGGCGTTCTGGAAAGCTGATCATGCGTAGAATTACTGTGCGAAGTTTCATGGTTCTAGCATTATATTTACGGATTTTTATTTTGCAAAGTTTTATGGGTCTAGGACGTCTCCTTACGAAGTTATGAGCATTTAAAGTTTTGCTATCTTCCAGACGTCGCAAAAATATGATTGATGGCGTTCTGGAAAGCTGATCATGCGTAGAATTACTGTGCGAAGTTTCATGGTTCTAGCATTATATTTACGGATTTTCATTTTGCAAAGTTTTATGGGTCTAGGACGTCTCCTTACGAAGTTATGAGCATTTAAAGTTTTGCTATCTTCCAGATCGGATTGCAAGAAAACCAGACGTCGCAAAAATATGATTGATGGCGTTCTGGAAAGCTGATCATGCGTAGAATTACTGTGCGAAGTTTCATGGTTCTAGCATTATATTTACGGATTTTCATTTTGCAAAATTTTATGGGTCTAGGACGTCTCCTTACGAAGTTATGAGCATTTAAAGTTTTGCTATCTTCCAGATCGGATTGCAAGAAAACCAGACGTCGCAAAAATATGATTGATGGCGTTCTGGAAAGCTGATCATGCGTAGAATTACTGTGCGAAGTTTCAGGTGTCTGCGACGCTCCATTTCGGAATTATGATCATTTAAAGTTTAGCTATATTTCGTTTATTTTTGCTATCTTCCAGATCGGATTGCAAGAAAACCAGACGTCGCAAAAATATGATTGATGGCGTTCTGGAAAGTTCTGGAAAGCTGATCATGCGTAGAATTACTGTGCGAAGTTTCATGGTTCTAGCATTATATTTACGGATTTTCATTTTGCAAAGTTTTATGGGTCTAGGACGTCTCCTTACGAAGTTATGAGCATTTAAAGTTTTGCTATCTTCCAGATCGGATTGCAAGAAAACCAGACGTCGCAAAAATATGATTGATGGCGTTCTGGAAAGCTGATCATGCGTAGAATTACTGTGCGAAGTTTCAGGTGTCTGCGACGCTCCATTTCGGAATTATGATCATTTAAAGTTTAGCTATATTTCGTTTATTTTTGCTATCTTCCAGATCGGATTGCAAGAAAACCAGACGTCGCAAAAATATGATTGATGGCGTTCTGGAAAGCTGATCATGCGTAGAATTACTGTGCGAAGTTTCATGGTTCTAGCATTATATTTACGGATTTTCATTTTGCAAAGTTTTATGGGTCTAGGACGTCTCCTTACGAAGTTATGAGCATTTAAAGTTTTGCTATCTTCCAGATCGGATTGTAAGAAAACCAGACGTCGCAAAAATATGATTGATGGCGTTCTGGAAAGCTGATCATGCGTAGAATTACTGTGCGAAGTTTCATGGTTCTAGCATTATATTTACGGATTTTCATTTTGCAAAGTTTTATGGGTCTAGGACGTCTCCTTACGAAGTTATGAGCATTTAAAGTTTTGCTATCTTCCAGATCGGATTGCAAGAAAACCAGACGTCGCAAAAATATGATTGATGGCGTTCTGGAAAGCTGATCATGCGTAGAATTACTGTGCGAAGTTTCATGGTTCTAGCATTATATTTACGGATTTTCATTTTGCAAAGTTTTATGGGTCTAGGACGTCTCCTTACGAAGTTATGAGCATTTAAAGTTTTGCTATCTTCCAGATCGGATTGCAAGAAAACCAGACGTCGCAAAAATATGATTGATGGCGTTCTGGAAAGCTGATCATGCGTAGAATTACTGTGCGAAGTTTCAGGTGTCTGCGACGCTCCATTTTGGAATTATGATCATTTAAAGTTTAGCTATATTTCGTTTATTTTTGCTATCTTCCAGATCGGATTGCAAGAAAACCAGACGTCGCAAAAATATGATTGATGGCGTTCTGGAAAGCTGATCATGCGTAGAATTACTGTGCGAAGTTTCATGGTTCTAGCATTATATTTACGGATTTTCATTTTGCAAAGTTTTATGGGTCTAGGACGTCTCCTTACGAAGTTATGAGCATTTAAAGTTTTGCTATCTTCCAGATCGGATTGCAAGAAAACCAGACGTCGCAAAAATATGATTGATGGCGTTCTGGAAAGCTGATCATGCGTAGAATTACTGTGCGAAGTTTCATGGTTCTAGCATTATATTTACGGATTTTCATTTTGCAAAGTTTTATGGGTCTAGGACGTCTCCTTACGAAGTTATGAGCATTTAAAGTTTTGCTATCTTCCAGATCGGATTGCAAGAAAACCAGACGTCGCAAAAATATGATTGACGGCGTTCTGGAAAGCTGATCATGCGTAGAATTACTGTGCGAAGTTTCATGGTTCTAGCATTATATTTACGGATTTTCATTTTGCAAAGTTTTATGGGTCTAGGACGTCTCCTTACGAAGTTATGAGCATTTAAAGTTTTGCTATCTTCCAGATCGGATTGCAAGAAAACCAGACGTCGCAAAAATATGATTGATGGCGTTCTGGAAAGCTGATCATGCGTAGAATTACTGTGCGAAGTTTCAGGTGTCTGCGACGCTCCATTTTGGAATTATGATCATTTAAAGTTTAGCTATATTTCGTTTATTTTTGCTATCTTCCAGATCGGATTGCAAGAAAACCAGACGTCGCAAAAATATGATTGATGGCGTTCTGGAAAGCTGATCATGCGTAGAATTACTGTGCGAAGTTTCATGGTTCTAGCATTATATTTACGGATTTTCATTTTGCAAAGTTTTATGGGTCTAGGACGTCTCCTTACGAAGTTATGAGCATTTAAAGTTTTGCTATCTTCCAGATCGGATTGCAAGAAAACCAGACGTCGCAAAAATATGATTGATGGCGTTCTGGAAAGCTGATCATGCGTAGAATTACTGTGCGAAGTTTCATGGTTCTAGCATTATATTTACGGATTTTCATTTTGCAAAGTTTTATGGGTCTAGGACGTCTCCTTACGAAGTTATGAGCATTTAAAGTTTTGCTATCTTCCAGATCGGATTGCAAGAAAACCAGACGTCGCAAAAATATGATTGACGGCGTTCTGGAAAGCTGATCATGCGTAGAATTACTGTGCGAAGTTTCAGGTGTCTGCGACGCTCCATTTCGGAATTATGATCATTTAAAGTTTAGCTATATTTCGTTTATTTTTGCTATCTTCCAGATCGGATTGCAAGAAAACCAGACGTCGCAAAAATATGATTGATGGCGTTCTGGAAAGCTGATCATGCGTAGAATTACTGTGCGAAGTTTCATGGTTCTAGCATTATATTTACGGATTTTCATTTTGCAAAGTTTTATGGGTCTAGGACGTCTCCTTACGAAGTTATGAGCATTTAAAGTTTTGCTATCTTCCAGATCGGATTGTAAGAAAACCAGACGTCGCAAAAATATGATTGATGGCGTTCTGGAAAGCTGATCATGCGTAGAATTACTGTGCGAAGTTTCATGGTTCTAGCATTATATTTACGGATTTTCATTTTGCAAAGTTTTATGGGTCTAGGACGTCTCCTTACGAAGTTATGAGCATTTAAAGTTTTGCTATCTTCCAGATCGGATTGCAAGAAAACCAGACGTCGCAAAAATATGATTGATGGCGTTCTGGAAAGCTGATCATGCGTAGAATTACTGTGCGAAGTTTCATGGTTCTAGCATTATATTTACGGATTTTTATTTTGCAAAGTTTTATGGGTCTAGGACGTCTCCTTACGAAGTTATGAGCATTTAAAGTTTTGCTATCTTCCAGATCGGATTGCAAGAAAACCAGACGTCGCAAAAATATGATTGATGGCGTTCTGGAAAGCTGATCATGCGTAGAATTACTGTGCGAAGTTTCAGGTGTCTGCGACGCTCCATTTCGGAATTATGATCATTTAAAGTTTAGCTATATTTCGTTTATTTTTGCTATCTTCCAGATCGGATTGCAAGAAAACCAGACGTCGCAAAAATATGATTGATGGCGTTCTGGAAAGCTGATCATGCGTAGAATTACTGTGCGAAGTTTCATGGTTCTAGCATTATATTTACGGATTTTCATTTTGCAAAGTTTTATGGGTCTAGGACGTCTCCTTACGAAGTTATGAGCATTTAAAGTTTTGCTATCTTCCAGATCGGATTGCAAGAAAACCAGACGTCGCAAAAATATGATTGATGGCGTTCTGGAAAGCTGATCATGCGTAGAATTACTGTGCGAAGTTTCAGGTGTCTGCGACGCTCCATTTCGGAATTATGATCATTTAAAGTTTAGCTATATTTCGTTTATTTTTGCTATCTTCCAGATCGGATTGCAAGAAAACCAGACGTCGCAAAAATATGATTGATGGCGTTCTGGAAAGCTGATCATGCGTAGAATTACTGTGCGAAGTTTCATGGTTCTAGCATTATATTTACGGATTTTTATTTTGCAAAGTTTTATGGGTCTAGGACGTCTCCTTACGAAGTTATGAGCATTTAAAGTTTTGCTATCTTCCAGATCGGATTGCAAGAAAACCAGACGTCGCAAAAATATGATTGATGGCGTTCTGGAAAGCTGATCATGCGTAGAATTACTGTGCGAAGTTTCAGGTGTCTGCGACGCTCCATTTCGGAATTATGATCATTTAAAGTTTAGCTATATTTCGTTTATTTTTGCTATCTTCCAGATCGGATTGCAAGAAAACCAGACGTCGCAAAAATATGATTGATGGCGTTCTGGAAAGCTGATCATGCGTAGAATTACTGTGCGAAGTTTCATGGTTCTAGCATTATATTTACGGATTTTCATTTTGCAAAGTTTTATGGGTCTAGGACGTCTCCTTACGAAGTTATGAGCATTTAAAGTTTTGCTATCTTCCAGATCGGATTGCAAGAAAACCAGACGTCGCAAAAATATGATTGATGGCGTTCTGGAAAGCTGATCATGCGTAGAATTACTGTGCGAAGTTTCATGGTTCTAGCATTATATTTACGGATTTTCATTTTGCAAAGTTTTATGGGTCTAGGACGTCTCCTTACGAAGTTATGAGCATTTAAAGTTTTGCTATCTTCCAGATCGGATTGCAAGAAAACCAGACGTCGCAAAAATATGATTGATGGCGTTCTGGAAAGCTGATCATGCGTAGAATTACTGTGCGAAGTTTCATGGTTCTAGCATTATATTTACGGATTTTCATTTTGCAAAGTTTTATGGGTCTAGGACGTCTCCTTACGAAGTTATGAGCATTTAAAGTTTTGCTATCTTCCAGATCGGATTGCAAGAAAACCAGACGTCGCAAAAATATGATTGATGGCGTTCTGGAAAGCTGATCATGCGTAGAATTACTGTGCGAAGTTTCATGGTTCTAGCATTATATTTACGGATTTTCATTTTGCAAAGTTTTATGGGTCTAGGACGTCTCCTTACGAAGTTATGAGCATTTAAAGTTTTGCTATCTTCCAGATCGGATTGCAATAAAACCAGACGTCGCAAAAATATGATTGATGGCGTTCTGGAAAGCTGATCATGCGTAGAATTACTGTGCGAAGTTTCAGGTGTCTGCGACGCTCCATTTCGGAATTATGATCATTTAAAGTTTAGCTATATTTCGTTTATTTTTGCTATCTTCCAGATCGGATTGCAAGAAAACCAGACGTCGCAAAAATATGATTGATGGCGTTCTGGAAAGCTGATCATGCGTAGAATTACTGTGCGAAGTTTCATGGTTCTAGCATTATATTTACGGATTTTCATTTTGCAAAGTTTTATGGGTCTAGGACGTCTCCTTACGAAGTTATGAGCATTTAAAGTTTTGCTATCTTCCAGATCGGATTGCAAGAAAACCAGACGTCGCAAAAATATGATTGATGGCGTTCTGGAAAGCTGATCATGCGTAGAATTACTGTGCGAAGTTTCATGGTTCTAGCATTATATTTACGGATTTTCATTTTGCAAAGTTTTATGGGTCTAGGACGTCTCCTTACGAAGTTATGAGCATTTAAAGTTTTGCTATCTTCCAGATCGGATTGCAAGAAAACCAGACGTCGCAAAAATATGATTGATGGCGTTCTGGAAAGCTGATCATGCGTAGAATTACTGTGCGAAGTTTCAGGTGTCTGCGACGCTCCATTTCGGAATTATGATCATTTCAAGTTTAGCTATATTTCGTTTATTTTTGCTATCTTCCAGATCGGATTGCAAGAAAACCAGACGTCGCAAAAATATGATTGATGGCGTTCTGGAAAGCTGATCATGCGTAGAATTACTGTGCGAAGTTTCATGGTTCTAGCATTATATTTACGGATTTTCATTTTGCAAAGTTTTATGGGTCTAGGACGTCTCCTTACGAAGTTATGAGCATTTAAAGTTTTGCTATCTTCCAGATCGGATTGCAAGAAAACCAGACGTCGCAAAAATATGATTGATGGCGTTCTGGAAAGCTGATCATGCGTAGAATTACTGTGCGAAGTTTCAGGTGTCTGCGACGCTCCATTTCGGAATTATGATCATTTAAAGTTTAGCTATATTTCGTTTATTTTTGCTATCTTCCAGATCGGATTGCAAGAAAACCAGACGTCGCAAAAATATGATTGATGGCGTTCTGGAAAGCTGATCATGCGTAGAATTACTGTGCGAAGTTTCATTATATTTACGGATTTTCATTTTGCAAAGTTTTATGGGTCTAGGACGTCTCCTTACGAAGTTATGAGCATTTAAAGTTTTGCTATCTTCCAGATCGGATTGCAAGAAAACCAGACGTCGCAAAAATATGATTGATGGCGTTCTGGAAAGCTGATCATGCGTAGAATTACTGTGCGAAGTTTCATGGTTCTAGCATTATATTTACGGATTTTCATTTTGCAAAGTTTTATGGGTCTAGGACGTCTCCTTACGAAGTTATGAGCATTTAAAGTTTTGCTATCTTCCAGATCGGATTGCAAGAAAACCAGACGTCGCAAAAATATGATTGATGGCGTTCTGGAAAGCTGATCATGCGTAGAATTACTGTGCGAAGTTTCATTATATTTACGGATTTTCATTTTGCAAAGTTTTATGGGTCTAGGACGTCTCCTTACGAAGTTATGACTATTTAAAGTTTTGCTATCTTCCAGATCGGATTGCAAGAAAACCAGACGTCGCAAAAATATGATTGATGGCGTTCTGGAAAGCTGATCATGCGTAGAATTACTGTGCGAAGTTTCAGGTGTCTGCGACGCTCCATTTCGGAATTATGATCATTTAAAGTTTAGCTATATTTCGTTTATTTTTGCTATCTTCCAGATCGGATTGCAAGAAAACCAGACGTCGCAAAAATATGATGGCTCCATGGAAGTTTCATGGTTCTAGCATTATATTTACGGATTTTCATTTTACAAAGTTTTATGGGTCTAGGACGTCTCCTTACGAAGTTATGAGCATTTAAAGTTTTGCTATCTTCCAGATCGGATTGCAAGAAAACCAGACGTCGCAAAAATATGATTGATGGCGTTCTGGAAAGCTGATCATGCGTAGAATTACTGTGCGAAGTTTCAGGTGTCTGCGACGCTCCATTTCGGAATTATGATCATTTAAAGTTTAGCTATATTTCGTTTATTTTTGCTATCTTCCAGATCGGATTGCAAGAAAACCAGACGTCGCAAAAATATGATTGATGGCGTTCTGGAAAGCTGATCATGCGTAGAATTACTGTGCGAAGTTTGAGGTGTCTGCGACGCTCCATTTCGGAATTATGATCATTTAAAGTTTAGCTATATTTCGTTTATTTTTGCTATCTTCCAGATCGGATTGCAAGAAAACCAGACGTCGCAAAAATATGATGGCTCCATGGAAGTTTCATGGTTCTAGCATTATATTTACGGATTTTCATTTTGCAAAGTTTTATGGGTCTAGGACGTCTCCTTACGAAGTTATGAGCATTTAAAGTTTTGCTATCTTCCAGATCGGATTGCAATAAAACCAGACGTCGCAAAAATATGATTGATGGCGTTCTGGAAAGCTGATCATGCGTAGAATTACTGTGCGAAGTTTCAGGTGTCTGCGACGCTCCATTTCGGAATTATGATCATTTAAAGTTTAGCTATATTTCGTTTATTTTTGCTATCTTCCAGATCGGATTGCAAGAAAACCAGACGTCGCAAAAATATGATTGATGGCGTTCTGGAAAGCTGATCATGCGTAGAATTACTGTGCGAAGTTTCATGGTTCTAGCATTATATTTACGGATTTTCATTTTGCAAAGTTTTATGGGTCTAGGACGTCTCCTTACGAAGTTATGAGCATTTAAAGTTTTGCTATCTTCCAGATCGGATTGCAAGAAAACCAGACGTCGCAAAAATATGATTGATGGCGTTCTGGAAAGCTGATCATGCGTAGAATTACTGTGCGAAGTTTCAGGTGTCTGCGACGCTCCATTTCGGAATTATGATCGTTTAAAGTTTAGCTATATTTCGTTTATTTTTGCTATCTTCCAGATCGGATTGCAAGAAAACCAGACGTCGCAAAAATATGATTGATGGCGTTCTGGAAAGCTGATCATGCGTAGAATTACTGTGCGAAGTTTCATTATATTTACGGATTTTCATTTTGCAAAGTTTTATGGGTCTAGGACGTCTCCTTACGAAGTTATGAGCATTTAAAGTTTTGCTATCTTCCAGATCGGATTGCAAGAAAACCAGACGTCGCAAAAATATGATTGATGGCGTTCTGGAAAGCTGATCATGCGTAGAATTACTGTGCGAAGTTTCAGGTGTCTGCGACGCTCCATTTCGGAATTATGATCATTTAAAGTTTAGCTATATTTCGTTTATTTTTGCTATCTTCCAGATCGGATTGCAAGAAAACCAGACGTCGCAAAAATATGATGGCTCCATGGAAGTTTCATGGTTCTAGCATTATATTTACGGATTTTCATTTTGCAAAGTTTTATGGGTCTAGGACGTCTCCTTACGAAGTTATGAGCATTTAAAGTTTTGCTATCTTCCAGATCGGATTGCAAGAAAACCAGACGTCGCAAAAATATGATTGATGGCGTTCTGGAAAGCTGATCATGCGTAGAATTACTGTGCGAAGTTTCAGGTGTCTGCGACGCTCCATTTCGGAATTATGATCATTTAAAGTTTAGCTATATTTCGTTTATTTTTGCTATCTTCCAGATCGGATTGCAAGAAAACCAGACGTCGCAAAAATATGATTGATGGCGTTCTGGAAAGCTGATCATGCGTAGAATTACTGTGCGAAGTTTCATTATATTTACGGATTTTCATTTTGCAAAGTTTTATGGGTCTAGGACGTCTCCTTACGAAGTTATGAGCATTTAAAGTTTTGCTATCTTCCAGATCGGATTGCAAGAAAACCAGACGTCGCAAAAATATGATTGATGGCGTTCTGGAAAGCTGATCATGCGTAGAATTACTGTGCGAAGTTTCAGGTGTCTGCGACGCTCCATTTCGGAATTATGATCATTTAAAGTTTAGCTATATTTCGTTTATTTTTGCTATCTTCCAGATCGGATTGCAAGAAAACCAGACGTCGCAAAAATATGATTGATGGCGTTCTGGAAAGCTGATCATGCGTAGAATTACTGTGCGAAGTTTCATTATATTTACGGATTTTCATTTTGCAAAGTTTTATGGGTCTAGGACGTCTCCTTACGAAGTTATGAGCATTTAAAGTTTTGCTATCTTCCAGATCGGATTGCAAGAAAACCAGACGTCGCAAAAATATGATTGATGGCGTTCTGGAAAGCTGATCATGCGTAGAATTACTGTGCGAAGTTTCAGGTGTCTGCGACGCTCCATTTCGGAATTATGATCATTTAAAGTTTAGCTATATTTCGTTTATTTTTGCTATCTTCCAGATCGGATTGCAAGAAAACCAGACGTCGCAAAAATATGATTGATGGCGTTCTGGAAAGCTGATCATGCGTAGAATTACTGTGCGAAGTTTCATGGTTCTAGCATTATATTTACGGATTTTCATTTTACAAAGTTTTATGGGTCTAGGACGTCTCCTTACGAAGTTATGAGCATTTAAAGTTTTGCTATCTTCCAGATCGGATTGCAAGAAAACCAGACGTCGCAAAAATATGATTGATGGCGTTCTGGAAAGCTGATCATGCGTAGAATTACTGTGCGAAGTTTCAGGTGTCTGCGACGCTCCATTTCGGAATTATGATCATTTAAAGTTTAGCTATATTTCGTTTATTTTTGCTATCTTCCAGATCGGATTGCAAGAAAACCAGACGTCGCAAAAACATGATTGATGGCGTTCTGGAAAGCTGATCATGCGTAGAATTACTGTGCGAAGTTTCATGGTTCTAGCATTATATTTACGGATTTTCATTTTGCAAAGTTTTATGGGTCTAGGACGTCTCCTTACGAAGTTATGAGCATTTAAAGTTTTGCTATCTTCCAGATCGGATTGCAATAAAACCAGACGTCGCAAAAATATGATTGATGGCGTTCTGGAAAGCTGATCATGCGTAGAATTACTGTGCGAAGTTTCAGGTGTCTGCGACGCTCCATTTCGGAATTATGATCATTTAAAGTTTAGCTATATTTCGTTTATTTTTGCTATCTTCCAGATCGGATTGCAAGAAAACCAGACGTCGCAAAAATATGATTGATGGCGTTCTGGAAAGCTGATCATGCGTAGAATTACTGTGCGAAGTTTCATTATATTTACGGATTTTCATTTTGCAAAGTTTTATGGGTCTAGGACGTCTCCTTACGAAGTTATGAGCATTTAAAGTTTTGCTATCTTCCAGATCGGATTGCAAGAAAACCAGACGTCGCAAAAATATGATTGATGGCGTTCTGGAAAGCTGATCATGCGTAGAATTACTGTGCGAAGTTTCAGGTGTCTGCGACGCTCCATTTCGGAATTATGATCATTTAAAGTTTAGCTATATTTCGTTTATTTTTGCTATCTTCCAGATCGGATTGCAAGAAAACCAGACGTCGCAAAAATATGATTGATGGCGTTCTGGAAAGCTGATCATGCGTAGAATTACTGTGCGAAGTTTCATGGTTCTAGCATTATATTTACGGATTTTCATTTTGCAAAGTTTTATGGGTCTAGGACGTCTCCTTACGAAGTTATGAGCATTTAAAGTTTTGCTATCTTCCAGATCGGATTGCAATAAAACCAGACGTCGCAAAAATATGATTGATGGCGTTCTGGAAAGCTGATCATGCGTAGAATTACTGTGCGAAGTTTCAGGTGTCTGCGACGCTCCATTTCGGAATTATGATCATTTAAAGTTTAGCTATATTTCGTTTATTTTTGCTATCTTCCAGATCGGATTGCAAGAAAACCAGACGTCGCAAAAATATGATTGATGGCGTTCTGGAAAGCTGATCATGCGTAGAATTACTGTGCGAAGTTTCATTATATTTACGGATTTTCATTTTGCAAAGTTTTATGGGTCTAGGACGTCTCCTTACGAAGTTATGAGCATTTAAAGTTTTGCTATCTTCCAGATCGGATTGCAAGAAAACCAGACGTCGCAAAAATATGATTGATGGCGTTCTGGAAAGCTGATCATGCGTAGAATTACTGTGCGAAGTTTCAGGTGTCTGCGACGCTCCATTTCGGAATTATGATCATTTAAAGTTTAGCTATATTTCGTTTATTTTTGCTATCTTCCAGATCGGATTGCAAGAAAACCAGACGTCGCAAAAATATGATTGATGGCGTTCTGGAAAGCTGATCATGCGTAGAATTACTGTGCGAAGTTTCATTATATTTACGGATTTTCATTTTGCAAAGTTTTATGGGTCTAGGACGTCTCCTTACGAAGTTATGAGCATTTAAAGTTTTGCTATCTTCCAGATCGGATTGCAAGAAAACCAGACGTCGCAAAAATATGATTGATGGCGTTCTGGAAAGCTGATCATGCGTAGAATTACTGTGCGAAGTTTCAGGTGTCTGCGACGCTCCATTTCGGAATTATGATCATTTAAAGTTTAGCTATATTTCGTTTATTTTTGCTATCTTCCAGATCGGATTGCAAGAAAACCAGACGTCGCAAAAATATGATTGATGGCGTTCTGGAAAGCTGATCATGCGTAGAATTACTGTGCGAAGTTTCATGGTTCTAGCATTATATTTACGGATTTTCATTTTGCAAAGTTTTATGGGTCTAGGACGTCTCCTTACGAAGTTATGAGCATTTAAAGTTTTGCTATCTTCCAGATCGGATTGCAAGAAAACCAGACGTCGCAAAAATATGATTGATGGCGTTCTGGAAAGCTGATCATGCGTAGAATTACTGTGCGAAGTTTCAGGTGTCTGCGACGCTCCATTTCGGAATTATGATCATTTAAAGTTTAGCTATATTTCGTTTATTTTTGCTATCTTCCAGATCGGATTGCAAGAAAACCAGACGTCGCAAAAATATGATTGATGGCGTTCTGGAAAGCTGATCATGCGTAGAATTACTGTGCGAAGTTTCATTATATTTACGGATTTTCATTTTGCAAAGTTTTATGGGTCTAGGACGTCTCCTTACGAAGTTATGAGCATTTAAAGTTTTGCTATCTTCCAGATCGGATTGCAAGAAAACCAGACGTCGCAAAAATATGATTGATGGCGTTCTGGAAAGCTGATCATGCGTAGAATTACTGTGCGAAGTTTCAGGTGTCTGCGACGCTCCATTTCGGAATTATGATCATTTAAAGTTTAGCTATATTTCGTTTATTTTTGCTATCTTCCAGATCGGATTGCAAGAAAACCAGACGTCGCAAAAATATGATTGATGGCGTTCTGGAAAGCTGATCATGCGTAGAATTACTGTGCGAAGTTTCATGGTTCTAGCATTATATTTACGGATTTTCATTTTGCAAAGTTTTATGGGTCTAGGACGTCTCCTTACGAAGTTATGAGCATTTAAAGTTTTGCTATCTTCCAGATCGGATTGCAATAAAACCAGACGTCGCAAAAATATGATTGATGGCGTTCTGGAAAGCTGATCATGCGTAGAATTACTGTGCGAAGTTTCATTATATTTACGGATTTTCATTTTGCAAAGTTTTATGGGTCTAGGACGTCTCCTTACGAAGTTATGAGCATTTAAAGTTTTGCTATCTTCCAGATCGGATTGCAAGAAAACCAGACGTCGCAAAAATATGATTGATGGCGTTCTGGAAAGCTGATCATGCGTAGAATTACTGTGCGAAGTTTCAGGTGTCTGCGACGCTCCATTTCGGAATTATGATCATTTAAAGTTTAGCTATATTTCGTTTATTTTTGCTATCTTCCAGATCGGATTGCAAGAAAACCAGACGTCGCAAAAATATGATTGATGGCGTTCTGGAAAGCTGATCATGCGTAGAATTACTGTGCGAAGTTTCATGGTTCTAGCATTATATTTACGGATTTTCATTTTGCAAAGTTTTATGGGTCTAGGACGTCTCCTTACGAAGTTATGAGCATTTAAAGTTTTGCTATCTTCCAGATCGGATTGCAAGAAAACCAGACGTCGCAAAAATATGATTGATGGCGTTCTGGAAAGCTGATCATGCGTAGAATTACTGTGCGAAGTTTCAGGTGTCTGCGACGCTCCATTTCGGAATTATGATCATTTAAAGTTTAGCTATATTTCGTTTATTTTTGCTATCTTCCAGATCGGATTGCAAGAAAACCAGACATCGCAAAAATATGATTGATGGCGTTCTGGAAAGCTGATCATGCGTAGAATTACTGTGCGAAGTTTCATTATATTTACGGATTTTCATTTTGCAAAGTTTTATGGGTCTAGGACGTCTCCTTACGAAGTTATGAGCATTTAAAGTTTTGCTATCTTCCAGATCGGATTGCAAGAAAACCAGACGTCGCAAAAATATGATTGATGGCGTTCTGGAAAGCTGATCATGCGTAGAATTACTGTGCGAAGTTTCAGGTGTCTGCGACGCTCCATTTCGGAATTATGATCATTTAAAGTTTAGCTATATTTCGTTTATTTTTGCTATCTTCCAGATCGGATTGCAAGAAAACCAGACGTCGCAAAAATATGATTGATGGCGTTCTGGAAAGCTGATCATGCGTAGAATTACTGTGCGAAGTTTCATGGTTCTAGCATTATATTTACGGATTTTCATTTTGCAAAGTTTTATGGGTCTAGGACGTCTCCTTACGAAGTTATGAGCATTTAAAGTTTTGCTATCTTCCAGATCGGATTGCAATAAAACCAGACGTCGCAAAAATATGATTGATGGCGTTCTGGAAAGCTGATCATGCGTAGAATTACTGTGCGAAGTTTCAGGTGTCTGCGACGCTCCATTTCGGAATTATGATCATTTAAAGTTTAGCTATATTTCGTTTATTTTTGCTATCTTCCAGATCGGATTGCAAGAAAACCAGACGTCGCAAAAATATGATTGATGGCGTTCTGGAAAGCTGATCATGCGTAGAATTACTGTGCGAAGTTTCATTATATTTACGGATTTTCATTTTGCAAAGTTTTATGGGTCTAGGACGTCTCCTTACGAAGTTATGAGCATTTAAAGTTTTGCTATCTTCCAGATCGGATTGCAAGAAAACCAGACGTCGCAAAAATATGATTGATGGCGTTCTGGAAAGCTGATCATGCGTAGAATTACTGTGCGAAGTTTCAGGTGTCTGCGACGCTCCATTTCGGAATTATGATCATTTAAAGTTTAGCTATATTTCGTTTATTTTTGCTATCTTCCAGATCGGATTGCAAGAAAACCAGACGTCGCAAAAATATGATTGATGGCGTTCTGGAAAGCTGATCATGCGTAGAATTACTGTGCGAAGTTTCATTATATTTACGGATTTTCATTTTGCAAAGTTTTATGGGTCTAGGACGTCTCCTTACGAAGTTATGAGCATTTAAAGTTTTGCTATCTTCCAGATCGGATTGCAAGAAAACCAGACGTCGCAAAAATATGATTGATGGCGTTCTGGAAAGCTGATCATGCGTAGAATTACTGTGCGAAGTTTCAGGTGTCTGCGACGCTCCATTTCGGAATTATGATCATTTAAAGTTTAGCTATATTTCGTTTATTTTTGCTATCTTCCAGATCGGATTGCAAGAAAACCAGACGTCGCAAAAATATGATTGATGGCGTTCTGGAAAGCTGATCATGCGTAGAATTACTGTGCGAAGTTTCATTATATTTACGGATTTTCATTTTGCAAAGTTTTATGGGTCTAGGACGTCTCCTTACGAAGTTATGAGCATTTAAAGTTTTGCTATCTTCCAGATCGGATTGCAAGAAAACCAGACGTCGCAAAAATATGATTGATGGCGTTCTGGAAAGCTGATCATGCGTAGAATTACTGTGCGAAGTTTCAGGTGTCTGCGACGCTCCATTTCGGAATTATGATCATTTAAAGTTTAGCTATATTTCGTTTATTTTTGCTATCTTCCAGATCGGATTGCAAGAAAACCAGACGTCGCAAAAATATGATTGATGGCGTTCTGGAAAGCTGATCATGCGTAGAATTACTGTGCGAAGTTTCATGGTTCTAGCATTATATTTACGGATTTTCATTTTGCAAAGTTTTATGGGTCTAGGACGTCTCCTTACGAAGTTATGAGCATTTAAAGTTTTGCTATCTTCCAGATCGGATTGCAAGAAAACCAGACGTCGCAAAAATATGATTGATGGCGTTCTGGAAAGCTGATCATGCGTAGAATTACTGTGCGAAGTTTCAGGTGTCTGCGACGCTCCATTTCGGAATTATGATCATTTAAAGTTTAGCTATATTTCGTTTATTTTTGCTATCTTCCAGATCGGATTGCAAGAAAACCAGACGTCGCAAAAATATGATTGATGGCGTTCTGGAAAGCTGATCATGCGTAGAATTACTGTGCGAAGTTTCATTATATTTACGGATTTTCATTTTGCAAAGTTTTATGGGTCTAGGACGTCTCCTTACGAAGTTATGAGCATTTAAAGTTTTGCTATCTTCCAGATCGGATTGCAAGAAAACCAGACGTCGCAAAAATATGATTGATGGCGTTCTGGAAAGCTGATCATGCGTAGAATTACTGTGCGAAGTTTCAGGTGTCTGCGACGCTCCATTTCGGAATTATGATCATTTAAAGTTTAGCTATATTTCGTTTATTTTTGCTATCTTCCAGATCGGATTGCAAGAAAACCAGACGTCGCAAAAATATGATTGATGGCGTTCTGGAAAGCTGATCATGCGTAGAATTACTGTGCGAAGTTTCATTATATTTACGGATTTTCATTTTGCAAAGTTTTATGGGTCTAGGACGTCTCCTTACGAAGTTATGAGCATTTAAAGTTTTGCTATCTTCCAGATCGGATTGCAAGAAAACCAGACGTCGCAAAAATATGATTGATGGCGTTCTGGAAAGCTGATCATGCGTAGAATTACTGTGCGAAGTTTCAGGTGTCTGCGACGCTCCATTTCGGAATTATGATCATTTAAAGTTTAGCTATATTTCGTTTATTTTTGCTATCTTCCAGATCGGATTGCAAGAAAACCAGACGTCGCAAAAATATGATTGATGGCGTTCTGGAAAGCTGATCATGCGTAGAATTACTGTGCGAAGTTTCATTATATTTACGGATTTTCATTTTGCAAAGTTTTATGGGTCTAGGACGTCTCCTTACGAAGTTATGAGCATTTAAAGTTTTGCTATCTTCCAGATCGGATTGCAAGAAAACCAGACGTCGCAAAAATATGATTGATGGCGTTCTGGAAAGCTGATCATGCGTAGAATTACTGTGCGAAGTTTCAGGTGTCTGCGACGCTCCATTTCGGAATTATGATCATTTAAAGTTTAGCTATATTTCGTTTATTTTTGCTATCTTCCAGATCGGATTGCAAGAAAACCAGACGTCGCAAAAATATGATTGATGGCGTTCTGGAAAGCTGATCATGCGTAGAATTACTGTGCGAAGTTTCATTATATTTACGGATTTTCATTTTGCAAAGTTTTATGGGTCTAGGACGTCTCCTTACGAAGTTATGAGCATTTAAAGTTTTGCTATCTTCCAGATCGGATTGCAAGAAAACCAGACGTCGCAAAAATATGATTGATGGCGTTCTGGAAAGCTGATCATGCGTAGAATTACTGTGCGAAGTTTCAGGTGTCTGCGACGCTCCATTTCGGAATTATGATCATTTAAAGTTTAGCTATATTTCGTTTATTTTTGCTATCTTCCAGATCGGATTGCAAGAAAACCAGACGTCGCAAAAATATGATTGATGGCGTTCTGGAAAGCTGATCATGCGTAGAATTACTGTGCGAAGTTTCATGGTTCTAGCATTATATTTACGGATTTTCATTTTGCAAAGTTTTATGGGTCTAGGACGTCTCCTTACGAAGTTATGAGCATTTAAAGTTTTGCTATCTTCCAGATCGGATTGCAAGAAAACCAGACGTCGCAAAAATATGATTGATGGCGTTCTGGAAAGCTGATCATGCGTAGAATTACTGTGCGAAGTTTCAGGTGTCTGCGACGCTCCATTTCGGAATTATGATCATTTAAAGTTTAGCTATATTTCGTTTATTTTTGCTATCTTCCAGATCGGATTGCAAGAAAACCAGACGTCGCAAAAATATGATTGATGGCGTTCTGGAAAGCTGATCATGCGTAGAATTACTGTGCGAAGTTTCATTATATTTACGGATTTTCATTTTGCAAAGTTTTATGGGTCTAGGACGTCTCCTTACGAAGTTATGAGCATTTAAAGTTTTGCTATCTTCCAGATCGGATTGCAAGAAAACCAGACGTCGCAAAAATATGATTGATGGCGTTCTGGAAAGCTGATCATGCGTAGAATTACTGTGCGAAGTTTCAGGTGTCTGCGACGCTCCATTTCGGAATTATGATCATTTAAAGTTTAGCTATATTTCGTTTATTTTTGCTATCTTCCAGATCGGATTGCAAGAAAACCAGACGTCGCAAAAATATGATTGATGGCGTTCTGGAAAGCTGATCATGCGTAGAATTACTGTGCGAAGTTTCATGGTTCTAGCATTATATTTACGGATTTTCATTTTGCAAAGTTTTATGGGTCTAGGACGTCTCCTTACGAAGTTATGAGCATTTAAAGTTTTGCTATCTTCCAGATCGGATTGCAATAAAACCAGACGTCGCAAAAATATGATTGATGGCGTTCTGGAAAGCTGATCATGCGTAGAATTACTGTGCGAAGTTTCATTATATTTACGGATTTTCATTTTGCAAAGTTTTATGGGTCTAGGACGTCTCCTTACGAAGTTATGAGCATTTAAAGTTTTGCTATCTTCCAGATCGGATTGCAAGAAAACCAGACGTCGCAAAAATATGATTGATGGCGTTCTGGAAAGCTGATCATGCGTAGAATTACTGTGCGAAGTTTCAGGTGTCTGCGACGCTCCATTTCGGAATTATGATCATTTAAAGTTTAGCTATATTTCGTTTATTTTTGCTATCTTCCAGATCGGATTGCAAGAAAACCAGACGTCGCAAAAATATGATTGATGGCGTTCTGGAAAGCTGATCATGCGTAGAATTACTGTGCGAAGTTTCATTATATTTACGGATTTTCATTTTGCAAAGTTTTATGGGTCTAGGACGTCTCCTTACGAAGTTATGAGCATTTAAAGTTTTGCTATCTTCCAGATCGGATTGCAAGAAAACCAGACGTCGCAAAAATATGATTGATGGCGTTCTGGAAAGCTGATCATGCGTAGAATTACTGTGCGAAGTTTCAGGTGTCTGCGACGCTCCATTTCGGAATTATGATCATTTAAAGTTTAGCTATATTTCGTTTATTTTTGCTATCTTCCAGATCGGATTGCAAGAAAACCAGACGTCGCAAAAATATGATTGATGGCGTTCTGGAAAGCTGATCATGCGTAGAATTACTGTGCGAAGTTTCATTATATTTACGGATTTTCATTTTGCAAAGTTTTATGGGTCTAGGACGTCTCCTTACGAAGTTATGAGCATTTAAAGTTTTGCTATCTTCCAGATCGGATTGCAAGAAAACCAGACGTCGCAAAAATATGATTGATGGCGTTCTGGAAAGCTGATCATGCGTAGAATTACTGTGCGAAGTTTCAGGTGTCTGCGACGCTCCATTTCGGAATTATGATCATTTAAAGTTTAGCTATATTTCGTTTATTTTTGCTATCTTCCAGATCGGATTGCAAGAAAACCAGACGTCGCAAAAATATGATTGATGGCGTTCTGGAAAGCTGATCATGCGTAGAATTACTGTGCGAAGTTTCATGGTTCTAGCATTATATTTACGGATTTTCATTTTGCAAAGTTTTATGGGTCTAGGACGTCTCCTTACGAAGTTATGAGCATTTAAAGTTTTGCTATCTTCCAGATCGGATTGCAAGAAAACCAGACGTCGCAAAAATATGATTGATGGCGTTCTGGAAAGCTGATCATGCGTAGAATTACTGTGCGAAGTTTCATGGTTCTAGCATTATATTTACGGATTTTCATTTTGCAAAGTTTTATGGGTCTAGGACGTCTCCTTACGAAGTTATGAGCATTTAAAGTTTTGCTATCTTCCAGATCGGATTGCAAGAAAACCAGACGTCGCAAAAATATGATTGATGGCGTTCTGGAAAGCTGATCATGCGTAGAATTACTGTGCGAAGTTTCAGGTGTCTGCGACGCTCCATTTCGGAATTATGATCATTTAAAGTTTAGCTATATTTCGTTTATTTTTGCTATCTTCCAGATCGGATTGCAAGAAAACCAGACGTCGCAAAAATATGATTGATGGCGTTCTGGAAAGCTGATCATGCGTAGAATTACTGTGCGAAGTTTCATTATATTTACGGATTTTCATTTTGCAAAGTTTTATGGGTCTAGGACGTCTCCTTACGAAGTTATGAGCATTTAAAGTTTTGCTATCTTCCAGATCGGATTGCAAGAAAACCAGACGTCGCAAAAATATGATTGATGGCGTTCTGGAAAGCTGATCATGCGTAGAATTACTGTGCGAAGTTTCAGGTGTCTGCGACGCTCCATTTCGGAATTATGATCATTTAAAGTTTAGCTATATTTCGTTTATTTTTGCTATCTTCCAGATCGGATTGCAAGAAAACCAGACGTCGCAAAAATATGATTGATGGCGTTCTGGAAAGCTGATCATGCGTAGAATTACTGTGCGAAGTTTCATGGTTCTAGCATTATATTTACGGATTTTCATTTTGCAAAGTTTTATGGGTCTAGGACGTCTCCTTACGAAGTTATGAGCATTTAAAGTTTTGCTATCTTCCAGATCGGATTGCAATAAAACCAGACGTCGCAAAAATATGATTGATGGCGTTCTGGAAAGCTGATCATGCGTAGAATTACTGTGCGAAGTTTCATTATATTTACGGATTTTCATTTTGCAAAGTTTTATGGGTCTAGGACGTCTCCTTACGAAGTTATGAGCATTTAAAGTTTTGCTATCTTCCAGATCGGATTGCAAGAAAACCAGACGTCGCAAAAATATGATTGATGGCGTTCTGGAAAGCTGATCATGCGTAGAATTACTGTGCGAAGTTTCAGGTGTCTGCGACGCTCCATTTCGGAATTATGATCATTTAAAGTTTAGCTATATTTCGTTTATTTTTGCTATCTTCCAGATCGGATTGCAAGAAAACCAGACGTCGCAAAAATATGATTGATGGCGTTCTGGAAAGCTGATCATGCGTAGAATTACTGTGCGAAGTTTCATTATATTTACGGATTTTCATTTTGCAAAGTTTTATGGGTCTAGGACGTCTCCTTACGAAGTTATGAGCATTTAAAGTTTTGCTATCTTCCAGATCGGATTGCAAGAAAACCAGACGTCGCAAAAATATGATTGATGGCGTTCTGGAAAGCTGATCATGCGTAGAATTACTGTGCGAAGTTTCAGGTGTCTGCGACGCTCCATTTCGGAATTATGATCATTTAAAGTTTAGCTATATTTCGTTTATTTTTGCTATCTTCCAGATCGGATTGCAAGAAAACCAGACGTCGCAAAAATATGATTGATGGCGTTCTGGAAAGCTGATCATGCGTAGAATTACTGTGCGAAGTTTCATTATATTTACGGATTTTCATTTTGCAAAGTTTTATGGGTCTAGGACGTCTCCTTACGAAGTTATGAGCATTTAAAGTTTTGCTATCTTCCAGATCGGATTGCAAGAAAACCAGACGTCGCAAAAATATGATTGATGGCGTTCTGGAAAGCTGATCATGCGTAGAATTACTGTGCGAAGTTTCAGGTGTCTGCGACGCTCCATTTCGGAATTATGATCATTTAAAGTTTAGCTATATTTCGTTTATTTTTGCTATCTTCCAGATCGGATTGCAAGAAAACCAGACGTCGCAAAAATATGATTGATGGCGTTCTGGAAAGCTGATCATGCGTAGAATTACTGTGCGAAGTTTCATGGTTCTAGCATTATATTTACGGATTTTCATTTTGCAAAGTTTTATGGGTCTAGGACGTCTCCTTACGAAGTTATGAGCATTTAAAGTTTTGCTATCTTCCAGATCGGATTGCAAGAAAACCAGACGTCGCAAAAATATGATTGATGGCGTTCTGGAAAGCTGATCATGCGCAGAATTACTGTGCGAAGTTTCAGGTGTCTGCGACGCTCCATTTCGGAATTATGATCATTTAAAGTTTAGCTATATTTCGTTTATTTTTGCTATCTTCCAGATCGGATTGCAAGAAAACCAGACGTCGCAAAAATATGATTGATGGCGTTCTGGAAAGCTGATCATGCGTAGAATTACTGTGCGAAGTTTCATGGTTCTAGCATTATATTTACGGATTTTCATTTTGCAAAGTTTTATGGGTCTAGGACGTCTCCTTACGAAGTTATGAGCATTTAAAGTTTTGCTATCTTCCAGATCGGATTGCAAGAAAACCAGACGTCGCAAAAATATGATTGATGGCGTTCTGGAAAGCTGATCATGCGTAGAATTACTGTGCGAAGTTTGAGGTGTCTGCGACGCTCCATTTCGGAATTATGATCATTTAAAGTTTAGCTATATTTCGTTTATTTTTGCTATCTTCCAGATCGGATTGCAAGAAAACCAGACGTCGCAAAAATATGATGGCTCCATGGAAGTTTCATGGTTCTAGCATTATATTTACGGATTTTCATTTTGCAAAGTTTTATGGGTCTAGGACGTCTCCTTACGAAGTTATGAGCATTTAAAGTTTTGCTATCTTCCAGATCGGATTGCAAGAAAACCAGACGTCGCAAAAATATGATTGATGGCGTTCTGGAAAGCTGATCATGCGTAGAATTACTGTGCGAAGTTTCAGGTGTCTGCGACGCTCCATTTCGGAATTATGATCATTTAAAGTTTAGCTATATTTCGTTAATTTTGCTATCTTCCAGATCGGATTGCAAGAAAACCAGACGTCGCAAAAATATGATTGATGGAGTTCTGGAAAGCTGATCATGCGTAGAATTACTGTGCGAAGTTTCATTATATTTACGGATTTTCATTTTGCAAAGTTTTATGGGTCTAGGACGTCTCCTTACGAAGTTATGAGCATTTAAAGTTTTGCTATCTTCCAGATCGGATTGCAAGAAAACCAGACGTCGCAAAAATATGATTGATGGCGTTCTGGAAAGCTGATCATGCGTAGAATTACTGTGCGAAGTTTCAGGTGTCTGCGACGCTCCATTTCGGAATTATGATCATTTAAAGTTTAGCTATATTTCGTTTATTTTTGCTATCTTCCAGATCGGATTGCAAGAAAACCAGACGTCGCAAAAATATGATTGATGGCGTTCTGGAAAGCTGATCATGCGTAGAATTACTGTGCGAAGTTTCATTATATTTACGGATTTTCATTTTGCAAAGTTTTATGGGTCTAGGACGTCTCCTTACGAAGTTATGAGCATTTAAAGTTTTGCTATCTTCCAGATCGGATTGCAAGAAAACCAGACGTCGCAAAAATATGATTGATGGCGTTCTGGAAAGCTGATCATGCGTAGAATTACTGTGCGAAGTTTCAGGTGTCTGCGACGCTCCATTTCGGAATTATGATCATTTAAAGTTTAGCTATATTTCGTTTATTTTTGCTATCTTCCAGATCGGATTGCAAGAAAACCAGACGTCGCAAAAATATGATTGATGGCGTTCTGGAAAGCTGATCATGCGTAGAATTACTGTGCGAAGTTTCATTATATTTACGGATTTTCATTTTGCAAAGTTTTATGGGTCTAGGACGTCTCCTTACGAAGTTATGAGCATTTAAAGTTTTGCTATCTTCCAGATCGGATTGCAAGAAAACCAGACGTCGCAAAAATATGATTGATGGCGTTCTGGAAAGCTGATCATGCGTAGAATTACTGTGCGAAGTTTCAGGTGTCTGCGACGCTCCATTTCGGAATTATGATCATTTAAAGTTTAGCTATATTTCGTTAATTTTGCTATCTTCCAGATCGGATTGCAAGAAAACCAGACGTCGCAAAAATATGATTGATGGAGTTCTGGAAAGCTGATCATGCGTAGAATTACTGTGCGAAGTTTCATTATATTTACGGATTTTCATTTTGCAAAGTTTTATGGGTCTAGGACGTCTCCTTACGAAGTTATGAGCATTTAAAGTTTTGCTATCTTCCAGATCGGATTGCAAGAAAACCAGACGTCGCAAAAATATGATTGATGGCGTTCTGGAAAGCTGATCATGCGTAGAATTACTGTGCGAAGTTTCAGGTGTCTGCGACGCTCCATTTCGGAATTATGATCATTTAAAGTTTAGCTATATTTCGTTTATTTTTGCTATCTTCCAGATCGGATTGCAAGAAAACCAGACGTCGCAAAAATATGATTGATGGCGTTCTGGAAAGCTGATCATGCGTAGAATTACTGTGCGAAGTTTCATTATATTTACGGATTTTCATTTTGCAAAGTTTTATGGGTCTAGGACGTCTCCTTACGAAGTTATGAGCATTTAAAGTTTTGCTATCTTCCAGATCGGATTGCAAGAAAACCAGACGTCGCAAAAATATGATTGATGGCGTTCTGGAAAGCTGATCATGCGTAGAATTACTGTGCGAAGTTTCAGGTGTCTGCGACGCTCCATTTCGGAATTATGATCATTTAAAGTTTAGCTATATTTCGTTTATTTTTGCTATCTTCCAGATCGGATTGCAAGAAAACCAGACGTCGCAAAAATATGATTGATGGCGTTCTGGAAAGCTGATCATGCGTAGAATTACTGTGCGAAGTTTCATTATATTTACGGATTTTCATTTTGCAAAGTTTTATGGGTCTAGGACGTCTCCTTACGAAGTTATGAGCATTTAAAGTTTTGCTATCTTCCAGATCGGATTGCAAGAAAACCAGACGTCGCAAAAATATGATTGATGGCGTTCTGGAAAGCTGATCATGCGTAGAATTACTGTGCGAAGTTTCATGGTTCTAGCATTATATTTACGGATTTTCATTTTGCAAAGTTTTATGGGTCTAGGACGTCTCCTTACGAAGTTATGAGCATTTAAAGTTTTGCTATCTTCCAGATCATACAGAAAATGGCAACATTTTTATGTGATGCTAACAAAAAAAAAAGCACCACACAGTTTCTTGTAATAAACGGAACGTTACTCTTTAACTTGGTCTTAATTTAAACAAAGTTCACGGCATTGCGACCGGCGACGACGACGACTGAGTTCACTGACGTTTATTTAAATATTCATCATAACAATGTGATTCTGTGAACAATATTTTTATGTGCTCTCAAATATCACATAAATTTTAGTGATATTTTATTTATATACCATACTTTTGTTGAATTAATAATTGAAAATGTTGAAATAAATTAACCAGTATTTAAATCACTACAAAAAAAGAAACAAAATAAAATCAAAGCAGATTTTGACCTCTGTTGAAAAGTGTCAAAAATGTCCTTAAATAGTATGTTAGAACTGGTTTGTGGCTTATACTCATATTCGGAAGATAATGTTTCGGTGAGTTGGTAATAAATTCAAGAAGAGATCTTAAAGAAAGTTGATCTTTCGTATTCTTATTATTATTATTTATTCTTCTATAAGATTTTGTATATATCGTGCTTATATCAGAATCTTTTACTTTCGAATATCCTTCAAATATCTTTTGAAATTTTCCTTTCATATTTGAATACCTGAGTAATTCAAATTAAAAGCAAAACAAAGGAATCTTATTACTAAATTAGTAATTGTTATAAAGTTAGCTTGGAAAAAGTGTATCTCTTGATCGATTGTGTAGTTTCTTATTATTTCGGAATAAATGAATATCGAATACATTTAAATAATTTTTAACTTTAATACTTCCTGCTCGTAGAAACTATTTGTTAGCTACAAGTCAATAATGCATGTTTGTGTGACCCTTTAAATGAAAAGTCAAATTGAACTTCCCCCTCTTCACCTCTCTTAATAATTACTGCAGAATGTATAACGTATTTTTCCCCTATATTTCAATTATCTGCATACATACATTCATATATGCTTAGTCTATCCTGTGGCTGGCATATGTTTTGCGGTGGTTGAAGCACCTGTCGTTTACGACGGTGTCGATGACGTTGGCGGCATGCCACGGTCACTGCACAAGAGACCTGTTACGGTTTCTTTTGGAATTCTTGTTCAAACCAAATGCTAAAAACTAACAAATGTAATATACAGGAATTTTAGGAAGTCGAAATGCGACGTTAAAATATCTACACACTCAAGAAGGGAGGGTTTTCAAAGTAATACAAAGTAGGGAACATTTCACCTTACATATGTGTGTATGTGTACATATGTTCACCTGACACATTCGAGCATCTGGTATAAAGATGTTTCTCTTACGATTTTAGAAATTCATTGTAAAGAAAATTCTGTGATAAATTTACTAAAATTTATCCACAACCACATCAATTATATTATTGAATTTCATTTCATTTAATTAGTATATTAATTGCATATGAATATAATATATAATATCCTTAAAATACTCTTAAAGATTCTAGTTAACTTCTTGGAAGCATTTTAAAAATGGATTTTAAAAAAAAACATCAGTCGTTAATTTTTTCAGTACATACTTCAATATAGATATTTAATAATTTCATTGATATTATGAAAGTATAATTATTATATAATATATTCTATTTATATGTACATATATTATATGTAATAAACATTAATTTTTAACAAGTTTGTTCTACTATATTGGTTTATCTCTTTAAACTCGTGAACTCCATTTCGGAATTATGATCATTTAAAGTTTAGCTATATTTCGTTTATTTTTGCTATCTTCCAGATCGGATTGCAAGAAAACCAGACGTCGCAAAAATATGATTGATGGCGTTCTGGAAAGCTGATCATGCGTAGAATTACTGTGCGAAGTTTCATGGTTCTAGCATTATATTTACGGATTTTCATTTTGCAAAGTTTTATGGGTCTAGGACGTCTCCTTACGAAGTTATGAGCATTTAAAGTTTTGCTATCTTCCAGATCGGATTGCAATAAAACCAGACGTCGCAAAAATATGATTGATGGCGTTCTGGAAAGCTGATCATGCGTAGAATTACTGTGCGAAGTTTCAGGTGTCTGCGACGCTCCATTTCGGAATTATGATAATTTAAAGTTTAGCTATATTTCGTTTATTTTTGCTATCTTCCAGATCGGATTGCAAGAAAACCAGACGTCGCAAAAATATGATTGATGGCGTTCTGGAAAGCTGATCATGCGTAGAATTACTGTGCGAAGTTTCATTATATTTACGGATTTTCATTTTGCAAAGTTTTATGGGTCTAGGACGTCTCCTTACGAAGTTATGAGCATTTAAAGTTTTGCTATCTTCCAGATCGGATTGCAAGAAAACCAGACGTCGCAAAAATATGATTGATGGCGTTCTGGAAAGCTGATCATGCGTAGAATTACTGTGCGAAGTTTCAGGTGTCTGCGACGCTCCATTTCGGAATTATGATCATTTAAAGTTTAGCTATATTTCGTTTATTTTTGCTATCTTCCAGATCGGATTGCAAGAAAACCAGACGTCGCAAAAATATGATTGATGGCGTTCTGGAAAGCTGATCATGCGTAGAATTACTGTGCGAAGTTTCATTATATTTACGGATTTTCATTTTGCAAAGTTTTATGGGTCTAGGACGTCTCCTTACGAAGTTATGAGCATTTAAAGTTTTGCTATCTTCCAGATCGGATTGCAAGAAAACCAGACGTCGCAAAAATATGATTGATGGCGTTCTGGAAAGCTGATCATGCGTAGAATTACTGTGCGAAGTTTCAGGTGTCTGCGACGCTCCATTTCGGAATTATGATCATTTAAAGTTTAGCTATATTTCGTTTATTTTTGCTATCTTCCAGATCGGATTGCAAGAAAACCAGACGTCGCAAAAATATGATTGATGGCGTTCTGGAAAGCTGATCATGCGTAGAATTACTGTGCGAAGTTTCATTATATTTACGGATTTTCATTTTGCAAAGTTTTATGGGTCTAGGACGTCTCCTTACGAAGTTATGAGCATTTAAAGTTTTGCTATCTTCCAGATCGGATTGCAAGAAAACCAGACGTCGCAAAAATATGATTGATGGCGTTCTGGAAAGCTGATCATGCGTAGAATTACTGTGCGAAGTTTCAGGTGTCTGCGACGCTCCATTTCGGAATTATGATCATTTAAAGTTTAGCTATATTTCGTTTATTTTTGCTATCTTCCAGATCGGATTGCAAGAAAACCAGACGTCGCAAAAATATGATTGATGGCGTTCTGGAAAGCTGATCATGCGTAGAATTACTGTGCGAAGTTTCATGGTTCTAGCATTATATTTACGGATTTTCATTTTGCAAAGTTTTATGGGTCTAGGACGTCTCCTTACGAAGTTATGAGCATTTAAAGTTTTGCTATCTTCCAGATCGGATTGCAAGAAAACCAGACGTCGCAAAAATATGATTGATGGCGTTCTGGAAAGCTGATCATGCGTAGAATTACTGTGCGAAGTTTCAGGTGTCTGCGACGCTCCATTTCGGAATTATGATCATTTAAAGTTTAGCTATATTTCGTTTATTTTTGCTATCTTCCAGATCGGATTGCAAGAAAACCAGACGTCGCAAAAATATGATTGATGGCGTTCTGGAAAGCTGATCATGCGTAGAATTACTGTGCGAAGTTTCATTATATTTACGGATTTTCATTTTGCAAAGTTTTATGGGTCTAGGACGTCTCCTTACGAAGTTATGAGCATTTAAAGTTTTGCTATCTTCCAGATCGGATTGCAAGAAAACCAGACGTCGCAAAAATATGATTGATGGCGTTCTGGAAAGCTGATCATGCGTAGAATTACTGTGCGAAGTTTCAGGTGTCTGCGACGCTCCATTTCGGAATTATGATCATTTAAAGTTTAGCTATATTTCGTTTATTTTTGCTATCTTCCAGATCGGATTGCAAGAAAACCAGACGTCGCAAAAATATGATTGATGGCGTTCTGGAAAGCTGATCATGCGTAGAATTACTGTGCGAAGTTTCATGGTTCTAGCATTATATTTACGGATTTTCATTTTGCAAAGTTTTATGGGTCTAGGACGTCTCCTTACGAAGTTATGAGCATTTAAAGTTTTGCTATCTTCCAGATCGGATTGCAATAAAACCAGACGTCGCAAAAATATGATTGATGGCGTTCTGGAAAGCTGATCATGCGTAGAATTACTGTGCGAAGTTTCATTATATTTACGGATTTTCATTTTGCAAAGTTTTATGGGTCTAGGACGTCTCCTTACGAAGTTATGAGCATTTAAAGTTTTGCTATCTTCCAGATCGGATTGCAAGAAAACCAGACGTCGCAAAAATATGATTGATGGCGTTCTGGAAAGCTGATCATGCGTAGAATTACTGTGCGAAGTTTCAGGTGTCTGCGACGCTCCATTTCGGAATTATGATCATTTAAAGTTTAGCTATATTTCGTTTATTTTTGCTATCTTCCAGATCGGATTGCAAGAAAACCAGACGTCGCAAAAATATGATTGATGGCGTTCTGGAAAGCTGATCATGCGTAGAATTACTGTGCGAAGTTTCATTATATTTACGGATTTTCATTTTGCAAAGTTTTATGGGTCTAGGACGTCTCCTTACGAAGTTATGAGCATTTAAAGTTTTGCTATCTTCCAGATCGGATTGCAAGAAAACCAGACGTCGCAAAAATATGATTGATGGCGTTCTGGAAAGCTGATCATGCGTAGAATTACTGTGCGAAGTTTCAGGTGTCTGCGACGCTCCATTTCGGAATTATGATCATTTAAAGTTTAGCTATATTTCGTTTATTTTTGCTATCTTCCAGATCGGATTGCAAGAAAACCAGACGTCGCAAAAATATGATTGATGGCGTTCTGGAAAGCTGATCATGCGTAGAATTACTGTGCGAAGTTTCATTATATTTACGGATTTTCATTTTGCAAAGTTTTATGGGTCTAGGACGTCTCCTTACGAAGTTATGAGCATTTAAAGTTTTGCTATCTTCCAGATCGGATTGCAAGAAAACCAGACGTCGCAAAAATATGATTGATGGCGTTCTGGAAAGCTGATCATGCGTAGAATTACTGTGCGAAGTTTCAGGTGTCTGCGACGCTCCATTTCGGAATTATGATCATTTAAAGTTTAGCTATATTTCGTTTATTTTTGCTATCTTCCAGATCGGATTGCAAGAAAACCAGACGTCGCAAAAATATGATTGATGGCGTTCTGGAAAGCTGATCATGCGTAGAATTACTGTGCGAAGTTTCATGGTTCTAGCATTATATTTACGGATTTTCATTTTGCAAAGTTTTATGGGTCTAGGACGTCTCCTTACGAAGTTATGAGCATTTAAAGTTTTGCTATCTTCCAGATCGGATTGCAAGAAAACCAGACGTCGCAAAAATATGATTGATGGCGTTGTGGAAAGCTGATCATGCGCAGAATTACTGTGCGAAGTTTCAGGTGTCTGCGACGCTCCATTTCGGAATTATGATCATTTAAAGTTTAGCTATATTTCGTTTATTTTTGCTATCTTCCAGATCGGATTGCAAGAAAACCAGACGTCGCAAAAATATGATTGATGGCGTTCTGGAAAGCTGATCATGCGTAGAATTACTGTGCGAAGTTTCATGGTTCTAGCATTATATTTACGGATTTTCATTTTGCAAAGTTTTATGGGTCTAGGACGTCTCCTTACGAAGTTATGAGCATTTAAAGTTTTGCTATCTTCCAGATCGGATTGCAAGAAAACCAGACGTCGCAAAAATATGATTGATGGCGTTCTGGAAAGCTGATCATGCGTAGAATTACTGTGCGAAGTTTGAGGTGTCTGCGACGCTCCATTTCGGAATTATGATCATTTAAAGTTTAGCTATATTTCGTTTATTTTTGCTATCTTCCAGATCGGATTGCAAGAAAACCAGACGTCGCAAAAATATGATGGCTCCATGGAAGTTTCATGGTTCTAGCATTATATTTACGGATTTTCATTTTGCAAAGTTTTATGGGTCTAGGACGTCTCCTTACGAAGTTATGAGCATTTAAAGTTTTGCTATCTTCCAGATCGGATTGCAAGAAAACCAGACGTCGCAAAAATATGATTGATGGCGTTCTGGAAAGCTGATCATGCGTAGAATTACTGTGCGAAGTTTCAGGTGTCTGCGACGCTCCATTTCGGAATTATGATCATTTAAAGTTTAGCTATATTTCGTTAATTTTGCTATCTTCCAGATCGGATTGCAAGAAAACCAGACGTCGCAAAAATATGATTGATGGAGTTCTGGAAAGCTGATCATGCGTAGAATTACTGTGCGAAGTTTCATTATATTTACGGATTTTCATTTTGCAAAGTTTTATGGGTCTAGGACGTCTCCTTACGAAGTTATGAGCATTTAAAGTTTTGCTATCTTCCAGATCGGATTGCAAGAAAACCAGACGTCGCAAAAATATGATTGATGGCGTTCTGGAAAGCTGATCATGCGTAGAATTACTGTGCGAAGTTTCATGGTTCTAGCATTATATTTACGGATTTTCATTTTGCAAAGTTTTATGGGTCTAGGACGTCTCCTTACGAAGTTATGAGCATTTAAAGTTTTGCTATCTTCCAGATCGGATTGCAAGAAAACCAGACGTCGCAAAAATATGATTGATGGCGTTCTGGAAAGCTGATCATGCGTAGAATTACTGTGCGAAGTTTGAGGTGTCTGCGACGCTCCATTTCGGAATTATGATCATTTAAAGTTTAGCTATATTTCGTTTATTTTTGCTATCTTCCAGATCGGATTGCAAGAAAACCAGACGTCGCAAAAATATGATGGCTCCATGGAAGTTTCATGGTTCTAGCATTATATTTACGGATTTTCATTTTGCAAAGTTTTATGGGTCTAGGACGTCTCCTTACGAAGTTATGAGCATTTAAAGTTTTGCTATCTTCCAGATCGGATTGCAAGAAAACCAGACGTCGCAAAAATATGATTGATGGCGTTCTGGAAAGCTGATCATGCGTAGAATTACTGTGCGAAGTTTCAGGTGTCTGCGACGCTCCATTTCGGAATTATGATCATTTAAAGTTTAGCTATATTTCGTTAATTTTGCTATCTTCCAGATCGGATTGCAAGAAAACCAGACGTCGCAAAAATATGATTGATGGAGTTCTGGAAAGCTGATCATGCGTAGAATTACTGTGCGAAGTTTCATTATATTTACGGATTTTCATTTTGCAAAGTTTTATGGGTCTAGGACGTCTCCTTACGAAGTTATGAGCATTTAAAGTTTTGCTATCTTCCAGATCGGATTGCAAGAAAACCAGACGTCGCAAAAATATGATTGATGGCGTTCTGGAAAGCTGATCATGCGTAGAATTACTGTGCGAAGTTTCAGGTGTCTGCGACGCTCCATTTCGGAATTATGATCATTTAAAGTTTAGCTATATTTCGTTTATTTTTGCTATCTTCCAGATCGGATTGCAAGAAAACCAGACGTCGCAAAAATATGATTGATGGCGTTCTGGAAAGCTGATCATGCGTAGAATTACTGTGCGAAGTTTCATTATATTTACGGATTTTCATTTTGCAAAGTTTTATGGGTCTAGGACGTCTCCTTACGAAGTTATGAGCATTTAAAGTTTTGCTATCTTCCAGATCGGATTGCAAGAAAACCAGACGTCGCAAAAATATGATTGATGGCGTTCTGGAAAGCTGATCATGCGTAGAATTACTGTGCGAAGTTTCAGGTGTCTGCGACGCTCCATTTCGGAATTATGATCATTTAAAGTTTAGCTATATTTCGTTTATTTTTGCTATCTTCCAGATCGGATTGCAAGAAAACCAGACGTCGCAAAAATATGATTGATGGCGTTCTGGAAAGCTGATCATGCGTAGAATTACTGTGCGAAGTTTCATTATATTTACGGATTTTCATTTTGCAAAGTTTTATGGGTCTAGGACGTCTCCTTACGAAGTTATGAGCATTTAAAGTTTTGCTATCTTCCAGATCGGATTGCAAGAAAACCAGACGTCGCAAAAATATGATTGATGGCGTTCTGGAAAGCTGATCATGCGTAGAATTACTG
Organism: Myopa tessellatipennis; assembly: GCA_943737955.2. Lineage (NCBI taxonomy): Eukaryota > Metazoa > Arthropoda > Insecta > Diptera > Conopidae > Myopa > Myopa tessellatipennis. The sequence continues at coordinate 43,493,412 of OX031314.1, forward strand.
TGCGAAGTTTGAGGTGTCTGCGACGCTCCATTTCGGAATTATGATCATTTAAAGTTTAGCTATATTTCGTTTATTTTTGCTATCTTCCAGATCGGATTGCAAGAAAACCAGACGTCGCAAAAATATGATGGCTCCATGGAAGTTTCATGGTTCTAGCATTATATTTACGGATTTTCATTTTGCAAAGTTTTATGGGTCTAGGACGTCTCCTTACGAAGTTATGAGCATTTAAAGTTTTGCTATCTTCCAGATCGGATTGCAAGAAAACCAGACGTCGCAAAAATATGATTGATGGCGTTCTGGAAAGCTGATCATGCGTAGAATTACTGTGCGAAGTTTCAGGTGTCTGCGACGCTCCATTTCGGAATTATGATCATTTAAAGTTTAGCTATATTTCGTTTATTTTTGCTATCTTCCAGATCGGATTGCAAGAAAACCAGACGTCGCAAAAATATGATTGATGGCGTTCTGGAAAGCTGATCATGCGTAGAATTACTGTGCGAAGTTTCATCATATTTACGGATTTTCATTTTGCAAAGTTTTATGGGTCTAGGACGTCTCCTTACGAAGTTATGAGCATTTAAAGTTTTGCTATCTTCCAGATCGGATTGCAAGAAAACCAGACGTCGCAAAAATATGATTGATGGCGTTCTGGAAAGCTGATCATGCGTAGAATTACTGTGCGAAGTTTCAGGTGTCTGCGACGCTCCATTTCGGAATTATGATCATTTAAAGTTTAGCTATATTTCGTTTAGTTTTGCTATCTTCCAGATCGGATTGCAAGAAAACCAGACGTCGCAAAAATATGATTGATGGCGTTCTGGAAAGCTGATCATGCGTAGAATTACTGTGCGAAGTTTCATGGTTCTAGCATTATATTTACGGATTTTCATTTTGCAAAGTTTTATGGGTCTAGGACGTCTCCTTACGAAGTTATGAGCATTTAAAGTTTTGCTATCTTCCAGATCGGATTGCAAGAAAACCAGACGTCGCAAAAATATGATTGATGGCGTTCTGGAAAGCTGATCATGCGTAGAATTACTGTGCGAAGTTTGAGGTGTCTGCGACGCTCCATTTCGGAATTATGATCATTTAAAGTTTAGCTATATTTCGTTTATTTTTGCTATCTTCCAGATCGGATTGCAAGAAAACCAGACGTCGCAAAAATATGATGGCTCCATGGAAGTTTCAGGTGTCTGCGACGCTCCATTTCGGAATTATGATCATTTAAAGTTTAGCTATATTTCGTTTATTTTTGCTATCTTCCAGATCGGATTGCAAGAAAACCAGACGTCGCAAAAATATGATTGATGGCGTTCTGGAAAGTTGATCATGCGTAGAATTACTGTGCGAAGTTTCAGGTGTCTGCGACGCTCCATTTCGGAATTATGATCATTTAAAGTTTAGCTATATTTCGTTTATTTTTGCTATCTGCCAGATCGGATTGCAAGAAAACCAGACGTCGCAAAAATATGATTGATGGCGTTCTGGAAAGCTGATCATGCGTAGAATTACTGTGCGAAGTTTCATTATATTTACGGATTTTCATTTTGCAAAGTTTTATGGGTCTAGGACGTCTCCTTACGAAGTTATGAGCATTTAAAGTTTTGCTATCTTCCAGATCGGATTGCAAGAAAACCAGACGTCGCAAAAATATGATTGATGGCGTTCTGGAAAGCTGATCATGCGTAGAATTACTGTGCGAAGTTTGAGGTGTCTGCGACGCTCCATTTCGGAATTATGATCATTTAAAGTTTAGCCATATTTCGTTTATTTTTGCTATCTTCCAGATCGGATTGCAAGAAAACCAGACGTCGCAAAAATATGATGGCTCCATGGAAGTTTCATGGTTCTAGCATTATATTTACGGATTTTCATTTTGCAAAGTTTTATGGGTCTAGGACGTCTCCTTACGAAGTTATGAGCATTTAAAGTTTTGCTATCTTCCAGATCGGATTGCAAGAAAACCAGACGTCGCAAAAATATGATTGATGGCGTTCTGGAAAGCTGATCATGCGTAGAATTACTGTGCGAAGTTTCAGGTGTCTGCGACGCTCCATTTCGGAATTATGATCATTTAAAGTTTAGCTATATTTCGTTTATTTTTGCTATCTTCCAGATCGGATTGCAAGAAACCCAGACGTCGCAAAAATATGATTGATGGCGTTCTGGAAAGCTGATCATGCGTAGAATTACTGTGCGAAGTTTCATGGTTCTAGCATTATATTTACGGATTTTCATTTTGCAAAGTTTTATGGGTCTAGGACGTCTCCTTACGAAGTTATGAGCATTTAAAGTTTTGCTATCTTCCAGATCGGATTGCAAGAAAACCAGACGTCGCAAAAATATGATTGATGGCGTTCTGGAAAGCTGATCATGCGTAGAATTACTGTGCGAAGTTTCAGGTGTCTGCGACGCTCCATTTCGGAATTATGATCATTTAAAGTTTAGCTATATTTCGTTTATTTTTGCTATCTTCCAGATCGGATTGCAAGAAAACCAGACGTCGCAAAAATATGATTGATGGCGTTCTGGAAAGCTGATCATGCGTAGAATTACTGTGCGAAGTTTCATGGTTCTAGCATTATATTTACGGATTTTCATTTTGCAAAGTTTTATGGGTCTAGGACGTCTCCTTACGAAGTTATGAGCATTTAAAGTTTTGCTATCTTCCAGATCGGATTGCAAGAAAACCAGACGTCGCAAAAATATGATTGATGGCGTTCTGGAAAGCTGATCATGCGTAGAATTACTGTGCGAAGTTTCAGGTGTCTGCGACGCTCCATTTCGGAATTATGATCATTTAAAGTTTAGCTATATTTCGTTTATTTTTGCTATCTTCCAGATCGGATTGCAAGAAAACCAGACGTCGCAAAAATATGATGGCTCCATGGAAGTTTCAGGTGTCTGCGACGCTCCATTTCGGAATTATGATCATTTAAAGTTTAGCTATATTTCGTTTATTTTTGCTATCTTCCAGATCGGATTGCAAGAAAACCAGACGTCGCAAAAATATGATTGATGGCGTTCTGGAAAGTTGATCATGCGTAGAATTACTGTGCGAAGTTTCAGGTGTCTGCGACGCTCCATTTCGGAATTATGATCATTTAAAGTTTAGCTATATTTCGTTTATTTTTGCTATCTGCCAGATCGGATTGCAAGAAAACCAGACGTCGCAAAAATATGATTGATGGCGTTCTGGAAAGCTGATCATGCGTAGAATTACTGTGCGAAGTTTCATTATATTTACGGATTTTCATTTTGCAAAGTTTTATGGGTCTAGGACGTCTCCTTACGAAGTTATGAGCATTTAAAGTTTTGCTATCTTCCAGATCGGATTGCAAGAAAACCAGACGTCGCAAAAATATGATTGATGGCGTTCTGGAAAGCTGATCATGCGTAGAATTACTGTGCGAAGTTTGAGGTGTCTGCGACGCTCCATTTCGGAATTATGATCATTTAAAGTTTAGCCATATTTCGTTTATTTTTGCTATCTTCCAGATCGGATTGCAAGAAAACCAGACGTCGCAAAAATATGATGGCTCCATGGAAGTTTCATGGTTCTAGCATTATATTTACGGATTTTCATTTTGCAAAGTTTTATGGGTCTAGGACGTCTCCTTACGAAGTTATGAGCATTTAAAGTTTTGCTATCTTCCAGATCGGATTGCAAGAAAACCAGACGTCGCAAAAATATGATTGATGGCGTTCTGGAAAGCTGATCATGCGTAGAATTACTGTGCGAAGTTTCAGGTGTCTGCGACGCTCCATTTCGGAATTATGATCATTTAAAGTTTAGCTATATTTCGTTTATTTTTGCTATCTTCCAGATCGGATTGCAAGAAACCCAGACGTCGCAAAAATATGATTGATGGCGTTCTGGAAAGCTGATCATGCGTAGAATTACTGTGCGAAGTTTCATGGTTCTAGCATTATATTTACGGATTTTCATTTTGCAAAGTTTTATGGGTCTAGGACGTCTCCTTACGAAGTTATGAGCATTTAAAGTTTTGCTATCTTCCAGATCGGATTGCAAGAAAACCAGACGTCGCAAAAATATGATTGATGGCGTTCTGGAAAGCTGATCATGCGTAGAATTACTGTGCGAAGTTTCAGGTGTCTGCGACGCTCCATTTCGGAATTATGATCATTTAAAGTTTAGCTATATTTCGTTTATTTTTGCTATCTTCCAGATCGGATTGCAAGAAAACCAGACGTCGCAAAAATATGATTGATGGCGTTCTGGAAAGCTGATCATGCGTAGAATTACTGTGCGAAGTTTCATGGTTCTAGCATTATATTTACGGATTTTCATTTTGCAAAGTTTTATGGGTCTAGGACGTCTCCTTACGAAGTTATGAGCATTTAAAGTTTTGCTATCTTCCAGATCGGATTGCAAGAAAACCAGACGTCGCAAAAATATGATTGATGGCGTTCTGGAAAGCTGATCATGCGTAGAATTACTGTGCGAAGTTTCAGGTGTCTGCGACGCTCCATTTCGGAATTATGATCATTTAAAGTTTATTTTTGCTATCTTCCAAATCGGATTGCAAGAAAACCAGACGTCGCAAAAATATGATTGATGGCGTTCTGGAAAGCTGATCATGCGTAGAATTACTGTGCGAAGTTTCAGGTGTCTGCGACGCTCCATTTCGGAATTATGATCATTTAAAGTTTAGCTATATTTCGTTTATTTTTGCTATCTTCCAGATCGGATTGCAAGAAAACCAGACGTCGCAAAAATATGATTGATGGCGTTCTGGAAAGCTGATCATGCGTAGAATTACTGTGCGAAGTTTCATTATATTTACGGATTTTCATTTTGCAAAGTTTTATGGGTCTAGGACGTCTCCTTACGAAGTTATGAGCATTTAAAGTTTTGCTATCTTCCAGATCGGATTGCAAGAAAACCAGACGTCGCAAAAATATGATTGATGGCGTTCTGGAAAGCTGATCATGCGTAGAATTACTGTGCGAAGTTTCAGGTGTCTGCGACGCTCCATTTCGGAATTATGATCATTTAAAGTTTAGCTATATTTCGTTTATTTTTGCTATCTTCCAGATCGGATTGCAAGAAAACCAGACGTCGCAAAAATATGATTGATGGCGTTCTGGAAAGCTGATCATGCGTAGAATTACTGTGCGAAGTTTCATTATATTTACGGATTTTCATTTTGCAAAGTTTTATGGGTCTAGGACGTCTCCTTACGAAGTTATGAGCATTTAAAGTTTTGCTATCTTCCAGATCGGATTGCAAGAAAACCAGACGTCGCAAAAATATGATTGATGGCGTTCTGGAAAGCTGATCATGCGTAGAATTACTGTGCGAAGTTTCAGGTGTCTGCGACGCTCCATTTCGGAATTATGATCATTTAAAGTTTAGCTATATTTCGTTTATTTTTGCTATCTTCCAGATCGGATTGCAAGAAAACCAGACGTCGCAAAAATATGATTGATGGCGTTCTGGAAAGCTGATCATGCGTAGAATTACTGTGCGAAGTTTCATTATATTTACGGATTTTCATTTTGCAAAGTTTTATGGGTCTAGGACGTCTCCTTACGAAGTTATGAGCATTTAAAGTTTTGCTATCTTCCAGATCGGATTGCAAGAAAACCAGACGTCGCAAAAATATGATTGATGGCGTTCTGGAAAGCTGATCATGCGTAGAATTACTGTGCGAAGTTTCAGGTGTCTGCGACGCTCCATTTCGGAATTATGATCATTTAAAGTTTAGCTATATTTCGTTTATTTTTGCTATCTTCCAGATCGGATTGCAAGAAAACCAGACGTCGCAAAAATATGATTGATGGCGTTCTGGAAAGCTGATCATGCGTAGAATTACTGTGCGAAGTTTCATGGTTCTAGCATTATATTTACGGATTTTCATTTTGCAAAGTTTTATGGGTCTAGGACGTCTCCTTACGAAGTTATGAGCATTTAAAGTTTTGCTATCTTCCAGATCGGATTGCAAGAAAACCAGACGTCGCAAAAATATGATTGATGGCGTTCTGGAAAGCTGATCATGCGTAGAATTACTGTGCGAAGTTTCAGGTGTCTGCGACGCTCCATTTCGGAATTATGATCATTTAAAGTTTATTTTTGCTATCTTCCAAATCGGATTGCAAGAAAACCAGACGTCGCAAAAATATGATTGATGGCGTTCTGGAAAGCTGATCATGCGTAGAATTACTGTGCGAAGTTTCAGGTGTCTGCGACGCTCCATTTCGGAATTATGATCATTTAAAGTTTAGCTATATTTCGTTTATTTTTGCTATCTTCCAGATCGGATTGCAAGAAAACCAGACGTCGCAAAAATATGATTGATGGCGTTCTGGAAAGCTGATCATGCGTAGAATTACTGTGCGAAGTTTCATTATATTTACGGATTTTCATTTTGCAAAGTTTTATGGGTCTAGGACGTCTCCTTACGAAGTTATGAGCATTTAAAGTTTTGCTATCTTCCAGATCGGATTGCAAGAAAACCAGACGTCGCAAAAATATGATTGATGGCGTTCTGGAAAGCTGATCATGCGTAGAATTACTGTGCGAAGTTTCAGGTGTCTGCGACGCTCCATTTCGGAATTATGATCATTTAAAGTTTAGCTATATTTCGTTTATTTTTGCTATCTTCCAGATCGGATTGCAAGAAAACCAGACGTCGCAAAAATATGATTGATGGCGTTCTGGAAAGCTGATCATGCGTAGAATTACTGTGCGAAGTTTCATTATATTTACGGATTTTCATTTTGCAAAGTTTTATGGGTCTAGGACGTCTCCTTACGAAGTTATGAGCATTTAAAGTTTTGCTATCTTCCAGATCGGATTGCAAGAAAACCAGACGTCGCAAAAATATGATTGATGGCGTTCTGGAAAGCTGATCATGCGTAGAATTACTGTGCGAAGTTTCAGGTGTCTGCGACGCTCCATTTCGGAATTATGATCATTTAAAGTTTAGCTATATTTCGTTTATTTTTGCTATCTTCCAGATCGGATTGCAAGAAAACCAGACGTCGCAAAAATATGATTGATGGCGTTCTGGAAAGCTGATCATGCGTAGAATTACTGTGCGAAGTTTCATTATATTTACGGATTTTCATTTTGCAAAGTTTTATGGGTCTAGGACGTCTCCTTACGAAGTTATGAGCATTTAAAGTTTTGCTATCTTCCAGATCGGATTGCAAGAAAACCAGACGTCGCAAAAATATGATTGATGGCGTTCTGGAAAGCTGATCATGCGTAGAATTACTGTGCGAAGTTTCAGGTGTCTGCGACGCTCCATTTCGGAATTATGATCATTTAAAGTTTAGCTATATTTCGTTTATTTTTGCTATCTTCCAGATCGGATTGCAAGAAAACCAGACGTCGCAAAAATATGATTGATGGCGTTCTGGAAAGCTGATCATGCGTAGAATTACTGTGCGAAGTTTCATTATATTTACGGATTTTCATTTTGCAAAGTTTTATGGGTCTAGGACGTCTCCTTACGAAGTTATGAGCATTTAAAGTTTTGCTATCTTCCAGATCGGATTGCAAGAAAACCAGACGTCGCAAAAATATGATTGATGGCGTTCTGGAAAGCTGATCATGCGTAGAATTACTGTGCGAAGTTTGAGGTGTCTGCGACGCTCCATTTCGGAATTATGATCATTTAAAGTTTAGCTATATTTCGTTTATTTTTGCTATCTTCCAGATCGGATTGCAAGAAAACCAGACGTCGCAAAAATATGATTGATGGAGTTCTGGAAAGCTGATCATGCGTAGAATTACTGTGCGAAGTTTCATTATATTTACGGATTTTCATTTTGCAAAGTTTTATGGGTCTAGGACGTCTCCTTACGAAGTTATGAGCATTTAAAGTTTTGCTATGTTCCAGATCGGATTGCAAGAAAACCAGACGTCGCAAAAATATGATTGATGGCGTTCTGGAAAGCTGATCATGCGTAGAATTACTGTGCGAAGTTTCAGGTGTCTGCGACGCTCCATTTCGGAATTATGATCATTTAAAGTTTAGCTATATTTCGTTTATTTTTGCTATCTTCCAGATCGGATTGCAAGAAAACCAGACGTCGCAAAAATATGATTGATGGCGTTCTGGAAAGCTGATCATGCGTAGAATTACTGTGCGAAGTTTCATTATATTTACGGATTTTCATTTTGCAAAGTTTTATGGGTCTAGGACGTCTCCTTACGAAGTTATGAGCATTTAAAGTTTTGCTATCTTCCAGATCGGATTGCAAGAAAACCAGACGTCGCAAAAATATGATTGATGGCGTTCTGGAAAGCTGATCATGCGTAGAATTACTGTGCGAAGTTTCAGGTGTCTGCGACGCTCCATTTCGGAATTATGATCATTTAAAGTTTAGCTATATTTCGTTTATTTTTGCTATCTTCCAGATCGGATTGCAAGAAAACCAGACGTCGCAAAAATATGATGGCTCCATGGAAGTTTCATGGTTCTAGCATTATATTTACGGATTTTCATTTTGCAAAGTTTTATGGGTCTAGGACGTCTCCTTACGAAGTTATGAGCATTTAAAGTTTTGCTATCTTCCAGATCGGATTGCAAGAAAACCAGACGTCGCAAAAATATGATTGATGGCGTTCTGGAAAGCTGATCATGCGTAGAATTACTGTGCGAAGTTTCAGGTGTCTGCGACGCTCCATTTCGGAATTATGATCATTTAAAGTTTAGCTATATTTCGTTTATTTTTGCTATCTTCCAGATCGGATTGCAAGAAAACCAGACGTCGCAAAAATATGATTGATGGCGTTCTGGAAAGCTGATCATGCGTAGAATTACTGTGCGAAGTTTCATTATATTTACGGATTTTCATTTTGCAAAGTTTTATGGGTCTAGGACGTCTCCTTACGAAGTTATGAGCATTTAAAGTTTTGCTATCTTCCAGATCGGATTGCAAGAAAACCAGACGTCGCAAAAATATGATTGATGGCGTTCTGGAAAGCTGATCATGCGTAGAATTACTGTGCGAAGTTTGAGGTGTCTGCGACGCTCCATTTCGGAATTATGATCATTTAAAGTTTAGCTATATTTCGTTTATTTTTGCTATCTTCCAGATCGGATTGCAAGAAAACCAGACGTCGCAAAAATATGATGGCTCCATGGAAGTTTCAGGTGTCTGCGACGCTCCATTTCGGAATTATGATCATTTAAAGTTTAGCTATATTTCGTTAATTTTGCTATCTTCCAGATCGGATTGCAAGAAAACCAGACGTCGCAAAAATATGATTGATGGAGTTCTGGAAAGCTGATCATGCGTAGAATTACTGTGCGAAGTTTGAGGTGTCTGCGACGCTCCATTTCGGAATTATGATCATTTAAAGTTTAGCTATATTTCGTTTATTTTTGCTATCTTCCAGATCGGATTGCAAGAAAACCAGACGTCGCAAAAATATGATGGCTCCATGGAAGTTTCAGGTGTCTGCGACGCTCCATTTCGGAATTATGATCATTTAAAGTTTAGCTATATTTCGTTTATTTTTGCTATCTTCCAGATCGGATTGCAAGAAAACCAGACGTCGCAAAAATATGATTGATGGCGTTCTGGAAAGCTGATCATGCGTAGAATTACTGTGCGAAGTTTCAGGTGTCTGCGACGCTCCATTTCGGAATTATGATCATTTAAAGTTTAGCTATATTTCGTTTATTTTTGCTATCTTCCAGATCGGATTGCAAGAAAACCAGACGTCGCAAAAATATGATTGATGGCGTTCTGGAAAGCTGATCATGCGTAGAATTACTGTGCGAAGTTTCATTATATTTACGGATTTTCATTTTGCAAAGTTTTATGGGTCTAGGACGTCTCCTTACGAAGTTATGAGCATTTAAAGTTTTGCTATCTTCCAGATCGGATTGCAAGAAAACCAGACGTCGCAAAAATATGATTGATGGCGTTCTGGAAAGCTGATCATGCGTAGAATTACTGTGCGAAGTTTGAGGTGTCTGCGACGCTCCATTTCGGAATTATGATCATTTAAAGTTTAGCTATATTTCGTTTATTTTTGCTATCTTCCAGATCGGATTGCAAGAAAACCAGACGTCGCAAAAATATGATGGCTCCATGGAAGTTTCAGGTGTCTGCGACGCTCCATTTCGGAATTATGATCATTTAAAGTTTAGCTATATTTCGTTAATTTTGCTATCTTCCAGATCGGATTGCAAGAAAACCAGACGTCGCAAAAATATGATTGATGGAGTTCTGGAAAGCTGATCATGCGTAGAATTACTGTGCGAAGTTTGAGGTGTCTGCGACGCTCCATTTCGGAATTATGATCATTTAAAGTTTAGCTATATTTCGTTTATTTTTGCTATCTTCCAGATCGGATTGCAAGAAAACCAGACGTCGCAAAAATATGATGGCTCCATGGAAGTTTCAGGTGTCTGCGACGCTCCATTTCGGAATTATGATCATTTAAAGTTTAGCTATATTTCGTTTATTTTTGCTATCTTCCAGATCGGATTGCAAGAAAACCAGACGTCGCAAAAATATGATTGATGGCGTTCTGGAAAGCTGATCATGCGTAGAATTACTGTGCGAAGTTTCAGGTGTCTGCGACGCTCCATTTCGGAATTATGATCATTTAAAGTTTAGCTATATTTCGTTAATTTTGCTATCTTCCAGATCGGATTGCAAGAAAACCAGACGTCGCAAAAATATGATTGATGGAGTTCTGGAAAGCTGATCATGCGTAGAATTACTGTGCGAAGTTTCATTATATTTACGGATTTTCATTTTGCAAAGTTTTATGGGTCTAGGACGTCTCCTTACGAAGTTATGAGCATTTAAAGTTTTGCTATCTTCCAGATCGGATTGCAAGAAAACCAGACGTCGCAAAAATATGATTGATGGCGTTCTGGAAAGCTGATCATGCGTAGAATTACTGTGCGAAGTTTGAGGTGTCTGCGACGCTCCATTTCGGAATTATGATCATTTAAAGTTTAGCTATATTTCGTTTATTTTTGCTATCTTCCAGATCGGATTGCAAGAAAACCAGACGTCGCAAAAATATGATGGCTCCATGGAAGTTTCAGGTGTCTGCGACGCTCCATTTCGGAATTATGATCATTTAAAGTTTAGCTATATTTCGTTTATTTTTGCTATCTTCCAGATCGGATTGCAAGAAAACCAGACGTCGCAAAAATATGATTGATGGCGTTCTGGAAAGCTGATCATGCGTAGAATTACTGTGCGAAGTTTCAGGTGTCTGCGACGCTCCATTTCGGAATTATGATCATTTAAAGTTTAGCTATATTTCGTTAATTTTGCTATCTTCCAGATCGGATTGCAAGAAAACCAGACGTCGCAAAAATATGATTGATGGAGTTCTGGAAAGCTGATCATGCGTAGAATTACTGTGCGAAGTTTCATGGTTCTAGCATTATATTTACGGATTTTCATTTTGCAAAGTTTTATGGGTCTAGGACGTCTCCTTACGAAGTTATGAGCATTTAAAGTTTTGCTATCTTCCAGATCGGATTGCAAGAAAACCAGACGTCGCAAAAATATGATTGATGGCGTTCTGGAAAGCTGATCATGCGTAGAATTACTGTGCGAAGTTTGAGGTGTCTGCGACGCTCCATTTCGGAATTATGATCATTTAAAGTTTAGCTATATTTCGTTTATTTTTGCTATCTTCCAGATCGGATTGCAAGAAAACCAGACGTCGCAAAAATATGATGGCTCCATGGAAGTTTCAGGTGTCTGCGACGCTCCATTTCGGAATTATGATCATTTAAAGTTTAGCTATATTTCGTTTATTTTTGCTATCTTCCAGATCGGATTGCAAGAAAACCAGACGTCGCAAAAATATGATTGATGGCGTTCTGGAAAGCTGATCATGCGTAGAATTACTGTGCGAAGTTTCAGGTGTCTGCGACGCTCCATTTCGGAATTATGATCATTTAAAGTTTAGCTATATTTCGTTAATTTTGCTATCTTCCAGATCGGATTGCAAGAAAACCAGACGTCGCAAAAATATGATTGATGGAGTTCTGGAAAGCTGATCATGCGTAGAATTACTGTGCGAAGTTTCATTATATTTACGGATTTTCATTTTGCAAAGTTTTATGGGTCTAGGACGTCTCCTTACGAAGTTATGAGCATTTAAAGTTTTGCTATCTTCCAGATCGGATTGCAAGAAAACCAGACGTCGCAAAAATATGATTGATGGCGTTCTGGAAAGCTGATCATGCGTAGAATTACTGTGCGAAGTTTCAGGTGTCTGCGACGCTCCATTTCGGAATTATGATCATTTAAAGTTTAGCTATATTTCGTTTATTTTTGCTATCTTCCAGATCGGATTGCAAGAAAACCAGACGTCGCAAAAATATGATTGATGGCGTTCTGGAAAGCTGATCATGCGTAGAATTACTGTGCGAAGTTTCATTATATTTACGGATTTTCATTTTGCAAAGTTTTATGGGTCTAGGACGTCTCCTTACGAAGTTATGAGCATTTAAAGTTTTGCTATCTTCCAGATCGGATTGCAAGAAAACCAGACGTCGCAAAAATATGATTGATGGCGTTCTGGAAAGCTGATCATGCGTAGAATTACTGTGCGAAGTTTCAGGTGTCTGCGACGCTCCATTTCGGAATTATGATCATTTAAAGTTTAGCTATATTTCGTTTATTTTTGCTATCTTCCAGATCGGATTGCAAGAAAACCAGACGTCGCAAAAATATGATTGATGGCGTTCTGGAAAGCTGATCATGCGTAGAATTACTGTGCGAAGTTTCAGGTGTCTGCGACGCTCCATTTCGGAATTATGATCATTTAAAGTTTAGCTATATTTCGTTTATTTTTGCTATCTTCCAGATCGGATTGCAAGAAAACCAGACGTCGCAAAAATATGATTGATGGCGTTCTGGAAAGCTGATCATGCGTAGAATTACTGTGCGAAGTTTCATTATATTTACGGATTTTCATTTTGCAAAGTTTTATGGGTCTAGGACGTCTCCTTACGAAGTTATGAGCATTTAAAGTTTTGCTATCTTCCAGATCGGATTGCAAGAAAACCAGACGTCGCAAAAATATGATTGATGGCGTTCTGGAAAGCTGATCATGCGTAGAATTACTGTGCGAAGTTTGAGGTGTCTGCGACGCTCCATTTCGGAATTATGATCATTTAAAGTTTAGCTATATTTCGTTTATTTTTGCTATCTTCCAGATCGGATTGCAAGAAAACCAGACGTCGCAAAAATATGATGGCTCCATGGAAGTTTCATGGTTCTAGCATTATATTTACGGATTTTCATTTTGCAAAGTTTTATGGGTCTAGGACGTCTCCTTACGAAGTTATGAGCATTTAAAGTTTTGCTATCTTCCAGATCGGATTGCAAGAAAACCAGACGTCGCAAAAATATGATTGATGGCGTTCTGGAAAGCTGATCATGCGTAGAATTACTGTGCGAAGTTTCAGGTGTCTGCGACGCTCCATTTCGGAATTATGATCATTTAAAGTTTAGCTATATTTCGTTTATTTTTGCTATCTTCCAGATCGGATTGCAAGAAAACCAGACGTCGCAAAAATATGATTGATGGCGTTCTGGAAAGCTGATCATGCGTAGAATTACTGTGCGAAGTTTCATTATATTTACGGATTTTCATTTTGCAAAGTTTTATGGGTCTAGGACGTCTCCTTACGAAGTTATGAGCATTTAAAGTTTTGCTATCTTCCAGATCGGATTGCAAGAAAACCAGACGTCGCAAAAATATGATTGATGGCGTTCTGGAAAGCTGATCATGCGTAGAATTACTGTGCGAAGTTTCAGGTGTCTGCGACGCTCCATTTCGGAATTATGATCATTTAAAGTTTAGCTATATTTCGTTTATTTTTGCTATCTTCCAGATCGGATTGCAAGAAAACCAGACGTCGCAAAAATATGATTGATGGCGTTCTGGAAAGCTGATCATGCGTAGAATTACTGTGCGAAGTTTCATTATATTTACGGATTTTCATTTTGCAAAGTTTTATGGGTCTAGGACGTCTCCTTACGAAGTTATGAGCATTTAAAGTTTTGCTATCTTCCAGATCGGATTGCAAGAAAACCAGACGTCGCAAAAATATGATTGATGGCGTTCTGGAAAGCTGATCATGCGTAGAATTACTGTGCGAAGTTTCAGGTGTCTGCGACGCTCCATTTCGGAATTATGATCATTTAAAGTTTAGCTATATTTCGTTTAGTTTTGCTATCTTCCAGATCGGATTGCAAGAAAACCAGACGTCGCAAAAATATGATTGATGGCGTTCTGGAAAGCTGATCATGCGTAGAATTACTGTGCGAAGTTTCATGGTTCTAGCATTATATTTACGGATTTTCATTTTGCAAAGTTTTATGGGTCTAGGACGTCTCCTTACGAAGTTATGAGCATTTAAAGTTTTGCTATCTTCCAGATCGGATTGCAAGAAAACCAGACGTCGCAAAAATATGATTGATGGCGTTCTGGAAAGCTGATCATGCGTAGAATTACTGTGCGAAGTTTGAGGTGTCTGCGACGCTCCATTTCGGAATTATGATCATTTAAAGTTTAGCTATATTTCGTTTATTTTTGCTATCTTCCAGATCGGATTGCAAGAAAACCAGACGTCGCAAAAATATGATGGCTCCATGGAAGTTTCAGGTGTCTGCGACGCTCCATTTCGGAATTATGATCATTTAAAGTTTAGCTATATTTCGTTTATTTTTGCTATCTTCCAGATCGGATTGCAAGAAAACCAGACGTCGCAAAAATATGATTGATGGCGTTCTGGAAAGTTGATCATGCGTAGAATTACTGTGCGAAGTTTCAGGTGTCTGCGACGCTCCATTTCGGAATTATGATCATTTAAAGTTTAGCTATATTTCGTTTATTTTTGCTATCTGCCAGATCGGATTGCAAGAAAACCAGACGTCGCAAAAATATGATTGATGGCGTTCTGGAAAGCTGATCATGCGTAGAATTACTGTGCGAAGTTTCATTATATTTACGGATTTTCATTTTGCAAAGTTTTATGGGTCTAGGACGTCTCCTTACGAAGTTATGAGCATTTAAAGTTTTGCTATCTTCCAGATCGGATTGCAAGAAAACCAGACGTCGCAAAAATATGATTGATGGCGTTCTGGAAAGCTGATCATGCGTAGAATTACTGTGCGAAGTTTGAGGTGTCTGCGACGCTCCATTTCGGAATTATGATCATTTAAAGTTTAGCCATATTTCGTTTATTTTTGCTATCTTCCAGATCGGATTGCAAGAAAACCAGACGTCGCAAAAATATGATGGCTCCATGGAAGTTTCATGGTTCTAGCATTATATTTACGGATTTTCATTTTGCAAAGTTTTATGGGTCTAGGACGTCTCCTTACGAAGTTATGAGCATTTAAAGTTTTGCTATCTTCCAGATCGGATTGCAAGAAAACCAGACGTCGCAAAAATATGATTGATGGCGTTCTGGAAAGCTGATCATGCGTAGAATTACTGTGCGAAGTTTCAGGTGTCTGCGACGCTCCATTTCGGAATTATGATCATTTAAAGTTTAGCTATATTTCGTTTATTTTTGCTATCTTCCAGATCGGATTGCAAGAAACCCAGACGTCGCAAAAATATGATTGATGGCGTTCTGGAAAGCTGATCATGCGTAGAATTACTGTGCGAAGTTTCATGGTTCTAGCATTATATTTACGGATTTTCATTTTGCAAAGTTTTATGGGTCTAGGACGTCTCCTTACGAAGTTATGAGCATTTAAAGTTTTGCTATCTTCCAGATCGGATTGCAAGAAAACCAGACGTCGCAAAAATATGATTGATGGCGTTCTGGAAAGCTGATCATGCGTAGAATTACTGTGCGAAGTTTCAGGTGTCTGCGACGCTCCATTTCGGAATTATGATCATTTAAAGTTTATTTTTGCTATCTTCCAAATCGGATTGCAAGAAAACCAGACGTCGCAAAAATATGATTGATGGCGTTCTGGAAAGCTGATCATGCGTAGAATTACTGTGCGAAGTTTCAGGTGTCTGCGACGCTCCATTTCGGAATTATGATCATTTAAAGTTTAGCTATATTTCGTTTATTTTTGCTATCTTCCAGATCGGATTGCAAGAAAACCAGACGTCGCAAAAATATGATTGATGGCGTTCTGGAAAGCTGATCATGCGTAGAATTACTGTGCGAAGTTTCATTATATTTACGGATTTTCATTTTGCAAAGTTTTATGGGTCTAGGACGTCTCCTTACGAAGTTATGAGCATTTAAAGTTTTGCTATCTTCCAGATCGGATTGCAAGAAAACCAGACGTCGCAAAAATATGATTGATGGCGTTCTGGAAAGCTGATCATGCGTAGAATTACTGTGCGAAGTTTCAGGTGTCTGCGACGCTCCATTTCGGAATTATGATCATTTAAAGTTTAGCTATATTTCGTTTATTTTTGCTATCTTCCAGATCGGATTGCAAGAAAACCAGACGTCGCAAAAATATGATTGATGGCGTTCTGGAAAGCTGATCATGCGTAGAATTACTGTGCGAAGTTTCATTATATTTACGGATTTTCATTTTGCAAAGTTTTATGGGTCTAGGACGTCTCCTTACGAAGTTATGAGCATTTAAAGTTTTGCTATCTTCCAGATCGGATTGCAAGAAAACCAGACGTCGCAAAAATATGATTGATGGCGTTCTGGAAAGCTGATCATGCGTAGAATTACTGTGCGAAGTTTCAGGTGTCTGCGACGCTCCATTTCGGAATTATGATCATTTAAAGTTTAGCTATATTTCGTTTATTTTTGCTATCTTCCAGATCGGATTGCAAGAAAACCAGACGTCGCAAAAATATGATTGATGGCGTTCTGGAAAGCTGATCATGCGTAGAATTACTGTGCGAAGTTTCATTATATTTACGGATTTTCATTTTGCAAAGTTTTATGGGTCTAGGACGTCTCCTTACGAAGTTATGAGCATTTAAAGTTTTGCTATCTTCCAGATCGGATTGCAAGAAAACCAGACGTCGCAAAAATATGATTGATGGCGTTCTGGAAAGCTGATCATGCGTAGAATTACTGTGCGAAGTTTCAGGTGTCTGCGACGCTCCATTTCGGAATTATGATCATTTAAAGTTTAGCTATATTTCGTTTATTTTTGCTATCTTCCAGATCGGATTGCAAGAAAACCAGACGTCGCAAAAATATGATTGATGGCGTTCTGGAAAGCTGATCATGCGTAGAATTACTGTGCGAAGTTTCATTATATTTACGGATTTTCATTTTGCAAAGTTTTATGGGTCTAGGACGTCTCCTTACGAAGTTATGAGCATTTAAAGTTTTGCTATCTTCCAGATCGGATTGCAAGAAAACCAGACGTCGCAAAAATATGATTGATGGCGTTCTGGAAAGCTGATCATGCGTAGAATTACTGTGCGAAGTTTCAGGTGTCTGCGACGCTCCATTTCGGAATTATGATCATTTAAAGTTTAGCTATATTTCGTTTATTTTTGCTATCTTCCAGATCGGATTGCAAGAAAACCAGACGTCGCAAAAATATGATTGATGGCGTTCTGGAAAGCTGATCATGCGTAGAATTACTGTGCGAAGTTTCATTATATTTACGGATTTTCATTTTGCAAAGTTTTATGGGTCTAGGACGTCTCCTTACGAAGTTATGAGCATTTAAAGTTTTGCTATCTTCCAGATCGGATTGCAAGAAAACCAGACGTCGCAAAAATATGATTGATGGCGTTCTGGAAAGCTGATCATGCGTAGAATTACTGTGCGAAGTTTCAGGTGTCTGCGACGCTCCATTTCGGAATTATGATCATTTAAAGTTTAGCTATATTTCGTTTATTTTTGCTATCTTCCAGATCGGATTGCAAGAAAACCAGACGTCGCAAAAATATGATTGATGGCGTTCTGGAAAGCTGATCATGCGTAGAATTACTGTGCGAAGTTTCATTATATTTACGGATTTTCATTTTGCAAAGTTTTATGGGTCTAGGACGTCTCCTTACGAAGTTATGAGCATTTAAAGTTTTGCTATCTTCCAGATCGGATTGCAAGAAAACCAGACGTCGCAAAAATATGATTGATGGCGTTCTGGAAAGCTGATCATGCGTAGAATTACTGTGCGAAGTTTCAGGTGTCTGCGACGCTCCATTTCGGAATTATGATCATTTAAAGTTTAGCTATATTTCGTTTATTTTTGCTATCTTCCAGATCGGATTGCAAGAAAACCAGACGTCGCAAAAATATGATTGATGGCGTTCTGGAAAGCTGATCATGCGTAGAATTACTGTGCGAAGTTTCATTATATTTACGGATTTTCATTTTGCAAAGTTTTATGGGTCTAGGACGTCTCCTTACGAAGTTATGAGCATTTAAAGTTTTGCTATCTTCCAGATCGGATTGCAAGAAAACCAGACGTCGCAAAAATATGATTGATGGCGTTCTGGAAAGCTGATCATGCGTAGAATTACTGTGCGAAGTTTCAGGTGTCTGCGACGCTCCATTTCGGAATTATGATCATTTAAAGTTTAGCTATATTTCGTTTATTTTTGCTATCTTCCAGATCGGATTGCAAGAAAACCAGACGTCGCAAAAATATGATTGATGGCGTTCTGGAAAGCTGATCATGCGTAGAATTACTGTGCGAAGTTTCAGGTGTCTGCGACGCTCCATTTCGGAATTATGATCATTTAAAGTTTAGCTATATTTCGTTTATTTTTGCTATCTTCCAGATCGGATTGCAAGAAAACCAGACGTCGCAAAAATATGATTGATGGCGTTCTGGAAAGCTGATCATGCGTAGAATTACTGTGCGAAGTTTCATGGTTCTAGCATTATATTTACGGATTTTCATTTTGCAAAGTTTTATGGGTCTAGGACGTCTCCTTACGAAGTTATGAGCATTTAAAGTTTTGCTATCTTCCAGATCGGATTGCAATAAAACCAGACGTCGCAAAAATATGATTGATGGCGTTCTGGAAAGCTGATCATGCGTAGAATTACTGTGCGAAGTTTCATGGTTCTAGCATTATATTTACGGATTTTCATTTTGCAAAGTTTTATGGGTCTAGGACGTCTCCTTACGAAGTTATGAGCATTTAAAGTTTTGCTATCTTCCAGATCGGATTGCAATAAAACCAGACGTCGCAAAAATATGATTGATGGCGTTCTGGAAAGCTGATCATGCGTAGAATTACTGTGCGAAGTTTCAGGTGTCTGCGACGCTCCATTTCGGAATTATGATCATTTAAAGTTTAGCTATATTTCGTTTATTTTTGCTATCTTCCAGATCGGATTGCAAGAAAACCAGACGTCGCAAAAATATGATTGATGGCGTTCTGGAAAGCTGATCATGCGTAGAATTACTGTGCGAAGTTTCATTATATTTACGGATTTTCATTTTGCAAAGTTTTATGGGTCTAGGACGTCTCCTTACGAAGTTATGAGCATTTAAAGTTTTGCTATCTTCCAGATCGGATTGCAAGAAAACCAGACGTCGCAAAAATATGATTGATGGCGTTCTGGAAAGCTGATCATGCGTAGAATTACTGTGCGAAGTTTCAGGTGTCTGCGACGCTCCATTTCGGAATTATGATCATTTAAAGTTTAGCTATATTTCGTTTATTTTTGCTATCTTCCAGATCGGATTGCAAGAAAACCAGACGTCGCAAAAATATGATTGATGGCGTTCTGGAAAGCTGATCATGCGTAGAATTACTGTGCGAAGTTTCATGGTTCTAGCATTATATTTACGGATTTTCATTTTGCAAAGTTTTATGGGTCTAGGACGTCTCCTTACGAAGTTATGAGCATTTAAAGTTTTGCTATCTTCCAGATCGGATTGCAAGAAAACCAGACGTCGCAAAAATATGATTGATGGCGTTCTGGAAAGCTGATCATGCGTAGAATTACTGTGCGAAGTTTCAGGTGTCTGCGACGCTCCATTTCGGAATTATGATCATTTATAGTTTAGCTATATTTCGTTTATTTTTGCTATCTTCCAGATCGGATTGCAAGACGTCGCAAAAATATGATTGATGGCGTTCTGGAAAGCTGATCATGCGTAGAATTACTGTGCGAAGTTTCATTATATTTACGGATTTTCATTTTGCAAAGTTTTATGGGTCTAGGACGTCTCCTTACGAAGTTATGAGCATTTAAAGTTTTGCTATCTTCCAGATCGGATTGCAAGAAAACCAGACGTCGCAAAAATATGATTGATGGCGTTCTGGAAAGCTGATCATGCGTAGAATTACTGTGCGAAGTTTCAGGTGTCTGCGACGCTCCATTTCGGAATTATGATCATTTAAAGTTTAGCTATATTTCGTTTATTTTTGCTATCTTCCAGATCGGATTGCAAGAAAACCAGACGTCGCAAAAATATGATTGATGGCGTTCTGGAAAGCTGATCATGCGTAGAATTACTGTGCGAAGTTTCATGGTTCTAGCATTATATTTACGGATTTTCATTTTGCAAAGTTTTATGGGTCTAGGACGTCTCCTTACGAAGTTATGAGCATTTAAAGTTTTGCTATCTTCCAGATCGGATTGCAAGAAAACCAGACGTCGCAAAAATATGATTGATGGCGTTCTGGAAAGCTGATCATGCGTAGAATTACTGTGCGAAGTTTCATTATATTTACGGATTTTCATTTTGCAAAGTTTTATGGGTCTAGGACGTCTCCTTACGAAGTTATGAGCATTTAAAGTTTTGCTATCTTCCAGATCGGATTGCAAGAAAACCAGACGTCGCAAAAATATGATTGATGGCGTTCTGGAAAGCTGATCATGCGTAGAATTACTGTGCGAAGTTTCAGGTGTCTGCGACGCTCCATTTCGGAATTATGATCATTTAAAGTTTAGCTATATTTCGTTTATTTTTGCTATCTTCCAGATCGGATTGCAAGAAAACCAGACGTCGCAAAAATATGATTGATGGCGTTCTGGAAAGCTGATCATGCGTAGAATTACTGTGCGAAGTTTCATTATATTTACGGATTTTCATTTTGCAAAGTTTTATGGGTCTAGGACGTCTCCTTACGAAGTTATGAGCATTTAAAGTTTTGCTATCTTCCAGATCGGATTGCAAGAAAACCAGACGTCGCAAAAATATGATTGATGGCGTTCTGGAAAGGTGATCATGCGTAGAATTACTGTGCGAAGTTTCAGGTGTCTGCGACGCTCCATTTCGGAATTATGATCATTTAAAGTTTAGCTATATTTCGTTTATTTTTGCTATCTTCCAGATCGGATTGCAAGAAAACCAGACGTCGCAAAAATATGATTGATGGCGTTCTGGAAAGCTGATCATGCGTAGAATTACTGTGCGAAGTTTCATGGTTCTAGCATTATATTTACGGATTTTCATTTTGCAAAGTTTTATGGGTCTAGGACGTCTCCTTACGAAGTTATGAGCATTTAAAGTTTTGCTATCTTCCAGATCGGATTGCAAGAAAACCAGACGTCGCAAAAATATGATTGATGGCGTTCTGGAAAGCTGATCATGCGTAGAATTACTGTGCGAAGTTTCAGGTGTCTGCGACGCTCCATTTCGGAATTATGATCATTTAAAGTTTAGCTATATTTCGTTTATTTTTGCTATCTTCCAGATCGGATTGCAAGAAAACCAGACGTCGCAAAAATATGATTGATGGCGTTCTGGAAAGCTGATCATGCGTAGAATTACTGTGCGAAGTTTCATTATATTTACGGATTTTCATTTTGCAAAGTTTTATGGGTCTAGGACGTCTCCTTACGAAGTTATGAGCATTTAAAGTTTTGCTATCTTCCAGATCGGATTGCAAGAAAACCAGACGTCGCAAAAATATGATTGATGGCGTTCTGGAAAGCTGATCATGCGTAGAATTACTGTGCGAAGTTTCATGGTTCTAGCATTATATTTACGGATTTTCATTTTGCAAAGTTTTATGGGTCTAGGACGTCTCCTTACGAAGTTATGAGCATTTAAAGTTTTGCTATCTTCCAGATCGGATTGCAAGAAAACCAGACGTCGCAAAAATATGATTGATGGCGTTCTGGAAAGCTGATCATGCGTAGAATTACTGTGCGAAGTTTCAGGTGTCTGCGACGCTCCATTTCGGAATTATGATCATTTAAAGTTTAGCTATATTTCGTTTATTTTTGCTATCTTCCAGATCGGATTGCAAGAAAACCAGACGTCGCAAAAATATGATTGATGGCGTTCTGGAAAGCTGATCATGCGTAGAATTACTGTGCGAAGTTTCATTATATTTACGGATTTTCATTTTGCAAAGTTTTATGGGTCTAGGACGTCTCCTTACGAAGTTATGAGCATTTAAAGTTTTGCTATCTTCCAGATCGGATTGCAAGAAAACCAGACGTCGCAAAAATATGATTGATGGCGTTCTGGAAAGCTGATCATGCGTAGAATTACTGTGCGAAGTTTCAGGTGTCTGCGACGCTCCATTTCGGAATTATGATCATTTATAGTTTAGCTATATTTCGTTTATTTTTGCTATCTTCCAGATCGGATTGCAAGAAAACCAGACGTCGCAAAAATATGATTGATGGCGTTCTGGAAAGCTGATCATGCGTAGAATTACTGTGCGAAGTTTCAGGTGTCTGCGACGCTCCATTTCGGAATTATGATCATTTAAAGTTTAGCTATATTTCGTTTATTTTTGCTATCTTCCAGATCGGATTGCAAGAAAACCAGACGTCGCAAAAATATGATTGATGGCGTTCTGGAAAGCTGATCATGCGTAGAATTACTGTGCGAAGTTTCATTATATTTACGGATTTTCATTTTGCAAAGTTTTATGGGTCTAGGACGTCTCCTTACGAAGTTATGAGCATTTAAAGTTTTGCTATCTTCCAGATCGGATTGCAAGAAAACCAGACGTCGCAAAAATATGATTGATGGCGTTCTGGAAAGCTGATCATGCGTAGAATTACTGTGCGAAGTTTCAGGTGTCTGCGACGCTCCATTTCGGAATTATGATCATTTATAGTTTAGCTATATTTCGTTTATTTTTGCTATCTTCCAGATCGGATTGCAAGAAAACCAGACGTCGCAAAAATATGATTGATGGCGTTCTGGAAAGCTGATCATGCGTAGAATTACTGTGCGAAGTTTCAGGTGTCTGCGACGCTCCATTTCGGAATTATGATCATTTAAAGTTTAGCTATATTTCGTTTATTTTTGCTATCTTCCAGATCGGATTGCAAGAAAACCAGACGTCGCAAAAATATGATTGATGGCGTTCTGGAAAGCTGATCATGCGTAGAATTACTGTGCGAAGTTTCATGGTTCTAGCATTATATTTACGGATTTTCATTTTGCAAAGTTTTATGGGTCTAGGACGTCTCCTTACGAAGTTATGAGCATTTAAAGTTTTGCTATCTTCCAGATCGGATTGCAAGAAAACCAGACGTCGCAAAAATATGATTGATGGCGTTCTGGAAAGCTGATCATGCGTAGAATTACTGTGCGAAGTTTCAGGTGTCTGCGACGCTCCATTTCGGAATTATGATCATTTATAGTTTAGCTATATTTCGTTTATTTTTGCTATCTTCCAGATCGGATTGCAAGAAAACCAGACGTCGCAAAAATATGATTGATGGCGTTCTGGAAAGCTGATCATGCGTAGAATTACTGTGCGAAGTTTCATGGTTCTAGCATTATATTTACGGATTTTCATTTTGCAAAGTTTTATGGGTCTAGGACGTCTCCTTACGAAGTTATGAGCATTTAAAGTTTTGCTATCTTCCAGATCGGATTGCAAGAAAACCAGACGTCGCAAAAATATGATTGATGGCGTTCTGGAAAGCTGATCATGCGTAGAATTACTGTGCGAAGTTTCAGGTGTCTGCGACGCTCCATTTCGGAATTATGATCATTTAAAGTTTAGCTATATTTCGTTTATTTTTGCTATCTTCCAGATCGGATTGCAAGAAAACCAGACGTCGCAAAAATATGATTGATGGCGTTCTGGAAAGCTGATCATGCGTAGAATTACTGTGCGAAGTTTCATTATATTTACGGATTTTCATTTTGCAAAGTTTTATGGGTCTAGGACGTCTCCTTACGAAGTTATGAGCATTTAAAGTTTTGCTATCTTCCAGATCGGATTGCAAGAAAACCAGACGTCGCAAAAATATGATTGATGGCGTTCTGGAAAGCTGATCATGCGTAGAATTACTGTGCGAAGTTTCAGGTGTCTGCGACGCTCCATTTCGGAATTATGATCATTTAAAGTTTAGCTATATTTCGTTTATTTTTGCTATCTTCCAGATCGGATTGCAAGAAAACCAGACGTCGCAAAAATATGATTGATGGCGTTCTGGAAAGCTGATCATGCGTAGAATTACTGTGCGAAGTTTCATTATATTTACGGATTTTCATTTTGCAAAGTTGTATGGGTCTAGGACGTCTCCTTACGAAGTTATGAGCATTTAAAGTTTTGCTATCTTCCAGATCGGATTGCAAGAAAACCAGACGTCGCAAAAATATGATTGATGGCGTTCTGGAAAGCTGATCATGCGTAGAATTACTGTGCGAAGTTTCAGGTGTCTGCGACGCTCCATTTCGGAATTATGATCATTTAAAGTTTAGCTATATTTCGTTTATTTTTGCTATCTTCCAGATCGGATTGCAAGAAAACCAGACGTCGCAAAAATATGATTGATGGCGTTCTGGAAAGCTGATCATGCGTAGAATTACTGTGCGAAGTTTCATGGTTCTAGCATTATATTTACGGATTTTCATTTTGCAAAGTTTTATGGGTCTAGGACGTCTCCTTACGAAGTTATGAGCATTTAAAGTTTTGCTATCTTCCAGATCGGATTGCAATAAAACCAGACGTCGCAAAAATATGATTGATGGCGTTCTGGAAAGCTGATCATGCGTAGAATTACTGTGCGAAGTTTCAGGTGTCTGCGACGCTCCATTTCGGAATTATGATCATTTAAAGTTTAGCTATATTTCGTTTATTTTTGCTATCTTCCAGATCGGATTGCAAGAAAACCAGACGTCGCAAAAATATGATTGATGGCGTTCTGGAAAGCTGATCATGCGTAGAATTACTGTGCGAAGTTTCATTATATTTACGGATTTTCATTTTGCAAAGTTTTATGGGTCTAGGACGTCTCCTTACGAAGTTATGAGCATTTAAAGTTTTGCTATCTTCCAGATCGGATTGCAAGAAAACCAGACGTCGCAAAAATATGATTGATGGCGTTCTGGAAAGCTGATCATGCGTAGAATTACTGTGCGAAGTTTCATGGTTCTAGCATTATATTTACGGATTTTCATTTTGCAAAGTTTTATGGGTCTAGGACGTCTCCTTACGAAGTTATGAGCATTTAAAGTTTTGCTATCTTCCAGATCGGATTGCAAGAAAACCAGACGTCGCAAAAATATGATTGATGGCGTTCTGGAAAGCTGATCATGCGTAGAATTACTGTGCGAAGTTTCAGGTGTCTGCGACGCTCCATTTCGGAATTATGATCATTTAAAGTTTAGCTATATTTCGTTTATTTTTGCTATCTTCCAGATCGGATTGCAAGAAAACCAGACGTCGCAAAAATATGATTGATGGCGTTCTGGAAAGCTGATCATGCGTAGAATTACTGTGCGAAGTTTCATTATATTTACGGATTTTCATTTTGCAAAGTTTTATGGGTCTAGGACGTCTCCTTACGAAGTTATGAGCATTTAAAGTTTTGCTATCTTCCAGATCGGATTGCAAGAAAACCAGACGTCGCAAAAATATGATTGATGGCGTTCTGGAAAGCTGATCATGCGTAGAATTACTGTGCGAAGTTTCAGGTGTCTGCGACGCTCCATTTCGGAATTATGATCATTTAAAGTTTAGCTATATTTCGTTTATTTTTGCTATCTTCCAGATCGGATTGCAAGAAAACCAGACGTCGCAAAAATATGATTGATGGCGTTCTGGAAAGCTGATCATGCGTAGAATTACTGTGCGAAGTTTCATGGTTCTAGCATTATATTTACGGATTTTCATTTTGCAAAGTTTTATGGGTCTAGGACGTCTCCTTACGAAGTTATGAGCATTTAAAGTTTTGCTATCTTCCAGATCGGATTGCAAGAAAACCAGACGTCGCAAAAATATGATTGATGGCGTTCTGGAAAGCTGATCATGCGTAGAATTACTGTGCGAAGTTTCAGGTGTCTGCGACGCTCCATTTCGGAATTATGATCATTTAAAGTTTAGCTATATTTCGTTTATTTTTGCTATCTTCCAGATCGGATTGCAAGAAAACCAGACGTCGCAAAAATATGATTGATGGCGTTCTGGAAAGCTGATCATGCGTAGAATTACTGTGCGAAGTTTCATGGTTCTAGCATTATATTTACGGATTTTCATTTTGCAAAGTTTTATGGGTCTAGGACGTCTCCTTACGAAGTTATGAGCATTTAAAGTTTTGCTATCTTCCAGATCGGATTGCAAGAAAACCAGACGTCGCAAAAATATGATTGATGGCGTTCTGGAAAGCTGATCATGCGTAGAATTACTGTGCGAAGTTTCAGGTGTCTGCGACGCTCCATTTCGGAATTATGATCATTTAAAGTTTAGCTATATTTCGTTTATTTTTGCTATCTTCCAGATCGGATTGCAAGAAAACCAGACGTCGCAAAAATATGATTGATGGCGTTCTGGAAAGCTGATCATGCGTAGAATTACTGTGCGAAGTTTCATGGTTCTAGCATTATATTTACGGATTTTCATTTTGCAAAGTTTTATGGGTCTAGGACGTCTCCTTACGAAGTTATGAGCATTTAAAGTTTTGCTATCTTCCAGATCGGATTGCAAGAAAACCAGACGTCGCAAAAATATGATTGATGGCGTTCTGGAAAGCTGATCATGCGTAGAATTACTGTGCGAAGTTTCAGGTGTCTGCGACGCTCCATTTCGGAATTATGATCATTTAAAGTTTAGCTATATTTCGTTTATTTTTGCTATCTTCCAGATCGGATTGCAAGAAAACCAGACGTCGCAAAAATATGATTGATGGCGTTCTGGAAAGCTGATCATGCGTAGAATTACTGTGCGAAGTTTCATTATATTTACGGATTTTCATTTTGCAAAGTTTTATGGGTCTAGGACGTCTCCTTACGAAGTTATGAGCATTTAAAGTTTTGCTATCTTCCAGATCGGATTGCAAGAAAACCAGACGTCGCAAAAATATGATTGATGGCGTTCTGGAAAGCTGATCATGCGTAGAATTACTGTGCGAAGTTTCAGGTGTCTGCGACGCTCCATTTCGGAATTATGATCATTTAAAGTTTAGCTATATTTCGTTTATTTTTGCTATCTTCCAGATCGGATTGCAAGAAAACCAGACGTCGCAAAAATATGATTGATGGCGTTCTGGAAAGCTGATCATGCGTAGAATTACTGTGCGAAGTTTCATTATATTTACGGATTTTTATTTTGCAAAGTTTTATGGGTCTAGGACGTCTCCTTACGAAGTTATGAGCATTTAAAGTTTTGCTATCTTCCAGATCGGATTGCAAGAAAACCAGACGTCGCAAAAATATGATTGATGGCGTTCTGGAAAGCTGATCATGCGTAGAATTACTGTGCGAAGTTTCATGGTTCTAGCATTATATTTACGGATTTTCATTTTGCAAAGTTTTATGGGTCTAGGACGTCTCCTTACGAAGTTATGAGCATTTAAAGTTTTGCTATCTTCCAGATCGGATTGCAAGAAAACCAGACGTCGCAAAAATATGATTGATGGCGTTCTGGAAAGCTGATCATGCGTAGAATTACTGTGCGAAGTTTCAGGTGTCTGCGACGCTCCATTTCGGAATTATGATCATTTAAAGTTTAGCTATATTTCGTTTATTTTTGCTATCTTCCAGATCGGATTGCAAGAAAACCAGACGTCGCAAAAATATGATTGATGGCGTTCTGGAAAGCTGATCATGCGTAGAATTACTGTGCGAAGTTTCATGGTTCTAGCATTATATTTACGGATTTTCATTTTGCAAAGTTTTATGGGTCTAGGACGTCTCCTTACGAAGTTATGAGCATTTAAAGTTTTGCTATCTTCCAGATCGGATTGCAAGAAAACCAGACGTCGCAAAAATATGATTGATGGCGTTCTGGAAAGCTGATCATGCGTAGAATTACTGTGCGAAGTTTCATTATATTTACGGATTTTTATTTTGCAAAGTTTTATGGGTCTAGGACGTCTCCTTACGAAGTTATGAGCATTTAAAGTTTTGCTATCTTCCAGATCGGATTGCAAGAAAACCAGACGTCGCAAAAATATGATTGATGGCGTTCTGGAAAGCTGATCATGCGTAGAATTACTGTGCGAAGTTTCAGGTGTCTGCGACGCTCCATTTCGGAATTATGATCATTTAAAGTTTAGCTATATTTCGTTTATTTTTGCTATCTTCCAGATCGGATTGCAAGAAAACCAGACGTCGCAAAAATATGATTGATGGCGTTCTGGAAAGCTGATCATGCGTAGAATTACTGTGCGAAGTTTCATGGTTCTAGCATTATATTTACGGATTTTCATTTTGCAAAGTTTTATGGGTCTAGGACGTCTCCTTACGAAGTTATGAGCATTTAAAGTTTTGCTATCTTCCAGATCGGATTGCAAGAAAACCAGACGTCGCAAAAATATGATTGATGGCGTTCTGGAAAGCTGATCATGCGTAGAATTACTGTGCGAAGTTTCAGGTGTCTGCGACCCTGGGTCTAGGACGTCTCCTTACGAAGTTATGAGCATTTAAAGTTTTGCTATCTTCCAGATCGGATTGCAAGAAAACCAGACGTCGCAAAAATATGATTGATGGCGTTCTGGAAAGCTGATCATGCGTAGAATTACTGTGCGAAGTTTCATGGTTCTAGCATTATATTTACGGATTTTCATTTTGCAAAGTTTTATGGGTCTAGGACGTCTCCTTACGAAGTTATGAGCATTTAAAGTTTTGCTATCTTCCAGATCGGATTGCAAGAAAACCAGACGTCGCAAAAATATGATTGATGGCGTTCTGGAAAGCTGATCATGCGTAGAATTACTGTGCGAAGTTTCAGGTGTCTGCGACGCTCCATTTCGGAATTATGATCATTTAAAGTTTAGCTATATTTCGTTTATTTTTGCTATCTTCCAGATCGGATTGCAAGAAAACCAGACGTCGCAAAAATATGATTGATGGCGTTCTGGAAAGCTGATCATGCGTAGAATTACTGTGCGAAGTTTCATGGTTCTAGCATTATATTTACGGATTTTTATTTTGCAAAGTTTTATGGGTCTAGGACGTCTCCTTACGAAGTTATGAGCATTTAAAGTTTTGCTATCTTCCAGATCGGATTGCAAGAAAACCAGACGTCGCAAAAATATGATTGATGGCGTTCTGGAAAGCTGATCATGCGTAGAATTACTGTGCGAAGTTTCAGGTGTCTGCGACGCTCCATTTCGGAATTATGATCATTTAAAGTTTAGCTATATTTCGTTTATTTTTGCTATCTTCCAGATCGGATTGCAAGAAAACCAGACGTCGCAAAAATATGATTGATGGCGTTCTGGAAAGCTGATCATGCGTAGAATTACTGTGCGAAGTTTGAGGTGTCTGCGACGCTCCATTTCGGAATTATGATCATTTAAAGTTTAGCTATATTTCGTTTATTTTTGCTATCTTCCAGATCGGATTGCAAGAAAACCAGACGTCGCAAAAATATGATTGATGGCGTTCTGGAAAGCTGATCATGCGTAGAATTACTGTGCGAAGTTTCATGGTTCTAGTATTATATTTACGGATTTTCATTTTGCAAAGTTTTATGGGTCTAGGACGTCTCCTTACGAAGTTATGAGCATTTAAAGTTTTGCTATCTTCCAGATCGGATTGCAAGAAAACCAGACGTCGCAAAAATATGATTGATGGCGTTCTGGAAAGCTGATCATGCGTAGAATTACTGTGCGAAGTTTCAGGTGTCTGCGACGCTCCATTTCGGAATTATGATCATTTAAAGTTTAGCTATATTTCGTTTATTTTTGCTATCTTCCAGATCGGATTGCAAGAAAACCAGACGTCGCAAAAATATGATTGATGGCGTTCTGGAAAGCTGATCATGCGTAGAATTACTGTGCGAAGTTTGAGGTGTCTGCGACGCTCCATTTCGGAATTATGATCATTTAAAGTTTAGCTATATTTCGTTTATTTTTGCTATCTTCCAGATCGGATTGCAAGAAAACCAGACGTCGCAAAAATATGATTGATGGCGTTCTGGAAAGCTGATCATGCGTAGAATTACTGTGCGAAGTTTCATGGTTCTAGTATTATATTTACGGATTTTCATTTTGCAAAGTTTTATGGGTCTAGGACGTCTCCTTACGAAGTTATGAGCATTTAAAGTTTTGCTATCTTCCAGATCGGATTGCAAGAAAACCAGACGTCGCAAAAATATGATTGATGGCGTTCTGGAAAGCTGATCATGCGTAGAATTACTGTGCGAAGTTTCAGGTGTCTGCGACGCTCCATTTCGGAATTATGATCATTTAAAGTTTAGCTATATTTCGTTTATTTTTGCTATCTTCCAGATCGGATTGCAAGAAAACCAGACGTCGCAAAAATATGATTGATGGCGTTCTGGAAAGCTGATCATGCGTAGAATTACTGTGCGAAGTTTGAGGTGTCTGCGACGCTCCATTTCGGAATTATGATCATTTAAAGTTTAGCTATATTTCGTTTATTTTTGCTATCTTCCAGATCGGATTGCAAGAAAACCAGACGTCGCAAAAATATGATTGATGGCGTTCTGGAAAGCTGATCATGCGTAGAATTACTGTGCGAAGTTTGAGGTGTCTGCGACGCTCCATTTCGGAATTATGATCATTTAAAGTTTAGCTATATTTCGTTTATTTTTGCTATCTTCCAGATCGGATTGCAAGAAAACCAGACGTCGCAAAAATATGATTGATGGCGTTCTGGAAAGCTGATCATGCGTAGAATTACTGTGCGAAGTTTCATTATATTTACGGATTTTTATTTTGCAAAGTTTTATGGGTCTAGGACGTCTCCTTACGAAGTTATGAGCATTTAAAGTTTTGCTATCTTCCAGATCGGATTGCAAGAAAACCAGACGTCGCAAAAATATGATTGATGGCGTTCTGGAAAGCTGATCATGCGTAGAATTACTGTGCGAAGTTTCAGGTGTCTGCGACGCTCCATTTCGGAATTATGATCATTTAAAGTTTAGCTATATTTCGTTTATTTTTGCTATCTTCCAGATCGGATTGCAAGAAAACCAGACGTCGCAAAAATATGATTGATGGCGTTCTGGAAAGCTGATCATGCGTAGAATTACTGTGCGAAGTTTGAGGTGTCTGCGACGCTCCATTTCGGAATTATGATCATTTAAAGTTTAGCTATATTTCGTTTATTTTTGCTATCTTCCAGATCGGATTGCAAGAAAACCAGACGTCGCAAAAATATGATTGATGGCGTTCTGGAAAGCTGATCATGCGTAGAATTACTGTGCGAAGTTTGAGGTGTCTGCGACGCTCCATTTCGGAATTATGATCATTTAAAGTTTAGCTATATTTCGTTTATTTTTGCTATCTTCCAGATCGGATTGCAAGAAAACCAGACGTCGCAAAAATATGATTGATGGCGTTCTGGAAAGCTGATCATGCGTAGAATTACTGTGCGAAGTTTCATTATATTTACGGATTTTTATTTTGCAAAGTTTTATGGGTCTAGGACGTCTCCTTACGAAGTTATGAGCATTTAAAGTTTTGCTATCTTCCAGATCGGATTGCAAGAAAACCAGACGTCGCAAAAATATGATTGATGGCGTTCTGGAAAGCTGATCATGCGTAGAATTACTGTGCGAAGTTTCATTATATTTACGGATTTTTATTTTGCAAAGTTTTATGGGTCTAGGACGTCTCCTTACGAAGTTATGAGCATTTAAAGTTTTGCTATCTTCCAGATCGGATTGCAAGAAAACCAGACGTCGCAAAAATATGATTGATGGCGTTCTGGAAAGCTGATCATGCGTAGAATTACTGTGCGAAGTTTCATTATATTTACGGATTTTTATTTTGCAAAGTTTTATGGGTCTAGGACGTCTCCTTACGAAGTTATGAGCATTTAAAGTTTTGCTATCTTCCAGATCGGATTGCAAGAAAACCAGACGTCGCAAAAATATGATTGATGGCGTTCTGGAAAGCTGATCATGCGTAGAATTACTGTGCGAAGTTTCATGGTTCTAGCATTATATTTACGGATTTTCATTTTGCAAAGTTTTATGGGTCTAGGACGTCTCCTTACGAAGTTATGAGCATTTAAAGTTTTGCTATCTTCCAGATCGGATTGCAAGAAAACCAGACGTCGCAAAAATATGATTGATGGCGTTCTGGAAAGCTGATCATGCGTAGAATTACTGTGCGAAGTTTCAGGTGTCTGCGACGCTCCATTTCGGAATTATGATCATTTAAAGTTTAGCTATATTTCGTTTATTTTTGCTATCTTCCAGATCGGATTGCAAGAAAACCAGACGTCGCAAAAATATGATTGATGGCGTTCTGGAAAGCTGATCATGCGTAGAATTACTGTGCGAAGTTTCATGGTTCTAGCATTATATTTACGGATTTTCATTTTGCAAAGTTTTATGGGTCTAGGACGTCTCCTTACGAAGTTATGAGCATTTAAAGTTTTGCTATCTTCCAGATCGGATTGCAAGAAAACCAGACGTCGCAAAAATATGATTGATGGCGTTCTGGAAAGCTGATCATGCGTAGAATTACTGTGCGAAGTTTCATTATATTTACGGATTTTTATTTTGCAAAGTTTTATGGGTCTAGGACGTCTCCTTACGAAGTTATGAGCATTTAAAGTTTTGCTATCTTCCAGATCGGATTGCAAGAAAACCAGACGTCGCAAAAATATGATTGATGGCGTTCTGGAAAGCTGATCATGCGTAGAATTACTGTGCGAAGTTTCAGGTGTCTGCGACGCTCCATTTCGGAATTATGATCATTTAAAGTTTAGCTATATTTCGTTTATTTTTGCTATCTTCCAGATCGGATTGCAAGAAAACCAGACGTCGCAAAAATATGATTGATGGCGTTCTGGAAAGCTGATCATGCGTAGAATTACTGTGCGAAGTTTCATGGTTCTAGCATTATATTTACGGATTTTCATTTTGCAAAGTTTTATGGGTCTAGGACGTCTCCTTACGAAGTTATGAGCATTTAAAGTTTTGCTATCTTCCAGATCGGATTGCAAGAAAACCAGACGTCGCAAAAATATGATTGATGGCGTTCTGGAAAGCTGATCATGCGTAGAATTACTGTGCGAAGTTTCAGGTGTCTGCGACCCTGGGTCTAGGACGTCTCCTTACGAAGTTATGAGCATTTAAAGTTTTGCTATCTTCCAGATCGGATTGCAAGAAAACCAGACGTCGCAAAAATATGATTGATGGCGTTCTGGAAAGCTGATCATGCGTAGAATTACTGTGCGAAGTTTCATGGTTCTAGCATTATATTTACGGATTTTCATTTTGCAAAGTTTTATGGGTCTAGGACGTCTCCTTACGAAGTTATGAGCATTTAAAGTTTTGCTATCTTCCAGATCGGATTGCAAGAAAACCAGACGTCGCAAAAATATGATTGATGGCGTTCTGGAAAGCTGATCATGCGTAGAATTACTGTGCGAAGTTTCAGGTGTCTGCGACGCTCCATTTCGGAATTATGATCATTTAAAGTTTAGCTATATTTCGTTTATTTTTGCTATCTTCCAGATCGGATTGCAAGAAAACCAGACGTCGCAAAAATATGATTGATGGCGTTCTGGAAAGCTGATCATGCGTAGAATTACTGTGCGAAGTTTCATGGTTCTAGCATTATATTTACGGATTTTTATTTTGCAAAGTTTTATGGGTCTAGGACGTCTCCTTACGAAGTTATGAGCATTTAAAGTTTTGCTATCTTCCAGATCGGATTGCAAGAAAACCAGACGTCGCAAAAATATGATTGATGGCGTTCTGGAAAGCTGATCATGCGTAGAATTACTGTGCGAAGTTTCAGGTGTCTGCGACGCTCCATTTCGGAATTATGATCATTTAAAGTTTAGCTATATTTCGTTTATTTTTGCTATCTTCCAGATCGGATTGCAAGAAAACCAGACGTCGCAAAAATATGATTGATGGCGTTCTGGAAAGCTGATCATGCGTAGAATTACTGTGCGAAGTTTCATTATATTTACGGATTTTTATTTTGCAAAGTTTTATGGGTCTAGGACGTCTCCTTACGAAGTTATGAGCATTTAAAGTTTTGCTATCTTCCAGATCGGATTGCAAGAAAACCAGACGTCGCAAAAATATGATTGATGGCGTTCTGGAAAGCTGATCATGCGTAGAATTACTGTGCGAAGTTTCAGGTGTCTGCGACGCTCCATTTCGGAATTATGATCATTTAAAGTTTAGCTATATTTCGTTTATTTTTGCTATCTTCCAGATCGGATTGCAAGAAAACCAGACGTCGCAAAAATATGATTGATGGCGTTCTGGAAAGCTGATCATGCGTAGAATTACTGTGCGAAGTTTCATTATATTTACGGATTTTTATTTTGCAAAGTTTTATGGGTCTAGGACGTCTCCTTACGAAGTTATGAGCATTTAAAGTTTTGCTATCTTCCAGATCGGATTGCAAGAAAACCAGACGTCGCAAAAATATGATTGATGGCGTTCTGGAAAGCTGATCATGCGTAGAATTACTGTGCGAAGTTTCATGGTTCTAGCATTATATTTACGGATTTTCATTTTGCAAAGTTTTATGGGTCTAGGACGTCTCCTTACGAAGTTATGAGCATTTAAAGTTTTGCTATCTTCCAGATCGGATTGCAAGAAAACCAGACGTCGCAAAAATATGATTGATGGCGTTCTGGAAAGCTGATCATGCGTAGAATTACTGTGCGAAGTTTGAGGTGTCTGCGACGCTCCATTTCGGAATTATGATCATTTAAAGTTTAGCTATATTTCGTTTATTTTTGCTATCTTCCAGATCGGATTGCAAGAAAACCAGACGTCGCAAAAATATGATTGATGGCGTTCTGGAAAGCTGATCATGCGTAGAATTACTGTGCGAAGTTTCATGGTTCTAGCATTATATTTACGGATTTTCATTTTGCAAAGTTTTATGGGTCTAGGACGTCTCCTTACGAAGTTATGAGCATTTAAAGTTTTGCTATCTTCCAGATCGGATTGCAAGAAAACCAGACGTCGCAAAAATATGATTGATGGCGTTCTGGAAAGCTGATCATGCGTAGAATTACTGTGCGAAGTTTCAGGTGTCTGCGACGCTCCATTTCGGAATTATGATCATTTAAAGTTTAGCTATATTTCGTTTATTTTTGCTATCTTCCAGATCGGATTGCAAGAAAACCAGACGTCGCAAAAATATGATTGATGGCGTTCTGGAAAGCTGATCATGCGTAGAATTACTGTGCGAAGTTTGAGGTGTCTGCGACGCTCCATTTCGGAATTATGATCATTTAAAGTTTAGCTATATTTCGTTTATTTTTGCTATCTTCCAGATCGGATTGCAAGAAAACCAGACGTCGCAAAAATATGATTGATGGCGTTCTGGAAAGCTGATCATGCGTAGAATTACTGTGCGAAGTTTCATGGTTCTAGTATTATATTTACGGATTTTCATTTTGCAAAGTTTTATGGGTCTAGGACGTCTCCTTACGAAGTTATGAGCATTTAAAGTTTTGCTATCTTCCAGATCGGATTGCAAGAAAACCAGACGTCGCAAAAATATGATTGATGGCGTTCTGGAAAGCTGATCATGCGTAGAATTACTGTGCGAAGTTTCAGGTGTCTGCGACGCTCCATTTCGGAATTATGATCATTTAAAGTTTAGCTATATTTCGTTTATTTTTGCTATCTTCCAGATCGGATTGCAAGAAAACCAGACGTCGCAAAAATATGATTGATGGCGTTCTGGAAAGCTGATCATGCGTAGAATTACTGTGCGAAGTTTCATTATATTTACGGATTTTTATTTTGCAAAGTTTTATGGGTCTAGGACGTCTCCTTACGAAGTTATGAGCATTTAAAGTTTTGCTATCTTCCAGATCGGATTGCAAGAAAACCAGACGTCGCAAAAATATGATTGATGGCGTTCTGGAAAGCTGATCATGCGTAGAATTACTGTGCGAAGTTTCATGGTTCTAGCATTATATTTACGGATTTTCATTTTGCAAAGTTTTATGGGTCTAGGACGTCTCCTTACGAAGTTATGAGCATTTAAAGTTTTGCTATCTTCCAGATCGGATTGCAAGAAAACCAGACGTCGCAAAAATATGATTGATGGCGTTCTGGAAAGCTGATCATGCGTAGAATTACTGTGCGAAGTTTGAGGTGTCTGCGACGCTCCATTTCGGAATTATGATCATTTAAAGTTTAGCTATATTTCGTTTATTTTTGCTATCTTCCAGATCGGATTGCAAGAAAACCAGACGTCGCAAAAATATGATTGATGGCGTTCTGGAAAGCTGATCATGCGTAGAATTACTGTGCGAAGTTTCATGGTTCTAGCATTATATTTACGGATTTTCATTTTGCAAAGTTTTATGGGTCTAGGACGTCTCCTTACGAAGTTATGAGCATTTAAAGTTTTGCTATCTTCCAGATCGGATTGCAAGAAAACCAGACGTCGCAAAAATATGATTGATGGCGTTCTGGAAAGCTGATCATGCGTAGAATTACTGTGCGAAGTTTCAGGTGTCTGCGACGCTCCATTTCGGAATTATGATCATTTAAAGTTTAGCTATATTTCGTTTATTTTTGCTATCTTCCAGATCGGATTGCAAGAAAACCAGACGTCGCAAAAATATGATTGATGGCGTTCTGGAAAGCTGATCATGCGTAGAATTACTGTGCGAAGTTTGAGGTGTCTGCGACGCTCCATTTCGGAATTATGATCATTTAAAGTTTAGCTATATTTCGTTTATTTTTGCTATCTTCCAGATCGGATTGCAAGAAAACCAGACGTCGCAAAAATATGATTGATGGCGTTCTGGAAAGCTGATCATGCGTAGAATTACTGTGCGAAGTTTCATGGTTCTAGTATTATATTTACGGATTTTCATTTTGCAAAGTTTTATGGGTCTAGGACGTCTCCTTACGAAGTTATGAGCATTTAAAGTTTTGCTATCTTCCAGATCGGATTGCAAGAAAACCAGACGTCGCAAAAATATGATTGATGGCGTTCTGGAAAGCTGATCATGCGTAGAATTACTGTGCGAAGTTTCAGGTGTCTGCGACGCTCCATTTCGGAATTATGATCATTTAAAGTTTAGCTATATTTCGTTTATTTTTGCTATCTTCCAGATCGGATTGCAAGAAAACCAGACGTCGCAAAAATATGATTGATGGCGTTCTGGAAAGCTGATCATGCGTAGAATTACTGTGCGAAGTTTGAGGTGTCTGCGACGCTCCATTTCGGAATTATGATCATTTAAAGTTTAGCTATATTTCGTTTATTTTTGCTATCTTCCAGATCGGATTGCAAGAAAACCAGACGTCGCAAAAATATGATTGATGGCGTTCTGGAAAGCTGATTACTGTGCGAAGTTTCAGGTGTCTGCGACGCTCCATTTCGGAATTATGATCATTTAAAGTTTAGCTATATTTCGTTTATTTTTGCTATCTTCCAGATCGGATTGCAAGAAAACCAGACGTCGCAAAAATATGATTGATGGCGTTCTGGAAAGCTGATCATGCGTAGAATTACTGTGCGAAGTTTGAGGTGTCTGCGACGCTCCATTTCGGAATTATGATCATTTAAAGTTTAGCTATATTTCGTTTATTTTTGCTATCTTCCAGATCGGATTGCAAGAAAACCAGACGTCGCAAAAATATGATTGATGGCGTTCTGGAAAGCTGATCATGCGTAGAATTACTGTGCGAAGTTTCATGGTTCTAGTATTATATTTACGGATTTTCATTTTGCAAAGTTTTATGGGTCTAGGACGTCTCCTTACGAAGTTATGAGCATTTAAAGTTTTGCTATCTTCCAGATCGGATTGCAAGAAAACCAGACGTCGCAAAAATATGATTGATGGCGTTCTGGAAAGCTGATCATGCGTAGAATTACTGTGCGAAGTTTCAGGTGTCTGCGACGCTCCATTTCGGAATTATGATCATTTAAAGTTTAGCTATATTTCGTTTATTTTTGCTATCTTCCAGATCGGATTGCAAGAAAACCAGACGTCGCAAAAATATGATTGATGGCGTTCTGGAAAGCTGATCATGCGTAGAATTACTGTGCGAAGTTTGAGGTGTCTGCGACGCTCCATTTCGGAATTATGATCATTTAAAGTTTAGCTATATTTCGTTTATTTTTGCTATCTTCCAGATCGGATTGCAAGAAAACCAGACGTCGCAAAAATATGATTGATGGCGTTCTGGAAAGCTGATCATGCGTAGAATTACTGTGCGAAGTTTGAGGTGTCTGCGACGCTCCATTTCGGAATTATGATCATTTAAAGTTTAGCTATATTTCGTTTATTTTTGCTATCTTCCAGATCGGATTGCAAGAAAACCAGACGTCGCAAAAATATGATTGATGGCGTTCTGGAAAGCTGATCATGCGTAGAATTACTGTGCGAAGTTTGAGGTGTCTGCGACGCTCCATTTCGGAATTATGATCATTTAAAGTTTAGCTATATTTCGTTTATTTTTGCTATCTTCCAGATCGGATTGCAAGAAAACCAGACGTCGCAAAAATATGATTGATGGCGTTCTGGAAAGCTGATCATGCGTAGAATTACTGTGCGAAGTTTGAGGTGTCTGCGACGCTCCATTTCGGAATTATGATCATTTAAAGTTTAGCTATATTTCGTTTATTTTTGCTATCTTCCAGATCGGATTGCAAGAAAACCAGACGTCGCAAAAATATGATTGATGGCGTTCTGGAAAGCTGATCATGCGTAGAATTACTGTGCGAAGTTTCATGGTTCTAGTATTATATTTACGGATTTTCATTTTGCAAAGTTTTATGGGTCTAGGACGTCTCCTTACGAAGTTATGAGCATTTAAAGTTTTGCTATCTTCCAGATCGGATTGCAAGAAAACCAGACGTCGCAAAAATATGATTGATGGCGTTCTGGAAAGCTGATCATGCGTAGAATTACTGTGCGAAGTTTCAGGTGTCTGCGACGCTCCATTTCGGAATTATGATCATTTAAAGTTTAGCTATATTTCGTTTATTTTTGCTATCTTCCAGATCGGATTGCAAGAAAACCAGACGTCGCAAAAATATGATTGATGGCGTTCTGGAAAGCTGATCATGCGTAGAATTACTGTGCGAAGTTTGAGGTGTCTGCGACGCTCCATTTCGGAATTATGATCATTTAAAGTTTAGCTATATTTCGTTTATTTTTGCTATCTTCCAGATCGGATTGCAAGAAAACCAGACGTCGCAAAAATATGATTGATGGCGTTCTGGAAAGCTGATCATGCGTAGAATTACTGTGCGAAGTTTGAGGTGTCTGCGACGCTCCATTTCGGAATTATGATCATTTAAAGTTTAGCTATATTTCGTTTATTTTTGCTATCTTCCAGATCGGATTGCAAGAAAACCAGACGTCGCAAAAATATGATTGATGGCGTTCTGGAAAGCTGATCATGCGTAGAATTACTGTGCGAAGTTTGAGGTGTCTGCGACGCTCCATTTCGGAATTATGATCATTTAAAGTTTAGCTATATTTCGTTTATTTTTGCTATCTTCCAGATCGGATTGCAAGAAAACCAGACGTCGCAAAAATATGATTGATGGCGTTCTGGAAAGCTGATCATGCGTAGAATTACTGTGCGAAGTTTGAGGTGTCTGCGACGCTCCATTTCGGAATTATGATCATTTAAAGTTTAGCTATATTTCGTTTATTTTTGCTATCTTCCAGATCGGATTGCAAGAAAACCAGACGTCGCAAAAATATGATTGATGGCGTTCTGGAAAGCTGATCATGCGTAGAATTACTGTGCGAAGTTTGAGGTGTCTGCGACGCTCCATTTCGGAATTATGATCATTTAAAGTTTAGCTATATTTCGTTTATTTTTGCTATCTTCCAGATCGGATTGCAAGAAAACCAGACGTCGCAAAAATATGATTGATGGCGTTCTGGAAAGCTGATCATGCGTAGAATTACTGTGCGAAGTTTGAGGTGTCTGCGACGCTCCATTTCGGAATTATGATCATTTAAAGTTTAGCTATATTTCGTTTATTTTTGCTATCTTCCAGATCGGATTGCAAGAAAACCAGACGTCGCAAAAATATGATTGATGGCGTTCTGGAAAGCTGATCATGCGTAGAATTACTGTGCGAAGTTTCAGGTGTCTGCGACGCTCCATTTCGGAATTATGATCATTTAAAGTTTAGCTATATTTCGTTTATTTTTGCTATCTTCCAGATCGGATTGCAAGAAAACCAGACGTCGCAAAAATATGATTGATGGCGTTCTGGAAAGCTGATCATGCGTAGAATTACTGTGCGAAGTTTCATTATATTTACGGATTTTTATTTTGCAAAGTTTTATGGGTCTAGGACGTCTCCTTACGAAGTTATGAGCATTTAAAGTTTTGCTATCTTCCAGATCGGATTGCAAGAAAACCAGACGTCGCAAAAATATGATTGATGGCGTTCTGGAAAGCTGATCATGCGTAGAATTACTGTGCGAAGTTTCATGGTTCTAGCATTATATTTACGGATTTTCATTTTGCAAAGTTTTATGGGTCTAGGACGTCTCCTTACGAAGTTATGAGCATTTAAAGTTTTGCTATCTTCCAGATCGGATTGCAAGAAAACCAGACGTCGCAAAAATATGATTGATGGCGTTCTGGAAAGCTGATCATGCGTAGAATTACTGTGCGAAGTTTCAGGTGTCTGCGACGCTCCATTTCGGAATTATGATCATTTAAAGTTTAGCTATATTTCGTTTATTTTTGCTATCTTCCAGATCGGATTGCAATAAAACCAGACGTCGCAAAAATATGATTGATGGCGTTCTGGAAAGCTGATCATGCGTAGAATTACTGTGCGAAGTTTCAGGTGTCTGCGACGCTCCATTTCGGAATTATGATCATTTAAAGTTTAGCTATATTTCGTTTATTTTTGCTATCTTCCAGATCGGATTGCAAGAAAACCAGACGTCGCAAAAATATGATTGATGGCGTTCTGGAAAGCTGATCATGCGTAGAATTACTGTGCGAAGTTTCAGGTGTCTGCGACCCTGGGTCTAGGACGTCTCCTTACGAAGTTATGAGCATTTAAAGTTTTGCTATCTTCCAGATCGGATTGCAAGAAAACCAGACGTCGCAAAAATATGATTGATGGCGTTCTGGAAAGCTGATCATGCGTAGAATTACTGTGCGAAGTTTCATTATATTTACGGATTTTCATTTTGCAAAGTTTTATGGGTCTAGGACGTCTCCTTACGAAGTTATGAGCATTTAAAGTTTTGCTATCTTCCAGATCGGATTGCAAGAAAACCAGACGTCGCAAAAATATGATTGATGGCGTTCTGGAAAGCTGATCATGCGTAGAATTACTGTGCGAAGTTTCAGGTGTCTGCGACCCTGGGTCTAGGACGTCTCCTTACGAAGTTATGAGCATTTAAAGTTGCTATCTTCCAGATCGGATTGCAAGAAAACCAGACGTCGCAAAAATATGATTGATGGCGTTCTGGAAAGCTGATCATGCGTAGAATTACTGTGCGAAGTTTCATGGTTCTAGCATTATATTTACGGATTTTCATTTTGCAAAGTTTTATGGGTCTAGGACGTCTCCTTACGAAGTTATGAGCATTTAAAGTTTTGCTATCTTCCAGATCGGATTGCAAGAAAACCAGACGTCGCAAAAATATGATTGATGGCGTTCTGGAAAGCTGATCATGCGTAGAATTACTGTGCGAAATGGTGCGAAATTATGATCATTTAAAGTTTAGCTATATTTCGTTTATTTTTGCTATCTTCCAGATCGGATTGCAAGAAAACCAGACGTCGCAAAAATATGATTGATGGCGTTCTGGAAAGCTGATCATGCGTAGAATTACTGTGCGAAGTTTCATGGTTCTAGCATTATATTTACGGATTTTTATTTTGCAAAGTTTTATGGGTCTAGGACGTCTCCTTACGAAGTTATGAGCATTTAAAGTTTTGCTATCTTCCAGATCGGATTGCAAGAAAACCAGACGTCGCAAAAATATGATTGATGGCGTTCTGGAAAGCTGATCATGCGTAGAATTACTGTGCGAAGTTTCAGGTGTCTGCGACGCCATTTCCATTTCGGAATTATGATCATTTAAAGTTTAGCTATATTTCGTTTATTTTTGCTATCTTCCAGATCGGATTGCAAGAAAACCAGACGTCGCAAAAATATGATTGATGGCGTTCTGGAAAGCTGATCATGCGTAGAATTACTGTGCGAAGTTTCATGGTTCTAGCATTATATTTACGGATTTTCATTTTGCAAAGTTTTATGGGTCTAGGACGTCTCCTTACGAAGTTATGAGCATTTAAAGTTTTGCTATCTTCCAGATCGGATTGCAAGAAAACCAGACGTCGCAAAAATATGATTGATGGCGTTCTGGAAAGCTGATCATGCGTAGAATTACTGTGCGAAGTTTCAGGTGTCTGCGACGCTCCATTTCGGAATTATGATCATTTAAAGTTTAGCTATATTTCGTTTATTTTTGCTATCTTCCAGATCGGATTGCAATAAAACCAGACGTCGCAAAAATATGATTGATGGCGTTCTGGAAAGCTGATCATGCGTAGAATTACTGTGCGAAGTTTCAGGTGTCTGCGACGCTCCATTTCGGAATTATGATCATTTAAAGTTTAGCTATATTTCGTTTATTTTTGCTATCTTCCAGATCGGATTGCAAGAAAACCAGACGTCGCAAAAATATGATTGATGGCGTTCTGGAAAGCTGATCATGCGTAGAATTACTGTGCGAAGTTTCAGGTGTCTGCGACCCTGGGTCTAGGACGTCTCCTTACGAAGTTATGAGCATTTAAAGTTTTGCTATCTTCCAGATCGGATTGCAAGAAAACCAGACGTCGCAAAAATATGATTGATGGCGTTCTGGAAAGCTGATCATGCGTAGAATTACTGTGCGAAGTTTCATGGTTCTAGCATTATATTTACGGATTTTCATTTTGCAAAGTTTTATGGGTCTAGGACGTCTCCTTACGAAGTTATGAGCATTTAAAGTTTTGCTATCTTCCAGATCGGATTGCAAGAAAACCAGACGTCGCAAAAATATGATTGATGGCGTTCTGGAAAGCTGATCATGCGTAGAATTACTGTGCGAAGTTTCAGGTGTCTGCGACCCTGGGTCTAGGACGTCTCCTTACGAAGTTATGAGCATTTAAAGTTGCTATCTTCCAGATCGGATTGCAAGAAAACCAGACGTCGCAAAAATATGATTGATGGCGTTCTGGAAAGCTGATCATGCGTAGAATTACTGTGCGAAGTTTCATGGTTCTAGCATTATATTTACGGATTTTCATTTTGCAAAGTTTTATGGGTCTAGGACGTCTCCTTACGAAGTTATGAGCATTTAAAGTTTTGCTATCTTCCAGATCGGATTGCAAGAAAACCAGACGTCGCAAAAATATGATTGATGGCGTTCTGGAAAGCTGATCATGCGTAGAATTACTGTGCGAAATGGTGCGAAATTATGATCATTTAAAGTTTAGCTATATTTCGTTTATTTTTGCTATCTTCCAGATCGGATTGCAAGAAAACCAGACGTCGCAAAAATATGATTGATGGCGTTCTGGAAAGCTGATCATGCGTAGAATTACTGTGCGAAGTTTCATGGTTCTAGCATTATATTTACGGATTTTTATTTTGCAAAGTTTTATGGGTCTAGGACGTCTCCTTACGAAGTTATGAGCATTTAAAGTTTTGCTATCTTCCAGATCGGATTGCAAGAAAACCAGACGTCGCAAAAATATGATTGATGGCGTTCTGGAAAGCTGATCATGCGTAGAATTACTGTGCGAAGTTTCAGGTGTCTGCGACGCCATTTCCATTTCGGAATTATGATCATTTAAAGTTTAGCTATATTTCGTTTATTTTTGCTATCTTCCAGATCGGATTGCAAGAAAACCAGACGTCGCAAAAATATGATTGATGGCGTTCTGGAAAGCTGATCATGCGTAGAATTACTGTGCGAAGTTTCATGGTTCTAGCATTATATTTACGG
The DNA here is from genome assembly GCA_943737955.2 of Myopa tessellatipennis. Taxonomy (NCBI): domain Eukaryota; kingdom Metazoa; phylum Arthropoda; class Insecta; order Diptera; family Conopidae; genus Myopa; species Myopa tessellatipennis. The sequence continues at coordinate 43,537,653 of OX031314.1, forward strand.
ATTTTTATTTTGCAAAGTTTTATGGGTCTAGGACGTCTCCTTACGAAGTTATGAGCATTTAAAGTTTTGCTATCTTCCAGATCGGATTGCAAGAAAACCAGACGTCGCAAAAATATGATTGATGGCGTTCTGGAAAGCTGATCATGCGTAGAATTACTGTGCGAAGTTTCAGGTGTCTGCGACGCTCCATTTCGGAATTATGATCATTTAAAGTTTAGCTATATTTCGTTTATTTTTGCTATCTTCCAGATCGGATTGCAAGAAAACCAGACGTCGCAAAAATATGATTGATGGCGTTCTGGAAAGCTGATCATGCGTAGAATTACTGTGCGAAGTTTCATTATATTTACGGATTTTTATTTTGCAAAGTTTTATGGGTCTAGGACGTCTCCTTACGAAGTTATGAGCATTTAAAGTTTTGCTATCTTCCAGATCGGATTGCAAGAAAACCAGACGTCGCAAAAATATGATTGATGGCGTTCTGGAAAGCTGATCATGCGTAGAATTACTGTGCGAAGTTTCATTATATTTACGGATTTTTATTTTGCAAAGTTTTATGGGTCTAGGACGTCTCCTTACGAAGTTATGAGCATTTAAAGTTTTGCTATCTTCCAGATCGGATTGCAAGAAAACCAGACGTCGCAAAAATATGATTGATGGCGTTCTGGAAAGCTGATCATGCGTAGAATTACTGTGCGAAGTTTCAGGTGTCTGCGACGCTCCATTTCGGAATTATGATCATTTAAAGTTTAGCTATATTTCGTTTATTTTTGCTATCTTCCAGATCGGATTGCAAGAAAACCAGACGTCGCAAAAATATGATTGATGGCGTTCTGGAAAGCTGATCATGCGTAGAATTACTGTGCGAAGTTTCATTATATTTACGGATTTTTATTTTGCAAAGTTTTATGGGTCTAGGACGTCTCCTTACGAAGTTATGAGCATTTAAAGTTTTGCTATCTTCCAGATCGGATTGCAAGAAAACCAGACGTCGCAAAAATATGATTGATGGCGTTCTGGAAAGCTGATCATGCGTAGAATTACTGTGCGAAGTTTCAGGTGTCTGCGACCCTGGGTCTAGGACGTCTCCTTACGAAGTTATGAGCATTTAAAGTTTTGCTATCTTCCAGATCGGATTGCAAGAAAACCAGACGTCGCAAAAATATGATTGATGGCGTTCTGGAAAGCTGATCATGCGTAGAATTACTGTGCGAAGTTTCATTATATTTACGGATTTTTATTTTGCAAAGTTTTATGGGTCTAGGACGTCTCCTTACGAAGTTATGAGCATTTAAAGTTTTGCTATCTTCCAGATCGGATTGCAAGAAAACCAGACGTCGCAAAAATATGATTGATGGCGTTCTGGAAAGCTGATCATGCGTAGAATTACTGTGCGAAGTTTCAGGTGTCTGCGACGCTCCATTTCGGAATTATGATCATTTAAAGTTTAGCTATATTTCGTTTATTTTTGCTATCTTCCAGATCGGATTGCAAGAAAACCAGACGTCGCAAAAATATGATTGATGGCGTTCTGGAAAGCTGATCATGCGTAGAATTACTGTGCGAAGTTTCATTATATTTACGGATTTTTATTTTGCAAAGTTTTATGGGTCTAGGACGTCTCCTTACGAAGTTATGAGCATTTAAAGTTTTGCTATCTTCCAGATCGGATTGCAAGAAAACCAGACGTCGCAAAAATATGATTGATGGCGTTCTGGAAAGCTGATCATGCGTAGAATTACTGTGCGAAGTTTCATTATATTTACGGATTTTTATTTTGCAAAGTTTTATGGGTCTAGGACGTCTCCTTACGAAGTTATGAGCATTTAAAGTTTTGCTATCTTCCAGATCGGATTGCAAGAAAACCAGACGTCGCAAAAATATGATTGATGGCGTTCTGGAAAGCTGATCATGCGTAGAATTACTGTGCGAAGTTTCAGGTGTCTGCGACGCTCCATTTCGGAATTATGATCATTTAAAGTTTAGCTATATTTCGTTTATTTTTGCTATCTTCCAGATCGGATTGCAAGAAAACCAGACGTCGCAAAAATATGATTGATGGCGTTCTGGAAAGCTGATCATGCGTAGAATTACTGTGCGAAGTTTCATTATATTTACGGATTTTTATTTTGCAAAGTTTTATGGGTCTAGGACGTCTCCTTACGAAGTTATGAGCATTTAAAGTTTTGCTATCTTCCAGATCGGATTGCAAGAAAACCAGACGTCGCAAAAATATGATTGATGGCGTTCTGGAAAGCTGATCATGCGTAGAATTACTGTGCGAAGTTTCAGGTGTCTGCGACCCTGGGTCTAGGACGTCTCCTTACGAAGTTATGAGCATTTAAAGTTTTGCTATCTTCCAGATCGGATTGCAAGAAAACCAGACGTCGCAAAAATATGATTGATGGCGTTCTGGAAAGCTGATCATGCGTAGAATTACTGTGCGAAGTTTCATTATATTTACGGATTTTTATTTTGCAAAGTTTTATGGGTCTAGGACGTCTCCTTACGAAGTTATGAGCATTTAAAGTTTTGCTATCTTCCAGATCGGATTGCAAGAAAACCAGACGTCGCAAAAATATGATTGATGGCGTTCTGGAAAGCTGATCATGCGTAGAATTACTGTGCGAAGTTTCAGGTGTCTGCGACGCTCCATTTCGGAATTATGATCATTTAAAGTTTAGCTATATTTCGTTTATTTTTGCTATCTTCCAGATCGGATTGCAAGAAAACCAGACGTCGCAAAAATATGATTGATGGCGTTCTGGAAAGCTGATCATGCGTAGAATTACTGTGCGAAGTTTCATTATATTTACGGATTTTTATTTTGCAAAGTTTTATGGGTCTAGGACGTCTCCTTACGAAGTTATGAGCATTTAAAGTTTTGCTATCTTCCAGATCGGATTGCAAGAAAACCAGACGTCGCAAAAATATGATTGATGGCGTTCTGGAAAGCTGATCATGCGTAGAATTACTGTGCGAAGTTTCATGGTTCTAGCATTATATTTACGGATTTTCATTTTGCAAAGTTTTATGGGTCTAGGACGTCTCCTTACGAAGTTATGAGCATTTAAAGTTTTGCTATCTTCCAGATCGGATTGCAAGAAAACCAGACGTCGCAAAAATATGATTGATGGCGTTCTGGAAAGCTGATCATGCGTAGAATTACTGTGCGAAGTTTCAGGTGTCTGCGACGCTCCATTTCGGAATTATGATCATTTAAAGTTTAGCTATATTTCGTTTATTTTTGCTATCTTCCAGATCGGATTGCAAGAAAACCAGACGTCGCAAAAATATGATTGATGGCGTTCTGGAAAGCTGATCATGCGTAGAATTACTGTGCGAAGTTTCATTATATTTACGGATTTTTATTTTGCAAAGTTTTATGGGTCTAGGACGTCTCCTTACGAAGTTATGAGCATTTAAAGTTTTGCTATCTTCCAGATCGGATTGCAAGAAAACCAGACGTCGCAAAAATATGATTGATGGCGTTCTGGAAAGCTGATCATGCGTAGAATTACTGTGCGAAGTTTCATTATATTTACGGATTTTTATTTTGCAAAGTTTTATGGGTCTAGGACGTCTCCTTACGAAGTTATGAGCATTTAAAGTTTTGCTATCTTCCAGATCGGATTGCAAGAAAACCAGACGTCGCAAAAATATGATTGATGGCGTTCTGGAAAGCTGATCATGCGTAGAATTACTGTGCGAAGTTTCAGGTGTCTGCGACGCTCCATTTCGGAATTATGATCATTTAAAGTTTAGCTATATTTCGTTTATTTTTGCTATCTTCCAGATCGGATTGCAAGAAAACCAGACGTCGCAAAAATATGATTGATGGCGTTCTGGAAAGCTGATCATGCGTAGAATTACTGTGCGAAGTTTCATTATATTTACGGATTTTTATTTTGCAAAGTTTTATGGGTCTAGGACGTCTCCTTACGAAGTTATGAGCATTTAAAGTTTTGCTATCTTCCAGATCGGATTGCAAGAAAACCAGACGTCGCAAAAATATGATTGATGGCGTTCTGGAAAGCTGATCATGCGTAGAATTACTGTGCGAAGTTTCAGGTGTCTGCGACCCTGGGTCTAGGACGTCTCCTTACGAAGTTATGAGCATTTAAAGTTTTGCTATCTTCCAGATCGGATTGCAAGAAAACCAGACGTCGCAAAAATATGATTGATGGCGTTCTGGAAAGCTGATCATGCGTAGAATTACTGTGCGAAGTTTCATTATATTTACGGATTTTTATTTTGCAAAGTTTTATGGGTCTAGGACGTCTCCTTACGAAGTTATGAGCATTTAAAGTTTTGCTATCTTCCAGATCGGATTGCAAGAAAACCAGACGTCGCAAAAATATGATTGATGGCGTTCTGGAAAGCTGATCATGCGTAGAATTACTGTGCGAAGTTTCAGGTGTCTGCGACGCTCCATTTCGGAATTATGATCATTTAAAGTTTAGCTATATTTCGTTTATTTTTGCTATCTTCCAGATCGGATTGCAAGAAAACCAGACGTCGCAAAAATATGATTGATGGCGTTCTGGAAAGCTGATCATGCGTAGAATTACTGTGCGAAGTTTCATTATATTTACGGATTTTTATTTTGCATAGTTTTATGGGTCTAGGACGTCTCCTTACGAAGTTATGAGCATTTAAAGTTTTGCTATCTTCCAGATCGGATTGCAAGAAAACCAGACGTCGCAAAAATATGATTGATGGCGTTCTGGAAAGCTGATCATGCGTAGAATTACTGTGCGAAGTTTCATGGTTCTAGCATTATATTTACGGATTTTCATTTTGCAAAGTTTTATGGGTCTAGGACGTCTCCTTACGAAGTTATGAGCATTTAAAGTTTTGCTATCTTCCAGATCGGATTGCAAGAAAACCAGACGTCGCAAAAATATGATTGATGGCGTTCTGGAAAGCTGATCATGCGTAGAATTACTGTGCGAAGTTTCAGGTGTCTGCGACGCTCCATTTCGGAATTATGATCATTTAAAGTTTAGCTATATTTCGTTTATTTTTGCTATCTTCCAGATCGGATTGCAAGAAAACCAGACGTCGCAAAAATATGATTGATGGCGTTCTGGAAAGCTGATCATGCGTAGAATTACTGTGCGAAGTTTCATGGTTCTAGCATTATATTTACGGATTTTCATTTTTCAAAGTTTTATGGGTCTAGGACGTCTCCTTACGAAGTTATGAGCATTTAAAGTTTTGCTATCTTCCAGATCGGATTGCAAGAAAACCAGACGTCGCAAAAATATGATTGATGGCGTTCTGGAAAGCTGATCATGCGTAGAATTACTGTGCGAAGTTTCAGGTGTCTGCGACGCTCCATTTCGGAATTATGATCATTTAAAGTTTAGCTATATTTCGTTTATTTTTGCTATCTTCCAGATCGGATTGCAAGAAAACCAGACGTCGCAAAAATATGATTGATGGCGTTCTGGAAAGCTGATCATGCGTAGAATTACTGTGCGAAGTTTCATGGTTCTAGCATTATATTTACGGATTTTCATTTTGCAAAGTTTTATGGGTCTAGGACGTCTCCTTACGAAGTTATGAGCATTTAAAGTTTTGCTATCTTCCAGATCGGATTGCAAGAAAACCAGACGTCGCAAAAATATGATTGATGGCGTTCTGGAAAGCTGATCATGCGTAGAATTACTGTGCGAAGTTTCAGGTGTCTGCGACCCTGGGTCTAGGACGTCTCCTTACGAAGTTATGAGCATTTAAAGTTTTGCTATCTTCCAGATCGGATTGCAAGAAAACCAGACGTCGCAAAAATATGATTGATGGCGTTCTGGAAAGCTGATCATGCGTAGAATTACTGTGCGAAGTTTCATGGTTCTAGCATTATATTTACGGATTTTCATTTTGCAAAGTTTTATGGGTCTAGGACGTCTCCTTACGAAGTTATGAGCATTTAAAGTTTTGCTATCTTCCAGATCGGATTGCAAGAAAACCAGACGTCGCAAAAATATGATTGATGGCGTTCTGGAAAGCTGATCATGCGTAGAATTACTGTGCGAAGTTTCAGGTGTCTGCGACGCTCCATTTCGGAATTATGATCATTTAAAGTTTAGCTATATTTCGTTTATTTTTGCTATCTTCCAGATCGGATTGCAAGAAAACCAGACGTCGCAAAAATATGATTGATGGCGTTCTGGAAAGCTGATCATGCGTAGAATTACTGTGCGAAGTTTCATGGTTCTAGCATTATATTTACGGATTTTTATTTTGCAAAGTTTTATGGGTCTAGGACGTCTCCTTACGAAGTTATGAGCATTTAAAGTTTTGCTATCTTCCAGATCGGATTGCAAGAAAACCAGACGTCGCAAAAATATGATTGATGGCGTTCTGGAAAGCTGATCATGCGTAGAATTACTGTGCGAAGTTTCAGGTGTCTGCGACGCTCCATTTCGGAATTATGATCATTTAAAGTTTAGCTATATTTCGTTTATTTTTGCTATCTTCCAGATCGGATTGCAAGAAAACCAGACGTCGCAAAAATATGATTGATGGCGTTCTGGAAAGCTGATCATGCGTAGAATTACTGTGCGAAGTTTCATTATATTTACGGATTTTTATTTTGCAAAGTTTTATGGGTCTAGGACGTCTCCTTACGAAGTTATGAGCATTTAAAGTTTTGCTATCTTCCAGATCGGATTGCAAGAAAACCAGACGTCGCAAAAATATGATTGATGGCGTTCTGGAAAGCTGATCATGCGTAGAATTACTGTGCGAAGTTTCAGGTGTCTGCGACGCTCCATTTCGGAATTATGATCATTTAAAGTTTAGCTATATTTCGTTTATTTTTGCTATCTTCCAGATCGGATTGCAAGAAAACCAGACGTCGCAAAAATATGATTGATGGCGTTCTGGAAAGCTGATCATGCGTAGAATTACTGTGCGAAGTTTCATTATATTTACGGATTTTTATTTTGCAAAGTTTTATGGGTCTAGGACGTCTCCTTACGAAGTTATGAGCATTTAAAGTTTTGCTATCTTCCAGATCGGATTGCAAGAAAACCAGACGTCGCAAAAATATGATTGATGGCGTTCTGGAAAGCTGATCATGCGTAGAATTACTGTGCGAAGTTTCAGGTGTCTGCGACGCTCCATTTCGGAATTATGATCATTTAAAGTTTAGCTATATTTCGTTTATTTTTGCTATCTTCCAGATCGGATTGCAAGAAAACCAGACGTCGCAAAAATATGATTGATGGCGTTCTGGAAAGCTGATCATGCGTAGAATTACTGTGCGAAGTTTCATTATATTTACGGATTTTTATTTTGCAAAGTTTTATGGGTCTAGGACGTCTCCTTACGAAGTTATGAGCATTTAAAGTTTTGCTATCTTCCAGATCGGATTGCAAGAAAACCAGACGTCGCAAAAATATGATTGATGGCGTTCTGGAAAGCTGATCATGCGTAGAATTACTGTGCGAAGTTTCAGGTGTCTGCGACGCTCCATTTCGGAATTATGATCATTTAAAGTTTAGCTATATTTCGTTTATTTTTGCTATATTCCAGATCGGATTGCAAGAAAACCAGACGTCGCAAAAATATGATTGATGGCGTTCTGGAAAGCTGATCATGCGTAGAATTACTGTGCGAAGTTTGAGGTGTCTGCGACGCTCCATTTCGGAATTATGATCATTTAAAGTTTAGCTATATTTCGTTTATTTTTGCTATCTTCCAGATCGGATTGCAAGAAAACCAGACGTCGCAAAAATATGATTGATGGCGTTCTGGAAAGCTGATCATGCGTAGAATTACTGTGCGAAGTTTCATGGTTCTAGCATTATATTTACGGATTTTCATTTTGCAAAGTTTTATGGGTCTAGGACGTCTCCTTACGAAGTTATGAGCATTTAAAGTTTTGCTATCTTCCAGATCGGATTGCAAGAAAACCAGACGTCGCAAAAATATGATTGATGGCGTTCTGGAAAGCTGATCATGCGTAGAATTACTGTGCGAAGTTTGAGGTGTCTGCGACGCTCCATTTCGGAATTATGATCATTTAAAGTTTAGCTATATTTCGTTTATTTTTGCTATCTTCCAGATCGGATTGCAAGAAAACCAGACGTCGCAAAAATATGATTGATGGCGTTCTGGAAAGCTGATCATGCGTAGAATTACTGTGCGAAGTTTCATGGTTCTAGCATTATATTTACGGATTTTCATTTTGCAAAGTTTTATGGGTCTAGGACGTCTCCTTACGAAGTTATGAGCATTTAAAGTTTTGCTATCTTCCAGATCGGATTGCAAGAAAACCAGACGTCGCAAAAATATGATTGATGGCGTTCTGGAAAGCTGATCATGCGTAGAATTACTGTGCGAAGTTTCAGGTGTCTGCGACGCTCCATTTCGGAATTATGATCATTTAAAGTTTAGCTATATTTCGTTTATTTTTGCTATCTTCCAGATCGGATTGCAAGAAAACCAGACGTCGCAAAAATATGATTGATGGCGTTCTGGAAAGCTGATCATGCGTAGAATTACTGTGCGAAGTTTCATGGTTCTAGCATTATATTTACGGATTTTCATTTTGCAAAGTTTTATGGGTCTAGGACGTCTCCTTACGAAGTTATGAGCATTTAAAGTTTTGCTATCTTCCAGATCGGATTGCAAGAAAACCAGACGTCGCAAAAATATGATTGATGGCGTTCTGGAAAGCTGATCATGCGTAGAATTACTGTGCGAAGTTTGAGGTGTCTGCGACGCTCCATTTCGGAATTATGATCATTTAAAGTTTAGCTATATTTCGTTTATTTTTGCTATCTTCCAGATCGGATTGCAAGAAAACCAGACGTCGCAAAAATATGATTGATGGCGTTCTGGAAAGCTGATCATGCGTAGAATTACTGTGCGAAGTTTCATGGTTCTAGCATTATATTTACGGATTTTCATTTTGCAAAGTTTTATGGGTCTAGGACGTCTCCTTACGAAGTTATGAGCATTTAAAGTTTTGCTATCTTCCAGATCGGATTGCAAGAAAACCAGACGTCGCAAAAATATGATTGATGGCGTTCTGGAAAGCTGATCATGCGTAGAATTACTGTGCGAAGTTTGAGGTGTCTGCGACGCTCCATTTCGGAATTATGATCATTTAAAGTTTAGCTATATTTCGTTTATTTTTGCTATCTTCCAGATCGGATTGCAAGAAAACCAGACGTCGCAAAAATATGATTGATGGCGTTCTGGAAAGCTGATCATGCGTAGAATTACTGTGCGAAGTTTCAGGTGTCTGCGACGCTCCATTTCGGAATTATGATCATTTAAAGTTTAGCTATATTTCGTTTATTTTTGCTATCTTCCAGATCGGATTGCAAGAAAACCAGACGTCGCAAAAATATGATTGATGGCGTTCTGGAAAGCTGATCATGCGTAGAATTACTGTGCGAAGTTTCATTATATTTACGGATTTTTATTTTGCAAAGTTTTATGGGTCTAGGACGTCTCCTTACGAAGTTATGAGCATTTAAAGTTTTGCTATCTTCCAGATCGGATTGCAAGAAAACCAGACGTCGCAAAAATATGATTGATGGCGTTCTGGAAAGCTGATCATGCGTAGAATTACTGTGCGAAGTTTCAGGTGTCTGCGACGCTCCATTTCGGAATTATGATCATTTAAAGTTTAGCTATATTTCGTTTATTTTTGCTATCTTCCAGATCGGATTGCAAGAAAACCAGACGTCGCAAAAATATGATTGATGGCGTTCTGGAAAGCTGATCATGCGTAGAATTACTGTGCGAAGTTTCATTATATTTACGGATTTTTATTTTGCAAAGTTTTATGGGTCTAGGACGTCTCCTTACGAAGTTATGAGCATTTAAAGTTTTGCTATCTTCCAGATCGGATTGCAAGAAAACCAGACGTCGCAAAAATATGATTGATGGCGTTCTGGAAAGCTGATCATGCGTAGAATTACTGTGCGAAGTTTCAGGTGTCTGCGACGCTCCATTTCGGAATTATGATCATTTAAAGTTTAGCTATATTTCGTTTATTTTTGCTATATTCCAGATCGGATTGCAAGAAAACCAGACGTCGCAAAAATATGATTGATGGCGTTCTGGAAAGCTGATCATGCGTAGAATTACTGTGCGAAGTTTGAGGTGTCTGCGACGCTCCATTTCGGAATTATGATCATTTAAAGTTTAGCTATATTTCGTTTATTTTTGCTATCTTCCAGATCGGATTGCAAGAAAACCAGACGTCGCAAAAATATGATTGATGGCGTTCTGGAAAGCTGATCATGCGTAGAATTACTGTGCGAAGTTTCATGGTTCTAGCATTATATTTACGGATTTTCATTTTGCAAAGTTTTATGGGTCTAGGACGTCTCCTTACGAAGTTATGAGCATTTAAAGTTTTGCTATCTTCCAGATCGGATTGCAAGAAAACCAGACGTCGCAAAAATATGATTGATGGCGTTCTGGAAAGCTGATCATGCGTAGAATTACTGTGCGAAGTTTCATGGTTCTAGCATTATATTTACGGATTTTCATTTTGCAAAGTTTTATGGGTCTAGGACGTCTCCTTACGAAGTTATGAGCATTTAAAGTTTTGCTATCTTCCAGATCGGATTGCAAGAAAACCAGACGTCGCAAAAATATGATTGATGGCGTTCTGGAAAGCTGATCATGCGTAGAATTACTGTGCGAAGTTTGAGGTGTCTGCGACGCTCCATTTCGGAATTATGATCATTTAAAGTTTAGCTATATTTCGTTTATTTTTGCTATCTTCCAGATCGGATTGCAAGAAAACCAGACGTCGCAAAAATATGATTGATGGCGTTCTGGAAAGCTGATCATGCGTAGAATTACTGTGCGAAGTTTCATGGTTCTAGCATTATATTTACGGATTTTCATTTTGCAAAGTTTTATGGGTCTAGGACGTCTCCTTACGAAGTTATGAGCATTTAAAGTTTTGCTATCTTCCAGATCGGATTGCAAGAAAACCAGACGTCGCAAAAATATGATTGATGGCGTTCTGGAAAGCTGATCATGCGTAGAATTACTGTGCGAAGTTTGAGGTGTCTGCGACGCTCCATTTCGGAATTATGATCATTTAAAGTTTAGCTATATTTCGTTTATTTTTGCTATCTTCCAGATCGGATTGCAAGAAAACCAGACGTCGCAAAAATATGATTGATGGCGTTCTGGAAAGCTGATCATGCGTAGAATTACTGTGCGAAGTTTCATTATATTTACGGATTTTCATTTTGCAAAGTTTTATGGGTCTAGGACGTCTCCTTACGAAGTTATGAGCATTTAAAGTTTTGCTATCTTCCAGATCGGATTGCAAGAAAACCAGACGTCGCAAAAATATGATTGATGGCGTTCTGGAAAGCTGATCATGCGTAGAATTACTGTGCGAAGTTTCAGGTGTCTGCGACGCTCCATTTCGGAATTATGATCATTTAAAGTTTAGCTATATTTCGTTTATTTTTGCTATCTTCCAGATCGGATTGCAAGAAAACCAGACGTCGCAAAAATATGATTGATGGCGTTCTGGAAAGCTGATCATGCGTAGAATTACTGTGCGAAGTTTCATGGTTCTAGCATTATATTTACGGATTTTCATTTTGCAAAGTTTTATGGGTCTAGGACGTCTCCTTACGAAGTTATGAGCATTTAAAGTTTTGCTATCTTCCAGATCGGATTGCAAGAAAACCAGACGTCGCAAAAATATGATTGATGGCGTTCTGGAAAGCTGATCATGCGTAGAATTACTGTGCGAAGTTTGAGGTGTCTGCGACGCTCCATTTCGGAATTATGATCATTTAAAGTTTAGCTATATTTCGTTTATTTTTGCTATCTTCCAGATCGGATTGCAAGAAAACCAGACGTCGCAAAAATATGATTGATGGCGTTCTGGAAAGCTGATCATGCGTAGAATTACTGTGCGAAGTTTCATTATATTTACGGATTTTCATTTTGCAAAGTTTTATGGGTCTAGGACGTCTCCTTACGAAGTTATGAGCATTTAAAGTTTTGCTATCTTCCAGATCGGATTGCAAGAAAACCAGACGTCGCAAAAATATGATTGATGGCGTTCTGGAAAGCTGATCATGCGTAGAATTACTGTGCGAAGTTTGAGGTGTCTGCGACGCTCCATTTCGGAATTATGATCATTTAAAGTTTAGCTATATTTCGTTTATTTTTGCTATCTTCCAGATCGGATTGCAAGAAAACCAGACGTCGCAAAAATATGATTGATGGCGTTCTGGAAAGCTGATCATGCGTAGAATTACTGTGCGAAGTTTCATGGTTCTAGCATTATATTTACGGATTTTCATTTTGCAAAGTTTTATGGGTCTAGGACGTCTCCTTACGAAGTTATGAGCATTTAAAGTTTTGCTATCTTCCAGATCGGATTGCAAGAAAACCAGACGTCGCAAAAATATGATTGATGGCGTTCTGGAAAGCTGATCATGCGTAGAATTACTGTGCGAAGTTTCAGGTGTCTGCGACGCTCCATTTCGGAATTATGATCATTTAAAGTTTAGCTATATTTCGTTTATTTTTGCTATCTTCCAGATCGGATTGCAAGAAAACCAGACGTCGCAAAAATATGATTGATGGCGTTCTGGAAAGCTGATCATGCGTAGAATTACTGTGCGAAGTTTCATGGTTCCAGCATTATATTTACGGATTTTCATTTTGCAAAGTTTTATGGGTCTAGGACGTCTCCTTACGAAGTTATGAGCATTTAAAGTTTTGCTATCTTCCAGATCGGATTGCAAGAAAACCAGACGTCGCAAAAATATGATTGATAGCGTGCTGGAAAGCTGATCATGCGTAGAATTACTGTGCGAAGTTTCAGGTGTCTGCGACGCTCCATTTCGGAATTATGATCATTTAAAGTTTAGCTATATTTCGTTTATTTTTGCTATCTTCCAGATCGGATTGCAAGAAAACCAGACGTCGCAAAAATATGATTGATGGCGTTCTGGAAAGCTGATCATGCGTAGAATTACTGTGCGAAGTTTCATGGTTCTAGCATTATATTTACGGATTTTCATTTTGCAAAGTTTTATGGGTCTAGGACGTCTCCTTACGAAGTTATGAGCATTTAAAGTTTTGCTATCTTCCAGATCGGATTGCAAGAAAACCAGACGTCGCAAAAATATGATTGATGGCGTTCTGGGAAGCTGATCATGCGTAGAATTACTGTGCGAAGTTTCATGGTTCTAGCATTATATTTACGGATTTTCATTTTGCAAAGTTTTATGGGTCTAGGACGTCTCCTTACGAAGTTATGAGCATTTAAAGTTTTGCTATCTTCCAGATCGGATTGCAAGAAAACCAGACGTCGCAAAAATATGATTGATGGCGTTCTGGAAAGCTGATCATGCGTAGAATTACTGTGCGAAGTTTCAGGTGTCTGCGACGCTCCATTTCGGAATTATGATCATTTAAAGTTTAGCTATATTTCGTTTATTTTTGCTATCTTCCAGATCGGATTGCAAGAAAACCAGACGTCGCAAAAATATGATTGATGGCGTTCTGGAAAGCTGATCATGCGTAGAATTACTGTGCGAAGTTTCATGGTTCTAGCATTATATTTACGGATTTTCATTTTGCAAAGTTTTATGGGTCTAGGACGTCTCCTTACGAAGTTATGAGCATTTAAAGTTTTGCTATCTTCCAGATCGGATTGCAAGAAAACCAGACGTCGCAAAAATATGATTGATGGCGTTCTGGGAAGCTGATCATGCGTAGAATTACTGTGCGAAGTTTCAGGTGTCTGCGACGCTCCATTTCGGAATTATGATCATTTAAAGTTTAGCTATATTTCGTTTATTTTTGCTATCTTCCAGATCGGATTGCAAGAAAACCAGACGTCGCAAAAATATGATTGATGGCGTTCTGGAAAGCTGATCATGCGTAGAATTACTGTGCGAAGATTGAGGTGTCTGCGACGCTCCATTTCGGAATTATGATCATTTAAAGTTTAGCTATATTTCGTTTATTTTTGCTATCTTCCAGATCGGATTGCAAGAAAACCAGACGTCGCAAAAATATGATTGATGGCGTTCTGGAAAGCTGATCATGCGTAGAATTACTGTGCGAAGTTTCATGGTTCTAGCATTATATTTACGGATTTTCATTTTGCAAAGTTTTATGGGTCTAGGACGTCTCCTTACGAAGTTATGAGCATTTAAAATTTTGCTATCTTCCAGATCGGATTGCAAGAAAACCAGACGTCGCAAAAATATGATTGATGGCGTTCTGGAAAGCTGATCATGCGTAGAATTACTGTGCGAAGTTTTATGGGTCTAGGACGTCTCCTTACGAAGTTATGAGCATTTAAAGTTTTGCTATCTTCCAGATCGGATTGCAAGAAAACCAGACGTCGCAAAAATATGATTGATGGCGTTCTGGAAAGCTGATCATGCGTAGAATTACTGTGCGAAGTTTCAGGTGTCTGCGACGCTCCATTTCGGAATTATGATCATTTAAAGTTTAGCTATATTTCGTTTATTTTTGCTATCTTCCAGATCGGATTGCAAGAAAACCAGACGTCGCAAAAATATGATTGATGGCGTTCTGGAAAGCTGATCATGCGTAGAATTACTGTGCGAAGTTTCATGGTTCCAGCATTATATTTACGGATTTTCATTTTGCAAAGTTTTATGGGTCTAGGACGTCTCCTTACGAAGTTATGAGCATTTAAAGTTTTGCTATCTTCCAGATCGGATTGCAAGAAAACCAGACGTCGCAAAAATATGATTGATAGCGTGCTGGAAAGCTGATCATGCGTAGAATTACTGTGCGAAGTTTCAGGTGTCTGCGACGCTCCATTTCGGAATTATGATCATTTAAAGTTTAGCTATATTTCGTTTATTTTTGCTATCTTCCAGATCGGATTGCAAGAAAACCAGACGTCGCAAAAATATGATTGATGGCGTTCTGGAAAGCTGATCATGCGTAGAATTACTGTGCGAAGTTTCATGGTTCTAGCATTATATTTACGGATTTTCATTTTGCAAAGTTTTATGGGTCTAGGACGTCTCCTTACGAAGTTATGAGCATTTAAAGTTTTGCTATCTTCCAGATCGGATTGCAAGAAAACCAGACGTCGCAAAAATATGATTGATGGCGTTCTGGGAAGCTGATCATGCGTAGAATTACTGTGCGAAGTTTCATGGTTCTAGCATTATATTTACGGATTTTCATTTTGCAAAGTTTTATGGGTCTAGGACGTCTCCTTACGAAGTTATGAGCATTTAAAGTTTTGCTATCTTCCAGATCGGATTGCAAGAAAACCAGACGTCGCAAAAATATGATTGATGGCGTTCTGGAAAGCTGATCATGCGTAGAATTACTGTGCGAAGTTTCAGGTGTCTGCGACGCTCCATTTCGGAATTATGATCATTTAAAGTTTAGCTATATTTCGTTTATTTTTGCTATCTTCCAGATCGGATTGCAAGAAAACCAGACGTCGCAAAAATATGATTGATGGCGTTCTGGAAAGCTGATCATGCGTAGAATTACTGTGCGAAGTTTCATGGTTCTAGCATTATATTTACGGATTTTCATTTTGCAAAGTTTTATGGGTCTAGGACGTCTCCTTACGAAGTTATGAGCATTTAAAGTTTTGCTATCTTCCAGATCGGATTGCAAGAAAACCAGACGTCGCAAAAATATGATTGATGGCGTTCTGGGAAGCTGATCATGCGTAGAATTACTGTGCGAAGTTTCAGGTGTCTGCGACGCTCCATTTCGGAATTATGATCATTTAAAGTTTAGCTATATTTCGTTTATTTTTGCTATCTTCCAGATCGGATTGCAAGAAAACCAGACGTCGCAAAAATATGATTGATGGCGTTCTGGAAAGCTGATCATGCGTAGAATTACTGTGCGAAGATTGAGGTGTCTGCGACGCTCCATTTCGGAATTATGATCATTTAAAGTTTAGCTATATTTCGTTTATTTTTGCTATCTTCCAGATCGGATTGCAAGAAAACCAGACGTCGCAAAAATATGATTGATGGCGTTCTGGAAAGCTGATCATGCGTAGAATTACTGTGCGAAGTTTCATGGTTCTAGCATTATATTTACGGATTTTCATTTTGCAAAGTTTTATGGGTCTAGGACGTCTCCTTACGAAGTTATGAGCATTTAAAATTTTGCTATCTTCCAGATCGGATTGCAAGAAAACCAGACGTCGCAAAAATATGATTGATGGCGTTCTGGAAAGCTGATCATGCGTAGAATTACTGTGCGAAGTTTCAGGTGTCTGCGACGCTCCATTTCGGAATTATGATCATTTAAAGTTTAGCTATATTTCGTTTATTTTTGCTATCTTCCAGATCGGATTGCAAGAAAACCAGACGTCGCAAAAATATGATTGATGGCGTTCTGGAAAGCTGATCATGCGTAGAATTACTGTGCGAAGTTTCATTATATTTACGGATTTTCATTTTGCAAAGTTTTATGGGTCTAGGATGTCTCCTTACGAAGTTATGAGCATTTAAAGTTTTGCTATCTTCCAGATCGGATTGCAAGAAAACCAGACGTCGCAAAAATATGATTGATGGCGTTCTGGAAAGCTGATCATGCGTAGAATTACTGTGCGAAGTTTGAGGTGTCTGCGACGCTCCATTTCGGAATTATGATCATTTAAAGTTTAGCTATATTTCGTTTATTTTTGCTATCTTCCAGATCGGATTGCAAGAAAACCAGACGTCGCAAAAATATGATTGATGGCGTTCTGGAAAGCTGATCATGCGTAGAATTACTGTGCGAAGTTTCAGGTGTCTGCGACGCTCCATTTCGGAATTATGATCATTTAAAGTTTAGCTATATTTCGTTTATTTTTGCTATCTTCCAGATCGGATTGCAAGAAAACCAGACGTCGCAAAAATATGATTGATGGCGTTCTGGAAAGCTGATCATGCGTAGAATTACTGTGCGAAGTTTCATGGTTCCAGCATTATATTTACGGATTTTCATTTTGCAAAGTTTTATGGGTCTAGGACGTCTCCTTACGAAGTTATGAGCATTTAAAGTTTTGCTATCTTCCAGATCGGATTGCAAGAAAACCAGACGTCGCAAAAATATGATTGATAGCGTTCTGGAAAGCTGATCATGCGTAGAATTACTGTGCGAAGTTTCAGGTGTCTGCGACGCTCCATTTCGGAATTATGATCATTTAAAGTTTAGCTATATTTCGTTTATTTTTGCTATCTTCCAGATCGGATTGCAAGAAAACCAGACGTCGCAAAAATATGATTGATGGCGTTCTGGAAAGCTGATCATGCGTAGAATTACTGTGCGAAGTTTCATTATATTTACGGATTTTCATTTTGCAAAGTTTTATGGGTCTAGGATGTCTCCTTACGAAGTTATGAGCATTTAAAGTTTTGCTATCTTCCAGATCGGATTGCAAGAAAACCAGACGTCGCAAAAATATGATTGATGGCGTTCTGGAAAGCTGATCATGCGTAGAATTACTGTGCGAAGTTTCAGGTGTCTGCGACGCTCCATTTCGGAATTATGATCATTTAAAGTTTAGCTATATTTCGTTTATTTTTGCTATCTTCCAGATCGGATTGCAAGAAAACCAGACGTCGCAAAAATATGATTGATGGCGTTCTGGAAAGCTGATCATGCGTAGAATTACTGTGCGAAGTTTCATGGTTCTAGCATTATATTTACGGATTTTCATTTTGCAAAGTTTTATGGGTCTAGGACGTCTCCTTACGAAGTTATGAGCATTTAAAGTTTTGCTATCTTCCAGATCGGATTGCAAGAAAACCAGACGTCGCAAAAATATGATTGATGGCGTTCTGGAAAGCTGATCATGCGTAGAATTACTGTTTCAGGTGTCTGCGACGCTCCATTTCGGAATTATGATCATTTAAAGTTTAGCTATATTTCGTTTATTTTTGCTATCTTCCAGATCGGATTGCAAGAAAACCAGACGTCGCAAAAATATGATTGATGGCGTTCTGGAAAGCTGATCATGCGTAGAATTACTGTGCGAAGTTTCATGGTTCTAGCATTATATTTACGGATTTTCATTTTGCAAAGTTTTATGGGTCTAGGACGTCTCCTTACGAAGTTATGAGCATTTAAAGTTTTGCTATCTTCCAGATCGGATTGCAAGAAAACCAGACGTCGCAAAAATATGATTGATGGCGTTCTGGAAAGCTGATCATGCGTAGAATTACTGTGCGAAGTTTCATGGTTCTAGCATTATATTTACGGATTTTCATTTTGCAAAGTTTTATGGGTCTAGGACGTCTCCTTACGAAGTTATGAGCATTTAAAGTTTTGCTATCTTCCAGATCGGATTGCAAGAAAACCAGACGTCGCAAAAATATGATTGATGGCGTTCTGGAAAGCTGATCATGCGTAGTATTACTGTGCGAAGTTTCAGGTGTCTGCGACGCTCCATTTCGGAATTATGATCATTTAAAGTTTAGCTATATTTCGTTTATTTTTGCTATCTTCCAGATCGGATTGCAAGAAAACCAGACGTCGCAAAATTATGATTGATGGCGTTCTGGAAAGCTGATCATGCGTAGAATTACTGTGCGAAGTTTCATTATATTTACGGATTTTCATTTTGCAAAGTTTTATGGGTCTAGGACGTCTCCTTACGAAGTTATGAGCATTTAAAGTTTTGCTATCTTCCAGATCGGATTGCAAGAAAACCAGACGTCGCAAAAATATGATTGATGGCGTTCTGGAAAGCTGATCATGCGTAGAATTACTGTGCGAAGTTTCATGGTTCTAGCATTATATTTACGGATTTTCATTTTGCAAAGTTTTATGGGTCTAGGACGTCTCCTTACGAAGTTATGAGCATTTAAAATTTTGCTATCTTCCAGATCGGATTGCAAGAAAACCAGACGTCGCAAAAATATGATTGATGGCGTTCTGGAAAGCTGATCATGCGTAGAATTACTGTGCGAAGTTTCAGGTGTCTGCGACGCTCCATTTCGGAATTATGATCATTTAAAGTTTAGCTATATTTCGTTTATTTTTGCTATCTTCCAGATCGGATTGCAAGAAAACCAGACGTCGCAAAAATATGATTGATGGCGTTCTGGAAAGCTGATCATGCGTAGAATTACTGTGCGAAGTTTCATTATATTTACGGATTTTCATTTTGCAAAGTTTTATGGGTCTAGGATGTCTCCTTACGAAGTTATGAGCATTTAAAATTTTGCTATCTTCCAGATCGGATTGCAAGAAAACCAGACGTCGCAAAAATATGATTGATGGCGTTCTGGAAAGCTGATCATGCGTAGAATTACTGTGCGAAGTTTCAGGTGTCTGCGACGCTCCATTTCGGAATTATGATCATTTAAAGTTTAGCTATATTTCGTTTATTTTTGCTATCTTCCAGATCGGATTGCAAGAAAACCAGACGTCGCAAAAATATGATTGATGGCGTTCTGGAAAGCTGATCATGCGTAGAATTACTGTGCGAAGTTTCATTATATTTACGGATTTTCATTTTGCAAAGTTTTATGGGTCTAGGATGTCTCCTTACGAAGTTATGAGCATTTAAAGTTTTGCTATCTTCCAGATCGGATTGCAAGAAAACCAGACGTCGCAAAAATATGATTGATGGCGTTCTGGAAAGCTGATCATGCGTAGAATTACTGTGCGAAGTTTCAGGTGTCTGCGACGCTCCATTTCGGAATTATGATCATTTAAAGTTTAGCTATATTTCGTTTATTTTTGCTATCTTCCAGATCGGATTGCAAGAAAACCAGACGTCGCAAAAATATGATTGATGGCGTTCTGGAAAGCTGATCATGCGTAGAATTACTGTGCGAAGTTTCAGGTGTCTGCGACGCTCCATTTCGGAATTATGATCATTTAAAGTTTAGCTATATTTCGTTTATTTTTGCTATCTTCCAGATCGGATTGCAAGAAAACCAGACGTCGCAAAAATATGATTGATGGCGTTCTGGAAAGCTGATCATGCGTAGAATTACTGTGCGAAGTTTCATTATATTTACGGATTTTCATTTTGCAAAGTTTTATGGGTCTAGGATGTCTCCTTACGAAGTTATGAGCATTTAAAGTTTTGCTATCTTCCAGATCGGATTGCAAGAAAACCAGACGTCGCAAAAATATGATTGATGGCGTTCTGGAAAGCTGATCATGCGTAGAATTACTGTGCGAAGTTTCAGGTGTCTGCGACGCTCCATTTCGGAATTATGATCATTTAAAGTTTAGCTATATTTCGTTTATTTTTGCTATCTTCCAGATCGGATTGCAAGAAAACCAGACGTCGCAAAAATATGATTGATGGCGTTCTGGAAAGCTGATCATGCGTAGAATTACTGTGCGAAGTTTCATGGTTCTAGCATTATATTTACGGATTTTCATTTTGCAAAGTTTTATGGGTCTAGGACGTCTCCTTACGAAGTTATGAGCATTTAAAGTTTTGCTATCTTCCAGATCGGATTGCAAGAAAACCAGACGTCGCAAAAATATGATTGATGGCGTTCTGGAAAGCTGATCATGCGTAGAATTACTGTTTCAGGTGTCTGCGACGCTCCATTTCGGAATTATGATCATTTAAAGTTTAGCTATATTTCGTTTATTTTTGCTATCTTCCAGATCGGATTGCAAGAAAACCAGACGTCGCAAAAATATGATTGATGGCGTTCTGGAAAGCTGATCATGCGTAGAATTACTGTGCGAAGTTTCATGGTTCTAGCATTATATTTACGGATTTTCATTTTGCAAAGTTTTATGGGTCTAGGACGTCTCCTTACGAAGTTATGAGCATTTAAAGTTTTGCTATCTTCCAGATCGGATTGCAAGAAAACCAGACGTCGCAAAAATATGATTGATGGCGTTCTGGAAAGCTGATCATGCGTAGAATTACTGTGCGAAGTTTCATGGTTCTAGCATTATATTTACGGATTTTCATTTTGCAAAGTTTTATGGGTCTAGGACGTCTCCTTACGAAGTTATGAGCATTTAAAGTTTTGCTATCTTCCAGATCGGATTGCAAGAAAACCAGACGTCGCAAAAATATGATTGATGGCGTTCTGGAAAGCTGATCATGCGTAGTATTACTGTGCGAAGTTTCAGGTGTCTGCGACGCTCCATTTCGGAATTATGATCATTTAAAGTTTAGCTATATTTCGTTTATTTTTGCTATCTTCCAGATCGGATTGCAAGAAAACCAGACGTCGCAAAATTATGATTGATGGCGTTCTGGAAAGCTGATCATGCGTAGAATTACTGTGCGAAGTTTCATTATATTTACGGATTTTCATTTTGCAAAGTTTTATGGGTCTAGGACGTCTCCTTACGAAGTTATGAGCATTTAAAGTTTTGCTATCTTCCAGATCGGATTGCAAGAAAACCAGACGTCGCAAAAATATGATTGATGGCGTTCTGGAAAGCTGATCATGCGTAGAATTACTGTGCGAAGTTTCATGGTTCTAGCATTATATTTACGGATTTTCATTTTGCAAAGTTTTATGGGTCTAGGACGTCTCCTTACGAAGTTATGAGCATTTAAAGTTTTGCTATCTTCCAGATCGGATTGCAAGAAAACCAGACGTCGCAAAAATATGATTGATGGCGTTCTGGAAAGCTGATCATGCGTAGAATTACTGTGCGAAGTTTCAGGTGTCTGCGACGCTCCATTTCGGAATTATGATCATTTAAAGTTTAGCTATATTTCGTTTATTTTTGCTATCTTCCAGATCGGATTGCAAGAAAACCAGACGTCGCAAAAATATGATTGATGGCGTTCTGGAAAGCTGATCATGCGTAGAATTACTGTGCGAAGTTTCATGGTTCTAGCATTATATTTACGGATTTTCATTTTGCAAAGTTTTATGGGTCTAGGACGTCTCCTTACGAAGTTATGAGCATTTAAAGTTTTGCTATCTTCCAGATCGGATTGCAAGAAAACCAGACGTCGCAAAAATATGATTGATGGCGTTCTGGAAAGCTGATCATGCGTAGAATTACTGTGCGAAGTTTGAGGTGTCTGCGACGCTCCATTTCGGAATTATGATCATTTAAAGTTTAGCTATATTTCGTTTATTTTTGCTATCTTCCAGATCGGATTGCAAGAAAACCAGACGTCGCAAAAATATGATTGATGGCGTTCTGGAAAGCTGATCATGCGTAGAATTACTGTGCGAAGTTTCATGGTTCTAGCATTATATTTACGGATTTTCATTTTGCAAAGTTTTATGGGTCTAGGACGTCTCCTTACGAAGTTATGAGCATTTAAAGTTTTGCTATCTTCCAGATCGGATCGCAAAAATATGATTGATGGCGTTCTGGAAAGCTGATCATGCGTAGAATTACTGTGCGAAGTTTGAGGTGTCTGCGACGCTCCATTTCGGAATTATGATCATTTAAAGTTTAGCTATATTTCGTTTATTTTTGCTATCTTCCAGATCGGATTGCAAGAAAACCAGACGTCGCAAAAATATGATTGATGGCGTTCTGGAAAGCTGATCATGCGTAGAATTACTGTGCGAAGTTTCATTATATTTACGGATTTTCATTTTGCAAAGTTTTATGGGTCTAGGACGTCTCCTTACGAAGTTATGAGCATTTAAAGTTTTGCTATCTTCCAGATCGGATTGCAAGAAAACCAGACGTCGCAAAAATATGATTGATGGCGTTCTGGAAAGCTGATCATGCGTAGAATTACTGTGCGAAGTTTGAGGTGTCTGCGACGCTCCATTTCGGAATTATGATCATTTAAAGTTTAGCTATATTTCGTTTATTTTTGCTATCTTCCAGATCGGATTGCAAGAAAACCAGACGTCGCAAAAATATGATTGATGGCGTTCTGGAAAGCTGATCATGCGTAGAATTACTGTGCGAAGTTTCATGGTTCTAGCATTATATTTACGGATTTTCATTTTGCAAAGTTTTATGGGTCTAGGACGTCTCCTTACGAAGTTATGAGCATTTAAAGTTTTGCTATCTTCCAGATCGGATTGCAAGAAAACCAGACGTCGCAAAAATATGATTGATGGCGTTCTGGAAAGCTGATCATGCGTAGAATTACTGTGCGAAGTTTCAGGTGTCTGCGACGCTCCATTTCGGAATTATGATCATTTAAAGTTTAGCTATATTTCGTTTATTTTTGCTATCTTCCAGATCGGATTGCAAGAAAACCAGACGTCGCAAAAATATGATTGATGGCGTTCTGGAAAGCTGATCATGCGTAGAATTACTGTGCGAAGTTTCATGGTTCTAGCATTATATTTACGGATTTTCATTTTGCAAAGTTTTATGGGTCTAGGACGTCTCCTTACGAAGTTATGAGCATTTAAAGTTTTGCTATCTTCCAGATCGGATTGCAAGAAAACCAGACGTCGCAAAAATATGATTGATGGCGTTCTGGAAAGCTGATCATGCGTAGAATTACTGTGCGAAGTTTGAGGTGTCTGCGACGCTCCATTTCGGAATTATGATCATTTAAAGTTTAGCTATATTTCGTTTATTTTTGCTATCTTCCAGATCGGATTGCAAGAAAACCAGACGTCGCAAAAATATGATTGATGGCGTTCTGGAAAGCTGATCATGCGTAGAATTACTGTGCGAAGTTTCATGGTTCCAGCATTATATTTACGGATTTTCATTTTGCAAAGTTTTATGGGTCTAGGACGTCTCCTTACGAAGTTATGAGCATTTAAAGTTTTGCTATCTTCCAGATCGGATTGCAAGAAAACCAGACGTCGCAAAAATATGATTGATAGCGTTCTGGAAAGCTGATCATGCGTAGAATTACTGTGCGAAGTTTCAGGTGTCTGCGACGCTCCATTTCGGAATTATGATCATTTAAAGTTTAGCTATATTTCGTTTATTTTTGCTATCTTCCAGATCGGATTGCAAGAAAACCAGACGTCGCAAAAATATGATTGATGGCGTTCTGGAAAGCTGATCATGCGTAGAATTACTGTGCGAAGTTTCATGGTTCTAGCATTATATTTACGGATTTTCATTTTGCAAAGTTTTATGGGTCTAGGACGTCTCCTTACGAAGTTATGAGCATTTAAAGTTTTGCTATCTTCCAGATCGGATTGCAAGAAAACCAGACGTCGCAAAAATATGATTGATGGCGTTCTGGGAAGCTGATCATGCGTAGAATTACTGTGCGAAGTTTCATGGTTCTAGCATTATATTTACGGATTTTCATTTTGCAAAGTTTTATGGGTCTAGGACGTCTCCTTACGAAGTTATGAGCATTTAAAGTTTTGCTATCTTCCAGATCGGATTGCAAGAAAACCAGACGTCGCAAAAATATGATTGATGGCGTTCTGGAAAGCTGATCATGCGTAGAATTACTGTGCGAAGTTTCAGGTGTCTGCGACGCTCCATTTCGGAATTATGATCATTTAAAGTTTAGCTATATTTCGTTTATTTTTGCTATCTTCCAGATCGGATTGCAAGAAAACCAGACGTCGCAAAAATATGATTGATGGCGTTCTGGAAAGCTGATCATGCGTAGAATTACTGTGCGAAGTTTCATGGTTCTAGCATTATATTTACGGATTTTCATTTTGCAAAGTTTTATGGGTCTAGGACGTCTCCTTACGAAGTTATGAGCATTTAAAGTTTTGCTATCTTCCAGATCGGATTGCAAGAAAACCAGACGTCGCAAAAATATGATTGATGGCGTTCTGGGAAGCTGATCATGCGTAGAATTACTGTGCGAAGTTTCAGGTGTCTGCGACGCTCCATTTCGGAATTATGATCATTTAAAGTTTAGCTATATTTCGTTTATTTTTGCTATCTTCCAGATCGGATTGCAAGAAAACCAGACGTCGCAAAAATATGATTGATGGCGTTCTGGAAAGCTGATCATGCGTAGAATTACTGTGCGAAGATTGAGGTGTCTGCGACGCTCCATTTCGGAATTATGATCATTTAAAGTTTAGCTATATTTCGTTTATTTTTGCTATCTTCCAGATCGGATTGCAAGAAAACCAGACGTCGCAAAAATATGATTGATGGCGTTCTGGAAAGCTGATCATGCGTAGAATTACTGTGCGAAGTTTCATGGTTCTAGCATTATATTTACGGATTTTCATTTTGCAAAGTTTTATGGGTCTAGGACGTCTCCTTACGAAGTTATGAGCATTTAAAATTTTGCTATCTTCCAGATCGGATTGCAAGAAAACCAGACGTCGCAAAAATATGATTGATGGCGTTCTGGAAAGCTGATCATGCGTAGAATTACTGTGCGAAGTTTCAGGTGTCTGCGACGCTCCATTTCGGAATTATGATCATTTAAAGTTTAGCTATATTTCGTTTATTTTTGCTATCTTCCAGATCGGATTGCAAGAAAACCAGACGTCGCAAAAATATGATTGATGGCGTTCTGGAAAGCTGATCATGCGTAGAATTACTGTGCGAAGTTTCATTATATTTACGGATTTTCATTTTGCAAAGTTTTATGGGTCTAGGATGTCTCCTTACGAAGTTATGAGCATTTAAAGTTTTGCTATCTTCCAGATCGGATTGCAAGAAAACCAGACGTCGCAAAAATATGATTGATGGCGTTCTGGAAAGCTGATCATGCGTAGAATTACTGTGCGAAGTTTCAGGTGTCTGCGACGCTCCATTTCGGAATTATGATCATTTAAAGTTTAGCTATATTTCGTTTATTTTTGCTATCTTCCAGATCGGATTGCAAGAAAACCAGACGTCGCAAAAATATGATTGATGGCGTTCTGGAAAGCTGATCATGCGTAGAATTACTGTGCGAAGTTTCATGGTTCTAGCATTATATTTACGGATTTTCATTTTGCAAAGTTTTATGGGTCTAGGACGTCTCCTTACGAAGTTATGAGCATTTAAAGTTTTGCTATCTTCCAGATCGGATTGCAAGAAAACCAGACGTCGCAAAAATATGATTGATGGCGTTCTGGAAAGCTGATCATGCGTAGAATTACTGTGCGAAGTTTCAGGTGTCTGCGACGCTCCATTTCGGAATTATGATCATTTAAAGTTTAGCTATATTTCGTTTATTTTTGCTATCTTCCAGATCGGATTGCAAGAAAACCAGACGTCGCAAAAATATGATTGATGGCGTTCTGGAAAGCTGATCATGCGTAGAATTACTGTGCGAAGTTTCATTATATTTACGGATTTTCATTTTGCAAAGTTTTATGGGTCTAGGATGTCTCCTTACGAAGTTATGAGCATTTAAAGTTTTGCTATCTTCCAGATCGGATTGCAAGAAAACCAGACGTCGCAAAAATATGATTGATGGCGTTCTGGAAAGCTGATCATGCGTAGAATTACTGTGCGAAGTTTCAGGTGTCTGCGACGCTCCATTTCGGAATTATGATCATTTAAAGTTTAGCTATATTTCGTTTATTTTTGCTATCTTCCAGATCGGATTGCAAGAAAACCAGACGTCGCAAAAATATGATTGATGGCGTTCTGGAAAGCTGATCATGCGTAGAATTACTGTGCGAAGTTTCATGGTTCTAGCATTATATTTACGGATTTTCATTTTGCAAAGTTTTATGGGTCTAGGACGTCTCCTTACGAAGTTATGAGCATTTAAAGTTTTGCTATCTTCCAGATCGGATTGCAAGAAAACCAGACGTCGCAAAAATATGATTGATGGCGTTCTGGAAAGCTGATCATGCGTAGAATTACTGTTTCAGGTGTCTGCGACGCTCCATTTCGGAATTATGATCATTTAAAGTTTAGCTATATTTCGTTTATTTTTGCTATCTTCCAGATCGGATTGCAAGAAAACCAGACGTCGCAAAAATATGATTGATGGCGTTCTGGAAAGCTGATCATGCGTAGAATTACTGTGCGAAGTTTCATGGTTCTAGCATTATATTTACGGATTTTCATTTTGCAAAGTTTTATGGGTCTAGGACGTCTCCTTACGAAGTTATGAGCATTTAAAGTTTTGCTATCTTCCAGATCGGATTGCAAGAAAACCAGACGTCGCAAAAATATGATTGATGGCGTTCTGGAAAGCTGATCATGCGTAGAATTACTGTGCGAAGTTTCATGGTTCTAGCATTATATTTACGGATTTTCATTTTGCAAAGTTTTATGGGTCTAGGACGTCTCCTTACGAAGTTATGAGCATTTAAAGTTTTGCTATCTTCCAGATCGGATTGCAAGAAAACCAGACGTCGCAAAAATATGATTGATGGCGTTCTGGAAAGCTGATCATGCGTAGTATTACTGTGCGAAGTTTCAGGTGTCTGCGACGCTCCATTTCGGAATTATGATCATTTAAAGTTTAGCTATATTTCGTTTATTTTTGCTATCTTCCAGATCGGATTGCAAGAAAACCAGACGTCGCAAAATTATGATTGATGGCGTTCTGGAAAGCTGATCATGCGTAGAATTACTGTGCGAAGTTTCATTATATTTACGGATTTTCATTTTGCAAAGTTTTATGGGTCTAGGACGTCTCCTTACGAAGTTATGAGCATTTAAAGTTTTGCTATCTTCCAGATCGGATTGCAAGAAAACCAGACGTCGCAAAAATATGATTGATGGCGTTCTGGAAAGCTGATCATGCGTAGAATTACTGTTTCAGGTGTCTGCGACGCTCCATTTCGGAATTATGATCATTTAAAGTTTAGCTATATTTCGTTTATTTTTGCTATCTTCCAGATCGGATTGCAAGAAAACCAGACGTCGCAAAAATATGATTGATGGCGTTCTGGAAAGCTGATCATGCGTAGAATTACTGTGCGAAGTTTCATGGTTCTAGCATTATATTTACGGATTTTCATTTTGCAAAGTTTTATGGGTCTAGGACGTCTCCTTACGAAGTTATGAGCATTTAAAGTTTTGCTATCTTCCAGATCGGATTGCAAGAAAACCAGACGTCGCAAAAATATGATTGATGGCGTTCTGGAAAGCTGATCATGCGTAGAATTACTGTGCGAAGTTTCATGGTTCTAGCATTATATTTACGGATTTTCATTTTGCAAAGTTTTATGGGTCTAGGACGTCTCCTTACGAAGTTATGAGCATTTAAAGTTTTGCTATCTTCCAGATCGGATTGCAAGAAAACCAGACGTCGCAAAAATATGATTGATGGCGTTCTGGAAAGCTGATCATGCGTAGTATTACTGTGCGAAGTTTCAGGTGTCTGCGACGCTCCATTTCGGAATTATGATCATTTAAAGTTTAGCTATATTTCGTTTATTTTTGCTATCTTCCAGATCGGATTGCAAGAAAACCAGACGTCGCAAAATTATGATTGATGGCGTTCTGGAAAGCTGATCATGCGTAGAATTACTGTGCGAAGTTTCATTATATTTACGGATTTTCATTTTGCAAAGTTTTATGGGTCTAGGACGTCTCCTTACGAAGTTATGAGCATTTAAAGTTTTGCTATCTTCCAGATCGGATTGCAAGAAAACCAGACGTCGCAAAAATATGATTGATGGCGTTCTGGAAAGCTGATCATGCGTAGAATTACTGTGCGAAGTTTCATGGTTCTAGCATTATATTTACGGATTTTCATTTTGCAAAGTTTTATGGGTCTAGGACGTCTCCTTACGAAGTTATGAGCATTTAAAGTTTTGCTATCTTCCAGATCGGATTGCAAGAAAACCAGACGTCGCAAAAATATGATTGATGGCGTTCTGGAAAGCTGATCATGCGTAGTATTACTGTGCGAAGTTTCAGGTGTCTGCGACGCTCCATTTCGGAATTATGATCATTTAAAGTTTAGCTATATTTCGTTTATTTTTGCTATCTTCCAGATCGGATTGCAAGAAAACCAGACGTCGCAAAATTATGATTGATGGCGTTCTGGAAAGCTGATCATGCGTAGAATTACTGTGCGAAGTTTCATTATATTTACGGATTTTCATTTTGCAAAGTTTTATGGGTCTAGGACGTCTCCTTACGAAGTTATGAGCATTTAAAGTTTTGCTATCTTCCAGATCGGATTGCAAGAAAACCAGACGTCGCAAAAATATGATTGATGGCGTTCTGGAAAGCTGATCATGCGTAGAATTACTGTGCGAAGTTTCAGGTGTCTGCGACGCTCCATTTCGGAATTATGATCATTTAAAGTTTAGCTATATTTCGTTTATTTTTGCTATCTTCCAGATCGGATTGCAAGAAAACCAGACGTCGCAAAAATATGATTGATGGCGTTCTGGAAAGCTGATCATGCGTAGAATTACTGTGCGAAGTTTCATGGTTCTAGCATTATATTTACGGATTTTCATTTTGCAAAGTTTTATGGGTCTAGGACGTCTCCTTACGAAGTTATGAGCATTTAAAGTTTTGCTATCTTCCAGATCGGATTGCAAGAAAACCAGACGTCGCAAAAATATGATTGATGGCGTTCTGGAAAGCTGATCATGCGTAGTATTACTGTGCGAAGTTTCAGGTGTCTGCGACGCTCCATTTCGGAATTATGATCATTTAAAGTTTAGCTATATTTCGTTTATTTTTGCTATCTTCCAGATCGGATTGCAAGAAAACCAGACGTCGCAAAATTATGATTGATGGCGTTCTGGAAAGCTGATCATGCGTAGAATTACTGTGCGAAGTTTCATTATATTTACGGATTTTCATTTTGCAAAGTTTTATGGGTCTAGGACGTCTCCTTACGAAGTTATGAGCATTTAAAGTTTTGCTATCTTCCAGATCGGATTGCAAGAAAACCAGACGTCGCAAAAATATGATTGATGGCGTTCTGGAAAGCTGATCATGCGTAGAATTACTGTGCGAAGTTTCATGGTTCTAGCATTATATTTACGGATTTTCATTTTGCAAAGTTTTATGGGTCTAGGACGTCTCCTTACGAAGTTATGAGCATTTAAAGTTTTGCTATCTTCCAGATCGGATTGCAAGAAAACCAGACGTCGCAAAAATATGATTGATGGCGTTCTGGAAAGCTGATCATGCGTAGTATTACTGTGCGAAGTTTCATGGTTCTAGCATTATATTTACGGATTTTCATTTTGCAAAGTTTTATGGGTCTAGGACGTCTCCTTACGAAGTTATGAGCATTTAAAGTTTTGCTATCTTCCAGATCGGATTGCAAGAAAACCAGACGTCGCAAAAATATGATTGATGGCGTTCTGGAAAGCTGATCATGCGTAGAATTACTGTGCGAAGATTGAGGTGTCTGCGACGCTCCATTTCGGAATTATGATCATTTAAAGTTTAGCTATATTTCGTTTATTTTTGCTATCTTCCAGATCGGATTGCAAGAAAACCAGACGTCGCAAAAATATGATTGATGGCGTTCTGGAAAGCTGATCATGCGTAGAATTACTGTGCGAAGTTTCATGGTTCTAGCATTATATTTACGGATTTTCATTTTGCAAAGTTTTATGGGTCTAGGACGTCTCCTTACGAAGTTATGAGCATTTAAAGTTTTGCTATCTTCCAGATCGGATTGCAAGAAAACCAGACGTCGCAAAAATATGATTGATGGCGTTCTGGAAAGCTGATCATGCGTAGAATTACTGTGCGAAGTTTCATGGTTCTAGCATTATATTTACGGATTTTCATTTTGCAAAGTTTTATGGGTCTAGGACGTCTCCTTACGAAGTTATGAGCATTTAAAGTTTTGCTATCTTCCAGATCGGATTGCAAGAAAACCAGACGTCGCAAAAATATGATTGATGGCGTTCTGGAAAGCTGATCATGCGTAGTATTACTGTGCGAAGTTTCAGGTGTCTGCGACGCTCCATTTCGGAATTATGATCATTTAAAGTTTAGCTATATTTCGTTTATTTTTGCTATCTTCCAGATCGGATTGCAAGAAAACCAGACGTCGCAAAATTATGATTGATGGCGTTCTGGAAAGCTGATCATGCGTAGAATTACTGTGCGAAGTTTCATTATATTTACGGATTTTCATTTTGCAAAGTTTTATGGGTCTAGGACGTCTCCTTACGAAGTTATGAGCATTTAAAGTTTTGCTATCTTCCAGATCGGATTGCAAGAAAACCAGACGTCGCAAAAATATGATTGATGGCGTTCTGGAAAGCTGATCATGCGTAGAATTACTGTGCGAAGTTTCAGGTGTCTGCGACTGCGATTGATATATTTCGTTTATTTTTGCTATCTTCCAGATCGGATTGCAAGAAAACCAGACGTCGCAAAAATATGATTGATGGCGTTCTGGAAAGCTGATCATGCGTAGAATTACTGTGCGAAGTTTCATTATATTTACGGATTTTCATTTTGCAAAGTTTTATGGGTCTAGGACGTCTCCTTACGAAGTTATGAGCATTTAAAGTTTTGCTATCTTCCAGATCGGATTGCAAGAAAACCAGACGTCGCAAAAATATGATTGATGGCGTTCTGGAAAGCTGATCATGCGTAGAATTACTGTGCGAAGTTTCAGGTGTCTGCGACGCTCCATTTCGGAATTATGATCATTTAAAGTTTAGCTATATTTCGTTTATTTTTGCTATCTTCCAGATCGGATTGCAAGAAAACCAGACGTCGCAAAAATATGATTGATGGCGTTCTGGAAAGCTGATCATGCGTAGTATTACTGTGCGAAGTTTCAGGTGTCTGCGACGCTCCATTTCGGAATTATGATCATTTAAAGTTTAGCTATATTTCGTTTATTTTTGCTATCTTCCAGATCGGATTGCAAGAAAACCAGACGTCGCAAAAATATGATTGATGGCGTTCTGGAAAGCTGATCATGCGTAGAATTACTGTGCGAAGTTTCATTATATTTACGGATTTTCATTTTGCAAAGTTTTATGGGTCTAGGACGTCTCCTTACGAAGTTATGAGCATTTAAAGTTTTGCTATCTTCCAGATCGGATTGCAAGAAAACCAGACGTCGCAAAAATATGATTGATGGCGTTCTGGAAAGCTGATCATGCGTAGAATTACTGTGCGAAGTTTCAGGTGTCTGCGACTGCGATTGATATATTTCGTTTATTTTTGCTATCTTCCAGATCGGATTGCAAGAAAACCAGACGTCGCAAAAATATGATTGATGGCGTTCTGGAAAGCTGATCATGCGTAGAATTACTGTGCGAAGTTTCATTATATTTACGGATTTTCATTTTTCAAAGTTTTATGGGTCTAGGACGTCTCCTTACGAAGTTATGAGCATTTAAAGTTTTGCTATCTTCCAGATCGGATTGCAAGAAAACCAGACGTCGCAAAAATATGATTGATGGCGTTCTGGAAAGCTGATCATGCGTAGAATTACTGTGCGAAGTTTCAGGTGTCTGCGGCGCTCCATTTCGGAATTATGATCATTTAAAGTTTAGCTATATTTCGTTTATTTTTGCTATCTTCCAGATCGGATTGCAAGAAAACCAGACGTCGCAAAAATATGATTGATGGCGTTCTGGAAAGCTGATCATGCGTAGAATTACTGTGCGAAGTTTCAGGTGTCTGCGACGCTCCATTTCGGAATTATGATCATTTAAAGTTTAGCTATATTTCGTTTATTTTTGCTATCTTCCAGATCGGATTGCAAGAAAACCAGACGTCGCAAAAATATGATTGATGGCGTTCTGGAAAGCTGATCATGCGTAGAATTACTGTGCGAAGTTTCATGGTTCTAGCATTATATTTACGGATTTTCATTTTGCAAAGTTTTATGGGTCTAGGACGTCTCCTTACGAAGTTATGAGCATTTAAAGTTTTGCTATCTTCCAGATCGGATTGCAAGAAAACCAGACGTCGCAAAAATATGATTGATGGCGTTCTGGAAAGCTGATCATGCGTAGAATTACTGTGCGAAGTTTCAGGTGTCTGCGACGCTCCATTTCGGAATTATGATCATTTAAAGTTTAGCTATATTTCGTTTATTTTTGCTATTTTCCAGATCGGATTGCAAGAAAACCAGACGTCGCAAAAATATGATTGATGGCGTTCTGGAAAGCTGATCATGCGTAGAATTACTGTGCGAAGTTTCATGGTTCTAGCATTATATTTACGGATTTTCATTTTGCAAAGTTTTATGGGTCTAGGACGTCTCCTTACGAAGTTATGAGCATTTAAAGTTTTGCTATCTTCCAGATCGGATTGCAAGAAAACCAGACGTCGCAAAAATATGATTGATGGCGTTCTGGAAAGCTGATCATGCGTAGAATTACTGTGCGAAGTTTGAGGTGTCTGCGACGCTCCATTTCGGAATTATGATCATTTAAAGTTTAGCTATATTTCGTTTATTTTTGCTATCTTCCAGATCGGATTGCAAGAAAACCAGACGTCGCAAAAATATGATTGATGGCGTTCTGGAAAGCTGATCATGCGTAGAATTACTGTGCGAAGTTTCATGGTTCCAGCATTATATTTACGGATTTTCATTTTGCAAAGTTTTATGGGTCTAGGACGTCTCCTTACGAAGTTATGAGCATTTAAAGTTTTGCTATCTTCCAGATCGGATTGCAAGAAAACCAGACGTCGCAAAAATATGATTGATAGCGTTCTGGAAAGCTGATCATGCGTAGAATTACTGTGCGAAGTTTCAGGTGTCTGCGACGCTCCATTTCGGAATTATGATCATTTAAAGTTTAGCTATATTTCGTTTATTTTTGCTATCTTCCAGATCGGATTGCAAGAAAACCAGACGTCGCAAAAATATGATTGATGGCGTTCTGGAAAGCTGATCATGCGTAGAATTACTGTGCGAAGTTTCATGGTTCTAGCATTATATTTACGGATTTTCATTTTGCAAAGTTTTATGGGTCTAGGACGTCTCCTTACGAAGTTATGAGCATTTAAAGTTTTGCTATCTTCCAGATCGGATTGCAAGAAAACCAGACGTCGCAAAAATATGATTGATGGCGTTCTGGGAAGCTGATCATGCGTAGAATTACTGTGCGAAGTTTCATGGTTCTAGCATTATATTTACGGATTTTCATTTTGCAAAGTTTTATGGGTCTAGGACGTCTCCTTACGAAGTTATGAGCATTTAAAGTTTTGCTATCTTCCAGATCGGATTGCAAGAAAACCAGACGTCGCAAAAATATGATTGATGGCGTTCTGGAAAGCTGATCATGCGTAGAATTACTGTGCGAAGTTTCAGGTGTCTGCGACGCTCCATTTCGGAATTATGATCATTTAAAGTTTAGCTATATTTCGTTTATTTTTGCTATCTTCCAGATCGGATTGCAAGAAAACCAGACGTCGCAAAAATATGATTGATGGCGTTCTGGAAAGCTGATCATGCGTAGAATTACTGTGCGAAGTTTCATGGTTCTAGCATTATATTTACGGATTTTCATTTTGCAAAGTTTTATGGGTCTAGGACGTCTCCTTACGAAGTTATGAGCATTTAAAGTTTTGCTATCTTCCAGATCGGATTGCAAGAAAACCAGACGTCGCAAAAATATGATTGATGGCGTTCTGGGAAGCTGATCATGCGTAGAATTACTGTGCGAAGTTTCAGGTGTCTGCGACGCTCCATTTCGGAATTATGATCATTTAAAGTTTAGCTATATTTCGTTTATTTTTGCTATCTTCCAGATCGGATTGCAAGAAAACCAGACGTCGCAAAAATATGATTGATGGCGTTCTGGAAAGCTGATCATGCGTAGAATTACTGTGCGAAGATTGAGGTGTCTGCGACGCTCCATTTCGGAATTATGATCATTTAAAGTTTAGCTATATTTCGTTTATTTTTGCTATCTTCCAGATCGGATTGCAAGAAAACCAGACGTCGCAAAAATATGATTGATGGCGTTCTGGAAAGCTGATCATGCGTAGAATTACTGTGCGAAGTTTCATGGTTCTAGCATTATATTTACGGATTTTCATTTTGCAAAGTTTTATGGGTCTAGGACGTCTCCTTACGAAGTTATGAGCATTTAAAATTTTGCTATCTTCCAGATCGGATTGCAAGAAAACCAGACGTCGCAAAAATATGATTGATGGCGTTCTGGAAAGCTGATCATGCGTAGAATTACTGTGCGAAGTTTCAGGTGTCTGCGACGCTCCATTTCGGAATTATGATCATTTAAAGTTTAGCTATATTTCGTTTATTTTTGCTATCTTCCAGATCGGATTGCAAGAAAACCAGACGTCGCAAAAATATGATTGATGGCGTTCTGGAAAGCTGATCATGCGTAGAATTACTGTGCGAAGTTTCATTATATTTACGGATTTTCATTTTGCAAAGTTTTATGGGTCTAGGATGTCTCCTTACGAAGTTATGAGCATTTAAAGTTTTGCTATCTTCCAGATCGGATTGCAAGAAAACCAGACGTCGCAAAAATATGATTGATGGCGTTCTGGAAAGCTGATCATGCGTAGAATTACTGTGCGAAGTTTCAGGTGTCTGCGACGCTCCATTTCGGAATTATGATCATTTAAAGTTTAGCTATATTTCGTTTATTTTTGCTATCTTCCAGATCGGATTGCAAGAAAACCAGACGTCGCAAAAATATGATTGATGGCGTTCTGGAAAGCTGATCATGCGTAGAATTACTGTGCGAAGTTTCATGGTTCTAGCATTATATTTACGGATTTTCATTTTGCAAAGTTTTATGGGTCTAGGACGTCTCCTTACGAAGTTATGAGCATTTAAAGTTTTGCTATCTTCCAGATCGGATTGCAAGAAAACCAGACGTCGCAAAAATATGATTGATGGCGTTCTGGAAAGCTGATCATGCGTAGAATTACTGTGCGAAGTTTCAGGTGTCTGCGACGCTCCATTTCGGAATTATGATCATTTAAAGTTTAGCTATATTTCGTTTATTTTTGCTATCTTCCAGATCGGATTGCAAGAAAACCAGACGTCGCAAAAATATGATTGATGGCGTTCTGGAAAGCTGATCATGCGTAGAATTACTGTGCGAAGTTTCATTATATTTACGGATTTTCATTTTGCAAAGTTTTATGGGTCTAGGATGTCTCCTTACGAAGTTATGAGCATTTAAAGTTTTGCTATCTTCCAGATCGGATTGCAAGAAAACCAGACGTCGCAAAAATATGATTGATGGCGTTCTGGAAAGCTGATCATGCGTAGAATTACTGTGCGAAGTTTCAGGTGTCTGCGACGCTCCATTTCGGAATTATGATCATTTAAAGTTTAGCTATATTTCGTTTATTTTTGCTATCTTCCAGATCGGATTGCAAGAAAACCAGACGTCGCAAAAATATGATTGATGGCGTTCTGGAAAGCTGATCATGCGTAGAATTACTGTGCGAAGTTTCATGGTTCTAGCATTATATTTACGGATTTTCATTTTGCAAAGTTTTATGGGTCTAGGACGTCTCCTTACGAAGTTATGAGCATTTAAAGTTTTGCTATCTTCCAGATCGGATTGCAAGAAAACCAGACGTCGCAAAAATATGATTGATGGCGTTCTGGAAAGCTGATCATGCGTAGAATTACTGTTTCAGGTGTCTGCGACGCTCCATTTCGGAATTATGATCATTTAAAGTTTAGCTATATTTCGTTTATTTTTGCTATCTTCCAGATCGGATTGCAAGAAAACCAGACGTCGCAAAAATATGATTGATGGCGTTCTGGAAAGCTGATCATGCGTAGAATTACTGTGCGAAGTTTCATGGTTCTAGCATTATATTTACGGATTTTCATTTTGCAAAGTTTTATGGGTCTAGGACGTCTCCTTACGAAGTTATGAGCATTTAAAGTTTTGCTATCTTCCAGATCGGATTGCAAGAAAACCAGACGTCGCAAAAATATGATTGATGGCGTTCTGGAAAGCTGATCATGCGTAGAATTACTGTGCGAAGTTTCATGGTTCTAGCATTATATTTACGGATTTTCATTTTGCAAAGTTTTATGGGTCTAGGACGTCTCCTTACGAAGTTATGAGCATTTAAAGTTTTGCTATCTTCCAGATCGGATTGCAAGAAAACCAGACGTCGCAAAAATATGATTGATGGCGTTCTGGAAAGCTGATCATGCGTAGTATTACTGTGCGAAGTTTCAGGTGTCTGCGACGCTCCATTTCGGAATTATGATCATTTAAAGTTTAGCTATATTTCGTTTATTTTTGCTATCTTCCAGATCGGATTGCAAGAAAACCAGACGTCGCAAAATTATGATTGATGGCGTTCTGGAAAGCTGATCATGCGTAGAATTACTGTGCGAAGTTTCATTATATTTACGGATTTTCATTTTGCAAAGTTTTATGGGTCTAGGACGTCTCCTTACGAAGTTATGAGCATTTAAAGTTTTGCTATCTTCCAGATCGGATTGCAAGAAAACCAGACGTCGCAAAAATATGATTGATGGCGTTCTGGAAAGCTGATCATGCGTAGAATTACTGTTTCAGGTGTCTGCGACGCTCCATTTCGGAATTATGATCATTTAAAGTTTAGCTATATTTCGTTTATTTTTGCTATCTTCCAGATCGGATTGCAAGAAAACCAGACGTCGCAAAAATATGATTGATGGCGTTCTGGAAAGCTGATCATGCGTAGAATTACTGTGCGAAGTTTCATGGTTCTAGCATTATATTTACGGATTTTCATTTTGCAAAGTTTTATGGGTCTAGGACGTCTCCTTACGAAGTTATGAGCATTTAAAGTTTTGCTATCTTCCAGATCGGATTGCAAGAAAACCAGACGTCGCAAAAATATGATTGATGGCGTTCTGGAAAGCTGATCATGCGTAGAATTACTGTGCGAAGTTTCATGGTTCTAGCATTATATTTACGGATTTTCATTTTGCAAAGTTTTATGGGTCTAGGACGTCTCCTTACGAAGTTATGAGCATTTAAAGTTTTGCTATCTTCCAGATCGGATTGCAAGAAAACCAGACGTCGCAAAAATATGATTGATGGCGTTCTGGAAAGCTGATCATGCGTAGTATTACTGTGCGAAGTTTCAGGTGTCTGCGACGCTCCATTTCGGAATTATGATCATTTAAAGTTTAGCTATATTTCGTTTATTTTTGCTATCTTCCAGATCGGATTGCAAGAAAACCAGACGTCGCAAAATTATGATTGATGGCGTTCTGGAAAGCTGATCATGCGTAGAATTACTGTGCGAAGTTTCATTATATTTACGGATTTTCATTTTGCAAAGTTTTATGGGTCTAGGACGTCTCCTTACGAAGTTATGAGCATTTAAAGTTTTGCTATCTTCCAGATCGGATTGCAAGAAAACCAGACGTCGCAAAAATATGATTGATGGCGTTCTGGAAAGCTGATCATGCGTAGAATTACTGTGCGAAGTTTCATGGTTCTAGCATTATATTTACGGATTTTCATTTTGCAAAGTTTTATGGGTCTAGGACGTCTCCTTACGAAGTTATGAGCATTTAAAGTTTTGCTATCTTCCAGATCGGATTGCAAGAAAACCAGACGTCGCAAAAATATGATTGATGGCGTTCTGGAAAGCTGATCATGCGTAGTATTACTGTGCGAAGTTTCAGGTGTCTGCGACGCTCCATTTCGGAATTATGATCATTTAAAGTTTAGCTATATTTCGTTTATTTTTGCTATCTTCCAGATCGGATTGCAAGAAAACCAGACGTCGCAAAATTATGATTGATGGCGTTCTGGAAAGCTGATCATGCGTAGAATTACTGTGCGAAGTTTCATTATATTTACGGATTTTCATTTTGCAAAGTTTTATGGGTCTAGGACGTCTCCTTACGAAGTTATGAGCATTTAAAGTTTTGCTATCTTCCAGATCGGATTGCAAGAAAACCAGACGTCGCAAAAATATGATTGATGGCGTTCTGGAAAGCTGATCATGCGTAGAATTACTGTGCGAAGTTTCAGGTGTCTGCGACGCTCCATTTCGGAATTATGATCATTTAAAGTTTAGCTATATTTCGTTTATTTTTGCTATCTTCCAGATCGGATTGCAAGAAAACCAGACGTCGCAAAAATATGATTGATGGCGTTCTGGAAAGCTGATCATGCGTAGAATTACTGTGCGAAGTTTCATGGTTCTAGCATTATATTTACGGATTTTCATTTTGCAAAGTTTTATGGGTCTAGGACGTCTCCTTACGAAGTTATGAGCATTTAAAGTTTTGCTATCTTCCAGATCGGATTGCAAGAAAACCAGACGTCGCAAAAATATGATTGATGGCGTTCTGGAAAGCTGATCATGCGTAGTATTACTGTGCGAAGTTTCAGGTGTCTGCGACGCTCCATTTCGGAATTATGATCATTTAAAGTTTAGCTATATTTCGTTTATTTTTGCTATCTTCCAGATCGGATTGCAAGAAAACCAGACGTCGCAAAATTATGATTGATGGCGTTCTGGAAAGCTGATCATGCGTAGAATTACTGTGCGAAGTTTCATTATATTTACGGATTTTCATTTTGCAAAGTTTTATGGGTCTAGGACGTCTCCTTACGAAGTTATGAGCATTTAAAGTTTTGCTATCTTCCAGATCGGATTGCAAGAAAACCAGACGTCGCAAAAATATGATTGATGGCGTTCTGGAAAGCTGATCATGCGTAGAATTACTGTGCGAAGTTTCATGGTTCTAGCATTATATTTACGGATTTTCATTTTGCAAAGTTTTATGGGTCTAGGACGTCTCCTTACGAAGTTATGAGCATTTAAAGTTTTGCTATCTTCCAGATCGGATTGCAAGAAAACCAGACGTCGCAAAAATATGATTGATGGCGTTCTGGAAAGCTGATCATGCGTAGTATTACTGTGCGAAGTTTCAGGTGTCTGCGACGCTCCATTTCGGAATTATGATCATTTAAAGTTTAGCTATATTTCGTTTATTTTTGCTATCTTCCAGATCGGATTGCAAGAAAACCAGACGTCGCAAAATTATGATTGATGGCGTTCTGGAAAGCTGATCATGCGTAGAATTACTGTGCGAAGTTTCATTATATTTACGGATTTTCATTTTGCAAAGTTTTATGGGTCTAGGACGTCTCCTTACGAAGTTATGAGCATTTAAAGTTTTGCTATCTTCCAGATCGGATTGCAAGAAAACCAGACGTCGCAAAAATATGATTGATGGCGTTCTGGAAAGCTGATCATGCGTAGAATTACTGTGCGAAGTTTCAGGTGTCTGCGACGCTCCATTTCGGAATTATGATCATTTAAAGTTTAGCTATATTTCGTTTATTTTTGCTATCTTCCAGATCGGATTGCAAGAAAACCAGACGTCGCAAAAATATGATTGATGGCGTTCTGGAAAGCTGATCATGCGTAGAATTACTGTGCGAAGTTTCATGGTTCTAGCATTATATTTACGGATTTTCATTTTGCAAAGTTTTATGGGTCTAGGACGTCTCCTTACGAAGTTATGAGCATTTAAAGTTTTGCTATCTTCCAGATCGGATTGCAAGAAAACCAGACGTCGCAAAAATATGATTGATGGCGTTCTGGGAAGCTGATCATGCGTAGAATTACTGTGCGAAGTTTCAGGTGTCTGCGACGCTCCATTTCGGAATTATGATCATTTAAAGTTTAGCTATATTTCGTTTATTTTTGCTATCTTCCAGATCGGATTGCAAGAAAACCAGACGTCGCAAAAATATGATTGATGGCGTTCTGGAAAGCTGATCATGCGTAGAATTACTGTGCGAAGATTGAGGTGTCTGCGACGCTCCATTTCGGAATTATGATCATTTAAAGTTTAGCTATATTTCGTTTATTTTTGCTATCTTCCAGATCGGATTGCAAGAAAACCAGACGTCGCAAAAATATGATTGATGGCGTTCTGGAAAGCTGATCATGCGTAGAATTACTGTGCGAAGTTTCATGGTTCTAGCATTATATTTACGGATTTTCATTTTGCAAAGTTTTATGGGTCTAGGACGTCTCCTTACGAAGTTATGAGCATTTAAAATTTTGCTATCTTCCAGATCGGATTGCAAGAAAACCAGACGTCGCAAAAATATGATTGATGGCGTTCTGGAAAGCTGATCATGCGTAGAATTACTGTGCGAAGTTTCAGGTGTCTGCGACGCTCCATTTCGGAATTATGATCATTTAAAGTTTAGCTATATTTCGTTTATTTTTGCTATCTTCCAGATCGGATTGCAAGAAAACCAGACGTCGCAAAAATATGATTGATGGCGTTCTGGAAAGCTGATCATGCGTAGAATTACTGTGCGAAGTTTCATTATATTTACGGATTTTCATTTTGCAAAGTTTTATGGGTCTAGGATGTCTCCTTACGAAGTTATGAGCATTTAAAGTTTTGCTATCTTCCAGATCGGATTGCAAGAAAACCAGACGTCGCAAAAATATGATTGATGGCGTTCTGGAAAGCTGATCATGCGTAGAATTACTGTGCGAAGTTTCAGGTGTCTGCGACGCTCCATTTCGGAATTATGATCATTTAAAGTTTAGCTATATTTCGTTTATTTTTGCTATCTTCCAGATCGGATTGCAAGAAAACCAGACGTCGCAAAAATATGATTGATGGCGTTCTGGAAAGCTGATCATGCGTAGAATTACTGTGCGAAGTTTCATGGTTCTAGCATTATATTTACGGATTTTCATTTTGCAAAGTTTTATGGGTCTAGGACGTCTCCTTACGAAGTTATGAGCATTTAAAGTTTTGCTATCTTCCAGATCGGATTGCAAGAAAACCAGACGTCGCAAAAATATGATTGATGGCGTTCTGGAAAGCTGATCATGCGTAGAATTACTGTGCGAAGATTGAGGTGTCTGCGACGCTCCATTTCGGAATTATGATCATTTAAAGTTTAGCTATATTTCGTTTATTTTTGCTATCTTCCAGATCGGATTGCAAGAAAACCAGACGTCGCAAAAATATGATTGATGGCGTTCTGGAAAGCTGATCATGCGTAGAATTACTGTGCGAAGTTTCATGGTTCTAGCATTATATTTACGGATTTTCATTTTGCAAAGTTTTATGGGTCTAGGACGTCTCCTTACGAAGTTATGAGCATTTAAAGTTTTGCTATCTTCCAGATCGGATTGCAAGAAAACCAGACGTCGCAAAAATATGATTGATGGCGTTCTGGAAAGCTGATCATGCGTAGAATTACTGTGCGAAGTTTCATGGTTCTAGCATTATATTTACGGATTTTCATTTTGCAAAGTTTTATGGGTCTAGGACGTCTCCTTACGAAGTTATGAGCATTTAAAGTTTTGCTATCTTCCAGATCGGATTGCAAGAAAACCAGACGTCGCAAAAATATGATTGATGGCGTTCTGGAAAGCTGATCATGCGTAGTATTACTGTGCGAAGTTTCAGGTGTCTGCGACGCTCCATTTCGGAATTATGATCATTTAAAGTTTAGCTATATTTCGTTTATTTTTGCTATCTTCCAGATCGGATTGCAAGAAAACCAGACGTCGCAAAATTATGATTGATGGCGTTCTGGAAAGCTGATCATGCGTAGAATTACTGTGCGAAGTTTCATTATATTTACGGATTTTCATTTTGCAAAGTTTTATGGGTCTAGGACGTCTCCTTACGAAGTTATGAGCATTTAAAGTTTTGCTATCTTCCAGATCGGATTGCAAGAAAACCAGACGTCGCAAAAATATGATTGATGGCGTTCTGGAAAGCTGATCATGCGTAGAATTACTGTGCGAAGTTTCAGGTGTCTGCGACTGCGATTGATATATTTCGTTTATTTTTGCTATCTTCCAGATCGGATTGCAAGAAAACCAGACGTCGCAAAAATATGATTGATGGCGTTCTGGAAAGCTGATCATGCGTAGAATTACTGTGCGAAGTTTCATTATATTTACGGATTTTCATTTTGCAAAGTTTTATGGGTCTAGGACGTCTCCTTACGAAGTTATGAGCATTTAAAGTTTTGCTATCTTCCAGATCGGATTGCAAGAAAACCAGACGTCGCAAAAATATGATTGATGGCGTTCTGGAAAGCTGATCATGCGTAGAATTACTGTGCGAAGTTTCAGGTGTCTGCGACGCTCCATTTCGGAATTATGATCATTTAAAGTTTAGCTATATTTCGTTTATTTTTGCTATCTTCCAGATCGGATTGCAAGAAAACCAGACGTCGCAAAAATATGATTGATGGCGTTCTGGAAAGCTGATCATGCGTAGTATTACTGTGCGAAGTTTCAGGTGTCTGCGACGCTCCATTTCGGAATTATGATCATTTAAAGTTTAGCTATATTTCGTTTATTTTTGCTATCTTCCAGATCGGATTGCAAGAAAACCAGACGTCGCAAAAATATGATTGATGGCGTTCTGGAAAGCTGATCATGCGTAGAATTACTGTGCGAAGTTTCATTATATTTACGGATTTTCATTTTGCAAAGTTTTATGGGTCTAGGACGTCTCCTTACGAAGTTATGAGCATTTAAAGTTTTGCTATCTTCCAGATCGGATTGCAAGAAAACCAGACGTCGCAAAAATATGATTGATGGCGTTCTGGAAAGCTGATCATGCGTAGAATTACTGTGCGAAGTTTCAGGTGTCTGCGACTGCGATTGATATATTTCGTTTATTTTTGCTATCTTCCAGATCGGATTGCAAGAAAACCAGACGTCGCAAAAATATGATTGATGGCGTTCTGGAAAGCTGATCATGCGTAGAATTACTGTGCGAAGTTTCATTATATTTACGGATTTTCATTTTTCAAAGTTTTATGGGTCTAGGACGTCTCCTTACGAAGTTATGAGCATTTAAAGTTTTGCTATCTTCCAGATCGGATTGCAAGAAAACCAGACGTCGCAAAAATATGATTGATGGCGTTCTGGAAAGCTGATCATGCGTAGAATTACTGTGCGAAGTTTCAGGTGTCTGCGGCGCTCCATTTCGGAATTATGATCATTTAAAGTTTAGCTATATTTCGTTTATTTTTGCTATCTTCCAGATCGGATTGCAAGAAAACCAGACGTCGCAAAAATATGATTGATGGCGTTCTGGAAAGCTGATCATGCGTAGAATTACTGTGCGAAGTTTCAGGTGTCTGCGACGCTCCATTTCGGAATTATGATCATTTAAAGTTTAGCTATATTTCGTTTATTTTTGCTATCTTCTAGATCGGATTGCAAGAAAACCAGACGTCGCAAAAATATGATTGATGGCGTGATTGATGGAAAGCTGATCATGCGTAGAATTACTGTGCGAAGTTTCAGGTGTCTGCGACACTCCATTTCGGAATTATGATCATTTAAAGTTTAGCTATATTTCGTTTATTTTTGCTATCTTCCAGATCGGATTGCAAGAAAACCAGACGTCGCAAAAATATGATTGATGGCGTTCTGGAAAGCTGATCATGCGTAGAATTACTGTGCGAAGTTTCATTATATTTACGGATTTTCATTTTGCAAAGTTTTATGGGTCTAGGACGTCTCCTTACGAAGTTATGAGCATTTAAAGTTTTGCTATCTTCCAGATCGGATTGCAAGAAAACCAGACGTCGCAAAAATATGATTGATGGCGTTCTGGAAAGCTGATCATGCGTAGAATTACTGTGCGAAGTTTCAGGTGTCTGCGACGCTCCATTTCGGAATTATGATCATTTAAAGTTTAGCTATATTTCGTTTATTTTTGCTATCTTCCAGATCGGATTGCAAGAAAACCAGACGTCGCAAAAATATGATTGATGGCGTTCTGGAAAGCTGATCATGCGTAGAATTACTGTGCGAAGTTTCATTATATTTACGGATTTTCATTTTGCAAAGTTTTATGGGTCTAGGACGTCTCCTTACGAAGTTATGAGCATTTAAAGTTTTGCTATCTTCCAGATCGGATTGCAAGAAA
Organism: Myopa tessellatipennis; assembly: GCA_943737955.2. Lineage (NCBI taxonomy): Eukaryota > Metazoa > Arthropoda > Insecta > Diptera > Conopidae > Myopa > Myopa tessellatipennis. Next base: position 43,582,264 of record OX031314.1, read on the forward strand.
ACCAGACGTCGCAAAAATATGATTGATGGCGTTCTGGAAAGCTGATCATGCGTAGAATTACTGTGCGAAGTTTCAGGTGTCTGCGACGCTCCATTTCGGAATTATGATCATTTAAAGTTTAGCTATATTTCGTTTATTTTTGCTATCTTCCAGATCGGATTGCAAGAAAACCAGACGTCGCAAAAATATGATTGATGGCGTTCTGGAAAGCTGATCATGCGTAGAATTACTGTGCGAAGTTTCATGGTTCTAGCATTATATTTACGGATTTTCATTTTGCAAAGTTTTATGGGTCTAGGACGTCTCCTTACGAAGTTATGAGCATTTAAAGTTTTGCTATCTTCCAGATCGGATTGCAAGAAAACCAGACGTCGCAAAAATATGATTGATGGCGTTCTGGAAAGCTGATCATGCGTAGAATTACTGTGCGAAGTTTCAGGTGTCTGCGACGCTCCATTTCGGAATTATGATCATTTAAAGTTTAGCTATATTTCGTTTATTTTTGCTATCTTCTAGATCGGATTGCAAGAAAACCAGACGTCGCAAAAATATGATTGATGGCGTGATTGATGGAAAGCTGATCATGCGTAGAATTACTGTGCGAAGTTTCAGGTGTCTGCGACACTCCATTTCGGAATTATGATCATTTAAAGTTTAGCTATATTTCGTTTATTTTTGCTATCTTCCAGATCGGATTGCAAGAAAACCAGACGTCGCAAAAATATGATTGATGGCGTTCTGGAAAGCTGATCATGCGTAGAATTACTGTGCGAAGTTTCATTATATTTACGGATTTTCATTTTGCAAAGTTTTATGGGTCTAGGACGTCTCCTTACGAAGTTATGAGCATTTAAAGTTTTGCTATCTTCCAGATCGGATTGCAAGAAAACCAGACGTCGCAAAAATATGATTGATGGCGTTCTGGAAAGCTGATCATGCGTAGAATTACTGTGCGAAGTTTCAGGTGTCTGCGACGCTCCATTTCGGAATTATGATCATTTAAAGTTTAGCTATATTTCGTTTATTTTTGCTATCTTCCAGATCGGATTGCAAGAAAACCAGACGTCGCAAAAATATGATTGATGGCGTTCTGGAAAGCTGATCATGCGTAGAATTACTGTGCGAAGTTTCATGGTTCTAGCATTATATTTACGGATTTTCATTTTGCAAAGTTTTATGGGTCTAGGACGTCTCCTTACGAAGTTATGAGCATTTAAAGTTTTGCTATCTTCCAGATCGGATTGCAAGAAAACCAGACGTCGCAAAAATATGATTGATGGCGTTCTGGAAAGCTGATCATGCGTAGTATTACTGTGCGAAGTTTCAGGTGTCTGCGACGCTCCATTTCGGAATTATGATCATTTAAAGTTTAGCTATATTTCGTTTATTTTTGCTATCTTCCAGATCGGATTGCAAGAAAACCAGACGTCGCAAAAATATGATTGATGGCGTTCTGGAAAGCTGATCATGCGTAGAATTACTGTGCGAAGTTTCATTATATTTACGGATTTTCATTTTGCAAAGTTTTATGGGTCTAGGACGTCTCCTTACGAAGTTATGAGCATTTAAAGTTTTGCTATCTTCCAGATCGGATTGCAAGAAAACCAGACGTCGCAAAAATATGATTGATGGCGTTCTGGAAAGCTGATCATGCGTAGAATTACTGTGCGAAGTTTCAGGTGTCTGCGACTGCGATTGATATATTTCGTTTATTTTTGCTATCTTCCAGATCGGATTGCAAGAAAACCAGACGTCGCAAAAATATGATTGATGGCGTTCTGGAAAGCTGATCATGCGTAGAATTACTGTGCGAAGTTTCATTATATTTACGGATTTTCATTTTTCAAAGTTTTATGGGTCTAGGACGTCTCCTTACGAAGTTATGAGCATTTAAAGTTTTGCTATCTTCCAGATCGGATTGCAAGAAAACCAGACGTCGCAAAAATATGATTGATGGCGTTCTGGAAAGCTGATCATGCGTAGAATTACTGTGCGAAGTTTCAGGTGTCTGCGGCGCTCCATTTCGGAATTATGATCATTTAAAGTTTAGCTATATTTCGTTTATTTTTGCTATCTTCCAGATCGGATTGCAAGAAAACCAGACGTCGCAAAAATATGATTGATGGCGTTCTGGAAAGCTGATCATGCGTAGAATTACTGTGCGAAGTTTCATTATATTTACGGATTTTCATTTTGCAAAGTTTTATGGGTCTAGGACGTCTCCTTACGAAGTTATGAGCATTTAAAGTTTTGCTATCTTCCAGATCGGATTGCAAGAAAACCAGACGTCGCAAAAATATGATTGATGGCGTTCTGGAAAGCTGATCATGCGTAGAATTACTGTGCGAAGTTTCAGGTGTCTGCGACGCTCCATTTCGGAATTATGATCATTTAAAGTTTAGCTATATTTCGTTTATTTTTGCTATCTTCCAGATCGGATTGCAAGAAAACCAGACGTCGCAAAAATATGATTGATGGCGTTCTGGAAAGCTGATCATGCGTAGAATTACTGTGCGAAGTTTCATGGTTCTAGCATTATATTTACGGATTTTCATTTTGCAAAGTTTTATGGGTCTAGGACGTCTCCTTACGAAGTTATGAGCATTTAAAGTTTTGCTATCTTCCAGATCGGATTGCAAGAAAACCAGACGTCGCAAAAATATGATTGATGGCGTTCTGGAAAGCTGATCATGCGTAGAATTACTGTGCGAAGTTTCAGGTGTCTGCGACGCTCCATTTCGGAATTATGATCATTTAAAGTTTAGCTATATTTCGTTTATTTTTGCTATCTTCTAGATCGGATTGCAAGAAAACCAGACGTCGCAAAAATATGATTGATGGCGTGATTGATGGAAAGCTGATCATGCGTAGAATTACTGTGCGAAGTTTCAGGTGTCTGCGACACTCCATTTCGGAATTATGATCATTTAAAGTTTAGCTATATTTCGTTTATTTTTGCTATCTTCCAGATCGGATTGCAAGAAAACCAGACGTCGCAAAAATATGATTGATGGCGTTCTGGAAAGCTGATCATGCGTAGAATTACTGTGCGAAGTTTCATTATATTTACGGATTTTCATTTTGCAAAGTTTTATGGGTCTAGGACGTCTCCTTACGAAGTTATGAGCATTTAAAGTTTTGCTATCTTCCAGATCGGATTGCAAGAAAACCAGACGTCGCAAAAATATGATTGATGGCGTTCTGGAAAGCTGATCATGCGTAGAATTACTGTGCGAAGTTTCAGGTGTCTGCGACGCTCCATTTCGGAATTATGATCATTTAAAGTTTAGCTATATTTCGTTTATTTTTGCTATCTTCCAGATCGGATTGCAAGAAAACCAGACGTCGCAAAAATATGATTGATGGCGTTCTGGAAAGCTGATCATGCGTAGAATTACTGTGCGAAGTTTCATGGTTCTAGCATTATATTTACGGATTTTCATTTTGCAAAGTTTTATGGGTCTAGGACGTCTCCTTACGAAGTTATGAGCATTTAAAGTTTTGCTATCTTCCAGATCGGATTGCAAGAAAACCAGACGTCGCAAAAATATGATTGATGGCGTTCTGGAAAGCTGATCATGCGTAGTATTACTGTGCGAAGTTTCAGGTGTCTGCGACGCTCCATTTCGGAATTATGATCATTTAAAGTTTAGCTATATTTCGTTTATTTTTGCTATCTTCCAGATCGGATTGCAAGAAAACCAGACGTCGCAAAATTATGATTGATGGCGTTCTGGAAAGCTGATCATGCGTAGAATTACTGTGCGAAGTTTCATTATATTTACGGATTTTCATTTTGCAAAGTTTTATGGGTCTAGGACGTCTCCTTACGAAGTTATGAGCATTTAAAGTTTTGCTATCTTCCAGATCGGATTGCAAGAAAACCAGACGTCGCAAAAATATGATTGATGGCGTTCTGGAAAGCTGATCATGCGTAGAATTACTGTGCGAAGTTTCAGGTGTCTGCGACTGCGATTGATATATTTCGTTTATTTTTGCTATCTTCCAGATCGGATTGCAAGAAAACCAGACGTCGCAAAAATATGATTGATGGCGTTCTGGAAAGCTGATCATGCGTAGAATTACTGTGCGAAGTTTCATTATATTTACGGATTTTCATTTTGCAAAGTTTTATGGGTCTAGGACGTCTCCTTACGAAGTTATGAGCATTTAAAGTTTTGCTATCTTCCAGATCGGATTGCAAGAAAACCAGACGTCGCAAAAATATGATTGATGGCGTTCTGGAAAGCTGATCATGCGTAGAATTACTGTGCGAAGTTTCAGGTGTCTGCGACGCTCCATTTCGGAATTATGATCATTTAAAGTTTAGCTATATTTCGTTTATTTTTGCTATCTTCCAGATCGGATTGCAAGAAAACCAGACGTTGCAAAAATATGATTGATGGCGTTCTGGAAAGCTGATCATGCGTAGAATTACTGTGCGAAGTTTCAGGTGTCTGCGACACTCCATTTCGGAATTATGATCATTTAAAGTTTAGCTATATTTCGTTTATTTTTGCTATCTTCCAGATCGGATTGCAAGAAAACCAGACGTCGCAAAAATATGATTGATGGCGTTCTGGAAAGCTGATCATGCGTAGAATTACTGTGCGAAGTTTCAGGTGTCTGCGACGCTCCATTTCGGAATTATGATCATTTAAAGTTTAGCTATATTTCGTTTATTTTTGCTATCTTCCAGATCGGATTGCAAGAAAACCAGACGTCGCAAAAATATGATTGATGGCGTTCTGGAAAGCTGATCATGCGTAGAATTACTGTGCGAAGTTTCATGGTTCTAGCATTATATTTACGGATTTTCATTTTGCAAAGTTTTATGGGTCTAGGACGTCTCCTTACGAAGTTATGAGCATTTAAAGTTTTGCTATCTTCCAGATCGGATTGCAAGAAAACCAGACGTCGCAAAAATATGATTGATGGCGTTCTGGAAAGCTGATCATGCGTAGAATTACTGTGCGAAGTTTCATTATATTTACGGATTTTCATTTTGCAAAGTTTTATGGGTCTAGGACGTCTCCTTACGAAGTTATGAGCATTTAAAGTTTTGCTATCTTCCAGATCGGATTGCAAGAAAACCAGACGTCGCAAAAATATGATTTATGGCGTTGTGGAAAGCTGATCATGCGTAGAATTACTGTGCGAAGTTTGAGGTGTCTGCGACGCTCCATTTCGGAATTATGATCATTTAAAGTTTAGCTATATTTCGTTTATTTTTGCTATCTTCCAGATCGGATTGCAAGAAAACCAGACGTCGCAAAAATATGATTTATGGCGTTGTGGAAAGCTGATCATGCGTAGAATTACTGTGCGAAGTTTCAGGTGTCTGCGACACTCCATTTCGGAATTATGATCATTTAAAGTTTAGCTATATTTCGTTTATTTTTGCTATCTTCCAGATCGGATTGCAAGAAAACCAGACGTCGCAAAAATATGATTGATGGCGTTCTGGAAAGTTGATCATGCGTAGAATTACTGTGCGAAGTTTCATGATTCTAGCATTATATTTACGGATTTTCATTTTGCAAAGTTTTATGGGTCTAGGACGTCTCCTTACGAAGTTATGAGCATTTAAAGTTTTGCTATCTTCCAGATCGGATTGCAAGAAAACCAGACGTCGCAAAAATATGATTGATGGCGTTCTGGAAAGCTGATCATGCGTAGAATTACTGTGCGAAGTTTCAGGTGTCTGCGACGCTCCATTTCGGAATTATGATCATTTAAAGTTTAGCTATATTTCGTTTATTTTTGCTATCTTCCAGATCGGATTGCAAGAAAACCAGACGTCGCAAAAATATGATTGATGGCGTTCTGGAAAGCTGATCATGCGTAGAATTACTGTGCGAAGTTTCATTATATTTACGGATTTTCATTTTGCAAAGTTTTATGGGTCTAGGATGTCTCCTTACGAAGTTATGAGCATTTAAAGTTTTGCTATCTTCCAGATCGGATTGCAAGAAAACCAGACGTCGCAAAAATATGATTGATGGCGTTCTGGAAAGCTGATCATGCGTAGAATTACTGTGCGAAGTTTCAGGTGTCTGCGACGCTCCATTTCGGAATTATGATCATTTAAAGTTTAGCTATATTTCGTTTATTTTTGCTATCTTCCAGATCGGATTGCAAGAAAACCAGACGTCGCAAAAATATGATTGATGGCGTTCTGGAAAGCTGATCATGCGTAGAATTACTGTGCGAAGTTTCATGGTTCTAGCATTATATTTACGGATTTTCATTTTGCAAAGTTTTATGGGTCTAGGACGTCTCCTTACGAAGTTATGAGCATTTAAAGTTTTGCTATCTTCCAGATCGGATTGCAAGAAAACCAGACGTCGCAAAAATATGATTGATGGCGTTCTGGAAAGCTGATCATGCGTAGAATTACTGTGCGAAGTTTCAGGTGTCTGCGACGCTCCATTTCGGAAATATGATCATTTAAAGTGTAGCTATATTTCGTTTATTTTTGCTATCTTCCAGATCGGATTGCAAGAAAACCAGACGTCACAAAATTATGATTGATGGCGTTCTGGAAAGCTGATCATGCGTAGAATTACTGTGCGAAGTTTCATTATATTTACGGATTTTCATTTTGCAAAGTTTTATGGGTCTAGGACGTCTCCTTACGAAGTTATGAGCATTTAAAGTTTTGCTATCTTCCAGATCGGATTGCAAGAAAACCAGACGTCGCAAAAATATGATTTATGGCGTTGTGGAAAGCTGATCATGCGTAGAATTACTGTGCGAAGTTTGAGGTGTCTGCGACGCTCCATTTCGGAATTATGATCATTTAAAGTTTAGCTATATTTCGTTTATTTTTGCTATCTTCCAGATCGGATTGCAAGAAAACCAGACGTCGCAAAAATATGATTTATGGCGTTGTGGAAAGCTGATCATGCGTAGAATTACTGTGCGAAGTTTCAGGTGTCTGCGACACTCCATTTCGGAATTATGATCATTTAAAGTTTAGCTATATTTCGTTTATTTTTGCTATCTTCAAGATCGGATTGCAAGAAAACCAGACGTCGCAAAAATATGATTGATGGCGTTCTGGAAAGTTGATCATGCGTAGAATTACTGTGCGAAGTTTCATGATTCTAGCATTATATTTACGGATTTTCATTTTGCAAAGTTTTATGGGTCTAGGACGTCTCCTTACGAAGTTATGAGCATTTAAAGTTTTGCTATCTTCCAGATCGGATTGCAAGAAAACCAGACGTCGCAAAAATATGATTGATGGCGTTCTGGAAAGCTGATCATGCGTAGAATTACTGTGCGAAGTTTCAGGTGTCTGCGACGCTCCATTTCGGAATTATGATCATTTAAAGTTTAGCTATATTTCGTTTATTTTTGCTATCTTCCAGATCGGATTGCAAGAAAACCAGACGTCGCAAAAATATGATTGATGGCGTTCTGGAAAGCTGATCATGCGTAGAATTACTGTGCGAAGTTTCATTATATTTACGGATTTTCATTTTGCAAAGTTTTATGGGTCTAGGATGTCTCCTTACGAAGTTATGAGCATTTAAAGTTTTGCTATCTTCCAGATCGGATTGCAAGAAAACCAGACGTCGCAAAAATATGATTGATGGCGTTCTGGAAAGCTGATCATGCGTAGAATTACTGTGCGAAGTTTCAGGTGTCTGCGACGCTCCATTTCGGAATTATGATCATTTAAAGTTTAGCTATATTTCGTTTATTTTTGCTATCTTCCAGATCGGATTGCAAGAAAACCAGACGTCACAAAATTATGATTGATGGCGTTCTGGAAAGCTGATCATGCGTAGAATTACTGTGCGAAGTTTCATTATATTTACGGATTTTCATTTTGCAAAGTTTTATGGGTCTAGGACGTCTCCTTACGAAGTTATGAGCATTTAAAGTTTTGCTATCTTCCAGATCGGATTGCAAGAAAACCAGACGTCGCAAAAATATGATTTATGGCGTTGTGGAAAGCTGATCATGCGTAGAATTACTGTGCGAAGTTTCAGGTGTCTGCGACGCTCCATTTCGGAATTATGATCATTTAAAGTTTAGCTATATTTCGTTTATTTTTGCTATCTTCCAGATCGGATTGCAAGAAAACCAGACGTCGCAAAAATATGATTTATGGCGTTGTGGAAAGCTGATCATGCGTAGAATTACTGTGCGAAGTTTCAGGTGTCTGCGACACTCCATTTCGGAATTATGATCATTTAAAGTTTAGCTATATTTCGTTTATTTTTGCTATCTTCCAGATCGGATTGCAAGAAAACCAGACGTCGCAAAAATATGATTGATGGCGTTCTGGAAAGCTGATCATGCGTAGAATTACTGTGCGAAGTTTCATTATATTTACGGATTTTCATTTTGCAAAGTTTTATGGGTCTAGGACGTCTCCTTACGAAGTTATGAGCATTTAAAGTTTTGCTATCTTCCAGATCGGATTGCAAGAAAACCAGACGTCGCAAAAATATGATTTATGGCGTTGTGGAAAGCTGATCATGCGTAGAATTACTGTGCGAAGTTTGAGGTGTCTGCGACGCTCCATTTCGGAATTATGATCATTTAAAGTTTAGCTATATTTCGTTTATTTTTGCTATCTTCCAGATCGGATTGCAAGAAAACCAGACGTCGCAAAAATATGATTTATGGCGTTGTGGAAAGCTGATCATGCGTAGAATTACTGTGCGAAGTTTCATTATATTTACGGATTTTCATTTTGCAAAGTTTTATGGGTCTAGGATGTCTCCTTACGAAGTTATGAGCATTTAAAGTTTTGCTATCTTCCAGATCGGATTGCAAGAAAACCAGACGTCGCAAAAATATGATTGATGGCGTTCTGGAAAGCTGATCATGCGTAGAATTACTGTGCGAAGTTTCAGGTGTCTGCGACGCTCCATTTCGGAATTATGATCATTTAAAGTTTAGCTATATTTCGTTTATTTTTGCTATCTTCCAGATCGGATTGCAAGAAAACCAGACGTCGCAAAAATATGATTGATGGCGTTCTGGAAAGCTGATCATGCGTAGAATTACTGTGCGAAGTTTCATGGTTCTAGCATTATATTTACGGATTTTCATTTTGCAAAGTTTTATGGGTCTAGGACGTCTCCTTACGAAGTTATGAGCATTTAAAGTTTTGCTATCTTCCAGATCGGATTGCAAGAAAACCAGACGTCGCAAAAATATGATTGATGGCGTTCTGGAAAGCTGATCATGCGTAGAATTACTGTGCGAAGTTTCAGGTGTCTGCGACGCTCCATTTCGGAATTATGATCATTTAAAGTTTAGCTATATTTCGTTTATTTTTGCTATCTTCCAGATCGGATTGCAAGAAAACCAGACGTCGCAAAAATATGATTGATGGCGTTCTGGAAAGCTGATCATGCGTAGAATTACTGTGCGAAGTTTCATTATATTTACGGATTTTCATTTTGCAAAGTTTTATGGGTCTAGGATGTCTCCTTACGAAGTTATGAGCATTTAAAGTTTTGCTATCTTCCAGATCGGATTGCAAGAAAACCAGACGTCGCAAAAATATGATTGATGGCGTTCTGGAAAGCTGATCATGCGTAGAATTACTGTGCGAAGTTTCAGGTGTCTGCGACGCTCCATTTCGGAATTATGATCATTTAAAGTTTAGCTATATTTCGTTTATTTTTGCTATCTTCCAGATCGGATTGCAAGAAAACCAGACGTCGCAAAAATATGATTGATGGCGTTCTGGAAAGCTGATCATGCGTAGAATTACTGTGCGAAGTTTCATGGTTCTAGCATTATATTTACGGATTTTCATTTTGCAAAGTTTTATGGGTCTAGGACGTCTCCTTACGAAGTTATGAGCATTTAAAGTTTTGCTATCTTCCAGATCGGATTGCAAGAAAACCAGACGTCGCAAAAATATGATTGATGGCGTTCTGGAAAGCTGATCATGCGTAGAATTACTGTGCGAAGTTTCAGGTGTCTGCGACGCTCCATTTCGGAATTATGATCATTTAAAGTTTAGCTATATTTCGTTTATTTTTGCTATCTTCCACATCGGATTGCAAGAAAACCAGACGTCGCAAAAATATGATTGATGGCGTTCTGGAAAGCTGATCATGCGTAGAATTACTGTGCGAAGTTTCATGGTTCTAGCATTATATTTACGGATTTTCATTTTGCAAAGTTTTATGGGTCTAGGACGTCTCCTTACGAAGTTATGAGCATTTAAAGTTTTGCTATCTTCCAGATCGGATTGCAAGAAAACCAGACGTCGCAAAAATATGATTGATGGCGTTCTGGAAAGCTGATCATGCGTAGAATTACTGTGCGAAGTTTCAGGTGTCTGCGACGCTCCATTTCGGAATTATGATCATTTAAAGTTTAGCTATATTTCGTTTATTTTTGCTATCTTCCAGATCGGATTGCAAGAAAACCAGACGTCGCAAAAATATGATTGATGGCGTTCTGGAAAGCTGATCATGCGTAGAATTACTGTGCGAAGTTTCAGGTGTCTGCGACGCTCCATTTCGGAATTATGATCATTTAAAGTTTAGCTATATTTCGTTTATTTTTGCTATCTTCCAGATCGGATTGCAAGAAAACCAGACGTCGCAAAAATATGATTGATGGCGTTCTGGAAAGCTGATCATGCGTAGAATTACTGTGCGAAGTTTCATTATATTTACGGATTTTCATTTTGCAAAGTTTTATGGGTCTAGGATGTCTCCTTACGAAGTTATGAGCATTTAAAGTTTTGCTATCTTCCAGATCGGATTGCAAGAAAACCAGACGTCGCAAAAATATGATTGATGGCGTTCTGGAAAGCTGATCATGCGTAGAATTACTGTGCGAAGTTTCAGGTGTCTGCGACGCTCCATTTCGGAATTATGATCATTTAAAGTTTAGCTATATTTCGTTTATTTTTGCTATCTTCCAGATCGGATTGCAAGAAAACCAGACGTCGCAAAAATATGATTGATGGCGTTCTGGAAAGCTGATCATGCGTAGAATTACTGTGCGAAGTTTCATGGTTCTAGCATTATATTTACGGATTTTCATTTTGCAAAGTTTTATGGGTCTAGGACGTCTCCTTACGAAGTTATGAGCATTTAAAGTTTTGCTATCTTCCAGATCGGATTGCAAGAAAACCAGACGTCGCAAAAATATGATTGATGGCGTTCTGGAAAGCTGATCATGCGTAGAATTACTGTGCGAAGTTTCAGGTGTCTGCGACGCTCCATTTCGGAATTATGATCATTTAAAGTTTAGCTATATTTCGTTTATTTTTGCTATCTTCCAGATCGGATTGCAAGAAAACCAGACGTCGCAAAAATATGATTGATGGCGTTCTGGAAAGCTGATCATGCGTAGAATTACTGTGCGAAGTTTCATGGTTCTAGCATTATATTTACGGATTTTCATTTTGCAAAGTTTTATGGGTCTAGGACGTCTCCTTACGAAGTTATGAGCATTTAAAGTTTTGCTATCTTCCAGATCGGATTGCAAGAAAACCAGACGTCGCAAAAATATGATTGATGGCGTTCTGGAAAGCTGATCATGCGTAGAATTACTGTGCGAAGTTTGAGGTGTCTGCGACGCTCCATTTCGGAATTATGATCATTTAAAGTTTAGCTATATTTCGTTTATTTTTGCTATCTTCCAGATTGGATTGCAAGAAAACCAGACGTCGCAAAAATATGATTGATGGCGTTCTGGAAAGCTGATCATGCGTAGAATTACTGTGCGAAGTTTCAGGTGTCTGCGACGCTCCATTTCGGAATTATGATCATTTAAAGTTTAGCTATATTTCGTTTATTTTTGCTATCTTCCAGATCGGATTGCAAGAAAACCAGACGTCGCAAAAATATGATTGATGGCGTTCTGGAAAGCTGATCATGCGTAGAATTACTGTGCGAAGTTTCATTATATTTACGGATTTTCATTTTGCAAAGTTTTATGGGTCTAGGATGTCTCCTTACGAAGTTATGAGCATTTAAAGTTTTGCTATCTTCCAGATCGGATTGCAAGAAAACCAGACGTCGCAAAAATATGATTGATGGCGTTCTGGAAAGCTGATCATGCGTAGAATTACTGTGCGAAGTTTCAGGTGTCTGCGACGCTCCATTTCGGAATTATGATCATTTAAAGTTTAGCTATATTTCGTTTATTTTTGCTATCTTCCAGATCGGATTGCAAGAAAACCAGACGTCACAAAATTATGATTGATGGCGTTCTGGAAAGCTGATCATGCGTAGAATTACTGTGCGAAGTTTCATTATATTTACGGATTTTCATTTTGCAAAGTTTTATGGGTCTAGGACGTCTCCTTACGAAGTTATGAGCATTTAAAGTTTTGCTATCTTCCAGATCGGATTGCAAGAAAACCAGACGTCGCAAAAATATGATTTATGGCGTTGTGGAAAGCTGATCATGCGTAGAATTACTGTGCGAAGTTTCAGGTGTCTGCGACGCTCCATTTCGGAATTATGATCATTTAAAGTTTAGCTATATTTCGTTTATTTTTGCTATCTTCCAGATCGGATTGCAAGAAAACCAGACGTCGCAAAAATATGATTTATGGCGTTGTGGAAAGCTGATCATGCGTAGAATTACTGTGCGAAGTTTCAGGTGTCTGCGACACTCCATTTCGGAATTATGATCATTTAAAGTTTAGCTATATTTCGTTTATTTTTGCTATCTTCCAGATCGGATTGCAAGAAAACCAGACGTCGCAAAAATATGATTGATGGCGTTCTGGAAAGCTGATCATGCGTAGAATTACTGTGCGAAGTTTCATTATATTTACGGATTTTCATTTTGCAAAGTTTTATGGGTCTAGGACGTCTCCTTACGAAGTTATGAGCATTTAAAGTTTTGCTATCTTCCAGATCGGATTGCAAGAAAACCAGACGTCGCAAAAATATGATTTATGGCGTTGTGGAAAGCTGATCATGCGTAGAATTACTGTGCGAAGTTTGAGGTGTCTGCGACGCTCCATTTCGGAATTATGATCATTTAAAGTTTAGCTATATTTCGTTTATTTTTGCTATCTTCCAGATCGGATTGCAAGAAAACCAGACGTCGCAAAAATATGATTTATGGCGTTGTGGAAAGCTGATCATGCGTAGAATTACTGTGCGAAGTTTCATTATATTTACGGATTTTCATTTTGCAAAGTTTTATGGGTCTAGGATGTCTCCTTACGAAGTTATGAGCATTTAAAGTTTTGCTATCTTCCAGATCGGATTGCAAGAAAACCAGACGTCGCAAAAATATGATTGATGGCGTTCTGGAAAGCTGATCATGCGTAGAATTACTGTGCGAAGTTTCAGGTGTCTGCGACGCTCCATTTCGGAATTATGATCATTTAAAGTTTAGCTATATTTCGTTTATTTTTGCTATCTTCCAGATCGGATTGCAAGAAAACCAGACGTCGCAAAAATATGATTGATGGCGTTCTGGAAAGCTGATCATGCGTAGAATTACTGTGCGAAGTTTCATGGTTCTAGCATTATATTTACGGATTTTCATTTTGCAAAGTTTTATGGGTCTAGGACGTCTCCTTACGAAGTTATGAGCATTTAAAGTTTTGCTATCTTCCAGATCGGATTGCAAGAAAACCAGACGTCGCAAAAATATGATTGATGGCGTTCTGGAAAGCTGATCATGCGTAGAATTACTGTGCGAAGTTTCAGGTGTCTGCGACGCTCCATTTCGGAATTATGATCATTTAAAGTTTAGCTATATTTCGTTTATTTTTGCTATCTTCCAGATCGGATTGCAAGAAAACCAGACGTCGCAAAAATATGATTGATGGCGTTCTGGAAAGCTGATCATGCGTAGAATTACTGTGCGAAGTTTCATTATATTTACGGATTTTCATTTTGCAAAGTTTTATGGGTCTAGGATGTCTCCTTACGAAGTTATGAGCATTTAAAGTTTTGCTATCTTCCAGATCGGATTGCAAGAAAACCAGACGTCGCAAAAATATGATTGATGGCGTTCTGGAAAGCTGATCATGCGTAGAATTACTGTGCGAAGTTTCAGGTGTCTGCGACGCTCCATTTCGGAATTATGATCATTTAAAGTTTAGCTATATTTCGTTTATTTTTGCTATCTTCCAGATCGGATTGCAAGAAAACCAGACGTCGCAAAAATATGATTGATGGCCTTCTGGAAAGCTGATCATGCGTAGAATTACTGTGCGAAGTTTCATGGTTCTAGCATTATATTTACGGATTTTCATTTTGCAAAGTTTTATGGGTCTAGGACGTCTCCTTACGAAGTTATGAGCATTTAAAGTTTTGCTATCTTCCAGATCGGATTGCAAGAAAACCAGACGTCGCAAAAATATGATTGATGGCGTTCTGGAAAGCTGATCATGCGTAGAATTACTGTGCGAAGTTTCAGGTGTCTGCGACGCTCCATTTCGGAATTATGATCATTTAAAGTTTAGCTATATTTCGTTTATTTTTGCTATCTTCCACATCGGATTGCAAGAAAACCAGACGTCGCAAAAATATGATTGATGGCGTTCTGGAAAGCTGATCATGCGTAGAATTACTGTGCGAAGTTTCATGGTTCTAGCATTATATTTACGGATTTTCATTTTGCAAAGTTTTATGGGTCTAGGACGTCTCCTTACGAAGTTATGAGCATTTAAAGTTTTGCTATCTTCCAGATCGGATTGCAAGAAAACCAGACGTCGCAAAAATATGATTGATGGCGTTCTGGAAAGCTGATCATGCGTAGAATTACTGTGCGAAGTTTCAGGTGTCTGCGACGCTCCATTTCGGAATTATGATCATTTAAAGTTTAGCTATATTTCGTTTATTTTTGCTATCTTCCAGATCGGATTGCAAGAAAACCAGACGTCGCAAAAATATGATTGATGGCGTTCTGGAAAGCTGATCATGCGTAGAATTACTGTGCGAAGTTTCAGGTGTCTGCGACGCTCCATTTCGGAATTATGATCATTTAAAGTTTAGCTATATTTCGTTTATTTTTGCTATCTTCCAGATCGGATTGCAAGAAAACCAGACGTCGCAAAAATATGATTGATGGCGTTCTGGAAAGCTGATCATGCGTAGAATTACTGTGCGAAGTTTCATTATATTTACGGATTTTCATTTTGCAAAGTTTTATGGGTCTAGGATGTCTCCTTACGAAGTTATGAGCATTTAAAGTTTTGCTATCTTCCAGATCGGATTGCAAGAAAACCAGACGTCGCAAAAATATGATTGATGGCGTTCTGGAAAGCTGATCATGCGTAGAATTACTGTGCGAAGTTTCAGGTGTCTGCGACGCTCCATTTCGGAATTATGATCATTTAAAGTTTAGCTATATTTCGTTTATTTTTGCTATCTTCCAGATCGGATTGCAAGAAAACCAGACGTCGCAAAAATATGATTGATGGCGTTCTGGAAAGCTGATCATGCGTAGAATTACTGTGCGAAGTTTCATTATATTTACGGATTTTCATTTTGCAAAGTTTTATGGGTCTAGGATGTCTCCTTACGAAGTTATGAGCATTTAAAGTTTTGCTATCTTCCAGATCGGATTGCAAGAAAACCAGACGTCGCAAAAATATGATTGATGGCGTTCTGGAAAGCTGATCATGCGTAGAATTACTGTGCGAAGTTTCAGGTGTCTGCGACGCTCCATTTCGGAATTATGATCATTTAAAGTTTAGCTATATTTCGTTTATTTTTGCTATCTTCCAGATCGGATTGCAAGAAAACCAGACGTCGCAAAAATATGATTGATGGCGTTCTGGAAAGCTGATCATGCGTAGAATTACTGTGCGAAGTTTCAGGTGTCTGCGACGCTCCATTTCGGAATTATGATCATTTAAAGTTTAGCTATATTTCGTTTATTTTTGCTATCTTCCAGATCGGATTGCAAGAAAACCAGACGTCGCAAAAATATGATTGATGGCGTTCTGGAAAGCTGATCATGCGTAGAATTACTGTGCGAAGTTTCATGGTTCTAGCATTATATTTACGGATTTTCATTTTGCAAAGTTTTATGGGTCTAGGACGTCTCCTTACGAAGTTATGAGCATTTAAAGTTTTGCTATCTTCCAGATCGGATTGCAAGAAAACCAGACGTCGCAAAAATATGATTGATGGCGTTCTGGAAAGCTGATCATGCGTAGAATTACTGTGCGAAGTTTCAGGTGTCTGCGACGCTCCATTTCGGAATTATGATCATTTAAAGTTTAGCTATATTTCGTTTATTTTTGCTATCTTCCAGATCGGATTGCAAGAAAACCAGACGTCGCAAAAATATGATTGATGGCGTTCTGGAAAGCTGATCATGCGTAGAATTACTGTGCGAAGTTTCATGGTTCTAGCATTATATTTACGGATTTTCATTTTGCAAAGTTTTATGGGTCTAGGACGTCTCCTTACGAAGTTATGAGCATTTAAAGTTTTGCTATCTTCCAGATCGGATTGCAAGAAAACCAGACGTCGCAAAAATATGATTGATGGCGTTCTGGAAAGCTGATCATGCGTAGAATTACTGTGCGAAGTTTCAGGTGTCTGCGACGCTCCATTTCGGAATTATGATCATTTAAAGTTTAGCTATATTTCGTTTATTTTTGCTATCTTCCAGATCGGATTGCAAGAAAACCAGACGTCGCAAAAATATGATTGATGGCGTTCTGGAAAGCTGATCATGCGTAGAATTACGGTGCGAAGTTTCATGGTTCTAGCATTATATTTACGGATTTTCATTTTGCAAAGTTTTATGGGTCTAGGACGTCTCCTTACGAAGTTATGAGCATTTAAAGTTTTGCTATCTTCCAGATCGGATTGCAAGAAAACCAGACGTCGCAAAAATATGATTGATGGCGTTCTGGAAAGCTGATCATGCGTAGAATTACTGTGCGAAGTTTCAGGTGTCTGCGACGCTCCATTTCGGAAATATGATCATTTAAAGTTTAGCTATATTTCGTTTATTTTTGCTATCTTCCAGATCGGATTGCAAGAAAACCAGACGTCACAAAATTATGATTGATGGCGTTCTGGAAAGCTGATCATGCGTAGAATTACTGTGCGAAGTTTCATTATATTTACGGATTTTCATTTTGCAAAGTTTTATGGGTCTAGGACGTCTCCTTACGAAGTTATGAGCATTTAAAGTTTTGCTATCTTCCAGATCGGATTGCAAGAAAACCAGACGTCGCAAAAATATGATTTATGGCGTTGTGGAAAGCTGATCATGCGTAGAATTACTGTGCGAAGTTTGAGGTGTCTGCGACGCTCCATTTCGGAATTATGATCATTTAAAGTTTAGCTATATTTCGTTTATTTTTGCTATCTTCCAGATCGGATTGCAAGAAAACCAGACGTCGGAAAAATATGATTTATGGCGTTGTGGAAAGCTGATCATGCGTAGAATTACTGTGCGAAGTTTCAGGTGTCTGCGACACTCCATTTCGGAATTATGATCATTTAAAGTTTAGCTATATTTCGTTTATTTTTGCTATCTTCCAGATCGGATTGCAAGAAAACCAGACGTCGCAAAAATATGATTGATGGCGTTCTGGAAAGTTGATCATGCGTAGAATTACTGTGCGAAGTTTCATGATTCTAGCATTATATTTACGGATTTTCATTTTGCAAAGTTTTATGGGTCTAGGACGTCTCCTTACGAAGTTATGAGCATTTAAAGTTTTGCTATCTTCCAGATCGGATTGCAAGAAAACCAGACGTCGCAAAAATATGATTGATGGCGTTCTGGAAAGCTGATCATGCGTAGAATTACTGTGCGAAGTTTCAGGTGTCTGCGACGCTCCATTTCGGAATTATGATCATTTAAAGTTTAGCTATATTTCGTTTATTTTTGCTATCTTCCAGATCGGATTGCAAGAAAACCAGACGTCGCAAAAATATGATTGATGGCGTTCTGGAAAGCTGATCATGCGTAGAATTACGGTGCGAAGTTTCATGGTTCTAGCATTATATTTACGGATTTTCATTTTGCAAAGTTTTATGGGTCTAGGACGTCTCCTTACGAAGTTATGAGCATTTAAAGTTTTGCTATCTTCCAGATCGGATTGCAAGAAAACCAGACGTCGCAAAAATATGATTGATGGCGTTCTGGAAAGCTGATCATGCGTAGAATTACTGTGCGAAGTTTCAGGTGTCTGCGACGCTCCATTTCGGAAATATGATCATTTAAAGTTTAGCTATATTTCGTTTATTTTTGCTATCTTCCAGATCGGATTGCAAGAAAACCAGACGTCACAAAATTATGATTGATGGCGTTCTGGAAAGCTGATCATGCGTAGAATTACTGTGCGAAGTTTCATTATATTTACGGATTTTCATTTTGCAAAGTTTTATGGGTCTAGGACGTCTCCTTACGAAGTTATGAGCATTTAAAGTTTTGCTATCTTCCAGATCGGATTGCAAGAAAACCAGACGTCGCAAAAATATGATTTATGGCGTTGTGGAAAGCTGATCATGCGTAGAATTACTGTGCGAAGTTTGAGGTGTCTGCGACGCTCCATTTCGGAATTATGATCATTTAAAGTTTAGCTATATTTCGTTTATTTTTGCTATCTTCCAGATCGGATTGCAAGAAAATCGGATTGCATGCGTAGAATTACGGTGCGAAGTTTCATGGTTCTAGCATTATATTTACGGATTTTCATTTTGCAAAGTTTTATGGGTCTAGGACGTCTCCTTACGAAGTTATGAGCATTTAAAGTTTTGCTATCTTCCAGATCGGATTGCAAGAAAACCAGACGTCGCAAAAATATGATTGATGGCGTTCTGGAAAGCTGATCATGCGTAGAATTACTGTGCGAAGTTTCAGGTGTCTGCGACGCTCCATTTCGGAAATATGATCATTTAAAGTTTAGCTATATTTCGTTTATTTTTGCTATCTTCCAGATCGGATTGCAAGAAAACCAGACGTCACAAAATTATGATTGATGGCGTTCTGGAAAGCTGATCATGCGTAGAATTACTGTGCGAAGTTTCATTATATTTACGGATTTTCATTTTGCAAAGTTTTATGGGTCTAGGACGTCTCCTTACGAAGTTATGAGCATTTAAAGTTTTGCTATCTTCCAGATCGGATTGCAAGAAAACCAGACGTCGCAAAAATATGATTTATGGCGTTGTGGAAAGCTGATCATGCGTAGAATTACTGTGCGAAGTTTGAGGTGTCTGCGACGCTCCATTTCGGAATTATGATCATTTAAAGTTTAGCTATATTTCGTTTATTTTTGCTATCTTCCAGATCGGATTGCAAGAAAACCAGACGTCGCAAAAATATGATTTATGGCGTTGTGGAAAGCTGATCATGCGTAGAATTACTGTGCGAAGTTTCAGGTGTCTGCGACACTCCATTTCGGAATTATGATCATTTAAAGTTTAGCTATATTTCGTTTATTTTTGCTATCTTCCAGATCGGATTGCAAGAAAACCAGACGTCGCAAAAATATGATTGATGGCGTTCTGGAAAGTTGATCATGCGTAGAATTACTGTGCGAAGTTTCATGATTCTAGCATTATATTTACGGATTTTCATTTTGCAAAGTTTTATGGGTCTAGGACGTCTCCTTACGAAGTTATGAGCATTTAAAGTTTTGCTATCTTCCAGATCGGATTGCAAGAAAACCAGACGTCGCAAAAATATGATTGATGGCGTTCTGGAAAGCTGATCATGCGTAGAATTACTGTGCGAAGTTTCAGGTGTCTGCGACGCTCCATTTCGGAATTATGATCATTTAAAGTTTAGCTATATTTCGTTTATTTTTGCTATCTTCCAGATCGGATTGCAAGAAAACCAGACGTCGCAAAAATATGATTTATGGCGTTGTGGAAAGCTGATCATGCGTAGAATTACTGTGCGAAGTTTCAGGTGTCTGCGACACTCCATTTCGGAATTATGATCATTTAAAGTTTAGCTATATTTCGTTTATTTTTGCTATCTTCCAGATCGGATTGCAAGAAAACCAGACGTCGCAAAAATATGATTGATGGCGTTCTGGAAAGTTGATCATGCGTAGAATTACTGTGCGAAGTTTCATGATTCTAGCATTATATTTACGGATTTTCATTTTGCAAAGTTTTATGGGTCTAGGACGTCTCCTTACGAAGTTATGAGCATTTAAAGTTTTGCTATCTTCCAGATCGGATTGCAAGAAAACCAGACGTCGCAAAAATATGATTGATGGCGTTCTGGAAAGCTGATCATGCGTAGAATTACTGTGCGAAGTTTCATTATATTTACGGATTTTCATTTTGCAAAGTTTTATGGGTCTAGGACGTCTCCTTACGAAGTTATGAGCATTTAAAGTTTTGCTATCTTCCAGATCGGATTGCAAGAAAACCAGACGTCGCAAAAATATGATTTATGGCGTTGTGGAAAGCTGATCATGCGTAGAATTACTGTGCGAAGTTTGAGGTGTCTGCGACGCTCCATTTCGGAATTATGATCATTTAAAGTTTAGCTATATTTCGTTTATTTTTGCTATCTTCCAGATCGGATTGCAAGAAAACCAGACGTCGCAAAAATATGATTTATGGCGTTGTGGAAAGCTGATCATGCGTAGAATTACTGTGCGAAGTTTCAGGTGTCTGCGACACTCCATTTCGGAATTATGATCATTTAAAGTTTAGCTATATTTCGTTTATTTTTGCTATCTTCCAGATCGGATTGCAAGAAAACCAGACGTCGCAAAAATATGATTGATGGCGTTCTGGAAAGTTGATCATGCGTAGAATTACTGTGCGAAGTTTCATGATTCTAGCATTATATTTACGGATTTTCATTTTGCAAAGTTTTATGGGTCTAGGACGTCTCCTTACGAAGTTATGAGCATTTAAAGTTTTGCTATCTTCCAGATCGGATTGCAAGAAAACCAGACGTCGCAAAAATATGATTGATGGCGTTCTGGAAAGCTGATCATGCGTAGAATTACTGTGCGAAGTTTCAGGTGTCTGCGACGCTCCATTTCGGAATTATGATCATTTAAAGTTTAGCTATATTTCGTTTATTTTTGCTATCTTCCAGATCGGATTGCAAGAAAACCAGACGTCGCAAAAATATGATTGATGGCGTTCTGGAAAGCTGATCATGCGTAGAATTACGGTGCGAAGTTTCATGGTTCTAGCATTATATTTACGGATTTTCATTTTGCAAAGTTTTATGGGTCTAGGACGTCTCCTTACGAAGTTATGAGCATTTAAAGTTTTGCTATCTTCCAGATCGGATTGCAAGAAAACCAGACGTCGCAAAAATATGATTGATGGCGTTCTGGAAAGCTGATCATGCGTAGAATTACTGTGCGAAGTTTCAGGTGTCTGCGACGCTCCATTTCGGAAATATGATCATTTAAAGTTTAGCTATATTTCGTTTATTTTTGCTATCTTCCAGATCGGATTGCAAGAAAACCAGACGTCACAAAATTATGATTGATGGCGTTCTGGAAAGCTGATCATGCGTAGAATTACTGTGCGAAGTTTCATTATATTTACGGATTTTCATTTTGCAAAGTTTTATGGGTCTAGGACGTCTCCTTACGAAGTTATGAGCATTTAAAGTTTTGCTATCTTCCAGATCGGATTGCAAGAAAACCAGACGTCGCAAAAATATGATTTATGGCGTTGTGGAAAGCTGATCATGCGTAGAATTACTGTGCGAAGTTTGAGGTGTCTGCGACGCTCCATTTCGGAATTATGATCATTTAAAGTTTAGCTATATTTCGTTTATTTTTGCTATCTTCCAGATCGGATTGCAAGAAAATCGGATTGCATGCGTAGAATTACGGTGCGAAGTTTCATGGTTCTAGCATTATATTTACGGATTTTCATTTTGCAAAGTTTTATGGGTCTAGGACGTCTCCTTACGAAGTTATGAGCATTTAAAGTTTTGCTATCTTCCAGATCGGATTGCAAGAAAACCAGACGTCGCAAAAATATGATTGATGGCGTTCTGGAAAGCTGATCATGCGTAGAATTACTGTGCGAAGTTTCAGGTGTCTGCGACGCTCCATTTCGGAAATATGATCATTTAAAGTTTAGCTATATTTCGTTTATTTTTGCTATCTTCCAGATCGGATTGCAAGAAAACCAGACGTCACAAAATTATGATTGATGGCGTTCTGGAAAGCTGATCATGCGTAGAATTACTGTGCGAAGTTTCATTATATTTACGGATTTTCATTTTGCAAAGTTTTATGGGTCTAGGACGTCTCCTTACGAAGTTATGAGCATTTAAAGTTTTGCTATCTTCCAGATCGGATTGCAAGAAAACCAGACGTCGCAAAAATATGATTTATGGCGTTGTGGAAAGCTGATCATGCGTAGAATTACTGTGCGAAGTTTGAGGTGTCTGCGACGCTCCATTTCGGAATTATGATCATTTAAAGTTTAGCTATATTTCGTTTATTTTTGCTATCTTCCAGATCGGATTGCAAGAAAACCAGACGTCGCAAAAATATGATTTATGGCGTTGTGGAAAGCTGATCATGCGTAGAATTACTGTGCGAAGTTTCAGGTGTCTGCGACACTCCATTTCGGAATTATGATCATTTAAAGTTTAGCTATATTTCGTTTATTTTTGCTATCTTCCAGATCGGATTGCAAGAAAACCAGACGTCGCAAAAATATGATTGATGGCGTTCTGGAAAGTTGATCATGCGTAGAATTACTGTGCGAAGTTTCATGATTCTAGCATTATATTTACGGATTTTCATTTTGCAAAGTTTTATGGGTCTAGGACGTCTCCTTACGAAGTTATGAGCATTTAAAGTTTTGCTATCTTCCAGATCGGATTGCAAGAAAACCAGACGTCGCAAAAATATGATTGATGGCGTTCTGGAAAGCTGATCATGCGTAGAATTACTGTGCGAAGTTTCAGGTGTCTGCGACGCTCCATTTCGGAATTATGATCATTTAAAGTTTAGCTATATTTCGTTTATTTTTGCTATCTTCCAGATCGGATTGCAAGAAAACCAGACGTCGCAAAAATATGATTGATGGCGTTCTGGAAAGCTGATCATGCGTAGAATTACGGTGCGAAGTTTCATGGTTCTAGCATTATATTTACGGATTTTCATTTTGCAAAGTTTTATGGGTCTAGGACGTCTCCTTACGAAGTTATGAGCATTTAAAGTTTTGCTATCTTCCAGATCGGATTGCAAGAAAACCAGACGTCGCAAAAATATGATTGATGGCGTTCTGGAAAGCTGATCATGCGTAGAATTACTGTGCGAAGTTTCAGGTGTCTGCGACGCTCCATTTCGGAAATATGATCATTTAAAGTTTAGCTATATTTCGTTTATTTTTGCTATCTTCCAGATCGGATTGCAAGAAAACCAGACGTCACAAAATTATGATTGATGGCGTTCTGGAAAGCTGATCATGCGTAGAATTACTGTGCGAAGTTTCATTATATTTACGGATTTTCATTTTGCAAAGTTTTATGGGTCTAGGACGTCTCCTTACGAAGTTATGAGCATTTAAAGTTTTGCTATCTTCCAGATCGGATTGCAAGAAAACCAGACGTCGCAAAAATATGATTTATGGCGTTGTGGAAAGCTGATCATGCGTAGAATTACTGTGCGAAGTTTGAGGTGTCTGCGACGCTCCATTTCGGAATTATGATCATTTAAAGTTTAGCTATATTTCGTTTATTTTTGCTATCTTCCAGATCGGATTGCAAGAAAACCAGACGTCGCAAAAATATGATTTATGGCGTTGTGGAAAGCTGATCATGCGTAGAATTACTGTGCGAAGTTTCAGGTGTCTGCGACACTCCATTTCGGAATTATGATCATTTAAAGTTTAGCTATATTTCGTTTATTTTTGCTATCTTCCAGATCGGATTGCAAGAAAACCAGACGTCGCAAAAATATGATTGATGGCGTTCTGGAAAGTTGATCATGCGTAGAATTACTGTGCGAAGTTTCATGATTCTAGCATTATATTTACGGATTTTCATTTTGCAAAGTTTTATGGGTCTAGGACGTCTCCTTACGAAGTTATGAGCATTTAAAGTTTTGCTATCTTCCAGATCGGATTGCAAGAAAACCAGACGTCGCAAAAATATGATTGATGGCGTTCTGGAAAGCTGATCATGCGTAGAATTACTGTGCGAAGTTTCAGGTGTCTGCGACGCTCCATTTCGGAATTATGATCATTTAAAGTTTAGCTATATTTCGTTTATTTTTGCTATCTTCCAGATCGGATTGCAAGAAAACCAGACGTCGCAAAAATATGATTGATGGCGTTCTGGAAAGCTGATCATGCGTAGAATTACTGTGCGAAGTTTCATTATATTTACGGATTTTCATTTTGCAAAGTTTTATGGGTCTAGGATGTCTCCTTACGAAGTTATGAGCATTTAAAGTTTTGCTATCTTCCAGATCGGATTGCAAGAAAACCAGACGTCGCAAAAATATGATTGATGGCGTTCTGGAAAGCTGATCATGCGTAGAATTACTGTGCGAAGTTTCAGGTGTCTGCGACGCTCCATTTCGGAATTATGATCATTTAAAGTTTAGCTATATTTCGTTTATTTTTGCTATCTTCCAGATCGGATTGCAAGAAAACCAGACGTCGCAAAAATATGATTGATGGCGTTCTGGAAAGCTGATCATGCGTAGAATTACTGTGCGAAGTTTCAGGTGTCTGCGACGCTCCATTTCGGAATTATGATCATTTAAAGTTTAGCTATATTTCGTTTATTTTTGCTATCTTCCAGATCGGATTGCAAGAAAACCAGACGTCGCAAAAATATGATTGATGGCGTTCTGGAAAGCTGATCATGCGTAGAATTACTGTGCGAAGTTTCATGGTTCTAGCATTATATTTACGGATTTTCATTTTGCAAAGTTTTATGGGTCTAGGACGTCTCCTTACGAAGTTATGAGCATTTAAAGTTTTGCTATCTTCCAGATCGGATTGCAAGAAAACCAGACGTCGCAAAAATATGATTGATGGCGTTCTGGAAAGCTGATCATGCGTAGAATTACTGTGCGAAGTTTCAGGTGTCTGCGACGCTCCATTTCGGAATTATGATCATTTAAAGTTTAGCTATATTTCGTTTATTTTTGCTATCTTCCAGATCGGATTGCAAGAAAACCAGACGTCACAAAATTATGATTGATGGCGTTCTGGAAAGCTGATCATGCGTAGAATTACTGTGCGAAGTTTCATTATATTTACGGATTTTCATTTTGCAAAGTTTTATGGGTCTAGGACGTCTCCTTACGAAGTTATGAGCATTTAAAGTTTTGCTATCTTCCAGATCGGATTGCAAGAAAACCAGACGTCGCAAAAATATGATTGATGGCGTTCTGGAAAGCTGATCATGCGTAGAATTACTGTGCGAAGTTTCAGGTGTCTGCGACGCTCCATTTCGGAATTATGATCATTTAAAGTTTAGCTATATTTCGTTTATTTTTGCTATCTTCCAGATCGGATTGCAAGAAAACCAGACGTCGCAAAAATATGATTGATGGCGTTCTGGAAAGCTGATCATGCGTAGAATTACTGTGCGAAGTTTCAGGTGTCTGCGACACTCCATTTCGGAATTATGATCATTTAAAGTTTAGCTATATTTCGTTTATTTTTGCTATCTTCCAGATCGGATTGCAAGAAAACCAGACGTCGCAAAAATATGATTGATGGCGTTCTGGAAAGCTGATCATGCGTAGAATTACTGTGCGAAGTTTCATTATATTTACGGATTTTCATTTTGCAAAGTTTTATGGGTCTAGGACGTCTCCTTACGAAGTTATGAGCATTTAAAGTTTTGCTATCTTCCAGATCGGATTGCAAGAAAACCAGACGTCGCAAAAATATGATTTATGGCGTTGTGGAAAGCTGATCATGCGTAGAATTACTGTGCGAAGTTTGAGGTGTCTGCGACGCTCCATTTCGGAATTATGATCATTTAAAGTTTAGCTATATTTCGTTTATTTTTGCTATCTTCCAGATCGGATTGCAAGAAAACCAGACGTCGCAAAAATATGATTTATGGCGTTGTGGAAAGCTGATCATGCGTAGAATTACTGTGCGAAGTTTCATTATATTTACGGATTTTCATTTTGCAAAGTTTTATGGGTCTAGGATGTCTCCTTACGAAGTTATGAGCATTTAAAGTTTTGCTATCTTCCAGATCGGATTGCAAGAAAACCAGACGTCGCAAAAATATGATTGATGGCGTTCTGGAAAGCTGATCATGCGTAGAATTACTGTGCGAAGTTTCATTATATTTACGGATTTTCATTTTGCAAAGTTTTATGGGTCTAGGACGTCTCCTTACGAAGTTATGAGCATTTAAAGTTTTGCTATCTTCCAGATCGGATTGCAAGAAAACCAGACGTCGCAAAAATATGATTTATGGCGTTGTGGAAAGCTGATCATGCGTAGAATTACTGTGCGAAGTTTGAGGTGTCTGCGACGCTCCATTTCGGAATTATGATCATTTAAAGTTTAGCTATATTTCGTTTATTTTTGCTATCTTCCACATCGGATTGCAAGAAAACCAGACGTCGCAAAAATATGATTTATGGCGTTGTGGAAAGCTGATCATGCGTAGAATTACTGTGCGAAGTTTCATGGTTCTAGCATTATATTTACGGATTTTCATTTTGCAAAGTTTTATGGGTCTAGGACGTCTCCTTACGAAGTTATGAGCATTTAAAGTTTTGCTATCTTCCAGATCGGATTGCAAGAAAACCAGACGTCGCAAAAATATGATTGATGGCGTTCTGGAAAGCTGATCATGCGTAGAATTACTGTGCGAAGTTTCAGGTGTCTGCGACGCTCCATTTCGGAATTATGATCATTTAAAGTTTAGCTATATTTCGTTTATTTTTGCTATCTTCCAGATCGGATTGCAAGAAAACCAGACGTCACAAAATTATGATTGATGGCGTTCTGGAAAGCTGATCATGCGTAGAATTACTGTGCGAAGTTTCATTATATTTACGGATTTTCATTTTGCAAAGTTTTATGGGTCTAGGACGTCTCCTTACGAAGTTATGAGCATTTAAAGTTTTGCTATCTTCCAGATCGGATTGCAAGAAAACCAGACGTCGCAAAAATATGATTTATGGCGTTGTGGAAAGCTGATCATGCGTAGAATTACTGTGCGAAGTTTCAGGTGTCTGCGACGCTCCATTTCGGAATTATGATCATTTAAAGTTTAGCTATATTTCGTTTATTTTTGCTATCTTCCAGATCGGATTGCAAGAAAACCAGACGTCGCAAAAATATGATTTATGGCGTTGTGGAAAGCTGATCATGCGTAGAATTACTGTGCGAAGTTTCAGGTGTCTGCGACACTCCATTTCGGAATTATGATCATTTAAAGTTTAGCTATATTTCGTTTATTTTTGCTATCTTCCAGATCGGATTGCAAGAAAACCAGACGTCGCAAAAATATGATTGATGGCGTTCTGGAAAGCTGATCATGCGTAGAATTACTGTGCGAAGTTTGAGGTGTCTGCGACGCTCCATTTCGGAATTATGATCATTTAAAGTTTAGCTATATTTCGTTTATTTTTGCTATCTTCCAGATCGGATTGCAAGAAAACCAGACGTCGCAAAAATATGATTTATGGCGTTGTGGAAAGCTGATCATGCGTAGAATTACTGTGCGAAGTTTCATTATATTTACGGATTTTCATTTTGCAAAGTTTTATGGGTCTAGGATGTCTCCTTACGAAGTTATGAGCATTTAAAGTTTTGCTATCTTCCAGATCGGATTGCAAGAAAACCAGACGTCGCAAAAATATGATTGATGGCGTTCTGGAAAGCTGATCATGCGTAGAATTACTGTGCGAAGTTTCAGGTGTCTGCGACGCTCCATTTCGGAATTATGATCATTTAAAGTTTAGCTATATTTCGTTTATTTTTGCTATCTTCCAGATCGGATTGCAAGAAAACCAGACGTCGCAAAAATATGATTGATGGCGTTCTGGAAAGCTGATCATGCGTAGAATTACTGTGCGAAGTTTCATTATATTTACGGATTTTCATTTTGCAAAGTTTTATGGGTCTAGGACGTCTCCTTACGAAGTTATGAGCATTTAAAGTTTTGCTATCTTCCAGATCGGATTGCAAGAAAACCAGACGTCGCAAAAATATGATTGATGGCGTTCTGGAAAGCTGATCATGCGTAGAATTACTGTGCGAAGTTTCATTATATTTACGGATTTTCATTTTGCAAAGTTTTATGGGTCTAGGACGTCTCCTTACGAAGTTATGAGCATTTAAAGTTTTGCTATCTTCCAGATCGGATTGCAAGAAAACCAGACGTCGCAAAAATATGATTTATGGCGTTGTGGAAAGCTGATCATGCGTAGAATTACTGTGCGAAGTTTCAGGTGTCTGCGACGCTCCATTTCGGAATTATGATCATTTAAAGTTTAGCTATATTTCGTTTATTTTTGCTATCTTCCAGATCGGATTGCAAGAAAACCAGACGTCGCAAAAATATGATTGATGGCGTTCTGGAAAGCTGATCATGCGTAGAATTACTGTGCGAAGTTTCATTATATTTACGGATTTTCATTTTGCAAAGTTTTATGGGTCTAGGACGTCTCCTTACGAAGTTATGAGCATTTAAAGTTTTGCTATCTTCCAGATCGGATTGCAAGAAAACCAGACGTCGCAAAAATATGATTTATGGCGTTGTGGAAAGCTGATCATGCGTAGAATTACTGTGCGAAGTTTGAGGTGTCTGCGACGCTCCATTTCGGAATTATGATCATTTAAAGTTTAGCTATATTTCGTTTATTTTTGCTATCTTCCAGATCGGATTGCAAGAAAACCAGACGTCGCAAAAATATGATTTATGGCGTTGTGGAAAGCTGATCATGCGTAGAATTACTGTGCGAAGTTTCATTATATTTACGGATTTTCATTTTGCAAAGTTTTATGGGTCTAGGATGTCTCCTTACGAAGTTATGAGCATTTAAAGTTTTGCTATCTTCCAGATCGGATTGCAAGAAAACCAGACGTCGCAAAAATATGATTGATGGCGTTCTGGAAAGCTGATCATGCGTAGAATTACTGTGCGAAGTTTCATTATATTTACGGATTTTCATTTTGCAAAGTTTTATGGGTCTAGGACGTCTCCTTACGAAGTTATGAGCATTTAAAGTTTTGCTATCTTCCAGATCGGATTGCAAGAAAACCAGACGTCGCAAAAATATGATTTATGGCGTTGTGGAAAGCTGATCATGCGTAGAATTACTGTGCGAAGTTTGAGGTGTCTGCGACGCTCCATTTCGGAATTATGATCATTTAAAGTTTAGCTATATTTCGTTTATTTTTGCTATCTTCCACATCGGATTGCAAGAAAACCAGACGTCGCAAAAATATGATTTATGGCGTTGTGGAAAGCTGATCATGCGTAGAATTACTGTGCGAAGTTTCAGGTGTCTGCGACACTCCATTTCGGAATTATGATCATTTAAAGTTTAGCTATATTTCGTTTATTTTTGCTATCTTCCAGATCGGATTGCAAGAAAACCAGACGTCGCAAAAATATGATTGATGGCGTTCTGGAAAGTTGATCATGCGTAGAATTACTGTGCGAAGTTTCATGGTTCTAGCATTATATTTACGGATTTTCATTTTGCAAAGTTTTATGGGTCTAGGACGTCTCCTTACGAAGTTATGAGCATTTAAAGTTTTGCTATCTTCCAGATCGGATTGCAAGAAAACCAGACGTCGCAAAAATATGATTGATGGCGTTCTGGAAAGCTGATCATGCGTAGAATTACTGTGCGAAGTTTCAGGTGTCTGCGACGCTCCATTTCGGAATTATGATCATTTAAAGTTTAGCTATATTTCGTTTATTTTTGCTATCTTCCAGATCGGATTGCAAGAAAACCAGACGTCACAAAATTATGATTGATGGCGTTCTGGAAAGCTGATCATGCGTAGAATTACTGTGCGAAGTTTCATTATATTTACGGATTTTCATTTTGCAAAGTTTTATGGGTCTAGGACGTCTCCTTACGAAGTTATGAGCATTTAAAGTTTTGCTATCTTCCAGATCGGATTGCAAGAAAACCAGACGTCGCAAAAATATGATTTATGGCGTTGTGGAAAGCTGATCATGCGTAGAATTACTGTGCGAAGTTTCAGGTGTCTGCGACGCTCCATTTCGGAATTATGATCATTTAAAGTTTAGCTATATTTCGTTTATTTTTGCTATCTTCCAGATCGGATTGCAAGAAAACCAGACGTCGCAAAAATATGATTTATGGCGTTGTGGAAAGCTGATCATGCGTAGAATTACTGTGCGAAGTTTCAGGTGTCTGCGACGCTCCATTTCGGAATTATGATCATTTAAAGTTTAGCTATATTTCGTTTATTTTTGCTATCTTCCAGATCGGATTGCAAGAAAACCAGACGTCGCAAAAATATGATTGATGGCGTTCTGGAAAGCTGATCATGCGTAGAATTACTGTGCGAAGTTTCATTATATTTACGGATTTTCATTTTGCAAAGTTTTATGGGTCTAGGACGTCTCCTTACGAAGTTATGAGCATTTAAAGTTTTGCTATCTTCCAGATCGGATTGCAAGAAAACCAGACGTCGCAAAAATATGATTTATGGCGTTGTGGAAAGCTGATCATGCGTAGAATTACTGTGCGAAGTTTGAGGTGTCTGCGACGCTCCATTTCGGAATTATGATCATTTAAAGTTTAGCTATATTTCGTTTATTTTTGCTATCTTCCAGATCGGATTGCAAGAAAACCAGACGTCGCAAAAATATGATTGATGGCGTTCTGGAAAGCTGATCATGCGTAGAATTACTGTGCGAAGTTTCATTATATTTACGGATTTTCATTTTGCAAAGTTTTATGGGTCTAGGACGTCTCCTTACGAAGTTATGAGCATTTAAAGTTTTGCTATCTTCCAGATCGGATTGCAAGAAAACCAGACGTCGCAAAAATATGATTTATGGCGTTGTGGAAAGCTGATCATGCGTAGAATTACTGTGCGAAGTTTGAGGTGTCTGCGACGCTCCATTTCGGAATTATGATCATTTAAAGTTTAGCTATATTTCGTTTATTTTTGCTATCTTCCAGATCGGATTGCAAGAAAACCAGACGTCGCAAAAATATGATTTATGGCGTTGTGGAAAGCTGATCATGCGTAGAATTACTGTGCGAAGTTTCATTATATTTACGGATTTTCATTTTGCAAAGTTTTATGGGTCTAGGATGTCTCCTTACGAAGTTATGAGCATTTAAAGTTTTGCTATCTTCCAGATCGGATTGCAAGAAAACCAGACGTCGCAAAAATATGATTGATGGCGTTCTGGAAAGCTGATCATGCGTAGAATTACTGTGCGAAGTTTCATTATATTTACGGATTTTCATTTTGCAAAGTTTTATGGGTCTAGGACGTCTCCTTACGAAGTTATGAGCATTTAAAGTTTTGCTATCTTCCAGATCGGATTGCAAGAAAACCAGACGTCGCAAAAATATGATTTATGGCGTTGTGGAAAGCTGATCATGCGTAGAATTACTGTGCGAAGTTTGAGGTGTCTGCGACGCTCCATTTCGGAATTATGATCATTTAAAGTTTAGCTATATTTCGTTTATTTTTGCTATCTTCCACATCGGATTGCAAGAAAACCAGACGTCGCAAAAATATGATTTATGGCGTTGTGGAAAGCTGATCATGCGTAGAATTACTGTGCGAAGTTTCAGGTGTCTGCGACACTCCATTTCGGAATTATGATCATTTAAAGTTTAGCTATATTTCGTTTATTTTTGCTATCTTCCAGATCGGATTGCAAGAAAACCAGACGTCGCAAAAATATGATTGATGGCGTTCTGGAAAGTTGATCATGCGTAGAATTACTGTGCGAAGTTTCATGGTTCTAGCATTATATTTACGGATTTTCATTTTGCAAAGTTTTATGGGTCTAGGACGTCTCCTTACGAAGTTATGAGCATTTAAAGTTTTGCTATCTTCCAGATCGGATTGCAAGAAAACCAGACGTCGCAAAAATATGATTGATGGCGTTCTGGAAAGCTGATCATGCGTAGAATTACTGTGCGAAGTTTCAGGTGTCTGCGACGCTCCATTTCGGAATTATGATCATTTAAAGTTTAGCTATATTTCGTTTATTTTTGCTATCTTCCAGATCGGATTGCAAGAAAACCAGACGTCACAAAATTATGATTGATGGCGTTCTGGAAAGCTGATCATGCGTAGAATTACTGTGCGAAGTTTCATTATATTTACGGATTTTCATTTTGCAAAGTTTTATGGGTCTAGGACGTCTCCTTACGAAGTTATGAGCATTTAAAGTTTTGCTATCTTCCAGATCGGATTGCAAGAAAACCAGACGTCGCAAAAATATGATTTATGGCGTTGTGGAAAGCTGATCATGCGTAGAATTACTGTGCGAAGTTTCAGGTGTCTGCGACGCTCCATTTCGGAATTATGATCATTTAAAGTTTAGCTATATTTCGTTTATTTTTGCTATCTTCCAGATCGGATTGCAAGAAAACCAGACGTCGCAAAAATATGATTTATGGCGTTGTGGAAAGCTGATCATGCGTAGAATTACTGTGCGAAGTTTCAGGTGTCTGCGACACTCCATTTCGGAATTATGATCATTTAAAGTTTAGCTATATTTCGTTTATTTTTGCTATCTTCCAGATCGGATTGCAAGAAAACCAGACGTCGCAAAAATATGATTGATGGCGTTCTGGAAAGCTGATCATGCGTAGAATTACTGTGCGAAGTTTGAGGTGTCTGCGACGCTCCATTTCGGAATTATGATCATTTAAAGTTTAGCTATATTTCGTTTATTTTTGCTATCTTCCAGATCGGATTGCAAGAAAACCAGACGTCGCAAAAATATGATTTATGGCGTTGTGGAAAGCTGATCATGCGTAGAATTACTGTGCGAAGTTTCATTATATTTACGGATTTTCATTTTGCAAAGTTTTATGGGTCTAGGATGTCTCCTTACGAAGTTATGAGCATTTAAAGTTTTGCTATCTTCCAGATCGGATTGCAAGAAAACCAGACGTCGCAAAAATATGATTGATGGCGTTCTGGAAAGCTGATCATGCGTAGAATTACTGTGCGAAGTTTCAGGTGTCTGCGACGCTCCATTTCGGAATTATGATCATTTAAAGTTTAGCTATATTTCGTTTATTTTTGCTATCTTCCAGATCGGATTGCAAGAAAACCAGACGTCGCAAAAATATGATTGATGGCGTTCTGGAAAGCTGATCATGCGTAGAATTACTGTGCGAAGTTTCATTATATTTACGGATTTTCATTTTGCAAAGTTTTATGGGTCTAGGACGTCTCCTTACGAAGTTATGAGCATTTAAAGTTTTGCTATCTTCCAGATCGGATTGCAAGAAAACCAGACGTCGCAAAAATATGATTGATGGCGTTCTGGAAAGCTGATCATGCGTAGAATTACTGTGCGAAGTTTCAGGTGTCTGCGACGCTCCATTTCGGAATTATGATCATTTAAAGTTTAGCTATATTTCGTTTATTTTTGCTATCTTCCAGATCGGATTGCAAGAAAACCAGACGTCGCAAAAATATGATTGATGGCGTTCTGGAAAGCTGATCATGCGTAGAATTACTGTGCGAAGTTTCATTATATTTACGGATTTTCATTTTGCAAAGTTTTATGGGTCTAGGACGTCTCCTTACGAAGTTATGAGCATTTAAAGTTTTGCTATCTTCCAGATCGGATTGCAAGAAAACCAGACGTCGCAAAAATATGATTGATGGCGTTCTGGAAAGCTGATCATGCGTAGAATTACTGTGCGAAGTTTCAGGTGTCTGCGACGCTCCATTTCGGAATTATGATCATTTAAAGTTTAGCTATATTTCGTTTATTTTTGCTATCTTCCAGATCGGATTGCAAGAAAACCAGACGTCGCAAAAATATGATTGATGGCGTTCTGGAAAGCTGATCATGCGTAGAATTACTGTGCGAAGTTTCATTATATTTACGGATTTTCATTTTGCAAAGTTTTATGGGTCTAGGACGTCTCCTTACGAAGTTATGAGCATTTAAAGTTTTGCTATCTTCCAGATCGGATTGCAAGAAAACCAGACGTCGCAAAAATATGATTTATGGCGTTGTGGAAAGCTGATCATGCGTAGAATTACTGTGCGAAGTTTGAGGTGTCTGCGACGCTCCATTTCGGAATTATGATCATTTAAAGTTTAGCTATATTTCGTTTATTTTTGCTATCTTCCAGATCGGATTGCAAGAAAACCAGACGTCGCAAAAATATGATTTATGGCGTTGTGGAAAGCTGATCATGCGTAGAATTACTGTGCGAAGTTTCAGGTGTCTGCGACACTCCATTTCGGAATTATGATCATTTAAAGTTTAGCTATATTTCGTTTATTTTTGCTATCTTCCAGATCGGATTGCAAGAAAACCAGACGTCGCAAAAATATGAATTACTGTGCGAAGTTTCATGATTCTAGCATTATATTTACGGATTTTCATTTTGCAAAGTTTTATGGGTCTAGGACGTCTCCTTACGAAGTTATGAGCATTTAAAGTTTTGCTATCTTCCAGATCGGATTGCAAGAAAACCAGACGTCGCAAAAATATGATTGATGGCGTTCTGGAAAGCTGATCATGCGTAGAATTACTGTGCGAAGTTTCAGGTGTCTGCGACGCTCCATTTCGGAATTATGATCATTTAAAGTTTAGCTATATTTCGTTTATTTTTGCTATCTTCCAGATCGGATTGCAAGAAAACCAGACGTCGCAAAAATATGATTGATGGCGTTCTGGAAAGCTGATCATGCGTAGAATTACTGTGCGAAGTTTCATTATATTTACGGATTTTCATTTTGCAAAGTTTTATGGGTCTAGGATGTCTCCTTACGAAGTTATGAGCATTTAAAGTTTTGCTATCTTCCAGATCGGATTGCAAGAAAACCAGACGTCGCAAAAATATGATTGATGGCGTTCTGGAAAGCTGATCATGCGTAGAATTACTGTGCGAAGTTTCAGGTGTCTGCGACGCTCCATTTCGGAATTATGATCATTTAAAGTTTAGCTATATTTCGTTTATTTTTGCTATCTTCCAGATCGGATTGCAAGAAAACCAGACGTCGCAAAAATATGATTGATGGCGTTCTGGAAAGCTGATCATGCGTAGAATTACTGTGCGAAGTTTCAGGTGTCTGCGACGCTCCATTTCGGAATTATGATCATTTAAAGTTTAGCTATATTTCGTTTATTTTTGCTATCTTCCAGATCGGATTGCAAGAAAACCAGACGTCGCAAAAATATGATTGATGGCGTTCTGGAAAGCTGATCATGCGTAGAATTACTGTGCGAAGTTTCATGGTTCTAGCATTATATTTACGGATTTTCATTTTGCAAAGTTTTATGGGTCTAGGACGTCTCCTTACGAAGTTATGAGCATTTAAAGTTTTGCTATCTTCCAGATCGGATTGCAAGAAAACCAGACGTCGCAAAAATATGATTGATGGCGTTCTGGAAAGCTGATCATGCGTAGAATTACTGTGCGAAGTTTCAGGTGTCTGCGACGCTCCATTTCGGAATTATGATCATTTAAAGTTTAGCTATATTTCGTTTATTTTTGCTATCTTCCAGATCGGATTGCAAGAAAACCAGACGTCACAAAATTATGATTGATGGCGTTCTGGAAAGCTGATCATGCGTAGAATTACTGTGCGAAGTTTCATTATATTTACGGATTTTCATTTTGCAAAGTTTTATGGGTCTAGGACGTCTCCTTACGAAGTTATGAGCATTTAAAGTTTTGCTATCTTCCAGATCGGATTGCAAGAAAACCAGACGTCGCAAAAATATGATTGATGGCGTTCTGGAAAGCTGATCATGCGTAGAATTACTGTGCGAAGTTTCAGGTGTCTGCGACGCTCCATTTCGGAATTATGATCATTTAAAGTTTAGCTATATTTCGTTTATTTTTGCTATCTTCCAGATCGGATTGCAAGAAAACCAGACGTCGCAAAAATATGATTGATGGCGTTCTGGAAAGCTGATCATGCGTAGAATTACTGTGCGAAGTTTCAGGTGTCTGCGACACTCCATTTCGGAATTATGATCATTTAAAGTTTAGCTATATTTCGTTTATTTTTGCTATCTTCCAGATCGGATTGCAAGAAAACCAGACGTCGCAAAAATATGATTGATGGCGTTCTGGAAAGCTGATCATGCGTAGAATTACTGTGCGAAGTTTCATTATATTTACGGATTTTCATTTTGCAAAGTTTTATGGGTCTAGGACGTCTCCTTACGAAGTTATGAGCATTTAAAGTTTTGCTATCTTCCAGATCGGATTGCAAGAAAACCAGACGTCGCAAAAATATGATTTATGGCGTTGTGGAAAGCTGATCATGCGTAGAATTACTGTGCGAAGTTTGAGGTGTCTGCGACGCTCCATTTCGGAATTATGATCATTTAAAGTTTAGCTATATTTCGTTTATTTTTGCTATCTTCCAGATCGGATTGCAAGAAAACCAGACGTCGCAAAAATATGATTTATGGCGTTGTGGAAAGCTGATCATGCGTAGAATTACTGTGCGAAGTTTCATTATATTTACGGATTTTCATTTTGCAAAGTTTTATGGGTCTAGGATGTCTCCTTACGAAGTTATGAGCATTTAAAGTTTTGCTATCTTCCAGATCGGATTGCAAGAAAACCAGACGTCGCAAAAATATGATTGATGGCGTTCTGGAAAGCTGATCATGCGTAGAATTACTGTGCGAAGTTTCATTATATTTACGGATTTTCATTTTGCAAAGTTTTATGGGTCTAGGACGTCTCCTTACGAAGTTATGAGCATTTAAAGTTTTGCTATCTTCCAGATCGGATTGCAAGAAAACCAGACGTCGCAAAAATATGATTTATGGCGTTGTGGAAAGCTGATCATGCGTAGAATTACTGTGCGAAGTTTGAGGTGTCTGCGACGCTCCATTTCGGAATTATGATCATTTAAAGTTTAGCTATATTTCGTTTATTTTTGCTATCTTCCACATCGGATTGCAAGAAAACCAGACGTCGCAAAAATATGATTTATGGCGTTGTGGAAAGCTGATCATGCGTAGAATTACTGTGCGAAGTTTCAGGTGTCTGCGACACTCCATTTCGGAATTATGATCATTTAAAGTTTAGCTATATTTCGTTTATTTTTGCTATCTTCCAGATCGGATTGCAAGAAAACCAGACGTCGCAAAAATATGATTGATGGCGTTCTGGAAAGTTGATCATGCGTAGAATTACTGTGCGAAGTTTCATGGTTCTAGCATTATATTTACGGATTTTCATTTTGCAAAGTTTTATGGGTCTAGGACGTCTCCTTACGAAGTTATGAGCATTTAAAGTTTTGCTATCTTCCAGATCGGATTGCAAGAAAACCAGACGTCGCAAAAATATGATTGATGGCGTTCTGGAAAGCTGATCATGCGTAGAATTACTGTGCGAAGTTTCAGGTGTCTGCGACGCTCCATTTCGGAATTATGATCATTTAAAGTTTAGCTATATTTCGTTTATTTTTGCTATCTTCCAGATCGGATTGCAAGAAAACCAGACGTCACAAAATTATGATTGATGGCGTTCTGGAAAGCTGATCATGCGTAGAATTACTGTGCGAAGTTTCATTATATTTACGGATTTTCATTTTGCAAAGTTTTATGGGTCTAGGACGTCTCCTTACGAAGTTATGAGCATTTAAAGTTTTGCTATCTTCCAGATCGGATTGCAAGAAAACCAGACGTCGCAAAAATATGATTTATGGCGTTGTGGAAAGCTGATCATGCGTAGAATTACTGTGCGAAGTTTCAGGTGTCTGCGACGCTCCATTTCGGAATTATGATCATTTAAAGTTTAGCTATATTTCGTTTATTTTTGCTATCTTCCAGATCGGATTGCAAGAAAACCAGACGTCGCAAAAATATGATTGATGGCGTTCTGGAAAGCTGATCATGCGTAGAATTACTGTGCGAAGTTTCAGGTGTCTGCGACGCTCCATTTCGGAATTATGATCATTTAAAGTTTAGCTATATTTCGTTTATTTTTGCTATCTTCCAGATCGGATTGCAAGAAAACCAGACGTCGCAAAAATATGATTGATGGCGTTCTGGAAAGCTGATCATGCGTAGAATTACTGTGCGAAGTTTCATTATATTTACGGATTTTCATTTTGCAAAGTTTTATGGGTCTAGGACGTCTCCTTACGAAGTTATGAGCATTTAAAATTTTGCTATCTTCCAGATCGGATTGCAAGAAAACCAGACGTCGCAAAAATATGATTGATGGCGTTCTGGAAAGCTGATCATGCGTAGAATTACTGTGCGAAGTTTCAGGTGTCTGCGACGCTCCATTTCGGAATTATGATCATTTAAAGTTTAGCTATATTTCGTTTATTTTTGCTATCTTCCAGATCGGATTGCAAGAAAACCAGACGTCGCAAAAATATGATTGATGGCGTTCTGGAAAGCTGATCATGCGTAGAATTACTGTGCGAAGTTTCATTATATTTACGGATTTTCATTTTGCAAAGTTTTATGGGTCTAGGACGTCTCCTTACGAAGTTATGAGCATTTAAAGTTTTGCTATCTTCCAGATCGGATTGCAAGAAAACCAGACGTCGCAAAAATATGATTTATGGCGTTGTGGAAAGCTGATCATGCGTAGAATTACTGTGCGAAGTTTGAGGTGTCTGCGACGCTCCATTTCGGAATTATGATCATTTAAAGTTTAGCTATATTTCGTTTATTTTTGCTATCTTCCAGATCGGATTGCAAGAAAACCAGACGTCGCAAAAATATGATTTATGGCGTTGTGGAAAGCTGATCATGCGTAGAATTACTGTGCGAAGTTTCAGGTGTCTGCGACACTCCATTTCGGAATTATGATCATTTAAAGTTTAGCTATATTTCGTTTATTTTTGCTATCTTCCAGATCGGATTGCAAGAAAACCAGACGTCGCAAAAATATGATTGATGGCGTTCTGGAAAGTTGATCATGCGTAGAATTACTGTGCTAAGTTTCATGATTCTAGCATTATATTTACGGATTTTCATTTTGCAAAGTTTTATGGGTCTAGGACGTCTCCTTACGAAGTTATGAGCATTTAAAGTTTTGCTATCTTCCAGATCGGATTGCAAGAAAACCAGACGTCGCAAAAATATGATTGATGGCGTTCTGGAAAGCTGATCATGCGTAGAATTACTGTGCGAAGTTTCAGGTGTCTGCGACGCTCCATTTCGGAATTATGATCATTTAAAGTTTAGCTATATTTCGTTTATTTTTGCTATCTTCCAGATCGGATTGCAAGAAAACCAGACGTCGCAAAAATATGATTGATGGCGTTCTGGAAAGCTGATCATGCGTAGAATTACTGTGCGAAGTTTCATTATATTTACGGATTTTCATTTTGCAAAGTTTTATGGGTCTAGGATGTCTCCTTACGAAGTTATGAGCATTTAAAGTTTTGTTATCTTCCAGATCGGATTGCAAGAAAACCAGACGTCGCAAAAATATGATTGATGGCGTTCTGGAAAGCTGATCATGCGTAGAATTACTGTGCGAAGTTTCAGGTGTCTGCGACGCTCCATTTCGGAATTATGATCATTTAAAGTTTAGCTATATTTCGTTTATTTTTGCTATCTTCCAGATCGGATTGCAAGAAAACCAGACGTCGCAAAAATATGATTGATGGCGTTCTGGAAAGCTGATCATGCGTAGAATTACTGTGCGAAGTTTCAGGTGTCTGCGACACTCCATTTCGGAATTATGATCATTTAAAGTTTAGCTATATTTCGTTTATTTTTGCTATCTTCCAGATCGGA
Source organism: Myopa tessellatipennis (assembly GCA_943737955.2). Taxonomy (NCBI): domain Eukaryota; kingdom Metazoa; phylum Arthropoda; class Insecta; order Diptera; family Conopidae; genus Myopa; species Myopa tessellatipennis. The sequence continues at coordinate 43,622,098 of OX031314.1, forward strand.
TTGCAAGAAAACCAGACGTCGCAAAAATATGATTGATGGCGTTCTGGAAAGCTGATCATGCGTAGAATTACTGTGCGAAGTTTCATGGTTCTAGCATTATATTTACGGATTTTCATTTTGCAAAGTTTTATGGGTCTAGGACGTCTCCTTACGAAGTTATGAGCATTTAAAGTTTTGCTATCTTCCAGATCGGATTGCAAGAAAACCAGACGTCGCAAAAATATGATTGATGGCGTTCTGGAAAGCTGATCATGCGTAGAATTACTGTGCGAAGTTTCAGGTGTCTGCGACGCTCCATTTCGGAATTATGATCATTTAAAGTTTAGCTATATTTCGTTTATTTTTGCTATCTTCCAGATCGGATTGCAAGAAAACCAGACGTCGCAAAAATATGATTGATGGCGTTCTGGAAAGCTGATCATGCGTAGAATTACTGTGCGAAGTTTCATGGTTCTAGCATTATATTTACGGATTTTCATTTTGCAAAGTTTTATGGGTCTAGGACGTCTCCTTACGAAGTTATGAGCATTTAAAGTTTTGCTATCTTCCAGATCGGATTGCAAGAAAACCAGACGTCGCAAAAATATGATTGATGGCGTTCTGGAAAGCTGATCATGCGTAGAATTACTGTGCGAAGTTTCAGGTGTCTGCGACGCTCCATTTCGGAATTATGATCATTTAAAGTTTAGCTATATTTCGTTTATTTTTGCTATCTTCCAGATCGGATTGCAAGAAAACCAGACGTCGCAAAAATATGATTGATGGCGTTCTGGAAAGCTGATCATGCGTAGAATTACTGTGCGAAGTTTCATGGTTCTAGCATTATATTTACGGATTTTCATTTTGCAAAGTTTTATGGGTCTAGGACGTCTCCTTACGAAGTTATGAGCATTTAAAGTTTTGCTATCTTCCAGATCGGATTGCAAGAAAACCAGACGTCGCAAAAATATGATTGATGGCGTTCTGGAAAGCTGATCATGCGTAGAATTACTGTGCGAAGTTTCAGGTGTCTGCGACGCTCCATTTCGGAATTATGATCATTTAAAGTTTAGCTATATTTCGTTTATTTTTGCTATCTTCCAGATCGGATTGCAAGAAAACCAGACGTCGCAAAAATATGATTGATGGCGTTCTGGAAAGCTGATCATGCGTAGAATTACTGTGCGAAATTTCATTATATTTACGGATTTTCATTTTGCAAAGTTTTATGGGTCTAGGATGTCTCCTTACGAAGTTATGAGCATTTAAAGTTTTGCTATCTTCCAGATCGGATTGCAAGAAAACCAGACGTCGCAAAAATATGATTGATGGCGTTCTGGAAAGCTGATCATGCGTAGAATTACTGTGCGAAGTTTCAGGTGTCTGCGACGCTCCATTTCGGAATTATGATCATTTAAAGTTTAGCTATATTTCGTTTATTTTTGCTATCTTCCAGATCGGATTGCAAGAAAACCAGACGTCGCAAAAATATGATTGATGGCGTTCTGGAAAGTTGATCATGCGTAGAATTACTGTGCGAAGTTTCATGGTTCTAGCATTATATTTACGGATTTTCATTTTGCAAAGTTTTATGGGTCTAGGACGTCTCCTTACGAAGTTATGAGCATTTAAAGTTTTGCTATCTTCCAGATCGGATTGCAAGAAAACCAGACGTCGCAAAAATATGATTGATGGCGTTCTGGAAAGCTGATCATGCGTAGAATTACTGTGCGAAGTTTCAGGTGTCTGCGACGCTCCATTTCGGAATTATGATCATTTAAAGTTTAGCTATATTTCGTTTATTTTTGCTATCTTCCAGATCGGATTGCAAGAAAACCAGACGTCGCAAAAATATGATTGATGGCGTTCTGGAAAGCTGATCATGCGTAGAATTACTGTGCGAAGTTTCATGGTTCTAGCATTATATTTACGGATTTTCATTTTGCAAAGTTTTATGGGTCTAGGACGTCTCCTTACGAAGTTATGAGCATTTAAAGTTTTGCTATCTTCCAGATCGGATTGCAAGAAAACCAGACGTCGCAAAAATATGATTGATGGCGTTCTGGAAAGCTGATCATGCGTAGAATTACTGTGCGAAGTTTCAGGTGTCTGCGACGCTCCATTTCGGAATTATGATCATTTAAAGTTTAGCTATATTTCGTTTATTTTTGCTATCTTCCAGATCGGATTGCAAGAAAACCAGACGTCGCAAAAATATGATTGATGGCGTTCTGGAAAGCTGATCATGCGTAGAATTACTGTGCGAAATTTCATTATATTTACGGATTTTCATTTTGCAAAGTTTTATGGGTCTAGGATGTCTCCTTACGAAGTTATGAGCATTTAAAGTTTTGCTATCTTCCAGATCGGATTGCAAGAAAACCAGACGTCGCAAAAATATGATTGATGGCGTTCTGGAAAGCTGATCATGCGTAGAATTACTGTGCGAAGTTTCAGGTGTCTGCGACGCTCCATTTCGGAATTATGATCATTTAAAGTTTAGCTATATTTCGTTTATTTTTGCTATCTTCCAGATCGGATTGCAAGAAAACCAGACGTCGCAAAAATATGATTGATGGCGTTCTGGAAAGCTGATCATGCGTAGAATTACTGTGCGAAGTTTCATTATATTTACGGATTTTCATTTTGCAAAGTTTTATGGGTCTAGGACGTCTCCTTACGAAGTTATGAGCATTTAAAGTTTTGCTATCTTCCAGATCGGATTGCAAGAAAACCAGACGTCGCAAAAATATGATTTATGGCGTTGTGGAAAGCTGATCATGCGTAGAATTACTGTGCGAAGTTTCAGGTGTCTGCGACACTCCATTTCGGAATTATGATCATTTAAAGTTTAGCTATATTTCGTTTATTTTTGCTATCTTCCAGATCGGATTGCAAGAAAACCAGACGTCGCAAAAATATGATTGATGGCGTTCTGGAAAGTTGATCATGCGTAGAATTACTGTGCTAAGTTTCATGATTCTAGCATTATATTTACGGATTTTCATTTTGCAAAGTTTTATGGGTCTAGGACGTCTCCTTACGAAGTTATGAGCATTTAAAGTTTTGCTATCTTCCAGATCGGATTGCAAGAAAACCAGACGTCGCAAAAATATGATTGATGGCGTTCTGGAAAGCTGATCATGCGTAGAATTACTGTGCGAAGTTTCAGGTGTCTGCGACGCTCCATTTCGGAATTATGATCATTTAAAGTTTAGCTATATTTCGTTTATTTTTGCTATCTTCCAGATCGGATTGCAAGAAAACCAGACGTCGCAAAAATATGATTGATGGCGTTCTGGAAAGCTGATCATGCGTAGAATTACTGTGCGAAGTTTCATTATATTTACGGATTTTCATTTTGCAAAGTTTTATGGGTCTAGGATGTCTCCTTACGAAGTTATGAGCATTTAAAGTTTTGTTATCTTCCAGATCGGATTGCAAGAAAACCAGACGTCGCAAAAATATGATTGATGGCGTTCTGGAAAGCTGATCATGCGTAGAATTACTGTGCGAAGTTTCAGGTGTCTGCGACGCTCCATTTCGGAATTATGATCATTTAAAGTTTAGCTATATTTCGTTTATTTTTGCTATCTTCCAGATCGGATTGCAAGAAAACCAGACGTCGCAAAAATATGATTGATGGCGTTCTGGAAAGCTGATCATGCGTAGAATTACTGTGCGAAGTTTCATGGTTCTAGCATTATATTTACGGATTTTCATTTTGCAAAGTTTTATGGGTCTAGGACGTCTCCTTACGAAGTTATGAGCATTTAAAGTTTTGCTATCTTCCAGATCGGATTGCAAGAAAACCAGACGTCGCAAAAATATGATTGATGGCGTTCTGGAAAGCTGATCATGCGTAGAATTACTGTGCGAAGTTTCAGGTGTCTGCGACACTCCATTTCGGAATTATGATCATTTAAAGTTTAGCTATATTTCGTTTATTTTTGCTATCTTCCAGATCGGATTGCAAGAAAACCAGACGTCGCAAAAATATGATTGATGGCGTTCTGGAAAGCTGATCATGCGTAGAATTACTGTGCGAAGTTTCATGGTTCTAGCATTATATTTACGGATTTTCATTTTGCAAAGTTTTATGGGTCTAGGACGTCTCCTTACGAAGTTATGAGCATTTAAAGTTTTGCTATCTTCCAGATCGGATTGCAAGAAAACCAGACGTCGCAAAAATATGATTGATGGCGTTCTGGAAAGCTGATCATGCGTAGAATTACTGTGCGAAGTTTCATGGTTCTAGCATTATATTTACGGATTTTCATTTTGCAAAGTTTTATGGGTCTAGGACGTCTCCTTACGAAGTTATGAGCATTTAAAGTTTTGCTATCTTCCAGATCGGATTGCAAGAAAACCAGACGTCGCAAAAATATGATTGATGGCGTTCTGGAAAGCTGATCATGCGTAGAATTACTGTGCGAAGTTTCATTATATTTACGGATTTTCATTTTGCAAAGTTTTATGGGTCTAGGATGTCTCCTTACGAAGTTATGAGCATTTAAAGTTTTGCTATCTTCCAGATCGGATTGCAAGAAAACCAGACGTCGCAAAAATATGATTGATGGCGTTCTGGAAAGCTGATCATGCGTAGAATTACTGTGCGAAGTTTCAGGTGTCTGCGACGCTCCATTTCGGAATTATGATCATTTAAAGTTTAGCTATATTTCGTTTATTTTTGCTATCTTCCAGATCGGATTGCAAGAAAACCAGACGTCGCAAAAATATGATTGATGGCGTTCTGGAAAGCTGATCATGCGTAGAATTACTGTGCGAAGTTTCATGGTTCTAGCATTATATTTACGGATTTTCATTTTGCAAAGTTTTATGGGTCTAGGACGTCTCCTTACGAAGTTATGAGCATTTAAAGTTTTGCTATCTTCCAGATCGGATTGCAAGAAAACCAGACGTCGCAAAAATATGATTGATGGCGTTCTGGAAAGCTGATCATGCGTAGAATTACTGTGCGAAATTTCAGGTGTCTGCGACGCTCCATTTCGGAATTATGATCATTTAAAGTTTAGCTATATTTCGTTTATTTTTGCTATCTTCCAGATCGGATTGCAAGAAAACCAGACGTCGCAAAAATATGATTGATGGCGTTCTGGAAAGCTGATCATGCGTAGAATTACTGTGCGAAGTTTCATGGTTCTAGCATTATATTTACGGATTTTCATTTTGCAAAGTTTTATGGGTCTAGGACGTCTCCTTACGAAGTTATGAGCATTTAAAGTCTTGCTATCTTCCAGATCGGATTGCAAGAAAACCAGACGTCGCAAAAATATGATTGATGGCGTTCTGGAAAGCTGATCATGCGTAGAATTACTGTGCGAAGTTTCAGGTGTCTGCGACGCTCCATTTCGGAATTATGATCATTTAAAGTTTAGCTATATTTCGTTTATTTTTGCTATCTTCCAGATCGGATTGCAAGAAAACCAGACGTCGCAAAAATATGATTGATGGCGTTCTGGAAAGTTGATCATGCGTAGAATTACTGTGCTAAGTTTCATGATTCTAGCATTATATTTACGGATTTTCATTTTGCAAAGTTTTATGGGTCTAGGACGTCTCCTTACGAAGTTATGAGCATTTAAAGTTTTGCTATCTTCCAGATCGGATTGCAAGAAAACCAGACGTCGCAAAAATATGATTGATGGCGTTCTGGAAAGCTGATCATGCGTAGAATTACTGTGCGAAGTTTCAGGTGTCTGCGACGCTCCATTTCGGAATTATGATCATTTAAAGTTTAGCTATATTTCGTTTATTTTTGCTATCTTCCAGATCGGATTGCAAGAAAACCAGACGTCGCAAAAATATGATTGATGGCGTTCTGGAAAGCTGATCATGCGTAGAATTACTGTGCGAAGTTTCATTATATTTACGGATTTTCATTTTGCAAAGTTTTATGGGTCTAGGATGTCTCCTTACGAAGTTATGAGCATTTAAAGTTTTGTTATCTTCCAGATCGGATTGCAAGAAAACCAGACGTCGCAAAAATATGATTGATGGCGTTCTGGAAAGCTGATCATGCGTAGAATTACTGTGCGAAGTTTCAGGTGTCTGCGACGCTCCATTTCGGAATTATGATCATTTAAAGTTTAGCTATATTTCGTTTATTTTTGCTATCTTCCAGATCGGATTGCAAGAAAACCAGACGTCGCAAAAATATGATTGATGGCGTTCTGGAAAGCTGATCATGCGTAGAATTACTGTGCGAAGTTTCATGGTTCTAGCATTATATTTACGGATTTTCATTTTGCAAAGTTTTATGGGTCTAGGACGTCTCCTTACGAAGTTATGAGCATTTAAAGTTTTGCTATCTTCCAGATCGGATTGCAAGAAAACCAGACGTCGCAAAAATATGATTGATGGCGTTCTGGAAAGCTGATCATGCGTAGAATTACTGTGCGAAGTTTCAGGTGTCTGCGACACTCCATTTCGGAATTATGATCATTTAAAGTTTAGCTATATTTCGTTTATTTTTGCTATCTTCCAGATCGGATTGCAAGAAAACCAGACGTCGCAAAAATATGATTGATGGCGTTCTGGAAAGCTGATCATGCGTAGAATTACTGTGCGAAGTTTCATGGTTCTAGCATTATATTTACGGATTTTCATTTTGCAAAGTTTTATGGGTCTAGGACGTCTCCTTACGAAGTTATGAGCATTTAAAGTTTTGCTATCTTCCAGATCGGATTGCAAGAAAACCAGACGTCGCAAAAATATGATTGATGGCGTTCTGGAAAGCTGATCATGCGTAGAATTACTGTGCGAAGTTTCATGGTTCTAGCATTATATTTACGGATTTTCATTTTGCAAAGTTTTATGGGTCTAGGACGTCTCCTTACGAAGTTATGAGCATTTAAAGTTTTGCTATCTTCCAGATCGGATTGCAAGAAAACCAGACGTCGCAAAAATATGATTGATGGCGTTCTGGAAAGCTGATCATGCGTAGAATTACTGTGCGAAGTTTCATTATATTTACGGATTTTCATTTTGCAAAGTTTTATGGGTCTAGGATGTCTCCTTACGAAGTTATGAGCATTTAAAGTTTTGCTATCTTCCAGATCGGATTGCAAGAAAACCAGACGTCGCAAAAATATGATTGATGGCGTTCTGGAAAGCTGATCATGCGTAGAATTACTGTGCGAAGTTTCAGGTGTCTGCGACGCTCCATTTCGGAATTATGATCATTTAAAGTTTAGCTATATTTCGTTTATTTTTGCTATCTTCCAGATCGGATTGCAAGAAAACCAGACGTCGCAAAAATATGATTGATGGCGTTCTGGAAAGCTGATCATGCGTAGAATTACTGTGCGAAGTTTCATGGTTCTAGCATTATATTTACGGATTTTCATTTTGCAAAGTTTTATGGGTCTAGGACGTCTCCTTACGAAGTTATGAGCATTTAAAGTTTTGCTATCTTCCAGATCGGATTGCAAGAAAACCAGACGTCGCAAAAATATGATTGATGGCGTTCTGGAAAGCTGATCATGCGTAGAATTACTGTGCGAAATTTCAGGTGTCTGCGACGCTCCATTTCGGAATTATGATCATTTAAAGTTTAGCTATATTTCGTTTATTTTTGCTATCTTCCAGATCGGATTGCAAGAAAACCAGACGTCGCAAAAATATGATTGATGGCGTTCTGGAAAGCTGATCATGCGTAGAATTACTGTGCGAAGTTTCATGGTTCTAGCATTATATTTACGGATTTTCATTTTGCAAAGTTTTATGGGTCTAGGACGTCTCCTTACGAAGTTATGAGCATTTAAAGTCTTGCTATCTTCCAGATCGGATTGCAAGAAAACCAGACGTCGCAAAAATATGATTGATGGCGTTCTGGAAAGCTGATCATGCGTAGAATTACTGTGCGAAGTTTCAGGTGTCTGCGACGCTCCATTTCGGAATTATGATCATTTAAAGTTTAGCTATATTTCGTTTATTTTTGCTATCTTCCAGATCGGATTGCAAGAAAACCAGACGTCGCAAAAATATGATTGATGGCGTTCTGGAAAGCTGATCATGCGTAGAATTACTGTGCGAAGTTTCAGGTGTCTGTGACGCTCCATTTCGGAATTATGATCATTTAAAGTTTAGCTATATTTCGTTTATTTTTGCTATCTTCCAGATCGGATTGCAAGAAAAGCAGACGTCGCAAAAATATGATTGATGGCGTTCTGGAAAGCTGATCATGCGTAGAATTACTGTGCGAAGTTTCATTATATTTACGGATTTTCATTTTGCAAAGTTTTATGGGTCTAGGACGTCTCCTTACGAAGTTATGAGCATTTAAAGTTTTGCTATCTTCCAGATCGGATTGCAAGAAAACCAGACGTCGCAAAAATATGATTTATGGCGTTGTGGAAAGCTGATCATGCGTAGAATTACTGTGCGAAGTTTGAGGTGTCTGCGACGCTCCATTTCGGAATTATGATCATTTAAAGTTTAGCTATATTTCGTTTATTTTTGCTATCTTCCAGATCGGATTGCAAGAAAACCAGACGTCGCAAAAATATGATTTATGGCGTTGTGGAAAGCTGATCATGCGTAGAATTACTGTGCGAAGTTTCAGGTGTCTGCGACACTCCATTTCGGAATTATGATCATTTAAAGTTTAGCTATATTTCGTTTATTTTTGCTATCTTCCAGATCGGATTGCAAGAAAACCAGACGTCGCAAAAATATGATTGATGGCGTTCTGGAAAGTTGATCATGCGTAGAATTACTGTGCGAAGTTTCATTATATTTACGGATTTTCATTTTGCAAAGTTTTATGGGTCTAGGACGTCTCCTTACGAAGTTATGAGCATTTAAAGTTTTGCTATCTTCCAGATCGGATTGCAAGAAAACCAGACGTCGCAAAAATATGATTTATGGCGTTGTGGAAAGCTGATCATGCGTAGAATTACTGTGCGAAGTTTGAGGTGTCTGCGACGCTCCATTTCGGAATTATGATCATTTAAAGTTTAGCTATATTTCGTTTATTTTTGCTATCTTCCAGATCGGATTGCAAGAAAACCAGACGTCGCAAAAATATGATTTATGGCGTTGTGGAAAGCTGATCATGCGTAGAATTACTGTGCGAAGTTTCAGGTGTCTGCGACACTCCATTTCGGAATTATGATCATTTAAAGTTTAGCTATATTTCGTTTATTTTTGCTATCTTCCAGATCGGATTGCAAGAAAACCAGACGTCGCAAAAATATGATTGATGGCGTTCTGGAAAGCTGATCATGCGTAGAATTACTGTGCTAAGTTTCATGATTCTAGCATTATATTTACGGATTTTCATTTTGCAAAGTTTTATGGGTCTAGGACGTCTCCTTACGAAGTTATGAGCATTTAAAGTTTTGCTATCTTCCAGATCGGATTGCAAGAAAACCAGACGTCGCAAAAATATGATTGATGGCGTTCTGGAAAGCTGATCATGCGTAGAATTACTGTGCGAAGTTTCAGGTGTCTGCGACGCTCCATTTCGGAATTATGATCATTTAAAGTTTAGCTATATTTCGTTTATTTTTGCTATCTTCCAGATCGGATTGCAAGAAAACCAGACGTCGCAAAAATATGATTGATGGCGTTCTGGAAAGCTGATCATGCGTAGAATTACTGTGCGAAGTTTCATTATATTTACGGATTTTCATTTTGCAAAGTTTTATGGGTCTAGGATGTCTCCTTACGAAGTTATGAGCATTTAAAGTTTTGCTATCTTCCAGATCGGATTGCAAGAAAACCAGACGTCGCAAAAATATGATTGATGGCGTTCTGGAAAGCTGATCATGCGTAGAATTACTGTGCGAAGTTTCAGGTGTCTGCGACGCTCCATTTCGGAATTATGATCATTTAAAGTTTAGCTATATTTCGTTTATTTTTGCTATCTTCCAGATCGGATTGCAAGAAAACCAGACGTCGCAAAAATATGATTGATGGCGTTCTGGAAAGCTGATCATGCGTAGAATTACTGTGCGAAGTTTCATTATATTTACGGATTTTCATTTTGCAAAGTTTTATGGGTCTAGGATGTCTCCTTACGAAGTTATGAGCATTTAAAGTTTTGCTATCTTCCAGATCGGATTGCAAGAAAACCAGACGTCGCAAAAATATGATTGATGGCGTTCTGGAAAGCTGATCATGCGTAGAATTACTGTGCGAAGTTTCAGGTGTCTGCGACGCTCCATTTCGGAATTATGATCATTTAAAGTTTAGCTATATTTCGTTTATTTTTGCTATCTTCCAGATCGGATTGCAAGAAAACCAGACGTCGCAAAAATATGATTGATGGCGTTCTGGAAAGCTGATCATGCGTAGAATTACTGTGCGAAGTTTCATGGTTCTAGCATTATATTTACGGATTTTCATTTTGCAAAGTTTTATGGGTCTAGGACGTCTCCTTACGAAGTTATGAGCATTTAAAGTTTTGCTATCTTCCAGATCGGATTGCAAGAAAACCAGACGTCGCAAAAATATGATTGATGGCGTTCTGGAAAGCTGATCATGCGTAGAATTACTGTGCGAAGTTTCAGGTGTCTGCGACGCTCCATTTCGGAATTATGATCATTTAAAGTTTAGCTATATTTCGTTTATTTTTGCTATCTTCCAGATCGGATTGCAAGAAAACCAGACGTCGCAAAAATATGATTGATGGCGTTCTGGAAAGCTGATCATGCGTAGAATTACTGTGCGAAGTTTCATGGTTCTAGCATTATATTTACGGATTTTCATTTTGCAAAGTTTTATGGGTCTAGGACGTCTCCTTACGAAGTTATGAGCATTTAAAGTTTTGCTATCTTCCAGATCGGATTGCAAGAAAACCAGACGTCGCAAAAATATGATTGATGGCGTTCTGGAAAGCTGATCATGCGTAGAATTACTGTGCGAAGTTTCAGGTGTCTGCGACGCTCCATTTCGGAATTATGATCATTTAAAGTTTAGCTATATTTCGTTTATTTTTGCTATCTTCCAGATCGGATTGCAAGAAAACCAGACGTCGCAAAAATATGATTGATGGCGTTCTGGAAAGCTGATCATGCGTAGAATTACTGTGCGAAGTTTCATTATATTTACGGATTTTCATTTTGCAAAGTTTTATGGGTCTAGGACGTCTCCTTACGAAGTTATGAGCATTTAAAGTTTTGCTATCTTCCAGATCGGATTGCAAGAAAACCAGACGTCGCAAAAATATGATTTATGGCGTTGTGGAAAGCTGATCATGCGTAGAATTACTGTGCGAAGTTTGAGGTGTCTGCGACGCTCCATTTCGGAATTATGATCATTTAAAGTTTAGCTATATTTCGTTTATTTTTGCTATCTTCCAGATCGGATTGCAAGAAAACCAGACGTCGCAAAAATATGATTTATGGCGTTGTGGAAAGCTGATCATGCGTAGAATTACTGTGCGAAGTTTCAGGTGTCTGCGACACTCCATTTCGGAATTATGATCATTTAAAGTTTAGCTATATTTCGTTTATTTTTGCTATCTTCCAGATCGGATTGCAAGAAAACCAGACGTCGCAAAAATATGATTGATGGCGTTCTGGAAAGTTGATCATGCGTAGAATTACTGTGCTAAGTTTCATGATTCTAGCATTATATTTACGGATTTTCATTTTGCAAAGTTTTATGGGTCTAGGACGTCTCCTTACGAAGTTATGAGCATTTAAAGTTTTGCTATCTTCCAGATCGGATTGCAAGAAAACCAGACGTCGCAAAAATATGATTGATGGCGTTCTGGAAAGCTGATCATGCGTAGAATTACTGTGCGAAGTTTCAGGTGTCTGCGACGCTCCATTTCGGAATTATGATCATTTAAAGTTTAGCTATATTTCGTTTATTTTTGCTATCTTCCAGATCGGATTGCAAGAAAACCAGACGTCGCAAAAATATGATTGATGGCGTTCTGGAAAGCTGATCATGCGTAGAATTACTGTGCGAAGTTTCATTATATTTACGGATTTTCATTTTGCAAAGTTTTATGGGTCTAGGATGTCTCCTTACGAAGTTATGAGCATTTAAAGTTTTGTTATCTTCCAGATCGGATTGCAAGAAAACCAGACGTCGCAAAAATATGATTGATGGCGTTCTGGAAAGCTGATCATGCGTAGAATTACTGTGCGAAGTTTCATGGTTCTAGCATTATATTTACGGATTTTCATTTTGCAAAGTTTTATGGGTCTAGGACGTCTCCTTACGAAGTTATGAGCATTTAAAGTTTTGCTATCTTCCAGATCGGATTGCAAGAAAACCAGACGTCGCAAAAATATGATTGATGGCGTTCTGGAAAGCTGATCATGCGTAGTATTACTGTGCGAAGTTTCAGGTGTCTGCGACGCTCCATTTCGGAATTATGATCATTTAAAGTTTAGCTATATTTCGTTTATTTTTGCTATCTTCCAGATCGGATTGCAAGAAAACCAGACGTCGCAAAAATATGATTGATGGCGTTCTGGAATGCTGATCATGCGTAGAATTACTGTGCGAAGTTTCATGGTTCTAGCATTATATTTACGGATTTTCATTTTGCAAAGTTTTATGGGTCTAGGACGTCTCCTTACGAAGTTATGAGCATTTAAAGTTTTGCTATCTTCCAGATCGGATTGCAAGAAAACCAGACGTCGCAAAAATATGATTGATGGCGTTCTGGAAAGCTGATCATGCGTAGTATTACTGTGCGAAGTTTCAGGTGTCTGCGACGCTCCATTTCGGAATTATGATCATTTAAAGTTTAGCTATATTTCGTTTATTTTTGCTATCTTCCAGATCGGATTGCAAGAAAACCAGACGTCGCAAAATTATGATTGATGGCGTTCTGGAAAGCTGATCATGCGTAGAATTACTGTGCGAAGTTTCATTATATTTACGGATTTTCATTTTGCAAAGTTTTATGGGTCTAGGACGTCTCCTTACGAAGTTATGAGCATTTAAAGTTTTGCTATCTTCCAGATCGGATTGCAAGAAAACCAGACGTCGCAAAAATATGATTGATGGCGTTCTGGAAAGCTGATCATGCGTAGAATTACTGTGCGAAGTTTCAGGTGTCTGCGACGCTCCATTTCGGAATTATGATCATTTAAAGTTTAGCTATATTTCGTTTATTTTTGCTATCTTCCAGATCGGATTGCAAGAAAACCAGACGTCGCAAAAATATGATTGATGGCGTTCTGGAAAGCTGATCATGCGTAGAATTACTGTGCGAAGTTTCATGGTTCTAGCATTATATTTACGGATTTTCATTTTGCAAAGTTTTATGGGTCTAGGACGTCTCCTTACGAAGTTATGAGCATTTAAAGTTTTGCTATCTTCCAGATCGGATTGCAAGAAAACCAGACGTCGCAAAAATATGATTGATGGCGTTCTGGAAAGCTGATCATGCGTAGTATTACTGTGCGAAGTTTCAGGTGTCTGCGACGCTCCATTTCGGAATTATGATCATTTAAAGTTTAGCTATATTTCGTTTATTTTTGCTATCTTCCAGATCGGATTGCAAGAAAACCAGACGTCGCAAAATTATGATTGATGGCGTTCTGGAAAGCTGATCATGCGTAGAATTACTGTGCGAAGTTTCATTATATTTACGGATTTTCATTTTGCAAAGTTTTATGGGTCTAGGACGTCTCCTTACGAAGTTATGAGCATTTAAAGTTTTGCTATCTTCCAGATCGGATTGCAAGAAAACCAGACGTCGCAAAAATATGATTGATGGCGTTCTGGAAAGCTGATCATGCGTAGAATTACTGTGCGAAGTTTCATTATATTTACGGATTTTCATTTTGCAAAGTTTTATGGGTCTAGGACGTCTCCTTACGAAGTTATGAGCATTTAAAGTTTTGCTATCTTCCAGATCGGATTGCAAGAAAACCAGACGTCGCAAAAATATGATTGATGGCGTTCTGGAAAGCTGATCATGCGTAGAATTACTGTGCGAAGTTTCAGGTGTCTGCGACACTCCATTTCGGAATTATGATCATTTAAAGTTTAGCTATATTTCGTTTATTTTTGCTATCTTCCAGATCGGATTGCAAGAAAACCAGACGTCGCAAAAATATGATTGATGGCGTTCTGGAAAGCTGATCATGCGTAGAATTACTGTGCGAAGTTTCATTATATTTACGGATTTTCATTTTGCAAAGTTTTATGGGTCTAGGACGTCTCCTTACGAAGTTATGAGCATTTAAAGTTTTGCTATCTTCCAGATCGGATTGCAAGAAAACCAGACGTCGCAAAAATATGATTGATGGCGTTCTGGAAAGCTGATCATGCGTAGTATTACTGTGCGAAGTTTCAGGTGTCTGCGACGCTCCATTTCGGAATTATGATCATTTAAAGTTTAGCTATATTTCGTTTATTTTTGCTATCTTCCAGATCGGATTGCAAGAAAACCAGACGTCGCAAAATTATGATTGATGGCGTTCTGGAAAGCTGATCATGCGTAGAATTACTGTGCGAAGTTTCATTATATTTACGGATTTTCATTTTGCAAAGTTTTATGGGTCTAGGACGTCTCCTTACGAAGTTATGAGCATTTAAAGTTTTGCTATCTTCCAGATCGGATTGCAAGAAAACCAGACGTCGCAAAAATATGATTGATGGCGTTCTGGAAAGCTGATCATGCGTAGAATTACTGTGCGAAGTTTCAGGTGTCTGCGACACTCCATTTCGGAATTATGATCATTTAAAGTTTAGCTATATTTCGTTTATTTTTGCTATCTTCCAGATCGGATTGCAAGAAAACCAGACGTCGCAAAAATATGATTGATGGCGTTCTGGAAAGCTGATCATGCGTAGAATTACTGTGCGAAGTTTCATTATATTTACGGATTTTCATTTTGCAAAGTTTTATGGGTCTAGGACGTCTCCTTACGAAGTTATGAGCATTTAAAGTTTTGCTATCTTCCAGATCGGATTGCAAGAAAACCAGACGTCGCAAAAATATGATTGATGGCGTTCTGGAAAGCTGATCATGCGTAGAATTACTGTGCGAAGTTTCATGGTTCTAGCATTATATTTACGGATTTTCATTTTGCAAAGTTTTATGGGTCTAGGACGTCTCCTTACGAAGTTATGAGCATTTAAAGTTTTGCTATCTTCCAGATCGGATTGCAAGAAAACCAGACGTCGCAAAAATATGATTGATGGCGTTCTGGAAAGCTGATCATGCGTAGTATTACTGTGCGAAGTTTCAGGTGTCTGCGACGCTCCATTTCGGAATTATGATCATTTAAAGTTTAGCTATATTTCGTTTATTTTTGCTATCTTCCAGATCGGATTGCAAGAAAACCAGACGTCGCAAAATTATGATTGATGGCGTTCTGGAAAGCTGATCATGCGTAGAATTACTGTGCGAAGTTTCATTATATTTACGGATTTTCATTTTGCAAAGTTTTATGGGTCTAGGACGTCTCCTTACGAAGTTATGAGCATTTAAAGTTTTGCTATCTTCCAGATCGGATTGCAAGAAAACCAGACGTCGCAAAAATATGATTGATGGCGTTCTGGAATGCTGATCATGCGTAGAATTACTGTGCGAAGTTTCATGGTTCTAGCATTATATTTACGGATTTTCATTTTGCAAAGTTTTATGGGTCTAGGACGTCTCCTTACGAAGTTATGAGCATTTAAAGTTTTGCTATCTTCCAGATCGGATTGCAAGAAAACCAGACGTCGCAAAAATATGATTGATGGCGTTCTGGAAAGCTGATCATGCGTAGTATTACTGTGCGAAGTTTCAGGTGTCTGCGACGCTCCATTTCGGAATTATGATCATTTAAAGTTTAGCTATATTTCGTTTATTTTTGCTATCTTCCAGATCGGATTGCAAGAAAACCAGACGTCGCAAAATTATGATTGATGGCGTTCTGGAAAGCTGATCATGCGTAGAATTACTGTGCGAAGTTTCATTATATTTACGGATTTTCATTTTGCAAAGTTTTATGGGTCTAGGACGTCTCCTTACGAAGTTATGAGCATTTAAAGTTTTGCTATCTTCCAGATCGGATTGCAAGAAAACCAGACGTCGCAAAAATATGATTGATGGCGTTCTGGAAAGCTGATCATGCGTAGAATTACTGTGCGAAGTTTCAGGTGTCTGCGACGCTCCATTTCGGAATTATGATCATTTAAAGTTTAGCTATATTTCGTTTATTTTTGCTATCTTCCAGATCGGATTGCAAGAAAACCAGACGTCGCAAAAATATGATTGATGGCGTTCTGGAAAGCTGATCATGCGTAGAATTACTGTGCGAAGTTTCATGGTTCTAGCATTATATTTACGGATTTTCATTTTGCAAAGTTTTATGGGTCTAGGACGTCTCCTTACGAAGTTATGAGCATTTAAAGTTTTGCTATCTTCCAGATCGGATTGCAAGAAAACCAGACGTCGCAAAAATATGATTGATGGCGTTCTGGAAAGCTGATCATGCGTAGTATTACTGTGCGAAGTTTCAGGTGTCTGCGACGCTCCATTTCGGAATTATGATCATTTAAAGTTTAGCTATATTTCGTTTATTTTTGCTATCTTCCAGATCGGATTGCAAGAAAACCAGACGTCGCAAAATTATGATTGATGGCGTTCTGGAAAGCTGATCATGCGTAGAATTACTGTGCGAAGTTTCATTATATTTACGGATTTTCATTTTGCAAAGTTTTATGGGTCTAGGACGTCTCCTTACGAAGTTATGAGCATTTAAAGTTTTGCTATCTTCCAGATCGGATTGCAAGAAAACCAGACGTCGCAAAAATATGATTGATGGCGTTCTGGAAAGCTGATCATGCGTAGAATTACTGTGCGAAGTTTCATTATATTTACGGATTTTCATTTTGCAAAGTTTTATGGGTCTAGGACGTCTCCTTACGAAGTTATGAGCATTTAAAGTTTTGCTATCTTCCAGATCGGATTGCAAGAAAACCAGACGTCGCAAAAATATGATTGATGGCGTTCTGGAAAGCTGATCATGCGTAGAATTACTGTGCGAAGTTTCAGGTGTCTGCGACACTCCATTTCGGAATTATGATCATTTAAAGTTTAGCTATATTTCGTTTATTTTTGCTATCTTCCAGATCGGATTGCAAGAAAACCAGACGTCGCAAAAATATGATTGATGGCGTTCTGGAAAGCTGATCATGCGTAGAATTACTGTGCGAAGTTTCATTATATTTACGGATTTTCATTTTGCAAAGTTTTATGGGTCTAGGACGTCTCCTTACGAAGTTATGAGCATTTAAAGTTTTGCTATCTTCCAGATCGGATTGCAAGAAAACCAGACGTCGCAAAAATATGATTGATGGCGTTCTGGAAAGCTGATCATGCGTAGTATTACTGTGCGAAGTTTCAGGTGTCTGCGACGCTCCATTTCGGAATTATGATCATTTAAAGTTTAGCTATATTTCGTTTATTTTTGCTATCTTCCAGATCGGATTGCAAGAAAACCAGACGTCGCAAAATTATGATTGATGGCGTTCTGGAAAGCTGATCATGCGTAGAATTACTGTGCGAAGTTTCATTATATTTACGGATTTTCATTTTGCAAAGTTTTATGGGTCTAGGACGTCTCCTTACGAAGTTATGAGCATTTAAAGTTTTGCTATCTTCCAGATCGGATTGCAAGAAAACCAGACGTCGCAAAAATATGATTGATGGCGTTCTGGAAAGCTGATCATGCGTAGAATTACTGTGCGAAGTTTCAGGTGTCTGCGACACTCCATTTCGGAATTATGATCATTTAAAGTTTAGCTATATTTCGTTTATTTTTGCTATCTTCCAGATCGGATTGCAAGAAAACCAGACGTCGCAAAAATATGATTGATGGCGTTCTGGAAAGCTGATCATGCGTAGAATTACTGTGCGAAGTTTCATTATATTTACGGATTTTCATTTTGCAAAGTTTTATGGGTCTAGGACGTCTCCTTACGAAGTTATGAGCATTTAAAGTTTTGCTATCTTCCAGATCGGATTGCAAGAAAACCAGACGTCGCAAAAATATGATTGATGGCGTTCTGGAAAGCTGATCATGCGTAGAATTACTGTGCGAAGTTTCATGGTTCTAGCATTATATTTACGGATTTTCATTTTGCAAAGTTTTATGGGTCTAGGACGTCTCCTTACGAAGTTATGAGCATTTAAAGTTTTGCTATCTTCCAGATCGGATTGCAAGAAAACCAGACGTCGCAAAAATATGATTGATGGCGTTCTGGAAAGCTGATCATGCGTAGTATTACTGTGCGAAGTTTCAGGTGTCTGCGACGCTCCATTTCGGAATTATGATCATTTAAAGTTTAGCTATATTTCGTTTATTTTTGCTATCTTCCAGATCGGATTGCAAGAAAACCAGACGTCGCAAAATTATGATTGATGGCGTTCTGGAAAGCTGATCATGCGTAGAATTACTGTGCGAAGTTTCATTATATTTACGGATTTTCATTTTGCAAAGTTTTATGGGTCTAGGACGTCTCCTTACGAAGTTATGAGCATTTAAAGTTTTGCTATCTTCCAGATCGGATTGCAAGAAAACCAGACGTCGCAAAAATATGATTGATGGCGTTCTGGAAAGCTGATCATGCGTAGAATTACTGTGCGAAGTTTCATTATATTTACGGATTTTCATTTTGCAAAGTTTTATGGGTCTAGGACGTCTCCTTACGAAGTTATGAGCATTTAAAGTTTTGCTATCTTCCAGATCGGATTGCAAGAAAACCAGACGTCGCAAAAATATGATTGATGGCGTTCTGGAATGCTGATCATGCGTAGAATTACTGTGCGAAGTTTCATGGTTCTAGCATTATATTTACGGATTTTCATTTTGCAAAGTTTTATGGGTCTAGGACGTCTCCTTACGAAGTTATGAGCATTTAAAGTTTTGCTATCTTCCAGATCGGATTGCAAGAAAACCAGACGTCGCAAAAATATGATTGATGGCGTTCTGGAAAGCTGATCATGCGTAGAATTACTGTGCGAAGTTTCAGGTGTCTGCGACGCTCCATTTCGGAATTATGATCATTTAAAGTTTAGCTATATTTCGTTTATTTTTGCTATCTTCCAGATCGGATTGCAAGAAAACCAGACGTCGCAAAAATATGATTGATGGCGTTCTGGAAAGCTGATCATGCGTAGAATTACTGTGCGAAGTTTCATGGTTCTAGCATTATATTTACGGATTTTCATTTTGCAAAGTTTTATGGGTCTAGGACGTCTCCTTACGAAGTTATGAGCATTTAAAGTTTTGCTATCTTCCAGATCGGATTGCAAGAAAACCAGACGTCGCAAAAATATGATTGATGGCGTTCTGGAAAGCTGATCATGCGTAGTATTACTGTGCGAAGTTTCAGGTGTCTGCGACGCTCCATTTCGGAATTATGATCATTTAAAGTTTAGCTATATTTCGTTTATTTTTGCTATCTTCCAGATCGGATTGCAAGAAAACCAGACGTCGCAAAATTATGATTGATGGCGTTCTGGAAAGCTGATCATGCGTAGAATTACTGTGCGAAGTTTCATTATATTTACGGATTTTCATTTTGCAAAGTTTTATGGGTCTAGGACGTCTCCTTACGAAGTTATGAGCATTTAAAGTTTTGCTATCTTCCAGATCGGATTGCAAGAAAACCAGACGTCGCAAAAATATGATTGATGGCGTTCTGGAAAGCTGATCATGCGTAGAATTACTGTGCGAAGTTTCATTATATTTACGGATTTTCATTTTGCAAAGTTTTATGGGTCTAGGACGTCTCCTTACGAAGTTATGAGCATTTAAAGTTTTGCTATCTTCCAGATCGGATTGCAAGAAAACCAGACGTCGCAAAAATATGATTGATGGCGTTCTGGAAAGCTGATCATGCGTAGAATTACTGTGCGAAGTTTCAGGTGTCTGCGACACTCCATTTCGGAATTATGATCATTTAAAGTTTAGCTATATTTCGTTTATTTTTGCTATCTTCCAGATCGGATTGCAAGAAAACCAGACGTCGCAAAAATATGATTGATGGCGTTCTGGAAAGCTGATCATGCGTAGAATTACTGTGCGAAGTTTCATTATATTTACGGATTTTCATTTTGCAAAGTTTTATGGGTCTAGGACGTCTCCTTACGAAGTTATGAGCATTTAAAGTTTTGCTATCTTCCAGATCGGATTGCAAGAAAACCAGACGTCGCAAAAATATGATTGATGGCGTTCTGGAAAGCTGATCATGCGTAGTATTACTGTGCGAAGTTTCAGGTGTCTGCGACGCTCCATTTCGGAATTATGATCATTTAAAGTTTAGCTATATTTCGTTTATTTTTGCTATCTTCCAGATCGGATTGCAAGAAAACCAGACGTCGCAAAATTATGATTGATGGCGTTCTGGAAAGCTGATCATGCGTAGAATTACTGTGCGAAGTTTCATTATATTTACGGATTTTCATTTTGCAAAGTTTTATGGGTCTAGGACGTCTCCTTACGAAGTTATGAGCATTTAAAGTTTTGCTATCTTCCAGATCGGATTGCAAGAAAACCAGACGTCGCAAAAATATGATTGATGGCGTTCTGGAAAGCTGATCATGCGTAGAATTACTGTGCGAAGTTTCAGGTGTCTGCGACTGCGATTGATATATTTCGTTTACTTTTGCTATCTTCCAGATCGGATTGCAAGAAAACCAGACGTCGCAAAAATATGATTGATGGCGTTCTGGAAAGCTGATCATGCGTAGAATTACTGTGCGAAGTTTCATTATATTTACGGATTTTCATTTTGCAAAGTTTTATGGGTCTAGGACGTCTCCTTACGAAGTTATGAGCATTTAAAGTTTTGCTATCTTCCAGATCGGATTGCAAGAAAACCAGACGTCGCAAAAATATGATTGATGGCGTTCTGGAAAGCTGATCATGCGTAGAATTACTGTGCGAAGTTTCAGGTGTCTGCGACGCTCCATTTCGGAATTATGATCATTTAAAGTTTAGCTATATTTCGTTTATTTTTGCTATCTTCCAGATCGGATTGCAAGAAAACCAGACGTCGCAAAAATATGATTGATGGCGTTCTGGAAAGCTGATCATGCGTAGAATTACTGTGCGAAGTTTCATGGTTCTAGCATTATATTTACGGATTTTCATTTTGCAAAGTTTTATGGGTCTAGGACGTCTCCTTACGAAGTTATGAGCATTTAAAGTTTTGCTATCTTCCAGATCGGATTGCAAGAAAACCAGACGTCGCAAAAATATGATTGATGGCGTTCTGGAAAGCTGATCATGCGTAGAATTACTGTGCGAAGTTTCAGGTGTCTGCGACGCTCCATTTCGGAATTATGATCATTTAAAGTTTAGCTATATTTCGTTTATTTTTGCTATCTTCCAGATCGGATTGCAAGAAAACCAGACGTCGCAAAAATATGATTGATGGCGTTCTGGAAAGCTGATCATACGTAGAATTACTGTGCGAAGTTTCATGGTTCTAGCATTATATTTACGGATTTTCATTTTGCAAAGTTTTATGGGTCTAGGACGTCTCCTTACGAAGTTATGAGCATTTAAAGTTTTGCTATCTTCCAGATCGGATTGCAAGAAAACCAGACGTCGCAAAAATATGATTGATGGCGTTCTGGAAAGCTGATCATGCGTAGAATTACTGTGCGAAGTTTCAGGTGTCTGCGACGCTCCATTTCGGAATTATGATCATTTAAAGTTTAGCTATATTTCGTTTATTTTTGCTATCTTCCAGATCGGATTGCAAGAAAACCAGACGTTGCAAAAATATGATTGATGGCGTTCTGGAAAGCTGATCATGCGTAGAATTACTGTGCGAAGTTTCAGGTGTCTGCGACAGTCCATTTCGGAATTATGATCATTTAAAGTTTAGCTATATTTCGTTTATTTTTGCTATCTTCCAGATCGGATTGCAAGAAAACCAGACGTCGCAAAAATATGATTGATGGCGTTCTGGAAAGCTGATCATGCGTAGAATTACTGTGCGAAGTTTCATTATATTTACGGATTTTCATTTTGCAAAGTTTTATGGGTCTAGGACGTCTCCTTACGAAGTTATGAGCATTTAAAGTTTTGCTATCTTCCAGATCGGATTGCAAGAAAACCAGACGTCGCAAAAATATGATTGATGGCGTTCTGGAAAGCTGATCATGCGTAGAATTACTGTGCGAAGTTTCAGGTGTCTGCGACGCTCCATTTCGGAATTATGATCATTTAAAGTTTAGCTATATTTCGTTTATTTTTGCTATCTTCCAGATCGGATTGCAAGAAAACCAGACGTCGCAAAAATATGATTGATGGCGTTCTGGAAAGCTGATCATGCGTAGAATTACTGTGCGAAGTTTCATGGTTCTAGCATTATATTTACGGATTTTCATTTTGCAAAGTTTTATGGGTCTAGGACGTCTCCTTACGAAGTTATGAGCATTTAAAGTTTTGCTATCTTCCAGATCGGATTGCAAGAAAACCAGACGTCGCAAAAATATGATTGATGGCGTTCTGGAAAGCTGATCATGCGTAGTATTACTGTGCGAAGTTTCAGGTGTCTGCGACGCTCCATTTCGGAATTATGATCATTTAAAGTTTAGCTATATTTCGTTTATTTTTGCTATCTTCCAGATCGGATTGCAAGAAAACCAGACGTCGCAAAATTATGATTGATGGCGTTCTGGAAAGCTGATCATGCGTAGAATTACTGTGCGAAGTTTCATTATATTTACGGATTTTCATTTTGCAAAGTTTTATGGGTCTAGGACGTCTCCTTACGAAGTTATGAGCATTTAAAGTTTTGCTATCTTCCAGATCGGATTGCAAGAAAACCAGACGTCGCAAAAATATGATTGATGGCGTTCTGGAAAGCTGATCATGCGTAGAATTACTGTGCGAAGTTTCAGGTGTCTGCGACGCTCCATTTCGGAATTATGATCATTTAAAGTTTAGCTATATACCGTTTATTTTTGCTATCTTCCAGATCGGATTGCAAGAAAACCAGACGTCGCAAAAATATGATTGATGGCGTTCTGGAAAGCTGATCATGCGTAGAATTACTGTGCGAAGTTTCATGGTTCTAGCATTATATTTACGGATTTTCATTTTGCAAAGTTTTATGGGTCTAGGACGTCTCCTTACGAAGTTATGAGCATTTAAAGTTTTGCTATCTTCCAGATCGGATTGCAAGAAAACCAGACGTCGCAAAAATATGATTGATGGCGTTCTGGAAAGCTGATCATGCGTAGTATTACTGTGCGAAGTTTCAGGTGTCTGCGACGCTCCATTTCGGAATTATGATCATTTAAAGTTTAGCTATATTTCGTTTATTTTTGCTATCTTCCAGATCGGATTGCAAGAAAACCAGACGTCGCAAAATTATGATTGATGGCGTTCTGGAAAGCTGATCATGCGTAGAATTACTGTGCGAAGTTTCATGGATTTACGGATTTTCATTTTGCAAAGTTTTATGGGTCTAGGACGTCTCCTTACGAAGTTATGAGCATTTAAAGTTTTGCTATCTTCCAGATCGGATTGCAAGAAAACCAGACGTCGCAAAAATATGATTGATGGCGTTCTGGAAAGCTGATCATGCGTAGAATTACTGTGCGAAGTTTCAGGTGTCTGCGACGCTCCATTTCGGAATTATGATCATTTAAAGTTTAGCTATATTTCGTTTATTTTTGCTATCTTCCAGATCGGATTGCAAGAAAACCAGACGTCGCAAAAATATGATTGATGGCGTTCTGGAAAGCTGATCATGCGTAGAATTACTGTGCGAAGTTTCATGGATTTACGGATTTTCATTTTGCAAAGTTTTATGGGTCTAGGACGTCTCCTTACGAAGTTATGAGCATTTAAAGTTTTGCTATCTTCCAGATCGGATTGCAAGAAAACCAGACGTCGCAAAAATATGATTGATGGCGTTCTGGAAAGCTGATCATGCGTAGAATTACTGTGCGAAGTTTCAGGTGTCTGCGACGCTCCATTTCGGAATTATGATCATTTAAAGTTTAGCTATATTTCGTTTACTTTTGCTATCTTCCAGATCGGATTGCAAGAAAACCAGACGTCGCAAAAATATGATTGATGGCGTTCTGGAAAGCTGATCATGCGTAGAATTACTGTGCGAAGTTTCATGGATTTACGGATTTTCATTTTGCAAAGTTTTATGGGTCTAGGACGTCTCCTTACGAATTTATGAGCATTTCAAGTTTTGCTATCTTCCAGATCGGATTGCAAGAAAACCAGACGTCGCAAAAATATGATTGATGGCGTTCTGGAAAGCTGATCATGCGTAGAATTACTGTGCGAAGTTTCATGGTTCTAGCATTATATTTACGGATTTTCATTTTGCAAAGTTTTATGGGTCTAGGACGTCTCCTTACGAAGTTATGAGCATTTAAAGTTTTGCTATCTTCCAGATCGGATTGCAAGAAAACCAGACGTCGCAAAAATATGATTGATGGCGTTCTGGAAAGCTGATCATGCGTAGAATTACTGTGCGAAGTTTCAGGTGTCTGCGACGCTCCATTTCGGAATTATGATCATTTAAAGTTTAGCTATATTTCGTTTATTTTTGCTATCTTCCAGATCGGATTGCAAGAAAACCAGACGTCGCAAAAATATGATTGATGGCGTTCTGGAAAGCTGATCATGCGTAGAATTACTGTGCGAAGTTTCATGGTTCTAGCATTATATTTACGGATTTTCATTTTGCAAAGTTTTATGGGTCTAGGACGTCTCCTTACGAAGTTATGAGCATTTAAAGTTTTGCTATCTTCCAGATCGGATTGCAAGAAAACCAGACGTCGCAAAAATATGATTGATGGCGTTCTGGAAAGCTGATCATGCGTAGAATTACTGTGCGAAGTTTCATGGTTCTAGCATTATATTTACGGATTTTCATTTTGCAAAGTTTTATGGGTCTAGGACGTCTCCTTACGAAGTTATGAGCATTTAAAGTTTTGCTATCTTCCAGATCGGATTGCAAGAAAACCAGACGTCACAAAAATATGATTGATGGCGTTCTGGAAAGCTGATCATGCGTAGAATTACTGTGCGAAGTTTCATTATATTTACGGATTTTCATTTTGCAAAGTTTTATGGGTCTAGGACGTCTCCTTACGAAGTTATGAGCATTTAAAGTTTTGCTATCTTCCAGATCGGATTGCAAGAAAACCAGACGTCGCAAAAATATGATTGATGGCGTTCTGGAAAGCTGATCATGCGTAGAATTACTGTGCGAAGTTTCATGGTTCTAGCATTATATTTACGGATTTTCATTTTGCAAAGTTTTATGGGTCTAGGACGTCTCCTTACGAAGTTATGAGCATTTAAAGTTTTGCTATCTTCCAGATCGGATTGCAAGAAAACCAGACGTCGCAAAATTATGATTGATGGCGTTCTGGAAAGCTGATCATGCGTAGAATTACTGTGCGAAGTTTCATTATATTTACGGATTTTCATTTTGCAAAGTTTTATGGGTCTAGGACGTCTCCTTACGAAGTTATGAGCATTTAAAGTTTTGCTATCTTCCAGATCGGATTGCAAGAAAACCAGACGTCACAAAAATATGATTGATGGCGTTCTGGAAAGCTGATCATGCGTAGAATTACTGTGCGAAGTTTCAGGTGTCTGCGACGCTCCATTTCGGAATTATGATCATTTAAAGTTTAGCTATATTTCGTTTATTTTTGCTATCTTCCAGATCGGATTGCAAGAAAACCAGACGTCGCAAAAATATGATTGATGGCGTTCTGGAAAGCTGATCATGCGTAGAATTACTGTGCGAAGTTTCAGGTGTCTGCGACGCTCCATTTCGGAATTATGATCATTTAAAGTTTAGCTATATTTCGTTTATTTTTGCTATCTTCCAGATCGGATTGCAAGAAAACCAGACGTCGCAAAAATATGATTGATGGCGTTCTGGAAAGCTGATCATGCGTAGAATTACTGTGCGAAGTTTCATGGATTTACGGATTTTCATTTTGCAAAGTTTTATGGGTCTAGGACGTCTCCTTACGAAGTTATGAGCATTTAAAGTTTTGCTATCTTCCAGATCGGATTGCAAGAAAACCAGACGTCGCAAAAATATGATTGATGGCGTTCTGGAAAGCTGATCATGCGTAGAATTACTGTGCGAAGTTTCAGGTGTCTGCGACGCTCCATTTCGGAATTATGATCATTTAAAGTTTAGCTATATTTCGTTTATTTTTGCTATCTTCCAGATCGGATTGCAAGAAAACCAGACGTCGCAAAAATATGATTGATGGCGTTCTGGAAAGCTGATCATGCGTAGAATTACTGTGCGAAGTTTCATGGATTTACGGATTTTCATTTTGCAAAGTTTTATGGGTCTAGGACGTCTCCTTACGAAGTTATGAGCATTTAAAGTTTTGCTATCTTCCAGATCGGATTGCAAGAAAACCAGACGTCGCAAAAATATGATTGATGGCGTTCTGGAAAGCTGATCATGCGTAGAATTACTGTGCGAAGTTTCAGGTGTCTGCGACGCTCCATTTCGGAATTATGATCATTTAAAGTTTAGCTATATTTCGTTTACTTTTGCTATCTTCCAGATCGGATTGCAAGAAAACCAGACGTCGCAAAAATATGATTGATGGCGTTCTGGAAAGCTGATCATGCGTAGAATTACTGTGCGAAGTTTCATGGATTTACGGATTTTCATTTTGCAAAGTTTTATGGGTCTAGGACGTCTCCTTACGAATTTATGAGCATTTCAAGTTTTGCTATCTTCCAGATCGGATTGCAAGAAAACCAGACGTCGCAAAAATATGATTGATGGCGTTCTGGAAAGCTGATCATGCGTAGAATTACTGTGCGAAGTTTCATTATATTTACGGATTTTCATTTTGCAAAGTTTTATGGGTCTAGGACGTCTCCTTACGAAGTTATGAGCATTTAAAGTTTTGCTATCTTCCAGATCGGATTGCAAGAAAACCAGACGTCGCAAAAATATGATTGATGGCGTTCTGGAAAGCTGATCATGCGTAGAATTACTGTGCGAAGTTTCATGGTTCTAGCATTATATTTACGGATTTTCATTTTGCAAAGTTTTATGGGTCTAGGACGTCTCCTTACGAAGTTATGAGCATTTAAAGTTTTGCTATCTTCCAGATCGGATTGCAAGAAAACCAGACGTCACAAAAATATGATTGATGGCGTTCTGGAAAGCTGATCATGCGTAGAATTACTGTGCGAAGTTTCAGGTGTCTGCGACGCTCCATTTCGGAATTATGATCATTTAAAGTTTAGCTATATTTCGTTTATTTTTGCTATCTTCCAGATCGGATTGCAAGAAAACCAGACGTCGCAAAAATATGATTGATGGCGTTCTGGAAAGCTGATCATGCGTAGAATTACTGTGCGAAGTTTCAGGTGTCTGCGACGCTCCATTTCGGAATTATGATCATTTAAAGTTTAGCTATATTTCGTTTATTTTTGCTATCTTCCAGATCGGATTGCAAGAAAACCAGACGTCGCAAAAATATGATTGATGGCGTTCTGGAAAGCTGATCATGCGTAGAATTACTGTGCGAAGTTTCATGGTTCTAGCATTATATTTACGGATTTTCATTTTGCAAAGTTTTATGGGTCTAGGACGTCTCCTTACGAATTTATGAGCATTTCAAGTTTTGCTATCTTCCAGATCGGATTGCAAGAAAACCAGACGTCGCAAAAATATGATTGATGGCGTTCTGGAAAGCTGATCATGCGTAGAATTACTGTGCGAAGTTTCATGGTTCTAGCATTATATTTACGGATTTTCATTTTGCAAAGTTTTATGGGTCTAGGACGTCTCCTTACGAAGTTATGAGCATTTAAAGTTTTGCTATCTTCCAGATCGGATTGCAAGAAAACCAGACGTCGCAAAAATATGATTGATGGCGTTCTGGAAAGCTGATCATGCGTAGAATTACTGTGCGAAGTTTCAGGTGTCTGCGACGCTCCATTTCGGAATTATGATCATTTAAAGTTTAGCTATATTTCGTTTATTTTTGCTATCTTCCAGATCGGATTGCAAGAAAACCAGACGTCGCAAAACTATGATTGATGGCGTTCTGGAAAGCTGATCATGCGTAGAATTACTGTGCGAAGTTTCATGGTTCTAGCATTATATTTACGGATTTTCATTTTGCAAAGTTTTATGGGTCTAGGACGTCTCCTTACGAAGTTATGAGCATTTAAAGTTTTGCTATCTTCCAGATCGGATTGCAAGAAAACCAGACGTCGCAAAAATATGATTGATGGCGTTCTGGAAAGCTGATCATGCGTAGAATTACTGTGCGAAGTTTCATGGTTCTAGCATTATATTTACGGATTTTCATTTTGCAAAGTTTTATGGGTCTAGGACGTCTCCTTACGAAGTTATGAGCATTTAAAGTTTTGCTATCTTCCAGATCGGATTGCAAGAAAACCAGACGTCACAAAAATATGATTGATGGCGTTCTGGAAAGCTGATCATGCGTAGAATTACTGTGCGAAGTTTCAGGTGTCTGCGACGCTCCATTTCGGAATTATGATCATTTAAAGTTTAGCTATATTTCGTTTATTTTTGCTATCTTCCAGATCGGATTGCAAGAAAACCAGACGTCGCAAAAATATGATTGATGGCGTTCTGGAAAGCTGATCATGCGTAGAATTACTGTGCGAAGTTTCAGGTGTCTGCGACGCTCCATTTCGGAATTATGATCATTTAAAGTTTAGCTATATTTCGTTTATTTTTGCTATCTTCCAGATCGGATTGCAAGAAAACCAGACGTCGCAAAAATATGATTGATGGCGTTCTGGAAAGCTGATCATGCGTAGAATTACTGTGCGAAGTTTCATGGTTCTAGCATTATATTTACGGATTTTCATTTTGCAAAGTTTTATGGGTCTAGGACGTCTCCTTACGAAGTTATGAGCATTTAAAGTTTTGCTATCTTCCAGATCGGATTGCAAGAAAACCAGACGTCGCAAAAATATGATTGATGGCGTTCTGGAAAGCTGATCATGCGTAGAATTACTGTGCGAAGTTTCATGGTTCTAGCATTATATTTACGGATTTTCATTTTGCAAAGTTTTATGGGTCTAGGACGTCTCCTTACGAAGTTATGAGCATTTAAAGTTTTGCTATCTTCCAGATCGGATTGCAAGAAAACCAGACGTCGCAAAAATATGATTGATGGCGTTCTGGAAAGCTGATCATGCGTAGAATTACTGTGCGAAGTTTCATGGTTCTAGCATTATATTTACGGATTTTCATTTTGCAAAGTTTTATGGGTCTAGGACGTCTCCTTACGAAGTTATGAGCATTTAAAGTTTTGCTATCTTCCAGATCGGATTGCAAGAAAACCAGACGTCGCAAAAATATGATTGATGGCGTTCTGGAAAGCTGATCATGCGTAGAATTACTGTGCGAAGTTTCATGGTTCTAGCATTATATTTACGGATTTTCATTTTGCAAAGTTTTATGGGTCTAGGACGTCTCCTTACGAAGTTATGAGCATTTAAAGTTTTGCTATCTTCCAGATCGGATTGCAAGAAAACCAGACGTCGCAAAAATATGATTGATGGCGTTCTGGAAAGCTGATCATGCGTAGAATTACTGTGCGAAGTTTCATTATATTTACGGATTTTCATTTTGCAAAGTTTTATGGGTCTAGGACGTCTCCTTACGAAGTTATGAGCATTTAAAGTTTTGCTATCTTCCAGATCGGATTGCAAGAAAACCAGACGTCGCAAAAATATGATTGATGGCGTTCTGGAAAGCTGATCATGCGTAGAATTACTGTGCGAAGTTTCATGGATCTAGCATTATATTTACGGATTTTCATTTTGCAAAGTTTTATGGGTCTAGGACGTCTCCTTACGAAGTTATGAGCATTTAAAGTTTTGCTATCTTCCAGATCGGATTGCAAGAAAACCAGACGTCGCAAAAATATGATTGATGGCGTTCTGGAAAGCTGATCATGCGTAGAATTACTGTGCGAAGTTTCAGGTGTCTGCGACGCTCCATTTCGGAATTATGATCATTTAAAGTTTAGCTATATTTCGTTTATTTTTGCTATCTTCCAGATCGGATTGCAAGAAAACCAGACGTCGCAAAAATATGATTGATGGCGTTCTGGAAAGCTGATCATGCGTAGAATTACTGTGCGAAGTTTCATGGTTCTAGCATTATATTTACGGATTTTCATTTTGCAAAGTTTTATGGGTCTAGGACGTCTCCTTACGAAGTTATGAGCATTTAAAGTTTTGCTATCTTCCAGATCGGATTGCAAGAAAACCAGACGTCGCAAAAATATGATTGATGGCGTTCTGGAAAGCTGATCATGCGTAGAATTACTGTGCGAAGTTTCAGGTGTCTGCGACGCTCCATTTCGGAATTATGATCATTTAAAGTTTAGCTATATTTCGTTTATTTTTGCTATCTTCCAGATCGGATTGCAAGAAAACCAGACGTCGCAAAAATATGATTGATGGCGTTCTGGAAAGCTGATCATGCGTAGAATTACTGTGCGAAGTTTCATTATATTTACGGATTTTCATTTTGCAAAGTTTTATGGGTCTAGGACGTCTCCTTACGAAGTTATGAGCATTTAAAGTTTTGCTATCTTCCAGATCGGATTGCAAGAAAACCAGACGTCGCAAAAATATGATTGATGGCGTTCTGGAAAGCTGATCATGCGTAGTATTACTGTGCGAAGTTTCAG
Organism: Myopa tessellatipennis; assembly: GCA_943737955.2. Taxonomy (NCBI): domain Eukaryota; kingdom Metazoa; phylum Arthropoda; class Insecta; order Diptera; family Conopidae; genus Myopa; species Myopa tessellatipennis. Next base: position 43,652,750 of record OX031314.1, read on the forward strand.
GTGTCTGCGACGCTCCATTTCGGAATTATGATCATTTAAAGTTTAGCTATATTTCGTTTATTTTTGCTATCTTCCAGATCGGATTGCAAGAAAACCAGACGTCGCAAAATTATGATTGATGGCGTTCTGGAAAGCTGATCATGCGTAGAATTACTGTGCGAAGTTTCATTATATTTACGGATTTTCATTTTGCAAAGTTTTATGGGTCTAGGACGTCTCCTTACGAAGTTATGAGCATTTAAAGTTTTGCTATCTTCCAGATCGGATTGCAAGAAAACCAGACGTCACAAAAATATGATTGATGGCGTTCTGGAAAGCTGATCATGCGTAGTATTACTGTGCGAAGTTTCAGGTGTCTGCGACGCTCCATTTCGGAATTATGATCATTTAAAGTTTAGCTATATTTCGTTTATTTTTGCTATCTTCCAGATCGGATTGCAAGAAAACCAGACGTCGCAAAAATATGATTGATGGCGTTCTGGAAAGCTGATCATGCGTAGAATTACTGTGCGAAGTTTCATTATATTTACGGATTTTCATTTTGCAAAGTTTTATGGGTCTAGGACGTCTCCTTACGAAGTTATGAGCATTTAAAGTTTTGCTATCTTCCAGATCGGATTGCAAGAAAACCAGACGTCGCAAAAATATGATTGATGGCGTTCTGGAAAGCTGATCATGCGTAGAATTACTGTGCGAAGTTTCAGGTGTCTGCGACTGCGATTGATATATTTCGTTTATTTTTGCTATCTTCCAGATCGGATTGCAAGAAAACCAGACGTCGCAAAAATATGATTGATGGCGTTCTGGAAAGCTGATCATGCGTAGAATTACTGTGCGAAGTTTCATTATATTTACGGATTTTCATTTTGCAAAGTTTTATGGGTCTAGGACGTCTCCTTACGAAGTTATGAGCATTTAAAGTTTTGCTATCTTCCAGATCGGATTGCAAGAAAACCAGACGTCGCAAAAATATGATTGATGGCGTTCTGGAAAGCTGATCATGCGTAGAATTACTGTGCGAAGTTTCAGGTGTCTGCGACGCTCCATTTCGGAATTATGATCATTTAAAGTTTAGCTATATTTCGTTTATTTTTGCTATCTTCCAGATCGGATTGCAAGAAAACCAGACGTCGCAAAAATATGATTGATGGCGTTCTGGAAAGCTGATCATGCGTAGAATTACTGTGCGAAGTTTCATGGTTCTAGCATTATATTTACGGATTTTCATTTTGCAAAGTTTTATGGGTCTAGGACGTCTCCTTACGAAGTTATGAGCATTTAAAGTTTTGCTATCTTCCAGATCGGATTGCAAGAAAACCAGACGTCGCAAAAATATGATTGATGGCGTTCTGGAAAGCTGATCATGCGTAGAATTACTGTGCGAAGTTTCAGGTGTCTGCGACGCTCCATTTCGGAATTATGATCATTTAAAGTTTAGCTATATTTCATTTATTTTTGCTATCTTCCAGATCGGATTGCAAGAAAACCAGACGTCGCAAAAATATGATTGATGGCGTTCTGGAAAGCTGATCATGCGTAGAATTACTGTGCGAAGTTTCATGGTTCTAGCATTATATTTACGGATTTTCATTTTGCAAAGTTTTATGGGTCTAGGACGTCTCCTTACGAAGTTATGAGCATTTAAAGTTTTGCTATCTTCCAGATCGGATTGCAAGAAAACCAGACGTCGCAAAAATATGATTGATGGCGTTCTGGAAAGCTGTTCATGCGTAGAATTATTGTGCGAAGTTTCATTATATTTACGGATTTTCATTTTGCAAAGTTTTATGGGTCTAGGACGTCTCCTTACGAAGTTATGAGCATTTAAAGTTTTGCTATCTTCCAGATCGGATTGCAAGAAAACCAGACGTCGCAAAAATATGATTGATGGCGTTCTGGAAAGCTGATCATGCGTAGAATTACTGTGCGAAGTTTCATGGTTCTAGCATTATATTTACGGATTTTCATTTTGCAAAGTTTTATGGGTCTAGGACGTCTCCTTACGAAGTTATGAGCATTTAAAGTTTTGCTATCTTCCAGATCGGATTGCAAGAAAACCAGACGCCGCAAAAATATGATTGATGGCGTTCTGGAAAGCTGATCATGCGCAGAATTACTGTGTGAAGTTTCATTATATTTACGGATTTTCATTTTGCAAAGTTTTATGGGTCTAGGACGTCTCCTTACGAAGTTATGAGCATTTAAAGTTTTGCTATCTTCCAGATCGGTTTGCAATAAAACCAGACGTCGCAAAAATATGATTGATGGCGTTCTGGAAAGCTGATCATGCGTAGAATTACTGTGCGAAGTTTCAGGTGTCTGCGACGCTCCATTTCGGAATTATGATCATTTAAAGTTTAGCTATATTTCGTTTATTTTTGCTATCTTCCAGATCGGATTGCAAGAAAACCAGACGTTGCAAAAATATGATTGATGGCGTTCTGGAAAGCTGATCATGCGTAGAATTACTGTGCGAAGTTTCATTATATTTACGGATTTTCATTTTGCAAAGTTTTATGGGTCTAGGACGTCTCCTTACGAAGTTATGAGCATTTAAAGTTTTGCTATCTTCCAGATCGGATTGCAAGAAAACCAGACGTCGCAAAAATATGATTGATGGCGTTCTGGAAAGCTGATCATGCGTAGAATTACTGTGCGAAGTTTCAGGTGTCTGCGACACTCCATTTCGGAATTATGATCATTTAAAGTTTAGCTATATTTCGTTTATTTTTGCTATCTTCCAGATCGGATTGCAAGAAAACCAGACGTCGCAAAAATATGATTGATGGCGTTCTGGAAAGCTGATCATGCGTAGAATTACTGTGCGAAGTTTCATGGTTCTAGCATTATATTTACGGATTATCATTTTGCAAAGTTTTATGGGTCTAGGACGTCTCCTTACGAAGTTATGAGCATTTAAAGTTTTGCTATCTTCCAGATCGGATTGCAAGAAAACCAGACGTCGCAAAAATATGATTGATGGCGTTCTGGAAAGCTGATCATGCGTAGAATTACTGTGCGAAGTTTCAGGTGTCTGCGACACTCCATTTCGGCATTATGATCATTTAAAGTTTAGCTATATTTCGTTTATTTTTGCTATCTTCCAGATCGGATTGCAAGAAAACCAGACGTCGCAAAATTATGATTGATGGCGTTCTGGAAAGCTGATCATGCGTAGAATTACTGTGCGAAGTTTCATTATATTTACGGATTTTCATTTTGCAAAGTTTTATGGGTCTAGGACGTCTCCTTACGAAGTTATGAGCATTTAAAGTTTTGCTATCTTCCAGATCGGATTGCAAGAAAACCAGACGTCGCAAAATTATGATTGATGGCGTTCTGGAAAGCTGATCATGCGTAGAATTACTGTGCGAAGTTTCATTATATTTACGGATTATCATTTTGCAAAGTTTTATGGGTCTAGGACGTCTCCTTACGAAGTTATGAGCATTTAAAGTTTTGCTATCTTCCAGATCGGATTGCAAGAAAACCAGACGTCGCAAAATTATGATTGATGGCGTTCTGGAAAGCTGATCATGCGTAGAATTACTGTGCGAAGTTTCATTATATTTACGGATTTTCATTTTGCAAAGTTTTATGGGTCTAGGACGTCTCCTTACGAAGTTATGAGCATTTAAAGTTTTGCTATCTTCCAGATCGGATTGCAAGAAAACCAGACGTCGCAAAAATATGATTGATGGCGTTCTGGAAAGCTGATCATGCGTAGAATTACTGTGCGAAGTTTCATGGTTCTAGCATTATATTTACGGATTTTCATTTTGCAAAGTTTTATGGGTCTAGGACGTCTCCTTACGAAGTTATGAGCATTTAAAGTTTTGCTATCTTCCAGATAGGATTGCAAGAAAACCAGACGTCGCAAAAATATGATTGATGGCGTTCTGGAAAGCTGATCATGCGTAGAATTACTGTGCGAAGTTTCAGGTGTCTGCGACGCTCCATTTCGGAATTATGATCATTTAAAGTTTAGCTATATTTCGTTTATTTTTGCTATCTTCCAGATCGGATTGCAAGAAAACCAGACGTCGCAAAAATATGATTGATGGCGTTCTGGAAAGCTGATCATGCGTAGAATTACTGTGCGAAGTTTCATGGTTCTAGCATTATATTTACGGATTTTCATTTTGCAAAGTTTTATGGGTCTAGGACGTCTCCTTACGAAGTTATGAGCATTTAAAGTTTTGCTATCTTCCAGATCGGATTGCAAGAAAACCAGACGTCGCAAAAATATGATTGATGGCGTTCTGGAAAGCTGATCATGCGTAGTATTACTGTGCGAAGTTTCAGGTGTCTGCGACGCTCCATTTCGGAATTATGATCATTTAAAGTTTAGCTATATTTCGTTTATTTTTGCTATCTTCCAGATCGGATTGCAAGAAAACCAGACGTCGCAAAATTATGATTGATGGCGTTCTGGAAAGCTGATCATGCGTAGAATTACTGTGCGAAGTTTCATTATATTTACGGATTTTCATTTTGCAAAGTTTTATGGGTCTAGGACGTCTCCTTACGAAGTTATGAGCATTTAAAGTTTTGCTATCTTCCAGATCGGATTGCAAGAAAACCAGACGTCGCAAAAATATGATTGATGGCGTTCTGGAAAGCTGATCATGCGTAGTATTACTGTGCGAAGTTTCAGGTGTCTGCGACGCTCCATTTCGGAATTATGATCATTTAAAGTTTAGCTATATTTCGTTTATTTTTGCTATCTTCCAGATCGGATTGCAAGAAAACCAGACGTCGCAAAATTATGATTGATGGCGTTCTGGAAAGCTGATCATGCGTAGAATTACTGTGCGAAGTTTCATTATATTTACGGATTTTCATTTTGCAAAGTTTTATGGGTCTAGGACGTCTCCTTACGAAGTTATGAGCATTTAAAGTTTTGCTATCTTCCAGATCGGATTGCAAGAAAACCAGACGTCGCAAAAATATGATTGATGGCGTTCTGGAAAGCTGATCATGCGTAGTATTACTGTGCGAAGTTTCAGGTGTCTGCGACGCTCCATTTCGGAATTATGATCATTTAAAGTTTAGCTATATTTCGTTTATTTTTGCTATCTTCCAGATCGGATTGCAAGAAAACCAGACGTCGCAAAAATATGATTGATGGCGTTCTGGAAAGCTGATCATTCGTAGAATTACTGTGCGAAGTTTCATTATATTTACGGATTTTCATTTTGCAAAGTTTTATGGGTCTAGGACGTCTCCTTACGAAGTTATGAGCATTTAAAGTTTTGCTATCTTCCAGATCGGATTGCAAGAAAACCAGACGTCGCAAAAATATGATTGATGGCGTTCTGGAAAGCTGATCATGCGTAGAATTACTGTGCGAAGTTTCATTATATTTACGGATTTTCATTTTGCAAAGTTTTATGGGTCTAGGACGTCTCCTTACGAAGTTATGAGCATTTAAAGTTTTGCTATCTTCCAGATCGGATTGCAAGAAAACCAGACGTCGCAAAAATATGATTGATGGCGTTCTGGAAAGCTGATCATGCGTAGAATTACTGTGCGAAGTTTCATGGTTCTAGCATTATATTTACGGATTTTCATTTTGCAAAGTTTTATGGGTCTAGGACGTCTCCTTACGAAGTTATGAGCATTTAAAGTTTTGCTATCTTCCAGATCGGATTGCAAGAAAACCAGACGCCGCAAAAATATGATTGATGGCGTTCTGGAAAGCTGATCATGCGTAGAATTACTGTGCGAAGTTTCATGGTTCTAGCATTATATTTACGGATTTTCATTTTGCAAAGTTTTATGGGTCTAGGACGTCTCCTTACGAAGTTATGAGCATTTAAAGTTTTGCTATCTTCCAGATCGGATTGCAAGAAAACCAGACGTCGCAAAAATATGATTGATGGCGTTGTGGAAAGCTGATCATGCGTAGAATTACTGTGCGAAGTTTCAGGTGTCTGCGACGCTCCATTTCGGAATTATGATCATTTAAAGTTTAGCTATATTTCGTTTGTTTTTGCTATCTTCCAGATCGGATTACAAGAAAACCAGACGTCGCAAAAATATGATTGATGGCGTTCTGGAAAGCTGATCATGCGTAGAATTACTGTGTGAAGTTTCATTATATTTACGGATTTTCATTTTGCAAAGTTTTATGGGTCTAGGACGTCTCCTTACGAAGTTATGAGCATTTAAAGTTTTGCTATCTTCCAGATCGGTTTGCAATAAAACCAGACGTCGCAAAAATATGATTGATGGCGTTCTGGAAAGCTGATCATGCGTAGAATTACTGTACGAAGTTTCAGGTGTCTGCGACGCTCCATTTCGGAATTATGATCATTTAAAGTTTAGCTATATTTCGTTTATTTTTGCTATCTTCCAGATCGGATTGCAAGAAAACCAGACGTCGCAAAAATATGATTGATGGCGTTCTGGAAAGCTGATCATGCGTAGAATTACTGTGCGAAGTTTCATTATATTTACGGATTTTCATTTTGCAAAGTTTTATGGGTCTAGGACGTCTCCTTACGAAGTTATGAGCATTTAAAGTTTTGCTATCTTCCAGATCGGATTGCAAGAAAACCAGACGTCGCAAAAATATGATTGATGGCGTTGTGGAAAGCTGATCATGCGTAGAATTACTGTGCGAAGTTTCAGGTGTCTGCGACGCTCCATTTCGGAATTATGATCATTTAAAGTTTAGCTATATTTCGTTTGTTTTTGCTATCTTCCAGATCGGATTACAAGAAAACCAGACGTCGCAAAAATATGATTGATGGCGTTCTGGAAAGCTGATCATGCGTAGAATTACTGTGTGAAGTTTCATTATATTTACGGATTTTCATTTTGCAAAGTTTTATGGGTCTAGGACGTCTCCTTACGAAGTTATGAGCATTTAAAGTTTTGCTATCTTCCAGATCGGTTTGCAATAAAACCAGACGTCGCAAAAATATGATTGATGGCGTTCTGGAAAGCTGATCATGCGTAGAATTACTGTGCGAAGTTTCAGGTGTCTGCGACGCTCCATTTCGGAATTATGATCATTTAAAGTTTAGCTATATTTCGTTTATTTTTGCTATCTTCCAGATCGGATTGCAAGAAAACCAGACGTCGCAAAAATATGATTGATGGCGTTCTGGAAAGCTGATCATGCGTAGAATTACTGTGCGAAGTTTCATTATATTTACGGATTTTCATTTTGCAAAGTTTTATGGGTCTAGGACGTCTCCTTACGAAGTTATGAGCATTTAAAGTTTTGCTATCTTCCAGATCGGATTGCAAGAAAACCAGACGTCGCAAAAATATGATTGATGGCGTTGTGGAAAGCTGATCATGCGTAGAATTACTGTGCGAAGTTTCAGGTGTCTGCGACGCTCCATTTCGGAATTATGATCATTTAAAGTTTAGCTATATTTCGTTTGTTTTTGCTATCTTCCAGATCGGATTACAAGAAAACCAGACGTCGCAAAAATATGATTGATGGCGTTCTGGAAAGCTGATCATGCGTAGAATTACTGTGTGAAGTTTCATTATATTTACGGATTTTCATTTTGCAAAGTTTTATGGGTCTAGGACGTCTCCTTACGAAGTTATGAGCATTTAAAGTTTTGCTATCTTCCAGATCGGTTTGCAATAAAACCAGACGTCGCAAAAATATGATTGATGGCGTTCTGGAAAGCTGATCATGCGTAGAATTACTGTACGAAGTTTCAGGTGTCTGCGACGCTCCATTTCGGAATTATGATCATTTAAAGTTTAGCTATATTTCGTTTATTTTTGCTATCTTCCAGATCGGATTGCAAGAAAACCAGACGTCGCAAAAATATGATTGATGGCGTTCTGGAAAGCTGATCATGCGTAGAATTACTGTGCGAAGTTTCATTATATTTACGGATTTTCATTTTGCAAAGTTTTATGGGTCTAGGACGTCTCCTTACGAAGTTATGAGCATTTAAAGTTTTGCTATCTTCCAGATCGGATTGCAAGAAAACCAGACGTCGCAAAAATATGATTGATGGCGTTGTGGAAAGCTGATCATGCGTAGAATTACTGTGCGAAGTTTCAGGTGTCTGCGACGCTCCATTTCGGAATTATGATCATTTAAAGTTTAGCTATATTTCGTTTGTTTTTGCTATCTTCCAGATCGGATTACAAGAAAACCAGACGTCGCAAAAATATGATTGATGGCGTTCTGGAAAGCTGATCATGCGTAGAATTACTGTGTGAAGTTTCATTATATTTACGGATTTTCATTTTGCAAAGTTTTATGGGTCTAGGACGTCTCCTTACGAAGTTATGAGCATTTAAAGTTTTGCTATCTTCCAGATCGGTTTGCAATAAAACCAGACGTCGCAAAAATATGATTGATGGCGTTCTGGAAAGCTGATCATGCGTAGAATTACTGTGCGAAGTTTCAGGTGTCTGCGACGCTCCATTTCGGAATTATGATCATTTAAAGTTTAGCTATATTTCGTTTATTTTTGCTATCTTCCAGATCGGATTGCAAGAAAACCAGACGTCGCAAAAATATGATTGATGGCGTTCTGGAAAGCTGATCATGCGTAGAATTACTGTGCGAAGTTTCATTATATTTACGGATTTTCATTTTGCAAAGTTTTATGGGTCTAGGACGTCTCCTTACGAAGTTATGAGCATTTAAAGTTTTGCTATCTTCCAGATCGGATTGCAAGAAAACCAGACGTCGCAAAAATATGATTGATGGCGTTCTGGAAAGCTGATCATGCGTAGAATTACTGTGCGAAGTTTCATGGTTCTAGCATTATATTAGAATGGCGAATTAGAATTAGAATTATGGCGAAAAATGGCGAATTAGAATTATATCTAGCATTATATTAGAAATTATATTAGATTGATGGCGTTGTGGAAAGCTGATCATGCGTAGAATTACTGTGCGAAGTTTCAGGTGTCTGCGACGCTCCATTTCGGAATTATGATCATTTAAAGTTTAGCTATATTTCGTTTGTTTTTGCTATCTTCCAGATCGGATTACAAGAAAACCAGACGTCGCAAAAATATGATTGATGGCGTTCTGGAAAGCTGATCATGCGTAGAATTACTGTGTGAAGTTTCATTATATTTACGGATTTTCATTTTGCAAAGTTTTATGGGTCTAGGACGTCTCCTTACGAAGTTATGAGCATTTAAAGTTTTGCTATCTTCCAGATCGGTTTGCAATAAAACCAGACGTCGCAAAAATATGATTGATGGCGTTCTGGAAAGCTGATCATGCGTAGAATTACTGTACGAAGTTTCAGGTGTCTGCGACGCTCCATTTCGGAATTATGATCATTTAAAGTTTAGCTATATTTCGTTTATTTTTGCTATCTTCCAGATCGGATTGCAAGAAAACCAGACGTCGCAAAAATATGATTGATGGCGTTCTGGAAAGCTGATCATGCGTAGAATTACTGTGCGAAGTTTCAGGTGTCTGCGACGCTCCATTTCGGAATTATGATCATTTAAAGTTTAGCTATATTTCGTTTGTTTTTGCTATCTTCCAGATCGGATTACAAGAAAACCAGACGTCGCAAAAATATGATTGATGGCGTTCTGGAAAGCTGATCATGCGTAGAATTACTGTGTGAAGTTTCATTATATTTACGGATTTTCATTTTGCAAAGTTTTATGGGTCTAGGACGTCTCCTTACGAAGTTATGAGCATTTAAAGTTTTGCTATCTTCCAGATCGGTTTGCAATAAAACCAGACGTCGCAAAAATATGATTGATGGCGTTGTGGAAAGCTGATCATGCGTAGAATTACTGTGCGAAGTTTCAGGTGTCTGCGACGCTCCATTTCGGAATTATGATCATTTAAAGTTTAGCTATATTTCGTTTGTTTTTGCTATCTTCCAGATCGGATTACTAGAAAACCAGACGTCGCAAAAATATGATTGATGGCGTTCTGGAAAGCTGATCATGCGTAGAATTACTGTGTGAAGTTTCATTATATTTACGGATTTTCATTTTGCAAAGTTTTATGGGTCTAGGACGTCTCCTTACGAAGTTATGAGCATTTAAAGTTTTGCTATCTTCCAGATCGGTTTGCAATAAAACCAGACGTCGCAAAAATATGATTGATGGCGTTCTGGAAAGCTGATCATGCGTAGAATTACTGTGCGAAGTTTCAGGTGTCTGCGACGCTCCATTTCGGAATTATGATCATTTAAAGTTTAGCTATATTTCGTTTATTTTTGCTATCTTCCAGATCGGATTGCAAGAAAACCAGACGTCGCAAAAATATGATTGATGGCGTTCTGGAAAGCTGATCATGCGTAGAATTACTGTGTGAAGTTTCATTATATTTACGGATTTTCATTTTGCAAAGTTTTATGGGTCTAGGACGTCTCCTTACGAAGTTATGAGCATTTAAAGTTTTGCTATCTTCCAGATCGGTTTGCAATAAAACCAGACGTCGCAAAAATATGATTGATGGCGTTCTGGAAAGCTAATCATGCGTAGAATTACTGTACGAAGTTTCAGGTGTCTGCGACGCTCCATTTCGGAATTATGATCATTTAAAGTTTAGCTATATTTCGTTTATTTTTGCTATCTTCCAGATCGGAATGCAAGAAAACCAGACGTCGCAAAAATATGATTGATGGCGTTCTGGAAAGCTGATCATGCGTAGAATTACTGTGCGAAGTTTCATTATATTTACGGATTTTCATTTTGCAAAGTTTTATGGGTCTAGGACGTCTCCTTACGAAGTTATGAGCATTTAAAGTTTTGCTATCTTCCAGATCGGATTGCAAGAAAACCAGACGTCGCAAAAATATGATTGATGGCGTTGTGGAAAGCTGATCATGCGTAGAATTACTGTGCGAAGTTTCAGGTGTCTGCGACGCTCCATTTCGGAATTATGATCATTTAAAGTTTAGCTATATTTCGTTTGTTTTTGCTATCTTCCAGATCGGATTACAAGAAAACCAGACGTCGCAAAAATATGATTGATGGCGTTCTGGAAAGCTGATCATGCGTAGAATTACTGTGTGAAGTTTCATTATATTTACGGATTTTCATTTTGCAAAGTTTTATGGGTCTAGGACGTCTCCTTACGAAGTTATGAGCATTTAAAGTTTTGCTATCTTCCAGATCGGTTTGCAATAAAACCAGACGTCGCAAAAATATGATTGATGGCGTTCTGGAAAGCTGATCATGCGTAGAATTACTGTGCGAAGTTTCAGGTGTCTGCGACGCTCCATTTCGGAATTATGATCATTTAAAGTTTAGCTATATTTCGTTTATTTTTGCTATCTTCCAGATCGGATTGCAAGAAAACCAGACGTCGCAAAAATATGATTGATGGCGTTCTGGAAAGCTGATCATGCGTAGAATTACTGTGCGAAGTTTCATTATATTTACGGATTTTCATTTTGCAAAGTTTTATGGGTCTAGGACGTCTCCTTACGAAGTTATGAGCATTTAAAGTTTTGCTATCTTCCAGATCGGATTGCAAGAAAACCAGACGTCGCAAAAATATGATTGATGGCGTTCTGGAAAGCTGATCATGCGTAGAATTACTGTGCGAAGTTTCATGGTTCTAGCATTATATTTACGGATTTTCATTTTGCAAAGTTTTATGGGTCTAGGACGTCTCCTTACGAAGTTATGAGCATTTAAAGTTTTGCTATCTTCCAGATCGGATTGCAAGAAAACCAGACGTCGCAAAAATATGATTGATGGCGTTCTGGAAAGCTGATCATGCGTAGTATTACTGTGCGAAGTTTCAGGTGTCTGCGACGCTCCATTTCGGAATTATGATCATTTAAAGTTTAGCTATATTTCGTTTATTTTTGCTATCTTCCAGATCGGATTGCAAGAAAACCAGACGTCGCAAAAATATGATTGATGGCGTTCTGGAAAGCTGATCATGCGTAGAATTACTGTGCGAAGTTTCATTATATTTACGGATTTTCATTTTGCAAAGTTTTATGGGTCTAGGACGTCTCCTTACGAAGTTATGAGCATTTAAAGTTTTGCTATCTTCCAGATCGGATTGCAAGAAAACCAGACGTCGCAAAAATATGATTGATGGCGTTCTGGAAAGCTGATCATGCGTAGAATTACTGTGCGAAGTTTCATGGTTCTAGCATTATATTTACGGATTTTCATTTTGCAAAGTTTTATGGGTCTAGGACGTCTCCTTACGAAGTTATGAGCATTTAAAGTTTTGCTATCTTCCAGATCGGATTGCAAGAAAACCAGACGTCGCAAAAATATGATTGATGGCGTTCTGGAAAGCTGATCATGCGTAGAATTACTGTGCGAAGTTTCATGGTTCTAGCATTATATTAGAATGGCGAATTAGAATTAGAATTATGGCGAAAAATGGCGAATTAGAATTATATCTAGCATTATATTAGAAATTATATTAGATTGATGGCGTTGTGGAAAGCTGATCATGCGTAGAATTACTGTGCGAAGTTTCAGGTGTCTGCGACGCTCCATTTCGGAATTATGATCATTTAAAGTTTAGCTATATTTCGTTTGTTTTTGCTATCTTCCAGATCGGATTACAAGAAAACCAGACGTCGCAAAAATATGATTGATGGCGTTCTGGAAAGCTGATCATGCGTAGAATTACTGTGTGAAGTTTCATTATATTTACGGATTTTCATTTTGCAAAGTTTTATGGGTCTAGGACGTCTCCTTACGAAGTTATGAGCATTTAAAGTTTTGCTATCTTCCAGATCGGTTTGCAATAAAACCAGACGTCGCAAAAATATGATTGATGGCGTTCTGGAAAGCTGATCATGCGTAGAATTACTGTACGAAGTTTCAGGTGTCTGCGACGCTCCATTTCGGAATTATGATCATTTAAAGTTTAGCTATATTTCGTTTATTTTTGCTATCTTCCAGATCGGATTGCAAGAAAACCAGACGTCGCAAAAATATGATTGATGGCGTTCTGGAAAGCTGATCATGCGTAGAATTACTGTGCGAAGTTTCAGGTGTCTGCGACGCTCCATTTCGGAATTATGATCATTTAAAGTTTAGCTATATTTCGTTTGTTTTTGCTATCTTCCAGATCGGATTACAAGAAAACCAGACGTCGCAAAAATATGATTGATGGCGTTCTGGAAAGCTGATCATGCGTAGAATTACTGTGTGAAGTTTCATTATATTTACGGATTTTCATTTTGCAAAGTTTTATGGGTCTAGGACGTCTCCTTACGAAGTTATGAGCATTTAAAGTTTTGCTATCTTCCAGATCGGTTTGCAATAAAACCAGACGTCGCAAAAATATGATTGATGGCGTTGTGGAAAGCTGATCATGCGTAGAATTACTGTGCGAAGTTTCAGGTGTCTGCGACGCTCCATTTCGGAATTATGATCATTTAAAGTTTAGCTATATTTCGTTTGTTTTTGCTATCTTCCAGATCGGATTACTAGAAAACCAGACGTCGCAAAAATATGATTGATGGCGTTCTGGAAAGCTGATCATGCGTAGAATTACTGTGTGAAGTTTCATTATATTTACGGATTTTCATTTTGCAAAGTTTTATGGGTCTAGGACGTCTCCTTACGAAGTTATGAGCATTTAAAGTTTTGCTATCTTCCAGATCGGTTTGCAATAAAACCAGACGTCGCAAAAATATGATTGATGGCGTTCTGGAAAGCTGATCATGCGTAGAATTACTGTGCGAAGTTTCAGGTGTCTGCGACGCTCCATTTCGGAATTATGATCATTTAAAGTTTAGCTATATTTCGTTTATTTTTGCTATCTTCCAGATCGGTTTGCAATAAAACCAGACGTCGCAAAAATATGATTGATGGCGTTGTGGAAAGCTGATCATGCGTAGAATTACTGTGCGAAGTTTCAGGTGTCTGCGACGCTCCATTTCGGAATTATGATCATTTAAAGTTTAGCTATATTTCGTTTGTTTTTGCTATCTTCCAGATCGGATTACTAGAAAACCAGACGTCGCAAAAATATGATTGATGGCGTTCTGGAAAGCTGATCATGCGTAGAATTACTGTGTGAAGTTTCATTATATTTACGGATTTTCATTTTGCAAAGTTTTATGGGTCTAGGACGTCTCCTTACGAAGTTATGAGCATTTAAAGTTTTGCTATCTTCCAGATCGGTTTGCAATAAAACCAGACGTCGCAAAAATATGATTGATGGCGTTCTGGAAAGCTGATCATGCGTAGAATTACTGTGCGAAGTTTCAGGTGTCTGCGACGCTCCATTTCGGAATTATGATCATTTAAAGTTTAGCTATATTTCGTTTATTTTTGCTATCTTCCAGATCGGATTGCAAGAAAACCAGACGTCGCAAAAATATGATTGATGGCGTTCTGGAAAGCTGATCATGCGTAGAATTACTGTGTGAAGTTTCATTATATTTACGGATTTTCATTTTGCAAAGTTTTATGGGTCTAGGATGTCTCCTTACGAAGTTATGAGCATTTAAAGTTTTGCTATCTTCCAGATCGGTTTGCAATAAAACCAGACGTCGCAAAAATATGATTGATGGCGTTCTGGAAAGCTAATCATGCGTAGAATTACTGTACGAAGTTTCAGGTGTCTGCGACGCTCCATTTCGGAATTATGATCATTTAAAGTTTAGCTATATTTCGTTTATTTTTGCTATCTTCCAGATCGGAATGCAAGAAAACCAGACGTCGCAAAAATATGATTGATGGCGTTCTGGAAAGCTGATCATGCGTAGAATTACTGTGCGAAGTTTCATTATATTTACGGATTTTCATTTTGCAAAGTTTTATGGGTCTAGGACGTCTCCTTACGAAGTTATGAGCATTTAAAGTTTTGCTATCTTCCAGATCGGATTGCAAGAAAACCAGACGTCGCAAAAATATGATTGATGGCGTTGTGGAAAGCTGATCATGCGTAGAATTACTGTGCGAAGTTTCAGGTGTCTGCGACGCTCCATTTCGGAATTATGATCATTTAAAGTTTAGCTATATTTCGTTTGTTTTTGCTATCTTCCAGATCGGATTACAAGAAAACCAGACGTCGCAAAAATATGATTGATGGCGTTCTGGAAAGCTGATCATGCGTAGAATTACTGTGTGAAGTTTCATTATATTTACGGATTTTCATTTTGCAAAGTTTTATGGGTCTAGGACGTCTCCTTACGAAGTTATGAGCATTTAAAGTTTTGCTATCTTCCAGATCGGTTTGCAATAAAACCAGACGTCGCAAAAATATGATTGATGGCGTTCTGGAAAGCTGATCATGCGTAGAATTACTGTGCGAAGTTTCAGGTGTCTGCGACGCTCCATTTCGGAATTATGATCATTTAAAGTTTAGCTATATTTCGTTTATTTTTGCTATCTTCCAGATCGGATTGCAAGAAAACCAGACGTCGCAAAAATATGATTGATGGCGTTCTGGAAAGCTGATCATGCGTAGAATTACTGTGCGAAGTTTCATTATATTTACGGATTTTCATTTTGCAAAGTTTTATGGGTCTAGGACGTCTCCTTACGAAGTTATGAGCATTTAAAGTTTTGCTATCTTCCAGATCGGATTGCAAGAAAACCAGACGTCGCAAAAATATGATTGATGGCGTTCTGGAAAGCTGATCATGCGTAGAATTACTGTGCGAAGTTTCATGGTTCTAGCATTATATTTACGGATTTTCATTTTGCAAAGTTTTATGGGTCTAGGACGTCTCCTTACGAAGTTATGAGCATTTAAAGTTTTGCTATCTTCCAGATCGGATTGCAAGAAAACCAGACGTCGCAAAAATATGATTGATGGCGTTCTGGAAAGCTGATCATGCGTAGTATTACTGTGCGAAGTTTCAGGTGTCTGCGACGCTCCATTTCGGAATTATGATCATTTAAAGTTTAGCTATATTTCGTTTATTTTTGCTATCTTCCAGATCGGATTGCAAGAAAACCAGACGTCGCAAAAATATGATTGATGGCGTTCTGGAAAGCTGATCATGCGTAGAATTACTGTGCGAAGTTTCATTATATTTACGGATTTTCATTTTGCAAAGTTTTATGGGTCTAGGACGTCTCCTTACGAAGTTATGAGCATTTAAAGTTTTGCTATCTTCCAGATCGGATTGCAAGAAAACCAGACGTCGCAAAAATATGATTGATGGTGTTCTGGAAAGCTGATCATGCGTAGAATTACTGTGCGAAGTTTCAGGTGTCTGCGACGCTCCATTTCGGAATTATGATCATTTAAAGTTTAGCTATATTTCGTTTATTTTTGCTATCTTCCAGATCGGATTGCAAGAAAACCAGACGTCGCAAAAATATGATTGATGGCGTTCTGGAAAGCTGATCATGCGTAGAATTACTGTGCGAAGTTTCATGGTTCTAGCATTATATTTACGGATTTTCATTTTGCAAAGTTTTATGGGTCTAGGACGTCTCCTTACGAAGTTATGAGCATTTAAAGTTTTGCTATCTTCCAGATCGGATTGCAAGAAAACCAGACGTCGCAAAAATATGATTGATGGCGTTCTGGAAAGCTGATCATGCGTAGAATTATTGTGCGAAGTTTCATTATATTTACGGATTTTCATTTTGCAAAGTTTTATGGGTCTAGGACGTCTCCTTACGAAGTTATGAGCATTTAAAGTTTTGCTATCTTCCAGATCGGATTGCAAGAAAACCAGACGTCGCAAAAATATGATTGATGGCGTTCTGGAAAGCTGATCATGCGTAGAATTACTGTGCGAAGTTTCATGGTTCTAGCATTATATTTACGGATTTTCATTTTGCAAAGTTTTATGGGTCTAGGACGTCTCCTTACGAAGTTATGAGCATTTAAAGTTTTGCTATCTTCCAGATCGGATTGCAAGAAAACCAGACGCCGCAAAAATATGATTGATGGCGTTCTGGAAAGCTGATCATGCGTAGAATTACTGTGCGAAGTTCTAGGTGTCTGCGACACTCCATTTCGGAATTATGATCATTTAAAGTTTAACTATATTTCGTTTATTTTTGCTATCTTCCAGATCGGATTGCAAGAAAACCAGACGCCGCAAAAATATGATTGATGGCGTTGTGGAAAGCTGATCATGCGTAGAATTACTGTGCGAAGTTTCAGGTGTCTGCGACGCTCCATTTCGGAATTATGATCATTTAAAGTTTAGCTATATTTCGTTTATTTTTGCTATCTTCCAGATCGGATTGCAAGAAAACCAGACGTCGCAAAAATATGATTGATGGCGTTCTGGAAAGCTGATCATGCGTAGAATTATTGTGCGAAGTTTCATTATATTTACGGATTTTCATTTTGCAAAGTTTTATGGGTCTAGGACGTCTCCTTACGAAGTTATGAGCATTTAAAGTTTTGCTATCTTCCAGATCGGATTGCAAGAAAACCAGACGTCGCAAAAATATGATTGATGGCGTTCTGGAAAGCTGATCATGCGTAGAATTACTGTGCGAAGTTTCATTATATTTACGGATTTTCATTTTGCAAAGTTTTATGGGTCTAGGACGTCTCCTTACGAAGTTATGAGCATTTAAAGTTTTGCTATCTTCCAGATGGGATTGCAAGAAAACCAGACGTCGCAATAATATGATTGATGGCGTTCTGGAAAGCTGATCATGCGTAGAATTATTGTGCGAAGTTTCATTATATTTACGGATTTTCATTTTGCAAAGTTTTATGGGTCTAGGACGTCTCCTTACGAAGTTATGAGCATTTAAAGTTTTGCTATCTTCCAGATCGGATTGCAAGAAAACCAGACGTCGCAAAAATATGATTGATGGCGTTCTGGAAAGCTGATCATGCGTAGAATTACTGTGCGAAGTTTCATGGTTCTAGCATTATATTTACGGATTTTCATTTTGCAAAGTTTTATGGGTCTAGGACGTCTCCTTACGAAGTTATGAGCATTTAAAGTTTTGCTATCTTCCAGATCGGATTGCAAGAAAACCAGACGCCGCAAAAATATGATTGATGGCGTTCTGGAAAGCTGATCATGCGTAGAATTACTGTGCGAAGTTTCATTATATTTACGGATTTTCATTTTGCAAAGTTTTATGGGTCTAGGACGTCTCCTTACGAAGTTATGAGCATTTAAAGTTTTGCTATCTTCCAGATCGGATTGCAAGAAAACCAGACGTCGCAAAAATATGATTGATGGCGTTCTGGAAAGCTGACCATGCGTAGAATTACTGTGCGAAGTTTCATGGTTCTAGCATTATATTTACGGATTTTCATTTTGCAAAGTTTTATGGGTCTAGGACGTCTCCTTACGAAGTTATGAGCATTTAAAGTTTTGCTATCTTCCAGATCGGATTGCAAGAAAACCAGACGCCGCAAAAATATGATTGATGGCGTTCTGGAAAGCTGATCATGCGTAGAATTACTGTGCGAAGTTTCATTATATTTACGGATTTTCATTTTGCAAAGTTTTATGGGTCTAGGACGTCTCCTTACGAAGTTATGAGCATTTAAAGTTTTGCTATCTTCCAGATCGGATTGCAAGAAAACCAGACGCCGCAAAAATATGATTGATGGCGTTCTGGAAAGCTGATCATGCGTAGAATTACTGTGCGAAGTTCTAGGTTTCTAGCATTTAAAGTTTTGCTATCTTCCAGATCGGATTGCAAGAAAACCAGACGTCGCAAAAATATGATTGATGGCCTTCTGGAAAGCTGATCATGCGTAGAATTACTGTGCGAAGTTTCAGGTGTCTGCGACGCTCCATTTCGGAATTATGATCATTTAAAGTTTAGCTATATTTCGTTTATTTTTGCTATCTTCCAGATCGGATTGCAAGAAAACCAGACGTCGCAAAAATATGATTGATGGCGTTCTGGAAAGCTGATCATGCGTAGAATTACTGTGCGAAGTTTCATGGTTCTAGCATTATATTTACGGATTTTCATTTTGCAAAGTTTTATGGGTCTAGGACGTCTCCTTACGAAGTTATGAGCATTTAAAGTTTTGCTATCTTCCAGATCGGATTGCAAGAAAACCAGACGTCGCAAAAATATGATTGATGGCGTTCTGGAAAGCTGATCATGCGTAGAATTATTGTGCGAAGTTTCATTATATTTACGGATTTTCATTTTGCAAAGTTTTATGGGTCTAGGACGTCTCCTTACGAAGTTATGAGCATTTAAAGTTTTGCTATCTTCCAGATCGGATTGCAAGAAAACCAGACGTCGCAAAAATATGATTGATGGCGTTCTGGAAAGCTGATCATGCGTAGAATTACTGTGCGAAGTTTCATGGTTCTAGCATTATATTTACGGATTTTCATTTTGCAAAGTTTTATGGGTCTAGGACGTCTCCTTACGAAGTTATGAGCATTTAAAGTTTTGCTATCTTCCAGATCGGATTGCAAGAAAACCAGACGCCGCAAAAATATGATTGATGGCGTTCTGGAAAGCTGATCATGCGTAGAATTACTGTGCGAAGTTTCAGGTGTCTGCGACGCTCCATTTCGGAATTATGATCATTTAAAGTTTAGCTATATTTCGTTTATTTTTGCTATCTTCCAGATCGGATTGCAAGAAAACCAGACGTCGCAAAAATATGATTGATGGCGTTCTGGAAAGCTGATCATGCGTAGAATTATTGTGCGAAGTTTCATGGTTCTAGCATTATATTTACGGATTTTCATTTTGCAAAGTTTTATGGGTCTAGGACGTCTCCTTACGAAGTTATGAGCATTTAAAGTTTTGCTATCTTCCAGATCGGATTGCAAGAAAACCAGACGTCGCAAAAATATGATTGATGGCGTTCTGGAAAGCTGATCATGCGTAGAATTACTGTGCGAAGTTTCATTATATTTACGGATTTTCATTTTGCAAAGTTTTATGGGTCTAGGACGTCTCCTTACGAAGTTATGAGCATTTAAAGTTTTGCTATCTTCCAGATCGGATTGCAAGAAAACCAGACGTCGCAAAAATATGATTGATGGCGTTCTGGAAAGCTGATCATGCGTAGAATTACTGTGCGAAGTTTCATGGTTCTAGCATTATATTTACGGATTTTCATTTTGCAAAGTTTTATGGGTCTAGGACGTCTCCTTACGAAGTTATGAGCATTTAAAGTTTTGCTATCTTCCAGATCGGATTGCAAGAAAACCAGACGCCGCAAAAATATGATTGATGGCGTTCTGGAAAGCTGATCATGCGTAGAATTACTGTGCGAAGTTTCAGGTGTCTGCGACGCTCCATTTCGGAATTATGATCATTTAAAGTTTAGCTATATTTCGTTTATTTTTGCTATCTTCCAGATCGGATTGCAAGAAAACCAGACGTCGCAAAAATATGATTGATGGCGTTCTGGAAAGCTGATCATGCGTAGAATTATTGTGCGAAGTTTCATTATATTTACGGATTTTCATTTTGCAAAGTTTTATGGGTCTAGGACGTCTCCTTACGAAGTTATGAGCATTTAAAGTTTTGCTATCTTCCAGATCGGATTGCAAGAAAACCAGACGTCGCAAAAATATGATTGATGGCGTTCTGGAAAGCTGATCATGCGTAGAATTACTGTGCGAAGTTTCATTATATTTACGGATTTTCATTTTGCAAAGTTTTATGGGTCTAGGACGTCTCCTTACGAAGTTATGAGCATTTAAAGTTTTGCTATCTTCCAGATCGGATTGCAAGAAAACCAGACGTCGCAAAAATATGATTGATGGCGTTCTGGAAAGCTGATCATGCGTAGAATTACTGTGCGAAGTTTCATGGTTCTAGCATTATATTTACGGATTTTCATTTTGCAAAGTTTTATGGGTCTAGGACGTCTCCTTACGAAGTTATGAGCATTTAAAGTTTTGCTATCTTCCAGATCGGATTGCAAGAAAACCAGACGTCGCAAAAATATGATTGATGGCGTTCTGGAAAGCTGATCATGCGTAGAATTACTGTGCGAAGTTTCATTATATTTACGGATTTTCATTTTGC
The DNA here is from genome assembly GCA_943737955.2 of Myopa tessellatipennis. Classification (NCBI taxonomy): domain Eukaryota; kingdom Metazoa; phylum Arthropoda; class Insecta; order Diptera; family Conopidae; genus Myopa; species Myopa tessellatipennis. Next base: position 43,673,618 of record OX031314.1, read on the forward strand.
AAAGTTTTATGGGTCTAGGACGTCTCCTTACGAAGTTATGAGCATTTAAAGTTTTGCTATCTTCCAGATCGGATTGCAAGAAAACCAGACGTCGCAAAAATATGATTGATGGCGTTCTGGAAAGCTGACCATGCGTAGAATTACTGTGCGAAGTTTCATGGTTCTAGCATTATATTTACGGATTTTCATTTTGCAAAGTTTTATGGGTCTAGGACGTCTCCTTACGAAGTTATGAGCATTTAAAGTTTTGCTATCTTCCAGATCGGATTGCAAGAAAACCAGACGCCGCAAAAATATGATTGATGGCGTTCTGGAAAGCTGATCATGCGTAGAATTACTGTGCGAAGTTCTAGGTGTCTGCGACACTCCATTTCGGAATTATGATCATTTAAAGTTTAACTATATTTCGTTTATTTTTGCTATCTTCCAGATCGGATTGCAAGAAAACCAGACGTCGCAAAAATATGATTGATGGCGTTCTGGAAAGCTGATCATGCGTAGAATTACTGTGCGAAGTTTCATGGTTCTAGCATTATATTTACGGATTTTCATTTTGCAAAGTTTTATGGGTCTAGGACGTCTCCTTACGAAGTTATGAGCATTTAAAGTTTTGCTATCTTCCAGATCGGATTGCAAGAAAACCAGACGTCGCAAAAATATGATTGATGGCGTTCTGGAAAGCTGATCATGCGTAGAATTACTGTGCGAAGTTTCATTATATTTACGGATTTTCATTTTGCAAAGTTTTATGGGTCTAGGACGTCTGCTTACGAAGTTATGAGCATTTAAAGTTTTGCTATCTTCCAGATCGGATTGCAAGAAAACCAGACGTCGCAAAAATATGATTGATGGCGTTCTGGAAAGCTGATCATGCGTAGAATTACTGTGCGAAGTTTCATGGTTCTAGCATTATATTTACGGATTTTCATTTTGCAAAGTTTTATGGGTCTAGGACGTCTCCTTACGAAGTTATGAGCATTTAAAGTTTTGCTATCTTCCAGATCGGATTGCAAGAAAACCAGACGCCGCAAAAATATGATTGATGGCGTTCTGGAAAGCTGATCATGCGTAGAATTACTGTGCGAAGCTCTAGGTGTCTGCGACACTCCATTTCGGAATTATGATCATTTAAAGTTTAACTATATTTCGTTTATTTTTGCTATCTTCCAGATCGGATTGCAAGAAAACCAGAAGTCGCAAAAATATGATTGATGGCGTTGTGGAAAGCTGATCATGCGTAGAATTACTGTGCGAAGTTTCATTATATTTACGGATTTTCATTTTGCAAAGTTTTATGGGTCTAGGACGTCTCCTTACGAAGTTATGAGCATTTAAAGTTTTGCTATCTTCCAGATCGGTTTGCAATAAAACCAGACGTCGCAAAAATATGATTGATGGCGTTCTGGAAAGCTGATCATGCGTAGAATTACTGTGCGAAGTTTCAGGTGTCTGCGACGCTCCATTTCGGAATTATGATCATTTAAAGTTTAGCTATATTTCGTTTATTTTTGCTATCTTCCAGATCGGATTGCAAGAAAACCAGACGTCGCAAAAATATGATTGATGGCGTTCTGGAAAGCTGATCATGCGTAGAATTACTGTGCGAAGTTTCATGGTTCTAGCATTATATTTACGGATTTTCATTTTGCAAAGTTTTATGGGTCTAGGACGTCTCCTTACGAAGTTATGAGCATTTAAAGTTTTGCTATCTTCCAGAGCGGATTGCAATAAAACCAGACGTCGCAAAAATATGATTGATGGCGTTCTGGAAAGCTGATCATGCGTAGAATTACTGTGCGAAGTTTCAGGTGTCTGCGACGCTCCATTTCGGAATTATGATCATTTAAAGTTTAGCTATATTTCGTTTATTTTTGCTATCTTCCAGATCGGATTGCAAGAAAACCAGACGTCGCAAAAATATGATTGATGGCGTTCTGGAAAGCTGATCATGCGTAGAATTACTGTGCGAAGTTTCATGGTTCTAGCATTATATTTACGGATTTTCATTTTGCAAAGTTTTATGGGTCTAGGACGTCTCCTTACGAAGTTATGAGCATTTAAAGTTTTGCTATCTTCCAGATCGGATTGCAAGAAAACCAGACGTCGCAAAAATATGATTGATGGCGTTCTGGAAAGCTGATCATGCGTAGAATTACTGTGCGAAGTTTCAGGTGTCTGCGACGCTCCATTTCGGAATTATGATCATTTAAAGTTTAGCTATATTTCGTTTATTTTTGCTATCTTCCAGATCGGATTGCAAGAAAACCAGACGTCGCAAAAATATGATTGATGGCGTTCTGGAAAGCTGATCATGCGTAGAATTACTGTGCGAAGTTTCATTATATTTACGGATTTTCATTTTGCAAAGTTTTATGGGTCTAGGACGTCTCCTTACGAAGTTATGAGCATTTAAAGTTTTGCTATCTTCCAGATCGGATTGCAAGAAAACCAGACGTCGCAAAAATATGATTGATGGCGTTCTGGAAAGCTGATCATGCGTAGAATTACTGTGCGAAGTTTCAGGTGTCTGCGACGCTCCATTTCGGAATTATGATCATTTAAAGTTTAGCTATATTTCGTTTATTTTTGCTATCTTCCAGATCGGATTGCAAGAAAACCAGACGTCGCAAAAATATGATTTATGGCGTTGTGGAAAGCTGATCATGCGTAGAATTACTGTGCGAAGTTTCAGGTGTCTGCGACGCTCCATTTCGGAATTATGATCATTTAAAGTTTAGCTATATTTCGTTTATTTTTGCTATCTTCCAGATCGGATTGCAAGAAAACCAGACGTCGCAAAAATATGATTGATGGCGTTCTGGAAAGCTGATCATGCGTAGAATTACTGTGCGAAGTTTCATGGTTCTAGCATTATATTTACGGATTTTCATTTTGCAAAGTTTTATGGGTCTAGGACGTCTCCTTACGAAGTTATGAGCATTTAAAGTTTTGCTATCTTCCAGATCGGATTGCAAGAAAACCAGACGCCGCAAAAATATGATTGATGGCGTTCTGGAAAGCTGATCATGCGTAGAATTACTGTGCGAAGTTCTAGGTGTCTGCGACACTCCATTTCGGAATTATGATCATTTAAAGTTTAACTATATTTCGTTTATTTTTGCTATCTTCCAGATCGGATTGCAAGAAAACCAGACGTCGCAAAAATATGATTGATGGCGTTCTGGAAAGCTGATCATGCGTAGAATTACTGTGCGAAGTTTCATGGTTCTAGCATTATATTTACGGATTTTCATTTTGCAAAGTTTTATGGGTCTAGGACGTCTCCTTACGAAGTTATGAGCATTTGTCGCAAAAATATGATTGATGGCGTTCTGGAAAGCTGATCATGCGTAGAATTACTGTGCGAAGTTTCATTATATTTACGGATTTTCATTTTGCAAAGTTTTATGGGTCTAGGACGTCTGCTTACGAAGTTATGAGCATTTAAAGTTTTGCTATCTTCCAGATCGGATTGCAAGAAAACCAGACGTCGCAAAAATATGATTGATGGCGTTCTGGAAAGCTGATCATGCGTAGAATTACTGTGCGAAGTTTCATGGTTCTAGCATTATATTTACGGATTTTCATTTTGCAAAGTTTTATGGGTCTAGGACGTCTCCTTACGAAGTTATGAGCATTTAAAGTTTTGCTATCTTCCAGATCGGATTGCAAGAAAACCAGACGCCGCAAAAATATGATTGATGGCGTTCTGGAAAGCTGATCATGCGTAGAATTACTGTGCGAAGCTCTAGGTGTCTGCGACACTCCATTTCGGAATTATGATCATTTAAAGTTTAACTATATTTCGTTTATTTTTGCTATCTTCCAGATCGGATTGCAAGAAAGATAGCATTTAAAGTTTTGCTATCTTCCAGATCGGTTTGCAATAAAACCAGACGTCGCAAAAATATGATTGATGGCGTTCTGGAAAGCTGATCATGCGTAGAATTACTGTGCGAAGTTTCAGGTGTCTGCGACGCTCCATTTCGGAATTATGATCATTTAAAGTTTAGCTATATTTCGTTTATTTTTGCTATCTTCCAGATCGGATTGCAAGAAAACCAGACGTCGCAAAAATATGATTGATGGCGTTCTGGAAAGCTGATCATGCGTAGAATTACTGTGCGAAGTTTCATGGTTCTAGCATTATATTTACGGATTTTCATTTTGCAAAGTTTTATGGGTCTAGGACGTCTCCTTACGAAGTTATGAGCATTTAAAGTTTTGCTATCTTCCAGATCGGATTGCAAGAAAACCAGACGTCGCAAAAATATGATTGATGGCGTTCTGGAAAGCTGATCATGCGTAGAATTACTGTGCGAAGTTTCATTATATTTACGGATTTTCATTTTGCAAAGTTTTATGGGTCTAGGACGTCTCCTTACGAAGTTATGAGCATTTAAAGTTTTGCTATCTTCCAGATCGGATTGCAAGAAAACCAGACGTCGCAAAAATATGATTGATGGCGTTCTGGAAAGCTGACCATGCGTAGAATTACTGTGCGAAGTTTCATGGTTCTAGCATTATATTTACGGATTTTCATTTTGCAAAGTTTTATGGGTCTAGGACGTCTCCTTACGAAGTTATGAGCATTTAAAGTTTTGCTATCTTCCAGATCGGATTGCAAGAAAACCAGACGCCGCAAAAATATGATTGATGGCGTTCTGGAAAGCTGATCATGCGTAGAATTACTGTGCGAAGTTCTAGGTGTCTGCGACACTCCATTTCGGAATTATGATCATTTAAAGTTTAACTATATTTCGTTTATTTTTGCTATCTTCCAGATCGGATTGCAAGAAAACCAGACGTCGCAAAAATATGATTGATGGCGTTCTGGAAAGCTGATCATGCGTAGAATTACTGTGCGAAGTTTCATGGTTCTAGCATTATATTTACGGATTTTCATTTTGCAAAGTTTTATGGGTCTAGGACGTCTCCTTACGAAGTTATGAGCATTTGTCGCAAAAATATGATTGATGGCGTTCTGGAAAGCTGATCATGCGTAGAATTACTGTGCGAAGTTTCATTATATTTACGGATTTTCATTTTGCAAAGTTTTATGGGTCTAGGACGTCTGCTTACGAAGTTATGAGCATTTAAAGTTTTGCTATCTTCCAGATCGGATTGCAAGAAAACCAGACGTCGCAAAAATATGATTGATGGCGTTCTGGAAAGCTGATCATGCGTAGAATTACTGTGCGAAGTTTCATGGTTCTAGCATTATATTTACGGATTTTCATTTTGCAAAGTTTTATGGGTCTAGGACGTCTCCTTACGAAGTTATGAGCATTTAAAGTTTTGCTATCTTCCAGATCGGATTGCAAGAAAACCAGACGCCGCAAAAATATGATTGATGGCGTTCTGGAAAGCTGATCATGCGTAGAATTACTGTGCGAAGCTCTAGGTGTCTGCGACACTCCATTTCGGAATTATGATCATTTAAAGTTTAACTATATTTCGTTTATTTTTGCTATCTTCCAGATCGGATTGCAAGAAAGATAGCATTTAAAGTTTTGCTATCTTCCAGATCGGTTTGCAATAAAACCAGACGTCGCAAAAATATGATTGATGGCGTTCTGGAAAGCTGATCATGCGTAGAATTACTGTGCGAAGTTTCAGGTGTCTGCGACGCTCCATTTCGGAATTATGATCATTTAAAGTTTAGCTATATTTCGTTTATTTTTGCTATCTTCCAGATCGGATTGCAAGAAAACCAGACGTCGCAAAAATATGATTGATGGCGTTCTGGAAAGCTGATCATGCGTAGAATTACTGTGCGAAGTTTCATGGTTCTAGCATTATATTTACGGATTTTCATTTTGCAAAGTTTTATGGGTCTAGGACGTCTCCTTACGAAGTTATGAGCATTTAAAGTTTTGCTATCTTCCAGATCGGATTGCAAGAAAACCAGACGTCGCAAAAATATGATTGATGGCGTTCTGGAAAGCTGATCATGCGTAGAATTACTGTGCGAAGTTTCATTATATTTACGGATTTTCATTTTGCAAAGTTTTATGGGTCTAGGACGTCTCCTTACGAAGTTATGAGCATTTAAAGTTTTGCTATCTTCCAGATCGGATTGCAAGAAAACCAGACGTCGCAAAAATATGATTGATGGCGTTCTGGAAAGCTGACCATGCGTAGAATTACTGTGCGAAGTTTCATGGTTCTAGCATTATATTTACGGATTTTCATTTTGCAAAGTTTTATGGGTCTAGGACGTCTCCTTACGAAGTTATGAGCATTTAAAGTTTTGCTATCTTCCAGATCGGATTGCAAGAAAACCAGACGCCGCAAAAATATGATTGATGGCGTTCTGGAAAGCTGATCATGCGTAGAATTACTGTGCGAAGTTCTAGGTGTCTGCGACACTCCATTTCGGAATTATGATCATTTAAAGTTTAACTATATTTCGTTTATTTTTGCTATCTTCCAGATCGGATTGCAAGAAAACCAGACGTCGCAAAAATATGATTGATGGCGTTCTGGAAAGCTGATCATGCGTAGAATTACTGTGCGAAGTTTCATGGTTCTAGCATTATATTTACGGATTTTCATTTTGCAAAGTTTTATGGGTCTAGGACGTCTCCTTACGAAGTTATGAGCATTTAAAGTTTTGCTATCTTCCAGATCGGATTGCAAGAAAACCAGACGTCGCAAAAATATGATTGATGGCGTTCTGGAAAGCTGATCATGCGTAGAATTACTGTGCGAAGTTTCATTATATTTACGGATTTTCATTTTGCAAAGTTTTATGGGTCTAGGACGTCTGCTTACGAAGTTATGAGCATTTAAAGTTTTGCTATCTTCCAGATCGGATTGCAAGAAAACCAGACGTCGCAAAAATATGATTGATGGCGTTCTGGAAAGCTGATCATGCGTAGAATTACTGTGCGAAGTTTCATGGTTCTAGCATTATATTTACGGATTTTCATTTTGCAAAGTTTTATGGGTCTAGGACGTCTCCTTACGAAGTTATGAGCATTTAAAGTTTTGCTATCTTCCAGATCGGATTGCAAGAAAACCAGACGCCGCAAAAATATGATTGATGGCGTTCTGGAAAGCTGATCATGCGTAGAATTACTGTGCGAAGCTCTAGGTGTCTGCGACACTCCATTTCGGAATTATGATCATTTAAAGTTTAACTATATTTCGTTTATTTTTGCTATCTTCCAGATCGGATTGCAAGAAAACCAGAAGTCGCAAAAATATGATTGATGGCGTTGTGGAAAGCTGATCATGCGTAGAATTACTGTGCGAAGTTTCATTATATTTACGGATTTTCATTTTGCAAAGTTTTATGGGTCTAGGACGTCTCCTTACGAAGTTATGAGCATTTAAAGTTTTGCTATCTTCCAGATCGGTTTGCAATAAAACCAGACGTCGCAAAAATATGATTGATGGCGTTCTGGAAAGCTGATCATGCGTAGAATTACTGTGCGAAGTTTCAGGTGTCTGCGACGCTCCATTTCGGAATTATGATCATTTAAAGTTTAGCTATATTTCGTTTATTTTTGCTATCTTCCAGATCGGATTGCAAGAAAACCAGACGTCGCAAAAATATGATTGATGGCGTTCTGGAAAGCTGATCATGCGTAGAATTACTGTGCGAAGTTTCATTATATTTACGGATTTTCATTTTGCAAAGTTTTATGGGTCTAGGACGTCTCCTTACGAAGTTATGAGCATTTAAAGTTTTGCTATCTTCCAGATCGGTTTGCAATAAAACCAGACGTCGCAAAAATATGATTGATGGCGTTCTGGAAAGCTGATCATGCGTAGAATTACTGTGCGAAGTTTCAGGTGTCTGCGACGCTCCATTTCGGAATTATGATCATTTAAAGTTTAGCTATATTTCGTTTATTTTTGCTATCTTCCAGATCGGATTGCAAGAAAACCAGACGTCGCAAAAATATGATTGATGGCGTTCTGGAAAGCTGATCATGCGTAGAATTACTGTGCGAAGTTTCATGGTTCTAGCATTATATTTACGGATTTTCATTTTGCAAAGTTTTATGGGTCTAGGACGTCTCCTTACGAAGTTATGAGCATTTAAAGTTTTGCTATCTTCCAGAGCGGATTGCAATAAAACCAGACGTCGCAAAAATATGATTGATGGCGTTCTGGAAAGCTGATCATGCGTAGAATTACTGTGCGAAGTTTCAGGTGTCTGCGACGCTCCATTTCGGAATTATGATCATTTAAAGTTTAGCTATATTTCGTTTATTTTTGCTATCTTCCAGATCGGATTGCAAGAAAACCAGACGTCGCAAAAATATGATTGATGGCGTTCTGGAAAGCTGATCATGCGTAGAATTACTGTGCGAAGTTTCATTATATTTACGGATTTTCATTTTGCAAAGTTTTATGGGTCTAGGACGTCTCCTTACGAAGTTATGAGCATTTAAAGTTTTGCTATCTTCCAGATCGGATTGCAAGAAAACCAGACGTCGCAAAAATATGATTGATGGCGTTCTGGAAAGCTGATCATGCGTAGAATTACTGTGCGAAGTTTCAGGTGTCTGCGACGCTCCATTTCGGAATTATGATCATTTAAAGTTTAGCTATATTTCGTTTATTTTTGCTATCTTCCAGATCGGATTGCAAGAAAACCAGACGTCGCAAAAATATGATTTATGGCGTTGTGGAAAGCTGATCATGCGTAGAATTACTGTGCGAAGTTTCAGGTGTCTGCGACGCTCCATTTCGGAATTATGATCATTTAAAGTTTAGCTATATTTCGTTTATTTTTGCTATCTTCCAGATCGGATTGCAAGAAAACCAGACGTCGCAAAAATATGATTGATGGCGTTCTGGAAAGCTGATCATGCGTAGAATTACTGTGCGAAGTTTCATGGTTCTAGCATTATATTTACGGATTTTCATTTTGCTGATCATGCGTAGTTTTATGGGTCTAGGACGTCTCCTTACGAAGTTATGAGCATTTAAAGTTTTGCTATCTTCCAGATCGGATTGCAAGAAAACCAGACGCCGCAAAAATATGATTGATGGCGTTCTGGAAAGCTGATCATGCGTAGAATTACTGTGCGAAGTTCTAGGTGTCTGCGACACTCCATTTCGGAATTATGATCATTTAAAGTTTAACTATATTTCGTTTATTTTTGCTATCTTCCAGATCGGATTGCAAGAAAACCAGACGTCGCAAAAATATGATTGATGGCGTTCTGGAAAGCTGATCATGCGTAGAATTACTGTGCGAAGTTTCATGGTTCTAGCATTATATTTACGGATTTTCATTTTGCAAAGTTTTATGGGTCTAGGACGTCTCCTTACGAAGTTATGAGCATTTGTCGCAAAAATATGATTGATGGCGTTCTGGAAAGCTGATCATGCGTAGAATTACTGTGCGAAGTTTCATTATATTTACGGATTTTCATTTTGCAAAGTTTTATGGGTCTAGGACGTCTGCTTACGAAGTTATGAGCATTTAAAGTTTTGCTATCTTCCAGATCGGATTGCAAGAAAACCAGACGTCGCAAAAATATGATTGATGGCGTTCTGGAAAGCTGATCATGCGTAGAATTACTGTGCGAAGTTTCATGGTTCTAGCATTATATTTACGGATTTTCATTTTGCAAAGTTTTATGGGTCTAGGACGTCTCCTTACGAAGTTATGAGCATTTAAAGTTTTGCTATCTTCCAGATCGGATTGCAAGAAAACCAGACGCCGCAAAAATATGATTGATGGCGTTCTGGAAAGCTGATCATGCGTAGAATTACTGTGCGAAGCTCTAGGTGTCTGCGACACTCCATTTCGGAATTATGATCATTTAAAGTTTAACTATATTTCGTTTATTTTTGCTATCTTCCAGATCGGATTGCAAGAAAACCAGAAGTCGCAAAAATATGATTGATGGCGTTGTGGAAAGCTGATCATGCGTAGAATTACTGTGCGAAGTTTCATTATATTTACGGATTTTCATTTTGCAAAGTTTTATGGGTCTAGGACGTCTCCTTACGAAGTTATGAGCATTTAAAGTTTTGCTATCTTCCAGATCGGTTTGCAATAAAACCAGACGTCGCAAAAATATGATTGATGGCGTTCTGGAAAGCTGATCATGCGTAGAATTACTGTGCGAAGTTTCAGGTGTCTGCGACGCTCCATTTCGGAATTATGATCATTTAAAGTTTAGCTATATTTCGTTTATTTTTGCTATCTTCCAGATCGGATTGCAAGAAAACCAGACGTCGCAAAAATATGATTGATGGCGTTCTGGAAAGCTGATCATGCGTAGAATTACTGTGCGAAGTTTCATGGTTCTAGCATTATATTTACGGATTTTCATTTTGCAAAGTTTTATGGGTCTAGGACGTCTCCTTACGAAGTTATGAGCATTTAAAGTTTTGCTATCTTCCAGAGCGGATTGCAATAAAACCAGACGTCGCAAAAATATGATTGATGGCGTTCTGGAAAGCTGATCATGCGTAGAATTACTGTGCGAAGTTTCAGGTGTCTGCGACGCTCCATTTCGGAATTATGATCATTTAAAGTTTAGCTATATTTCGTTTATTTTTGCTATCTTCCAGATCGGATTGCAAGAAAACCAGACGTCGCAAAAATATGATTGATGGCGTTCTGGAAAGCTGATCATGCGTAGAATTACTGTGCGAAGTTTCATGGTTCTAGCATTATATTTACGGATTTTCATTTTGCAAAGTTTTATGGGTCTAGGACGTCTCCTTACGAAGTTATGAGCATTTAAAGTTTTGCTATCTTCCAGATCGGATTGCAAGAAAACCAGACGTCGCAAAAATATGATTGATGGCGTTCTGGAAAGCTGATCATGCGTAGAATTACTGTGCGAAGTTTCAGGTGTCTGCGACGCTCCATTTCGGAATTATGATCATTTAAAGTTTAGCTATATTTCGTTTATTTTTGCTATCTTCCAGATCGGATTGCAAGAAAACCAGACGTCGCAAAAATATGATTGATGGCGTTCTGGAAAGCTGATCATGCGTAGAATTACTGTGCGAAGTTTCATTATATTTACGGATTTTCATTTTGCAAAGTTTTATGGGTCTAGGACGTCTCCTTACGAAGTTATGAGCATTTAAAGTTTTGCTATCTTCCAGAGCGGATTGCAATAAAACCAGACGTCGCAAAAATATGATTGATGGCGTTCTGGAAAGCTGATCATGCGTAGAATTACTGTGCGAAGTTTCAGGTGTCTGCGACGCTCCATTTCGGAATTATGATCATTTAAAGTTTAGCTATATTTCGTTTATTTTTGCTATCTTCCAGATCGGATTGCAAGAAAACCAGACGTCGCAAAAATATGATTGATGGCGTTCTGGAAAGCTGATCATGCGTAGAATTACTGTGCGAAGTTTCATGGTTCTAGCATTATATTTACGGATTTTCATTTTGCAAAGTTTTATGGGTCTAGGACGTCTCCTTACGAAGTTATGAGCATTTAAAGTTTTGCTATCTTCCAGATCGGATTGCAAGAAAACCAGACGTCGCAAAAATATGATTGATGGCGTTCTGGAAAGCTGATCATGCGTAGAATTACTGTGCGAAGTTTCAGGTGTCTGCGACGCTCCATTTCGGAATTATGATCATTTAAAGTTTAGCTATATTTCGTTTATTTTTGCTATCTTCCAGATCGGATTGCAAGAAAACCAGACGTCGCAAAAATATGATTGATGGCGTTCTGGAAAGCTGATCATGCGTAGAATTACTGTGCGAAGTTTCATTATATTTACGGATTTTCATTTTGCAAAGTTTTATGGGTCTAGGACGTCTCCTTACGAAGTTATGAGCATTTAAAGTTTTGCTATCTTCCAGATCGGATTGCAAGAAAACCAGACGTCGCAAAAATATGATTGATGGCGTTCTGGAAAGCTGATCATGCGTAGAATTACTGTGCGAAGTTTCAGGTGTCTGCGACGCTCCATTTCGGAATTATGATCATTTAAAGTTTAGCTATATTTCGTTTATTTTTGCTATCTTCCAAGTCGGATTGCAAGAAAACCAGACGTCGCAAAAATATGATTTATGGCGTTGTGGAAAGCTCATCATGCGTAGAATTACTGTGCGAAGTTTCAGGTGTCTGCGACGCTCCATTTCGGAATTATGATCATTTAAAGTTTAGCTATATTTCGTTTATTTTTGCTATCTTCCAGATCGGATTGCAAGAAAACCAGACGTCGCAAAAATATGATTGATGGCGTTCTGGAAAGCTGATCATGCGTAGAATTACTGTGCGAAGTTTCATGGTTCTAGCATTATATTTACGGATTTTCATTTTGCAAAGTTTTATGGGTCTAGGACGTCTCCTTACGAAGTTATGAGCATTTAAAGTTTTGCTATCTTCCAGATCGGATTGCAAGAAAACCAGACGTCGCAAAAATATGATTGATGGCGTTCTGGAAAGCTGATCATGCGTAGTATTACTGTGCGAAGTTTCAGGTGTCTGCGACGCTCCATTTCGGAATTATGATCATTTAAAGTTTAGCTATATTTCGTTTATTTTTGCTATCTTCCAGATCGGATTGCAAGAAAACCAGACGTCGCAAAATTATGATTGATGGCGTTCTGGAAAGCTGATCATGCGTAGAATTACTGTGCGAAGTTTCATTATATTTACGGATTTTCATTTTGCAAAGTTTTATGGGTCTAGGACGTCTCCTTACGAAGTTATGAGCATTTAAAGTTTTGCTATCTTCCAGATCGGATTGCAAGAAAACCAGACGTCGCAAAAATATGATTGATGGCGTTCTGGAAAGCTGATCATGCGTAGTATTACTGTGCGAAGTTTCAGGTGTCTGCGACGCTCCATTTCGGAATTATGATCATTTAAAGTTTAGCTATATTTCGTTTATTTTTGCTATCTTCCAGATCGGATTGCAAGAAAACCAGACGTCGCAAAAATATGATTGATGGCGTTCTGGAAAGCTGATCATGCGTAGAATTACTGTGCGAAGTTTCATTATATTTACGGATTTTCATTTTGCAAAGTTTTATGGGTCTAGGACGTCTCCTTACGAAGTTATGAGCATTTAAAGTTTTGCTATCTTCCAGATCGGATTGCAAGAAAACCAGACGTCGCAAAAATATGATTGATGGCGTTCTGGAAAGCTGATCATGCGTAGAATTACTGTGCGAAGTTTCAGGTGTCTGCGACGCTCCATTTCGGAATTATGATCATTTAAAGTTTAGCTATATTTCGTTTATTTTTGCTATCTTCCAGATCGGATTGCAAGAAAACCAGACGTCGCAAAAATATGATTGATGGCGTTCTGGAAAGCTGATCATGCGTAGAATTACTGTGCGAAGTTTCATTATATTTACGGATTTTCATTTTGCAAAGTTTTATGGGTCTAGGACGTCTCCTTACGAAGTTATGAGCATTTAAAGTTTTGCTATCTTCCAGATCGGATTGCAAGAAAACCAGACGTCGCAAAAATATGATTGATGGCGTTCTGGAAAGCTGATCATGCGTAGAATTACTGTGCGAAGTTTCATGGTTCTAGCATTATATTTACGGATTTTCATTTTGCAAAGTTTTATGGGTCTAGGACGTCTCCTTACGAAGTTATGAGCATTTAAAGTTTTGCTATCTTCCAGATCGGATTGCAAGAAAACCAGACGTCGCAAAAATATGATTGATGGCGTTCTGGAAAGCTGATCATGCGTAGAATTACTGTGCGAAGTTTCAGGTGTCTGCGACGCTCCATTTCGGAATTATGATCATTTAAAGTTTAGCTATATTTCGTTTATTTTTGCTATCTTCCAGATCGGATTGCAAGAAAACCAGACGTCGCAAAAATATGATTGATGGCGTTCTGGAAAGCTGATCATGCGTAGAATTACTGTGCGAAGTTTCATTATATTTACGGATTTTCATTTTGCAAAGTTTTATGGGTCTAGGACGTCTCCTTACGAAGTTATGAGCATTTAAAGTTTTGCTATCTTCCAGATCGGATTGCAAGAAAACCAGACGTCGCAAAAATATGATTGATGGCGTTCTGGAAAGCTGATCATGCGTAGAATTACTGTGCGAAGTTTCATGGTTCTAGCATTATATTTACGGATTTTCATTTTGCAAAGTTTTATGGGTCTAGGACGTCTCCTTACGAAGTTATGAGCATTTAAAGTTTTGCTATCTTCCAGATCGGATTGCAAGAAAACCAGACGTCGCAAAAATATGATTGATGGCGTTCTGGAAAGCTGATCATGCGTAGAATTACTGTGCGAAGTTTCAGGTGTCTGCGACGCTCCATTTCGGAATTATGATAATTTAAAGTTTAGCTATATTTCGTTTATTTTTGCTATCTTCCAGATCGGATTGCAAGAAAACCAGACGTCGCAAAAATATGATTGATGGCGTTCTGGAAAGCTGATCATGCGTAGAATTACTGTGCGAAGTTTCATTATATTTACGGATTTTCATTTTGCAAAGTTTTATGGGTCTAGGACGTCTCCTTACGAAGTTATGAGCATTTAAAGTTTTGCTATCTTCCAGATCGGATTGCAAGAAAACCAGACGTCGCAAAAATATGATTGATGGCGTTCTGGAAAGCTGATCATGCGTAGAATTACTGTGCGAAGTTTCATTATATTTACGGATTTTCATTTTGCAAAGTTTTATGGGTCTAGGACGTCTCCTTACGAAGTTATGAGCATTTAAAGTTTTGCTATCTTCCAGATCGGATTGGCAAGAAAACCAGACGTCGCAAAAATATGATTGATGGCGTTCTGGAAAGCTGATCATGCGTAGAATTACTGTGCGAAGTTTCAGGTGTCTGCGACGCTCCATTTCGGAATTATGATCATTTAAAGTTTAGCTATATTTCGTTTATTTTTGCTATCTTCCAGATCGGATTGCAAGAAAACCAGACGTCGCAAAAATATGATTGATGGCGTTCTGGAAAGCTGATCATGCGTAGAATTACTGTGCGAAGTTTCATGGTTCTAGCATTATATTTACGGATTTTCATTTTGCAAAGTTTTATGGGTCTAGGACGTCTCCTTACGAAGTTATGAGCATTTAAAGTTTTGCTATCTTCCAGATCGGATTGCAAGAAAACCAGACGTCGCAAAAATATGATTGATGGCGTTCTGGAAAGCTGATCATGCGTAGAATTACTGTGCGAAGTTTCAGGTGTCTGCGACGCTCCATTTCGGAATTATGATCATTTAAAGTTTAGCTATATTTCGTTTATTTTTGCTATCTTCCAGATCGGATTGCAAGAAAACCAGACGTCGCAAAAATATGATTGATGGCGTTCTGGAAAGCTGATCATGCGTAGAATTACTGTGCGAAGTTTCATTATATTTACGGATTTTCATTTTGCAAAGTTTTATGGGTCTAGGACGTCTCCTTACGAAGTTATGAGCATTTAAAGTTTTGCTATCTTCCAGATCGGATTGCAAGAAAACCAGACGTCGCAAAAATATGATTGATGGCGTTCTGGAAAGCTGATCATGCGTAGAATTACTGTGCGAAGTTTCAGGTGTCTGCGACGCTCCATTTCGGAATTATGATCATTTAAAGTTTAGCTATATTTCGTTTATTTTTGCTATCTTCCAGATCGGATTGCAAGAAAACCAGACGTCGCAAAAATATGATTTATGGCGTTGTGGAAAGCTGATCATGCGTAGAATTACTGTGCGAAGTTTCAGGTGTCTGCGACGCTCCATTTCGGAATTATGATCATTTAAAGTTTAGCTATATTTCGTTTATTTTTGCTATCTTCCAGATCGGATTGCAAGAAAACCAGACGTCGCAAAAATATGATTGATGGCGTTCTGGAAAGCTGATCATGCGTAGAATTACTGTGCGAAGTTTCATGGTTCTAGCATTATATTTACGGATTTTCATTTTGCAAATTTTTATGGGTCTAGGACGTCTCCTTACGAAGTTATGAGCATTTAAAGTTTTGCTATCTTCCAGATCGGATTGCAAGAAAACCAGACGTCGCAAAAATATGATTGATGGCGTTCTGGAAAGCTGATCATGCGTAGTATTACTGTGCGAAGTTTCAGGTGTCTGCGACGCTCCATTTCGGAATTATGATCATTTAAAGTTTAGCTATATTTCGTTTATTTTTGCTATCTTCCAGATCGGATTGCAAGAAAACCAGACGTCGCAAAATTATGATTGATGGCGTTCTGGAAAGCTGATCATGCGTAGAATTACTGTGCGAAGTTTCATTATATTTACGGATTTTCATTTTGCAAAGTTTTATGGGTCTAGGACGTCTCCTTACGAAGTTATGAGCATTTAAAGTTTTGCTATCTTCCAGATCGGATTGCAAGAAAACCAGACGTCGCAAAAATATGATTGATGGCGTTCTGGAAAGCTGATCATGCGTAGAATTACTGTGCGAAGTTTCATTATATTTACGGATTTTCATTTTGCAAAGTTTTATGGGTCTAGGACGTCTCCTTACGAAGTTATGAGCATTTAAAGTTTTGCTATCTTCCAGATCGGATTGCAAGAAAACCAGACGTCGCAAAAATATGATTGATGGCGTTCTGGAAAGCTGATCATGCGTAGAATTACTGTGCGAAGTTTCAGGTGTCTGCGACGCTCCATTTCGGAATTATGATCATTTAAAGTTTAGCTATATTTCGTTTATTTTTGCTATCTTCCAGATCGGATTGCAAGAAAACCAGACGTCGCAAAAATATGATTTATGGCGTTGTGGAAAGCTGATCATGCGTAGAATTACTGTGCGAAGTTTCAGGTGTCTGCGACGCTCCATTTCGGAATTATGATCATTTAAAGTTTAGCTATATTTCGTTTATTTTTGCTATCTTCCAGATCGGATTGCAAGAAAACCAGACGTCGCAAAAATATGATTGATGGCGTTCTGGAAAGCTGATCATGCGTAGAATTACTGTGCGAAGTTTCATGGTTCTAGCATTATATTTACGGATTTTCATTTTGCAAAGTTTTATGGGTCTAGGACGTCTCCTTACGAAGTTATGAGCATTTAAAGTTTTGCTATCTTCCAGATCGGATTGCAAGAAAACCAGACGTCGCAAAAATATGATTGATGGCGTTCTGGAAAGCTGATCATGCGTAGTATTACTGTGCGAAGTTTCAGGTGTCTGCGACGCTCCATTTCGGAATTATGATCATTTAAAGTTTAGCTATATTTCGTTTATTTTTGCTATCTTCCAGATCGGATTGCAAGAAAACCAGACGTCGCAAAATTATGATTGATGGCGTTCTGGAAAGCTGATCATGCGTAGAATTACTGTGCGAAGTTTCATTATATTTACGGATTTTCATTTTGCAAAGTTTTATGGGTCTAGGACGTCTCCTTACGAAGTTATGAGCATTTAAAGTTTTGCTATCTTCCAGATCGGATTGCAAGAAAACCAGACGTCGCAAAAATATGATTGATGGCGTTCTGGAAAGCTGATCATGCGTAGTATTACTGTGCGAAGTTTCAGGTGTCTGCGACGCTCCATTTCGGAATTATGATCATTTAAAGTTTAGCTATATTTCGTTTATTTTTGCTATCTTCCAGATCGGATTGCAAGAAAACCAGACGTCGCAAAAATATGATTGATGGCGTTCTGGAAAGCTGATCATGCGTAGAATTACTGTGCGAAGTTTCATTATATTTACGGATTTTCATTTTGCAAAGTTTTATGGGTCTAGGACGTCTCCTTACGAAGTTATGAGCATTTAAAGTTTTGCTATCTTCCAGATCGGATTGCAAGAAAACCAGACGTCGCAAAAATATGATTGATGGCGTTCTGGAAAGCTGATCATGCGTAGAATTACTGTGCGAAGTTTCAGGTGTCTGCGACGCTCCATTTCGGAATTATGATCATTTAAAGTTTAGCTATATTTCGTTTATTTTTGCTATCTTCCAGATCGGATTGCAAGAAAACCAGACGTCGCAAAAATATGATTGATGGCGTTCTGGAAAGCTGATCATGCGTAGAATTACTGTGCGAAGTTTCATTATATTTACGGATTTTCATTTTGCAAAGTTTTATGGGTCTAGGACGTCTCCTTACGAAGTTATGAGCATTTAAAGTTTTGCTATCTTCCAGATCGGATTGCAAGAAAACCAGACGTCGCAAAAATATGATTGATGGCGTTCTGGAAAGCTGATCATGCGTAGAATTACTGTGCGAAGTTTCATGGTTCTAGCATTATATTTACGGATTTTCATTTTGCAAAGTTTTATGGGTCTAGGACGTCTCCTTACGAAGTTATGAGCATTTAAAGTTTTGCTATCTTCCAGATCGGATTGCAAGAAAACCAGACGTCGCAAAAATATGATTGATGGCGTTCTGGAAAGCTGATCATGCGTAGAATTACTGTGCGAAGTTTCAGGTGTCTGCGACGCTCCATTTCGGAATTATGATCATTTAAAGTTTAGCTATATTTCGTTTATTTTTGCTATCTTCCAGATCGGATTGCAAGAAAACCAGACGTCGCAAAAATATGATTGATGGCGTTCTGGAAAGCTGATTATGCGTAGAATTACTGTGCGAAGTTTCATTATATTTACGGATTTTCATTTTGCAAAGTTTTATGGGTCTAGGACGTCTCCTTACGAAGTTATGAGCATTTAAAGTTTTGCTATCTTCCAGATCGGATTGCAAGAAAACCAGACGTCGCAAAAATATGATTGATGGCGTTCTGGAAAGCTGATCATGCGTAGAATTACTGTGCGAAGTTTCAGGTGTCTGCGACGCTCCATTTCGGAATTATGATCATTTAAAGTTTAGCTATATTTCGTTTATTTTTGCTATCTTCCAGATCGGATTGCAAGAAAACCAGACGTCGCAAAAATATGATTGATGGCGTTCTGGAAAGCTGATCATGCGTAGAATTACTGTGCGAAGTTTCATTATATTTACGGATTTTCATTTTGCAAAGTTTTATGGGTCTAGGACGTCTCCTTACGAAGTTATGAGCATTTAAAGTTTTGCTATCTTCCAGATCGGATTGCAAGAAAACCAGACGTCGCAAAAATATGATTGATGGCGTTCTGGAAAGCTGATCATGCGTAGAATTACTGTGCGAAGTTTCATGGTTCTAGCATTATATTTACGGATTTTCATTTTGCAAAGTTTTATGGGTCTAGGACGTCTCCTTACGAAGTTATGAGCATTTAAAGTTTTGCTATCTTCCAGATCGGATTGCAAGAAAACCAGACGTCGCAAAAATATGATTGATGGCGTTCTGGAAAGCTGATCATGCGTAGAATTACTGTGCGAAGTTTCAGGTGTCTGCGACGCTCCATTTCGGAATTATGATCATTTAAAGTTTAGCTATATTTCGTTTATTTTTGCTATCTTCCAGATCGGATTGCAAGAAAACCAGACGTCGCAAAAATATGATTGATGGCGTTCTGGAAAGCTGATCATGCGTAGAATTACTGTGCGAAGTTTCATTATATTTACGGATTTTCATTTTGCAAAGTTTTATGGGTCTAGGACGTCTCCTTACGAAGTTATGAGCATTTAAAGTTTTGCTATCTTCCAGATCGGATTGCAAGAAAACCAGACGTCGCAAAAATATGATTGATGGCGTTCTGGAAAGCTGATCATGCGTAGAATTACTGTGCGAAGTTTCATTATATTTACGGATTTTCATTTTGCAAAGTTTTATGGGTCTAGGACGTCTCCTTACGAAGTTATGAGCATTTAAAGTTTTGCTATCTTCCAGATCGGATTGGCAAGAAAACCAGACGTCGCAAAAATATGATTGATGGCGTTCTGGAAAGCTGATCATGCGTAGAATTACTGTGCGAAGTTTCAGGTGTCTGCGACTGCGATTGATATATTTCGTTTATTTTTGCTATCTTCCAGATCGGATTGCAAGAAAACCAGACGTCGCAAAAATATGATTGATGGCGTTCTGGAAAGCTGATCATGCGTAGAATTACTGTGCGAAGTTTCATTATATTTACGGATTTTCATTTTGCAAAGTTTTATGGGTCTAGGACGTCTCCTTACGAAGTTATGAGCATTTAAAGTTTTGCTATCTTCCAGATCGGATTGCAAGAAAACCAGACGTCGCAAAAATATGATTGATGGCGTTCTGGAAAGCTGATCATGCGTAGAATTACTGTGCGAAGTTTCAGGTGTCTGCGACGCTCCATTTCGGAATTATGATCATTTAAAGTTTAGCTATATTTCGTTTGTTTTTGCTATCTTCCAGATCGGATTGCAAGAAAACCAGATGTCGCAAAAATATGATTGATGGCGTTCTGGAAAGCTGATCATGCGTAGAATTACTGTGTGAAGTTTCATTATATTTACGGATTTTCATTTTGCAAAGTTTTATGGGTCTAGGACGTCTCCTTACGAAGTTATGAGCATTTAAAGTTTTGCTATCTTCCAGATCGGATTGCAAGAAAACCAGACGTCGCAAAAATATGATTGATGGCGTTCTGGAAAGCTGATCATGCGTAGAATTACCGTGCGAAGTTTCAGGTGTCTGCGACGCTCCATTTCGGAATTATGATCATTTAAAGTTTAGCTATATTTCGTTTATTTTTGCTATCTTCCAGATCGGATTGCAAGAAAACCAGACGTCGCAAAAATATGATTGATGGCGTTCTGGAAAGCTGATCATGCGTAGAATTACTGTGCGAAGTTTCATTATATTTACGGATTTTCATTTTGCAAAGTTTTATGGGTCTAGGACGTCTCCTTACGAAGTTATGAGCATTTAAAGTTTTGCTATCTTCCAGATCGGATTGCAAGAAAACCAGACGTCGCAAAAATATGATTGATGGCGTTCTGGAAAGCTGATCATGCGTAGAATTACTGTGCGAAGTTTCATGGTTCTAGCATTATATTTACGGATTTTCATTTTGCAAAGTTTTATGGGTCTAGGACGTCTCCTTACGAAGTTATGAGCATTTAAAGTTTTGCTATCTTCCAGATCGGATTGCAAGAAAACCAGACGTCGCAAAAATATGATTGATGGCGTTCTGGAAAGCTGATCATGCGTAGAATTACTGTGCGAAGTTTCAGGTGTCTGCGACGCTCCATTTCGGAATTATGATCATTTAAAGTTTAGCTATATTTCGTTTATTTTTGCTATCTTCCAGATCGGATTGCAAGAAAACCAGACGTCGCAAAAATATGATTGATGGCGTTCTGGAAAGCTGATCATGCGTAGAATTACTGTGCGAAGTTTCATTATATTTACGGATTTTCATTTTGCAAAGTTTTATGGGTCTAGGACGTCTCCTTACGAAGTTATGAGCATTTAAAGTTTTGCTATCTTCCAGATCGGATTGCAAGAAAACCAGACGTCGCAAAAATATGATTGATGGCGTTCTGGAAAGCTGATCATGCGTAGAATTACTGTGCGAAGTTTCAGGTGTCTGCGACGCTCCATTTCGGAATTATGATCATTTAAAGTTTAGCTATATTTCGTTTATTTTTGCTATCTTCCAGATCGGATTGCAAGAAAACCAGACGTCGCAAAAATATGATTTATGGCGTTGTGGAAAGCTGATCATGCGTAGAATTACTGTGCGAAGTTTCAGGTGTCTGCGACGCTCCATTTCGGAATTATGATCATTTAAAGTTTAGCTATATTTCGTTTATTTTTGCTATCTTCCAGATCGGATTGCAAGAAAACCAGACGTCGCAAAAATATGATTGATGGCGTTCTGGAAAGCTGATCATGCGTAGAATTACTGTGCGAAGTTTCATGGTTCTAGCATTATATTTACGGATTTTCATTTTGCAAAGTTTTATGGGTCTAGGACGTCTCCTTACGAAGTTATGAGCATTTAAAGTTTTGCTATCTTCCAGATCGGATTGCAAGAAAACCAGACGTCGCAAAAATATGATTGATGGCGTTCTGGAAAGCTGATCATGCGTAGTATTACTGTGCGAAGTTTCAGGTGTCTGCGACGCTCCATTTCGGAATTATGATCATTTAAAGTTTAGCTATATTTCGTTTATTTTTGCTATCTTCCAGATCGGATTGCAAGAAAACCAGACGTCGCAAAATTATGATTGATGGCGTTCTGGAAAGCTGATCATGCGTAGAATTACTGTGCGAAGTTTCATTATATTTACGGATTTTCATTTTGCAAAGTTTTATGGGTCTAGGACGTCTCCTTACGAAGTTATGAGCATTTAAAGTTTTGCTATCTTCCAGATCGGATTGCAAGAAAACCAGACGTCGCAAAAATATGATTGATGGCGTTCTGGAAAGCTGATCATGCGTAGAATTACTGTGCGAAGTTTCATTATATTTACGGATTTTCATTTTGCAAAGTTTTATGGGTCTAGGACGTCTCCTTACGAAGTTATGAGCATTTAAAGTTTTGCTATCTTCCAGATCGGATTGCAAGAAAACCAGACGTCGCAAAAATATGATTGATGGCGTTCTGGAAAGCTGATCATGCGTAGAATTACTGTGCGAAGTTTCAGGTGTCTGCGACGCTCCATTTCGGAATTATGATCATTTAAAGTTTAGCTATATTTCGTTTATTTTTGCTATCTTCCAGATCGGATTGCAAGAAAACCAGACGTCGCAAAAATATGATTTATGGCGTTGTGGAAAGCTGATCATGCGTAGAATTACTGTGCGAAGTTTCAGGTGTCTGCGACGCTCCATTTCGGAATTATGATCATTTAAAGTTTAGCTATATTTCGTTTATTTTTGCTATCTTCCAGATCGGATTGCAAGAAAACCAGACGTCGCAAAAATATGATTGATGGCGTTCTGGAAAGCTGATCATGCGTAGAATTACTGTGCGAAGTTTCATGGTTCTAGCATTATATTTACGGATTTTCATTTTGCAAAGTTTTATGGGTCTAGGACGTCTCCTTACGAAGTTATGAGCATTTAAAGTTTTGCTATCTTCCAGATCGGATTGCAAGAAAACCAGACGTCGCAAAAATATGATTGATGGCGTTCTGGAAAGCTGATCATGCGTAGTATTACTGTGCGAAGTTTCAGGTGTCTGCGACGCTCCATTTCGGAATTATGATCATTTAAAGTTTAGCTATATTTCGTTTATTTTTGCTATCTTCCAGATCGGATTGCAAGAAAACCAGACGTCGCAAAATTATGATTGATGGCGTTCTGGAAAGCTGATCATGCGTAGAATTACTGTGCGAAGTTTCATTATATTTACGGATTTTCATTTTGCAAAGTTTTATGGGTCTAGGACGTCTCCTTACGAAGTTATGAGCATTTAAAGTTTTGCTATCTTCCAGATCGGATTGCAAGAAAACCAGACGTCGCAAAAATATGATTGATGGC
Organism: Myopa tessellatipennis; assembly: GCA_943737955.2. Lineage (NCBI taxonomy): Eukaryota > Metazoa > Arthropoda > Insecta > Diptera > Conopidae > Myopa > Myopa tessellatipennis. The sequence continues at coordinate 43,696,861 of OX031314.1, forward strand.
GTTCTGGAAAGCTGATCATGCGTAGTATTACTGTGCGAAGTTTCAGGTGTCTGCGACGCTCCATTTCGGAATTATGATCATTTAAAGTTTAGCTATATTTCGTTTATTTTTGCTATCTTCCAGATCGGATTGCAAGAAAACCAGACGTCGCAAAAATATGATTGATGGCGTTCTGGAAAGCTGATCATGCGTAGAATTACTGTGCGAAGTTTCATTATATTTACGGATTTTCATTTTGCAAAGTTTTATGGGTCTAGGACGTCTCCTTACGAAGTTATGAGCATTTAAAGTTTTGCTATCTTCCAGATCGGATTGCAAGAAAACCAGACGTCGCAAAAATATGATTGATGGCGTTCTGGAAAGCTGATCATGCGTAGAATTACTGTGCGAAGTTTCAGGTGTCTGCGACGCTCCATTTCGGAATTATGATCATTTAAAGTTTAGCTATATTTCGTTTATTTTTGCTATCTTCCAGATCGGATTGCAAGAAAACCAGACGTCGCAAAAATATGATTGATGGCGTTCTGGAAAGCTGATCATGCGTAGAATTACTGTGCGAAGTTTCATTATATTTACGGATTTTCATTTTGCAAAGTTTTATGGGTCTAGGACGTCTCCTTACGAAGTTATGAGCATTTAAAGTTTTGCTATCTTCCAGATCGGATTGCAAGAAAACCAGACGTCGCAAAAATATGATTGATGGCGTTCTGGAAAGCTGATCATGCGTAGAATTACTGTGCGAAGTTTCATGGTTCTAGCATTATATTTACGGATTTTCATTTTGCAAAGTTTTATGGGTCTAGGACGTCTCCTTACGAAGTTATGAGCATTTAAAGTTTTGCTATCTTCCAGATCGGATTGCAAGAAAACCAGACGTCGCAAAAATATGATTGATGGCGTTCTGGAAAGCTGATCATGCGTAGAATTACTGTGCGAAGTTTCAGGTGTCTGCGACGCTCCATTTCGGAATTATGATCATTTAAAGTTTAGCTATATTTCGTTTATTTTTGCTATCTTCCAGATCGGATTGCAAGAAAACCAGACGTCGCAAAAATATGATTGATGGCGTTCTGGAAAGCTGATCATGCGTAGAATTACTGTGCGAAGTTTCATTATATTTACGGATTTTCATTTTGCAAAGTTTTATGGGTCTAGGACGTCTCCTTACGAAGTTATGAGCATTTAAAGTTTTGCTATCTTCCAGATCGGATTGCAAGAAAACCAGACGTCGCAAAAATATGATTGATGGCGTTCTGGAAAGCTGATCATGCGTAGAATTACTGTGCGAAGTTTCATTATATTTACGGATTTTCATTTTGCAAAGTTTTATGGGTCTAGGACGTCTCCTTACGAAGTTATGAGCATTTAAAGTTTTGCTATCTTCCAGATCGGATTGGCAAGAAAACCAGACGTCGCAAAAATATGATTGATGGCGTTCTGGAAAGCTGATCATGCGTAGAATTACTGTGCGAAGTTTCAGGTGTCTGCGACTGCGATTGATATATTTCGTTTATTTTTGCTATCTTCCAGATCGGATTGCAAGAAAACCAGACGTCGCAAAAATATGATTGATGGCGTTCTGGAAAGCTGATCATGCGTAGAATTACTGTGCGAAGTTTCATTATATTTACGGATTTTCATTTTGCAAAGTTTTATGGGTCTAGGACGTCTCCTTACGAAGTTATGAGCATTTAAAGTTTTGCTATCTTCCAGATCGGATTGCAAGAAAACCAGACGTCGCAAAAATATGATTGATGGCGTTCTGGAAAGCTGATCATGCGTAGAATTACTGTGCGAAGTTTCAGGTGTCTGCGACGCTCCATTTCGGAATTATGATCATTTAAAGTTTAGCTATATTTCGTTTGTTTTTGCTATCTTCCAGATCGGATTGCAAGAAAACCAGATGTCGCAAAAATATGATTGATGGCGTTCTGGAAAGCTGATCATGCGTAGAATTACTGTGTGAAGTTTCATTATATTTACGGATTTTCATTTTGCAAAGTTTTATGGGTCTAGGACGTCTCCTTACGAAGTTATGAGCATTTAAAGTTTTGCTATCTTCCAGATCGGATTGCAAGAAAACCAGACGTCGCAAAAATATGATTGATGGCGTTCTGGAAAGCTGATCATGCGTAGAATTACCGTGCGAAGTTTCAGGTGTCTGCGACGCTCCATTTCGGAATTATGATCATTTAAAGTTTAGCTATATTTCGTTTATTTTTGCTATCTTCCAGATCGGATTGCAAGAAAACCAGACGTCGCAAAAATATGATTGATGGCGTTCTGGAAAGCTGATCATGCGTAGAATTACTGTGCGAAGTTTCATTATATTTACGGATTTTCATTTTGCAAAGTTTTATGGGTCTAGGACGTCTCCTTACGAAGTTATGAGCATTTAAAGTTTTGCTATCTTCCAGATCGGATTGCAAGAAAACCAGACGTCGCAAAAATATGATTGATGGCGTTCTGGAAAGCTGATCATGCGTAGAATTACTGTGCGAAGTTTCAGGTGTCTGCGACGCTCCATTTCGGAATTATGATCATTTAAAGTTTAGCTATATTTCGTTTATTTTTGCTATCTTCCAGATCGGATTGCAAGAAAACCAGACGTCGCAAAAATATGATTGATGGCGTTCTGGAAAGCTGATCATGCGTAGAATTACTGTGCGAAGTTTCATTATATTTACGGATTTTCATTTTGCAAAGTTTTATGGGTCTAGGACGTCTCCTTACGAAGTTATGAGCATTTAAAGTTTTGCTATCTTCCAGATCGGATTGCAAGAAAACCAGACGTCGCAAAAATATGATTGATGGCGTTCTGGAAAGCTGATCATGCGTAGAATTACTGTGCGAAGTTTCAGGTGTCTGCGACGCTCCATTTCGGAATTATGATCATTTAAAGTGTAGCTATATTTCGTTTATTTTTGCTATCTTCCAGATCGGATTGCAAGAAAACCAGACGTCGCAAAAATATGATTGATGGCGTTCTGGAAAGCTGATCATGCGTAGAATTACTGTGCGAAGTTTCATTATATTTACGGATTTTCATTTTGCAAAGTTTTATGGGTCTAGGACGTCTCCTTACGAAGTTATGAGCATTTAAAGTTTTGCTATCTTCCAGATCGGATTGCAAGAAAACCAGACGTCGCAAAAATATGATTGATGGCGTTCTGGAAAGCTGATCATGCGTAGAATTACCGTGCGAAGTTTCATTATATTTACGGATTTTCATTTTGCAAAGTTTTATGGGTCTAGGACGTCTCCTTACGAAGTTATGAGCATTTAAAGTTTTGCTATCTTCCAGATCGGATTGCAAGAAAACCAGACGTCGCAAAAATATGATTGATGGCGTTCTGGAAAGCTGATCATGCGTAGAATTACTGTGCGAAGTTTCAGGTGTCTGCGACGCTCCATTTCGGAATTATGATCATTTAAAGTTTAGCTATATTTCGTTTATTTTTGCTATCTTCCAGATCGGATTGCAAGAAAACCAGACGTCGCAAAAATATGATTGATGGCGTTCTGGAAAGCTGATCATGCGTAGAATTACTGTGCGAAGTTTCATTATATTTACGGATTTTCATTTTGCAAAGTTTTATGGGTCTAGGACGTCTCCTTACGAAGTTATGAGCATTTAAAGTTTTGCTATCTTCCAGATCGGATTGCAAGAAAACCAGACGTCGCAAAAATATGATTGATGGCGTTCTGGAAAGCTGATCATGCGTAGAATTACTGTGCGAAGTTTCATTATATTTACGGATTTTCATTTTGCAAAGTTTTATGGGTCTAGGACGTCTCCTTACGAAGTTATGAGCATTTAAAGTTTTGCTATCTTCCAGATCGGATTGGCAAGAAAACCAGACGTCGCAAAAATATGATTGATGGCGTTCTGGAAAGCTGATCATGCGTAGAATTACTGTGCGAAGTTTCAGGTGTCTGCGACTGCGATTGATATATTTCGTTTATTTTTGCTATCTTCCAGATCGGATTGCAAGAAAACCAGACGTCGCAAAAATATGATTGATGGCGTTCTGGAAAGCTGATCATGCGTAGAATTACTGTGCGAAGTTTCATTATATTTACGGATTTTCATTTTGCAAAGTTTTATGGGTCTAGGACGTCTCCTTACGAAGTTATGAGCATTTAAAGTTTTGCTATCTTCCAGATCGGATTGCAAGAAAACCAGACGTCGCAAAAATATGATTGATGGCGTTCTGGAAAGCTGATCATGCGTAGAATTACTGTGCGAAGTTTCAGGTGTCTGCGACGCTCCATTTCGGAATTATGATCATTTAAAGTTTAGCTATATTTCGTTTGTTTTTGCTATCTTCCAGATCGGATTGCAAGAAAACCAGATGTCGCAAAAATATGATTGATGGCGTTCTGGAAAGCTGATCATGCGTAGAATTACTGTGTGAAGTTTCATTATATTTACGGATTTTCATTTTGCAAAGTTTTATGGGTCTAGGACGTCTCCTTACGAAGTTATGAGCATTTAAAGTTTTGCTATCTTCCAGATCGGATTGCAAGAAAACCAGACGTCGCAAAAATATGATTGATGGCGTTCTGGAAAGCTGATCATGCGTAGAATTACCGTGCGAAGTTTCAGGTGTCTGCGACGCTCCATTTCGGAATTATGATCATTTAAAGTTTAGCTATATTTCGTTTATTTTTGCTATCTTCCAGATCGGATTGCAAGAAAACCAGACGTCGCAAAAATATGATTGATGGCGTTCTGGAAAGCTGATCATGCGTAGAATTACTGTGCGAAGTTTCATTATATTTACGGATTTTCATTTTGCAAAGTTTTATGGGTCTAGGACGTCTCCTTACGAAGTTATGAGCATTTAAAGTTTTGCTATCTTCCAGATCGGATTGCAAGAAAACCAGACGTCGCAAAAATATGATTGATGGCGTTCTGGAAAGCTGATCATGCGTAGAATTACTGTGCGAAGTTTCATTATATTTACGGATTTTCATTTTGCAAAGTTTTATGGGTCTAGGACGTCTCCTTACGAAGTTATGAGCATTTAAAGTTTTGCTATCTTCCAGATCGGATTGGCAAGAAAACCAGACGTCGCAAAAATATGATTGATGGCGTTCTGGAAAGCTGATCATGCGTAGAATTACTGTGCGAAGTTTCAGGTGTCTGCGACTGCGATTGATATATTTCGTTTATTTTTGCTATCTTCCAGATCGGATTGCAAGAAAACCAGACGTCGCAAAAATATGATTGATGGCGTTCTGGAAAGCTGATCATGCGTAGAATTACTGTGCGAAGTTTCATTATATTTACGGATTTTCATTTTGCAAAGTTTTATGGGTCTAGGACGTCTCCTTACGAAGTTATGAGCATTTAAAGTTTTGCTATCTTCCAGATCGGATTGCAAGAAAACCAGACGTCGCAAAAATATGATTGATGGCGTTCTGGAAAGCTGATCATGCGTAGAATTACTGTGCGAAGTTTCAGGTGTCTGCGACGCTCCATTTCGGAATTATGATCATTTAAAGTTTAGCTATATTTCGTTTGTTTTTGCTATCTTCCAGATCGGATTGCAAGAAAACCAGATGTCGCAAAAATATGATTGATGGCGTTCTGGAAAGCTGATCATGCGTAGAATTACTGTGTGAAGTTTCATTATATTTACGGATTTTCATTTTGCAAAGTTTTATGGGTCTAGGACGTCTCCTTACGAAGTTATGAGCATTTAAAGTTTTGCTATCTTCCAGATCGGTTTGCAATAAAACCAGACGTCGCAAAAATATGATTGATGGCGTTCTGGAAAGCTGATCATGCGTAGAATTACTGTGCGAAGTTTCAGGTGTCTGCGACGCTCCATTTCGGAATTATGATCATTTAAAGTTTAGCTATATTTCGTTTATTTTTGCTATCTTCCAGATCGGATTGCAAAAAAACCAGACGTCGCAAAAATATGATTGATGGCGTTCTGGAAAGCTGATCATGCGTAGAATTACTGTGCGAAGTTTCATGGTTCTAGCATTATATTTACGGATTTTCATTTTGCAAAGTTTTATGGGTCTAGGACGTCTCCTTACGAAGTTATGAGCATTTAAAGTTTTGCTATCTTCCAGATCGGATTGCAAGAAAACCAGACGTCGCAAAAATATGATTGATGGCGTTCTGGAAAGCTGATCATGCGTAGAATTACTGTGCGAAGTTTCAGGTGTCTGCGACGCTCCATTTCGGAATTATGATCATTTAAAGTTTAGCTATATTTCGTTTATTTTTGCTATCTTCCAGATCGGATTGCAAAAAAACCAGACGTCGCAAAAATATGATTGATGGCGTTCTGGAAAGCTGATCATGCGTAGAATTACTGTGCGAAGTTTCATGGTTCTAGCATTATATTTACGGATTTTCATTTTGCAAAGTTTTATGGGTCTAGGACGTCTCCTTACGAAGTTATGAGCATTTAAAGTTTTGCTATCTTCCAGATCGGATTGCAAGAAAACCAGACGTCGCAAAAATATGATTGATGGCGTTCTGGAAAGCTGATCATGCGTAGAATTACTGTGCGAAGTTTCATTATATTTACGGATTTTCATTTTGCAAAGTTTTATGGGTCTAGGACGTCTCCTTACGAAGTTATGAGCATTTAAAGTTTTGCTATCTTCCAGATCGGATTGCAAGAAAACCAGACGTCGCAAAAATATGATTGATGGCGTTCTGGAAAGCTGATCATGCGTAGAATTACTGTGCGAAGTTTCAGGTGTCTGCGACGCTCCATTTCGGAATTATGATCATTTAAAGTGTAGCTATATTTCGTTTATTTTTGCTATCTTCCAGATCGGATTGCAAGAAAACCAGACGTCGCAAAAATATGATTGATGGCGTTCTGGAAAGCTGATCATGCGTAGAATTACTGTGCGAAGTTTCATTATATTTACGGATTTTCATTTTGCAAAGTTTTATGGGTCTAGGACGTCTCCTTACGAAGTTATGAGCATTTAAAGTTTTGCTATCTTCCAGATCGGATTGCAAGAAAACCAGACGTCGCAAAAATATGATTGATGGCGTTCTGGAAAGCTGATCATGCGTAGAATTACCGTGCGAAGTTTCATTATATTTACGGATTTTCATTTTGCAAAGTTTTATGGGTCTAGGACGTCTCCTTACGAAGTTATGAGCATTTAAAGTTTTGCTATCTTCCAGATCGGATTGCAAGAAAACCAGACGTCGCAAAAATATGATTGATGGCGTTCTGGAAAGCTGATCATGCGTAGAATTACTGTGCGAAGTTTCAGGTGTCTGCGACGCTCCATTTCGGAATTATGATCATTTAAAGTTTAGCTATATTTCGTTTGTTTTTGCTATCTTCCAGATCGGATTGCAAGAAAACCAGATGTCGCAAAAATATGATTGATGGCGTTCTGGAAAGCTGATCATGCGTAGAATTACTGTGTGAAGTTTCATTATATTTACGGATTTTCATTTTGCAAAGTTTTATGGGTCTAGGACGTCTCCTTACGAAGTTATGAGCATTTAAAGTTTTGCTATCTTCCAGATCGGATTGCAAGAAAACCAGACGTCGCAAAAATATGATTGATGGCGTTCTGGAAAGCTGATCATGCGTAGAATTACCGTGCGAAGTTTCAGGTGTCTGCGACGCTCCATTTCGGAATTATGATCATTTAAAGTTTAGCTATATTTCGTTTATTTTTGCTATCTTCCAGATCGGATTGCAAGAAAACCAGACGTCGCAAAAATATGATTGATGGCGTTCTGGAAAGCTGATCATGCGTAGAATTACTGTGCGAAGTTTCATTATATTTACGGATTTTCATTTTGCAAAGTTTTATGGGTCTAGGACGTCTCCTTACGAAGTTATGAGCATTTAAAGTTTTGCTATCTTCCAGATCGGATTGGCAAGAAAACCAGACGTCGCAAAAATATGATTGATGGCGTTCTGGAAAGCTGATCATGCGTAGAATTACTGTGCGAAGTTTCAGGTGTCTGCGACTGCGATTGATATATTTCGTTTATTTTTGCTATCTTCCAGATCGGATTGCAAGAAAACCAGACGTCGCAAAAATATGATTGATGGCGTTCTGGAAAGCTGATCATGCGTAGAATTACTGTGCGAAGTTTCATTATATTTACGGATTTTCATTTTGCAAAGTTTTATGGGTCTAGGACGTCTCCTTACGAAGTTATGAGCATTTAAAGTTTTGCTATCTTCCAGATCGGATTGCAAGAAAACCAGACGTCGCAAAAATATGATTGATGGCGTTCTGGAAAGCTGATCATGCGTAGAATTACTGTGCGAAGTTTCAGGTGTCTGCGACGCTCCATTTCGGAATTATGATCATTTAAAGTTTAGCTATATTTCGTTTGTTTTTGCTATCTTCCAGATCGGATTGCAAGAAAACCAGATGTCGCAAAAATATGATTGATGGCGTTCTGGAAAGCTGATCATGCGTAGAATTACTGTGTGAAGTTTCATTATATTTACGGATTTTCATTTTGCAAAGTTTTATGGGTCTAGGACGTCTCCTTACGAAGTTATGAGCATTTAAAGTTTTGCTATCTTCCAGATCGGTTTGCAATAAAACCAGACGTCGCAAAAATATGATTGATGGCGTTCTGGAAAGCTGATCATGCGTAGAATTACTGTGCGAAGTTTCAGGTGTCTGCGACGCTCCATTTCGGAATTATGATCATTTAAAGTTTAGCTATATTTCGTTTATTTTTGCTATCTTCCAGATCGGATTGCAAAAAAACCAGACGTCGCAAAAATATGATTGATGGCGTTCTGGAAAGCTGATCATGCGTAGAATTACTGTGCGAAGTTTCATGGTTCTAGCATTATATTTACGGATTTTCATTTTGCAAAGTTTTATGGGTCTAGGACGTCTCCTTACGAAGTTATGAGCATTTAAAGTTTTGCTATCTTCCAGATCGGATTGCAAGAAAACCAGACGTCGCAAAAATATGATTGATGGCGTTCTGGAAAGCTGATCATGCGTAGAATTACTGTGCGAAGTTTCAGGTGTCTGCGACGCTCCATTTCGGAATTATGATCATTTAAAGTTTAGCTATATTTCGTTTATTTTTGCTATCTTCCAGATCGGATTGCAAGAAAACCAGACGTCGCAAAAATATGATTGATGGCGTTCTGGAAAGCTGATCATGCGTAGAATTACTGTGCGAAGTTTCATTATATTTACGGATTTTCATTTTGCAAAGTTTTATGGGTCTAGGACGTCTCCTTACGAAGTTATGAGCATTTAAAGTTTTGCTATCTTCCAGATCGGATTGCAAGAAAACCAGACGTCGCAAAAATATGATTGATGGCGTTCTGGAAAGCTGATCATGCGTAGAATTACTGTGCGAAGTTTCAGGTGTCTGCGACGCTCCATTTCGGAATTATGATCATTTAAAGTGTAGCTATATTTCGTTTATTTTTGCTATCTTCCAGATCGGATTGCAAGAAAACCAGACGTCGCAAAAATATGATTGATGGCGTTCTGGAAAGCTGATCATGCGTAGAATTACTGTGCGAAGTTTCATTATATTTACGGATTTTCATTTTGCAAAGTTTTATGGGTCTAGGACGTCTCCTTACGAAGTTATGAGCATTTAAAGTTTTGCTATCTTCCAGATCGGATTGCAAGAAAACCAGACGTCGCAAAAATATGATTGATGGCGTTCTGGAAAGCTGATCATGCGTAGAATTACCGTGCGAAGTTTCATTATATTTACGGATTTTCATTTTGCAAAGTTTTATGGGTCTAGGACGTCTCCTTACGAAGTTATGAGCATTTAAAGTTTTGCTATCTTCCAGATCGGATTGCAAGAAAACCAGACGTCGCAAAAATATGATTGATGGCGTTCTGGAAAGCTGATCATGCGTAGAATTACTGTGCGAAGTTTCAGGTGTCTGCGACGCTCCATTTCGGAATTATGATCATTTAAAGTTTAGCTATATTTCGTTTATTTTTGCTATCTTCCAGATCGGATTGCAAGAAAACCAGACGTCGCAAAAATATGATTGATGGCGTTCTGGAAAGCTGATCATGCGTAGAATTACTGTGCGAAGTTTCATTATATTTACGGATTTTCATTTTGCAAAGTTTTATGGGTCTAGGACGTCTCCTTACGAAGTTATGAGCATTTAAAGTTTTGCTATCTTCCAGATCGGATTGCAAGAAAACCAGACGTCGCAAAAATATGATTGATGGCGTTCTGGAAAGCTGATCATGCGTAGAATTACTGTGCGAAGTTTCAGGTGTCTGCGACGCTCCATTTCGGAATTATGATCATTTAAAGTTTAGCTATATTTCGTTTATTTTTGCTATCTTCCAGATCGGATTGCAAGAAAACCAGACGTCGCAAAAATATGATTTATGGCGTTGTGGAAAGCTGATCATGCGTAGAATTACTGTGCGAAGTTTCAGGTGTCTGCGACGCTCCATTTCGGAATTATGATCATTTAAAGTTTAGCTATATTTCGTTTATTTTTGCTATCTTCCAGATCGGATTGCAAGAAAACCAGACGTCGCAAAAATATGATTGATGGCGTTCTGGAAAGCTGATCATGCGTAGAATTACTGTGCGAAGTTTCATTATATTTACGGATTTTCATTTTGCAAAGTTTTATGGGTCTAGGACGTCTCCTTACGAAGTTATGAGCATTTAAAGTTTTGCTATCTTCCAGATCGGATTGCAAGAAAACCAGACGTCGCAAAAATATGATTGATGGCGTTCTGGAAAGCTGATCATGCGTAGAATTACCGTGCGAAGTTTCAGGTGTCTGCGACGCTCCATTTCGGAATTATGATCATTTAAAGTTTAGCTATATTTCGTTTATTTTTGCTATCTTCCAGATCGGATTGCAAGAAAACCAGACGTCGCAAAAATATGATTGATGGCGTTCTGGAAAGCTGATCATGCGTAGAATTACTGTGCGAAGTTTCATGGTTCTAGCATTATATTTACGGATTTTCATTTTGCAAAGTTTTATGGGTCTAGGACGTCTCCTTACGAAGTTATGAGCATTTAAAGTTTTGCTATCTTCCAGATCGGATTGCAAGAAAACCAGACGTCGCAAAAATATGATTGATGGCGTTCTGGAAAGCTGATCATGCGTAGAATTACTGTGCGAAGTTTCAGGTGTCTGCGAAGCTCCATTTCGGAATTATGATCATTTAAAGTTTAGCTATATTTCGTTTATTTTTGCTATCTTCCAGATCGGATTGCAAGAAAACCAGACGTCGCAAAAATATGATTGATGGCGTTCTGGAAAGCTGATCATGCGTAGAATTACTGTGCGAAGTTTCATTATATTTACGGATTTTCATTTTGCAAAGTTTTATGGGTCTAGGACGTCTCCTTACGAAGTTATGAGCATTTAAAGTTTTGCTATCTTCCAGATCGGATTGCAAGAAAACCAGACGTCGCAAAAATATGATTGATGGCGTTCTGGAAAGCTGATCATGCGTAGAATTACTGTGCGAAGTTTCATTATATTTACGGATTTTCATTTTGCAAAGTTTTATGGGTCTAGGACGTCTCCTTACGAAGTTATGAGCATTTAAAGTTTTGCTATCTTCCAGATCGGATTGCAAGAAAACCAGACGTCGCAAAAATATGATTGATGGCGTTCTGGAAAGCTGATCATGCGTAGAATTACTGTGCGAAGTTTCAGGTGTCTGCGACGCTCCATTTCGGAATTATGATCATTTAAAGTTTAGCTATATTTCGTTTATTTTTGCTATCTTCCAGATCGGATTGCAAGAAAACCAGACGTCGCAAAAATATGATTGATGGCGTTCTGGAAAGCTGATCATGCGAAGAATTACTGTGCGAAGTTTCATGGTTCTAGCATTATATTTACGGATTTTCATTTTGCAAAGTTTTATGGGTCTAGGACGTCTCCTTACGAAGTTATGAGCATTTAAAGTTTTGCTATCTTCCAGATCGGATTGAAAGAAAACCAGACGTCGCAAAAATATGATTGATGGCGTTCTGGAAAGCTGATCATGCGTAGAATTACTGTGCGAAGTTTCATTATATTTACGGATTTTCATTTTGCAAAGTTTTATGGGTCTAGGACGTCTCCTTACGAAGTTATGATCATTTAAAGTTTTGCTATCTTCCAGATCGGATTGCAAGAAAACCAGACGTCGCAAAAATATGATTGATGGCGTTCTGGAAAGCTGATCATGCGTAGAATTACTGTGCGAAGTTTCATTATATTTACGGATTTTCATTTTGCGAAGTTTTATGGGTCTAGGACGTCTCCTTACGAAGTTATGAGCATTTAAAGTTTTGCTATCTTCCAGATCGGATTGCAAGAAAACCAGACGTCGCAAAAATATGATTGATGGCGTTCTGGAAAGCTGATCATGCGTAGAATTACTGTGCGAAGTTTCATTATATTTACGGATTTTCATTTTGCAAAGTTTTATGGGTCTAGGACGTCTCCTTACGAAGTTATGAGCATTTAAAGTTTTGCTATCTTCCAGATCGGATTGCAAGAAAACCAGACGTCGCAAAAATATGATTGATGGCGTTCTGGAAAGCTGATCATGCGTAGAATTACTGTGCGAAGTTTCATTATATTTACGGATTTTCATTTTGCAAAGTTTTATGGGTCTAGGACGTCTCCTTACGAAGTTATGAGCATTTAAAGTTTTGCTATCTTCCAGATCGGATTGCAAGAAAACCAGACGTCGCAAAAATATGATTGATGGCGTTCTGGAAAGCTGATCATGCGTAGAATTACTGTGCGAAGTTTCAGGTGTCTGCGACGCTCCATTTCGGAATTATGATCATTTAAAGTTTAGCTATATTTCGTTTATTTTTGCTATCTTCCAGATCGGATTGCAAGAAAACCAGACGTCGCAAAAATATGATTGATGGCGTTCTGGAAAGCTGATCATGCGTAGAATTACTGTGCGAAGTTTCATGGTTCTAGCATTATATTTACGGATTTTCATTTTGCAAAGTTTTATGGGTCTAGGACGTCTCCTTACGAAGTTATGAGCATTTAAAGTTTTGCTATCTTCCAGATCGGATTGCAAGAAAACCAGACGCCGCAAAAATATGATTGATGGCGTTCTGGAAAGCTGATCATGCGTGGAATTACTGTGCGAAGTTCTAGGTGTCTGCGACACTCCATTTCGGAATTATGATCATTTAAAGTTTAACTATATTTCGTTTATTTTTGCTATCTTCCAGATCGGATTGCAAGAAAACCAGACGTCGCAAAAATATGATTGATGGCGTTGTGGAAAGCTGATCATGCGTAGAATTACTGTGCGAAGTTTCAGGTGTCTGCGACGCTCCATTTCGGAATTATGATCATTTAAAGTTTAGCTATATTTCGTTTATTTTTGCTATCTTCCAGATCGGATTGCAAGAAAACCAGACGTCGCAAAAATATGATTGATGGCGTTCTGGAAAGCTGATCATGCGTAGAATTACTGTGCGAAGTTTCATTATATTTACGGATTTTCATTTTGCAAAGTTTTATGGGTCTAGGACGTCTCCTTACGAAGTTATGAGCATTTAAAGTTTTGCTATCTTCCAGATCGGATTGCAAGAAAACCAGACGTCGCAAAAATATGATTGATGGCGTTCTGGAAAGCTGATCATGCGTAGAATTACTGTGCGAAGTTTCAGGTGTCTGCGACGCTCCATTTCGGAATTATGATCATTTAAAGTTTAGCTATATTTCGTTTATTTTTGCTATCTTCCAGATCGGATTGCAAGAAAACCAGACGTCGCAAAAATATGATTGATGGCGTTCTGGAAAGCTGATCATGCGTAGAATTATTGTGCGAAGTTTCATTATATTTACGGATTTTCAGTTTGCAAAGTTTTATGGGTCTAGGACGTCTCCTTACGAAGTTATGAGCATTTAAAGTTTTGCTATCTTCCAGATCGGATTGCAAGAAAACCAGACGTCGCAAAAATATGATTGATGGCGTTCTGGAAAGCTGATCATGCGTAGAATTACTGTGCGAAGTTTCATGGTTCTAGCATTATATTTACGGATTTTCATTTTGCAAAGTTTTATGGGTCTAGGACGTCTCCTTACGAAGTTATGAGCATTTAAAGTTTTGCTATCTTCCAGATCGGATTGCAAGAAAACCAGACGCCGCAAAAATATGATTGATGGCGTTCTGGAAAGCTGATCATGCGTGGAATTACTGTGCGAAGTTCTAGGTGTCTGCGACACTCCATTTCGGAATTATGATCATTTAAAGTTTAACTATATTTCGTTTATTTTTGCTATCTTCCAGATCGGATTGCAAGAAAACCAGACGTCGCAAAAATATGATTGATGGCGTTGTGGAAAGCTGATCATGCGTAGAATTACTGTGCGAAGTTTCAGGTGTCTGCGACGCTCCATTTCGGAATTATGATCATTTAAAGTTTAGCTATATTTCGTTTATTTTTGCTATCTTCCAGATCGGATTGCAAGAAAACCAGACGTCGCAAAAATATGATTGATGGCGTTCTGGAAAGCTGATCATGCGTAGAATTACTGTGCGAAGTTTCATTATATTTACGGATTTTCATTTTGCAAAGTTTTATGGGTCTAGGACGTCTCCTTACGAAGTTATGAGCATTTAAAGTTTTGCTATCTTCCAGATCGGATTGCAAGAAAACCAGACGTCGCAAAAATATGATTGATGGCGTTCTGGAAAGCTGATCATGCGTAGAATTACTGTGCGAAGTTTCAGGTGTCTGCGACGCTCCATTTCGGAATTATGATCATTTAAAGTTTAGCTATATTTCGTTTATTTTTGCTATCTTCCAGATCGGATTGCAAGAAAACCAGACGTCGCAAAAATATGATTGATGGCGTTCTGGAAAGCTGATCATGCGTAGAATTACTGTGCGAAGTTTCATGGTTCTAGCATTATATTTACGGATTTTCATTTTGCAAAGTTTTATGGGTCTAGGACGTCTCCTTACGAAGTTATGAGCATTTAAAGTTTTGCTATCTTCCAGATCGGATTGCAAGAAAACCAGACGTCGCAAAAATATGATTGATGGCGTTCTGGAAAGCTGATCATGCGTAGAATTACTGTGCGAAGTTTCATGGTTCTAGCATTATATTTACGGATTTTCATTTTGCAAAGTTTTATGGGTCTAGGACGTCTCCTTACGAAGTTATGAGCATTTAAAGTTTTGCTATCTTCCAGATCGGATTGCAAGAAAACCAGACGTCGCAAAAATATGATTGATGGCGTTCTGGAAAGCTGATCATGCGTAGAATTACTGTGCGAAGTTTCAGGTGTCTGCGACGCTCCATTTCGGAATTATGATCATTTAAAGTTTAGCTATATTTCGTTTATTTTTGCTATCTTCCAGATCGGATTGCAAGAAAACCAGACGTCGCAAAAATATGATTGATGGCGTTCTGGAAAGCTGATCATGCGTAGAATTACTGTGCGAAGTTTCATTATATTTACGAATTTTCATTTTGCAAAGTTTTATGGGTCTAGGACGTCTCCTTACGAAGTTATGAGCATTTAAAGTTTTGCTATCTTCCAGATCGGATTGCAAGAAAACCAGACGTCGCAAAAATATGATTGATGGCGTTCTGGAAAGCTGATCATGCGTAGAATTACTGTGCGAAGTTTCAGGTGTCTGCGACGCTCCATTTCGGAATTATGATCATTTAAAGTTTAGCTATATTTCGTTTATTTTTGCTATCTTCCAGATCGGATTGCAAGAAAACCAGACGTCGCAAAAATATGATTGATGGCGTTCTGGAAAGCTGATTATGCGTAGAATTACTGTGCGAAGTTTCATGGTTCTAGCATTATATTTACGGATTTTCATTTTGCAAAGTTTTATGGGTCTAGGACGTCTCCTTACGAAGTTATGAGCATTTAAAGTTTTGCTATCTTCCAGATCGGATTGCAAGAAAACCAGACGTCGCAAAAATATGATTGATGGCGTTCTGGAAAGCTGATCATGCGTAGAATTACTGTGCGAAGTTTCAGGTGTCTGCGACGCTCCATTTCGGAATTATGATCATTTAAAGTTTAGCTATATTTCGTTTATTTTTGCTATCTTCCAGATCGGATTGCAAGAAAAGCAGACGTCGCAAAAATATGATTGATGGCGTTCTGGAAAGCTGATCATGCGTAGAATTACTGTGCGAAGTTTCATGGTTCTAGCATTATATTTACGGATTTTCATTTTGCAAAGTTTTATGGGTATAGGACGTCTCCTTACGAAGTTATGAGCATTTAAAGTTTTGCTATCTTCCAGATCGGATTGCAAGAAAACCAGACGTCGCAAAAATATGATTGATGGCGTTCTGGAAAGCTGATCATGCGTAGAATTACTGTGCGAAGTTTCATGGTTCTAGCATTATATTTACGGATTTTCATTTTGCAAAGTTTTATGGGTCTAGGACGTCTCCTTACGAAGTTATGAGCATTTAAAGTTTTGCTATCTTCCAGATCGGATTGCAAGAAAACCAGACGTCGCAAAAATATGATTGATGGCGTTCTGGAAAGCTGATCATGCGTAGAATTACTGTGCGAAGTTTCAGGTGTCTGCGACGCTCCATTTCGGAATTATGATCATTTAAAGTTTAGCTATATTTCGTTTATTTTTGCTATCTTCCAGATCGGATTGCAAGAAAACCAGACGTCGCAAAAATATGATTGATGGCGTTCTGGAAAGCTGATCATGCGTAGAATTACTGTGCGAAGTTTCATGGTTCTAGCATTATATTTACGGATTTTCATTTTGCAAAGTTTTATGGGTCTAGGACGTCTCCTTACGAAGTTATGAGCATTTAAAGTTTTGCTATCTTCCAGATCGGATTGCAAGAAAACCAGACGTCGCAAAAATATGATTGATGGCGTTCTGGAAAGCTGATCATGCGTAGAATTACTGTGCGAAGTTTCAGGTGTCTGCGACGCTCCATTTCGGAATTATGATCATTTAAAGTTTAGCTATATTTCGTTTATTTTTGCTATCTTCCAGATCGGATTGCAAGAAAACCAGACGTCGCAAAAATATGATTGATGGCGTTCTGCAAAGCTGATCATGCGTAGAATTACTGTGCGAAGTTTCATGGTTCTAGCATTATATTTACGGATTTTCATTTTGCAAAGTTTTATGGGTCTAGGACGTCTCCTTACGAAGTTATGAGCATTTAAAGTTTTGGTATCTTCCAGATCGGATTGCAAGAAAACCAGACGTCGCAAAAATATGATTGATGGCGTTCTGGAAAGCTGATCATGCGTAGAATTACTGTGCGAAGTTTCAGGTGTCTGCGACGCTCCATTTCGGAATTATGATCATTTAAAGTTTAGCTATATTTCGTTTATTTTTGCTATCTTCCAGATCGGATTGCAAGAAAACCAGACGTCGCAAAAATATGATTGATGGCGTTCTGGAAAGCTGATCATGCGTAGAATTACTGTGCGAAGTTTCAGGTGTCTGCGACGCTCCATTTCGGAATTATGATCATTTAAAGTTTAACTATATTTCGTTTATATTTACGGATTTTCATTTTGCAAAGTTTTATGGGTCTAGGACGTCTCCTTACGAAGTTATGAGCATTTAAAGTTTTGCTATCTTCCAGATCGGATTGCAAGAAAACCAGACGCCGCAAAAATATGATTGATGGCGTTCTGGAAAGCTGATCATGCGTGGAATTACTGTGCGAAGTTTCAGGTGTCTGCGACGCTCCATTTCGGAATTATGATCATTTAAAGTTTAGCTATATTTCGTTTATTTTTGCTATCTTCCAGATCGGATTGCAAGAAAACCAGACGTCGCAAAAATATGATTGATGGCGTTCTGGAAAGCTGATCATGCGTAGAATTACTGTGCGAAGTTTCATTATATTTACGGATTTTCATTTTGCAAAGTTTTATGGGTCTAGGACGTCTCCTTACGAAGTTATGAGCATTTAAAGTTTTGCTATCTTCCAGATCGGATTGCAAGAAAACCAGACGTCGCAAAAATATGATTGATGGCGTTCTGGAAAGCTGATCATGCGTAGAATTACTGTGCGAAGTTTCAGGTGTCTGCGACGCTCCATTTCGGAATTATGATCATTTAAAGTTTAGCTATATTTCGTTTATTTTTCCTATCTTCCAGATCGGATTGCAAGAAAACCAGACGTCGCAAAAATATGATTGATGGCGTTCTGGAAAGCTGATCATGCGTAGAATTATTGTGCGAAGTTTCATTATATTTACGGATTTTCATTTTGCAAAGTTTTATGGGTCTAGGACGTCTCCTTACGAAGTTATGAGCATTTAAAGTTTTGCTATCTTCCAGATCGGATTGCAAGAAAACCAGACGTCGCAAAAATATGATTGATGGCGTTCTGGAAAGCTGATCATGCGTAGAATTACTGTGCGAAGTTTCATGGTTCTAGCATTATATTTACGGATTTTCATTTTGCAAAGTTTTATGGGTCTAGGACGTCTCCTTACGAAGTTATGAGCATTTAAAGTTTTGCTATCTTCCAGATCGGATTGCAAGAAAACCAGACGCCGCAAAAATATGATTGATGGCGTTCTGGAAAGCTGATCATGCGTGGAATTACTGTGCGAAGTTCTAGGTGTCTGCGACGCTCCATTTCGGAATTATGATCATTTAAAGTTTAACTATATTTCGTTTATTTTTGCTATCTTCCAGATCGGATTGCAAGAAAACCAGACGTCGCAAAAATATGATTGATGGCGTTGTGGAAAGCTGATCATGCGTAGAATTACTGTGCGAAGTTTCAGGTGTCTGCGACGCTCCATTTCGGAATTATGATCATTTAAAGTTTAGCTATATTTCGTTTATTTTTGCTATCTTCCAGATCGGATTGCAAGAAAACCAGACGTCGCAAAAATATGATTGATGGCGTTCTGGAAAGCTGATCATGCGTAGAATTACTGTGCGAAGTTTCATTATATTTACGGATTTTCATTTTGCAAAGTTTTATGGGTCTAGGACGTCTCCTTACGAAGTTATGAGCATTTAAAGTTTTGCTATCTTCCAGATCGGATTGCAAGAAAACCAGACGTCGCAAAAATATGATTGATGGCGTTCTGGAAAGCTGATCATGCGTAGAATTACTGTGCGAAGTTTCAGGTGTCTGCGACGCTCCATTTCGGAATTATGATCATTTAAAGTTTAGCTATATTTCGTTTATTTTTGCTATCTTCCAGATCGGATTGCAAGAAAACCAGACGTCGCAAAAATATGATTGATGGCGTTCTGGAAAGCTGATCATGCGTAGAATTACTGTGCGAAGTTTCATGGTTCTAGCATTATATTTACGGATTTTCATTTTGCAAAGTTTTATGGGTCTAGGACGTCTCCTTACGAAGTTATGAGCATTTAAAGTTTTGCTATCTTCCAGATCGGATTGCAAGAAAACCAGACGTCGCAAAAATATGATTGATGGCGTTCTGGAAAGCTGATCATGCGTAGAATTACTGTGCGAAGTTTCATTATATTTACGGATTTTCATTTTGCAAAGTTTTATGGGTCTAGGACGTCTCCTTACGAAGTTATGAGCATTTAAAGTTTTGCTATCTTCCAGATCGGATTGCAAGAAAACCAGACGTCGCAAAAATATGATTGATGGCGTTCTGGAAAGCTGATCATGCGTAGAATTACTGTGCGAAGTTTCATTATATTTACGGATTTTCATTTTGCAAAGTTTTATGGGTCTAGGACGTCTCCTTACGAAGTTATGAGCATTTAAAGTTTTGCTATCTTCCAGATCGGATTGCAAGAAAACCAGACGTCGCAAAAATATGATTGATGGCGTTCTGGAAAGCTGATCATGCGTAGAATTACTGTGCGAAGTTTCAGGTGTCTGCGACGCTCCATTTCGGAATTATGATCATTTAAAGTTTAGCTATATTTCGTTTATTTTTGCTATCTTCCAGATCGGATTGCAAGAAAACCAGACGTCGCAAAAATATGATTGATGGCGTTCTGGAAAGCTGATCATGCGTAGAATTACTGTGCGAAGTTTCATTATATTTACGGATTTTCATTTTGCAAAGTTTTATGGGTCTAGGACGTCTCCTTACGAAGTTATGAGCATTTAAAGTTTTGCTATCTTCCAGATCGGATTGCAAGAAAACCAGACGTCGCAAAAATATGATTGATGGCGTTCTGGAAAGCTGATCATGCGTAGAATTACTGTGCGAAGTTTCAGGTGTCTGCGACGCTCCATTTCGGAATTATGATCATTTAAAGTTTAGCTATATTTCGTTTATTTTTGCTATCTTCCAGATCGGATTGCAAGAAAACCAGACGTCGCAAAAATATGATTGATGGCGTTCTGGAAAGCTGATCATGCGTAGAATTACTGTGCGAAGTTTCATGGTTCTAGCATTATATTTACGGATTTTCATTTTGCAAAGTTTTATGGGTCTAGGACGTCTCCTTACGAAGTTATGAGCATTTAAAGTTTTGCTATCTTCCAGATCGGATTGCAAGAAAACCAGACGTCGCAAAAATATGATTGATGGCGTTCTGGAAAGCTGATCATGCGTAGAATTACTGTGCGAAGTTTCATTATATTTACGGATTTTCATTTTGCAAAGTTTTATGGGTCTAGGACGTCTCCTTACGAAGTTATGAGCATTTAAAGTTTTGCTATCTTCCAGATCGGATTGCAAGAAAACCAGACGTCGCAAAAATATGATTGATGGCGTTCTGGAAAGCTGATCATGCGTAGAATTACTGTGCGAAGTTTCATTATATTTACGGATTTTCATTTTGCAAAGTTTTATGGGTCTAGGACGTCTCCTTACGAAGTTATGAGCATTTAAAGTTTTGCTATCTTCCAGATCGGATTGCAAGAAAACCAGACGTCGCAAAAATATGATTGATGGCGTTCTGGAAAGCTGATCATGCGTAGAATTACTGTGCGAAGTTTCAGGTGTCTGCGACGCTCCATTTCGGAATTATGATCATTTAAAGTTTAGCTATATTTCGTTTATTTTTGCTATCTTCCAGATCGGATTGCAAGAAAACCAGACGTCGCAAAAATATGATTGATGGCGTTCTGGAAAGCTGATCATGCGTAGAATTACTGTGCGAAGTTTCATTATATTTACGGATTTTCATTTTGCAAAGTTTTATGGGTCTAGGACGTCTCCTTACGAAGTTATGAGCATTTAAAGTTTTGCTATCTTCCAGATCGGATTGCAAGAAAACCAGACGTCGCAAAAATATGATTGATGGCGTTCTGGAAAGCTGATCATGCGTAGAATTACTGTGCGAAGTTTCATGGTTCTAGCATTATATTTACGGATTTTCATTTTGCAAAGTTTTATGGGTCTAGGACGTCTCCTTACGAAGTTATGAGCATTTAAAGTTTTGCTATCTTCCAGATCGGATTGCAAGAAAACCAGACGTCGCAAAAATATGATTGATGGCGTTCTGGAAAGCTGATCATGCGTAGAATTACTGTGCGAAGTTTCAGGTGTCTGCGACGCTCCATTTCGGAATTATGATCATTTAAAGTTTAGCTATATTTCGTTTATTTTTGCTATCTTCCAGATCGGATTGCAAGAAAACCAGACGTCGCAAAAATATGATTGATGGCGTTCTGGAAAGCTGATCATGCGTAGAATTACTGTGCGAAGTTTCATGGTTCTAGCATTATATTTACGGATTTTCATTTTGCAAAGTTTTATGGGTCTAGGACGTCTCCTTACGAAGTTATGAGCATTTAAAGTTTTGCTATCTTCCAGATCGGATTGCAAGAAAACCAGACGTCGCAAAAATATGATTGATGGCGTTCTGGAAAGCTGATCATGCGTAGAATTACTGTGCGAAGTTTCATGGTTCTAGCATTATATTTACGGATTTTCATTTTGCAAAGTTTTATGGGTCTAGGACGTCTCCTTACGAAGTTATGAGCATTTAAAGTTTTGCTATCTTCCAGATCGGATTGCAAGAAAACCAGACGTCGCAAAAATATGATTGATGGCGTTCTGGAAAGCTGATCATGCGTAGAATTACTGTGCGAAGTTTCAGGTGTCTGCGACGCTCCATTTCGGAATTATGATCATTTAAAGTTTAGCTATATTTCGTTTATTTTTGCTATCTTCCAGATCGGATTGCAAGAAAACCAGACGTCGCAAAAATATGATTGATGGCGTTCTGGAAAGCTGATCATGCGTAGAATTACTGTGCGAAGTTTCATTATATTTACGGATTTTCATTTTGCAAAGTTTTATGGGTCTAGGACGTCTCCTTACGAAGTTATGAGCATTTAAAGTTTTGCTATCTTCCAGATCGGATTGCAAGAAAACCAGACGTCGCAAAAATATGATTGATGGCGTTCTGGAAAGCTGATCATGCGTAGAATTACTGTGCGAAGTTTCAGGTGTCTGCGACGCTCCATTTCGGAATTATGATCATTTAAAGTTTAGCTATATTTCGTTTATTTTTGCTATCTTCCAGATCGGATTGCAAGAAAACCAGACGTCGCAAAAATATGATTGATGGCGTTCTGGAAAGCTGATCATGCGTAGAATTACTGTGCGAAGTTTCATTATATTTACGGATTTTCATTTTGCAAAGTTTTATGGGTCTAGGACGTCTCCTTACGAAGTTATGAGCAACCAGACGTCGCAAAAATATGATTGATGGCGTTCTGGAAAGCTGATCATGCGTAGAATTACTGTGCGAAGTTTCATGGTTCTAGCATTATATTTACGGATTTTCATTTTGCAAAGTTTTATGGGTCTAGGACGTCTCCTTACGAAGTTATGAGCATTTAAAGTTTTGCTATCTTCCAGATCGGATTGCAAGAAAACCAGACGTCGCAAAAATATGATTGATGGCGTTCTGGAAAGCTGATCATGCGTAGAATTACTGTGCGAAGTTTCAGGTGTCTGCGACGCTCCATTTCGGAATTATGATCATTTAAAGTTTAGCTATATTTCGTTTATTTTTGCTATCTTCCAGATCGGATTGCAAGAAAACCAGACGTCGCAAAAATATGATTGATGGCGTTCTGCAAAGCTGATCATGCGTAGAATTACTGTGCGAAGTTTCATGGTTCTAGCATTATATTTACGGATTTTCATTTTGCAAAGTTTTATGGGTCTAGGACGTCTCCTTACGAAGTTATGAGCATTTAAAGTTTTGGTATCTTCCAGATCGGATTGCAAGAAAACCAGACGTCGCAAAAATATGATTGATGGCGTTCTGGAAAGCTGATCATGCGTAGAATTACTGTGCGAAGTTTCAGGTGTCTGCGACGCTCCATTTCGGAATTATGATCATTTAAAGTTTAGCTATATTTCGTTTGTTTTTGCTATCTTCCAGATCGGATTGCAAGAAAACCAGACGTCGCAAAATTATGATTGATGGCGTTCTGGAAAGCTGATCATGCGTAGAATTACTGTGCGAAGTTTCATTATATTTACGGATTTTCATTTTGCAAAGTTTTATGGGTCTAGGACGTCTCCTTACGAAGTTATGAGCATTTAAAGTTTTGCTATCTTCCAGATCGGATTGCAAGAAAACCAGACGTCGCAAAAATATGATTTATGGCGTTGTGGAAAGCTGATCATGCGTAGAATTACTGTGCGAAGTTTCAGGTGTCTGCGACACTCCATTTCGGAATTATGATCATTTAAAGTTTAGCTATATTTCGTTTATTTTTGCTATCTTCCAGATCGGATTGCAAGAAAACCAGACGTCGCAAAAATATGATTTATGGCGTTGTGGAAAGCTGATCATGCGTAGAATTACTGTGCGAAGTTTCAGGTGTCTGCGACACTCCATTTCGGAATTATGATCATTTAAAGTTTAGCTATATTTCGTTTATTTTTGCTATCTTCCAGATCGGATTGCAAGAAAACCAGACGTCGCAAAAATATGATTGATGGCGTTCTGGAAAGCTGATCATGCGTAGAATTACTGTGCGAAGTTTCAGGTGTCTGCGACGCTCCATTTCGGAATTATGATCATTTAAAGTTTAGCTATATTTCGTTTATTTTTGCTATCTTCCAGATCGGATTGCAAGAAAACCAGACGTCGCAAAAATATGATTGATGGCGTTGTGGAAAGCTGATCATGCGTAGAATTACTGTGCGAAGTTTCATGGTTCTAGCATTATATTTACGGATTTTCATTTTGCAAAGTTTTATGGGTCTAGGACGTCTCCTTACGAAGTTATGAGCATTTAAAGTTTTGCTATCTTCCAGATCGGATTGCAAGAAAACCAGACGCCGCAAAAATATGATTGATGGCGTTCTGGAAAGCTGATCATGCGTAGAATTACTGTGCGAAGTTTCAGGTGTCTGCGACGCTCCATTTCGGAATTATGATCATTTAAAGTTTAGCTATATTTCGTTTGTTTTTGCTATCTTCCAGATCGGATTGCAAGAAAACCAGACGTCGCAAAAATATGATTGATGGCGTTCTGGAAAGCTGATCATGCGTAGAATTACTGTGTGAAGTTTCATTATATTTACGGATTTTCATTTTGCAAAGTTTTATGGGTCTAGGACGTCTCCTTACGAAGTTATGAGCATTTAAAGTTTTGCTATCTTCCAGATCGGTTTGCAATAAAACTAGACGTCGCAAAAATATGATTGATGGCGTTCTGGAAAGCTGATCATGCGTAGAATTACTGTGCGAAGTTTCAGGTGTCTGCGACGCTCCATTTCGGAATTATGATCATTTAAAGTTTAGCTATATTTCGTTTGTTTTTGCTATCTTCCAGATCGGATTGCAAGAAAACCAGACGTCGCAAAATTATGATTGATGGCGTTCTGGAAAGCTGATCATGCGTAGAATTACTGTGCGAAGTTTCATTATATTTACGGATTTTCATTTTGCAAAGTTTTATGGGTCTAGGACGTCTCCTTACGAAGTTATGAGCATTTAAAGTTTTGCTATCTTCCAGATCGAATTGCAAGAAAACCAGATGTCGCAAAAATATGATTTATGGCGTTGTGGAAAGCTGATCATGCGTAGAATTACTGTGCGAAGTTTCAGGTGTCTGCGACACTCCATTTCGGAATTATGATCATTTAAAGTTTAGCTATATTTCGTTTATTTTTGCTATCTTCCAGATCGGATTGCAAGAAAACCAGACGTCGCAAAAATATGATTGATGGCGTTGTGGAAAGCTGATCATGTTTCAGGTGTCTGCGACGCTCCATTTCGGAATTATGATCATTTAAAGTTTAGCTATATTTCGTTTGTTTTTGCTATCTTCCAGATCGGATTGCAAGAAAACCAGACGTCGCAAAAATATGATTGATGGCGTTCTGGAAAGCTGATCATGCGTAGAATTACTGTGTGAAGTTTCATTATATTTACGGATTTTCATTTTGCAAAGTTTTATGGGTCTAGGACGTCTCCTTACGAAGTTATGAGCATTTAAAGTTTTGCTATCTTCCAGATCGGTTTGCAATGAAACCAGACGTCGCAAAAATATGATTGATGGCGTTCTGGAAAGCTGATCATGCGTAGAATTACTGTGCGAAGTTTCAGGTGTCTGCGACGCTCCATTTCGGAATTATGATCATTTAAAGTTTAGCTATATTTCGTTTGTTTTTGCTATCTTCCAGATCGGATTGCAAGAAAACCAGACGTCGCAAAAATATGATTGATGGCGTTCTGGAAAGCTGATCATGCGTAGAATTACTGTGCGAAGTTTCAGGTGTCTGCGACGCTCCATTTCGGAATTATGATCATTTAAAGTTTAGCTATATTTCGTTTGTTTTTGCTATCTTCCAGATCGGATTGCAAGAAAACCAGACGTCGCAAAAATATGATTGATGGCGTTCTGGAAAGCTGATCATGCGTAGAATTACTGTGCGAAGTTTCAGGTGTCTGCGACGCTCCATTTCGGAATTATGATCATTTAAAGTTTAGCTATATTTCGTTTATTTTTGCTATCTTCCAGATCGGATTGCAAGAAAACCAGACGTCGCAAAAATATGATTGATGGCGTTCTGGAAAGCTGATCATGCGTAGAATTACTGTGCGAAGTTTCAGGTGTCTGCGACGCTCCATTTCGGAATTATGATCATTTAAAGTTTAGCTATATTTCGTTTGTTTTTGCTATCTTCCAGATCGGATTGCAAGAAAACCAGACGTCGCAAAATTATGATTGATGGCGTTCTGGAAAGCTGATCATGCGTAGAATTACTGTGCGAAGTTTCAGGTGTCTGCGACGCTCCATTTCGGAATTATGATCATTTAAAGTTTAGCTATATTTCGTTTGTTTTTGCTATCTTCCAGATCGGATTGCAAGAAAACCAGACGTCGCAAAATTATGATTGATGGCGTTCTGGAAAGCTGATCATGCGTAGAATTACTGTGCGAAGTTTCATTATATTTACGGATTTTCATTTTGCAAAGTTTTATGGGTCTAGGACGTCTCCTTACGAAGTTATGAGCATTTAAAGTTTTGCTATCTTCCAGATCGGATTGCAAGAAAACCAGACGTCGCAAAAATATGATTTATGGCGTTGTGGAAAGCTGATCATGCGTAGAATTACTGTGCGAAGTTTCAGGTGTCTGCGACACTCCATTTCGGAATTATGATCATTTAAAGTTTAGCTATATTTCGTTTATTTTTGCTATCTTCCAGATCGGATTGCAAGAAAACCAGACGTCGCAAAAATATGATTTATGGCGTTGTGGAAAGCTGATCATGCGTAGAATTACTGTGCGAAGTTTCAGGTGTCTGCGACACTCCATTTCGGAATTATGATCATTTAAAGTTTAGCTATATTTCGTTTATTTTTGCTATCTTCCAGATCGGATTGCAAGAAAACCAGACGTCGCAAAAATATGATTGATGGCGTTCTGGAAAGCTGATCATGCGTAGAATTACTGTGCGAAGTTTCAGGTGTCTGCGACGCTCCATTTCGGAATTATGATCATTTAAAGTTTAGCTATATTTCGTTTATTCAGTGCTAAACAGTTCAGTTTAGAGTGCTAAACCGTGCAGACGTGTCTCCCATCTGTTTTACATAATGTGCGACTTTTGTGTAAATTGTAATTCTGTAATGGAATTCGGTTTTGGAGAAGACTCTGTATGCTGTTTGATTTGTGGTCGCGTTTCTCATACCAAGTGTATCAATTTGCCAACAGACACCATAAATCTTTTAAAAAATAATTCCAACTTAATGTGGCGTTGTAATTACTGCGCTAACATTTCGGTTAATTTCCAAAAAAAATTAACCTCTCTGTCGCAGCAAATTAATGATCTCCAGAAAGAAGTTAGCAATTTTGAGCATACGCTAGCTGCCAGAAGAAAAACTAACGGACAATCTGTGACGTCAAACTTTTCGACTAATAAAAACAACATAACTCAGCAAGACAACGCTTCTGAAGAAATTATTGTTCTCTCCTCACCTACTACTCTCATTTCAAGTGCGGTTGCCGAACCAGAAAGCGTCGTTGTTCCCGCTTCATCTTCTGCTTGTGCTTTAAGTGCAGGTGTGTATAATGAAGCCGCAGCAGTTGAAAAGGAACCGAAGAGAAGAGTAGATGACTGGGTTACCGTTCGAAAGAAGAAAAACAATAAATCCAATTCTAATAACAAAAACAAAGTAGTCGGTCAAGCTTCGACAACAAGTGATTTACAAGTAGTGCATGATCTAAAATTCATGCACATATCTAAATTTAAAGTAAACACTGATCCTGAGGCCGTGCGAAATTTTGTTGCGAATCGATTGAACGTTTCTTCTGATGTAATTTCCTGCAACAGGCTCGTGAAGAAGGATGCCGATGTCTCGAAATATCGTTTCATCAACTTCAAAGTTGGCGTACCAATGCCATTATTCAAGCGAGTCTTTAACAAAGAGTTTTGGCCTTTATCGGTTAAAGTGAGCAAATTCACTCATAGACCGAAAAACATATTAAGCACCGTTCCGGACTCATCCCCTAAACAGGGACCATCAGCCTGTCTGGATTTTCAGACTCCGCGCCTACCTCAGTCAGTGGATCCCTGAGTTCTTCAAATTACGATTTTTCTATTTATTACCACAACGCTGGAGGTTTGCGTACTAAAACAAACCAGCTTTATTCGGCGGTAGCCTCTCAAAACTTCGATGTTATTGCTTTAGTGGAGACTTGGTTGACAATCAACTTTCTCTCAACAGAACTTTTTGACTCCAGATATGTGGTCTATCGGCGTGATCGAGATATCAATTCCGGATTATCAAGGGGCGGTGGAGTACTGATTGCAGTCTCTACTAATTTCATCAGCAAGGAAATTATTCTTCCTAATATTCAAACTCTCACTGAGCAAATTGCAGTCTCAGTTTCTTTCAACTCAACTAATATTTGTAAGAACGAAATTGTATTCATTTTAAGCTATTTGCCCCCAAATAGTCCACTATACTTATTTGAAAATCATATATTTAATATTAATCACATTATTTCTAATTCAGGTTGCAAACAGACTCCTTGTGTTTTGGGAGACTTTAATCTTGGGAATATTGCTTGGAACTATTGTCCAGATGATAAAACGCTTCTCCCATTTAACTTGAACCTTGCAATTGAGAAGCATTTTTGTGATGCAATGTACGCTCTTAATCTCTCTCAAGTTAATCATATTGTAAATGACCTAAATAGGATATTGGATCTTATATTCCTTAATAATGACCTAAATTATTATTTAACTAGGTGTTACATTCCCTTGACTAAAGATTCTATACACCATGTGGCTATTATTCTTAAGTTCAGTTTTTATGATTTTTCATATCCAACTGAGAAACCATCGGAGATTCTTTTTAATTTCAGTAAGGCAAATTACGCGTTCCTTAATTCATATTTTAACAGTATTAACTGGGTGTCAACTCTGAAAACATTGGACCTACAGAATATGTATTTTACTTTCAAAGCGATCCTGGATGAGGCCTTTGATCTATTCGTACCTAAGCGAGTTTCGAGATCGCGGACTCGTTTACCGTGGTACAACAAGCGACTTTGTCATTATAAGAATCTGAGGAATAAGTCTCACAAACTTTTCTTAAAATCTAATCTGCAGGCGGATAAAGAGAAATTTATTCAACGAAGGAAAGAATTTGATTTTCTATCAAACTTTCTTTATAAAAAATATATCTCACAAATTGAAAATAATATAAAAACTAGTCCAAGAGCTTTCTGGACTTTTTATAATTCGAAACGTAAATATTCAAATTTACCAAAATCAATGGAATACCAGAACTTGTGTGCTGATAATCCTCAAGATATTTGCGCCTTATTTGCAACGTATTTCTCTTCGGTTTTCGTGGAAGATGATCCCAGCATAAATTTCGATTATTCCGACCAGCTGGTCCAACATTTAGATATCGGTTTTATGGTAATATCCGAAGAGGAAACTATGCAAGCTCTCTCAAAATTAGACCCTAATAAGGGTGCTGGATTCGATTTGCTCCCACCGGTGCTTTTGAAGAATTGTGCGCAGTCGCTTTGTACTGCGCTTACGTTAATTTACAACAAATCTCTGGCTACTGGCACTGTCCTTGATGTTTGGAAAATTTGTTACGTAACACCTATCCATAAGTCTGGTAAAATAAATTTTATACAGAATTATAGACCAATTGTAAAGATGTCCATTATACCAAAAATGTTAGATAGTATTGTCAATAACCGTCTAACTTTTGAAATTAAACATTATATATCTGAACAACAGCATGGTTTTTTCGCAGGAAGATCCATTAGCTCAAACTTAGCTATTTTTAGTAATTTTTGTATAAATGCAATGGATAATGGTTTGCAAGTTGACGTACTTTATACGGATTTTGCCAAAGCCTTTGACAGAGTTAATCACTCCATTTTATTGCATAAATTAAAAGAAATTGGATTTCACTCAATATTTCTGAAATGGATAGAGTCTTATTTATTAAGAAGAAAACTAATTGTAAGAACTGATGGGCATTTTTCTTCCCCTATTGAGGTAAAATCTGGGGTACCTCAAGGAAGCCATTTAGGACCTATTTTGTTCATACTATTTATTAATGACTTACCTGGGATTTTCAAAACTTGTAATTGCCTGATGTACGCTGATGACGTAAAATTATTCATGACCGTTAAAGACCTTTGTAGTTGTACACTGTTTCAGGATGACATAAACTCGCTAATTGCTTGGAGCACCGCAAACAAATTGTGTTTGAATATTTCAAAATGCAATACGCTAACTTATACTCGTAAGCAATTAGCAATTCGGTATGACTACTCCTATGATGGAATAAATCTCTTTCAGAAAGTTTCCTCGATCAAAGATTTAGGAGTTTTATTCGACTGTAGATTTTCTTTTACTTTGCATTATGATTACGTAATTTCTAAGTCCAACTCACTTCTTGGTTTCCTAAAGAGAAATTCTACAGAATTTTCGGATATATTTACATTAAAAACTCTTTTTGTGAGCTTGGTAAGATCTCTTCTTGAATTTGGTTGTATCATTTGGAATCCTTCCTATGATTGCCATACTGCGAGATTAGAAAAAATACAGAAGCGTTTTACCAGATTTGCATTGAGACGATTTTACGGCCCTGAAAACATGCCAGCTTATGTTGAGCGTTGTCGCTTGTTAGGGCTACATAGTTTAGCCCAAAGAAGAAAGACCCTGGAGGTACTCTTCATTAAAGATATTATTGATAGCAAAATTGATGCTCCAGGTCTATTAGAAAATATAGATTTTTATGTCCCTATGAGAACACTTAGGTGTAGGGATCCTTTTATTGCTAAATTCCATAGAACAAATCTTGGGAAATATGAACCCATCTCAAAATGCTTGTCTGTTTGCAACATGGTATCTAATGCCTTAGATTTCAGTTCAAAAAGATATAAATTTAAGAATGATTTGTTAAAATATTTTGATACACATTAATTGTATATTTAGTTTTTAAGTAATCTGTAAGGGCCACCCAGTAGATGTAAATAAATAATAATAATAAATAATAATTTTTGCTATCTTCCAGATCGGATTGCAAGAAAACCAGACGTCGCAAAAATATGATTGATGGCGTTCTGCAAAGCTGATCATGCGTAGAATTACTGTGCGAAGTTTCATTATATTTACGGATTTTCATTTTGCAAAGTTTTATGGGTCTAGGACGTCTCCTTACGAAGTTATGAGCATTTAAAGTTTTGCTATCTTCCAGATCGGATTGCAAGAAAACCAGACGTCGCAAAAATATGATTTATGGCGTTGTGGAAAGCTGATCATGCGTAGAATTACTGTGCGAAGTTTCAGGTGTCTGCGACACTCCATTTCGGAATTATGATCATTTAAAGTTTAGCTATATTTCGTTTATTTTTGCTATCTTCCAGATCGGATTGCAAGAAAACCAGACGTCGCAAAAATATGATTGATGGCGTTGTGGAAAGCTGATCATGCGTAGAATTACTGTGCGAAGTTTCATGGTTCTAGCATTATATTTACGGATTTTCATTTTGCAAAGTTTTATGGGTCTAGGACGTCTCCTTACGAAGTTATGAGCATTTAAAGTTTTGCTATCTTCCAGATCGGATTGCAAGAAAACCAGACGCCGCAAAAATATGATTGATGGCGTTCTGGAAAGCTGATCATGCGTAGAATTACTGTGCGAAGTTTCAGGTGTCTGCGACGCTCCATTTCGGAATTATGATCATTTAAAGTTTAGCTATATTTCGTTTGTTTTTGCTATCTTCCAGATCGGATTGCAAGAAAACCAGACGTCGCAAAAATATGATTGATGGCGTTCTGGAAAGCTGATCATGCGTAGAATTACTGTGTGAAGTTTCATTATATTTACGGATTTTCATTTTGCAAAGTTTTATGGGTCTAGGACGTCTCCTTACGAAGTTATGAGCATTTAAAGTTTTGCTATCTTCCAGATCGGTTTGCAATAAAACTAGACGTCGCAAAAATATGATTTATGGCGTTGTGGAAAGCTGATCATGCGTAGAATTACTGTGCGAAGTTTCAGGTGTCTGCGACACTCCATTTCGGAATTATGATCATTTAAAGTTTAGCTATATTTCGTTTATTTTTGCTATCTTCCAGATCGGATTGCAAGAAAACCAGACGTCGCAAAAATATGATTGATGGCGTTGTGGAAAGCTGATCATGTTTCAGGTGTCTGCGACGCTCCATTTCGGAATTATGATCATTTAAAGTTTAGCTATATTTCGTTTGTTTTTGCTATCTTCCAGATCGGATTGCAAGAAAACCAGACGTCGCAAAAATATGATTGATGGCGTTCTGGAAAGCTGATCATGCGTAGAATTACTGTGTGAAGTTTCATTATATTTACGGATTTTCATTTTGCAAAGTTTTATGGGTCTAGGACGTCTCCTTACGAAGTTATGAGCATTTAAAGTTTTGCTATCTTCCAGATCGGTTTGCAATGAAACCAGACGTCGCAAAAATATGATTGATGGCGTTCTGGAAAGCTGATCATGCGTAGAATTACTGTGCGAAGTTTCAGGTGTCTGCGACGCTCCATTTCGGAATTATGATCATTTAAAGTTTAGCTATATTTCGTTTGTTTTTGCTATCTTCCAGATCGGATTGCAAGAAAACCAGACGTCGCAAAAATATGATTGATGGCGTTCTGGAAAGCTGATCATGCGTAGAATTACTGTGCGAAGTTTCAGGTGTCTGCGACGCTCCATTTCGGAATTATGATCATTTAAAGTTTAGCTATATTTCGTTTGTTTTTGCTATCTTCCAGATCGGATTGCAAGAAAACCAGACGTCGCAAAAATATGATTGATGGCGTTCTGGAAAGCTGATCATGCGTAGAATTACTGTGCGAAGTTTCAGGTGTCTGCGACGCTCCATTTCGGAATTATGATCATTTAAAGTTTAGCTATATTTCGTTTATTTTTGCTATCTTCCAGATCGGATTGCAAGAAAACCAGACGTCGCAAAAATATGATTGATGGCGTTCTGGAAAGCTGATCATGCGTAGAATTACTGTGCGAAGTTTCAGGTGTCTGCGACGCTCCATTTCGGAATTATGATCATTTAAAGTTTAGCTATATTTCGTTTGTTTTTGCTATCTTCCAGATCGGATTGCAAGAAAACCAGACGTCGCAAAATTATGATTGATGGCGTTCTGGAAAGCTGATCATGCGTAGAATTACTGTGCGAAGTTTCATTATATTTACGGATTTTCATTTTGCAAAGTTTTATGGGTCTAGGACGTCTCCTTACGAAGTTATGAGCATTTAAAGTTTTGCTATCTTCCAGATCGGATTGCAAGAAAACCAGACGTCGCAAAAATATGATTTATGGCGTTGTGGAAAGCTGATCATGCGTAGAATTACTGTGCGAAGTTTCAGGTGTCTGCGACGCTCCATTTCGGAATTATGATCATTTAAAGTTTAGCTATATTTCGTTTATTTTTGCTATCTTCCAGATCGGATTGCAAGAAAACCAGACGTCGCAAAAATATGATTTATGGCGTTGTGGAAAGCTGATCATGCGTAGAATTACTGTGCGAAGTTTCAGGTGTCTGCGACACTCCATTTCGGAATTATGATCATTTAAAGTTTAGCTATATTTCGTTTATTTTTGCTATCTTCCAGATCGGATTGCAAGAAAACCAGACGTCGCAAAAATATGATTGATGGCGTTCTGGAAAGCTGATCATGCGTAGAATTACTGTGCGAAGTTTCAGGTGTCTGCGACGCTCCATTTCGGAATTATGATCATTTAAAGTTTAGCTATATTTCGTTTGTTTTTGCTATCTTCCAGATCGGATTGCAAGAAAACCAGACGTCGCAAAATTATGATTGATGGCGTTCTGGAAAGCTGATCATGCGTAGAATTACTGTGCGAAGTTTCATTATATTTACGGATTTTCATTTTGCAAAGTTTTATGGGTCTAGGACGTCTCCTTACGAAGTTATGAGCATTTAAAGTTTTGCTATCTTCCAGATCGGATTGCAAGAAAACCAGACGTCGCAAAAATATGATTTATGGCGTTGTGGAAAGCTGATCATGCGTAGAATTACTGTGCGAAGTTTCAGGTGTCTGCGACGCTCCATTTCGGAATTATGATCATTTAAAGTTTAGCTATATTTCGTTTATTTTTGCTATCTTCCAGATCGGATTGCAAGAAAACCAGACGTCGCAAAAATATGATTTATGGCGTTGTGGAAAGCTGATCATGCGTAGAATTACTGTGCGAAGTTTCAGGTGTCTGCGACACTCCATTTCGGAATTATGATCATTTAAAGTTTAGCTATATTTCGTTTATTTTTGCTATCTTCCAGATCGGATTGCAAGAAAACCAGACGTCGCAAAAATATGATTGATGGCGTTCTGGAAAGCTGATCATGCGTAGAATTACTGTGCGAAGTTTCAGGTGTCTGCGACGCTCCATTTCGGAATTATGATCATTTAAAGTTTAGCTATATTTCGTTTATTTTTGCTATCTTCCAGATCGGATTGCAAGAAAACCAGACGTCGCAAAAATATGATTGATGGCGTTGTGGAAAGCTGATCATGCGTAGAATTACTGTGCGAAGTTTCATGGTTCTAGCATTATATTTACGGATTTTCATTTTGCAAAGTTTTATGGGTCTAGGACGTCTGATCATGCTGATCAAGCTGATCATGCGTAGAATTACTGTGTGAAGTTTCATTATATTTACGGATTTTCATTTTGCAAAGTTTTATGGGTCTAGGACGTCTCCTTACGAAGTTATGAGCATTTAAAGTTTTGCTATCTTCCAGATCGGTTTGCAATAAAACTAGACGTCGCAAAAATATGATTGATGGCGTTCTGGAAAGCTGATCATGCGTAGAATTACTGTGCGAAGTTTCAGGTGTCTGCGACGCTCCATTTCGGAATTATGATCATTTAAAGTTTAGCTATATTTCGTTTGTTTTTGCTATCTTCCAGATCGGATTGCAAGAAAACCAGACGTCGCAAAATTATGATTGATGGCGTTCTGGAAAGCTGATCATGCGTAGAATTACTGTGCGAAGTTTCATTATATTTACGGATTTTCATTTTGCAAAGTTTTATGGGTCTAGGACGTCTCCTTACGAAGTTATGAGCATTTAAAGTTTTGCTATCTTCCAGATCGGATTGCAATAAAACTAGACGTCGCAAAAATATGATTTATGGCGTTGTGGAAAGCTGATCATGCGTAGAATTACTGTGCGAAGTTTCAGGTGTCTGCGACACTCCATTTCGGAATTATGATCATTTAAAGTTTAGCTATATTTCGTTTATTTTTGCTATCTTCCAGATCGGATTGCAAGAAAACCAGACGTCGCAAAAATATGATTGATGGCGTTGTGGAAAGCTGATCATGTTTCAGGTGTCTGCGACGCTCCATTTCGGAATTATGATCATTTAAAGTTTAGCTATATTTCGTTTGTTTTTGCTATCTTCCAGATCGGATTGCAAGAAAACCAGACGTCGCAAAAATATGATTGATGGCGTTCTGGAAAGCTGATCATGCGTAGAATTACTGTGTGAAGTTTCATTATATTTACGGATTTTCATTTTGCAAAGTTTTATGGGTCTAGGACGTCTCCTTACGAAGTTATGAGCATTTAAAGTTTTGCTATCTTCCAGATCGGTTTGCAATGAAACCAGACGTCGCAAAAATATGATTGATGGCGTTCTGGAAAGCTGATCATGCGTAGAATTACTGTGCGAAGTTTCAGGTGTCTGCGACGCTCCATTTCGGAATTATGATCATTTAAAGTTTAGCTATATTTCGTTTGTTTTTGCTATCTTCCAGATCGGATTGCAAGAAAACCAGACGTCGCAAAAATATGATTGATGGCGTTCTGGAAAGCTGATCATGCGTAGAATTACTGTGCGAAGTTTCAGGTGTCTGCGACGCTCCATTTCGGAATTATGATCATTTAAAGTTTAGCTATATTTCGTTTGTTTTTGCTATCTTCCAGATCGGATTGCAAGAAAACCAGACGTCGCAAAAATATGATTGATGGCGTTCTGGAAAGCTGATCATGCGTAGAATTACTGTGCGAAGTTTCAGGTGTCTGCGACGCTCCATTTCGGAATTATGATCATTTAAAGTTTAGCTATATTTCGTTTGTTTTTGCTATCTTCCAGATCGGATTGCAAGAAAACCAGACGTCGCAAAAATATGATTGATGGCGTTCTGGAAAGCTGATCATGCGTAGAATTACTGTGTGAAGTTTCATTATATTTACGGATTTTCATTTTGCAAAGTTTTATGGGTCTAGGACGTCTCCTTACGAAGTTATGAGCATTTAAAGTTTTGCTATCTTCCAGATCGGTTTGCAATGAAACCAGACGTCGCAAAAATATGATTGATGGCGTTCTGGAAAGCTGATCATGCGTAGAATTACTGTGCGAAGTTTCAGGTGTCTGCGACGCTCCATTTCGGAATTATGATCATTTAAAGTTTAGCTATATTTCGTTTGTTTTTGCTATCTTCCAGATCGGATTGCAAGAAAACCAGACGTCGCAAAAATATGATTGATGGCGTTCTGGAAAGCTGATCATGCGTAGAATTACTGTGCGAAGTTTCAGGTGTCTGCGACGCTCCATTTCGGAATTATGATCATTTAAAGTTTAGCTATATTTCGTTTGTTTTTGCTATCTTCCAGATCGGATTGCAAGAAAACCAGACGTCGCAAAAATATGATTGATGGCGTTCTGGAAAGCTGATCATGCGTAGAATTACTGTGCGAAGTTTCAGGTGTCTGCGACGCTCCATTTCGGAATTATGATCATTTAAAGTTTAGCTATATTTCGTTTATTTTTGCTATCTTCCAGATCGGATTGCAAGAAAACCAGACGTCGCAAAAATATGATTGATGGCGTTCTGGAAAGCTGATCATGCGTAGAATTACTGTGCGAAGTTTCAGGTGTCTGCGACGCTCCATTTCGGAATTATGATCATTTAAAGTTTAGCTATATTTCGTTTGTTTTTGCTATCTTCCAGATCGGATTGCAAGAAAACCAGACGTCGCAAAATTATGATTGATGGCGTTCTGGAAAGCTGATCATGCGTAGAATTACTGTGCGAAGTTTCATTATATTTACGGATTTTCATTTTGCAAAGTTTTATGGGTCTAGGACGTCTCCTTACGAAGTTATGAGCATTTAAAGTTTTGCTATCTTCCAGATCGGATTGCAAGAAAACCAGACGTCGCAAAAATATGATTTATGGCGTTGTGGAAAGCTGATCATGCGTAGAATTACTGTGCGAAGTTTCAGGTGTCTGCGACGCTCCATTTCGGAATTATGATCATTTAAAGTTTAGCTATATTTCGTTTATTTTTGCTATCTTCCAGATCGGATTGCAAGAAAACCAGACGTCGCAAAAATATGATTTATGGCGTTGTGGAAAGCTGATCATGCGTAGAATTACTGTGCGAAGTTTCAGGTGTCTGCGACACTCCATTTCGGAATTATGATCATTTAAAGTTTAGCTATATTTCGTTTATTTTTGCTATCTTCCAGATCGGATTGCAAGAAAACCAGACGTCGCAAAAATATGATTGATGGCGTTCTGGAAAGCTGATCATGCGTAGAATTACTGTGCGAAGTTTCAGGTGTCTGCGACGCTCCATTTCGGAATTATGATCATTTAAAGTTTAGCTATATTTCGTTTATTTTTGCTATCTTCCAGATCGGATTGCAAGAAAACCAGACGTCGCAAAAATATGATTGATGGCGTTGTGGAAAGCTGATCATGCGTAGAATTACTGTGCGAAGTTTCATGGTTCTAGCATTATATTTACGGATTTTCATTTTGCAAAGTTTTATGGGTCTAGGACGTCTGATCATGCTGATCAAGCTGATCATGCGTAGAATTACTGTGTGAAGTTTCATTATATTTACGGATTTTCATTTTGCAAAGTTTTATGGGTCTAGGACGTCTCCTTACGAAGTTATGAGCATTTAAAGTTTTGCTATCTTCCAGATCGGTTTGCAATAAAACTAGACGTCGCAAAAATATGATTGATGGCGTTCTGGAAAGCTGATCATGCGTAGAATTACTGTGCGAAGTTTCAGGTGTCTGCGACGCTCCATTTCGGAATTATGATCATTTAAAGTTTAGCTATATTTCGTTTGTTTTTGCTATCTTCCAGATCGGATTGCAAGAAAACCAGACGTCGCAAAATTATGATTGATGGCGTTCTGGAAAGCTGATCATGCGTAGAATTACTGTGCGAAGTTTCATTATATTTACGGATTTTCATTTTGCAAAGTTTTATGGGTCTAGGACGTCTCCTTACGAAGTTATGAGCATTTAAAGTTTTGCTATCTTCCAGATCGGATTGCAAGAAAACCAGATGTCGCAAAAATATGATTTATGGCGTTGTGGAAAGCTGATCATGCGTAGAATTACTGTGCGAAGTTTCAGGTGTCTGCGACACTCCATTTCGGAATTATGATCATTTAAAGTTTAGCTATATTTCGTTTATTTTTGCTATCTTCCAGATCGGATTGCAAGAAAACCAGACGTCGCAAAAATATGATTGATGGCGTTGTGGAAAGCTGATCATGTTTCAGGTGTCTGCGACGCTCCATTTCGGAATTATGATCATTTAAAGTTTAGCTATATTTCGTTTGTTTTTGCTATCTTCCAGATCGGATTGCAAGAAAACCAGACGTCGCAAAAATATGATTGATGGCGTTCTGGAAAGCTGATCATGCGTAGAATTACTGTGTGAAGTTTCATTATATTTACGGATTTTCATTTTGCAAAGTTTTATGGGTCTAGGACGTCTCCTTACGAAGTTATGAGCATTTAAAGTTTTGCTATCTTCCAGATCGGTTTGCAATGAAACCAGACGTCGCAAAAATATGATTGATGGCGTTCTGGAAAGCTGATCATGCGTAGAATTACTGTGCGAAGTTTCAGGTGTCTGCGACGCTCCATTTCGGAATTATGATCATTTAAAGTTTAGCTATATTTCGTTTATTTTTGCTATCTTCCAGATCGGATTGCAAGAAAACCAGACGTCGCAAAAATATGATTGATGGCGTTCTGCAAAGCTGATCATGCGTAGAATTACTGTGCGAAGTTTCATTATATTTACGGATTTTCATTTTGCAAAGTTTTATGGGTCTAGGACGTCTCCTTACGAAGTTATGAGCATTTAAAGTTTTGCTATCTTCCAGATCGGATTGCAAGAAAACCAGACGTCGCAAAAATATGATTTATGGCGTTGTGGAAAGCTGATCATGCGTAGAATTACTGTGAGAAGTTTCAGGTGTCTGCGACACTCCATTTCGGAATTATGATCATTTAAAGTTTAGCTATATTTCGTTTATTTTTGCTATCTTCCAGATCGGATTGCAAGAAAACCAGACGTCGCAAAAATATGATTTATGGCGTTGTGGAAAGCTGATCATGCGTAGAATTACTGTGCGAAGTTTCAGGTGTCTGCGACAGTCCATTTCGGAATTATGATCATTTAAAGTTTAGCTATATTTCGTTTATTTTTGCTATCTTCCAGATCGGATTGCAAGAAAACCAGACGTCGCAAAAATATGATTGATGGCGTTGTGGAAAGCTGATCATGCGTAGAATTACTGTGCGAAGTTTCATGGTTCTAGCATTATATTTACGGATTTTCATTTTGCAAAGTTTTATGGGTCTAGGACGTCTCCTTACGAAGTTATGAGCATTTAAAGTTTTGCTATCTTCCAGATCGGATTGCAAGAAAACCAGACGCCGCAAAAATATGATTGATGGCGTTCTGGAAAGCTGATCATGCGTAGAATTACTGTGCGAAGTTTCAGGTGTCTGCGACGCTCCATTTCGGAATTATGATCATTTAAAGTTTAGCTATATTTCGTTTGTTTTTGCTATCTTCCAGATCGGATTGCAAGAAAACCAGACGTCGCAAAAATATGATTGATGGCGTTCTGGAAAGCTGATCATGCGTAGAATTACTGTGTGAAGTTTCATTATATTTACGGATTTTCATTTTGCAAAGTTTTATGGGTCTAGGACGTCTCCTTACGAAGTTATGAGCATTTAAAGTTTTGCTATCTTCCAGATCGGTTTGCAATAAAACTAGACGTCGCAAAAATATGATTGATGGCGTTCTGGAAAGCTGATCATGCGTAGAATTACTGTGCGAAGTTTCAGGTGTCTGCGACGCTCCATTTCGGAATTATGATCATTTAAAGTTTAGCTATATTTCGTTTGTTTTTGCTATCTTCCAGATCGGATTGCAAGAAAACTAGACGTCGCAAAATTATGATTGATGGCGTTCTGGAAAGCTGATCATGCGTAGAATTACTGTGCGAAGTTTCATTATATTTACGGATTTTCATTTTGCAAAGTTTTATGGGTCTAGGACGTCTCCTTACGAAGTTATGAGCATTTAAAGTTTTGCTATCTTCCAGATCGGATTGCAAGAAAACCAGATGTCGCAAAAATATGATTTATGGCGTTGTGGAAAGCTGATCATGCGTAGAATTACTGTGCGAAGTTTCAGGTGTCTGCGACACTCCATTTCGGAATTATGATCATTTAAAGTTTAGCTATATTTCGTTTATTTTTGCTATCTTCCAGATCGGATTGCAAGAAAACCAGACGTCGCAAAAATATGATTGATGGCGTTGTGGAAAGCTGATCATGTTTCAGGTGTCTGCGACGCTCCATTTCGGAATTATGATCATTTAAAGTTTAGCTATATTTCGTTTGTTTTTGCTATCTTCCAGATCGGATTGCAAGAAAACCAGACGTCGCAAAAATATGATTGATGGCGTTCTGGAAAGCTGATCATGCGTAGAATTACTGTGTGAAGTTTCATTATATTTACGGATTTTCATTTTGCAAAGTTTTATGGGTCTAGGACGTCTCCTTACGAAGTTATGAGCATTTAAAGTTTTGCTATCTTCCAGATCGGTTTGCAATGAAACCAGACGTCGCAAAAATATGATTGATGGCGTTCTGGAAAGCTGATCATGCGTAGAATTACTGTGCGAAGTTTCAGGTGTCTGCGACGCTCCATTTCGGAATTATGATCATTTAAAGTTTAGCTATATTTCGTTTGTTTTTGCTATCTTCCAGATCGGATTGCAAGAAAACCAGACGTCGCAAAAATATGATTGATGGCGTTCTGGAAAGCTGATCATGCGTAGAATTACTGTGCGAAGTTTCAGGTGTCTGCGACGCTCCATTTCGGAATTATGATCATTTAAAGTTTAGCTATATTTCGTTTGTTTTTGCTATCTTCCAGATCGGATTGCAAGAAAACCAGACGTCGCAAAAATATGATTGATGGCGTTCTGGAAAGCTGATCATGCGTAGAATTACTGTGCGAAGTTTCAGGTGTCTGCGACGCTCCATTTCGGAATTATGATCATTTAAAGTTTAGCTATATTTCGTTTATTTTTGCTATCTTCCAGATCGGATTGCAAGAAAACCAGACGTCGCAAAAATATGATTGATGGCGTTCTGCAAAGCTGATCATGCGTAGAATTACTGTGCGAAGTTTCATTATATTTACGGATTTTCATTTTGCAAAGTTTTATGGGTCTAGGACGTCTCCTTACGAAGTTATGAGCATTTAAAGTTTTGCTATCTTCCAGATCGGATTGCAAGAAAACCAGACGTCGCAAAAATATGATTTATGGCGTTGTGGAAAGCTGATCATGCGTAGAATTACTGTGCGAAGTTTCAGGTGTCTGCGACACTCCATTTCGGAATTATGATCATTTAAAGTTTAGCTATATTTCGTTTATTTTTGCTATCTTCCAGATCGGATTGCAAGAAAACCAGACGTCGCAAAAATATGATTGATGGCGTTGTGGAAAGCTGATCATGCGTAGAATTACTGTGCGAAGTTTCAGGTGTCTGCGACGCTCCATTTCGGAATTATGATCATTTAAAGTTTAGCTATATTTCGTTTATTTTTGCTATCTTCCAGATCGGATTGCAAGAAAACCAGACGTCGCAAAAATATGATTTATGGCGTTGTGGAAAGCTGATCATGCGTAGAATTAATGTGCGAAGTTTCAGGTGTCTGCGACACTCCATTTCGGAATTATGATCATTTAAAGTTTAGCTATATTTCGTTTATTTTTGCTATCTTCCAGATCGGATTGCAAGAAAACCAGACGTCGCAAAAATATGATTGATGGCGTTGTGGAAAGCTGATCATGCGTAGAATTACTGTGCGAAGTTTCATGGTTCTAGCATTATATTTACGGATTTTCATTTTGCAAAGTTTTATGGGTCTAGGACGTCTCCTTACGAAGTTATGAGCATTTAAAGTTTTGCTATTTTCCAGATCGGATTGCAAGAAAACCAGACGCCGCAAAAATATGATTGATGGCGTTCTGGAAAGCTGATCATGCGTAGAATTACTGTGCGAAGTTTCAGGTGTCTGCGACGCTCCATTTCGGAATTATGATCATTTAAAGTTTAGCTATATTTCGTTTGTTTTTGCTATCTTCCAGATCGGATTGCAAGAAAACCAGACGTCGCAAAAATATGATTGATGGCGTTGTGGAAAGCTGATCATGCGTAGAATTACTCTGCGAAGTTTCAGGTGTCTGCGACGCTCCATTTCGGAATTATGATCATTTAAAGTTTAGCTATATTTCGTTTGTTTTTGCTATCTTCCAGATCGGATTGCAAGAAAACCAGACGTCGCAAAAATATGATTGATGGCGTTCTGGAAAGCTGATCATGCGTAGAATTACTGTGTGAAGTTTCATTATATTTACGGATTTTCATTTTGCAAAGTTTTATGGGTCTAGGACGTCTCCTTACGAAGTTATGAGCATTTAAAGTTTTGCTATCTTCCAGATCGGTTTGCAATAAAACTAGACGTCGCAAAAATATGATTGATGGCGTTCTGGAAAGCTGATCATGCGTAGAATTACTGTGCGAAGTTTCAGGTGTCTGCGACGCTCCATTTCGGAATTATGATCATTTAAAGTTTAGCTATATTTCGTTTGTTTTTGCTATCTTCCAGATCGGATTGCAAGAAAACCAGACGTCGCAAAATTATGATTGATGGCGTTCTGGAAAGCTGATCATGCGTAGAATTACTGTGCGAAGTTTCATTATATTTACGGATTTTC
Organism: Myopa tessellatipennis; assembly: GCA_943737955.2. Classification (NCBI taxonomy): domain Eukaryota; kingdom Metazoa; phylum Arthropoda; class Insecta; order Diptera; family Conopidae; genus Myopa; species Myopa tessellatipennis. The sequence goes on from OX031314.1 coordinate 43,739,887, forward strand.
ATTTTGCAAAGTTTTATGGGTCTAGGACGTCTCCTTACGAAGTTATGAGCATTTAAAGTTTTGCTATCTTCCAGATCGGATTGCAAGAAAACCAGACGTCGCAAAAATATGATTGATGGCGTTCTGGAAAGCTGATCATGCGTAGAATTACTGTGCGAAGTTTCATTATATTTACGGATTTTCATTTTGCAAAGTTTTATGGGTCTAGGACGTCTCCTTACGAAGTTATGAGCATTTAAAGTTTTGCTATCTTCCAGATCGGATTGCAAGAAAACCAGATGTCGCAAAAATATGATTTATGGCGTTGTGGAAAGCTGATCATGCGTAGAATTACTGTGCGAAGTTTCAGGTGTCTGCGACACTCCATTTCGGAATTATGATCATTTAAAGTTTAGCTATATTTCGTTTATTTTTGCTATCTTCCAGATCGGATTGCAAGAAAACCAGACGTCGCAAAAATATGATTGATGGCGTTGTGGAAAGCTGATCATGCGTAGAATTACTGTGCGAAGTTTCATGGTTCTAGCATTATATTTACGGATTTTCATTTTGCAAAGTTTTATGGGTCTAGGACGTCTCCTTACGAAGTTATGAGCATTTAAAGTTTTGCTATCTTCCAGATCGGATTGCAAGAAAACCAGACGCCGCAAAAATATGATTGATGGCGTTCTGGAAAGCTGATCATGCGTAGAATTACTGTGCGAAGTTCTAGGTGTCTGCGACACTCCATTTCGGAATTATGATCATTTAAAGTTTAACTATATTTCGTTTATTTTTGCTATCTTCCAGATCGGATTGCAAGAAAACCAGACGTCGCAAAAATATGATTGATGGCGTTGTGGAAAGCTGATCATGCGTAGAATTACTGTGCGAAGTTTCAGGTGTCTGCGACTCTCCATTTCGGAATTATGATCATTTAAAGTTTAGCTATATTTCGTTTGTTTTTGCTATCTTCCAGATCGGATTGCAAGAAAACCAGACGTCGCAAAAATATGATTGATGGCGTTCTGGAAAGCTGATCATGCGTAGAATTACTGTGTGATTTTCATTTTGCAAAGTTTTATGGGTCTAGGACGTCTCCTTACGAAGTTATGAGCATTTAAAGTTTTGCTATCTTCCAGATCGGATTGCAAGAAAACCAGATGTCGCAAAAATATGATTTATGGCGTTGTGGAAAGCTGATCATGCGTAGAATTACTGTGCGAAGTTTCAGGTGTCTGCGACACTCCATTTCGGAATTATGATCATTTAAAGTTTAGCTATATTTCGTTTATTTTTGCTATCTTCCAGATCGGATTGCAAGAAAACCAGACGTCGCAAAAATATGATTGATGGCGTTGTGGAAAGCTGATCATGTTTCAGGTGTCTGCGACGCTCCATTTCGGAATTATGATCATTTAAAGTTTAGCTATATTTCGTTTGTTTTTGCTATCTTCCAGATCGGATTGCAAGAAAACCAGACGTCGCAAAAATATGATTGATGGCGTTCTGGAAAGCTGATCATGCGTAGAATTACTGTGTGAAGTTTCATTATATTTACGGATTTTCATTTTGCAAAGTTTTATGGGTCTAGGACGTCTCCTTACGAAGTTATGAGCATTTAAAGTTTTGCTATCTTCCAGATCGGTTTGCAATAAAACTAGACGTCGCAAAAATATGATTGATGGCGTTCTGGAAAGCTGATCATGCGTAGAATTACTGTGCGAAGTTTCATTATATTTACGGATTTTCATTTTGCAAAGTTTTATGGGTCTAGGACGTCTCCTTACGAAGTTATGAGCATTTAAAGTTTTGCTATCTTCCAGATCGGATTGCAAGAAAACCAGATGTCGCAAAAATATGATTTATGGCGTTGTGGAAAGCTGATCATGCGTAGAATTACTGTGCGAAGTTTCAGGTGTCTGCGACACTCCATTTCGGAATTATGATCATTTAAAGTTTAGCTATATTTCGTTTATTTTTGCTATCTTCCAGATCGGATTGCAAGAAAACCAGACGTCGCAAAAATATGATTGATGGCGTTGTGGAAAGCTGATCATGCGTAGAATTACTGTGCGAAGTTTCATGGTTCTAGCATTATATTTACGGATTTTCATTTTGCAAAGTTTTATGGGTCTAGGACGTCTCCTTACGAAGTTATGAGCATTTAAAGTTTTGCTATCTTCCAGATCGGATTGCAAGAAAACCAGACGCCGCAAAAATATGATTGATGGCGTTCTGGAAAGCTGATCATGCGTAGAATTACTGTGCGAAGTTCTAGGTGTCTGCGACACTCCATTTCGGAATTATGATCATTTAAAGTTTAACTATATTTCGTTTATTTTTGCTATCTTCCAGATCGGATTGCAAGAAAACCAGACGTCGCAAAAATATGATTGATGGCGTTGTGGAAAGCTGATCATGCGTAGAATTACTGTGCGAAGTTTCAGGTGTCTGCGACTCTCCATTTCGGAATTATGATCATTTAAAGTTTAGCTATATTTCGTTTGTTTTTGCTATCTTCCAGATCGGATTGCAAGAAAACCAGACGTCGCAAAAATATGATTGATGGCGTTCTGGAAAGCTGATCATGCGTAGAATTACTGTGTGATTTTCATTTTGCAAAGTTTTATGGGTCTAGGACGTCTCCTTACGAAGTTATGAGCATTTAAAGTTTTGCTATCTTCCAGATCGGATTGCAAGAAAACCAGATGTCGCAAAAATATGATTTATGGCGTTGTGGAAAGCTGATCATGCGTAGAATTACTGTGCGAAGTTTCAGGTGTCTGCGACACTCCATTTCGGAATTATGATCATTTAAAGTTTAGCTATATTTCGTTTATTTTTGCTATCTTCCAGATCGGATTGCAAGAAAACCAGACGTCGCAAAAATATGATTGATGGCGTTGTGGAAAGCTGATCATGTTTCAGGTGTCTGCGACGCTCCATTTCGGAATTATGATCATTTAAAGTTTAGCTATATTTCGTTTGTTTTTGCTATCTTCCAGATCGGATTGCAAGAAAACCAGACGTCGCAAAAATATGATTGATGGCGTTCTGGAAAGCTGATCATGCGTAGAATTACTGTGTGAAGTTTCATTATATTTACGGATTTTCATTTTGCAAAGTTTTATGGGTCTAGGACGTCTCCTTACGAAGTTATGAGCATTTAAAGTTTTGCTATCTTCCAGATCGGTTTGCAATAAAACTAGACGTCGCAAAAATATGATTGATGGCGTTCTGGAAAGCTGATCATGCGTAGAATTACTGTGCGAAGTTTCAGGTGTCTGCGACGCTCCATTTCGGAATTATGATCATTTAAAGTTTAGCTATATTTCGTTTGTTTTTGCTATCTTCCAGATCGGATTGCAAGAAAACCAGACGTCGCAAAATTATGATTGATGGCGTTCTGGAAAGCTGATCATGCGTAGAATTACTGTGCGAAGTTTCATTATATTTACGGATTTTCATTTTGCAAAGTTTTATGGGTCTAGGACGTCTCCTTACGAAGTTATGAGCATTTAAAGTTTTGCTATCTTCCAGATCGGATTGCAAGAAAACCAGACGTCGCAAAAATATGATTGATGGCGTTCTGGAAAGCTGATCATGCGTAGAATTACTGTGCGAAGTTTCATTATATTTACGGATTTTCATTTTGCAAAGTTTTATGGGTCTAGGACGTCTCCTTACGAAGTTATGAGCATTTAAAGTTTTGCTATCTTCCAGATCGGATTGCAAGAAAACCAGATGTCGCAAAAATATGATTTATGGCGTTGTGGAAAGCTGATCATGCGTAGAATTACTGTGCGAAGTTTCAGGTGTCTGCGACACTCCATTTCGGAATTATGATCATTTAAAGTTTAGCTATATTTCGTTTATTTTTGCTATCTTCCAGATCGGATTGCAAGAAAACCAGACGTCGCAAAAATATGATTGATGGCGTTGTGGAAAGCTGATCATGCGTAGAATTACTGTGCGAAGTTTCATGGTTCTAGCATTATATTTACGGATTTTCATTTTGCAAAGTTTTATGGGTCTAGGACGTCTCCTTACGAAGTTATGAGCATTTAAAGTTTTGCTATCTTCCAGATCGGATTGCAAGAAAACCAGACGCCGCAAAAATATGATTGATGGCGTTCTGGAAAGCTGATCATGCGTAGAATTACTGTGCGAAGTTTCAGGTGTCTGCGACTCTCCATTTCGGAATTATGATCATTTAAAGTTTAGCTATATTTCGTTTGTTTTTGCTATCTTCCAGATCGGATTGCAAGAAAACCAGACGTCGCAAAAATATGATTGATGGCGTTCTGGAAAGCTGATCATGCGTAGAATTACTGTGTGATTTTCATTTTGCAAAGTTTTATGGGTCTAGGACGTCTCCTTACGAAGTTATGAGCATTTAAAGTTTTGCTATCTTCCAGATCGGATTGCAAGAAAACCAGATGTCGCAAAAATATGATTTATGGCGTTGTGGAAAGCTGATCATGCGTAGAATTACTGTGCGAAGTTTCAGGTGTCTGCGACACTCCATTTCGGAATTATGATCATTTAAAGTTTAGCTATATTTCGTTTATTTTTGCTATCTTCCAGATCGGATTGCAAGAAAACCAGACGTCGCAAAAATATGATTGATGGCGTTGTGGAAAGCTGATCATGTTTCAGGTGTCTGCGACGCTCCATTTCGGAATTATGATCATTTAAAGTTTAGCTATATTTCGTTTGTTTTTGCTATCTTCCAGATCGGATTGCAAGAAAACCAGACGTCGCAAAAATATGATTGATGGCGTTCTGGAAAGCTGATCATGCGTAGAATTACTGTGTGAAGTTTCATTATATTTACGGATTTTCATTTTGCAAAGTTTTATGGGTCTAGGACGTCTCCTTACGAAGTTATGAGCATTTAAAGTTTTGCTATCTTCCAGATCGGTTTGCAATGAAACCAGACGTCGCAAAAATATGATTGATGGCGTTCTGGAAAGCTGATCATGCGTAGAATTACTGTGCGAAGTTTCAGGTGTCTGCGACGCTCCATTTCGGAATTATGATCATTTAAAGTTTAGCTATATTTCGTTTGTTTTTGCTATCTTCCAGATCGGATTGCAAGAAAACCAGACGTCGCAAAAATATGATTGATGGCGTTCTGGAAAGCTGATCATGCGTAGAATTACTGTGCGAAGTTTCAGGTGTCTGCGACGCTCCATTTCGGAATTATGATCATTTAAAGTTTAGCTATATTTCGTTTGTTTTTGCTATCTTCCAGATCGGATTGCAAGAAAACCAGACGTCGCAAAAATATGATTGATGGCGTTCTGGAAAGCTGATCATGCGTAGAATTACTGTGCGAAGTTTCAGGTGTCTGCGACGCTCCATTTCGGAATTATGATCATTTAAAGTTTAGCTATATTTCGTTTATTTTTGCTATCTTCCAGATCGGATTGCAAGAAAACCAGACGTCGCAAAAATATGATTGATGGCGTTCTGCAAAGCTGATCATGCGTAGAATTACTGTGCGAAGTTTCATTATATTTACGGATTTTCATTTTGCAAAGTTTTATGGGTCTAGGACGTCTCCTTACGAAGTTATGAGCATTTAAAGTTTTGCTATCTTCCAGATCGGATTGCAAGAAAACCAGACGTCGCAAAAATATGATTTATGGCGTTGTGGAAAGCTGATCATGCGTAGAATTACTGTGCGAAGTTTCAGGTGTCTGCGACACTCCATTTCGGAATTATGATCATTTAAAGTTTAGCTATATTTCGTTTATTTTTGCTATCTTCCAGATCGGATTGCAAGAAAACCAGACGTCGCAAAAATATGATTTATGGCGTTGTGGAAAGCTGATCATGCGTAGAATTACTGTGCGAAGTTTCAGGTGTCTGCGACACTCCATTTCGGAATTATGATCATTTAAAGTTTAGCTATATTTCGTTTATTTTTGCTATCTTCCAGATCGGATTGCAAGAAAACCAGACGTCGCAAAAATATGATTGATGGCGTTGTGGAAAGCTGATCATGCGTAGAATTACTGTGCGAAGTTTCATGGTTCTAGCATTATATTTACGGATTTTCATTTTGCAAAGTTTTATGGGTCTAGGACGTCTCCTTACGAAGTTATGAGCATTTAAAGTTTTGCTATCTTCCAGATCGGATTGCAAGAAAACCAGACGCCGCAAAAATATGATTGATGGCGTTCTGGAAAGCTGATCATGCGTAGAATTACTGTGCGAAGTTTCAGGTGTCTGCGACGCTCCATTTCGGAATTATGATCATTTAAAGTTTAACTATATTTTGTTTGTTTTTGCTATCTTCCAGATCGGATTGCAAGAAAACCAGACGTCGCAAAAATATGATTGATGGCGTTCTGGAAAGCTGATCATGCGTAGAATTACTGTGTGAAGTTTCATTATATTTACGGATTTTCATTTTGCAAAGTTTTATGGGTCTAGGACGTCTCCTTACGAAGTTATGAGCATTTAAAGTTTTGCTATCTTCCAGATCGGTTTGCAATAAAACTAGACGTCGCAAAAATATGATTGATGGCGTTCTGCAAAGCTGATCATGCGTAGAATTACTGTGCGAAGTTTCATTATATTTACGGATTTTCATTTTGCAAAGTTTTATGGGTCTAGGACGTCTCCTTACGAAGTTATGAGCATTTAAAGTTTTGCTATCTTCCAGATCGGATTGCAAGAAAACCAGACGTCGCAAAAATATGATTTATGGCGTTGTGGAAAGCTGATCATGCGTAGAATTACTGTGCGAAGTTTCAGGTGTCTGCGACACTCCATTTCGGAATTATGATCATTTAAAGTTTAGCTATATTTCGTTTATTTTTGCTATCTTCCAGATCGGATTGCAAGAAAACCAGACGTCGCAAAAATATGATTTATGGCGTTGTGGAAAGCTGATCATGCGTAGAATTACTGTGCGAAGTTTCAGGTGTCTGCGACACTCCATTTCGGAATTATGATCATTTAAAGTTTAGCTATATTTCGTTTATTTTTGCTATCTTCCAGATCGGATTGCAAGAAAACCAGACGTCGCAAAAATATGATTGATGGCGTTGTGGAAAGCTGATCATGCGTAGAATTACTGTGCGAAGTTTCATGGTTCTAGCATTATATTTACGGATTTTCATTTTGCAAAGTTTTATGGGTCTAGGACGTCTCCTTACGAAGTTATGAGCATTTAAAGTTTTGCTATCTTCCAGATCGGATTGCAAGAAAACCAGACGCCGCAAAAATATGATTGATGGCGTTCTGGAAAGCTGATCATGCGTAGAATTACTGTGCGAAGTTTCAGGTGTCTGCGACGCTCCATTTCGGAATTATGATCATTTAAAGTTTAGCTATATTTCGTTTGTTTTTGCTATCTTCCAGATCGGATTGCAAGAAAACCAGACGTCGCAAAAATATGATTGATGGCGTTCTGGAAAGCTGATCATGCGTAGAATTACTGTGTGAAGTTTCATTATATTTACGGATTTTCATTTTGCAAAGTTTTATGGGTCTAGGACGTCTCCTTACGAAGTTATGAGCATTTAAAGTTTTGCTATCTTCCAGATCGGTTTGCAATAAAACTAGACGTCGCAAAAATATGATTGATGGCGTTCTGGAAAGCTGATCATGCGTAGAATTACTGTGCGAAGTTTCAGGTGTCTGCGACGCTCCATTTCGGAATTATGATCATTTAAAGTTTAGCTATATTTCGTTTGTTTTTGCTATCTTCCAGATCGGATTGCAAGAAAACTAGACGTCGCAAAATTATGATTGATGGCGTTCTGGAAAGCTGATCATGCGTAGAATTACTGTGCGAAGTTTCATGGTTCTAGCATTATATTTACGGATTTTCATTTTGCAAAGTTTTATGGGTCTAGGACGTCTCCTTACGAAGTTATGAGCATTTAAAGTTTTGCTATCTTCCAGATCGGATTGCAAGAAAACCAGACGCCGCAAAAATATGATTGATGGCGTTCTGGAAAGCTGATCATGCGTAGAATTACTGTGCGAAGTTTCAGGTGTCTGCGACGCTCCATTTCGGAATTATGATCATTTAAAGTTTAGCTATATTTCGTTTGTTTTTGCTATCTTCCAGATCGGATTGCAAGAAAACCAGACGTCGCAAAAATATGATTGATGGCGTTCTGGAAAGCTGATCATGCGTAGAATTACTGTGTGAAGTTTCATTATATTTACGGATTTTCATTTTGCAAAGTTTTATGGGTCTAGGACGTCTCCTTACGAAGTTATGAGCATTTAAAGTTTTGCTATCTTCCAGATCGGTTTGCAATAAAACTAGACGTCGCAAAAATATGATTGATGGCGTTCTGGAAAGCTGATCATGCGTAGAATTACTGTGCGAAGTTTCAGGTGTCTGCGACGCTCCATTTCGGAATTATGATCATTTAAAGTTTAGCTATATTTCGTTTGTTTTTGCTATCTTCCAGATCGGATTGCAAGAAAACTAGACGTCGCAAAATTATGATTGATGGCGTTCTGGAAAGCTGATCATGCGTAGAATTACTGTGCGAAGTTTCATTATATTTACGGATTTTCATTTTGCAAAGTTTTATGGGTCTAGGACGTCTCCTTACGAAGTTATGAGCATTTAAAGTTTTGCTATCTTCCAGATCGGATTGCAAGAAAACCAGATGTCGCAAAAATATGATTTATGGCGTTGTGGAAAGCTGATCATGCGTAGAATTACTGTGCGAAGTTTCAGGTGTCTGCGACACTCCATTTCGGAATTATGATCATTTAAAGTTTAGCTATATTTCGTTTATTTTTGCTATCTTCCAGATCGGATTGCAAGAAAACCAGACGTCGCAAAAATATGATTGATGGCGTTGTGGAAAGCTGATCATGTTTCAGGTGTCTGCGACGCTCCATTTCGGAATTATGATCATTTAAAGTTTAGCTATATTTCGTTTGTTTTTGCTATCTTCCAGATCGGATTGCAAGAAAACCAGACGTCGCAAAAATATGATTGATGGCGTTCTGGAAAGCTGATCATGCGTAGAATTACTGTGTGAAGTTTCATTATATTTACGGATTTTCATTTTGCAAAGTTTTATGGGTCTAGGACGTCTCCTTACGAAGTTATGAGCATTTAAAGTTTTGCTATCTTCCAGATCGGTTTGCAATGAAACCAGACGTCGCAAAAATATGATTGATGGCGTTCTGGAAAGCTGATCATGCGTAGAATTACTGTGCGAAGTTTCAGGTGTCTGCGACGCTCCATTTCGGAATTATGATCATTTAAAGTTTAGCTATATTTCGTTTGTTTTTGCTATCTTCCAGATCGGATTGCAAGAAAACCAGACGTCGCAAAAATATGATTGATGGCGTTCTGGAAAGCTGATCATGCGTAGAATTACTGTGCGAAGTTTCAGGTGTCTGCGACGCTCCATTTCGGAATTATGATCATTTAAAGTTTAGCTATATTTCGTTTGTTTTTGCTATCTTCCAGATCGGATTGCAAGAAAACCAGACGTCGCAAAAATATGATTGATGGCGTTCTGGAAAGCTGATCATGCGTAGAATTACTGTGCGAAGTTTCAGGTGTCTGCGACGCTCCATTTCGGAATTATGATCATTTAAAGTTTAGCTATATTTCGTTTATTTTTGCTATCTTCCAGATCGGATTGCAAGAAAACCAGACGTCGCAAAAATATGATTGATGGCGTTCTGCAAAGCTGATCATGCGTAGAATTACTGTGTGAAGTTTCATTATATTTACGGATTTTCATTTTGCAAAGTTTTATGGGTCTAGGACGTCTCCTTACGAAGTTATGAGCATTTAAAGTTTTGCTATCTTCCAGATCGGATTGCAAGAAAACCAGACGTCGCAAAAATATGATTTATGGCGTTGTGGAAAGCTGATCATGCGTAGAATTACTGTGCGAAGTTTCAGGTGTCTGCGACACTCCATTTCGGAATTATGATCATTTAAAGTTTAGCTATATTTCGTTTATTTTTGCTATCTTCCAGATCGGATTGCAAGAAAACCAGACGTCGCAAAAATATGATTGATGGCGTTGTGGAAAGCTGATCATGCGTAGAATTACTGTGCGAAGTTTCAGGTGTCTGCGACGCTCCATTTCGGAATTATGATCATTTAAAGTTTAGCTATATTTCGTTTATTTTTGCTATCTTCCAGATCGGATTGCAAGAAAACCAGACGTCGCAAAAATATGATTTATGGCGTTGTGGAAAGCTGATCATGCGTAGAATTAATGTGCGAAGTTTCAGGTGTCTGCGACACTCCATTTCGGAATTATGATCATTTAAAGTTTAGCTATATTTCGTTTATTTTTGCTATCTTCCAGATCGGATTGCAAGAAAACCAGACGTCGCAAAAATATGATTGATGGCGTTGTGGAAAGCTGATCATGCGTAGAATTACTGTGCGAAGTTTCATGGTTCTAGCATTATATTTACGGATTTTCATTTTGCAAAGTTTCAGGTGTCTGCGACACTCCATTTCGGAATTATGATCATTTAAAGTTTAGCTATATTTCGTTTATTTTTGCTATCTTCCAGATCGGATTGCAAGAAAACCAGACGTCGCAAAAATATGATTGATGGCGTTGTGGAAAGCTGATCATGTTTCAGGTGTCTGCGACGCTCCATTTCGGAATTATGATCATTTAAAGTTTAGCTATATTTCGTTTGTTTTTGCTATCTTCCAGATCGGATTGCAAGAAAACCAGACGTCGCAAAAATATGATTGATGGCGTTCTGGAAAGCTGATCATGCGTAGAATTACTGTGCGAAGTTTCAGGTGTCTGCGACGCTCCATTTCGGAATTATGATCATTTAAAGTTTAGCTATATTTCGTTTATTTTTGCTATCTTCCAGATCGGATTGCAAGAAAACCAGACGTCGCAAAAATATGATTGATGGCGTTCTGCAAAGCTGATCATGCGTAGAATTACTGTGTGAAGTTTCATTATATTTACGGATTTTCATTTTGCAAAGTTTTATGGGTCTAGGACGTCTCCTTACGAAGTTATGAGCATTTAAAGTTTTGCTATCTTCCAGATCGGATTGCAAGAAAACCAGACGTCGCAAAAATATGATTTATGGCGTTGTGGAAAGCTGATCATGCGTAGAATTACTGTGCGAAGTTTCAGGTGTCTGCGACACTCCATTTCGGAATTATGATCATTTAAAGTTTAGCTATATTTCGTTTATTTTTGCTATCTTCCAGATCGGATTGCAAGAAAACCAGACGTCGCAAAAATATGATTGATGGCGTTGTGGAAAGCTGATCATGCGTAGAATTACTGTGCGAAGTTTCAGGTGTCTGCGACGCTCCATTTCGGAATTATGATCATTTAAAGTTTAGCTATATTTCGTTTATTTTTGCTATCTTCCAGATCGGATTGCAAGAAAACCAGACGTCGCAAAAATATGATTTATGGCGTTGTGGAAAGCTGATCATGCGTAGAATTAATGTGCGAAGTTTCAGGTGTCTGCGACACTCCATTTCGGAATTATGATCATTTAAAGTTTAGCTATATTTCGTTTATTTTTGCTATCTTCCAGATCGGATTGCAAGAAAACCAGACGTCGCAAAAATATGATTGATGGCGTTGTGGAAAGCTGATCATGCGTAGAATTACTGTGCGAAGTTTCATGGTTCTAGCATTATATTTACGGATTTTCATTTTGCAAAGTTTTATGGGTCTAGGACGTCTCCTTACGAAGTTATGAGCATTTAAAGTTTTGCTATTTTCCAGATCGGATTGCAAGAAAACCAGACGCCGCAAAAATATGATTGATGGCGTTCTGGAAAGCTGATCATGCGTAGAATTACTGTGCGAAGTTTCAGGTGTCTGCGACGCTCCATTTCGGAATTATGATCATTTAAAGTTTAGCTATATTTCGTTTGTTTTTGCTATCTTCCAGATCGGATTGCAAGAAAACCAGACGTCGCAAAAATATGATTGATGGCGTTGTGGAAAGCTGATCATGCGTAGAATTACTCTGCGAAGTTTCAGGTGTCTGCGACGCTCCATTTCGGAATTATGATCATTTAAAGTTTAGCTATATTTCGTTTGTTTTTGCTATCTTCCAGATCGGATTGCAAGAAAACCAGACGTCGCAAAATTATGATTGATGGCGTTCTGGAAAGCTGATCATGCGTAGAATTACTGTGCGAAGTTTCATTATATTTACGGATTTTCATTTTGCAAAGTTTTATGGGTCTAGGACGTCTCCTTACGAAGTTATGAGCATTTAAAGTTTTGCTATCTTCCAGATCGGATTGCAAGAAAACCAGACGTCGCAAAAATATGATTGATGGCGTTGTGGAAAGCTGATCATGCGTAGAATTACTCTGCGAAGTTTCAGGTGTCTGCGACGCTCCATTTCGGAATTATGATCATTTAAAGTTTAGCTATATTTCGTTTGTTTTTGCTATCTTCCAGATCGGATTGCAAGAAAACCAGACGTCGCAAAATTATGATTGATGGCGTTCTGGAAAGCTGATCATGCGTAGAATTACTGTGCGAAGTTTCATTATATTTACGGATTTTCATTTTGCAAAGTTTTATGGGTCTAGGACGTCTCCTTAGGAAGTTATGAGCATTTAAAGTTTTGCTATCTTCCAGATCGGTTTGCAATAAAACTAGACGTCGCAAAAATATGATTGATGGCGTTCTGGAAAGCTGATCATGCGTAGAATTACTGTGCGAAGTTTCAGGTGTCTGCGACGCTCCATTTCGGAATTATGATCATTTAAAGTTTAGCTATATTTCGTTTGTTTTTGCTATCTTCCAGATCGGATTGCAAGAAAACCAGACGTCGCAAAATTATGATTGATGGCGTTCTGGAAAGCTGATCATGCGTAGAATTACTGTGCGAAGTTTCATTATATTTACGGATTTTCATTTTGCAAAGTTTTATGGGTCTAGGACGTCTCCTTACGAAGTTATGAGCATTTAAAGTTTTGCTATCTTCCAGATCGGATTGCAAGAAAACCAGACGTCGCAAAAATATGATTGATGGCGTTCTGGAAAGCTGATCATGCGTAGAATTACTGTGCGAAGTTTCATTATATTTACGGATTTTCATTTTGCAAAGTTTTATGGGTCTAGGACGTCTCCTTACGAAGTTATGAGCATTTAAAGTTTTGCTATCTTCCAGATCGGTTTGCAATAAAACTAGACGTCGCAAAAATATGATTGATGGCGTTCTGGAAAGCTGATCATGCGTAGAATTACTGTGCGAAGTTTCAGGTGTCTGCGACGCTCCATTTCGGAATTATGATCATTTAAAGTTTAGCTATATTTCGTTTGTTTTTGCTATCTTCCAGATCGGATTGCAAGAAAACCAGACGTCGCAAAATTATGATTGATGGCGTTGTGGAAAGCTGATCATGCGTAGAATTACTCTGCGAAGTTTCAGGTGTCTGCGACGCTCCATTTCGGAATTATGATCATTTAAAGTTTAGCTATATTTCGTTTGTTTTTGCTATCTTCCAGATCGGATTGCAAGAAAACCAGACGTCGCAAAATTATGATTGATGGCGTTCTGGAAAGCTGATCATGCGTAGAATTACTGTGCGAAGTTTCATTATATTTACGGATTTTCATTTTGCAAAGTTTTATGGGTCTAGGACGTCTCCTTACGAAGTTATGAGCATTTAAAGTTTTGCTATCTTCCAGATCGGTTTGCAATAAAACTAGACGTCGCAAAAATATGATTGATGGCGTTCTGGAAAGCTGATCATGCGTAGAATTACTGTGCGAAGTTTCAGGTGTCTGCGACGCTCCATTTCGGAATTATGATCATTTAAAGTTTAGCTATATTTCGTTTGTTTTTGCTATCTTCCAGATCGGATTGCAAGAAAACCAGACGTCGCAAAATTATGATTGATGGCGTTCTGGAAAGCTGATCATGCGTAGAATTACTGTGCGAAGTTTCATTATATTTACGGATTTTCATTTTGCAAAGTTTTATGGGTCTAGGACGTCTCCTTACGAAGTTATGAGCATTTAAAGTTTTGCTATCTTCCAGATCGGATTGCAAGAAAACCAGATGTCGCAAAAATATGATTTATGGCGTTGTGGAAAGCTGATCATGCGTAGAATTACTGTGCGAAGTTTCAGGTGTCTGCGACACTCCATTTCGGAATTATGATCATTTAAAGTTTAGCTATATTTCGTTTATTTTTGCTATCTTCCAGATCGGATTGCAAGAAAACCAGACGTCGCAAAAATATGATTGATGGCGTTGTGGAAAGCTGATCATGCGTAGAATTACTGTGCGAAGTTTCATGGTTCTAGCATTATATTTACGGATTTTCATTTTGCAAAGTTTTATGGGTCTAGGACGTCTCCTTACGAAGTTATGAGCATTTAAAGTTTTGCTATCTTCCAGATCGGATTGCAAGAAAACCAGACGCCGCAAAAATATGATTGATGGCGTTCTGGAAAGCTGATCATGCGTAGAATTACTGTGCGAAGTTCTAGGTGTCTGCGACACTCCATTTCGGAATTATGATCATTTAAAGTTTAACTATATTTCGTTTATTTTTGCTATCTTCCAGATCGGATTGCAAGAAAACCAGACGTCGCAAAAATATGATTGATGGCGTTGTGGAAAGCTGATCATGCGTAGAATTACTGTGCGAAGTTTCAGGTGTCTGCGACTCTCCATTTCGGAATTATGATCATTTAAAGTTTAGCTATATTTCGTTTGTTTTTGCTATCTTCCAGATCGGATTGCAAGAAAACCAGACGTCGCAAAAATATGATTGATGGCGTTCTGGAAAGCTGATCATGCGTAGAATTACTGTGCGAAGTTTCATTATATTTACGGATTTTCATTTTGCAAAGTTTTATGGGTCTAGGACGTCTCCTTACGAAGTTATGAGCATTTAAAGTTTTGCTATCTTCCAGATCGGTTTGCAATAAAACCAGACGTCGCAAAAATATGATTGATGGCGTTCTGGAAAGCTGATCATGCGTAGAATTACTGTGCGAAGTTTCAGGTGTCTGCGACGCTCCATTTCGGAATTATGATCATTTAAAGTTTAGCTATATTTCGTTTATTTTTGCTATCTTCCAGATCGGATTGCAAGAAAACCAGACGTCGCAAAAATATGATTGATGGCGTTGTGGAAAGCTGATCATGCGTAGAATTACTGTGCGAAGTTTCAGGTGTCTGCGACGCTCCATTTCGGAATTATGATCTAGCATTATATTTACGGATTTTCATTTTGCAAAGTTTTATGGGTCTAGGACGTCTCCTTACGAAGTTATGAGCATTTAAAGTTTTGCTATCTTCCAGATCGGATTGCAAGAAAACCAGACGTCGCAAAAATATGATTTATGGCGTTCTGGAAAGCTGATCATGCGTAGAATTACTGTGCGAAGTTTCAGGTGTCTGCGACGCTCCATTTCGGAATTATGATCATTTAAAGTTTAGCTATATTTCGTTTATTTTTGCTATCTTCCAGATCGGATTGCAAGAAAACCAGACGTCGCAAAAATATGATTGATGGCGTTCTGCAAAGCTGATCATGCGTAGAATTACTGTGCGAAGTTTCATTATATTTACGGATTTTCATTTTGCAAAGTTTTATGGGTCTAGGACGTCTCCTTACGAAGTTATGAGCATTTAAAGTTTTGCTATCTTCCAGATCGGATTGCAAGAAAACCAGACGTCGCAAAAATATGATTTATGGCGTTGTGGAAAGCTGATCATGCGTAGAATTACTGTGCGAAGTTTCAGGTGTCTGCGACACTCCATTTCGGAATTATGATCATTTAAAGTTTAGCTATATTTCGTTTATTTTTGCTATCTTCCAGATCGGATTGCAAGAAAACCAGACGTCGCAAAAATATGATTGATGGCGTTGTGGAAAGCTGATCATGCGTAGAATTACTGTGCGAAGTTTCAGGTGTCTGCGACGCTCCATTTCGGAATTATGATCATTTAAAGTTTAGCTATATTTCGTTTATTTTTGCTATCTTCCAGATCGGATTGCAAGAAAACCAGACGTCGCAAAAATATGATTTATGGCGTTGTGGAAAGCTGATCATGCGTAGAATTAATGTGCGAAGTTTCAGGTGTCTGCGACTCTCCATTTCGGAATTATGATCATTTAAAGTTTAGCTATATTTCGTTTGTTTTTGCTATCTTCCAGATCGGATTGCAAGAAAACCAGACGTCGCAAAAATATGATTGATGGCGTTCTGGAAAGCTGATCATGCGTAGAATTACTGTGTGAAGTTTCATTATATTTACGGATTTTCATTTTGCAAAGTTTTATGGGTCTAGGACGTCTCCTTACGAAGTTATGAGCATTTAAAGTTTTGCTATCTTCCAGATCGGTTTGCAATAAAACCAGACGTCGCAAAAATATGATTGATGGCGTTCTGGAAAGCTGATCATGCGTAGAATTACTGTGCGAAGTTTCAGGTGTCTGCGACGCTCCATTTCGGAATTATGATCATTTAAAGTTTAGCTATATTTCGTTTATTTTTGCTATCTTCCAGATCGGATTGCAAGAAAACCAGACGTCGCAAAAATATGATTGATGGCGTTGTGGAAAGCTGATCATGCGTAGAATTACTGTGCGAAGTTTCAGGTGTCTGCGACGCTCCATTTCGGAATTATGATCTAGCATTATATTTACGGATTTTCATTTTGCAAAGTTTTATGGGTCTAGGACGTCTCCTTACGAAGTTATGAGCATTTAAAGTTTTGCTATCTTCCAGATCGGATTGCAAGAAAACCAGACGTCGCAAAAATATGATTTATGGCGTTCTGGAAAGCTGATCATGCGTAGAATTACTGTGCGAAGTTTCAGGTGTCTGCGACGCTCCATTTCGGAATTATGATCATTTAAAGTTTAGCTATATTTCGTTTATTTTTGCTATCTTCCAGATCGGATTGCAAGAAAACCAGACGTCGCAAAAATATGATTTATGGCGTTGTGGAAAGCTGATCATGCGTAGAATTACTGTGCGAAGTTTCAGGTGTCTGCGACGCTCCATTTCGGAATTATGATCATTTAAAGTTTAGCTATATTTCGTTAATTTTGCTATCTTCCAGATCGGATTGCAAGAAAACCAGACGTCGCAAAAATATGATTGATGGAGTTCTGGAAAGCTGATCATGCGTAGAATTACTGTGCGAAGTTTCATTATATTTACGGATTTTCATTTTGCAAAGTTTTATGGGTCTAGGACGTCTCCTTACGAAGTTATGAGCATTTAAAGTTTTGCTATCTTCCAGATCGGATTGCAAGAAAACCAGATGTCGCAAAAATATGATTTATGGCGTTGTGGAAAGCTGATCATGCGTAGAATTACTGTGCGAAGTTTCAGGTGTCTGCGACACTCCATTTCGGAATTATGATCATTTAAAGTTTAGCTATATTTCGTTTATTTTTGCTATCTTCCAGATCGGATTGCAAGAAAACCAGACGTCGCAAAAATATGATTGATGGCGTTCTGGAAAGCTGATCATGCGTAGAATTACTGTGTGAAGTTTCATTATATTTACGGATTTTCATTTTGCAAAGTTTTATGGGTCTAGGACGTCTCCTTACGAAGTTATGAGCATTTAAAGTTTTGCTATCTTCCAGATCGGATTGCAAGAAAACCAGACGTCGCAAAAATATGATTTATGGCGTTCTGGAAAGCTGATCATGCGTAGAATTACTGTGCGAAGTTTCAGGTGTCTGCGACGCTCCATTTCGGAATTATGATCATTTAAAGTTTAGCTATATTTCGTTTATTTTTGCTATCTTCCAGATCGGATTGCAAGAAAACCAGACGTCGCAAAAATATGATTGATGGCGTTCTGCAAAGCTGATCATGCGTAGAATTACTGTGCGAAGTTTCATTATATTTACGGATTTTCATTTTGCAAAGTTTTATGGGTCTAGGACGTCTCCTTACGAAGTTATGAGCATTTAAAGTTTTGCTATCTTCCAGATCGGATTGCAAGAAAACCAGACGTCGCAAAAATATGATTTATGGCGTTGTGGAAAGCTGATCATGCGTAGAATTACTGTGCGAAGTTTCAGGTGTCTGCGACACTCCATTTCGGAATTATGATCATTTAAAGTTTAGCTATATTTCGTTTATTTTTGCTATCTTCCAGATCGGATTGCAAGAAAACCAGACGTCGCAAAAATATGATTGATGGCGTTGTGGAAAGCTGATCATGCGTAGAATTACTGTGCGAAGTTTCAGGTGTCTGCGACGCTCCATTTCGGAATTATGATCATTTAAAGTTTAGCTATATTTCGTTTATTTTTGCTATCTTCCAGATCGGATTGCAAGAAAACCAGACGTCGCAAAAATATGATTGATGGCGTTGTGGAAAGCTGATCATGCGTAGAATTACTGTGCGAAGTTTCAGGTGTCTGCGACGCTCCATTTCGGAATTATGATCTAGCATTATATTTACGGATTTTCATTTTGCAAAGTTTTATGGGTCTAGGACGTCTCCTTACGAAGTTATGAGCATTTAAAGTTTTGCTATCTTCCAGATCGGATTGCAAGAAAACCAGACGTCGCAAAAATATGATTTATGGCGTTCTGGAAAGCTGATCATGCGTAGAATTACTGTGCGAAGTTTCAGGTGTCTGCGACGCTCCATTTCGGAATTATGATCATTTAAAGTTTAGCTATATTTCGTTTATTTTTGCTATCTTCCAGATCGGATTGCAAGAAAACCAGACGTCGCAAAAATATGATTGATGGCGTTGTGGAAAGCTGATCATGCGTAGAATTACTGTGCGAAGTTTCAGGTGTCTGCGACGCTCCATTTCGGAATTATGATCATTTAAAGTTTAGCTATATTTCGTTTATTTTTGCTATCTTCCAGATCGGATTGCAAGAAAACCAGACGTCGCAAAAATATGATTTATGGCGTTGTGGAAAGCTGATCATGCGTAGAATTACTGTGCGAAGTTTCAGGTGTCTGCGACGCTCCATTTCGGAATTATGATCATTTAAAGTTTAGCTATATTTCGTTAATTTTGCTATCTTCCAGATCGGATTGCAAGAAAACCAGACGTCGCAAAAATATGATTGATGGAGTTCTGGAAAGCTGATCATGCGTAGAATTACTGTGCGAAGTTTCATTATATTTACGGATTTTCATTTTGCAAAGTTTTATGGGTCTAGGACGTCTCCTTACGAAGTTATGAGCATTTAAAGTTTTGCTATCTTCCAGATCGGATTGCAAGAAAACCAGATGTCGCAAAAATATGATTTATGGCGTTGTGGAAAGCTGATCATGCGTAGAATTACTGTGCGAAGTTTCAGGTGTCTGCGACACTCCATTTCGGAATTATGATCATTTAAAGTTTAGCTATATTTCGTTTATTTTTGCTATCTTCCAGATCGGATTGCAAGAAAACCAGACGTCGCAAAAATATGATTGATGGCGTTCTGGAAAGCTGATCATGCGTAGAATTACTGTGCGAAGTTTCAGGTGTCTGCGAAGCTCCATTTCGGAATTATGATCATTTAAAGTTTAGCTATATTTCGTTTATTTTTGCTATCTTCCAGATCGGATTGCAAGAAAACCAGACGTCGCAAAAATATGATTGATGGCGTTGTGGAAAGCTGATCATGCGTAGAATTACTGTGCGAAGTTTCATGGTTCTAGCATTATATTTACGGATTTTCATTTTGCAAAGTTTTATGGGTCTAGGACGTCTCCTTACGAAGTTATGAGCATTTAAAGTTTTGCTATCTTCCAGATCGGATTGCAAGAAAACCAGACGCCGCAAAAATATGATTGATGGCGTTCTGGAAAGCTGATCATGCGTAGAATTACTGTGCGAAGTTCTAGGTGTCTGCGACACTCCATTTCGGAATTATGATCATTTAAAGTTTAACTATATTTCGTTTATTTTTGCTATCTTCCAGATCGGATTGCAAGAAAACCAGACGTCGCAAAAATATGATTGATGGCGTTGTGGAAAGCTGATCATGCGTAGAATTACTGTGCGAAGTTTCAGGTGTCTGCGACTCTCCATTTCGGAATTATGATCATTTAAAGTTTAGCTATATTTCGTTTGTTTTTGCTATCTTCCAGATCGGATTGCAAGAAAACCAGACGTCGCAAAAATATGATTGATGGCGTTCTGGAAAGCTGATCATGCGTAGAATTACTGTGTGAAGTTTCATTATATTTACGGATTTTCATTTTGCAAAGTTTTATGGGTCTAGGACGTCTCCTTACGAAGTTATGAGCATTTAAAGTTTTGCTATCTTCCAGATCGGTTTGCAATAAAACCAGACGTCGCAAAAATATGATTGATGGCGTTCTGGAAAGCTGATCATGCGTAGAATTACTGTGCGAAGTTTCAGGTGTCTGCGACGCTCCATTTCGGAATTATGATCATTTAAAGTTTAGCTATATTTCGTTTATTTTTGCTATCTTCCAGATCGGATTGCAAGAAAACCAGACGTCGCAAAAATATGATTGATGGCGTTGTGGAAAGCTGATCATGCGTAGAATTACTGTGCGAAGTTTCAGGTGTCTGCGACGCTCCATTTCGGAATTATGATCTAGCATTATATTTACGGATTTTCATTTTGCAAAGTTTTATGGGTCTAGGACGTCTCCTTACGAAGTTATGAGCATTTAAAGTTTTGCTATCTTCCAGATCGGATTGCAAGAAAACCAGACGTCGCAAAAATATGATTTATGGCGTTGTGGAAAGCTGATCATGCGTAGAATTACTGTGCGAAGTTTCAGGTGTCTGCGACACTCCATTTCGGAATTATGATCATTTAAAGTTTAGCTATATTTCGTTTATTTTTGCTATCTTCCAGATCGGATTGCAAGAAAACCAGACGTCGCAAAAATATGATTGATGGCGTTGTGGAAAGCTGATCATGCGTAGAATTACTGTGCGAAGTTTCATGGTTCTAGCATTATATTTACGGATTTTCATTTTGCAAAGTTTTATGGGTCTAGGACGTCTCCTTACGAAGTTATGAGCATTTAAAGTTTTGCTATTTTCCAGATCGGATTGCAAGAAAACCAGACGCCGCAAAAATATGATTGATGGCGTTCTGGAAAGCTGATCATGCGTAGAATTACTGTGCGAAGTTTCAGGTGTCTGCGACGCTCCATTTCGGAATTATGATCATTTAAAGTTTAGCTATATTTCGTTTGTTTTTGCTATCTTCCAGATCGGATTGCAAGAAAACCAGACGTCGCAAAAATATGATTGATGGCGTTGTGGAAAGCTGATCATGCGTAGAATTACTGTGCGAAGTTTCAGGTGTCTGCGACGCTCCATTTCGGAATTATGATCTAGCATTATATTTACGGATTTTCATTTTGCAAAGTTTTATGGGTCTAGGACGTCTCCTTACGAAGTTATGAGCATTTAAAGTTTTGCTATCTTCCAGATCGGATTGCAAGAAAACCAGACGTCGCAAAAATATGATTTATGGCGTTGTGGAAAGCTGATCATGCGTAGAATTACTGTGCGAAGTTTCATTATATTTACGGATTTTCATTTTGCAAAGTTTTATGGGTCTAGGACGTCTCCTTACGAAGTTATGAGCATTTAAAGTTTTGCTATCTTCCAGATCGGATTGCAAGAAAACCAGACGTCGCAAAAATATGATTTATGGCGTTGTGGAAAGCTGATCATGCGTAGAATTACTGTGCGAAGTTTCATTATATTTACGGATTTTCATTTTGCAAAGTTTTATGGGTCTAGGACGTCTCCTTACGAAGTTATGAGCATTTAAAGTTTTGCTATCTTCCAGATCGGATTGCAAGAAAACCAGACGCCGCAAAAATATGATTTATGGCGTTGTGGAAAGCTGATCATGCGTAGAATTACTCTGCGAAGTTTCAGGTGTCTGCGACGCTCCATTTCGGAATTATGATCATTTAAAGTTTAGCTATATTTCGTTTGTTTTTGCTATCTTCCAGATCGGATTGCAAGAAAACCAGACGTCGCAAAAATATGATTGATGGCGTTCTGGAAAGCTGATCATGCGTAGAATTACTGTGTGAAGTTTCATTATATTTACGGATTTTCATTTTGCAAAGTTTTATGGGTCTAGGACGTCTCCTTACGAAGTTATGAGCATTTAAAGTTTTGCTATCTTCCAGATCGGATTGCAAGAAAACCAGACGTCGCAAAAATATGATTGATGGCGTTCTGGAAAGCTGATCATGCGTAGAATTACTGTGCGAAGTTTCATTATATTTACGGATTTTCATTTTGCAAAGTTTTATGGGTCTAGGACGTCTCCTTACGAAGTTATGAGCATTTAAAGTTTTGCTATCTTCCAGATCGGATTGCAAGAAAACCAGATGTCGCAAAAATATGATTTATGGCGTTGTGGAAAGCTGATCATGCGTAGAATTACTGTGCGAAGTTTCAGGTGTCTGCGACACTCCATTTCGGAATTATGATCATTTAAAGTTTAGCTATATTTCGTTTATTTTTGCTATCTTCCAGATCGGATTGCAAGAAAACCAGACGTCGCAAAAATATGATTGATGGCGTTGTGGAAAGCTGATCATGCGTAGAATTACTGTGCGAAGTTTCATGGTTCTAGCATTATATTTACGGATTTTCATTTTGCAAAGTTTTATGGGTCTAGGACGTCTCCTTACGAAGTTATGAGCATTTAAAGTTTTGCTATCTTCCAGATCGGATTGCAAGAAAACCAGACGCCGCAAAAATATGATTGATGGCGTTCTGGAAAGCTGATCATGCGTAGAATTACTGTGCGAAGTTCTAGGTGTCTGCGACACTCCATTTCGGAATTATGATCATTTAAAGTTTAACTATATTTCGTTTATTTTTGCTATCTTCCAGATCGGATTGCAAGAAAACCAGACGTCGCAAAAATATGATTGATGGCGTTCTGGAAAGCTGATCATGCGTAGAATTACTGTGTGAAGTTTCATTATATTTACGGATTTTCATTTTGCAAAGTTTTATGGGTCTAGGACGTCTCCTTACGAAGTTATGAGCATTTAAAGTTTTGCTATCTTCCAGATCGGTTTGCAATAAAACTAGACGTCGCAAAAATATGATTGATGGCGTTCTGGAAAGCTGATCATGCGTAGAATTACTGTGCGAAGTTTCATTATATTTACGGATTTTCATTTTGCAAAGTTTTATGGGTCTAGGACGTCTCCTTACGAAGTTATGAGCATTTAAAGTTTTGCTATCTTCCAGATCGGATTGCAAGAAAACCAGACGTCGCAAAAATATGATTGATGGCGTTCTGGAAAGCTGATCATGCGTAGAATTACTGTGCGAAGTTTCATTATATTTACGGATTTTCATTTTGCAAAGTTTTATGGGTCTAGGACGTCTCCTTACGAAGTTATGAGCATTTAAAGTTTTGCTATCTTCCAGATCGGATTGCAAGAAAACCAGATGTCGCAAAAATATGATTTATGGCGTTGTGGAAAGCTGATCATGCGTAGAATTACTGTGCGAAGTTTCAGGTGTCTGCGACACTCCATTTCGGAATTATGATCATTTAAAGTTTAGCTATATTTCGTTTATTTTTGCTATCTTCCAGATCGGATTGCAAGAAAACCAGACGTCGCAAAAATATGATTGATGGCGTTCTGGAAAGCTGATCATGCGTAGAATTACTGTGCGAAGTTTCAGGTGTCTGCGAAGCTCCA
The DNA here is from genome assembly GCA_943737955.2 of Myopa tessellatipennis. Classification (NCBI taxonomy): domain Eukaryota; kingdom Metazoa; phylum Arthropoda; class Insecta; order Diptera; family Conopidae; genus Myopa; species Myopa tessellatipennis. Next base: position 43,763,530 of record OX031314.1, read on the forward strand.
TTTCGGAATTATGATCATTTAAAGTTTAGCTATATTTCGTTTATTTTTGCTATCTTCCAGATCGGATTGCAAGAAAACCAGACGTCGCAAAAATATGATTGATGGCGTTGTGGAAAGCTGATCATGCGTAGAATTACTGTGCGAAGTTTCATGGTTCTAGCATTATATTTACGGATTTTCATTTTGCAAAGTTTTATGGGTCTAGGACGTCTCCTTACGAAGTTATGAGCATTTAAAGTTTTGCTATCTTCCAGATCGGATTGCAAGAAAACCAGACGCCGCAAAAATATGATTGATGGCGTTCTGGAAAGCTGATCATGCGTAGAATTACTGTGCGAAGTTCTAGGTGTCTGCGACACTCCATTTCGGAATTATGATCATTTAAAGTTTAACTATATTTCGTTTATTTTTGCTATCTTCCAGATCGGATTGCAAGAAAACCAGACGTCGCAAAAATATGATTGATGGCGTTGTGGAAAGCTGATCATGCGTAGAATTACTGTGCGAAATTTCAGGTGTCTGCGACTCTCCATTTCGGAATTATGATCATTTAAAGTTTAGCTATATTTCGTTTGTTTTTGCTATCTTCCAGATCGGATTGCAAGAAAACCAGACGTCGCAAAAATATGATTGATGGCGTTCTGGAAAGCTGATCATGCGTAGAATTACTGTGTGAAGTTTCATTATATTTACGGATTTTCATTTTGCAAAGTTTTATGGGTCTAGGACGTCTCCTTACGAAGTTATGAGCATTTAAAGTTTTGCTATCTTCCAGATCGGTTTGCAATAAAACCAGACGTCGCAAAAATATGATTGATGGCGTTCTGGAAAGCTGATCATGCGTAGAATTACTGTGCGAAGTTTCAGGTGTCTGCGACGCTCCATTTCGGAATTATGATCATTTAAAGTTTAGCTATATTTCGTTTATTTTTGCTATCTTCCAGATCGGATTGCAAGAAAACCAGACGTCGCAAAAATATGATTGATGGCGTTGTGGAAAGCTGATCATGCGTAGAATTACTGTGCGAAGTTTCAGGTGTCTGCGACGCTCCATTTCGGAATTATGATCATTTAAAGTTTAGCTATATTTCGTTTGTTTTTGCTATCTTCCAGATCGGATTGCAAGAAAACCAGACGTCGCAAAAATATGATTGATGGCGTTCTGGAAAGCTGATCATGCGTAGAATTACTGTGTGAAGTTTCATTATATTTACGGATTTTCATTTTGCAAAGTTTTATGGGTCTAGGACGTCTCCTTACGAAGTTATGAGCATTTAAAGTTTTGCTATCTTCCAGATCGGATTGCAAGAAAACCAGACGTCGCAAAAATATGATTGATGGCGTTCTGGAAAGCTGATCATGCGTAGAATTACTGTGCGAAGTTTCATGGTTCTAGCATTATATTTACGGATTTTCATTTTGCAAAATTTTATGGGTCTAGGACGTCTCCTTACGAAGTTATGAGCATTTAAAGTTTTGCTATCTTCCAGATCGGATTGCAAGAAAACCAGACGTCGCAAAAATATGATTGATGGCGTTCTGGAAAGCTGATCATGCGTAGAATTACTGTGCGAAGTTTCAGGTGTCTGCGACGCTCCATTTCGGAATTATGATCATTTAAAGTTTAGCTATATTTCGTTTGTTTTTGCTATCTTCCTGATCGGATTGCAAGAAAACCAGACGTCGCAAAAATATGATTGATGGCGTTGTGGAAAGCTGATCATGCGTAGAATTACTGTGTGAAGTTTCATTATATTTACGGATTTTCATTTTGCAAAGTTTTATGGGTCTAGGACGTCTCCTTACGAAGTTATGAGCATTTAAAGTTTTGCTATCTTCCAGATCGGTTTGCAATAAAACTAGACGTCGCAAAAATATGATTGATGGCGTTCTGGAAAGCTGATCATGCGTAGAATTACTGTGCGAAGTTTCAGGTGTCTGCGACGCTCCATTTCGGAATTATGATCATTTAAAGTTTAGCTATATTTCGTTTGTTTTTGCTATCTTCCAGATCGGATTGCAAGAAAACCAGACGTCGCAAAAATATGATTGATGGCGTTCTGGAAAGCTGATCATGCGTAGAATTACTGTGTGAAGTTTCATTATATTTACGGATTTTCATTTTGCAAAGTTTTATGGGTCTAGGACGTCTCCTTACGAAGTTATGAGCATTTAAAGTTTTGCTATCTTCCAGATCGGATTGCAAGAAAACCAGACGTCGCAAAAATATGATTGATGGCGTTCTGGAAAGCTGATCATGCGTAGAATTACTGTGCGAAGTTTCATGGTTCTAGCATTATATTTACGGATTTTCATTTTGCAAAATTTTATGGGTCTAGGACGTCTCCTTACGAAGTTATGAGCATTTAAAGTTTTGCTATCTTCCAGATCGGATTGCAAGAAAACCAGACGTCGCAAAAATATGATTGATGGCGTTCTGGAAAGCTGATCATGCGTAGAATTACCGTGCGAAGTTTCAGGTGTCTGCGACGCTCCATTTCGGAATTATGATCATTTAAAGTTTAGCTATATTTCGTTTGTTTTTGCTATCTTCCAGATCGGATTGCAAGAAAACCAGACGTCGCAAAATTATGATTGATGGCGTTCTGGAAAGCTGATCATGCGTAGAATTACTGTGTGAAGTTTCATTATATTTACGGATTTTCATTTTGCAAAGTTTTATGGGTCTAGGACGTCTCCTTACGAAGTTATGAGCATTTAAAGTTTTGCTATCTTCCAGATCGGTTTGCAATAAAACTAGACGTCGCAAAAATATGATTGATGGCGTTCTGGAAAGCTGATCATGCGTAGAATTACTGTGCGAAGTTTCAGGTGTCTGCGACGCTCCATTTCGGAATTATGATCATTTAAAGTTTAGCTATATTTCGTTTGTTTTTGCTATCTTCCAGATCGGATTGCAAGAAAACCAGACGTCGCAAAATTATGATTGATGGCGTTCTGGAAAGCTGATCATGCGTAGAATTACTGTGCGAAGTTTCATTATATTTACGGATTTTCATTTTGCAAAGTTTTATGGGTCTAGGACGTCTCCTTACGAAGTTATGAGCATTTAAAGTTTTGCTATCTTCCAGATCGGATTGCAAGAAAACCAGACGTCGCAAAAATATGATTGATGGCGTTTTGGAAAGCTGATCATGCGTAGAATTACTGTGCGAAGTTTCATTATATTTACGGATTTTCATTTTGCAAAGTTTTATGGGTCTAGGACGTCTCCTTACGAAGTTATGAGCATTTAAAGTTTTGCTATCTTCCAGATCGGATTGCAAGAAAACCAGATGTCGCAAAAATATGATTTATGGCGTTGTGGAAAGCTGATCATGCGTAGAATTACTGTGCGAAGTTTCAGGTGTCTGCGACACTCCATTTCGGAATTATGATCATTTAAAGTTTAGCTATATTTCGTTTATTTTTGCTATCTTCCAGATCGGATTGCAAGAAAACCAGACGTCGCAAAAATATGATTGATGGCGTTCTGGAAAGCTGATCATGCGTAGAATTACTGTGCGAAGTTTCAGGTGTCTGCGAAGCTCCATTTCGGAATTATGATCATTTAAAGTTTAGCTATATTTCGTTTATTTTTGCTATCTTCCAGATCGGATTGCAAGAAAACCAGACGTCGCAAAAATATGATTGATGGCGTTGTGGAAAGCTGATCATGCGTAGAATTACTGTGCGAAGTTTCATGGTTCTAGCATTATATTTACGGATTTTCATTTTGCAAAGTTTTATGGGTCTAGGACGTCTCCTTACGAAGTTATGAGCATTTAAAGTTTTGCTATCTTCCAGATCGGATTGCAAGAAAACCAGACGCCGCAAAAATATGATTGATGGCGTTCTGGAAAGCTGATCATGCGTAGAATTACTGTGCGAAGTTTCAGGTGTCTGCGACGCTCCATTTCGGAATTGTGATCATTTAAAGTTTAGCTATATTTCGTTTATTTTTGCTATCTTCCAGATCGGATTGCAAGAAAACCAGACGTCACAAAAATATGATTGATGGCGTTCTGGAAAGCTGATCATGCGTAGAATTACTGTGCGAAGTTTCATGGTTCTAGCATTATATTTACGGATTTTCATTTTGCAAAGTTTTATGGGTCTAGGACGTCTCCTTACGAAGTTATGAGCATTTAAAGTTTTGCTATCTTCCAGATCGGATTGCAAGAAATCCAGACGTCGCAAAAATATGATTGATGGCGTTCTGGAAAGCTGATCATGCGTAGAATTACTGTGCGAAGTTTCATGGTTCTAGCATTATATTTACGGATTTTCATTTTGCAAAGTTTTATGGGTCTAGGACGTCTCCTTACGAAGTTATGAGCATTTAAAGTTTTGCTATCTTCCAGATCGGATTGCAAGAAATCCAGACGTCGCAAAAATATGATTGATGGCGTTCTGGAAAGCTGATCATGCCTAGAATTACTGTGCGAAGTTTCAGGTGTCTGCGACGCTCCATTTCGGAATTATGATCATTTAAAGTTTAGCTATATTTCGTTTATTTTTGCTATCTTCCTGATCGGATTGCAAGAAAACCAGACGTCGCAAAAATATGATTGATGGCGTTATGGAAAGCTGATCATGCGTAGAATTACTGTGCGAAGTTTCAGGTGTCTGCGACGCTCCATTTCGGAATTATGATCATTTAAAGTTTAGCTATATTTCGTTTATTTTTGCTATCTTCCAGATCGGATTGCAAGAAAACCAGACGTCGCAAAAATATGATTGATGGCGTTGTGGCTGATCATGCGTAGAATTACTGTGCGAAGTTTCAGGTGTCTGCGACGCTCCATTTCGGAATTATGATCATTTAAAGTTTAGCTATATTTCGTTTATTTTTGCTATCTTCCAGATCGGATTGCAAGAAAACCAGACGTCGCAAAAATATGATTGATGGCGTTGTGGAAAGCTGATCATGCGTAGAATTACTGTGCGAAGTTTCAGGTGTCTGCGACGCTCCATTTCGGAATTATGATCATTTAAAGTTTAGCTATATTTCGTTTATTTTTGCTATCTTCCTGATCGGATTGCAAGAAAACCAGACGTCGCAAAAATATGATTGATGGCGTTGTGGAAAGCTGATCATGCGTAGAATTACTGTGCGAAGTTTCATGGTTCTAGCATTATATTTACGGATTTTCATTTTGCAAAGTTTTATGGGTCTAGGACGTCTCCTTACGAAGTTATGAGCATTTAAAGTTTTGCTATTTTCCAGATCGGATTGCAAGAAAACCAGACGCCGCAAAAATATGATTGATGGCGTTCTGGAAAGCTGATCATGCGTAGAATTACTGTGCGAAGTTTCAGGTGTCTGCGACGCTCCATTTCGGAATTATGATCATTTAAAGTTTAGCTATATTTCGTTTGTTTTTGCTATCTTCCAGATCGGATTGCAAGAAAACCAGACGTCGCAAAAATATGATTGATGGCGTTGTGGAAAGCTGATCATGCGTAGAATTACTCGGATTGCAAGAAAACCAGACGTCGCAAAAATATGATTGATGGCGTTCTGGAAAGCTGATCATGCGTAGAATTACTGTGTGAAGTTTCATTATATTTACGGATTTTCATTTTGCAAAGTTTTATGGGTCTAGGACGTCTCCTTACGAAGTTATTAGCATTTAAAGTTTTATGGGTCTAGGACGTCTCCTTACGAAGTTATTAGCATTTAAAGTTTTGCTATCTTCCAGATCGGTTTGCAATAAAACTAGACGTCGCAAAAATATGATTGATGGCGTTCTGGAAAGCTGATCATGCGTAGAATTACTGTGCGAAGTTTCAGGTGTCTGCGACGCTCCATTTCGGAATTATGATCATTTAAAGTTTAGCTATATTTCGTTTGTTTTTGCTATCTTCCAGATCGGATTGCAAGAAAACCAGACGTCGCAAAATTATGATTGATGGCGTTCTGGAAAGCTGATCATGCGTAGAATTACTGTGCGAAGTTTCATTATATTTACGGATTTTCATTTTGCAAAGTTTTATGGGTCTAGGACGTCTCCTTACGAAGTTATGAGCATTTAAAGTTTTGCTATCTTCCAGATCGGATTGCAAGAAAACCAGATGTCGCAAAAATATGATTTATGGCGTTGTGGAAAGCTGATCATGCGTAGAATTACTGTGCGAAGTTTCAGGTGTCTGCGACACTCCATTTCGGAATTATGATCATTTAAAGTTTAGCTATATTTCGTATATTTTTGCTATCTTCCAGATCGGATTGCAAGAAAACCAGACGTCGCAAAAATATGATTGATGGCGTTCTGGAAAGCTGATCATGCGTAGAATTACTGTGCGAAGTTTCAGGTGTCTGCGACGCTCCATTTCGGAATTATGATCATTTAAAGTTTAGCTATATTTCGTTTATTTTTGCTATCTTCCAGATCGGATTGCAAGAAAACCAGACGTCGCAAAAATATGATTGATGGCGTTGTGGAAAGCTGATCATGCGTAGAATTACTGTGCGAAGTTTCATGGTTCTAGCATTATATTTACGGATTTTCATTTTGCAAAGTTTTATGGGTCTAGGACGTCTCCTTACGAAGTTATGAGCATTTAAAGTTTTGCTATCTTCCAGATCGGATTGCAAGAAAACCAGACGCCGCAAAAATATGATTGATGGCGTTCTGGAAAGCTGATCATGCGTAGAATTACTGTGCGAAGTTTCAGGTGTCTGCGACGCTCCATTTCGGAATTGTGATCATTTAAAGTTTAGCTATATTTCGTTTATTTTTGCTATCTTCCAGATCGGATTGCAAGAAAACCAGACGTCACAAAAATATGATTGATGGCGTTCTGGAAAGCTGATCATGCGTAGAATTACTGTGCGAAGTTTCATGGTTCTAGCATTATATTTACGGATTTTCATTTTGCAAAGTTTTATGGGTCTAGGACGTCTCCTTACGAAGTTATGAGCATTTAAAGTTTTGCTATCTTCCAGATCGGATTGCAAGAAATCCAGACGTCGCAAAAATATGATTGATGGCGTTCTGGAAAGCTGATCATGCGTAGAATTACTGTGCGAAGTTTCATGGTTCTAGCATTATATTTACGGATTTTCATTTTGCAAAGTTTTATGGGTCTAGGACGTCTCCTTACGAAGTTATGAGCATTTAAAGTTTTGCTATCTTCCAGATCGGATTGCAAGAAATCCAGACGTCGCAAAAATATGATTGATGGCGTTCTGGAAAGCTGATCATGCCTAGAATTACTGTGCGAAGTTTCAGGTGTCTGCGACGCTCCATTTCGGAATTATGATCATTTAAAGTTTAGCTATATTTCGTTTATTTTTGCTATCTTCCTGATCGGATTGCAAGAAAACCAGACGTCGCAAAAATATGATTGATGGCGTTATGGAAAGCTGATCATGCGTAGAATTACTGTGCGAAGTTTCAGGTGTCTGCGACGCTCCATTTCGGAATTATGATCATTTAAAGTTTAGCTATATTTCGTTTATTTTTGCGAAGTTTCAGGTGTCTGCGACGCTCCATTTCGGAATTATGATCATTTAAAGTTTAGCTATATTTCGTTTGTTTTTGCTATCTTCCAGATCGGATTGCAAGAAAACCAGACGTCGCAAAAATATGATTGATGGCGTTGTGGAAAGCTGATCATGCGTAGAATTACTCGGATTGCAAGAAAACCAGACGTCGCAAAAATATGATTGATGGCGTTCTGGAAAGCTGATCATGCGTAGAATTACTGTGTGAAGTTTCATTATATTTACGGATTTTCATTTTGCAAAGTTTTATGGGTCTAGGACGTCTCCTTACGAAGTTATTAGCATTTAAAGTTTTATGGGTCTAGGACGTCTCCTTACGAAGTTATTAGCATTTAAAGTTTTGCTATCTTCCAGATCGGTTTGCAATAAAACTAGACGTCGCAAAAATATGATTGATGGCGTTCTGGAAAGCTGATCATGCGTAGAATTACTGTGCGAAGTTTCAGGTGTCTGCGACGCTCCATTTCGGAATTATGATCATTTAAAGTTTAGCTATATTTCGTTTGTTTTTGCTATCTTCCAGATCGGATTGCAAGAAAACCAGACGTCGCAAAATTATGATTGATGGCGTTCTGGAAAGCTGATCATGCGTAGAATTACTGTGCGAAGTTTCATTATATTTACGGATTTTCATTTTGCAAAGTTTTATGGGTCTAGGACGTCTCCTTACGAAGTTATGAGCATTTAAAGTTTTGCTATCTTCCAGATCGGATTGCAAGAAAACCAGATGTCGCAAAAATATGATTTATGGCGTTGTGGAAAGCTGATCATGCGTAGAATTACTGTGCGAAGTTTCAGGTGTCTGCGACACTCCATTTCGGAATTATGATCATTTAAAGTTTAGCTATATTTCGTTTATTTTTGCTATCTTCCAGATCGGATTGCAAGAAAACCAGACGTCGCAAAAATATGATTGATGGCGTTGTGGAAAGCTGATCATGCGTAGAATTACTGTGCGAAGTTTCATGGTTCTAGCATTATATTTACGGATTTTCATTTTGCAAAGTTTTATGGGTCTAGGACGTCTCCTTACGAAGTTATGAGCATTTAAAGTTTTGCTATCTTCCAGATCGGATTGCAAGAAAACCAGATGTCGCAAAAATATGATTTATGGCGTTGTGGAAAGCTGATCATGCGTAGAATTACTGTGCGAAGTTTCAGGTGTCTGCGACGCTCCATTTCGGAATTATGATCATTTAAAGTTTAGCTATATTTCGTTTATTTTTGCTATCTTCCAGATCGGATTGCAAGAAAACCAGACGTCGCAAAAATATGATTGATGGCGTTGTGGAAAGCTGATCATGCGTAGAATTACTGTGCGAAGTTTCATGGTTCTAGCATTATATTTACGGATTTTCATTTTGCAAAGTTTTATGGGTCTAGGACGTCTCCTTACGAAGTTATGAGCATTTAAAGTTTTGCTATCTTCCAGATCGGATTGCAAGAAAACCAGATGTCGCAAAAATATGATTTATGGCGTTGTGGAAAGCTGATCATGCGTAGAATTACTGTGCGAAGTTTCAGGTGTCTGCGACACTCCATTTCGGAATTATGATCATTTAAAGTTTAGCTATATTTCGTATATTTTTGCTATCTTCCAGATCGGATTGCAAGAAAACCAGACGTCGCAAAAATATGATTGATGGCGTTGTGGAAAGCTGATCATGCGTAGAATTACTGTGCGAAGTTTCATGGTTCTAGCATTATATTTACGGATTTTCATTTTGCAAGGTTTTATGGGTCTAGGACGTCTCCTTACGAAGTTATGAGCATTTAAAGTTTTGCTATCTTCCAGATCGGATTGCAAGAAAACCAGATGTCGCAAAAATATGATTTATGGCGTTGTGGAAAGCTGATCATGCGTAGAATTACTGTGCGAAGTTTCAGGTGTCTGCGACACTCCATTTCGGAATTATGATCATTTAAAGTTTAGCTATATTTCGTATATTTTTGCTATCTTCCAGATCGGATTGCAAGAAAACCAGACGTCGCAAAAATATGATTGATGGCGTTCTGGAAAGCTGATCATGCGTAGAATTACTGTGCGAAGTTTCATGGTTCTAGCATTATATTTACGGATTTTCATTTTGCAAAGTTTTATGGGTCTAGGACGTCTCCTTACGAAGTTATGAGCATTTAAAGTTTTGCTATCTTCCAGATCGGATTGCAAGAAAACCAGACGCCGCAAAAATATGATTGATGATCATCATTTTGCAAAGTTTTATGGGTCTAGGACGTCTCCTTACGAAGTTATGAGCATTTAAAGTTTTGCTATCTTCCAGATCGGATTGCAAGAAATCCAGACGTCGCAAAAATATGATTGATGGCGTTCTGGAAAGCTGATCATGCGTAGAATTACTGTGCGAAGTTCTAGGTGTCTGCGACACTCCATTTCGGAATTATGATCATTTAAAGTTTAACTATATTTCGTTTATTTTTGCTATCTTCCAGATCGGATTGCAAGAAAACCAGACGTCGCAAAAATATGATTGATGGCGTTGTGGAAAGCTGATCATGCGTAGAATTACTGTGCGAAGTTTCAGGTGTCTGCGACGCTCCATTTCGGAATTATGATCATTTAAAGTTTAGCTATATTTCGTTTATTTTTGCTATCTTCCAGATCGGATTGCAAGAAAACCAGACGTCGCAAAAATATGATTGATGGCGTTCTGGAAAGCTGATCATGCGTAGAATTACTGTGCGAAGTTTCATGGTTCTAGCATTATATTTACGGATTTTCATTTTGCAAAGTTTTATGGGTCTAGGACGTCTCCTTACGAAGTTATGAGCATTTAAAGTTTTGCTATCTTCCAGATCGGATTGCAAGAAAACCAGACGTCGCAAAAATATGATTGATGGCGTTCTGGAAAGCTGATCATGCCTAGAATTACTGTGCGAAGTTTCAGGTGTCTGCGACGCTCCATTTCGGAATTGTGATCATTTAAAGTTTAGCTATATTTCGTTTATTTTTGCTATCTTCCAGATCGGATTGCAAGAAAACCAGACGTCGCAAAAATATGATTGATGGCGTTGTGGAAAGCTGATCATGCGTAGAATTACTGTGCGAAGTTTCATGGTTCTAGCATTATATTTACGGATTTTCATTTTGCAAAGTTTTATGGGTCTAGGACGTCTCCTTACGAAGTTATGAGCATTTAAAGTTTTGCTATTTTCCAGATCGGATTGCAAGAAAACCAGACGCCGCAAAAATATGATTGATGGCGTTCTGGAAAGCTGATCATGCGTAGAATTACTGTGCGAAGTTTCAGGTGTCTGCGACGCTCCATTTCGGAATTATGATCATTTAAAGTTTAGCTATATTTCGTTTATTTTTGCTATCTTCCAGATCGGATTGCAAGAAAACCAGACGTCGCAAAAATATGATTGATGGCGTTGTGGAAAGCTGATCATGCGTAGAATTACTCTGCGAAGTTTCATGGTTCTAGCATTATATTTACGGATTTTCATTTTGCAAAGTTTTATGGGTCTAGGACGTCTCCTTACGAAGTTATGAGCATTTAAAGTTTTGCTATCTTCCAGATCGGATTGCAAGAAAACCAGACGCCGCAAAAATATGATTGATGATCATCATTTTGCAAAGTTTTATGGGTCTAGGACGTCTCCTTACGAAGTTATGAGCATTTAAAGTTTTGCTATCTTCCAGATCGGATTGCAAGAAATCCAGACGTCGCAAAAATATGATTGATGGCGTTCTGGAAAGCTGATCATGCGTAGAATTACTGTGCGAAGTTCTAGGTGTCTGCGACACTCCATTTCGGAATTATGATCATTTAAAGTTTAACTATATTTCGTTTATTTTTGCTATCTTCCAGATCGGATTGCAAGAAAACCAGACGTCGCAAAAATATGATTGATGGCGTTGTGGAAAGCTGATCATGCGTAGAATTACTGTGCGAAGTTTCAGGTGTCTGCGACGCTCCATTTCGGAATTATGATCATTTAAAGTTTAGCTATATTTCGTTTATTTTTGCTATCTTCCAGATCGGATTGCAAGAAAACCAGACGTCGCAAAAATATGATTGATGGCGTTCTGGAAAGCTGATCATGCGTAGAATTACTGTGCGAAGTTTCAGGTGTCTGCGACGCTCCATTTCGGAATTATGATCATTTAAAGTTTAGCTATATTTCGTTTATTTTTGCTATCTTCCAGATCGGATTGCAATAAAACCAGACGTCGCAAAAATATGATTGATGGCGTTCTGGAAAGCTGATCATGCGTAGAATTACTGTGCGAAGTTTCATGGTTCTAGCATTATATTTACGGATTTTCATTTTGCAAAGTTTTATGGGTCTAGGACGTCTCCTTACGAAGTTATGAGCATTTAAAGTTTTGCTATCTTCCAGATCGGATTGCAAGAAAACCAGACGTCGCAAAAATATGATTGATGGCGTTCTGGAAAGCTGATCATGCCTAGAATTACTGTGCGAAGTTTCAGGTGTCTGCGACGCTCCATTTCGGAATTGTGATCATTTAAAGTTTAGCTATATTTCGTTTATTTTTGCTATCTTCCAGATCGGATTGCAAGAAAACCAGACGTCGCAAAAATATGATTGATGGCGTTGTGGAAAGCTGATCATGCGTAGAATTACTGTGCGAAGTTTCATGGTTCTAGCATTATATTTACGGATTTTCATTTTGCAAAGTTTTATGGGTCTAGGACGTCTCCTTACGAAGTTATGAGCATTTAAAGTTTTGCTATTTTCCAGATCGGATTGCAAGAAAACCAGACGCCGCAAAAATATGATTGATGGCGTTCTGGAAAGCTGATCATGCGTAGAATTACTGTGCGAAGTTTCAGGTGTCTGCGACGCTCCATTTCGGAATTATGATCATTTAAAGTTTAGCTATATTTCGTTTATTTTTGCTATCTTCCAGATCGGATTGCAAGAAAACCAGACGTCGCAAAAATATGATTGATGGCGTTGTGGAAAGCTGATCATGCGTAGAATTACTCTGCGAAGTTTCAGGTGTCTGCGACGCTCCATTTCGGAATTATGATCATTTAAAGTTTAGCTATATTTCGTTTGTTTTTGCTATCTTCCAGATCGGATTGCAAGAAAACCAGACGTCGCAAAAATATGATTGATGGCGTTCTGGAAAGCTGATCATGCGTAGAATTACTGTGTGAAGTTTCATTATATTTACGGATTTTCATTTTGCAAAGTTTTATGGGTCTAGGACGTCTCCTTACGAAGTTATGAGCATTTAAAGTTTTGCTATCTTCCAGATCGGTTTGCAATAAAACTAGACGTCGCAAAAATATGATTGATGGCGTTCTGGAAAGCTGATCATGCCTAGAATTACTGTGCGAAGTTTCAGGTGTCTGCGACGCTCCATTTCGGAATTGTGATCATTTAAAGTTTAGCTATATTTCGTTTATTTTTGCTATCTTCCAGATCGGATTGCAAGAAAACCAGACGTCGCAAAAATATGATTGATGGCGTTGTGGAAAGCTGATCATGCGTAGAATTACTGTGCGAAGTTTCATGGTTCTAGCATTATATTTACGGATTTTCATTTTGCAAAGTTTTATGGGTCTAGGACGTCTCCTTACGAAGTTATGAGCATTTAAAGTTTTGCTATCTTCCAGATCGGATTGCAAGAAATCCAGACGTCGCAAAAATATGATTGATGGCGTTCTGGAAAGCTGATCATGCGTAGAATTACTGTGCGAAGTTCTAGGTGTCTGCGACACTCCATTTCGGAATTATGATCATTTAAAGTTTAACTATATTTCGTTTATTTTTGCTATCTTCCAGATCGGATTGCAAGAAAACCAGACGTCGCAAAAATATGATTGATGGCGTTGTGGAAAGCTGATCATGCGTAGAATTACTCTGCGAAGTTTCAGGTGTCTGCGACGCTCCATTTCGGAATTATGATCATTTAAAGTTTAGCTATATTTCGTTTGTTTTTGCTATCTTCCAGATCGGATTGCAAGAAAACCAGACGTCGCAAAAATATGATTGATGGCGTTCTGGAAAGCTGATCATGCGTAGAATTACTGTGTGAAGTTTCATTATATTTACGGATTTTCATTTTGCAAAGTTTTATGGGTCTAGGACGTCTCCTTACGAAGTTATGAGCATTTAAAGTTTTGCTATCTTCCAGATCGGTTTGCAATAAAACTAGACGTCGCAAAAATATGATTGATGGCGTTCTGGAAAGCTGATCATGCCTAGAATTACTGTGCGAAGTTTCAGGTGTCTGCGACGCTCCATTTCGGAATTGTGATCATTTAAAGTTTAGCTATATTTCGTTTATTTTTGCTATCTTCCAGATCGGATTGCAAGAAAACCAGACGTCGCAAAAATATGATTGATGGCGTTCTGGAAAGCTGATCATGCGTAGAATTACTGTGCGAAGTTTCATGGTTCTAGCATTATATTTACGGATTTTCATTTTGCAAAGTTTTATGGGTCTAGGACGTCTCCTTACGAAGTTATGAGCATTTAAAGTTTTGCTATCTTCCAGATCGGATTGCAAGAAAACCAGACGTCGCAAAAATATGATTGATGATCATCATTTTGCAAAGTTTTATGGGTCTAGGACGTCTCCTTACGAAGTTATGAGCATTTAAAGTTTTGCTATCTTCCAGATCGGATTGCAAGAAATCCAGACGTCGCAAAAATATGATTGATGGCGTTCTGGAAAGCTGATCATGCGTAGAATTACTGTGCGAAGTTCTAGGTGTCTGCGACACTCCATTTCGGAATTATGATCATTTAAAGTTTAACTATATTTCGTTTATTTTTGCTATCTTCCAGATCGGATTGCAAGAAAACCAGACGTCGCAAAAATATGATTGATGGCGTTGTGGAAAGCTGATCATGCGTAGAATTACTGTGCGAAGTTTCAGGTGTCTGCGACGCTCCATTTCGGAATTATGATCATTTAAAGTTTAGCTATATTTCGTTTATTTTTGCTATCTTCCAGATCGGATTGCAAGAAAACCAGACGTCGCAAAAATATGATTGATGGCGTTCTGGAAAGCTGATCATGCGTAGAATTACTGTGCGAAGTTTCATGGTTCTAGCATTATATTTACGGATTTTCATTTTGCAAAGTTTTATGGGTCTAGGACGTCTCCTTACGAAGTTATGAGCATTTAAAGTTTTGCTATTTTCCAGATCGGATTGCAAGAAAACCAGACGCCGCAAAAATATGATTGATGGCGTTCTGGAAAGCTGATCATGCGTAGAATTACTGTGCGAAGTTTCAGGTGTCTGCGACGCTCCATTTCGGAATTATGATCATTTAAAGTTTAGCTATATTTCGTTTATTTTTGCTATCTTCCAGATCGGATTGCAGAAAACCAGACGTCGCAAAAATATGATTGATGGCGTTGTGGAAAGCTGATCATGCGTAGAATTACTCTGCGAAGTTTCATGGTTCTAGCATTATATTTACGGATTTTCATATGAGCATTTAAAGTTTTGCTATTTTCCAGATCGGATTGCAAGAAAACCAGACGCCGCAAAAATATGATTGATGGCGTTCTGGAAAGCTGATCATGCGTAGAATTACTGTGCGAAGTTTCAGGTGTCTGCGACGCTCCATTTCGGAATTATGATCATTTAAAGTTTAGCTATATTTCGTTTGTTTTTGCTATCTTCCAGATCGGATTGCAAGAAAACCAGACGTCGCAAAAATATGATTGATGGCGTTGTGGAAAGCTGATCATGCGTAGAATTACTCTGCGAAGTTTCAGGTGTCTGCGACGCTCCATTTCGGAATTATGATCATTTAAAGTTTAGCTATATTTCGTTTGTTTTTGCTATCTTCCAGATCGGATTGCAAGAAAACCAGACGTCGCAAAAATATGATTGATGGCGTTCTGGAAAGCTGATCATGCGTAGAATTACTGTGTGAAGTTTCATTATATTTACGGATTTTCATTTTGCAAAGTTTTATGGGTCTAGGACGTCTCCTTACGAAGTTATGAGCATTTAAAGTTTTGCTATCTTCCAGATCGGTTTGCAATAAAACTAGACGTCGCAAAAATATGATTGATGGCGTTCTGGAAAGCTGATCATGCGTAGAATTACTGTGCGAAGTTTCAGGTGTCTGCGACGCTCCATTTCGGAATTATGATCATTTAAAGTTTAGCTATATTTCGTTTATTTTTGCTATCTTCCAGATCGGATTGCAATAAAACCAGACGTCGCAAAAATATGATTGATGGCGTTCTGGAAAGCTGATCATGCGTAGAATTACTGTGCGAAGTTTCATGGTTCTAGCATTATATTTACGGATTTTCATTTTGCAAAGTTTTATGGGTCTAGGACGTCTCCTTACGAAGTTATGAGCATTTAAAGTTTTGCTATCTTCCAGATCGGATTGCAAGAAAACCAGACGTCGCAAAAATATGATTGATGATCATCATTTTGCAAAGTTTTATGGGTCTAGGACGTCTCCTTACGAAGTTATGAGCATTTAAAGTTTTGCTATCTTCCAGATCGGATTGCAAGAAATCCAGACGTCGCAAAAATATGATTGATGGCGTTCTGGAAAGCTGATCATGCGTAGAATTACTGTGCGAAGTTCTAGGTGTCTGCGACACTCCATTTCGGAATTATGATCATTTAAAGTTTAACTATATTTCGTTTATTTTTGCTATCTTCCAGATCGGATTGCAAGAAAACCAGACGTCGCAAAAATATGATTGATGGCGTTGTGGAAAGCTGATCATGCGTAGAATTACTGTGCGAAGTTTCAGGTGTCTGCGACGCTCCATTTCGGAATTATGATCATTTAAAGTTTAGCTATATTTCGTTTATTTTTGCTATCTTCCAGATCGGATTGCAAGAAAACCAGACGTCGCAAAAATATGATTGATGGCGTTCTGGAAAGCTGATCATGCGTAGAATTACTGTGCGAAGTTTCAGGTGTCTGCGACGCTCCATTTCGGAATTATGATCATTTAAAGTTTAGCTATATTTCGTTTATTTTTGCTATCTTCCAGATCGGATTGCAATAAAACCAGACGTCGCAAAAATATGATTGATGGCGTTCTGGAAAGCTGATCATGCGTAGAATTACTGTGCGAAGTTTCATGGTTCTAGCATTATATTTACGGATTTTCATTTTGCAAAGTTTTATGGGTCTAGGACGTCTCCTTACGAAGTTATGAGCATTTAAAGTTTTGCTATCTTCCAGATCGGATTGCAAGAAAACCAGACGTCGCAAAAATATGATTGATGGCGTTCTGGAAAGCTGATCATGCCTAGAATTACTGTGCGAAGTTTCAGGTGTCTGCGACGCTCCATTTCGGAATTGTGATCATTTAAAGTTTAGCTATATTTCGTTTATTTTTGCTATCTTCCAGATCGGATTGCAAGAAAACCAGACGTCGCAAAAATATGATTGATGGCGTTGTGGAAAGCTGATCATGCGTAGAATTACTGTGCGAAGTTTCATGGTTCTAGCATTATATTTACGGATTTTCATTTTGCAAAGTTTTATGGGTCTAGGACGTCTCCTTACGAAGTTATGAGCATTTAAAGTTTTGCTATTTTCCAGATCGGATTGCAAGAAAACCAGACGCCGCAAAAATATGATTGATGGCGTTCTGGAAAGCTGATCATGCGTAGAATTACTGTGCGAAGTTTCAGGTGTCTGCGACGCTCCATTTCGGAATTATGATCATTTAAAGTTTAGCTATATTTCGTTTGTTTTTGCTATCTTCCAGATCGGATTGCAAGAAAACCAGACGTCGCAAAAATATGATTGATGGCGTTGTGGAAAGCTGATCATGCGTAGAATTACTCTGCGAAGTTTCAGGTGTCTGCGACGCTCCATTTCGGAATTATGATCATTTAAAGTTTAGCTATATTTCGTTTGTTTTTGCTATCTTCCAGATCGGATTGCAAGAAAACCAGACGTCGCAAAAATATGATTGATGGCGTTCTGGAAAGCTGATCATGCGTAGAATTACTGTGTGAAGTTTCATTATATTTACGGATTTTCATTTTGCAAAGTTTTATGGGTCTAGGACGTCTCCTTACGAAGTTATGAGCATTTAAAGTTTTGCTATCTTCCAGATCGGTTTGCAATAAAACTAGACGTCGCAAAAATATGATTGATGGCGTTCTGGAAAGCTGATCATGCGTAGAATTACTGTGCGAAGTTTCATGGTTCTAGCATTATATTTACGGATTTTCATTTTGCAAAGTTTTATGGGTCTAGGACGTCTCCTTACGAAGTTATGAGCATTTAAAGTTTTGCTATCTTCCAGATCGGATTGCAAGAAAACCAGACGTCGCAAAAATATGATTGATGGCGTTCTGGAAAGCTGATCATGCCTAGAATTACTGTGCGAAGTTTCAGGTGTCTGCGACGCTCCATTTCGGAATTGTGATCATTTAAAGTTTAGCTATATTTCGTTTATTTTTGCTATCTTCCAGATCGGATTGCAAGAAAACCAGACGTCGCAAAAATATGATTGATGGCGTTCTGGAAAGCTGATCATGCGTAGAATTACTGTGCGAAGTTTCATGGTTCTAGCATTATATTTACGGATTTTCATTTTGCAAAGTTTTATGGGTCTAGGACGTCTCCTTACGAAGTTATGAGCATTTAAAGTTTTGCTATCTTCCAGATCGGATTGCAAGAAATCCAGACGTCGCAAAAATATGATTGATGGCGTTCTGGAAAGCTGATCATGCGTAGAATTACTGTGCGAAGTTTCATGGTTCTAGCATTATATTTACGGATTTTCATTTTGCAAAGTTTTATGGGTCTAGGACGTCTCCTTACGAAGTTATGAGCATTTAAAGTTTTGCTATCTTCCAGATCGGATTGCAAGAAATCCAGACGTCGCAAAAATATGATTGATGGCGTTCTGGAAAGCTGATCATGCGTAGAATTACTGTGCGAAGTTTCAGGTGTCTGCGACGCTCCATTTCGGAATTATGATCATTTAAAGTTTAGCTATATTTCGTTTATTTTTGCTATCTTCCTGATCGGATTGCAAGAAAACCAGACGTCGCAAAAATATGATTGATGGCGTTGTGGAAAGCTGATCATGCGTAGAATTACTGTGCGAAGTTTCAGGTGTCTGCGACGCTCCATTTCGGAATTATGATCATTTAAAGTTTAGCTATATTTCGTTTATTTTTGCTATCTTCCAGATCGGATTGCAAGAAAACCAGACGTCGCAAAAATATGATTGATGGCGTTGTGGAAAGCTGATCATGCGTAGAATTACTGTGCGAAGTTTCATGGTTCTAGCATTATATTTACGGATTTTCATTTTGCAAAGTTTTATGGGTCTAGGACGTCTCCTTACGAAGTTATGAGCATTTAAAGTTTTGCTATTTTCCAGATCGGATTGCAAGAAAACCAGACGCCGCAAAAATATGATTGATGGCGTTCTGGAAAGCTGATCATGCGTAGAATTACTGTGCGAAGTTTCAGGTGTCTGCGACGCTCCATTTCGGAATTATGATCATTTAAAGTTTAGCTATATTTCGTTTGTTTTTGCTATCTTCCAGATCGGATTGCAAGAAAACCAGACGTCGCAAAAATATGATTGATGGCGTTGTGGAAAGCTGATCATGCGTAGAATTACTCTGCGAAGTTTCAGGTGTCTGCGACGCTCCATTTCGGAATTATGATCATTTAAAGTTTAGCTATATTTCGTTTGTTTTTGCTATCTTCCAGATCGGATTGCAAGAAAACCAGACGTCGCAAAAATATGATTGATGGCGTTCTGGAAAGCTGATCATGCGTAGAATTACTGTGTGAAGTTTCATTATATTTACGGATTTTCATTTTGCAAAGTTTTATGGGTCTAGGACGTCTCCTTACGAAGTTATGAGCATTTAAAGTTTCATGGTTCTAGCATTATATTTACGGATTTTCATTTTGCAAAGTTTTATGGGTCTAGGACGTCTCCTTACGAAGTTATGAGCATTTAAAGTTTTGCTATTTTCCAGATCGGATTGCAAGAAAACCAGACGCCGCAAAAATATGATTGATGGCGTTCTGGAAAGCTGATCATGCGTAGAATTACTGTGCGAAGTTTCAGGTGTCTGCGACGCTCCATTTCGGAATTATGATCATTTAAAGTTTAGCTATATTTCGTTTGTTTTTGCTATCTTCCAGATCGGATTGCAAGAAAACCAGACGTCGCAAAAATATGATTGATGGCGTTGTGGAAAGCTGATCATGCGTAGAATTACTCTGCGAAGTTTCAGGTGTCTGCGACGCTCCATTTCGGAATTATGATCATTTAAAGTTTAGCTATATTTCGTTTGTTTTTGCTATCTTCCAGATCGGATTGCAAGAAAACCAGACGTCGCAAAAATATGATTGATGGCGTTCTGGAAAGCTGATCATGCGTAGAATTACTGTGTGAAGTTTCATTATATTTACGGATTTTCATTTTGCAAAGTTTTATGGGTCTAGGACGTCTCCTTACGAAGTTATGAGCATTTAAAGTTTTGCTATCTTCCAGATCGGTTTGCAATAAAACTAGACGTCGCAAAAATATGATTGATGGCGTTCTGGAAAGCTGATCATGCGTAGAATTACTGTGCGAAGTTTCAGGTGTCTGCGACGCTCCATTTCGGAATTATGATCATTTAAAGTTTAGCTATATTTCGTTTGTTTTTGCTATCTTCCAGATCGGATTGCAAGAAAACCAGACGTCGCAAAATTATGATTGATGGCGTTCTGGAAAGCTGATCATGCGTAGAATTACTGTGCGAAGTTTCATTATATTTACGGATTTTCATTTTGCAAAGTTTTATGGGTCTAGGACGTCTCCTTACGAAGTTATGAGCATTTAAAGTTTTGCTATCTTCCAGATCGGATTGCAAGAAAACCAGATGTCGCAAAAATATGATTTATGGCGTTGTGGAAAGCTGATCATGCGTAGAATTACTGTGCGAAGTTTCAGGTGTCTGCGACACTCCATTTCGGAATTATGATCATTTAAAGTTTAGCTATATTTCGTTTATTTTTGCTATCTTCCAGATCGGATTGCAAGAAAACCAGACGCCGCAAAAATATGATTGATGGCGTTCTGGAAAGCTGATCATGCGTAGAATTACTGTGCGAAGTTTCAGGTGTCTGCGACGCTCCATTTCGGAATTATGATCATTTAAAGTTTAGCTATATTTCGTTTATTTTTGCTATCTTCCAGATCGGATTGCAATAAAACCAGACGTCGCAAAAATATGATTGATGGCGTTCTGGAAAGCTGATCATGCGTAGAATTACTGTGCGAAGTTTCATGGTTCTAGCATTATATTTACGGATTTTCATTTTGCAAAGTTTTATGGGTCTAGGACGTCTCCTTACGAAGTTATGAGCATTTAAAGTTTTGCTATCTTCCAGATCGGATTGCAAGAAAACCAGACGCCGCAAAAATATGATTGATGGCGTTCTGGAAAGCTGATCATGCGTAGAATTACTGTGCGAAGTTTCAGGTGTCTGCGACGCTCCATTTCGGAATTATGATCATTTAAAGTTTAGCTATATTTCGTTTATTTTTGCTATCTTCCAGATCGGATTGCAATAAAACCAGACGTCGCAAAAATATGATTGATGGCGTTCTGGAAAGCTGATCATGCGTAGAATTACTGTGCGAAGTTTCATGGTTCTAGCATTATATTTACGGATTTTCATTTTGCAAAGTTTTATGGGTCTAGGACGTCTCCTTACGAAGTTATGAGCATTTAAAGTTTTGCTATCTTCCAGATCGGATTGCAAGAAAACCAGACGTCGCAAAAATATGATTGATGGCGTTCTGGAAAGCTGATCATGCCTAGAATTACTGTGCGAAGTTTCAGGTGTCTGCGACGCTCCATTTCGGAATTGTGATCATTTAAAGTTTAGCTATATTTCGTTTATTTTTGCTATCTTCCAGATCGGATTGCAAGAAAACCAGACGTCGCAAAAATATGATTGATGGCGTTCTGGAAAGCTGATCATGCGTAGAATTACTGTGCGAAGTTTCATGGTTCTAGCATTATATTTACGGATTTTCATTTTGCAAAGTTTTATGGGTCTAGGACGTCTCCTTACGAAGTTATGAGCATTTAAAGTTTTGCTATTTTCCAGATCGGATTGCAAGAAAACCAGACGCCGCAAAAATATGATTGATGGCGTTCTGGAAAGCTGATCATGCGTAGAATTACTGTGCGAAGTTTCAGGTGTCTGCGACGCTCCATTTCGGAATTATGATCATTTAAAGTTTAGCTATATTTCGTTTGTTTTTGCTATCTTCCAGATCGGATTGCAAGAAAACCAGACGTCGCAAAAATATGATTGATGGCGTTGTGGAAAGCTGATCATGCGTAGAATTACTCTGCGAAGTTTCAGGTGTCTGCGACGCTCCATTTCGGAATTATGATCATTTAAAGTTTAGCTATATTTCGTTTGTTTTTGCTATCTTCCAGATCGGATTGCAAGAAAACCAGACGTCGCAAAAATATGATTGATGGCGTTCTGGAAAGCTGATCATGCGTAGAATTACTGTGTGAAGTTTCATTATATTTACGGATTTTCATTTTGCAAAGTTTTATGGGTCTAGGACGTCTCCTTACGAAGTTATGAGCATTTAAAGTTTTGCTATCTTCCAGATCGGTTTGCAATAAAACTAGACGTCGCAAAAATATGATTGATGGCGTTCTGGAAAGCTGATCATGCGTAGAATTACTGTGCGAAGTTTCAGGTGTCTGCGACGCTCCATTTCGGAATTATGATCATTTAAAGTTTAGCTATATTTCGTTTATTTTTGCTATCTTCCAGATCGGATTGCAATAAAACCAGACGTCGCAAAAATATGATTGATGGCGTTCTGGAAAGCTGATCATGCGTAGAATTACTGTGCGAAGTTTCATGGTTCTAGCATTATATTTACGGATTTTCATTTTGCAAAGTTTTATGGGTCTAGGACGTCTCCTTACGAAGTTATGAGCATTTAAAGTTTTGCTATCTTCCAGATCGGATTGCAAGAAATCCAGACGTCGCAAAAATATGATTGATGGCGTTCTGGAAAGCTGATCATGCGTAGAATTACTGTGCGAAGTTTCAGGTGTCTGCGACGCTCCATTTCGGAATTATGATCATTTAAAGTTTAGCTATATTTCGTTTATTTTTGCTATCTTCCTGATCGGATTGCAAGAAAACCAGACGTCGCAAAAATATGATTGATGGCGTTGTGGAAAGCTGATCATGCGTAGAATTACTGTGCGAAGTTTCAGGTGTCTGCGACGCTCCATTTCGGAATTATGATCATTTAAAGTTTAGCTATATTTCGTTTATTTTTGCTATCTTCCAGATCGGATTGCAAGAAAACCAGACGTCGCAAAAATATGATTGATGGCGTTGTGGAAAGCTGATCATGCGTAGAATTACTGTGCGAAGTTTCATGGTTCTAGCATTATATTTACGGATTTTCATTTTGCAAAGTTTTATGGGTCTAGGACGTCTCCTTACGAAGTTATGAGCATTTAAAGTTTTGCTATTTTCCAGATCGGATTGCAAGAAAACCAGACGCCGCAAAAATATGATTGATGGCGTTCTGGAAAGCTGATCATGCGTAGAATTACTGTGCGAAGTTTCAGGTGTCTGCGACGCTCCATTTCGGAATTATGATCATTTAAAGTTTAGCTATATTTCGTTTGTTTTTGCTATCTTCCAGATCGGATTGCAAGAAAACCAGACGTCGCAAAAATATGATTGATGGCGTTGTGGAAAGCTGATCATGCGTAGAATTACTCTGCGAAGTTTCAGGTGTCTGCGACGCTCCATTTCGGAATTATGATCATTTAAAGTTTAGCTATATTTCGTTTGTTTTTGCTATCTTCCAGATCGGATTGCAAGAAAACCAGACGTCGCAAAAATATGATTGATGGCGTTCTGGAAAGCTGATCATGCGTAGAATTACTGTGTGAAGTTTCATTATATTTACGGATTTTCATTTTGCAAAGTTTTATGGGTCTAGGACGTCTCCTTACGAAGTTATGAGCATTTAAAGTTTCATGGTTCTAGCATTATATTTACGGATTTTCATTTTGCAAAGTTTTATGGGTCTAGGACGTCTCCTTACGAAGTTATGAGCATTTAAAGTTTTGCTATTTTCCAGATCGGATTGCAAGAAAACCAGACGCCGCAAAAATATGATTGATGGCGTTCTGGAAAGCTGATCATGCGTAGAATTACTGTGCGAAGTTTCAGGTGTCTGCGACGCTCCATTTCGGAATTATGATCATTTAAAGTTTAGCTATATTTCGTTTGTTTTTGCTATCTTCCAGATCGGATTGCAAGAAAACCAGACGTCGCAAAAATATGATTGATGGCGTTGTGGAAAGCTGATCATGCGTAGAATTACTCTGCGAAGTTTCAGGTGTCTGCGACGCTCCATTTCGGAATTATGATCATTTAAAGTTTAGCTATATTTCGTTTGTTTTTGCTATCTTCCAGATCGGATTGCAAGAAAACCAGACGTCGCAAAATTATGATTGATGGCGTTCTGGAAAGCTGATCATGCGTAGAATTACTGTGCGAAGTTTCATTATATTTACGGATTTTCATTTTGCAAAGTTTTATGGGTCTAGGACGTCTCCTTACGAAGTTATGAGCATTTAAAGTTTTGCTATCTTCCAGATCGGTTTGCAATAAAACTAGACGTCGCAAAAATATGATTGATGGCGTTCTGGAAAGCTGATCATGCGTAGAATTACTGTGCGAAGTTTCAGGTGTCTGCGACGCTCCATTTCGGAATTATGATCATTTAAAGTTTAGCTATATTTCGTTTGTTTTTGCTATCTTCCAGATCGGATTGCAAGAAAACCAGACGTCGCAAAATTATGATTGATGGCGTTCTGGAAAGCTGATCATGCGTAGAATTACTGTGCGAAGTTTCATTATATTTACGGATTTTCATTTTGCAAAGTTTTATGGGTCTAGGACGTCTCCTTACGAAGTTATGAGCATTTAAAGTTTTGCTATCTTCCAGATCGGATTGCAAGAAAACCAGATGTCGCAAAAATATGATTTATGGCGTTGTGGAAAGCTGATCATGCGTAGAATTACTGTGCGAAGTTTCAGGTGCCTGCGACACTCCATTTCGGAATTATGATCATTTAAAGTTTAGCTATATTTCGTTTATTTTTGCTATCTTCCAGATCGGATTGCAAGAAAACCAGACGTCGCAAAAATATGATTGATGGCGTTCTGGAAAGCTGATCATGCGTAGAATTACTGTGCGAAGTTTCATGGTTCTAGCATTATATTTACGGATTTTCATTTTGCAAAGTTTTATGGGTCTAGGACGTCTCCTTACGAAGTTATGAGCATTTAAAGTTTTGCTATTTTCCAGATCGGATTGCAAGAAAACCAGACGCCGCAAAAATATGATTGATGGCGTTCTGGAAAGCTGATCATGCGTAGAATTACTGTGCGAAGTTTCAGGTGTCTGCGACGCTCCATTTCGGAATTATGATCATTTAAAGTTTAGCTATATTTCGTTTGTTTTTGCTATCTTCCAGATCGGATTGCAAGAAAACCAGACGTCGCAAAATTATGATTGATGGCGTTCTGGAAAGCTGATCATGCGTAGAATTACTGTGCGAAGTTTCATTATATTTACCGATTTTCATTTTGCAAAGTTTTATGGGTCTAGGACGTCTCCTTACGAAGTTATGAGCATTTAAAGTTTTGCTATCTTCCAGATCGGATTGCAAGAAAACCAGATGTCGCAAAAATATGATTTATGGCGTTGTGGAAAGCTGATCATGCGTAGAATTACTGTGCGAAGTTTCAGGTGTCTGCGACACTCCATTTCGGAATTATTATCATTTAAAGTTTAGCTATATTTCGTTTATTTTTGCTATCTTCCAGATCGGATTGCAAGAAAACCAGACGTCGCAAAAATATGATTGATGGCGTTCTGGAAAGCTGATCATGCGTAGAATTACTGTGCGAAGTTTCATGGTTCTAGCATTATATTTACGGATTTTCATTTTGCAAAGTTTTATGGGTCTAGGACGTCTCCTTACGAAGTTATGAGCATTTAAAGTTTTGCTATTTTCCAGATCGGATTGCAAGAAAACCAGACGCCGCAAAAATATGATTGATGGCGTTCTGGAAAGCTGATCATGCGTAGAATTACTGTGCGAAGTTTCAGGTGTCTGCGACGCTCCATTTCGGAATTATGATCATTTAAAGTTTAGCTATATTTCGTTTATTTTTGCTATCTTCCAGATCGGATTGCAAGAAAACCAGACGTCGCAAAAATATGATTGATGGCGTTGTGGAAAGCTGATCATGCGTAGATTTACTGTGCGAAGTTTCATGGTTCTAGCATTATATTTACGGATTTTCATTTTGCAAAGTTTTATGGGTCTAGGACGTCTCCTTACGAAGTTATGAGCATTTAAAGTTTTGCTATCTTCCAGATCGGATTGCAAGAAAACCAGACGCCGCAAAAATATGATTGATGGCGTTCTGGAAAGCTGATCATGCGTAGAATTACTGTGCGAAGTTCTAGGTGTCTGCGACACTCCATTTCGGAATTATGATCATTTAAAGTTTAACTATATTTCGTTTATTTTTGCTGTCTTCCAGATCGGATTGCAAGAAAACCAGACGTCGCAAAAATATGATTGATGGAGTTGTGGAAAGCTGATCATGCGTAGAATTACTGTGCGAAGTTTCATGGTTCTAGCATTATATTTACGGATTTTCATTTTGCAAAGTTTTATGGGTCTAGGACGTCTCCTTACGAAGTTATGAGCATTTAAAGTTTTGCTATTTTCCAGATCGGATTGCAAGAAAACCAGACGCCGCAAAAATATGATTGATGGCGTTCTGGAAAGCTGATCATGCGTAGAATTACTGTGCGAAGTTTCAGGTGTCTGCGACGCTCCATTTCGGAATTATGATCATTTAAAGTTTAGCTATATTTCGTTTGTTTTTGCTATCTTCCAGATCGGATTGCAAGAAAACCAGACGTCGCAAAAATATGATTGATGGCGTTGTGGAAAGCTGATCATGCGTAGAATTACTCTGCGAAGTTTCAGGTGTCTGCGACGCTCCATTTCGGAATTATGATCATTTAAAGTTTAGCTATATTTCGTTTATTTTTGCTATCTTCCAGATCGGATTGCAAGAAAACCAGACGTCGCAAAAATATGATTGATGGCGTTCTGGAAAGCTGATCATGCGTAGAATTACTGTGTGAAGTTTCATTATATTTACGGATTTTCATTTTGCAAAGTTTTATGGGTCTAGGACGTCTCCTTACGAAGTTATGAGCATTTAAAGTTTTGCTATCTTCCAGATCGGTTTGCAATAAAACCAGACGTCGCAAAAATATGATTGATGGCGTTCTGGAAAGCTGATCATGCGTAGAATTACTGTGCGAAGTTTCAGGTGTCTGCGACGCTCCATTTCGGAATTATGATCATTTAAAGTTTAGCTATATTTCGTTTATTTTTGCTATCTTCCAGATCGGATTGCAAGAAAACCAGACGTCGCAAAAATATGATTGATGGCGTTCTGGAAAGCTGATCATGCGTAGAATTACTGTGCGAAGTTTCATGGTTCTAGCATTATATTTACGGATTTTCATTTTGCAAAGTTTTATGGGTCTAGGACGTCTCCTTACGAAGTTATGAGCATTTAAAGTTTTGCTATCTTCCAGATCGGATTGCAAGAAAACCAGACGCCGCAAAAATATGATTGATGGCGTTCTGGAAAGCTGATCATGCGTAGAATTACTGTGCGAAGTTTCAGGTGTCTGCGACGCTCCATTTCGGAATTATGATCATTTAAAGTTTAGCTATATTTCGTTTGTTTTTGCTATCTTCCTGATCGGATTGCAAGAAAACCAGACGCCGCAAAAATATGATTGATGGCGTTCTGGAAAGCTGATCATGCGTAGAATTACTGTGCGAAGTTTCAGGTGTCTGCGACGCTCCATTTCGGAATTATGATCATTTAAAGTTTAGCTATATTTCGTTTGTTTTTGCTATCTTACAGATCGGATTGCAAGAAAACCAGACGTCGCAAAAATATGATTGATGGCGTTGTGGAAAGCTGATCATGCGTAGAATTACTCTGCGAAGTTTCAGGTGTCTGCGACGCTCCATTTCGGAATTATGATCATTTAAAGTTTAGCTATATTTCGTTTGTTTTTGCTATCTTCCAGATCGGATTGCAAGAAAACCAGACGTCGCAAAAATATGATTGATGGCGTTCTGGAAAGCTGATCATGCGTAGAATTACTGTGTGAAGTTTCATTATATTTACGGATTTTCATTTTGCAAAGTTTTATGGGTCTAGGACGTCTCCTTACGAAGTTATGAGCATTTAAAGTTTTGCTATCTTCCAGATCGGTTTGCAATAAAACTAGACGTCGCAAAAATATGATTGATGGCGTTCTGGAAAGCTGATCATGCGTAGAATTACTGTGCGAAGTTTCAGGTGTCTGCGACGCTCCATTTCGGAATTATGATCATTTAAAGTTTAGCTATATTTCGTTTGTTTTTGCTATCTTCCAGATCGGATTGCAAGAAAACCAGACGTCGCAAAATTATGATTGATGGCGTTCTGGAAAGCTGATCATGCGTAGAATTACTGTGCGAAGTTTCATTATATTTACGGATTTTCATTTTGCAAAGTTTTATGGGTATAGGACGTCTCCTTAGGAAGTTATGAGCATTTAAAGTTTTGCTATCTTCCAGATCGGATTGCAAGAAAACCAGACGTCGCAAAAATATGATTGATGGCGTTCTGGAAAGCTGATCATGCCTAGAATTACTGTGCGAAGTTTCAGGTGTCTGCGACGCTCCATTTCGGAATTGTGATCATTTAAAGTTTAGCTATATTTCGTTTATTTTTGCTATCTTCCAGATCGGATTGCAAGAAAACCAGACGTCGCAAAAATATGATTGATGGCGTTCTGGAAAGCTGATCATGCGTAGAATTACTGTGCGAAGTTTCATGGTTCTAGCATTATATTTACGGATTTTCATTTTGCAAAGTTTTATGGGTCTAGGACGTCTCCTTACGAAGTTATGAGCATTTAAAGTTTTGCTATCTTCCAGATCGGATTGCAAGAAATCCAGACGTCGCAAAAATATGATTGATGGCGTTCTGGAAAGCTGATCATGCGTAGAATTACTGTGCGAAGTTTCAGGTGTCTGCGACGCTCCATTTCGGAATTATGATCATTTAAAGTTTAGCTATATTTCGTTTATTTTTGCTATCTTCCTGATCGGATTGCAAGAAAACCAGACGTCGCAAAAATATGATTGATGGCGTTGTGGAAAGCTGATCATGCGTAGAATTACTGTGCGAAGTTTCAGGTGTCTGCGACGCAAAAATATGATTGATGGCGTTCTGGAAAGCTGATCATGCGTAGAATTACTGTGCGAAGTTTCATGGTTCTAGCATTATATTTACGGATTTTCATTTTGCAAAGTTTTATGGGTCTAGGACGTCTCCTTACGAAGTTATGAGCATTTAAAGTTTTGCTATTTTCCAGATCGGATTGCAAGAAAACCAGACGCCGCAAAAATATGATTGATGGCGTTCTGGAAAGCTGATCATGCGTAGAATTACTGTGCGAAGTTTCAGGTGTCTGCGACGCTCCATTTCGGAATTATGATCATTTAAAGTTTAGCTATATTTCGTTTGTTTTTGCTATCTTCCAGATCGGATTGCAATAAAACTAGACGTCGTTACTGTGCGAAGTTTCAGGTGTCTGCGACGCTCCATTTCGGAATTATGATCATTTAAAGTTTAGCTATATTTCGTTTGTTTTTGCTATCTTCCAGATCGGATTGCAAGAAAACCAGACGTCGCAAAATTATGATTGATGGCGTTCTGGAAAGCTGATCATGCGTAGAATTACTGTGCGAAGTTTCATTATATTTACGGATTTTCATTTTGCAAAGTTTTATGGGTCTAGGACGTCTCCTTACGAAGTTATGAGCATTTAAAGTTTTGCTATCTTCCAGATCGGATTGCAAGAAAACCAGATGTCGCAAAAATATGATTTATGGCGTTGTGGAAAGCTGATCATGCGTAGAATTACTGTGCGAAGTTTCAGGTGTCTGCGACACTCCATTTCGGAATTATGATCATTTAAAGTTTAGCTATATTTCGTTTATTTTTGCTATCTTCCAGATCGGATTGCAAGAAAACCAGACGTCGCAAAAATATGATTGATGGCGTTCTGGAAAGCTGATCATGCGTAGAATTACTGTGCGAAGTTTCATGGTTCTAGCATTATATTTACGGATTTTCATTTTGCAAAGTTTTATGGGTCTAGGACGTCTCCTTACGAAGTTATGAGCATTTAAAGTTTTGCTATTTTCCAGATCGGATTGCAAGAAAACCAGACGCCGCAAAAATATGATTGATGGCGTTCTGGAAAGCTGATCATGCGTAGAATTACTGTGCGAAGTTTCAGGTGTCTGCGACGCTCCATTTCGGAATTATGATCATTTAAAGTTTAGCTATATTTCGTTTGTTTTTGCTATCTTCCAGATCGGATTGCAAGAAAACCAGACGTCGCAAAAATATGATTGATGGCGTTCTGGAAAGCTGATCATGCGTAGA
The DNA here is from genome assembly GCA_943737955.2 of Myopa tessellatipennis. Lineage (NCBI taxonomy): Eukaryota > Metazoa > Arthropoda > Insecta > Diptera > Conopidae > Myopa > Myopa tessellatipennis. The sequence goes on from OX031314.1 coordinate 43,793,649, forward strand.
ATTACTGTGTGAAGTTTCATTATATTTACGGATTTTCATTTTGCAAAGTTTTATGGGTCTAGGACGTCTCCTTACGAAGTTATGAGCATTTAAAGTTTTGCTATCTTCCAGATCGGTTTGCAATAAAACTAGACGTCGCAAAAATATGATTGATGGCGTTCTGGAAAGCTGATCATGCGTAGAATTACTGTGCGAAGTTTCAGGTGTCTGCGACGCTCCATTTCGGAATTATGATCATTTAAAGTTTAGCTATATTTCGTTTGTTTTTGCTATCTTCCAGATCGGATTGCAAGAAAACCAGACGTCGCAAAATTATGATTGATGGCGTTCTGGAAAGCTGATCATGCGTAGAATTACTGTGCGAAGTTTCATTATATTTACGGATTTTCATTTTGCAAAGTTTTATGGGTCTAGGACGTCTCCTTACGAAGTTATGAGCATTTAAAGTTTTGCTATCTTCCAGATCGGATTGCAAGAAAACCAGATGTCGCAAAAATATGATTTATGGCGTTGTGGAAAGCTGATCATGCGTAGAATTACTGTGCGAAGTTTCAGGTGTCTGCGACACTCCATTTCGGAATTATGATCATTTAAAGTTTAGCTATATTTCGTTTATTTTTGCTATCTTCCAGATCGGATTGCAAGAAAACCAGACGTCGCAAAAATATGATTGATGGCGTTCTGGAAAGCTGATCATGCGTAGAATTACTGTGCGAAGTTTCATGGTTCTAGCATTATATTTACGGATTTTCATTTTGCAAAGTTTTATGGGTCTAGGACGTCTCCTTACGAAGTTATGAGCATTTAAAGTTTTGCTATTTTCCAGATCGGATTGCAAGAAAACCAGACGCCGCAAAAATATGATTGATGGCGTTCTGGAAAGCTGATCATGCGTAGAATTACTGTGCGAAGTTTCAGGTGTCTGCGACGCTCCATTTCGGAATTATGATCATTTAAAGTTTAGCTATATTTCGTTTGTTTTTGCTATCTTCCAGATGGAATTGCAAGAAAACCAGACGTCGCAAAAATATGATTGATGGCGTTGTGGAAAGCTGATCATGCGTAGAATTACTCTGCGAAGTTTCAGGTGTCTGCGACGCTCCATTTCGGAATTATGATCATTTAAAGTTTAGCTATATTTCGTTTATTTTTGCTATCTTCCAGATCGGATTGCAAGAAAACCAGACGTCGCAAAAATATGATTGATGGCGTTCTGGAAAGCTGATCATGCGTAGAATTACTGTGCGAAGTTTCAGGTGTCTGCGACGCTCCATTTCGGAATTATGATCATTTAAAGTTTAGCTATATTTCGTTTATTTTTGCTATCTTCCAGATCGGATTGCAAGAAAACCAGACGTCGCAAAAATATGATTGATGGCGTTGTGGAAAGCTGATCATGCGTAGAATTACTGTGCGAAGTTTCATGGTTCTAGCATTATATTTACGGATTTTCATTTTGCAAAGTTTTATGGGTCTAGGACGTCTCCTTACGAAGTTATGAGCATTTAAAGTTTTGCTATCTTCCAGATCGGATTGCAAGAAAACCAGACGCCGCAAAAATATGATTGATGGCGTTCTGGAAAGCTGATCATGCGTAGAATTACTGTGCGAAGTTCTAGGTGTCTGCGACACTCCATTTCGGAATTATGATCATTTAAAGTTTAACTATATTTCGTTTATTTTTGCTATCTTCCAGATCGGATTGCAAGAAAACCAGACGTCGCAAAAATATGATTGATGGAGTTGTGGAAAGCTGATCATGCGTAGAATTACTGTGCGAAGTTTCATGGTTCTAGCATTATATTTACGGATTTTCATTTTGCAAAGTTTTATGGGTCTAGGACGTCTCCTTACGAAGTTATGAGCATTTAAAGTTTTGCTATTTTCCAGATCGGATTGCAAGAAAACCAGACGCCGCAAAAATATGATTGATGGCGTTCTGGAAAGCTGATCATGCGTAGAATTACTGTGCGAAGTTTCAGGTGTCTGCGACGCTCCATTTCGGAATTATGATCATTTAAAGTTTAGCTATATTTCGTTTGTTTTTGCTATCTTCCAGATCGGATTGCAAGAAAACCAGACGTCGCAAAAATATGATTGATGGCGTTGTGGAAAGCTGATCATGCGTAGAATTACTCTGCGAAGTTTCAGGTGTCTGCGACGCTCCATTTCGGAATTATGATCATTTAAAGTTTAGCTATATTTCGTTTGTTTTTGCTATCTTCCAGATCGGATTGCAAGAAAACCAGACGTCGCAAAAATATGATTGATGGCGTTCTGGAAAGCTGATCATGCGTAGAATTACTGTGCGAAGTTTCAGGTGTCTGCGACGCTCCATTTCGGAATTATGATCATTTAAAGTTTAGCTATATTTCGTTTATTTTTGCTATCTTCCAGATCGGATTGCAAGAAAACCAGACGTCGCAAAAATATGATTGATGGCGTTCTGGAAAGCTGATCATGCGTAGAATTACTGTGTGAAGTTTCATTATATTTACGGATTTTCATTTTGCAAAGTTTTATGGGTCTAGGACGTCTCCTTACGAAGTTATGAGCATTTAAAGTTTTGCTATCTTCCAGATCGGTTTGCAATAAAACCAGACGTCGCAAAAATATGATTGATGGCGTTCTGGAAAGCTGATCATGCGTAGAATTACTGTGCGAAGTTTCAGGTGTCTGCGACGCTCCATTTCGGAATTATGATCATTTAAAGTTTAGCTATATTTCGTTTATTTTTGCTATCTTCCAGATCGGATTGCAAGAAAACCAGACGTCGCAAAAATATGATTGATGGCGTTCTGGAAAGCTGATCATGCGTAGAATTACTGTGCGAAGTTTCATGGTTCTAGCATTATATTTACGGATTTTCATTTTGCAAAGTTTTATGGGTCTAGGACGTCTCCTTACGAAGTTATGAGCATTTAAAGTTTTGCTATTTTCCAGATCGGATTGCAAGAAAACCAGACGCCGCAAAAATATGATTGATGGCGTTCTGGAAAGCTGATCATGCGTAGAATTACTGTGCGAAGTTTCAGGTGTCTGCGACGCTCCATTTCGGAATTATGATCATTTAAAGTTTAGCTATATTTCGTTTGTTTTTGCTATCTTCCAGATGGGATTGCAAGAAAACCAGACGTCGCAAAAATATGATTGATGGCGTTGTGGAAAGCTGATCATGCGTAGAATTACTCTGCGAAGTTTCAGGTGTCTGCGACGCTCCATTTCGGAATTATGATCATTTAAAGTTTAGCTATATTTCGTTTATTTTTGCTATCTTCCAGATCGGATTGCAAGAAAACCAGACGTCGCAAAAATATGATTGATGGCGTTCTGGAAAGCTGATCATGCGTAGAATTACTGTGCGAAGTTTCAGGTGTCTGCGACGCTCCATTTCGGAATTATGATCATTTAAAGTTTAGCTATATTTCGTTTATTTTTGCTATCTTCCAGATCGGATTGCAAGAAAACCAGACGCCGCAAAAATATGATTGATGGCGTTCTGGAAAGCTGATCATGCGTAGAATTACTGTGCGAAGTTCTAGGTGTCTGCGACACTCCATTTCGGAATTATGATCATTTAAAGTTTAACTATATTTCGTTTATTTTTGCTATCTTCCAGATCGGATTGCAAGAAAACCAGACGCCGCAAAAATATGATTGATGGCGTTCTGGAAAGCTGATCATGCGTAGAATTACTGTGCGAAGTTTCATGGTTCTAGCATTATATTTACGGATTTTCATTTTGCAAAGTTTTATGGGTCTAGGACGTCTCCTTACGAAGTTATGAGCATTTAAAGTTTTGCTATTTTCCAGATCGGATTGCAAGAAAACCAGACGCCGCAAAAATATGATTGATGGCGTTCTGGAAAGCTGATCATGCGTAGAATTACTGTGCGAAGTTTCAGGTGTCTGCGACGCTCCATTTCGGAATTATGATCATTTAAAGTTTAGCTATATTTCGTTTGTTTTTGCTATCTTCCAGATCGGATTGCAAGAAAACCAGACGTCGCAAAAATATGATTGATGGCGTTGTGGAAAGCTGATCATGCGTAGAATTACTCTGCGAAGTTTCAGGTGTCTGCGACGCTCCATTTCGGAATTATGATCATTTAAAGTTTAGCTATATTTCGTTTGTTTTTGCTATCTTCCAGATCGGATTGCAAGAAAACCAGACGTCGCAAAAATATGATTGATGGCGTTGTGGAAAGCTGATCATGCGTAGAATTACTGTGCGAAGTTTCATGGTTCTAGCATTATATTTACGGATTTTCATTTTGCAAAGTTTTATGGGTCTAGGACGTCTCCTTACGAAGTTATGAGCATTTAAAGTTTTGCTATCTTCCAGATCGGATTGCAAGAAAACCAGACGCCGCAAAAATATGATTGATGGCGTTCTGGAAAGCTGATCATGCGTAGAATTACTGTGCGAAGTTCTAGGTGTCTGCGACACTCCATTTCGGAATTATGATCATTTAAAGTTTAGCTATATTTCGTTTATTTTTGCTATCTTCCAGATCGGATTGCAAGAAAACCAGACGTCGCAAAAATATGATTGATGGCGTTGTGGAAAGCGTTGTGGAAAGCTGATCATGCGTAGAATTACTGTGCGTAGTTTCAGGTGTCTGCGACGCTCCATTTCGGAATTATGATCATTTAAAGTTTAGCTATATTTCGTTTGTTTTTGCTATCTTCCAGATCGGATTGCAAGAAAACCAGACGTCGCAAAAATATGATTGATGGCGTTCTGGAAAGCTGATCATGCGTAGAATTACTGTGTGAAGTTTCATTATATTTACGGATTTTCATTTTGCAAAGTTTTATGGGTCTAGGACGTCTCCTTACGAAGTTATGAGCATTTAAAGTTTTGCTATCTTCCAGATCGGTTTGCAAGAAAACCAGACGCCGCAAAAATATGATTGATGGCGTTCTGGAAAGCTGATCATGCGTAGAATTACTGTGCGAAGTTTCAGGTGTCTGCGACGCTCCATTTCGGAATTATGATCATTTAAAGTTTAGCTATATTTCGTTTATTTTTGCTATCTTCCAGATCGGATTGCAAGAAAACCAGACGTCGCAAAAATATGATTGATGGCGTTCTGGAAAGCTGATCATGCGTAGAATTACTGTGCGAAGTTTCATGGTTCTAGCATTATATTTACGGATTTTCATTTTGCAAAGTTTTATGGGTCTAGGACGTCTCCTTACGAAGTTATGAGCATTTAAAGTTTTGCTATCTTCCAGATCGGATTGCAAGAAAACCAGACGCCGCAAAAATATGATTGATGGCGTTCTGGAAAGCTGATCATGCGTAGAATTACTGTGCGAAGTTTCAGGTGTCTGCGACGCTCCATTTCGGAATTATGATCATTTAAAGTTTAGCTATATTTCGTTTGTTTTTGCTATCTTCCTGATCGGATTGCAAGAAAACCAGACGCCGCAAAAATATGATTGATGGCGTTCTGGAAAGCTGATCATGCGTAGAATTACTGTGCGAAGTTTCAGGTGTCTGCGACGCTCCATTTCGGAATTATGATCATTTAAAGTTTAGCTATATTTCGTTTGTTTTTGCTATCTTCCAGATCGGATTGCAAGAAAACCAGACGTCGCAAAAATATGATTGATGGCGTTGTGGAAAGCTGATCATGCGTAGAATTACTGTGCGAAGTTTCATGGTTCTAGCATTATATTTACGGATTTTCATTTTGCAAAGTTTTATGGGTCTAGGACGTCTCCTTACGAAGTTATGAGCATTTAAAGTTTTGCTATTTTCCAGATCGGATTGCAAGAAAACCAGACGCCGCAAAAATATGATTGATGGCGTTCTGGAAAGCTGATCATGCGTAGAATTACTGTGCGAAGTTTCAGGTGTCTGCGACGCTCCATTTCGGAATTATGATCATTTAAAGTTTAGCTATATTTCGTTTGTTTTTGCTATCTTCCAGATCGGATTGCAAGAAAACCAGACGTCGCAAAAATATGATTGATGGCGTTGTGGAAAGCTGATCATGCGTAGAATTACTCTGCGAAGTTTCAGGTGTCTGCGACGCTCCATTTCGGAATTATGATCATTTAAAGTTTAGCTATATTTCGTTTGTTTTTGCTATCTTCCAGATCGGATTGCAAGAAAACCAGACGTCGCAAAAATATGATTGATGGCGTTGTGGAAAGCTGATCATGCGTAGAATTACTGTGCGAAGTTTCATGGTTCTAGCATTATATTTACGGATTTTCATTTTGCAAAGTTTTATGGGTCTAGGACGTCTCCTTACGAAGTTATGAGCATTTAAAGTTTTGCTATCTTCCAGATCGGATTGCAAGAAAACCAGACGCCGCAAAAATATGATTGATGGCGTTCTGGAAAGCTGATCATGCGTAGAATTACTGTGCGTAGTTTCAGGTGTCTGCGACGCTCCATTTCGGAATTATGATCATTTAAAGTTTAGCTATATTTCGTTTGTTTTTGCTATCTTCCAGATCGGATTGCAAGAAAACCAGACGTCGCAAAAATATGATTGATGGCGTTCTGGAAAGCTGATCATGCGTAGAATTACTCTGCGAAGTTTCAGGTGTCTGCGACACTCCATTTCGGAATTATGATCATTTAAAGTTTAACTATATTTCGTTTATTTTTGCTATCTTCCAGATCGGATTGCAAGAAAACCAGACGTCGCAAAAATATGATTGATGGCGTTGTGGAAAGCTGATCATGCGTAGAATTACTGTGCGTAGTTTCAGGTGTCTGCGACGCTCCATTTCGGAATTATGATCATTTAAAGTTTAGCTATATTTCGTTTGTTTTTGCTATCTTCCAGATCGGATTGCAAGAAAACCAGACGTCGCAAAAATATGATTGATGGCGTTCTGGAAAGCTGATCATGCGTAGAATTACTGTGTGAAGTTTCATTATATTTACGGATTTTCCTTTTGCAAAGTTTTATGGGTCTAGGACGTCTCCTTACGAAGTTATGAGCATTTAAAGTTTTGCTATCTTCCAGATCGGTTTGCAATAAAACCAGACGTCGCAAAAATATGATTGATGGCGTTCTGGAAAGCTGATCATGCGTAGAATTACTGTGCGAAATTTCAGGTGTCTGCGACGCTCCATTTCGGAATTATGATCATTTAAAGTTTAGCTATATTTCGTTTATTTTTGCTATCTTCCAGATCGGATTGCAAGAAAACCAGACGTCGCAAAAATATGATTGATGGCGTTCTGGAAAGCTGATCATGCGTAGAATTACTGTGCGAAGTTTCATGGTTCTAGCATTATATTTACGGATTTTCATTTTGCAAAGTTTTATGGGTCTAGGACGTCTCCTTACGAAGTTATGAGCATTTAAAGTTTTGCTATCTTCCAGATCGGATTGCAAGAAAACCAGACGCCGCAAAAATATGATTGATGGCGTTCTGGAAAGCTGATCATGCGTAGAATTACTGTGCGAAGTTTCAGGTGTCTGCGACGCTCCATTTCGGAATTATGATCATTTAAAGTTTAGCTATATTTCGTTTGTTTTTGCTATCTTCCAGATCGGATTGCAAGAAAACCAGACGTCGCAAAAATATGATTGATGGCGTTCTGGAAAGCTGATCATGCGTAGAATTACTGTGTGAAGTTTCATTATATTTACGGATTTTCATTTTGCAAAGTTTTATGGGTCTAGGACGTCTCCTTACGAAGTTATGAGCATTTAAAGTTTTGCTATCTTCCAGATCGGTTTGCAATAAAACCAGACGCCGCAAAAATATGATTGATGGCGTTCTGGAAAGCTGATCATGCGTAGAATTACTGTGCGTAGTTTCAGGTGTCTGCGACGCTCCATTTCGGAATTATGATCATTTAAAGTTTAGCTATATTTCGTTTGTTTTTGCTATCTTCCAGATCGGATTGCAAGAAAACCAGACGTCGCAAAAATATGATTGATGGCGTTCTGGAAAGCTGATCATGCGTAGAATTACTCTGCGAAGTTTCAGGTGTCTGCGACACTCCATTTCGGAATTATGATCATTTAAAGTTTAACTATATTTCGTTTATTTTTGCTATCTTCCAGATCGGATTGCAAGAAAACCAGACGTCGCAAAAATATGATTGATGGCGTTGTGGAAAGCTGATCATGCGTAGAATTACTGTGCGTAGTTTCAGGTGTCTGCGACGCTCCATTTCGGAATTATGATCATTTAAAGTTTAGCTATATTTCGTTTGTTTTTGCTATCTTCCAGATCGGATTGCAAGAAAACCAGACGTCGCAAAAATATGATTGATGGCGTTCTGGAAAGCTGATCATGCGTAGAATTACTGTGTGAAGTTTCATTATATTTACGGATTTTCATTTTGCAAAGTTTTATGGGTCTAGGACGTCTCCTTACGAAGTTATGAGCATTTAAAGTTTTGCTATCTTCCAGATCGGTTTGCAATAAAACCAGACGTCGCAAAAATATGATTGATGGCGTTCTGGAAAGCTGATCATGCGTAGAATTACTGTGCGAAGTTTCAGGTGTCTGCGACGCTCCATTTCGGAATTATGATCATTTAAAGTTTAGCTATATTTCGTTTATTTTTGCTATCTTCCAGATCGGATTGCAAGAAAACCAGACGTCGCAAAAATATGATTGATGGCGTTCTGGAAAGCTGATCATGCGTAGAATTACTGTGCGAAGTTTCATGGTTCTAGCATTATATTTACGGATTTTCATTTTGCAAAGTTTTATGGGTCTAGGACGTCTCCTTACGAAGTTATGAGCATTTAAAGTTTTGCTATCTTCCAGATCGGATTGCAAGAAAACCAGACGCCGCAAAAATATGATTGATGGCGTTCTGGAAAGCTGATCATGCGTAGAATTACTGTGCGAAGTTTCAGGTGTCTGCGACGCTCCATTTCGGAATTATGATCATTTAAAGTTTAGCTATATTTCGTTTGTTTTTGCTATCTTCCAGATCGGATTGCAAGAAAACCAGACGTCGCAAAAATATGATTGATGGCGTTGTGGAAAGCTGATCATGCGTAGAATTACTGTGCGAAGCTTCATGGTTCTAGCATTATATTTACGGATTTTCATTTTGCAAAGTTTTATGGGTCTAGGACGTCTCCTTACGAAGTTATGAGCATTTAAAGTTTTGCTATTTTCCAGATCGGATTGCAAGAAAACCAGACGCCGCAAAAATATGATTGATGGCGTTCTGGAAAGCTGATCATGCGTAGAATTACTGTGCGAAGTTTCAGGTGTCTGCGACGCTCCATTTCGGAATTATGATCATTTAAAGTTTAGCTATATTTCGTTTGTTTTTGCTATCTTCCAGATCGGATTGCAAGAAAACCAGACGTCGCAAAAATATGATTGATGGCGTTGTGGAAAGCTGATCATGCGTAGAATTACTCTGCGAAGTTTCAGGTGTCTGCGACGCTCCATTTCGGAATTATGATCATTTAAAGTTTAGCTATATTTCGTTTGTTTTTGCTATCTTCCAGATCGGATTGCAAGAAAACCAGACGTCGCAAAAATATGATTGATGGCGTTGTGGAAAGCTGATCATGCGTAGAATTACTGTGCGAAGTTTCATGGTTCTAGCATTATATTTACGGATTTTCATTTTGCAAAGTTTTATGGGTCTAGGACGTCTCCTTACGAAGTTATGAGCATTTAAAGTTTTGCTATCTTCCAGATCGGATTGCAAGAAAACCAGACGCCGCAAAAATATGATTGATGGCGTTCTGGAAAGCTGATCATGCGTAGAATTACTGTGCGTAGTTTCAGGTGTCTGCGACGCTCCATTTCGGAATTATGATCATTTAAAGTTTAGCTATATTTCGTTTGTTTTTGCTATCTTCCAGATCGGATTGCAAGAAAACCAGACGTCGCAAAAATATGATTGATGGCGTTCTGGAAAGCTGATCATGCGTAGAATTACTCTGCGAAGTTTCAGGTGTCTGCGACACTCCATTTCGGAATTATGATCATTTAAAGTTTAACTATATTTCGTTTATTTTTGCTATCTTCCAGATCGGATTGCAAGAAAACCAGACGTCGCAAAAATATGATTGATGGCGTTGTGGAAAGCTGATCATGCGTAGAATTACTGTGCGTAGTTTCAGGTGTCTGCGACGCTCCATTTCGGAATTATGATCATTTAAAGTTTAGCTATATTTCGTTTGTTTTTGCTATCTTCCAGATCGGATTGCAAGAAAACCAGACGTCGCAAAAATATGATTGATGGCGTTCTGGAAAGCTGATCATGCGTAGAATTACTGTGTGAAGTTTCATTATATTTACGGATTTTCATTTTGCAAAGTTTTATGGGTCTAGGACGTCTCCTTACGAAGTTATGAGCATTTAAAGTTTTGCTATCTTCCAGATCGGTTTGCAATAAAACCAGACGTCGCAAAAATATGATTGATGGCGTTCTGGAAAGCTGATCATGCGTAGAATTACTCTGCGAAGTTTCAGGTGTCTGCGACACTCCATTTCGGAATTATGATCATTTAAAGTTTAACTATATTTCGTTTATTTTTGCTATCTTCCAGATCGGATTGCAAGAAAACCAGACGTCGCAAAAATATGATTGATGGCGTTCTGGAAAGCTGATCATGCGTAGAATTACTGTGCGAAGTTTCAGGTGTCTGCGACGCTCTATTTCGGAATTATGATCATTTAAAGTTTAGCTATATTTCGTTTATTTTTGCTATCTTCCAGATCGGATTGCAAGAAAACCAGACGTCGCAAAAATATGATTGATGGCGTTGTGGAAAGCTGATCATGCGTAGAATTACTGTGCGAAGTTTCATGGTTCTAGCATTATATTTACGGATTTTCATTTTGCAAAGTTTTATGGGTCTAGGACGTCTCCTTACGAAGTTATGAGCATTTAAAGTTTTGCTATCTTCCAGATCGGATTGCAAGAAAACCAGACGCCGCAAAAATATGATTGATGGCGTTCTGGAAAGCTGATCATGCGTAGAATTACTGTGCGAAGTTCTAGGTGTCTGCGACACTCCATTTCGGAATTATGATCATTTAAAGTTTAACTATATTTCGTTTATTTTTGCTATCTTCCAGATCGGATTGCAAGAAAACCAGACGTCGCAAAAATATGATTGATGGCGTTGTGGAAAGCTGATCATGCGTAGAATTACTGTGCGTAGTTTCAGGTGTCTGCGACGCTCCATTTCGGAATTATGATCATTTAAAGTTTAGCTATATTTCGTTTGTTTTTGCTATCTTCCAGATCGGATTGCAAGAAAACCAGACGTCGCAAAAATATGATTGATGGCGTTCTGGAAAGCTGATCATGCGTAGAATTACTGTGTGAAGTTTCATTATATTTACGGATTTTCATTTTGCAAAGTTTTATGGGTCTAGGACGTCTCCTTACGAAGTTATGAGCATTTAAAGTTTTGCTATCTTCCAGATCGGTTTGCAATAAAACCAGACGCCGCAAAAATATGATTGATGGCGTTCTGGAAAGCTGATCATGCGTAGAATTACTGTGCGTAGTTTCAGGTGTCTGCGACGCTCCATTTCGGAATTATGATCATTTAAAGTTTAGCTATATTTCGTTTGTTTTTGCTATCTTCCAGATCGGATTGCAAGAAAACCAGACGTCGCAAAAATATGATTGATGGCGTTGTGGAAAGCTGATCATGCGTAGAATTACTGTGCGAAGTTTCATGGTTCTAGCATTATATTTACGGATTTTCATTTTGCAAAGTTTTATGGGTCTAGGACGTCTCCTTACGAAGTTATGAGCATTTAAAGTTTTGCTATCTTCCAGATCGGATTGCAAGAAAACCAGACGCCGCAAAAATATGATTGATGGCGTTCTGGAAAGCTGATCATGCGTAGAATTACTGTGCGAAGTTTCAGGTGTCTGCGACGCTCCATTTCGGAATTATGATCATTTAAAGTTTAGCTATATTTCGTTTGTTTTTGCTATCTTCCAGATCGGATTGCAAGAAAACCAGACGTCGCAAAAATATGATTGATGGCGTTGTGGAAAGCTGATCATGCGTAGAATTACTGTGCGAAGTTTCATGGTTCTAGCATTATATTTACGGATTTTCATTTTGCAAAGTTTTATGGGTCTAGGACGTCTCCTTACGAAGTTATGAGCATTTAAAGTTTTGCTATTTTCCAGATCGGATTGCAAGAAAACCAGACGCCGCAAAAATATGATTGATGGCGTTCTGGAAAGCTGATCATGCGTAGAATTACTGTGCGAAGTTTCAGGTGTCTGCGACGCTCCATTTCGGAATTATGATCATTTAAAGTTTAGCTATATTTCGTTTGTTTTTGCTATCTTCCAGATCGGATTGCAAGAAAACCAGACGTCGCAAAAATATGATTGATGGCGTTGTGGAAAGCTGATCATGCGTAGAATTACTCTGCGAAGTTTCAGGTGTCTGCGACGCTCCATTTCGGAATTATGATCATTTAAAGTTTAGCTATATTTCGTTTGTTTTTGCTATCTTCCAGATCGGATTGCAAGAAAACCAGACGTCGCAAAAATATGATTGATGGCGTTGTGGAAAGCTGATCATGCGTAGAATTACTGTGCGAAGTTTCATGGTTCTAGCATTATATTTACGGATTTTCATTTTGCAAAGTTTTATGGGTCTAGGACGTCTCCTTACGAAGTTATGAGCATTTAAAGTTTTGCTATCTTCCAGATCGGATTGCAAGAAAACCAGACGCCGCAAAAATATGATTGATGGCGTTCTGGAAAGCTGATCATGCGTAGAATTACTGTGCGTAGTTTCAGGTGTCTGCGACGCTCCATTTCGGAATTATGATCATTTAAAGTTTAGCTATATTTCGTTTGTTTTTGCTATCTTCCAGATCGGATTGCAAGAAAACCAGACGTCGCAAAAATATGATTGATGGCGTTCTGGAAAGCTGATCATGCGTAGAATTACTCTGCGAAGTTTCAGGTGTCTGCGACACTCCATTTCGGAATTATGATCATTTAAAGTTTAACTATATTTCGTTTATTTTTGCTATCTTCCAGATCGGATTGCAAGAAAACCAGACGTCGCAAAAATATGATTGATGGCGTTGTGGAAAGCTGATCATGCGTAGAATTACTGTGCGTAGTTTCAGGTGTCTGCGACGCTCCATTTCGGAATTATGATCATTTAAAGTTTAGCTATATTTCGTTTGTTTTTGCTATCTTCCAGATCGGATTGCAAGAAAACCAGACGTCGCAAAAATATGATTGATGGCGTTCTGGAAAGCTGATCATGCGTAGAATTACTGTGTGAAGTTTCATTATATTTACGGATTTTCATTTTGCAAAGTTTTATGGGTCTAGGACGTCTCCTTACGAAGTTATGAGCATTTAAAGTTTTGCTATCTTCCAGATCGGTTTGCAATAAAACCAGACGTCGCAAAAATATGATTGATGGCGTTCTGGAAAGCTGATCATGCGTAGAATTACTGTGCGAAGTTTCAGGTGTCTGCGACGCTCCATTTCGGAATTATGATCATTTAAAGTTTAGCTATATTTCGTTTATTTTTGCTATCTTCCAGATCGGATTGCAAGAAAACCAGACGTCGCAAAAATATGATTGATGGCGTTCTGGAAAGCTGATCATGCGTAGAATTACTGTGCGAAGTTTCATGGTTCTAGCATTATATTTACGGATTTTCATTTTGCAAAGTTTTATGGGTCTAGGACGTCTCCTTACGAAGTTATGAGCATTTAAAGTTTTGCTATCTTCCAGATCGGATTGCAAGAAAACCAGACGCCGCAAAAATATGATTGATGGCGTTCTGGAAAGCTGATCATGCGTAGAATTACTGTGCGAAGTTTCAGGTGTCTGCGACGCTCCATTTCGGAATTATGATCATTTAAAGTTTAGCTATATTTCGTTTGTTTTTGCTATCTTCCTGATCGGATTGCAAGAAAACCAGACGCCGCAAAAATATGATTGATGGCGTTCTGGAAAGCTGATCATGCGTAGAATTACTGTGCGAAGTTTCAGGTGTCTGCGACGCTCCATTTCGGAATTATGATCATTTAAAGTTTAGCTATATTTCGTTTGTTTTTGCTATCTTCCAGATCGGATTGCAAGAAAACCAGACGTCGCAAAAATATGATTGATGGCGTTGTGGAAAGCTGATCATGCGTAGAATTACTGTGCGTAGTTTCAGGTGTCTGCGACGCTCCATTTCGGAATTATGATCATTTAAAGTTTAGCTATATTTCGTTTGTTTTTGCTATCTTCCAGATCGGATTGCAAGAAAACCAGACGTCGCAAAAATATGATTGATGGCGTTCTGGAAAGCTGATCATGCGTAGAATTACTGTGTGAAGTTTCATTATATTTACGGATTTTCATTTTGCAAAGTTTTATGGGTCTAGGACGTCTCCTTACGAAGTTATGAGCATTTAAAGTTTTGCTATCTTCCAGATCGGTTTGCAATAAAACCAGACGTCGCAAAAATATGATTGATGGCGTTCTGGAAAGCTGATCATGCGTAGAATTACTGTGCGAAGTTTCAGGTGTCTGCGACGCTCCATTTCGGAATTATGATCATTTAAAGTTTAGCTATATTTCGTTTATTTTTGCTATCTTCCAGATCGGATTGCAAGAAAACCAGACGTCGCAAAAATATGATTGATGGCGTTCTGGAAAGCTGATCATGCGTAGAATTACTGTGCGAAGTTTCATGGTTCTAGCATTATATTTACGGATTTTCATTTTGCAAAGTTTTATGGGTCTAGGACGTCTCCTTACGAAGTTATGAGCATTTAAAGTTTTGCTATCTTCCAGATCGGATTGCAAGAAAACCAGACGCCGCAAAAATATGATTGATGGCGTTCTGGAAAGCTGATCATGCGTAGAATTACTGTGCGAAGTTTCAGGTGTCTGCGACGCTCCATTTCGGAATTATGATCATTTAAAGTTTAGCTATATTTCGTTTGTTTTTGCTATCTTCCTGATCGGATTGCAAGAAAACCAGACGTCGCAAAAATATGATTGATGGCGTTCTGGAAAGCTGATCATGCGTAGAATTACTGTGCGTAGTTTCAGGTGTCTGCGACGCTCCATTTCGGAATTATGATCATTTAAAGTTTAGCTATATTTCGTTTGTTTTTGCTATCTTCCAGATCGGATTGCAAGAAAACCAGACGTCGCAAAAATATGATTGATGGCGTTCTGGAAAGCTGATCATGCGTAGAATTACTGTGTGAAGTTTCATTATATTTACGGATTTTCATTTTGCAAAGTTTTATGGGTCTAGGACGTCTCCTTACGAAGTTATGAGCATTTAAAGTTTTGCTATCTTCCAGATCGGTTTGCAATAAAACCAGACGTCGCAAAAATATGATTGATGGCGTTCTGGAAAGCTGATCATGCGTAGAATTACTGTGCGAAGTTTCAGGTGTCTGCGACGCTCCATTTCGGAATTATGATCATTTAAAGTTTAGCTATATTTCGTTTATTTTTGCTATCTTCCAGATCGGATTGCAAGAAAACCAGACGTCGCAAAAATATGATTGATGGCGTTCTGGAAAGCTGATCATGCGTAGAATTACTGTGCGAAGTTTCATGGTTCTAGCATTATATTTACGGATTTTCATTTTGCAAAGTTTTATGGGTCTAGGACGTCTCCTTACGAAGTTATGAGCATTTAAAGTTTTGCTATCTTCCAGATCGGATTGCAAGAAAACCAGACGCCGCAAAAATATGATTGATGGCGTTCTGGAAAGCTGATCATGCGTAGAATTACTGTGCGAAGTTTCAGGTGTCTGCGACGCTCCATTTCGGAATTATGATCATTTAAAGTTTAGCTATATTTCGTTTGTTTTTGCTATCTTCCTGATCGGATTGCAAGAAAACCAGACGCCGCAAAAATATGATTGATGGCGTTCTGGAAAGCTGATCATGCGTAGAATTACTGTGCGAAGTTTCAGGTGTCTGCGACGCTCCATTTCGGAATTATGATCATTTAAAGTTTAGCTATATTTCGTTTGTTTTTGCTATCTTCCAGATCGGATTGCAAGAAAACCAGACGTCGCAAAAATATGATTGATGGCGTTGTGGAAAGCTGATCATGCGTAGAATTACTCTGCGAAGTTTCAGGTGTCTGCGACGCTCCATTTCGGAATTATGATCATTTAAAGTTTAGCTATATTTCGTTTGTTTTTGCTATCTTCCAGATCGGATTGCAAGAAAACCAGACGTCGCAAAAATATGATTGATGGCGTTCTGGAAAGCTGATCATGCGTAGAATTACTGTGTGAAGTTTCATTATATTTACGGATTTTCATTTTGCAAAGTTTTATGGGTCTAGGACGTCTCCTTACGAAGTTATGAGCATTTAAAGTTTTGCTATCTTCCAGATCGGTTTGCAATAAAACTAGACGTCGCAAAAATATGATTGATGGCGTTCTGGAAAGCTGATCATGCGTAGAATTACTGTGCGAAGTTTCATTATATTTACGGATTTTCATTTTGCAAAGTTTTATGGGTCTAGGACGTCTCCTTACGAAGTTATGAGCATTTAAAGTTTTGCTATCTTCCAGATCGGATTGCAAGAAAACCAGATGTCGCAAAAATATGATTTATGGCGTTGTGGAAAGCTGATCATGCGTAGAATTACTGTGCGAAGTTTCAGGTGTCTGCGACACTCCATTTCGGAATTATGATCATTTAAAGTTTAGCTATATTTCGTTTATTTTTGCTATCTTCCAGATCGGATTGCAAGAAAACCAGACGTCGCAAAAATATGATTGATGGCGTTCTGGAAAGCTGATCATGCGTAGAATTACTGTGCGAAGTTTCAGGTGTCTGCGACGCTCTATTTCGGAATTATGATCATTTAAAGTTTAGCTATATTTCGTTTATTTTTGCTATCTTCCAGATCGGATTGCAAGAAAACCAGACGTCGCAAAAATATGATTGATGGCGTTGTGGAAAGCTGATCATGCGTAGAATTACTGTGCGAAGTTTCATGGTTCTAGCATTATATTTACGGATTTTCATTTTGCAAAGTTTTATGGGTCTAGGACGTCTCCTTACGAAGTTATGAGCATTTAAAGTTTTGCTATCTTCCAGATCGGATTGCAAGAAAACCAGACGCCGCAAAAATATGATTGATGGCGTTCTGGAAAGCTGATCATGCGTAGAATTACTGTGCGAAGTTCTAGGTGTCTGCGACACTCCATTTCGGAATTATGATCATTTAAAGTTTAACTATATTTCGTTTATTTTTGCTATCTTCCAGATCGGATTGCAAGAAAACCAGACGTCGCAAAAATATGATTGATGGCGTTGTGGAAAGCTGATCATGCGTAGAATTACTGTGCGTAGTTTCAGGTGTCTGCGACGCTCCATTTCGGAATTATGATCATTTAAAGTTTAGCTATATTTCGTTTGTTTTTGCTATCTTCCAGATCGGATTGCAAGAAAACCAGACGTCGCAAAAATATGATTGATGGCGTTCTGGAAAGCTGATCATGCGTAGAATTACTGTGTGAAGTTTCATTATATTTACGGATTTTCATTTTGCAAAGTTTTATGGGTCTAGGACGTCTCCTTACGAAGTTATGAGCATTTAAAGTTTTGCTATCTTCCAGATCGGTTTGCAATAAAACCAGACGTCGCAAAAATATGATTGATGGCGTTCTGGAAAGCTGATCATGCGTAGAATTACTGTGCGAAGTTTCAGGTGTCTGCGACGCTCCATTTCGGAATTATGATCATTTAAAGTTTAGCTATATTTCGTTTATTTTTGCTATCTTCCAGATCGGTTTGCAATAAAACCAGACGTCGCAAAAATATGATTGATGGCGTTCTGGAAAGCTGATCATGCGTAGAATTACTGTGCGAAGTTTCAGGTGTCTGCGACGCTCCATTTCGGAATTATGATCATTTAAAGTTTAGCTATATTTCGTTTATTTTTGCTATCTTCCAGATCGGATTGCAAGAAAACCAGACGTCGCAAAAATATGATTGATGGCGTTCTGGAAAGCTGATCATGCGTAGAATTACTGTGCGAAGTTTCATGGTTCTAGCATTATATTTACGGATTTTCATTTTGCAAAGTTTTATGGGTCTAGGACGTCTCCTTACGAAGTTATGAGCATTTAAAGTTTTGCTATCTTCCAGATCGGATTGCAAGAAAACCAGACGCCGCAAAAATATGATTGATGGCGTTCTGGAAAGCTGATCATGCGTAGAATTACTGTGCGAAGTTTCAGGTGTCTGCGACGCTCCATTTCGGAATTATGATCATTTAAAGTTTAGCTATATTTCGTTTGTTTTTGCTATCTTCCTGATCGGATTGCAAGAAAACCAGACGTCGCAAAAATATGATTGATGGCGTTGTGGAAAGCTGATCATGCGTAGAATTACTGTGCGAAGTTTCAGGTGTCTGCGACGCTCCATTTCGGAATTATGATCATTTAAAGTTTAGCTATATTTCGTTTATTTTTGCTATCTTCCAGATCGGATTGCAAGAAAACCAGACGTCGCAAAAATATGATTGATGGCGTTGTGGAAAGCTGATCATGCGTAGAATTACTGTGCGAAGTTTCAGGTGTCTGCGACGCTCCATTTCGGAATTATGATCATTTAAAGTTTAGCTATATTTCGTTTATTTTTGCTATCTTCCAGATCGGATTGCAATAAAACCAGACGTCGCAAAAATATGATTGATGGCGTTCTGGAAAGCTGATCATGCGTAGAATTACTGTGCGAAGTTTCATGGTTCTAGCATTATATTTACGGATTTTCATTTTGCAAAGTTTTATGGGTCTAGGACGTCTCCTTACGAAGTTATGAGCATTTAAAGTTTTGCTATCTTCCAGATCGGATTGCAAGAAAACCAGACGTCGCAAAAATATGATTGATGGCGTTCTGGAAAGCTGATCATGCCTAGAATTACTGTGCGAAGTTTCAGGTGTCTGCGACGCTCCATTTCGGAATTGTGATCATTTAAAGTTTAGCTATATTTCGTTTATTTTTGCTATCTTCCAGATCGGATTGCAAGAAAACCAGACGTCGCAAAAATATGATTGATGGCGTTCTGGAAAGCTGATCATGCGTAGAATTACTGTGCGAAGTTTCATGGTTCTAGCATTATATTTACGGATTTTCATTTTGCAAAGTTTTATGGGTCTAGGACGTCTCCTTACGAAGTTATGAGCATTTAAAGTTTTGCTATCTTCCAGATCGGTTTGCAATAAAACTATACGTCGCAAAAATATGATTGATGGCGTTCTGGAAAGCTGATCATGCGTAGAATTACTGTGCGAAGTTTCAGGTGTCTGCGACGCTCCATTTCGGAATTATGATCATTTAAAGTTTAGCTATATTTCGTTTGTTTTTGCTATCTTCCAGATCGGATTGCAAGAAAACCAGACGTCGCAAAATTATGATTGATGGCGTTCTGGAAAGCTGATCATGCGTAGAATTACTGTGCGAAGTTTCATTATATTTACGGATTTTCATTTTGCAAAGTTTTATGGGTCTAGGACGTCTCCTTACGAAGTTATGAGCATTTAAAGTTTTGCTATCTTCCAGATCGGATTGCAAGAAAACCAGACGTCGCAAAAATATGATTTATGGCGTTGTGGAAAGCTGATCATGCGTAGAATTACTGTGCGAAGTTCTAGGTGTCTGCGACACTCCATTTCGGAATTATGATCATTTAAAGTTTAGCTATATTTCGTTTATTTTTGCTATCTTCCAGATCGGATTGCAAGAAAACCAGACGTCGCAAAAATATGATTGATGGCGTTGTGGAAAGCTGATCATGCGTAGAATTACTGTGCGAAGTTTCATGGTTCTAGCATTATATTTACGGATTTTCATTTTGCAAAGTTTTATGGGTCTAGGACGTCTCCTTACGAAGTTATGAGCATTTAAAGTTTTGCTATCTTCCAGATCGGATTGCAAGAAAACCAGACGCCGCAAAAATATGATTGATGGCGTTCTGGAAAGCTGATCATGCGTAGAATTACTGTGCGAAGTTTCAGGTGTCTGCGACGCTCCATTTCGGAATTATGATCATTTAAAGTTTAGCTATATTTCGTTTATTTTTGCTATCTTCCAGATCGGATTGCAAGAAAACCAGACGTCGCAAAAATATGATTGATGGCGTTGTGGAAAGCTGATCATGCGTAGAATTACTGTGCGAAGTTTCATGGTTCTAGCATTATATTTACGGATTTTCATTTTGCAAAGTTTTATGGGTCTAGGACGTCTCCTTACGAAGTTATGAGCATTTAAAGTTTTGCTATCTTCCAGATCGGATTGCAAGAAAACCAGACGCCGCAAAAATATGATTGATGGCGTTCTGGAAAGCTGATCATGCGTAGAATTACTGTGCGAAGTTCTAGGTGTCTGCGACACTCCATTTCGGAATTATGATCATTTAAAGTTTAGCTATATTTCGTTTATTTTTGCTATCTTCCAGATCGGATTGCAAGAAAACCAGACGTCGCAAAAATATGATTGATGGCGTTGTGGAAAGCTGATCATGCGTAGAATTACTGTGCGTAGTTTCAGGTGTCTGCGACGCTCCATTTCGGAATTATGATCATTTAAAGTTTAGCTATATTTCGTTTGTTTTTGCTATCTTCCAGATCGGATTGCAAGAAAACCAGACGTCGCAAAAATATGATTAATGGCGTTCTGGAAAGCTGATCATGCGTAGAATTACTGTGTGAAGTTTCATTATATTTACGGATTTTCATTTTGCAAAGTTTTATGGGTCTAGGACGTCTCCTTACGAAGTTATGAGCATTTAAAGTTTTGCTATCTTCCAGATCGGATTGCAAGAAAACCAGACGCCGCAAAAATATGATTGATGGCGTTCTGGAAAGCTGATCATGCGTAGAATTACTGTGCGAAGTTTCAGGTGTCTGCGACGCTCCATTTCGGAATTATGATCATTTAAAGTTTAGCTATATTTCGTTTGTTTTTGCTATCTTCCTGATCGGATTGCAAGAAAACCAGACGCCGCAAAAATATGATTGATGGCGTTGTGGAAAGCTGAT
The DNA here is from genome assembly GCA_943737955.2 of Myopa tessellatipennis. Lineage (NCBI taxonomy): Eukaryota > Metazoa > Arthropoda > Insecta > Diptera > Conopidae > Myopa > Myopa tessellatipennis. The sequence goes on from OX031314.1 coordinate 43,814,650, forward strand.
CATGCGTAGAATTACTGTGTGAAGTTTCATTATATTTACGGATTTTCATTTTGCAAAGTTTTATGGGTCTAGGACGTCTCCTTACGAAGTTATGAGCATTTAAAGTTTTGCTATCTTCCAGATCGGATTGCAAGAAAACCAGACGTCGCAAAAATATGATTGATGGCGTTCTGGAAAGCTGATCATGCGTAGAATTACTGTGCGAAGTTTCATGGTTCTAGCATTATATTTACGGATTTTCATTTTGCAAAGTTTTATGGGTCTAGGACGTCTCCTTACGAAGTTATGAGCATTTAAAGTTTTGCTATCTTCCAGATCGGATTGCAAGAAAACCAGACGCCGCAAAAATATGATTGATGGCGTTCTGGAAAGCTGATCATGCGTAGAATTACTGTGCGAAGTTTCAGGTGTCTGCGACGCTCCATTTCGGAATTATGATCATTTAAAGTTTAGCTATATTTCGTTTGTTTTTGCTATCTTCCTGATCGGATTGCAAGAAAACCAGACGTCGCAAAAATATGATTGATGGCGTTGTGGAAAGCTGATCATGCGTAGAATTACTGTGCGAAGTTTCAGGTGTCTGCGACGCTCCATTTCGGAATTATGATCATTTAAAGTTTAGCTATATTTCGTTTATTTTTGCTATCTTCCAGATCGGATTGCAAGAAAACCAGACGCCGCAAAAATATGATTGATGGCGTTGTGGAAAGCTGATCATGCGTAGAATTACTGTGCGAAGTTTCAGGTGTCTGCGACGCTCCATTTCGGAATTATGATCATTTAAAGTTTAGCTATATTTCGTTTGTTTTTGCTATCTTCCTGATCGGATTGCAAGAAAACCAGACGTCGCAAAAATATGATTGATGGCGTTGTGGAAAGCTGATCATGCGTAGAATTACTGTGCGAAGTTTCAGGTGTCTGCGACGCTCCATTTCGGAATTATGATCATTTAAAGTTTAGCTATATTTCGTTTATTTTTGCTATCTTCCAGATCGGATTGCAATAAAACCAGACGTCGCAAAAATATGATTGATGGCGTTCTGGAAAGCTGATCATGCGTAGAATTACTGTGCGAAGTTTCATGGTTCTAGCATTATATTTACGGATTTTCATTTTGCAAAGTTTTATGGGTCTAGGACGTCTCCTTACGAAGTTATGAGCATTTAAAGTTTTGCTATCTTCCAGATCGGATTGCAAGAAAACCAGACGTCGCAAAAATATGATTGATGGCGTTCTGGAAAGCTGATCATGCCTAGAATTGCTGTGCGAAGTTTCAGGTGTCTGCGACGCTCCATTTCGGAATTGTGATCATTTAAAGTTTAGCTATATTTCGTTTATTTTTGCTATCTTCCAGATCGGATTGCAAGAAAACCAGACGTCGCAAAAATATGATTGATGGCGTTGTGGAAAGCTGATCATGCGTAGAATTACTGTGCGAAGTTTCATGGTTCTAGCATTATATTTACGGATTTTCATTTTGCAAAGTTTTATGGGCCTAGGACGTCTCCTTACGAAGTTATGAGCATTTAAAGTTTTGCTATCTTCCAGATCGGATTGCAAGAAAACCAGACGCCGCAAAAATATGATTGATGGCGTTCTGGAAAGCTGATCATGCGTAGAATTACTGTGCGAAGTTCTAGGTGTCTGCGACACTCCATTTCGGAATTATGATCATTTAAAGTTTAGCTATATTTCGTTTATTTTTGCTATCTTCCAGATCGGATTGCAAGAAAACCAGACGTCGCAAAAATATGATTGATGGCGTTGTGGAAAGCTGATCATGCGTAGAATTACTGTGCGTAGTTTCAGGTGTCTGCGACGCTCCATTTCGGAATTATGATCATTTAAAGTTTAGCTATATTTCGTTTGTTTTTGCTATCTTCCAGATCGGATTGCAAGAAAACCAGACGTCGCAAAAATATGATTAATGGCGTTCTGGAAAGCTGAACATGCGTAGAATTACTGTGTGAAGTTTCATTATATTTACGGATTTTCATTTTGCAAAGTTTTATGGGTCTAGGACGTCTCCTTACGAAGTTATGAGCATTTAAAGTTTTGCTATCTTCCAGATCGGTTTGCAATAAAACCAGACGTCGCAAAAATATGATTGATGGCGTTCTGGAAAGCTGATCATGCGTAGAATTACTGTGCGAAGTTTCAGGTGTCTGCGACGCTCCATTTCGGAATTATGATCATTTAAAGTTTAGCTATATTTCGTTTATTTTTGCTATCTTCCAGATCGGATTGCAAGAAAACCAGACGTCGCAAAAATATGATTGATGGCGTTCTGGAAAGCTGATCATGCGTAGAATTACTGTGTGAAGTTTCATTATATTTACGGATTTTCATTTTGCAAAGTTTTATGGGTCTAGGACGTCTCCTTACGAAGTTATGAGCATTTAAAGTTTTGCTATCTTCCAGATCGGATTGCAAGAAAACCAGACGCCGCAAAAATATGATTGATGGCGTTCTGGAAAGCTGATCATGCGTAGAATTACTGTGCGAAGTTTCAGGTGTCTGCGACGCTCCATTTCGGAATTATGATCATTTAAAGTTTAGCTATATTTCGTTTGTTTTTGCTATCTTCCTGATCGGATTGCAAGGAAACCAGACGTCGCAAAAATATGATTGATGGCGTTGTGGAAAGCTGATCATGCGTAGAATTACTGTGCGAAGTTTCAGGTGTCTGCGACGCTCCATTTCGGAATTATGATCATTTAAAGTTTAGCTATATTTCGTTTATTTTTGCTATCTTCCAGATCGGATTGCAATAAAACCAGACGTCGCAAAAATATGATTGATGGCGTTCTGGAAAGCTGATCATGCGTAGAATTACTGTGCGAAGTTTCATGGTTCTAGCATTATATTTACGGATTTTCATTTTGCAAAGTTTTATGGGTCTAGGACGTCTCCTTACGAAGTTATGAGCATTTAAAGTTTTGCTATCTTCCAGATCGGATTGCAAGAAAACCAGACGTCGCAAAAATATGATTGATGGCGTTCTGGAAAGCTGATCATGCCTAGAATTACTGTGCGAAGTTTCAGGTGTCTGCGACGCTCCATTTCGGAATTGTGATCATTTAAAGTTTAGCTATATTTCGTTTATTTTTGCTATCTTCCAGATCGGATTGCAAGAAAACCAGACGTCGCAAAAATATGATTGATGGCGTTCTGGAAAGCTGATCATGCGTAGAATTACTGTGCGAAGTTTCATGGTTCTAGCATTATATTTACGGATTTTCATTTTGCAAAGTTTTATGGGTCTAGGACGTCTCCTTACGAAGTTATGAGCATTTAAAGTTTTGCTATCTTCCAGATCGGTTTGCAATAAAACTATACGTCGCAAAAATATGATTGATGGCGTTCTGGAAAGCTGATCATGCGTAGAATTACTGTGCGAAGTTTCAGGTGTCTGCGACGCTCCATTTCGGAATTATGATCATTTAAAGTTTAGCTATATTTCGTTTGTTTTTGCTATCTTCCAGATCGGATTGCAAGAAAACCAGACGTCGCAAAATTATGATTGATGGCGTTCTGGAAAGCTGATCATGCGTAGAATTACTGTGCGAAGTTTCATTATATTTACGGATTTTCATTTTGCAAAGTTTTATGGGTCTAGGACGTCTCCTTACGAAGTTATGAGCATTTAAAGTTTTGCTATCTTCCAGATCGGATTGCAAGAAAACCAGACGTCGCAAAAATATGATTTATGGCGTTGTGGAAAGCTGATCATGCGTAGAATTACTGTGCGAAGTTCTAGGTGTCTGCGACACTCCATTTCGGAATTATGATCATTTAAAGTTTAGCTATATTTCGTTTATTTTTGCTATCTTCCAGATCGGATTGCAAGAAAACCAGACGTCGCAAAAATATGATTGATGGCGTTGTGGAAAGCTGATCATGCGTAGAATTACTGTGCGAAGTTTCATGGTTCTAGCATTATATTTACGGATTTTCATTTTGCAAAGTTTTATGGGTCTAGGACGTCTCCTTACGAAGTTATGAGCATTTAAAGTTTTGCTATCTTCCAGATCGGATTGCAAGAAAACCAGACGCCGCAAAAATATGATTGATGGCGTTCTGGAAAGCTGATCATGCGTAGAATTACTGTGCGAAGTTTCAGGTGTCTGCGACGCTCCATTTCGGAATTATGATCATTTAAAGTTTAGCTATATTTCGTTTATTTTTGCTATCTTCCAGATCGGATTGCAAGAAAACCAGACGTCGCAAAAATATGATTGATGGCGTTCTGGAAAGCTGATCATGCGTAGAATTACTGTGCGAAGTTTCATGGTTCTAGCATTATATTTACGGATTTTCATTTTGCAAAGTTTTATGGGTCTAGGACGTCTCCTTACGAAGTTATGAGCATTTAAAGTTTTGCTATCTTCCAGATCGGATTGCAAGAAAACCAGACGCCGCAAAAATATGATTGATGGCGTTCTGGAAAGCTGATCATGCGTAGAATTACTGTGCGAAGTTCTAGGTGTCTGCGACACTCCATTTCGGAATTATGATCATTTAAAGTTTAGCTATATTTCGTTTATTTTTGCTATCTTCCAGATCGGATTGCAAGAAAACCAGACGTCGCAAAAATATGATTGATGGCGTTGTGGAAAGCTGATCATGCGTAGAATTACTGTGCGTAGTTTCAGGTGTCTGCGACGCTCCATTTCGGAATTATGATCATTTAAAGTTTAGCTATATTTCGTTTGTTTTTGCTATCTTCCAGATCGGATTGCAAGAAAACCAGACGTCGCAAAAATATGATTAATGGCGTTCTGGAAAGCTGATCATGCGTAGAATTACTGTGTGAAGTTTCATTATATTTACGGATTTTCATTTTGCAAAGTTTTATGGGTCTAGGACGTCTCCTTACGAAGTTATGAGCATTTAAAGTTTTGCTATCTTCCAGATCGGTTTGCAATAAAACCAGACGTCGCAAAAATATGATTGATGGCGTTCTGGAAAGCTGATCATGCGTAGAATTACTGTGCGAAGTTTCAGGTGTCTGCGACGCTCCATTTCGGAATTATGATCATTTAAAGTTTAGCTATATTTCGTTTATTTTTGCTATCTTCCAGATCGGATTGCAAGAAAACCAGACGTCGCAAAAATATGATTGATGGCGTTCTGGAAAGCTGATCATGCGTAGAATTACTGTGCGAAGTTTCATGGTTCTAGCATTATATTTACGGATTTTCATTTTGCAAAGTTTTATGGGTCTAGGACGTCTCCTTACGAAGTTATGAGCATTTAAAGTTTTGCTATCTTCCAGATCGGATTGCAAGAAAACCAGACGCCGCAAAAATATGATTGATGGCGTTCTGGAAAGCTGATCATGCGTAGAATTACTGTGCGAAGTTTCAGGTGTCTGCGACGCTCCATTTCGGAATTATGATCATTTAAAGTTTAGCTATATTTCGTTTGTTTTTGCTATCTTCCTGATCGGATTGCAAGAAAACCAGACGCCGCAAAAATATGATTGATGGCGTTCTGGAAAGCTGATCATGCGTAGAATTACTGTGCGAAGTTCTAGGTGTCTGCGACACTCCATTTCGGAATTATGATCATTTAAAGTTTAGCTATATTTCGTTTATTTTTGCTATCTTCCAGATCGGATTGCAAGAAAACCAGACGTCGCAAAAATATGATTGATGGCGTTGTGGAAAGCTGATCATGCGTAGAATTACTGTGCGTAGTTTCAGGTGTCTGCGACGCTCCATTTCGGAATTATGATCATTTAAAGTTTAGCTATATTTCGTTTGTTTTTGCTATCTTCCAGATCGGATTGCAAGAAAACCAGACGTCGCAAAAATATGATTAATGGCGTTCTGGAAAGCTGATCATGCGTAGAATTACTGTGTGAAGTTTCATTATATTTACGGATTTTCATTTTGCAAAGTTTTATGGGTCTAGGACGTCTCCTTACGAAGTTATGAGCATTTAAAGTTTTGCTATCTTCCAGATCGGTTTGCAATAAAACCAGACGTCGCAAAAATATGATTGATGGCGTTCTGGAAAGCTGATCATGCGTAGAATTACTGTGCGAAGTTTCAGGTGTCTGCGACGCTCCATTTCGGAATTATGATCATTTAAAGTTTAGCTATATTTCGTTTATTTTTGCTATCTTCCAGATCGGATTGCAAGAAAACCAGACGTCGCAAAAATATGATTGATGGCGTTCTGGAAAGCTGATCATGCGTAGAATTACTGTGCGAAGTTTCATGGTTCTAGCATTATATTTACGGATTTTCATTTTGCAAAGTTTTATGGGTCTAGGACGTCTCCTTACGAAGTTATGAGCATTTAAAGTTTTGCTATCTTCCAGATCGGATTGCAAGAAAACCAGACGCCGCAAAAATATGATTGATGGCGTTCTGGAAAGCTGATCATGCGTAGAATTACTGTGCGAAGTTTCAGGTGTCTGCGACGCTCCATTTCGGAATTATGATCATTTAAAGTTTAGCTATATTTCGTTTGTTTTTGCTATCTTCCTGATCGGATTGCAAGAAAACCAGACGTCGCAAAAATATGATTGATGGCGTTGTGGAAAGCTGATCATGCGTAGAATTACTGTGCGAAGTTTCAGGTGTCTGCGACGCTCCATTTCGGAATTATGATCATTTAAAGTTTAGCTATATTTCGTTTATTTTTGCTATCTTCCAGATCGGATTGCAAGAAAACCAGACGCCGCAAAAATATGATTGATGGCGTTGTGGAAAGCTGATCATGCGTAGAATTACTGTGCGAAGTTTCAGGTGTCTGCGACGCTCCATTTCGGAATTATGATCATTTAAAGTTTAGCTATATTTCGTTTGTTTTTGCTATCTTCCTGATCGGATTGCAAGAAAACCAGACGTCGCAAAAATATGATTGATGGCGTTGTGGAAAGCTGATCATGCGTAGAATTACTGTGCGAAGTTTCAGGTGTCTGCGACGCTCCATTTCGGAATTATGATCATTTAAAGTTTAGCTATATTTCGTTTATTTTTGCTATCTTCCAGATCGGATTGCAATAAAACCAGACGTCGCAAAAATATGATTGATGGCGTTCTGGAAAGCTGATCATGCGTAGAATTACTGTGCGAAGTTTCATGGTTCTAGCATTATATTTACGGATTTTCATTTTGCAAAGTTTTATGGGTCTAGGACGTCTCCTTACGAAGTTATGAGCATTTAAAGTTTTGCTATCTTCCAGATCGGATTGCAAGAAAACCAGACGTCGCAAAAATATGATTGATGGCGTTCTGGAAAGCTGATCATGCCTAGAATTACTGTGCGAAGTTTCAGGTGTCTGCGACGCTCCATTTCGGAATTGTGATCATTTAAAGTTTAGCTATATTTCGTTTATTTTTGCTATCTTCCAGATCGGATTGCAAGAAAACCAGACGTCGCAAAAATATGATTGATGGCGTTGTGGAAAGCTGATCATGCGTAGAATTACTGTGCGAAGTTTCATGGTTCTAGCATTATATTTACGGATTTTCATTTTGCAAAGTTTTATGGGCCTAGGACGTCTCCTTACGAAGTTATGAGCATTTAAAGTTTTGCTATCTTCCAGATCGGATTGCAAGAAAACCAGACGCCGCAAAAATATGATTGATGGCGTTCTGGAAAGCTGATCATGCGTAGAATTACTGTGCGAAGTTCTAGGTGTCTGCGACACTCCATTTCGGAATTATGATCATTTAAAGTTTAGCTATATTTCGTTTATTTTTGCTATCTTCCAGATCGGATTGCAAGAAAACCAGACGTCGCAAAAATATGATTGATGGCGTTGTGGAAAGCTGATCATGCGTAGAATTACTGTGCGTAGTTTCAGGTGTCTGCGACGCTCCATTTCGGAATTATGATCATTTAAAGTTTAGCTATATTTCGTTTGTTTTTGCTATCTTCCAGATCGGATTGCAAGAAAACCAGACGTCGCAAAAATATGATTAATGGCGTTCTGGAAAGCTGAACATGCGTAGAATTACTGTGTGAAGTTTCATTATATTTACGGATTTTCATTTTGCAAAGTTTTATGGGTCTAGGACGTCTCCTTACGAAGTTATGAGCATTTAAAGTTTTGCTATCTTCCAGATCGGTTTGCAATAAAACCAGACGTCGCAAAAATATGATTGATGGCGTTCTGGAAAGCTGATCATGCGTAGAATTACTGTGCGAAGTTTCAGGTGTCTGCGACGCTCCATTTCGGAATTATGATCATTTAAAGTTTAGCTATATTTCGTTTATTTTTGCTATCTTCCAGATCGGATTGCAAGAAAACCAGACGTCGCAAAAATATGATTGATGGCGTTCTGGAAAGCTGATCATGCGTAGAATTACTGTGTGAAGTTTCATTATATTTACGGATTTTCATTTTGCAAAGTTTTATGGGTCTAGGACGTCTCCTTACGAAGTTATGAGCATTTAAAGTTTTGCTATCTTCCAGATCGGATTGCAAGAAAACCAGACGCCGCAAAAATATGATTGATGGCGTTCTGGAAAGCTGATCATGCGTAGAATTACTGTGCGAAGTTTCAGGTGTCTGCGACGCTCCATTTCGGAATTATGATCATTTAAAGTTTAGCTATATTTCGTTTGTTTTTGCTATCTTCCTGATCGGATTGCAAGGAAACCAGACGTCGCAAAAATATGATTGATGGCGTTGTGGAAAGCTGATCATGCGTAGAATTACTGTGCGAAGTTTCAGGTGTCTGCGACGCTCCATTTCGGAATTATGATCATTTAAAGTTTAGCTATATTTCGTTTATTTTTGCTATCTTCCAGATCGGATTGCAATAAAACCAGACGTCGCAAAAATATGATTGATGGCGTTCTGGAAAGCTGATCATGCGTAGAATTACTGTGCGAAGTTTCATGGTTCTAGCATTATATTTACGGATTTTCATTTTGCAAAGTTTTATGGGTCTAGGACGTCTCCTTACGAAGTTATGAGCATTTAAAGTTTTGCTATCTTCCAGATCGGATTGCAAGAAAACCAGACGTCGCAAAAATATGATTGATGGCGTTCTGGAAAGCTGATCATGCGTAGAATTACTGTGCGAAGTTTCATGGTTCTAGCATTATATTTACGGATTTTCATTTTGCAAAGTTTTATGGGTCTAGGACGTCTCCTTACGAAGTTATGAGCATTTAAAGTTTTGCTATCTTCCAGATCGGATTGCAAGAAAACCAGACGTCGCAAAAATATGATTGATGGCGTTCTGGAAAGCTGATCATGCCTAGAATTACTGTGCGAAGTTTCAGGTGTCTGCGACGCTCCATTTCGGAATTGTGATCATTTAAAGTTTAGCTATATTTCGTTTATTTTTGCTATCTTCCAGATCGGATTGCAAGAAAACCAGACGTCGCAAAAATATGATTGATGGCGTTCTGGAAAGCTGATCATGCGTAGAATTACTGTGCGAAGTTTCATGGTTCTAGCATTATATTTACGGATTTTCATTTTGCAAAGTTTTATGGGTCTAGGACGTCTCCTTACGAAGTTATGAGCATTTAAAGTTTTGCTATCTTCCAGATCGGTTTGCAATAAAACTAGACGTCGCAAAAATATGATTGATGGCGTTCTGGAAAGCTGATCATGCGTAGAATTACTGTGCGAAGTTTCAGGTGTCTGCGACGCTCCATTTCGGAATTATGATCATTTAAAGTTTAGCTATATTTCGTTTGTTTTTGCTATCTTCCAGATCGGATTGCAAGAAAACCAGACGTCGCAAAATTATGATTGATGGCGTTCTGGAAAGCTGATCATGCGTAGAATTACTGTGCGAAGTTTCATTATATTTACGGATTTTCATTTTGCAAAGTTTTATGGGTCTAGGACGTCTCCTTACGAAGTTATGAGCATTTAAAGTTTTGCTATCTTCCAGATCGGATTGCAAGAAAACCAGATGTCGCAAAAATATGATTTATGGCGTTGTGGAAAGCTGATCATGCGTAGAATTACTGTGCGAAGTTTCATGGTTCTAGCATTATATTTACGGATTTTCATTTTGCAAAGTTTTATGGGTCTAGGACGTCTCCTTACGAAGTTATGAGCATTTAAAGTTTTGCTATCTTCCAGATCGGATTGCAAGAAAACCAGACGCCGCAAAAATATGATTGATGGCGTTCTGGAAAGCTGATCATGCGTAGAATTACTGTGCGAAGTTTCAGGTGTCTGCGACGCTCCATTTCGGAATTATGATCATTTAAAGTTTAGCTATATTTCGTTTATTTTTGCTATCTTCCAGATCGGATTGCAAGAAAACCAGACGTCGCAAAAATATGATTGATGGCGTTGTGGAAAGCTGATCATGCGTAGAATTACTGTGCGAAGTTTCATGGTTCTAGCATTATATTTACGGATTTTCATTTTGCAAAGTTTTATGGGTCTAGGACGTCTCCTTACGAAGTTATGAGCATTTAAAGTTTTGCTATCTTCCAGATCGGATTGCAAGAAAACCAGACGTCGCAAAAATATGATTGATGGCGTTCTGGAAAGCTGATCATGCGTAGAATTACTGTGCGAAGTTTCAGGTGTCTGCGACGCTCCATTTCGGAATTATGATCATTTAAAGTTTAGCTATATTTCGTTTGTTTTTGCTATCTTCCTGATCGGATTGCAAGAAAACCAGACGTCGCAAAAATATGATTGATGGCGTTGTGGAAAGCTGATCATGCGTAGAATTACTGTGCGAAGTTTCAGGTGTCTGCGACGCTCCATTTCGGAATTATGATCATTTAAAGTTTAGCTATATTTCGTTTATTTTTGCTATCTTCCAGATCGGATTGCAAGAAAACCAGACGTCGCAAAAATATGATTGATGGCGTTCTGGAAAGCTGATCATGCGTAGAATTACTGTGCGAAGTTTCATGGTTCTAGCATTATATTTACGGATTTTCATTTTGCAAAGTTTTATGGGTCTAGGACGTCTCCTTACGAAGTTATGAGCATTTAAAGTTTTGCTATCTTCCAGATCGGATTGCAAGAAAACCAGACGCCGCAAAAATATGATTGATGGCGTTCTGGAAAGCTGATCATGCGTAGAATTACTGTGCGAAGTTTCAGGTGTCTGCGACGCTCCATTTCGGAATTATGATCATTTAAAGTTTAGCTATATTTCGTTTATTTTTGCTATCTTCCTGATCGGATTGCAAGAAAACCAGACGTCGCAAAAATATGATTGATGGCGTTGTGGAAAGCTGATCATGCGTAGAATTACTGTGCGAAGTTTCAGGTGTCTGCGACGCTCCATTTCGGAATTGTGATCATTTAAAGTTTAGCTATATTTCGTTTATTTTTGCTATCTTCCAGATCGGATTGCAAGAAAACCAGACGTCGCAAAAATATGATTGATGGCGTTGTGGAAAGCTGATCATGCGTAGAATTACTTGCGAAGTTTCAGGTGTCTGCGACGCTCCATTTCGGAATTATGATCATTTAAAGTTTAGCTATATTTCGTTTATTTTTGCTATCTTCCAGATCGGATTGCAAGAAAACCAGACGTCGCAAAAATATGATTGATGGCGTTCTGGAAAGCTGATCATGCGTAGAATTACTGTGCGAAGTTTCATGGTTCTAGCATTATATTTACGGATTTTCATTTTGCAAAGTTTTATGGGTCTAGGACGTCTCCTTACGAAGTTATGAGCATTTAAAGTTTTGCTATATTTCGTTTATTTTTGCTATCTTCCTGATCGGATTGCAAGAAAACCAGACGTCGCAAAAATATGATTGATGGCGTTGTGGAAAGCTGATCATGCGTAGAATTACTGTGCGAAGTTTCAGGTGTCTGCGACGCTCCATTTCGGAATTATGATCATTTAAAGTTTAGCTATATTTCGTTTATTTTTGCTATCTTCCAGATCGGATTGCAAGAAAACCAGACGTCGCAAAAATATGATTGATGGCGTTCTGGAAAGCTGATCATGCGTAGAATTACTGTGCGAAGTTTCAGGTGTCTGCGACGCTCCATTTCGGAATTATGATAATTTAAAGTTTAGCTATATTTCGTTTATTTTTGCTATCTTCCAGATCGGATTGCAAGAAAACCAGACGTCGCAAAAATATGATTGATGGCGTTCTGGAAAGCTGATCATGCGTAGAATTACTGTGCGAAGTTTCATGGTTCTAGCATTATATTTACGGATTTTCATTTTGCAAAGTTTTATGGGTCTAGGACGTCTCCTTACGAAGTTATGAGCATTTAAAGTTTTGCTATCTTCCAGATCGGATTGCAAGAAAACCAGACGCCGCAAAAATATGATTGATGGCGTTCTGGAAAGCTGATCATGCGTAGAATTACTGTGCGAAGTTTCAGGTGTCTGCGACGCTCCATTTCGGAATTATGATCATTTAAAGTTTAGCTATATTTCGTTTATTTTTGCTATCTTCCTGATCGGATTGCAAGAAAACCAGACGTCGCAAAAATATGATTGATGGCGTTGTGGAAAGCTGATCATGCGTAGAATTACTGTGCGAAGTTTCAGGTGTCTGCGACGCTCCATTTCGGAATTGTGATCATTTAAAGTTTAGCTATATTTCGTTTATTTTTGCTATCTTCCAGATCGGATTGCAAGAAAACCAGACGTCGCAAAAATATGATTGATGGCGTTCTGGAAAGCTGATCATGCGTAGAATTACTGTGCGAAGTTTCAGGTGTCTGCGACGCTCCATTTCGGAATTATGATAATTTAAAGTTTAGCTATATTTCGTTTATTTTTGCTATCTTCCAGATCGGATTGCAAGAAAACCAGACGTCGCAAAAATATGATTGATGGCGTTCTGGAAAGCTGATCATGCGTAGAATTACTGTGCGAAGTTTCAGGTGTCTGCGACGCTCCATTTCGGAATTATGATAATTTAAAGTTTAGCTATATTTCGTTTATTTTTGCTATCTTCCAGATCGGATTGCAAGAAAACCAGACGTCGCAAAAATATGATTGATGGCGTTCTGGAAAGCTGATCATGCGTAGAATTACTGTGCGAAGTTTCATGGTTCTAGCATTATATTTACGGATTTTCATTTTGCAAAGTTTTATGGGTCTAGGACGTCTCCTTACGAAGTTATGAGCATTTAAAGTTTTGCTATCTTCCAGATCGGATTGCAAGAAAACCAGACGCCGCAAAAATATGATTGATGGCGTTCTGGAAAGCTGATCATGCGTAGAATTACTGTGCGAAGTTTCAGGTGTCTGCGACGCTCCATTTCGGAATTATGATCATTTAAAGTTTAGCTATATTTCGTTTATTTTTGCTATCTTCCTGATTGGATTGCAAGAAAACCAGACGTCGCAAAAATATGATTGATGGCGTTGTGGAAAGCTGATCATGCGTAGAATTACTGTGCGAAGTTTCAGGTGTCTGCGACGCTCCATTTCGGAATTGTGATCATTTAAAGTTTAGCTATATTTCGTTTATTTTTGCTATCTTCCAGATCGGATTGCAAGAAAACCAGACGTCGCAAAAATATGATTGATGGCGTTGTGGAAAGCTGATCATGCGTAGAATTACTTGCGAAGTTTCAGGTGTCTGCGACGCTCCATTTCGGAATTATGATCATTTAAAGTTTAGCTATATTTCGTTTATTTTTGCTATCTTCCAGATCGGATTGCAAGAAAACCAGACGTCGCAAAAATATGATTGATGGCGTTGTGGAAAGCTGATCATGCGTAGAATTACTTGCGAAGTTTCAGGTGTCTGCGACGCTCCATTTCGGAATTATGATCATTTAAAGTTTAGCTATATTTCGTTTATTTTTGCTATCTTCCAGATCGGATTGCAAGAAAACCAGACGTCGCAAAAATATGATTGATGGCGTTCTGGAAAGCTGATCATGCGTAGAATTACTGTGCGAAGTTTCATGGTTCTAGCATTATATTTACGGATTTTCATTTTGCAAAGTTTTATGGGTCTAGGACGTCTCCTTACGAAGTTATGAGCATTTAAAGTTTTGCTATCTTCCAGATCGGATTGCAAGAAAACCAGACGCCGCAAAAATATGATTGATGGCGTTCTGGAAAGCTGATCATGCGTAGAATTACTGTGCGAAGTTTCAGGTGTCTGCGACGCTCCATTTCGGAATTATGATCATTTAAAGTTTAGCTATATTTCGTTTATTTTTGCTATCTTCCTGATCGGATTGCAAGAAAACCAGACGTCGCAAAAATATGATTGATGGCGTTGTGGAAAGCTGATCATGCGTAGAATTACTGTGCGAAGTTTCAGGTGTCTGCGACGCTCCATTTCGGAATTGTGATCATTTAAAGTTTAGCTATATTTCGTTTATTTTTGCTATCTTCCAGATCGGATTGCAAGAAAACCAGACGTCGCAAAAATATGATTGATGGCGTTCTGGAAAGCTGATCATGCGTAGAATTACTGTGCGAAGTTTCAGGTGTCTGCGACGCTCCATTTCGGAATTATGATAATTTAAAGTTTAGCTATATTTCGTTTATTTTTGCTATCTTCCAGATCGGATTGCAAGAAAACCAGACGTCGCAAAAATATGATTGATGGCGTTCTGGAAAGCTGATCATGCGTAGAATTACTGTGCGAAGTTTCAGGTGTCTGCGACGCTCCATTTCGGAATTATGATAATTTAAAGTTTAGCTATATTTCGTTTATTTTTGCTATCTTCCAGATCGGATTGCAAGAAAACCAGACGTCGCAAAAATATGATTGATGGCGTTCTGGAAAGCTGATCATGCGTAGAATTACTGTGCGAAGTTTCATGGTTCTAGCATTATATTTACGGATTTTCATTTTGCAAAGTTTTATGGGTCTAGGACGTCTCCTTACGAAGTTATGAGCATTTAAAGTTTTGCTATCTTCCAGATCGGATTGCAAGAAAACCAGACGCCGCAAAAATATGATTGATGGCGTTCTGGAAAGCTGATCATGCGTAGAATTACTGTGCGAAGTTTCAGGTGTCTGCGACGCTCCATTTCGGAATTATGATCATTTAAAGTTTAGCTATATTTCGTTTATTTTTGCTATCTTCCTGATTGGATTGCAAGAAAACCAGACGTCGCAAAAATATGATTGATGGCGTTGTGGAAAGCTGATCATGCGTAGAATTACTGTGCGAAGTTTCAGGTGTCTGCGACGCTCCATTTCGGAATTGTGATCATTTAAAGTTTAGCTATATTTCGTTTATTTTTGCTATCTTCCAGATCGGATTGCAAGAAAACCAGACGTCGCAAAAATATGATTGATGGCGTTGTGGAAAGCTGATCATGCGTAGAATTACTTGCGAAGTTTCAGGTGTCTGCGACGCTCCATTTCGGAATTATGATCATTTAAAGTTTAGCTATATTTCGTTTATTTTTGCTATCTTCCAGATCGGATTGCAAGAAAACCAGACGTCGCAAAAATATGATTGATGGCGTTGTGGAAAGCTGATCATGCGTAGAATTACTTGCGAAGTTTCAGGTGTCTGCGACGCTCCATTTCGGAATTATGATCATTTAAAGTTTAGCTATATTTCGTTTATTTTTGCTATCTTCCAGATCGGATTGCAAGAAAACCAGACGTCGCAAAAATATGATTGATGGCGTTCTGGAAAGCTGATCATGCGTAGAATTACTGTGCGAAGTTTCATGGTTCTAGCATTATATTTACGGATTTTCATTTTGCAAAGTTTTATGGGTCTAGGACGTCTCCTTACGAAGTTATGAGCATTTAAAGTTTTGCTATCTTCCAGATCGGATTGCAAGAAAACCAGACGTCGCAAAAATATGATTGATGGCGTTCTGGAAAGCTGATCATGCCTAGAATTACTGTGCGAAGTTTCAGGTGTCTGCGACGCTCCATTTCGGAATTGTGATCATTTAAAGTTTAGCTATATTTCGTTTATTTTTGCTATCTTCCAGATCGGATTGCAAGAAAACCTGACGTCGCAAAAATATGATTGATGGCGTTCTGGAAAGCTGATCATGCGTAGAATTACTGTGCGAAGTTTCATGGTTCTAGCCTTATATTTACGGATTTTCATTTTGCAAAGTTTTATGGGTCTAGGACGTCTCCTTACGAAGTTATGAGCATTTAAAGTTTTGCTATCTTCCTGATCGGATTGCAAGAAAACCAGACGTCGCAAAAATATGATTGATGGCGTTCTGGAAAGCTGATCATGCCTAGAATTACTGTGCGAAGTTTCAGGTGTCTGCGACGCTCCATTTCGGAATTGTGATCATTTAAAGTTTAGCTATATTTCGTTTATTTTTGCTATCTTCCTGATCGGACTGCAAGAAAACCTGACGTCATTTCAGATCGATCGTCGCAGATCGGATTGCAATAAAACCAGACGTCGCAAAAATATGATTGATGGCGTTCTGGAAAGCTGATCATGCGTAGAATTACTGTGCGAAGTTTCAGGTGTCTGCGACGCTCCATTTCGGAATTATGATCATTTAGAGTTTAGCTATATTTCGTTTATTTTTGCTATCTTCCAGATCGGATTGCAAGAAAACCAGACGTCGCAGATCGGATTGCAAGAAAACCAGACGTCGCAAAAATATGATTGATGGCGTTCTGGAAAGCTGATCATGCGTAGAATTACTGTGCGAAGTTTCATGGTTCTAGCATTATATTTACGGATTTTCATTTTGCAAAGTTTTATGGGTCTAGGACGTCTCCTTACGAAGTTATGAGCATTTAAAGTTTTGCTATCTTCCAGATCGGATTGCAAGAAAACCAGACGTCGCAAAAATATGATTGATGGCGTTCTGGAAAGCTGATCATGCGTAGAATTACTGTGCGAAGTTTCATGGTTCTAGCATTATATTTACGGATTTTCATTTTGCAAAGTTTTATGGGTCTAGGACGTCTCCTTACGAAGTTATGAGCATTTAAAGTTTAGCTATATTTCGTTTATTTTTGCTATCTTCCAGATCGGATTGCAAGAAAACCAGACGTCGCAAAAATATGATTGATGGCGTTCTGGAAAGCTGATCATGCGTAGAATTACTGTGCGAAGTTTCAGGTGTCTGCGACGCTCCATTTCGGAATTATGATCATTTAGAGTTTAGCTATATTTCGTTTATTTTTGCTATCTTCCAGATCGGATTGCAAGAAAACCAGACGTCGCAGATCGGATTGCAATAAAACCAGACGTCGCAAAAATATGATTGATGGCGTTCTGGAAAGCTGATCATGCGTAGAATTACTGTGCGAAGTTTCAGGTGTCTGCGACGCTCCATTTCGGAATTATGATCATTTAGAGTTTAGCTATATTTCGTTTATTTTTGCTATCTTCCAGATCGGATTGCAAGAAAACCAGACGTCGCAGATCGGATTGCAAGAAAACCAGACGTCGCAAAAATATGATTGATGGCGTTCTGGAAAGCTGATCATGCGTAGAATTACTGTGCGAAGTTTCATGGTTCTAGCATTATATTTACGGATTTTCATTTTGCAAAGTTTTATGGGTCTAGGACGTCTCCTTACGAAGTTATGAGCATTTAAAGTTTTGCTATCTTCCAGATCGGATTGCAAGAAAACCAGACGTCGCAAAAATATGATTGATGGCGTTCTGGAAAGCTGATCATGCGTAGAATTACTGTGCGAAGTTTCAGGTGTCTGCGACGCTCCATTTCGGAATTATGATCATTTAAAGTTTAGCTATATTTCGTTTATTTTTGCTATCTTCCTGATCGGATTGCAAGAAAACCAGACGTCGCAAAAATATGATTGATGGCGTTGTGGAAAGCTGATCATGCGTAGAATTACTGTGCGAAGTTTCATGGTTCTAGCATTATATTTACGGATTTTCATTTTGCAAAGTTTTATGGGTCTAGGTCATCTCCTTACGAAGTTATGAGCATTTAAAGTTTTGCTATCTTCCAGATCGGATTGCAATAAAACCAGACGTCGCAAAAATATGATTGATGGCGTTCTGGAAAGCTGATCATGCGTAGAATTACTGTGCGAAGTTTCAGGTGTCTGCGACGCTCCATTTCGGAATTATGATCATTTAAAGTTTAGCTATATTTCGTTTATTTTTGCTATCTTCCTGATCGGATTGCAAGAAAACCAGACGTCGCAAAAATATGATTGATGGCGTTCTGGAAAGCTGATCATGCGTAGAATTACTGTGCGAAGTTTCAGGTGTCTGCGACGCTCCATTTCGGAATTATGATCATTTAAAGTTTAGCTATATTTCGTTTATTTTTGCTATCTTCCAGATCGGATTGCAAGAAAACCAGACGTCGCAAAAATATGATTGATGGCGTTCTGGAAAGCTGATCATGCGTAGAATTACTGTGCGAAGTTTATGGTTCTAGCATTATATTTACGGATTTTCATTTTGCAAAGTTTTATGGGTCTAGGACGTCTCCTTACGAAGTTATGAGCATTTAAAGTTTTGCTATCTTCCAGATCGGATTGCAAGAAAACCAGACGTCGCAAAAATATGATTGATGGCGTTCTGGAAAGCTGATCATGCGTAGAATTACTGTGCGAAGTTTCATTATATTTACGGATTTTCATTTTGCAAAGTTTTATGGGTCTAGGACGTCTCCTTACGAAGTTATGAGCATTTAAAGTTTTGCTATCTTCCAGATCGGATTGCAAGAAAACCAGACGTCGCAAAAATATGATTGATGGCGTTCTGGAAAGCTGATCATGCGTAGAATTACTGTGCGAAGTTCTAGGTGTCTGCGACACTCAATTTCGGAATTATGATAATTTAAAGTTTAGCTATATTTCGTTTATTTTTGCTATCTTCCAGATCGGATTGCAAGAAAACCAGACGTCGCAAAAATATGATTGATGGCGTTCTGGAAAGCTGATCATGCGTAGAATTACTGTGCGAAGTTTCATGGTTCTAGCATTATATTTACGGATTTTCATTTTGCAAAGTTTTATGGGTCTAGGACGTCTCCTTACGAAGTTATGAGCATTTAAAGTTTTGCTATCTTCCAGATCGGATTGCAAGAAAACCAGACGCCGCAAAAATATGATTGATGGCGTTCTGGAAAGCTGATCATGCGTAGAATTACTGTGCGAAGTTTCAGGTGTCTGCGACGCTCCATTTCGGAATTATGATCATTTAAAGTTTAGCTATATTTCGTTTATTTTTGCTATCTTCCTGATCGGATTGCAAGAAAACCAGACGTCGCAAAAATATGATTGATGGCGTTGTGGAAAGCTGATCATGCGTAGAATTACTGTGCGAAGTTTCAGGTGTCTGCGACGCTCCATTTCGGAATTGTGATCATTTAAAGTTTAGCTATATTTCGTTTATTTTTGCTATCTTCCAGATCGGATTGCAAGAAAACCAGACGTCGCAAAAATATGATTGATGGCGTTCTGGAAAGCTGATCATGCGTAGAATTACTGTGCGAAGTTTCAGGTGTCTGCGACGCTCCATTTCGGAATTATGATAATTTAAAGTTTAGCTATATTTCGTTTATTTTTGCTATCTTCCAGATCGGATTGCAAGAAAACCAGACGTCGCAAAAATATGATTGATGGCGTTCTGGAAAGCTGATCATGCGTAGAATTACTGTGCGAAGTTTCAGGTGTCTGCGACGCTCCATTTCGGAATTATGATAATTTAAAGTTTAGCTATATTTCGTTTATTTTTGCTATCTTCCAGATCGGATTGCAAGAAAACCAGACGTCGCAAAAATATGATTGATGGCGTTCTGGAAAGCTGATCATGCGTAGAATTACTGTGCGAAGTTTCATGGTTCTAGCATTATATTTACGGATTTTCATTTTGCAAAGTTTTATGGGTCTAGGACGTCTCCTTACGAAGTTATGAGCATTTAAAGTTTTGCTATCTTCCAGATCGGATTGCAAGAAAACCAGACGCCGCAAAAATATGATTGATGGCGTTCTGGAAAGCTGATCATGCGTAGAATTACTGTGCGAAGTTTCAGGTGTCTGCGACGCTCCATTTCGGAATTATGATCATTTAAAGTTTAGCTATATTTCGTTTATTTTTGCTATCTTCCTGATTGGATTGCAAGAAAACCAGACGTCGCAAAAATATGATTGATGGCGTTGTGGAAAGCTGATCATGCGTAGAATTACTGTGCGAAGTTTCAGGTGTCTGCGACGCTCCATTTCGGAATTGTGATCATTTAAAGTTTAGCTATATTTCGTTTATTTTTGCTATCTTCCAGATCGGATTGCAAGAAAACCAGACGTCGCAAAAATATGATTGATGGCGTTGTGGAAAGCTGATCATGCGTAGAATTACTTGCGAAGTTTCAGGTGTCTGCGACGCTCCATTTCGGAATTATGATCATTTAAAGTTTAGCTATATTTCGTTTATTTTTGCTATCTTCCAGATCGGATTGCAAGAAAACCAGACGTCGCAAAAATATGATTGATGGCGTTGTGGAAAGCTGATCATGCGTAGAATTACTTGCGAAGTTTCAGGTGTCTGCGACGCTCCATTTCGGAATTATGATCATTTAAAGTTTAGCTATATTTCGTTTATTTTTGCTATCTTCCAGATCGGATTGCAAGAAAACCAGACGTCGCAAAAATATGATTGATGGCGTTCTGGAAAGCTGATCATGCGTAGAATTACTGTGCGAAGTTTCATGGTTCTAGCATTATATTTACGGATTTTCATTTTGCAAAGTTTTATGGGTCTAGGACGTCTCCTTACGAAGTTATGAGCATTTAAAGTTTTGCTATCTTCCAGATCGGATTGCAAGAAAACCAGACGCCGCAAAAATATGATTGATGGCGTTCTGGAAAGCTGATCATGCGTAGAATTACTGTGCGAAGTTTCAGGTGTCTGCGACGCTCCATTTCGGAATTATGATCATTTAAAGTTTAGCTATATTTCGTTTATTTTTGCTATCTTCCTGATCGGATTGCAAGAAAACCAGACGTCGCAAAAATATGATTGATGGCGTTGTGGAAAGCTGATCATGCGTAGAATTACTGTGCGAAGTTTCAGGTGTCTGCGACGCTCCATTTCGGAATTGTGATCATTTAAAGTTTAGCTATATTTCGTTTATTTTTGCTATCTTCCAGATCGGATTGCAAGAAAACCAGACGTCGCAAAAATATGATTGATGGCGTTCTGGAAAGCTGATCATGCGTAGAATTACTGTGCGAAGTTTCAGGTGTCTGCGACGCTCCATTTCGGAATTATGATAATTTAAAGTTTAGCTATATTTCGTTTATTTTTGCTATCTTCCAGATCGGATTGCAAGAAAACCAGACGTCGCAAAAATATGATTGATGGCGTTCTGGAAAGCTGATCATGCGTAGAATTACTGTGCGAAGTTTCAGGTGTCTGCGACGCTCCATTTCGGAATTATGATAATTTAAAGTTTAGCTATATTTCGTTTATTTTTGCTATCTTCCAGATCGGATTGCAAGAAAACCAGACGTCGCAAAAATATGATTGATGGCGTTCTGGAAAGCTGATCATGCGTAGAATTACTGTGCGAAGTTTCATGGTTCTAGCATTATATTTACGGATTTTCATTTTGCAAAGTTTTATGGGTCTAGGACGTCTCCTTACGAAGTTATGAGCATTTAAAGTTTTGCTATCTTCCAGATCGGATTGCAAGAAAACCAGACGCCGCAAAAATATGATTGATGGCGTTCTGGAAAGCTGATCATGCGTAGAATTACTGTGCGAAGTTTCAGGTGTCTGCGACGCTCCATTTCGGAATTATGATCATTTAAAGTTTAGCTATATTTCGTTTATTTTTGCTATCTTCCTGATTGGATTGCAAGAAAACCAGACGTCGCAAAAATATGATTGATGGCGTTGTGGAAAGCTGATCATGCGTAGAATTACTGTGCGAAGTTTCAGGTGTCTGCGACGCTCCATTTCGGAATTGTGATCATTTAAAGTTTAGCTATATTTCGTTTATTTTTGCTATCTTCCAGATCGGATTGCAAGAAAACCAGACGTCGCAAAAATATGATTGATGGCGTTGTGGAAAGCTGATCATGCGTAGAATTACTTGCGAAGTTTCAGGTGTCTGCGACGCTCCATTTCGGAATTATGATCATTTAAAGTTTAGCTATATTTCGTTTATTTTTGCTATCTTCCAGATCGGATTGCAAGAAAACCAGACGTCGCAAAAATATGATTGATGGCGTTGTGGAAAGCTGATCATGCGTAGAATTACTTGCGAAGTTTCAGGTGTCTGCGACGCTCCATTTCGGAATTATGATCATTTAAAGTTTAGCTATATTTCGTTTATTTTTGCTATCTTCCAGATCGGATTGCAAGAAAACCAGACGTCGCAAAAATATGATTGATGGCGTTCTGGAAAGCTGATCATGCGTAGAATTACTGTGCGAAGTTTCATGGTTCTAGCATTATATTTACGGATTTTCATTTTGCAAAGTTTTATGGGTCTAGGACGTCTCCTTACGAAGTTATGAGCATTTAAAGTTTTGCTATCTTCCAGATCGGATTGCAAGAAAACCAGACGTCGCAAAAATATGATTGATGGCGTTCTGGAAAGCTGATCATGCCTAGAATTACTGTGCGAAGTTTCAGGTGTCTGCGACGCTCCATTTCGGAATTGTGATCATTTAAAGTTTAGCTATATTTCGTTTATTTTTGCTATCTTCCAGATCGGATTGCAAGAAAACCTGACGTCGCAAAAATATGATTGATGGCGTTCTGGAAAGCTGATCATGCGTAGAATTACTGTGCGAAGTTTCATGGTTCTAGCCTTATATTTACGGATTTTCATTTTGCAAAGTTTTATGGGTCTAGGACGTCTCCTTACGAAGTTATGAGCATTTAAAGTTTTGCTATCTTCCTGATCGGATTGCAAGAAAACCAGACGTCGCAAAAATATGATTGATGGCGTTCTGGAAAGCTGATCATGCCTAGAATTACTGTGCGAAGTTTCAGGTGTCTGCGACGCTCCATTTCGGAATTGTGATCATTTAAAGTTTAGCTATATTTCGTTTATTTTTGCTATCTTCCTGATCGGACTGCAAGAAAACCTGACGTCATTTCAGATCGATCGTCGCAGATCGGATTGCAATAAAACCAGACGTCGCAAAAATATGATTGATGGCGTTCTGGAAAGCTGATCATGCGTAGAATTACTGTGCGAAGTTTCAGGTGTCTGCGACGCTCCATTTCGGAATTATGATCATTTAGAGTTTAGCTATATTTCGTTTATTTTTGCTATCTTCCAGATCGGATTGCAAGAAAACCAGACGTCGCAGATCGGATTGCAAGAAAACCAGACGTCGCAAAAATATGATTGATGGCGTTCTGGAAAGCTGATCATGCGTAGAATTACTGTGCGAAGTTTCATGGTTCTAGCATTATATTTACGGATTTTCATTTTGCAAAGTTTTATGGGTCTAGGACGTCTCCTTACGAAGTTATGAGCATTTAAAGTTTTGCTATCTTCCAGATCGGATTGCAAGAAAACCAGACGTCGCAAAAATATGATTGATGGCGTTCTGGAAAGCTGATCATGCGTAGAATTACTGTGCGAAGTTTCATGGTTCTAGCATTATATTTACGGATTTTCATTTTGCAAAGTTTTATGGGTCTAGGACGTCTCCTTACGAAGTTATGAGCATTTAAAGTTTAGCTATATTTCGTTTATTTTTGCTATCTTCCAGATCGGATTGCAAGAAAACCAGACGTCGCAAAAATATGATTGATGGCGTTCTGGAAAGCTGATCATGCGTAGAATTACTGTGCGAAGTTTCAGGTGTCTGCGACGCTCCATTTCGGAATTATGATCATTTAGAGTTTAGCTATATTTCGTTTATTTTTGCTATCTTCCAGATCGGATTGCAAGAAAACCAGACGTCGCAGATCGGATTGCAATAAAACCAGACGTCGCAAAAATATGATTGATGGCGTTCTGGAAAGCTGATCATGCGTAGAATTACTGTGCGAAGTTTCAGGTGTCTGCGACGCTCCATTTCGGAATTATGATCATTTAGAGTTTAGCTATATTTCGTTTATTTTTGCTATCTTCCAGATCGGATTGCAAGAAAACCAGACGTCGCAGATCGGATTGCAAGAAAACCAGACGTCGCAAAAATATGATTGATGGCGTTCTGGAAAGCTGATCATGCGTAGAATTACTGTGCGAAGTTTCATGGTTCTAGCATTATATTTACGGATTTTCATTTTGCAAAGTTTTATGGGTCTAGGACGTCTCCTTACGAAGTTATGAGCATTTAAAGTTTTGCTATCTTCCAGATCGGATTGCAAGAAAACCAGACGTCGCAAAAATATGATTGATGGCGTTCTGGAAAGCTGATCATGCGTAGAATTACTGTGCGAAGTTTCAGGTGTCTGCGACGCTCCATTTCGGAATTATGATCATTTAAAGTTTAGCTATATTTCGTTTATTTTTGCTATCTTCCTGATCGGATTGCAAGAAAACCAGACGTCGCAAAAATATGATTGATGGCGTTGTGGAAAGCTGATCATGCGTAGAATTACTGTGCGAAGTTTCATGGTTCTAGCATTATATTTACGGATTTTCATTTTGCAAAGTTTTATGGGTCTAGGTCATCTCCTTACGAAGTTATGAGCATTTAAAGTTTTGCTATCTTCCAGATCGGATTGCAATAAAACCAGACGTCGCAAAAATATGATTGATGGCGTTCTGGAAAGCTGATCATGCGTAGAATTACTGTGCGAAGTTTCAGGTGTCTGCGACGCTCCATTTCGGAATTATGATCATTTAAAGTTTAGCTATATTTCGTTTATTTTTGCTATCTTCCTGATCGGATTGCAAGAAAACCAGACGTCGCAAAAATATGATTGATGGCGTTCTGGAAAGCTGATCATGCGTAGAATTACTGTGCGAAGTTTCATGGTTCTAGCATTATATTTACGGATTTTCATTTTGCAAAGTTTTATGGGTCTAGGACGTCTCCTTACGAAGTTATGAGCATTTAAAGTTTTGCTATCTTCCAGATCGGATTGCAAGAAAACCAGACGTCGCAAAAATATGATTGATGGCGTTCTGGAAAGCTGATCATGCGTAGAATTACTGTGCGAAGTTTCAGGTGTCTGCGACGCTCCATTTCGGAATTATGATCATTTAAAGTTTAGCTATATTTCGTTTATTTTTGCTATCTTCCAGATCGGATTGCAAGAAAACCAGACGTCGCAAAAATATGATTGATGGCGTTCTGGAAAGCTGATCATGCGTAGAATTACTGTGCGAAGTTTCATGGTTCTAGCATTATATTTACGGATTTTCATTTTGCAAAGTTTTATGGGTCTAGGACGTCTCCTTACGAAGTTATGAGCATTTAAAGTTTTGCTATCTTCCAGATCGGATTGCAAGAAATCCAGACGTCGCAAAAATATGATTGATGGCGTTCTGGAAAGCTGATCATGCGTAGAATTACTGTGCGAAGTTTCAGGTGTCTGCGACGCTCCATTTCGGAATTATGATCATTTAAAGTTTAGCTATATTTCGTTTATTTTTGCTATCTTCCAGATCGGATTGCAAGAAAACCAGACGTCGCAAAAATATGATTGATGGCGTTCTGGAAAGCTGATCATGCGTAGAATTACTGTGCGAAGTTCTAGGTGTCTGCGACACTCCATTTCGGAATTATGATCATTTAAAGTTTAGCTATATTTCGTTTATTTTTGCTATCTTCCAGATCGGATTGCAAGAAAACCAGACGTCGCAAAAATATGATTGATGGCGTTCTGGAAAGCTGATCATGCGTAGAATTACTGTGCGAAGTTTCAGGTGTCTGCGACGCTCCATTTCGGAATTATGATCATTTAAAGTTTAGCTATATTTCGTTTATTTTTGCTATCTTCCAGATCGGATTGCAAGAAAACCAGACGTCGCAAAAATATGATTGATGGCGTTCTGGAAAGCTGATCATGCGTAGAATTACTGTGCGAAGTTTATGGTTCTAGCATTATATTTACGGATTTTCATTTTGCAAAGTTTTATGGGTCTAGGACGTCTCCTTACGAAGTTATGAGCATTTAAAGTTTTGCTATCTTCCAGATCGGATTGCAAGAAAACCAGACGTCGCAAAAATATGATTGATGGCGTTCTGGAAAGCTGATCATGCGTAGAATTACTGTGCGAAGTTTCATTATATTTACGGATTTTCATTTTGCAAAGTTTTATGGGTCTAGGACGTCTCCTTACGAAGTTATGAGCATTTAAAGTTTTGCTATCTTCCAGATCGGATTGCAAGAAAACCAGACGTCGCAAAAATATGATTGATGGCGTTCTGGAAAGCTGATCATGCGTAGAATTACTGTGCGAAGTTCTAGGTGTCTGCGACACTCAATTTCGGAATTATGATAATTTAAAGTTTAGCTATATTTCGTTTATTTTTGCTATCTTCCAGATCGGATTGCAAGAAAACCAGACGTCGCAAAAATATGATTGATGGCGTTCTGGAAAGCTGATCATGCGTAGAATTACTGTGCGAAGTTTCATGGTTCTAGCATTATATTTACGGATTTTCATTTTGCAAAGTTTTATGGGTCTAGGACGTCTCCTTACGAAGTTATGAGCATTTAAAGTTTTGCTATCTTCCAGATCGGATTGCAAGAAAACCAGACGCCGCAAAAATATGATTGATGGCGTTCTGGAAAGCTGATCATGCGTAGAATTACTGTGCGAAGTTTCAGGTGTCTGCGACGCTCCATTTCGGAATTATGATCATTTAAAGTTTAGCTATATTTCGTTTATTTTTGCTATCTTCCTGATCGGATTGCAAGAAAACCAGACGTCGCAAAAATATGATTGATGGCGTTGTGGAAAGCTGATCATGCGTAGAATTACTGTGCGAAGTTTCAGGTGTCTGCGACGCTCCATTTCGGAATTGTGATCATTTAAAGTTTAGCTATATTTCGTTTATTTTTGCTATCTTCCAGATCGGATTGCAAGAAAACCAGACGTCGCAAAAATATGATTGATGGCGTTCTGGAAAGCTGATCATGCGTAGAATTACTGTGCGAAGTTTCAGGTGTCTGCGACGCTCCATTTCGGAATTATGATAATTTAAAGTTTAGCTATATTTCGTTTATTTTTGCTATCTTCCAGATCGGATTGCAAGAAAACCAGACGTCGCAAAAATATGATTGATGGCGTTCTGGAAAGCTGATCATGCGTAGAATTACTGTGCGAAGTTTCAGGTGTCTGCGACGCTCCATTTCGGAATTATGATAATTTAAAGTTTAGCTATATTTCGTTTATTTTTGCTATCTTCCAGATCGGATTGCAAGAAAACCAGACGTCGCAAAAATATGATTGATGGCGTTCTGGAAAGCTGATCATGCGTAGAATTACTGTGCGAAGTTTCATGGTTCTAGCATTATATTTACGGATTTTCATTTTGCAAAGTTTTATGGGTCTAGGACGTCTCCTTACGAAGTTATGAGCATTTAAAGTTTTGCTATCTTCCAGATCGGATTGCAAGAAAACCAGACGCCGCAAAAATATGATTGATGGCGTTCTGGAAAGCTGATCATGCGTAGAATTACTGTGCGAAGTTTCAGGTGTCTGCGACGCTCCATTTCGGAATTATGATCATTTAAAGTTTAGCTATATTTCGTTTATTTTTGCTATCTTCCTGATTGGATTGCAAGAAAACCAGACGTCGCAAAAATATGATTGATGGCGTTGTGGAAAGCTGATCATGCGTAGAATTACTGTGCGAAGTTTCAGGTGTCTGCGACGCTCCATTTCGGAATTGTGATCATTTAAAGTTTAGCTATATTTCGTTTATTTTTGCTATCTTCCAGATCGGATTGCAAGAAAACCAGACGTCGCAAAAATATGATTGATGGCGTTGTGGAAAGCTGATCATGCGTAGAATTACTTGCGAAGTTTCAGGTGTCTGCGACGCTCCATTTCGGAATTATGATCATTTAAAGTTTAGCTATATTTCGTTTATTTTTGCTATCTTCCAGATCGGATTGCAAGAAAACCAGACGTCGCAAAAATATGATTGATGGCGTTGTGGAAAGCTGATCATGCGTAGAATTACTTGCGAAGTTTCAGGTGTCTGCGACGCTCCATTTCGGAATTATGATCATTTAAAGTTTAGCTATATTTCGTTTATTTTTGCTATCTTCCAGATCGGATTGCAAGAAAACCAGACGTCGCAAAAATATGATTGATGGCGTTCTGGAAAGCTGATCATGCGTAGAATTACTGTGCGAAGTTTCATGGTTCTAGCATTATATTTACGGATTTTCATTTTGCAAAGTTTTATGGGTCTAGGACGTCTCCTTACGAAGTTATGAGCATTTAAAGTTTTGCTATCTTCCAGATCGGATTGCAAGAAAACCAGACGTCGCAAAAATATGATTGATGGCGTTCTGGAAAGCTGATCATGCCTAGAATTACTGTGCGAAGTTTCAGGTGTCTGCGACGCTCCATTTCGGAATTGTGATCATTTAAAGTTTAGCTATATTTCGTTTATTTTTGCTATCTTCCAGATCGGATTGCAAGAAAACCTGACGTCGCAAAAATATGATTGATGGCGTTCTGGAAAGCTGATCATGCGTTGAATTACTGTGCGAAGTTTCATGGTTCTAGCCTTATATTTACGGATTTTCATTTTGCAAAGTTTTATGGGTCTAGGACGTCTCCTTACGAAGTTATGAGCATTTAAAGTTTTGCTATCTTCCTGATCGGATTGCAAGAAAACCAGACGTCGCAAAAATATGATTGATGGCGTTCTGGAAAGCTGATCATGCCTAGAATTACTGTGCGAAGTTTCAGGTGTCTGCGACGCTCCATTTCGGAATTGTGATCATTTAAAGTTTAGCTATATTTCGTTTATTTTTGCTATCTTCCTGATCGGATTGCAAGAAAACCTGACGTCATTTCAGATCGATCGTCGCAGATCGGATTGCAATAAAACCAGACGTCGCAAAAATATGATTGATGGCGTTCTGGAAAGCTGATCATGCGTAGAATTACTGTGCGAAGTTTCAGGTGTCTGCGACGCTCCATTTCGGAATTATGATCATTTAGAGTTTAGCTATATTTCGTTTATTTTTGCTATCTTCCAGATCGGATTGCAAGAAAACCAGACGTCGCAGATCGGATTGCAAGAAAACCAGACGTCGCAAAAATATGATTGATGGCGTTCTGGAAAGCTGATCATGCGTAGAATTACTGTGCGAAGTTTCATGGTTCTAGCATTATATTTACGGATTTTCATTTTGCAAAGTTTTATGGGTCTAGGACGTCTCCTTACGAAGTTATGAGCATTTAAAGTTTTGCTATCTTCCAGATCGGATTGCAAGAAAACCAGACGTCGCAAAAATATGATTGATGGCGTTCTGGAAAGCTGATCATGCGTAGAATTACTGTGCGAAGTTTCATGGTTCTAGCATTATATTTACGGATTTTCATTTTGCAAAGTTTTATGGGTCTAGGACGTCTCCTTACGAAGTTATGAGCATTTAAAGTTTAGCTATATTTCGTTTATTTTTGCTATCTTCCAGATCGGATTGCAAGAAAACCAGACGTCGCAAAAATATGATTGATGGCGTTCTGGAAAGCTGATCATGCGTAGAATTACTGTGCGAAGTTTCAGGTGTCTGCGACGCTCCATTTCGGAATTATGATCATTTAGAGTTTAGCTATATTTCGTTTATTTTTGCTATCTTCCAGATCGGATTGCAAGAAAACCAGACGTCGCAGATCGGATTGCAATAAAACCAGACGTCGCAAAAATATGATTGATGGCGTTCTGGAAAGCTGATCATGCGTAGAATTACTGTGCGAAGTTTCAGGTGTCTGCGACGCTCCATTTCGGAATTATGATCATTTAGAGTTTAGCTATATTTCGTTTATTTTTGCTATCTTCCAGATCGGATTGCAAGAAAACCAGACGTCGCAGATCGGATTGCAAGAAAACCAGACGTCGCAAAAATATGATTGATGGCGTTCTGGAAAGCTGATCATGCGTAGAATTACTGTGCGAAGTTTCATGGTTCTAGCATTATATTTACGGATTTTCATTTTGCAAAGTTTTATGGGTCTAGGACGTCTCCTTACGAAGTTATGAGCATTTAAAGTTTTGCTATCTTCCAGATCGGATTGCAAGAAAACCAGACGTCGCAAAAATATGATTGATGGCGTTCTGGAAAGCTGATCATGCGTAGAATTACTGTGCGAAGTTTCAGGTGTCTGCGACGCTCCATTTCGGAATTATGATCATTTAAAGTTTAGCTATATTTCGTTTATTTTTGCTATCTTCCTGATCGGATTGCAAGAAAACCAGACGTCGCAAAAATATGATTGATGGCGTTGTGGAAAGCTGATCATGCGTAGAATTACTGTGCGAAGTTTCATGGTTCTAGCATTATATTTACGGATTTTCATTTTGCAAAGTTTTATGGGTCTAGGTCATCTCCTTACGAAGTTATGAGCATTTAAAGTTTTGCTATCTTCCAGATCGGATTGCAATAAAACCAGACGTCGCAAAAATATGATTGATGGCGTTCTGGAAAGCTGATCATGCGTAGAATTACTGTGCGAAGTTTCAGGTGTCTGCGACGCTCCATTTCGGAATTATGATCATTTAAAGTTTAGCTATATTTCGTTTATTTTTGCTATCTTCCTGATCGGATTGCAAGAAAACCAGACGTCGCAAAAATATGATTGATGGCGTTCTGGAAAGCTGATCATGCGTAGAATTACTGTGCGAAGTTTCATGGTTCTAGCATTATATTTACGGATTTTCATTTTGCAAAGTTTTATGGGTCTAGGACGTCTCCTTACGAAGTTATGAGCATTTAAAGTTTTGCTATCTTCCAGATCGGATTGCAAGAAATCCAGACGTCGCAAAAATATGATTGATGGCGTTCTGGAAAGCTGATCATGCGTAGAATTACTGTGCGAAGTTTCAGGTGTCTGCGACGCTCCATTTCGGAATTATGATCATTTAGAGTTTAGCTATATTTCGTTTATTTTTGCTATCTTCCAGATCGGATTGCAAGAAAACCAGACGTCGCAGATCGGATTGCAAGAAAACCAGACGTCGCAAAAATATGATTGATGGCGTTCTGGAAAGCTGATCATGCGTAGAATTACTGTGCGAAGTTTCATGGTTCTAGCATTATATTTACGGATTTTCATTTTGCAAAGTTTTATGGGTCTAGGACGTCTCCTTACGAAGTTATGAGCATTTAAAGTTTTGCTATCTTCCAGATCGGATTGCAAGAAAACCAGACGTCGCAAAAATATGATTGATGGCGTTCTGGAAAGCTGATCATGCGTAGAATTACTGTGCGAAGTTTCAGGTGTCTGCGACGCTCCATTTCGGAATTATGATCATTTAAAGTTTAGCTATATTTCGTTTATTTTTGCTATCTTCCAGATCGGATTGCAAGAAAACCAGACGTCGCAAAAATATGATTGATGGCGTTCTGGAAAGCTGATCATGCGTAGAATTACTGTGCGAAGTTTCATGGTTCTAGCATTATATTTACGGATTTTCATTTTGCAAAGTTTTATGGGTCTAGGACGTCTCCTTACGAAGTTATGAGCATTTAAAGTTTTGCTATCTTCCAGATCGGATTGCAAGAAATCCAGACGTCGCAAAAATATGATTGATGGCGTTCTGGAAAGCTGATCATGCGTAGAATTACTGTGCGAAGTTTCAGGTGTCTGCGACGCTCCATTTCGGAATTATGATCATTTAAAGTTTAGCTATATTTCGTTTATTTTTGCTATCTTCCAGATCGGATTGCAAGAAAACCAGACGTCGCAAAAATATGATTGATGGCGTTCTGGAAAGCTGATCATGCGTAGAATTACTGTGCGAAGTTCTAGGTGTCTGCGACACTCCATTTCGGAATTATGATCATTTAAAGTTTAGCTATATTTCGTTTATTTTTGCTATCTTCCAGATCGGATTGCAAGAAAACCAGACGTCGCAAAAATATGATTGATGGCGTTCTGGAAAGCTGATCATGCGTAGAATTACTGTGCGAAGTTTCAGGTGTCTGCGACGCTCCATTTCGGAATTATGATCATTTAAAGTTTAGCTATATTTCGTTTATTTTTGCTATCTTCCAGATCGGATTGCAAGAAAACCAGACGTCGCAAAAATATGATTGATGGCGTTCTGGAAAGCTGATCATGCGTAGAATTACTGTGCGAAGTTTATGGTTCTAGCATTATATTTACGGATTTTCATTTTGCAAAGTTTTATGGGTCTAGGACGTCTCCTTACGAAGTTATGAGCATTTAAAGTTTTGCTATCTTCCAGATCGGATTGCAAGAAAACCAGACGTCGCAAAAATATGATTGATGGCGTTCTGGAAAGCTGATCATGCGTAGAATTACTGTGCGAAGTTTCATTATATTTACGGATTTTCATTTTGCAAAGTTTTATGGGTCTAGGACGTCTCCTTACGAAGTTATGAGCATTTAAAGTTTTGCTATCTTCCAGATCGGATTGCAAGAAAACCAGACGTCGCAAAAATATGATTGATGGCGTTCTGGAAAGCTGATCATGCGTAGAATTACTGTGCGAAGTTCTAGGTGTCTGCGACACTCAATTTCGGAATTATGATCATTTAAAGTTTAGCTATATTTCGTTTATTTTTGCTATCTTCCAGATCGGATTGCAAGAAAACCAGACGTCGCAAAAATATGATTGATGGCGTTCTGGAAAGCTGATCATGCGTAGAATTACTGTGCGAAGTTCTAGGTGTCTGCGACGCTCCATTTCGGAATTATGATCATTTAAAGTTTAGCTATATTTCGTTTATTTTTGCTATCTTCCAGATCGGATTGCAATAAAACCAGACGTCGCAAAAATATGATTGATGGCGTTGTGGAAAGCTGATCATGCGTAGAATTACTGTGCGAAGTTTCATGGTTCTAGCATTATATTTACGGATTTTCATTTTGCAAAGTTTTATGGGTCTAGGACGTCTCCTTACGAAGTTATGAGCATTTAGAGTTTTGCTATCTTCCAGATCGGATTGCAAGAAATCCAGACGTCGCAAAAATATGATTGATGGCGTTCTGGAAAGCTGATCATGCGTAGAATTGCTGTGCGAAGTTTCATTTCTATAATCTCGTTTCTCTCGTTGCTGATGGAGTGAAGAGGGTGGCGATGGGAAGGGGGTGTGGTACGTTTGACGAGGGGGTGGGGGGTGCGAATCTTATTCTGGCGTAAATCCAACTGAGTGATTCACGTTTACGCTGCTATCATGCACTCAAAAAGCGTCGACGCAAACGAAGCACTCCACGCAAATTATTTATTCTTTTGTTAGTTTATTTGGATTTCAAATTTTATTTCTATTTTTTGCGAATTTCATCGGAATTTTATCAGTTTTTAAAAATTTTCAGGTTTAAAAAAGACGTCATGACGGTTTCCAGTTTAAGAAACAAAAAGAATTCACATCAAGGAACAACTATAACATGGAAGAGGAAGGAGCACAATAACAGGAGGAGAATTACAACAGCAATAAAAAGCAAAGAAGTAAACAACAAAAAAAAAGAGCAAACACAAAAACGAAGAAACTAAGACAAAAATAAAAATAAAGGAGACGAACTACGAAACTATGTACTTCATATCCTGATGTGCAAATGATTCTTACAGATTATTGCAGTTATTGTTGTTGTTGCTATTCTTCTTCTTCTTCTTCTTCTTCTTCTTATTTGTTATCCTTGTTGTTCTTTCTGTTGTTGTTTTTGTTGACGCATTCTAATGCTAACGACACTCTTAGATGCAAATGATGAAGAGCTGCAATTTAAAAGATATCAAGAAGAGTGGAAAATGCAACAACAACAACAACAAAAACAATGGCAGAAATCTAAAAACAACAACAGCAGAATAGAAGCAATAACAACAACAATAGCAGCGATAATAATAATAATAACAAATAAAGAGAAAAACGCGATACTTGAGAAATAGTAGAATAAATTAAAAAAAGGAAGAAAAAAAACTTAATGAAAGAATGAGTATTAATCGTCATCATCATCATCATGTTCATCACGGACATGTTCACCATCATCATCAACCCTTTCATAACCACCATCGTAGTTGTCATCATCATCATCATTATTATCGCTCTCCAAAAAAAAAGGAGGAAACACTGCAAACTTATGAACGCATTATGAAGGCATTCAATACTATAACAGAACTCAAGGATTCTCAACGCATCTGAACGCTTCACGTGATCAATGCATCAAGAAATGCAACGCAACGCAACGCATCTCAATTCTACGCAGCGAAACGCAGCTCATTTTGCAGCAAACTTTCTGTGCAGATGATGGTAAAAAAATGAACAATAAAAATGTTGAAATAGTTGTTGTTAGTTGCTGGCAGCAGTTGTTGTTATATTTAAGTGTTTTTGTTGTTGTTGTTATAAGTGCTTAATGTAGTTTTTCCAAAGAAAGGACAACAATGCGCATTGTTATTAAAAAATAGCAGCAACATCAAACAAAATAATACAATAGAACTACAATGTCAATACTATAAGAACAATGAAAACAAAAACAATGAAAATAACAAAAACAACAACAATAATAAATGATACTGAAGCGATATAAAATAAAAAGATTCTATTCTCTTCTATTTTAATCTGTACGCTTTTTCTTTACAACGCATCAGCAGCTTTAAATCCTTGCTGACAAATCCTGGCAGTCGTTCGTCATTCATTTCATTTCGGTTGTTTCTGTTGTTGTTGTTTCTGTTGTTGTTGCTGCTGCTGTTGTTGCTGTTGTTGTTTCTCTTAAGCTCCTTCTTGCTGCATTATCGCTAAATCGCTGAATCGCCGCTTCATTCAGCTTCTGGACTCAAGATTTTAAGTAGCTTTTTCCTAGATGCTGATTTAAAGCGAACAAATAAACTAAAATAATGTGAGAGCGAGAGAGCGAGAGAGAGAGAGAGAGAGAGAGAGAGAGAGCGGCAACAACTCGCTTCACGACAGTACACACAGCAGCCGCGAAACTCTGCCGCGGAAACGCATTATTTTTGCATTACACGCACTTATAGACATAAATACACATTCATAAACATACACACACACACACACACTCCCAGACACACTTATACATATAAACACACAACTACAAGTACAAATACACTTGCATTCGCTTGATTTCTAAGCCACTTTTAATTGAAAATGTCTATTTTTAGTGAGGTTAAAAAGAATGCGTGAGTTGCGGCTGTTTATTCTTCTTCTTCTTCTTCGTTTTAATTTTTATTCTCCTTTGTTTTGAGTGCAATGAGTGAGTACAACGGCATTAAGTGGGCGCTGTTGTTGGGCGTGGCTCGTTGTGTGTACGAATCAATGTAATATCAGCAAATTCTATATTCTTCATAATACTCATCGTCAGCAGGAACATTAAGAATAACAACAACAACAACAACAACAGCATCCTCTCATTAAGCTTAACTAGAATAAATAGAATAACAACAACAACAACTGCTGACTAATTTTTATTTCCTTTTTAATCGAAGGATTTCAGTTTTCCGCGGAACTTAATTGGAAGTGTGTTTGTTGTTATTGTTGTTGTTGTTGTTGTTGTTATAGATGGTGCTGTTGTTGCAGATAATGTTGTTGTTGTAGATCTTGTTCTTCTTCATCTTGATGTTGTTTTCATTCCTCACAACCATAAATAAACACTATTTTTTTTTGTTGTTGTTGTGGTTGTTTTACAGTTTTTTCCCTTGTTTTTATAATTTTTTTGTTGTGTTGTGAATTTTTGTGTTTTTCTTTTTTTTTGGGGTGTTTCTTTGTTTTTTTAAAATTTTTTTTTCTACTATAAACGCATCAATTTATCGATTATGCAGCAAATTTTTATCATTTATTGTTTGACATTGCTGACAAATGCAGAAAATATTACGCTGCTGTTGTTGTTGTTATTAAAACAGCAAAAATTAAGCCACCCAATAAAAAAAAAATTAAATGGAAAAATTATTTATAATTTATTATGTTGATTTTGTGAGCGTGTCGATGTTGTTTTTGTTGTTTTTCTCCGGTTTTGTTGAGCACAGTTTTTTATGCTCCAGAAAGTCACAAAAAATGTTTAGCAATTAAATGTTAATCGTTGTTTAATTGTTTCGCATATCATATTATTTTATTGATGTTTTTTATTACTTTTAGTTTTTATTATTATTATTATTATTATTATTACTATTGTCATTTTTACTTTTATTATTACTATTACTATAACTGTTATTATTATTTTTTCTTATTCATTAATCGTCTTTTAATTTCACAGCCACACGTTTTTATTTATTTCAATATGTTTCCTAATTTATAGCTACGAGATCATAGATTTATATGAATGAAGTGAATGCATACACACGCACACGCAAACGAGTATGAAGAAGTGTGTGTGTGTGTGTGTGTGAAAGCGCCAAAGCAAATCAACAACAAATGCAATTAGTTTGCTGTTGTTGAATGAATGCAATTAAATTATTTATTTACTAATGTTTTTGTTGTGGTTGTTGCTGCTTTATCGCTAGATAACTTTGCCAAACACAGGATCACACTCACCCACACACACACACACACACATATACAAGTACTCAAGCACACACAGTGACCAAAATTTATATGGCTAAATAATCGTGTAGCCAAATAAAATCTCGTCTTTTTATTTGCACAGCTTATATTGGTTTTTAATCATAATTAACAGGCAAATAGATACACACACACACACACACACACACACAATACACTCACATCCACATACACCCACATACACCCATACAACCCAAACAACAACAACAACAACATGTAACGCTTTAAATTAATGACATTTTATTGGACTACAAATTTTAATGTCTTTTTTTTACTCGAGTAGTTTTTATTTATTTTAAATATTTACTTTTTAAGCATTATGAACTTCTTTTCGATAGTTTTATATCGCTTTTATGATTACATACGAGTATTTATAGACACATGTATACATGTAGTGTATGTAAATAGAAGAAACATGTTTAAAGCAACATTTTACGAAGGTGTTTGAGAGGAACATGTTTATAGGAACATTTTGAAAGCATCATTTTAACGATAGAGTTTTAAAGGCACATTTTTTAGAGGAACCTCAACGAGTATACTTTTTTTTAATTACTTACATAGTATTTATTTTTGTCCCCATTGAATTCCTGGATTTAGTTTTGGAAATTCAACAGTTTTGCTTTTATTTGGTGTCTTTTAATTTATTACTTTATAAATGAGTACACATTTTTTCCATCTTCATTTCAAATGCATTTTTAAACTATTTAAAAGTTTACAAACAAATTATTTTTTGCTTTTCAGTGGAAAATCCTGCTTTTATTAGAGTTGTTTTTAGTGAATTTTTTATATTAAATCGTTGTTGAAAGTTGTTTTAATATTCACACTCATCAACGATGAACGAACGGATGAACAGACTTCGAATCGGAAACAAAAACAATAACAAAAGAATTTATTATTTAATGCATTATTTATTCAAAAATGAAAACGAAAATAAAATCATCGCTTTAATAAAAAATACTTATTATTGGGAGGTTTTTAAAGGAACATTTTTACGAAAACACTTTTAAGGGAACATTTTAAAAGCAACATTTTATGGAGAAACATGTTTAAACTTTAAAGTAAACATTTTTAAAGACAATCGCGAAATGTTAATCCCTTAAAATTGTCATTAAATCAGAATCAGTTATTGAAAAGCGATGTTCAATAATAAATGCGTGTTGTATTATTTGCTGGAGCGCGTGTTGCTTATTTATATTGACAGCACACAGAAACACTTCTACAAATCATAAATGAATTTAATTGATTGCTTAAATAAGCTGTAATTAATAACCGGTGCTTAGTAATCCTTTTCTATCTCCCTCTCATTGTCTTTCGTCACGTTCTATCGTTGGTCTTCGCTCATCTTCTTGTTTGTCTTTGAGTTTGTTTGATGCCATCACTTTTACACCTGTAAATAAACACACACACACATACACACATCCACTGACACACACAGAGACACAGCAACAACAACATCAGCAACAACAACAACTCTGTATTGATTCTTCATGTTCATGAATGATAAATCATCATTTTAATTATATAGCAAATGATTAACTTGATCAAGTGACAAGAGAAATGAACACTGATGATAGCAACAACATCCACAACAACAACAGCAACAACAACAACATCAGCAACAACATCAGCGATGTTATGTTCAACATTAATCACAAAATTAGTTAAACACGAAATCATTTAATTTGATTTCTTGGCCAATTAAAGCATAAACATTATGAATAATAATAAATAAGAATATGAATGATATACATACAAACATGCATGTTTACGTATGACATACATGCATGAAGGACTCACATATTCATACATGGCTTGGCATTGAATATGAAAGATATGATTTTTATAAGAAAACAAATTGAAATAAATATTTCGATTAATTCGAATCAAGGATTTCTTTGAATTTCAATATTTTAACAATTTTCACGTGACCAAAAAGTTGTTTCTATTTTTTTATGGTTTTTTTGGCGTACATGACTTTCATAGTATTTTTTCTATGGCTGTTTTTTCGATATCATTGTGTTATTTTCTATTCATTTATCGTTGTTCGTTTTAGTCTAAGAAACACAGAAAAAACAACGCAAACAAATCGTTTAAATGAACTTCAGTTAAGCGTGAAGGACTTATGTTGTTGTTGTTGCTGTAATTGTTGTCATTGTTGACATAAAACTCATTAGCATGTTTGTAAACATTTCCTCAGCAACATCGTCAACGTGCTCGATTTTTATCATTAATAATAATGATAATAAGAACTCTGGATATTCTCTCTCTCACTCTCTCTCTCTCTCTGTCTTTCTTCTTCCTTTCTCTCTCCTCATAATTTATTCATTTTTCATTACGTTTCAGCTGTCAAAAGCATTGATTAACTTTGAGATTGCAAAATTGAAGCGTGGTTTATTTTTGCTAACTTCTCGATCCTTTTCTCTGTCTCCTGCTTCCTCTCTCTTTCTCTCCCTCCCTTCCCGTCGCCTTCACTCATATTCTTCGATTGGTTGCTTTGATTTTGTTTGTGTGCTTCTGTTGTTGTTGTTGTTTTCCATGTCGATGTCCTTGTGTTGTCGTTTAAGGGCATTATTCGAATATTTCAACAACAGGAACAGCAACAACAACAAACATCCATCAGGAATGTGGCTATTATTGTCGTTGTTGTTGTTGTTGTTGTTCATTAATGTTGCTGACAGGACTCTCAACAAAAAGTCAACCAAATTTGAAATGTTTTATTTTTTGTTGATGGTGTCTTGTAATTCCTTTCTGCTTTCGTAGAAATCAGCTGCTATTTTTTATAAATGCACAAAATTAAGAGAGAGAGAGAGAGAGAAAGAGAGAGAGAGAGAGAGAGAGAGAGACAGAGAGACAGAGAGGAGAGTGTATTTAAATCACAGCGATTTTTACTCTGTTGTAAGAACTCATAGAATTTCCATGAACATCCATAAAACTAAAAGCTGGAGTAAAACCGAGTTAAAGTAATAATAATAATAAACACAAAGAAACAAGAAGAAGACCGGAAAGAAGAACACCCAAAAGAAGACAATGAAAATATCCACAATGCGGATATAAATAGCTACAAAGTACTGTTAGCATACTTAATGCAATGCTTCTGTCGTCTCTTCCTCCCTCCCCCCTCGACGACTATCCCGCTATACTTAACATAAAACTTCTTCCTCTTTCTATCCTCTTTTTCTGTCTCTCTCACACTTTGCGACCGTCTCACGACCCTCGCTCTCTCTTTCTCTGTTTTCCAGCAAAGTTTCTGGATGCACTCAATGAACTAATCTATCGTATAACCTAAATAACTGTTAATAATAATGATCATACTAATTATAATAGTTATAATACTAATAATAACAATAAAAATAGTATTATAATAATAACAAATAAGATTAATCTATGAGCTCATTAGTCTTCATCTCATTTAAAACATTGTTGAGGTTACTCCACCTTTGAAGCGACCTCTATTTCTCTCTCTCTCTTTCTCTCTTTCTCTCTCTTTCTCTCTCTCACTCTCTCTCCGTTCTCCATCCAACCGCAACCCCTTCACTCTTTCCTCCCCCTCTCCCCCTTGTATAAGCATATTATAATAGAAGAAGCAGCAGCAGCTGCACCATGCAACGGATAATAAAACGCTTGGGAGCCTACTTAAAGAGGGTGAAACTGAAAATAAAACCAAAAACAACAACAATAATAATAATTAAACATATGCTAGTATATACTAAATACAAACAGAAAGAGATTAGTACATACACAAACACACACATAGTATATACACACACACACAAACAAACATAATTTGATCGGTTAAGTAAACGAATGCTTTTGCAATCACTACAGAAGGACCATCATAAATAACAACAACAATAATAATAATACCTAAACAACAACAACAATTATAATAATAATTATAACAACAACATTCAAGATCCAACTTAGAACTACAACAAAACCATCAACATTGACAACAACAGTGACACCAACTACTTTGTAGTATTTGTATAAAGCAGAGAATCACCCTCGATGAAGCTCAGCACAAGCACCACCATCCTCACCATCCTCACCAGCTTCACACTCATCCTGATCCTTGTGCTCACCATCAACATCATTCCATTCACCGTTTTAAGTTGAGAATGACTCCTCGTTTAATTTTAAGCTTGAAGACAACAACAAGCAAACAACAAAGAAATGTTAACTATAAATACAAATAACATGGGTATGAGTATGTGCAGAAATTGTGTGTGTGTGTGTGTGTGTGTTTATGTGTGTATATACACGAGTTTGTATGCTTCTTTGTCGATTTGAGTGTCTGTTTCTTTGTTCATCGCTTTAACCCTTCAGTGGTTCAGTCGTTATAACGAACTTAAGCAGATTTTCTACACAAAAGTGCTCGTTTTTAGAACAACAGGAGCGAAACATTAAAACAACAACAAGCAGCAATAACAACGATAATGGCGATGATGGAAAAATCTACAAGCGGAAGACGAAGACTTAGACGATGATTAAAACGTGTGTAGGACGGAGAAGTGTGGTGAAGGGGGGGGGGGGAGGAGAAGAGGGGAGAAGATGGGAAAGGAATGAAAACGTTGTTTGCAATGACAACAACAATGACAATGATTACCATAGGAATTTTAAAAACATTTTAGAAAAGTTATAGCTTTAAATCCCGGTTAATATTCTTCTATTATTAATAATAAATTCCTTAAATAATATCGATAAATATTAAAATATAACTGAATATTATAATAATAATATTTCCCAAAAACCATAAAATTTAGTTTGCAAAAAAATGTTTTTAAATCAATACAATAAATAAAAGAGAATCGCAAAAAACAATAAAAAAATCCAATTCAAGCACATTTTAAATGCTGGCAATCAAATTTGATTTTAATTGTAATCGCAAATTTAATTTTAATTTAATAAAAATAAATTCAGAATTGCAACCGCAAAAAAATTAGTGAATTTAAATAAAATTTGAAGGCGACGACAACAAAAAACATGAAAAATTATGAAAGAAAATCAATTTATGAGCAAAGCGGAGTAGAGTAGCGGAGAGAAGTGAAGAGAGGGAAGGAGGGGATAAGAGAAGAGAGGAGCGGAAAGGCGAAGAGTGGAGAAGAGAGGAGAGAAGAGAATAGAGGGGAATAGAGCCAAACAACAATTAATTCTGTCACATTTAATTTCACGAAAGCGCAATAAAAATGCTATGAAAAATCTATACATAAATCTATGTACATATGTATGTATACTCGTACATATGTATGTGTATATATAAGTACGTGTAGAGTGTATGTATAGATATGCAATTTAACCTAATTAAAAGCACATCAAATAGAACAGGAGGCGGGGTGAAGGCGGGTGGAAAATGCAAACAAAACAATAACAACAACCATCGAGAATACTCCAAATATTCGGGCGAATGCTGCTTCTTCGTCTTGCTCATACTCTGAATGAACGTGGACGCCTCCAACAATTCGATGCTGCCAACGTTCCCAAAAAATGGGTGCCAGAAAACTGATTCAACAACTCAGGGCCGGTGCGACTGTGACACAAATCGACAGGCCTCACATTTAGTTGAAGAGAAAAGACGGTAAACTCACCACGATTCACACATGTTTCAATACAAAAAAAGACATCACTTTTGATCCTGGGGATTATTTGACCCTCTCGAGACTTAAACCTCATTTGACACTCGAAGATATCAGAAACACTTTCTATCTTTGGTACTCTGTTGAATATCATACGCCCTCTACACTCTTCCCTCAGGCCCAATTTCGCTTTCCTTGTTCTCTCAATCGTCTACTCCGCTCCTGAACACTCAGCAGGCGCAACAACAATAACAATAACAACAACTATCAAGATCATACACAGAATTTTATAATCTATTTCATGACCTTTTTAAGTATCTTAATGAGAATGCAAGAAAGGGGAGAAAGGGAGGTGGGGGGGGAACAAGACAGCGAAATGAGAAAAAATTCTCTCATTTTTGGCAATGAAAACAATTTCAAAAATTAACACCAACAATAACAGCACCAACACCACCAACAACAACAATTTATTGCATAATTGTTGCCAGCTTATTTTTAGTTGCAATTGTTGTTGTTCTTTTGTATGGTTTCATGGTTGGCAATAATAAATGATAAACAAAAATTTTAATGAAATGGCAAATAAATAAGAACAAAAACAAGAAGAAGAACTTGATGACGTAAAAACTAACGATTAAAAAAAAAGAGTAGCCATTAAACCAAATTTAATACAAACGAGTAATAAAATGAATTCTTAGTCCAAAAGAAAAGGAAGGAAAAATTCTTAAAAAAGGAGGGAAACTCGTAAAAATTCTTTTTTAACTTAAACTTTTAAAAAAAGATTTTGCGTAAACAATAACGAAAAAAGATCGATCGATATCAGCTTCTAAGAAGAACGCACGAAAAGTCGAAAAGGATAAAAAAGTAAGATTGAGAAAATATACAGAAAAGGAAGGGATGAAAGAAAGGCGTGAAGAGAGAAACAGAAGAGAAAAAGACGAAGAGAGAAAGAGAAGAGAAAAAGGGAAGAGATAAGAGTAAAGAAGAAAGAATAGAGAATGGAAAGGAGAAGAAGCGTAAAGATAGAAGAGTGAAGTCGGGAGACCGGAGAGAGAAGAGATGAGTAAAATTAAATGAGAGAGACAGACAGAGAGAGAGAGAGAGAGAGAGAGAGAGAGAGAAGACGAGCGAGAGTGAGAATGAGACTAAGGAAAGATCTGAGTTTAGAAAGCGTTATCAATAAATTTTAAAGTCAGCTAAAAGTGGCTTTTTAATTAAGGAAAACAGATTTTAATGAAGTCGATATACATTTAATGAACAGAAGAATAAATAAACAAATCAAAAAAATGTAATTATCACAAATCAAGGAAAAAACGAAACAACAAAAACACAAAATGGTTATTTTTCCATTCTACGATTGAC
Organism: Myopa tessellatipennis; assembly: GCA_943737955.2. Lineage (NCBI taxonomy): Eukaryota > Metazoa > Arthropoda > Insecta > Diptera > Conopidae > Myopa > Myopa tessellatipennis. The sequence continues at coordinate 43,858,061 of OX031314.1, forward strand.
GTTTGAACCACGAAGAATTCGTTTAAAAAATAATGGCGAGAAAATTCCAAAGCTTAATCAATATTCTTCGAATTTGTATTGCAGTCGATGTGCATAAAAATATCTCTTCTCTGACAGAGAACATCGGCTTCTTTGTACATCTTTCTGCAGCAAGAACAGAACAGATCAGAGCAGAGATCGTATACAGTCATCATATACAGCTGACAATCGTACTGATTGACCGACTAACTGATTGACTGGCTAACTGAGTGAGTGTCTTCATCCATCGACTGTCATAATTGATAGACGTATAGATGGACGGACAGTCAGATAGATAGATGGATCGACCCACAAATTGACCTATAATCGTGTCATAATTAAGAATCTATGCGCAGCCAATGCGATTAATAAGAGATGATAAAGAACGAGTGAAGGAGAAGGCTATAAATAAGGAGAGAGCAAGAGAAGGAGGGAGCACAGATAATCAACAGAATGTGTTAATAAATATTCGTAGAATATTCATCAATACAATCAATGCATTTGAATCTATCAAAAGATCAAAGACGAGTGTCTCTCTTTAGAAATCAATATAAACAGATTAATGAAGAGTGTGAGAGAGAGGGGTGAGAGAGAGAGAGAGGATGGAGAGAGAGAGAGAGAGGAGGGAGACAGAGACTGATGTGAGAAAGCACAATAAAGTACACTGAAGACGAAGAGTAGAAGCAATCATGTTACACGCTCTAATAATTGAACACAAGAGAGCGATCACAAAAATCGTTGTCCATAATAATAGATAAGAGAACAACAATGAGAAGGAAAATGAGTACGATTACAGGAATGATCAAGAGAAGCATCAAGTCTTCTCTCTCTTCGCTAGAGAAGAAGAAAGCTCAATAGAGAGTGATCAAATGATAAGTATACACCGTAAGTGAGTGAGAAGAGAGAGTACTTCAATGAAAGAGTGAGCGAAGAGAGATTAACGAGTGGCCAACAGATTAACTAAGTGATTGACTAACTAATTGACTGATTGAGTGAGTGAGGTGATTGTTAGCAGGAGGAAAAGTAAATTCAAGTCGATCGAATTGTAAACAAGAAGTTTTCCTACTTAAATGCATTGTTTATGAGTGTTATTCCTCACTCCCTTTCTTGCCATCGCTTTTTCTCCAATTCACTTTCTATCTCTCTTTCTGCCTGACGTTTTTCCTTCTCTCTCCCTTCGACTTCCATGCGTTGTGTGAGCCCATTTAATTGCTAAGTGTTTCAGAATAAACAGAGGGGGGGGGGGGGGGAATGTATGTAAACAGACGGATTTGTTGCACAATCTCTCAATATAATGAGATGATTGCAGAAGATGATGCTGAACAGTGGGACAAAATAAATATTTTCTAAAAATTTTAGAAATGTTTTTTGACCGCAGAAATGGATTGACGTGGATTGATAATTGACTTCTTGAGTAGATGAATGAATGAGATATTGAGTCAAATTTATTCACAGAGAACAGTACCACTTTTTGACTAAAAACCATGGAGAAAGCCGATTCTTCTAGTTTATGTGGTGTCTTTGGCCCCGCGAGAAGGGGGGGAGGGGCAGAAAGTATTTGTTCTTTGCTGTATTTGCTCCACTGTAGCTGTGTGGTGAGCCTATCTTATCTGCCCGTTTTTCTTCTTAACCCATTTCGTAGTCTATTGCGCTGGCCAAACTGACTCGCTGACACGCACGCACACACATACACATGTAAACACACACACACACACACACACACACGAAACGCACACACACGATACACACACGACACACACGCACTCATACATTCACGCAGCTGGCAACGCAACGCATCGCTTCAAAGTTAAGCAAATTAAAAAATTTTATGTGTGTTATTTCTTGAAAAAAATCCAAAAACAGAAACAAAAAAAGGAAAAACAAAAACAAAAGGAAAAACAAAACAAAAGCATAGTAAAATAAAAAAAAATAGCAACTGTTGAGTTCAGTTCGCTTGCTGCGTTGCACGAGTTCGGTTCGAGCGGATTTCTTTGTTTTTTTCTTTGATTCTGTGTTTGTTTCTTTGTGTGATTTCTTTGGTTCATCTTCGAATTTAAATCAAAGAATCTTTTAAGTGGACTCAAGTTTTCAGAACACGAAAGAAAAGAATTCTATTTGAATTCCTTCGCAAAAAACAAGTTCGAAAAAAATAAGCGACTAAAAAACACGAAAAACAAAACACTTTTTTTGTGAATTTTCAAAATCTTTTGAGGAATTTTGTTGTGGTTTTTTTTTTTTTTGTATTTTGCTCATTTTTTCATCTCCCTTTCGCCGGAAGTAAGACGCGTTTCCGCTGGCGGTACATCGGCCCGAATTCAGTTCACCCAAATTTTTGTGAGCTTGTGTTTTTCGGTGCCAACGTCTGCGCTACAGTGAGTCATGTCGACACACTGCAGTAGGTCATGTGGAAAAAATGCTGCATAAGAACAAAATTCAAGCCAAGTCATGAAAATCTTCACTTAGAACTTGAAAAACTTAAAATAATTTAAAAGAAAAGAACAAAGAAAAGAAATTTAAAAAGGATAGAAAAAATTTAAATAAAATCAATTAAAATACAAATAAAGTAATATAAAAAATATAAAATTATATTAAATAAAACCGAAAATAAAATAAATTGAAATAAAATAAAATTAATTAAAATTAAATTAAAATAAATTATAGTTAAATTAAATAAAGTAAAAGAAAATGAAATCAAAAATATAATTAATTCAAGTAAAATAAATTCAAATAAAATAAAGTTAAATTGAATGGAATGAAATATAAAAAAATAGAAGTAATGAAAAGTAATTGATTAAAATTAATAAAAGAGCAAACAATGAGAGCAAATAATAAAATATTGCAAAAAATTTAACAAGGAAATTTCGAATTTAATTTTCAGTTCCTGTGAATTAAATTGAAAATCATTTGTTTTATTTCGTTGTATTTTTTGTTGGTGCCATGAATGGGCCATGTAGTAGTTGTTGTTGTTGCGGTTGTTGTTGTTGTTGTTATTATTATTGTTATGGTTGTTGTTCTTCTCGTTGTTGTTGCTGTTGATATTGACGAAGGTTGCTTTCTTTTAAAAATAAATGTCAATTTGAGTTCTGTTGTTTGTTTTTGTGTTAATTGGATGTGAAAGCCGGCAGAATCTTGCTTTAAATTTGTTAATCTTATTGTTAGATTATTATTATAATTACCAGTTTTTGGTTGAAATGCAAAACTATTTAAAAATTTCAATTGTTTTGATTTTTTAACATTTATTATGTAAATTTTTATTTGCGATACTTCCTGAGTTCTAATGAAGGCTTTAATTGGTTATTTCAATGAAAACCACTTCAACAAAAAGTAAAAAAAAAAAAAAAAATAAATACCAGCGTCAGTGGGTTAAAAACGATTGAAGTTTTCCTCGTATGAAAAACCTCGAAATCGGCTCAAAGTCACTTCAATGACTTCGATTGTCATCGAATTGCAAACGCATTGTTGAGCACACAAACAACAATTCAAACAAACAGACAGAGAGACAGACAGAGAGACAGATGTTGAGTTCTGTCTTTCAAACGGACCGCCAATCGACATCCAACGCTTTTGTTGTTGTTGTGTTCGGTGTTGTTGCAGGTCGCGATAACCTTTCGATTTGGTTTGCTTTCGATTCAATTTTAATGCGAGCTTCTGACGAATTCATTGATAAATTGATGTGGAATTTTCACAGCGTTGCGCATTTATTCGAGTCGCTAAGTGGCTCGCATTCGGGTCGATTGGGTTCTGGGAAACGCTTGCCACAGAGACGCCGCCACAGCTAACAAACCACCAACAAACAACCCACCGACGAACAACCCACCGACGTTTCAGCCCACAACAAGTCGGAAAGCGACGACGTTCCGACGCGACAGTTTTTCGCACGCTTAAAAAACGCCTTCTGAGCCGATAATAAAATAAATGATGCTAATCTAGGACAGATCTTGAGACAGAGAGGGGGAAAGACAGGCAGTGAGAGAGAGGGAGGGGTAGAGGGAAGGCAAAGGAGAAGCCTCTCATCGCGTCTCAATGATTATCGAATACATTTTCATAAAAATTTATGGATATCGTTTGTTATACTTTTTAATATTCAAGTTCATTTACAAAAACGATAACAACAAGAACAAAAGCAACAAGAATATAAACAACAACAATAAGAACAACAACAACAAGAATAGGAACAACAAAAGCAACAACAACAACCACGTAATTTTAATTATAAAATCCTTAGAAACAACATTTTTTTGCAATAAGAATTGATGACCTTTGAAAGAAAAGCAAAAAGCGTTTATAAAAATTACAAAAAAAAAATTACAAAAAACAAGAGATAAACAAAACAAAGAGATTATAAAAGAAAAAAATTCAAAATATATTTAAAAAGCATATGAAACAAATAATATCCATACATGCAATCCATACAATAGAAGAACACTAAATAAAAAATTTTAAAAATGAAGAAATTAAAAAATAATAAAAAATTAAAGAAAACCAAAAAAGGCGAACATTTTAGATATTATAAAGAATTATATAATAGATAGATATAAAATATTGTAGATGAGATGCATATAATAATTAATTAATAATATATATAAAATATAAAAGGTAAAAAGCTAAAGAAAAATTATTATACAAAGCAGGAAAAAATTTTGAATTATTTTTTATTAACTAAATAAAAAGAAAAAGCTAAATAAAAACTGAAATATAAAAAAATTCCGCTAAAAATATTTTACAAATTAAACAACCAAAGAAACGAAAAAAGCGGAAATTCCAATTTTATAAGCAACAAAATCGAACGTATTTTTCGGATATTCTAAAATTATTGCTGGTATTTTTTTATATCTTTTTACAGAGTTGAAGTGCTGCGGTGTGAAAATTAGCAGAAAAAGTAAACAAAAATAATTGAAAGTGAGCAAAGTGAACTTTTGCAAGATACGAGTACTTAACGAGGTTAAAAAGAAAAGGCAGAAGTAGACCACAACAACAAGAACAACAACATTAACAACATTAACAACAACAACAACAACAGGAGTGCCGACAACCATCGAGATGATGCTGCTGGCCACCAGAGCGTGCTGCTGCGCTTGCGTGCTGAGTATTTTAGGTGTGTTGTTACCGTCTGTCTGCTCTTCAGCAGCAGCAGCAGCAGCAACACTCTAGCAGAAGTTCAAAGAAAATCCACGGCACTGCTTCTGCTGCTGCGAATTCCATTGAAACGCGCCAAATTTATGCGTTTCACGGTTACGTAAACATTTTTCCAGAGCCTATTTTTATTGTACTTGTTTTTCTTTCCCCCGTTTTGTTCGGAACTCGAGATGTGTTCTGGAAATCCAGACGCCTTTGAAGAAGCGTGAAAAATTGTGGTGTTTATTTACAAATGAGCAGGAAAACACAAATTAATTGAGCGATTAATTTTATTATTTGAATCACTTTCAGTTGAATAACTTTTTCATTTGAATTACTTTATATTCAAATCATTTTTATTTTAAGTATTTTCATTTAAATCACTTTTATTTGAATCGCTTTACACTCAAATCACTTTTGTTTGAAGTATTTTTATCTGAATCACTGTAGTTTGAATTTCTTTACATTTAAAACACTTTCATTTTAACTACTTTCATCTGAAACACTTTAATTTTAATCACTTTCATTAAAAACACTTTCAGTTCACATTTAAATCATTTTAATTTGATTCGCTTTACATTTGAATCACTTTTCTTTTGATTGGCTTTACATTTGATTTATATTAATTTCAGTCATCAACATAATTATCATCATTAGCAACATATTCATCATCTTCATCGTCGTGAATTTTTCAACAACTTCGATATTTTCTGTTTTTTGTTGTTGCCAAACAGTGACTTTTTATGACTTTTAATGATGTTAAAATTGTTGCTTTTACGTGTCTTTCATCTGCGTCGTTCTTGTTAACAGATTCATCGACTGGTTTACAGATTCATTGACTGGTTGACAGATTCATCGACTGGTTGACAGGTTGACTCATTGATAAGAAGAAAAGAAAGAAAGAACCGAAAGAAAGAAAAGAAAGAAATTAAAATAAAAATAAGGAATAAAAACCGAATCAAAGTAAAAATATCCACGCCGAAAATTATAAACTATTTCAAAACTTATACTCAATTATATTATGCGTTCATATTTATTATGAATTAATTATACAGAATTAATTATTATTAAATAAACTCTTTTTTGCTGTGTAATTAATTTCGTTTATAGTGTGGTCACTTTTATTGTTTCGGTCAGCAATAAAAATCCGTCTACTTGCCATAAAAAATGTCCACAAATTATTTGGGTCACATAATTCGAAAAATTCTTAGAAAAAACACGATCACAAAATTAGATTCTAAATTAGAAATTCTAAATAAAAACATTGACAAATTACTAGATCTAAAAAAAGCCGATTCGTGTTCCTTCTAAAAATAATCCATAGAATAATCAAACAAGCGGCTGGCGCTTGAAACGATGCTGAAAACGATTGGATAAAGTAATTGAATTTTTTATAAAATCTCTATCTCTATCTCTATCTCTATTGTAATTTCTATCGCGTGAGTTAATCGCCACGCGTTCGATTTCGATTTCGATTTACATAAATCAAAAATATAATCAAAAAATATAAAAAAAATCTCAAGAATTGCGAAAACTTTTAAGTGATAAAAAAGCGAAATAATTTAAGTCTGAAATTTTAAGCGTTTGAATGAATTTGCGATGATTTCTTGAAAATAATTACAAAAGTCAATTAAAATAAATTTTTTTAATAGTTCAGAAAAATATGCTTCAAAATATTGTATATTTGATTAAATTTGAATGTAGCTATGGAATCGCGAAAGTTTTTGAATATTGAATGGATTTTCAAAAAGCTTTTAACTAAATTTTTCCTTCCTTTTTTAATTAATTTGCTCTTCAATTTAATTGATAGGTTTTTCCACATACTTTGTTCGAAAATATGTTGAATACTTTGTGTTTAAAATAAGGTTTTTTTTTTTCTTTTTTGGTATTGCTATTTTTTGGGCATTTCATTTTTTTATATTTTATTTGGACACAAAAACTGACGCAAAAAGAGATGACAAAATTGTGTTGACAATATTTCGGGAAGCATTTGTGTTATCTTGAAGTTTTATCTACTAAATTGAGAGACAGACAGGAAGGTCATCAAAAATTATGAGAGTTCTGAGCACCCGGAGATGAGTAAAGAAAATCGTCGGCTCGGATTTTTCGAGCTTCCTTTCTGTAGTTTCGCAGAAGATAAGCAAAATATTTGTTCTTGAAGCACGTAATCGCTGTTAACCGAATGTTTGACAATACTTGTGATAATACTTATGGCAATATTCTAGATTAAATGTGGCTAAAAGTCAACATCTCCGAGTTGATCTTAATTGTTATGTCTTGAAGATAAAATAAAATATTCCATTTATGGGAAAATATTTCGTTAATATTTTTATGTTTTATTTCTTTAATGAGGATGATGGTGATGAAAGAGAGAGACAGAGAGTTCATTCTCGGTTTATTTAAACCGCAATCGAACGCTTTTACTGAGTTTTTCGTATCATGTTTTTAATATTTAATCCCATCTCTGATCACATCCTCAGCAAACCACAAACTGTCACTTTTTGATATCTTTTCTGTCGCCACTTTCCTCTACTCTCTTCCCTCTCTCTCTCTCTCTCTATGCTCTCCTCACTCCCTCTTTCCTTGTTTTTGTTTTTGCTTAGATTTAGTTTAGTTATTCTTTTGCTTGCTTGAAAGTCTTCACGTGTCATTCGATGAAGTGTTTGCGGCTTTTTTCTCCATGCTTTATATATGTGTCTATGTATATACATCTACATATGTACATACATGTATGTATAAAGATGTATATTTTTTATTTTAAAGATTTCTTCAACCGCATGAAGTAAAAAAGAAAAATATAGTTAATAATTGTTTATAGAGTCTTAAAAATTATAGATAATATGCGATTTAAATAAAGTTATTTTTTATAATTAATCGGAAGATTTACTCCTTTTAATAAAATATTAAACCTTGCAAAATATTGAACAGTGATTTTTTTTGAGCAATTTTAAAAAGAAACCAGCCGACGGTTCAACTAAAATTTCAAAATAAAGGTGTAAACATGCATTTAATTTAAATTTCAATTTATTTAAAGAATAATTGAATTTATGTTAAATATAATTTGTGCGAATATAAACTGCATTTTTTGTTTAAATTGAATATTCATTCGTTTATGTTTTAGATCAGTTGTGATTAAATTAAAACATAATTGAGCTGAATAACGACTAAATTAAAGCATGATTACACTAAAGAATAGTGAAAGCCAACCAAATTATTAAAGTAAAGAATCATTGTCGAAAAATGAAGTGTCCAGTATCGATGATTGAAATTGTAAAAAAGTAAATAATGAAAAGTGCGACACCAGCGATTTATTGCATTGCTTGAACTACGATTTCCTGCTACACCCGCAGTGGCTTGTGCAGTCTCGAGTCTCGCCGGCAGAGAAGTCAACAGCGAATGAATAAATTTTAACACTTTTCACCGTTTTATTGATTATCGACCATATTTTGACAGCGGCGATGACAGTAACAATTTACAATTTGACAAGAACAACAACGCCACCACCACCAACAACAACAACAAGAATCGCACAACATCTCATCACATTTGGATGTAATTTCAGGCCTTCTACGGTAATCAATACATTCGAGTGGACGAATGTCATAATTAATACGTCGAACGAATTTAAAATTAATGAGTGAATGAATGAGACAATCGTTGATTCCTTTAGTATTTTAATCACAGACATTTTGTGGGTGGCCCATAGAGATAGTGACGTAGGGAGAGAGAGAGAGAGAGAGAGAGAGAGAGAGAGGAAGAGAGTTTTAACTTTAGTTTTAATTTTAAGTTTAATTTTCGTCGGTTGAATTTTGTAGCCCTAATTTGGCTTCCTCTTCTTCTTTGTGGAACGTGGCCAACAATGTTGCTTTTCGTGATTAAAAAGTATCCTCTCTTATTTTTGCTGTTGTTATCGTTGTTGTTGTTGTACGTCCGTTTCCTGTTGCTGTACGCATCATCGAAGTCATAAAGAACGATACTCGACCTGAATTTAACACGAAAAAACAGAACAGAAATTAACGTCAATCATAATCGATGCCTCGCCTTAATCAACATCAATTTTAAGCAGCGTGATTTAAAAATCTGGGCCGCTAGGATGTTGAAAAGGATTACGTTACAGCTGCGTCCATTTCATTTTAATAACCTTGCGGTTTATTAATAACCAGCTGCTGATCCTGCTGTTGTTGATGCACTGTTGTTGTTGCTATAGTTGTTGCAGTTGGCGCCTCATATGTGTCCAATTATAAGCTGTTTGACAGTTGAAAGACCAAATGAAGAATTAACTTCACTTTAAATAAAGCCTTTGATATGCTGGACTTCGCTGGGCACATTTCGCTTTAAAGCAGCTCGAATTTAAAATCGAAGCGCGCGCCCTCACAAACGCAGCAGATCACATCCCTCCCTCCACCTGCAGCCACCCTTCTCTTCTTCCTTCCGATGAATTAAGCCATCTGAATTGAGCGTTAATCAAGCTACGAAAAACCGAATACTTTAAAGCGGTCGATTTATTAAGCTCCCGATTAATTGGGACTTTTTTTCCTTTGCAGTCTTCCTTGAGCCTTTGACGCTTGTGAGTACAGAGGCGCCCCGAGGCTATGAACGCGAGGCCTGCAAGTATTTGAAAGGAAAGCTGGTAAGTTTTCTGGTGGCTTTATTTTGATTCATGGGAGTTCTGAGAATGAAAACTCTGTGATTGTAGGTGAAACCTGTGAATGAGTATCGGCGTCGTCTGCAGGCGGTGCGAGAGCAGATGCTGATCCGTGCCTCGCTGCAGGGCCCCGAAATAGACGCATACATTCTGCCCTCTTTCGACGAGCACCTGAACGAGGAGGTGGCTCCACGCGATCAGCGGCTTTACTACTTGACCGGCTTCACCGGGTCGAAGGCTTTCGCGGTGATCACGCCGAACAGCAGCGCAGCGCTGTGGACAGACAACCGTTACGAGAAGCAGGCAGACGGCGAGCTGGACTGTGATTGGGAAATCTTTCGGTTGAATGGATCGGTATCAATTGCCGAGTGGCTGGATGTAAGTTCGAATTGTAGCTTCTTTGGTATTCAATACTCTTTGTTGTCTTTGTCTATCTGCTTCTTCCTCTTTTCTTCTTCTTTCTCTTCTTCTCCACAGTCACAACTTTATGCTGACATGCGAGTTGGTGCCGATCCCCATCTGGTGCCGCATCGCTTGTGGATGCGTTGGGAAGCGGAACTGAAGAACAAATTTCTCACCCTCTCCAAGATCAATAACAATCTGATCGACTTGATTTGGGGCGCTGACCGCCCCGCCCCCGACATGGTCACCATCCAGGTGCAGGAGCGCCTCTACGCGGGCGAGAGATGGCAGGAGAAGGTGCAGCAGCTGCGTGAGCGACTCAAGCACCACAACTGCGACGCCATGGTTGTGACGTCACTGACCGAGATCGCCTACCTGCTGAACATACGAGGCAGAGACATACCCTATACGCCGGTGGTGAAGGTACGCTTCGGGGTTCCGATCGAGGAACAGAATTCTTTTCAGTTCCTTCTTCGTACGTATCTGAAATGTGTCTATTTTTCACTCTTTCCTTCTTCCCGCAGTCTTATCTCATCATAACACATGACGTTTTACTATTCTATGTCGACCGCGTTAAAGTGACGCTGGGAATAACTTTGCACCTGCGTGCCGATGCGTGTCACAACGCGATGTGCGTCAAGTGAGTCGGACTTTATTAAGTATCCTCGACATGATTTTAGTCACTCTTCTTGTTTCCCCTCTGATCTCGTAGCATCAAAGAGTACAACAGCGTGTGGAGTGACATCCGCACCTACGCGCAGGTGTGGCATCGGGTGCTGGTGCCGGCACCCTGCGTCCAGGAGCCGGGCGCCTCGGAGGCCATCTTCGCTGCGATGCCTCTGAAGATCGTCTACGAGCACATGTCGCCGATAATATTTATGCGAGCCCAAAAGAACGCGGAGGAACAGCGGGGCATGCGGGTGGCGCACATCAGAGACGGCGCTGCCATCTGCGAAGCGATGAGCAACCTGGAGCTGAGGGTGAGTGAGCACGGTCTGAGTCTAAACTCAGCTTCGTTGATGGACTTTCACTTAACTTAACAACTTCTCCGTGCTTTTCCGCGCAGTTTTCCTCCGAGCTTTGGACCGAGCAGAAAATCAAATACGAGATCGAGCGGTCGCGCCTCTCGCAGAATAACGCACGCGGCTTGTCGATGCGCACTGTTGTTGCGTTCGGCGAGCACTCGGCGTTGCCGTATTACATTTCCAGTGACGTCACCGACATCGAGGTGACCGATCAGAGCACTTTACTTATCGAGTCGGGCGGCCAGTATTACGAGGGCACCACGGATGTCTCGCGTACGTTTCACTTCGGCGAGCCGACGGCGGAGCAGAAGCAGGCTTACACAAGCGTGCTGTCGGGTATCCTGCGGCTCTCGCAGCTGAAGTTTCCGTCGGATTTGCGGCCGTCGGAGGTGGACGCTCTGGTACGCAGTCCCGTGTGGGAGACGATGAACGATTATCCGCAGGTGACCGGACACGGCATCGGAGCGTATTCAGCTGTGGCAGAACGTAAGTCGCTGGGTCAACAAACTGTCAAATTTTCGACGTGCTGAATCTGACTCCCTCGTTATTCCTCTCTCTCTCACCCGCTTTTTTTGTGTCATTGCAGCTCCCATTGCGGTGGCTTACGGAGGCGACAGCATGTTCCACTTCAAGCCGGGCTACTTTTTCTCCAGCGGTACGTGTTTCACATCCCGCACGAGTGCCAACTGTGCGCCGTGCTAATTGCAAACACGCTTTGCTCCTTGTAAAGTATACTTACTGGGGCGCTGAGTCTTTTACTGGGTCTTCATGTTCACTTTCTTTCCTTACAGAGCCGGGTTATTATAAACGCGGCGAATTCGGCGTGCGTCTGCAGAACGTGCTCGAGGTGGTCGACACCGGCCGCACGCATCCCTCGGGCACCAAGTTCCTGGCTTTCCAGGATGTGACGCTGGTGCCCTACGAGCCGAAGCTAATCGATGGCATGCTGTTGAGTGCGCAGGAGGTGCGAAGCGACGCGTAGTTAAAATTTATTGCAGCACGAAAACTAAATGAAAATGTTTCGTTCTTCTTTATTTATTCTTTTTCCTTTACTCCTTCTTGTTGTTTTTCTTTGCTGTCTGCGAGTAGAAACGCTGGCTGAATGAGTACAACGCCAGGATACGAAACCTGGTGGGCGAGGAGCTGAAGCGGCAGGGCAACATGCAGGCGTTTTACTGGATGATGAACAAGACGCGTCACATACGCGAGTATCTGCCCGAGTCAGAGTACCGTGCGGCCATCGGTGCTGCCAGTAGCGGACGCAACGTGCTGGCCGCTACGGGGCCCGCACTTGTGTTGGGCCTGTGGGCGGTCGGGCGACTGTTGTGAGGCGTGGCATCGTGTGATGAGTGGATAGATTTAAGCTTTACTTAGTTTTGTAAATGAAAACAAGAATAAAGAGAGTGAAAAAGTGTGCCTTTTTCCAATACTGAATCCAGCTCGAAGGACCAACTGAATCAATTAAAGTTAAGAGATTATACTCTGGCTCTATATTTGGATTTTTTGTGAGTAGTACCATACCTTCAGTTAATTCAGCTGCTGTGGAATGCCTCAATGTAGAACTAATTAAATATGAAATCCAGCTCGAAGGACCAACAAAACTTTAGAAAAATTATCCATATAATTAAGCATATTTTCGCCCATAATTTTTTCGATGTATTAAATGACTCCTTGTCATCCTTGACCCCTTAAACTTAATAATGAAATCAATATAAAATCAGGACATTACTACGAAAATACCACGAAATTGAGACATCATCTTATCATTATCATCATATTTATCGACATAATCACCATTATCACCATTAAATTTGATGGTATCATTAAATTAAAACTTCAAACAATGTGTTGAGTTGTTTTAAGATGAGTTAAGATAAAAACAATTTTATGAACAGAGTATAACAGCAAAAGCAATTAGAGCAACAACAACAATAATAAGAACAGGAACGAAGGCAAAAACAATACGGAATCTGATTAAAATCTCAGTGAGTATAACGCACAATTAATTAAATTTAACATTGGGGAATTATGTAGAAAGATATATCCACAAACTGGGTGTGGCTCGGTTGGTAAGCCTGTGTATGCCGATTAAAATACCCCTTCTAGATAATAATTTCACTTTAATGACTGCTATTTAACATCATGATGCCAGTGAGATACTACAGGGTACTAAGAAAACATACAGTAACAATGAAGTAATTGCTTTTAGTCCAAATAATGAGATCTTCATCTGCATCTTAGACAAAATGAGAGTGCAAAGTGTGTGTAGATGTGAGAGAATGTGTGTTAGTGTCTGTTAGTGTGTGTGAGTGTCTGTTAGTGTGTGTGAGTGTGTGTTAAATTGCATTTTGTGTTTCCGAAAGCATTATCATATGTAAGACAAGAACAGAATCAAGACCAAGAGTACCAAAAACAAGAGAAGCTACAAAAAGGACAATGCTTGAAAGACAACAACAATGACTACAGAACCAACAACAACAACTACAAAATCAACAACTACAACTACATGTACAACAAAAATATTTAACTCTGTTTTAGTTTAAATTGGTTTAATATTTATTTACAACGAGTGGCTGTGAAAATTGCAAAGTGTTGCTGTTGACAAAGTGAGAAATGACAGTAATAAAAACAAGTGAAACACCAACAACAAAAATCAACAATGAATACAACAACAATCAACAATGAATACAACAACAATCAACAATGAAAGCAACAAACATTAAGCCTTTATAAAGTTGCAACATAATGATTTCTCATCTCATCAACTCAACTCATTTCGCTTCCAAGGAATATTAAATTTTATGCCTAAAAGTAGGCAATCAATTTTAGCGAACTTCATTTCTGAGACTTTCTTTTTTAATGGAGAAGCTTTTGAACAAATTTATTTCAATTTCTTGATAAGCCTTTCAAAATAATGTTGCTGTTGTTGATCGTTTTTCTGTTGCTGATGGTGTTGTTGCTGCTCCTGTTTAATTTATTCACTTTCCGCCTTCAAAAAGTTCAAAATTAAATTCGAGTTGTTGCGAGTTGTTTCGAGTTGTTTCGAGTTGCTTCGAGTTGCTTGTGTTTATCTTCGAATACAAATTAAAGTGTATTTTAGTTTGTTTTCGAATAGTTTTTCAATTGTGAGAGGGTGTATTTTCTTTCGAAACTAAGAAACTTGAGGGAGAAACATTTTTAAATGAAGAAACTTGAAGGAGAACGTTTTGAAATGAAGAAACTTGAAGGAGGAAAAACGCTATCAAAATAAAATAAAAATGCGATTAAGTGAAATGAAATTTTAAAATAAAATGAATTAAATTAAATTGAATGAAATGCTATGAAGACGCCCAGCAATCGTGACCAACAACAACAATAGCAGCAACAAAATTAGCAACAACAATAAGAATGGCATCGCATTTTAATTACATTCACATCGCCCACGAGTTGAAGTTGACGCTGATGGTGATAAATGAACGTTTGGATGATATTACGATGTATGATAGTGTAGGTGTGAGTGTGAGTGTGTGCGACCATGTGCGTTAGTGTTTGCTTGTGTGTCACTAATTGCGTTGGTGAATAACACAGTTTGAGCCAAGAAACTCCATCAGAAGTGGATCTCGAGATGCACCAAAAAGAAAAGCAACTCAGATGACCCAAAACGGCAGAGACGACGAGTCGACGATGCTGATGAGATTGAATACTGAAAACCAAGCAGACAGCATCACATCTTCACCCCCCAACCCCTTAATCCCCTTTACACCCTTCATCGCAACATCCCATCGCCTTCACTGGTAAAATTTCAACAAAATTAAACAATTCTAAACTTAAATTCGGATTTATGGGAAATTTCTATTCTTTTAAGATCGAAATTAAAGTTTCGTATGTTATGTTTTATTTTGTTTTTTATATTTTTAGGTTTTAGCATATTTTTATTAAAGAAACATCAACAAAAAACAAATAAATTACATTTCATTTAATTTACTTATTTATTCAATTTATTTCATTTAATTTATTTCAAAGAATTACTTATTAAAGCAATAATTAGTTATTAAAGCAATTTATTATTAATTTGTTGTTAAAGCAGCAAAACTATTTAAGAGATTTATTAGATATTTTATAAATGCAAATATTCGTGAAAATCTCTGTTGAATGCTTTCCAAGGAAGCAATTGAGTGTGTGTGTTATATTTGTGTGTGTGTGCGTTCGTATTAGTTTGTCGATGTGTGTATTTGCTCTACATTCTATCGATCAGTATTTGTGTCTTGATTTATGCTTGCACACAATTTTGGCTGATTGTTTGCGAAGATTTGCTCTGTTTATTCATTAAATTAAGTCAACTCTTGCGGCTGAATCTCAGCGTCGCATCACATCAGATATGCAACATTATTTGCATAGCAACAGAGATGACATCGAAACGATAAAATAATCGAAAACGATGTAAAAACTAAAGCATTGTTTAAGGTGATGATTAGGATTAAAAATCGTGAAAATTTCAATTAAAACAATTAATGAACAACGAATTTCTGATGAATCAAGGAATGCAGTTTAATATAATTAAAACTAAAATAATAATAATAATTACTATAATAATAATAAAAATAATGATAATGGTAGTAATAGTAATAAAAATAACAATAATTTAATAATAATAATTATAATGATACAAAAAATAAGAATAATACTAATAATAATTAAAATAATACTAATAATTAAAATAATTATAATAATATTAATAATAATACCCAAAAAAATTAAGAATCGCTTAAAAGTGTTTAAATTTTCACTGATTGCGGGTTATTATTTAAAATTGTTTCATTAAATTCATCATTTTAAAGAAAAAATTAGCATGAATGAAATGATGACGATGAAAAATACTGGAGTGGGAGGGGGGGAGTGAGGGAATCACGAAAGCAAAAGCAACAAGAAGGAGACATGAGAAAAATCTACGCGTGGGAAAAATCATCGCAGTTTTCAGCTGTTTCAAGACTGAATTCTTGTTTGTTATCTTTTTTCCTCATTCTTTGTTGTCTTTTTAATTGAATGCTATTTATTTAATCTATTATTTCTTTATTTTTTATTTTTTTTTAATATTTTGTATTCCTTTTCTTTCATTGAACGAAATTTCATCCGCTTCGTTTCAAATAATTTTCATTGAAAAAAGAAAAAAACTTTATTTTTTTTTTGGTTTGAATGAATTCTTTTCCGGTTTTCGTTTATTTGTAGTTTTATTTTTTTTCTTTAGTGAATTTCTGAATCTCAACCTTTTATTATTTTGAAATCAATTCAGTGCAATTCGATTCAATTGACTAAAATATCAATATTTATTTTGTAGCAACTCTTCAATATTAGTTCAGGTCAAGTTGACCATTCCGCCACCCCCACCTCAGCTCCTCATCACTCCCCCTTCCCCAGCCGCCGCCCTTCGATCCCTCGTAAAGTCTGTTTTCCATCAGAGAGCATAAAAAAGTTTTCGAATGTCGCATCGCGTCGTCAGAATTTTGTTAAAAGCTACTTTTTCAGTTTTGAGTTTTTATATTTTTTGACCTCGTGAGAGTCTATTGTAGTCGTTGTTGTTGTTGTTGGTCCAATGGGAATAGAATCCAATCTGGTAGAAGTGAGGTTGAGGTTGTCTCTGAAGTGTGTAAAAATAAAGGGAAGTTAATAAAAGAAAGAAGAAGAGAGAAAAAAGAAAGAAAAGAAAAACCAATTCAAAGAAAACAAAAACAATTTGAATACAGAACTCATACAAAGAAGAAAGAAAGTTTAAAGCACATTAAATACAACTTTGTATGTGTTGGAGTGGGTGTGTGTGTGTGTGTGGATGTGTGTGTTTGTATGTTTGTTGTTGTGGGTGTGGTTGTGTTCGTGTGCGTGCGTGTGTTTTATATTTTGGTGGCTGTGGTCACTAAACCACAAAAAACTTCTTCTGTCTCTGTGTCTGTCTTTCTCTGTCTCTGTCTCTTTCTCTCTCTCTTTCTCTCGCTCATTTTCTCTCTCTCACTTTTTTCTTTCTGTTCCTCTGTCTTTTGCTACTGTTGTGGTTTAATTTGTGGCTGTTACTTTATTAAATTACTTTTTGGCAAACTCAGTCTCCATGAATCACATGTGACTCATAGACATTTGAAACGTTGGCCTTTTTCCTGTCTATGAATCACAAGTATCTCACAATGCATATAATAATTTTTACGTTCATGTACAGTAAATTAGGTATAAAGTCAGGAGAATAATGGTTGTTGGGGGAGGGGGGACGCAGGAGTTAAATGACGTCTATGAATCACATGTGACTCAGTCAAGAGAGTTCTCACAGAAGAGAGTCGAAGCCAAAAGAGAGTCTTTAGGCTAATGTATTAACATAGAAAATGTTATGCTGACAGAAATATTATTGAAGAGCACGCAGGACTCAACAATAAAATGGGAGAGAGAGAAAGAGAGAGAGAGCGAGTGATAAGAGAGTGTTTCCAGTATGTTTGTCATGCTCTCTGGTTCATGTGTTTTGTATCATACAACAGCTGATGTAACATAACCGCAAACTAACCTACGACAACACAACAACAACACCAAGAAGATCAACGCAAAGACAACAACAACGACAACAACAACGACAATAATTTACATCAACGACAAAATCTTTCGTTAAGTTTGTGTTCTAGATTCGTTGACTGTAAAGTTGTAGAAAAATGTTCGCTCTTCGTATCTTATTCTCTCTTGCTCTCTCTCTCTCTCTCTCTCTCTCTTTCTCTCTCTCTTTCCCTCTCTGTGGTTTCTCCTGGCAGTGGTTTCTGATTCTCTCAGCTGTTTGTTTTAGCCTAGTGACTTACTTAGGCGATGTTCTACATACACACACACACACACACACACACACACACACACACAAGAACAGACACACGACACTCGAATAACGGACTCTTGACCGGCCAACTGATGGCTACTGTAACTATCAACAACAACAACAACAACAACAACAAACGAGTGACAATGAAAAATGTTAATCATTTAAAAATGTTTATTTAACATTATTTTTTATTTCTAATTATTTATTATTTTCTTTCGATCAATCGGTGTGCTTGTTATCTCTCTTTTTCATTCTCTCTCGCTATCCCTCTCTCTCCGTTTTCTTAATTAACGTTTGGTTGCATAAAGAAGTTGTTTCATTCGCTGTGTCTCGCTCTCTTCCTTTCTCTCTCTTCATCACTGCGCCCTCAAAGTTAGGACGCAACAATTATTTCTTGTTTTTTGTTGTTTTACTTATACTCGTATCCAAAGTTCTTAACTAATATTTAATTATTTTTTTTAATATATGTACATAAAGCTTCGATCAGAATTCATTAAAAAAATTTAATAAAAATGGACATATGCACGTTTTTCAATAACTTGAAACTCAGTTGAAACTCAGTCAGTGAAATAATGTCGGTATTTAAATTAATTAAAATTATATTATTTGTAATAGTCCACGGACGATCAGCAAATGAGCAATCAATTGGAATTTGCGAATTTTATGTATACTATTTTCCAGTTGGATGAAAAAAAGCGCGGTTAATCCAAGGCCATACTTGGAAAGGAATTGTAACAACGGGAAAAGAGTTACCATCTACATACAAATTCGCAACTTAAATGTTTGCATTGCAAAATTTTATTACTTTTATTTAGTGTTTTCCTATTGAAAAGTCTCAGAAAAGGCCGATTGGCCAGAAAAATCAGTCATTCGGCTGTTCCGAAGTGATTTTCTGGAATTTTTGCTGCATTTCATTCCATGAATTTCCACGATTGGAAAGTGGCGCACTCGTGGAGTGAAACTCACAGAGTGTTAAAACTGTTGTACAACAGCCAATGACTGTTAATTAACATTTAATGTTAATTTAACATTTTACATTTTTTCGTGCATTGCTTCGTGTTTGTGTTGCCAGTTCAACTCGAAACCTCGTGCGGTCTGGTCGGAGTAACGGTAGTATGTACTTTTGTGTTTAAAACAAACGCACACACTCACAAAAAAAACTACAAAAATTTAAAATCGTCACCATTTTTCGCAAATTAAAATGTGATCGATTAAAATACAAAAACATCAATTGAATAAATGGTGATTCTCGATCGTTTGTGTTTTTCTCTTCGGCTGAAAAATTATTTCGTGTGTTTAACGAAAAAATACTACAATTAAAAGTCTTGACAAAGATTAAAAAAACTTTTTCTCTAAAAAAACAAATGCAGCTTTCCACCCCACCCTTTAAAATTAATTACAAAAAAAAATAGTTGTGACTGGACACCAACATGTGCACAAAAGCATCAATTCTATGGACATCGTCTTCTTTTTGTTGTTGTTATTGCTGATGTGATTATTATTATTTTTGTTGTGTTTTACTGTAGTCGTTCTTAATATTGCTGTTGGCGAAAAATCATCATTCTGATGGATTTAATCGCTGTAGCAGCAGCAGCAGCTCTCTGAAAATGAGTGTCTTCTAGTGAGAAAAGAAGAACCGAAAATGAATTTGTAAAAAACAATTGTAAAAAATATCATATTCTAAAAGAAAATATTGATTAAAAAAAAAAGAAAAATTAGCTGCACAACAACAATTGGTGCAATTCGGAGCCACACACACAGAATAAATCGCAAGTGAGTTGAATCTAGTGTAGAATTAAATGTTTTAATAATAATAAATTTAATAATAATAGTAATAATAAGTATGAAAATTAAAAAGCAGATTTTAAGTAGAAACCAACCGATGGCCCACCATACGTGAATGTTTTTAAATTTTATTGCTTGTTTATAAAAATATGAAGAAATTTTTTTTCTTCGCTTTAAGAAAATTTTCAATAAAATTTTGGAAATTCAAAAAACAAACCTTTCTTTTTTCCAAATTTTGGTGATTTTAGGTTTTTTTTTATTTTAAGTATTGTGCTGAATGGACTTAATGAACAGTTTGCCATATTTTAATCTTAAATCGATTTCCGATTTTTGACACCTGATATTTTAGAATTTCTACCACAAAAAAATCACTGAATTTTTTTTATATTTAAAAGTCCTTAAAAACTTTAAAAAATATTAAAAATTTAATTATAAATTTTTGTATGAAAATAAATACTTAATTTAAAATTGGTTACAGTTTTCAAGGCATTTTTGGGTTAATAATTATAATACAAAATATTTGAAAATTCGTTTATATTATATTTTTAAGTATTCGGTTTTATTTTGTTAATTTTGAATATTTTTTTAAATAGAATTTGTTGAATTCGAATAAATTTGAAACTGAAAAAATAATTCTATATAAATAACAATTGTAAGGAATATAATATTTAATATTTAAGTAATTTCAGTAAGTAAACAATTTAAATAATTTAAAGTAATTAGGAAAAAAATTAATAAAAAAAATTAAGAACGTCTTTTCTTTATTTTATTCATGTTTTTCGAGATTACTGAATTTTTTTTAACTCTGGAAAAAGTTAAAAAAAGGATGAAAGGATTGAAATTTTAAAAGATCAACAACACATTTTTTCAGTTTAATTTATTGTGTTTTGTTTCAATAAATTTTAATTTCAGTTTTTAATTTCAGTTTTTAGTTTATTTTCTACTTTTATTCTTTCTTTTTATTTTATATATTTTTCAACCTTTTTTATTGTATAATAAACTTGTTCGGGTCCACGTTTTCACTTGTTATAACATCTTTTTCAGTTTTTTACAATTTTTTCCTTAATAGTTTTTCACGTCTCTAGTTTTAGAACTTTAATTTTTTAATTACCCTTTTTTATTATTTGTTTGTTGTTTTTAATTTTTTACTTCCTTATTTTTAGTTTCGTACTATTTTGTTTGTTCTCTTTGAATTTCTTGCCCTCGTTGCATGTTTTTTGCAAGCTTTTGCTCTGCTTTCTCAAAAGTTTTGTTTTTCTTTGCCAGCTCTTTTTTTGAGTGCTTTTAGGTTTTTTTATTTTCTTCTTCTTTTGTTGAAAAATTTATTTTAAAATTTTTTCATTGCATATTTTTTTTCCTCAAAGAATAGTTTGCTTTTTTCTTAAGGAGAAGTTAATCATTCAGCTAGAGAACCGGAACAAGAATCAGAAAAACAACAACAAGAGCATTGAGAAGAAGATCCAGTAGAAGAAAAAGAAGAAGAAGACAAATAGAAGGCTCTAGAAAAATTTCTGTTTCCACTCTTCAACGCTTCACTTCATTCGTTCCCATTCGCTGCCATTTAAAATACTCGATGGAATAAAGAAAAATGTGCCGGAGACACACTAGTTATAGACGTATAGACAGACATATGTACATACATACAGACAATGGCACATATATATGTATATTGATTTTTTCTTGTATTGGTTTTTATTTCCGACATACAAACGAAGGTTCTTAACGCCACTCATTTTTCACTAATTCCTTTCGTTGTTTCTTAATTGCTGGAAATCGACACGGAGATTAACACACTCTCACATCATAGACACAGTATAGACACATCCATAGGGTACTCGAAATATATCCCAGATATCTTCATTTTTTAGATACTCAGACATAATTTTTCTTTTTCAATAAGGTTTTTTTTTGCTGTCGGATTCAGTTTAGTCTAAAAGATGGTGAATAATTTTAGAAAAACATAATTTAAAAAATTAAGAATTGCCATTTAAGTTTTCGAACCATTATATTCGTTGTTGCTTTTGTTGTACTCTTTATTATTGTCCCTTTTTTATATAACTTTACAAAGTACTTTAGTTTTAGTAGAACATCG
Source organism: Myopa tessellatipennis (assembly GCA_943737955.2). NCBI lineage: Eukaryota > Metazoa > Arthropoda > Insecta > Diptera > Conopidae > Myopa > Myopa tessellatipennis. The sequence goes on from OX031314.1 coordinate 43,879,957, forward strand.
AATAAAATGAAGACATCGTTTATGTGTGTGGATATCTTTATATACATAAATGAGTGGGAGAGTGAGTGTAAGTGAATATATAAATGTGTATGTGGGTGTATATATGTGTATACATAAATGTATCTTAATAGCAATCATTAAAACATGCCATGAGGCATCGATTTCCGTTTGAAACCCGAATAACACATCAAAGTTTATGATGATGATTGATGACGATGATGAAAGACAAAACGTTGTCTACTTTTAGGCTCAACACCATTAAACACAATAAACTACACTTTTGTTTTTAACAACTTTAAGAAGTTTCTTCGTTCGCGTGATTTTCAAATTGGCAATGAAATCGGGCAAGGTTGACAACGTTTTACGAGCAGCACTTTAAAATAGTAACTAAAACAAGCACTAAAATCTGAACAAAAAGACAAGAAGAGGGAACGAAAAACGACAGGGCGAAAAGGGACTCAACAGGGACCAAGAGGATAAAAGTATTAATGGCGAATAATCTTTATGGAAAAATTTTACCAAAGACAAGGACATAAAATCAAAGTCAATAAAAAAATTCGATTTTAGGCGTGTGTGTGTGTGTGAGTTGAAGTGTGTTTGGTTGTCTCAGTTAGTGTTTTCTTTTGTTGACACTTCGCAGGAGAATTCATAGAATCTTGTAATCTTTTTTTGAACCCGAAGATTATACGAGAAAACTTAGAAACAATCTTACAAAATAAGATACTAAATTGATCATTTTTCTCGATATTTTATAAATTCTGTATTATTGTATTCTGTATTATTAAATTTTAAGAATTTAAATAATTTAGGATTTAAAGAAATTGTTTAAGTTTCATTCAATTTGTAATTTTTCAGTCAATAAAATAGTTTTTTCATTAATTTCTTCCCTGTTTTAATTCTTAATTTATATAAAAACCTTTTTACCCAGTTTGATTTATTTAACTATTCAACTCATAATATTTTTCTTCCATAATCATGTTCATCCGTCTTCAAGTCCTTTCTCTATCCTCCTTACATTCTCTTCCAGTCTTCCATGTTCTCTTTCAAAAGAAACCAGTCGATGGTCCACTGGATATTTCATTGGTCTGTTTTTTGGTCAAGTGTCTGTTTTTGTTCCTGTTGTAGCCTTTTCATTTTACTCGTTTAAGCTTTTGTTTCTTTTTTTTTAATGAAAATGAAAACAATATCCTAGACCCTTGTCCCAAGTCCAAACTTCCGCATATCTCTTGATTCTAATGGTTACTTAGGAATTCTTGAATTATAATCAACTCTATTCATTACAAGAATTTCTGGAAGTAGTCTTTCGTTGTTGCTATTATTATTATCCTTTTTGCTGGTCAGGTCCATTCAGCTGTCGTTTGGACGAAATCCAACGACTGGGGAACCTTTCATTTCTCCCCCTTCGAAAAGCCATATGATTGTAAGTGAGTATCTTGTTTTGTAGTAAATAAGTACTAGTCTGTGGTTGAATATGTTGAGTGTTTTTTATATGAGTCAGTTTTAACAGCCATCAAGAGCAGGCAGAACCCTCTTGTAAGGTTGAGAGAGGGTTTTATTGGGGAAAAACAATTCACTCACTCTTACCCACATACAGGTTTTAATTCCTTGGAGCTTTCTAATGGTTCTCAGATGTTTGATTCACTCATTCTTAGTGATGAGGGAATATTCACTTATTTTTATTTGTTTTCATTTCAACTCATGTTTCCAAGACTTCATTCGTTAAATTCTTAAATGAGATTTAAAATTATGATGACCTGTAATTAAAAAATTTTGAATGAATTCTCTAGAATCTCACTGAGACTTGATACTAAAATTAGTTTTAATTCCAGTTTGAAAAATAAAAGAAATTAAAAAATGAAAACTGTTGCTGAGGTGGTTAATTAAGCAAAGTTGATGGCTACGTAATCATTAGAGGTAGTGTATTCAGTTGTAAAAGAGAGACAGACAGAGAGGGAGAGAGATGGAGAGAGATTGGTGAACAGAGAGGAAGAGATTAAAGGAGGAAAAACTATAAAAAGTAAGTATGAAGGCAGTCGGAAGAACAGAAGCTCGCTCGATGGAGCTGAAGAAACGTCGGCGGGAAAAATGTACTCATAGATGGACAAAAGGATGGTGAAGATGATTGTCAGGATGATTGGAGGATCGTCGAAATTATGGGCAAAAGGATGGGCAGAAGGATGATCATATGTATGGTCAGAAGGATGGTCAAAAGGATGGTCAAAAGGATGGTCAGAAGGATGGTCAGAAGTATGATCCGAAGGTCACAAGCATGGTCGAGAGGATGTTCTATGTCATGGTTAGAAGAATTAGTTGAATAACAACGATGTGACAAGGATTATCACATGTATAGTTAGGAGGACGGTAACAAAGTTGGCTATAAGGACGGTCGGGTGGATATTCGGGATGATATACACGAGGATGAAAGAGAGAGCGAAAGAGAGCGTGAGATAGTAAACCACTGAAGCAAAGAGACGAATACAGTGACATCAACAAAGCAATTAAAACTAATATATTAGTTTTCGGTGTCCACTTAATTTTGTGGTACATTAAATCGTCTTTTAATTCTTTTTTGTCCGCATCTCATTTACAGGAAGAAAAGAAAAAATCAAGTGACGCGTGGGGACCATGAAGTCACGACGAGTAACGTGACACAAGCTTAACACAAACAACAAACGTTCTAACATTTATATCGCTTTAACAAGTGACACGTTACTGTCAATTGGTTGTATTCAATGAAAGTAACTTAATTTGTCACTCATGGTTTATCAATGAGAAAAATAAGAAACAAAGAAAAGAAAAAAAATAAATTCAGAAAATTCAAGAAAAACTAAGAAAGAACTAAAAGCAACAACGATATTCAATTCAATCCAATCGAACATCACCACCGATTCACCATCTGATCTGACAGGTCGCTTTTATCTTGAGACACCTTCTCTGAGCTTCTGTTTTTCCACTGATGTCCGTATTCAGTCCATTCGCATTCCTCGAGTAGGCTTCAGTAGGTTAACGCAATTGTTGCGGATATTCCGCTGCTTCCGCTTTCACTCGCTTCCGCATCATCGTCGTTGTTGTCCTCATCGTCGATTCTGTTCGACTTCCGTCTCAGCTGCTTGTTTGATTGAGCATTTATTTCATTTCCTTAGCCTTTAACAGTGACTAAACGCCTGTCGATTAAATGGTTCCGGACAAAAGGACAGACAGACGGGCAGGCGGAGAGACGGACAGACGGACAGATGACAGAGAGGCATCAGTGACACGCGGAATTACGCTGTGACAATCAAAATGAACAGATGATGAATGAACACATGACAGAGGAGAAAACATCTAATTTATAGAGGGAGAGAGAGAGGAAGTGAGCGAGGATGACAAACCACTTGCACTGCGGTGAATCGCTGAAGGGGAAGGAAGAAGGAGTGAGGGTGACGGAAGTAAGAAGAGAGCAAGAGTGTTGTCGTGTAAATGATTTTGACGTTAATGGATATTGACGTGAATGGGAAGAAGAAGAAGCCAGAAGAAGTTGACAATGAAATATTGTGCTTCATTAAAATATGATAAATCAATTTGTATCTCTTCGAATCGAACATCGTTAGTTGAACTGTTTGGCCAACAACGAGGACTGAAATTGACAACAACAACAAGCGATACTGTAAATTGTCTAAATTAATTGAAGTGAAAATCAAAACAACAACAAAAATACACCAAAAAATCAACGACTCAAAATGACTTTTAATGAAATCGAGAGAAATATCAATCAGCATCCTTATTATGCATTATAATTTATTATACCAATCGTTCTCATCATCATAATAATTATAATAGTCAATAAGATTATCATCATTACGTTAATCAGCATTGTCATCATATTCATCTTTTTATGCTATTTAAAAATTATATTGATTATGAATCAAGATTATCATTTATAAATCAATACAATCACCATTATCCATCATTCCATTTCGTCAATTATTGCAATTAATTAATAATTCTGAATCATAATTAAAGCTTAATGCATAAAACGGAAAGTAATGAAAATATTTAAACAACAACACCAACAAAAATAATAAGTACATAATACAACAACATCATAATACTAAAAAAATTAAAAATTACTCACAAGAAGAACTGCTTTTTACTCTTCGCCTTTCTTTTCCTTGTTTCTTTCTTTATATTCTTTGTTTTAGATTAGAAACGACTTTGATGTGTTCTTTAAAAAATTACTTTTAAGTTTTATTATTATTTGTATTTTAATATTATTTAGAATATTACTTAATTTTATTTATTTATTTATTCTTAGTATTTTTCAAGTTTATTTGGATATTAGTTTAGTTTTTCGTTTCAATTTATTTTTATTGAAATCTTAATAGTAAATCTTATTTTAATTTATTTCATTTAAAATTATTTAATTTATGCATCCGTTTAATTTCTATTGTTTTAATAATTAGTTTTGTTGTATTATTGTTTTAATTATGTTGTTGTTATTGCGTTTTAAGTGGAATTTTTAAATATTGTCGTTCTTTTTGTTGTTCTGTTTTCTGAATATTATAAATTCTATTTTTTATTTAAGAGCATTTTAAAGTAGTCAAAAACAACAAGAGTAAATGCAACACTTCGTGGCTTTTATTTACAATGAAATGAATTTGATGAAATTAATAATTTAACAAAAGGAATAACAACAGCAACAAACAATTCAACAACCAACAAACAACAACAGCAACAAGAGTAGTGTTACTATGAATATTTAAGTATGCTGCAAGCTATAAAAGGACCTCATTAATCAATTGATGTTCTGGTGATGTTCGGATGTTGTTAGTTTTGCTGATGTAAGTGTTGTTGCTGGTGCTGTTGTTGGTGTTGGTATTGTTGTCTGTATGTTGCAACACAAGAGATAACAAACAGACACAAAAAGAAGGCCAATAAACTGAAAACACACACAAACAGAAGAATACAGAGACAAACCATGAAGCGTGTGTGTGTGTGTGAGAGAGAGACAGAGACGATGATACAAACGTCCTTTCAAACAGAAGAATTAAAATAAAAGGTAATCCTACCAAAAAATTAAAAAAAAATTAAATTTAAGAGCACTCCAACCACAACAATGCAAAACCACCATCACGAACAACAACAACATCCTTTTATAACCATCAATTAAATGCAGGGTGTGATGTGCTTCTTCTTGTTCTCCTCCTTGTACCCTCCGTTGTACATCTACTGGGTGTCATTTAAGGTGCATAACAGCCACCGCCAACATCACACATGTTATTGTTGTTGTTATTGTTATTGTTTTTGTTGCTGTTGTTTTGCTGCGTTGCTGCGTTGCTGCATCATAAAGTTAAGCGTATTTGTTTGTTTCTGTTTTTGTTGTTGGTTTTCTCTTTGTGCCTTTTTTAATGCCTTTTAACATTGGTTTTGGTTCATTATCTGTGTCTCTAGAGTGTTGTATGTGTGTGTGTCTTGTATGTCTTTTTCTTGTTTTTGGTGTTGTCAGAATATTTTATCAGGAAGTCAAAAATGCAAAAGCTGCTGTTGTTTTGTTGTTGGTTTTTCTTTTATCCTTTAATGAAGTTATAGTGCTACTTTTGAACTTGTTCTTGATTTTTAACAATTTCTTGCAAAGCAAGTCTTTTATTATTATTATTATTTTTATTATTATTTTATTATTATAACTTCTATTGTTGTTTTTATTAATATTATTATACGTATCATTATTTTATATTATATATAATTATTATTATTATTATTATAATTACAATAACTATTAGTGTTCATTGAATATTATTATGATTACTGTTAATATAAATATTATTATTATTATTCGTTGTTAGTTTGCCGTCGCTTAAATCTTATGTCAATGTTTTAACACTTTTTCTTCCCTTTCCCCACAGCTTCCTCACATCATCTTTAACATCTCGTTATAAGCATTAGTTTCACTCACTTCTTTCCACTTTCTTTCATCTAGTATTGTTTCCTCTTTCTACCTTTCTATTTTTTGTAATTTCTTTTGGCTTAATTTTTGCCCCTCATCCTTCGTCGTCTTCTTCCATCCACTTCTGTCCAACTTCTGCGAAACACTTTGAACTCATTCAAGTTCAAAGCGTTTTTGCTCGCAACCCGTCTGTGGCCCACAAAAGTTGGAATCAACCATTCTGCTTCTTCTGCTGCTTCTAATTCTGTTTTTGATTCCGATGATTTTGCTTCTTCTTCCGATGATTCTGATTCTTCTTCCGATTCTACTTCTGGCGGTGCTTCTGTTTAATCGCTGCTTGTCATTAAGTGTTTAAAAGGGTGTAAAATAGTCCACTGAAATGACTCCTGGACATTCATTCATTCATATTCAAGTCCTGGTTTTTACTATCTCAATGAGTGTGTGTGTACAGCTTTCTATACATGTATTTAAGTGGATTTGTTCTTGTAAGTCTTCTTCGTGTATTCAATGATTTGAAAAAACTCACAGTTATCGAGATCAAGACTCAAACACTGTACACACTTCAGCCATTCACAGTCTGTGTCACTTCTCTGCGTTGTTGACATTCAGTTCGGTTACGATAAAAGTGAGCCTCCTTTCTTCCAACCGGCCATCAATCCAATCATCCATCTTAACATCCATTCATTCATCCATCCATTTATCCTTTCTTTCATCCATCCTTTTATCGAAACTTCCATCCATTCGTCTATGAATTTAGTTAACCTCAGTTTATCTCATGTGAGACCTGGTGTTTTTAAAGTTGTTGTTGTTGTTGTTGTTGTTTTATGGTATGTTGTTTTTTTATTGTTGTTACTTTTTAGACACGAACGACGATTCATCTCGACGCAAAACACATCAGAAGTTGAGCACAAAGCTTAATTGAGACGGACAGCAACACGACGCAAATTAAGTCAACTGAAGAAGAAGAATAGGAAGAAGAAGAAGACGAGTAAACACAAAGACTATCAGAGACTTATAATTTATTTTAGAACTATATTTTTATATTTATTATATTTTATATCAATGAAACTTATTTTAATTTATTATTTTTATATTTTATTTTAAATTTATTATTTAATTTGAATTTATTATTATGTATATTTAAGTTAATCTTTCAATTTATTCGAATTTAAGTTTTATTTTCAATTTAATTTTACTTTTTATTATATTTCTCAATTAAACGTCTCTTTAAACGTTGAATGAACGAGAAAACGTCGACTTCTACTAAATTCATTTCCAAATGAACACCTATTTATAAAAAATGAAAAAAAGGCAGAGGGAAAGAGCGAAAAGATTTCAAACGACATCAAAAGTGGTAAAAAACGCTTTCAAGCTTTTCAAATGCAGTTTTAAAACAGGTAACGGCAATCGCAAAAGTAGCAGCGGCAACAACAACTACAACAAAAACAACAACAACAACACTATCCCCTCATGGTTAGTTTTTGTTGTTTTTTTTAGAGAACCGTAGAGAGAGAGAGAGGGAGAGAGAGAGAGAAATAATAATAATAATAAAAAAACACCGTCGAATGCGAGGACAACAATTGAAAAGCAACAACTTTGAAAAATTTCGCACAAACTCTGTGGCCTGATTTTGTTACCAACAACAACAACAAAAACAACAAAAACAACAACAACTTCACGCTTCTAACCTAGAAAGCTGAAGCTTAACAACTGCAGCTGCAAATGGCTGGCGTTCATTTAGTGCTTTCTTTACACAGAGAGAAGCGCTCACGCAGACACACAGACACACTCACAACCACACCCATACAACCTCAACCCCAACCACACCCACACAACCCCAACCACACCCACACAAACACGTACAGTGATAGCTGCATAAACACGCACTCGAACTCGCTTTCGTATTCGTAGTCAAAACGCATCAAAAATATGAAAGCATGAAAAACGAAGGCTTGAAACCATTTTTTTTTCATGGTTTTTCCTGTCGTCGATGGTATTTTCGGTTCATGGCTATATGTCTCTGTGTGTGTGTGTATGTGTGTGTGCATGTGTGCTTGTGTGTGCGTGGTTGTCCTTCTGAATACAAGCTGCATGCAGATTTTTGTTGACTTAGACCAAAAACTGGCTCAAAGAACAGACTCTGCAGTTATCAAAACGGTTGAGTTTCGTTGGAGTTATCATTCAGCTTTCATTTATTTTTCATCCATTTTTGTTGGATGATTTTCCCTGCTCAAATTCGTCGTTTGCACGTTTTTAGTTTCGTTTGTTTGTTGTTTCATTGCTGTTGATATTGCATAGTTTTTTCCTTGTCCACTTTCACTTGCTGTTGGTGTTATTTTGTTGTTGTTATTATTGTTGTGGTTGCTACCGAAAATTTCACCCACTCTTTGCTGGGTGTTTGTTTTTGAAGACGTGATTTTTTGTCGAATTTCCAGCTTTCAAAATGAACAGAAATATTAAAAACTCAATATTTGTAGACACTATTTATCCAAGCTGTTGCTGGATTTGTAAAAAACTCTAAATTGAATTAGTTTCAAAATATATTAAAAAATATTGAAATAAACCCTGGGCCATTGTTTGGTTTTTTTTTGAATCAAGAAACTAATTTAAATGGAGTTAAATAATCAGAAAGAATTCGGTGGGTTTCTTTGATGGTGGATAAACAATTTTCATTCTACTCAAAAGTGAACTGATTGGAGTAAATTAACTCAACTTAATTCGAATCTACTCTCTACTCGACCCAACAATGATCTCAACTCACTCAGTGCAAAGCTCACTCATTAAAAAAACTTACTCAGTACAAACTCACTCACTCATTAAAAATAATTTAAAATATTTAAGCGATCAATTATAATTCTTTCATTTTTTTACTCATTCAGTTCACGAGTATTTAATTTACTCCAATTTATACAAGAGTTATGAAGAATATTTTTGCTCCCCCTCTCCCCCTCTCCATTATTCTTCTGTCCCCTGAGGAAACCAGCAACCACATTTATTTACATCGCCAACCCAGCGATGGTGAAAAGAACCCAGAACATTATACATATAAAAAACTCGAAACATTTGTAAAAAGTCGTGGAAAAAACGCAGGAACAAATAAATCATAAATACTTTCATAACAGACGAATGCGAAAGGGAAAAAGCGAAGATGAAAAACTTGAAGAGTTGACTTACACAACTTGTATCTCATCTCGCATCGCCCCCCTCTCCCCCTTCTTCTAGCTTCGCAAGCTGACAGCAGAGTAGATGGTTGAATGTTTGTTGGGATCGCGACTTACATCCGGAAACGTCAGACCGGAGTCACACTCGACTCTAATACATACACTCCTCACTTCTTCTTCTTCTTCTTGTTCGAACTCCACTCTTTCTCTTCCTTTACTTCTTTCTCTGTCTCTCTCTCGCTTTTAATTTCTGTTTAATTGTGAACGAAGCGCTGGCAAAGCATGAATACAGAGAAGTTGCCGCTTGAAAGTTGGTCGGTCGCACTGAAGAGTGGTATAAGTAAGTAAGTGTAAATGTGTGTGTTAGTGTGGGTCAGTGAGGGAGTGTGTGTGTGTGTGTGTGTTTCAAAGCCGGACACTTCTGTGTTTGTGTGAGATGTTAGAAGACATGACGTTTAACTGATCTGGTGTTGTTGTGCTCTCTCCATCTCCCTCTTATTTACATCTCATCATCATCATCTCTATCTATTCTACCTTTTTACAGTTGTCTCTTCTTCTCGCTTTTGTCTTTGCCTCTCTATCTCTTTCCATCTGCTTTACGGAAAGAGTTTTGCGCAATGTTAACTAACTTCTATTGCTGTTGTTGTTTTTGTTTCGGTTCCTCTTCCTGCTACGTTCATATTTAATCCGCTTATGTATTCGTTTTGTTCTGTCCTTTTCTGATCATAACCCAGCACTTGTAATTCTGTGAGGACGACTTTTTAGACATTTCATAAATTTGTCGCTTTATGATAAGTATGTTTATATGCATAACTACTACACGTGTGTGTGTCTGTTTATATAACTAACTCTACACTAATTTCAAAAATGTTTTACAAATTAAAACGAATCGCAAAAACAACGTGGATGTGGATGCGTCGCAAATGCGTCCTGCAGAGTTGTGTAGAAGTTTTTGTTGTTGTTGTTGTTGTTGTTGTTGTTGTTGTAGTAGTTGTTGAACGAATCGTTGCCATAGTCATGTTGAAAATGTTAACGCTGAACTTAACTCCATTCGCTACAGGGTGCCACAGGAGCGACAGAATTAAGAAACAAAAAACTAAAACAAACCAATTTTAAAAAATATCCACTTCATTCATCGACTCAACTCTCAAAGTTCTAAACTTTTAGTAGTCTAGACTGAAAAAATACACCACAAAACTGAAAGTGATTGATTTCGTTATCGTTATAAGCGAAGTTCGAGAGGAGAGCGAAGGGATTTCTATGGAAATTCCAAGGATTCCATGCATTTGGACAACAATTCCAAAGTTTCAAACTCTTTCAAATCATTTCACGATAAAATGTGTTCATTTAAAATGATTTTCAATGAATCAATTGAAATATTTTGCTAAATTGTTCGGGGTTTTTATTATAAATATCGTAATATTAAATTATTTTCGATACATTTTTGAAATATTGTTTTATTTAAGTACAGAAATAAATTATGAAAGTTTTATTCGATGGAATTTATTTTGAACAAGAGTCTGTCTGTATTCTAAAATGTTATGATAACTAAATCTCTCAAATTGAAGACCTACCTAAAGCGATTATGATGATGATGGTCTCGATGATGATAGCATCGCTGATGCTGAGGACGATGTTGACATCGTCAATTAAAACACTCTTTTGGGCTCATGATGTCGTTGATGTTTTTGATGTTCGGCTTATAGCAAAAATGATGATTTTAATAATGATAATGATTTCGGTGATGATGATGGTGGTTTTTTATGCAAATGATTTTAGTTATGATGTTCAATGGTGATAATTTCGCGGATGATATTCAGTGATCGCTTTTTTATGATGATGTTGAATGATGATGGTTTTTATGATCATATTCATCGATGGTGATTTTAATGATGATGATAATGATGATGATTATGTTCCCGAAATTTGACCACTTTTGAATGTAAATTTTGTAAATTGTGGCAGAAAATGTTGCGAAATATTTCAGTCTTAATTTAAACTAATACCACAAACTAGTCGCCACAGAGTCCAGGTAAGTTTATCAAGGTTTTTCCCTCCACTAGCATTTTTCCGCTCCCCCCCTTCCCTCCCCCTCGCTTCCCCTCCCTTCCCATCCACATCGTAATCGTCTGTGTAAAAAGAGACACTGAAATTTTATTCCAATGAACTTCACAAAATTTTACTACAGCGAACATATTTTATAGTCGAGCAGTTAGTCAGCCAACCAGACAGTCAGTCATTTTGTCATGCGGTCAGGCAGTCAGTCTGTCACTCGCGGAGTCAGTCAACCACTCATTCAACCAGTCAGTTTTAGTGACCACGTTTAAATGCTGCCAACTAAAATTACACGAAAAACTCTGCATGAACACGCTAGAAAAAAATAAAACAAAAACATGTGAGTTTCAATTTGAGAGAATTTCGCTGTACAAAAAAAGAAAATAAACAAAAGGAATGATTTTGATATAAAAGCAGCTAAAATTTTGACAAAGTATTCACTCATTCGCAATTTCATTCGTAAAGCATCATTTGAAGTGTGCTTTGATTACGTTCATTCGGTTTAAGCGACATTCTTTCTCTCTTCTCAGCCACGCCCTATCATCACTCTTATCTCAATCGCCATTCTCTCCCTCCCTCCTCTTTCTCGCTCAGTTTTTCTCATTCACTCTTCCCTCCTTCCCTCCCTCGCAGAGCAAAAGCATTGTCATCATAAACATAATAAAAATGTGGACCATAAAAAAAAGAAATAAAAAAGCAAACAACAAAACACTTGGCTTTCCCACTCATCTCAACATTTTCACGGCCCCTGACGCCCCCTTTCGCTCTCTAAAGACTCACAATGATGAGCACTTGTTTTGGGGCGTCGTTTTGGCTGTCGTCATCGTGGTTGATGTCGTTGTGGTTGTTGTTGCTCCGTGGATCGCTATAATTTTCCACTTAATAGTCTCAAACATACTTTAAACCACACTTTTAACAGCTACTCAAAAATAGTTGAGCTCAGAAGAGGTGTTGAGAGGTCTTGAATACATTCCAAGAGGGTTTTTAAGTTTAATTGAAATATTAAATTCGCTGGGAGAGCGACATTCGGAAAGATTCGGACTAAGACGACAATTAATTAATTTTATTATATTGAATAATACTTTAATATAAAACATTTGAATAGGTTTTTGAAATAAAATTCAGTGAATTCCGGAATTATTATCACTCATACGCACCGTAAATTTCAGTTTAAAGCCGTCTTGTAAAAATATATAAGACACAGTAACAAAAGAAGACCCGAAAAGGTGGAAGGTGATAGTAACGTCTTCGTGAGTCTTTCCATTGACGAGAGCGAAATACTGCTTAATTGTATCTTAGACTCGTATCTATCTTGGAAGCGAGAAATACACGAGATAGAAGATAGCCAAAGACATAAGAGTTATAATAATTGATAGAAGCTGTTCATATTTGCTTATATTATTGCTATTGATCATTGCTTTTAGTAGAACGACTGTAATTTTAAGGTCAATACATATTTCACTTATACTAACATGAAGAATGTTTTCTTCAGATGTCGTTCCTTGTTCTTATTTCTATTCTGTATATTCCACTCTATTACTTGTTAGTTGCTTGTGTAGTTGTTATTGTTTTAGCCTTGTACTTTTGTTCTTGAAGCTGATGTTGTTGCTCTTGCCGCTGCTTTTCGTCGTTTATGGTTTTCGGATTGAATTTTTCCTGCAATCAATTATTATAATAAACTAAAAGTAAAACAAATTGTCCATGACATCGACAGCAAGTCCAAGAGTTATATACCGTATGTTTGTGTGTGTGTGTGCGGGTGTATATGTACATATGTCTGAATGTGTCCGTGTTTTTGACTTATGCTTTGTGACTTTTGTTCCATTAAAAATTTGGCTCTTACACTCAATTGACTTGTAATTAATATTTGTGTATGATTTATTATATACAAACAGACACATGAACACAAACACACACACACGCTGCACATATACCAGTGTATTTATGCCCTAATACCGTAAAGCATAAACCGAATGCCAACAATTTGCTGCAAATTATGTTTGTGTATGTGTTGTTGTTGTTTCTGTGACTTTGTTGTTGGTGTTGTTGGTGTTGTTGTTGTGACTATCATTGCAAGTGTGCTGTAAGCCCACGTGTGCGTATTGGTGTCCATGTGTGTGTGTGTGTGCTAAATATGTGCTCAGTTTCTGTCTATCTACGCGTTACAAATAAGCGACAATTTTGGAAATTGCTCTCTTGTGGCAATTTATTGCTGCCCATTATTTCGATAGCAATCACGGTTTGTTGAGCTCTGCATTGAGCATTACTTCGAGTTGGTATAACAATCTATCTCCCTCTCCCTCTCTCCCCCCCCTTTTTCTCCCTCTCCCTCTCTGCCCTCCCTTTTTCTCTCTCTCACTCTCTCCCTCTCTGAGCATGTTTCAATGCTTTATCGTTTATAAAATTTGAATAGAAATGGACACCATCAATTTTATTTAAAGCAGCAACAATTTTTTTTTCTGGTTGATCACCGAAATAAAATTGATTTGGAATTAAAAAACGAATCCTTCTAATACGCTACATCAATACTATTTTTATTTACTGTGTGTTGTAGTGGAAAATAAATACAACGAAACAAACTAGAAAATAAATAAATATTTTTTATTCCAAATTTGAAATATTTTGAGTTATTGACATTGAATAATATTGAAATGATTTTATACTAACTTCAATAACATAACCCATTGACCTTTGATATGATTTCCTTATCTGTATATTAAAAGCCAGCGTATTTTTGTCACTTTTTTAGTTTTCTGGTGACTGCTTTTAGTAGTCACATTATAATAGGTATTGTGACCAAAAAATAACCATAATATAAGTACAACCAATCAAAGATTCAGAGTCGAAAAGAAAATCGAAAAGGAAATGAAATTAATTTTTCGTCTTCATGCTTAATAATCGTAACGTTGAGGGCAAAAACTCGACAAGAAAGCCAACCAAATACGAACAAGAGGAGGCAAAAACAACAACAACAACAACAGAGTACACATCCGTAGAATTAGTCGACAATAAAATACAGACGACAACCGCAACAAGAATTTCAACGTTATCAAGATTCTGTCAGTTGAAATTAAACTGAAGTCCGCTCTCTTGGCGCCTTCCCCCGTGACGACTTCCGCTACCCACCCATCGACCCAACAAACCGCCATCCGAGGAAATGGCAACCCGCATTCGCATCGTTATCTCGGAACTCGTTGTTTCTTGGTTCCAGAAACCGTTTAGAAGTCGGTGCTTCTTGAGTTAAGAACCTGAACTCACCTCAAAAAAGAAAAACCACACTCAACTGAAATAATCGTCTCCTTCTTTCTTTCTCTCGCTCTCTCTACACCACTCTCTTGGTTTCTCTTACTCTTGCATTTAAAGAAACGTGAGTCTTTTCTATGTTTTCATAGTTTTTTCCTTCACAGCTCCTTCACTTCAAAATGACTCCGTAATCCGTTTAAATAGGCGAATCAGGATAATTTTACGGTGATATCTTCCGATAAATAATCTTGGAAGACAGGGAGAGAGAAACAGTGAGAGCGAGAGTGAGAAGAAAAACAAGAAAACAATATAAATTCGCAATTACGAAGTGAGACAAAAGCGCAAAGAAAAAGTAAACAAGAAACCATCGAAAAAAGAAAATAAGCAGGAAGCGAGCAGCAACTAGAAAACTTAACGTTTTATCGACAAAAACTTCCTGTTTCATCCACAGTAAATATCGAGGTCGAGGCTGTGGTTTATGCGACGTCGACGTGTTGGCGGTTTTTTATTTTTTTTCTATTTTCTCTTCGCTTCGCTTTGCTTCTGATGCCTGGCGAAGAAATCCTAATCGCTGTATAAACCGCTTTTTTGGTTTACGTGGTCGAAAACGTGGCCAAAATGATTGGGACCAGAAAATCACAAGATTATAAAAAAACGAAATGTGAAAAATAATTTTTTCCCAACTGTTACATACTTAGTTGTTCACACGTAGAAGTGAAAAACTAAGAGGAAGAAGAAAAACGAAGACGAAGAGTAAGAATAAAAATAAATAAAAGAAGAAGAGGCACACCAGTCGATTACTGTTTAAATAGAAGCCGAAGAACAGTCGAAGTTCTGCACAAGAACAAGAAAAACACTACATAGTAGTAAGAAAGTACCAAAAAGACCAACGAAAAGTAGTAAAGTAGGAAAAGTAATTGAAGAAAGAGAATAACATCAAAATTCCTTCATTCACTTAGCACTCGCTTCGGCAGAGAAATTCGTTGAAGCTGCTCTTTTAGGGAGGGGGGAAGGGTGTGGCAAGGGGTGGCGAGGGGCGGCGAGGGGGGGGAGCGAGACTTCTCAATTATTTTTTTATACGAACGGGTTCGATGTGGCCCCAAATGCATAAAATTCATAGTTTTGTGTGGTGGCAGAGATCAAAATCCGTTATGTTTCAAGCCATAAAATCGAAATGCAGGAAGCGTCACGAGGCTCTAAAGAAAGCTATAAATAGACAGACAAACAGGCAGACAGGGAGGGGGTGATACGGGACGGCGAGAGATAGAGGAGATAGAGATGACTTATCGTGATGGATTGTTTAATGATGATGATAGTGAAGTTGATGATAGTGATGATGATTATCATAATGCTGATGATGATTATGGTGATGATGATGATGATCATGGTGATGATGATGATGATGCTCATGGTAATGATGATGATTTTAATGTCAAGAATCAAGGCGATGCCATATTTTCTGATCTCTTCAGTTAATAATATGATATGCGATATATTTTAAATTTAGACTTTCGGAGCTTTTTAGAAATGAATAAATTTAAAATTGACACAATATTATAATATATGAGTTTCCGAAGTAGTTTTAATCATTATTTAATTTTTATATAATTTCAGAATGAACAAAGAGAATAGATGTTGATGAGATATTGATAAAATGCTAATGTGACATGTAAATGAAATCTTGATGATATTATGAACTATAAAAGTGATTAAATATTGATGTTTTGTAGTCCTTTAATAAGGTAAGTTTTCGGTTAAGTTATACAAAGGAAGTGAGAAAGTTTATTAAATCATTCTATTAGATTATAATTGGATTATATAAAGTCATTTGATGTATAGTATATACAAATGTCCTGTGTAAAAGTATTGAGATTATTTTATACAAAGTAAGTGAGAAAGTTTATTAAATCATTCTATTAGATTATAATTGGATTATATAAAGTCATTTGATGTATAGTATATACAAATGTCCTGTGTAAAAGTATTGAGATTATTTAGTGAATATAAACCACTCAAAAGCCTTCATTCAAGAACCACATTAATAATCATCACTCGAGAGATAAATAATTTTAAATGAAGTGAATAAAATAAAACATTTATTTTGAATATGCAAAAATATGCACACAAATACACGCAAATACAAACACATACATACACAAATATTCACATAAACATCCGCATAATAAAACTCCAAATAAATATGAATATTTTTATTTTATTTGCTAAAACAGAAAGCATATTTTTAGAAGAATGGAAAAGATTTGAGAAAATTCAAAAAGGATCACTGATAAGATTACTGAAAAAACAAGGGTAATAATAAGATAAAAAAATGAGTATATAAAAAAATATACACATGTAAATAACTCCTGACGAAGTAGAAGAAGAACTTTGAAAGTAACTTAAAGGCTCATGAGGAAAGCACCAAAAACAAATCCAACTTTGAACAAATTTTATAATCTCATGGGTTGTTGAATATACACCAAAATATATGTGTATGTACATATGTGTGAATTAATGTATGCATGTATGTATGTTTGTGTGTCACTCTTTGTGTTTGTTTGCGTCTGTGTGTGTCTTTATTTTTACATATAAATAAATATTTCATGTAAATTCGAAATATTTTGCTTCAGCTTTCAACTAGAAAAGGATGGGAGCAAAGGAAGGGAGGAATTTCGGCAGAAAGGACGGATAACGGAAGGATAACCTGGTGTGAAATGTTTGTTTGATATACACTCAAAACACTTACACTTATGATCTACTGATGCCTGTGCATGAGCGTATATTTGTGTGTGTTTGCGTGTGTCTGTATGAGTGTGGTGAACCAGCAGCAAAGATTCACTTAAAACACGTTTGAAGCAAATAAATCTTCATAAATCTTTAGACGAAATTTAAAACTTAAACACATCTCTAGATATATAATATAAAATATCTCTATGTTTGTGCAAATATGTGATCATATGCTTCCTTGTGTGTGTGCTTGTGTCGGTTTCTTTGTTTCTGTAGCGTAAAGAATGCCAAACAACTGAAGTGAAGTAAAGTGAACACGTATTTAGAGAATGTGGAACACGAACAGGATGAGCGAAGAATCCTTGGCGAGTGTGGCTTAGAGAAGTACGTCAGTTTATACAGATTTGTTTGTGTGTGTGTGTATGTAGTTTCTGTTGCTGGTGTTTAACGCTCAAACAGCAAACACTTCAAAATTCAAAAATTTCATTTATTCAGTATGCAGCTTCAAGGTCAAATGTCAGGTTTGCTCACGCTGCTCTCTCCTCGCTTCAAACGGAACAAACAAACAAAACGATTTCATTCTCAGGAAATGCAAATTTGCTCCATTTTTTGTCCTTGAGATACTCGTACATTTTTTTTTGGGCTTCATAAGCAAAAAACCCATTTTTTAAAGATCCTTAAAAATTAAGAAAAACATTTTAATTCATTTACAAAAACAATTTAGAACATTGCGAAAAAAATTACAATTTTATTTACTTTTTTCTAATTTGGTTCTTCTTCTATGCTTCTTCTATTCTTCTTTTCTGCTTCTTCTATTCTTTCTTGTTTTCTATTCGTTTCTTTTCTTTTCTATTCTTATTCTTCTGTCGTTTTTCGCTGCTGCTACACTAATTTTATGAATTTCACTATAAATAAAATATTGTTGTTGTTGTTGTTGGCATTCTTTTTTATCAAGTGTTATTATCTTTTTAGTATTTTCTTTTCTGCCATGTTTTTTGTAGTTTTTTTTACTACTTTACTCAGTGTTTAGCGTTTGGATTTTTTATTTCCAGTGAGTTTTCATGTTTAAGAATAAAAACCGTTCTACTTTAAATACTTATATAAAGATAAGTGCACATGGTTGTGTGTATGTGCGTGTATGCATGTGCGTGTTTTCTGTTTTTGTTGTACTTCCACGCACGCCCTCGTATTTGATCAACGCAACGCAGCAGCGTGATTTTATTGTGATTGTCTGTGGGTCGGATTTTATTTCCGTTTGCGTCCTTATCTTTTTATGGTTTTCCCCTCTTCTTGCCACTCACTCCTGTGTTGAGTTTCCTTTTCATTGTCATTTCTGAAGTCATTTCGTAAGTAAGCATGACTGTCATAAGAAGAAATGATGTGACCCACATTTGTTAACAAAGGAAGGCCACTCTGTTTTCCTAAACTACGGAATTCCTATCAATGGAATTCATTGAATTTAGTATTTGATTGTTTTTTAAATATAATTCTCAGTCCCTCTTCAGTATATCCACACTCTGAATGGGAGGAAAAAAGATCTGAATATAAAGGATACAATATAAGGATTAAAATATTGTTTCATCATTTAAAATATTTCTTTTTTATATTCATCAAAAAGTTCACTAAAATAATAAATTCAACTTTATAAAAAATTCTTCATTCGACAGAAATTAAAATAATAAATTCAATTAAACGAAAACAATTCAAATTAATTGAACAGAATTTTGAACCGAATTGAAAGAGCATCGCAATCCAATGCGAGCAAATCAAGCATTGAATATAATTTAAAAGCGTCATCAATTTTGGCCAATAAAATACGAAAACGTAACATGAAAAATGAAGTTTTATTGCACGGAAAATAATACGTAATTCCGTGCCTAAAATTGTTGCTGGTGCTGTTGTTGTATTACTCTCAGTACAGATACAATTTATACGCGGATTTCCATGAAGTGTTCACTTTTATTGGTGTCGTTTTTTCTCATCGAGATTTTCACTGAACTCGCATTCGACCTGAAATCAAAAACCTACCTGGTCAAAAATACCCTGAATGCGGTGGTAACCCGAAAATGCACTCAAAGCAACATCATCATCGTCATCATACTCATCAATCCATCGATTGTACTTTAAAGGCTTCTATTCGGTGCTGGATCATTAAATTAAAAAAAAAAACAAAAAACTCTTCTGTTATCGGTTTAGAAATCGATTTGAAAATAATGTTTGCTTTAAATTCGTTCTGTTTTCCGAATTCAAGAGTATTTGTTGTGGTTCTGATAATAAGTTTTCGAGTGACTGAAAACGCATTTGAAAATAACGTGAAATATTCAAGCGAGCTTCAAGTTTATTCTATTATATAATCAGAGTTTATTTAAGAATGCAATTTTTTGAAGTCGTTAATCGTCTTTTGTTAGATTGAAAATGATTGAATGATATCTCTGAAGTCATTGAAGAGTCTTAGTGGAATTCAGTTAACTTCAGATGCTTCAGAATGACTTCAAAGCTGCACGTCGCTTCAAGAAAGAATTCTTAAAGAGCTGCTCTACTGAACTCAACTCTGACCGATGTTGTGGCTCAGCTCAGCGGCAGTCCTTTTTATTATTTTTGTATAAGTTGTCATCAGAGTCCATCTCTGATGTGGTTGTTGGCCAATCATTTTGCTCATAAATCATTCTTCTGTTGTCCAGGTTGTAGTTAAGTCGTGTCACTTGTAATGATTTTATTGCTGTCATTCATGAGATGTCATGTTGGGGGCATATTTTGTGCGTTGATTCATTTATTGAGTGCGAAGATTCCCACACCCATCTTCAGTTAATAAAGAGCCATAAATTCTTCTACTCAAAGTCAATAAATTCCAATCACGATGCGTGTTTATGTTATGCTTGTACGTAAGTATTGCGTGTTCATACTTTTGACAGAGGGGCTGAGGACCTTCTTCCAGCCACCTTCTTTTTGGGGCCAACTCGACAACAGCACGTACGAGTTCAGATGTTTTTCTCTCAGTCACAATTTTGATGAGCCTTTGAGTGCATTTTTGGAAGGTGAATTAAAGGAAGAGACACATTTAAACAAAGCCAAGCATTTACATCCACACATCTTCAATCTTTTTATTGTGAAGTAACGAAGATTTTTCTTTTAATCTTTGTAAATATTTGTTTATGCTTCAGCGAGAGAATTTTAAAAATATTATTATTAAATCTGGATGGATTACACAAAGTAATCACAGTGAAATATAAACAACAACAAACACAACAGCAACAATTACAGTAACGACAACAAAATTCATTGCATGCTTCGAAGTTGTTGTTAAATATTTCGTCTTCTCTTCCGTTTTTACTGTAAAATAATTCGAAGATATTAAAATTCATTTTATTCATTGAAAAACATTCAAGTGGAAATATTTTTGTGGAATCTTTTTATTGAATAATTATATTGAATATGAATTCATGAGAGGATTTAAGAAGATTTCGAATAAAGCATGGAATATTACTATTTCACCATGTAGAAGAAACAATACGATGTTTGTTGTTGTTCAAAGATTTAAATTTTAAATCAATTTCAGAATTTACTAGAAATAAAAGCATTCAAATGAAAACAAAAACAAATATCGTAGATGAAGTTACATAATATATACATATTTACATATAATTATATTTTATCAATGCACTATATTGTATTATTATTTTATTCAAAAAACGTATTTTATAAAAAAAGTAAACTAATGAAAAACAACAATATTCTTACTCGTATCTTAAAAAGCAACATGATTTCAAGATAAAACTACTTCAAATTTAAGTTGAATAATTAATTTTATTAAGACTGGAATAACTGCTAGTGTTTAAATTATTTTTGACCCTTCATTTTTGGGTTTATTTCACTTTGGGATTTATTTTTGATTCTGGCGTTTAATAGCAAAACTTTAAGTTCGATTTTTGCACGAATTTCATTCGGTTGAATGCTATGAGGACCGCTTGAATAGAATAAAAACCTCCCCTCACCCACACCAACCCGTTAAAGACTTCTCAGAATCTCAGAAAAGATAATTCAACATCTCATCGCACGACACATGCAGACACACACACACACACACATTTACACACATACATACATATAAACGTATACAGATATATTTGCCAATAAAATGAAAGCAAACTCAATGTTATTAAAGACAACCGCAGGTCAAGCAACCCAGAGCTCAAATCCTTGTATGTGTGTGTGGCTGTGTGTGTGCCGGTATGTGTATGTGTGTGTTTGGCAGAGGAAATGCATCAACTTATCAATTTAGCACAATCTTAACTACATATTTATTTATGTATGTATGTGTGTGGGACCTTATCTGTGTGTATCATAGGAATATGTTTATGTTTATGTTTGTGTCCATAAAATTTATATGCTGATTAATTGAGAGAACCAGAAAATACGAATATTTTGTCAGCTCGTCGAACTCACGATTGTGAGAAGGACGAATAAAACGGAGTAGAAAAACCACAACAACAACAATGCCATCATCAGCAACCACAACCACAAGGAAGGACCTCAAATTGAAAAGCTGCCAAAGTCAAGCAGAAGAGTAGTTATTCTTCTTCTTCGTTGAGTCTGTTTTCTTGGCTCATGGTTGGTTGTTTGAAGGAATACTGTTTAAGTTTGTGGCGAGAATTGATTTTTCTACATCATCATCACCATCACATTGCTAAGTGTTGTACACACACACACACACACACACAGAAACACACTCACACTCTGTACGGAGCGAGCGTGTTTCATGTAATCAACTTCTTCTGAGTGAGTTCATGAAATTGATTGCAATCACAAATTTTGCTCGAAGACAATCGATTGCTTTGTTGCCAAAACGTTGATGTTTCATTCAACGTTTTCTTAATTTGCTGTTGAGACAAAAGAGTGATCGCATGAAGGAGCGATGCGGGGGGTGAGGGGGGAGGTAGGGGAGAGTGGTAGTATAAATAACTTGGCACAAGATTAACCGCAAGCCATCCAAGTAGCGACAAAAATGTTGCCATGAAAAAACTTACTTTGCATTAGAAAAATCGTTATCATTATCATCATAATGACGGTGAGGAGTTGAGTGTTGATGGGGGCGAAGGAGGAAGGAGAAGATGAAGGATTTGAAGAAGTATCTAAACGATACAGATTCTTCCTTGCGGCTGATTATATCATAAATTAAACTCGAGATTCGTTTGTTGATGAGTAGAAGATTTCAATAAAAAAAACAGCGAAAAAATTAACTTTCTGAAGTTGATTGAAATCGCTTAAAGCATGAAAGTTGAAAGAAAGCGAGAGCGAGAGAGAGAGAGAGAGTGATAAAGGGACAGAAAGAAAAGGCAAAGGATTCATTAATTTCACAATTTCTCAACCTCTCTGAGTGTATCTCATTCGACCAAATGTTGTTGTTGCTCCAATTAAATACTTTGTCTTATGTTGGTCACGTTACACTTTTTTGGGTTTCTTCTTCGAGCCTTTCAAAAGAATTTGAGAGACCCCGTGGCTCCGCTCTAATCCATGTCATCTTCGTCTTCTTCTCTCTCTTCTTCCTCTTCCCCCTTCCGCTATCCTCTTCACCATCCTTCTGCTCATTAAGTTTATACAGAAGTGAAGACAAGATTTCATTTCATTGCACACTGAAAAGATATCGAAATTAATCCACGTCCACCTCCTCTCCCACTCTCTTTACCTCTCGTGACCCCAACCCCCCCCGTTTCATCGAGAAAGAAAGAACAGAAGATAGAATGAAGAAAGATGAAAGTGAAAACTCAAATGGTTGTTGTTTTTGTAGCAAAGAATTCCTTGAAGAAATTCCACGTCATTAACTCAGCTTTTGTTTCGTCGCCAGCAAACGTATCATGTTATTGTTGTTGTTGCCATCTCAATTAACCTTTGAAACCCTCTCGAAAAATGTGCTCCTCAAAAAGACAAAAGAAAAATCCTTTCAACTTTTTCGAAGCTGGAAGACATAAAATATTTCAGAGCATCTGCAAATGTTGTTGTTATTGCCATTGTTTGCCATTCCACTGTGATTACTTTGTGTAATCCATCCAGATTTAATAATAATATTTTTACAAAGATTAAAAGAAAAATCTTCAACTTTATGTATTTCGTTGCTTCACAATAAAAAGGTTGAAGATGTGCGAATGTAAATACTTGGATTTGTTTAAATGTGTCTTTTCGTTTAATTCACCTTCCAAAAATGCACTCAAAGGCTCATCAAAATTGTGACTGAGAGAAAAACATCTGAACTCGTACGTGCTGTTGTCGAGTTGGCCCCAAAAAGAAGGTGGCTGGAAGAAGGTCCTCAGCCCCTCTGTCAAAAGTATGAACACGCAATACTTACGTACAAGCATAACATAAACACGCATCGTGATTGGAATTTATTGACTTTGAGTAGAAGAATTTATGGCTCTTTATTAACTGAAGATGGGTGTGGGAATCTTCGCACTCAATAAATGAATCAACGCACAAAATATGCCCCCAACATGACATCTCATGAATGACAGCAATAAAATCATTACAAGTGACACGACTTAACTACAACCTGGACAACAGAAGAATGATTTATGAGCAAAATGATTGGCCAACAACCACATCAGAGATGGACTCTGATGACAACTTATACAAAAATAATAAAAAGGACTGCCGCTGAGCTGAGCCACAACATCGGTCAGAGTTGAGTTCAGTAGAGCAGCTCTTTAAGAATTCTTTCTTGAAGCGACGTGCAGCTTTGAAGTCATTCTGAAGCATCTGAAGTTAACTGAATTCCACGAAGACGCTTCAATGACTTCAGAGATATCATTCAATCATTTTCAATCTAACAAAAGACGATTAACGACTTCAAAAAATTGCATTCTTAAATAAACTCTGATTATATAATAGAATAAACTTGAAGCTCGCTTGAATATTTCACGTTATTTTCAAATGCGTTTTCAGTCACTCGAAAACTTATTATCAGAACCACAACAAATACTCTTGAATTCGGAAAACAGAACGAATTTAAAGCAAACATTATTTTCAAATCGATTTCTAAACCGATAACAGAAGAGTTTTTTGTTTTTTTTTTTTAATTTAATGATCCAGCACCGAATAGAAGCCTTTAAAGTACAATCGATGGATTGATGAGTATGATGACGATGATGATGTTGCTTTGAGTGCATTTTCGGGTTACCACCGCATTCAGGGTATTTTTGACCAGGTAGGTTTTTGATTTCAGGTCGAATGCGAGTTCAGTGAAAATCTCGATGAGAAAAAACGACACCAATAAAAGTGAACACTTCATGGAAATCCGCGTATAAATTGTATCTGTACTGAGAGTGATACAATAACAGCAACACCAACAATTTTATGCAAGGAATTACGTAATATTTTCCGTGCAACAAAACTTCATGCTTCACGTTACGTTTTCGTATTTTATTGGCCAAAAATTGATGACGCTTTTAAATTATATTCAATGCTTGATTTGCTCGCATTGGATTGCGATGCTCTTTCAATTCGGTTCAAAATTCTGTTCAATTAATTTGAATTGTTTTCGTTTAATTGAATTTATTTTCATTTCTGTCGTATGAAGAATTTTTTATTTATTATTTTAGTGAACTTTTTGATAAATATTTTAAATGGTGCAACATGATTTTGATTAAGAGGATTTTATAATTGAGGGTTATTTTAATAAATGGAGAAGGGGTGGAGAGTGAGAGAAGAGAGAGACTAATTGTTATCACAATTGGCATAGAAATGGTGTGTGTGTGTGAGAAAAGATCTGCTGCCAGAAGGAAAAAGAGTGCAAAGCCAATAAGCAAGCATTTCAATGATTAACAGATACCATTTGCATCTGTGAGTCTGTTTTGCTCAAGTGTCTCGAATGTTTTATATACATACGTTGTGTGTATAAATTTTATGTATGAGGCTTTTATGGATAAGTATTTGTATATATAAAGCATAGAGTAAGTGTGTGTGTGTATCTGTTTGTTTGTGTTGAAGTGTTGCATTCAGTTTAAGCTTAAGCTCTGTAGCAGCAGCTTAAAAGCAACGGAAGTAAATCGTTTTTACCGTAATTTATCTCTCTTAACTCTAAGCGTTATGATGCAAGTAAAGCCACATTCAGTGGAAAATATATCGTATATAAAGACGCATACATACACACACAGATTCCATACAGAGAAATACATTAAAGATGTACGCTTGAACAGCGGATGTAAAAAGGGAGAAGTTCTTTTTTGTTACTTCATTCGTAATACTTTAATTGTATGCAAAACTCGAAGAAAGAATGCGCAGATCATAATTAATCGCAAAAGGATTGAAAGTAGAGTCGAGTTTAATGAGTTTGTATTTAAGTATTCTCTCTAAAGTAGTATAAATTATAATCCAAATGTAGAAACTATCGAACTCAAAGAAATGAGTTCATATTTCGATTTGTAATCAGATCGAAATGACGCAATTGAGTGCAAATATTATTGGCAATTTAAATTCAGTGGAATCTCTTTTTTTTTGTGGAGTGGAGTGGAGATCTTTTTTTCTAAATTTCCATAAAAAATCAGAGAGGAATCTCTGTGAAATCGACGAATGAATCATAACCACAATGAAACACTCGATACTTTTGAATGACCTCTTGAATGACAAAAATGGGTCTTCAGTTAGGGAAGGGATGGCCCGGGGGTTGGGAGAAGGGGGCTCAGAGAGCGGCTGTTTGGTGTTTCGTATTTTTTTTGGTCTACGATATACAATAGTTGGCCAAATGATTGTCGTTGTTGTTGTTGCTGGCCAAGTTTGTTTAAAACAACGTCATCGTTTGACTTTTCACTTTGATGTTGGTTTTTGGCAAAAACGATGCGGAATGCAGGAAAAGCGAAACAAAAGCAACAACAACAATAAAAACAGAAGCAACATTTGAGCAGCAGGAAAAAGCAAAAGCAATAAAACAAACAACAACAACAACAAAAACAAATCAACGAACAACAGAAGGCGCAGCGCCAAAGTTTTGAGTAACGGAAAACATTTCATTTTATACAAAAACTACAACTGTAACTACAGCTACAACAGCAACCACAATAACAACAGCAACAACAACAACAGCAACAACATCCAGAAACTACAGAATAAATAAATTTCCACACATAAATATTTTGACCCAGTTTTTCTCTCTCTCTTTTTCAAAGAAAATGAAGAAATTAATAGCAAAAAGCAAAAAAGATGGCGAAAAAACAAAAAAAGGGAAGAAGAGCAATAACAAAAACACTAAAAAAAAGACGAAAACGCAAAAAGCAAATAAAAAATAGCTGACGCTCAAAAGTTGTGCAAGTTTCCAGTAAGTTTTTCAAATCTAACGAGTTGATGCTGCTCTGCTCTTGACTCCCCGGCTCTCTTCTCTTAATTTCCCTGTTCGTCTCTTCTCTTTCCTGCTCCTTTCGCTTTCCAGTTTTATTATGCTTTTTTAAATTCTCTGCGGTTTGCAGAATATTGAAAAACTTGCAGCAGAATCTAAAAGATTTCATCGCAATTGCAGTTGAAAAGTAGTGACATCGAAAGAAATTCCAAACTAATTCCAGCCGCGTAGAATTGCTGGTGAAATGCAAAAAAATCACTAAAAAATGCAACAAGAAAAAAAAGCGAAAAAAAATCAAATAAGGGAACCTAAAAAAGCAACAAAAACATGTATTAAATACAACATCTTGTGCTTTAATTGCTTCGTTTGCCGAAAATATTAAAAATGTTACCAACGGAACGAAATCAAATAAAAAAATTAAAAGAATAAGAATAATGAATACATTTTTTCTCTTTTTTTATGATTTATATTATTTTTGATTAATAAGCATTCTTAAAGAAATTCAAGTAAATTCAGTGATTATTTTTTAGAATTTAACGGAGTTTTATAAAGTTATTAAATGTTGCAATTTAAAGAAATTTCTAAAGCTTAACGAAGTCAAAACTAAGCAAAATCTCAAAATTTAACGAAATTTCCAAATTTCACAAATTTTTAAGACTACAAAGTTTCAAAATTTATGAGATTTAAGGATTTTCATAAAATTTTGCGATTTCCAAGATTTTAGGTTGAGTTTTCCTTCGTTTTTCTTCTCCTTTCGACTTGATATTCATGATATCAATATTTGTATGTTTTTATTCCGAGCTGTTCAAAAACTCTGCAAGGAATTCGAAAAGTTCAATTGATGTTTGTACGTTTAACGCAGAGAACTCGTGCAAGAAAGGAACAAAAACCAGAAAAAAGAACAAACAAGCCCCAAAAAACAGATTTTTCTACTTCAAATTTATGCTGGCAAACATTTTATGCTGCATACAAAAAATTTCTCTGTTTTCTTTACGCTCTGCGTGAGTTACGAGAGAATATAGCAAAAAACCAACAACAGAAAAGGTGAAAAGCATCGTGCTGAGTTGTGATGTGAAAAGTAAGCGAGCGAATCAAAAAATTTAGAAAAAAAGTTCATTTTACTGCAAACAAAAGCGGAGCAGAAAAAATGGAATAGAAAGTTAATAATAAAAAAAAAACTATCGTTTACTATCGCTACGGGAGGGAGGGAGGCGTGGTTGTTTTGTAATATCAACAAAGTATTGAAACCTATAAAAGTCAGTCAAATAAATTAATCATTTTCGGGCCAAACCAAATAAAAATCAGAGCGTCAAAGAAATGAAATAAAAGTGGAGAGAAATGGGGAAGATTTCAAAAAAGATTTCGCTTGTCAGCTCGAGCTCAATATTATGCAGAAATGAAGATAGACTGATGATGAAGGATGAAGAGAGGATGAGCAGGGAACCCGTGTGTATGACTTTCTATTTGTAGAACTAATAAAATATTTGAAATTATGAGATCATTGGCATCATCAATCAAAAGTCTACAAAAAGTATGTTAAAAAGTCCAATAAACCTCTTGGACACTCTGTTAGTCTAACCTCTGCCTCTACCTCCCTCTCCTCCTCTCTCTCTTGTATTCTTCCTCATTATATTTTGCTGTCAGAGGTCAAAAAATAGAACTATGTAAACCAGAGAGCTTTCTTCAATTTTGATTGAATGTTTTGGCTTTTCATGAATATTTTAGGACTAATTTATTCATATCTTCAATAAAATAGAATTTGTACACCTCATCTTCTGAATGTTGAAGAACACCCCCGCCACCCCCACCCTACTTCGAATCCACCTCTTCTGAACTCTCGCCCGAAACGCCTTTTGAAGTGACTCGATCATTTATCAAACACTTGACAGCTTTGTTCAAAATTCAGTGCTCAAATAATTCATCAAGTGACCTCAAAGGAATTGTTTATTGTTGGTCCACTCGACGACTGTTCATGGCGAAAAAATGATGACTCATCACTGTTCATGCGATGAAAGGCCTCCACTAAAAGAAAAGCCTCTAAAAGAAAAGAAACTCTATAAAAATATTCAATTTTATTATCCTTATCATAAATAAATATATTCGAATATTTATTTAATATGCATTTACTTTATTAATGTCATAAACAGCATCATCATCAGCATCATCTTCAACATCATCATTACAAGCTTCATCACCATCATCAACTTCTGTTGTCTCATCCAAAGTATGAATTCATATTAAGTGATGATGTGATTAAGGGAAGAGATCAGTTTCTGTATCAACTCGTAATCATATTTTTCCACTCTATTGTTACTTTTATTACTAACATTATGGACAATCATAAATCACTTTAAATATTGCGTTGAGGAGTGAGCTCAGAAGAAGAGAAAAATTCATATTATACTTTATTTAATTTAATGATGAATTAATGATGGATGACTTAATGATGGATGATTTAATGATGGATGATTTAATGATGGATTCTAAAATTTATAGAATTTTTTATGATTTTTATTTATAATATTTTTATAAAAAAGAATTAAATGGCTTTTATATTATTAGCTTATATCAGAAGCGACGGCACGAATTTTAATTCGAACTCTCAGCGCACGATTCAAATGAAGACCGATAATTTATTTGTATTTCGTTTTGAAAATTCTTCGCTTCTCTCTTTTTAACCCTAATCCTACGGAGATGTGACTTTGAGTCACATTTCAATTTAAGATCGCTGTAATTTAAGAAAAACTGTATTTGCAAAATTCGAGGCTTTATTTATTCCTTCATTAAACATTTTACTGTGGATAAATGATAAAATAATAATAATATGCTTTTGCATATATTCATAACTTAACGATATAGAAAATACTAACACATCAAACCGTAATGTGACTCAGAGTCACATATGAAAAATGCATACGGGTTCATGCTTTTTGTTGCAAGACATGATTTGATTTTCTGAACAAAATGGAGCAGTATATTTGAATTTTAGAAAACAATTGTTATAATAGCTCGAATTAGTCTTCGGTATTGACTTGCACTGATTGGAGCTTCATTTGTCGTTTCATTAGCAAATTTATTAATTTATTTCTTTATTTATCTAATTTATAAGATTTAATTTATATAAAACATTAATTTGGAGTTTAGTATATGTGAATTTATTTTTTAAATTAGAGCAGGGTAGTAATTACTTATTTTTAGTTTTATTACAAAGAAAAGAAAAATGGCTAGGCGTGAGAAATTAACAAATGAAGAGATCCTGTCAGCAATTGAAGAGTTAGATTATGGCGAAGAGATTAGTGCAGAAGAAGACGAGGATGAAGAAAGTATTTATTCAGGATGTGAAGACGAGGAAGATACCATTCATAATATTTCCACTGAGGACGATGAAATAAGTGATAGTGATAGTGAAAAGTATGAAGATGATCAAGTGGCTAAATTTGGTAGTAAAAAATTTGGTATGGAAAAGACGGAACAGAATGGATGACAAGGCCTTATAATGGTGGAAAATGGCCAAGAAGAAATATAATACACGGTATAATCCACATACACAACGTCGCAGTGGACAAAGATTGAATAAAGACTGCCACTTCAATTGAGACAATTCTTGGAAAAAAGTCCGCTGAATCAATGAAGAAAACTGCATCAAAATCATAAAGCATTTGTCGTAGATGCTACATATGTCCTTCAAAATTAGGCAGGGTTTCTGAGCAATGCTCTTGTGATAGCGGTAGAAATGCAATGAGCATGCAGATAAAAAAATTATTTGCAAACAATGCATTAATAATAATTTATTACACGTCTCTATTATAATATACTCTGTACTAATATATTCTAATACACATTTTCTATATTCTATAATTAATTAATTTTAGTCTAAAAAAAAATATATAGAAATAAAAAAAATATAGTATAAATTATTCAAATGTGACTTCCAGTCACATTACGGTTGGATGTGTTACAAAAATTACTCGGTCGGATGAGGGTTAAAGACGTCACCTCCTGCGATTCAAATTTCGAAAAATCGTGCGCTTTTATATGTCAAAAACTTCATAAGAAGTTCCTTTTTTAAAAAACCATATCAGAATTTCGTAAACATAAACAGGGAAACATTAACAGGAAAGAAGCAAAGAGACTAAAAGACTCTGAGAGTTGTAATTATAACAGTTTAGAAATAGTAATAAAATAGATCATCATTTAATGTTGTCTTTGGCCATTTTTACTTGTCCATTATTAACACCATCATCAGATACACTAAATTTACTATCGACAATGAGTTTTTGCAAAATGAGTCCTTAAAAATGAACGCCACGCGCACAGAAGGACGAAGGAAGTGAGTGGTCTTAAGTGGAACATCAGCAACAACAACAACAACAACTGAAATGAGGACAATACAAAAAATATAAGAAAAAAAATCAATACCATTCACAGGAGTAGCAATTTAACCCTTCGCCAACAGGAAAGGGGCAGGGGTTGGGGGGGTGTACAATAACAATGACAATAAAAGCTATATATTGTTGTTGTAATAGTCTACTCTAGTCTAGTAGTTTATTCGATGGCATGCCAGACAGGATGGAATCCTGTTGAATGGACCAGGCGTCAGAAAGAAGGAAAAGAATGAAGAGAAGAACGAAGAGAAGGATGCAGAGGAGAATGAGAAGGAGGATGAAGAGGAGAATGAAGAGGAGAATGAGGATGAGAATGGGGATAAAAATGAGGATGAACAGAAAGATGTGAAGGAGGGTGGGGATGAGGTGGAGCAGAGTGAAGTAGTATCCAGAATTGGTGATGAGATAGAAACAAGGTGATAAAAATTTGATGAGAGAAAAAAGGTGCTAAAAATATGAAGAATAAAATGTGTAATTTTTTAAAGGTAACAACAACAAGAACAACGCAATAAAAACAATACAACAACAATAAAGAGAACACCAACAACCACGACAAATATTGACAAAGTATCATGAACAACAACAACAATAACAACAACAACAAGATACAGGATACAGTTCCTACTAAATTAAGTACCTGTTCGAAATGTTTACAACCTGGTAACTCGGGAGCCACTCGATGGCCGACCATTGTTGTTGGTGTCGTAACTGAAATGAATAGCATAAAATAGCAGAAGTATAGCCATGTTTTACCCCCCCCCCTCCCCGTCTTTCCCTCCTTCTCACTTTCTCTTTGCCTCTTTCCTTCTTCTGTTCATTCAATCCTACAATGTTGATGTTTGTTTTTTCTCTGATTTTTCCCCACTCAATCAAGTTCAATTCAGTCATTCATTCATTCAATTTATAATCCTTAAAGAGGAAAAAGGTAAAAATTCGGTTATTTATTTTAATATTATTTCTATAATGTTAATGTTAATTTTATTATTGCTATAAATTTAATGATTGAAATTGGATTGAACATCTCTTAATTAAATTCAGTTTTTTCCCATTAAATCTCTCTTTAAGAATATTGAATTGGAACGAAAAACGTTTATAGTAATTAATTTTGTTTAATTTCTTTTCTTTTTCTTTTTTATTTCATATTATTTAATCAATTTTTCAAATTTTGTTTTGAAATTTCAGTTTTATTTTATTTTTAATTTAATATATCGATCCTGCTGTCTAATTTACGGAAACAAAGGAAAAGAAACACCGCATTGAAATTAAAATACAATAAAAACAGTGAAGGTAATGAAAAAAAACTTGGTTCAGTTTAAAACTTGGTTCATTTATAAAGTTTGTTGGTTTAAAAAAGGAAACAAGAATTCGGTTTCGGTTGCTTAAACATGAAAACAACAACAACATCAAAGACAAATACGATGTTGTTGTTTGCTCGTGGTTGGTTCTTTCAGTGTTTTTGACTTAATTAGCAAGAAATAATTTTTTTTCGAGTCAAAGCCAACAAAAGAACAAAAAAGTAAAGAAAGAACACTGCATCGAGGAAAATAAGAACAAAACTCGTATAGACAACACATGCATACACAAACACACACAGACACATGAACACAGGTATTAGCATATATGTATAATATGATATTCATACGTACGAGAATGTATGCAACACACACACACATACATATACACTTATAATTGCTACTAAAGAAACATCATCCACCAAACTCTATCCGATGAGTTCCGATGATAAGGACTGGTGGGGGGGGGGGGGGGGGGGGGGGACTGGCAGGTGTGGTAATTGACACTGGGAAAGGATCGCTTCTTCGGTTGCCTTGCAGAAGCTCTCCACAAACTGAAAACAGTTGAAAGTTGCTGAGACTTTCATTATTTTAACCGAAATTTATGCAGCAGAATGAAAAACAAAAGCAAAAGCAACAACAACAACAACAAATACAATAATAAAGACAACAAATGTTGCACACAAAAAACTTTTAATAAAGTTTAGATACTTTATATCTGTTGAATCAATTGTTGCTGGTGTTGAGAAGCGTTCAGCGATGAGGGAAAGAGAGAGAGAGAGAGGGAGAGAGGAAATCTTAGAGGGAACTCTAGTGGAAAATAAAGGAAAATAAACGTAAATATTTAACAAGCTTATTAAAGAAACTCAAACTGAAACTATAACTTCAAACTTTAGACAAATTGAGACTGATGTTTAAACGGGTTTCATTATTAATTTTTATACAGTAGTAAAAAGCAGAAACAAAATCGAGCGAAACAGCCGGAGAAACAACAACAAAAGCAACACCAACAATAACATTAATAAACATAATTAATAAAAACAGCTTCGTTCTTTTGCTTGAGTAAAGCGCTTTTAAAATTAATTAAAAGTTGATCATACGTCGTGTTGCACGAGAAATATTAAGTACCGTTCCTAGCTTGAAGAGCTTTGTTTCTAAATTAAATTTAAAATATAATAATTAATCATTATTTATAAATTTGTGTGTTTCTTTTGCTTTATTTAGCTTATTTCTGCTTTTGATTTGCAGTAAATTAATAAACCAAGCGACCGACATGTTAAAAATATTAATTGAAACGTAATGTTCGTGTTTTAATTAATAATTTTTGGGCCTTGTTTTTGTTTCGGCTTCACGTTCGTAGCGAGACTTTGAAAATTGTCCATAGCAATGATAAAGAGAGAGGATTTCCAGCTACCAACCAACCAAGCAACACAACACACACACACACAGAGGCCAACACATGGGCTTACACGCTGTTATACAGAGTGTGTATACGCATACTCACATACATTTACAGTTACAGCTGCAACACCATCATCCTGTTCGCACTCGAATTAAATACAAAATGAGGTTTAAATGCTAATTGAACGCACGAGTTGTTGAATTAACTTATAATAATTAAAACACTTGCACTCTCGCACATAATTAAACATTCACTTATAGGAGGACACGATGCAAGTATACATGCCCACACACACACACACACACACACAAACACATACAACAGGCACACAAAAGTAACCGGACACTGAGAGACATCTACGCACAAGGTTCACAGACATTCAGAGACATTCACACACACTCATAGATATTCACAGACATCCTTCGTCGTGTCCACATCATCCTGTTGTTGATAGTGATTGAGTGCTACTGCTGTTGTTGCGTTTCGTGTTCGTAATGAAAATGAAATTAATGAAAAATTACACAAAATTAAATGAAGTACTTTTAAAGTTATCATGCACTTTTTTGCGTACTTCCTTTCACACTTTTGAGGCATTTTTCCTCACTTCATTTGTTTTTTGTAGTCCTTTTTATTGCGATGTGGTTTTTCTTTCTTTTTCCTTGAATTGTGTGTCTTGTTTTGTATTTTTTCTGCTTTTCATTTATTTTTTATTGAGAGGTTTTTCGTGGGTTTTTTTCCCACTTTTTTGTATAGCTTTCTGTATTCTTTTTTACTTTCTGTTTTTATTACGATTTGTTCCAATATGTATTGTGTCACTTTTATAGTGTTTATTTTTCGCCTTTCCAAATTGTATTTTTCTCCCTTTTATTGAAGTTCTTTTCTGTGTTTTCTTTAGTGTTTTCTCCCCTCCTTTCTGCATTCGTTTATAATGTTTTTGTCATTTGATCTTTTTTAACCTTTTTATTGCGTGCCTTCTTTTATATTTTCCCTTTTTTTTCTTTCTTTATATTCCTTCTTTTGTTTTCTTTATGTGATTATTTTATGTCATTTTTACTTATTTTATTATTTTTAAAACTTTTGTATCACTTTTAAATCGCTTTTTTATAATTCTTTGCTTTTTTGTCTTTTCTTTGTTTTGTTAAGCTTTTTGGCAAGCAAAATTTTCGTGTTTTCTTGAATTTATTATTGTTTTTCCAAATTAGTATTTATTTCGTCTGCTTTTTAAGCGTTTTTTTAAAGAGAGGCCGAGAAAGCGTGGTGAGTGAGGAACTTTGAACCACGAATAATTTTCTCATTTTTGCACATCTTCTTCAATAAATTTAAGTGGCCTAATTTTATTACAATCTAATATCTAAACCATTTTCCGTACAAAATGAAAACTCAAAAAATAGGGGTGGACAGGAGAGGAGAGGGAACACAGGCCGATAGAGGGACGGACTCACAAATCAGTTCAGCTGTCATGATAAATTTTAAACATGCTGCCGAAAACATGAATCAAAGTAGAAAACATTTAAAAACAACAAAAACTATTGTATTTATAAAACGAACAACATTAATGACCACATCAGCAAACACAAACATTTTATTGGCGAACCTAAAATAAATTTTCATTGCTTTTTTAGATTATCAAAACAAAGAAACAAACAAAACCTACACAAGTATGTATACATTATGTATGTAAATGTGTGTTAATATAAATATTATATTATATATTGAAAAACTGTTGAAACACTTAAAATATTGTATTGACACAAAATAAGGACAAAATGAGCATTTAAAGCGCTTAAAAAGCACTTAAAAGGCGCTTAAGAGCACTTTAAAAACTCAAGTAACAAGATAATAAAATTTCTAAAAAATAGTATAGTAAAATAAATATAATAGTAATAAAATAGGGTTAAAAATAGGGGAAAAATATGGGTAAAAGGTGTTATGAAAGGGTGTAAAAGAGTAGAAGGTAAAAGAGTAAAGAGATGAAAAATGAAGAAGAGAGTGGAAAGGCCCGGAAGAGGAGAGAAAAACAAAGTGGAAAGGGGATAGATAGAGAGGAAAAGTGAGTAAGACAGCAGGATAGAGAGGAAGAGTGAACCAGAAGTCACTTTTTTAAGGCAACAACATTTTTGGAATTTTTTTTTGCTTTCGTATATTTTTCGGTATTTATTTTTGTACTCATTGATTGAAAAGATATTTAAAAAGAAAATCCTATTCAGCTGCCTCAGCGAGCGTGTCGATTTACGTATTTTAGAAAGTTTTGTTAATTGGATTTTTATACAAATTTTTTCACAACACATTTTAAGTGATTGTGACACGCAACATCATCGTGCTAGTTTGTTTATTTGTGTGCAATGCGTTTGACACTTGCACTTGCTAAGCTATGAACATGAACACGCAACTACAAACACATGCACACACATCATATTTATATGTGTGTGTATGTAAGCCCTCGCATATCAGCTTATACACAAATATAACATGCATGCAAACATAATTTTGCTGAAAACCTAACAAATTACACAAAAGCACAACCTTCACACGAACGTCAGAAGACACACACACACACACACTCATACTCATACTCATACTCATACATCCACATGCCAATCCGCCAACCAACCAAACAACCAGCCGCTAATGCAACACGCAACACGAGCTTCTCGCCCGCTAACAACCGGCACACGCAACCGACTGCAGCTCATCTCGACTATAAAAGGGACTTCATTCCATAGAGATGTGTGTGTGTGTATGTGTATGTGTGCGTGTGTGTGTGTTGGTGGGTAAATTGAAATGCCTTGCGGCGTCTAATGGCCACCGCATTAAAGCCTCACTGCGAATTCAGATGCTTTCGTCGTTTGTAATGCGTTGGAGTGGCTGCCGCATTTCGGCCGCTTTGTTTGCAACTACAACTACAACTACAACGACGACGTCGGTGACTATGATAAATCAGGGCTGCCACGTTGTTTGAGCGACATTCGTTAATTGGTGGCAAAATGTTCATGTACATACCTTTGTGATGTTTGTATGAGTGTGTATGTGAGACATGTATGTATGTATGTATGGATGGATGCGTGTTTGTGTGTGCTGGAGTGTATTTTGTGTTCATATGAAATCGTTTCATTGTTTGAAATGCTCTGTTGTGGTTTATGTTGTTATCTTCTTGCCGTTGCTGTTGTTGTTCCTTTTAAACAAACACATCAATTACTGTGTTTTACTGGGCAAAAAAAAACAACAACAAAAGTATTTTTAAGTATACATTTCTGTTTTTAAAATATTAAAATAATTTCTTCTTTCCTTTCTTCTCATGAAAATTTAAGAAATTTCACGAAATTCATAATTTTAATAAAATAATTAATTATTTTTGTGAATGAACACAACAACAATAATAATAACAACAACAAAAACAACAACAAAATGTACACAACAGCTGCATCGTGCTTCGATGGCGATGCACAACATCGGCTGCAGCGTGTTTTTATAGTGTTGTTGTGCGAGTTACTTGAACTCATGTTGCCACAGACAAAGATACGTAAATGTTTGTAAACATTACGTTGTGCTTCATGCAACAAGACAAATATTTGGATAACAACAACAACAAGACCAACAACTCGGATAAACTCAAAGTCGAAGCAGCTGCTGAGAGCTTTGAAATACTCGAAGTAAGGATTTGCTGCAGTGGGAAAAATAAATCATTTTATATATTGTATATACATGAATATATGAGTGTGTGTGTGTGTATATGTATTTATATCAAAGCACATTTAATGAAGTGTCAGAAACACGTTTCTATTTTTTTTTGTGGTACGAAAAACTTTGCTTTTATCTCCAGCAGCGAAAACTGAGTTGAAACTCAGTTCAACTCGCCGAACAACTGATTTGAACACATCGTTAAGCAAAAACCGTTACTTTGCTTCACAGCTGATGCTAAACTTAATTAGAAGCTGCTGAAGTTCCTTGAACTTTGTTTTTAGTTAAGCGTGAATCGAGGGGAAAAAAGAATGCCAAAGAATCCGGCGAAAGTCAAAAGCTACTCAATTAGGTTGTAATGCGGAACAGCCGGGGAGGGGAGGGGGAGGGTGATCAGGGAGTGGGGAGTGCGCAGGGGGAGATGATTGAGGAACCACACATGATGACTATTAAGAGCACTCGATGTCTGTATTAATATATGGAATGCTTAATAAATGATTCAGCAACTTAAGTGCTACGTTGTGTTACTCACACTAAATGAATTATTATTATTAAATTATTACTAAAGTATTAAAGTAATTAGTTAAACTAAACTTTCTTTATTTTTATGCTTAAATGTTATGTAATTATTTTAGTATAATATACGAAGTAAAGTGAATAAAAGTGGAAATTTTGTGCAGTTCCTTTCCTTTTGTTTCCAAGGATTTCGAAGACACGATAATTGTTTGTTCTCTTCTTTTTTTTATCGCTTCGCTTTCTCTGTTTTCTTTCTT
Source organism: Myopa tessellatipennis (assembly GCA_943737955.2). Lineage (NCBI taxonomy): Eukaryota > Metazoa > Arthropoda > Insecta > Diptera > Conopidae > Myopa > Myopa tessellatipennis. Next base: position 43,917,915 of record OX031314.1, read on the forward strand.
TTGCTATTTTCTGTGAAGTCCGCTTCTTTTTATTTTTTGGGCAGACAGTTTTTGGTTCTTTTTTCTTATTTTTTCCAATGGAGTCCCTGACTTTTGTTGAATACCGTTCGGTGTTTCAACGTATGCAAAGTAAGACAATAGCAAAAAAAATTTGACATCTACAACGACGATGACAACAATCACAACAACAACAACAACTACAATAGACACAGAGGCAGATAAACATACAAACAACACGAACAAAGAAACAACAGAAACAGAGAAGAAACACAGCAACATAGCAACAAAAGTATCAACACTGAAAACAGAGCGAACATGACCACCATCAACAACAACATCAACAACAATAACAACAACAACAACAACAACATCAACAACAACATCAACAACAACATCAACAACAACAGCAACAACACCTCGAGTAGAACGACGACGTGCTGCAGTGTGACATACAATGAATTCGACGGCGCTGCAGAGATGCGAAAAAATAGACTCTTCTGAACGCCAAAAGGTATGCAATGAACAATGAATACGTAGCGAGCAACGTGAGTGAAAACTGCAGCCAGCACGAAAGAGGGGAGCGGACAAGGGAGAGCGAAAGAGATGGAAGGGAGCCATGAAAGAACTGAAAAGTGGACACTCAGCATGGCAAGTGGCCATCGCAGTAGCTGGTGCAGCCGGAGATGCAGCACAGCAGCGCCACCGCCAGCGTCACCTCCAACCTCGGCCTCGACGCCGGCTTCAGTGCCTGCTCCAGCTCTTGCTTTAAAAGGACTTAAGTGCTTAAGCTTGAGCTTTTGTGCTTGAGCTCTGCGTTTCTGTTTCCTCACGGTTTGTTGCCTCTTCTCTGCTCTCTTCTTGTCTCCTCTCCTCGCACAATCTAATCTCATCTGCTCTCTCCTTTTCATTTATTTTATAATTAATAAGAGCGCAAATTAGACGAAATGAGATGAAATGAATGCGAATGATGACATGAATGACATTCGTTCATTAAGCATTTTTTTTGTTGCCTTTTTTTTTTTAAATAATGTAAAAAAGGCAACAAAATCTTTGTATAAACAAAGTTTATAAACAAAGTATTTTGTATATAAACAGAGTATTACAACCTTTAGTTGGAAATTTGGAATTCGTGACGATGATGATTTAATAGATTATTACACAACACACATATACACACACAAACACACTCACACAATCATGTTTAATGAAAGGTATCCATAGCAGTATCTTTTCTGGTGGCAAGAATTTTAGTTACATTCAACTGCGCTTCTCTTTCATTAAACTAAAAGTCGTTGTTTGAACAAGGAATAAAGGAGTGATGAGAGAGATGTGTGAGAGAGAGAGAGACAGAGAGAGATGAGACACAGAAGAAGAAAAGAAAAGCACAGCAACAAAGTTGTTAAAGTCGGTCAAACAAACATTTTGTGTTTTGTTGTTCCATAAAGCTTCGTTATTCATCCTCTCCTAATGTTTATATCTATCTTTCTCTTAGTCTCTCCCTATCACTCTCTCACTCTCTCACTCTCTCTCTCTCTCTCACGTCGCCATCTTTTTGTATTGATGTAATCCTCATTAATGCGAGTAACACAAAGTAAGGTGTTTAATTTAATAATAAGAACACAGAAAATTCCTTAATCCTGGAAAACCAGAACAAAGAATGAGTAGAGAGACAGGAAGACAGAAAGAGAGACAGTCAGAGAGAGAGAGAGAGTCGGACGAATTTTCAGATAATATTAATGATAGACAGAGACAATTGATTGAATATAAGAAGAGCAGAAACATAATCGGGACAACAGTAACAACAACAACAAAAACAGGTTCTTTCATTTATTCTCATCTTTTGTGGAAAAGCACTTTTTTGACAGCACTTTAGAAAGCACTTGATCGTGAGTGTACTGTAATTTAATTTAACTTTTTTTCTTTTTATGTCTGATTTTTTGATTTGCGAAAATCAAATAAAATTTTAAAGCATTTGTATTCAAGTGAAATATTTTTGAAGAGTATTTTTTTGGTTTTATGTAGTTTTTTATATTTTTAATTCTGTTGGGAACTCAGCTCGATTCAACTCAACTCGAAGACAATTGGCGGCCTTAACCCTTGAGTGGTAGTGCTTCTCATTCAAAAAAGCAAAAAAAAAAATTAATAAAAATGGAAATAAAAAAAAAATAATATTCACTTTCTTTCTGCTGGTTTTTTCATTTGTTTGGTTTTATTTTCTTTAATAACATTTCGTTGTTTGCTGTTGGATGCTTTTTATAATTGTGATGTGCTTCATGAGAGGATGAGCGGCACTTTAGAAATAATAACAACAACAATAGTACAAATAACAACAACAGAAAGTAGAATACAAGCCTAAAGCAAATTAAAGTTCAAGGATACGCAGGTTGTGTGTGTTGTTTTTTTACACACTGAACTGAACACACACAGCAACTCACTCACACGTACACACTCACATATACACACATGAAGAGACAATAATAACAACAACAACAACAACAACAAATAAAATAAACAATGATACATAAAAATAAAAACTGCACTCGTCGAGATTCCTTGAAACTGAGCTTCTCGCTGGCGTAGCTCAACAATGAAACAGACAACAACGAAGGCAAAAACAATAGCAATAACAAACAAAGGCAACAACAACAACAACAACAATAAATACAAAAGCAACAACAAAAAGCAAAAGTAATGCGTAGTAAGAGACAAGCTTAAGTGGACTCTTGACAAAGGATGAGAAGAGAATTGAAAGGAGTGTCAAGTGGCAGCAGCTGCAGAGGAGCTGCGAAGAAACCCTGCAGGCCAACAACAATTTATAACAACAACAACGAAACGAAATGTTCTCTATTTCTCCCTTTCCCTCTCTGCAAAAGTAGCAAGTAACAAAGCTTGTAGGACAGAGAAGTAGAACAAAGAATCGCAATTATATTCATAGTTTGGTTTCATTTACGAAAGATTACGACGATGCTGATGATGATGCTGATGGTGTTGCTGGTGATAATGATGATGCTGATGATGGTGATTATAATGTTGCTGTGGGGAGACTTTTCTCCCTTTGCTGCCTTGAAAAAGGCACCACTGCAGAGCTACCGTTTGTGGCGATGAGGTCGAGATTCCTTAGACCATCATTGGACATGATATTCGGATATTCTCCGAAAGAGTATTTCAAATATTTGCATTTTATTAAATTTCCATTTTAATGTGTTTCTTTTTATTGCTGTTCTGATTTCAATCACTTAACAAGAATTCGTACTTAAAAGAAGTTGTTGCTGTTGTTGCTGTTGTTGTTGTTTTTGTTGTGTTTGTCATGTCCAATTTTCATTCGCTCCATTTCTATGCAAACCCGACCACAAAATGTCTGAAGAAGTTTTACAAGTTTTCGCTTTTCGCTGCGGTATTTTTTGCCCCCTTGCATGCTTTACAGTGCTGTTATTTGAGTACAATTTGAGTACAATTTGAGGAATGGAGCTGCAACAACTCTTCCAACAACAACAACAACAGCAACTACAGCAACAACAACAACAGAACAGCAATAAACAAACGCGACGGCTTCCTTCCGTTGTTGTCCGGGCGCTACAATCTTGTGTTATGCTTCGCAGTCGCAGCTGCAGTCGCCGTCGCCGTCGCCGTCGCTGTTACAATGTTTTCATATCCTTCCCTTATATCTTTCTTCCGTTGCCCCTCTTCCCCTTCTGCCCATCGACCGTCCGACCAGAGTCTCTCCACTCTTTCATGTCACTGTGTGAGTGCCAACTTCATCTTCAACTTTCATTTACAGTTGAGATCCCAGCGCTGGGGCGTTTGAGCGCCTCCACTCCTCATTCCACGCTTCGTACTCCGCTCTTCGCAATCCTTATGAAAAAAAAACAAACAAACCTTACATAAGCTGCATAAAAACAACCTCGAATTCCTTCTGAAATTAAATTGTTGCAGCGAGAAATAAGTGAATCAACTCAGCGAGGACCTTCGCGTCCTTCGGCTCTGTCCTTCGATCCTGTGTCAGTTGGAACAAGTTTTTAACAAGAAAAGAGGGTTGTTGTTGTTGCTGGTGTTGTTGTTGTTGTTGTCAGACGCTTTCGGACGAATGAAAGCGGGGCGGGTCTGAAATCTCGCGGGACTCGAAAGGTTTCAAGAAGTGGAAAAGAGGAAGCGTCAAATTAGTTGCCGGCTTGTAAAATGTGCTTCCGTCTCTCGTTCTGTCTTTCTCTCTGTCTCTCTCTCACTCGCTCTCTCTCTCTCTAGCTTTGATTGTTTGTTGGTTAAAGAGTTGTTGTAAAGTTGAATAGTTTGAATGTTTTTTTGTTGGCAGAAAAGAGTTGCATAGAATTTGATCAACATGTCGGTAGTTGGCATTCCTTTTGTTGTTGCAATTTAATTATTTGCTTGTAATTGGAGCTCGTTGTTTGTTTGATCAGAGAACCAAGAATTCGCAGCCACTCAGAATTAAAGCTCAGAGTTGCTCAGAGTTAAAAATTACGAAAAACATACACGAAATACTAAATAAAAATGAAAACAATCTTTACGTTCATGAAGCACATGTCATTAATCAGTCATTAATCACAAAAATCATTTTATTCTTAATTAAAATGACCATTTCTGCAAATATTTAAGTTTTAATTGAATTTAAGCATATCAGAAACAATTGATTTCAGTTGTTTTTTGTGTTTTGAATGCTTGCATTCAAGACGTTTTCCCTGGCGTGCCGTCAACACGAACAACATGAAGATGAAGCAGAAGAGGACGAAGAAATAGAAAAATAAGAAAAAGAACAAGATGAAAAATTGCTCAACTGAATATTAAGAATTATATTGCTTTTATTATTTATTTGCACATTTTTACAGCCACTTCATGCCGCGCTACATTGGCTGCGTTTTATTCGCGTCTTTTAACTTTTGAAGGAATTCTTAGCACTCGCTTCAGTGCAATTTTTACACCGCGTTATGATTATTTGTGGCAATCGTTCGTGCATTTTTTAAGCTGCCAACAAGAGCAAAAAAAGCAACAACAGCAACAACAGCCACGAAGCAGGAATTCGCACTTCACGAAGCTTCGGATTCTGCTGATGCTTTCGTTCGCAACCCGTCATTTGTTCGTATGCTGGATCAACAGAAATACTTTAGCAGCAGCTTCTTCTTCTCGTTCTTCTTCTTGTTGTTGTTCTTCTTCTTCATCTGTTTGTCGGCACTTCTCTGCTTATAAAACAGTTATCATGGCTCGCTGAGTAGCTGAGTTGCTCTGTTGTTCTTCCTTTCGTTATCCTTTCTTCGTGCCTCCCCCTCCCGCTCACTCATTCTTCACTTCGCCTTCTCTCCTCTCTCTCTGTCACTGCATCGTTCTCTTTCTCCTGCTTTTTCTTTGTTATTCCTGTTACTTTATTTTAGTTTTCTGCAGCTTAGAAGATGATGATTTGCAAGAATCGTTCAAATGCAATCTTCTGAAAATGCAAACGCAAACGCAAACTAAAACAACAACGATGACGACGACGGTAGCAGGAAGAAGGATAACAACAACAACAACAACGAAAGCAACCAACTCAACGCAGCTCAACTCACCTCAACAAACACCTGTCGCAATCGTTGTTGGTGGAATGCACAAAAAACAACAACAACAACAACAACAGAAACAATGAACACAAAAACAATCCCAACATAACGACGATGAACGTAAACACTTGATAAAGCTCGTAATTTATGATTAGATTCCTTGAATACTGAATCTGTCTCTCTCTCTGCCTTCTGTCCGATGCCGGCGTCGCTGTCGCCACTATCTTGTGTCCCTTCGATTCGCTTCGGTTGCGTGTTCAGTCTGAGCTGCGCAGCTTGGCATCGAGAGCGCGTTTTTTTGTCAAACATGATAAACTTAGATAAAGGATTCGAATCCGAAATCATCGAACATGATGACAAACAACACAACAACAAAAACATAAAACAACGAAAAGACAAACAACAACATCAATAATAATAATAATATTTAAAAGCAACAAAAACATTTGAGAGTTTATAAAGCTATCGACTGAAATCGACTGATGTTGAAGTTGATGGTGACGCTGAAGACGCTGGTGAAAAAAAGGATGGAGAGCAAGATGACGTATAAGAAGAAGAAGAAGATAAGGAAGAAAAAGCTTCATTAAAATAATTGAATAAACAGCATAAAAGAGTTACAAAGTTGAAATTTGTTGGCATTTCATTGGAGATGCATTTTATTACATTTATTATGAGCTTTCTTCATTTAATAATTACGTCATTCAAAATAATAAACACATAGTTCATTACCGAGTATAAGCAGAGAATATGAGAGAAGATTCCTTAAAAACGTTCTTAAAAGCGTTGAGAAAAATTCGTTTGACATTTTTTAAAAAGAAATCAAAATTTCTACAAAATTATCATTTTCTATAAAGAAATTTTATTAAAATGATTCTTTAAATGAAAACTGTTTTTATTATTATGCACACAAGAAATTGTTTCTTTTTATTCCCGATGATGTTCATTGTTTAGCAGCTCGTTAGCAGCTCTCTCTCTCTCTCTCTCTCTCTCTCTCTCTCTCTCTTTTGTACCCTGCACTTTAGAGTAGATTTCTTTCTCTTAAAAATCTACTTTCATCTGCAGTAAAAAATAACTTCATAAGAAAAACAAAACTAAAGTTTCTCCGAGAATCACGACTCTAAAAAGTGAAAAACTGAACATGAAAAGAAATATGCAAATTTTAAACAAGACGAGACTGAAAAATAACTGAGAGAAAGAGAGTCATAAAAAGAAAGAGGGTAAGGAGCTCAGGGGGGGGGGGGGAAGGGGGAGAAAGAAGTTCGTGGAGAGAAAATCAAAAGCAAAGAAGATGAGACGTTATTTTTCATGGGTTAAGAATTAAAAATTTATATTTAGGACAAAAAATAAGGAAACAAGAAAATAAAGAAAAAAAACTTCCATGAGAATCTTGGGAAAGAGGGAAAAAAATTAAAAAGCATTAAAAAAGACACAAGCGTGAATATTTACGATCAGTTTTAAACTCATCGGCAGCGGAAAACGCAATGGAAAATAAAGAGAAATCATCATCATCATCATTGATGGTGTTGGTGTAATAAACACTAACTCACATGCACACACACACACACACACACACACACACATATGCACACATACGAAGACACGGGTCACTCACGTCAACGATTCGTTGGCCAAAATCGCGTCAACTTTTGAAAGTCTTCTTGTGTGTAATAAAGACATCAACTAAGGACACAACAACAACAACAATAAAAAAATAACGATCTACAAAAACAACACCTCTCTCTCTTTCTCTCTCTCTCTCGCTCTTCCTCTTTATAAACACTGAGTTACAGGAGCAGCGGTCGTAATAAAGCACATAAAAAGAGAGCTTTTAAAACAATCGCCAAAGAAAAACCATCGAAAAATCCTAGAAGAATAAGCAGAAAAAGAAGAATAAAAAGAAAAAGCATAAAAACATAATAAGAAAAAGGATAAAAGTAATAGTAAGAAAGCTTTGAAAGAAAAAAAATTACAAATGACGACATTTAAACAGCTGATAAAATCCATCATCAGACATCACAAATTTATTTTTGTGTCTCTGTTGTTGCTATTCCATTTTAAACTATTCACTTTTCTTTGATCTTCGTGTCGTCTCTTTCTTGATGCCCTGAAAAGAATTGGACTACTTTTCTTTCATAAAATCAGTTGATCTTTCGTCTCTTTCCTTCTTTCTTTCCAACGAAATCTCTTTCTAGTTTCCGTGAATCTTCTTGTTTTATTCGTTGCTTAAAACGGTTGTTTAACCAGAAGTTAATCCAATTTATGTAGTGAATTCATAAATTATGTCTGCAAAATTATTCAAATTGTTTACGTTCGATGCTGATGATGGTCAAAGTTAGAGTGAACGGATACACAAACGCACACAGAAAGAGACAGACACTTCCAACATTATTCCTGTATATAAGTAGAAGCTTTGGGTTGTTCCTCTGACTTCGAAGAGGATAAAAGCACCCGCTAAAGTGAACTGAACTCACTGCCCTGAGCTTAGCAACCGCAGAAGCAGCTACAACAAGACTAACTACAACTACAACTACAACTACAACTACAAATGCAAATGCAAATATCAAATTATGCTGATTTCCCCGGAGGTCAATTATTTGCATTAAACGCCACGAAATCGCCATCCATTACAAGGACATCGTCGAAATCTATGACGCTATCTCGGTTGCAGCTTCATACTCGCTATTTCTGTCCCTCTGTTAGTCTCCCTCTTGGATTCTTTCTCTCACTCTCTCTCTCTGACTCGCTTTCTCTTTTGTTCGCTTGGCGATTAACGTTTGTTGCGCTTTCGTTGGTTGCTTTTCGGCTCGGCATCCGTGCGATGTTGTTGCTGCCGCTTTAATTGATATGCAAATCAAGGATGCAGCAAATTGAAATCCAAATCGCAATCGCAATCGCAATCGAAGTCTGCCAATTTTGTAGCTTGTTCACCATCGCAGCTGACGCCGACACCAGCAACTCACTCGGAACTCACTTGTATTGCGTTTGACACGCTCCCGATATCACGTCACATCCGGTGAAAGCAATTCTTCATTCCTTTTGTTGTTGTTGTTACGTGTATTAACTTGCCGGGGAGGGCGGAGGATGGAGATGGGGTGATGGCTTTGAATAGCTTTGTGAAGATCCATTGTAAGGTCATCTATACGAATATTGTGCATTTCTGTGGATACGAGTGACTATTGTAACTGCAACGAGTACTAACTGTTAATATTGTTATTATTGTAGTTGTTGTAGTTGTTGTAGTTGTTGTTGTTGTTGTTGTTGTTGTAATTGTTGCAGTTGTTGCTGTTTTGGTTGTGTTGTTGTGAATAGAAATGAATCACATTGCTGTTGATGATAACGATGATGATTGTTCTCTGTTCTTTTCTCTTCTGATGTTCTTTTGTAATGTTGTTGATGTTGTTACCCTTTTTGTTGTTGTTCTTGTCGTTGTTGTTGGTGTTCATGTTGTTGTTGGTGCTGCTGCTGCTGCCATCCGGTTATCACAAAACAATTATGGATATTTTCAAACTGCTGCTGCAGCAATTTGTCCCGGATCGAGGAAGAAAATTACGGCTATCCATGGTTTTGGATACACTCGCCATCACACACACACACACACAGAGAGAGCGAGAGTGAGGGAGAGAGCAGCACTGAGTGAGAGAAAGAATGGCTACAACTTTACAAGAAGTTTCTGGCTGTTCTTCTTCTTGCCGAAACTTAGTTAATGGATTTACAACCGCTGTGCTTTAGTAGTGTGTTGAAGGATCTAAAAGGATACTCGTACAGCTGCTAACTGTACTCTCTACACACACACACACACACACACCCAGATACAAAGTGTAACTAAAGCCTGCTTTGCACTCGGAGTGTGTGGCTCTGCAAAGGATTTTCGGATACGTATTAATATATGGTTGTATGGATGCATGTTAGTGTGCGTGTGTGTCTAATTGGGTGTATACATATGTATGTGTTTGTACCGATATTGTAATATATACACATTGTATGGCAATACAATTGTTCTGTGTGAGTGTGTGTGTGTTTCAACGCATGGATTAGCTGCTGTTGAGCTCGAAAGTGCCTTAAACGCTTCACACAGACGTTGACGATGCTTCTTCAGCTTCAACTGACGTGGAAGAAAAAATAAATAATTCTATGAAAGAAAAACCAACACAATTTATAATCTTGTAGATAAAATCGAAGATATAAAAAACACTTCGAAGTGTAACGAAGTGTTTCCTTCCGTGTATCGTAATTTTAATCGTGTAATTGTAATAAATTTAAAAATCACGGAAGTTTCAGTCATTCATCAATAAGTTTGTGAAATTTCGTTAAATTTTAAAGTGTTTATTCAAAGAACAAAATTTGATTTTGACAAATAATGAAGCCAATAATAAAGAATGAATATTTTGATGAAGTTTTAATATTTAATTTATATTTTATAAACAATTGAAGTTGGTTGCGAGGAAACAAAATCAGTGAATGGATTCGGTTAAGATAAAGCAAGAAAGCCAAAATGCAGAATCAACAACAATCAAGACTCGAAGATGAGATGAAGGCAAAAGTCAGGAAATCAAATAAAAATAATGAAGAAAAAAATGTAAAATAATACTTTTACTCGTAACGAAGAAGGAAACATTTAAAATGTTGGTTTCTTTTATATAAAATAATAAGAAAATGCTACAGGAATGGAAATATATCAAAAAAGAAGGAGAACCACAGAAGCAGAAAAACATGAAGAAGCAGAGAGTAAAACCAACAACAATCTTAGTTGTATAAATAATCTATTCAGAAGCAGAGTAAAAAATAAAGAAATGTAAATAAAAAAGCAGTAACCAAAAAATAATCCATATTAGAGTGAACTTAGTTTTCCCGGAAATACAACCAAATATAAAATAAACTACTTTTTTTTGTTGTTGTTGGTTTAAAGAATTCTTAATGCACTTTAAATGGAATCTGGAATCTCTTTTTACAAGGGAGCCACTCAATGAATGTCAGAAATGGCATACATCAGAGATCAGAGAGAAGACCATAAAACAGAAAAAACAACAACAAAGAAATAAGCAGCAAGGAGGAAAGAAGCAAGCATCAAAGCTTAAAATCAGAAGAGAAGAAAATCAAACAGAACAGAATCTAAACTGAATGACAAGCGGCTGGCAGCTTGTTTGCTTTTGTGTTTGTGTGTTGCATGGCGAAAGGATTTCTGGGATTTTTCACAAGTCTAACCTCCCTCCCTCCTCCTCCCCAACACAAACCTCTTTCGGCTTCTCATCACTCAAAATTTTCGATTTTATTAACTCACTCATTCATTTAATGGTGTAGGTTTAGTGTGTAGGTGTGTGTTAGTGTGAGTTAGTGAATAACTCACGGAATGCAACTGAATAAGTTGCGCTTTGTAGAATTTTACAGACTCTGTAGCTTTGAACTCACAACGCTTTTAGGAAGAGATTAAAAAGCACGCAACCACACAGCCACACATACACATACACACACACACACACAATCACAAACACATCACTGTAACAAAGTAAATCTTTGTTATCTTTGTTCAATGTTGTTGTTGTTAGGATTCCTTTGCGGTTTCTAATGCATTTGAGCTTTTCTTTAGTTCGCCACAAGCACAAAAACTACTCTCATCTAAACCGCCTCTCTGCACGTCCTCCTCCTCCTCCTCCTCCTCCTCCTAGTCTACTGGAAATACTGTGATATGCTTGCGGTTACAATTTCAATTTGTGATTTCCTACCTGTTCCACATCTGATGAAGCTTTTACGAGATGACCAAATGATTTCATCGAAATACAACATCAATGAATGATAGGATGAATGATGGAATGATTGACTGTATTGAGTAGAATACAACTATTCTTGGCTTCCGGCTCGTGGACCATCAACAAGCTCAACGATGAGTCCGCAAACCGAAGTAATTCGCACAAAAGGAATGCAGCTTAAAAAGAAACAGAAGATGAAGCTTCAAACGATCATTGATTATGAGCAGATTTCGGAAATTTAATGAACTCTTAAAGAAGAAAAGAGCAGAGCAAAGAGAGAGAGAAAGAGAGAGAGGAACATATCTCTAGAGAAATATAAACTCTTTGTTGTCTTTACTCAAGCGATGTTAATTCAATTGAATTAAAAGGTCACGATTAACGTTGTTCTAATTTTAAGTCATTTAAGTCATGAAGTATTCAATATTATTTTATGTTCATTAACATTATTACAAGTTTTCGAGCGTCATTTTCGCTTTTTACAACTTAAGTTCAAATGTTTTGTTCTTCATCTTGTTTTATTTTCTTTCTTACTCTTCTCTGAGTTGTCGTTGTTACATTAAAAGAAATCAATCCAATAAAAAAGTGTCGTAGAAATGATTTTTCAAACTTTTTTCATCTTATAAATCTTGAAATAAAGTAAAGTGAAAAACATTCGCTAAAAATGAAAAGGAAATCATCATAAAAAGTTATAAGTGCATAAACACATCAACAATAATAACGGTTATTATTGTTGATGTGTTATACAATAACGGTAAAAATCGTAAAATAATAATCGATAAAAGTCAACAGTGATCAATAACAATAGCAATGAACGTTTAAGAATCCATTAAATAATTGTTTATGTTCTTTATTGGGAAATAATAATTCCACGTTTTGAGCTTGGTTTTAAATTTAAATAAAAATCAAAAATACAATAAAAGAACAAAAAAAAACAACAATAACAATTCCTATTAAAAGTGTAATAATAACAAAAATAATATAAAAAAAAATATTCTGTGTCATAAAAAAATCATTTCGTCATATCGATGCGATTTCAATCAATGTGTCCGTCTTTGACTTCCTCTCTTTTTTCTCACTCTTTCTCTCTCTTTATATCTGTTCCTTTCTGTCTGTTGCTGTGTCTGTTTCCCTGTCTGTCTGCCTCTATGATGATGCAGATATTTCAACGTTTTTGTTGTCGTTGAAGTTGTGGTTGCTTATGATGGTATTAATTTTTATGTTATATCATCGATACATTAAGACGAATGAGTGAACTGAATGAAACTTTTATTCGAACATTTGAAGAAGAAAACGAATAGAAGAAGAAGAACCAGACAACTATGGGTGTAGACTAGGAGAGGGGTTAAAGGAAAAAAGGGCAGAGTACCTCTGAAATGAAGGGCGGTTTACCAAAATTCATTTCTTTTGATTATTCACAAAAATTGTTGACGATAATGATGAAGAGGATTAGGATGATGCTGAGCATGTGGTCGAGGATAATGAGAATACTGAGGAAGTGATGAAGATGAAGATGAGGATGAAGATGATGATGAGCATGGCGATGAAGCTGAGTATGTGGATGTGGATTAAAATCAAAGAATTTTGTGGAAATTTAAAGCGAACACTTTTAAATCGAGAGAAAGCAACCTTTCGCAATAGGAAGCATATACTTCGGAGATATGAAGAGAGATCAAACCGAATCAGCAACAAGCAGGCAGACAAGACAACAACAACAATAGCAACAACGAATTGAAAGCAGCAATTGTACAAAACCAAGAGAAACAGAAATCGTTGCCAAAAGTTTATAATCTCGTCGTGTTGCCAGCATTCAAATAATTCTGGATTCCCACAAATTTATACAAAGTACACACACATAGACACACGCACACACATATATACATGCCCCTGTAGATATGCACACAGACAGAGTTAAGCTCAGACATTTCGAAGCCGGTTCGAAACCATAAATAGACCAAAGTTCTACGGGCCGAGTACACAAAAGAAGGAAACAGAAGTCTTGAAAAAGGGAGTGAAAGAAGATAAAGAATGGGAGGAGAAAAACAGAAGAAGAGAAGCACATTTGAGTATAGAAATGAAGCGTTTAGATTTGTAGTAGTTTCTGGAGGTACATAGTTATTACTCTTAGTTAGTCCTAAAGTGTAGATAAAATTTAAAGCAAGTCACTGCTGAAAACTTCATAAGAAGGTGAAGAAGATAAGAAGATGAAGAAATTAAGAAGAAGAATAAGAAAATCCACGAGCTGAATCAGTTCATGAAAATAACAGTGACTTTTTTAATGACTCCTAAAAGTTTATTCGTTTCACTCTCATTTGAATAATTAATCATTTAATAATCTGAGTGCTTTTTAATTACTTGATTTTAAATGCAGATAAACACAAAATTATTCATTTCTCTACATTGTATCTAAAGTATTCTTTTATATTTGCACCTGCAAAAGTGCAATATTGTAGTATGAAGATGAATCGTCGAGATATTCCACTCGTCTTTAAGTATTTCTGTATCTTTGACACTTAATTCTCCCAATTGTAGTTGTAACTTTTGTTGCCAATTTCTATGTGATGCATAAAAGAGGATGTGCAACGAATGAGATATATTTTCCCCATTCAAATAATGAAAACTTCATCCTGAGAACAAATGATTTTCATTCAGAATATTTTCAAGTCCTTGCAACTTTTGCGGTTATCAGAAAAGTTTGTTTGTGCTTTAAATGTGACTCTGAGAAAGTTTTTCCACATCTCTGTGAGAACTTTACACTGTACATGCTTAAAATGGTTACTTAATTTCTATAATTTTCCAACCTCCGCCAACTTCACTTGAGATTTGTTGTGCATTTCGAATGAATTCTTCATTCAGTGCAATCTTATTGACGAATTTTACTTGTACAATAAGTGCAAAAGAACAGGAATAACAACAATGACCCCGACCAAAAAGCAAGACCGAAAGATTCTTAATCAAAATCTTGAGAAACTAAAAACGGAAACTTTTCAGAAATCAAAAATCAAGAGAGTTTTTATCAAGTTGTTCAAGCAATGAAAATAAAAGGAAATAATAAAATAAATAATAAAATCAAAGAAAAAGAAAACTGGAATAAACTTAAAATAAACAAGAATCTAAATTCGAGAACTGAGGCATTTTTTCCATTATTCTTCTTTAGATATACGACTTTTGTGAAGCTTCCACTTTGAAATGCAACAATTCAAGAAGCGAAGAGCTAAAAATATTTAAGAACAAACGGATTAAGAAGAAGGGGGGGGGGTGAGAGGACGATGAAGAGGGAGAGGAGGAGGGAGAAGGAGGAAACTTCATGAGGCAAAATTATTATACCCAAGAAAATAAATAACTTTTCGCACAATTGCAAGTAATCGAGTGACAAAAGGTCACAATTAGCAGAAAGGTCAACACAGCGACCAAACTGATCTGAACTGAACCGAACCGAACCACTTGACACTGGCCCATTTTCTTGGCGAGAGTTTTGTTCCGAAAACTTTTGTTCCTGCCACAAAAACCAAACGCAAAACTAAATAAATAAGGAACTAAGCAACTAAGCAACTAAAAAACTAAGCAACTAAGCGACTAAAGAACTAAACAACTTCGAAAGAAAGACGACATTAAATCAAAAACTAAAGAGCTAAAATATTCATAAATAACCTCAATTTGAACATCTGCTAGCAAATTTTGGAGCAAACTTTTGGGGTCCTGATGAAGTGAGTTGTTCTTTCTTCTTCCTTTTCTTCTTCTTCTTCTTCTTCTCCTTTGTTGCTTCTGTCATTTGTCCCCATTTCGGTGTTCAAATGTCATGAAACATCCAAGCAGCAGGACAAAGAATAGCAAAAGCTTTTTACAACTTTATGCTGGCCCGAGCTTAGACAGGGTGAGTGTATGTCGATGGTGGAAATGTTTGAAAATTCTGCCAGCGTCTCTGCTGCGGCTGACGGCTGACGGCTGTCGACTGGCGGCTGGCAGACGTGGATGTCAAGTTAAAGCATTTTTGTGACAGTTAAATAAGAAAAGATGGCCACACGGATGAGGGTATGCAATGGAATACAGGGTGCATACACAATCCATACATCTGCTCTCTCTTTCTCTCTCTGTGTGTGTATTTCGCTCTTACATCTTTATTAGTTAAAGTTAAAGAACTTTAAAATTGAGGTTAAAACTAAAGTATTCAATCTTCGTTCATTCATTCTCATGAAAGAGAAAGAAAGGAAAAAAGGACGACTATAGGAAAGAAGGACTAAAATAATAAAAACAAAACTTAAATGAAAATGTATTATAGAAGATCGAAGAATAGCGGTTTATTTATTACTTTAGACTTAAACTTACTCTAAAACTAGGTCACTTCAGCTTATTATTGATTTTTATGCGAATATATTAAGTTTAGCAGCTTCGAGAAAGCACTAAAACACCAAAGATACCGAAATAATCAAATATGTTGAGCTGAACAGCGTTGAATATCTCAAGAGTTCATATCCATCTTCATAAAACACAATATTGTATTTTTTCAGATGCAAATACGAAGGAATACTTTAGATACAATGTTCAGAGATGAATAATTTTCAGCTTATCTGCTTTTAAAATCAAGTAATTAAACAGCACTCAAGATTATTAAATGATTAATTATTCAAATGAGAGTGGAACGAATAAACTTTTATGAGCCATTTTAAAAATTCACTGTTACATTTATAAAACTGATTCAGTTGCTGGAGTTTCTTCTTGATCTTCTTCAGTTGTTACTTTTAAAACTCATCTACATTTTAAGATTTTAATTCGAAATCGCGTTGCGTTTCTTGAACTGAATATAAAAGAGAGAACAGGGAGAAAAATTAATAACATTAGTAACTCTCTTATGAAAGGGTTTAGAAATGCGTTCGCATTCTTTTATCATTTTATAGGTTTGTCGTAAAATCAGTTTTATTATAAAAGAATAAAATTTATGCTTCTAATCGAATCAGATGTTTTTTGAAATTTCTTTGTAATTTTAACTAATAAATTAGGTATCTTAAAACTCAATTAAATAAATCTTTTTTCCCTGCTTTGTTTTTCTGTTTATTCTCTAAACTTTCTTCTTCTAAACGGACGAAAAAGAAGAGTCAAAATGTTTTGTTGTTGTTCTTATTTTAATTTGTTTTCAAGACTCAAAGGAGAATTAAAAAAATTCACCAGAATAACATTACATTTGAACTTTCTGAATACAGTTTGAACTCTGAACAGAACGGAAGAAGAAAAACAAGAGGAAGAAAAATATCAATACAAAGAAGTAGAAGAGGATCCTTTTGATATCGGGACCTCTCTGGAGTACTTCCTGCGGGACCGGTTGATCCTTTTATGCGATTCTAATGCAACAGAAAGAAAAAAATTCTTCCTCATGAACTTCTTCCGAATTCTTTCTTTCTCTCATCTGAAATTCTTCCTCTTCTTCTTCTACTGATAAACAGACAATTTTTTAGAATGTCTTTCCATTTCGTTTCTGGTTTTTTGGTTTCCTTTCTTTATCTTCTTTTTATTTTACTTCTTATCCTTCCTCATCTAAATTCGATGTTTGTGTATATTTATCAAGGAAGAAATTCGAAATATTTTTACAGAAAGTTCATGCAACCGAAAACGATCCGTCCACGACTGTCATCAACGGATGCAGCGACAGACTCCAGCGTCAAGCGTCGAGTTCTGTGAAGTTATGCGAACAGACTAAATAAAGTTCGCTGTTTCATTAAAACACTCAAAAAATATGTTCAACATAAAGCGAGGGTTCTGGAGGAATGCACTGAAAAACACACCAAAACACACACAAAACAAACAAACGACAGCTCAGAGAGTGAGGGACAAAGAGAAAGAGATTTAGAGAGAGATGGAGCACAACTTTGGTCCATTTTGTAACACATCCGAAACATTTCCATGACAAACACAGAAAATTTTGCCGAAAACTTCACGTCGTCGTCCACGAATAAACAAACAAGCAACGAGACGTGACCAGACACTGCTTGGACAGCGTGGACAACAAGCAAGGACAGTAGCAACATCATCATTAACATCATTATTACCATTACCATCATCATCATTAACATCGTCAACTGAAAGTGGAGTGGAGTGCAACACGACCTCGAAGTAAACATTGTCGAGAGTCAGAAACCGTGAAACGAAGAATGTTGAAAGTCATCGGGTTGTCTGTCGTCCTGTCGAAAGTAGCTCAACTATCTGCTGAATAGAAGACAAAAGGCAGCAACAAAACATCATTCGCTTTGGCACGTGTTGATCTCAAAACACTGTTGACGAACTGTGTTCATGCTATGTATGTGGATAAAAAGGAATAAAACAACAACAATAACAACAACCTCAGGTCAACTGTCAAAGTGTCAAATTTAGTTGAGTTTTGTACTTTTTTTGGTTCACGATTTTCATCAACAACAACAAAGTTTCAAATGAAAACGCTACAAAATAAAAAACATGTCTGCATTCATTTCAACTGTCAGATTCTAACTTTTGTGTCATTTATATTGAGAATGACATGGAATGTATGCATCATGAAGTATCATCCACCTGATAAATGTTGTTGTTCTTGGTGTGGCTTTTAAAGCAACCGACAGATAATCTGTAAATTTCGCTGATGGCGAAAAACACTGATCATGATAATAACGATGATGATGATGATGGTGATGGTGATGAGGATGATAATGAGGATGATTCTGGTCAACATGGTAGTGATGATAATGATTATACAATATATAAGACCCTGATGATAATAATGATGACATTACAGAAAACATAAAAGACAACAACAGTGATGATGTTAATGATGTCGACTGATTATGATGCTGTTCATAAGATGATGTGTGTGTCAGTTTGTGTGAATTATGTACTCGTTCGCGCACGTGATATCATTTGACTTTCAATTATGACGAACGACTTCTACGGGTATGAAGAGGAAGAAAGAGAAAGAAAAAAAATGATGAATTCGTCTTTTCGTCATACACCTTTAATGAATCTTCAAACTGAATCTTGGTTTTTTCCTCTCCCTCCCTCTGGTAGTCACTCGGCTTCTATTTCTCACATCCTCGGGAATCTTCCTCTTTCTTTACCCTCGTATCTTCCCTTTGTACTCACCTTTAATCTCTGGAGGATCGTACACCCTCCTAGAGACATCTTCTTTTCATTTTAACCTTTCTTGTTATTCTTTAAGTGTGTAGAATTTTAAAGTTTACTTTTTCTACTCCTCTGTATGGAAACTTATCGGTACCTCTATCTACTGTTTTCGTATGCCCCCTTTTCTTGGTGCCCGCTTTTATGTTATTCTAATCCTGTAGCTCCTTTTTGTGCTTTTTTGTATGCTCTTCGGGTCTTTCAAATCGTCTGGACCTCTTATAGACCTTCTCAAACAGTGTCGAATAGTGTCGAAAACTCTTCTGCTCTTCTGTTAACCTCTTGTGACTCTCTTGTACCCTCTTGAAGTCTCTCTTGAACTCTCGTTATCTTCCTCTGATACATTAGAATCCTATCGAATAGTTTTCTCTGTTTCCCCGCCCCATCTTTTGTTAGACACTTGCGTATTCTTGTCATGGTTTATATTCTTCATTCGTCTCCTCACCTCTCCTCTCTATTCCTCACACAATTATCTAGTACTCTATTCTTTTTTTCTCACCACTCTTCGCCTTCCCTTCGCTGCCAACTCTCAACCATTGAGACAGAGAACAGGTGGGTAGAAATACTTTTCGAACTCGTGCAAACAATCCATAAATGTGCAATGACAACAACAACAGCAACAACAACAACATTAAGAGAACAACAACAGCAACAACCAACCCTATAAAATTTGCATATCCTGGCACCCGGCGGTGGTGCTCAAGTAACGTAACACTTTGCAATTCAAATCCTGCCAAAAGAGGGACTCGATGTTTCTTGCGTTGTTGTTCCTGTTTATGTTGCTCTTGCTGTTGCTGTTGCTGTTGCTATTCAATGTGACATGAAGTTATCGTGTTGCAGTTAGAGATTTATTACTGTCGACCTCGTTGTTGTTGTTGTTGTTGTTTCAGTTGTTGTTGTTTCTGCTGTTCTACATTCTGCTGTCGTCTTCGTACGCTGAGCTCTCAGAAATTTGTTCCGAAGCGGAGCGACAAAACCTCGCGGTGCACTTAAAACAGATGCAAAGGATTTTGCGCTCATGCTGTTGTTGTTGTTGCTGTTGTAGTTGTTGTCGTAGTAGTTGTGTTATTATTGCTGTTGTTGCTGCGTTGCTTGTCGTCTTTTGCACAACGCTGACTCCGTCGATTGTCAGTCGCGATTTCAATTTCTGCGTTTCGAAATTTTTCTCTGAATTCTTTCTTACTTCTTTAATTTTTTTCTGTTTTTCTTGTCTTTTCTTTTTTTTTCTTTTTTTCTTTTCCTTTCATTCGCATTCCGATTCCCTGTTTTAATTCCTTGCTGCGCTTTCTTGTGTATTTGCTTTGACTGGTGTTTGCTTTGTTTCACTTTGTGTTGCAAATTTTACCACCCACTTCCTTCCAATCTTCATTCCATCCTTTCTACTCACCGTTACGAAAATCCTTGCGTTCAGCTCCGCTGCTTTCGTTACGTCTGTGTTTCTTTTATTGTTGTTGTTACTACTGCGTACTGCATTCGTGCGTCTTCGTTTGTCCTCGCATCGATACACTGCATACCCTAACAACAAAAACAAACGAAAACCTACAATAAAATCGCACAAGTTTCAAAGTTGCTAGTTTTGAGTGGAAAAGGAAATTCTTGCGTAGGAAGAATAGAAAAAACGAATGAGAGTTGTATAAATTAAAAGGAAGAGAAGAGGAAGAACAAATTATTGTGGTTGTTGTTGTGGATTTTTCACTACAGAAAAAAGGACAGAAAACACTCTACACTTGAAGGGGGGAAAAAAATCTTAAACTAAAGCGAACAACGTAGAAAAAGAAACTTTAACGTAAAAAGAATTTCTTTTATAGTCAAAGAAAAATTTCCATTATATTCAGTTTTTACATTAAAAGATTTTTTTACATTCAATTCGTATAAAGTTGAGATAATACCAATAAATAAAGATTTGATTCATTGCATTTATTAGATTTCTTGGATTAATTTCCATCCATTCCAATTAATTAATTCATTAGATTCATTCCATTCATTAAATTCATTGCATTCACTAGATTCCTGCCATTAATTTCATTTATTTGCTTAATTTTATTCATTTGCTTCATTTGAATACTTCCATTGATTGGGTTCCTTCCATTTATTTCCCAGTTGCTTTCATTTAACATTTCGTTGCGTCCTTTTTCAGAATTCCTTCTAAATGACATGTCTAAAGAGTTATGAATTCATGCATTCATAATGTAGAAGAAGAGAATTCTATAGAATTATGCGCATTTCATAAGAGCATCTCATCATCATCATCAACGTCATTTTTAATACATCTTCATTTCATTCTAATCATTAACATTATAATCATCTTTATTATCATCATGACATCATCATCATTTACAACATCGTCATTATCTTCAAGTGATTTGAATCGTCATTCCACAACATGATTATTATAATGATTATTATAATAATGTTTTCCTTAAGAAAGGTTTTTTTTATATCGCAAAAAGGTTTTTTTATTTGAAATGCTTTTAAATATTTTTATATTTTTCTTTAATTTATTTTCTTTTTTTTAATTTTTTATGTTTTCCAACATTTTACAATCTACGAAAAATATTGAAATTCTGAAATATTGAAATGTTGAAACTTTTTGAATATTCAATAATAAACATTCTATAAATAGAATGAAATTTTAGAATAATATTCAGATTAAATAAATCTATATTATAAAATTCTTTTTTGGTAAATTTTTATATACAAATTATAATAAAATCCGCAATCAAAATTAAGTATTTTTTATGCTTTCAAAGAATTAAGTTATTAAAAATTGAGACTGAGACATTTGTACAATAATACTCACACACACACACATCTTTCATTTGTATTTATTATATATCAAGTGCATATTTTAAAAAAATTATTAAAAAATCAGAAAAACCAAAAAACTTCGGAATTTTTGTCGACTTCCGGGTCAGTATCTTGTCTCAACTTCTGACTTTGCCGCTCCTGTTTCTGTTCCTCTCTGGGTTCCTCTGTTCATTTGTGTGTGTGTGTAGTTTTTTGTTTGTGTGTGTATTTGCGTTTTTATAACCGCAGCAAAATGCATCGTATTCGTAGCTGCAAACGCACGATAAATTATTTGTGCGGTTTGTTTGCGATCTCATAATTTATCTTCCTCTCTCCATCACTCTCTCTCTCTCTCTCTCTCTCTCTCTCTCTCTCTCACTCTTTCTCTTTGTCACTCGATCACAGTCCTTCCCCTTTTCACACATTCAAATTTTATTGGTTTATTTTTAGGTCTGTCGATGGCCAAAGCGACGGCTGGCATTTGAGTTGCATTTCCGGTTTTGAGCTACAAATATGAGGACCAAATACATGTCCATGAGGTTAATATGTATGTCCAAGAGTGCGTCTGTGTATTTATGTGTGTGTATTTGGTGTGTTTGTGTGTGTTTTGAACGTTGTTCCATTTAAACTGTGTCGGAAATGAAGCAAAGTTTATTGAAAAGCAATAAATTCAACAGAAGGAGAGAAGAAGAGGGAGAGAGAGAGAGCGAGAGAGAAAGAGAAATATTTAGAGATAAGAGAAACAGCGCAGCTTGATACTTTTTTGTATAGATACAGGGTGTTTATATTTACTCTTGTAAAGGAGTTTCAAACTAAACCGTGTTTCGTAATAAAATTTTCAATTCTATTAGTATAGAAATAATAAAAAAAAAATTATTTTATTTATTTATTTTCAGCGCGAGTGATTAAAAAAAGAAGAAGCAAAGACAAAAGACAAGTTGAATAAAAAAATTGAAGTCAAAGAAAGTACAACAAAAATGGAAACAATGCATCATTTCAAAGGACAAACCTAACAAATCCAAGATTCGAAATCCCGGGTTCCATGCAGGATTCCCACACTTAAGGTAAGGGTACCATGCCGCCCTCGAATAATGTAGCAATTTTAACGTGTTCACTTTATTTATTAAAAGCTCACAGAAAATCTAATTTTGCGGGAAAATTTCATTAATTTTTGTAGTCATTCATTTGGTATAAATTTTAATGGATCTGCATTTCTTTGCCGCATTTGAACCTCTTTCACTCATAATACAACTACAGAAATCGGGTCCTTCTCTCTCTCTCTCTCTCTCCCTCTCTCTCTTACTCCTTGTTTCTCTGTCTCTTTCTTTCTCTCGCTAAGACTATGAAGGGCTTAGTAATCGCTCTCGGCACCACCAACAACTCTAACAACTTCAACAACTGACCTGGTGAGCTCGTCAGCTCGTCAGCTGGTCAACTGGTTTCATTTAATTGCAGCCTGTAGGGTACTGAAACCAACAAAAACATCAGGCTTTTGCATTTGACGGTGTGTCTGAGCGTAAAAAGCATGAAAAGCGTCCTTTAATTGCTTTGAAAGAAGTGAACGCGTTTCAAATAATTGCTCCATCGTCGAAGTGAAGCGAAATTTTGGGATCCAGTTTTAAGAGCTGCGAGCTGAATATCCTCAAACGACCATTTGGTATTTATTGTTGTTGTACCCAATGTTGTTGTCGGTGGTAACGAAATTATATTTCTGGTGGATAAAAGCCGAAGCGGAGAAGTGGCTATAAAGCAAATACGTGAAGCTTCCTTAAGTGACATGACGAATGACTTAATGCGCTTGAAAATGGCAGAGAGGAGGCCTTGGGGAAGGATGGAGGGTAGACCGAAGGAGTGGTTGAATTCGTTTTGTACTCAGTGCTTCATTGAGAAAGATTGATGCATGTGTGAGGCTCTGCGTTGTTACTATGTTAGTTTCCAAGTTGGCTTTTATATAAAGTTAATTAATACAAGTTACAAGAAACCAGTAACATGCAGCAAGTTTGTTTGTTGAGGTTTAACTATTGACTTTTGTGAATACCCAAAATCAAGATAAATTTAATAGACCGTCGAGGATACTCCAAGGATATCCTGGTGCCTGGATGCCTTAAGCTTTTGTTGAAGAATCTTTTAGTGTACCAACGAACCTCATTCTTAACTCTACACGCCCACAAATAAGAACCACATCACTCCCACATCAATGTTTCAATTTCGTTAAGGTTTGAGAAACAATATTTGAGGAGAAACGCTTAAATCAACGCGTTTAATTTATCAGCTATCAATAAACAGGGGTGAATGTGTGAGTCGTGTCTAATAAATTCGAGTACATCAACATGAGTGGATGTAGTGTATAGCGTATGAGTGGCTTAAGGCGAGGAGCAAATAATTTATGCATTGTAATTTAATGGCTGCATCGGAAGGATGTAAAGCAAGGATCAGCGCTCAAGGCACTGAATGAAGACGGGCAGCAGCATTGGCAACGATTGACAGCTCAATACAATGAGCTAAATTATGTATCGTGTGCACAAGGATATGCATCTAGATAAACAAGGTTCTATTTTGCTATCACTCAAGGCAACAATAATTTGCGTTTACTATCTCGTCATCAGCATCATCATCAGCATCGGCTACAATATTTAATAGTTTAATACTAGCCCCTTACACTTCCACCCTCAACTATTTACCCTACATTTTTAGACTTTTAGACTACTGTTAGACAACTCAAATTTCTACTATAATTTCTTACTCAATATTCTGTCTGAAATATTCTTAACCTTCAGCATCAATCCTTATTCTCATCTATATTCTTATATTTCTCCATCCATCTTCGCTTCTCGACCTTCAAGCTTCATCCTCACCCTCATCATCATCATCCTCTCTGATCCCCAATTTTTTTTCAGACGTTTTCGTCTTTACCTCCATAATGCTCATCATCATTCTCTCCATCATCCTCGTCATTATGCTTATGCTCATAATATTCATCGTTGAATTCATAACAATTTGTCGAAGCCAACCAACGAATGCTGAATCGGTTGCTCGATTGTGTTGTATTGTCATTTATGTACCTTTTGAGCCACAGGATACGTTACAGGATATATGATTCAATGTGTGTGTACTAGTTACTCCTTGTGTATCTTCCTGTGAGAGTAAACATTTCGATGTTTGGTTTTTTTATGTTTTCCATAATATTCTACAAATGCAATCCTCAGAGTTAATAAGAATGACACCGAATGATGAATCGAGTTTAATTTATGTAAACGTGTTGTGTTGCTATGTCATTTTTGTAGTTGGTTTTTGTTGCTGCTATTGAAATAAATCTCCGAACTATAACAGTATTGATTATAAATAATTATGATGAAGCACTGAACTAGTGATTGAATTCATTGTGGTACTCAATTCAAATCAAATCTATTCAACACAGAATATCGCAATGTATATTGTGTGCTTTAATAACCTTAATAAGCTTTGCAATCGTATACGACTTCATTGTTAGAATGGTCTATTGTGGGTTAGAAATAAAAAAACCTACGAGGATCAGAAACAAACATGACATTTGACAGATATTCTCATTCATCATGATATTCTCAGCATCCTAAACTTGCTTTTAAATAACACTTTACATAAGATATCCGAAGTCCAAGTAACGCAATTCGTTGAACTTCGAATAGTTTATATTGAATATTGATTTTTTGTCAATATTATTTAATATTTTGCGTAATACTTTCAATAATTGTAATTTATTTTGTGAGTAAAATTTTATCTGAAAACTGTTCGTTGAAATCCACTTCAATTTTGCTTTCTTTTCTATAAAGAAAACTTCAGCGAATACGTGAAAAAGAATCACAAACAGAAAACTAAAGAAAAACATGAGTGAGAGAGAAGTGCATCTCACAATTCGTAGCCTGGATTTTTATTTTCGTTTGTTTGCTGATTTTTTCCTGGTTTTATTTTGTTTTTTCCTTTTTTTTCTTTTTGCGTTGAATGTAAATATTGTATATGAACGCTTATGCTAAAATATTGATTCAGTTTTTCTTTTTGTATTCACTGAGCTGCCGCTGTTGCTGCTGCTGTAGTCTTTATTTACTTGTTCTCATTCAGTCTCACCTCCTCTCAGCCATCATATTGGCAAGAATAACAGATGTAAGAGACGCATACAGCAACAACAAATACGAAATCATCAGCAACAACATCAGCAACACCAAATACGAAATCATCAGCAACAACATCAGCAACACCATCAGCAACAACATCAGCAACAACATCAGCAACACAGCCAGCAGTAAGTGAAGTAAGAAGTGTTTAAAGTCGATTTCTGATTTATTTAGAGCAACACGAAATCGTTTCTTCTCTTCTTTTTCTTGTTCTTATTACTGTTTTTGTTGCGGATTTATTTTACCATGCGTTTTTCCAATACTTGTTTCTGTGTTGGTTCTTTTATCCTTGGTTGTTGTTTTTGTTTAGGCGTGTATAAAGGGAAAAGAAGTACAACTGTTGTTGGGCATCAGAAGCATCAACAGTAGCAGCAGCAACGGAAACAGCATCCAGCTTTTAAATATTTACCAAACAGCAACAGCAACAGTAACATGAAACAAAAACAAATAAATGCTAAAATATACACGAAGTATTTCTGCAAGGACGAGAATATTTCATTCAAACGTGTAGTTAAACAAAATTTGAAATATTTTCACAACTGAACCGAAGAACCACGAACATGTCGAAAAATATTCATATTTATTAATGCGTATATAAAAATGAAGGACAAATGGAACCTTGAAAATAGTGAAAATGTAGTTTAGAAATATGTGAGCATCTTTTCTATGGCATCAAACATAAAATTGCACTGCATTCGCTTCATTTAAAATGACGATATTCAGTTATAACGACCAAAGAAAACTTGATAAAATTCAATATTCTGCTATATTTTGATTTACTACGATTCAAATTTGATTTAAATTAAAATAAAATTGAATTCTTTTAATATCGAGGAATCACGTGAATTGAATTGTTAAGGATTTCATTGGATTTTTTTATTGCCTCTACAAAATCAATTGGTTTTTCTTTTGTTGCTTTAAAAAGCTGCAATATTCTATAATATTCCAATGCTATAATATTTCAATTCTTTCAATACAAGTTTTTCCAATTTCTGTTTTGAATCGAAGAGAAGAAAAAAATTTTATATTTTCTACAAAGTATGAGTTCTTATATCAACAACAAAAAGGATGGTAAAAAAGAAGAAAAGAAGCAGAAAGATAAAATATATAAAACGGAGACAAGAAAGTGAATGAGGTAGCGTGAGAAAGAGAGAGAGGAGCGAGAAAGAGGGAAGGATATAGAAGAGAAAACACTAAACTTATCTCATAATTACTTTTCACTTAAAATTTTCAACTTCCGAAACTTATCTCATCTGAGAGCAGAGCTGCAAGCTGCGGGATACGGGCTGAGAGGTCGAGGGGTCGGCAGGGAAGCTCATCTCATCCAGTGCAGTAAAAGCAACAAAAGCAGCACCGGCTGAAGCCATGGCAGGATGAACATTACGTAATTAACCCGCCAGCCGAAGGCAGAGCATATAAATTACGCTCATTAAAATTGCACGACGTCAGGCGCGGCAGAAGCACTGCATCTGAAGGCGTCAGGATCCGGACAACAACACGATCAACAAATAAACCACAAAAAAAAACTACCAACAAAACCATCCGAAAAGAAAGAAGTGACAAGAAAATAAAGCAAAAAAACTGAACGAAATAAATTCCAACAAAAAGAAAAATCAAAAATGTGAGGAAGAAATTTTAATCGGAAGAAAGGCGACAAGTATAAAGAAAAACACGAGAAAAAACCGAAAAACTGAATGAAAATTTTCAAAAGCAACTTAAAAGCGTCCAGAAATTTAGGAAGCTCTGAGAGAGGATCTCGTGAGAAGAGAACAATTCGTCTTTTTTAAAAATAAATGAGTTTCCAAAATATATAATATATTTCCAAAATCCTGTCTTCTTAGAAAAACAGGCCCTAAAATTAATTTCGTTATGGTTGTTCTTTGAATAAAATTCGTTTTATTAACAAATCAAGTCTGAACTCTTATAAAATGTAATCCTTAAAATCAAAAATTGAAATTGTTTCTAACAGGAATAAAAGTCGTTTAACTGACAACAGTTTCATCTGTCGGACTCTGTCTCTGTCCTTATTTCTATCTGCGTCTCTCTCTCTCTCTCTCTCTCTCTCTGTCTCTTTTGTTTTATTTGCTTGTTTCTTCTACTTTGTTGCACCTGTTAATTTATTCAAAACTTTCTTGCTTTTCATTTATATGGTAATTTTTTTACACACGCATCACAGAAGGGTTTGCTTTCCGGTTCCGGATAACTGAATGGAAACCCAGTGACAAATTGAAAACTTCAGTAGAGCGCAATAAGTATCTGATACGAAGTCTTGAAAGGCCTTAAAAGGCTGCAAAAAACTATTTTATAAATTTTGAGTCAGTGAAAGGCTTTAAAAGGCTTTGCGAAAGGGTTCTTGGGTTTCCATAGAAGGTCTTAAAAAAGCTTCAAGAAGTTTTACAAAAATGGAAGAGGTCCAAAAAATATTTCGGAAGGGTCTTGCGACTTTATTTAGTTTATGAAAGGATTCCTTTGGCATAAAAAAATCTCGAATTCATAAAAGACCATAAAAAATGTCCAGAGAAAATAGACGGTGGCTCAAAAAACTTCAAACTTTAGAAAAGGCTTTGATACTTCCCTAAGCTCATTAGAAGCTTTAAGCATTTCTCAAAAATATATAAATTAGTTAAAAAAGACTGTAAACTAATTGAATAAGATTAAGATCATAATTTAGTTCATAAAGGATATTATAAAACCTTAAAATAGCTTCAGAAGCAGTATATAAAATAGTTAAAAACTTGCGATTGCGATTAGATCGTTATAGAGTTACACAAAATCATTGTGGAATACATGATAACTTTAAGAAAAACTATAAAAGTCTGTAAGAATGCTATAAAAATCCTTAAAAGACTATTAGAGTCCTTAAAAGTGCTTGAAAAGATCTCAGAAAGGATTTGCGGTTTCGTTCCGGTCACGAAAGGGTTTCATTTGTTCTGCTGAAGCTTTCTTGAGGTCATAGACTTTAAAATAGGATTTAATATCGTTTAGAAATAATTCAAAGACTTAGTTGAGTGCAAAGACGTTGCCTTTTTAAGATAATTTAAGTGTTATCATTAAATTACTGAGCTTTGGAAAGACACGAGAAAGGTTCAGTGATTATTTTAACGTTTTGGAAGTGTTCAGAGAGTATTAAAAATGCTTGAAAGGGTTCATTGACTTTTCTGAAATACATGAACATGTTTCCAAAAGGTCACCAAAAGTTTTAAGCTATTTCTATGGCTTTTCAATAGCTTTTAAAGTGTTTCGTTGTTGAAATTTGAAAAAAAAGCTTCACAAAACGATAAAAGAAACGTTTTATGGACTAATAAAGTGAGCGCAGAAAACCATAAAAGGACCAAAGAACCAAAGAGGACCGTAAAAGTACATGAAAAAGTTTCATTAAAAGATTATTACTCTTCGCGTTCTTTTTAACTTGATTTAAATTTGTAAGAATGGTCACTAAATTGCATTTTTTCTTTGAAGAGCTGGCTTTTTTTTACAGCCGGGTCTATAATATTGTATCTTCATGTGTATACTGTACATCTACTTGTATGAGCATGAATGTGTTAAGGTGAGAGTGTCAGTGTGTGCGTGTTATTATACTTGAGCAATTTCTCATTTCCTGCTCTTTGAATCATTTCCTTCATGATTGAGCTTAAGCTTAAGTATTTATTTAGCATCAATTTTTATTTCGGGAGCAATTCAATTAAATGAATATGAATGAATTTATAATAGAAAATAACTAAAGATTTACACAAGGAAACAACAAGAATAGCGTAATAAACAATTTGCTGAATGCAGACGACGTTTTTTAGTATCACAAATAGTGGAAAAAATATATTCAATGAAAGGTAAAAAAGAATTATGACAAAAGACATGCATTTTTTGTTACTTAACTAAACAATAGAGACTAGAAGAACAACAAGAACAACAACAATAGTGACAAATCCTTAACAAGCAGACAAACTTAAATGCTTCCGGAAGATAACAACTCAGCAGCCAGTGTTGCCACACTATATACCTCTTCCTCTCTGTCACTCACTCGCTCTTTCTCTCTCTCTCTTTCTTCCCTTCCGCTTGGTCTCGTTGTTCGTTGAGTTCCTCAACAGCACTCAGAATTGGCGGGGAGATGTGAAGAGGGCGGGGGGAAACTGGGGCGGGGCCGGTGTTTGAGGAGTTATGAGAGCGGCTGCTCGCTGATTGCAGGAGATGAAGTTACAAAATAATAAAAACCTGAAAACATCTAAAAATTGTCACTTTTAGTTTGAGAAAAGAAGGAAATAAAACAAGAAATAAAACGCAAAACACAGAAAAAGTAGAATACTAAAACAACTGGAATAACAACAACAACAGCAATAATTTTTAGAAGGATTTTTTATAAATCTAAAGAAATGTGTTGACGCTACAAGCAACAAACAACGCTGCAAGCTTCATTGTTAAAGTTTTGTTGTAAAACTCTTTTGTTGAGAAATTTTTTATTTCTTGTTGTTGTTGTTGTTTTTAAATATTTAATAGTTTTTAAGTGTTTTTTCACCGTTGTTCCTTTTTGGGGCTGATTTTTTCGTTCACTTTTTTATTAAATTGGGGTTTTTTCAGCTTTTATTTGTGTTTGGGCGTGTGTGTGAATTATTTTATTTATCTTATCATTATTATTTTAAATATTATTATATTGTTATTATTATTTTATTAGTCGAAGTCTATAACGAAGTCTTTACGATTATCTATGCATTTAAACTCTGTGAACGATACACACAAACGAACTGTAACATCAATCGAAATGTTGCAGACTCATTCCGCTGGAACTCGTCTGTTAAACATGTTGCCACGCTGCCACTGAGTCTGTCTCCGTCTCGCCTCTGCTTCTGGTCTGCTGAGCATTTAAACGTAACGTACAAAAGCAATTCAGTGCAATGCGATGTCCTAGAAAAACATTCAGATGCAAGGGTGGACGAGGATGATGATGAAGGGGAGCGGAAACACAAGTAATAATAACAAAACAACAAAAACAGTAGATCTAAACTAATGTTTGTATGTATACGTTGCCAAATACTAATGAAAACAATACCAACAACAATTAATATTAATCACAAATATCGATCTGCATGAAAACGAAGGAAAACCGAAATCGAAAACTGAAAAAGAGGAAAGAAATAAACTAAACAAATACGAGCAACTGTTGTTTATTACTACGAGTATGTACTTTGGATTTCTATTTTCTTGCTTTTGCATTTTTTCCCCTTTGATTCAAGTTTTCTGTTTGTGTTTAAAGATGCAAAAAAAACAAGTTGCGAGTTTATTTTCTCGCTCAACTCGCTCTGGTGCAACTTTGTTGGTAACCTATACATAAATACGTAATCAAACGAACACATACACACACACACACATACACACACAGTATTCTGCAATTCCTGGTCCATTGTTTTTGCACACAAAAAATGCACACAAAATGCACGAAAATTTGTGGAAAACGAACTCGTTTCGGCTTCATTGATTCCATTCAATATGCTAAAAGTTCGTAATGCTTGACTTATTTGCCGTAATAAAACGGTCACAGCGAATTGAGGTACTGTTTTTCTTTTCCTTCGATTTTCTATTGTGTTCAATTTAAGCTCATTCATTCATTTCAACCGAATTCGAGTTCGTAGCACAGCAAAATGTGGGGAAAAACCAAACAAGTTGCAAGTTTTTACACAAAACTAATTTCAAACTGACTGAATTTTACTTTAGCGAATATTGTGCATTGTATTGTTCAATATTTCTATCAATAGTATTGTAAATTGCAGAGAAAACCGAGAATACATCCAGAAAATATTGTGCAATAATATTGAAACAATTAAAAAAGATTGCCAAATGGAGGACAATAATAAAAATTATAATATTAGGCATCATCTTTTAAAAGGTTTAATTTTAAAAAATGTTCCAAGCTTTTTTAAAGTACAACAAAAGGATTGCATACTCAAAACTCAGCTCATTTACGGGTGGTGATTGGGGAGAGAAAATGGAGTACGGAAGGGGGGGGGGGAAAGGGTGCGGGGGGAGGAACAATTCATTAATCCCTTTGAAACTTTTTTGTGGCCGCAACAAGATGTAGAAAACAACAACGGCAACAAATAAAATAAAACACGCTTTACGACTACAAAAGATGTCTGCACTGCATTGAATAGCTTTTGTTGTTGTTGTTGTTGTTGTTTTTTGTTGGTATGAACTGTTGTTGTTGTTGTTGTTTTTTGTTGTTGCAGCAACATAAATTCCGTCGGCGAGGCAAAAAACAGACCCCAACCGTGGTCATAATTAAATTATTAGTCGCAGTTGCTGGTGTTTAAAACCTGGAGGGCAAAGTGACCTGGAGAGTGTGTACGAGAGAGAGAGAGCGAGAGCGAGAGAGAAAGAGAGAGCGAGAGATAGTATGCAGTGTTAACAAAAGCAACAACACACAAACAATTCCTCTGAGTGCAATGTACTCGTACCTGTGATGAATGCGAGTCGGTCGCGTGCGACAGTCAACGCCAGCGAGCATTAAAAACAGCATGTAAAAAACTAAGGACAACAACAAAAACAACAACAAAAATATAGCTTGTTACAACGCAAACTTGTAATTAAGAGGAAGGCTCTCAGAAGTACTCAAAACATTACCAAGGTTGTTGTTGTTGCTGTTGCTGTTGTTGTGGTTGTTGGTGTCTGTTTTCAGACTGCGGTTTTCAAGAGCGACACGTTCACAGTTTTTAAAGATGAAAAACAACAGCAAAAATTAACACAACTTAACAAGAATTTTTATATTACAACAAATTGGATGCGCTTTTTAATTTCTTGTATTTCTTGGAAAGAAAAACCGAAGCAACAACAGCAACAGCAACAACACTCAGTAAAAATGCTCAGCAACTGTTTGAAAATAAGTCGCATTCGTGCTTCCTATTCAAAGTCAATTTCGAGCGAATGAAACTCGTATTTAAAGAAAAAAGGAACAACAAAACCAACAACAACAACAACATCTCCATTACAAGTACCAACCACATGATCGTCAACAACGCGCGACAGCGAAGCGACTGCAATGCAAACAAAATACAATTTTTTTGTCACTTTTTCCTCGTTTTTGGTTCACATTTTTATTTGAATTTTTTTGTGCATTTCATTTTCTTTTTTTTTCATACCCACTCCTTTTTTCCTTTCTTTTTTTTTCTCTCCCAGAAATTCTGAACTCACTGCAGCGGCGCGACATTTCAACCTGGCACGGACTACTTTTGCGACAGCGACAGCGACAGCGATAGATTATTATTGACAATCGATTGCATTAACAACAAAATCATAAAAAAGATTCAGGTTACATTTTTGGAGGACGGAAAAAAATAATACAAAAAACCGTCAATAAAGAAAGATTACGAAATATTATAATAAAAAACAAATATATTATGTTAAGTTATTCAAATATTTTTGTGTTTTAAAAAGTTCTTCAATTTAAATTCTTTATTTTTAAACAATTTTCTTGCATTTCTGAAGCTTTGTAAAACGCCAGAAAGAGACGACAATAAGCACACCTGCATCGTTCATTGCGTGCTCTCGCTGCAATTTATTGATATTTATGCTTCCACTTCTTCTTATCTTTCCTCTTCTGCTTTTTCTTCTCTTTCTTTTCTTCTTCTTCTCCCCCCTTTCTTCCTCTTCACCTTCTCCGTCTTCTTTTTCTTCGTTTTGTTCTCCTCTTTCGTACAAACTTTTGTTTCACGTTCAATTTTTCACACGTTATTCGAAAGCACTTAAAAGTTGTTCGCTTTTCCGCGATAAGAATAAACGACCAACAACAACAACAACAACAAAGAAGAAGAAAGAGAAAGAAAATTTAGTTTCTGTGTGCGTTGTTGTTGTTGTTGTTTTTGTGGTCTCTCCCATCAGTATTAAAATTTATCTCATTCACGAGTTCTCAGGCAGAAACTCGAATGCACTCGAATCGGGTGCAGTGGGAAGGGTAGAAGAGCGGTGGGGGGGGGGACGGGGGAAAGGGGAACAAAAGACGCTTGATTTTATTTATAGCAATAATAAACATTTTTTCCCTCCCGATTCTTTAAATTACAAAAGTTTTTTACAAAAGTGAAAATAGTTCTTTTTTTTAGTATTTTTTTCTTCATTTCTGGAATTTCTTAAAAGCTTTTATAAGGAGGGGGTAATAAAATTAATACAAATTTATGCACAATTTATGGTTTTCTTTTTTTTTTGTTTTCTTTTTTATTTATTTTCTTATTTCATTGAGTATAAAGAAGGAGTTGGATGTATTTTGCGAGCGTCGACGCTCCGAGCGCCAGCGACAATAAATTCGAATTCATTTGCATACATTTTGAGCGCAATAATTAAGCTGTTAACCTTTTTTGGTTGCGGCGCGACATCCGAATCGCGAGCGACACTCATTAATGCAAAACTGCTGCCAAGCGACACGCACAACTACGGACACAATCATACACACGGATACAACACACATACAAACACAGCTTTAAGTGCAAACGAGCCAGAAATCCTCTGAATACATTTGATGTTGCTGCCAACAGAGTTGAGCGGCGAGAAGGTTGAGAAGTCAGCGCGACGGCGACGATGTTGAGTGCAGATTCGATGGCGGCACTCAATAATATTCTCCTCGATTTATTTAATTTATAGTTTAGTTTATGATTTAAAGTGATGGGAATTTATTCGCTTGTTTGAGTAGCAAGCAGAGGAAACATTGTCAACTCCTTCCTAGCTCCTTCTTAACACCATCTTAGCTCCTTCTTAACTCCTTCTTAAAACCTTCTTAACACTATCTTGGCACCTTCTTAACACCATCTTGGCACCTTCTTAACTGCTTCCCAACTACTTCTTACATCCACGTTTTCCTGATTCTATCGTAACTCCTTCCTAAGTACTTGCTAACATCCTCTTAACTCCTTCCTAACGCCTTCTTAAAGTAACTCGATAAACATTCATGGCACTCAGTCCCTCTGTCTTTTAGTATCCTCTCTTTTTCTTCAGTATCCCCACCTCTCTTCTCCTTCTTCTCTCCTTCCTCTCGCCATTCTCTCTTCATCGTCTTTAAAACCAAACGATAACAGAAAAACTTCGACATACTTTAAATGCAAATGAAGGCTTTATTTCATTCGTATTCTCTTCAATTTCCGTTGCGCCATTTCTATTTCCGTTTCCGTTTCTTGTTCTATTCTCAAGTGTGCGAGAGAGACAGAGAGAGAGAGAGAGAGACGGAAGCGGAGAGAAAGATTTATTTGTTTACATTGAAGCTTAAATGCAGAGGCCGAGCATAATTAAGCTTGTGCCGTTTGGCAGAGCCGATCAACATGTCACTCACTCACTCACTCACTCATTCAGTCATTCATTCTCTCACTCACTCACTCACAATTGCAGCACCCGTGAGCCATGTTGATGTTTATGTTTATGCATGACTTCATGTTTGTGTGAGAAACTTGTTGTATTTACAACATGTGTAAACTTTCAACGAAGTCTGCATTTTTTGTGGTCGCCACTGATTTTTTCTCCTTCTGCGATGACGATTGTTGTTGTTTGATTGTTACTGATACCGTTGTTGGTCTTGCTTTTGGTGTTGCTGCTTGTGTTGTTGTTGTTATTGTTGTTGTTATTTCCATTATTTTATTTGATCCATATTTCATCAACTTCATAACAATATTAATACTCATACTAATAATTATGATAATAAAAATAATAAGTAATAATATTAATTAATTACTGTAATTATGTGTATTAAAATTAATAGTAATTATTTCTAATTTTATTATTTATTTATATTTTTTGTGGTATTATTTTTAATCTGAATTCTTCGATATTTTTTCTGCGATGGTTTTTATTCCTTCGTTTTTTTTCGCATTCTTCTTCTTCTACTTCTTATTTTTTTCTTATCGGATTACAAATGCATTAAAATTCGCATTCGCTTTTTCTCTCATTTTTCTGTTTTCCCGTTTCTTTCTTCCGCACTCTGTTCTCTCTTCTCCTTGCGTGTTTATTTCTCATCCTTTAATTAAATTTATTATGTTATTAAAACTGTTCTTACATTATATGTATGTACATATGTACTTTTGTCCTGTCCTCATGCTTCATCTTCATCCTCACCTCCTCTTCCAAGTGTTCACTCTTCGAATTTCTTCACATTAAAAATGCAGCGGTGGTTATGGCGTTTTTCTTCCTTTGTTCTCATTTTCGTTCTTTTATTCACTGTTTTTAATACAGTTATTTTTTGCGACATTAAGTGACTAATTTCATTTCATGCTTGAGTGTGTGTGTGTTTGACTGTGTGTGTGTGTGTGTGTGTGTTTGTGTGTAGTTGTTTTCGAAATGGATTTCTTGTTGGTCAACTTTTTCCAGTTCGCTTCACATTTCAATTCATTCCAGTTGCTTTGCCCTTTCGACATCGCTTCTTCTGTGTTCACTGCATTGTTCATTGTTCATTTCTTCATTCTTCTTCGGTTTTCTTTTTTCCTTGAACCAAATTTGTAGAATAGAGTAATTTGCAATGGAGTATGTTTGTGGTTATTATTGTTGTTGTGGTCTTTGTTCTCTTTGAATTGTTGTTGTTGTTGTTGGTTGGTTTTGATACATCATCGATTGTGACTAAATACAATGAAAAGCCGATCTACAATCGATTTCAGACTTATTTAAAACTGATTTGAAGCAGATTTGAAATAATTTTAAAGTGATTTGAAAGTTTTTTAGCCGATTTGAAGATTTTTAAATCGATTTGAAAGGGATTTGAAATCGAATTATAGCGAATGACGTCGACTAAAACCATTTTAAGCGTATTTCGATGTAATTCGAAGACGTTTTTAAAGCGATATGAAGCTGAAGCTGATTTACAACTAAATCAAAACTATTTTAAAGTAATTTTAAAGCCGATTTAAAACTGACTCGATACTTCTTCATATACTTGTGTATGGTTGTATATATGAACATACTATATGTATATTGCTTAATGTATATATGAGAGTGTTTATAGATTTATTTATCCCGTTTTCTTTATTTAACCTTACTTCTTTGTTCTTCTTCTTTAACTTAATCTCGACGTTTCTCGCATTAAAATCATTTGCTCTTCTCTCCTTCTTCTCTTTTGATTCTTGCAGATCTCAATGTGACGTTGCCACCTTTTAAAGGCAATGAAATCGCGCAAGTTCCACAGAGGCTTTGTGCTTTGTGGCTTAAATTGCTTGACGCTCGTCTACTTTCCGCTGGTGTTGCCAATTTTACGATGTTCGGCCAACGACTTCGATTTCCGGATGCAGCGTGTGAAGAAAGTGTTGAAAGAAGTGCCTTTAATAGACGGGTAAGTAAAAAGAAAAACCAAAATAACAACAAAGATAAGACAGACACCGAGAGGAGAGACAGGATACTATGTAGAAACAAGAGACTAGAAATAAGAGACTAGAGACGATAGACGGACACTAAATAGTATCACAATGCTATAGCAAAACAGAGAATACATCAAGGAAAAGAAAATGTAAAAAAACGAAGGGTACTCGTATCTGAAATCAATGATTCAATGATTTAATGACCACGTTTCTAATGTTTTCTTTCATTCTTTCTTCTCTTCCATGTGGTCTCTCTTTCGATTCACTCGCCTCTTCACTCGACATGCTTGTGATTTACTTCCGCTGCGCGCAGTCACAACGATCTGCCGTGGAACATCCGGAAGTTCCTGAAGAATCAATTGAAGGACTTCCGCTTCGGCGGCGACCTGCGAGAGATTCAGCCGTGGTCCACGAGCGCCTGGAGCCACACGGATCTGCGACGGCTGAAGGAAGGAATGGTATCGGCACAGGTAATCAAGGAAGCCACCCCATCCACCCCTCACCACCAGCATCCCCTCTTCACTCTTCATTTACGTCATCTTTCTACTTCTTTGAAGATTAAATCTTTAGTCTTTAGTGATGGATTTAGTGTTTGAACATTAAAGGATTAAAAGAAAATCTCTTCTTTTGAAAGCAGCTTAAATTTGAATACGTTTTGATTGAGAAGAAGATGAAGAAGCAGAGGAAGAAGAAGAACAAGCAGATTCATTGAGATGACTCTCATGTAAATCATGAAAAGCTGAAAAGCATGAAAAGAGCATTAAAAAATATCAAAAATTAATTTTCACATTTTTTGGTTTCCTCATCATTCTATAAGAGACACATTAAATTTTTAAAATGGGTTTTTTGTGGATTCTCATCCTTGCTCGTTGCATTGTTGTATTTTCTTCTAGTTCTGGTCTGCTTACGCCCCCTGCTCCGCGCAACATCTCGATGCTGTCCAGCTGACACTCGAGCAGATCGACCTGATA
The DNA here is from genome assembly GCA_943737955.2 of Myopa tessellatipennis. Taxonomy (NCBI): domain Eukaryota; kingdom Metazoa; phylum Arthropoda; class Insecta; order Diptera; family Conopidae; genus Myopa; species Myopa tessellatipennis. Next base: position 43,955,545 of record OX031314.1, read on the forward strand.
CGACGTCTGGTCGATGTCTATCCACATCACATGCAGCTTGTGACATCTGTCTCAGGTGAGTGAGTCGGTGTAGGTGTGTGTTTATGGCTGTGTGAGTATGTTTGTGAGTGTATAAGCTAGCGATTTATCAAAATCTCTCGTCACCGCCTCTCCTCCCTCTCCTCCTCACCGACAATTTATTGACAGATACTCATAAATTCTCTCCACTCATAACCTGTCTATTGTAACTGTATTAAGAAGAGTAAAAACAACAACAACAACAAAAACACCAGTCAAACAAAAGGTGTGAAAGTGATGGGCTTCAAGGACGACAAGAAAGACGAAGATGAAGCGAGAACAATGACAGCATCGTCGACATCTCGTTTACCGTTTATATCATTTCCCCCCCACCCCCCCAGCTTATACAGTTAACGGAAAAACGGAATAATAACGGGAAAGTATAACTAGAGACATCATTATAATAACAACAACAGCAACAACAACTAGGATGCTGCTAGAAAATAAGGCAGTGAATATAAGAGAGAATATATTATATATACATACATAAATTATACATATATTGAGGGTAAAAGGATCAGAAACAACAACAACGATGACAACAACATTAAAAACAAGTAATGGCAAAGAAGAGAGAAGAGTGAAATGAAGAACGAAGAAAAATATTCAAGATTTCTTGTTTTTCATTGTTATCGGTTTCAAATTTTATAACACGCAGCTTTGCTTGTGTATAAACATTGTGCATATAAACATTGTGTATATAAACATTGTGCATATAAACATTGTGTATATAAACATTGTGCATTTAAACATTGTGTATATAAACATTGATATTAATATTTACATATTTTCTAACCTAAGAATGAATGAACATGGCTCTTTCTTTGTTGCTCTTTCAGGCATCGAAGAAACGCACAAAAGTGGCAAGATCGCCAGCTTAATCGGGGTCGAAGGTGGTCACGCCATCGGCACAAGTTTAAGTGTCCTGCGGATGTTCTATCAGCTGGGCGCGCGGTATCTCACACTCACTCACACCTGCAATACACCCTGGTAAGCAAGAGACACACACACACCAACTAACACTAGCACACACACACACACATACACATACATACATCCGGCTCAAATGACAATAAGTTGTATTTTATAGAGACATAGAATTAGTAAATAATGTAAAACTAAATTCTAAAGATTTATTTAAAATAGATACAAAAACAACAATAAATATTGAAATTTCTTTTGTTTTCTTCCTTTTACTGTTTTTTCTTAGATTTCTCATATTTAATTGTTTCAATTGAATAAGCGATTTTAATAAAATTTTAGAGACAGTTTCATTTGAACATTATTTATAAAGATTCTTTTTCAACTATCGTATACTATAAAGTATATACGATATTTCTATATGTATATATTGTTGCTTTTCCCGATGTTTTGTTGTTGTTTGTATACAGATACGCTTGATTGCATTCAATTCAATTTTTATACGTGAACTCGTTTTATTTTGTTTTAATTTTATTTTTTTATATTATTTGATATGGTTTCTCTTTCAGTCTTCGAGCAATTCAATGGCTTGTTTTAGTTTCATTCTTGTGTATTTTTTATTTCTTTATTTTCTTTTGCACGTTGTTTATGTTTGTCAATGAAATCATTTCTGTTCTCAACTCTGATTGCTTTCGATGCTTCGAAATGATGTTGTTGATTGATCCCGTGGCACTGCAAATGAACTGAATGAATTTTTATTTATTTTCTGTTTATTTATTTATTTATTGTTGTTCTTTAGTTGTTTCTTTTAATTTTATTTCATCCATGAACTTTTAATCAATGAAAAATACAGTAAAATTAAAAGAAAATACTACAATCAAACTTAAAATGGAGTTTCTTTAATGTGACCTGTTTTTTTCTTCTTCTTCTTATTCTTCAGGGCCGACTGCTGCAAAGTTGACGAGCCCGGTAAATACCCTCACATCGGCGGTCTCTCAAAATTCGGAAAGGTGAATAAAATGCGCTCTGAGTTGACTTTCAAATCGTGACATTTTTTAATACGACTCTTTTTCTTTCTTCTTGTCTTTCTTTCAACCTGCTGCCATCTTTCTGTCCGTCTCTGCAGCTGGTTGTGCTCGAAATGAATCGATTGGGCATGATTGTGGACCTGTCACACGTCTCGGTGCCGACGATGCTGGATGCGTTGGCAGCTTCGAAGGCGCCGCTGATATTTTCACACTCTTCGGCGCACGCGATCTGCAACAGTTCCCGAAATGTTCCGGATCACGTGCTGCAACGTATCGTGAGTAACGTAGATGGAAGGGAGAGTGAAGAGAGAGTGAAGAGAGAGTGAAGAGAGAGTGAAGGAAGAGTGAAGGGAGAGTATTCAAAACAAAACAAACGAATTGTCAGTAACTAGGAAAGGAAAACAACAATTCTACTCAACAACAAGAACAGCAAACACGCGTGAATTCGAACACAATTCACACAATCGAGCTCGTTACTCGCTAAATTACTCTCTTTTACTCGTTACATTAAGCGTTGTTACTCGTTGCTTCGTCAATCGATCGTCCTTCTCGTAGGCGTCGTTTTTGAGAGAACGAAAAGCTTCTTGCGCTTTTTTTCCTTATTTTCGAAATTTCAGTTAACAGCTTTCAGTTTTCACTGCTGTTGTTGTTGCCATTTTTTCAAAGCAGTCATAAAATTGCACTCTATCTGTGTCTCTGTCTGTCTGTCTGTCCGTCTGTCTGTCTGTCTGTCTGTCTGCCTGTTTGTCTTTTTGTCTGTCTTGGGCGCTCATAAATTCCAACCGACAACGATTGATGGCCTCGCATTAACTGTGCTCGCCTTAGCTGCTGTTGTAGTTGTTGTTTTTGTTACAGTTGTAGTAGAGTTGTAGTTGTAGTTGTAATTGTAGTACTTGCTGCCATTGTTGTTGCTTCCGTGGATATAATAAAAGCAGAGATAAATTCGTAACACAAGCATATAAATACAAAAAATACAATAGCAATTTTTACACAAGAAAAAGCATTAAATGAGCAAGGCAAATGTACGGAAGAGAGGGAGACAAACACATACACACAGAGGACCATCTGTAGGGTGAATGAACATGAGTACAGCGCTCAGTGAACCGAAGCGCGTGTGAAAAATAATGAAAAGTCACGCATACGTCACGCGGCGTCGTTGGAAGGCGGATCTGCTATGAATTGTGGAACCCAAACAGAGAGGATAACAACAACAACAAATACAGCAACAAATCAAAAGAAAGAAATGAAAACAGAGGAAAAGAAATTGCCAAAGATTTTAAGAAATTCTTTTAAAATTTCTAAGCTTCTAGTGATTTAAAGATATACAAAAATAGATATACTCAATATATAGACTCAATAAAATTTCAATTCAATTCGTACTTCTTGCTTATTTTTAGGCTATCAACGGCGGCCTCGTGATGGTGGCTTTTTATCCGCATTTCGTCAGCTGCTCCGGGCAGGCGAGCCTTCAGGATGTTGCAGGTAAGAAAGGCGGTTACTTTGCCGAAATTCATTCATTATCTGTCATTAGTGAACTTTGAAATGTTTAGTATAGTTTACAGTTTTTAAGATTTCAATTTTCTAACATTAAATGTTAATGGGAATATTTTTTTAACTCCTTTAGTTTTTGTATAATTTGGATGCTTGTATGGCGTATTAGTTTGTATGACACACACGCAGACACTCACTCATGCTTGACACATACACATACACTCATACTCATACTCTACACACACACATACACATTAAATGTAGCAATTTTTCGCCTACAGCTGAAAAAATGACATGATTTCATACTCTCGACTACGAATGACAAGAATAAGAAGAAGAAAAACAAGTGCAATGATATCGTATGCGTGTGTTTTCATGTGTGTGTGTATCATATGAATGTGTGTGTGTGTTTAACTGGAGGCAATATTTTATGCTGTCTACTTTTTTGTAGTCTTCTTCTTTTATTATTTAATTTGTTGTCTTTGTTGTTGTTCATCTGCTGCATTTCTTCGTTTTTCTTGTGCTTTATCCTCCCTCGCTCTCTCACACACACACACACACACACATATACACACATACAAACAAATCCCTCTCAAGTATGTATTTGTTACAACTGACAACTCGTTGGCAACACGCTGGGTGTTGAGATGCAATTACGTGTGACAGAGTACTGTGTGTGTGTTTGTGTGTGTGTGTGTGTGGTAGTGTGTTTGTACAACAACAATAGCGACAGCATTTATAACAACAACAGCAACAAACAAGAACACTCAAACAACACTTGAAAAAATTCAATTGTGATTCGCTTTTAACGTAATCTGATCCACGTTCTGCTTCTCCTCACTCGCTTCCTGTCTCTCTCGCTCTCTGCCTCTCTCTCTCTCTCTCTCTTTTCCACTTTTTCACTGTCTCCTTTCTTTCTTTATTTACAGCGCACATCAACCACATTCGCGACGTGGCAGGAATCGATCACGTTGGCATCGGCGCCGGTTACGACGGCGTCAATCTGTGAGTTCAATTTTATTGATGATGTGAATTAAATTTAAAATTGAAATAAAAATTAAGTTGCCATCATTGCTATTCCAAGTGTTGCAATTAATATTTATTGATACATTTCTAGATTGATTTTTCAAATAATACAAAACATTCATTGGTTTTAATTAAATCAAATTATTGCTCTTAGTTTTATTAAGTTTTTTAATTCAATTAAATTAAGTTCAATTAAACTAAATTTATTTTATTATTTTATTTATTTTTAATTAGATTACATCAATTTACCATAAACTACATTAAATTATATTAATCTGCATTAAAATATATTAAATTACAATAAATTAAAATAAATTCCGCCAAATTACATTAAATTGCATTCAATTATGTTTAATTACATTGAATTACACTAAATACTATTAGATTAAATTATATTAAATTATATTAAACTAAATTAAACTATATTCAATTGAATTAAACTAAATTTCATTAATAATATTAAATAATATTAAAATGAATTGAAATTTTATCTATATTTATTTCCTTAATAATTTTCATTAATTACTTCAAATGCAATTAAATTATATCAAATAACAAACACACAGAAATGGTGGCTCTTTTTTTGTCCATCTCTTTGCTCGGGATTTCATTCATTTTTCAGCTGCTTAAATTGTGCAAAATTCGTGCAAAGTTTTCCACTCGGAGCGGAAATTTTAATTAATTTCAGTTACATTTTTTTACAGTTCACTGTCGCTTTTCCTCCACAACCGCACCCGCAACCACCCCCAAAACTGCCCTCACAACCACTCGCATAAATCTTCATTATTAAAATGATGTTTGGTGGTTTTTATTAACTACGATTTTTTGCTTCATTATCGCGGAAAAAAATACGTAATTAAAAAATTCATACTTCAAGCAAATCAACAGAAATGATTTGAATTCATGTCTGTCCAAAAGATTGCGCCTGAAGAAAAATGTTAATAAGAAGGGGGAGAGGAAGAAGTAGAAAAGGAAGAAGAAGAAGACGAAGGGGAAGAGGAAGAAGGAGAAAAAAAAGAAGAAAAGCTTGCTAATTAATTACCAATCTATATGCAAAAATATTCTCCTCCTTTTTTGCCACTCTTCTCATCCTTTTACTTCCCTGCTCTTTTACTCATTTTATCACCTGCTGATTCATTCACAGCTGTCGTTCAACGTATGCTTTTTCTTGTTCCCTTTCTTCTTCGTCTGCTTCATCGTCGTTTTTCTGTTCACCTTGTTTACCGCTTTTTTTATGCTGCTAAACGTCAACTCAACGTTAGCTTAAAACTCTTTCATTGCGTAGCGTTGCCACTTTTCAGCCATTTCGTGTACTTAGCAGTCAACAACAGATGCAGGAGCAGGAGCAGGAGCAGAAGCAGGAGCAGAAGCAGGAGCAGGAGTAGAAGCAGCAACAGGAGCAGCAAAAGTAACAGCAACAGAAAGGATAATAATTTTGAAGTCCTTTAGAGTTGGCTTTGCATATGTTACGAGATGTTATTGTTTTTGCGACTCCTTTTTCTGGATCCTGTTTGTTCTGTTGGTCGGTCGGTCGGTCGGTCGGTCGGTCGGTTGGTCGGTCGGTCGGTCGGTCGGTCGGTCGGTCGGTCGGTCGGTCGATTGGTTGTCTCGGGCTTCTTGTTTAGCTACTTGCGAACGGTTTTTAACACTTTTTATTATGAGTGTGTTTTGAAAGCACATTTTTACAGTGTTGCCAATGGCATTAAAGTGGTTATTCGCTGACAGTCAATCAGTCACTCAATCAGTCACTCAACGAGTCAGTCAATCAGTCAGTCCACCATCCAGTCAAGCAGACATTCAATCCGACAATCAACCAGTCTTTCAACCAGTCAGTCACTCAATAAGTCAGTCCTTCAACTAGCCACTGCTTCCGTCGTTGTTGCTTCTTCTTCTTATCCTCCTCCTTTCTTGTTATTTGATAAAATTTAAGTGTGTTTACGTTCTTATTTATTTATTTATTTACTCTTTGCTTTAGAATATAAGTGAATGTATTGTATATGTATTGTATGCAATGTGTGTGTGTTGTTTGTGTGTGTGTGTGTGTACGTACATATTTGTGTTTACCTTCGTTTTTTTCCTTCTTAGAGTGCCCAAAGGACTCGAGGATGTGTCCAAGTATCCTTACCTTTTTGCAGCTTTGCTCGAGTCTGATAAATGGTCAGAAGAGGATATCGCAAAACTGGCCGGGAAGAATCTTATAAGAGTCTTCAAAGAAGTCGAAGCGGTGAGTACTGAATAAACACACACACACACACACACACACGAACGCATGAGAATATACACACACACACACACATGGAACACACACACACAATGAAATGCAAACAAATAAATAAGCACAAATATAAACACACATCAGGAACGAAGACAAATAATAACAACAACAACAACTCTTGCGATACTCAAACTGAGCGAGCAGGCTGTTCGTCTGTCTGCTTGTCTCTTTCTCTATTCGTCGTTCTCTCTGTTTGTTCCTCTGACTGTCTGATCGTCTTTCATTGTCCGATGTACAGCTATTATATAAGACTTGCATCGGCTCTCCGTTCCTCTCCGTTCCTCGCCGTTACTCTCCGTTCTCTCCGCTCGTCTTCGTCACTATCACTCCGTCCGACTCTCCATCACTTTCTGTTCTTCTCTTTCTCCTTCCATAGCTTCTTTTCAATGCAATGTTTTGTTTATTCAGTTGAGATGAAAACAAACAGAGTAAAAACAAGACAGAGACAGAGTGATTAACAGAGTGGGAGGAGGCGGAGGGAGAAAAAGGAAGGGAGAAAAAGGAAGGGAGAAAATCTTTGCGCACTTAAAAGATTTAATGCAATTGTAAAAGCAACAACAACTCACACACAAACGCAGGCGTTTCTATACACAACTCGTTCCTTACGGTTGATTGCGGCTGTGGTTGTTGTTATTATTGTTGTTGTTGTTGTTTCGGTTTCTTTTCAAACTGATCCCTTTGAAGACTCGTAGGATTGGAATGCAGCGGGCTGGAGGGGGAGGGAGGGGAGCTGAGGGTGAGGTTAAACTCGACTAAAAGAATGAAACCTTTGAATGGAATGTGTTTATTCTGACCTGCATAAAAAATGGTGGCAACGACAGGGACAGCAACAGTGACATCGGCGACGACGACGACGACAGAGACGACAACAACGATGGCGAGAACGTGACAGTTGCAAGCCACTTAATTAAAAACGGTGTTCAATTGAGGAGGGACGAGAACAACTCCAACCTCACGAAGAATTCAAAAATTATAAACTAAAAAACTTTATTAAAGCGAATATTCTGTCTTTGTATGCAAATTCGTCGTTTTGTTTTTTGGTTTGTGAAAAAACAACGAATTTATTTGAATTGCCTGCTCATTAAAAAGGTGACCGCGCACCGTGAACATTAATTAATTAAGCGCCAAGGTGACCATGTTGCAGCACGCAATCACAGCACCGTAAAACAATTAAACGCTGAAACGTTGATATCCGTCCCTTAGCAATTAAGCAAGCAACGAAAAAAACTTCCAAAAAAAAAGTAAATCAGAGCTCTAAAAAAATAAAAAAGCCCCAACAAACAGAAATCCTTAAAAACACACAACGAATAACTTTTCTGTGATTTCTTTAGTTCGGTATTAATTTTTCACTGCATACTTTTAAGCATGAATAAATTATGAAGAAGTCACTAAACACAAAAACAACACAAAACCTAACAAAAAATTTATTGAAAAAATTGAATCGCTTGTTGAATAGTTTCAGAAAAATTTACAAAAATAATCCCACTAAAATACTTTAACTTTAAAGAATAAAAATTAAATAAAATTTTGTTTATTTGTTCACATTAAAAACTGTTGAATGATTGGTTTGGATGCCGCTGAAGTCTCATTTTTGTTTGTGTTTCCTTTACAAGACCCCAAAAAACGCCTAAAAAAATTCAAGCAAATAAGAAAAGAATATTAAAAAGTGGGAGAAAAAAAGAAAACGAATTCAAGTTTTAATTACGATTGATGAAAGCTCAATTAGCAAGAGCATAATCCTTCAAAGCGTTGTTGATTTTGATTTTGTTGTTACTTAAATTCGCTGCTCGTATTTTTAATGTTTTTTGTGTTGTTATATTTTTTATGTGTTTCTGTTCGATGTGTTTTTTCTTCTTTGAATTTTTGAATTCTGTTCTTTTTTTGCTTTATTGGCTCTCGAAGTAAATTAAAATGTTTAAACTCAAAGCATACTTTCAAGCACTCGATTTCTCGCTTTCTCGATTCTGTGAAAATTGCTTGTCGATTGAGCTTCCATCAAAATTAAACACATCCCAAAGATGTCAGGCATTCTTTTCGAAATTAAATTGTTTCTAACAGAAGTTTAACCCAGTATTTGTGTGGGTGTATATGTCTGTATGTGTGTCTATCTTTTTAATATATAAAGTTGCTTAATAAAGCGATTCTTGCATAACATTTCCAAGATTCAAATTCACATACTTTTCAAGAGTGTTTCTTGTTGTTTATTCCTTTAACATGTCTTTCTAACTTTATTACTATCTTGCTCTCTCTCACTTTCTCTCTCCTTTACCACCCCCTTTTTACTTTCTTCTTTTCCCACCCGTTTCCCCTCTGTTTTTCATATTTTTCGATAGATACGAGATCTGATGGAACTGCAAAAAATGCCACCCGTCGATGAGTCGATTCCGCCGGAGGACATCATGGGCCGATCGTATTGCCGCTTCCAAGCACCCCGAACATGATTGCTGACATTTCAGATGATGCACAGCGTCAAACACTGAGCATTAGTTTGGTCTATCCAAAAACTACAAAGAAATGATAAATTCCAATTTAAATTCAATTCCATTCCGATTCAAATGCGAATGATTTGTATATTGAAATAGGCCAGGTAATACATTACAGAAGAACTGCGCTGGCAAGGAGTTGTTTGTAAACTATTAGTTTTTAATATACGCGTAATAAAAACGGATAAGAAAATTAATGTAATGAAAAATCAAAAAATTAACACATTATTAATTGAACACTATTTGTTTCTATTAAAATATATATTAAAAAAATTGAGAAAATAAGATATAATAAGTAAATAAATGAATAAATTTCCATTTTATTAAAAAAAGAAAAATTGGCAAATTTAAAAATTCTGCTTGTTTTTCTCTTTATTTCGATGAGTATTGAAACAAGGAAAAATTAAATAAAAAGATTAAAGAGAAAGAAAAATTAAGCAAAAAAAACTAAAGAGACATAAAATGAGTCTACAACAACTACAAAAGTAAAACAGAACAACAACAAACAAATAATAATAATAATATTTCAAAAATAATAAATAAAGTGTTACTCTTTGTGATTTTTCTAGGTTTTATTTTAGATTTACAGTTTATTAAACTCTCTGATATGTCAAAATCTTCACTAAGATGCGTGTACTGTTTTAAGCATTTAATATATCAAATGTATTATAATAATAATAATAAATAAAAAAATATAATGAAGTATAAATTTAAAATATGTAACATTATTTATAATAAATTAATTGAATTAGTAAATGAATAAACTAAATAGAATAAAGAATTATAATTTTTTAACAATTAAATAAGATAATAAATCTCTTTAGATATAATAAAAAATATATTATGAAACATGTAATCAAAACAGTTATGTCATAAATTATGAGAAATTATAAATAAAGAATGCAAACAGAGTAATTAGCAAATAATAACTATTAAATGAGAGAAAAAACCCAAAAATGCAAGAAACAACATCGTAAAAAGTATGAAAATAATTTAATTTATTTAATGTAATTTAATTAGTGTAACTTAATTAAAAAATTCCAATAAAGAAGAATAAATATTAATAAATTATAAATATGTGTATAGATAAAAGAAACACTAGAAACAAACCAAAAATTATATAAAAACAAATCGAAACAAAGATTAAATCCATTTAAGAAATATTAAAAAATAAATTAGCGGAAAATATCATTTAAATGTAGTTAAAATTAATTATAATACTATATACATATATATTTACTATACTCATATACACATATGAGTACATATACCATTATAAATGCGTCTGTATAATTATTTTAGGCTAAATTTAAAATAATTTTAAATATTAAAAGACCAAAAAGAGTTTTTAAAATTACAACCATAATTAAATGCTATACTAAAAACGAAAGTTAAGGAGTTTAAGAAAATAAAAAACAACAACAAATAAAACTTAACCTTGCGTAAGCTAAATCTAAAAGATGTGTTTTCTTCAATTGAAATAAAGTGCTCATAACTTCATTCGACATCGACAAGTATAATCTCAAAACTTTCGCCAAGAATATCCAGAAATATACGCTGAAAGTCGGTGAGGGACATTTTCGCTGCACTGGGAGAAAGTCGTGGAAATCAAGTGCTCCATGAAGCCAAGTTTCTGGGATTTACAGACATCACTACAGACAGGAGTTCAAAAGGCAGTCGAAATCACTGATTTGTCCATCTATGAATATTGTTCGAGAACGGTGAAGCTCGATGTTGTTGTTTTGTTGGACGGTGAAAAATCAACTTTTGTTCATTTTTATTAAATTTTATATCGAAGGAAACCTGTAAAAACAGCGTTCAGAGCTTTTGTCAAATGTTGGTGGTATTTTTTCTCGTTTCCTTCATTCAATCGTTTTGTTTGGACTGAAACTTTGCCGAAATATTGTAAAAAAGAGAGACCAAATAAAGGACAATATTTTTTCCATTGTTAGATCATAAATTTGGGGATTTTATTGTACAGCTGAACACAACAAAGCACTTGGACATTCAAACACACACAGACTCACACACACACACACATTCATGAAGTACTTAAAAGCACGCATCACATGCTGAGAACTTTTCACTACTTCCACTTCTATTGATATATAAATCAAGCATTCTGAAAGCTCCGCTGGTGTTCAAAATTAGGTTCGAGTTTGAGGTATTCACTGAAATTTGTCGGCGGTACCGAGGATGGCGGAGGATGGGGAAGGAGGGGGCGTTGATAGGGTTGTGTTTGGATGGTAACTCGATAGAACCAAGTTAGTTCCTGCGTCACGAATCTCACAGTACTCGGTACAGAGAACCGTTGAGTGTTTTTAATTGAAAAATTGTTTGGAAGTTTGAAGCAATAAACAACATCAAATAAATATAAATATAAGAAAAACTTGGAAAAAAATAATGAAAACAAAAGTAAGAGGAATGAAAGAAGAGAAAGAAAACTTCGGCAATGGAAGAGATGCGAAGGGAGGAGAGCAGACGAGAAAGAAGGAGAAGAGAAGCGAAGGAAGGAGAAGAGATGCGAAGAAAGGCGAAGGGAAGTGAAGGAAGAAGGAACGGTGTGGGTAGAAGAAGAGAGGAGGAATCCTTTCATTGGCAGCTTTAAATTTATGATCACTCATACGCCACGTTCGACGATTTATTATTATTATTATACTTCATTATTTACTGCGTTCCTGGTTTTATTTACAGCGACTTCATATATATTTTGCGAGGGTTACTTGTTGACATGGGAAATGATTCTCTCTCTCTTTCGTTCTTTGTGACTAATAATAATAATAACTAATAATCGATTCGCTCTTTTCGTTCGGTGTATTCATTTATTGCGTTCATTTATTGAATTTATGCAGTCTAATAATGCAATATATTGAGAAACAGATGATTCACTCAATTAACATTCAAGAGAGAACGAATCAGAAAGGATAATGAGGTCCTTTATAGAGTACAAGTCATTTTCGTCATCCATTTTTAAGTTTCCATTTATTAGGTGTCCATTTTTTAAATGTGTCCCTTCTCCAAGTCAAAACTTTCTAAGCACATCCTTTTTTAAGTACATCTACACTACAATGCATCCTTTTTCTGGATTCTTCCTTTTTAAGTTCCTTCCTTTTGAAGTTCCTTTCTTTTTAAGTGTTCAATGAACTTGAACAACGAATACTAAAGATGAAAGAAATGATAACAATCGAAGATTTCAATACTCATAAAAAACTGACAGAGTTATTGGTCGTGTTTTGAATCGTTGTGTGTGTGCGTGTGTGTGTGTATATGCTATCCACTTGATACAACATATGGAATATTTTTCCATTCTATTTCTTTATTCTACTGACTTTTATGCAGCTGCTTATCCATGTAATAACAATCATATCGAAATCATGCACGAACATGAACAAATACAAGGACACACATACACATAAACACGTTGATTTTATATGCAAATAAATAATCTGTATTTTCTCGAAGCTGAAAGACTAAAAACGAAGCTGAAAGACTAAAAACGAAACTGAAGACGACACATCAACTGAAAATGATCAACAAAAATTGTGTTTTCATAGAAACTTCGCAGCTGTTACACGTGCCTCAAGCCGTTAAAATAAAAACAAAGCCTGGGAAATAATAGACGAGGCATCAGAAGCGTCACCGGCAGTGACATCGGAAGGGATTTCAAAGGAGTGATCAGAAGCGACATGAGAAGGAGCATCGATAGCGACATTTATTAAAAAAGGAAGACTTTTTCCCGTACTTGTAATTCGAGTACACATTTGATTGTAGTGGTGTATGTATGTGTGTGTGTGTGCGGTGTATTTATGTCTTACGCTGTGTGTCTTTATAATGGTGTGTGTTTCTTTTTCGTGTCTGTTTGGATATCTATTTTAATGCAGCTTCTGTTATTCTTTTTCCTTTGCCATTTTAGCGTTATAAAAAAAGCATAAGCATGTGCGTGTGTGTGTGTATGTCACTTGTCAGTCGTCGCACACAATCACATCACTGATGCAATACACACACGCACACACACACACACAGATACTTAACGATCCGGCACTGATTGCAAATAAAAACTGGCATCGTGATGTCGTGAATGCTCACGTTGTTGCTCTTAAAACCTTTCGAAGCCCAAGAAATAAGAAACAACACAGGAAAGATACCATTTCTACTACCTTTTCTACTACTAGTAGTTGCTCCCTTCCACTCGCCTCTCCCAACAGCAAAAAAGTTGTTGCTTTTCTTAAGCTTTCCTTTGTTTATGCGATGAGATGAGGCTATATGAGATGTTTTTATATGCATGCGTGTGTGTTGTATATGTGTCTGTATGTTTGAATTTGTTTGCTCATACATGTGTCTGTGTATATGTACATGTTTTCCTATAAATGGTGACAACTGTACAACAGCTAAAAATGTTGGCTTGTTTATACAACTTGTTATGTGACTCGCTTCTGATTTGTGGCTTTCGTCGGCACGTCGGCACGTCGGCTTGTCGTCGACCTTCGATATGCGAACATAGCATTTGTTAGCCAGAACGGAACAACATCAGATGTCACACACACACACACTCTTAAACACACTCACACTCACACTCGTGTTGCGCGTATTCGAGAGTTTTGTCAAATTTGCGCTGATTTGTATGAGTTGAGTTATTTGAACCTCGATAAAGAAATGCTGCTCGTTTAACATCTCAAAACAGTCTCAGTCTCAGTCTCAGTAACAGTCTCGAAAATACAAGAAAAATCGAAAAATAGAAGGGTGAAGGATAAGAAGGATAAAACGGATGGAAAAAGAGGACAACGTAAAACTGAAATCGAAAAAAAGGCCGGAAAAAGCCAACTGAAAACGTTCACCATTCCATTTCACCACCGACCGGGTCCATTCGGGTCCATCTTACGCTTGATCACTTTATTCGCATTGTTATGCTAGTGACCCGGTCGACGGCGCTTCGGTGACCTCGCCACCGCACTCAGCGACGATGTGACTTCGATTGTGATTGACCAACACGTAATCAGCAATTCAATGATAACAACTCACATGAACAGCAAAAGCAATGGCAACAGCAACAGCAGCGCATTGGTACAAAAGGACATCCAGCGACATCCGGCGACATCTTGCGGCATCCTTTCACAATCTTCTTGGCTCGTAACATTCCTTGATATGCACTTCAAAGTGTGTTCATGTGTGAAAACACAGAAGAGGTCGTGCTGGCTGCGGAGAGCTGGAGGGTTTGCGGGAGAGGGTCGAGCGAGAGAGAGAGGGTGACACAATAAGGAACAACAGCAGCAGAGTGAACCAAATCACATTCGTAACAAATGCTTAGCGAAAAATCTAAGCGACTAAAGTAGAGTAAAGCTTAGAAGAAGCACAACGAAACGTGAGAACGAAAAAATAAAAGAATGAGTGATATACCACTCAAAGAGAGAGAGAGAGGGGGAGAGGGGGAGAGAGCGAGAGATCATTGATTGAACTGAATTGTAGCGGAATGACGCAAACTTATTGCAATGAAAGAAAGCGACGAATTTTGACAGTTCGAGGACATCGATTTTCAGACACAAGAAAGCATGAAAACAACAACAATAACAACGACAAGGACGACGATGACAACGATGAGGACGAAATGAGATGAGATGAGACTCCGAAAAGTGAAGATAAGACTAGTGAACAATAGTAACTGGTTTCACACTCGTATCCGGAGATGGTTCGGATATGTTGGGGCTGTCTGATGATGGAGCGACCCCTTCAGAAGCTTTAGCAGGATCCGAAGCTGAGTGGCGTTGATGGTTGTTGGCGAAATATTTTTGCAGATTTTATTTTCGAGATTTATCTGTTAAGATCTGAGCAAATAGCAAAGCAGAAGCAGAAAAAGATGCAATATCTATAAATTGAATCTTGAAGAATCGAAGTCACACAAACTCTTGTGAACTCATGCGATTTACTCACTATTGCTCAATAATTTCACGCCAATAAATGGATTGACACAATGTGAACGATGTGAAAGCTTTGAGGATAATAAAAGTAAGAGAGAGAGATAATAAAATGACAAGATTCTTGTCCTTCGGTTGAATGAGCTTCCGAAAAGTAGTCGGAAGAAAGACGTTTTTACTTTGCGAATCTTTAAATTTAAATCACTTTAAATGAAGTCACTCAACTGAATTAGAGTTGAGGTGTGTCTAATGCTATCTTTATTATCCAGGTTTAATTATCTTTCATTCCCACTCGCTTTCTTCTCCTTCCTCTTTCTTTTCGCGAAACTCTTTCTTAAACTCATCGTTCATCATCATTCAATCGTTGAGATAAATAAATAAAATAATCATAATCAAGTGGAAACCGAGAGAGTGACGGAAAGAGAGACAGAGACAGAGATCTTTAACCGGAGCTCGAGTTCGGAACTCGAAAGCGAGAGTGTTCAAAGTTCAAAGCAAAGGAAACGAATTAATTTTAGTGCTAAGAAAGCGGAAGCAAATGAAAATGACGAAGAAGAAAAAGAAAATCTATAGAAACAACAATAATAACAACAACAAAATAAAGTGTCAAACGGGAAACCGAACCGAGCTGCCTTGATTCCGGAAGCTGCTTCGGTGAAAAACCCACAACCATCACCCCTGTTAATTGGCGTTGAAGAGAGGGAGAGCGACAGAGAGGGAGAGAGACAGAGAGAGAGGTAGATGGAGAGAGAGGGTAAGGAATGGGTCAAGAATTGGAGAGAAATGGAAAGGAAGGGAAACATCAAAAGAGGATTCTTTGATTATTTTTATTATTTTGATGATTATTTTTATAATTTTTCTGTTTTGCTTGTTTGTGCTTATTAGTTTTTCTTATGCTTTTTTTCACACTCTCTTTGAGCCTTTATTCCTTTCCTTATTTCATTCATGCTTTGTCCCTTTCTTCCTTGTTGTGGTTTTGTGTGTGTGTTGCTTTCTGGTTGCTTTGCTGAATGCAGCCCTGAAGAAATATTTTTTAAAATTATTTTTGCTCTTAGAGACAGTAAAAAAATGTGTTAAGAATGAGAGAGGACGAGAGAGAGAGAGAGAAGAAGGCTGAATCTTTGCTAATCTTAAATGCAGGCTGATGGGGGGGGGGGCAGGGTAGGCAGGAAGACAGGGTGACTAACCGGCAGAGAGACAGACAATCATGAAAATAGACGGTCAAAGAGGCGAGTTGATATGCAGAAAGTCAGATAAACAGGGAGAAAAATAGTCAAAGAAGTCGACAACAGAAGAACACACGACGGAGGGAGGGTGGTTGTAGGGTGGGGGGGTTGAGGAGGATTGCGGTTGCCTGAGAGCTAGCCAACCGAGGCACCGTCAGGTTAAAAGTCTCTGTTGCTTTTTGTAGCGTTGCCAACCACATGAACTTTAGGCAATTCGGTTGTTTCGGAGCCTCTCAACTTTTGAGGGTCAGTTTTGTTTTTTCTTTTTGGTGCTGCCAAAAAATAATGAGAATGTGCATTAATTATGCATTCCTGTCCCTCTCACTCTCCCTCCCTCTCTCTCTCTCTCTCTCGCACTCTCTGTGCTGTACTTTGAGGCTTGCTTCTTCTTCTTCGCTCGGCAGACTAAAGCAATTAGCGCAAAAATATACGCTTTCAGAAGTCATTCTCTCCTTTTTTCCTTTTGTTGGTTATTCTTGCTGTGTATCCTTTTGCTTCTCTTCGTTTCGGGAAAAATTTAATTTGTTGCTACTGGCAGAAGAAGAAAAACTAGAAGAAGAAGAAGAGGAAGAAGAAGAAGTGGAATTAATTGCATTCTCTGTTTGTTAGGTTTTCATTGCATTCTGTTGCAGTATTAAAGACACTTCTTAAAGCGATTTAAAAAGTCTTGGAATCAAAAAGGAATTGAAATAAATCTCGTCCATGGACCACAATAAAAAGCCTGGTAATTTAATTGATTTAATAAACACAATTTATTTTATTAAATATTAAAAGACGCACAATGATTTTGATGCTCAGTTAGTTTTGCTCTTCAAATTAGCTGCAAAAATTCATAAATGCTCGTGATCCTAATCGTGGGAAAAGTTTGATGAGCGAAGTGTAAATAAATAAATTTTTGTGTGTGTGTGTGTGTAAGTGGGTGTGTAAGTGTGTGTGTGTGTGTCTAAGTGAATGAGCGTGACTTCAGATACAAAAGCGTGAAATAAGAGCGTGAAAAAGCTTTCACATTCATAGAAAAATGCTACGTGTTTATATATGAGTAAAAGTTCACAACTGCGTGCGCTCAGCTGTAAGTGTATGTGTATATGTGTGTGTTTGTGTGTGTTTGTGTGTTTCTATTTGTGTTCATTGCGGAACACGTTTAAGCAGCAACTTTTAACTAATTTACACCCATTCTCGAGGAATCGAAGAGTGAATTAAATGAAAACAAAGAAAAATTAATATCGCAAAAGAAGAAATGAAAGCGAAATATTAAATAAAACGAAAGAAACGAAAAATGAAACGAAAAGTGCGATAAAGATAACACGATAGAAGAGAGAGAGAGAGAGAAAGAGACAGAACAGAGAACGAAAATGCAGCTAAAAACAAATAAAAGTACCGAACATTTATTGCAGTGTCAAATTTCCATAAAAATTTCGGAGTTTTATCGAAATTTCAGAAAAATGAAAAAAATCCAAAAATGTATCAGAATCTCGAACTTTTAAATCTTATCAGCATTTTAAGTGTGATAACACAGTTACGCAATCCGAATTTTTTATTCATATTGCGATTAAGTAAGATTATTTAGAGATCTTGAAAATATCTTTATTTTATTTGTCTTTATTTATTGGTTTCCTTAGTTTTTATATGTTTATTTATTTATTGTTTTGCTTTTTGCTTTTGCTTTATAAGTGTTTTTTGCCTGTTGCTGCTTTATTGTGTGGAGATTGCATAAAAGCTTATAAAAACGTTCAGAAGGAGTTACGTAAGAGCTCCAAAGTGAGCTGAGAAAAAAAAAACAAATCACTTTCACTTTGAATTGAGTGGATCCTATGCAATTGAGTCCCGAAGAGGAGCTTCGAATGTGTCCCCATCGAATTGAATCACGATGAAGCTGGCTGTACGCGACTCCACTCGATACTCGACGTTCCGGAAACTTTGTTCATTAATCATTTGCAACTCTAACTTAATTAAAAGTCTATGAAAGGCTTCGGCAATCGTTCCCTCACTTAGCGACTGTTCCTCGTCACCCCCTCAGGACCACCGTCGACCCTGCAGTGCGACATTCGGCGCCTTTGTTCGAAGCAGGTGGAGGAGGAGCAGCAGCAGCATCAGCTCCTGGCTTCGAGGAGCGTGCAAAAAGTAGCGATGCTCGATGAAAGTTTTACGTGACGTTGACACTTCCGGGCAGCTTCCTTTGACACCGGCACCTGCCAGCATCCGTTCGGCACCCGAACTGCCGACGAGTCCAATCAGACTCAGCGCTCTTTCACTCTCACCTCTCTCTCTCTCTCTCTCTCTCTCTCATGCTATTTCTCGCTCTCGAGCATCGTGCAGTCGAACGTTTCCTCGATTTCCTCTATTAAGGACATCATTAGGGACTAGAAAGCTAAAAGAAGGCAACACAAAAGCACCTAAAATAATATTGAATAGAATAAAGTTCGATGTAGAACCTGTCGAATTAGTTTAAAAGGGTAAATCGCACTTATCGTCATTATTTAGAACACCTCGTGTACGTAGAATGGAATGTACGAATGCGGTACCACGGCGAATCGACAGAAAGGAGATGGACTCAATATTTAAAGCAGAAGAAACATACAAACATTTAAGGAACACTTATTATTTGGCTTCGTAACTTCTGTTTGCGTTGCTTCATTAACACCGAATAGCGAATCGTGACGCTTATCTTATTCAACTTCCTCCAGCTTCATGGCATCGACGTAATAAATGAGAGCACAGCTGCCTCGAAGATACTCACTCTTATCTGCCTCTGAGGTTGCATAGCTTCAAGCAAATAAATAGATACGCTTCAAGTGTATTCCTCAAAGTGATCTGTTATGCTAGGCGATACAATGCGATGCCCTACAATATAACTACCCAGAACGAGAGAGCGCATGGAGATAAAGAAACGAAGAGAGAGAGAGAAAGAACGGTCCTCAGAACGTTATCAAGCTCATCAACTGTCCTCTGAATGACATCCAACAGTATAGCCTCCATCGGCCTTTGATAAAATTACTCAAAACTTTGGGCACTCCGATACTTGAGATAGATACCAGTAGAATCCTAAATTAAGAATATAATAAGCAAGAGCTTGAGAAGGATTTCCACGTTCGCCGACAGTACAAAGTGCATGTGATTTGTCTTAATAAAGGAAGGCTTTTCGGAGAGATTCGGGAACAGGAGTACTCTCATTAAAGTTAAGGTTAAGCCTAAAGTGTTGCTCGATCAGTAATCGCTGCTAGTGTTTTAAGTGTACGCATCCTTGACTGCATGCATCCTTGACTGTGTGTAGGGTGCAAAGCCCCATCATCTCTGAGCTGTAAACATCTTGTAACAACTGAGCTATTTTGAAATGTTAACGTAATAAAAACCGAAATCCCCCGTATAGATTAAGTGCTCATCATTAACAGTTTATTTTAAAAGTACTTTTAATCATTTTGTTATTGAAAGTAAAAAGTGACTCTCTCCCTCTTACCGTCTCTTCCTCTATCTCTCTCTCTCTCTCTCTCTCTCTGTCTCTTTCTGATTCTCGTTTTTAAATTCAGAATATAGACCACCGCCCAGATCACCACCAACCGAAGCACCCACGTTTCCCGATCGTTTTTACCTAATTTTGCTAGCTAAGCTTTTAGCGATGTACAAATTAGAATGTCAAGGTTTATGGGCTGGATTCTTCTTCTTCATCTTGTTCCTGAAATAAAAACTGAACACAATCTGCGGCTATCTGCTGGCAATAATAAAAACCGTATTTTATTATTTGCCAAATGATTAGAAAAGCAAATACGAACAGCTATCCAAGGCAACTCGTTAAATCCAACTTGAGGTCATGATATAAAAGTGTCTGGAGGCTCGGTTAATCCATTCATTTCCATTTGTAAAGCCGCATCAAACGGAAGCACAGATCAGAGGCCGCAGATCTTAGGCACATCGGCTTCGTGGTTCCGGAAATACGAAGAGACTAACTAAAAAAAATCAATAAAATTAAATTAAATGTCGTTTAATGTGTGCATCCTTGCAACTTTCCTGTGCGTCTTTCTTCCGGCGGAGGCCGCCTTCGAATCCTTCCCGGCATCGCTTCCTTTGCAAGTGGACGACGCTACCGGAGAGTCTGTTGAACCGCCGCCGCCGCCATCGCATGAACTGCGTCAGTCAGCCGCCTTCGACGTGCCACTCTACCGAAATATCTCTCAGATCCCGGGCGAGGACTGCAACCGCGTCTGTTATGCGGGCGATCGACGCGCCTGCTTCTTCGAGTTCACACTGGAGCACTACCAAGCGATGGGCGCGTAAGTCACAAGAGACAACGCGGGACGAGGGAGCGTAATCCTTCTCTTCTCTTTCACTCTTCCTGTTTTAGCGCTTGCGGCGATTGTGCACGCGGCAAACTGGCCGACTGCGAGCACCCGCAGTGTTTGGTGGGCGACGGCATCGAGAAGGGCGTCATGAGCATCAACCGCTGTGTGCCGGGTCCCGCTATTCAGGTCTGCAAGGGCGACGTAGTGGTGGTGGATGTGCGCAACAGCGCCGTCGGCAGTGGTGCTGCCCTGCACTGGCATGGATTGCACATGGTGGAGACGCCGTACATGGACGGCGTGCCATTCGTCACTCAGTGCCCGATCCCATTCTCGACCACATTCCGCTACGCGTTTCGCGCCGCCCAACCGGGCACTCAGTTCTATCATTCGCATTCAGGTGAGCTGGCGCCATAGCCGGAGCAAATGTGCACAAAACTAATGCCGATCTAATCTGATTCCCTCCGCCAGGACATCACAAGGTCAACGGACAGTATGGCGCTTTGATCGTGCGCGAGCCTCGCTCCGAAGACAGCCACAAGGACACCTACGACTACGACCTGCCGGAGCACTATATACTGATCTCAGATTGGATGCACCACTCCGGCGAGGATATGTACCCCGGCTTGCCCTCGACCGCCCTGTCTCCGGACGCGGTACTCATCAACGGACGCGGCTTCTACACGGATGTGAGTTTTCAGCCAGATCGTCGCCAAAAGCGAGGCATACTAATCCGATGTCCTTCCAGCCCGTCACAATGGAGCGCACCAGTGTGCCCGCCACGCGGTACTACGTCTCACCCGGGAAGCGATACCGCTTCAGGATAATCAACTCCGTCAGTCATGCATGTCCGTTCCAGCTGCAGGTGAGTGAAGCACGTGAGTTTCCACTCACGCTTTGCCACAAATTTTTTCATATGCTATAAAGAAGGTGTTTTATTCTGCCAACTGATCTCAATTTTCTTATCCTTTCTTGTGTCATGAGTGATCGATAATCAGATCGATAATCATAGCCTCACAGTCATCGCTTCCGACTCGTTCAACCTCTCGCCGAAAACCTTCGATAGCATCGTTAGCAACGGCGGCGAGCGCTACGATTTCGTCCTCACGGCCGACCAGAAAAGTGGCGACTTCTGGGTACGGGTCCAAGGCCTAGGTTTCTGCATCAACCGTCCCGTCGAGTCGTTCGCACTGCTGCGCTACATCAACGACTCCCCTTACCATGAGGAGGCGGAGGTTCCGCCCCTGCCGCCGGTCAACCAGACCCTAACCGAAGGCATCGTAAGGCCCGCGTTTAAAGTGGTTTCATTTTGCTATTAATGCACATTTCCAGTGCCTCAACCACCCGAATGCCACCTGCTGGGACACCGACCTGCATCACTGCATCACCGAGTTGAACTCCACCGAGCAGGACGACGAACTGCGTCTCAAGGAACCGGACCATAAGTTCTTCCTGTCCTTTGACAATATCCGGGTGCCGAACGGGGACATTTTCCAGTCGGGCAGATACGATCACTTCGTCAGTAAGTGGTGCCCGTTGGCTGTATCTAGTGTTGTCTACTTTCGTTAAACGTGCTCTCCAGATCTGAACGGTAACGTCACCATCGTGAGTGCTATCAACGATCTGACTCTAAACATGCCGCCCTCGCCGCCGCTGACGCAGCCCGAAGACGTTGACGAGGCCCACTACTGCGACTCCTCCAGATGGCCGGATCATTGCCAAGGACGCCGGCCATGTGGCTGCATACACCGGCTGAAAGTCCCTTTGAATACCACCGTGGAGATGATTCTAGTGGACGAAGTCCCAAGTGAGTCTCTCTCTCTCGCTCTCTGTCTTTCACTTAGTAATGTCGATAGTCACCTCTCTCTCTCTCACTCTTATGTCATTTAGGTGTTGGCCGCATTCACCATCCTTTCCACATGCATGGCAACCGATTCATGGTCACCGGAATAGGTCGGCATCCGCTCGGTATTCCAATGACAATGCCGTTAGTCAAGCAGATGGAGCGGCTCCGAATACTGCCGCGCGTCCCCTCCAGTCAACGACCTCCGTTCAAGGACACGGTCTCGATACCGAGCCGCGGTTATGCTGTTATACGTCTCAGAGCTAACAACCCAGGTAAGTTTCTGACCAACACCGCGTCCCCCCAAAAAACCCATTAATCAAATAATAACTTCTCTCTTCCCAACTCTTCTTCGCCCTCTTCTTTTTCTTGCAGGATTCTGGCTGCTGCACTGTCACTACGAATGGCACCTGACCATCGGAATGGCTCTCATTCTGCAAGTCGGCGAATCGAGCGAAATGGTTCCAACACCGAAACTCTTTCCAAAATGTGGCAACTACATACCTAAGGTGCATATATGAGATGAGAAACTACAGTGAGAGCGAGAGAGATCTATGGAGCTACTTAAAATATTATAATAGTATAGAAATTAAAGTAGAGAAACATTAAATTGACTTAAACGTTAAAACTGTCGTTCATTTACTCTGTATATGTACATATGTATGTGTAGATAAGAAAAGAATAAAAGATACAATGGAGTTATACTACTTTTCAATTATTTCTTTCGTTTTTAATTAAAATCACATCAAATATACTACAATATATAAACAAAATATTTGTATAGCTTTTTATTATTAGTATTATTATACTCAAGACCAAGAGATTCGTCCAATATACTCGTATGTATGTCGCGTATTAAATTGGGTATTTCTGTCGTTAGACGCTTAGAAGAAGGCGTGGCAGATATACACAGTAGTAGGAAATAATTCTGTTTCAGAGTCACCTCCTGTTCTTTTTTACGTTTTTTACAATGTATCATGCGAAAAGTTTGAAGAAGAAATCTTCTCAAAAAGAAAAATATCGAACCCATTATTAAGAACTATGGAAATAATGGACGTATTCCGCTTACTTTTGAACCTTCTAGGTCCATAATAGAGTTTACCAAAAACAGTTGAATTGTTGTGACATTTGAATAGATTCTTGAGCTACAAAAGCAAAACTAAATATCTGTAGATATAATATCCATATTCCAATTATTGTTCCAATAATGGGAGTGGTCCGCCCACTATAAAGATATGAGATGTCTCGATAGATATAATTTCATTCAAGGTACACAATACAATACACAATAAAATACATTGTGTGAAACATTGAATGTGTGAATATTTATAGTAAACACAACTAAAATATTAGAATCATAAATGTGGGTGTGGCTCCTATCCGCTTTACGTACATATCACGCCTCCAAAAGACGACTTCACATCGTGGATTTTGATTTCGTGTTTACAAAAATAGGCGTGGTTTGGCAATTTTTAATATAAAATACACGATTATATGAGTTGCTTAAAATTGAGAAGAGAACAACAACAACAATAAAAATACACACGTTTCTGTCAAAAGTTCATATCATTCGATTTGTTATTTTTTGTGTGATTTTTTAATTCTGTATATTTTATTTCAATATTCGATTCTCGAAATCGTTTTGTTATAAAACGATACTCAGGTTATATAACCCAAAATTGTGATTTGTGATATTCGATATTCTTTTTGGTTTCTTCCGAAAGCAGTCCCGAATTTTTTCTAACCGCTCTAAGCGCATTAGTTTCCTCTCTTCTCTCCTCTCTTCTTCTCTTCTCTCCACTCTTCTTCTCTTCTCGTCGCTCCTCACAGAATCGTTGCCAGAACGTTTCATTTTTGTTATGAAAAACGATTTCTTTGCTGTTGCTGTTGCCGATGTTGTAGCTGATGATGGTAACCGATGACCCAAATGTGCTGGAACCATCTCTCTTCCATCACCTCCACGAAGTCCTTCCACGTCCTTCTTCGTGCTTATGCTCTCGTTCGTCATTTCTTATTTTAACTCATTTCAAACGATTGCATTGCATCTCGTTTTGATATCGAATCGACGTCATGTTGTTTATAAACTCGAGTAAAGCTTCAAAAATTCTGCTTCGTCTGCTCCGCCGTATCGAAGGTTCCGTTGCATGTTGTTGTTGTTGTGATTGTTGTTATTTTTGCCTTAATGCATTTGCCGTTTGTTTTTCTTTTTTTTTTTCTTTGTGCTGCTAAGCTTGAATCTTCTCACTTCATGTGTTTCGAAATTTTATGCACGTTCGGCGCAAAAACAAAAAGCGTCATCATTTAGATAAGTACACCGAGAAATGCATGAATGAATGCATGCCGACGTAAGAACGGCAGCCTTCATGCATCATCTTTCATGTTTGCTTCAACCCTGCGGCAGTGAAGCGTCAACAAGACGGAAGGAGGGGCAAGTAGTGGGGTGCAGAGGGATAGAATAGAGTACTATTGATGTATGTAGATGGTTGGGGGAAGGGAGGGTAGAATAAAAAACAATAGACTCCAACGATGACTGTTTTTAATACGTACAGCTTCGAGTTGACCCAAATTTTCGATGCCGAATGGGCTCAAAATCAAGTGATACGGTAGCTGTACTTAGGTTAAGTTAAAGGAAAGGAATAGAGAAGGAGCGAGAGAGAGAAAGAGGGGAAGAGGGAGCTGGGTGTCGGGTGTCGGGTGGAACGTAAGCCTGCGGTGAATCGAAGCTGAAATGTTCACTGATTTCTTAATACTATTTCACTAATTGGAGTCTCGTTCAAAAATATCGAAGACTCGCTGGAAAAACAACCATAATCCATTACAACAACATCCAAGATCCATTACAACAACACCCAAGATCCATTACAACAACAACGAACACCCATTACAAAAAC
Source organism: Myopa tessellatipennis (assembly GCA_943737955.2). Classification (NCBI taxonomy): domain Eukaryota; kingdom Metazoa; phylum Arthropoda; class Insecta; order Diptera; family Conopidae; genus Myopa; species Myopa tessellatipennis. The sequence goes on from OX031314.1 coordinate 43,980,966, forward strand.
AATAAACGACTCAATCGAGTCAATTGAAATTTCAGGCATTTCGAATTTAGTTGCAGATTAAAAAGTTTCCTTAAAACTCGTATAAAAACGCAACCCGAAACCTATTTTTGTTAGTACAATTCTACGGTAAACCTCTAAAATGGGACGAAGATTAATTGTTACATAACATGTTAGTTACATGGTCATGTTTTTGATGGCTCGAGTAACTTTATTTTGATTGCAGCTTAAAAAATGACCACCTGAAAGTTAAATTACATCACATTTAATTTTCTAACCTAAATTCTGTAGATTTTTTGTTGTTTTTTAGTACCCTACACCCGAAGGTGTGTGGAAAGGTATATTAGGTTCATCCTAACGTTTGTATTGCTGTGGGCGTGGTCGACACACTTTTCTATAATAAATTTTGGAAATATTTCCGTTTAATAAATTGGAGTCAGCTAGAAAGGCAAAAATTAACACATGTACGAATTGCTTTTAATATTATCCACCCTACACAAAGTGGGTGTGGTACGCCCACTCTTCCAAAGTATGCCCTATAAACATTTTCTTCATATAAAACTGCAAGGGAACCACTATAAAGAGAAACTTAATGCAATCAGTACATGATATATCAGTATTGACTATAATACAATCAACGAATGGGCGTGGTTCGCCCACTTCGACATAACACACCCCATTTCCATATATTTTCAGTGTCTGATGCGCCACTGAAGCACTTTCTTCTAAAGGAGACTCAGTTCAGAGTCTCTCAGCAGAGGTCACGATGGTGTATGTAGGGTATCACCGCTTCGGCCAGGTCGATGATGACTCATATACGAGTATAAGAAAAGGTTCGGTTTTGTAACTGTTCCAAAGCAGGAAGCCGTATGCGGATGACATGCTGGTGACATGCTGCTGACATGATTGTGTTATATGAGAGGCGAAAAAATCCGAGTTCTGTTGCATGTTTTTAGGGATTTCATGTTGGCGACGGCTTCTATACGAGGTCAGGAAGTTAGTCAGAGGAAGGAGGAGAAGGGGAATGAGAGGGGGGTGATGTCGGTGATAGTGTGATGACAGATGTGATAATAGGGTGGGTATTAGAGTGGGAAGAGTGGTGCTAAGGGAGGAGACAGTAAGTGTGAAGGAAGAGAAGACTGACGAAGATGGAGAAGAGTAGAGAAAGAGAAACAATGACAAAAGAAATATAATTTGAAATGCTTTTTAATGTATATTTTACATTGCATCGTGTTAAGCATTTATTCCCAGTCTTCTTCTCGCATCTTCTGCTGCAAACAGCATGCAGTGAAGAAGCAGAGACGAATAAGGAAACAAATAAGAAGAAAGAAGGAAACCAGGAAATAAGAAGGAAAATATTGATAGTAATAAGATCAAAAGTGCATAGCGAAATATTTACGTTAGAATTATTTGCATATCAAACAAATTCAATAACAAAATATTTGAATAACATTCAAACACAGACACACACACGCATACGTGCATCCTCAGAGGTTTTTACACTCAATCCTCACCTCACACACACACCCACACACACCTCTACACATACACAAAGATTTCCGCTTGAGAAGCAGACTCAACTACAATATTTTATGAAGATGTTGAAAAATATACTCAAAATGTTTGCGTTTCTTTCTTTTAATCTCTTTTTTCCTGTTTTTTACTGTTTTTTCCCCTCTTTTTTGTGTTGTGCAGCTCCTTTTTTCTGCTTATTTTTTGTCTTCTTTCTGTTCTATTGCTGCTATATTCTTTCCTATGTAGAAAGTATAAATAAGTATAAATAAAGAACTCACAATGATGCTGATGCAATGATGATGATGCTGTTGATGATGCTTCTGGTGATGCTTATTAAGGTGTCAAAAAGTAATGGAAACAATGTACGAAGCAATCAGCAAGAAAACGCTTTTAAATCTGTTTTTTATTTTATATTATTTTATTTTATTTAACTTTATTTTATGATATATTATTTTGTTATTTTCTTTTATTTTTCTAGTTTATTAATTATCATTTTAGTTGTTAGTTTCTTCATTCAGTGTCTGAATAATAATAAATTTGAATTTAATTTTGAGTTAATTTCAAATTCATTATTTCTCGCTTTAATATGATCGGCGTCAAAAGCGTTTTCGTTTTGTAATTAAAGAGGATTACAAGTGAACAGAAGCAACTTTTTCGGTGTACTTAATTAATTCAAGTTTAAGCAATTAAATCTAACGTAGAGACTCTGATGTAGCGAGGCAAAAGCAATTCATTTTAATATTAAATAAATTAAAATATTCAGCAATTACAACGATGATGACAAAATCAAATTAAACACATACACATACACATGAATTTATAAACACATCGAAGTATAAACACACCAACACAGCCATACGCAGTCCCATTTACGCACACACACACACACACACATACATTTACACCCAGGGGCACAACACTCACCTTCACTGCTTCCATCTGCGCAAATAAATATGCGTTGCTCTTTGTTGTTGATCATCTTGAGCCTTGATTAGTCATGAACGACAAACAATGACAACAACAACAACAACAACGAACTTCAATGGTTTGTTGCTTGGTGGGTTGGTCGGTTGGTGGGTTGGTGGTTTGGTCGGTTGGTCGGTTGGTTGGTTGGTTGGTTTGAGGATGACAACATTTTGTTGTTTATATCATTTATTCAGCTGAATCCCAACGGAATGCGGTACCGAAGTCCTTCAACATAATCAAAAACAATCAAGGTTTAAATGCATATTTGAGTGCTTGGAAAAGGGGAGGGGGCGGAGAGGATGGGGATGAGGGGGTAGAATAGGGGAAGGGATTAGAGAGAGAGAGGGCTGATGTTGGTACAGAGGGAAACTTAATGGGAAGAGTTGAGCTGTTTTGAGGCAGAGGTGAAGGTGAGGCCACCGCAACATGTAAATCCAAGCGAATGGCCCACCAGGAGACTATCCGAATCACCGACAGATCGACCGACTGACCAACCAAGCAACCAACCAGCCCACCATCCCACCCACCGACCCTTTCGTAAGTACGTCGATGAATTTTGATATATGTATTTACACGCTGCGGTGCTTTTGGTGGCTTGGTGCCGCGGTGCCGAGTGTCTGGTGTCTGGTGCCTGGTGTCGGGTTCATGATTTCGCATTCATGAATTTATAAATTGTGTATCGGTCCCGCTGCAGTCGTAAAGCGTTCGATACTCGGTACACTTTAGCGGATGCTGTTGCTGTTATTATTGTTGTTGCTGACACTGTTATTGTTGCTATTGTTGTTGGAGGTGGAGGTGGAGGCGGACGTGGAGTCACCTTCAGATCCCCACTCGTAGTACTCATCCCCTCTAATATCATTTAAGCTGTGCTTATTTCCAGTTATTGTTGTGTACATCATAAAAACCTTGACTGAGGATTCTACGTGCGTTCAAAAGTAATGATTTGGCTTTAGCTTTAGATTTAGTTTATGTTGTATTAAGATTTTTTCCGATTACATTTTCATATATTAACTGGAATGAGCAACTCTGTTGTTTTATAGCAAATTCGTGTTTATGGTGAAAAATAAAAACGGATATAAAAAAGTCTAAACAAGTATAGAAGCGGAATAAATATTAATAAATATTAATAATAAATATAGAATAAAAAAGTGGACACATAGAAAATTTCAAATAAAAAAAGAACAGCAAAACGGAAGAAGAAAAACAGAAAATCGACCAAAAAAGGAATGTAAATAAGAACAGAAATATAATAAAATCGAATGCAAAAAGAATATCATATAAAATCGTATGAAAAAGAGGATTAAATGGAATAAAATAGGATAAACAAATATAATAAATAATAAAAAACATATGAAAAAAGTCGTGAAAAGAAAAAAGTACCATAGAAAAGGATCAAAAACGAATGAGGAATTATACTTGAAAAAGAATGAAAAGGAAATTACGCGGAAAATACTTTCATTTTGCTAAAACAAAAAGAAACTAAAATAATTGAAAAAAATTTAAATAAATAATAAAAATTTAATAAAACTGAAAGTTACAATAAATTTTGTCTTAAAAATGTAAAAAATGGAATTTGACAGGAGGAAGAAGTAATAAAGGATTACAAAAGCATACAAACGAAAAAAGGAGAAGAGAAAAAAGTAAATAAATAAGACTGAAGAGACTACAGTAGAATAAAAAAGAACGTCTTCAGTGAAAACATTTTAATTATGAATTCTTTAATTATGGAAATAATAGAAAAGGATAAAAAATTATCAAAAGAAGATTAGATAAAAAGAATATTAAAAAGAGCAGTCAAATTATTAAAAAAGCACTTGTATCTATTCTCATCATCCTTTTCTTTTCTTTCTTTTCTATTATTTCTTTAATTTTAATTTTAAATATAAATATAAATTTATTTTTCGTATTTTAGCACTCTTAATGTTAACCTTTAATATGATTGAAAGGAAAAGCGATGAGAATTTAAATTCAAAACATAATCGTTAGGAAGGTAAAAACAATCCTCAATCTTCAAGCATTTTACTGAATTTGCAGGTACAGTGGTTGTTGTTGTTGTTGTTGTTGTTGTTTTTGTTATTGCTATAGTAGTGTTTTTCCATTTCCTTTTATTGGTTGTTGCCAGGAACACTCCACTTGATCAACCGTAGTACCATCTCTGTATTTTCATTCAATTTCTCTCCTCACTCTCTGCTTCTTTTCTCTCTCTCTCTCTCTCTCTCTCTCTCTCTCCCTCTCTCTCTCTCTCTCTCTCTCTCTCTCTCTCTCTCCCTCCCTCTCTCCCTCTCTTCCTCATCTTCTCTTCTCCACGAATGCAATGATTGGTCTGGCTCTGGTGCATTCAAATTGTCCACCTGAAAGCTCGTTAAGATGCCACTGAGTGGTTTAGTTGTTGTCACTATTGTTGTTGTGGTTTTTCTATAATTGTTGTTGTTGTTGTTTTTATCCCACTTAACTTCAATCTCCCGGCCGGATGCGGATGCGGCTGCTGTTTCAGTTGCCGTTGCTGTTGCTGTCATCTGCAAGCGTCTTCATATTTAATGTTGTTTTTGTTGTTTTTATTTTACAGATTTTGTTGTTGTTGCTTGTTGGCTGCTTTCTCTTCTCTCTTTCCGCAGTTCTGTTTTTTCAGATGTGTTATTTTTTTCAGTTTTCTTTTGTGTTTTTAAGAACTTGCTTAATAAACTGCGAAAATAAGCGAAAGAGGCGTACAGATTTTTCCTTGTGAAACCTTGGATAAAAAGGTTAATGCTTTAAACCCTAAGAAAGGGAGTATATAACTGTATATCTGGCTGTATATTATTCCTGTCTATCGATCTATCTGTCTGTCTCTGTGTGTTTGCGTGTCTGAAACCCGAAGAAAAGTGAAGCCATGATGTTTAATTTTTGTGTCTTCATTAAGAGCGATTCTTTCTCTTCTAATTTTTATAATCACTCTCCGATATCCGTTTAATGATACTTCAACCGTGACTATAATAAAATAGAGTTTAAATCCGACTAAGGCACGAATTAAATTCAGAAAGCTTAAGGCTTTAGATTAAGATTGTGATTCTTTGTCACAATTTGTAATATTTTCATTAAATGAAATGACATTCTTTGCTTTCAATGTGAAAGCATTCATTGCTCCTCCGTCTCTTTCGATCCCCTTTCAACAGAATTTCTAATTTCAATGGATTTCCATGCATTTTCCAAGCTGCTCCTGCTTGTTTGCTGCTCGATGAAGCACGAAACTAAAGAGGAAAAAGGATTACAACAAATTTTGAGTACCAACAGAAGCTACAAAAATGCTACAATGCTCTCTCTCCCCTTCTCTCTCTCTCTCTCTCTCTCTCTCCACGTGTTTTTTCACGTGCTCACTGATGCAATATTTGATGCTTATTTGATGCAACTTGCATTCATGCAGCTTAAATTCGTTTCTTCGCGAATTTTGCAAATGTCGATTGCGAGAGTGGAGTGGAGTCCTTATAAGTAAGAGGAAAGTAAGCGCTTCCACGTCGAGTACAGAAGAAGGTCTTACAAGGGAAAACAAACATTTGATGCTCACTGATTCTTAGACGTTCGCTAGAAGTGCTTTACACGTCTTTAAGACTTTTTTAATTCTTTTATAGTTTTTCAGGCTTCTTTTTAGTGCCTGATGAATGCTATAAAAAGCGATACAAAAACTGCTTCCAACTCCTTAAGATCTCAACTCCTCCACAGCTCAACAGCTCAACGACTCAGCAGCTTCGTATAAATAAACAGAACCTTTTTACAGAAACCCAGATAGTATACACAGGATGTGGATATAAAGGAAATAAAGAAGGATATAAAGAAAGGAAAAGGAGGCTAGTAGGCGGCGAAGAAGGGGAGGAAGGGGAGGAAGGAAGTAATAATATAGAATGTCTTGGCAGAATTTTTCATTAGCTCATCATTAACTCACTCAATCACTATCCCACTCACCCGCTTACTCACTGGTGCACTCACTTGTTCACTCATTTACTCTCCCACTCACTCACTTATTCACCCACTCACTCACTCACTTACTATACTGGTTCTGAGACTGGTTCAGAGGCCAGTTCCTTAAGAACGCAGATCTACGACGATGTTAACTATAGAGGTTTAGTTTAAGTTTTATGAGAGTCCGTATAATACGCGTACGTGTGTGTGTGTGTGTGTGTGTGTGTGTGTGTGTGTATGCAGTTTATGGGTCCTATAAAAAGTCTTGTCGGCGGGTGGGGTGGAGGGTTAATTTCTGCATGCCGCTCAACGAAGCCAATTCACAGAAATTTATGCAGTTGATTAAAACACTCGAAGGATTTATTTTATTGTATACCACGAGACCGAATTGTACGCTATGCAAATTAAGGACAAGAAGGCGAAGAAGAAGAAGAAGCAGAAGAAGACGACTGGGAAGGCGATGAGGAAGAACCAGTAGCAGGATATACGATCACATATGCGACAACTTTAATTTGACCCGCAAACGTTTAGCTCATAATTTCACGTTGTCTTGTTTACTCGTCGATAACATCAACCTGCAACTTTACGGCGCCGTCAACGGGGAAAATTTATTTCCCCCTTCCGCCCTCTCCCTCCTCCCACGATACACCTTTCCGTTTCCTGTCCTTTCCTCAGCTATTCCTCAGCATATCCGAGTCGTTGTTAAAAAGTTCATTTTTGTACGCTTTTTCAAATTTGTCGTCTCTTCTATCAACTTCTGTTGGCCAACGCCTAACGGTATGCAAAAGAGAGGGAGAGCGGAGAGTAGAGCGAGAGAGAGAGCGACGAGTGCAACATGAATCGAGAGTCGGGAAAAAGCGCTGTTATTTCGCTTTAACTAAATATTTACAACTCGTTTGTGGCGCTTCAGAGTAAATTTGGAATTGAAATTATTTCTCTCAGTGTTGCTGCAGCTGCTTCAATCTACATCGAAAAAAACATCGAATTTCCTGCCGGCAGAGCAACGAATCAGCCGCAGCGTTGCATTTCTGTCACTGACCGCAGCCTAACAATAGACAGTGATTTCTGCTTCGTGCTGCTACTGCTTCCTCTTCTTGCTGTCTTCTTCTTGTTCTTCCTCCTCATCGCTGTCAGTTGTATGCATTTGCTGCTGGTGCAACATTTTTGCAAACGTCATGAATAAAAGATGAGCGAACTTCTGCCGTGAAGTGTGCAGGAAATCAAGAGTTGAAATTTAAGACTTTTTGACACTCCTTGAAGGCTGGTCGAATAGTCGGCCGTTCCTCACACCTCTAACATTCGACCTTCTTCATTCCTCTGGCAAAGCGATGAAAATTGAATGCTGCCAGACTACGCCGCAACTTGTTTTAAAATCAATTTTTAATCCTGCTCTACTGTGATTAGCAAACCACGAATTAAGAATTTCATCTCAGCGAGTGTATATTTTAGAATTGTTATTGTATTTGTATTTCTTATTGCTTTATGTTTAATACAATGTTATGTTATGTTATGTTATGTTATGTTATGTTATGTTATGTTTATAACAAAAATTTCGCCAGTTGAAGTTTGTAATAGAGATTAATTAAAGAAAAAAGGAAAAAAAAAACATTGCGAAAGTTTCGAAATGAAAACCAAGTTTTTACAGATGTTTTGCAATATTTCATTTATAATTTCTACTTTTCTAAAATATCTTGACGGCGCGATGACGGAGGCGAAGAGAAGTCGTCGAACTGACAGCTCCGCAAGATGGCGGCGTCACATGAGTTACGCTGACATGTCAACCGACTTGTAATGAAATCATATCAAGCGGAAGCATTTCACAGAAGCTGTCAGTCTTAAACACCGTCTGTACAACAGATGTTGTCAGAACATTTGCTAAACGAGCTGCTGAGAGAGGAGGAGAGGGAAGGAGCGAACCGAAGAGAGTGAGCGACAAAGTGGACCACTTTTCATGGGTGGGTGAAGTCGTCTCGCGGGTGTTAAAAGCTGGCCACTTTAATTCATTGCAATTCATTAGATGAAGTGTCAACGTAAAATAGACTGAGAGAGTGAGTGAGTGAGAGAGACAGAAGGAGAGGGAGGTAATTAATTGCAGTACTTATTTGAGTTATAAAAATAAAAATAGCTCTAAAATAGAAGTATTAAATTTTTACATCTTCTCCGCTTGAAACAACTGCAAAAGTTTCATGATTTAACAACTCTTCGGTCTTGTTTTTGACACTTGCCAGGTTCGGATCGCTCTTAACCCGGATGTCGTAATCTTGAGACATCCATAACAGTAAAACTGAAAGCATTCGCAAGAAAACTAAACTTAAACCTTGAATTAAGTCGTTAAATTAAGCAACCTGAATAAAAATGGACCAGAAATGGACCAGAAATGAGAATGGACGCGTGTTGACTTCACTTTCCTTTGAGATGCAACCAACTTTTTATTTAAATGAATTGATTTGACTTTAGTTTCAGTTGCACTTACTTTAAAGAATCCTGCCTCACTTCTTAGTGAGAGTTTTTCAAGCTTCAAGCTTTCTAAAGCTTTAGTGATTGCATTTAATTGAAGCTCCTTTTGCAGTCCTTCAAAGCACTGCACTTCAAAGCGCACTTTGAACTAATTGTGCGAAAATCCTTTGACTTGAAAGGGTTTAATTTAGCTACTTCTCAGGGAATGAAAAAAGATTATAATAAATAAACTAGAGCCAAGAACTACACTTCATTTTCCACCCGCCACTTTCACTGCGCAGCGTTTTCTCAAGAATGCTTTTACAGCTCCTTCTCACAACCTTCACTCAATCTCCGTCTCATTCTTCGTTCTTCGTTCTCTCCTTCGCAGTCTCGCTCTCGGTCACTTAGAACGAGTTCACCTCTCCACTAATTTTGCATTGCTTTGGGCCGATTCGAAGCCGTAATCCGTCCGTGCAGCGTTTCAACTGCTCGGTGCCTTGACACTTGTCGTTGGCTTCATTTTTTATTGCAGGTCGACAACAACAACAACAACAGCAACAACAACAGCAGAGACCAACAACCACATCTGTGTGCTGTGAAATTTAATTCGTAATTAAATTCCAAGGAAATGAAGAAGAAATTCAACAAGAAGAAGGAGGAAAAGTAAAGCTACAAGAAGAAACACAAAAGAAGAAGAAAGAGAAACAAACAAACAGAAAAGGGAAAAGGCAAAGAAGAAGAAGAAGAAGCCAAGATAAGCGACTGTATTCACTCGTAGATGTAACACGTTGGACGACAGAGTTTTGCTTCTTTTATCCCTTCTCTTAATCTTCTCTTTGTACTTCGTGCTTCCCCTCTCCACCCACGGCCGGTCGGACCCTGTATTTGATCTGCCTTACCCTCAACCTTCATTTGAACCATTTCCCAACCTTCAAGCCTTTTAAGTAAGTGATTTTTGCACCCGAGCCTCTTGAAACTGAAGGATATACTAAGTTTCTAGCCTTCTTCCACAGAAGCCAATATTGAGGGAATACTGAATAAAAATTATATAAAATTATGGTGTATATCTGAACCACCTTCCAATCGGGTTTCAGTCTGCTCTGAGTTTCTTTCAATGAACATAAGGAGGATGTTCTTTGGTCGAAGAGGACAATGAATTAAATGTGTTTTATGGTTCTAATGTAGTTTTCTTCAGGCGCAAAATTCAAATCCAATCAATTGACTGTTTTTCCCGTACTTCATATAGAAGATACGAAAACCAACAAGCAAAAAAGACTCTGCAGCTGACATTGTGTTCATAAATCGCATGAGAAAATCTTGCCACTTGATTCCTCCGGCGTTCTTCGGGTCACTCAGCGAGTGGAACAGATGTTCCGATGTTCTTCAGACGACGTTTCCTGGTAAGCTTCTTCTTCTCCTTCTTCTTCTCTTTACAAGAACCTCCTCATCTAAGCTACGAGTCCAATTTTTGTCGTGTGCAGCAGAACGGAAGCTGTTTTAGTTTACAGGTTATGTTAACAAAAGCTTCATGTTTTCCAAGAGTATCTTTTTTATTATGATTTCATTTCGATTGGATTCGTTTAATTTGTTTCTTGCTTCTATGTTGTTGTTTTTGTTGTTTTGTCTTTGTTGGATGCTGTCCCTGGATGGAGGTTATAATAAACTTGGTCCTGAATTATTTCCTCTGCAACCATCTTAAGATTGGACAACTATTATTTTGTTGTTGTTGTCTTTCTTTCTGGCTGTTGTTGTAATGATTTTCCTGAATATTCTTTGCTTCAGCATGTTGTTTTCTTGTATTCTTCTTCTGCTACAGGGTTTTTTTAAAAAGAAGCAAGAAGAAAACGAAAACGAAGAAGATTACAATTCGTATTATTGGAATATTGAAAAATATCAAGTTTCAATAAATCAAATTGAATTTGAAGTTTTTTTTTTTGCATCCACTTGTTCGCCACCTCCGCCCCCCCCCCCCTCCACACCACCACCCGTCAAACTCACCCTAGGAAAAGCAGTGATTTTCTTCTTCACAGTAAAAGAAGAATGAATAAAAGTGATTGGAAAATGTTGTCAAAATTAAGTTGGGGTGAATGTGTGTGTGTGTGTGTGTTCCTGTGTGTGTGTGTGTCTCATCTTGTCTCGTTTACTGTATTTGTATTTGATTCCTTTATTGCTTCGTCATTCGGTGTTTTGTCAACTATGTTGTTCATCTCTGTGAAGAATCAAATTTTAATTTATTCTCACACATACATAAAAATATTGTATTGTATATGTACTTAAACAATGTGTATGTGTGTGTGGGTGAGTAAGACAGATGCTTGTGGGCATAATTTTGAATGCCTTTCATTTTCACGCGAATATTTAATGTCTCGGTCCATCGGCTGGTTTCTTTTTAGAATTTCAGTGAAGAAAATATCTTTTACAGTATTCCAAAGCTTAATGTTTTAAACAAAAGAAAAACTTTCCGATTTTTTTCAGTATATAGATTCATTCAAATAGATGCCTTAGCTGACTTCAGTTAAGATATTTTTCAGATGTCTGTTACAAGATTCACCAGAAGATTTAAGTTTGTCTGAAGCTTACTTTTATTACTTAACATATGATCACCTTTCAATGTGGGATCCCAAGAGGGTTAAGCGGTGTAGGGTTAACGTGGTAGAGTCCCCAATGATTCTAAACAATGAATAACTGAATCATTCATTTATTCATTCACTCATTTTGCAGACTCATTCGTTGTTTGCTGCTGATACAGTCACTTTAGTTGTTGTTTTTGCCAGTTTTCTCGATTGTTTCTGTATTACGTTATGATATACACACACACACACACCCACTCACACTCACAAGCTTAATGAATCCCTCCCCTACAAGACGAGTGCCTGAAGGAAGTCCTTCATTCCGCTGGACTGACTTCATTCATTCTTTCTTTTGTGTAAATTGTCTCAACAGTTAGTCTTCGTCTATGGGCACCTGTAGCAGCTGTCCTACTTTTTATACTGCTCAAGAGAGAGAGAGAGAGAGAGAGAAAGGGAGAGAAAGAGATGGCGTCCTTTCTGTTACTTCGTACATTCTGCTTGTTATTCCATTAGATTTGCTTTTCTTCCATTCTTTTGTTTAATTTCCTGGTTTTTTTCGTGTTTTTGTTTGTTGGATGCTCTGCTCTCTACGTTACGACGTAAGGCGACTACGTGACGCAACGTAATTTGCAGCGTTTTTATTACATAAGATTCTTACGCTTGCTGCTTACTTCAAGCTACTCATTTGGTCCTTCAGTCGTTCAGTCGTTTAGTCATTCAGTTGTTCAGTCGATTACTTGTTTAATAGTTCAGTCTTTCAGTCATTAAGTCGTTCCTCGGCGTGGTTTGGTTACATAATCGAAATCCAACGATTTCTGTTCTGACTTCATTCTCCATTCAACTACTTTGTGTCTGCCTGCACTCTCCTACCCCTGACCATCCCCTTCGCCTCCCCCCTCCCCACCCTCCCCCCCCGCAAACGATGAGTCTTTTGTTCTTCTGTTGGTGGGTCCTTTCGTAGAATTAAGTTTACGATGGCCAATGGCAAAAAATATGCTCGAAATGTAATTAGTTTTTACGAACCGGAGACACTTTTTATCTTTTATCATTCCTTCACTCTTCTCCATTCCTCTGCATCTCTTTCTATCTCCCTCTCTCGATCATTGCAAAAAACTCTCTACATTCGCTGAATTTTAATTTAAGTTATTAATTATGAGTGCTTCTTATGTTTTACGAAGATTATGAAATATGTTGCTCTTGCTCCACTAAAAGACTTCAGATTTTCTTTGGAAGCAAAAAGACGAAACAAGAGAAAGACGGTGATGAAGATGGGGAACGATAGAGACGAAGAGTACAGAGAACACTTAAGAAATGGAACGATAGAGATATCGAAAAATTATGTTGGCCACAAAAATGATGACATGTATGTTTAATTTGCGTTTATTTTATAATATTATAGTTTTTCTTTACTTATTATAATTTTTCCTTAATTATTAATTTTTTTATATATTTTTTATTTAAATATAATATTATAATATTTTCGCTGTTCAACTCAATATTTTCGCTATTTTTCAAGTTCAACTTCTCAAAATGTTCCATTGAAAAAAACTACCCCGGAAATCTTTATTCAAGGATTCAAGGATTCATTTCTCTCTGAAACAGGATACATTATTTGAGTTGCCGGAATCACTATCATCAACATGTCGGGTCAGTGATATTTTCGTTGTTGTTGTCTTTTTTATTTACTGGAAAATGTCTGAACCAACTCGTTCATCGTTGTTGTTGTTGTTATTGTTGTTCGCAGTGAAGTTTTCAGCCGTCTTTTCTGATGATTTGATATCTTTTTTTCTTTCTTATTGTTAATGATTCTATTATTATTATTATTATTATTATTATTGTTGTTGTTGTTGTTGTTGATTGTGTTCTGTTTCCTTCTTCGTTTCATTAATTTTCTTTTTTTGTTGTTGTTGTGGTTCTTCTATTAGTTGATGTTTATATTGTGTTAATAGAGTTGATGATGCTTTTAATTACTTTGCCCATTGAGATGGTGATTATTAATACCATAATGATGATTATGATTGCTGTGATAATGATGATGTCGCTGATGGTGTTGATGATTATAATTATTGTTACTTTTACGGTTTATATTCTTTGTATTTGTGACATTTTTATTGTTACAGACTCGAGTATGGCGCCGTCTCGATTCCTTTTTTTGTTGAAGTGTGGAATAAAGAAACAAAAGAAAACCAACAAAAAAAAGAAGGAGGAAAGAAGGAAAGATTAAAAGCAAGACAACCGAATGAAAATGTTATTTCTAAGAACAGAAATCCTTTGAATAGTTTTTAATTAATTATTCTGATTCATTTTCGCTTTTTTCTTTCAATCTTTTGCTACTTTTCTGTCTGTTCTCTTGCATTGTTTATTCTCTCTCTCTCTCTGTCTCTCTCTCTTTCTCTGAATTTCTGCCTTGGAATGATCGATTGGTTGATTGAATGAACCGATTATATGATTAATTGATTCCTTTGCTGATTCATTGTTTATTTCATAATTTTATTGATTGCATTATTGATTGATTGATCGATTGCTTGATTAATTGAATGATCGATTTATTTAACTGATCGCTTTGAGCAAACGCTTGATTGAATTAATTGATTGAATGCTTTATTTCTTTATTGAATGATTGATGGGTGGATCCTTTTTTGTGATTGATGGATTGACGATATATTTAAATGATTGATTGAGTGATTTATGTATTGATTGATTGAAGATCTTAATTTTATTACTGATTCATTCACTTCATTGATTCTTTAGTTTATTGATTGATTGTCTGGAATTGAATGGATTAAGTGGAATGTATTCGTTCCCAATGATTTTGTACAGCTTTAAATTGGACTTTCTTAACAACAGCAACAACAACAACACCAGCACTCTGAATAACAACCGAATCCCCTGCCAATTACAGCAACAACTGCACATGTGACGACATGCCTAGCGACCAACCAACCGAGTTGGCCAACCCGCTCATCGCCCAACAAGCTTTCACTCTAAACATCACTCTGTCCATCATAAATCAAAGTTAAACATCATTGTTTCAATATTTACGAACAAGTTTGTCGTAAGCAAGGCATCGAATGTGAATGGAAGCAATAAAGCAACAACAAAAATAGAAACAACAACAACAACAAGAGTTCATGTCAAGAAGAGTTCGAGGAACAAAACACGGTGAGTAAATTCACTTTTGATCATATTTTTTGGCACAAAAACTTCATTTATTTTTAAGTTTAGTTCTGCAAACGCAAAGCTGTGATTTTAATATTCAATGCATTTCATTTTGATTTCAGTTTTAGTAAAATTTGTTAATCAGTTAATAATGAAGGCTTTTTATTGAATTTAGAAGGAAAACCTTTTAATTTAAAATTTATTTTAATTTAATAAAAAATATATTTGTTCAACTTTGAAATTAGTTTTAATCACTGTGCAACGGTGAATGATTTATTTGGCTTGCGACAAAATACAAAGGCACACAGACACATATACCAACACATGTACATACATACATACACATAAACATGATGGTGCAATGGCGCAGCGATGCCGTTCGGAAGCTCGACGCAGACAAGCGAATGTCCAAAATATGTCGCCGGAGTAACGAGGAATGACGAGCAGAGGAGAGGAGAGAAGATGACGAATGCATGCACTCTGCAATCAAACGACAACATGTTCAAAATATTGCACATGGCGACTATTCAGGTGCAGTTAAAATGGTGAACGAGTAAGAGTAACAGCAACAACAAACAACAGCCACAACAAACAACAACAATAATAAACATGAACTCTATCGAGAGCGAATGAAGATGTTTCGTGTCGTTCGTGTTATTGTTGTTGTTGTCGTTTATGTCGAGCTTTTAGCTGCAGTTATTAGTGTTGCTTGTTGTGGTTGTTGTTGCTGTTGTTGTACTACAGTCCTGCTCAAATCCCTTTTCAGTGTTGTCAACGCAAATTGGCTCAGAGAATTGTTCCCGAGTTTTCATGCGAGTCAAACATGCGAGTGCGTATGTGTATAGGTATGTATGTACATATGTATGTATGTAAGCGTATACGACGCATTTGTGTGTTTGTGCCCGTGTTTGTTTGAATATATGCATGTATGTATATGAAAGCAGCAATCAGAAATCGTTGCGTATGCGTTGGTTGCATTGTTGTTTTGTTTTTGTGTCGTTGCATTGTAATATTTTTATTGCTTTTATTGTTGTTCTTCACTCTGCTCCACTCTACTGTCTTCCCCTCTCTTTTCGTCTCCGCTCTTCTGTTCTGCTCGCTGTTCATCTCTTCTCTTCTACTCACTTCATCAGATCGATATTTATTAATTGTCGCTACTGTTCGGACGAACGAAGCAGCACGAAGAAGTTCAATTAAATGGACAGCTGTACATATGTACGCTGATAACTAGAAGTCGAAGCAGAGAGAGGAAAACTTTTGATAACCGCAACAAGATGTCAGCAAATCTCAAGAGAAACAAACTTTGTTGCTTGCCAAATAAATGCAAATTTAGAATGGATGAAGAATATTTGAATGTATGAAAATTCATTTAAATTAAAATGGCCAAAAGAACTAAAATTGCAATTAAGTAAATATTAAACTAAATCACAGATAAATATTCAACAAAACAGGTTGAATACGTTGGCATCTCTTTCGGCTAAAAATACGTGTGGTAGGTTGAAAACAGCTGACTAAATTTGTAAAATGAGCAATTTTTATGAAAATAACTTCGTTTTACTTGCAAAACATTCAATATTGTGCAACTACATGTGTTGGTTTCAAAACTGTCTACGTTGTCTTTTTTATATTACGTATTTTTTACGAACAAGAGTCGCATTCTTCTCTCAAAATATTTTTCTGAATTTTGTAAACAAACTGCCGAGTTGTCAAAACCTTTTTGCATTAGAAAAATTTCTAATATATTCTATTGTAATATATAATTTAAATATATAAATTATGTTTCTGCATTTGCTATGGCGACTTTTTCCGGGAATCACTTTGATTCCAGGAAGCGATTCATTTTCTAATATGCCGAACAATATATTGCACTTTATTAGTGTTTGTCGTCCAATAAAGTGCTTGAAATTTTCAGTTTTGTAATTTTTGTAGTTTTTAATAATTCTATTTAAAATGAGTAAACAATTTGATTGTATTTTTGAACACTGTGAAGGCAAAACATTTAGTGATATTCACTTATTTCGATTTCCGAATACTAAGAGTTTAATAAAGTTATGGTGTGAAAATTTGCAATTAAATGATTCTGCTTTGAATTCTCGCTCCAGAATTTGCAGTCGACATTTTTAACCATCTTTTCTAGGCGTGAGAAGGTTAAAAAGGGTTCGGTCCCTACAATGACTCTCGGTAAGGTGTAAATATGTAAAAATGTGGAATATGAAATATTATTCCATAATATTATATATTAATCTATACTTTTCTATACAATACAATCGTGTTGGCTTCAGAAAACCCTATGAGTAGTTTTCATGTTCTCAATGGTCGTTTGATTTATTATTACAAAAAATCCTTTTTAAAAGTATTTTTTTAATAAGTATATAATATAAAAATAAGGGCGTACGGAGGAAGATATCTACTTGCCACTTTTAAGTAATATAATCGGACAGCCAAGATACTGTTCCATAATAGAATGCACAAGCAATTCGAAGAACTGTCCAATATATTCCTTTCCAACTTGCTCACATCAACGACGCCTTTGGATTGAAGCGTTCGGTATGCATCTCGAAAGCTCTAATCCATTAAAAGTTCTCCAAATCTGCGGGGACCATTTGGACCCAGCATTTGTGACAGCTAGAAAGCTCAGAAAGAATGCGTTTCCCTTTTCCGTAGATAACATTTCATCCGAAAATAATAAGAATAATAATAATTATATATCGGACGAGAAAATATTGGAAAATTTTTGCGGCTCCTGTCAAAAATATTGCTACCTAATTTTATAAAAATAAATATTTCGAGTTAAGGAAAAACTGTGTTGCCACACACCAGCAACAGGTGTTGCAATAGCAAACAAAAACATTGGTGTTGGCGATACGAGTTTGCTTTTGAAACCGTTTCACTTGTTTCACCGTTTTAATGCGCTGCACATATGTGCTGCCCATTTAACAATGTGCCTCTCAAAGTGCTTTTTTTATGCACGGCGCTATCTTCTCCAAAAAATCCAGAAAAATTTCTGTTTTCATGTGTAGTTCGTCATAAACCTGTTCATTATATAAAATAAAATAATGCACATACATAAGTAACCAATAATATTAGAGTTACTGAAGCTACGGCATAAATAAAAGATCCGAATTGTCCCTCTTCTGAGTATTGCCGTATTTTGTTCCACGCTATGACGCTGCGCTAGTAGTCGCACGAGGAATATTGTTGCTATATTCACTCTCACATAAAGCATTTTCTCAAAAACTGTTTGACATAGGAACCTAATTTAAAAAGGGTATTAAGAAGCGGATATTTGGCTTTCGAAATCAGCAAGCAAAAGTTATTTATGTCAAATCATTATTTTTTAATATTTTTTTTCGATGTTAAGTCGATTTTTTATAAAATGGCCCCTCCCGTCTAAACGGGGGGAAATTGACCCCCTCCCATACGATTTTTTTCTTGTCTCGACCCAACCTACACGCCCTAGTCTTCTGTCCCCTCTTATGCGAAACACCCTGTATAATATGAATATAATATGTAATATAAGTTAATACATAAGATTAAATTATAGAGGAAGTGGAAAAACGTAAAAAAAGGGAAAAACACGCGACGAGAGTTGAACACATACTCACTCATGTGTTCATCTCAATTGCATACTCTACGAGTATATCACAAGAGTGATGCAGTTTTGAAATATGGATGGATCGATGTCAACCCCGAAAAATGGCAAGATTATGGACAATTAAGGGGGTAAGGTCAGAAAAGAAGGGATAAAATGTAAAATAAACATTAAATAAAAATTAGAAGTTAAAAATCAAAACTTAAATTTGAAAATTTAAGTAGAAATTGATTAATTGTCATTTAAAACTAAAAATTAAAATTAAAAAATTAAGGATTATAATAAAAATTCAAATTTAAAATGTAATTTAAATTTTAAAATTAAAATTTTAATTTAATTAAAATTAAAATGTAAAAATTAAGCATTAGAGAATTAAAGGTTAAAAATCAATATCTAAAACTAAATTTAAGTTTAAAAATAAAAATGAAATTTAAATTAAGAGAAATTAAAAATCAATTTTAAACATTAAAATTTTTTAATTTTTTTGATTTTTAGTTTCTAATTTTTAAATTTAAATTTTTAATTTTTAAAATTTTAATTTTTAAATTTCAATTTTGATTTTTATTTTTAACTTTTAATTTTTAGTCTCTACATTTTAAATTCTTCTTTCCAAATTTTAATTTTTCATCTCTGAATTTAATTTTGAATTTTGATTATTTAATTTTTATTATTAAATTTATTATACCCTATACTTTAAGGTTAAGGGTATATTCGCTTTGTCACGAAATGTGTAATGCATAGAAATAGAGAAGATAGATATATAAAAGTATATACACTTCCGTTCATTTAAATAGCAACAGTAAAAAAGATAAACATTATTTGGATTTTCAAATCAAACTAGTAAAAATTAGTCAAAATAAAATTTTTTTGGATAATTTATGTTATTCTTTATTATCTGCAACAAAAATTATACAAAAAAAATTAACCGTTATTTTTATTACATACAGTTGTCTTTTTCGACGAAAAGAAGTTCAACTTTGACGGTCCTGATGGCTATAACTTTTATTATCACGATATTCGAAAGTTGAACTTCTTTTCGTCGGAGAAGACAACTGTATTCCCTGTTCCACGTCATATGCGTTTAAGCAAAATTTAAACGTCTTTCCTTATAAATGGGTTTTAGTAATGATTTTTTTTTAGTTTACGCCTTTGGATATGCTGAGCTTCAACAATCAAGCGCCGTACAGTTGATATAATAGCTGATATTCCCGCTTTTGGCTTTATTTTTGGTATAGAATCACTAGAGTTTGAGGCTTTTCGTAAGATTGCGCGCTTGTCTGCTGGCGATAAAACACTTTCTGGTCTTCCTTTCCTGTATTTGCCCTAGGAATCCTTATTTTTTAGGTAATTGAAGACATCATGGGGACTTCTTCCAATTTGTTGTGCAATTTTTCTAAGCGATAGCTTTTGCTCGAAATATGCATTAATTTTTCCTCTTTCTTCTGAGTTTAACGGATTTCCTCTACCCATTATCATTGAATTATTACTACATCAGGTGAAATTTAACTAACAAATCAAGGATTACCACTCTACGCAACACAATCGATCAAAAATATGAAAAACGAACTATTGTTGTTATTCAAATGAACTTGATGATTTTTTTCATTGTTTTTAGATAGTGTTTCAGATAAAAAAATAAATAAAAATAACGGTTAATTTCTTTGTGTAATTTTTGTTGCAGATAATAAAGAATAAAATAAATTATCCAAAAAAAATTTTATTTTGACTAATTTTTACTAGTTTGATTTGAAAATCCAAGTAATGTTTATCTTTTTTACTGTTGCTATTTAAATGTACATATATTCTTGATCAGCGTCACCACGTGAGTCGATTTATCCATCGAAATCACGCTCACAGGAGAACCGGTGAAGATATAACAATGAAATTTTTGAAATTCTTTGTTATGGTGTGCAGGCTGGTATTGAAAATGGGTAAAATCGGTCAACTGCCACGCCTATTTTTTATTAGAAATATGATATTAGCATTCGTTTTTGAGTTATGACAACAAAATTTCATTCCTGGGTATAGAGCAGCATTATCCGTTATGTGCCAATGCTGTTTATGCCAATATCAATAAGAGAAAAGGTACGAATACTGTGCGAAAGGAACGTCTCTGAAAGCACTTTCACTGAAATATGGAGTACCAAAGTCTTCTATTTGTACCATAAAAAAATTTGAAAATGAGATTTTAAGAAGTCATGAAAAAAGCCTCAAAACCTCTAAATCGTTTTCCTTCCTCTAAGCTTTTTTCGATTACAGATGGAGAGTTTCCGATTATGGAAAATAAATTTTATGAATGCTTTTTGATGCAGCGATAAATCTCTAATTACTGGGGGACTTTTAAAGGTTAAAGCAAAAGAATTTCATAAAAATATGTACAGGGGTTCGTTTAATGCAAGTGAAGGTTGGTTAAGCAAATTCAAAAACAGGTTTGGATTGCGTATATTGAAACATTCGCGAGAGAAGGTTTCTGAAATTTATTTACCCCGACTTCTGTGTACTATTCGATTTAACGAAATGTTCGAAATAACGAACAGCTCTGACATACGGACAGGCCGAAGTTAATACTCTTTATGGTTTTTATAATATATTATATCATATATAATTTAATTTACTTATTTTATTCTATCATATATAATTTATTTTTTTATGTATTATTTATTTAAACTAATTTTATTTATTTTATTTTAATAACTTCTAAATTATTGTATGTATTTTTATTTTATTTAATTTAATTTATTTTTTTTTATATTCGATCATATTATATTATTTATTTAATTTAATTTATATTATATTAAATTAATTTATTTATCTAATTTGTTATCTTATTTCATTTCTATATATTGTTTTATTATATTTTATTTTTATTTTGTTTTATGTTATATAAAAAATATATAATTTATTTATTTTTAATTTTATCTTTACCGTATTTTTTTTTCTTATATATTAATTTAATTATTTCTATATTATTTAATAATTTAATTTAGTTAATTATTCGCCACTTTCGCACCCTCTCTAAGGCGTTTTTTCCTTCCCTCACCCTTACCCATAAATATTGTAGCCACCAATCGGCTTGCCCTTGTCCGGGTTTGACATCGACCCACCAATATTAAAAAATTGCATCACTCCTGTTATATGGAGTATGCATTTGAGTGAATGCATGAGTTGGTACATATGTATGTGTTCAGCTCTCGTCGCGTGTGGTCGCTGTCTTCCGGAGGTTGATATATATTTTCAATTATTATTATATGTTTATTTTATCTTATATCACATATACAATTTTGTACTTTATACTTATAATTTACATTTTATCTTATAATTTATATTTTAATTTTGTATTTATAATTTACGTTTTATTTTGATTTTTGTGAAGCACATTGTGAAGTTTGTAGCACCTTGTGCAGCACATTTGAAACATGTGTATATTATATTGTATATATTATGATGTCCAAGTTGTGTATTTAATAAACAGTACGATTTTATATTGTATTAGACATGTATTAGCAAAATTTTTTGTGGATATATAGGTGGATGTACGCATACTAGTTTGTGTATATACAGTGTATATTATACACTTTTACATATATTAAAAAATCCCACTGATGAGTCCCTTTCATGCCAGGGAAAAAAGTTTCTGAGTGCTTCCTGTAAAGTAGTTTAGGCAAAAAGGCCTATTATCGATTGTTAAGGGAGTGCCTTTTTAGACACTTCGTTTTCCTCTTTTTGTACTTTTTTTTTAATGATTCTCTCATTCTTGTTTTATTTGTTCATTGCGTTATTTTTGTTGTGCCTTTTGAGGTGATTTATTACTGTTTTATTTGTTTACTATTTCATTAAGTTTATTATTTTTATTGTTTTATGATTTTCTATTGTTTTTTTATTATTAATTTTTTTTCATAACTATAAAACTAGACATGCCTTTTCTAATCTTATATTCAGTTTTGGACTCAGACAAGGTCGTACGAAACAGCCATCCTAGTATAAATTTTAGATTATGTAGCTTTTAAGTAGGAAAAGAAAAAGTCCTGACTGTGGACGAAATAAAGCAACGTTACGAATCAATGGTTGCTCAATTCTTTACCTCCAAGTTGCCACAAATGTAATATTGCCACAATGTAATTATAAATGTATAATTGTAATTTACATTTTTTTAATTAAAAATTTAGAATTAATTTAAAAAGAAAATGGGAATAACGTGCCAAAGTCGGTTTACGTCATGAGTCCTCTTGGTGCCACGGTTTTGATGGCAACTTTATGCGCTATGTGGTGATTGGTATTATGGTCTTGTTTTCAATCAAGCAACACATTTTGCTCTTGATGTTGTAGCTCTTGTAGCTGCTCCTCCAGCACAACTTGCTGTTGTGTCTGCTGCTGCACTTCTTGGGGCACTTCTCTTTGTTTAGTTTGTGGACTTTCGCTGGAGTTATATATTAAGATAAGGACACAAATAATGGTAAAGAAATATAAATAAAATTACAGCACCCACCTGCGACTCCACACTGCACTGCGTACACAAGGCTCCGACGTCGCCTCAAGCGTCCGCCTCACCGATTGGGTTGTTTTGTGCCAAATTCAAATGTATATATTTGCATTTAAATATAATATAATATTTTGCCATTCCATTTCCTATAAAAATTTACAATATACATATATTTAGTTTTACTTGAAATACTTACCAATTATCAAAATGCCGGACTTAACTAAACAAAAAATACTAAATCCTTGTTACCTTCGTTCGTTCTGCACGATCTAGACGATAAAAAGACAATTGGAATGGCGTGCCGAAGTCGGTTTACGTCATAAGTCCTCTTGATGGCATGGTTTTGATGATAACGAAACTCACTTAATGGTGATTGGTATTATGGTCTTGTTTTCAATCGAGCAACACTCTTCGCTCTTGGTGTTGTAGGTCCTGTAGCTGCTCATCCACCACAACTTGCTGTTGTGACTGCTGCTGCACCTCTTGGGACAATTCCCTTTGTTTAGTCAGTGGACTTCGGCTGGAGTGACATGTTATGATAAGGACAAAAATAATGATAAAGAAAAGTAAATAAAATTACAGCACCTCTACCTGAGTCCCCACATCGCACTCGGTAGATAAGACTTCGGCCGTAAGGAGTCATTCGATCCCTTCGGCTCCGCCGATGCCTCAAGCGCCCACCTCGCTGATTGTGTGGCAAATTTTTTATTTATATATAATATTTTGCCCTTCCATTTCATATAAACATTGGCAACATACATATATTTAGTTTTTTTGAAATACTTACGAACTATCAAAATGCCAAACAAAACATACAAAATTACCAAAAAATACTAAATATCGGTCCAGACGATAAAAGGATAATGGGAATGACTTGCCGAAGTCGGTTTACGTCATAAGTCCTCTTGATGGCATGGTTTTGATGATAATGCAACTCACTTAGTGGTGATTGGTATTATGGTCTTGTTTTCAATCGAGCAACACTCTTCGCTCTTGGTGTTGTAGGTCCTGTAGCTGCTCATCCACCACAACTTGCTGTTGTGACTGCTGCTGCACCTCTTGGGACACTTCCCTTTGTTTAGTCAGTGGACTTCGGCTGGAGTGACATGTTATGATAAGGACAAAAATAATGATAAAGAAAAGTAAATAAAATTACAGCACCTCTACCTGAGTCCCCACATCGCACTCGGTAGATAAGGCTCCGACCGTAAGGAGCAATTCGATCCCTTCGACTCTGACGACGCCTCAGGCGTCCACCTCGCCGATTGGGTTTTTTTGTTCCAAATTCAAATTCATATATTTGCATTTAAATATAATATTTTGCCCTTCCAGTCCTATAAGTAATGTATACATTTAGTTTTATTTGATATATTTACCAAGTATCAAAATGCCAAGAAAAAAATAATAATATAAATGCCTTGTGACACCTTTGTTCATTCTGCACGATCCAGACGATAAAAAGAGAATGGGGATAACGTGCCGAAGTCGGCTTACGTCATAAGTCTTTTCGTGACGTGGTTCTCTTGTTTTCAATCGAGGTACATGCTCTTCTCTTCTTGATGTTGACGCTGCTGTTCCAGCTGCTCCTGATCCAGCATAACTTGCTGTTGTGGCTGATGCTGCACTTCTTGGGACACTTCTCTTTGTTTAGTTTGTGGACTTCGTCTGGAGCTATATATCATGATAAGAACAAAAATATTGACAAAGAAAAATTACAGCACCTCTACCTGAGGCCCCACATCGCACTCGGTAGATAAGACTTCGGCCGTAAGGAGTCATTCGATCCCTTCGGCTCCGCCGATGCCTCAAGCGCCCACCTCGCTGATTGTGTGGCAAATTTTTTATTTATATATAATATTTTGCCCTTCCATTTCATATAAACATTGGCAACATACATATATTTAGTTTTTTTGAAATACTTACGAACTATCAAAATGCCAAACAAAACATACAAAATTACCAAAAAATACTAAATATCGGTCCAGACGATAAAAGGATAATGGGAATGACTTGCCGAAGTCGGTTTACGACATGAGTCCTCTTGGTGGCATGGTTTTGATGATAACGTTACGCATTGAGTGGTGATTGGTATTATGGTCTTGTTTTCAATTAAGCAACACACTTTGCTCTTGATGTTGTAGCTCTCCTCCAGCACAACTTGCTGTTGTGACTGCTGCTGCACTTCTTGGGGCACTTCTCTTTGTTTAGTTTGTGGACTTTGGATGGAGTTATATATTATGATAAGGACAAAAATAATGATAAAGAAGAATAAATAAAATTACAGCACCTACCCCTGCGACTCCACATTGCACTGCGTACATAAGGCTTCGACGTCGCCTCAAGCGTCCGCCTCGCCGATTGGGTTGTTTTGTGCCAAATTCAAATGTATATATTTGCATTTAAATATAATATTTTGCCATTCCATTTCCTATAAAAATTTACAATATACATATATTTAGTTTTACTTGAAATACTTACCAAGTATCAAAATGCCAGACTTAACTAAACAAAAAATACAGAATTAACAAAAAATACTAAATCCTTGTTACCTTCGTTCGTTCTGCACGATCTAGACGATAAAAAGACAATTGGAATGGCGTGCCGAAGTCGGTTTACGTCATAAGTCCTCTTGATGGCATGGTTTTGATGATAACGCAACTCATTTAGTGGTGATTGGTATTATGGTCTTGTTTTCAATCGAGCAACACTCTTCGCTCTTGGTGTTGTAGGTCCTGTAGCTGCTCCTCCAGCACAACTTGCTGTTGTGACTGCTGCTGCACTTCTTGTGGCACTAAACAAGTCTTTATTTAGTTTGTAGACTTTCGCTGGAGTTATATATTATGATAAGGACAAAAATAATGGTAAAGAAAAAGACCACTATTGCAAAAATTGATTAAAAATCACTCGAAACCCTGAGTTAATTTAGCCATGTCCATCCGTCTGTCTGTCTGCTGAAATTACGATCACAGGAGAACCGGTGAAGATATCGTGATGAAATTTTGCAGAAATATTCTTTATTGTAGTGTGAAGAATGGTATTGCGTACATCGTTTCTGCGTACAGATTAACATTATCCATTAATGTAATGAATATGGGCGTAATCCACCCACTTTTAGTTTACCGCAAAAAAATTTAAATTAGCATTTTTATACCCTACACCTTAAGGTTAAGGGTTTATTCACCTGGCCACGAAATGTGTAACGCAACAAATAGAGACAATAGGTATAGAAAAGTATATATATTCTTGATCAGCGTGACCTCCTGAGTCCGCCCACTTTTACACGGCTTATACAGTATAGCTCATGAAGACAAATTTATTACCACGGAAATAAAGTTAAATTTCAACACAATAATAAAACTATTGCTAATATAGTTATTTTGTTTTGAAAACAGGTAACGACCATGCTTAATATTTATGCAGTGGTGTAGCTTGGACTAATAGAGCTAGGATTAATCATCTTGCAACCTTCTAGCATTTCATATGTCAATATTTACTTTCCAAAACCATTTCCATTGTGACGCCGTGGCGGACCGCCACCCCCGCCCCACCCTAGCTACGCCTTCGTATTTATACCCGTCTGTGAATAAATGTTATAAGGTAGCTTTCCTTATAACCACATATTTTCTCTAGTTCAGTTTGTATTTCACTCTATAATGTTATTGTTCTGCCATGAAGAATCTTGATAAATTAAAAATTTGAATAAATAAGATAAGAAATAATAAGTTCAATTAAATTTTTTCAAAACTTTTAGGTGTAGGGTATCTAAGATTCGGCCCGAGTACAATATAGCACTCTTACCGGTTTTTTCTTTCTTTTAATTTTATTATTTTTGCTGCGTTTAAATTTGAACTTCTCTTTTAATATTTAATTATATTTTATATTTTTATGTTTTGTACTCAATTTTATTTGATTTTATTTTATTTATTTAATTTTATTATATTTTAGTTTTATTTAATTTGATTTGTTTTAAAATATTCAACATATTTTAAGGTTGTCGTATTTACTAACTTTTGTTCGTTTTCTTTTAATCCAATACACGAACCTCGAACGTTTGCACGTTTGGCTGTCGAAGCAGCTTGTCACTGAACCAGCAACTTTTTGATCTCTTCTTTTTTATTATTCAAAAAGCGCGGCGAATTTAATAAAGCTGCACATGAGTAGTTGGTGTAAAAAACAAGCGAATTGGAACCGGTTTCCGCTTGGCGTAACGTGCAAAGCAGACTCTACTCTTCACGTTTAGAAAATTCTGCTGGCTTTTTGGTTGCTGTTGTTGCGGAATTTTCTAAAGTATTTTGCACGGTAAACGACAATAATGGCAACAACATGGGAAGGTAATTTATGGTTCTCTCTCTCTCTCTCCCTCTGACATGAAGAACCAGGGCTCTCCAACCGCTGCTCCGCCAACATCGAAGCTTCCATTCTTCGAAGTGCGCTTGAAAACGATCAGTTTTGCATCGAACACGCGCTGGTTAAGAAGTCGAAGTTGTGCAGATCTTAAACAAGCTCTTTAAATAAGTTGCTCCTGCTAAATTAGCTTTTCTTTTAAAAGCAGTCTTTTTTCTGAAATCGAAAAAATATATAAAACCACTCCTTTTTGTTGTTGTTCCAGCATAAACTAAGTCACTGGGTGAGCGTTTGTCTGTGTGTTGTTTGTGACTGTGGTTGTGCCTGTGTTTTTGGCAAACGGTTTGCGCGACGTTAAATAAGCTTAAAATAAGCGCGCAAGCAAATCAATAAACGAATAAATAAATATTTAAAATAAACTCGTTTTCAGCGACAGCCACCAGCAAACAGAGTTGTTTTTTCTTTCTAATTTTCTGTGAAGCAGTTTCTTCGTTCAAGAATTTCGAATCTCGAATTTTATGCAACTTTTATTTCCGCGTAAATAATAAAAGTCAATCATAAAGTGAACCGTAAAAGTAACTCCATTTTTTAGTGATTCAATTTTCTTTAAAAAGAAACTTTAGAAAAAGTCTGAAAATCTTACATGTTTTTAGAATTTTCTTTCGAATATCAATACATTTGTCTAATGTTAACTAAAAGAATATTCGTCATTTAAAAGTAAGTAGAATATATAAATAAATACATAATATGTATAAACAAATAAAACACATATAAATTAAAAAAATTTAAATAAATGAAGTAAAAGTAAGTAATAAAGTAAATTAAAGATTTTTAATTTCTTTATTAATCATTATATTGTATTTAAGTACATATGTTTAAGTGTTTTGAGTTCTTTCGCTCTCACCACTGCCTCAACCCTCCCTCCTCTCTCTCTCTCTCTCTCTCTGATCCTCTGATCTCTCCAGAAAAGGTTTCATTCAGGAAAAACCCTGGATTAGTCCTAAAAAATAATTTCCTCGAAAAAACAACCCTCACAGATTTAAAATCGAAAAAAGTATTCACCAAAATAACCTTAAAATACCACTTAAAGAAAAACCAAAGACTACGGGAAACCTCTAGAATTAAAAGAAAGAATTCTCTCTACAAACCTAAGAAAATAATAAACATAATATTGAACATTACGGGTTACTTATTAAAACAAAACTTCTGTATGTAGATACAATATATGGGTATATGTATATACTTGAGTATAACATAATCCAATAATTTTTAAATTAAACTCTAAAAAAGAATTAAAATTATCATTAAAATAAACCTTCATTTAAAGGCCAAAACAGGCTAAAAAATTAACCTTTAATTTAAGGCTTGAACAACAAAAGCCTCAACAAAATATTACAGGTTAATAAAAATGCGTTCACTTTAAAACACTTCAAAAAAATGCGTGATTAAAAACTACTAGAAAAGTAATAAAGAAATAAGCAGAAAAAACTTAATAATAAGAAATCAATACGTAAAGAGTATTAAAATGAATTGAAAACAACATTTTAAACAAAGAATTGAGTTCTCAATAAATTCTGATAGAAAAGAGTCATTCAAATAAAATCCACTTTATAAATAAATAAAGATATCATCACGAATGAAACCACGAAGGTTAAAGTTGATGAAGAAGAATGCAAGAAGAAGAAGTAGCATAATAAGAAGAGGGACAAAAACAAGCTTCAGAGGAAGAGGTAACCGCAGTTCCTCTTCCTATTGTTCCTCTTCTTCTTCTTCTTATAATACTTCCTCTTATGATACCTTTTCTTGCCTTCTTCGTCATCTCCTTCTTCATCAAATTCTTCCTGTTCATCTTCTTTCTACTCATGATCATCATCATCATATTTTTGTTCTTTTTCTCATTCATCTTCCTTTTCTTCTGTTGCTTCCTTTTCTTGTTATTCTTCTTCATAATCATCATCTTTTTGCGTCTTCATCATCCTTCTTCTTTTGTGTTTTTTTTTCTTCGTCTTCTTCTTCATCTTCTTATGCACTATCTTCGTCTCAATCATATTCTTTTGCTCGATCGCTATTTTTTAGTTACTCATCATCAGAAGACTTTTCAGAAAATCGTTTGTCCATTTTTTAGTTAATCTCTTCTCTCTCTCTCTCTCTCTCTCTCTCTCTCTCTCTCCTTCTCTCTCTTCTTTCTCTCTCTGTTTACTTGTCGTTCTTCTTTTTCGTTTAAAAGAGTTTCTGGTTTTTCCCCTCTTTATTTTATTTCTTTTCTTGTTTTTTGAATGCTGAGCTCAAGGTCACCGAAGCAGAAGCTCTTTCATTGTAATTTTTGTGGTTTGTGTTGTTGTTGTTGTTGTTGCTGTAGTTGTTGTTGTTGTTATTATCTTTATTGTTGTTTCTGCTGTCTTGATGTTAATTGGCTGGCTATAGTATAATCTTGAGAAACCTGCTGAACCAGCTAAATGAACAAACTAACTTGAAGATTGACAATTGTTTTGACCCTTTTTTATTTAATATCTTTCTTGAAATTTTGAAATAAGTTGTTGTTGTCATCGTTGTTGCTTTATTTCAAGGTCCCTTGAGAGATAGTTTTTTTAGTGGTCGTTTTTGGTTCTTTTTTTTGTGACTTGTTGCTTATTTTTCTTTTCTTTTTATATTGCTTTTTATATACTTTACATCGTATATCGTACATACTTACATACAATACATACTTTATTGTTACTTGATACTTCAACCACAATAATTTTTGTTGTAGTTGCTTTAAAGTTGTGCTTATTTTTGAATTTAACAAATGAAAAAAAAATAAATAAATGAGAAAAAATAAAGACGAAATTTCGAAGCAAGTTTTTTCGTATGAATATTAATAAAATTTTGTAATCCAATTGTTTGTTTTTTTGGTATTAATTGCAATTGAAATTCAATCAATTTCAGGTGAATTAATTTCGGGTTTGCTATTTGAATCATTTGTTTGTGGTTTTTTATTTACTCTTCATCCGCAACAATTTAAATGTAATTTAATGCAAAATGCTGCTTTTTAATTAAATTGCCCCGTTTTTGAGTAACCACAGGACTGTAATATGACATGCGGTGAAGGACGAGTCACAGAGGCTGGCAGAGTAGCCCTACAATCGGTCCACTCATAAAATATGCCTTCAGTCGAAGTTCGAACGGAATCACAGCGAAAAAACTGAAATTGTTTCAAAGAATCATGGGAAAAAAGGAGGAAAAATAATTGTAGATATAAAAAAATTACTCAAATTCACTGCGAAATACAGTTAAGATTTTAAAAGTCGGAAATACAAATAAAGCTGAAGTGTTTTCAATCACTTTGTTAGTGACTTTCTTTATTACGATGCAATTCGATTTCGTGTGTGGCTTCGATTTTAATTGGTTGACATTTGAAACGACTTCGATCCCATTTGATTCGATCACATCGGTTGATCTTCCAATCAGCTGATCTTCAAGATCAATCAAGCGCATCGTTGTTGTTATTTTTTCCCAACTGACATGTTTTGTGTTAATTATTTTAAATGCTCGCAGATGGTTAGTAAAGTAAAATAGAATAAAATTACTACATCTAACAATTAACGTGTTCTAACGTGTTCAATTTGCGGTGTCGTTTGTGTTGTTGTTTGTGTTTACTTTTCATTTGCAAGTGATTTTTTTTTCTATGCGTAGACAAACACAGAAAACAATAAAATTAACTTTAAATATATTTGTTTTACGATTGTTAATACTCGTAATTAGAGAAGTCGACCTTAAAACCACAACAACAACGACAGCAACAACAACAACAACCTTCTGCTTTACGACCTTTTCGACCTTTTAAACAACTTTTACCTCATCATCGTAATCATTATGATCATAGTTTTTTGTAATTACATATTAAAACTACGAGTAAGTTAAAAAATCTTCTTAAATTCATTGATTTATTGAGCTACGATTTTCATTGATTCGTTGATTCATTTTATTGATCACAGATGCCAATGCAAATGAGCATAATAAGTAATCTACACATTTTACACACTTTATAAACTCTACACTTTATAATCTCCACTCACTTTACACTCTTTACACACTTTACACTCTTTACACACTTTATACACTCTACGAACATTAAAGTGCTTAATTTCTGTGCCAGAGAACGTCTCTTTAAGCCACGTTAAGCGACCTCGTCACTGATCACTCTCACTGAGATCAACTCTACACTGAGATCAACTCTACACTGAGATCAACTCTACACTGAGATCAACTCTACAATGTGATCAACTCTACACTGAGATCAACTGTACACTGTGATCAACTCTACACTGAGATCAACTCTACACTGAGATCAACTCTACACTGTGATCAACTCTACACTGAGATCAACTCTACACTGAGATCAAAGGTTACGTGAATCACTCAGATCGATCGTAATAACAGCGTATTAATTGCACTTTATTGCTTAAAAGCCAGCAATTATTTAGTATTATTAGCATCGGTGAGGGTCAGCGGGCCGGAGTCCATCGGAACCACGTGATGATCGATGATCGTAAATATTATCATTAAATTTATTCTATTCTACAATAAATAAAAATCTGATTTGGTTTTAATCGCCGTCGCAGTCAAGATGCCGCACCTGACGCGGTGGAGAAGGGAAAGGATGGAGCAGGGGGAGGGGAGGGGGTCAAGGGGGTCATTTATTTACAGCTACAATTCGTAGTCCGATAATTACACAAAAGCTGATGTCCGAGATAATGACTGCTATAATTAACGGTTACTCGCAAATCGACTGAATGAATGTCGTCATTAATTAAAATAAAGCAGAAACAATAATTAAACACGACGGAAAAGGTTGCTGTGACGTCATAAAGGTCACCATCATGCTGATGATTTTCCCAGGAGACGGATTTTTAATCGAGTTACTAGTAAATCCAATAAAACGACAGCGCAAAACTGAACCTTGAACTGTTTGTTTTCTTAAAGAGTCACTGTTTATCTCTGTCTCTCTCTCTCTCTCTCTCTGCCCCTCTCTCACCCTCTGTTTTACTCACTCACTCACAAATGACTCACTTTAGTTGAAGTCTCCGTTCAGCCATCGTAACAAAGAACCGGTTTTCATACCGGAAAATTTTTGCAGTGGAAAAAACCGCTTTTACGAGGCTTCATTAAGAAATATTAACAAGAATGACAACAACAACAACAACAACAATAACCGCAAAAGAAGACTAGCAAAACAATTTACAACAACAACAACAGCAACAGAGTGTTTATTTTGCCGTCTCTTGTTACGTGAAATGCTTCAATAGTTTTTTTATATCTTAAAGAATTCCGCCTCCACTCCCAGAATTCCATCCCTATCTTAAAACAGGGTACAGGTTACTTGGTACTCGGTAGTTTGGTACCGGTTACAACAGACCCGGTTACCTCTCAAGACTACCCGGGTACTTGATAACGGTTATTTATCAAGAATACTTGATTACTTGTTAACAGTTACTAGATACTCGTGTACTTCTGCAGAGTACCCGACTGTGACTTGGTACCGATTACTGGGTACCCAATACGGTGTACCGGTTACTAAATACCCGGTTACTTTTCAACAATTCGTTTTCAAAGCATCAACTTATGTATTCTATGAATGAATTTGAATGCGATAAAAACAAATGCGTTACTCTGGCATCCTTTTTATTGCAATAACTAAAATAAAATCAAATTCGGATCTGTTGTTGTTTCAAATACGTAAATAAACGAATTTATTTCATAAAAACATTACAACACATAATCAACTTTTACTGTTAGCTTTTATTGTTTTGGCTGTAAAAATTAAAAACTTTTTCGGAGTTCGCTTTGATGAAAAATGCTTAAACTGCAAACAAACAGAAAACAACAACAAAAAAATACCACCTTCTAAAATTTATTCATTCGCTTTGTATTTTTTTTTTCTTTTCTTGATTCTTTTTGTTTAGTTTTATTAATGTTGTTGTTGTTTGGAAAACTTTATTCATGCAATGGTTTTTGTTTAGTTTTGTTTTTTATTGCGCTTAAAATATTCCCAAACAAAATGCTTGAAAAAAACAATAAAAATATAAAAATAAAAAACTTTATATTTTTTTTTATAAAAATACAAAACTTAAAAACCATCTGCTTAAAATATTTTTTTCGAAATTTTCTGTTCTGTTTTCTGCTTGAGCCAGCAAATTTAATTGCGAACAACAACAG
The DNA here is from genome assembly GCA_943737955.2 of Myopa tessellatipennis. NCBI lineage: Eukaryota > Metazoa > Arthropoda > Insecta > Diptera > Conopidae > Myopa > Myopa tessellatipennis. The sequence goes on from OX031314.1 coordinate 44,014,156, forward strand.
CAACAACTGCAAAAAGCGCTGCGTATTTTCGCAATTTTCGCAATAATGATGGTAACACACACACACACACACGCACACACACACGCAGAGAGAGAAACATGCACATACATCCATGCACTCATACATTTACACTTCCACTAATTAAAGCTGCCGATATACTGACAGAACATTCTTTTTGCGTCGCTTCACTGGCCGCATGTTGCGTCATTCGTATCAAGAAACTTGGCCAACTAACTTGGCCACTGAGAGCCAACCAACAACATTCATTGAACTCGAAAACAAACGTCATTTCTTAGTAATTTTATTTGTTTAAAAATTTTAACCTACTTTATTTGAATCTGCTGTAATGGAACACTCTGTACTTTAACCTCTAGTAGACTCTAATCTTAATCTAATGGAAGTTACTCTACGATATTCTCGAATATATTCGTAATGTACTCGAATATAAGCTACTGTGATTTTACTTTAATGGAACTGTGATGGAATCGACGCTGCCGAAACACTCTTTAATAAAAACTAGCCACATGAAACCTGGTCTAAGCGAATCTAATCGGAACTCTGTTAAAAACCTACTCCAATCTACTTTAATGAACATCTACTCTGATGGAAACCTACTCCGATGAAGTCTTCTGTGATGGAAGCTACTGCAATCTGTCCTCGAAGATTCTACTCTAGTCTAAGCCTTTAGTGACCTTTCTATTCAAACGGAATGGAGTGAATAACTTCAAACCTACTCGAATTGTACCCAATTCCAAACTATGCCAACTTCTAGTTTTATTCTACTAAAATCTAAACTCTAACCTACCCACTCTAAGTTAATCAAACACTAAACACGCTTTACTACTATAATCTTACCTGAAATATAACCTGACCTCAGCTATACTCAGAACCTGCTATAATCTGACCTCTAATCGTATTCTACTCTAGTATAAACGCTAAGTAAACCCTATTTATAAGTAAATAGGGTCTATTTTTAAATCAATCTCTCAACAAGCCTCGAATCGAACCTCGAATCTAATCTCAAGCCTAACCTCTAATGGAACCCACTCTGATCCAACCTACCCAAGAGGAACCGACTCTAAGCTTGGCTTTTCTCTATAATCTTCTAATCTAACCTTCTCTGGTTTATCCTAATCTAAGGTGACCCACATACTTTAATTAACTACTCACTCGAATTGAACCTGAACTAAATCTGAATTCAATTAAATTTCAACATTTTTCTTCCGTGAATTAAAAGTTATTTTTTGTTATTATTAATGTTATATCGTATATTGTGGTATGTTGTGTTGTTTTTCATGTTTATGTTGTTGGTGTTTTTCTGTTGTTGTTTCTCTTGTTGTTGTTGTTTCTGTTATTGTTATTATTGTTGTTGTCGAATAACTAAATTTATCTAGTTCAAGTACAAGCGTTGTGATAAATAATACAACAAATTTACTCACCTGTTAATAAAGCGCGATTATTAATGCTGATGGAGTTGTTTTTGTTGCTGTTGTTGTTGTTGTTTCTGTTGTTGTTGTTATTATTATTGTTGTTATTGTGGTCATTATTTTTGAATTTAATTAGAAATACTTTTAATTAGTTGTCAAACTACTCGTTATCAATGAAATGGATTACTAAATGATTTTATTTCTATCAGTAAGTTACTATAATTGAGCTAATTAAAGAATATACTAAAAATCAAATTTAAAAATATAATATTTTTATACCTACTTTGTTCAGAATATAGTGCATTATTTAAAGTATAGCGAAGAAGTATTTACTTCCCGTTATGAGTGGAAATCCACACTCATTCATCTGTCATTCGACTGTCAGAATCCGATCGAAAAACCAGCGAATCATTCAATCTTCTGACGCCGAGGAAAATCGAAACGTTTGTCTAATTTTGAGATGCTGAAATGCAACTGATCGAGTTACTAACTTTACTTGTGCGTTGTTGTTGTTGTTGTTGTTGTTGTTAACTAACATGCACTCATATATACATACTAATAATTAAGATGTCGCTGCCATCGATCGAAATAACTTTTGATCGATCAAAACTGCGACTTCAAGAAAAAGAAAATCGCAAAAAAATTCAATCGCACGTGAAAACATTTAAAAAAACACAGAGTTTTTTGTGTTTTTTTGTTGACTGCATAACATGATTATTTAAAATGTAGCAGCTATTAAACAACAACAACAACAGCACGTATTTAATAAAATTTTTTTTTGTTGCCGATTGAAGCTCATAAAAGCGCATTTTTTTTTTGGGCAGCTTTTTTAATTTCTGTGACTACGCTTTGAATTTATTTCATGGACTTCATTTAAGTAAAAACCCGAAAAAAGACAGCATCGAGCATCGCGGAGTGGGGAAGGGACCAGGGGGGGGTCAGAGGTGAAGGGGTGCAAAAGCCTGTCTCTCGAAGCCACTTAAAAAGTATCTGTAACAGTTTTTTTAGCCGTTTTCAAGTGTTTGCTTTTTCCATTGCTTTGGTTTGGTTGCTTTTTTTGTGTTCAAAAAATTGCCGCCGATTTTTATGCATCGCACGGAGTTGACGAAATGTGCGCCGCTGAGAGGATGCTCATAATGAGCTGGCTTCGAGCGGGTTTCAAGTGAAATCGTTAGAACGTGATCGATGTCAGATGATGTCGCGTGTCGCCTGCCGCTCCGCATTTTAATTAAGGCCCGTCAATGCACACTAATTGACAGCGGCGAATACAGGGTGCTGATGCAGAACGGTAAATGAAATTACACTTTATTTGGTTTCGCTTTATTTTATTTTACATTCTATTTTTTCATTATCTCTTTATTTAATTGTATGTGAATTTTTTTATTTTATTTTATTTGTGTGAATCAATCAATTTAAAAATTCATCAAAAAGCATAACAATGAAAAAAACCAACACAAACAACAACAACAACAACAAACATCTTTATTAAGAAAAACAGCAAAAAAAAATAGCAGCAAAAATGCGATTTCAGCGGGAACAACTAAATCAGCAACAACAACAACAACAACAACAACATTGGTTTTCATGTCGTAACCAGTTTTGCGCAGTTGCTATATTTTTAGACATCTGCGGTGTTGTTCTTGTTGTTGTTGCAGCAAAATATTGTGCACAATGATTTGTCACACATTTCGACCATTTTGTCGAGCCTTTGTTGTTGTTGTTGTAGTTGTTGTTGTTGTACTCGTTGCTGCTGCGTCTGCGTTTTCTGCTTCTGCAAAATGTTGAAATTACAAAAATTGTTGCTGTTGTTGTTGCTGTTGTTGTTTTCTCCTCTGTTCTCACAATTTAATTCAATTTTTTTGTTTATTCTGCGAATTGTTATTGTTTTATTTTTCAAGTAGTGTTGTTGTTGCCGTTGGTTAGCCGTCGCTTCACTTCTGCAGCCTTGAAATGCACTCGCGCGCTCATTTTCAATTATATACAAAGCAAGAGCAAAACTATGTACAACAACAACAAAGGCAACAGCAACAACAAACCGTGACGCCGCAAAAATGAATAATTTGCAAACGTTTGCACAAAACTGAAAAAAAAACGTTAAAAAAATAAAAACTAACAACGAAATCATAGAAAACAAAAACAACCAACCAAAGGCCAGAGTTGCCACAGCTACGAGAGTTGCCAGTGTTGCCACAGTTTGTCGTAGTTTGCCAGAGCGTTGCTAACATCCTTGCGGTTGCTTGGGAATGTTGATTGAATGATGTTGATAAACTTTTATTATTTCTTTCATGTGCTTAGAAACATTAGAAGCAACATTTTAATTGAAATTTTCGATGAATTTTTAGGTTAAAGTGCATTTAAATTTAATTCCTTATTCTATAGCAGTATTTTAATGAATGGTTAATGAAATTTTTAGCTAATTTTTAGTTCATTTATGTATAGAATTTTAATTTAAATAAAAACACTAAAACAAGAATGTTGTGAGTAAACGTTGCAAGTGGAAAAGGAGAAAAACGAGAGAGAGAGAGAGAGAGAGAGTGAGAGGAAGAGAGAAAGGCAGAGAGAGAGAGAGACACAGCATTGAACAGAATACGAAGAAAAGAATGGCCAAAAGTAATGCAAACAAACGGAATGAATGACAGCGATAAACAGTAAAAACTTCCGGCTACAACAGTTCCAAACCAACAACAACAACTACAATAAAAAACAATAATAAATAGAACAACAACAACAACAACAAGGGTAACAATCAAGAAGAGCAACAAATAAGCAACGCAAAATGAAGAAAAGCAGCTGGCAAAATGTGAAACTGATGATTGTAAACAATGTTTATAAACATGTTTAAACGACGCGGAGAGGGACACAAAAAGTTGGACACTCTTTCTTTCTGTTCCGCTGGAATAACAACGATGGAAAGGACAATCATAATAACTATAATAAAAAGACAACAACAACAACAATAACAACTACAAAAAAACAAACATAGAAGAAGAAGAAGAGAAACAGCAACACTTTTAAAAGCAACAACTTCTGCATTGGGCGCAATTTTTTTTGTTGTATTCTTTTTTATTTCTCCTTAAATTGTTTTTCTATTGTTTGTTGTTGTCTTGATGCTGTTGTTCTTGTCTTTAATGTTGCTGTTGTTGTTGTCTTTAATGTTGCTGTCTTTAAAGTTACTGTTGTTGTTGTTATCGTTGTTGTTCCTTCAACATTTCAATTCGATGTTTCTGCTGTTGTTTTTGTTGTTGTTGTTGTTTTTGTTGTTGTTGTTGTTGTTTTCCGTACGATTGAATATTTTGTCGTTAACAATCGGCAACAAACGCAATGTTGCACAGAGTTCACTCCGATGCAATCACGTTATCGATCTGCGATGCCCCGGGCAACGTTGGATGGGAGGAGGGTGGAGGGAGGGGGCTTTTATTCGCAACAGCAGAACGTATAAATTGAATTTTTTGCGAATAATTTTAAGCCTTTTGATGTTAGTTGTCGCTGTTGTTGTATTTCGTTGCTGTTGCTGGCTCTGTTGCTCTGCATCACTTTACGACCAGAGAATTTTAAGTGTTTTTCACTTATTCCCGTCTCTTCCCCTCCCCACCCCCCCTCCCACGCTTCTTCCAGGCCCCTCATTTCCACCCTACACCCCGAACAACACCCATCAACGGCAGCGACCCGGCAGCGACCCGGCAACAAAATAGACTGCGTCATGTCAGATGGAGATTCTGTAAATGAAATCGAAACAAAGTTGTTGAAAATGAAAGAGAGAGAGAGAGACAGAGAGGGACAGAGGCAGAGAGTGTGTGCCAGAGTGAGCGAGAGACTTTCGCACAATAAAATTTCAAGTACCTTGTCTTTTATTTACACAACTTTTTTATTTTGTTTTTACATCTCGTTTTTTTATATCATTTCAGACGTCGAACAGGCATCACGGTGCAACAACAACAACAACAACAACAACAACAACAACGGGTGACAGCAACAGGACGTTATCGGTGACAATCGAAGTGGCCTGCTTAACAAGCATTGTGACAAAATATCTGCAGCACACGAGCGACGTGTAGCGTGTGACGTACGTGTGACGTAATACGACGGCAAACGTACTGTGAAAAAATAGTAAAAATAATAAAAAACAGCTACAAGAACAACGTGAAAACTAAAGAAGACGAAGACGCTGAAGGAGCCTTTACAACAGCAACAACAACAGCACTACACACATCAAACATGGACGCCGAATCGGAAGGATTGCCGCCCGTCGTTAACCCTGCAGCGCCGGAGCTGGATCTGGCAGCACGACGCCGCCTCTTCACGTCGCAGCCCTCGACGCTGGCCACGCGCCGTCAGCAGGCGGTCTGCGTGCGCCGCGCCCACAAAATGTACGGCAGCTCGAAGAACCCGAACGTGGTACTCGACGGACTCAACATGACCGTGCCGAAGGGTTCCATGTGAGTACCACCGCCTTGTATTCTCTTGTATGTGTGTCGGCTTATCTGGCTTCTAAATTGTTGCTATTTAATATTTTATTATCGATTTGTGGGCATGTCATCTCCATTTTTTACGCTAAAAATTAGTTTAGCACCTTCTTTGGAGGTGGCCTCAAGTGGCTTCGTCTGACACGGGCCAATCTAGCAAAACAGCTCTGCGGGGCGCATCTCCGCTCACGACAGAGACGTCATCGTTCAGTGTTTATTTTGTTGGTAGGATTTTTTATATATTTTTGTCATTCTAATGTGTGGTGTTTGCTATGATATGGAATATATTTCGCACTGTTGTTGTTGTTGTTGCTATTAAGAAATTAACGAAGTTAATCATCACAAAAATCATACGATGCTCACTTTGTTGTTGTTGTTGTTGTTGTTGCAAACGCCATGCATACTCTTCGCACGTTAATCGGACTGCGGCCGAGGAACACGAAGTCGTTTATTGCGAAAAAAAACGACCGACCGACCGATTTTTACACAATTCATGATGCACTCGTTAGCAGTCGTGCCGAATTTCGTTGTTGTTGTGTTTTCAGTGGTTTCAAGTTCAACTGCTTACTCGTTGCTTGCTTTTTGCTTCTACAATTCGATCGTTTGAATGGCAGCGAGTTGAAGAAGAAGAAGAATAGCGAGTTCATAGTGTTAATAGATTGTTTGTTTTTGTTTTTGGTGGATGGAAAGCGGAGGGGGGGAGGGGGAGGGGGTAGAGGGTTCTAATAGAAGAATATGAGAACTTTTTAAACAGCAATTGTTTTTAATATTTATTTTTGTTAATTTTTTTAATTTTTTCTTATTTTGGTTTTTTGTGGATTTCTTCTTTTTGTTGTTGTTGTTGATTGTGTTCAAACGATTACGTTGATTACATGTTCAACATATTTTTACAGAAACGTGCATGTTGCAGACGAATGCACACACACACACACACACACATACAACTACATCTAAACACCTTCATACACGCCTTCATGCACACCGTCATACACACCTTCATGCATGCATGTTAATTCTGCATGTCATACATCAATTCACAGTTTAGCGTTAAATTGTTGTTTACAACACTTTGTCGAGTGACAGAATGGATTAAGAGGATGGAGCGGGAAGGGGAGGGAGGGAGGAGGGAGGGAGGAGGGGACGAGAGAGACAGAGACAGAGATAGAAGTGTTTCTGTGTGTTTGAAGTCATTCAAATAATAATGATGGCTCAAAATGTATGAATCACAACATTTTTGCACTTTTAATGTTGTATAAAAATGAAGACCCGTTTTATTCTTCTTCTTCTTCATTGTTTCACGTTGCCACTTCTGTCATTTCTTCAGTGAAAAGCATTGTAAATCATTTGAAGAGCGTGTCGTTTTTCTTATAAAAGCGAAGCGCGAAACGTTTAACGCAACTCGTTTATTTCACAATTAATGAAGAGCTTTTAATTCATTCACTCACTCATCCATTCTGCTTATTTACGTCATTCACTCCTTCAATCATTCAGTCATTCATTCCGCACTGAAAAACGTTTCCGATTTCGACTTAAAAAGGAAGCAGAATAACATTAAAAATGTTTGTTATTGAAGAGCGAATAAATTCACACTCACTCACATTCTCACAGCTATAAACGAGTGGGCGGGAGGGTGTGGCTGTGTGTGTGTGAGTGTGGGTGCTCGAGTTTTGCAGAAAAGCAAAAAAAAAACAAAATTTCATTCATGATTCATGATTCATTTATTAATGATTCATTAATGATTCGTGAGTCATTCATTAACGATTCGTAAGTCACTCAATAATGATTCATAAGTACTCACAAATGATTCATGATGTCTGAAATCCATTCAAATCCATTTCAGGCTTCTTTATTTTTTGGATTAAATTTGAGAATCATCATCTGTTGCGCGGTTGAAGAATTGAAATGAATGAATTGAAAATCTTCTTGAAACTCAAATGAAGAAGCTTAAATTTCATTATTTGCAAGATGAACTAGAATGAAGCTAAATAAATCACTGTTTCTCTTGTTGTTTTAGTTTGAAATCTTTTTTAAATCGCAGAAAAATCTTTGTTGTTGTTGTAGTAGTGAGTTAAAAGCAGACTGAAGAAGAAGAAGAAGAAGAAGAAGAAGAAGCAAATCTTTATGTTTGCTGTAGCGGAAAATTAAGCGGAACCAAGAAAAAACCGCTAACATTTCAATTCTGAATGATTTGAAAACTTTTCGAATCAAGGAAGTGTCTAAAGAACACAACAACAACAACAACAATAACAACAACAACAACAACAACAACAACAACAACAACAACAACAACAACAACAACAACATCAAAACCACCAACAAAAACAAAGCATCCTTCATCGCTTAAACACACACACACACACCGTGAGAGAGAGCGAGCGAGAGAGAGATTTCGGATATCATTTGAGATTTGAGATTCACTCGCCTGTCCTTCGTCAGCGTTGCCACATCCACTCAAAGTCAGTCAGCCACTCCGAGCCACAGAGAAGGCTTTCAATTTTAATTTTGCACTTTCAACTGCAGACAGAAACCAACAAACACACACACACACACATACACACACCATCAACGAGAGAAGACTCTCAGAAGAGACAAAAAACAATAACAACTATGAACAACCTTCGTTTGTTTTTGTTTTTTGTTTATGATGCATTTTAGTTGTTATTATTTTTGTACCGCAAACAAGAACAAAACAAAAACTAACAGCAACGAAGCAAACAGTTGCGTGGGTCAGCCGGCTGTCGGCTGTCGGTCGGTTGTCGGTCGGTGTTCAGTCAGCATCAACGAACGGCTACTCCTCGGCTCTGTTAGAAGCTCTGCGGGGTAGAAGAGCGCAGAGCAGATTAGAGCAGCACCGCAGCCTTCGCTCAGTTTAGAGTTGATGATGTTGGCGTTGATGATGTTGATGCCGATGATGTTGATGTACAAATTGTTGCTTATGAGTAGAATACACTAAGCGGAGTAGAAGAGAAAAGTAAGGTGATGGTTCAATGATGAGGGTGTGGCGGTGGTGGGTGGGGAGGAGGTGAGGGGGTTAGAGCAGCAGCACCTGAAGTGTGCAACATTCTGAACTGTAAATTAAGCGTTGGCGGCGACGGCGATGGTGCTGTTTTTATTGTTGTTTTTATTGTTAGCATTCTTCACAACTATTTTGTTATTATTTTTGTTGTTCGTTTTTGTTTTTATACCGACAACAACAACTAGCACGCAAACAGACTCAACATTTTGTTGATTTTCTTCACTTCTTTTAATATTTTAATAGTGAAAATTTAACAGTGAAAATTGTTAGAAGGAAGCTTTTGCTATTGTTGTTTTGCATTGTTTCCCACACTTTATCGTCCTTGTCCACGTCTTCTTTTGTATTCATTTCAATGCATTTAATTAATTTGTGGTGAGTAAAGAAAAGAAGACAAATGAAATGATTAAAAGAAAAACACAACACAGAAAAATCTACACTCACTATTTCGGAATTTTTTAAATTATTGCGGTTTTTCAAGGTTGGATTTCCTCGTGATTTTTAAAGGTTTTCGTGAGAGAAAATAATTTATTTTTAAAAATTAAATAAATAATACAAAACCGTAAATTTATCAAAGATTAAAAAATTATCGAAAAATTTAACGAAATTTCAACAGTTATTTAAAACTAATTTAAACAAATTTGCAGCTAAAAGACAGATTTGAAGCTCAAATTTCTGTATAAATTATGAAATCCACTGCAGCGAAATTAAAGTGGGGAAAAACAGCAAAAGAGGAGGGAGAAGCAAGGAGAAGAAGCAGCAGACAGCCGCATCAACAGCTTGCGACTTCATCTGAGCGACTTCGAAGTCGGGAAATCTTTTAATCAGCAACAAATCCAGACTAATCAGTGAATCCTTAGCTTCTGCTTTGTGTGGATGATGTGTGTGTGTGTGTGTGTGTGTGTGTGTGTGTGTGTGTGTGTGTGTGTGTGTGTGTGTGTGTGTGTGGAAGAGAGAGTGAGAGAGGGATACGAAAGTACTCATAGAACAACTGCTATTCTAACCGATGCGGAGATCACAAACACACGATTTCACACGATTTGCCAATGAATTGTCTTGTTATTGTTGTTGTTCCTATTCTGGTAACGGTTCTCGTAGTTGTTGTTGTTGGTTTGTTGTTGTTGGTCTGTTTTAGTTCTTCTTGTTGTTGCTTTAACATAATTACACAAGTTTATCTGGCAACGCGGACTGAATAACAACGAATGGAATCAGAAGAAAGAGCGAAAGAGTGGGTGAAAGGGAGAGAAAATGAGAAGGAGGCTGGCGTGGAGAGAGAGAGGGAGAGAGAGAGTCTATGGGGAGGAAGGAAGACAGCGCACTTGGAAAATTCTAACACTTTCAACTTTCTTTCTTCTGCTTTTGCTTTTCTTTTCCTCTTTCTTACTCTGTATCTCGTTCCTTTTTTTCCCAGGACTTTTTTACTCAGTGAAGTTTAAATGATGCCCAAGAAGGGCAACAACGGCGCTGGCGTTCTCTCGAAACTTTTAATTATAGATTTTCACTTGTTGTGGGTTCGGTTCGACGTTGAAACTCATTGAAACTCGGCGAACTGCAATTCTTTTTGCTTAATTGTCTCTCTTTCTCTCTCTCCGTATCCCTCTTTTATTCTTTCTTTGTTTCCCCTCCCCCCCCTCCCTTTTTTTTGTTTGACTTCTTGCGGAGTAAGCATTTTTTCTGTTTTGCTTTCTACTTCTTTTCTTATTTTCAGGTATTTTCTTTGGTTGTTCGTTTTTCTTAGCTTTTTACATTTTCTGTTTGTTTTCTTAACTCATAAAATTATTTTTTAAAGCAGCGGATTTCCTTTCCCCTCTCTCTCTCTCTCCCTCTCTCTCACCATTTTTTTCTTATCTCTTCTCTTGCTCTTTTGTTACTCTTTCACTGTTGTAAATCGTTTTTCAGTGACTTCTTTTTCAGTCTCATTCTTATTTTGTTTTGAATCTGAAGACGATGAAGTTTTTATTTTGCTGAGAATAGCAACTTTTTTATTTACCCTTTCCAACGTTTCCTTCATCTTCCTTATGCTTCTTCCATCGTCTTCTTTCTTGTTCGCCCTTTTTCCCTCCCTCCCTTCTTCCTACCATTGGATCGCATTCTTTTCTTTGTTCTTTTTGGATGTTCTTCTTGTGGTTTATCTTTGAATTATTGTTGCTGTTGTTGCTGCTGAGCTTACATTGAAAATCGATTTCGATTATCGGTTAAATATTGCAAAATTCGCGGTAAAAGGACAATAAAAGGACAACAAATTTTATGGCAATAGGTTTTCGATTTTATTTTATTTTATTATATTTTATATTATTTTTATTTTAATTTTTCTTCTTTTCTTTTATTTCAATTAATTTTTATTAACTTGTAGTCCTCGTTTTTTCTTTATTTCTTTTCCTTTTAAGTCGATTTCTGTTTTAATCTTCTAAGAACCATTTTAAAACCTTTTGGAACTCTTTTGAAATTCTTTTTAACCCATTTTTAAAGCCGATCCTTTTTTCTGGTCCTCCTTTCTTTGTAGATACGGTCTCCTGGGTGCTTCTGGCTGCGGCAAGACGACGCTGCTCTCGTGCATCGTGGGACGCAGACGCTTGAATTCCGGCGAAATCTGGGTACTCGGCGGGCGGCCGGGCTCCCGGGGCTCGGGTGTACCTGGTCCACGGATCGGTTACATGCCCCAGGTCAGTAAAAAGCGTAGCAACCGCATCGAATCGTTTGATTTTTAAACTTTTTACATGTCGCTTGTAACTCCTCCTCCCGCTCCTCGTCCTCCTTTCCATCCACAGGAAGTGGCACTCTACGGCGAGTTCACGATGCGCGAAACTTTAATCTACTTCGGCTTAATCGCCGGCATGGCGACTTCGGACATCGACGATCGCACCGAGTTTCTGCTGAAGCTTTTAAATCTGCCGAACGGCTCCAAGTTCGTGAAGAACCTCAGCGGCGGCCAGCAGAGGCGCGTCAGTCTGGCGGTGGCTCTGCTCCAGGAACCGGAGCTGCTGATCCTCGACGAGCCGACGGTCGGCGTCGATCCGGTGCTGCGACAGAGGTGAGTCCGGCGTTTTTAGTTCACAGAGGATCAGATTCAAGTACTTTTTTTACAATTGATTCCTGATACTAGTAAACTATTCATTGGCTTTGTTTTGGCTTCTTTTTCTCTTATATTCGCCAGCATCTGGGATCATCTGGTGGACATCACTAAGAATGACAGCACGACTGTGATAATCACAACGCATTACATCGATGAATGTGCTCAGGCGCATGTGGTAAGTTTTACGGAAACGAAAGAAAGTACCACCGAAAACAACAACAACAACGACGACAGAATCTCTTCAGGCGAAAGAAAGGAGTTGAAAGACTGGCGTGATAAATACGCCGAAGCGACAACCGACACAAAGTGGCACAAAAGCCGCTTTAGTAGCCTTCTGATTTATCGCAGCGGGGTCAAACGTAAACATATCTCAATACGTAACGCAACGCAACGCAAGGCAACGCAACGCAGGAGAAAAATACTTCATCTGAACGAATAAAGTAATGTTAAAAGCTTGAGTTACAAGCAGAGGCAACTCAACAGCCACAAAACAAGTCAAATTGCTGAGTAACAGGACATTAGGACTTAAGGACATTAAAGACTTGAAGTCATTCATTGAAATGGAATTGAAATGAAGTCTTTGAATTCGAATGAAATGTTTAAATGACCGTCGCGGCTTTTTTGAAATGTGGGACATCATTTTGCCTTCAGATGTTTTAATCTGGGCCGCGTGTGGCATACAAGCAAAATACTTCCTACAACAGACAGGAAACATCCTTTTGCGATATATTTATTCATATGCTGAGCTTTGCCCTCCTTTCACCCTCCCACCGCCCACCAAACAACTTACCAGTCTTTATGCAGTCTTTCAGCGTTTCAGTGACCTCTCCCTCCCTCCCTCCCTCGCTCTCCTGCTGTCCTTACTTGCTGGGCGTATTGTGGGCGTGAGTTGTGTCCGCTGGACAGAACGAATTTACTGTTGCTTACCTTTGACCTGACCTGTGTACAAGCAGCTCGAGGAAGCAATTTACGAGGCCTCGCCGGACAACGCGCATTGAAACATGTTCAGACAGATTTATTGGAGCAGACAGACACATAAACACAGCATTTAATTGCTGTTGATAAAAACTAAGGCAACAACAAGGACAACAAAAACATCATCAGTAATTCCAACAACTACAATATAACAATAAATTCGTAGTTTTTAGATAGCAGCTCGGAAGCTGTACAACAACAAGAATAGCAACAACAACTATAACAAGATATCTACAACAATAACATCATCTTGTGTTGTATGTTGTGACTTGATGCAAAGATTGTCACTTGATAGTGTTGAGCTAAATACAAATCAATTAATCAAGGAAGAGCTTTGATTCGAAGGCAGCTCCGCCGTCTAAACTGATGCAAAAGATAAATAAAATAATTAATAAATAGCATGCAAGTTGAATGAATCGAATTCAAAAGTAAATCCAACACAAAAGCATCCTTTTTTGTTTATTTTAGTGATTGTTCTTTTTTCTGTGGATTGATCTTTAAGACTAAACTCGAAAAATATTACGATTTGAATAACGTTTGAATACTTTTTGATATCGCAAATAATTCTTTAATACTTTTAAATACTTTAAGTTGCTTCTAAAATATTTTGGATACCTTAAATTGTTGTGAAATACTTTGAAAGGATATGAAATACTTTAACATTACTTTAAAGTTACTTAAACACTCTTTAAATATATTCTGGATACTTGAAATCATTATGAAATACTTTGAAATAGCATGAAATACTTCGTGTTGACTTTGAATCATTTTTAAATACTTTTCACATACTTTAAATACTTCGAGATACTATATAGATAGAGATAGAACGGCTTTAAACGACTTTCAAATACTTTTTGATACTTTAATTTGTTTAAATAATTTATTAAACACTTTGATATACTTTGAAAAGTCGAGTTATTCTGTTTCTTTGATCTTTTCCTCGTTGATTTTGATTCGTTTTTTATCTTTTGATCCTCTGCACATCGCTTTGTCAATCACTTTTGATACGCTTTCGATTCCGTTTTATCGCTTTCGCGACCTTCTTAAATCACTTCACTGCAACAGAGAAGCACTTCAAAGCACTTTTTTTTTGTAGCAATAAAATTCGGTTTTTCCTTTTTTGTTTTCTTTTTCTCTTGTTTTTTCGCTGTCTGCTCGTTCCTTGTGCTTGCGTTGTTTTTAGTATAGCTTCGTTTCGTTTCGGATTTGTTTTTATCCTTGCTTGTTTTTATCCTTTATTTTCAGTGTGATTCGCAAAGTGAAAGGATTGACTCGAGTTGCATTCACTCGATTTTGCTTTATTCGATTTAGTATTTTATTTTATTCCATCGCGCAAATGACAAGAGACAAAAACACGAACAACAACAACTGGCAGACTAGTTCTCGTAACCCAGCACCAGAGATGACCCGAAATGTTACCAAATCCAATTTACAAGACTTCAGTTTTCTCAGAGTTCTTCACAATTCAGAAGGAGATCAGCGTAGAGCGATGCTTAAGTGGTGCCTGGCGTCCTTCAGCCTCGCAGTCGTCCTGCTACCAAAAACGAGAACAACAAATAAATTGAATTTAAAAAAGCTTTTACTGGCCATCAAGCTAACGAGTTGAGAAAAACATTTTTAATAGTTTGTTAATACTGAGTCTACCATTAACGCCTTGAGTGCTCAGTACAGTTTCGTGACCTGTAAATGACCCAATTGAATCATTACGTAATTCAAGCTCATACTTAATTCGAAGCACTTGGAATCGTTGAAATTAGGTCAGGGGTCAGATAAGTTCAAGAACCAAGGGTTGTAATGGGAAGAACTTCAGATGAGGGGCAGATTCTATTTTAGTTTGTGACATATTGAAATGAATTCAGTTTTTATATCGGAATCGCTTGGACCCAGCATAGAAATGCATCTAAATTCAGAATCAGAATCAGAAGAGTTGTTCCATTTGTAGTAATTTCTTAATTCTACATATCGTACATTCTTTACATGAATTTCTCTTTTATAGTATTATTTTTCTTTTTTCCTTTGTTATTTTCATTTAATTGACTTCGCTCATTCTTCCAGCGCTTAGACAAGCGCATTAAGAATGCAAGGTTAGCGAATCCGTACAAAGTCAGAAAGCGAAACAAGAGACGATACTCGTCTCCACTGGAAATACTTGTGGAGCATCCACTACGATGGACAGCGACAGGGACAGCAGACATGACGACAAAAAAGAAACGCAAGAGAAGGAAGGAATGTAGATAAAGTAATAGAAAAAGGAGAGCACAGCAAAGTATCCTTGAAATAATACGGTTACGCTTCCTGATTCCATTTATTAGAGCAGAAAAATGTGCTTTTTACACTGTTTCGCCAAGTGGAACAAGAGCAAAGGGGCAGGCGGGCAGGTGGGCAATCTGTCAGTCCGGGATGCAAACAGGCACTCAGACAGAGAGACAGTCAAGCAGGCTATAAGGCAGGCAATAAAGCAGGTAATAAGGCAGGCGGCAGGCGAATGAGCTGCCAACCGCACAGGCTGATGGTAAGCTAATTCGTTGGCTCGCTGACTCATCCTTGGATGGTCGGCTACCATGACTGATTCCAGCAGTCAGTCACTCAGTTGCCAGTGACTCAATCAAGACGCTGCAGACTGACGCCAAACCATCGACCGCAACTTCTTGAAGATGATTGCAACGCAGTCGCTTGATGTCGATTGCTTGCAAAGTGTGCCCAGTTGGCCAGTTTTTGTCTTCGTTTCCTTGTTGCAAATTTTATGGTGGAACATTGATTGTACACCAGACTAGAACATATTTAAAATCTTCCTGGTTGAACTCTTTGGTTATCCATTCTAGACCACATTTTTTTTAAAATGGCATTTAAATTGATTGGAATTAAAAATTTCCTTCTAGCCGAGTAGAAGAACTGCGTTTACTTCACTTAAAGGGCGCCAAACTTTTCCCCAAGAACGAGTAGACTCGAAAAAGGTGCCCTCCAACTTCTCCGTCCAACTTTGCTAAATTTAAAAACTTTTTGAAGAGCTCCCTCCTCGTCCTTCCTCTAGAGAAAGTTGCAATTTTGTTTCTATTTTGTTTTGCATCTTCCTGAGTTGTCTATAAGTACTTTTTCGGAACTACTAAATGAATACTACGAGGGTATAGAAACCCTAGCCATCATCAGATCGATTCAATTCATTCAAAGCCGCACCAAAAAAGACACTTGAATTAGTTTCGATGAACGCTGCCAGCCAAACAAGATAAACTCTCGACTTTATACTTGTTACTCGTAACGATGGATACATCCGAGATGATGAAGTTCAGGACTGAAATCAATTTATTTGATTTCCGCACGTTTGGCGCATGGATGCAACTGTTGAGTATACTTGGAAGAAAACCGGCTGCTACATCCGATGATAGACCTCGAAAATCATCGACTGAAGACTGAAAACAGGGAAGAGATGAAGATGAATGCGAAGAGATCTCTGAAGACTCTGAGGATGGTGCAAACCATACGAACTGAAAGATTTACGACCCTGAGTTCTGTGAGTAGTGTAAAGTTCATGAACTCTCTGAACACTGTAAATCTATGAAGATTCTAACTAATCCTCAGAGAGTCGGCAGAACTGTAAAGGTCACGTATACAAATAGCAAAAGTATTATGGCTGATTCTGAGGCCTCTGGGACTATAAAAACCTCTGAATACTGCAATGTTCCTAAAGGCTATCAAGACTGAGGAGTTTGAGGCTTATCTTTGAAGAAGAGATTCCACGAATCCCCTGCAAACGCTAAATGTTATGAATACTATGGGCTGGAAAGACTTCGAAGTCTGAAGACTATGAATTCTGTGCGAGAGACTGAGAAATTGAGTAATACTAGACAAAGTTTTCAACAAATAGAAACACCCTGTAAGTGCATTTGTACACTTATTGACCAGCAACAGAAGTCAATAATATTTTGGCAAACAAAAGACGAAAGGATGCTATCCCGACCAAGTTAGTTGGCAACACTTACTCCAGAGTCAAACCAGCGACCGAGTCAACAAGTTCAGGGTTATTTAATTGATTTGCTCTTCGCACAGTGCAGCAGAAGTCCTGGCAGCCAAGATTCTTCTTTCTTTTATTTTCTTTTTTGTTTTCCTCATAGTTTCCACTGTGTTTATGTGTTATTTTACTATCTTTAAGTGTTCCTTCATATTTCGTGCATTCATTTTTATTACTGCGATGTACGAGTATGATTTTTTATTATCATTGTTCTCGCGATGTTCTCATTGCTTCTTGTCTCATCATCTCTCCAGATCGGTCTACTACGTGGCGGCAGAATGCTCGCCGAGGAGTCGCCGAGCTTCCTGCGGCAACAATACAACGCCGACTCGCTGGAGGCTGTCTTCCTTAAGCTGTCCGTGCTGCAGAACATGGGCAAGCGTCGCCGCTCCTCGATAGCGCAGGAAATCGTCGAGCAGGTGACGGTGCCGGCCATTTCGAACCCGGCTCTCGACATGTCCGACGAGCAAATGCCGGCCGAGATTTCCGGCGAGTTCGGCGATAACATATCGATGACCTCGGCGGTACGTGACCCGATAACAACGGCGACGACTCCAGCACCACCGCTGCCACCGGAACAAGAAACACCGACATCGTTCTGCTATAATTTGCATGTGATGAGCTCGAATCATCTGCACGCGTTGATCTGGAAGAATTTCTTGTGGATGATGAGGAATGCGGGGTGAGTTCTGGGTTGAAGAGAGTGGTTGATGGGAGTAAGTAGTTTGTTGTAGTTGGATAATCATTTAGACGCTTCATGCCTGACTTTGATGTTAATGATGCTCAAAGTTTGAAACTTTTTCCTCAGTTTTTAAAGGATGGAAGTTTCATGTTTCTCAGCATAAATAACCACCTCTACTTTCTTCTTACCTCTTTTAGTCATCATTCATCACAATACTGAACTGTTTCTTCTTCGTTTCGCTCTCTCCTTGCAGCATCATGCTATTCATCGTCGGGCTGCCAGTGGTGCAAATTGTGCTCTTCTGTTTCGCCATCGGCCACGATCCGACCAACCTGAGTCTGGCCATTTCGAACCACGAGCTGTCCGAGGAAATGATTATGCAACAGCTCTGTCCGGTTCAGCTGGGCTGCAACAAGACGCTGCTGAGTTGTCGCTACCTGAACATGTTGGTGCGGAACCGGAGCATGGTGCTGGTGAGTATCGAAGGAACCTGTACGCAATCGAGTATCGTTGTCGGCTATCAACTGAAAAGCAACAGCTACATAAAAGACGATCTGCTGCTGTCAGCCGGACGAATGTCCTGCGGGACAACTATGTTCGGTTTGTCGGAGTTTAAATTGCATTTCTTCGCCGGCGGCCTCCTCAGAAGCAGCAAATAAAATAAATTAGAAAAGATGTACATATCTAAGCTTGTCAATCCATGTCGTGGCCCCTCCCTCTCCCTCAGCGCCTTCCACTACTCCTTCAGGTTACTTAACATGCACAGCTTTCTTGTCCCTTCTTTTCCCATCATCATCGTCCGTTGTGTAGCTCGAATTCGACTAAATTAAATGCGAAAACTTGTCTACAGTTTGAAACTTGTTCGAAATACTTTAAATTGGGTAAATTTACAAAACCTCAAACAGTACAAAAGTAAAGCAAAATAAAAGACAATAAAAATGAGGAGAAAAAATGGCAGGACGAAGAAACGAGGGCAGACAAATCATCCATTTGAGAAAGCAGAAAAAGGAAACTTTGACAGTTGTTCTCGTCCAGAGGCTTCGGAGACTCGGAAACTTTTCACTGTTTGTCCACTTTCAAGCCAGACATTTGGGAGTTCGGACGACCCTGAAACCGACCCGACCCGACCTGATCAAGTCAACCTAAAAAATAGATACAAATACATAAATTTATGGTCGAACTTTCGTGCCAAGGAGACAAAAGCAGCTGTGTTTTGAAATGAAACTTCTCCACCTTCTCCGAAAAAAAAACCAGCACCGTTTTCTAAACTTTTTGTGGAACCGCAGTGAAGTTTAAAGTATGAAACCAGAACAATAAAAGCAAAAGCTAATGGCTAAAGCTGATGCTTTCCTTTTCAAAGTGATGCTTACGTTAAGCTTTTTTTTATTTTTGAGGGTTTTGGGGTCAAAGTTGACAAAGAAAGCAAACGTTATGAATCTCTATAAAAAGAAGCTAAGAAACAAAACCACAATGATAACAACAGCAACAATAAAAATGAGGCTTTCGAAGAGGTGTCAACACATTGTCAATTTTTATTAAGGACACAAAATCTTGGAGTGTTTTCATTACCCTCGAGTCCTCAGCCTTCATTGAGCCACAAAAGAGGAGACCCTTTTTAAATAATTACAACACAATTAAAATTCTGAACGGGACTCGTTTTAAAATTTATTCTCTTCTCATTCCGCAGAAATACACAACCACGGACGAGGACGCTTACGAGGAGGTGCGGCGCGGCAGAGCCTGGGGAGCTTTGGTCTTCACGGACAACTACACAGAAGCGTTGGTAGCACGCACGGAAGACGGACGCTATGCGGACGACCCCACGGTCGATGCGTCGGAGTTGAACGTGCGCCTGGATATGTCAAGTACGAGTACAGTCGATTCTCATGCGGATTCCCATACTTATTGTCTTCCCTTCCTTGTTCTTTTGCAGACCAACAGATCTCTACGCTGATCTACCGCGACCTGCAGTACATCTTCTTCAGCTTTGTCGAGAACATGCTGAGCGAGTGCGATATCAACCCCCGCGTCGGACGCATTCCCGTCGACTGGCAGCAGCCGATCTACGGCTTTCAGAACCCCAACTTCACCGACTTCGCTGCGCCCGGCGTCATCCTGACGATCATCTTCTTCCTCTCTGTGGCCATCACTTCCGGCGCCATGCTGATTGACCGCAACGAGGGCATGTTGGAGCGCTGCCTGGTCGCGGGCATCACCGGGGCCGAGATCCTGTTCTCGCAGGTGGTCACTCAGTTCACCGTGATGCTGTGCCAGACGATTTTCGTGCTGTTCGTGAGCTTCTACTTCTTCGAACTGACCGCCGTGGGCAGCATCTGGCTGGTGGCGGCGCTGTGCATCCTGAACGGCCTCTGCGGCATGTCGTTCGGCTTCGTGATCGCCTGCGCCGTGGACACGGAGCGGACGGCGACCTACGTGGCCATGGGCTCCTTCCTGCCCATCGTCATGCTGTGCGGCATCATTTGGCCCGTGGAGGGCATGTTCCCGCTGCTGCAGTTCATCACCGGCTTCCTGCCGCTGACGAAGCCGACCGAGTCCATGCGCTCGATACTGCAGCGCGGCTGGGACATCTCGCAGCCCTCCGTGTACTACGGCTTCATCTCCATATCGTCGTGGGTGCTGGTGTTCCTGGTGCTGACCATCCTGCTGCTGAAGTTCAAAAAGGGCTAAGGCGGGGCGCGTGCGTGGCCCAGCCGCGTCTAGTTGTAAGAGTAGTGCGTAGATAGGGGGCGGATCTCTTGGAGATTCTGCAGGTTAGTCGTAGCTATGTCCATGTTTGCCACCGGCGCTCAGCGAGGCTGAAAGCTGGCGTGATCACTAGATTTAAGTTGAGGTTCTCACACCGCGTAAATGTAAGTTTTTCTACCTTTTCTAGCTGTCAGAATGCGTAGTCATAGTGTACGAAAGACGTTCACGCTCACATTCAGCTCAAAATGTCGATTAGTAATTCATCATAAGAAGAATTTCTCCTGTCGTAAAGATAAGCTTATTTCTGTACATATTTTTAGAAGAGAGAATAAACAAGATCCACAAAATTCACCAAAAGCTCTGACATTATTTATAGTTTCAAGTAATGGTTCATGAAAATAGTCGGATTATTGAATGAATTCGTTTATGGTTTATGAAAGCATGAACAGAAATACATTAAGTAAATGAAAGATGAATACAAATACATAGAGAATACATCAGAACAATTAGCAGTCCATCAAATAATGAAAAAATAAAGAGGATTATACGATGAACCACTCATTAAATTACAATGAGTGGTAAAATACATTTAAAGGTTCATTGATATACTCTTTGATTCATTAAATGCCATAAGGTAAGTACATAGATACATTAAACTAATGAATAGTTTCATATACATTCGACAAATGAAAGTGCACATATATATTAGACAATGGATGCTCTTCGTTCTTCCATTCATTAATTGGCTTCAGCTACTCAGATACATAAGACTAATGAACGCTTTCATTGCAACATAAAGGAACAAACATCAGACTAATGAACCTGAAGTTCGTCTGAAGTATTAACAAAGAATCGTAAAGACAATGAAGTGTCCATCAAAGTATCGCCATGAATACAGGAGAACAATGAATAGCTAATAAAAGGATCCAAACAATAACTTTATTCATTGATGAATAATGATGATGAATTACATAGATACTCTACACGCAGATGTATGTAAGCAATGACTGAGATGGTGTACTGAAAGATGCAATCAACATTCCGTCCGATTAACGTAGAGATTCATTAAAACTATGAAAATTCGTTAAAGCAAGTTTATTAAATTCTGAACAAAGAAATGATGATGAATAAAAGATTGACTACTAATGATACGATTCATTAAAAGATTCATTAAAACGTTCACCAAAACGTCGATAAAAGTTTCATCAAAGTGTTATTGCAATACAAACGAATTTCATAATAAACTTAATTGAAATTTTTACTAAATTTTCTTATTAATTTTCATTACGTTCCGGCATTTAAAAGCTGGGCGTGGCTCCATCCTTTCTCTCCCTCTTTCTGTGCATTCCTTTGAGTATTTATATGCACCATTTACTGTTTTTTCATTAGAGATTCGGTTGTTTCATTCTAAACGTTTGGATTCTTTCATTCTTTATAAATTCCAAAAAAGTTATAAGTTTTGAGTATGAAAAAATTTCGCATTCTTGTTGCATTTGCTATCAAGGAATAGAAAAAAATGGGTGAAAATCTAAAATTTTCCAAATTATTCCTTGCACAAGAAATTTTCCCTTTTTCTCTCTCATTTTTGCGTTCTTTTCTTCCCTCCTCTTTATTCGTGCTGACATCAGCAGCATTTGCTACATTCTCAGAGCGAATGTATTCAAAAAGCGGTCAAGTCAGTGCGGAATGAAGGACGGATGGAAGGAAGCCTGATCAAGAGTCTGTCGAGTGGATTTGAGTTTGTATTCACTTTAAGTGAGAACCATCGAACTGATGTATACATCCAGCTATACATGTACATGTACATGTATATATACATGTACATACGAGTGCATATACGCGTACATACCAACTATATAGCGATATATACAACTATCGTGGCCTCTGAGAGACACGAAGTTCGGCATCAGCTTTTTCTTTTAAAGTCCATCGTTTAACTTTTTCCAAATTGACAGTGACAGCCAACAAAGCTTTTATATATAAATACATAAATATGAATACATGCATACATACATATGTCCCTATGAATATGTATGTCCATATATAAAATGGAGTAAGGAAAACCTTCAACTGCCTTTTTCAGTTACGTCAAGAATCATAATTTTTCAGAATAAAGCCAAGAAAAATAAGAATATACTACAAAACTTACTTTTGCTCTTATTTTTCGTCTCCTTTCCTTTGCTTTCCTATCTTTCTTTCCTTTTCTGCCCTCTCCTTTCCTCTCCTTCCCTTTTCTCATTCACTCCAAGTCTTTCGATGAGTTACCCCAACCCTGGAATTCCCGTTAAGCGCTTTCTTGGAACTGTCAGTTCAAATCTGACAGAGCTGACGTTTCCTCACTCAGCCCCTGAATGACTCTGAGCTCGCTCTCTCTCTCTCTCTCTCTCTCTCTCTTTGCCTCTCCCTCTCTTGTCTCCCTCTCGGAACTCCTGTGAACCTTGAAAATATTCTTTGCTCTGCGTTGCTGGTTAATTAATTGGTCCATTAATAAGAAACAGCTTAGCAAAGCTTTTTCCCAAAGACGGTGCCCTCTAGCTTTGTACATTGTTGTTGCTTCGACTGCTTCTTCTTTTCATGCTTCTTGTTGTTAATACGTTTGCGAAGCCCGCTAAAGATGAATAAGTCAATTGTTGGCTTGTAGCTTGGAGTGCTCTGGAGCATTAAAAGAGGTCGCCCGAGCTGTAAGGCAGACAATTTAACAGCTTCAAAATCATTCAAGACGCCGCCGATGCTGTTGTTGCCTCTTCTCTGTACTTCTGTTGCTGAGAGCTAATATAATTAATTGCTGGCAATTAATATTTCCACAATTCTGGCATCTCTTCGGATTGGTCGTGAATGCAGCCGATTCTTTAAAAGGTTGTTAAGTCAGTAAAGTAAAGTAAAGTAAAAGAAACAACTCCTAAAACCACAGCACAGGTTTTTCTTTTCTTTACAATCACAATAAATTAATTCAATATATGATAGATCTAAAGCTTTTATATTCATTTATTAAAATTATGAAATTACGAGGGCGGTCTGAAAAGTTTCTCATTACTGCAGACAGATACGAGTACATCTTGTTTTAGCTTCATCATTCTATGAAGGAATATCTTAAAAATTTGCCAGGTAAAACTTTAGAAAAATATCGAGCTATCATTGAGTATCTGAATCATGATGAAGTTCTGCATTTTATGAAATGAAATACAGATGCGTCTAAATTTCGTTGGAGTTTCGGGAAAAGATGATGAAAATGTGAATGATTTGTCTTTAATGCGCTGTCACTTTTAGCTCAGGATTCATACAACATTCATGCTGCTTACGGTGCAGCTCAACTTTTAATAATCCTTGAGAACATCCTTGAAAATATCCTTGAGAACAACTGAGGAGCGGCTTACGCTCTGTCAATGTTGAGAAGACAGGTTGAAGGGAGGAAGGAAACAAAAGGAAAGAGAAGGGGAAGAAGAAAAGGGAAGGAGAAGGAGACCATGATTAAGCAGAAAATGTAGAGAGACAGAAGCAGGGAAGCAGATAGAAGAAACAACACACGAACGTCCTCAAGATTGTAGATGATTATTTAAAATTCATGTCGTTTTTGCGGTTGAAACTAAGTAACGATAAACACAGACACACTCACAGAAAACACACACAACTCTATGTATATAAATCTGTTGTGTGGGAGAGAGAGAGACGGACAGAGAAAGAGGGAGAGGTTTGTTTGCTTTTAAAATTGAAGGAGAAGCGCGCGGATTTGTTTAGAATCTTGCTGTGATGCTGCTGCAGGCATTCATAAGTGATTATGTGTGTGTGTGTGAGTGTGAGTGTGTGTGTGTGTCTATGTGAGTGTGTGTGTGTGTCTATGTGAGTGTGTGTGTGTGTGTGTCTATGTGAGTGTGTGTGTGTGTGACTGCAGCTGTGGAATTTTAACAGTTGGTATTTTTTAAACTCATCTTCGCTTAATCATTCCTGCTGAATAACAAAAATAACGTGGCTACCAGCAACTCTTCAGCTCTTCCTTCATGTCTCTTTCACCCTTCCTCCCTCCCTCTCTCTCCGCTCTCTCTCCCTCCGTTTCCTCCTTATATGCTTGCCTCTTTCCTTGCTTGGCCGCAGAAACGTTGTTGATGAACTACAACGACAACGACAACGACGATGAGAACAATGTTGGAATTTTTATTAACCAGGAGCACCAGCGGAATGCGTCCCAGCAGCGGCGTGCATCCGAGAGCCGTGTGCAGGAAGCAACCGGCAGCCTGGCGAATTCCATCGGGAACACGCCGGGGCGCACATCCACAACAGCCGCATCCGTGGAATACGTCGGTGACTTGGTTTCAAAACTAAGCTGCTTTCTTTAAACTATGCGACGAGGTTTTCATCGTTGTTGCTGTTGATATTTTTAGCGGATTCCCTTCGCAATAATCACACATATTCACACACACACACACATTCACTTGGAACGAGCGAGGATTAAAGACTGTGATGTGAATACTAACTGCAAAATAAGAAGAACAAGCAGAGGAATCTATTTTATAGAAAAGTGCAACGTTTGTTTATCATCAACTCAACTCAACTGAATTTCCGATGAAGCGGTTTATCTTGCATACTTTCAGGCGCTCGCTTTTGTCATTTTTAAACTCGAAATAAATTTAAGAAATTTCTCACTGAATACTCGCCGATTTCGATAACTTGAAACTTGAAACTTGAAAATGAAAGGAGCAAAAAACTTACATCCCCAGCTACGGATAGATTCAGTATTCAAACACCTTCAATCTACGATCTTCAAATCAACCGAAGATAAACTGATATCCAAACTACTTGTTAACACTTGGGATTTGTTGTTGTTGTTGTTGCTGTTGTTGTTGTTGTTGTTGTTGTTGTTATTGTTGTTGCCGAACGCTATACAAAACTACTCCTTGACACACACACAAAACACTGCAATAAACTACAAAATTTACAAGCTGAGTTTACTGAAAAGATACTCGTCCTGAAAGGATACACTCACTCTACCATGCGAACATCCGCAATTCGATGGAAGCCTTTGAATGAAATTCCTCCTTGTTTTTTCGCTTGAGTACCAAAAAATGACGAAAAAAAAAATCCATAAAAAAAAACGATATAGAAACGAATTCGGCGATGAAGCAATAAAAGAAAAGGGAGTTGCTTTTCTTCGAGTAGAGTAGAAACATTTCAATATGGAAAACGACAACAACAACAACTACATACATAGATTCGGAGTTATGACGGTCGACAACAACAATAACAACAACGTCAACAATGTTTATGTTGCCCATTTTGTTGCTGACAGAAAGATTTTCAGCAGCAACATTTGCAAAAACATTCAGCAAAAAAAAAAACAAAAACAGAGAAGAAAAGAAAAGAAACGAAACAAGAAAAGATTCTTTCTGCTTTTTTTAAATCCTTTTTTATCATTGAACATTTTGTAGTACATTTTCAAGTCTTTTCTCAGTCTACTTTTTTTCCTACCTTCGAAAATGAGCGCTCCTTATGTTTGAAGGAGGCGTGGCAAGAATTATAATAATTTTCTGCACTTTTTAGTAACTATTTTAGTATATTTTTAGCCTAAAAAGTAGTCAATTTTTTGGTCTATTTAGTCTACTTTATTGTGTATTTTTAAATCTATTTTTAATCATTTTCTTTAATCTATTTTTAAGTCTATATTTAAATCTTCTTCTTGGTAAATTTTTAGGTCTATTTTGGAGTGTATTTTATTATATTATTTCTATATTGTTAGCCTATTTTAAGCCTACTTTTAAGTCTAATTTTCACTCCATTTTGAAGTATATTTTTTAGCCTACTTTAAATCCTTTTTTTCTATTTTTTGGTCTAGTTTTAGTCAAGTTTTCAGAAATGTTTTTTGTGTACTTTTCAATCTATTTTAAGACTATTTCAATCTATTTTATTTAGTCTATCTTTTAATCTACTTTTAAGTCTACTTTTTACTCTATTTTTAAGTATATTTTTAGCCTACTTTGAGTCTACTTTTCGTCTATTTTTCGTCTACTTTTGGTCTATTTTTCGCCTATTTTTAGTCAGTTTTTAATGTATTTTTCATCTCTTTTTAATCCATTTTTTAGCTTTATTTTTAATTATATTTTTAAATCTGCTTCTTATTCGATTTTTTAGTCTATTTTTTGCCTATTTTTAGAATGTTTCAATTTTTTAGCTTATTTATTTTTTATTTATCTTGTTTTTCCCCCATTTTTTAATCTTTTTCTCATATTTATATCCTTTTTTCGTTCCGTTTTATTCATAGATTTTGTGCTGCTTTTCTAAATCTCTTCTTTTGTCACTTTATTACTATTT
This sequence comes from Myopa tessellatipennis, assembly GCA_943737955.2. Taxonomy (NCBI): domain Eukaryota; kingdom Metazoa; phylum Arthropoda; class Insecta; order Diptera; family Conopidae; genus Myopa; species Myopa tessellatipennis. Next base: position 44,040,801 of record OX031314.1, read on the forward strand.
TCGTTGTCTTCTTTTTGTTGTTCTGAGGGTTGGCTATTTTTTCTTGATTCTTCTTTTCCAAAAATCCAGTAAAACCATCATCTAAACGATATCCGGATTTTTAGCCATCGACGATGCTGTTGTTCGCCCATCCGGCGCTTTCATACGTTTATTTTGTTGTTGCATTTTATATGTTGTTCGAGTGTCGTTTCATCGACATTCTCCTGGTTTCGCTTGTTTAAGTTGTTAGTTTTTATGATCTCCGCCCTATTTTCGGCTCTTCCTCGCACTCTTCTTCGCCTTCTGTTTGTTCTTCATGGGGCTCATAAAGTTCACCATTCAATTCAATCGAATGCTTGTAGCTTGAATAATTGAACAAGTTAATCGTTGTCAAAGCTGGTCGAAATGAGATCAAAACATAACATTTTTCTCCGGTCATGTCGAGTGGATGTGTGAGAAAAAGGACATCGTAATTCCTTTCGTATTAAAGTCATGTTTTTCACTTAAATTAATTCAGAAAGAGAAAGCCAGTAAAATCGTGAATTAAGATGGACACGAATCAATTAATTTCCACATCCAGGATAAACGATTGATTGTATTTCTTTCTTATTTCATTCAATCCATTCATTATTCAATCCATTTATTATTGAATGCATTCATTGTTCAATCATATTCGGTGTTCAATTGTTTTCATTCGCTTCGGATGTGTTGACAGTAGATTTTAAATTATTGACAGCAGATAAGAACGCGGAAGAAGAAGAGTTTTGAAAATTTTTCCGAGCTGATGAAAGCAATCGGCAAATTGACAGGATTTCCGTTTTTCTTTTTCGAATAACTGTAGTTACATAAAACAAGCGTCAAAAAAGAACAACGACAGAATATAAATAATTCGAAAAAAAGGAATTCATCGCAATGAGAGTCGAGCAAACATAATAAAAGCACTCAAACTTAATGACGAAATGGAAAGAAGTGCGGTGGGAGGGAAGGAGGGAGGGAAGGAGGGACGGTTGAGTGTGGTGAGAAAGGAAAAACAATAACAGTAACAATAACGGTAACAATAACAGTAATTTGCCAGCAAATGTGCATGTTTTTGACAACAATAACAACCATCAAAATAAATAAATAAATAAACTATAATATAAAAAAAACTGAATGAAAAAATACACAAAAAATTATTAAACAAAAAAGATAAAAAAACTGTGAAAGAAATCCAAAAGCATGGAAGCGTAAGAATTCATTCAGCAGTCTCAATGAGTGGAGGGGAGGGGAGGGGTAGGGGGGAAGAGGGAGGGCAGAGGGAGGGGTGGGGAGGAGTGGGGGTTGTGGGTTGGAGGGTTGGGAATGCTGTGTAGAAAGGGCATCGTAATGGCAAGGAAATCGTTGCTTTTGTGTGACCAACAAAGGACACATTAAGGACGATCCGGCTTAAGAAACGCACATGGAGGGAGAACGAGAAGAAGATAAAGGAAAGGAAATGAAGAAGAAGAAGAAGAAAACTCTTGTCGCAGCACAAGTAAAAAATTGTCATCAATTGTTAAGCCATTAGCAGGAAATCGAAGCATGTAAGGAGCAAAGGAGTTGCCACAATATTTATAGACGCATAGAGACATACAATACACACACACACAGACACACACACACAGACACACACTCGGACACTCACACAACAATAAAACTCAAGAATTCAAGAGTTCATTCACCACAACCGAATTTTTAAAGCTTCTTTTCAATGAAATCACTTCAAAAAATTGATTGATTAGAAATGCACAATGCAATAATTTGGTAAATTGTTTAAAATATAAGTTTATAATAAACTTTCTTGTTGTAGTTGTTGTTGTTGCTGCTGCTGCTCCTGGTGAAAACCCCGTTAGATGTACAATTGTTTTCCTTTAACAATTCGAAGAGGTGAACAAAGCATGAAAGCGCGAAAATGTGAACAAAATTTCAGAGAAACTTCGTGAAAAACAAAACTAACAAAAACCAAAACCAAAACCAAACAAATACCGAAAACATAACCGAAAATTTTAATTTAACGAAACAAACAAAACAGACATATTTTAGAATTTATCAGAAGTGAAGCAGGCGCACGTAGATATATAATAATAATAAAATAATGGCACCACCGGAAGAGCAGCAGAAAAACAGCAACAACAACAGTAACAACAACAACAACAGCAACAACAACAACAACAACAGAGCGAAACTTCAGCCAGAATTCACAATATATAAAATGAAAGCATACTTTATGGCGTTCGAGTCGTCGGTGTCATCGACGTGTTCCTGTACACTTCCAAGCACAACAACGAAGCTGCGTCCACAAACACACACACACACACATACATACACACATACACACACACACACACACGAACACACGAACACATACCCACAAACAGACTTCTTAAGCATTCCCTCCTCATTTGAAAGTTCAGCAGCGTGTCGCTTGTAAATTTTAAAAGGGAACGAAAAATATTCGAACTGTTTTTGAATTCACAAAACATTAAAAAACAAAAAAACACATTAAATTCAAGTATAACATAGAATACGTAATAAGAAATCCAGAAATATGTATTTAAATGGAATTTGAAAGCCGTTTTAAGGCAACCTTAGCTTGGATCGTTTTTTCTGTCAGTGGATCAAATCGCTTGGTCTTTTGAACTCCCTACTGACACACGCACCCCTAGAGATGCACATCCATACACACACACACACACACACACACACACACACACACACACATACAAATATTCACTCATGAACATCGACATGACAGTCCGATAGTCATTCAAAGTATACCTTCTCTTCTCTTCTCTTCTTAAGCTCCGTGCATAACATGTTGTAATCCTCACACACGCACACACACACACGCACACACACACACACACACACCTCCCCCCCCCTACACATTCACACCAACACCGACGGAGGCATGGATGTTGGCCAGGATAACGCCGAGTTGATGTTTGTCAGTGTGCAGGTCAACGCATTAGTTTTAGTTTAGCTTCCAAATCATTCAAACTTTAAACTTTTCTGTCCATGCGAGAATGTGTGCGTGTATGTGTGTGTGTGTGTGTATAAATCACAGGCAGTCCCATGACGTTCCTGAGGTTAAATGAAACTCCATGGTCAGTTTACTTTACTGGCCGACTGCTTGAATCCGCATTTTATGAGCAACAGGATATCGAGCAAAAGGAACGGCCAACATATGATTGCTAAGGCTACTGTTGTTGTTGTTGTTGTTGTTTTTGTTGTTGTTGTTGTTGTTGTTGTCGTCATTTAAACTTTACTGTTCATTAAACCTCATGCTATGATTAATTTGGGTTCTGATCCGAAATGGAGTCATTCTGAAGTCATTTTATTCGAGTAAACATTTTTAAATAGTGAAGAAAATTCGCCAACGTTGCCAGATGATGTCGCAACCGATAGTTAATACGTTCAACACACCAGATGATGGCTTTTTCATCAATATTAATGCCAATCAGTGGCAAAAATCTTCTGCTATCATATTTTTGTGGTCAGCATCACGTATTTTATTTATTATAGAAAAAATTAATAAACGGAAAAAATTCTATTCAAAAGCGAAGGGTTAATTTTCCTTCAAAAGTACACGTTTTTCGATAAACTTTTTCTTTACATAAATGAAAGAAAATTGTAATACCTTTTCAATGATATTAATATCAGGTAGGTATCTAGTATACTTTAAGAGATATAGACCCTGAGTTTTCAAATTATAAATATCTATAACTCTGAAAGCGATTTTGGCTTTGTTGGAGTTCATGTAAGAAGCAACAACTACAATAGTGAGGATAACATCGAAATCGTTTATCTTTTTCTATCTAACGGTAAACTCACGACTGATGCTTTTTTGGGTAGCTGACAGCTCCGAAGTAGATTAAAAGCACTTCGATAAGCTCTCTTCATGCCTCCCTCAAATCGTTTTCACTCTCTTCCCCTCTCTCTGTCTTTCTCTCTACATAACTCAACTTTGAACAAACATAAAAGCTGTGGTTTAATTAGGCTGGCAACGCTGCACGAAAGGAGCACCGACAGAAGCGTAATTTAACCTACCTACACACTCAAATACAGAACACACACACACACCTACACACACACACACACACACACACACAGAAATACACCCCCTATCAATATTCCAATATAAACACACACAATAAAGCGGATGAACAAAGCCGTGGTTGTTGTTGTTGTTGTTGTTGTTGGTTGTTGTCACAAGGTTGCTTGTTGCCGTTGTTGTTGTTGTTGTTCCTCTCTCTCGATCTCATGCAATCCTGTTGTTTGATCAGAGGGTGGGGAGGAGGGGGGCTTTTGTTGTTGTTGTTATCATGATACTCAATTTTAATGAATTTGTATTGACAAAAACTACAAAAACTACAACAACACAATCAGAATTTCCAATAAAGAGAAAATGATTAACGCATAAAAGTGAATGAACAAAATATTGATTCGTTTTCACATTTCGGGAATGATAAAAGATTCAAAACTAAAGAAGAATACAAAATATTTAGGAAATTATTTAAAAGACTTTAAAATTGAAGAGTTCAAATGAGAGAAATTATGATGTATTATATATCAGAATATCAATATGTCAATTTTTCGAATGTCATCATTTTAATCCTCAAAACTGCGTCGTTTTCAACCAAATTCCGAATCCTCGATGCGAAGTGTCATTATTAATCCATCGATTCTTTCATAATTGTTTCATTTGAATGAATTTTGTTGTTGTTATCTGTTGATGCTCTACATAATTTATAGAAGGAAACAGTTGTAGTTTTTTTCAGGCCTAAAAGTAGGCAATCATTTTTGTTTTTGGTTTTTATGGATGCATTTTTATTTGCATCGATTTTGATCACCTTCTGCGCTGACGAAATGATAACCGCAGGGTGCACAACAACAACACAAAATAACCGTACAACAACAACAAAACAACAACAACTCCAAAAGCAAACAACAACACCAAAAGCAAACAACACTCAACACAAAAGCGTAATTTGTCAAGTTTTTGTCAATATTTTCGCCTGTTTTCGTCTCTGGTCCTGCGATGTTTTTTTAGAGGTCGGTCACGTGGTCAATATTAGTAGCTCCCTGATATCCATAATGTTTGTCCACCGAAAGCTGGCAACTCAGTCGTTTTATGATGTTTACACGGTTGTTGGCTCGGAGGTTTGGCATGCGTGCGTGCGTGCTTCACAGACTCGAGTTGCTTTCATTTCGTAGGCCGCCGCTTCAGCTGTTTGTTGTTTGCGTTTATTCTGTGTTTTCGTTGAGCTTTGATTTAATGAACAATTTTCAGTGTTTGAGGCTGGTGTTGGCAACACTTTTAAGCGGTGGCTAAAAGCGCAAAACGTTAACAAATCAGAAACATTTCGACACTAATACTTAATAAAAAGCAACTATATACTGTATACATCATATGTATATATATATATGTACTATATGCAAACATATTCACATTCCGATTCCATTCGCAGTTGCAATTAAAATTCCTCATTTGAAGTTAATAAAAGTACTTTTAATTTAATTACTGTCGTTCGTTTGTTGTTAATTTACAACGCATTGTTTAACAGCAACAACAACGACAATGACAACAACAACAACGACAACTACAACAACAACAACGCCTCACTGTACCGCATTCTGTCACGTTTCTGCCGCAGAGTCGCACATTTTTCGCACTTAATCGGGATACAGTTCGTGGTACAACAATAACAACAACAACAACAACAACGATAACAACAAAAAGAATTAAATTGCCAACACCTGAGCAACGCAACGCAACGCAACGCAACGCAACGCCATGCTTCACCCGGTTTATGCGTCGCTTCCGTTTTGAACGTACATAAAAAAAGGACCGCACACGCACATCCGCATCCGGATCCGCTGTGCTTTCAAACGTAAAGAAACGCAAAGAAGCCGAAAGGCATGTCACGGGTGTGGTGGGAAAGGGGAGGAATGGGGGGCTGGTAGTGTGGTGAGTTTGTGTGTGTGACGCGAGCCTCAATTAACTTGAAACTTCCTGCAGCGTGGCTTCAAAATATGAACGCCACAAAAAAAGGAGGAACAAATAAAACAAAAAGGATTTTTAAACGGCTGATTAAACGGCTGGCAGAACGGAAGTGGAAGTGCTTACTTTGTAGTGAGTGTTGTAATAACTGAAAAAGTGGGGAAAACGAGTTAAGAAACGAACACTGAAGAAAAGAATGAAGAAAAGACGAGAATCAAACCGGGAATTTTTGAGAGAAGAGGAGGAGAAGAAGACGAAAACGAAGACGATGGAGAAGAGGAAGAAGAAGACGAAGACGAAGACGAAGACGAAGACGAAGACGAAGACGAAGACGAAGACGAAGACGAAGACGAAGACGAAGACGAAGACGAAGACGAAGACGAAGACGAAGACGAAGACGAAGACGAAGACGAAGACGAAGACGAAGACGAAGACGAAGACGAAGACGAAGACGAAAACGAAGACGATGGAGAAGAGGAAGAAGAAGACGAAGACGAAGACGAAGACGAAGACGAAGACGAAGACGAAGACGAAGACGAAGACGAAGACGAAGACGAAGACGAAGACGAAGACGAAGACGAAGACGAAGACGAAGACGAAGACGAAGACGAAGACGAAGACGAAGACGAAGACGAAGACGAAGACGAAGACGAAGACGAAGACGAAGACGAAGACGAAGGAGAAGAAGAAGAAGAAGACGAAGACGAAGACGAAGACGAAGACGAAGACGAAGACGAAGACGAAGACGAAGACAAAGACGAAGACGAAGACGAAGACGAAGACGAAGACGAAGACGAAGACGAAGACGAAGACGAAGACGAAGACGAAGACGAAGACGAAGACGAAGACGAAGACGAACAAGAAGAAGTGCGTGTTGAAGAAGTTATGAAAAGTCCTTTTAAATACTTTTTGAAGAGTATTTAAAATCGGTCAAAACTGGTTACTAAAATAGTCACTTTCAATAAAAAAGCATCGCATTTAATAATCGAAAGAGGACAAGGATGTCGTTACTTTGCTTTGTTGTTGCTTTGATAATCAGAATCAATCACAACGCAAGCGGAAAAAAGTTTCCCTTCAAAAGATTTCTCCTGGTGAAGCATTCGTTGAGCACAATTAAAACCCGGTATTTTTTACAGAGAAACGGTGGAAAAATATCCCAAAAGAGGTCGAGGGTGGGGGGGGGGGGGAGGGGTGAGGACGACCATGACAATGCAAACAACTCGAATAACAACAACTCAAGCACTGACATGAGAAGCAGCAACGACGTCGATATACAAAAAAGCTTTTCTTCAGTGCAGCGAGAAAGCTTTTAATAACGGGAACATTTTCAATCAGCAACAGAAAGCTTATTAAGTAGGCTTTAAAAAATGCAAATGATATTAAATCATTATTATTACTATTATTATTGTTATAGTAATTAATTATTTGTTATAATGTGTAATGTTTCCATACTTAAACGAAAAACATTTCTAATCGTTTATTGTGACGATAACGAAAATTGAAGAAATGTTGTTCTGTAACATGAAGAAACCGCATTTTAATAGACTAACTTTTAGAAGCAATTTGAAGTGTTTTCTCAATCTAAGAACACAATAGTTTCAATGCCAAAATCCAGAGATTCCATTCGAAGAAAGCGAATCAAAGCGAATCAAAGCGAATCAAGCGATCAGAGCGAGCAGCTGCAAATGAAGAAAACTTGGCTGCTTCCTGAGCGGAAACACAAACTTGATGAAGTGTGAGAAACTGTCTATGTGTTTGTCGAGTTGTTGTGTGTGTATGTGTGTGTGTGTGACTTCTTTTCAATTACTTTCTCATTCGCACGCATGCACAACAGATTGAAATGAGTGCCAACGAGTGCAGGTGAGCGTTTTAGTCATTTATTCAGCTTCACTTGCATGTTACTCCCCTCTCCCTCCCGCTCCTTCCTTCAGAAATATCCTTCAACAACGGAAATCTATTCAAATTAAATATGAGCCACGTTTTTGGCATTCGCAGCAACTGCGAGTGCCTGCCGACGTCGCAGTTGCAGTCGTCGTCGTCCGTCGTCTTCGTCGTCGTCGTTGTTCGTCGTCGTGTTCTTTCCACGACGAGGCTTTCGTTCCTCCCCCTCCCTCCTGCAATCTTCTTCCTAGCATCGGTGTGTTTGTTTGTGACGCTGCTTCGCTGCCTCGCTGACGCTTTTCCTGCGTCATCCGCTAAGAATTCATTTAAATCTTTTCCTTTCTCTCTCTCTCTCTCTCTCTCTCTCTCTCTCTCTCTGCCCCTCTCTGTCACGTGCATATTTCCATTTCGATGAACACAATAGATATGCATAAAATGCAACACAAAGAATTCTATATGCTGCTGTTGTTGTTGGTGTTGTTGTTGTGGGTGTTGCTGTTGTTGTTGTTGTACGAATTCTTCTACTTAGTCAGATTTCAGTTGCTCCGGAGTGTGAAAAAATGTTCACAATAGAAGGGATGAATTCTGTGTCGTGATCACGAACATTGAACAGCCATCGAAAAGGAAGATGAAGAAGAAGAAGAAGAGGAAGCAGAAGAAGAAGAGGAAGCAGAAGAAGGTACTTTTCAAGTAATTCCAATATATTTTATGATTTTCTATAGACAGTTTCTGATATTTTAGTTTATTTCCCATTTTATTTCGATTTATTTGTCGCTTTCCTTCTCTGTCTCTCTCACTCACTTCTCTCGCCAGAATATTGAACTAAATTCCACGGTGTTGAGTTGAATTCGATGTTTGCTACAGCAATCAATCACACTTTTCAACTTTCTGAACACCTCCGGCGTAGCTCACAAAGTGTGACGTCATTCGGAGGATTTCAAGTCGGCTTTTCTTGTCAATTTAATTCGTTTAATTCGTGTGAGAGTGAGTGAGTGAGTGAGTGAGTGAGTGAGTGAGTGAATGTGTCGTCTGTGCTTCTGTGTGTTCATTTCTAAGACAAGATTTAAAAAAATCCTCTCAACTCCAAAGCGAATTCGTGTCAAAATAAATCAAAGCTCAACGCCAGCGACATCGCCAAATCCTCGGAGAAGAGCTTCGACACCGACTCGGAGCAACTCGTAAGAACTCGGAGCAGAGCAGCATGTGTGTGTGTGTGCGTGTGTTTCCCCTGGATTACTTTTTTTTTCTTGCTACTCTTCTATTCACAGATCAAAGTTCTCTTTATTATACGTTCCTTTGTTTTTTCTTTGCTGTTTTCTGCTTCTTTTCCTGTTCGTTGCTTTTCATTCACTTTCGATTGTTTTCATTGTTGCTTTTGCTGTGTGTGTGTTAAAACCCATTTTTCATGGTTTACAATCGATGATGGGTTTTGCGGGACAGCGAGCTGCCAGGTGGGCGGCGGGGGGCGTGGCAAATGGAGCTCTTTGGGGAGACATAAATTAAGCAGTTGAATTTTTAAGAAAACTTCGCAATTCTCTTATTCCACAGCAATCACATTGTTTTTAGAGAACTTTTCTAAATTCTGCCGTAGATGTGAGTGTCTAAGTCCCTAAAAATGAGACATCAGCAAAACAACGGTACCCGAAAAAGGGTGCTCCTTTTTTGTGCGTCTTGAAAGAGAAAGAAAGCCAACTTTTTTGACAAATCGTTCATCAGAATCAAGTCACAAGCCGGAGCACTCTCTCTTTCTCTCTCTCGCTCTCTCTTTCCCACTCTTTCTCTAATATTGTAGTACATTTCTTGTCTTCTTGTCAACTTGTTCGCAGCAACAGCGCTGTAATTAAAATTTTTTGCTGCGCTCTGCTCTGCTCTGCTCTCTGCTCTGCTCTGCTCTCTGCTCTGCTCTGCTCTCTGCTCTCTCTTCTTCCATGCTTAACAAACGATGCAGCGAAAGGACAAAACACGACATAACAACAACAAAAACGGCAACAACAACGCCAGAAGCGTCGAAGTCTAGCGTCATGAGACACGAAGTCGTCCAGGAGACGGACGACAAGAAGCAAGAAATGACATTTATTAGTGCTTTTATGCAGCTAAGCAAAGTTTCGACAAAAGATTCGAAAACGCTGCTTCGATACCACAACAAACGTCGTTTATCAAAAGATTACGTTGATGCCGGACATTTTCTCATTTTCGTGTTGGTTTCCTGCTGATGATGAATGAAATTTGGCCAAAGTTCATCCGGTGCAACGACAGAAGCAGAGCAGAGCAGAGAAACAGCAGCAGAGCAGAGCAGAGAAACAGCAGCAGAGCAGAGCAACAGCGGACGATGCAAACGCTGTCGACGCATTCTTTTAATACAGTTTCTTGGTTGTTGCCGATGTTGTTGTTGTGTCTTGAGTCTCGCCTTTGTTCTTGTCATTGTTGCTGTTGTTGTTGTCATTGTTGTTCTTGTTGTAGTTCTTGTTGTAGTTGCTGTCCTTGTATTCGCTTAACACATGTTTTGCAATGTTTTTCTTTCTTCTCCTTCCGGCAGCAAAAGAAAGCGTTTCAACAAACTTCGATCCAACTTTTTTTGTCACATGAAATGTGTGAAAATTTGCAGTAAAAAATATGCTTAAAGTTATAACAACAAGATTTTTTTGATTGTCTTTTTATTCAGCTTTCTTTTTGTGACCTTTACTCTTCCTCTCTCTCTCTCTCCCTCTTTTATTCCTCCCTCCTAACAATTAATTTGACCAATTTTCTGCCTTTTGACCCATTTTTTGACCTTTCGCTGTGAATTCAACTAAAAGCTTTAGCATCATTAATTTAAATGTTTCCCCATAAAAAAGACCACAAAATTAAGCATTACTTTTTTGTTGTTTTCAGAACATTCAGAGAAAAGCGCCATCTCTCCGTAACCACTTGAAGCTTAGCACCGGAGCGCGCCTTCCACAACGCTTCGAATGCCATAAGAAGAACAACAAGAAGAAGAGAACAGAAAAGAAGAAGAAGAAGACGAGAAATCAACCAGAGGAAGACACTCAAGCCGAAGAAGAAGAAGAAAAAGCCGAACGAACGTTTTAATGTCCGCTTTTAGGAGGCTGACTCTCGACTCTTTTTAATGTTTTGTGACAGAGATTAAGTGGAAGAGTGGCCATGGAATCCTTTAGAATGGTTGTTCTACTTGTTGTTGTTGTTGTTGTTGTTGTTGTTGTTGTCAAGGTTCTCGTTGTCGCCGCTCTGTTTTTCCTCCATCGCTTTTCCGTGTTACGTGCAACGACGCTGCTTCGCTCGCCAAAAAACTCCGTAATAAGATTCTGTTTCTTTTTCCTCCCCACTCACGAGCCCCCCCCCCCCCCACCCGCCACCAAGAAATTGCTTCGCTTAACGGTATTTCCATTTATTTTCCCCTCTTCCTTTGTTGTTGTTTTCCTTTATTGCTCAACTGTCAATTTTTATGGAATTCGTGTTGGAACGAAAACTTGGGCCAATAAACCGAAAGCGAGCGTCCAGAAGAAGCTCACAGTTCATCGTTTATTTATGCGCCGTGATTTGGGATTAAAAATTGCTGATGAAGATTAAGATTTCAAATAATGAAATAAATAAAACATGCAAGAATTACTAAAAGCATTCTATTCATCAATATTCTTTGTTGAACGCAAGTTTATGCAATCGAAATCAAAACCGTTACATTTGCTCTCTATCTGATCCGAGTACCAACACTCCCCCTCCCTCCCGTCCTCTCCCGCTGCCCCGTAAATGCGTGCAGCGACGACGTCCCTGAAAACGATGGCGTGCATGCATTTTTAGTGACGCTTTAATTGTTTTTGAGTGTTTCTAAATAAACAAGCACTTTAATTGGTTTATTACAGCGATTTAAGTACCGAATGGTGTTTGCAGCAACATTGTCCGGGGCGGACGGGACCCGCAGCCGGGTGCCAACACAAACGGAGCGGAACCACAGCCTGCAGGACAGCGAACACGAAAACCGCAGCCCGAAAGTACGCCACTCAAATGCAAGTGCACGCTGTACACTCCGCCGTATTCCGTTGTTGCTGCTTCGAGTGAGAACACATTCGGTGTGGTTGTCCAGTGCGGCCAACTGACGTCACCGAAACTGTGGTCAAGATGACCAGACTAAAGAGGTCCATAGCGTACCTCAAGGACTACTGCGTCAACAGCTCCATGGCCGGCGTGGCCTACATAGCGAATTCGGGGTACATATTCAACAACAACAGGAATTATTTGGACATTTCTTAATTGAATTTCCACCCGAAAGTGGTTAAAAAGTTGCTCGAAAGTGCTTTAAAAGTGATTCCTGGCTTTAAAATTGTGATTCATTCTGTTTACTTGATGTACGATAGATTGCACATCACCGAGCGCTGCTTCTGGCTGCTCTGCGTCACCCTCTCCGCGCTGGGCTCCTACCAGCTCATCACCGATTACAACCGCGACTTCGAGAGCAAAGCGGTGAGCATCGCCTACGAGTTCCTGCGACCGCATGCGAAGACCCATTTTCCCACGATGTGCGTCTGTCCGTCGCGGAAGACCACCGACTCGGTGCCGTATTTACCGCTGGAGGATTACGTAACCAAGTGAGTCAACTGAGGTCATTTAATCCAAGGCGTGTTCCTTTCCTTTCCGTTTCACCCCCCTCGCCAGGTTGAAGGAGGAATACAACGAAACGGAATACAATTACGACGTTGAACTGTATTTGACCCTGCTGCTGTATCCCGAGGGTTACCATTACAATTCGCTGATAACGAAATGCAAGCCGCACATGGATTGCCAACACTGCAGCAAGTGTCCCGAAAGTGGCTACCAGGAGATAGCAAACATGGTAAAGCTTCAAAACTCTTCCTTTTTTAAGTAATCTTAAGGATTACTATATCCCAACTTAAGAATCTTACATCTATTCGTTTTACTGATCCACTTCATTTTTAAAAAATGTCTTCGTTCTTTCGTACCTCGTTTCCCGTTTCCTTCTTTCCTTTCCATCGCATGCATCCGACATCCGTCATTGTTTGTCCTCCATACTTTTTTCTTTATTATCTCCACGATTTCTCTACGCTCGGACTTCCTTTTCTGTGGCTGACGTCGCATTGCCAGCTCTTCAACAAATGCGAGTCCTTTTTTGTGCGCTGTACCTGGTATGGCACTGAATTCGATTGTTGTCGCTACTTCCGGCCGCTGCAGACATCGTTGGGTAACTGTTTCCTGATGAATTCGCTGCACAACAATGAGCCGTAAGTATATTATTTGTTGTTGTTTGATACGATTCGTCCCTCTCTACGGACTTTTCGTTTATATCCGTGGATGCGGATAGCGTCCGTCCGGATATACGACTGTATTTCGCCAACCGCACACCGAATCACCATCCATGCACTTCATAGTCTGCTATCAACCCATGATCACCATTCATATTTCTCATTATCAACTCTTTTTTCACTCTCTCTCCGCTTTTCTTGCATGCTGTCTACCGTTCAGTGGGAGCTTCCACTGGTTCGACAACACAATCGATAGAACTCGTGGAAATACCGTGCTTCGAATAGAGACTTCATCAGGTTTATATGTAAGTAAGATAATCTTCGTTGTGTCCAGCTTCCCCACCAGATTTCACTCACTTTACACTATCGCCTGCCTCTGTACTCCCTCTAAACTCCTACTCAACTACTTGGATATCGAAGGTTTACACACGAACTCCGACTTCCTCTATACTTCCTCTATAACTCCCTCCATAATCTCTATATACTCCCCCTATACTACCCTCTACACACAGTTTCTAAACTCCTACTCTTTTTACACTCTCTCTAAACTCCTTCTCTCAACGATTTACCCAACAACTGCTACTCTCTCTACTCTCTCTCTCTCTCTCTCTCTGCTTTCTTCTGCATCTCGTAGTCCAACTTCTTGGATGCCGAAGGTTTGCCCAACAGTGCTCTGAGTGCGTTGCATGAGAAGATCCAAGAGAAAAGCTCGCACCGGGAAGTCTATATTTACAAGCAGGACATGGTTAATGACCCGGACATTCGCGAGATCTCCCCGGAAGCCCGCAAGTGTCGCTACCCCGACGAGGTCCTGCCGAACTCCATCTACAAATACTACAGCTTCAGCGGCTGCATAACGGATTGTTTGCGCCAGAAGCATCTCATGCTGTGCAACTGCACCCTGTACTTGCTGGTGGTTCGCGGTGCGCATCCACCATGCTTCCAATGGAGCTTCGTATGACTATGTTTTTACTTCGTTCTCGCTCTTTCACAGATGACGATCCGACGCCGGTCTGCAACCTGACTGGCAACATGTGCTTAGACTCTCACGACATGGTCCTGGCGACGATCTCCCAAATACAGCCCGGCAGCGGGGACTTCAGATGCAACTGTTTGCCCTCCTGCAACGAAGCAGACATTCGCGTGGTTTACAGTGGGTCGGATGGGTGCGTTTGTCCAATATACTGTTGCCTGCATGAATCCTTACTAACTGCATCGTTTCTCCCCCTCCCCCCAGATTCTTGCCGAACAAATCACGCATGTTGACCGTCAAGATGATGGATGAGCCGGCCACCAACTATCGGCGCCAAGCTGTACGCACCCGCCTCGACGTGGTGGTCACCATTGGAGGCATACTGGGGCTCTTCATGGGCGTCAGTATTCTGAGCGGCATCGAGCTGGTGTACTTCTTCACATTGCGACTCTACAGCAACTCGCAGGTGATCGGGGGACACTAAAGAACGCTCAGGGGAGGAGAGGGCGTCTTCCGACAGACGTTCGGAGGAGGCGGTTCTACTAAATCTGAGTTTTATGAGTATTATTATTGAGATCTTCATATATGAAAATGGAATACAGCACCTAAAAGATTAAAGCGCACGAGTATACTTTAAAAATACCTCTTAATTGACCTCTTAATAACCTTTTAATGTACAATTTAAAGATGGAAAAATTGTACTTAAAAAAAGCTTAAAATTACCTGAAATTAAATGCACAAAAAACGGTTATGTTGGGACTAAAAATTGTTGTGAATTTAATGAATGACTAAGCAAGGTAGAAAAAAAGTTTACTAGGGAAAAAATACAGTAAAAAGAGTTAAAAAAAATTTGGCGCCTGTGTAGAAAATGTTACCAGAGCCAATTAATATTTCAGTTGTCGGGTTTTGTTGTTGCTATTGTTACTTTTTGAACGCCTGCAGCTCTTATTAATTTTTTTTATATCTTTGTTGTTGTTATTTTTGTTGTCTTTGCTGAAAAGTTCAACAAGTGTTAAATTAAGTAACATGTTACGGCTTAAAATTGCAACGACAACAACAAAAAGCAAACCAAACCACAACAACAACAACAACAACTTAGCGCCTTCTACTAAAGTTTGTCATTATTTCATAGCATGTGGCTATATTTTAATATCAGCCAACTTGTGGTGTTGTTGTTGCTTAATATTGTGGTTGTTCTTCGTCGTTGTTGTTGTTGTTGTTGCTGTCGCTGTCGTTGGTTTTCAGCCTTATTGTCATTATTATTATCATTATTATTATTATTATGTTAGACAGACACAAAAGTTTAGTTGCTGTCAATCATGCTTAACTTTTAAGCACTCGTAATAATTTGTTGTTGCTGTTATAGTTGCTGTTGTTATTGTCGTTTTTATGTTTATCACATTTAAACGAAGTCTACACTTTTGCTATTTAATAGGTTTTTAAGTGGTTCCTCGGTACTCAACTCAGCTTAACTCAGCTCAACTTAGCTCAACTCAATTCTAGTCAGCTCAGCTCAACTCAACTCAACTCAACTCACTTCAGCTCAGCTCATTAAGACTGCAATCACTTCGAGTTGAGGCTCAGCTCACGTTTATGTTATGCTGTCACTAACGCATTCATTAGTTAACATTAACGAGGATATGTTTTGAGATTTTGACACTTTTAACACTTTTCGATTCAACGTTGAAATGAAGTTGATTAAAAAAAGTACAGAAAACGTGGTCATCTCTGTCCGTTTGTCTGCTGTCTGTCTATCTTTTTGGCCTCTTTTAAATATTCACTCAGCTTTCAACTCAACTTGAACTTTCCGGTGATTAATTAATGGAACATTTCAAAACTAAACTTTATGTGAATATTTTCAATGTCTTTCTTTTGGATTTTCAAGTCAGCATTTAAATTTAGCCAAGTCAAGTATACGAAAAGAGTTCTCCTTCTCTGTACATCGAATCAGAATCAGATCTCAAAATCGAGATTTTCGAAGAAATTCCAATTTTTGTTTAGAAGAAAAGAAGTCATGTTCTTAAGCTATACAACATAAAAGCTTAGATGAGAGAAATATTTCAATATTGACTCTTCTATCAAAATACTTTTAGATGATAATTTAAAAAACTGAAAAATACTGATATAAAAACAAGTACAGAAATATTTCATAAATTATTGGAAAATACTAAAATATTGTGAAAGACAACAACAGATACTGCAAAATGATGCTGGAAAGTAAAAAACGGTGAAAAACAAATAAAATAACATCTAGAATTCTGCTTTTTTATATTGTATACTGTTTTTAATCTGTTATTTTTTATTCCATGTTTGTTTCTATACATTTGAGCACGCAATACGAATGAGAACGCATCTCAGACTCCTCTGAGTCTATGTTTTGGTCCCATAGACACACTTGTTGATGTTGGCACTGTACTTCGAGCCTTGTGGACATTCGCCGTGGATGGGCCGGGTCGAGGTGCATTGTTTGTTCTCGTCCAGCTTGAAGTTGCTGGGACAGGAGTCAGCAGCAGACAGCGAAACGATCGACAACAAAGCGAAGAAGACGGTGAAAAGCCAGGCGACGAAATTCATGTTTAACTAAGACAAAGATTTATTATATTTATTTACACATTAAAATGAAGATTTCAGAAAATCTTTAAAACATTCAAAAAATGCGATAAGATTCTAGAAATTCGATGTAAAATCTGTTGTTTAAAACTTTTCACTCACTTCTTTAATTCAGTTGATGCCGCTGTTTGGTTAATGTTTCAAATAAAACTAACTTAACTCGAGGCTGAGCTACAGATTTTATGGAAAATATATTCGCGGCAGCGTATTGTGGACGAGATTAGATTAGATTGACCCCGCCAGGTGACCCGCTTTACACAAGATTCACTCGCTTGATTCACTGCTCAGCCTCAACACTTGCAGTCGTTATCAATCGATGCAACAATTTTGTGGGTCACCGTTTCATGTGGTTGTTCCGAAGAGTTTCTTCTGGGTTCCTATGAAACGAAATAATTAAATAAAATTACCTTAATAAAACAATGTATCGGGTGAGTTGATTAAACGCTGGAATGAGATTAAAATGTGTCTTAATTTAAAAGGGGGAAAAAGGTTAACTTTTAAAAAGAAACTTATTTAGAATTGAAACAACTCTGAAGCAAAACTTGAACAAAACTGAATGGAAACACACAGAACCTCATCGAAACTTTATCGAGGCTTAATCTAAACTTAATCGAATCTTAAATGAATCTTATTCCATATTGAATCAATCAAATCAAATCAAATCTTAACCTAAATTATTTGGGATCTAAGTTTAAATGAATCCTTAAAATTCATGACTTCCTTCAATCGTGGAGAAAGAGAGGGAAGGGTGGGTGGGAAGAGAGACTTAGTGACGTAACCATCACATGACCATATTCCACCGCGTACATTCAGCAGAGATGCAAACGTTTTCCGAGGACTCCTTTCACTCCTTCGCTCTGGCTTTTGTTGGAGATCTTTTTTCAAATTAACGCTTCACTTCCCCTTCCCCCCTGCCGACCCCTCCAAGCCTCCTTCGGCTGTGTTTCGCGCTTATCAGCTGCATTTTATGTCTTGTTAAATAGCGCCAAAAAAGCGCCAGAGTACTTTCAGCTGTTGCCTCAGTCGTTTCTTCTGCTTTCGTTGCATGCTTCTAGGCGCACATAAAAACTTCCTTCTGCTGTTGCTCTCGTTCATCTTCTTGTTCTATTTTTTCTATTTTTTGTCTTCTATTTTCTTATAACATGCCGCACAAAGTTGGCCACACTTTGTTTGTGTGTCGGTGTTTGAAGATGGCGCACTTTCGCCGAAGAGTTGCTTGCTTATCAACGCATTGCATAGTTTTGGGAGCACTGAAGTTTTAAGAGAGCGCGTGTCGTAACTCTCGTCGTCGCCGTAAATTGTAACAAAGAAGAAAAAAAGTGGAACAACGAAGAATCCAGAATCTAAAATCTACGTTTTTTAGAAGAGCCCCAAAACAAAGTCTGAATGAGGTGACCAAATGTGTATGTTTTGGGTTGTAAAAAAGGGGTGCGTTTTTATTTATATTTTTTATATTTTCCAATAAAAAGGAAATAAAAGAAAAGTTCTTGAGAAGCACTCAAATAGTTCTGCAGAATCGCCGAATAAACAGGTTCTTCTAACTCAGATCTAAAGGCCAACGCTTCGTCTGTGGTTCATCGTAAAGCGAGGATCACCGAACGAGTGAATGAGTAATAAATGGCCAGAGTCTGATAGAACCTTGGAACTTTTGTCGCCGGGGAAGATTCGAAATCAGTGCTGAGCGATAAAAAGCAGCGCTGCATACTTTTAGGCTGGCTCTTTATGCAGCTTCAGGGTGTCGTTTACCTTAAAATGGCATTTAAATTGCAACCAACAGAAGAAGAAAAAAGAAGGTGCAGCAGAAGAACCGCACCGCCCACACTCGCCCACACACCACGCCCACTAGAACGCTAAGAGCATCAACAAAACTTTTCACTGCTCTAATCCACCGCGAAAAGCAATTAAAAAGCAGCTGCTGGTTGTTTGTCGGATTTCGCTAACACACTCACTCAAATACACATACATACACACTTATATCGGTATATATCTGTATATAGAGCCCTCATACAGACATATGCACAAGATAACAAAATTTTTGTGACAGCTGTTGCAGCTTTTATGCCTTCTACGAGTACACCAACAAAGAGAAAACTTCGAAGGCACTCCTTGTGGACGCTGTTGGTTGTTGGCTTTGACCCCCCCCCCTCCCTTCGCCATCAAAAGAGCCAACAAATTAAATGCAAATGGAGAACCATAAAGTAGAACTTAATTCCGAGGTAGGGTTTGAGGAACTTCTGTCAAACCGTGAAGCCGGCTGCAGCTCGAGCTCATGATTCAAATGAAACTTTTCCCGAGTTGGTGGCATGACGTTGACGTCTCTCTCTCTCTCTCTCTCTCTCTCTCTTTCATTCTCTGTATGTGTTTGTATGTGCCACGCCTTGTGACACACTCACACTTTTTAACTGTCGTCATTGTAAAAGTGTAAAATGCCGAAAGGGCGAAATAATTGCATGAAGCGAAAACTAGCGTGAAATTCATCTCATTTATTTGCATAAAAGGATAGAAAATGATAAAAGATGAAAGATAAACAATAATAAAGTTCAGAGAATATGTTGTATAACGGTTCCAAGGACATGCATTTGCTACGTTTACGTAACGGTGAATACAATAATATTTCCAACGGTTTCCGTGAAACTTTTACGTGGTGACCACATTGTAAATAGCTCGAAGAGTTAAACGAAGGCCAAAAACGGATGCTATAAACTTCCAGGACCGTGGAATTTTTCCCAGGTGAGTATTCTAAGCGAATAACTTTAAAACCATCATCAGTTAGTGTTTTCTTACAAGCATCAGGTTCAAACTATTAGAACATCGTTCTGGATCCTTGATAACTCAAACGACGCTCTACAGTCTAAACGAAGGCCGCGGAGAAGGCTTACGAAGACCTCCGAGACGTCGTGACATTTCGGAAGCTCGATATGGATCCATTAGACTCCCTACAGACTATCTACAAACATCGAGGAAGACCTACGAAGAACTTAGAGAAGTTGTAACATGTATGTAACTATATCTGGTTCCTTGAAACTTAAAATTACTCTCCACAAGGTATATGAAGGCTGCGGGGAAGGCCTATAAGGACCTGCGAGACGTTGACGTCTTTGGAACTTGATCGCGATGCTTGGAAGCTATAAACGACTCTCTATAGACGAAACGCCGGTCTCGGGGAAGGCCTACGAAGACCTACGAGAGGTGGAAATACCGAAATATTGCCACCTATTCTGTCATCGTGTCATCTGCTGAGTTCTCCACGCCATGTGTCACGTTTCCTGTGTCCTTATATCGTGAATGTCAGAAGGCTGTCAGTTAGGTCACCGGTTATCACTCAAAATCATTGTGCGATGCGACAGTGTTCACGATAGAGTTTCCAGAGTTTCCCGTTTAGTATTTTTATTCCGTACATTTTCCGTGTTCTAAGAAAAAATCATGTCGCATGTCACTTGTCACTTGTCAGACTTTGTATGAGATTCCAGTTTTTTATGATGTTTTAAACTCCCATAAAACTTTAAGTGTTACGTTTAATGTCTCACTTTGTTAAATGTCGCTCCCTCTCTCTCTCGCTCTCTCACACACACGCAGCTGTTGTTGTTGTTGTTTCATTCAACGAAACGCACGTGACGCTGCGATTTAATTCAATTCACGCGGGGGGAAAAAATAGAAAATCCACACAGCGTATTTGCACGTTAATCTGTCAACTAATCAATTATTGAGGCATAAATCAATATTTATGGCTATCTAATGAATTGCAGATAAACCGGGGTCTCTCTCCTAACGAAGTGGCGGCGGCACTCCCCGCGTCCACGCGATCCGCGCTCCACTCTCCGGCGGCACACCGCAACGACGACTCAACGAGTTGTTGTTGCAGCCGACAAGACGTCGCCGTCGCAGCAGCTTCGCGGTGGCTGGCAGTAAATTCAAAACGCCAAACAATTTTAATGGATTCGACAGACGATGTGACAGAAAGTTTCAAAGGAGCAGCCAGCAGCAACAACAACAACAACGAAGCATAAAAAACAAGGCGCCGGATCACATCACAAATACAAATCGTGTAATTAATTGTTCGAAAAAAATTTATTACATGCACATGTTGAGTGACAAACGTGGCAAATGTTGCAAGTAGTGACGTCGCAAAGTGGGTGGAGGGAGGGGGGGGGGTGGATTTGGGGAAATGGAGGGATTGAGGGGCAGAGAGAAAATGAAAGAAAAGCAACAGAAAGCATTCACCACGCTTGGCCACCATCAGGAAAGGTTTGAAGAGTGGGATGTCCATAAAAAAGATGCCCATAAAAAAGAGGCACATAAAAACGATGTCCATAAAATGGATGTCTATAAAAATTACCTGGAAATGGGGCGTCACAAGCGCCGGAATCGAACCAGGAAGAAGATCCTCCACTTCTCACGCAATCTTCGAGACAATCCGCAGAGTTCATTAAAACTTCATTGCATTAGAGTTCATTCAGTTCATTTTCTCGCTCTCTCTCTCTCTCTCCGATCTCCTCATTTCATTAATTTTACTTCTGTTGCCAGAATTTATTCAAGATTTCTGAATGATTTGTTGTTGGTTTCTGTTTTTCGATCCGTTGACTGTGATCCGTGTGGTGCAAAAATATTCACTTCTGACCATCTTAAATACTAAATAAGAATGTATGTCTTTTTTAGCATATTTTAAAGATCTTTTAAAGTTTTTTCGGGGGTTTTTGAGGGTCATTCTTGTGCTTTATTCGACACAGAAATGAACAAAAGCGAGCCTTTCGTTGGTCTCGATCGTCATTTCGGCAACGATTCAGCGTCATTTGCCCGAAATGTCAAACCAGCAGCTTCGAATGCTGTCAAACTTCAAACTATACGAGTGCGTGTGTTCGACGCTCGTCTGTCCAGCTGTTTAGCCGCCTCACCTGTCGCTCGGCAACCGACAACAAGCCGAAGTCAACGGATCATTCTTTCAATTTAATTGAATTTCAATTCATTCAAACGTAGCGAATCCGAGTCGGGCTGTCAATGAATCACGTCATTACTGTTGTTGTTGTTGTTTCTATTGTTGTTGTTGTTGTTGTTGTTGTTGTTGTTGTTGTTACTGTTACTGTTGTTGTTGTTACTACTGCTGCTGCTGCTGCCGACTTTAGCTTGACGATTTACGATATTTTATAAATTTATTTCTTGTTTTTATTCTTCATGCTCGATAGTAGCTAATGAAGCAATAAAACAACACTAACAACAACCACAACAACCAGGTTTATACCGAAAATTTTTATATTTTATATTTCTTTTATATTAGAGAAAAAAACACACAAAACTACGAGAAATAAACAAATAAAATAAAAAAAAATAGAAATAGAAATAAAAACATTAGTTATTCTAAACATTTTGTTGAATTTTATTATTTTTTGTTGTTCTCTTCTGTAGTTGTTGTTGTTGTTGTTCCTACTAAGACCACAAAATATTCGACCCGAGTTGAAAATCCTGCAATCTGCCGTTTAATCCGACGCACCCGATGACTATCGTGTTTGTTGTTGTTGTAACTGTTGTAATTGTTATTCATTCTGTTGATATGGTTGTGTATTGTTTTTTCGTGTTGCTGATCAGCTGCTCACCTGTCATTTGGACAGCAATCGTTTACGGCTGCCATCGACGTAAACGTCGCCGTCACGTCACCGCCGTCGTCGTCGTTGTCGGTCATTTCGAGCAGGTGGACCACCAGCAACCCAGCAAGTTTTCGAAAAGCGACAAAATGTCCGTCAAAAAGTCAAGAAAATTTATACGAAAAACACACGCACACGCACACGGCGAGAGAGAGAGAGAGAGAGAGACGGACCGTTTTAACAAAGAATTTACCGAGCTCGTCCGATTGACACCATCGCCAAATAAAACAACAAAAACAACGAATTTAAGCAACAACCACAGCAGCAAGTATGGAAACGAGCTGCAACAAAAACAAGTGAACAAAAGTGCAACATGAACAGAAAATCGGAGACATTGAACAACAAGAACAAAAACAAAACACAAAGGAATGAATTCCTTGAATAAAAACATTTATATATCGCATAACAAAAGCGCTGGATTTGCATAAAGCTATCAGCGGCTGCAATTCCTGTTGCCGTTGCTGTTGTTGTTGGGATGGCTTCACGACTTCAAAAGAATTTCATTGATTCGACCGCTGAACGATGGCGCAGCTGCTGCTCTCTGCTGTCCTGTTATTGTTGCTATATTTTGTTGTTTTATATTCCGTAATAATGTGCTAATGGATTAATAAAATCATTTAGAACATGGGAAGACGCTGACGAGGGGACAGAGAAAGAAACACCAGCAAAAACTTGGTTAATTTGTTGATTAATTCGATTCCAGGCAAAGTGATCAAGTTGATCAACAATACAAAAACAAAGGAGTGTGTGTGTTGCCGCTCTCAAGCAAAAAAAAAGGAAGAAAAATGCTTCAATGTGATATTTGGACACATATGTGTCCCGCTGGGGAGTACGATGATAGTGGTGAGTTATGGTAAGTGAGTGTGGTGAGTGGTGAGAGTGTGGTGTATTCAGAAGATTGCAACCACAATGAAGTTGCTACATGTAATAATTTTTATATTATTTATTTTAGTTAACAACAATAACAACAACAGTCTTCGCAGAGTCATTGATTTCGTGGCTTCATTTGTTTCCAGCTGTGTTTCATTTCAACGCATCAACACTGTCAACGCATCAGAAAGCGTGTCGTCAGCGTCATTTTATGATCGCCTGACAAAGCTTGGGAAAAACGGCAGCCAGCAGGGTAATAAATCTCCTTCGAACCAAACGCGGAACGAAACCAGAGAAAACCCTCCAAAAAAGGGTCAAAAAAGTCCCCCAAAAAAGCCCGTCGTTCGTCGTTCGGCAGCTCAACAACTTCGCCAACGATTTATAGCAGATGAGTTCATTTCCAGCCATAGAAGGACATGCAAAGAAGCTGAAAATGAACAACAACAACAACTGCAACAACAACAAATGCAACAACAACAAAAACAACAACTGCAACTTCAACTGCGACGCAAAAACGTGCAACGCTGCACGCTCCAAATGAAGCTCGTAACTGGAAATCGGCATCGAAGACGAACGGAAAAACCAAGTAAACAACAACAGCAACAACAACAACAAACACTTGAACACTCTTTCTTCTTCTTTAAATGTGTGTTCTTCTATTTTAAATGTGGTTCGAAGCGGAGGTGGCGTGGTGGGTTCAGAACTCGGGTTCTTTTGGGATCTCCTTCCAGTAGAGCCCTGGTTTTGTTGTTGCTTTCTTCCACCGTCAATGAAGAACACCCAACCTCTACCCCCATCCTCCCTTTCCAAACCATCTCCCCTTTCCCCTTCCCTATCAATCCACCTCACTTCCTTCTCGATCTCTTTTAAGTAGTTTCTTCTCTTTTTTTCGTTCGTTAAACGTTTTTTTTAAAAATCTATAATAAAAAATGCATTGAATTCATTGAATCGTTCGATCGATCCACTCAATCGATTGTTTTTTTGTGATTATTGAATAATCGTCGTTGCCAAATCGATTCCGTGTCAACACGACGTTTATGTGTGTGTGTGTGTGTGTGTGTGTGTTTGTCGTTAAAAGATTAATTAATAAGATTCTCATACTCTCAATAATAACAACACGAATCGAACGCCTAATCGATCGATTGATTGATCGTGGGAAAAAACGCATTCGCAACCGAGCAAAAAAAAGTGCGAGACAATTTTTAAAGCGATTTTAAGTGTCAAAATAACAGTCGTCCGGATGCGTTGGTGAGGGGGAGGGGTGGGCGGATGGGGGTCTACGGGGGAGGAGAGGCGAGACTTGATTAAAGTAGGTGCCAATTACAAGCGGCAAATAAGTTCAACAACAACAGTTTTTCAAAAACAATAGAATTCTTATTATTTTTATTATTATTATTATTCTTGTTATAACTAAAAATACACGAGCGAAATAAAATCGAAAAGAACAACAACAACATCAACGTCTTCACTATGCGAATGAAGAAAGCCAGAAAGAGACAACCAATCAAATGATTGTACAGCAGAAAAACCTAAACAATTGTTGACATTTGGCAGCTTTTGCAACTGAGCAACAACAACAACAAAATTAGCAGCAAAAACTTATTAAAAAGATCACCAAAAAACAACAACAAAAAGCAAAGCAACAACTAAACCAGGCTGCTGGATTATAAAAAAAAAAAGAAAACCGCTGCACCATAAAAAGTCTCATTTTGGGTTTAATTAAGAGTGGGTTTTCTCTCGTTTTTTTTTCGTCCTCCTTCTTTACGGTGGCCCAATTTTAACGATACTATTCGCCTGTATTCGATATACTGTCACTTTATGTGGAAATTAGATTAAAATTGGTTAACAAGCATTTAATCGATGCTGAAAACACAAAACAACACAAACCAATAACAACACTTGAGTTCTTTTCCATTTCTTTTCATTTTTTTGTAGTGTTCTTTAATTTCATTCCTTTTATAATAATTTTTAAATAGTTTTTAAGTACCTTTTTAATATTTTTCTCAATTTAAAATGTTTTTCCTTTATGCTGAGTATCGTTTCGATGTTTGTTTTTATTATTGTTTTTATAAAAATATCCAATATTTTTAATACATTGTGGATTACGTAATTCTGAAATGTTTTTGAACACTTGATTGGCAGAAGAAGAAGAAGAAGAACATGAACAACAACAACAACAACAACTCAGCATCAGAGTTGAAATTGAGGTCAGCTGCAGTGTCCAGCACATCGACGAACAACCAACAACCACCGACCACATCATGAAGACCGCGAGCGAGAGACGGGAGAAGACTGCCCCCCTTCCCCCCTTCGCCACTGCCCCGCATCGCCGCTCCCCCTTCAGTTCGTTTTTCTGGCGCCGGCGGCTGCATTTCTTCAGCTGCTGTCCACGTCCGCTGGAGGAGCTGCGGCCCGGCGGCGATGCCCACAAACTATGGATGAATTCCTGGGAATATTTTAAAAATCTGTCAGTTGTGAAGAGAATTCATGGAATGCCATCGAGTGGATATAAAAAACATTTTCGACATTTTCTCGGCCAGTTTTTGTATGAAATGAAAAAATTATACAATTTGAAGTGCTCACCAGAAACATTGTCTCAAAGTGTGCATAATAATTTTCGTAAATAATCAGTAATTATTAAATAATCATTAATTATTAAATAATCATTAATTATTAAATAATACAAGAAATTTTTAATTTATTTCAAATCAGGTGGCTGCATTGTTGTTGTTGCTATTCTTTATTATTATTCAATTAAACCGGTCAAATTCGGTGGCCAATCGACAGACGTTCTTATTGATGGGTCCATTTTTGGCATCGTCATGTAAGCGAAAGAAAATGTTCGAAAACGAAACTTTTTCGAGATGCAAAGAAAACGAACGAACGAACGAAGCAACGATTGTCACCACCACCAGCAACAACAACAACAACAACAAAAACGACAACAACAACAACAACACCACAACAACAGCTTCAACGAGATACAACAACAACACGAAAAAGAATAACGCCAACAATCAGCAAATAAAAGTACCAAAAAAAATGCACTGCAATAAAAGAAGCATCGAGTAACAAAGACAACAACCACAACAAAGAAAACAACCACAAAGACAACAACAACAAAGACAACAACCACATTGAAGCACACAGCAGAAAACCATCAACAGCAGTAAGGAAAAGTAGCAATAAAATCAACAATAATAACAACAGCAACAGCAACATCGATCAGTTGTTGGCGATCGCTGCTGGCCACCGACAACTCCGATCAACTGCGATCGCGGCAACCAATCGATGGATGACTTTAGGCTGTTTTGGCCAAAAACGCCAAATCTGGCAACGCGCGACACAGTTTCAAGGGGGCAAAAAATGTGCTGCTTCGTGCTGCAAAAAACTGTGTCGAAAAAAATCGATACAGAAGCAAAACAACAACAAAAACTGCCGGAATAAAGAAGGAGAAAGAAATACAACAACACGTCGGAGGAAAAAAGGACAACAACATCGATCTGGCCACATTTAAAATTATGTATTGTGAAAAATAAGAAAAAATATGGAAAAACTCATGAAAACTTTAAAAAAGGAGCAAAAAAGTTAGACAAGAAAAATTAAAAAAAAAAACACGCAGTACAAAGAATGGAAAAACAGCAACAATAAACATAAAAACAACAAAAATAAAAGCAACAATGGAAATAACAACAAAAATACAACAACTACAAAAAATAGCAAATACAACAAAAACAACTGCCAGAACAACAGACGTCAAACAACAGCAAAAAAAAAAGAACAAAGAACTAGAATAATAATAATAATAATAACAACAACAACAACGACAGTACAACATCACTTATAATAACAATACAACAACAACAACAACAAAAACAAATAAAACAGCAGAAAAGTCGTCAACAAGTGCAAAAAACCACACGAAACACGAAACTCAGGCACTCAGTCGGTGCGTCATACTTTATTTTCATTTGGCTACCACACTTGTTGTTGTTGTTGTTGTTGCTATCATTATTATTGTCATATTCGGTTGCACTTTACACAAGGCACACACACACACACGGCACACACACAACAAAAAGTCGTGTACCTCGTGTTGAGCAACATTTCGTTAAGCGCCATCTATGAATTAATCACGTTCATAATTTTTTGTTTCTTGAATTTTTTTTCGCCTCTTTTTTTTAATATTTCTATAATAATATCGACACTGTTGGTTTTTTCGTTCATTATTTTTGTTGTTTTCCTATCGTTTAAATGATGATTTTGACCATGTTTAAAAGATAAGCAAAGTTTTGAGTTGATTTTTGTTGTTATTTGTTTTGTTTTCTTTCGGTTTTTTGAAGCAGTCAGTTAATTTGACTAAAAAAGGATGTGTACGTGTGCTGTTGTTGTTGTTGTTGTTGTTGTTGCAGTTGACTCATACGCGCATCATGACGCCAGCCAACAGCAACTTGTTGCATAAATTAACCCTTGAGTGACGTTCGAAATGCTGAATTTGGTGTTGAAACTTGTGTATGTACACATGTTGTGTGTGTGTTCGTTTGTATATGTGTGTGTGCCTTATGACACGTTATGACATTCTATTGTGAATGGATTTATTGTGAACGTTGCTGTGATTTATAGTTTATTGCAATAATTCGGCGCTGCAACGAACAAAGAAATTAAAAGCTAAAACGTAGCTTGCTCAATGATTTCCAAAATATAATATTTTGTTGTTTATTTTCTTTTATTGGTGTTGTTGTTCTTTATCCATGAAGTCTTTCAAATACCAATATTATTATTTGATTATTTGGGTTCTTAGATTTTATTTGATTTGATTTCGATTTGTTTGAGATTTGATTTGGATTTCATCTGGATTTGATTTGGATTTGATTTAGATTTGGATTTAATTTCGATTTATTCTGGATTTATTTCGGTTTTGATTTCGATTAGTTTTGGATTCGATTTAGATTTAATGTCGATCTATTTTGGATATGATTTGGATTTTATCTGGATTTGATTTGGATTTTATCTGGATTTGATTTGGATTTGTTTTAGATTTGATTTGGATTTGAATTGGATTTTTTTTGAATTTCGACTTAATTTGGATTTGATTTGGATTTGATCTGGATTTAATTTGGATTTGTTTTGGATTTGATTTGGATTTTATCTGGATTTGAATTGGCTTTGATTTAGATTTGGATTTAATTTCGATTTTTTTTGGATTCGATTTGGATTTAATGTCCATTTGTTTTAGATTTGACTTGAATTTGTTTTGAATTCGGATTTGATCTGAATTTGATTTGGATTTAATTTGGATTTGCATTTGTTTTGGATTTAATTTCGACTTTCGAATTTCGATTTGTATTTGACCTCCCCTTGTTCTCCTCCAACTTTACCCCTCCCGCTCTCTCTCAATTTCTCCTCTCTTTCTCTCTCTTTCTAGGTACATAAAGAATTCACTTTTTTTAAAATTATAAAAGCCTGTGCATTGTTGAGTTAACGGTTTCCTTCATCCATCCATTTAATTGGCTTTGTTGAGGCGTTGACAACGCGTTGACGTGCGTTGAAATGCATTTCGTTGTAGCAATTAAAAAGCTGGCAGCACATAGTTTGTATGAAATCTTCTTCCGCAAACGTTTCTGATCGCTACTTGCCACGCTTTGCAACGCAACACAACGCATTCGGAAAGAACTCCACGTTGTCAATTAAATGCAAATTGTGACAATTTGACTGATGTTGTTGTTGTTGCTATTGTGTTGCAATTGTTATTATGTCGGTCTGCGATTTTTTAAAAATGTTTGTAGTTGGATTTGTTGCTGCATTTACTGGTGTTGCTGTTGTTGTTGTTGCAGGTGCTTCCTTGTCGCCGTTAATTGCGTTAAGTGCGTTGTTAACAGTTTAAATATATTCACTTTGTTTGTGAATGCCTTTTGTTGTTATTGTTATTGTTAAAGTAATTGTTGTTGTTCATATTGTTGTTTTTGGTGATGGTCACTTTTCAGTCTTCAGTCTCTTGTTGTGGTTTTTTAATCACACTGCCGTTCATTCGTTCATTCGTCCAGTCATTCATTCGGCCAGTCGTTCATTCGTCCAGTCATTCATTCGGCCAGTCGTTCATTCGGCCAGTCGTTCATTCGGCCAGTCGTTCATTCGTCCAGTCATTCATTCGGCCAGTCGTTCATTCGGCCAGTCGTTCATTCGGCCAGTCGTTCATTCGTCCAGTCATTCATTCGGCCAGTCGTTCATTCGGCCAGTCGTTCATTCGGCCAGTCGTTCATTCGGCCAGTCGTTCATTCGGCCAGTCGTTCATTCGGCCTGTCGCTCATTCCTCCAGTCGTTCATTCGTCCAGTCATTCATTCGGCCAGTCATTCATTCGGCCAGTCGTTCATTCGGCCTGTCGCTCATTCGGCCAGTCGTTCATTCGGCCAGTCGTTCATTCGGCCAGTCGTTCATTCGGCCAGTCGTACATTCGTCCAGTCATTCATTCGGCCATTCGTTCATTCGGCCAGTCGCTCATTCGTCCAGTCGTTCATTCGTCCAGTCATTCATTCGGCCAGTCATTCATTCGGCCTGTCGCTCATTCGTCCAGTCGTTCATTCGTTCAGTCATTCATTCGGCCAGTCGCTCATTCGTCCGTTTGTCGGTGGCTTAATTCGTTTAATTTAAATGCAGATGAGCGTGAAACTGCGGCGAATTTGCGGCGATTTCGCGTCGAGTGCGTTAAACGCATGCATTTAAATCTCACTTCAGTCCACAAATGACAATTTTGAGTGATTAAATTTTAATTACAAATCCAGATCAAGTACCGCAAAATGCAACGAATCTGTGGATAACAGATAACCACTAATTAAATTAAATACGCTTTGACGTTTAATTGCCACAATCAATGCTTAAAATTGAACGATTTTCGTGGATAATTTTTAGTGTTTCATTTCTTTTTATTTTTTGAAGCCATTACGTGTTAAAGACGAAGACTGCGGCGAATATTTCTTAAACATCCGCCTCCCCGCCTCGCCCCCTTCCAGCGCCAACCAGCAATTAATTCAATTAATCACCGCAAGGGGGCGTTTTCACCTGCATCGCCTAAAAACCTCAACCGGAGCAGCTGTTTTTCAACTCTTTTCAACTCGCCTCCGCGGAAGATGCGTTGAAGATGTTGCTGAACAGCTGCTGCTTCTTCTTCCTCATCTTCTTCTTCCTCCTTCTCGGCCAGTTCACTAAAAATTGCGCCAAAACACAAAACACTTGAAATTCAAATCAAGAAAACAAATCAAGCGGGTTAACAAAACCCGCTGGCAACAATAAAAACAGCGACAACAACACAAGCTTGACAAATCATCCTCACTCACGTGTCACCCACACGTTGGCTGTCATACCAGCAGCAGCCACAACAACAACAACAACATCTAAAAACAACAACAAAAACAACAACATTTAATGATTTATTTCACGTGTCCCAAGTAATCTTTTTTTTGTGTTGAAGAGTTTCGAACTGAAGAATGAAGTGATGGCGGTGGAAAAGGGCCGGAGAGGGAGGGGGGGGGGGCGCAGGCATATAATATACTATATTTGTCAAGAAATTTTTTCAAGTTGCAGTCGATCGATTAAAAGTAATTTCATTTATTTACTCAACTCGACTGGAATCAACTCAACTCGTTGCTGCTTCTCGACCTCAGATGGCGCTGCTGGTGGTGGGCGCGAGTCACCGCAACTTGAAGGTAACCGCTAAACGCACACACACACACACACACACACACACACAATTAAATACACATGCACAGTTTTTCAAAACAGTTTTATGAATGAATCGCGTCTGGTGGGACGAGTGGGCGTCATCAGCACACGACTGCGATGCCGATTGCCAGCCACTCGAAATGCAAATTATAAACAACAACAACAACAACAACAACTACAATATTAATAGCAAAAGCAACAAGCAGCTTAATAAAAAAGCACATTTTTACATTCATTCATTTAAGTTAAGTGAGTTTACAAGCCTGCGTATGATTATGCATGTGTGTGTGTGTGTGTGTGTGTGTGTGTGTGTGTCTTTGTATGTGTGTGTGTGTTTGTATTCCTGTGCGTGTGTCTGTTTACAGACATTTACATTTACATAAATTACTGCAATTTACACCAAAAGCAATTCAAGCAACGCGCCGCAGTGCTCACAATCGACCAACACAAAAGATCGACTGACTAACCGACTGACCGACCAATCAACCCACGCGATCGAAAAACCCGCTGCGTCGTCGTTGACCAACAACAACATCAATCAAGCGCACAGGTTAAGCGGCGAGGTGAGTATGAGTGCTGCATGCAATACAAACGATCTGGTTTGTGCACGAACTACTGTGTTGTTGTTGTTGTGATTACTTTGTTGTTGTGGGCAGGTTAACCAGTTAATTTTTCACCGATGATCAGCCATGAAAAAGCGATTTTGTTGCTGTACTATTGACACTGAACCGATTGAAGACTATTTTTAAAAACGAAGAAGAAGAAGAATTTGAATTGAATTTAATTTAATCAAAGTGCAAACAAATTAAACCAAAATTTAGCAGCGTCATTAAGTAGAGAAGGTTGATGATGTCGATGTTGTTGTTGTTTTTGTTCAGCACACTTTCGCTGTTCTCAAGGTTTCGCTGCGGAACATCACACAAGCATCGGAATGACAGATTATTTCGTGTATTTTATGGTCGCTGGTTACTTCGGTGGAGTTGAAGGCGCTTCGAGTCGACGTCGACGTCGGCTTCACTGCCAGCCAGCGTAGCCATCGTTAACGCTGACGTCATCATCATCGCGTTCGTCTGTAAATCGACGCAACTAATCAAGTGCACCCGAACACCATCCGCCCACTCAACTGCGCGCTCGTTAACCACCTCCCCCTCTCGCCCCCTATCCCCCCCCCCCCAACGCTCCTGCTGCTGCTTTAGCGTCCGACACAAAACAGTTTCTTGCCAGTTTTTGACTTAATTACTGTAATCATGATTTATTCGCTGTGGCATTTATTGCTCTATCTTCGCCGTGAAGCACTTCGAACTTTAAGGAACTCGTTGCTAGTCCGTTGTTGTTGTTGTTGTTTGTTATGACGTGTAATGATGTCAGTTTGAGTTGGCTGCCGCACGACCGGAAGTTCACCAAAACAAGGCAGCCAACGCGAGAGCGAGAGAGAGCGAGAGAGAGAGAGAGAGAGAGAGAGAGAGTGCACTCGAAAACAGGTTGAACAGGTCAGCAACAACAACAACAACAGCAGTAAAAATGTTCACGCGGTCGCCCACACAGAAAAACACACACAAAGCCACGCAAACATGCACACTATACAATCACATGACAATAATCGATAACAAATTTATCGAAATGTCACTTGTTGTTGTCTTGTTGCGGCTGCACCTGCAATTATTGCCCATTAATTGCAATTCAATGTAGCATTAAATACGGACCAACTGCAGGTTAAACATGCTAAATTAAATGCTGGCCAAGACAGCAGCCAGCAACAACAACAACGACGACGACGACAACGACGACGACAACAACAACAACAACAACAATGACAACGACAGGCCGCAATAGCAACAGGAACAGCAGCCGAGCAGAACCGAGCAAAACAGAGCAGAGACAGCAACATTAGCAATGACAAGCAGTGGTTGTTGCCTAAGCTTTGGCTTTTGTTATTGTTGTTGGTTTATATTTGAGGTGCTCCAAAAGGATTTTCTAACAACAGCAGCAACAACAACCACAACAACCCAAACAGTGGCGAAATTCACGTGGAAATTGTTTGCTGTCATCGTCTCAGCGGCAAATAGTGTTGTTGTTGTATTATTATGGCTATCATCGTTGTCGTTATCAAGACTATTATTATTATTATTATTATTATTATTATTATTATTATTATTATTGCAACTCTTCTTTTATTTATTTATTTATTGTTTTTGTTTTTTTACAAAAGAACGCCTGCTCTAGAGTTGTTTATTATTAGTTTCTAAACGAACACAAAATCGAATACCAAAAACAAAAAACAACCCAAAAACCGAACTCAAAATGAACAACAGCAAAAGAATATCGTATTTTCAACGCAACCACACAAACAACAACAACATTTTGCCCACCGCCATCACCGAAATTCAGTGGGTTTGGTCCAAACTCCACGACGTACCTTGTGACCAGCTTTTAAGTTTATCCACAGTTGATGGTGACGGCGACGACGACGTTGACAGCGACGCAGGCGAAGTTAAGATTTATACGCGGCGCAGAGAACGCGGCAAATTGGATTAATTGAAGCAACGTTTTGAAAATTTATGAGTTGCTGTGGTTGTTGCTGCTACTGTTGATGTTCTGTTGTTGTTGTTGTTGTTGTTGTTGTTGCTGCTCTCGTATAAATCTTGAACTGTTTTTTAATCGGCGGCCGTTGTTGTGCATGTTATCGACACACAATGCGTTGGCAATGCAGTGCATCATTCCAAGATACATTTCGGGAAAAATTAATCAAGAGTTGTTGTTGTTAAATTGTTTATTTCACGTGTTTCAATATATTTATTATTATAATTCTGAATAAAAAGTATTTAAAAGGAAACTCTCTTGCTCTCTCTCTCTCTCTCTCTTTTCGTCTTCATTTCATGTCGCTCATTTGATTGTCTTACAACACGTTCATTGTTTTTGTTTTTGCTTTGGTTGTTGTTCATCATCGACATCAATGCATCAATAAATCATCTGCAACAAATTGTCACGGCAACAAGCAACAACATCTGCATATTAAGTGTTACAACTGCAACAACAACAGCAACAATAGCAACAACGGAAAACATTTAAAAAATAACGAGCAGCAACGAAAAAATGTAGCAACGACAGCACCACGAGTTGATTTCTCAATAAAATAAATAGAAAACCAATAAAAAACTCTGATGCATATAAAAGAAATAGAAGGAAAAACAGAAAAAAAGAAGTTTCCAAGTAGCAGATGTTGTATAGAGAAAAAAAGGAACCTCAAACAAGCGGAAAACAAAACGTGTTGCTGTTCAAAAATCAACACACGTTGTTGGCAACACAACAGCGACGACCTGCAATGATAATTGTTATTGTTTTCATTGTTATTGCTACCATTATTGTTATTATTATGTTATTTTTGTCTTCTCTTGTTTTTGTGCCGCGTTGTTGTTGCTCTTGTTTGTGTTTCGTTATTGTTTTTTATTGTGTAACCTTGTCGAGTGCGACAGACGGCTTTTTAAACAACAACAATTACAACAGCAACCGCAATAAAATCATCCCACAAACCTTCATAGCTTGTTACAAGGTTGGTTTGGTTGGTGGGTGGGTTGGTTTGGTTGGTGGGTGGGTTGGATTGGTTGGTTGGTGCGTTGGCTTGCTTGGTGGGTGGGTTGGGTTGATTGGTTGATGGTTTGGGTTGATTGGTTGATGGTTTGGGTTGATTGGTTGATGGATTGGGTTTGTGGGTTGGGTACAAAGCATCGCTTTGGTGTCACGATGATGGTTTGCTTATCATTGCTGCGAAAATAAAACCCATGCACATCTGAGAACCTCACAGAGTGTCCAATTTAGAGATCTACCCTGAAAATACCGAGTCTATAGTCTCCGTTAACTCCGTTGAATCTCCTCCAGGGTGCACTATGGGAAGAACTCTTGAGAACTCTTCTTGAGTTAAGAAGCTTCTGCCTTAAGAGCCTTGCCAAGAGACATAGTAGACGCTTCTTCAGTCCATGGAGTCTTTTTCATGAGCCTGATCATGGATATCGTTGTGCATCCGCTGCTCGTGGAATCCCCGCCCTCTACTCAAGTGCAACACTCGAGTTATCGCTCCCGGGGCGGTTGCTGGGTGGAGAAGGTGGCTGTTGCTGTTGTTGTTTCTTGTTTTTTGGCGTTCGCTCGCTTTTTTTGGTGATGCTCCTCCCCGGAGAGATCGAGCACGTTGGCGAACCGTCCGCTAACATGTTCGCCGAACGGAACGTGCGCTTTAACACGTTCTGCCACACGGCGAAAACGGCTCAAAAAATCCCGTGAAATTTCGACACGAAAAAACACGACTCCGGCGGGATTTGCAACAATTTATTCTGTCTGTCGCTTTCTTTCTCTCTCTCTGTCTCTCTCCATCTCTCTCTCTCTTTTTCTGTCATATTCTGTATATAGTTTAATTAGACCCAAAATACAAGCGATTTCGATGTCGCCACAACAACAAAAGCTGCTCGAATGACAACAACAAATTATTAAGGTTGAGAAACTTGTTCGTTTGTTTGTTTGATCGTTCGTTTGTTCGTATGTTTGTTTTTTTTTGTTCGTTGATTTTAAAGTTTGACATAACGAAATGCGTGGAGCGAAAATGTTGCTGCTTTTCCCACACACGCTTCAAAACTATGCCAAGAATGTTAACACATAAAGTAAAATGCGGCGAATAGAATAAAAAAAATAAGAAAAAATAAATCAGTTGATCGGCCGCAAATGTTATTGAAAGTGAACTTGAATTAGTTTCTGAGATGTTTGCGATGTTGTTGTTGTTTTCTTAGAGCCGTAGGTTGAACTCACGTGGGACCGAAAAAAAAAGTTCAGAATCGCCCATTCGAGTGAATTCGCTGTACTCACGAATGAATACATTTTTATTCACAATTTTTCTGTAATAGAACAAGTAAAACGTCTCTCTTTTTCCCCTCCTTCATCATCATCATTTCCTCATCTTCCTCTTCGTCTTCAGCTTCCTTCATCGTTCCAGTTGATGAGTTTTTTATCCGTCGAATGATTTCGAAAACAGAAACATTCAACTTTTAATTAAAATTTATTTACATTCCTTCAAATTGTGTTTATAATCGATATCGCAAAAGTTGTCTACTCTCAAAAGTTCACAAAATCTGTTTGATTGAATAACTTTGGTTAATATTTGAGCAATAACAACAACAACAACAACAGCAACAAATATTTGAGCAACAACCTTTGAGAAACAGTTTCGTGTTTTATTTGCTGAGTGCTTCTTCTTCTTGTTATTCTTCTTCTTTTTCTTCTTTCTGCTGTTCTTCGGTAGCGCTCAAGTAGCTTTTAAGCAAAAAAAAAATGTAGCAACAACAACAACAGCAGTTTCACGGCAAACTTTATTAAATACTAAATTTGAAAAAATGGTTTATTTATTTGTTAGTTTGTTTGTTTTATTTTAATATTGTTTCTTCTTTCCTTCGCATTTCTTCGCTTTGATTATTTTGAGTAAAATTTAATAACATTAAAATATGTATTCGTATATATACACACGCATGTTTGTGTTTGTGTTGTGGAGTTACTAATACCACCACCACCACCAACAACAACAACAATAGCACCAACAATGATATAAAATAACAGCAGATTTACTCTTTTAAAACAAAACAAACAAAGCAACAAACAAACAAACTTTAAGACTTAATTACAAAAAATATTGAAGACGTTTGATGAAAGGCGAATTTTGAAAATTATTTTGAATGCTATGATGAAGATAATGAAGTTGAACAGAGTGATGAGGATGATGTTAATTATTCATGAGGTTCATAAGGATTGTAAGAACGATAGTAATGATTATGATCTTCGAATGATTATAAGAACCACGACGAACATGGTTATTATGGGGATCATGAGGTTAGCATTGACATTGACAAGTGTCAGCTGAATGATGAAGAAATGAAGATGTCGAAGATGATGAAGATGATGAAGATAATGAAGATATCGAAGATGATGAGGATGATGGGGATGATGAGGTGTTGAAGATGATGAGGACTTGAACGATGATAGAGATCGACGCATTATGGAGATCTGATGATGAGGATAATTTGGATTATGAAGGTAAGGATTATAAGGTTCAAGAGGATGAGGAAGATAGGGATAGTGATGGAGGATAGTGAGGACATGATGTTAGGATGAGGACTAGATAATGAGAAAGCCGATTTAAAAGTTATCAAAAAACAAAGTCGAGGATGATGTTACTGATGAGGATGATGAGGATTCCATGCGGATGATGATGGTTTCGACGATTATGAGGATGATAGGAATATTAAAAATGATGGGGATCATGAAGTTCGTAATGTTGATGAGGATAATGAGAACCATGAGGATTTGATACGAACAGAAGCATCATGAATACGATGGGGATATCATATCCTCGAGACAATGCGAATGATGTGACCATGAAGATGACCAGAATGATGAGGATCATGAGGATGTTGAGATTCATGAGGTCGATAAGAGTGAGATTCATAAAAAGTGGCACTCATTTTCAATCGCTAATTAAATGACACTTCGAAATGCTTCTGGATGATGAGAAGTACTCAATTGATCCCAATTTAAATGTTCATAAAAAATTATTTCGTTTCGTTTCCTTCGTCGTCGTCATCTGACCCTCTCCCCCCCGCCCCCCTCCACCCTCCGCCCACCCGTCACCCGTACACATCATCAGTTGCAATAAAAATCATCTCAATTCGTCTAAATTGCAACACAGAAAACCAACAAACAAAGAATTCACTGCGTTTACGTGCCACTACAATAATTTCTCAGCACGAAACTGTCATGGCCGCCCATGGGTCGAATCCGCCGAACTGTCAAAATATTCCGACAGTCGAGCGACGGTTTCATAATCACTGGTGCATAAATCACAGCACTTTCGAGAGCAGTCCATTTCTTGTGCCCATTTTTGAATCTTGAAGATTCGCAGAATGTGATTTGGGGTTTCTCTGGATGGCTGTTTGGTTTTGGTTTTTTTTGCCCTTTTGTGGTACCTTGTGGCATATTTTTTTCGGTGGTACCTTCGTTAATAAAGTAATTGTCGATCTTTTTACTGTTATTTATTGTTATTGTAAGTGTTGGATGGATGCTGTTGTTGTGGTTGTTGTTGTTGTTGTTGCTGTTGTTTTTGTTGTAGTAGTAATTTTGGTCAAATTCGGCTGCTGTACAGTTTTTCCTTTTATGGCCTGCGAGCGTATTATTATTTTAAATTGTCTCCTTTCAATTGTTTTGTCTTTCGTCTTCAATTAAAAAATACTTACTTTAGTTTGACAAGTGAAACGCCAAACTGACAGCGGCTTCGAGTGACTCGAAGCAGGTGATGATCACTTCGCAATTCGGATTCGGATTTCGAATAAATTGCGATCGAAACTTTCGAAATTTTTCTACTTTAAACAAAAAGAAATGAAAATCTAAAGAAGTTGTATAGTGGAATTTCATTTACGAGTATATTATGATGAGGAAAGGAAAGGGAAGAATGAGAGGGAAGAGAGGAGAGAGAGACAGCCAGAGTGTTGAGACTCAGAGAATACTTGGTAGTTCTCGGTTTCGGAAACTTCGAGTCTTGTCACAAATCCTGTGCCTATAAAGCTTTAAAAACGAATTCTTCGAATTCTTTTGAAATATTGAGAACTTTTCTTACATGCATCACAGTTGCTGGTGAGTGAGTTCAAAACCAGAACACATCAAAAATCTGTCCCATTCAATTGAAACGGTAAACAAAGAAAAATGTTTCTCACACAAAACGAGTTCCCCCGCCTCTGGTCGGACCCCGCCCCCCCCTCTCATGGGTTGCTTTCATCTACATACTGTTTCCAGACATGATTGACAGCTGTCAAAGATCGTCCCGAATGTCAAAGATGTTGTCCTCCAGGAAATGCTAAATGAACGAAAGAGAGCACAAACAATCGATATTTTTTTCTCGCTTGCATTTCAATGAAAACGGTTTTTGAAGG
Source organism: Myopa tessellatipennis (assembly GCA_943737955.2). Classification (NCBI taxonomy): domain Eukaryota; kingdom Metazoa; phylum Arthropoda; class Insecta; order Diptera; family Conopidae; genus Myopa; species Myopa tessellatipennis. Next base: position 44,079,699 of record OX031314.1, read on the forward strand.
TGGGGGGTGAGGAGGGATTGGGGGGAGAGGGGGTTCGCTTGTATGGTTGATTGGACGAATTAAGGAATCAGTTTTATCGGAGAGCAACGTAAACAGCAACAAAATAACGGAAGAAGAAAACCGCGATGAAGCATCATTTTCTCGCCAACGCTTGTTAAATTGAACATTGGTGTTGCTGTTGTTGTTGTTGTTGATCATGTGGATTTGATGTTGTATCTGCCATAAAACAATAGCAACAACGACAGCAGCAATCACAACAAAAACAACAGCGATGCAGCATTTGCAATAATTCACTAAATTCGCGCATATTTCAACGCATACTTTCTCTGGGTTTTGTTGTTGTTGTTATTCTTGTTGTTGGTGTTATTATTGTCTTGTCTCCTGCATTTTAAATCGCTTACGATTGAATCTGAATGCGAGTCTGAGGAATCGCTTGCGTGGTGTGGACGGCGAGCACCCTCATCATCATTCCAGAGCGTCGCCGGGGACGACGACTTCGCTTCGATGCGATGTGACGCCGATTTGCAACGCGTAAGTTATGTGGTCCAGCGCATCGTAACGCGCAACGCACCGTCGCAACGCATGCCAACTGAAGTCAAGTGAAGTACAGCTGACAACGCGCATGAGCAACGCGCCGCGATCTCCATGAGAAGATCAGCAAACACGAGCTTCGATTCGACTGGACTCGACTGCGGTGTGACTTGCACACACCGGAGCAGACTCAGGAGAGCACACAAACAGACAGACAAACAGACAGACAAACAGACAGACAAACAGACAGACTGACAGACAGACAGACAGACTGACAGACAGAGAAGCAGGAGGCAGCCGGTTGGATAGCCAGGCGGATCCGACACAGAAGCAGCCACTCACACGAACGGTCGCCACGACATTCGTTTTGATTTATTTCACTGCTTCGTCTCCTTCGTCGCTGGACCCTCTCTCTATCTCTCTCCCTCCCCCTTCAGTGAGCTGCTGTGAAGCTGTCAGCGCCTGTCTGCTGGCGCAACTTCGAATGAGCGCTGAAACGAAGCGAAAACACGATGCTGCACCGAAGATGACCGATTTATCCTTATAAAGAGCAACAACACACTTTCAGACGGTTTTCGCAGACGAGATGCTCCAGAAATGAGCAGCGATAATAACCGGAAAACGCAACAACAACACAAGCCTCTTTTATTATGCAATCCATTAGATGAGGATGAGGAACTGAAGGAGAGAAACAGAAGGTGAAGAGAAGGAGTATTATTATTATTTATAAATTATTAACATTTGTTTAGTGATCGTTCATTTCATTTTTAATTCCAATGCGCCATTCCTTTGTCACCATTTAAAATGACTTCATTTCCCTGCTTCGCGCCGTGACCACGTAAGGCGCATGAATTTGAAGCACCGAATCAATAACTTTGAAATGCAGTAAATCATGACGACGGCGAGCGACCACGGCAACCCGGAGAGTGGACCAGACCAGACCAGACCAGACCCAGCTATCAACACGCTGCGAGCCAATTAAATGCGAGCGACATCCGTTGTGACTGACATGTCACATCAAAATGAATAACTGTTCATGTATTCGGAATCAAAAACGGAGCCATGAGCATAAAATTATTAAAATACAAAAATTAAGAGCAACGTAAAAAGAAAGCGTAACCGAAAAAGTCACTAAAAACGAAATAATAAACAAAATGAAAATAAACAAAGAAGAAAGTAATGTTTTCTAAGGAAAAAACGGCCAAAATAAGGTTCACTTTTCATCATCAGTGTGTGTATAGGAGTATATACTCTACTATAAAAGATGAGTGAAATACAAGAGGAAGAAGAATAATAATTACAAAAGCATTAACAACTCTAAAAAGGCACTTTTTGAAGGGAAAACAATTTGTATTTAAGTCAATTTATAGAAAGGAAATCGCATACAACAACAATATGACAATAGTAGCAACAACTCCTTGAAAAGGAAATCATTTAAAACGTGAAGAAAACAACGAAATCATTGAATCATATTGTTTCACAAAACGATTGTGAAAACGTTTCTAAATCAAACATTTTGCAAAAATAGGGAAAGAAATTAAATTTCACTAAAACTCAAAGCGGCAAAAAATCGATGAACAAATAGCTGTTAATTACAACAAAATGCAACAACAACAGCAACAGTAGAGCAACAACAAACGACAACTGCGACAACGAGAACAATGAAAAATACAACAACACAAACGCAGTTTATTACGCGTGGGCAAATAAACAAAAATTTCCATTTTCTGGCAACATTGTTTTGTGTTCTTGTTGTTGTTGTTGTTGTTGTTGTCCGTGTTGTTTTTCTTGTTTTAACTGCTGCCGCTGCTGCTGCTGTTGTTGTTGCTTCTATTATTGACTTTAGTAACTAAACGATTGTTGTGACTGTTGTTGTTGGTGTTGTTATTATCGTTCTTGTTGTGGTTATTGTTGTTGTAATATTGTTCACTTGCTCTGCTTTGGCCATGATTAATCAGCCTACGTTGTGTTTTTGTTCGTCTTGTTGTTGTTGTTGTTGCTATCAGAGTTGCATTCTAAGTAAAAACAATCAGGCAAAAACAACACTAACAACAACACTAACAACAACAAGAAGAACACAAAACAATGTTTTCAATTTCCACAACAGTTCGAAAGTGACTGCAGTTGTGACAACAAACAGTAAACGATGTCGAATTGTGTGAATATTGAATGAAATAATGATTGACAATATTATAACGGTATATCAAATATAACGGGTGATGATCGAAGATAAAGCGGTAGAGCAAGCGAAAGAGTGTGAGAGTGAGACAGAGGGAGAGTGTGTGAGAGAGTCACTGTACGTTGGCCAGCAACGGATTGAATGACTGACTCATTGAGTGACTGATGTAAATTAGTTGCAGTTAGTGTGTATGCGTGTATGCGTGTCTGTACATGTGTGTGTTCGGGTGGGTGTCAATGAGTGTCTGTCTCTCCGTTCACTGGGAATAACAGCAACAACAGCAACAACAACATTAATAACCACCATTTGACCATTCAAAAGTCCCGTTGATTTATTCACACCTTCTCATTCATTTATTCGTGCGTTTGCAGTGATTTTTTAGAGCTTCCATTTTATGATTTGATCGTAAATGTACAGTAAACAACAACAACTACACAACAACAACTGCACAACGATTCATCCGATTGCCTAATTATTTCCCTCCGTCTGTCTGTCTTCTGTGGTGTGTTGTTGTTGCGAATCCAACAACAAGAGTCGTGTTGAAATTTCTCACTTTTATGAATGAATTTCATTCGGATATTCTTTTAAATCCATTTTAATCTGTTTTTCATTTGAATCTCTTCACACAAACGCCAGAAAAACGTTGCTTTCATTACACAAAAATGCTTCGTGTCGTTTCGTTTCGTTTTGGTTTCGTTTCGTTTCGTTTTTTCTGCCGGTGGTGAGAATTTTGAGCGGTGTAAATATTTTGTGGAGAGTTTCGTTTGGCTGCTGTTGTTGTTGTTCGTGTGTTTTTATTGTCCTCAATTCAGAGAACTTCTTTGCTTTTTTAATACTAAATGTTTTTAAATATTTAGAGTTTTTATATTTATGTTTTGTTTTTATTAGTTGTGAGTATTTTTTTCGTTTTGTTTTTGTTTTTCTTAACACCTGCATTTTTTATTCGTATGCCTTTCGCGAGTCTGATTTATTTAACGACTTCTTCACTCCTCCATCCGCCGTTGCTCGTCGCTCGTCGCTCATCGCTCGTCGCCGTCCGGGTCCAACTTCACTTCAAGCTCTGATTTGCGTGTTGGTGGCTACTAAACTCATTCATTAATGAACTGCTTTGGAATTTTTGACGCCAACCAGAACAACAACAACAACAACAACAAACTGAGAGTATAATATCGACAACTGCTCTTGGATCTCGTCCCACATTTTTTCTCAATGACTTGCGTTTATTTTTTCTTCTTTTTTTTCTTTTACATTCAAAAAACTACAGCAAAAAAACTTAAAGAATTGTCAAGTAAAACAAAATAAAAGAAAACCCAGGAAAAAACCAAAAAAAAAGTGTTTTAAGTATAACATAATAATAATAATAAGTGTTTAAATCATTTTTGGGAATAATTACAGTGCATTTCGCTGTGTTAACATCTACTTACCGAAGCCATTCCCAGGTAAGTGAGTTAAGCATACAATAATGAAAATTAGTTGGACGTCACCCTTCCCTCCCCCCCCCCGCAGCACTATCGCCCTCTCTTTCTCTCTCTTACTTGTCTCATTCTGTGCCTCGTTTGCATACAACAATAAGTTGATTGAATATCAAATTACGATGTACGATGAATTTTAATGTAAGCAAAGTTTCAATTATTTAAATTGTGAACTTTTAACTTTTTATGCATTCGTTTTCTATGAATTTTTGACTATTTTATGGATGAATTTTAGCAGATTTCTTAATAATTTTCTCTGCTTTGAGCACTCTTTCGTTTTCCGACGAAATGTTTTCATGTTTCGATTGATAATTAAGTTAATTAAGCTAATTAAGGTAAACAGGATGTGGGCGTGGTTGTCACTCTCTTAACAACGATTAGCAGATTTCTTTTTTTTCTTTCCGATCAACTGACTTCGAAAAACAGTTAAAGTTTCACTTCAAAACCGCATTCAATCATTTAATAAATAACGTTACCGCACCCACGCGGGGGGGGGGGGGGTATACAAACTGTACAACAACAACAACAACAACAACGTCGATGCATTAAAATCCACACTTAATTCTGTGGCGCAGCACGATTTTCAGCCATAAAAAATTTCAAGAAAAAAGTAAAGAAAAAGCGAAGCAAAAAAGGAAGCAAAAATATAAGAAAAAAATACTAATTCGAAGAAAAAACAAATGAGGAAGTAAATTAGACAAAAAAACTGTATGTTTGTTTGATGGTGTTTGTGTAATAAATACAACAACAACTATTTGAAGTATGAAAATAAACAAAACTTCGAAAAGAAGTCAAATTAAATTAATTGAAGTCATTGATTAAAATACCCCGTTAATACACTAAATATGACTAAAAACTGTATTAAAAGGAAAAAAAATTAATCAATCAACTCAATCAATCGATCATCAATGATTTTCCACTCGATTTGTGTATAAAAATTCAATACTATTTCAAAATGTTAACGAGTTTTAAAGTCGCCACTTAAAATGGCTGTAAAATTGCAAATAAAATGCAAATAAAATGGAGTAACAGAAACAACGAAAGCAACAACAAAAGTCCGAAAAGAGCGCACTTTTGATGGGTTACACACGCGGCAATCCTGCCTGCTTCACCCACACGGACGAAGCCCGAAAAATGTTGCCAGACGCTTTCAAGCACCAGCAACACGATCAACAGCAGCAGCAGCGGCAGGCATAAAAAATCGCCGTGTCAAAAACGCGGCCCGATCAATTTTCGAAGGCAATCAAAATCAGAAAAAAATGAAGTCAGAGCAGCAGCAGTGGCGGAAAAACAACATGACAAGAAACATGACACAACGTTTGGCTGGCTCAGCAGTGCGTCAGCAGCGCGGCGGTTTTTTCATCGGCGTCAGCGTCCACAGCGTCAGCGTCATCTGCATCAGCAATTTGCACACGCATTACGTAAATTTTACTCGCTTTTTTGGGATGTAGAAGTCACTGCAAAGCGAGAAAAGGCTCCAAAGCAATCTTCAACAGTTTATCGTTAAATCGCTTTGGGAGATTTATTTAATTTCAGCCACGCTTAAAGAATGCCGTCGAAATCACAGTCAAGACCCGAACTCTTGAACCTGTCTGTCTGAGCGGCTGTCTGTGTGTCAGTCTGTTGATCTGTCTGTCTGTCAGTCTGTTGATCTGTCTGTCTGTCAGTCTGTTGATCTGTCTGTCTCTCAGTCTGTTGATCTGTCTGTCTGTGTGTATGTCTGCTTGCCTGTCCGTCCGTCCGTCTGCCTGCCTTCATTTAAATTGTGCGGCGTTGATGTTGGCACGCTTGTGAAGTGGGAAGACACGCCCCTTTCCCGCCGCCCACGTTGTACGAATTTCCATAAAAAGCACGCTTCATTTAAATGTGGTTCAGTTTTTGTACTCTTTTCCTCTTTCTTTGTTATTATTTCCGTTTTTCTTTTCGTTCCTTTTTCACTCTGCGTGTTTTCTTCACAAACACGCTGCAGCAATTTTTCGATAATCTTTTTAGGTGGCTTTTATTCGTGTCTCTCTCTTTTCTCGGTTCTCTTTTCTCTGTTCTTTTTTTCGCGTTGTCCCGAAGCTCGGCTTAACGCAGGCTCATTTGTTTCAATTGCATTATTTAGCTCATGCGTCGTCTCTTAATTTGGCGCCGTCATCAAGTTTGCTGGTGTAGTTGCTGGTGGTTGTGTTGTTGTTGTTGTTGTTGTTGTTGTATTTCGTGTTGCTGTTGTTGTTTCTGTGTCCTTGCCAATTATTTAGGAGCGCGTTCGCTCGCGTTCTGCGTTTAACATAATAATTTGAGCTCACTGCAAATACGGAGCTTACACACACACACACAAGCCACAAAATGTCAAAGAAGTTTGTTACAAGTGCTAATCGAATTTCTGCCAAAGCCAAAAACAGTCAATCGTCAACTTGACAAAAACAGAAACAGCGCAAGAAACAAACAAGCAAAAAAATACAGTAAAACCACAAAAAAATCACTTCAAACAAATTCGGGCCAAATTTAAAATTGCAATTCATAAGTACGATTTGTTGTTGTTGTTGTTGTTGTTGTTGTTGGAATTATTCAGCGAATGCAATTTGTACTTCATACAGATCGAGCCATGAACAGTCCGCTGGGTGGCAGCGGTGGGCAAACTTTTCTTCATGCGGGTCTCTTATCTTTGTTGCTCTCCGAATATTAGGGTCATGTTCTACGTTCTTCAAGAACCTCATTCTTGCGATCCTCCTTCTTTTAAACCTCATTCTTGGGATTCTCCTTCTTTTAAACCTCATTCTTGCGATCCTCCTTCTTTTAAACCTCATTCTTGGGATTCTCCTTCTTTTAAACCTCATTCTTGGGATTCTCCTTCTTTTAAACCTCATTCTTGCGATTCTCCTTCTTTTAAACCTCATTCTTCCGATCCTCCTTCTTTTAAACCTCATTCTTGGGATTCTCCTTCTTTTAAACCTCATTCTTGGGATTCTCCTTCTTTTAAACCTCATTCTTGCGATTCTCCTTCTTTTAAACCTCATTCTTGCGATCCTCCTTCTTTTAAACCTCATTCTTGGGATTCTCCTTCTTTTAAACCTCATTCTTGCGATCCTCCTTCTTTTAAACCTCATTCTTGGGATTCTCCTTCTTTTAAACCTCATTCTTGCGATTCTCCTTCTTTTAAACCTCATTCTTGCGATTCTCCTTCTTTTAAACCTCATTCTTGCGATTCTCCTTCTTTTAAACCTCATTCTTGCGATCCTCCTTCTTTTAAACCTCATTCTTGGGATTCTCCTTCTTTTAAACCTCATTCTTGGGATTCTCCTTCTTTTAAACCTCATTCTTGCGATTCTCCTTCTTTTAAACCTCATTCTTCCGATCCTCCTTCTTTTAAACCTCATTCTTGCGATTCTCCTTCTTTTAAACCTCATTCTTGCGATTCTCCTTCTTTTAAACCTCATTCTTGCGATTCTCCTTCTTTTAAACCTCATTCTTGCGATCCTCCTTCTTTTAAACCTCATTCTTGGGATTCTCCTTCTTTTAAACCTCATTCTTGCGATTCTCCTTCTTTTAAACCTCATTCTTGCGATTCTCCTTCTTTTAAACCTCATTCTTGCGATCCTCCTTCTTTTAAACCTCATTCTTGGGATTCTCCTTCTTTTAAACCTCATTCTTGGGATTCTCCTTCTTTTAAACCTCATTCTTGCGATCCTCCTTCTTTTAAACCTCATTCTTGGGATTCTCCTTCTTTTAAACCTCATTCTTGGGATTCTCCTTCTTTTAAACCTCATTCTTGCGATTCTCCTTCTTTTAAACCTCATTATTTTGTACCTCCTTCCTTTGACGTTTCAAAACGTAAGACGAACGCGTTCTTTTTCTCTGCATTTTTGTTCATCTCCGTCTTCGCAGCGTTCATACTTTCATCTTTCATCAGTTCGGAGCTTCAGTTGCCCATCGCTGCTCCGGCGGTTAATTTTACTTGACTCAACTTGAGTTGGCTTGACTTATAGAGCTCTACAAATTATCGATTACTTTTTCTTGGACTGTTTTTTTGGGATTTCAAAACTAAAACTAAGAACACGCGCGACACAGCGACGTGTAACCGTCGATTAGCTCGGCGCACAAGAAATTCGCCGCAATTCGGGAAAAAAATGGAGTACGTTGAGATGTCTTAATATGGGGACTCGTTACTTGTAACTTTAAGTAAGGCAGGCGGACGGACAGACCAACCAGCAGACATACAATCAACAAACAAGCAATCTAGCAATCGAGCAACAACAACAACAACAACAACAACCAATCAACTATCATTATTAAAGATATTATTTGAATGTGCAAATGACAAAATCAACAAATGTACATTCACTAAATGAGAACTTATTAAGCAACGATTTGAATCACTTGTAGATCGTTTGTATGTATGTGTGTATGTGTGTGTACTTGTATGACAGCAACATCTGACAGTGACAGCAACAGCAGCAGAAATCATTGTGAACATATCAATAATAACAACAACAAAAGCCCGAAAATCCATTAAAACCTGTCTTAATTAACATCCACCTCCTTCTCTCTCTCTCTCTCTGTCTATCACTCTACTTATCTCTCTCCCTCTGCCCCCCCTCCCTCCCACCCACCGGAACCGTTTCGACCCGCGGATTTTAATTGAAAATTACAAAAACCATTTGATTAGAAGCATTCTTTTATTATTTAACAGTTATGTCGATGCAGTTTGACAGTTACGAGAGCATACCGGTAAAAATTCTTATAATTCTTTTATTGAATGTTGAGCGGGTGTGGAGTGGGTGTGGAGTGGGAGTTGGAAGGGGCGGAGGCGGCAGGGGGAGAGGCAGAAATCACCGATCTGCCGAATAAAACGCCCGCTGAGAAAGTTAAAGCTTCTGAAAAACATAAGGAGATGTCTTAAAAAGAGCAGCATTGAAGAGTGGACATTTTCAAAAACTTCACTTTGACAGTTGACAATAAAAAGAAGCGAGAAGCGACGCAAAGATAGCTTCAAAAACCTCTAAAAATCGTCTTCACGTCTAGGAATTGTTCATTTATTCTTGCTTGCATTTGCTTTAAATATCAATAATAATCAAATCATTGGCAAGAGTAATTATCATTTATCTAAATTAGTTGATTTAATTGCAGGATAATTTGTGGTTTCACGCTGAACGCACACCACAGCGGCACGGTTGCGGTACGGTACGGTACCGGTACCTGTTTTCGAAACGATGCCATGTTCTCGAGTTATTCTTTTTGCATTTAGAAAACATGCCTTAAAAACTGTTTTTTCTCTGGCTTTTTTTAAAGGCTGTTCTGCTGCTGACAACCAGACAGCCGACAGACACGACGGACAGCCAGCCAGCAGACGGACAGACAACGACGACGACGACGACGACGACGATGATGATGACAGACCCGCTACGTTGACTTCATGATGACAGATACGCACAAAGTAACGTGATTTATTCGAGCAGGAACATGAATCACGTTGCTTTGTGCATAAAACATAACAAAAATTAATCAATTACAGGGAATTACGAACGTTTGCGAACGCGCTTCGATTAAAGTGCAATGTTTTTCCTTTTTTACTACTACCCTTCTGTTGTTGTTGTTGTTGTTGTTGATGATGTCGTTTCGGTTCGGTTGATGATCGGTTTTGCATTGGATTACGTTTTTGTTGTTGTTCTGTTATTAAACTCTTTTTTTAGGAAAAATTAAATTACACTCGATTAGGTTTGATTTGTTGTACAATTAAGGAAGATTTTTCTTTTTATTATGCTGCTGATGTACAGGGTGTTTCACAAAACAACAACAATTTATACAGTTATACATATGAATTTGCATTGGATTTGATTTGGATTTAAAGTTGGATTTGATTTGATTCGGATTTGTTTTGGATTTAATTTGGATTTGTTTCGGATTACATTTGGAGTTGATATCATTTGGTTCTGGATTTTATTTGAATTGATTTGATTTCGATTTGATTTCGATTTGATTTTACTTGGATTTGTTTTAGATCTCGATTTCGATTTAAATTTAATTTGATTTCGATTTAATTTGAACATTATTTAGATTTGGATTTGACTAAGATTTAATTTGATTTGGATTTAATGTTGGATTTCATTGGGATTTGATAAGATTTTAATTTAAATATGAATTGGATTTGATTGGGATTTGTTTTGTATTTAATTTGGATTTGTTTCGAATTCAATTTGGATTTGGATTTCATTTCTTCTGGATTTGTCGTTGATTAACATTTGGCTTTCATACAATTTGGTTTTGGATTTTATTCAGTTGGATTTCGATTCAAATTTGATTTGGATTCAATTTGATACGGATTTGAAGTTGGATTTGATTGGGATTTGGGTCTGGATTGAGATTTGATTTGATTTATTTACGAATTTGACTTGAAAGTGACTAAAAACATTGGTCCAAATTCGGTTGCAATTATAATTGTTAACTATTCTAGTCTAAAACCAATTCAAGTCTAAAAATTAAAACTTCCCAGATGATTAAATAATGTAGAATGTTTTTTCTGCTTCCATGCTGATTATAATCATTTATTGAAATCTTCACACACACCGCGATGTAGACACAGTCTGTCTGTCCGATTGTCTGTCTGCCTGTCTGTCTGACTGGCTGTCTGATAACCCGTCTGTATATCGTACAGACATACTTAAAGTCTATCTGTTAGTCTGCAACGTGTATCGCACGTTGATTGATCTTCACGTGCAGAGACTTGATCGTGATCATGATCGTATCACTGAAGCTTGGGTTGCAATTCAATTAGAAAACGTCTAGGCAACGCTTTCCGTGGACTGCACAACGCAGAGTTACGCATTCAATTTAAATGTTCGTTTAAAATTACAAATCGTATCCATCCATTTATTCACGTCGTCGTTTTCGGTGCTTCTGTCGCGAATACTTTGCAACCTTTAATTTGCTTCTACTTGATTTGATTTGATTTGATGCAAGCTGATGTAATGTAATGTGATGTAATGTAATGTGATGTGATCTAATGTGATTTGATGTGATTTGATTTGATGTGATATGACATAATTATGACGTAACTTCTTGTTGGTTGATGTTATTAGATCAATTGGTTGAAATGAAGTCGGCTTCCAAATGAAATGTTCTCTGTTTTATTTTTGATTTACGACTTCAATCACTTCAAATCAAGAAATACGATATTTTCGCTGCTACTAGCTGCTGATCGTTAATCAAATTCGTTTGAATTCGTGTCACAGAGTGTTTAATTTAATTTATATTTCGTATGATTTCATAAGTTTTTGTTGTGCAACCTCCGACACATGACCTCACCGAGTGTAATACTACGTTAGTGAATAGCGAGACTCCAAACTCTTGACACTGAGAGAAAAAACCTAAACTTTTATTTAACTTGACTGGATTTGAGTTGGACTTGGTTTGGATTTCCATGTCATTTGATTTGTTGAGTCGTTCAGTTCTTTCCTTCGGTGGAACACTTCCATTCGTAGTACGTCAGATGATGCTGATGATGATAACAATGCTTTTTTAATGCAATTAATTTGATCACTTAGTTGTTGGACAAGATCAATTGTTACCATTGTTGTTATTGTTGTTGTTGTTGCTGTTATTTTTGTTGTCTTAACATTCGTTGCTGTTGTAATTGAAGTCAAACAATTTTTATTGTCGCTATTATTGTTATTATAAAAACAACGTCTTGTCGACGTCAATTTATTGTTGTTATTATTGTTATTAATATTGGTGCTTTATTGTTATTGTTGTTGTTGTCTTTATTACTATTATTGTTGTTGTTGTTGTTCTTTTATTCATTTAATGGATTTGTAGAACACTAAACAGTTGCCACAATTTATCATTCGCCAACATTTAAAACGAGTGGATAACGATTACTTGTTGCAATCGCTAATAATTTAGCAGCAGTGGCAAAAACAACAACAACAACAACAACAATGAATGAGTTCCAGTTAGTGTAACAAACACCCACGCAAACACTTTTTTAGTTCTTGAGTTCATGCTGTCAGCGATGCAGGTTGTAGAGTGATTGAAGTCGGTGCTGACGTCGACGTCGAATTTTTGGGAAAATTTATTGAAGTGTTAAAGACAAATAAAATGGCGTTTACAAGAGTTTTAAAGATGACAGAAGAACTGACGGAGCGGACGGAGATTCGAGGCGAGTGGAAAGAGACAAGAATAGAAGAACTCTATTGATAAAAATCTGAGACGGAACGATTACAAGACCGAATAAAAGTAGAACAGAGCATAAGAATTCGATTGTTGTTGTTGCTGTTGTTGTTGTGTTTGTTCACGTTCACTGTTGTTCCCTACTCATGAAATCGATATAAAATTCACCGAAGCATTTCCGTTGTTTGTAAAAACAAAAACAACAACTGAAAAATGAAATACTGAATAAATAATTGAATGAATAAAAATACTGAAACAAGTTGAAAATAAAAAGTTTGTCATCAGCGCCCACTTTAAGCGCCAACGCAAAAGTAACACAGAAGAAAACGTGTGGCAGTTCAATAGGCAAACAGGAACAACAACAACAATAACACCACTAAGAAAACAACAACAACAACAACAAAAACAATAGAGAGTTGACCCAAAGTCGACGACGGTGAACATTTATAGTATTTTAACATTCGAATGAGCAAGAAAAAGAAACGATTAGTAAGGAGAAAACGCACACACACACAAAAAACACACACACTCTATTAACGATCATTATCTGTCTCTCTCTTTCTTATAAATGACTCTTTTTCTCATTGATTGCAGTATTGACAATGATTAATTTGCAATTATATCTTGTATTCTCTTCCTTCCCAATCCTCTGCTGACTAACGATTTACTCCATAACCTCTCTCTGTCTCTGTCTCTATCTCTGTCTCTATCTCTATCTCTACCTCTACCTCTGTCTCTGTCTCTGTCTCTATCTCTATCTCTGTCTCTGTCTCTGTCTCTGTCTCTGTCTCTGTCTCTGTCTCTGTCTCTGTCTCTGTCTCTGTCTCTGTCTCTGTCTCTGTCTCCGTCTCTGTCTCCCAATCCTCTGCTGACTAACGATTTACTCCATAACCTCTCTCTGTCTCTGTCTCTATCTCTGTCTCTATCTCTGTCTCTATCTCTACCTCTACCTCTGTCTCTGTCTCTGTCTCTGTCTCTATCTCTGTCTCTGGCTCTGGCTCTGTCTCTGTCTCTGTCTCTGTCTCTGTCTCTGTCTCTGTCTCTGTCTCTGTCTCTGTCTCTATCTCTGTCTCTGTCTCCGTCTCTGTCTCCGTCTCCATCTCTGTCTCCGTCTCTGTCTCTATCTCTGTCTCTATCTCTGTCTCTATCTCTGTCTCTGTCTCTGTCTCTGTCTCTGTCTCTGTCTCTGTCTCTGTCTCTGGCTCTGTCTCTGTCTCTTTCTCTGTCTCTGTCTCTGTCTCTGTCTCTGTCTCTGTCTCTGTCTCTGTCTCTGTCTCTGTCTCTGTCTCTGTCTCTGTCTCTGTCTCTATCTCTATCTCTGTCTCTATTTCTGTCTCCGTCTCCGTTCTGTCTCCGTCTCCATCTCTGTCTCCGCCTCAGAGGGTCCCTGTCTCTGTCTCTATCTCTGTCTCCGTCTCCGTTCTGTCTCTGTCTCTATCTCTGTCTCTGTCCCTGTCTTTGTGTCCGTCTGCATTCTGTCTCCCCCTTTCGATCTCTCTCTACCTCCCTCCTCCGCTGTTTGTCTCTTTCTCTCTCTAACAGATTCTATCGACGTCATATTCTACTCACCCACTAAATATGGTGAACTTTTAAACGCTGACCTTTTAGACTCTCAAATAACTATCAATTTTCTCCCTTCCCGTCTTCCCTTCTACTCATTACTCCACTCCTTCCTTCTCTTATTCAATCCCTGCTTCTTCTCTCACTATCTTTCTCTCTTTTTCTCTTGTGTTTTCCTTATTATTATTATTACAACTATTATTAGTTTCTATTGCATATTAATTGTGGTTTCGCCGGCCTTCTCTTTCACTAAATATGGTCACTAAAAGTCTGTGCTTCTTATTGGACTTTAAAACTGAATTTAGTTCTTTAATTAACTGTGTTGCCAGTGTTGCCATATTTGAAGCGATCGATGTTTTTGACGTATGACAGCTTCATCGAAGATTGCTTTGTTTGGTCCGAATTGCGACTGGAACTGTGAAATGTTAATTAATTAGTTTTTGCATACAAATTGTTGACTTTTGAAATATCAAAGATAATAATAGCAACCGCGATGATGATAACAATAACAATAACAATTAGCATTCATTAATAACAAAACGTCAAAATCGAAAAAATGACGTTTGCATGTATAATTGTACACTGTCATGGATTCAGTGACGACGATTGACTGCTCTCGACAGTCGTAAGTACATTCATATTATTTGAAGTGCCCAGGGGAAGTTGTTGTTGTTGTAGTTGTTGTTATTGTTATGGTTATTCGTACTCTATACATTTAGTGTTACTATTATTATTATTATTATTATTACTTTAACTTTTCTGTTGTTGCAAATTTTGTGATTTTTAATGACTCCTGATTAAGCTGTCAAAACAGCGACAGAAACTCAATACAGCGAAATGTCTACAGCAGCAATAACAACAGTTATAAATACATATTCACATAAAAAACTTTTATGTGCTTTTTTTCGTTTATTACTTATTCTCAATAATGATGCATTTTCACAAAAACTATTTATTTTTAGATTCATTTCGTTTCCGTTTTCAACAAAAAACAGCAAAATTAAAATGATGACAAAACGATCGTCATCACATCACTTAAAGTGAGAGAGAGAAACGCTTAAAAAGGAACAAAAAAAAAAAACAAAATGCTAATAAAAATCATTTAATACAAAAAAAGCGGTGCAAAATACGATCGAGTTCTATTTTATTTTTACGTTGCTTGTCGGAATTTAGAACTTTTTATTGTGAATCATAAGTGTTCATAAAATAGTAGGAAACACAAAAATTAGGCCAAAACATGAGTATTGAATAACCCACGGAACTTTCAATAAATATTGGAAGAATGTTTTCATTGTTCTTCGCTCATTTGGTTGCTTTTCTTTTCCAGATGTCGCTCTAAATGAAGTAAACCATCAAATTATCGAACCTCGCCTCACTCGATTCCGAAAAATATTCAAGAAAAATAATAATAATAAAATGATAAAAACTATAAGTACTCATAACTAAATGATGAAACCTCTGATCGATCTATAAATTTGTGGAGTTTTGGAAAGTTAAAGCACTCAAAAGAACTCACCGGAGAACACACTCACTCAGTTCACTCACGCTCTTTCGCACTCTCTCTCACTCTCTCCAAAAACTAAAGCTTAATGAGAGTAAAAATGTCACAGCTTCAAAAGAAAGACACACTCGAAATAACACCCACTCGCACGCGCTCTCCACGATCACACACTCACTCGTTGTCTCTCTCGCTCTCTCTGCTCCCGTACTACCACCCACGAGTGGCTTCGGTTTTCTGCGCACTCACTGAGTTTTAAGCGCAGCTCTGACAACAACAACAATAACGGAAGAATACCAACAACAAGCTGTGTTTTTTCTTGTTGTTGTGGTTGTTAGCAGTAGTTGCTGCTGCTGTTGTTGTTGTATTCTCCGTAGCTGGCTGTGGCTGGTGGATTTCTCGGCTTCTGGCCAAAGCATCTGACAGCGATACTTTACGCCACATTCATTCATTCAACGAATCAATTGTGCGCCGAACGTGCAACGCTTAAGATCGATCGATCGATCGAACGAATCAACAAACGAACGAACAACCATCGAAAGCAGCAACAGCAACAGCAACAACAACTTCGAATCCAAACAACGTGTGGGTTGCAATTCGTATCTGGTGGATAGTAGAAGCAAGCAATAATTTTTTTTTCATATCTTTCTGCCAGCCGATCAGAAAGAGAAACAACAACAACAACAACAACAACAATAGTGGAAACAAGATCGCGCCCATTATAAGCGCACAGATCAGAGCTTCGGCTACGGAATTCAGTGCAATCTTGACGAGCAACGCATGCGGACGCGCCTCGAAGTTCTCGTGGAGCAGAAGCAACGCCATCGACGTCTGTGGATCGACGCAGATACCCTGAGATACAGATACATATACTTTTTTTTATCTAACGCGAGGCACGGATACTGGATACGGTGCGCCATCGCCATCACCGTCGCCGCCTGAGATGCTTTTCTGTGTTTATTTTTAGTTTCTCAGTGTTGTCGTTGTTGCTGTTCTGATCTGCGGATCATTTTCGTGATTTTCTCATTTTTCGCTTTTCCTCGTCTAAAAAAATTTCATTCAACTTTTTGTTCTGATTGGACTTTTTGTGGTTTCCTGCGGCGACATCCATCCATGAGATGCGTCGCGTTATGAGATACAATTACGATTACGCATCGCTTAGCTTCGGCTGAACTTCAACGGCGAAAAGCGCCGGTTTCTCTGTTGTTTCATCAAAAAGCAACGAAAAGCATAAAAACCCATCAAAAAAGCAAAACATCGCCATAAAGAAATCGCCGCATTTATCAAGCAGTGCAGAGAAGAAGAGGAAGAATAGAGTGTATCGCTATCAGTGCGATTCGAAGCTGTGCGAATCGCTTTTAAATTGAGAGCGCATGGAAAACGCTCCGGAAACTCGGAAAATCGTATTTTTAGCGCGGAACTCAATCGGGGAGAAAAACAACAAAATAAGATATCCATGCGTTGGGACATGAAGAGAATAACACAACCGATACAATTCTAGTGATATTAAGACAACAACAAAAGCACAATAAAAAACACAAGAATAATAACAACAACATTTAAAGTGTACTGAAAACCAAGCAAAGGAAGAACAACAGCAAAAAACAAATCAATAAATTTAAGTGTATAAATAATTAAAGCAACAGAGAATAACAACAACAACAACAACAGGTGTGACAAGCATAAAACTCACACGGTACAACAACAGCAAAAACAACAACGAAAAACGTAATATTTTTCGTAATCATTACAAAGAAATACAATACAGTATCATTAAAAAGGACTAAAAACAAAAAAAAAGGTCAAGGAATTAAAATTTAACAACAACAAAAAATGTATGTTTAAAGTAGTTAAAGTTTCTACAAGAAAAACAATTGTTTTTAAATAATAATAATAATAATAGTATGTTATCTGTTTAAATGTTGTTTAAATAATTTATAAAGAAACACAAAATAAGGTACAAAATATTTAAAAAGATTAAACAAAATCAAAATAAATTAAAACTGAAATAGAAACAAAAATTAATTTAAATCATAATAATAATAATAAAAAAGAAAATAAAATAATATTATTATTAGTAAAAGCAGAAATATAAATAAGAAAACGAAAAAATAATATATAAATAATAAGTTTTTAAATAAAAGTGTTAAAAAAATAACTCAAAACTTAATTATTACCTAATTAATACTCAAGTGAACCTTTCAAGCCCTCCAGCACACTTTTAAGCTGACCGATCGTAGCGCCGCAAAAAGAAAATCACTAGAAATTTCTTTAAAAAAAAAATCACTCGGATTTCTCGGGATTTAAAAAAAATAAGGTAACTTTTTTTGTCAGATATAAAAATTTAAACTAAGGATCAGATCAGATCAGAACCACATCACACTCAAAAAGGTTGCGAAATTGTATGCAAAACGTATATATAGTTTCTTCTATACTCTTATATCAATAGATTTTCTGATCTCTAAAAATACTCAATGTATTTCATGAAAATTATTAAACACCTTCGATTTTTAAAAGAGCTCGATTTCCTCCTATGAGAATCTATTAATTCCTTAAATTAATTCTAATCTAATCTACATTCTAGGATTTAATTAATCAAACTTTAGATCAGAAGTCAGCAATCAGAAGATCAAATCTATGACAAAACTTAAACTGAAGATTATTCGTTTCGTTCAAACTTCATTCATCGATTGACTTCGATTACAGAATATATTCCTCAAAGAAAAAATATGAATGAATGAATGAAGAATACTTATCATTCATTCTTATTGGAATGAACGCATTTTTGGCGAATTTTAAAGAAATTTCTTTTTGAAGATAAGATAAGATAGGAAACCTTAGAAAACTTTGAATTTATAAAAGACTTTTCTTCAGATATTCAAATAAGAGTATAATAAAAAGTGAATGGAATCAAACACCTATAAAAGAGAAAAGAGAACACAGAGAATGGGGAATTGTTATTGATATCGAGAGATCAGTTAAGAGAATGAGTGGGTGAAGATAATAGATTCGTAAAAGAATAAAACAAAATAGAGAATGCGTTGGCTTAGAAAATAGATTGGTTAAGACATTTGAATTGGTTGAAATAACAGACTGTTTAAAGAATGGACTGGTTAAAAGAATGACTTGAATCACTTGTATTGTATTATAGTATAAACGGATTGAAATTTTTAAGGATTTTAGACCCACGTGACTTCAATGCTTTGCTGAGCAGATCATTCAGAATCTTACAGAGTCTTCTGCGATAATCTTTGGTTTAATTAATCCTATTGTGATTATTATGAATGTGATTGATTGATCTCATTGATTCCATGGCATTTCTTTTTTTAATATGTTAGTCACTTAATTTTATAGTGTTTTCTATTATTTCAATACACATCCTAAATTTAGTTAATTTTTTTCCCCATTTATTTTAGTCAAAATTTTAACAATAATTTTCGTATTTTTACTAAAAAATACCTGCAAATTTTATATACATAAAGTAAAAAGTATTTTGACAAAACTGAAAAAGCACCATAAACAACAACAACTATTACGACAACAACAACTATTACGACGACAACAACAATAATTATAATAAAACAAATCTTAGCCTTTTCTTTCTCATAGAAAATTCTAAAAATATTTCCTTCATACAAAAAAACAGAAGAAGTAGTATTAAAAAGATCTGAAGTCTAATAAAAAAGTAGAAACATAAAAAAAAGAAATTTTTAAAAAAAAGTTTTTCATAAAATACATGAAGAAATGCAGAGAAATTTTGTTTTTATTGCAGACACGAGACAGAATAAAAAAAGAACGGCAAAAACACGGAAGATGCACGGAGAGCAATGAGATGCTGTTTTTGTAGTTGTTGTTGGTGCTTTCAGGTTTTTCCGATACCCCCCCTTGGAAAATTAAGCTAAATATAGCAAAAAAATAACTGAAATCGAATGGAGTCGAATTCAAAGAATGCACTTTAAATGGGAGGGCGCTCGAGAAAAACGTGCTCCTGGCTGCTGCTGTGTTGCTGTTGTCGTTGTTGTTGTTGCTGTCGCTGGGGGACGGTGCGTTGCCAGACTATCCGTAAAGGCTCATTAAAGAGTGTGATTGTGTGTGTGTCTGCGTGAGTGTATGTGTGCGTCTGTGTGTTTAATTCGGAGCACTTTAGAGCAGCTCAAATGATTCACTTTAGATTATTCCAGTTTCACTTCGCAGACGCAGCTTTTTGTGGTTTTCAATAAAGGAGTATTTTAAATTATTTTTAATTTATTTTTAATCTCTAGAGTGGGCCATCGGCTGGTTTCTGTTTGAATTATTTCATTAAATTAAAATTCGTTAGTTAATTTAAAAAAAAACCAGCCGATGGCCCAGCTTATATTGTATTAATGTGTTTTCATTTTCATTCATATTCTTTATTGTCCACTTTGCGTTGGTGTTGTTTTGGCTTGTTTTCTGTTTTTGCTTCTTTTTCTTTTAATTTGATTGAATTTTAATTTACCAATGTTTATGTTGTTGTAGTTGTAGTTCTTTCCTTCTCGAACCTCATCGATTTGTAGATAAACTGAACCCACGCGCTTTGCTGGGTTTCGCTCTTTATACTTCTTCTCTTTCTTCTTCTGCTTCTTCATTTCGTGTTGGTGTCGTTTGAAACAATTTTCGATATTTAAAAGCTGATCGTTTTTTAATTCTTTTTTTTTTCTTCATGGCTTGTTTATTGATTGTGGCTCTTAATTAATTGAATATTTTTATTTATTTAAAATTAAAATTGTTCAATGCACTTGATTCCGTTGAATTCGTGGTTGACGAAGGTCAGTTCGAGCCAGCAAATTTATTGAATGACCTTCGCCTCATTTTTATTTCATAAAAAAGCGATATGTTTCATTAATCTTCTATTTTATGTAAATTTTATATCAAATATTTTCTTTAAATTCTGGAAATTGCAATGAAATTTAAATGAAAACATAACATAAATTATTCCGAACAAATTAAGTGCTCAAACGTTGCAGATTTGCTCCAAACACGCAACCCTTTTAAAGTCTGCTTCATCCCGACCTCCCTCATTTCCGCTGCTGTTTCCGCTTCCGGTTCCTGCTCAGGCCCACCACTCACTCTATGCTCCTCTGTCTCTTTCCCTCCCGCCCTTCTTTTTATATTATTTCCTTGATTTGCGATTTCTGCAGCGTTCTTTTTTCGAAGCGATACCGAAAAATCAGCCCTAAAATTCAAAAAAAGTAAACGTGTGAGCTGCGCATTTGCAACATTTAAATTGCTGCTGTTGCAACATTTAAATTTTGGCAACAACAAAAACAACAACAACCGCAACAACAACAACGAAAGCTTTGAATTTCATACCGGAAATCCTACGGGGGGAAAAACAATTCTGCGGCGCAAGTGAAATTTTTATGAAAAACAGTAAAAAATTGTGAAAATATATTCATAAAAAATTCTACAAAAAATAGAAGAAAACTAAAAACAGAAACAAAAATCCACCAGAATAATCCTTCAAAAAGGAAGAAAAAACCGATTTCAGTTACGTTGAGACGGAAAAACAACATCCTTTCTGAACAAGTGCAAGTGCAGGTGTGTGTGTGTATGTATGTATGTGTGTGTATGTATGTCTGTCTGTGTAAGTGTGTGGCAGTGTAAGTGTGTGTATGTGTGTGTCTGTGTGAGTGCCGGCCGCGAGCGCCATTTTAATCGTATACAATTTTGTGGCGAAGTGCAAATTTTCAAATTATGCATCATTTCCAACTTCACAGTTCTTGTTGCTATTGTTGTTGTTGTTGTTGTTTTTGTTGTGGTGCTTAGTGCTTGCATCGTTTTTGATGTTACGATTTCTATAGTAGTTGTTGTTGTTGTTGTTGTTGTGTTGTAACTGTGAGTGGATCCGCCTCGTTGCTACGCCCTTCGATGGAGCGCCTGTTATTAAGTGAAATGAACTGGCGGCAGCTCGCTTTAGAGCGGCTCTAAAGTGAAATTAATCGATGTTTGCTGAAGAAGAAGCAGACAAAAAGGAGGGAGACGACGAAGAAGAGCGGCAGACAGATCAACAGACAGACAGTGGACTCCGTTTGAAGCTTGATTCTGAGATTTTTTATAAAAGAACCTTTTTTATGCGATTTATACAAAGTTTCCCGGAAGAATGAAGCCAGAGCTTCTTCTCTTTCTTTCTCTCTCTCGCTCTCTGAATTTTTTCTGTCTCTTTCTGTCTCATGTCTCTCTCATATTACTTTCATTAGTTTATACATATTTTCTTTATTTCTTCAGATTTTAATTACAATACTTCAGTAATTCTTTCTTTAAAGTCTTCAAATGGAATTAAATAATATTCATAGTATAAAATTAATTCAGATTTCTAGAAATTTATTTATTTATTTATGGTTTTCGTTTTTTTTTTAATATTATATATTTTTTAAACACGAAAAAACGCTCTGAAACCAGATCAACTCCTTTGTTTGGTCCTGTTTCGATACTTCGACAAATCAACTTTTTCTGTCACTGAAACCTACACACCGATACACACACACTCACATTCACACACACACACACACATACACACTTTCTGGCATCACGCTGGCGCAACTCATAACAAGTACGCTTTTCGGCTTTTAATTAAAATGTTCCGACACGTTAGCACTTAATTGCGTCTAAAGACATGAATAATGCTTGTTCTTCTTACTCGCTTTTAACTGCTTTCTTATCTGCCTGCTTCTCCCTCTCCCTCTCTTTCCACCGCCGCACCTGTTTCATGATTTTCTTGAGATGACTCGCGTGTCTCTTCTGCTCTCAGTTGGTTCTGAGCTCGGGTTGTGAGAGTTGTGAGGCGAGGAGAACAACAACAAAAACAACAACAATACACATGAGCGTTACGGAAATCAGAGGGACATCACGGTTAATAGAGGTATAAAATAAACCCGCAGCATCCCGATTAACAGATGCACGCGATTGAGATGGAGGTCTGGATAATCGAGGTTCATCTGTATATGAATATAAATAATAAATAATTAATTAATTAATAATAAACTCAGAAGAATTGATAAAAATTGAGCAAAAAGCCTGGAAACGTGCCACAAGCAAGACACAACGCATTATATACCCGGCTGTACAGAGTCTTCGTTGGCATCCAGCGTCTCCGATCAATTGAGATCACATGGCTAAATTCGGCAAACAGATCTTGCCATAATCGTTGTTGTTGTCATTGTTGTCGTTGTTGTTGTTGTTGTTGTCATTATTGCTGTTGTTGTTACTTCATTCTGATGTCGTTCTTTGTTGTTGTTGCTGTGGCTGTGGCTGGTCAACATTCTTTCGCCGCTTTTGGGGGAGGCGTTCTTGACCAATTTGCTGAAGAGTGGCAGCAGTGGCAACAACAAAAACAACGCCAAACAAAGTACAACAACAACACGAGAACAAGAAGAGCGACGAAAGAAAAAACCCGATAACAATAAGAAAAAGTACGATGTCCATAAAATAAGGAAGATCGTTTTAAGATCGCTGAAATACTTCGATCGATGGTTAGATTGAACGATGTGAAGAATTGTTTGGTTGATTGATCGATTGATTGATTGATTGATTGATTGATGAATGGATGGGATGGAATGGGCTGTAATGGGTCGAAAGATGACGGGATGGAAGCGAAGACGAGGACCTGAGATGGTCGTCGATAGAATGCAGCCGCTTTCAGCGCGTTCGTTAGGAGCAAATCGGATAACAACAACAACAACAACAACAACAACAATAGACGAACATACACCAGCTGCGAATACCGTTAGGTTGTGTAACTGTATCTGTGCTGTTGTTTGTCTTCTTCTGCGAAGTTTACCATAACGAGGAAGAAAGGAAGGTCGTTGCGAATAAAAATACGATATCTGATGTGAGCAAACGCATCACTAAAAGAAGGATGAGAATGCGGTTGTTGCTAGTGTTGTTGTTGTTGTTGCACCAAGTTAGAAAAAGCCGTCGAAAAAGTAGAAGAAAGAGAAGAAGAAAGGGAAGAAGAAAGGGAAGAAGAACGCGAGAAGTATTTACTATATAAAGATGGCAACATTCAAGCATTAAGTTATAAAATAACCTCCAAATAGTTTTATTTTGCGGTCGAATTTCTTAAATAAATATCATTATTATTGAGTACACTGTAAAAAGTGAGTGTTAAATACGAGACAATTGATTTCAGTGATCTTTTCAAAAAAGAAAAGAAATCACAATTAAATTCACTAACAAAAAAAAAATCCAGAAAATCCATTTAAAGAAATGTTTCTCAACTTGAAGCGAACTAAGAAAAAACATGAAAGAAAAACGAACAAATGATTGAAATGATTGCAATTCAAGGTGAAGCAATGTTGACAATAATCATTTAATTCAATTCAATTAAAGATGATGTGAACTTTAAATGTATTGTAGATGATGATCGCCACGATTGCGACAATGACGATAATGATTTGCTGTTGATTTGATGTTGATTTGATGAGTAGAACCGAACCAAGAAAACAAAACCATCGAAACGAAGAAAGAAACACAGTAAACAGCTGTAATTAAGAAGCCTCTCCTAAGACCAGAAATTAAGTCACATCAACTCAACTCAATCGAGGCGCATGAGCGCAAGTCAGGCGAGTCAAGGGTTAAATCAGGCCGAGCGAGACCCGGCACTGAAGCGAGACCCGCACTCGGCGGCCCACGCAGAGCGAATCAGTAGAACGGAAATCAAGGCGCGTGTGCAGCAACGACGGTGACAGCGACGGCGACAGCGACAGCGGTTGGGCGCAATCAATACGGTGGAAAATCGTTTTTCCTAGTGCCCCGTTTATCCACTCTTTTCGAAGGTGGGCGTGGCGAAGACTCATGGCTTAGCGTATGTCTAATAATACTTTTGAGTACAAGATTTTCGCAGAGACTCAATGAAGCGTAGCGAGTAGACGCTCAGTTCATTGTACAGTACACTCGCGATACCGTGAACTAAACGAATCACAGTCTATTCAACTCTTAACGCTGCTCGAAAAAGGGCGAGTATTTTGATGTTGTTGTTGTTGTTGTCGTCATTGTTGTTCTACTTCTGGTACGATCCTGGGTGCGGCACTGTTCAATGTACTGTACCTCATTTTAATCTATTATAAATCTATTAATTTTTATACAGAATTCTTTTGAAAGACCACAAAAACATGGAAAATAGAGTGGGAGGAATGCACTTTTTAGGAGTTTTGAAGAGTACTTGAGCACACACGGAGGGTACTTGAGATCTCCTAAAAAACTGAAGGCTTCTTGTAATGCAACTTGAAGTGCGTCTTGCGTCAGTTTGTTTGCGGAACATGGTTGTAGTTTTTGACAGACAGATCACTCAACTAACTCAACTGATGTATTATACAGGCAACTCATGTGTTATTTCCACTTTTATTCTATTCTTTTATTCTCTATACTAGAGCTTAAAGCTCTCCACGAAAGAAGAACCAAATCCTAATTCGCAGTATTCACTAATTTCATCATTGAATTTCCCCCCGCGTTTTAGTCTTCATTTCAGTTGACTTTCGAATGCATGCAATAAATTCTTCAGTTTTATTCCTCTATCGAAATTGTTCAAAGACGCACGATGAACTTTTTAAGTTGCGAACATCAGAAAAAAGAGAAACAACAGAAAATACGATCCAAACATTTAACTGTTGATGCGTTAACAACAACAGTCGTCAATCGTCAATAATCCGAAATTGGCAATATCACTGCTTCTGTCCCCCCCGCCTTCCACCCCCGCCAGTCGCCGGACTCCCCCACAAACTCCTCAACGATTATCTTCAGACGTTTCTTGGGTAGCTGCGCTATAGAGCCGGCCTGTATACCAACAACAACTTCAAATCTGAACAAGCAACAACTGATGACGAGCGACATGAATTACGTTGGGTTGCGTTGATGAGATGAAGGAACCACAACAGTTTATGATAACTCGCATGCGATAAATCAGCGATAAGTGCGAATCAGCGAAACTACAGGCGACACACGGCGATAAATAGGCGAATTGATAAAAGAAGACATTTTTTTAAATTGTTTTAAGCATTTCTTTATTTAAGAAAAAACTAAAGAAACCAGGAGGGGGGGGGAATAAATGTATATGAACTTTTGCAAACTTCGCTCGTTTTTATCAATGGAAGACTGTAAGCAAAATTGAAAAGTCGCTAGAAATAGAAACACAAAACACTAAAACAACCAACTAGAAAATCCTTAAAAGGTGCTGTCAAGGTTTAATGTTGTTGTGGTTGTGTCGATCGAACTGTCGAACTGTCGAACTGCGCAGACATCGCCATGAGCAGTAGCTGTAGCTACCGAACGCTAGATGGCGCTGCCGATAGCCGCGAATACTGATTGAATTACTTCATTTCAAAAAACTCCGCATGCCTCAAACTATTTAAATAAAAATAATATTATAATAGATAAAGTAAAATAAAATCAAAATATTTAATCCGCCAACAGAGCAAATCTAAATTGAATGAAATTACGTTGTTTTTTTTTACTTCAAGAAATGAAGAAGTGGACGAGTAATAAACGAAGAATGAAAAATTATTAAAATGGCGTACGCGATCGTGACGAGTTGCACGAGATTATAAACTTCCCAAAGAATCGGCACAGAAAATGAGAAACTAACAACAGCAAGAACAACAACAACAACAACAATAAACACAGCAACAGCAACACTATCAACATCAACTACAACAATCAAATTGCATGCGATCTAATATCAAGAAGCAAATGGAAATCGGTTTTGGCAGGAGTGCGTCAAACAACAACAACATGCAAGCAGCAACTTCCACTTTTGGGCACACATCCTTGACTCACTTCGGGTTGACTCGCAGGGGGCACGAAAGAGTGTCCGAATGCAGCTCCGATGTTACTCGGTTGAACTCAGTTGTTGTTGCTATTTTGGTTGTTGTTGTTGTAGTTGTAGTTGTTTTAAATGTTTTCTTAAGTATGTGCAATTGAAACAGGAAAGATTTAGTTACCTTTTATGGATCGCGCATTCGTTGTTGTTGTTGTTGTTATTGTTGTTTGAGATTTCATGCAGTTCAGTTGCAACGTCAAAAAATCATCGTCATCGTCATCGATGTTGTTGTTGTTGTTGTTGTTGTTATTGGTGTTGTATATGTTTTTATTACCCAATAAAATGCCACTATTGATTTTAATGTTATTTGTTGCTTTTATTTTTCGCTTATTTGATGTGAAATTCAACAATTAAAATGTTTTTCCTCTGTTATTATAGACTTTGTTTTAATACCAGTATTCGTTCGAATCAGTGAATTCGCTCCCTTCTTTCATAAGATTCGAAATGATAAAAATGAAGCCACGATTTAAGACAAGACTGAGTGACTGAATGACATACATGCGTTTATGTATTCAATTGAATTCATATCGAAAACACATCCACTGTCATGTCGACGATCCACAAGCGTAGACTATAAATCAATCGTGTACAAGCGAGAGACATAAATGACGTCATGTGACAGCGACGTCAACTTTGAGCCGCGGATAACCTATTGTAACAATAACAACAACAACCATAACTACAGGGTACACCGTTATTCGTACGCATTTGACTGTTATAACTGTTAAAAATGTGCATGCATTTTAAATTGATTTTTATACATAAACATTGCCAAATTTATGGCATAATTTAATGTCACGATCCTGCTGTCGCCTTTTCCATCTGTCTCTCTCCTTCTTACTACCACGCCGACACAGCTTCTCTCTCTCTCGCTCTCTAAACTAATTGCGTTTTTCATTCTGCTCCCTTGCAGATGAAATCCACGACAACCTACGAGATGCTCAGTTATTCGGCGAACAGGACGCCGTCCGTCAGCCGAAACGATGCGAATATAAACGAAGATGCGACGGCAATCATCAGCAACAGCGGTGGCTGTGAAAAGTATTCGCTGCGTCAGCGACACAAACGTCGCTCCGTCGCGGAGACGCTAAACGCCGGCATCAACAGTTATTTCAGTGAAGACAACTACGACAACAACAACAGCGAGCCGGAGTGTGCAGCATCAGGTTCGTGTGACGCGACAACGACGACCACAACACGAACAAACAAACCCAAGTCAACAGTCCGCAAACGCGCCGGCGGCAATGACATCACCAACATCGCCACCACCAACAACAACCACTCCGCCAACAGCACCACGCCCACGAAAGCCAAGACGAAAGCGGCGCCGCTCAGCAAGTATCGCCGGAAGACCGCCAACGCACGCGAGCGGACGCGCATGCGTGAAATCAACTCGGCCTTCGAGAATCTGCGCCACTGTGTGCCGCATACCATCACCGGCGACGAGGCAGCGCAGTCCAACGAGAAGCTGACCAAAATCACGACGCTGCGTCTGGCCATGAAATACATTCACATCCTCAGCGAGGCGCTGGCGAACCCCAGCTTCGAGGCCGACTTTCTGCTCGAGTGCAAGCGCGACGGAGATCATCGCTTTACGACGCATAACTGGCAACAGACGCCAAGAGTCGTGTCGGCAGCTGAAGCGGAATTTGACGATCAGGACTTGGAGCCAAATATCGAGCCAGAGCCGAAGAAGACGCCCAAATCGCGCTCGCCAGCGTCTAAAGCGACGTCAAAGCCGCCAAAAAGTGCTGGTCTCGCTGTTGCTAAAACCGTAAAAAACGCGGAACGCATCGCGGCGGTCGCTGCTGTCACTGTCAACGCCTCGGCCGCTCCACGTAAGGCGCCCGCGAAAAGGCAGACTAAAAAGCAAAAGCTGCAGCAAAGCATTTCGCCCTACAACTCGTCGCACTCGTCGAGTTCTCCACGTTCCTCGCTGTCCACGTCCGCCTACGCGTCACTATCGTCAGCCGCCACATCGTCGCCCTGCTCGAGCGCCTCCAATTCGTCCTCGTACCTAATCGACAGCCCGGT
This sequence comes from Myopa tessellatipennis, assembly GCA_943737955.2. Classification (NCBI taxonomy): domain Eukaryota; kingdom Metazoa; phylum Arthropoda; class Insecta; order Diptera; family Conopidae; genus Myopa; species Myopa tessellatipennis. Next base: position 44,107,958 of record OX031314.1, read on the forward strand.
GAACGCGGCATACATGCAGAACCTCAACCATTCCATGTCCGATCTGAGCAACCTGAATCTGGAGTCGGATGGCGAATCACTACATCTCTCGGAATCCTGCCTCAGTCCGCCCAACTACGTTGTGCCCGGAGGAAGCACCTCAACGACCACAGCGCTGTTTCCACAAACTCACAAACTGCAGCCGCTCGTCGACGTCCTCAGTCCGTTCGATCAAATGACTTCGACTCTGGAAAATCCACTCGAACTGAGTCTGCGTCTGCTCGACTCCTCGGCGGATTCGCTGGACTTCAGCGGAGCTGGTGGCGTCACAACGGACCAGCACGCGCCATCGTCCTGCATAAGTCCACTAGATCCATTCAATCCGTTTTCCGACCTGCTGCATGTCGACTTTCCGGAGCACAGCGCCTTGGATTTGTTTCTGACATGACGAAACTGGACCAGAACCTGCGCCATCAGCCAATCATTTACTAGATAGTTACGAGTTCTTCCTTTAATGTACCATATTTTATGCTATTCTTAAAGGTTTTATTATAGTAGAAAATCTTCGGTGGTAAAGGTAGATTAAAGGTGCTTTTATTACAATGAAGTTGACTTTTGAAGTTGGCAACATTAACAGTTTCCGTAGATTTCTTATTTTCGTCTACAGAATAGAAATCATCATCAACACGATTTCAGTTGTGTTGTTGTTATGTGTTTTAACTGCCTCCATACAGCCGAATTCTCTTTGTGTCATAGTTATTTTTTAATTATATACGAATTATAAATACATGAATTATATTGATGAAGTATTTCAGTTAGAAACCATTTCTTTTTAATAATAATACAAAATATTGTATGCACAAAATTTAAAAAGTAACCACATCATTAGAACAAATTTTATCAGAGAAAATTACACTAAATCTTGTAAAGAATGTAAAAATAATTAATTTCAGTCAGTGTCAAACTTTTCCGAACAAAGTTGAACATTTACACAAGAGTGGCCATTTTTTTACCAACTCCTTTTTATTGTTTTTTAAATATTATTGTTCTTTTAGTTTACATGTTTTTCTTCATATATAAATCTTAAGAAAATCCTATAATTTTTTTTTTATTTGTTTTTCTATCTTCTTCCTTTTTATAACTTTAAGTTTAGTGAATAAATATTACTTAACAAATTTTAAACGCAAAATACTCAAAACTCATATGTTTCACATTGAATTCGAAAAGTAAATAATTAAGTTTTATACTCGAATATGTATTTTATAGGAATTCCGAATTCCAACAACACGCCATTAAATAAATGATTTTGTTAAACGTTTTCTGCTCCACTTTTTGTTTATTTGTTTGTTTGTTTATTACAATTGTTTGTAAAATAAATTTGTTAAAAAACACCTGCTAAAAAAGAAATGAAAACAAACTTTTTATTATTACGAGTGTTATGAGGAAAAGTATTATATGTCAAATGATATTTCAGCAAGGTTAATATACAGTACATCAACAAGAGAATAGAGTGGTTGATCATTAAGATTTTTATGTTGAAAATTTATTTCTTGAAACTATTTAACAATCCATTTTTCTGAATATAATTAAGTTTCATTTATAAAAAAATGTCCGTCTCCTGAAGAGTTTTTAGATAGTTGAAAATCTAATTTTAATAACTGGTGTCACTAGCCCCCCCTCTCCCCTTCCCACTCCACCAATCTTCAGATTTAACAACAGCCTACCGTAAAGCACTACAATTTTTCGGTCTATTTTGTGAATTTGATTTCATTAAATCTCAGTCTTTGAAAAACACCGTCTCTGTGGCAACAACACCGAGAAAAATTTGTAAAATCGTTACCGTGTATTTTATGTTAATATTTTGCTAATTTTCATGCACCGTTTAACACCAAACAAGATCCCTGTAATGACCACGATGACGACAACGACGACGATTCTTTGTGTCTACGAATGCCGCCTGGTACACTTTTAACAGTTTACTGTACGAGGTATTCATATGGTTGTTGTATTTGTAGATGCTGACACCTGTCACAAGACTTAACTAAGTCACCATGGAGACACGAGCCGCCAACTCAATTAAGTTGTGTCTTTTTCTTTTTTTGAAGTTTAAAACAGCCACGAAAGAGTCACAAATCATGTTACAACAGACTATTAAATCATACATTAAATCATTTAGTAATTTTTTTAGAGGAGGTTAATATATATTCTATCGAACCTCTACCCGGAATTTGTCTGTAAAAATGCGTGCATTGATTGGATTTTCAAATGTACTGCCTGGGCCGATCTGTCGATTGGTATGGTTGTCCTTCTCCCATAATTGAAATTTTTTCCGGGGTACCAGTTTTGAGTCTATTGAAGTCATAAAACAAAATTCGCTGCCAGCGTTGCCACAACAACCAAAAAATGCTTAATTTTTCATTAGTGAAAATCTCACTATTTTCGAAAATACTCCTCCTACGGTTTAAGCGGTCTACCAACCAATGACTCGTAACGGTCGTAACCAAGATCAAGGTCAATACCAAGACCAGGAACAAGACAAGCACTAAGTCCAAGACGAAGACAACATTATGTATGTATGAATGTGTCCAACGTAAACAAAACGTTGAGGAAAGCGGACTGCGTTCAGAAGCTTTTAAACTTTAACCAGTAAGAGTGGTATGTTCGGCCTGGCCGAGAGTCTTAGATACCCTACACCTAAAAGTTTTGAAAAAAATTAATTGAACAAATAATTGTATTTAATTAAATTTTTAATTTATTTCGGTTTTTTATTGCAAAATAATAACATAGAGTGAAATACAAACTGAAACTGAAGAAATATGTGGTTATAAGGAAAGCCTTATAATCACATTTAATCACAGACGGGTACAAATACAGTGACGTAGCTAGGGTGAAGCGGGGGTTGCGGTCCGCCCCGGGCGACACAATTTAGGGGCGGCAGTTTTGAAAATCAAGTATCAACTTATTGAATTCTAGGAATTTTTGGGACTGCAAGTTGATTAACCGTCCCGGGCTCCATGAGTCCTAGCTACGCCACTGTATAAAGAGTAGGCGTGGTCGTTACCTGTTTTCAAAACCAAATAACTAGCTTAGTTTATTATTATTTTATTATTGTGTTCAAATTTAAACTTTATTTACGTGGTAATAAATTTCTCTTCATGAGCTACATATACTGTATAAGTAGTGTAAAAGTGGGCGGACTCAGGAGGTCACGCTGAGCAAGAATATATATACTCTTCTATCTTATCTATTTCTCTGCGTTACACATTTCGTAACAAAGTCAATATACGCTGAACCTTAAGATGTAGGGTATAATATAAAAACTTAAAAGATCTTATATGTAGCGTGAGTACTCGTAGATAGCGTTTGCATTTAAAAGCTTCTCCTGTATAGAAATCGAATTCTGTATATGCACATACATTCTGTAGACTTCGTTCTTTCGAAATGCTGATCCATCAAAAGTTGCCTTTGAAAGTGTAAACATAGCAAGTAAACCGAAAATGAATACCCACATATATCGAGGATGGAAATCGTACACAGTTCACCCCGCGTCAACATCTAGCTTCAGTATTTAAAAAATCTCGAATCGAGACCATTCGAGGTGGTTCTAAATCGAAATTAAAATGTATTACAGGCTTCTTCTAGCAGTCATCTTAATCGGCTTTATCGAGTACTGCGCATCAAGCAAATGTGTATACAGACAGGATGGGAATAGCGGATTAGTAGTTGTAAAAAATTTTGGATTCCAGAAGATCATCTTAAGACATGACCTTTCCGATATTGATCTAGAGGTCGACGAGGTCGTGGATGGCTATTGCGACACTGGTTTTAGGCACGGAAGGATAAAATCTCGGTTCATTAGTTCCACAGAAATAACTTTTGATTCTTTGTAGAATTTGTAGCGAAGATATGGGAAATAAAATTCAGATCAAATGCCTGATCCATAACGAAGTGAGCTATAAAAAGTCTGGAATGGATGAAGTCCATCCAGACGAGTTCAGACGCTGTGACTTAAGATGCGATCGGTCAGGCGTTCTACAGCTCTACGAGAGCAAACGGAAGCTGGCCAACTGTGCGCCACACACCTCGTTGGCGTTGGGTATTTCGATTTCAGCGATTTCGGAGATTTATGCTGGCATCTGTTATGATTGGAAAACATTAGAACTCAAGTACATTAACTACATGGCATACAAAAGTCAGAGCATGGTCGTTCTGGATTCGGTAAGTGGTTCAGTGATTGTGTACAACGAGACAAAACCTCCGAATAGGAGTTTGGAAAACGAAGTTAAAGCTGTTTAAGTCCTAGTCTCTACAAATTTGAAGAAAGAATATAAGATCAATAATATGAGAAACCTTTATGGATATTTAGAAAGAAGATTCTTATAGCAACCTTTGCAGAGGAATATAGGAAAAGAAACCTAAAAGTTGGCAATAACGCAAACATATTTATCACCATAATTTTTTTCTTTTCACCCTTCACACACAGGTTACATCTAATCGGACTGACAGCGGCGAATTCCAAGTTGTTACTATGGATAGACAGCTTCCAAATTTCGAGACGTATTTCAAGTACATGAGATGATTTTTTCGAAAAGAAGTCTTCTTCGTTAAAGATTGCTTATCACAAACTCAAAGCGTTGTGTTTCTCATCTGAATTCTCATTCGGTTTTAGCAAACCCTTTTTCATGGAAAGCTACGAACTTCTACGAACGATACGCTATATGTCGCTAGCGAGGATAACGTCAGGAGATCGACTGGTTGCGCCAATTCGGGCAGATTCGTCTGATGCCCACCATGGGTCTGTTATTTTGCTGTCGCCCCACAGAAGTGGGTCCCAAATTGGACAATTTTGCGCACTTAGCTGAAGAAGTTGCCGATCGTAGAGATGACGATGAGATAACATCAACAACACCCGAATATAGTCAATTAATAAAACTAAATACTTAATTGAAGAAGCATTTAAATTCAGTAGAAGAACTGGTACTAAATAAATAAAGAATATGAATTTAAAAAAAATTATTATTCAGTTACAATGCTTTTTAATGACACATTGGTTGGTATTAAGTCCATCGGGCAAGCTGTGGTTACTATCATCCAAAAGTGGGAGCTGTCCGCCCACAATTATACTAACCGATGTCTTTCAATGGAAAACCTGCTGATCGCGTGATTGCCTGCTGCTGCTGTAAACTTCGTGGATTTAAAACAACAAAACAAAACAACACAACAGACAAGAGTCGAAGGGAAGAAACAATGCTTTGCTTCCATCTCATTTCACTTCTTTACTTTTAATTTGTATTTAAAAATGCGTGAATTATTTGAAAAATTTCGCATGAATATTTTGATCATGCTTTTTTCAATACTTTCACACACAAAAAACAACGATTTACGCAGCATTAAAAACCATCGAATTTTTGTCCCTTATTCGGTCATCATTAATCATGTCATCAATGAGCACGAGTTGACGAGTTGTCGAAACTCAACGGCTAACAATTGTCTGTTTTCTGCATTTTTTAATTTTATCATTTGTCATTTTATTTAGTAAAGTAATGTACGAGTAATTAAAAGATTCCACAAAGTTGAGGTTCTTCGAGAAATGCAACCTTCTGCGAAAATACTCAAAATTATTAACTCTCTTTTATCGAAAAAAGGCCACTTTTCTCCATGTTTATACTATAAAGTGACATCCTGCCGTTGTAATGCCTCAATTTTAATTCGAAACAATAAACTTTATTCACTTGAAGATATCCAAAAGACGAATAAGACACAAAATTCGCTCCATCAGCAGTATTTTATTTGTGTTTACGTTTTCGTTGCAGTTCATTAAATTGATGGGATATTTAAAACTCTATCAAAAACACACTCTACACTCTGCTATAGACGAATATTAAAATTGAATTTAAACGAGTTTAAACTTTAAAGACGTTTACTTAGCTGTGTAAACATTCGTTAGTTTAATTGTTTTCATTAAAAAGAAGGTCATCAAACAAGACTCTAGTGTCCATTGTCTGTCTATTATTTTTCATACCTCATTTTATGATATATTGAATGGGTCAAGTAGTGTATCACTGAAAGTCTCTTTTAGTCTATTTCGGTATTGACAGTGATGGTTCAGCGGTGGTTCAGTGTGCCCCGATAACAGAAAACACTCACACACACACACTGCAGAGCTTCACAAACATAACTGCATTAGTATATATACAGTAAACGGTGTTTAAGAACGCCTATAAAGTGCATAAATAGCACCACTTCTTGGTGAATTCCTCAGTTGAGTCGGTAACTTTTGTATCTGAAGTTCGAAGATGTGCAATTTTCATCAACTGATTGGCTGTTTAGTGCTTTTTGTGCTCTTTGTAGTTACTCTCAGAGCCGACAGCTCTTGTCTGTTAACTACTTCGGTCAAAAGTCCTGTACTAACGCAAAAATTTGGCTCCAAGACAATAATCATTAAAAATCAGCCTAATATTAGGTTGGATGAGGGCTTTCAGGGGTTTGCGTATTGTGCCAGTGGCTTCAGGTAAGTGCGAACTGCAAACGAACTGAACCGTATTTGATTGGATCCTTTTCAATTGCTTAGACTAAACCCGAATTATGGAATAACCTCGAATTATGATAGTGAGCGACTTCTTGGTTTTACATGCATTTCCAATACGCTATACGTACAGCGATTACGAGAAAGGTTACGCCCTAACGCGTATCGTGATGAAAGGCTATTCATGTTCCAAGAAGATAATGAGGAGGACTACAACTTAGAATACAATCCAATTTCAAGTGAAGATCGGCTTCTCATAAATGATATTTCATGTGCAAGCACAGCATATACCATATTCGAATCCAAGCACCAGCTGCCCAATTGTAAGAAGTTCGAATCCTACGCATTGGGCGCAAAGCTTAGCCCGCCCATAATAATCGCTGGTGTCTGTTATGATCTGGAAAAGCTTTCGATACGTTATGTTAGCTATAAGCTGCAAGAACCGTCCATAGTTCTTGAAAAAGCCAAGGTACATACATACATAAGTCAAGGTGAAGAGGCGGCACGAAGCTCTACCTACATTAACACAATCTCATTTTTCTCACCCATACAACCTTATAGCAACTCTATCCGTTGGGTCTGAATAAAACCAGTTTAGCGGATGCCTTAAACTCGATTGAACATATCTTGGATATTCCCAGGTGGATGATTCTTTTACAATAATTCATTTCCGAATTCTTGTAATTTATCCAAATCTTTTTTCCAAAAGTTCTTCCCAAATAGCCAGTTTAATAGGTGCAGCAGCGGAGAGCAACTTCTGGCTGCGAATTGCCGATTTCGAAATCGGTAATATTGTGCAGACGAATGCGTATTATAAAGCGGCTTTCGAAGAGAACGCGAACTATTTCAACATTGTCTGGTGGAAAGATCTACGCACCGGAAACTGGCGCCGTTTCATTGAGTTGCTGGAGGCACGCTCCAGAAATGTAACCTACGACCTTTACACGGGTATAACGGGAGAGCTGCGTGTACCAATTGCGACGAACAAATGCGACCCAGAGACAAACAAACCGTTAGAGGTAAGAAGTCACACTGTACACCACTGAAATGTGTTATAATTATTTCATCCGACAGTTTCCGGGATACAGAACAAGGGTGCCTCAATTTATCTGGACTCACTTGAATTCCACCCATGAAGATGTCCCCGAAAACTTTGTTGTAATTGCTTATAATTCGCCATATTTCGAGGTAAGCTTCTCTCTTCCCCTCTCATGCGGCTCATTCAACTCCCTTCTCTCGCAGAATTTCGATCAGAATTCGACACTCCTGTGCAACGACATGTGTGACGATATTGAATGGCTCAAGCCCATGCAAGACTCGCGGCAGATCTCCGCTATGGGTAGGTTTTACTGCTGTTATTACGAGGACGTTGTTGGGCTTCTGGAGGGATTTCCAGGTCAGGCGACTAACGACGTGAATGCAAACACACTTGCTATATAGAATTACAGCAGCAAATATATTGATTTGCTCAACTTAAATGAAAATTGAATAAATTCACTTTTCTCACAGACACGTTTTTGTTTTGTTTCGCTTTTTAAATTTCGCCATCGTCATATTTATTACGAATTTAAATACGTGGAAATTCTGAAAACAGCCGCAATGAGTTTAACAAAATTGTTTGGTTTTCTTGAAACTACTGTTGACCTCTGACATCGAAGACGCATGAATTGAGATAAGAGAAAATAAACGTGAATCACTCGTAAAACCTATAAAAACTCGTACGGAAGCCGAAATGTCTTCAGTTTAGTTGAACTTCAAACGCACAACGCAACAATGTGGTCTTCAAAAAACAATTCAGTAGGTTTCTTTATACTTTTGCTTTATGTTCTACTCATCCAAACCGAATCGAAATGCGTGCTTAATGTAAAGTTATATAATACACCCGTACTAACGCAAACACTTGGATCCGAAGTGACCACGCTTTCTGTAATCAAGGAAAAGATCGAGATGGATGATCAAGTCGTCATCGAAGCTTATTGCCCGCATGGATTCATGTAAGTTTAGAACCGCTATCTTATATTATAGCCCATAATAGCATTCCCCAATCCTTTTCAGAGACTTTGACCAGATGGATTTCTATGACAGAAGCCAAGATTTCAACGCTAAGAAACCTCTAACTACACGAAAAAAATTCCAGTGTAAATCGAATAAAATCTTTGAACAGTTCGAGGATAGAGAAGACAAACGATTGAGTTTCCCATTTGCGGCGGTGTGTGAAGAAAGAAAAGTGAAATGATATCTAAATGAGAGCAAAACAACAGAAATCCAAAAAATATTTGTTCCAAACACGTTCCAAATGTTTGTGTACGCAAGAGAACAATGCTAATGAATCATGTGAAAAATGGGGAAAAACGTTATGTGCATATACTACTATATATACATACATACGGTACATAGAACATATAAAAATATAATATATACAAATTTGAAAAAGAAATAAAAATTCCATTTGTTCTTATTTTACAATTAAAAGCAACTTTTTTATTTATGATTGCAAATGAATTTTCGATTCGATTTTTAATCTCTTCGCGTAATTGTTGCCATCAGAATATTGAGAAATATGTTTTAAAAAACTTCTGTATAATCCAGGAATTCTGTCTTCTGTATTCAGGTATTCTGTATTAATTTGAGATTGTTTACAGCATACTTTCAGAAAGAAAGGGGAGAGGATGTTATTCGAACCTGGATATTAAACAATAATAACTTTTTGCTAATGTGAATTCCACTACGCACTGAAGTTTAATATACTCGTACATACAAACATATATCTATAAACAATACTGGGATAAACACTTTACAAAAAATGAGCAAGGTGTTTGTACATTTGTACATACATATGTAGATATGTATTTTATATCTGTATATAGTATATATCGACCGCTTCACTAGCTTAAAGAAAAAATCCAACCTGTGAGCACGTTTAAACAAATGTTTTACATATAATCTAATGTTGTGAGAGAATAATCCGAATGTGAGAGAATCAATTTTTTACATTATCTTGTTTTAAGTCTTTTCCAGAATATAATATTTTTGAACATTTTCAAAGTAATTCTTAGAAACTATTGACGAGCAATCCGATTGAAACTTTTTTACCATTTGATGTGTTATTGCTGATAAGGAAGTAAATGAATTTCTAAATGAATAAGTAAATGAATGAATTTATTATTGATGTATACCAATATACATACCCTGTCGACCATATAAAAGCGAGTGCTAAACTGAGGATGGCTTCAGTTTCGTTCGATACATGTTCTTGTGTAGAAAGATGTTGGTCGCCAAGTATTCAGTCGGATTCTTTTTAATTTCGCTTTGTTCTCTGTTCGATCGCACGCTGGCTGGATGTGACCTCGAAGTATCTAAGACGAATCGACCATTAGTAACTCAAAACTTTGGCTCCAAAAAGATCATTCTTTCGAGTCTCCAAAGTCGTTTTACTTTAGACGATGGCGATACTATTCAACTCTATTGTTCGAAGGGATTTTAGTGAGTTTACGAAAGACACATGAGTCATTCAATTGCAATTTCTTAATCTTTTAGCGACATCCGAGTATCAAATAGCTACTCGTCTGATTCATACAAAACCACTCACGTATTAAATTTGCAATGCAAATCAAATACAATATACCTGAGAGAGCCACCAAATTATAACCAATATATTGAGTCCAGTTCGACTCTGTCTTGTCGCGGTGCTGTCTACTCTATGTACGAATCCAAGGACAAGTTACCTAGCTGTGAAGATTTTCAATCCTACGCCTTGGGCACCATGTTAACTACCCCCCTAATAATAGCTGGCGTGTGCTATGATCTGGATCAGCTTAAACTGAAGTACGTCAACTACAAGCTGCATCAACCATCTAAACTGGTGGAAACAGAGAAGGTAAGCCGATCCTTCGCTTCCGAAAGGCCCCTTATTTTCTATATGCATATGGATATAGAACATTTTTCATTCGCTTATAGAATTTCTATCCAAAGGGCTTAAGTAAAACTAGTCTAGATGAGCCTCTGAAATCGGCTGAAAAAATCTTCACTTTTCTGAAGTAAGTTTGACTCTAGAAATACTGAATTTCCAGAGCATGTTCAGCGCGTTATCAGTTTTTTTTCTTCGTAGCAATCAAGATGTTTCGACGACTCTCAATGAAGCTGCATTGACTAACTTTTGGCTTCGTATCGCCAACTATGAGCTAGATAATATTCTCCAAATGACGACATATTATAAAGACAGCTTTAACGAATTTAAGGATTTCTTTAATATTGTCTGGTGGCGCAATCTACGCACCGGAAACTGGCGCCGTTTTATGGATCTGTTGGAGAAACGTTCGAGCGATGTGATCTACAATGTTTTCAGTGGTGTATCGGGAAGTGTTCGTGTCCCAGTAGACGATGAATGCAAAAAGGAGGACGTTTTGGCCATAAAAGTAAGTGATTTTTTATTACCCGTTTTTATTCTAGAATTACCCTAAAATTCTATTCTATACTAGTATCAAGGCATGAAGAAACCTGTTCCACAATTTGTTTGGACGTACGTACAATCGACTGTACCCGAAGATCTTTCCGAAGATTTTGTTGTGATTGGTTACAACTCACCATACTTCGAGGTAATAAAGGGAGGGTTGCCAACCATCCATCAATCATCATAATCCAACAAAATCTTGTAATTTCTTCAAACATTCCTTTAGCACTTCGACAAGAACTCTACGGTTTTGTGCCAAGATATTTGTGACGAAGTCGACTGGCTGAAGTCCCTGCAGAGCTCACGCCATATATCCACACTTGGCAGACTCTACTGCTGCCGCCCCGAAGAAGTGGACGGCGTTCTAGAAGGCCTGCCATGGAAGGCGGCCAACATAACAAATGTTACTTTGCCAAGCTCCGTTAAGCCAAAGTTAATAGACGAAGAGTTAGATTAGACCAGATTAGTTTTCTTTAACATTTGAATTTAATATCATATCAGTACGATAATCATATGATCAATAAATTCGCCATTTTTTAAACATTGTAGTTGTTTAAAATTTATAGCTTTAGATAAAGATATAGCTTTAGATTTTTTCTTGCATATAAATATACATAAATTTTTTTAAAAATTAATGCCTCTTTTGAATTAACACTTTATGATCATATTTCTATGCAGCAAGAATGAAATTTGAAACCTCGACGCTATCATCAAATTAATTTACAGTTCAACTACCCGACACCATACTCTATTAGTTGGTTAACCACATTGTATTTTAATGGGAGCTCACAATGTGAATATACAATATCTATATCTACCACGCCTCCTAATGCGTTAAAAACGAAAGAATAAAGTTTAATATACACTTATATTCTAAAAAATCTATACTACAGTTTAAACAAAGCGAATATGGTTGAAACAAAGCGAATTTAATTTAAACAAAGCGAATATGACTGAAACAACGCGAATTGGTAATTTTATACACAAGAAGTTCACCCTGTGATAACACTTCTTGAACACTCAAACAAAACGTCAAAATCAGCTGATTACTTCCGCAGCTCAGGTCGCTGACAATATTATTGTCTCTGATTCAGGTGTAAAAGAAAATTTGTGTGGCAGTTGCTGAGAAAATATTAAAAAACAAGTGGATGTCTTAATTGTCTTATAGTAATATTAATTATTAAATACTTACTTTGAAACATGGATGTGGAAAGCGCGATTATTAACGGTTATGGTGATTTACGTTTGTCCAACGGTGATGGAAAGACTGAAGAAGTCAAAACTCCATTTCTGATCGGAGTGGCTGGGGGCACTGCCAGTGGCAAGGTGAGTTAACAACAGTTTGACCTATTAATTTATTATTTCTTAAGAAAATTAAATCACTCAATAAATAATTCACTGTGTTAAAAAATAAAAAACAAGGAAATAATTATGAATATTGAAAAAGGAATCAACTACTCTTCCTGTGTTTACCTCTCTGAGTCGAGGTGTCTCATATTATCCCAATCCCTCCAGTTTTTAGTATATGATATTTTTTTACGATCAAATTTATTTTGTAAATATTTTTATACTAAATACTCGAATATAAATTTTCCACGCTGGCTAATAAACAGTTTCATTATGGGCATCAAATTATAAGTACTCGTATATCAAATGTTTATACAATAAATTGTATCAAAGGTTTATTTCTGATGAAAAATCAATTTTTGTTTACCTCTAGTTTTTAGTATATGAATTTATTTACGAGGATCAAATTTATTTCGTAAATATTTTTATAGTAAAAACTCAAATATAAATTTTACAAGTTAGCTAATAAACACAGTTTCATTATGTGTATCGTATATCAAATTTTTATACAACAAATTGTATCAAATTTTTATTTCTGATGAAAAATCCATTTAAAAAAATTCTACTTAAACATTATGATTACATAAGCCCATAATTATGAAAGTGGTCTAAGTCATTTCTTGCTTTCACAATCACATTTCTTTATAACTTGCACACAACATTTCCCAATCATAATAAAATTCTTATTTGACAAGTGCAATTATTGCCTAAAATTAGTTTAGTATATAATAAAAAATAAATAACTAGGGAATCTGACATACTCGCACTTTAATTTGTAGATTATATGAATTTGTTGTTTCCATTTAAAGCATATGAATGAATTTTATGTATTGAAATGATTTTTGTTATTTTTCTAAATATTTTATTGTTATAAAACTGTCGTCTTGCACTGCAGTCAACTGTTTGCAAGAAGATCATGGAACAGTTGGGCCAAGCTGACATGGATCACACACAACGTCAGGTTAGAACGTCCTCGTTTTCATTTCACATTTTCTAAAAAGAAAGCTTCAATCTAATGTCTGTAAAACACATAAATTCAACATCAGGTTGTCACCATCAGTCAAGATAGTTTCTATCGTGAACTGTCCTACACCGAAAAGGCCAAAGCACAGAAGGGTCTTTTTAATTTCGATCATCCGGATGCATTTAACGAGCATCTGATGTACGAAACTTTACAAGCAATTTCAAAAGGTCAACGCGTTGAAATACCAAGTTATTGCTATCGCACAAATTCATTGTAAGTATCTAAAAGACTTGCACAAGTTTGCGTGTACTCAATCTTTAATAATTTGCAAAGATATAATGGCACACGTTTCTTTGCTTGCAGAGACTATGAAAATAAATGGATTATATATCCAGCGGATGTGGTGCTATTCGAGGGTATTCTAGTATTTTACTTTCCGAAGATACGCGACCTCTTTCACATGAAACTATTCGTCGATACGGATTCTGATACAAGATTGGCACGTAGAGGTTTGCATAGTGCTTGATTTGGATAAATTAAATTGGAATAATTATATGAATAAGATATTTTATGTATATGTCTATCTGCGTTTTCTCTTTGCAGTGCCACGCGACATTAACGAACGTGGACGTGATTTGGATGCTGTATTGACACAATACATGACGTTTGTTAAGCCTGCTTTTGAGGAGTTTTGTTCACCGGTAACTGTTTCTTTAGTATTCTTATGCTTGTTTATTTGATAAGTTTTAATATTAACATATATATGGACGTTTTTACTTACAGACTAAAAAATTTGCTGATGTTGTGATTCCACGCGGCGCAGACAATACAGGTAATCCTCACTATAATTTCACTCCCTGTTCCTTTGATTTAATTGTATTTAGCAAAGTAATTATTATAAAAAAAACCGCCATGCATTCGTTTTCGAAAAAAGTTTGACAGTTCAGTTGCAAGGGATTTTTATTAACACTTTTCCTATGTTTGAGTATTTGCTATCCTAACAAATGCGAAGCTCTTTTGGTTTTACACAAACTATTTTACAAGTAGTTACAAATACATATTTTTTTATGGTTTATTAATTATTAATTTATTTCTACACTATTCCTTATGCGCTAGCATAGTTTTGGTCTTAGTTTTATGTTCTTTCCATCTGTTATTCGTTGTGTTTCTTACAGTTGCTATTGATCTCATTGTTCATCATATCGGCGAAATTCTTAGACCGGGCGGAAGTACAAATAACTTGAACGTCGTCGCCGCTGCAAGTGCACAAAATGTTATCCGTAACTCTGGCAACGCTATGCTGCGTGAACATTAGTTTAATTAACTAATTACTAACTAATGCTAAGATAGAAGAAAAGCACACTATCACACATACACACACACAAACATAAATGGGCTAATTAATTCATACAGATCTTTATTCATAATATATAATCAGTTTAGGGAAAATATTGATTGCAGCCAAACAAAAGTAATAGCAATTAAACACCAACGATATCTAACCCAATAATCTTTAGCTTTAAAGTTTATCTAACCTTATTTAAGCATAAATTTAACAAAAGTTTACACACATTTTTCTCTGAACACTCAATTAACCACTAGTTAGTTATTAGTTATTAAATAGTTATATAAATAGTTATTGAGCTTTAAATGGTTTTTCCTTTTTTTTTTGGCTTCTTTTTTACGCATTTAGAATTAGTTTTATTAAAACTTCAAGTTTTAAAATTAAGCAAATTTATATCGATCAGTAAAGAAAGAAAGTTGAAATGTTATTAAAAATTGTATTTATATGTATGTATTTAATTAAAACACTTTACGTAGAGTAACTTTGTTATTATTAATAAGTTCAATTATTCTGAAGAAAGCCAATTATTGGTCGAAACCAAGTCGTTAACAGCGAACAATAAAGTTTTATTAAAGGTATGTAAAACTGTAGAATATTATTGTTGTTGTTGCTGATAATGATGATGCCGATGATTTCTATTGTACTCGTACTAAATCGACAAAGTTTATTAATTGTTAATTAAAATTTGTTTTCATTTTAATAAAATTATTATAAAAACAAAATATTAGAAAATATTGAAGAGAAAAAGCATCAAAGATGAGTATTAAAAAGGAATTTGAGAGAGAGGGAGTCGGTTTGGCCGTCCAGTGTTTTTAACTAAACTTCTTTTGGAGGAAGGCATCGTTATATTCCCGATTCCAGAAAATGCGATCTTTCGTCGTTTTTTTTTCTTTTAAATACATGCATAGCTAACAATCGCGACTGATTTTAAAAAGTGTTTTCATCATAATTCTTTTAACCTGGTTTCCTGGAAGACTACTCTTCAGCGGATTTAAGAAATTAAGTGAGTTGATAATCAGATATTCAGACATGTCCACCGACCAGGCGAGCAGGTCAACGAAAGCGAGCGGTACAAACAAAAGGTATGAAGAGGCTTGAGCTTCAACTTAAACAAAAGCTTTGTTGAGATTTTATCTTTATTTCTGTTGGTATTTTTACTAAAATTCAACATGTATTCTATTTGAAAGTGAATACGTCATTTTTACGAAGATACGACCACTAATTGTGACTCTTTTTACAGTGGCCATCGATATAATTGTTCAACATATACGCGATTTTCTCAACAATTCTTTGAATGCGGGCTCGAACATTAACATGGCGCTTTATATGAAGTCGAATGATGTGAGTGATGGCAGAGCTTTGCTTGGTGCGGGTGACCGGTTCGACAGTGAACCGTCGACAGAGGTGGGAGGTAAGCCAGATCTAACGAGCGGTAGTTTGAGTTTGTGTGTTCAACGTGCAACCGGAACAAGAGCGACCAGCATAGGAACAATAAGACTTACTAAACCTAACCTCTATTTTTGTCCGCACTAATCACTAAACTGCTACTTGATCAACGGGCAACAAAACCGAAGAATTAGAGGAAGTTAACCACTTAAAAAATCACCATCTCATAACATAAACCAAATGCAAACAATTGTCAGTGCTAATCTTAGTAAAACCAAGATGCTTTTTCACGTCCTGCTACAAGCTCCCTCAACTAAACTTTTAACCAGAAAATAGCAACAAAGACATTAAGCAAAATTGTGTTCCTTTTTATTTTGTGACCATTAAACAGATAACGATTCCACCTACAGAGCCATACGGCGATTCTCCAGCCTATGCAAGGAGCTGACTATGCAAAGCAACGTTTTCTTCGAGAAGAATCAAAATCTCACCCTTCATTAGAAGCGCTCTAAAAGCATCGAAGCCTCACGCAAATATTGCGTTAGTTATGTAGTTAGTAGTAGTAAAAAAACACCTCCATAAAGTGCACTAAATATTGTTACTGAGAAAAGCCTTTCTTTAGAGTCTAAGTTTCATATGAAGTTAATAAAAAGCTATTTTTTGTGAATAACAATGCTTTTTTCATAAGCCGATTGAATGCAATGAAGTTCCATAAGATAAAATATGCAATTATCACTAATAAGGTTGTTGATTGACGGTACCAGCAAAATCCGTTGTATATAAAAGAACGTTAAACATCGCAGTCGAAATGAAAACTGTTTGGTTAAATAACATCGACCGTTATGACTACACTGACGCTATTGTTGCTAAACGTCCTGATAGTCTTTCACATGCTAGCACGTTTATTACCATGTGCCTTTTCCGAGTCTGAGATGGTTTCGTACCTTGACGACGATGACGACTACATCGATCTATCAGGATATGACGCCGCGCTCTTCCGTAAACCCGATTGTAAGATGACCGGCGAACGGGTGGCCGCTTATAATCATCATCCTAACGTATCATCATCCAATCCCGAGGAGCTGGGCTCCTATTTTCAAGGTGACATTGTGTTTCCCATAACCAGTGATCAAAAAAACGGCCTACGAAACTCAAGCAGACGATGGAGTCGAGCAATAGTGCCCTACGTAATCGAGGGTGATTTTAAGCAAAAAGAAGTGGCTGTAATTCGCAACTCCTTCAAGGAGTATAACGCCAGGACTTGTGTGCGTTTCAAGAAGCGTACCAACGAAAAGGATTTCATTTCGATGCAGAATTTTCAATGTGGCTGCTTTTCGTCCGTCGGTCGCGTGGGTGGTAAGCAGGTGGTCAATCTACAGGGTCCATGTGTGCGACACGGCACGATATTACACGAACTCATGCATGTCATCGGATTCCTGCACGAACATAGCAGACATGATCGGAATCGTTATGTCCGCGTGATGTGGAATAATGTTTACCCCGACCACAGACGTGACTTTAAGAAGTCCAACTCGACGTACTCGAATAGTTTCGGCATTAAATACAGTTACGCCAGCATACTGCACTATTCAGCGGTTGCTTTTTCCTCGAACGGTAAACCTACTCTGGTGCCTTTGGTAAGTAGGACGAGTAAGTGAAGAAATGCTTATGAGTTATGAACCCGATCTTTGCAGGAGGGAATTGGCATAGGCGAACTAATGGGCCAACGTGAGAAGTTTTCCGAAAGCGACGTGAAGAGAATCAATGCGATGTACAAATGCACGTAAAAGATCATTGTTAAACGTAAGAAAATTCATTTAAAACTACAATTTTACGTTGATTGTGCAATTCTAAGTGGCTAGGAATAATTTCCTTTTCGGTCGATAAATAATATCGTATAATACAATAAATTCATTATATATCGTTTATAAATAGTTATGTTTTTATTCCAAAAAAAATCAGAAAGTTGAAATTCATAAAAATGGATAGCACAAACACGAATTGTTAGTTGTAAATTCTAATAATATTATGTGTACAATATTATAATATAATCCACTTGAATTAT
This sequence comes from Myopa tessellatipennis, assembly GCA_943737955.2. Taxonomy (NCBI): domain Eukaryota; kingdom Metazoa; phylum Arthropoda; class Insecta; order Diptera; family Conopidae; genus Myopa; species Myopa tessellatipennis. The sequence goes on from OX031314.1 coordinate 44,126,020, forward strand.
CTGTTATTAGTTATGAGTTTAGTGGTTGATGTCTGTGGTAAATGCCCTCTGTTAATAATTAGCGTAACTGTTAAGTTACTGACTGTTACTATTGAAATTTGGACTGTTAACTACAAACCGCTATTTGTAAAAATGCTCAGATATTTTGCCCGGTACGCGAAAATTCTGCACAGGTCGTGCTTTATTATTATATTGCTACTGTAAAATACTTTCTTTACGGTCTAGATTTCACATAAAGTTAATGAAAAACTACTTTTTATAAATGACACCTTATTTTATAAATCAATTAAATGCAACGAAGTTCTATAAGATAAAAATGAAATCATCATTAATCAGGTTAATGGGTGACGACGATATCAGTAAAACCTCGCCGAAGCAAAATCCGTGGTATATAAACCCGTCAGAATTCACAGTCGAAATGAAAACTGTTCGGTAAAACAACATCAACCATTATGACTAAACTGACGCTAGTAGTGCTAAACGTACTGCTGATAATCTTTCAGATAACAGCACTTGTACTGTCACGATCCTCGTCCGAGTGTGTTTCTCACCTGGACGACGATGACGACATAATCGATCTGTCAGAATATGGCGACGCCATCTTCGGTGAACCTGATTTTGAAACAACCGGCAAACGGGTGGCCGCTTATAATCCTAACACCACATTATCTAATCCCGATGAGCTGGGCACCTATTTTCAGGGTGACATATTGTTTCCCATAGGCAATGGCCAAAGAAACGGTCTACTAAACTTAAGCAGACGGTGGTGTCGAGCCATAGTACCCTACGTAATCGAGGGTGATTTTACGGAAAAAGAATTGGATATTATTGAAAACGCCTTCAAGGAATACCACAACAGGACTTGTGTGCGTTTTACGATTCGGACAACCGAAACGGATTATATTTCCATTCGGAATAGTGAAAGTGGCTGTTTTTCGTATATCGGTTGCATTAGAGGTATGCAGGTAGTTAATCTACAGACTCCGAGTTGTGTGACACACGGAGTGGTATTACACGAACTCATGCATGCCATCGGATTTCTTCACGAACATACCAGACACGATCGCGACAAGTACATCAAGGTGCTGTCGCAAAATATACACACAAACTACACGAGCAACTTTGATATGTCCAACTCAACTTACTCGGATAGCTTCGGCGTTAAATACGATTACAACAGCATAATGCACTATTCCGCGGATGCTTTTTCCTCGAACCTTGAACCCACTCTGATGCCTTTGGTAAGTAGGACGAGTAATTGCAGAAATGTTTATGATTTACGACCCTTCCACGATCTTTGCAGGAGGAAAACTTAAGCGTACCAATTGGCCAACGTGAGAAATTATCCGAAGGCGACATTAAGAAAATTAATGCAATGTACAAGTGTAATCAAAGTAAGAAATTTAATTAAAAACTAAAGTTTTACGTCCATTTTACAATTCAAATTATATACATATGTATATAATTAATATATACTATATATCTAAATTATATAAAGTTAAAAAGTTGAAAAGATAAAAAAACATGTTCCAGTTTTGTAAAGATTTTATTACGTTTGAATTGTTTAAGCAAAGCATGGACACAAACCAATTCTTAGCAAACAGTACAATACTTTTAAGTAGAAACAACATCAATCTATATCAGCGGCAGTGTTGCCGTTACCATAAAATTAAATGTGTCCTCTGCTGCAGAAAATGGGTGCATTTAAAACTAAATGTGTCCATTATTAGAAACAAATGCTATTCATAAAACAATTTTTTATTTAAAGTTTGCTAGTAAACAAAGAACATATTTTGGAAAATAAATATTTCAATTCATTGAATAAAATAATACAAATTAACAAAACATCTTAAAGCATTCTTTTGTAAAAATATTTAATTTACATAAAAATTTAAATAATACAATGAATTGTTATTTAAAAGATCTTTCGGAAACATGATAATCTCAAATATTTCAAACTTGAAACCGATTTGCTTTTTTTATCTTAATTAATTGAAGATCAGAAAACTTTTCATATATAAAAATTATTAACGAATATAAACTTTCTGGACCTGTGCTGCTGTTATTTTTTGGACCTGTTATTTTTAACTACCGCCACAGTGTCAACCTACTTATTAGTTATGTAATAAGATATAGTTACATATCAACCCAACACTATATTCAACAGATTTGCTCGTGCATAGTTTTAAGGTACTAAATCGTAGATGTTTCCTTTTTTCTTTGTTTACTTAACATTTGCAAGCAAAATATAGACCTCGTCGCCATAGCTACCATTGTGTCTAATTGCCAGCGTTTGACGCCATTCGCTTGTAGCTATCATTGTGTCTGCACTATTAATCGGTCCGCAGAAAATCTCCCACATAATCGATAAATTACCTTATCCACCACACGGGTTTAAATTCCCCACAACCTGGCAACACTGTTTCGAACAATCGGTTCGCGGCAATTTTTCCAAGCCAGTCGCATTTCGGTTAATATGGGAAGGAGAAGTGGTAATGAAACCGCAGTGTGCCGAGTTAATAACTAACAACAAAATAAGTTGGCTTTTAAGTGTGGCTAGTAAAATATAAAATTTGCCAAACTACGAGTAGAGAAAAGTTTTAAATTCAATCGAAAATATCGACAAAATAATAATTATGTAGTAGAAATTTGTGCTGCGACTTATAAAATAGCAACAACAGAAAAATTGTGTTTATTTTGAGGTTGTTTGTCAGGTGTGTTGTGTGGGCTTTGGATTTTGTAGTGTGTGTGTGTGCGGCTTTGACCAATACACTGTGTTTACCACGTTAAAATCCTGCGTTGCGGGGCGTAATTTCCCGCAGAATTTTCAATTCGGCGCGTTAATGTTAATTAGAGTGAAATTTGTAATTTAATTTCAAACTTCCAAACATGACTTCAGAGTTAATTGGTGTTGAAACGCCGTGCTCTACGCTTGAGTTGAAGCAGCAGCAACGCCGTACTACGCGCGCTACGTCATCAACATTCGCGACAGCAGCAGTTGGAGCGACCGAGGCGACGACAACGAAATCATCGCAAACAATAACATTTAAAAATAAAAAAATTAACTTGGCTAAAAAAACCGGTTTTATTGGCTACAGCCAAAGTCTATTAGCAATAACAACAACAGCAACAAAGGCAACAACCGCTTTGCACTGGTTGCACTTACTTTTAATAATTTATTTTATAAACGGTGAGTTTAAATTTAAATGCTTTTAATCTGCATAACTTCATCGGAACCAGTTTTTAGGGCGACTTAAATATTAAGGTATACCTACAGCGGTTGTTGTTGTTATATATTTTTAAGACCTTCCCCTTTTTTCTACCTGTTGTGTTGTTGTGGTTCTTCTACCTTGAACTCTGAATTTACTTCATTGCATCAGACACCGGAAAAAAACATAATTTTGTTTCACAAACATTTAAATCACAATCTTAATATTTCTTAATGTTTACTTTAACAAATATTTGGAAAAATTGCACGAAAAATAAATTGCACGTTAATGTTTGACTAGGTTTGATATTTCCTATAAAAAGGACTGAGTTGAGCCGCAAGATACTCAACACTGCACACTGTTGATTTTTTTTCTTGTCAAAGTCAACATATGTACCTCAGTTCAAGATTCAACTCCAGGTTTGTACCTGTGCTGTTTTTTCTGCTTTAGAATTCCTCTTCTTCATCTTCCTCTTCTTCTTCTTCTTCGTCTCTATGTGGTTGTGATTGATGAACGACACTACATACAATACTGCAAAAACAGTTTTGCAAATAAACAAAAATTCATGAATGAATGTATTTTGAAATTTTTAAAAAAAGACGCCATACAATTTGTAAAAAACACTACATAAACATTGAAAAAACCAAACAAAAAGTAAAGTTGTTAATATTCAATTTCAAAGGAATCATTAATATTACTTTACGAGTATATGCATAATCGAAATATGATATTTTAATGATGTATTTAATTTATGTCAACAAATATGTAAATAACGGCGTTCAACTGTCAGTGAGCAACAGAATAACAGTACTGATCAGCTAAATTAAAAGTGTGTAGAAATATTGAGCTGATCGAAATAGTGAATCGAAATTAATATACATTTGCTCTAGAAGCACTCCGTTTACGATTTACACACAAGTTGATTTTGAGCAAATTTTATCTCTTTTGATTATTAGATTTTAATTTTATAATCAATTAAATCCATGTATAAAAACCATGTATATAAATAGTTCGTAAATATGTTGTTAATATATATGTAAATATTATACAAGTCTTTATCGAGTTTCGTTATCTTATCGAAAAAGAATTGATAGCTTTTTTTTCCGCAATGCTTGTGATTTCTTAACTTCTTATTTTAAGAATGTATAAAAAAAGAAACAACAAAGAAATCGATGATATTCACTACAAGTGCAACAGAAATCACGAGTTGACCAACAAACACACCCACACACACACACCTGCGTATGTATATTGTATAAATAAATGTATTGTATTTCTACTACTTTTATTCAGCAGCGCAAAATGTGAAGAAATTCATTGAAATCGATAGGTTGAGGTTATGAAGTACTGATTTGCGATGCCCTCATAACTGTGAATAAATAACCACAGCAATAAACAACAACAGTCGCTTTTTCGTGTAGTTTTCAATACCATATCGTGTTGCACGTAGAAGTTTTGACCTTTAATTAAAACAAATAAAACACAAGAGTGTGTTAACTTGGCCGCAGCTCATATACTCTGCACTCGTAGGATAGACTTATAGTTGAATTCAGTGGGCGAATCACGCCCATTTTTTTGTGACCCGATATGCTCTGATACCAATCCGAGAATATTGTACAATTTCAACTGTAGATCTGGACTACTAACTGTAAAATTCAACTCTCAAATCCGATGTTTTCAGATTTACTGCAAAAGTAGGCGTGACACTGGTCCGATTTTCTCCATTTTCAACATCAAAGAGTCCTACATGACAGAGAGTATTCAGACCAAATTTCATAAGGATGACTCTATTCGTTATCCTTTTCTCGCCGATCGAGTTTCTCATGAGTTGATGACAATATTAAAAAAAATGTTGAAGTTAGACAGGTTGAATTTAGTCCGTCCATCCGTCATCCATCACTAATGATTAAATTCCACCCTTTTCATTACTTTTTCTTTATGATTAAATTCTATACAAAATCCATATAAAATTCTAAATCCATAGAATTACTCCTCCATAGAATCGAGAGGGTCTGAAAGGTTAACATATGCATGTGGTTCGTTATATAGAAAATTCGTAGAATTGCTTATTTTATTAGATTATTATACATCGAATATTATACACATGTACACATTAAATAACTCATTTAATCATACTCCAAAATAATACCGATGAAAGTTGGAAAACATCACCACAAAAGATAACCACGTTATGCCTCAGTAGGTACCAATTTTGGAGTGCAACTTCTGTGGCTGTTTTCATTACCTTTTTGGTTTTTTGTTGCTGTTACTTTTCAAAGCCTGACTGTGTCTATAATGAAAAAAAACCATGTTCGCATTTAAGCAGACAATCATGAAATAACCATTGATATATTATAATAATTCTTCTTTATTACAACGGATATTTATTCAACGGATGTAAAAGATGCGAATGTAATATAGTATGAACGAATACATACATAAATAAGTGTATGTGGCCATTGTTGTGAGTCCAGTGCTATATTTAAATCCAACGGACAACCCGATCAGAATTCTGATTTATTAATGAATGAATTATGAATGAATTATGAAATAATGACAAACATTAAACTTTGAAAAGCGTTGAACGGTGATTCTTTTTTGCAGATTTAAAAAGAAACCACCAGATGGCCCACCCGTTATAATACACTCCTCTAATAATACGGTAGTATTTCATTTGCCAGATCAAAAGATATTTCAAATAACTTCAAAATAATTGTAAATAAAAATACAGAAAGTGATTTCATTGTGTTGCCGATGTGATGTTTGACGATTGACCTGACTAAGTATCACCTGATCTTTCATCGTACTTATTGCAGTAATAATATGCTAAAGAATGTATCCAAAGTATGCCATGTGTCACACACAACCATCATGATGTATGTATGCCATCTCATTTTAATTACACTTCCTTCTCCATCCTGAAGCTTACAATAGAGATCTTATAATAACTCGAGATATCTCAGCACTACTCATCAGTAAATTATGCAAAATTCACTTGTTCGACTTTGATTGTAATACATTTCAAAACGAGAGAAATTCATTTCATATTCTTCAAGTTCTTGCTTCCTATCGCCGAAGTATCTATGAACGTATGCACGTAAATATGAAAGTGTGAGTCTATAGTATCTGCCCAACTTGACCCAATTCGCAACTGATTTAGTTCATGATTATTTTTACCCACACACACACACACACACGTTATTCGTTGTAGTTGTGGCCAAAAGTGAACCGACAAGATTCTACCAATGCACACAATCGATGGTCTCAAAGCAAAACCGCCTAATTGCACTTAGGACGAAAATGAGTTTATAAGAAATTAATATTTATCTCAAACATATTTCTTTGGTTTAACTGTAAGCTAAGCAGCATTCTTTCTGCTGACTCAGACACTTAGCTGGATTATATTGCTGACACATCATTATTACAGTGCAACAATAACAACAACAATAAAGTACAATAACAACAGCTACGGTAACAACCATACAAAGAGATTATAATTAATAACAAACGCCCACAATTATGCATCGTACATGCATATACAATGTAAATATGTTAGTATGTACTTATGTATGTAAATATATAGATTTATCATCAAGCATTGCAACAACAATAACAACAACTGTTTCAACCACTTCCTCCTTCGTTCTGTTTCACATTCAGTCACTGATATTTTGTGCACCACGTTCCAAATGTATCAAGAAGTTCCAAATTATCAGCTGCATACACACACACACAGCCAACTCCAACGCAGCATAACAACAACTCTCCCAAATTTTGGCTCGCGGTGAGAGTCATCAGTGAAGAGAAGTCACTCACCTGCGAGAGTAACAGCAGTTCGTTTCGTTTGTTTGTTACAGCGTCGTTACGGCTGCGCGGAGTTCTTTGTTGTTGCTCTTGTTGTTGTATTGCTTTTAATGTGGGTGTTGTAAACAGAGTAGAGTATGCATGCGTAGTTTTTATACATACTCGTATATATGTACATATATTTTAATATAAATATTATAATTAATGTACGCACTGAGAAATCTAATTGTTAGCACGAATAAATTCCAGTTCAAACATCAAAACATAATTGGACGTTTGTTTTTCATTATTAATATTGTATTGTAGAAAAACAAAAAACCTTTTTAATATTTAACAATTACTTTAGATTCGAAATGCCATTCAAAATGCTGCAATAAAATGCTCGCGTGTTAAAATAATGTAAAATCTTCTCAAAAGCAATTAGAGTAAAAACCAAAACTAAATTTAAACAATTAAAGCTTAACAAGATATTAATAATAAAACTCACTTTTCACTTTCATCCTGTACATGTTATACATATGTACTTGTATATACATATATGTATGTGCATATATAAATCATATAAATCATATGAACTGTGAATGCGAAAGTGTATCTTCTTGAAATCAATACAAATAACTGTAAACGAGTGAAGACATGCATGAGTAAAGAGTCCACAATATTGATCACTTCTGTCTTGTTTAAGATAAAATAACAGTTTTGGTTTCTACTTGGCTGCACTCAACTCTGCAGATATTCAAATTTTGCACTCATAACAAAAATTAACATTTTCCAATTTCAATTCCCTTTGAATACAGCAAAGTTTTCGAAAGATCTACACAACGCCGCCATAATGTAATAACTTTCTATGTTACTGTGGTTGTTGTGTTATTGTTGTTGCTGTTGCTGTTGCTGTTGCACCAGACGACGTCACACTTGAATTGTTTTAGTATCGCGCTCTGTTGCTCCAAATATTTTTACACGCTTTTACCTTCTACCAGTTTCTATACTCAACCAACATTATCCTCATTAACAACATCTTCTTCACATTACTTTGGCAAACATTTTATGAGTACGTATTTCGTTTTCCTCCATCCTCTTTTCTTCTTCTTTTCCCCCTCTTTTTTTCTTCTTTTTCCCACTCTTTTTCCCTCTTTTCATTGTTATATGAACGTTGGCAGCTCTGCATGATTTTTTTTATTTCCTTGCATTATTACTGCAAAATTACAGAAGTTCGCATGTTTGAGGGAATAAGTTTTTCATTAAATTTGATGCATTTAAAAAGTCTGTTTCTCAGACTTAATTAATTTTTTATAATAATTACATTTGAATTCGTTTCAACGAACATTTAAGCAAATTGAATTGAAAAAAAAGACAGTTTAAGAATAATCTTTGAAAATGTTCTTCAACTTAAATTTAATAACTTTTAATTAGTTTACTTTAACTTACATCATTTAGTTTCATTGTTTTACTAGTTTTATTATCTTTTTCTAATAATTTTTTAATATTATTATTATACTTATTTCAATATTAATACTTTAAGACACCAATCATATGAAGACACCAAAAATTGGGTAGATTTGTGGATAGCGTCAAAAGATGAAGAGTTTTTTCGACGGGGTATCCGAATGTTGCCAGAAAGATGGGGAAAAGTAGTGGCAAATGATGGAAAATACTTTGAATAAAACGTAATGTACTGTTTCACAATAAATTCCTAACTTTTTATAAAAAACCGAGGAAACTTATTTGTACACCTAATACTTATTTCAATATTAATACTTTAAGATTAAAAATCGTTCAATCATGTATTTTGATTTGATCGTAATTAATTGGATCGTATAAACACATCGGTTTCAATAAAAACATCACCTTTTTCAACTCATGATCATATCGATTTCCCTGGAACGAATCTCTACTGAATTTTTTTGACATTTCTTCAAAGTGAAATTCGTACCCTCCTATTTTTGAATTATCATTTAAACTTAAAACAAGATCATTGAAAATTGTTCAAAGCTATTAAAGCGCATATCCATAAATCAATGTCAGTTGTTTAGATCTTAAGTGCTGTCAAACTGAACTGAAAAATTGTAGCTTTTCTACAATGTGACTCTACAAAACCGTTTCCGATACTCATTTTGATGACTCACTAGAAAGTCACACAGAGACACAACACAAAACAAAAGAAAATCTCATTAAAAGGTCTTCTATAAGAAGTCGTATCGTATCTCGTACTCGTATGTGTGTGTTTGGTAACCAATATAAAGGTTAACTCGAATTCCAACCTTCTTTTGAACTTGAATAAAATCGCTTGTGAATACACTCCAATACAATCTCAATCTCATCAGAATCTTGGCTCTCTTAATAATTAACCGGTTTCCATCGGTGTCGGTAAACAAGAATAATTTATGTATCCATCATTAATAGAATTTGAACAGCTCAGAAAATATATAATAAAAATATGTTTGTTATGTTTTAATATTGAAATGCTTTCAAAATTATGGTAAAAACGAAGAAAAAGTGTAAGTAGAACGAAAAAGAAGAACAGAAGAGTAGAAGTAGCAAACTGGCAGTCAATTTAATGAAGTTGAACCAGAGAGAGAGAGAGGAGAGAGAAAGCAGTGGTTATCCGGTTTACAAAAAGAAAGATTCGAAAGTTAGATAATTTTAGAGACAATCTTAAAAACACAATACGGATAAAATGTAAATAATTTTTTAAATTACATTTTTTCCTTTTCGATAAAACTTATGTATACTGTCACGCTTATTCTAAACCGACCGAATCTTAACAATTTTATAGGCAATCTCTGTAGACACCTGAGAATAGTCTGGATCTTGTAGTGCAAATGAGCCTTATATCGTATGTGGTATCTATGTATAGAAATTCAAGGAACTGAACAGTATAGGGTACATACATACATATGTATCTAGAATAAATAATAATAAAGGTTGATGTAGGTTATACCAGTACAAATATATACATGATCAGTATAAACATATGTACTTATGATAGTTAAAATATTCGAGTGATGCCTGTATTGTATTCATCACTCCATAGTTAATGGAATCATAAAAGAGCGGATTAGCGAGTGAGGTGATGTTACTTGAATTTTCGGAATCTACTATTCGACATGAAACGTAGAGATAAATAACGAATGTAAAAGGTACTTAGAAGTAAAGTAGCTAGAAGTAGGTAAAAGAACTTCAAGACCATGAGAAAGAGGCTATGAGGCCACGCCCCTTCGCAGTGCGATAAAAGCAACGAAAGCGGGTAAAAAGTAATCTTTCTTATAAGATGTTAAACATTGATAAATAATTAAAGAGCAGTTGTTAAATTAAAATTAATTGCATAGAAAACCCTGAAGTGAAAGAGTCGGAACCTTTTGGGGGTAAGAATGTAACAAAAGAAATATTTTAACACTTTTTCTTATAAAATATTATAAGGTACTTAGTATTCCATACAAGTAGTTGGTTCAAAATAGCTTATTGGAGGTTGATGAACCGTGATCCGATCCAGTAGAATTTTTCGATTAGTAGTAAGAGCAATATAAAAGATGATGGTAATGTAATCGAAGATGTGTTCGTAATATTCGGATATTTTTAACACTTAAACTTTTCACTTTTTTAACCTTCTTCTTAACTTATAACCTCTTACATACCTGTTGCTAGTACATAGTCACTTATTTTAGACAAAATCTCATCATGTTTCTCAGTTTTACATTATAACCTCTGTTGTTTTTTGTTACTTTTCTTTGAAATCATTATAAACTGGATTGTTCGTTAGTTAATAAATGTTGCTGTTTCCTCTGTGGACTTTCAGGTTTTTCAACAGTTTCCGTTCTTGGCTTATTTTACATAAAATTCGTTTAATTTGCAACCACTTTCTTGATGTCTAATTATTTTTTTCCCAAAATTTATAGCATTTCTTGCCGCTGTGTCCCACATCCTTTCTACAACGTTTCTCCATTTAACTCCGTTCATTTTGTTTTTTATTTTTCTTTTAATATTGTATTTTTTGTTGTTGGTTTTGCTTTTGTTTCGCTTGCATTTGGCATCAATTCAACTACATATTTGTATATAGTAAGAAATCCGTGTGCAACATACGCGTCATTAGCGCTGCTTACTTGCAACAATTATTGGCAGAAGGCTTAAGTAATTGGTTAGTGTTGTCGTTGTTGTTGTTATTGTTGTCATCTTTATAGTATACCAATTGCAAAAACAACAAAACTGTTATGAGAAATGGTGCTGCTAATGTTGTTGTTGGCGTTGTTGTGTTTATGTTTGTGTTTCGGAATCTGATCGATGGCCTCAAAAGTTTTATACACACTACGTATGTACCTATGTGCTTAGTTTTAGTTTTACACCGTTGTCGGTATTCATTCGAGTACTTATAAGGTTTTCTGGGTAGCAAAGGTTCACAACACCCCCGTGATGAGGTTATGTCTAAGCGGGCCAACGATTTGGTATTCGATTTCAAGCAAAGCAAAGTTTTTGTCAAAGCATCGAAATAGTGTATGTATGTATCTGTGAATATAAACGACACATATTTACTTCTAATTCTTCTAAAATTCTCAATTTTTTTTTGTTTTATTTATATTTATAGATTTTCTAAAATAGAAAAGAAGAAACAATTAAATGAAAATAATTATTTCAGTTTCCTAAGCTTCAGCTTCAGCTTCATATTTCTGCTTTACGAATAAAGTTCTCTATGAATAAAGTACTCCATTAATAAAGTACTCCCTGACTGAAGTACTCTGAAAATCTGACCGTTATGACCAACTTTTAGGCCACTTTTTGAAGGACCTCGCAACAAAAACCTTTGGCAAAGCATTCTCGAAGTACACAATGATTGTTGCGGTACGGTTACGATACCGGTAGCTGTTATTAAGCGACCGTACCGCATCGGTTTGGGCTCTTGATTTAAATAGTATGTCTTGCGGTATGCCGGATACCGCACCGCTATCATCAGTTGTAAAAAATGCTAATCAAAGAGCAGTTAAATTGCTTGCTGGGATTCGTTATTCTTTAGAATATTATACACTATAAAGTCTCCATCAGTGTGTGTGTGTGTGTGTTTGTGTGTGTTGCTTACCAATTTGCTACGCAAACGCTTATTTAAATGTTTTCAACCATTCATTAATTGATTTGAATTCCTGGGTGATAAATAAAATAAAATCAAAGATTTATTTGTTCATAGACGATTGAGAATATTTTTAATTAAAAACACATTTCCTTCTAAATACGATACTTTTTTAGAATTTACATTTGTACGTTAGTTTTTATTACAGAGTGTTTTCACATTTTAGATAAATTTGTTGTCGTTTTAATGCTTATGAAATAAATTATAGTTTTCTGAATTTTAATTAGAATTTATTTATACTTTCATAATAGCAAATACCATTTATGAATTCCTGATAAAAACTGATTCGTTATCGCATTTATAATGTCAACATCATCGTATATAGTAAACTGTCAACGAGCAGAATTTTTCTTCTTTGTTTTCATATTGTGACTTCTTCAACGCAACTGAATTTAAATTTCATTATAGAATTTGTTCAAATAACTCCTCCATATTGCATCACAATAAATACTAAGCTATTGTAGATTGTTAGATACTACAATAGTTAGCTTTGTATTCTGGTCAACTTGTGGAATTTTTATTGTATTTTTTTCTCATACTCGCAACAACTGTTGAATGCTCTTCGAGTGTATATTAAATCATGACTCATGAAGGTGATAAATACGACACACATATCGTACATACAACTATTTGAATGTATGTATGTACGTGTAGCTTTCGCTGTATGCTATGATTTTTTGGTTATTTTATTGTCTTTTGGCAATAACTGTAACTTGTTTCATGTTCCAAACATGATTACTGTTGTTTGAATTGCGTGCTGTTGCTGTTCTGTTCCAGAGAAACCGCTGTTAAACTGCTTGAATTTCCTATGAACTGTTGTAAGACTGTTGAAATTTCCATTAAACTGTGTTGAACATTTGTTGAGCTTCCTCTGAATCCGCTGTTAAACCGATTCTCTGTTATGCAAATTCTGTTGCAAATCGTGTTGAAATACCGAAGAATTTCTATTGAATTTCTCAATAATAATAAATAAATGTAAACATTAAAAGCAGTTCCATACATCATTGTGATTACTTCCATTTACTGCAATTTATTTCACTAAACTATTGTAAAAAATTCGTGACTTATCATAATGTCAATAACAACATAAAATCAATAAATATTTATTAGTTACATCGTTCTGTTAACACATTCAAGTTGTTTATTAAACGGTTAACGACAAAAACGAGTAAAAAATTAGTTTTTACATTACATAAATAAATAACTTTTCTCATACACAATTGTTTCGTTATAATTAATAGAAGAAAATATTAAATTTAAACAGCTGGTGTTGTATGCTTAAATAAACGCTGATGTTGTGCTGCTGCTGGCAACTGCTGACGTTTAATTGTTGTTTTTTCCACCACAAGTTATAAAATAGCATCAGCAACCACAGAGGACTAGGAAATGCCTCACATGATGCAGACGTTCTTCGTGTTACTTGTGATGTTGACAAGCCAAATGCGCTTTGCTGGCCATACGTTACGAGCACACATTTTGGCCTTGTCAACCTTTTGAGTTCATTGGGCCAGGCCGTCGTCACAAGCTTACTTCGCCGTCTACGTGTGAAACGTAACCGTTTTGTGTTCAGCTGCAACATGCAACACTTGCGTACATGGTTTTTTTTTCATTTGCGTTTGTGTGTTGTTGCACTCTTATGTGCCTGTGTGTTTTTACTCGTATGTCTGGAGTCCAATAGTTCCAACGCATTTCATGGCATTAGCGATTTTTAACCTTCTGTTATTATTTTATTTTTATATCATCCTATTATAATCATTTATGAAACCAGACGTGATTATTAAATATGGTGTCATTTCAGCTCTAGATTTACTTACGCCCACAAACGCCAGCCTCAGCGATCCGACAACAAAAGAAGCTTATTTCAATGGATCGGCGTACTTACGATTATTAACTCCGATGCCGATATGGGATCACTCAGCAATAAGTTTTCGTTCGTGTCGTGGTGAGTGGGAACAAAGTTGAATATACTCCTTTAGAAACGGACACATCTCTCAAAGGTCAATGGTGTCAACAAATTACTAACGAACTTGACTCTTAACCATCTACTAGTACCATCTTAATTAATCTGCCTAAATGAAGAATGAATTAAATAATTTTTTCCTTACCAGGTGGTGAGATTCTCGCTCAGCAGTATAACAAAAACTCCATTGTTATCTCCGTGCTGAATGATTTTCTGCAAATATCGCTGGCAGGAACCGCTGTCATCGGACCCAATAACCGCCTCGATGTTAAGCTCTCGTTTCATCTGCTGGACAACAAATGGCATACGCTACAATTCAAATACGAATACGGAAACCTCTATTTATATGTCGATCGCACCTCGATGGTATTCGGTAAGTTTCAGCTTTTCATCATCAGCTGACATCGTCTTGAATCATGTCAAATGTCACTTGTGTGCTTCCTTCTCGCCCGCAGCCAACTCCACCTACAACAGTCAATTTCTCACTAATCAGGATATCGGCAATGAAGCCGCCATCTTGATACTGGGCAATTCATTTTCCGGCTGTTTGCTCGATGGACCCGGGTTGATTTTCGTAAACGGTTCGATGACCGTGCAGAATGTGATGTTCGGCTCGTGTCCGCTGGCCACAGGGCTCTGTGGTGAACATGATACTCTGGTACGATCGCAGGACAACTTCTGCGTGAATGAGCCATGCATGGGCCATGGTCTGTGTATCTCGCATACGGACGACTATGAGTGCCGTTGTACGGCGCGTTACTCCGGTAAAAACTGCCAAATGGACAACGGCTCTCCGTGCGGCATGAATCCTTGCCTAAATGGGGGCTCCTGTGTCGAGGACAGCCGCGGTGATTATCAGTGCCACTGTGTACCGAATCACGCCGGCAAACACTGTGAGACCGAGGTGAATCTGCACCCGCTGTGTGCAGCGAATCCCTGCCTCAACAACGGCGCGTGTGTCGTGGCCCCCGGCACTGCTAAGATCGAATGTGACTGTCCTAGAGGTTTCACAGGGGTGCGCTGTGAGACCGACATGGACGACTGCGCAGCACAGCCCTGCCAGAACAATGGACGCTGTAACGATCTGGTGAATGGGTTCAGCTGCGACTGCCTGGGCACCGGGTACACGGGGCCGCTCTGTCAAACGAATATAGACGAGTGCGAGCTGAACCCCTGTCTGAATGGAGGGCAATGTTTCGATACCTACGGCTGGTACGTCTGCCAATGTCTCGATGGCTGGGGCGGCGAGAACTGCGAGAAACCGATCAGTTGTCAGACACAGCAGTGTCAGAACGGCGGCACCTGTTTAGACAAGAAAATCGGATTTCAGTGCCTTTGCATGGCGGGCTATACGGGCGAGCTGTGTCAGCAGGGTCCACCCTGCCCTCAATGCCCAATCGACTCCGAATGTATTGCCGGGAAGTGCATCTGCAAGCCAGGAACCACGGGTGAGTAGCAGGGTGAAAGAGTTTGTTATACAGCATGCTGAAAACATAGTGCGGGGATGTAGACGGGTGTTATGACATTGGGTGGACCCGGGAATGATTCTAATATATCTAAGTGTAAGTCTATTTGTAAGGTTCGCTTTCTTCTTTCTTCCTTTCTTTCCTTTTTTTTTGGTTTTACTGGTTGAACGCAGCTTCCGAAGTTATCCAAAGCATACCCTGCGTTGCACTAAGCGAGTCCGTCTTCCAACAACTGCTAGCCAGCTCAAATTCACCACCTGGTGAGAAAAAGAAACGTTATATACAACCAGAGTGGCTGAAAAAAAAGAGATGCGAACTGAAATTGAGTACGTTTTCGAGATAAAATCTCACCGAACACTCCCAAAGCGTTATTTGTTTTGTCCAAACGTTTGTTTAGAGAAGTTTTATTTTATCTCAGTCTAAGATAAGTCCATATAGGAATGTGTTAGGCTAGCCAAATCCTTGTAAGGTATCACTAAATATTTGCATAATGTTATTTTTTCGTGGTAGCGCTCGATTCCGAATTGCGTGTGCATGAGACCAACGGTCGATCGATTGACCTTAATTTTGAGAGGTTCCAAATGTCACCAACTTTATTAGAAATTATATCAGGGCCATAGTCAAAGTCGAAAAAAACCATATACAACCCCTGGTTTTCCCACTGATACATTTTGTTTTCATAAAATTATTATGAGAATATCAATGATTAGGAGATTTAGTCTAATAATATTCGAAATTTATTATGTTTATTTAAGAATCGATAACGCAATTCAGAATCAGAGCCTATGAAGACCCTTATTTGAATTTTACCGCCCATTTTTAGTACGTAAAATATTGCTTGTGTAATCAGTGTACTGTAGATCTGTTGTTTGTTTTATTTGCTTGTAAATATATACGATATATGAACATAGAATTATTTCCCCCGCTGTGCTTGTCTACTTAGAGTTGGATTTAGCTTTAAGCAAGTAATACTTGCTTTCTCCCAAAACGGTGCCCAACTAAACGAACTGTTAACGAAAAGGTATACAATAAGAGGGGTAATACTCCTGACGATTCTTAAAGCACTTGGAATAGTCCATTCATTCAGTTGACATTCCTTGGAATTATTTGTGGTGTTCCATCGGACTTAACTGAGCCAAAACAAATTTTTTCTGCTCTCCATCGATTTATATCTACATTTAAACTAATTAAATTGTTTGAACAATAAATTGACATCAAAGAAGCGAACTGCGGTTGAAATTTTGGTTTAGGTATATAGTAAAAGAACTACTAACTAATATCATACAAGAAAACCAGAAACTTGTGCAAGATTTTACTAATTTCCAACATAATCTTTTGACATTCCCCTAAAATTGGCCTCAAAAAAATCCCCAAAACTCGAAAATAAATACAGGCCCCATTGGTTATTGTTTACCATCAACAACAACGCCAAAAACATCATCTACAATCACACACAAAGTGACGATGACAACTACACCGCCAACAACAATTAAACCATCACCACCGCCAACAACTACTGATACTATTACAACAACAACACCAACAACCATAAAAAATACAAGTCAAACATCACGCTCTGCCCAATTGAATGCATGCTCCTCCGAAAACTGCTTGAACGGCGGCTCTTGTAGTGGCAACGCTATGAATTTTACTTGTAATTGTGCTAGAGGATACACAGGTACTGGAACAAACACGCACACTCAGAGTAAACTTAAGCCATTGCCACAACTGCAATAACTACATCTTTTATTTGATAGTTTTAACGTCAATGTTAATAAATTCTTTTTTGTACTTACTAATACTCGTAGTAAATTAGTTGAATTAGATAATTGAAAGTAACTAATATCTAAACAAACTGTTTCATATGGCACTGTAAAAAACTCATTTTCTTTCTTTATAACACTCGTACTCTATTACTCTTAGTAAATTTTCTATTCTTGTAGCGTTAGAATTCAAATTATGTTTGAAATTGACTAAAATGTTTTCTTTCCCGTGCAATCTTACTAAATCTCATTAACCATGATGCTGACGTCGAAACGCATAGGCTACAACTGCGAGTTACCTGCCAGCTCTGCCGATGGCACTTTGATCACCGGCAACAACAACGTTCCGATTCCTATCAGTTGCCACAGTGGCGCAAAATGCCTAAATGGCGGCACCTGTTCGATGAATGGCACACATTGTTACTGCTCGTCCGGCTACTCTGGAGAGCTCTGCGAGAAAGCGGAACCCTGTAGCGCCTCGCACTGTCAAGAACCCATGCAGTGTGTGCAAAACAAGTGCATTTGTCCCGAGAACAAAGTATGCACAACGTGTGCCTTGCAGCCCTGTCGCAATGGCGGCCTCTGCTCGAATCTCGCCAACGGCGATTATGAATGCAAGTGTCCGTCTGGCTGGACGGGACGCAACTGCACTATGGATGTAGACGAGTGTACACTACATTCGCAGATTTGCAGTAACGGCATCTGCAAGAATGAGGAAGGCTCTTACAAGTGCTACTGCACACCCGGCTTTACGGGCATCCATTGTGACTCCGATGTGGATGAGTGTCTCAGTCATCCTTGCCAAAATGGTGCCACATGTCATAATAAGGTAAGTTGACGAAGGAGTAAATGTAGAAGTAAGGGGTTGCTACTTAGGGAGGTGTGTAAGGGAAGGGGTATGGAAATGTTGAATAATAATTACTAAAACTTGTATAGTTATTTTTCTTTAAATACGGAAAACACCGGATACTCAGGCATGTAAGTAAGGGTGAAGAAACCGAGACTATTTCGCCAAAAATGTTATCATCATACTTTCAACAGTATAGAAACTTTCGTATGTCCATGGAAACCACCTCTTTTTTTAACGTCTCCAATTTATCATTAACTTTGTACTTTGCTAGTTATTATGACGCCATTACTCAAAACGTGCCACCTGTTTAAATCCCTATAATAAAGTACAATTTAACTCACTCAGTAGTTCCCAAAATCCTTACCTTGCTGAAACTTCCCTTAGATTTGTGACCATTCAATTCTCATTTCATTTCCACTCTCAGATAAATGCCTATGAGTGTGTCTGTAAACACGGTTACATGGGTCTGAATTGCGAGATTGACATTGACGAATGCGCAAGCAATCCTTGTTCGGCAGGCTCCACATGCGTGGACCGCATTAATAACTTCACGTGTTCGTGCATAGCTGGCATGACAGGACGTTTCTGTGAGATCGACATTGACGATTGTGTTTCCGCTCCCTGTCAACATGGAGGACGTTGCATAGATGAATTGGGGGGTTTTCATTGTGACTGCACTGCAACCGGTTATGAGGGTTACAACTGCGAAGTGAACATCGATGAATGCGCCACGAACATGTGCACGAACGGCGCTGAGTGCATCGATCAGATCAACGACTATCAGTGTAAATGTTATCCAGGCTTCAAGGGCAAAAACTGCGAGATTGAAATCAACGAATGCGAGAGCAATCCTTGCCTGTATAACGGTAACTGCTTGGAGCGCTCTAACAGAACTTTGTATATTCTAAGTCATAGCATTGATTTGCCAGAGGTTTTTAACAAACCCTTCGCTTTCGAGAATGCTAGCGGGTAAGTCCAGAGAGGCTTCTAGCCCCATGTGGCTCTAACTCTTTCGCGTTAAACTTTTATCAATCTGCAGCTATGAATGTCTTTGCGTTCCTGGCATCATCGGGAAAAACTGCGAAATCAACATCAACGAGTGCGAGAGCAATCCGTGCAGCAAACATGGAACTTGCAATGATGGGGTGAGTGTTTTTAATATTACTTTTGAAAATCCAGACCGAAAGGGTTCGTCTTAAATCGCTATAGATTGGCACCTACACCTGTGAATGCGATCCTGGTTTCGAGGGCATCCATTGCGAAATCAACATAGACGAGTGCGATAGGTAAAATTAATTCAATTTTTAGTTCTCCGGCTTCCTAACCCAGCGATCGCTTTTCTCAACCCAGATACAATCCTTGTGGCGCTCACGGCACCTGTATCGATCAAACTAACGACTACGAATGCGACTGCGATGCCAACTATGGCGGTAAAAATTGCTCAGTACCGCTAGTCGGCTGCGTTAGTGCTCCCTGTCTAAATGGGGGCTTATGTAAACCCTTTTTGGTCAACGAAACGGATCATCTGTTCAACTGCTCATGCCAACATGGCTACCAGGGTGACACCTGTGAAAAGACAACCACCATATCGATGGTGGTCAGCAGCTTGATCACTGTTAAGACACACCGCGACGAGGGTTACGATATCAATTTGCAGTTTAAGACCACCCTACCGAACGGTGTACTGGCATTTGGTACCTCAGGTGGTCAAAACGAGCCAGTTAGCTACATTTTGGAGTTGATCAATGGACGCCTAAATTTACATTCATCCTTGCTAAATAAGTGGGAAGGTGTTTTTATTGGGTCCAAGCTAAACGACAGCAACTGGCACAAAGTTTTTGTTGCCATCAATACCTCTCATTTGGTGCTCTCTGCTAATGATGAGCAGGCAATCTTTCCCGTGGGCTCTTACGAGACAGCTAACGGCAGTCAGCCGACATTTCCGCTAACTTACCTGGGAGGAACCATTCCGAATTTGAAATCCTATTTGCGTCATTTAACGCATCGTCCCTCGAGCTTTGTGGGCTGTATGCAGGATATTGTGGTGAACGGCAAATGGATCTTCCCCGAGGAGCAACGTGTCGATAAGGACACAAATCTCACGAACATTCAAAGCGGATGCCCGCGCACCGAACAATGTAATCCGAATCCTTGTCACTCCAATGGGGAGTGTACGGATCTATGGCACACCTTCTCATGCACCTGTCAGCGTCCACATTTCGGGCACACCTGCAAGTACAGTAAGTCACGCTACAGGAAAATTTCGCTGGCTTTTCGTACTAATAGAAATGTTTGTACTTCTTTGCAGATATAACCGCGGCCACTTTTGGCCATGAGAACACAACGCATTCGGCTGTAATAGTTGAAACCAACGATATCGCCCGACGTGCGATTCGCTCCATCTTGGATATTTCCATGTTTATTCGCACGCGTGAACCGACGGGACAGGTTTTCTACCTGGGTAGCGATCCACGGAAAACAGCAGCTAAAGGCGCCAGTAAGCTACCAGTTTCAACATATTTAGGATTTTATAACATCGCTCTCTTCTTTATTCTTTTCAGCTGACTCGTCTGGGGAGTCGTATGTAGCGGCTAAATTACATGGTGGTGAACTGCTTGTTAGAATGCAGTTTAACGGCACTCCAGAGGCGTACACGGTCGGTGGAAATAAGCTGGACAACGGCTACAACCACCTCATCGAAGTGGTGCGTAATCAGACGCTGGTTCAGGTCAAGCTCAATGGTACCGAGTACTTCCGCAAGACGCTGTCATCGACAGGTCTTCTGGATGCACAGGTGCTGTACTTGGGTGGACCTGCACCTTCAGTGGAATCACTGGTCGGGACTGCTTCGGGTGCAGAAGCACCTGGCACATCAGCCACCACTGATGTTAACACCACCACAAAAGAGGATGCTGGTAAGGACTACTTTAAGGGCATCATACAAGACGTGAAAGTGAGCAACGGCTCGCACACCATGATTGTCGAACTCTATCCACTGGACGAGGAAGATCTGGGTCTGCCTCCACCGTTCGGCGTCGTGACCATTGATCGCACCTTAGTGCTCAAGGGCGAGGTTACCGATGATCTGTGCAGAAAGAACCCGTGCAGACACAATGCCGAATGTCGCAACACTTGGAACGACTACGTGTGCAAATGTCCGAATGGCTACAAGGGCAAAGATTGCCAGGAGATTGAGTTCTGTCAATTAGTCGCTTGTCCCGGCAAGAGCATCTGTCAGAATTTGGACGATGGCTACGAGTGCTTAACGAACATCACATTCAAAGGCAACGAAAAATCGCCACTCGCTTTTTCCTACTCCACACTGGAACACGTAGGCAACGCTGTTGTGGGCGCCGATGACTTGCAAAACGTCCTGCTCAAACCTGTTATAGAGATTGTATATCGCACTCGCGCCGGTGGCACCCTTCTCTTCATTGAGAATCGGGACAGCTTCTTCGAAATCGGAGTCAATCAGGGTCAAGTTACAGTGACTTGGAAATTAAATCAGGAGCAATTTGGCGAAACAAAGCGCTTCACCAAGGACAACTCAGACCTCGACTGGTGTCGTATTTATCTACGAGCCCAAAATGGCAAACTGGAGGGCGGCTGGAAGGGATGGGACACCACCGTCGATCCCTCGCCCGCTTTCTCCGCTGACATTGATCAACGTGCTTTTCAGGAGCTCATCTCAAGTGGCGCACAAGTCTACCTCGGCGGCATGCCGATGGATCGAGGGCAAAGTCCGACGCAAGGTCCGGTTTCCTCGCAACAAGGTTCGAAATTTAAGGGTTGTCTGGGCGAAGCACGTGTTGGCGACCTATTGCTGCCATATTTTCTTCACACGGATATGTATCCACGCACAAAGAATGTCTCAGTGCATCCGCACTCACAGTTCCGCTTGAACTCTACCAAACCCGAAGAGGGTTGCACGCTCTGCTTCCAGGCGGACTGCAAGAACGGCGGCGTGTGTAGCTCTCCCTCCGAGCAGTACGCCTGCAATTGTCTGTCCGGCTTTGAGGGCGACGACTGCTCCGTTGACATAGATGAGTGTCTGACCGCCACTTGTGAGAACAACTCCACCTGCATCGATAAGGTTGCGGACTTCCTATGCAGCTGTCAAGCAGGCTATGAAGGTCGTTATTGTGAACACAACATTGACGAATGCGCCTTCCAGCCTTGCCGAAACGGCGGCATCTGCACCGATTTGATTGCAAACTATCACTGCGACTGTACCGACGAATACGCCGGTGCACAGTGCGATCTTCTGAAGCAGGTTACGTGTGAAAACTTCCCTTGCAAAAACGGCTCAACCTGCAGTAATGGATACAGTGAGTAGCTCAACCGGATGACGTTTGAATGAATAACTCAATATTCTATAACTCGTTTCTTATTTCAGATGTCAAGACCGGAAACAACTTCACCTGCACCTGCCTGCCCGGACTGGAGGGTTCAGTCTGCGACATTGCATTCTGCCAAACAACTCAATGCTTAAATGGCGGACTCTGTATAAATGCCGCCGATTCAATGGTAAGAGCTTCATTGGATTTGCCGATTTTGTTGGATTTAAGTTAGGAACATCTACGACTTAATTAACTCCCGCTTTTTTCAGTCTCCGCCGATATGCAAGTGCAGTCTAGGCTACACAGGTCGACTTTGTGAGACGGACATCAATGAGTGTGAATCCGGACCGTGCATGAATGGCGGCCGATGCATGGATCTAGTGGGCAGCTACGAATGCAACTGTGCTGGAACCGGCTTTGAGGGTCTCAAGTGCGAAATTGACATCGATGAGTGCGCCATGAGTGTGGAATACTGCGGCGGCCTGGGACGTTGCATCAATTTGCCGGGCTCTTTCAAGTGCATCTGTCAGGATGCGTTCTGTGGAGTCTACTGCAACTTCACGGATCCATGCAAGGAACAGGGTGTGGATCTATGTATGAATGGCGGTACCTGCATAGAAGCTTGTGGCGATGTCGCTGATTATCATTGCAATTGTACAGATGGATTTACAGGCAAAAATTGCACGGCTCTGGTGAGTAATGTGATAGTATATTGAGATGGATATTAAAAAATGCTC
This sequence comes from Myopa tessellatipennis, assembly GCA_943737955.2. Classification (NCBI taxonomy): domain Eukaryota; kingdom Metazoa; phylum Arthropoda; class Insecta; order Diptera; family Conopidae; genus Myopa; species Myopa tessellatipennis. The sequence goes on from OX031314.1 coordinate 44,149,265, forward strand.
ATATTTTTAAAACAGGTCACTGCTAAGAGCGAAGGACCTTCGACTGCGGACATTGCCATCATTGTAATTCCTGTGATTGTGATATTGCTGCTCATTGGTGCTGCACTGCTGGGCACCTTCCTGGTGATGGCGCGTAACAAGCGCGCCACTCGCGGCACTTACAGCCCCAGTGCGCAAGAATATTGCAATCCGCGTCTAGAAATGGACAACGTGTTGAAGCCGCCACCCGAAGAACGTCTCATTTAGTCCACCAACAAACAAACGGTTTTCATTTTACTCTTGTAAAATTTCATTGGAAATCTTACATTCCATTCCAGTTGGTACTGTGAATATCTACGAATTAAGATAAACAGTTTTCCTTTCGACGTAATCTACTCCGCCCATTTGTTTGTTAAGGGATAAGTTCGTAAACCTCCAACTCACTTTGTACGAGCTGCAAAGATTTTAATCCATACTAAACACATTCCTTCCATTAAAACTAAGTAAGTGGTCTCAGCACATACAAATGTGTGTTTGTGACACCGTGCTTTAAATAAGTATAATTTTAAGTCGAAATATTAGAAAAATATCGGGCTCTATGAAAGAAGCCACAGTACACTGAAAAAATTTACCACAAACTATCTACTAAGTAAACTGAAGAATTTACAGGTTTTTGTTGTGGTGTGAAAATCCTTTTTATATCAATTGCTATATACATATAAGGTTAAACATCATTAGTTGCCGACCAATTTATACTGTATTATTTTCAAAAATTAAATTGTAATTATTTTGCAGTTTGTAGATAGTCAAATTAAAATCACTTAATAACTTGTTAATATATACGTTGTATGTATATGTTATGTTGATATTTGTATACAGAAAAAAAATTTCTATAATAAAAACAGATAATTAGGAAATGTGTGCTCAAGATTGTAGTTAAAAATCAAAAATTAAAAAATTTTTTAGACTGCAGTAATAATATAAGATTTCGAGGCAAATATTCATTAATAAATTAAAGCAATTTGCTTGTGATAGCTGAATGGGTAGGAAAAAAAATAAATATTTTGCTTTCAAATCAACATCTATACATGAGTAACTAAAACAATGGATACATAATTGTAAATATGGACATACATTTCCACTGAGCGCAGGAAAATGTGCATATAAAAATGCCTTATGAAATTTTGTGGCCTTATATAACACTGCAATCTTAGAATTCAACTTGAAGAAACGAAAATATCAGCATAATTTTACATAACAATTTACAATATAAGAGAGACTGTATTATATTTTTCCTGAAAAAAAATAAATGATATGACGTTTAACGTATGTTTAAAAATAAATCGAAACGTGAGCTTATTATTGCTTTCAGGTATTTCTCACTGTCTCTTGACTCCAGAATTGATGGGTTTAATTAAAGTAAACCCTCTTTCTTATTACGGAAAACAAACTTCACGTGTGGATAGTAAAAAAAAATCAGTGTGTATTTGAATTTCACAAATGGGGGGTTATTTTTATATATATTTAATGATTTTTTTTTGGTTTTTTATTAAACAAGTTTCTTGTTTTTCTATTTAAAACTACATTGCATTTGCTTTCATTTTATATACCGTGATTATATACCATATACTTCGTGATAGATTAAACACAACTGACAACTTCGAAAACTACTAATACAGTTGTTCACACCTATTATGCCAAATTTTATTATATTGTTCACTCTGTCATTTGTTTGGATTAATATGTCTGTCTCATTTTAGTATTTGAAATTTTCATAACTACATTAATATACAAAGTTGCTGAATAGTTGCTATATATAAAGTTGCTGAAACTTTTATTGGTTGTTTTAACAGTTTTTTGGTTTCAGTGTATGTTATTAGAAACATTGTCTGTCGTTTCGTTAATGAATATAGACTTGACTGATTCTAAAACTAAAATTAAAAACTTCGAAAAACTTCCTCGAGCTGCCCGGTAGTGCTTCTCCTTTATAATAACCTGTTTATACCACTGTTGCAACCCATTTAAATTTGCTGCTGCTTTGCAGTTCATGATGATAGAAATTGCACTCTAATTTGTTGATGCAATTTTTGCCAAAGCGACACGTTTTCGGGTGATAGAAACTGCATCCGATCTTTGTGCAGTTTGGAAAATATTTACACATTGAACTGGAAGCAGCCGGAGCAGCAGAAATCGATTTGTAGTTCTGGACAGGCACAACGTGTGAAGCTATAAAAGAAACAAATACAATCAATTAAGTGCGATTTTGCCAATTTGTTTAAATGCCAGACAACTAAAGCTTACACAAAGGCGGTGCCGTTGATTGCAGATTATTTTGATTCCGAGTACCACTGTGCGAAAAGTTACAATCGATGTTGGTGCACGACATATCGAATTTGCATCTGGGATGCGAATATATACATTTCTCAGCATATTTACAATTCGGAAAACTTTTGCATGGTGCTGATGGATGATAGAAATCGCAGTTGTGCTTCGTGCAATTGGGATGGTATTTGCAACGCTCTTTGGGTTTGTTCACCTTAATGCCAGGCGCGTCAATAGCAACAGAACTTACTGAAAACCAGAAGTGATTAATTATTATAGTTTAATTACTTTATCGATATCGCAAATATTGAGTTGAGGCGTTTGCATCTCCCTTTATTGCTGACAATTTATATGAAATCCCAGTGAAAATACACCAGGCCAGGAGATGCGTGGCGATTCAAAAGGGTTTTTTGCTTACATGATGGTATATTTTCATATTTTCTAGCTTCTGTATTCCGTATTGAGATCCTTTGTTTGCTGTGGGGATAATCGTCGCCACTGCGTCGATCCTGTGAGACGTCTCGTTCGTAACTCTTTGTTGCGCGTTGTTCCCGACTGTCTACATTAAGATCAAATTTAATTAATGTGCGCTTACGTTTAACTGGTGGACTTATTGGCTGAGGGGACGGTGCTGATGGCGACGCTTTCGGTGTTTTCTCTGCGCTACACTCTGAGCGACACTGCTGCTTAAGGCTGTTGTTATTATTGTTGTTGTTGCTGTGACTGCTGGTCGGTAGCGGTGGTGTAGTCGAGCGTTCCTCATTGCGCTCGATCATATCCACGCTGCGTCGCTTGTTTGAGCGGTTTTCCGGCTTATCATGTTTCTCATATTTCTGATGTTTGTTGTCGTTATGCATCGACTTTTTCGGGCTGTGTTCATCGTCCTCAGAGTCATTTTTGATAATAATTTTTTTTACCTCTTTAGGTTTATGATAGATCTCAATGAGCTCACTGCGTCGTGGTCGCGGAGGTGTGTTTGATGCGATCGATGAATTGCTATCACGCTCAGCTAGGCGTGCGGCTGTAGAGGGTGAAAGTGAGCTGGTTTTTTGCTGGAGGCGTGATTTAATATCTGAACGACGAGACTTTGACGTGTCCGAACGCCGAGAGTCCCGCGTACCCGGCGAATGCTTGCTGCTACTGTTGCTGTGTGTTGCGCTGCAAGAGGAGGAGCCCTCAACGCCGTTGTTGCAAGACAACGATGATGAAGAAGTTACTTGTGGCAGCGGTGAATTCGAACGAGAACGCATCACATGCAAACGCTGTTTATGTACCAGAACTTTGTCATCTATGAACATTAGTCAAATTGTATTTTACACTAGATACTATTTATCATTTACTAATGGCAACCTACCATTGAGTGTTACCACGAACTGTGTCTTTTCCATGTCCAAATGATCCGCGGTATCAGTGATGTCCGACTCGACCTCATTTAAATGGTAGCTACATTTTAATAAAGATTTCAGTTTTCTTTTGTTTTTTTTTTTTATTTTCATATGATTTTACTTACTTTATTTTCAAATCCTCTTCATCGGCAGCTTTGTTATTTATTACATGTGGCACATACAAATAATCCATATCGGATTCGGCCTTTTCTGACATGGAATCACGAGTATCATCCGCTTCTAAACCTTCCTCAAGCTTACTATTGCGGCGGCGACGCTTGTGAAGCTGGGCCGTATTTAAAACATCAACGTCACCCTCAACTTCAATGAGCAAGTTTTGGGTGGTTCTTCGGAAGAGGTTAGAAGGCGCTGAAGCCACCAGCTCTTTTTTTCGTTTCAAGCGATCGCGGTACGATTTCGAATAAAGTTTTGTGCTTCGCTCGCTTATTTCACCGACGTCATCCAGGCGCACCGTCACTTTCGTTATGGCATCTTTCTTTGGTGTGCTGAGAACTGTTGAGCGCTGTGCCTCAGCTACGGCACGCAGTAGTAAATTCTTGCAAGCCTGTTTACTAGGTGATACTGGGAGGCGTGGCTTGATTTTTATAATCGAGTTTACGTTTTTATTAATTAGATCCTCATCGTCTGAAGGTTCCGGCGGCTTTGTTGTTGCAACAATAACGCGTGAACCGATGCGTTGGCGTTGTGTCAGCGGTGACACTGAACGGCGAGCACCACTTGAATCACGAGGTATACGTTTCTTAGGGGTAGTCGCTGATGAAGTAGGCGAGGAACGGCGACGTGTAGAATTACGCTCACTTCCTCGCTCCGGCTCCGGCTCTCTCTCATGACCACCCCGTGCACGTTCACGTACATTATTTCTTTCTTTGCTACGCTCACGCTCTCGACGACGAAATGCGGGCACGTACAACTCCTTATCTTGACGACCACGACGCTCGCGTGCGCCGTCCTCACGAACTGGTGCCTTTTGACCTAATCGATCATGTACGGAACGCCTCTTTTCTGTCTGCGAAGGCGGTTCTCGCCTCTCGCGTTCTCGTGAACGACGCACAGGCACATCGTCGTGTCGCCTGCTTGTAGATGTTGCAACAGGAGCACCTGTCGCATCTGGACAGGGATCGGAACCAGCTGGTGGAGGTGTCAAGCGATGTCGGTTAGTAGGGAGCGTTTGCGCGTCATCTCCCCTTTGCTGCTGATTTTCCTTTTCCTCAACTGCCTTTTCTTGCCTCTCCAAGTCTTTTTCACAGAAAACAATTGGACTCTTTGGCTTACTGACCTTCTTTTTAACCTAAGATTTTTTTATTGTAGTCAAAAAGTTTAATAAATAATCTACATAATTAAATGAATCATATTACCAAATCTCCTGCCTCATTGAACTCGTCAGCGCTACCGTCATCCTTAAGATTAAGAAAGTCTTCATCCTCACTCTCTGCCTCATTGATATTCTCCAGATGCTTTAAATGTTTCTTGGCTGCATAGATTTTCTTCTGTATTTCTGCCAGTTCTGCCAAATCTTGCTCGCGGTTACCGCTCGTTGTCACTTCTGTAGTAGAGGATATTTCCGATATGGTTGGTATATCGAATGCAATACCACTGATAGCTCTGGTCGGTGGTCGGTCCTCCTCTGCTACTGATTTTTTACCTTTTCCTTTCTTAATGTTTAAGCTTGCATCCGCATTTGCTACTAACGACTGTTTTGCTTTCTCCAGCAAATCTTCGGCGAACACATCAGTTATAGAATTAATGACGGGTACAGCGATTGACGGACCAGTCGTAGTCGTCGGAGTCTCTGGTGCTTCAACCGCACAGCGGAAGGATGGTTCTTCAAGAGTTTTTTTGGAAGCATTGAGTTTTTTATCTTTTTTATGAGACTTTTTGTCTTTTTTTGAGTTTGAAGAGGAATTCGTAGCAGTGTCTTCACGCTGACTGCTTTTACGTTTTCTGCTTGTAGCTGAAAATAAGGCAAAATTATTTTACGTCACTACCACCGTACAATGTTGCCTACGTACAATTTGCCGCCGGAAGCGTCACTTCTTGCAACTTTTGCAGAACCTCATGCAGCCATGTCACAAAGAGCTCTGTCTGCGTGCCCAGAAAAAGGTTCAGATCTGTGATCATTTGCTGCTTAGAGCGTTTATTGGCCACCATAATCATAACATAATCAGGTAACTCATCGTCGATATAACCTGCCGATCCGCCCGTGCCAAGTTCCAGCAGTTTGGCCTTGACTGCACTCTGAAATCCGAATGTTCAGTATATTTTCCAAATTATATTCATTAATTTTTTATGGAAGAAAATTGATTTTTTCCAATTGCTTCCCCATCCAAATCTTTACTTACTCGCATTTTTTGTCCAATCTCACTGCCAAAGTTTTCCATTTTCAATGATTTTCTTCGATTCTAATTGCATAAATTCTAATTCCGAAATTTTCCGAGTTTTGCATTTGAGTACGCCTTTGGATTTTAATAAAATTTTCACAAATATCTCACATAAATCGCTTTATATTAAAATGGTATTCAACAAATTTTGTCCGAACTGTTGCCACCCTAAGAAGTTTCGTTTTCCAATGTGGGCATAATAAAAGTTGTTGGGTATTTTTAAGATATTATAGAATTTTTATTGAAATATTGTAAAAATTCGTAAATATTTGTTCCTTAAATTTTGAATGTACAAAAATATTAAAACTGGTCTGCTTCTTTATTATTCTGCTTCCTTATTAAATAATAATTCGGAAGATTATAGCGTTTATGCTGTTCCTACACTACCGATTTTAAACGTGTTCGGCATATACCTCATAAACTGTACATGATAACGGCTTGCTTGTATCGCTGGAAAAGTATTATAAGTATTTTCCATTTATGTTAAATAATATTTTATCGAAAAACGTTAGATCTGTTCAAATACATATCAATATATCATTTTTTCGCCGATAAACTGTAATATATACATAGTAGTACGCGAGTATTTAATACAATAATATTATGATAACTTTTGAAGTTGTGTCTAAAATTTAATTTTATTGTTTATCAAGGCATTTATTAATATATTATTAATAAATTAAATATTATAAATATTGTTCATAAATTATTCTTATTCTCTAACATCTTCATTGTTATAATAAAACAAACATATGAAAAATTATATAGTAACCCCAAATTCGTTCTACAAGCTGAGAAATTGAGCTCTAAGCATGGATTCATTTGCATTCACTATAAGAAGTAGGCGTGGTAATGCCCATTTCCGATTTTGCCCATTTTCAATAACGATGAGTTCCTAATGATAGACAATATTCGTGCCAAGTTTGATGAAGATATCTTTATTCGTTCTCTTGTAATCGTGATTTCTACAGACAGGTAGACAAACAGACAGACGGGCGGACATGGCTAAATCGACTCAGGAGGTCACGCGTTAGGCTACCGAGCACAATCGACAAGTATTGCTGTTTTGTGTGTAAAAGAGAGAATGGACACAAAAAAATAACAATATGTTAGATTAAAATTTCCACCGCCTATGGTGGATAGCGTATCACGGCCTTGTACTCTAATTATGTATAAAGTTTTTCTGATTCTGAGACACCATGTGAATTTCCCTGCCAACTAGATAAATCAATAGCTAACAGGGTTAATCGAAATCATTAAAACATAAATAAAACCAATTAACTAAAGAGTCAATTTTCATACTTCTAGCAACGTAGTCGAAACTTGACGTTTCCGTTTTGACTTATTTGTCTTTCGAATATTATTCCTTTTAGTCAAATCCTTTAGAAAATTAAACATTTATCTCCGGAAGATGGGTTCCGATTGGGATGAAATCAAACGACTGGCTGCTGACTTCCAGAAAGCACAGCTTACGTCGACATTGCAAAAGTAAGTTTCCCAAACGAAATAGAAAATTGGTAAACTATAATGAACAACAAATACGGAAATACGGAATTAATTTAATAACATAGCTAACCTTAGAAATATCATGTTTAATTACTTTTTATAGATTGTCTGAGCGAAACTGTATTGAAATCGTTTCATTGCTCCTTGAAAAGAAATTGCTTGAAGTAGTCTTCACAAATGATGGCAAGGAGTACATCACTCCAGAGCAGCTGGAACGAGAGATACATGATGAATTATTTGTTAATGGCGGACGTGTAAACTTGGTGGAAGTTAGCAAAACATTGAATGTAGATCTTTCCAGGGTAATTTGTGATACATTTTCAAATTTAAAATGGATAACATATTCATGCAATTTTTATTCCACAGATCGAAGATAGTGCCCAACGTATCACTGCTGAAAACGGACATATTCGTTTTATGCTCGGCCAACTCATAGATGAAAATTACATCACGCATATAGCACAAGAAATCAATGAAAAGTTATCACAAAAGGGTGAAATTTCCGTATCCGATTTGACGTTACAATTCGACTTGCCATCGGAATTTCTGCAACGTGATGTTGTCGAAAGGTATTTAGGTAAAATTATCCGCGGTCGGCAGGATCCGGCAAATCCGCGTAATTTCTTTACACAAGCTTATATACAACGGTGCAAGGCAAAAATACGCGGCGCTTTAGCAGCCATAACAAGCCCAACGAACGTATCAGTGATATTGCAACAACTACATGTGCAGGAAAAGATCTTCCATTCGGTGTTGGATGAAGTAGCGCCAGCTGGTCAGGTGACCTCGAAAATGGCGAATGCACAGTATGTGCCACATATTTACGCCAAGATGCAGGTGTGTATATATTCATTCATTCTTAAATGTTTTAACTGCAATATTTTTTGTTGTTATTGTTGTTTATTAGTGCGACTGGGTCAATTCGTTCTACAGGCAAAACGGGTTTCTGGAATACGAGGCCATATCGAAATTAGGTGTTTCCGACCCCAAGCAATTTATACGTAAACACTTTTCCAACGAGGAAATTATGTTCCTCAACCGTTGCGCCGTAGGTTCCAAAATAATCGACTTAACGGTGGTAACGTCGTTGAATGAATGCAGCGCCACTAAAAGCTACGTAGATCTAACTACAATACTGCCTTCCAATATGTCCGAAGAGGATATCCAAGAAGTTTTCAGTACGGTCACGGCACAGAAATCCAACCAACTAAGCACCACTAACTTCATTTATTTAGATAGCATTGGTTAGAACCTCTTTCAATGTGTTCTGAGCTAATATAACTAATTAAGGTCTCTTGCTGTCTCTCTCTCTCTCTCTTACTCCCTATCTTCGTTTCCTCGCAGTCTTTTCCAAGGAATTTCTGGCCGATCTTATAGAACCATGCAAAGTGATGGCTGGTGTCAATGCCAAGTCCGCCATTAGCACCGGAGTTTATCAGCAATATTTAGCAGAAAAGCAATTGTGCAATAAAAGTGGAACGGCGATGAATGATTTCGACGACGATTCCAAACAAGATAAACGTGATGAACGACGAAAGAAAGCTGCTTCCGGCAAAGCTGGCGGTGGTGGACAGGGACGTGAAACTAAAACGAAATCTACCAAGAAACATCAAAACGCTCGAGGCGGACGTGGCTCGGCTATTCTTGGCAGTGATGACGACGATGATGTACGAAGCACTAATAACAAAAAAGTTATGAGTGTATGTTTTGCTACATTTGCCGTTATGTGAGGTGTTAATTCTTTAAGTTCAACAAAAATTTTTACAGGCTCTTGAATTGGTGAAAATCAATGAAATTATTCAAATAATAAACAAGCCGCTGGAGGAAGAAGGCTTGGACTCTTTAGCGGGAAAAATTGCTGAACTCTATTATGCGTGATTATTAATAGGCCACAAAGTGGAAAATGTTGAAAAACAGTTACATTGGATTTATTTTTTTTCAGACAACTAAATCGGCTCGCTTTTTCGGAAGCGCAGACACTCTTCGAAGCAACACCGCAAACTAATCGTCGTCAAACTCATGCCGCCATTCAGGAGAAACTCAATAGTCTGCTGGTGGATATACGCCTCTATGAAAAGGGTTTAAAGGTAAGCAAGACAATCAAGTCAAACGAATATCTTTTTAAAAAATCCAACATTCTTCCAGCTCTTCCCTCCTGATGTACAAGTACAGCTTGTTAAATATTTGCTCAAAACGTTGGGTAACGACATCAGCAACGAACTGACGGTTTACATTGCAAATGAATGCAATTTAACTTTAAAAACGACAAATTTAAATGTGGATCAACGAAATAAGTTCGCACAAGAATGTCGTAAGATATGTTTTTTATATACATATGTATAGAATTATAATATAATAGAGAAAAGCCTTTTCTTAATCATATTTGCAGCTACTGAATATAAAACCTCACTTCTTGAACTCAATAAATCGATAAATAAAACCGTTGAAGAGTTTGTTAATGCAACGGAAGCAGTCTTAAAGGACTGCAGCATGATTATTAAGAAAGTCGATAAGAAGAAAGATCGTCAGATTATTGTTCAACACAAGGAACAACTTTGCCAACAGCTGCAGGCAACAACGGAGCCCTCTTTGGCACTGCATCTGACTGCTTTGATACTATTTACGACGGTGACCGGCTGCTTACTTCATGCTTCCGGCAAATTTGTTGCACAAATATTAAGCTTTATACGGCCGCAAATGAGCACCGAAGATAATGAGCTGCTGCTCCAGTATTATGGTAAAAATATACTATACATACATACATACATAAAAAATATATTAATCAAATTAATACGCTTATACAATGTAATTAATATTATATATTTACAGATTTAGTGCTGAAACTGCTGCAATCTGATGAAGAAACTGATGAAGCTAAATTGACTGCTGAACTGTTGCATAGTATGCAAAAAAAAATCAAACTCTTGGCTACAAAAACTGAAAAATTAACTTTGTCGAAAGCTGATTAAACCCCTGAAGGAGGTTTACTATTTTGCTCCTTTAAACTTGTTTTTCCTTTTGCATTCTATGCTATCTTTTAAAACAAAAGATTACTAAGTAAAGAATATAACAAGTTATAAACGAGTTTGTATATAAACATGTAAAGTAAATTGAACAAACCAACAAATCCATTTAAACTTTTATTTATATGGAAACTAAGTAAGAATTCCTTCTCTTAAATAGATTTTCTTATAGCAGAATATTTGATAAACTTATTTGTTGTTTACAAAATATGTGATAAAGTATTTACAAGATTCCATACATTCAAATCAATTCAAAAACTACATTGCGCAGGCGCGTATTGATTGATCTTCTCATACTGCTGATGTGTACTTTAATTTATGTATTCTAATCGAGCTTGCTAATTATTATAGCTATGAAGTCTTTGAAGAATTTGTTTGGCTCTCTCCAATGATTGCCTGTGAGTAAATTATCACTATTAGTATCCAGATAAATTGATATTGATTTGAACTCATTTCCTAGATAAACTTACATATTCAGTGGATTCTTTGTATCACAAGTTTCTAGGGTTTGCTTTATAAACATTATAAATAACTTCAAATTCTGAAGTGTTTCGGATTCGGGCTGCAGCCAGGCTGTCGGCAAAGTATTAACCACAACATAAGCTTTGCTTAAAGCATCATTAGCAGTGCAAACCTATAGATACAAATTAGATTTAGTCTAGCACAGAAAACTTTACTTGTGATTGTAATAAACACGAAAAATATACCCTCATTGCCATTAGCAAATAACGATTCAATAATGACGCTATTGCCAACTCTCTCAAAGGCTTATCCGCTACTATTCCCTGCCAACTGAGTATATTTCGAAATAATTTAAGTCCGCTGGAAAATTGGCGCTGAAAGAACGATGTCTTGGCTTCTTGTACTCTGTGAAAAGTTTATTTTTTTATAAATATCCGTAATAAATGTTTCAATGTTTTTCCAGTAATTAATAAAATTCATTAAAGAAGACATACTGTTTGGGAAAAATCGGTATGAAGACATCATTTTCCAAAGCTGCTTTCATTTTATCTAAAATTGTACTGAATAAATTTTGCATTGATTTTGTGGTTTCTTTTAAGGGGAAATCACGCCCTAAACGACTTATGCAGCCGATTAGGCGTAAAGTTTGAGTTGTCGATAGAGGATCCCAGCATAAGTTAACGATTTCTGTTGATGATACAAGATGTTGATAGATTAATAGCACAGACAAATAAGTGACTTTTGTGATTGTTAGCATATAACTTTCTTCTTTCTTTTCTGCCTCTAAACACTTACCAGTTAGTTTTGGTAATATAATTTTTTCAATTATTGTGGGCACTAAATTAACATCTGGATCTAGTTTTAATGACTCTTCAGTTTCTTCTTCGCCCCACGCGTACAACATGCACGCCGCATACCAATTCATTTTCTCAATATCTTTGTAGTCTTCATGAAGGGGTGACCAGGTGAGCATTTCCAAGCGTATTAGTGGCCCGAGACACTGTTTAATTTTAGCGAATAATAATTTACATGCTAATATGTTAAATATGAAAATATTTTACTTGCCTTTGGCAAACATAGACTAACAAAAGCATCCTTATAAGATTCCATATCTGTTTTACGCCATGCATAGAATTTCATAAGAATTAACTCAACCTTACAGAACTCATCATTTACGTCAGCGAATATTTCATTAGCATCTCTCATTAGTTGTTCTGCATATAAAAATATTATTAAATTATTACTAAGAGTTCTTCGAATGTGTATTTGATCACTTCTTACAAACCTAGCGTCGATTTATATTGTTCCAAGTAATGATCAGAGATCTCATCATCACTTGACATACCATCCAAATGGGCAGCCAACATATCATTCTTTTCACGTTCACAGCGCCGTCGCGTTCGCCTGCCTTCACGTTCCGCACGACGCACGTGTTCCTCATTATCAGCTATACGACGCGACGACGAAGGTTCTTTTGTAAATGAAGAAAAAATCAACAATATAAATATTAGATATTTATAATCTTAGAAATAAAATTAAATAACAATTGCTTACTTAACGCTTCGGCCATTTCTTTCGCCTGATCTCGCATATCTTGTCGTCTGCGTTCAATTAAAGATATCTGATGTTTCGATATAGTTTGCATTGTAAGTTTTTCCAAGTCATTAATTGTAGCGGTCTGTAAAAATATAAAAACACGGGATTCATTGCTCAATGTTATTAATCTCGAACATAACTTCAAAAGCTTCCTCGTAGCTACCAACCTTTTCATTGAGACAATCTATCAAGTCGGCTACATAGCACTTGACTTCCTGATAGAAACGATATTTAGCCGCTGCTGTTGGTGCATTTTGTGTACAATCCATTTGCTCCAATTGCAACAATTTCAGCTCATTCGTGATGCGTTCAATATCAGCTATATGTTGAGAATTCAGCTCCTTCAATTTAGTCAATCTAATTAATTGAAATATTGAACAGAATTGTATATTATTATAAAATAAAAAGTCTAATTGCAATAATAATAACATATATTCTTTAATTAGCTGACCTCATGCTGATCGCATGCTTAATTTCCGGCGGTGATCTTAACGTTTGCATTTTAGCTTTGTCTTTTTTGGGCTTTGTGGTCGCCAACAGCTGTTGTGGCTTTTCTAGAGAACTCTTCGCGTACGCTTGTTCGAGCAACGTGAATGTTGACTGTGGTGTTTTGCCATAATCAACGGCACCACCTGCTACAGACTTGATAATGAAGCGCGACAGCACCGACTCCTGCTGCGCTGTCACCAACTGCGCTCCCGTAACGCCCTTGCGTATTTGTTGAGCTTCCCAATCGTTAGTCTCAAGATCAGAATCTTCATCAGATGCTTAATGAAGGATTTTAGGAAAAAAAACCATGATATATGAAAATGTATAAAAAACATTCAAAAGTAAGAATTTAATTCTTAATTTTTAAAGAGTTGACGAAATCAACCATCAATGTTTAATCATCATTGCAAATATGCAGTAGCAATCCTCTTCTCTTTCATTCTCTATCTCTGTCTCTGATAATACATACAATCATGCTCAACGGAATAAAATTGTTCGCGTCTTTCTTCGAGCTCCTTCACTCCACTGATGGCGTTCATATCAACACGTTCCTCATCGTCACTGTTTTCACCTTCGACATCTTCACGCGCCAATCGACTACCCCGTTTGGGTACCTCTTTGGGTTCCTCCACGGGTATGAAATCACCTGCGCGCAGATAGCAAATTTAATACCAACGAGAATTTAAATTATGAACGTAGATATTAAATTATTAAATGTTAATGCTTAAATGCTAATTGTTATACATATTAAATTAAGAACTCACTTTGTTCTCGCGCTTTTTGTCTGCGTTTGCGCGCTGCATGTATCATTGCTGCGTCTGGAATGGAACCGCTCTCCAGCATTTTTTTCAAGTGCTCTGGCTTAGAGAAACGATGTCGCCGATCATGTTCATCGATATCACTGGATGTTTTATATTCGAATTCTTCATCAGACAAATCATCGCGACCAGCACAGACAGCATCACGTCCATTTAGAATGAGATCGGATTCCGATTTCTTTACCACAAGCTGTGAACAAAAGTTATTATATATAGAATTAGTAAAACTATACATGGCTGTTATTTTAGTGATTAAATAAAAGACAACGAAATACAAACATTTTCAGTTGAAAAAAATAATACGGAAGAATGTATTTTGCTGTTTTCAGCGAATGAAAATATAAGCGGTTTTTTTAAGACCTGCACAAGAAAAATTTTGTTCACTGAATATACTAACTTTAAACCCGTTGTACAATAAATTCCACCGATTATGAATATTAGAGAAAATAGTAAAAATTGCTGTAAACTGGTAGAATTCGAAATTATGTTTATTTTCGATTTAATTAATGGAGTAATTATCTGTAGATTTCTTTTAATGTCGAACATCTTTTAATATTCCTTCTAGACGTCGACGTTTTGACTATGTATTTTTATATTGACAACCGCTGTAATAGTTATGCAATTAATGAGCCCATTAATGAGGACATTATTTGCCTTGAGTATTGTTTTTAATGATCGTTAAAATGACTTTTTAAGGATAGAGCAGTTATTTTATAATACTATTATAGCTTTACGCTTCTACTCTTAAGTTATCCTCGTCTGTAAGATTATATAATTAGAGAATTGATATATAAATAAAATGAAAGGACGAATTTTCACATCTCTGCTAATCCTAATTAATTGCTAATAATTACACTGTAGAAATAAAAATATATATTGTAGCAATAGGAATCAGTTTGTAAGCAAAAATTTGAGTTTTGTTTTGCATAAAAATAGTTTCGTTTGAAAAATTCTTCGGAAATTCGTACCGTCAGCAAAATATTAATGTTTATGATGATTTCTTTCTATATATTATATTTTATATAATTTATTTTACATAAATACATAATTTTGAGTGTTTTTTTTATTTAATTTTTATTGAAATTTTCGAATCCAATCAAAATTATTTTCCATTACAAACTAATTCTCAGCTCCAATTTTTCATATGTAGTCTTAGAAAACTTTTAGAAGCTTTTCGCAATTTTATCAAAATTGCTGTTTGATGTTTTAGATTATTAAGTTTTGTAAGAAAATTGATCATAATAACCTTACCACAAAGTCGTCTGTGCGAATTTCTGTTTGGATACTATCTGATTTTTTACTTTTATTACAATCAATTGAAACTGAACCAGAAGAAGTCGTTTTAGATGAAGACGACGACGACGTTGTTGTGTTTTTATTACATTTACTACCCGCTGTTGTGCTGCTTCTTTCGCTTGAAGTTGAACCTAAATAAGTTGCATCGCTACTGCGCCAATTATCGTCTGCCTCCACTTCCATATTACCATCATCGCGTTCTGAACGCTTCTTTTTGCGGCGCTCTTTATCCAGCATACGCATCATTTTCTTGCTTTGCGAAGATTTGCGCACTTGAAATACCTCAGAGTCCTCCTCTGCGTAGCAAAATAGAGGCAAACAAATTATAATTAATTTTCAATGCGACAACTGTTAAGTACTCCATATGGAACACATAATGAAAGGCACGTACCATCATCAGCAAAACTTAAGAGTGCCTTTGAATTTGTACTTTTGCCCTCTGCGCCAGCATCGAAAATCTTGTTCGATTTCTGTTTGTTGTCCTTTGCTTTATCTTTCCTTACCGACCTTTTGCTGAAACTAATCGCTGGCGGCGGTGGCGGCACCAAGTCTTCGTCCAGCATGCAGCCACCCTCATCTTTAATCCCATTTGTGTCTTCATCATCGTCCAAAGTACTGGAGAACACGCGTCTTTGAATTTTTTTCGGTTTACGAAACAATGACATTTTAACTTCATAAATTCCTTGTACACTTTTTAATTAGAAGAAATATTTTAACAATAAAGACAATTGCAATTTGCCTGTACGTTTCGTGTCCTAGTTGCAGTTGATTTTATAATAGTTCACCGTCTTTTTACGACCATCGTTTGACATTTGATTACACATAATGATACGTTCACAATAGTGCAAAGACTACTTTACAACCGTCAAGTAGAGAGAGATTTTCCATTAATCGTTGGTGCATAACGGGCATAATTTAAGGACAGTGTCAAAACACCGATTATATTGTTGCTGTTATGAGATTCCAAGAAAAGCATCAGTTGGCAGTGCTCTCGGCTGGTTTACGAGATATGGCCTTTTAAAGTTTGGAAATTTCAGAACTATATCTCTTAAGCTGTAGAAAATAGCCACATGTCATTGATGTGCTTGAAAGTTTGGAACATATCGGGCGCCGTACTCCTTGCTCAATCGTGTTGTTGTTTTTGTTGTTGTTGTTGTTTTTGGCGCTAACCCCAACAACAACTTCAAAAAGGGGGCTACTTCCGGTTTTATAGGTGTATGAAATTTGAAATTTAACTGCCTATATCTTCTAAACTATGGCAGATATCCGGGTGGTATGGGTGCCGTTCTAAAGGTACTTAGAGTATCTTCAATTTATGTAATATGACATTTTACCAAAAAGCTTGTATTTCTCGAGATAAGTGCAATTTAAAATTTTTAGTACTTTTTTTGTGAATTCCATTATTTTTTTTTAATATTCTTACTATACATGTTTTACAATCGTTTTCGTTTAAATACGTCTTCGAAATTGTAAATTAATTCGGGGATTACCGTTATTCATATTGTTCTTGGAGTAAAGATTCTTCGAAATTTATTTATGATTTTTGGATATTTTTGTGTGCGGAAATTGAATAAATTATGAGTTCTATTAAAAATCTCATACAAATTTATAATTTATTTAATTGTGATATGGATGGACCTATAACGGAGGAAATTTTGCATCAGTTGCAAGAGTGGATGCTGATTCCTCTGATAGAAGCATGAAATGCCCAAATGGGCATTTCTATGCTCTTCATCCGAGAAGTCGAAGCAAGGCAACTTCCATTGGAAGTGTACGGAAATGTACCTTAAAAAGAAGAAACGAATACGTTGTAATTCGACCCGTTCGTTGCGAACGGATACATTTTTTGAGAAATCGGAACTATCGTTATATAAGATAATACCTTTTTCTTATTTATGGTTAGAAAATGTACGCACGTATTGTTGTTGTATTGTAATGTTTTCGTAATGTAGCGCCGCAGGGGAATAATTTTTATGAAAAATCGCGCGATTTTATATGATTAGTTACACATTTTACTTAGAAAAAAATTATTGAATTCACAAAAAAAGTACTAAAAATTTTAAATTGCGCTTTTTTCGAGAACTATACGCTTTTCTGTAAAATATCATATTACATAAATTGAAGATACTCTAAGTACCTTTAGAACGGCACCCATACCAACCGGAATCTGCTATAGTTTAGAAGATATGGGCAGTTAAATTTCAAGTTGCAAACAGCTATAAAACCGGAACCGGAAGTAGCCACACCTTTTTGAAGTTGTTGTTGGGGTCGGCACCAAAAACAACAACAGTAGCAAAAACAACAACAAGATTGAGAAAGGAGTACGGCCCCCGATATATGCCGAAAGTTTTTCAAAATATCTTTCATTTATGTACATTGTACACCAAATCTTATTGGAAAGCATTTACTTCTGGAGAATGTAGATTTTTAGTAAAATTGTTTCCATTCATTAATTGTTTCATATATTGTTGTTATCACAATACTAAGATAGCAGAGTCTCTTACTTTTCGATAGATATATATATTATTTTGGAAAACGTGAAGGAATTTAGGAGAAAATGCATTTGAAAGTTCACACTCATTTAAGTATGAAACAATTGTTGTACAAATTCTACTACTCATTACGGAAAACATGAAATTGCGAATGTAAAACAAAAACAAAGTCGGAGTTATGTCACTGTCCTTAAATTGTTCGAAAGAAAGAAATCATTAACTTAAATCAAACAAAGTACGCCTTAAATGTAGAATATTTCTCTTCACCATTGTTCATTTATAATTAGGCATTGGATAATTCTTTCAAAATGATTATAAGATAAAACGAAAAAATTATTTCACAAATTACAAATTTTACTAATTTTTTTTTTTTTTTTTTTTTTTTGGCGGTCCTCGACGGCGTGGAAGGTAACGCACTTGCCCTTCAACCTTGAGGACGGTGGGTCGAATCCCCATACACATGGATGTTTAAATTGTGTTTGTTATCTTTCTCTCTCTCTACCTATCTATCCCTCTATCCCCTTATCAGTCGATGGCCTTAGTTGCCAGTACTGTCCTATTTGTGTAGTAATTAATTACTGCATAATAATAATAATAATATAATAATACTAATTTTTTCTCTTTGTGGGTTATTTGAATAAGATTTTTTGGAAATGGCAACAAAAGACAATTGAGGAATGTCATTTCACCACCACTTATCCACGGTGAAATATATTTGCATTTATATAGTCGGGTTTTGGGTGTGTTTTGTTATTCTTCTTCACAAATTCGCAAAATAAAGTAAGAACCAAAAATTCGCGTAGATAAAAGGAAAAGTTGGAATTTTGAATTTAAAAAATAAGAATCATGGGTCTTAAAGGTTGTGAAATCCAATTGGACAATCCCTGGAATTCATACTACGCTGGCCAGACAGTTAATGGAATAGCAAAGTTAACGTTTGATTCGCCAAAGAAAGTTCGTGGTGAGTTTTAAGAGTTGCAAAGTCTAATTTAAGAATTATTAATTCACAAATTTTTAAAGAAAAATAGAAAATTAACAGAATTAGTCAGAGATGGAGTCAACGATTTCGCAGTTCATATGCCTTCCCCATCCCACCAATTCTATTAACTCGCTTGTCTAGAATCTAAAAAGTTGTTTAACAGCATACTACTGAACACCTTTCACGTCCCTATTTAGTGCTTTTAGCGAAAATGCTTCTATTTTTGTTATTTTTACTTATGTTCTTTAGCATCTCTTTGTTCACTTTAGTTTTCGATCCGTTTGTTGTGTAATTCGTTGTGTGGGTTATACCGGTGGTACCGAGCCGTATCTGCTTTAACCGACACCAGTCAGAAGTTTTCGTATGCATTTTTATTTTTTCATACCAGAGATCAGAGAACAATCAGTTGCACTCAGAGTTGGACATTTACTTTATATTCTTCAATTTCAAATACATACACATAATCTTTCCACTTTACATTTTTTATGCGTTTATTTTTATATCTTACACACGAAGTGAGAGGGTATATTCGCTTACTGCTTCCGTTTGTAACGCATTAAAGGAGGCGTGACAGGTATAGAAAAGTATATATATTCTTGATCAGCGTGACCTCCTGAGTCGATTTAGCCATGTCTGTCCGTCTGTCTGTTTGTCTGTCTGTCTGTCTGTGGAAATCACGATTACAAGAGAACGAATGGTGATATCTTCATCAAACTTGGCACGAATATTGTCTATCATTAGAAATTCATCGGTATTGAAAATCGGACCACTGCCACGCCTACTTTTTATACTGAATATAAATTAATCCATGCTTATAGCTCAATTTCTCAGCTTGTAGAACGAATTTAGGGTTGAAATTTTGTCCAGAAGTCAAATGTCTCTGGCCAAAACAGATCACCAAAAATGGGCGTGGTCCGCCCACTAATTAAATAAAACTCGATTACAGGAGAACTAATAGAGATATTTTTATCAAATTTGGCACGAATACTCTCGGTCATCACAGGATATTTGAGATTGAATAGGAAATTCATATAGGAATACCATAATTTAAAAAAAAAATTGCGATCAAAAATTTTTTTTCGGAATTTTTTTTCCACATTTTAACTTTGGCATTAATTTTCTCAAAAACTGTTTGACATAGGAACCTAATTTGAAAAGGATATTGAGAAGCGGATATTTGGCTTTGAAAATCAGCCAAAGTTATCTAGGTTTAACCATTTTTTTTTAATATTATTTTTTTCGTTTAATATTCAGTGGGATTTTGTTTTAATGTTAAGGCGGATTTTTATAAAATGTCCCCTCCCGCCTAAACGGGGGGAAATTGAGCCCCCCTCCCATACGATTTTTTTCTTTTCTCGACCCATCCTACACGCCCTAGTCTTTTGAGCCCTCTTATGCGAAACGCCCTGTATACGTATAATGATTTTAACTTTAGAACAAGCAAACAAAAAAATCTCTAGTGACGGAATGTAAAAATGAAATCATTTTTGCTTCAGTACATACACTGCAAATTAATTAACCTGAAAGTGATGTCATCATCATTGAAAAATTTCTATGTGCATACATTTTAACAAAATAACAAGAACAAGCTAGTTATTCCATTTCATAAATATACATAAGTATTATTATTAAAATTTTTACTCTCAGGTATAATCATAAGATTCCTTGGAGAAGCGAATACGGAGTGGTCTGAAACTCGTAGCGTCACAAATAGTGAAGGCAAAAATGAGGACGAAACAGAAATTCTAAAGGGACATGAGGAATACTTTAAAATACAATACTATTTGCTGGGTGGCAAAAATAGTAAATGACACTTATTATAATAAATATCTGTTAAGTAATATATGTATATAAATATATACTTCGTAGGTAACGAAGTTGAGCTACCAGCTGGAGAGCATACTTATCCCTTCACCTGTGCGCTACCGCCAACATTGCCGTCATCGTTTGAAGGTGAGTTCGGTCATGTGCGCTACACCATTAAGGTGACATTGGATCGTCCTTGGAAATTCGATCAGGACATGAAAATGGCGTTTACCGTGATTGCACCCGTCGATTTGAATTTAAATCCACGCGTAAAGGTATTTTTTTTAAAATTTGGTATCATAATATCGTAAGGAACACTATGTATACCTATGTATTCATATATATATATTTTGTATATCCTAACGATATAAAGTAAAATACCGTATTAAGTATTGAATGCGTATTAACATCTTTTAAGGAACCCTTTAAATTGGATTTGGAAAAATCTTTCTGTTGCTTCTGCTGTCGTTCAGGTCCACTTTCGGTTATAACGTCACTACCCGTTACTGGCTACGTATCCGGTCAAGTAATACCGATTACTTGTGAGTGCGATAATGCCAGCAATGTAGGCATCACTTTGGTCAAATTTGTGCTGCGCAAACGCGTCACATTCCACACCGCTCTACCGCGTCGAGAGAAAAAGGAGAGCAAAGTTACTATATCGGAATTAAGCGTTGGTCCAGTGGCAGCGACAGAGTCGCGCACCTTTTCACAACAGTTGGCGATTCCAGCTCTGCCTCCAACCAATTTGTTAAACTGTGGCATTATAGCGTTGGACTATGATTTGCACGTAAGCACAACAACAACAATAACGAAATTGATTTTGTAATACAATAGATAATTTTATTCGTTTATTCAAAGGTCGAATGTGAAGTTAGTGGTCCACATCGAAATCTCAGTGGCAACATACCCATCACTTTGGGTACAATTCCGTTGGCTTCCTTTAAGGCACCAGCGCCATACACGGATGTGCCGGCGCAGGTGCCGCCCCAACATTTGCAGCAAGATGATCCATCACTAGCGCCCACACAGCCAGTGAGTCCGGTAAGTCCACCGAATGGAACTGGTGGTGCTTTCGGCTGGAATGTTGCCGACAGTGCTGGTGGCCAGCTGTATCCAAATATACGTGAGTCCCTTAAGCACTTTTCTATCTTGTTTGAATTATGAAATCGTTAAACTCTTTGTGTTAACATTATTGTAGCTCCGCCACAATTTGTTGAAACTCAATTTAAAGCGCTAAATATAACCGGAAATGATGACGCTGAGCACACACAATACATCGGCGGCGAACATTTTGCGCCACGTTACCCAACTTTTCAATTTTCACCCACTGCACCACCTCACCATATATAAATCAAAGCGTGACGACAACGCGGTCAGTTTTGACTGATATATGCGATTACGTCGTAACTTTATTTAAGCGAAAATTTTAATATGAAGTTGTAGCAAATCAAACGCACAGTGTTATTAGTTTTGATTTTCTTGCTGCTTGTCTGCTTTGGCTTAATGGAAGTTAAAAAAAAGTTAAAGTCTTCCTTAAGGTTTATTTTTTAACTTCATATGCAAGTGGTTTTAATTTAAAAGAATTTAGTTATCAGAGAACAAACGAACAAAGTAATTGAAGACTTTGCATTTAGCGCCTGCCGTCCGTTTTGCTTAATTTTTGAACGGCGACGATTTCGATTAATTTAGAATTAAATACTATTTGAAATATCATTGTATTTCTGTTTTATCATAATAAACTATATGAGTGCCTAAAAACATACCAATAGAAAGAATAAAAGGTTGACAAAATCTTAACTGCTGAAATTGTGCTAAATCTAAAGGTCAAATTAAAAATAATATACAAACATAAGTCATTAATATTAGACAACAAAGTGCTAAACAATATTGAAATTTAAATTTATAGAAGCAAAACTTACAACGATTGCAATATGCATTTCTTCCTTACTAAATAGCTTCGTATATCTATCAACTTAGTGTTCCATATTTAAACCTAATTGAAAAGACAAGAAAAACTACGTATATACTTTCTAAATATTAATTCAGCAAACAAAATTAATACAAGTTTAAACTAGTAGAAAATCCATAATTCAATTACTACTCTAAGGAAATCCTTAAGCAAAATCATTTCAATTAAATAAACTGTCTTCACATAAGCATATAAAGTGCAAATAAGTTTATAACTCATACTATTGAATATTATATATAAATACATACAAACATACAGGTAACTACGATACATATATTATTTTCATATGGTGTGATTATGTATAAAGCAATAATTTAAATCTGAATTTGTATTTTGTTACTATATCCTTTACTGACTATAAGTTTCTCTTTTGAATATTTTATTAAATTGAGTACTAAAACACATTTCTGTTAAAAAATTACCCTACAAACTCTGTTCTATGAAAATTAAGAAACTTTAAATTGAAAATCATAGTTTATCAATTTATTTGATTTGCATTTTTATATTTTAGAAAATGTCGTTTACAATTAATAAAATATATTTTATATTAGAATCTGTCTTCACTTATTGCAAGTGCATTCATCACTCTTGAGGTCTCACGTGAATCATAACCTTAATAGCACCATCATAACCATAACGAGCCGTCTCGAAGGCTTTCAAAGTTTCTTTAATATCAAAATGATGCGTAATAAGACGCTTCACATTAACTTTTCCTGAAGCGACCATCGCCAAAGCAGCCGGGTAACTGTAATTGAGAAACAAATCAAATTAATTAATAAACCGTCCGGAAGCGTCGGAGCATCGATGTGAATGGCGGCGCTTACTCATTACAATAACGGAAGACACCACGTATATCAACTTCACGTGCTAACGCATTGATCAACGGGAGCTTAGTGTCGGCTGAACCGCCCATTCCCACAATAACGCAACAACCGCCAGAACGCGTTGCCTGGAAAAGAATGAGTTATCCTTCAGTTGAGCATCAATTAAATTAACACGAAAGCTCCAATGAAACCTACAAATATGGCCAATCTGGTTGTACTTTCAGCGCCACAACAATCGATGGCTATATCTGGTTGCATGCCCATCATCTCATGAACCTTTTTGGCCACGTCTTCAGGCTTGTCATCGGGTTTTGTGAGCAATGTGTGCGTAGCCCCCAACTCTTTGGCTACATCCAAACGCTGCTGCACCAGATCGGTAATCATAATTTTTGAAGCACCCATAGCACGAGCCGTCAGCAGTGTGACCAACCCAATAGGACCGGCACCCAATATGAGCACCTCCGAGCCGAGACCAACCTCTGCACGGCGACAAGCGTGTACGCCAACCGACAATGGTTCGAGCAGAGCACCTTCCTCCATACTGACGTGATCGGGAAGCTTAAAACAAAAATCTGCAGCATGCTTATAAAAACGTGTCAAATTTCCATCGTAGGGGGGAGTGGCACAGAAAACCATACCAGGGCACAGATTATACTTTCCCTTCTTGCAGTAATCACACAGGCGACAAGGTACACCTGGTTCGATGGCCACACGATCGCCCACCTTTAAATTCATAACATTTTTGCCCACCTTGGCGACTATACCAGCGGCTTCGTGACCAATAATCATTGGTTTCGTGACTACAAATTCACCGATTCGCCCATGAGTCAAATAGTGTACATCCGAACCACAAATGCCAACAGAATCCATTTGCAATAGAACCTCTACAAGCACATTTACATGCATATTAAAGTACGATTAAATTTTGGAGGCTTTTAGGTTTATACTAACCAGTGTCAGAGATTTCGGGAATGGGACGTTGTTCCTGAAAGAAAATTCAAAATACATAGTATTATTTATTTATACTCATATACTTGTAAATAATATATACATAGGGGACAGTAATACTCCTCAAGTCAAAAATCTGTTTATTAATGAGTTTTACTTAAGATTGACTATAAGTATATACAGGATGTTTCGCATGAAAGGGACTAGGGGGAGGGAAAAAGTCTAGGGCGTGTAGATTGAGTCGAGACAAGAAAAAAATCGTATGGAATATGGGTCAATTTCCCACCGTTTAGGCGGGAGGACCCATTTTCTAAAAACCAGACTTAAAACCGAATTTGAAAGCCAAATATGTGCTCAATTTTCTCAGAAACTACAAAACATAGATCCTTCCGGTTTAAAGCATTTTCTACTTTGAGAAAAATTTATACTTAATAATCTGATGGGGAACGTTGGCTTATTCCGAAATAGCTAAATGATCTGCCAGTCAAGTTGGTTCAAATCCTGTTGCAAATGAATGCTAAGCCTAAAAAAATTGGGTGTATGTATGTATATACATAACGCATATATTATAATGCGTATATAATAAGATTTTTTTAATCCTCTTTTGGTTTGGTTGATTGATATACATACTCGTATATAATAATACCCTCAAATCCTTGCGGGCAAAGGATCAAACATCATTGCATATGTGGACGACGTTAATTACTCTATTAACAACATACATACATACAATCTAAGTTAAATATTAGAAGAAATTGCTTCAAAGTCAAAAAGAAAAAGATTTCAAATGCTTGTTTAATCAATAATCTTGCTACTTTAAAAGGTTATCGTAATTAATTATTTTCTAAAGTCAAAGTTCAGAGAAATAGATAAAATATAACATTTGTATGAAATAAATTCACAATCTACTAGGCTGAACTAAATCTACATTTATTATTTAACTTATTCTTAATATACTAATACATAAACTCATGAATTAATTTGAAGTACAAATAATCTCATCAGATTACTTATCAAGCAAATTATTCAGATGTGCAGTATTTCATTTACTGTTCGCGTGACTTACGTCAGAAAACCAATGATAACTTGGCAAATAACCTTTCGGCCGCTAAATAAAAAATTACCCAAAGATATAATTGCATGATAATGGCGAGAAAACAATCGCAATAATTATTTTGAAATGAAAAAGTTGTGATTTAAGAACAAATCTCACGTTAAATTGATGCTCATTTCCTAGATTAGTTATAATTTCATGCTTGATTTTGTTTTATTCCATGTTATACAGGCTTATTTTTGAAATTTCCAAAAATAAATACAGGAAGACCCCGCTTAACGCTGTTTCGGTTTAGTGTTGATCTGACTGACTCAGAATTTTATAGTATATTCGTTTGTATTGTTTTTATTTTTGTAAGAAATAAATGTTTGGTTTTATTTTTATTAAAAAAACATAATTATTAAATTTAATACCTAAACAATTTTCTATCCATCCTCCCCTAACCCCATTATATATTTACATTTACAATATAGCCTCGTTTAGCGCTGTTTCGCATTACGCTCTATTTGATGGAACGTATCCCCCGCGTTAAGCGGGGTTTTACTGTACTTATATTATTTTAAAATAACAATTCAAAGATAAAATTCATCAAGAAATTTGTTTTTAAATACGGTTTTGAGTACTTTTATTCTTATAATGAATTTATAAAAATTTTATAAGAAAGATTAATCTATATATATAAAATCCCTGTGTCGTGTGTCTGTCTGTTAGCAAAATATGTCCGGGACTTTTTTTTTACTTCCATATCACTTAGAATCCTGAATTTTTTCACAGATGTTCCTGGGCATCTAATGTTGATGAAAAAATTTCAAAAATCCAAACGGCTTAGCCATTTTTTGCAATAAATCCAATTGGGAGGAATCTTATATTTTTTTTTCTAGATTGTGCTGATTAATTTGTCAGATTTTATTATGAAAAATTTAATAATTTAAAAAATTAATAATTTTAATAGTGTAATTTTACAATAGTAAGGTGAGAAAGTCCAAAAGGCTTCGCATTTTTTTAACGAAATAAATAAAAAATAATAACTTCCTGGCGAAGAAAGGCTTAAATACTAGTAGTAATATAATGTAATAATAATTAATTTAAAATTGTATTCACTTCACTTCGTAAGTTTATTTTAATACTAATTGGGACTTGTTTTTTAATGATTTTTTTTTTACACTTACCAAACGTAAATCACCGACTCCATATAAAACCGCAGTTAGATTATCTTTGTCCATATTTGAATTTGTTTTCCCCCCTTTTTGTTATGTAATCTAAACATAAAAAGTATTCATTTTTCAAATGGGAAATAATATTCATTAAAATAATTATTCTTGGAATATTTTCACAACACTGTTCACTGTTTCAGAAAAGTTGCAAATAAAATTGATGAAATTGATTACTATGATTTTTTAAAAATATTGTTGTATTGTCCATCAAATGTTTATACGTACGTATTTCCGCCTCTACCTTTATTGAAGGAATGAATACGTGGTCTTTTAATATAAATATTTCAATCACGAAGAAACTTTCATCTATTGCAGCGTATCAGCTGTTTACCGGCTCTGTTTGTATTTGAGCTTTTGGCACAAATACAACTGTGTGAAAAGTTTATATTTACATGCATATATAAATGCGTATATATATTAAGTATATATTTATGTATATAGATCTGTACGCACATGTAAATACTGTTACATTCATTCGATTCATATGGAGATATTAACTGAAACATGTGATTTGTATAAATTTCATCAATTATTCTGACAGCTTTTGTCAGAGTGCTTTAGATTTTACACTTAACAAAAATGCAGTTAAACAACGTAAATTGACCGAAACCAATTTTAATAGAAACATTTTAAATCAGCTATTTATTATTTAATTGAATTCTCAAACAAATAAACTAAATGAATGATTGTTGAACAACAACAATATAGGTAAACCCATATACATATATACTATCCACATAAATATGATATCTTTTGTTTTCTTAGTAATTAAAGGAATTACACATCCTTGCGCGTTTTCGTTACTTTATTTTTTGTCGAAATAAATAAATAAAAAAATCTACAAAACTTTTACATTATTATTCACATACTATAATTTTTGAATTGTTCCTCGTATTTAAATTCATAAATTATGCGTATTATACGTAATAATCATGTATTTACTTTTAAACGTATAAATAGTATACGTAAATATGTAATCGTGCATATGGTATAGATGTACACATAACTATAGAAATATTTGTACGATGATACTACAAACATTCTAAAAAATAGTTACATGTACAAATTGTTAATCCTTTCGACAATAAATGCAATTTATATTTGGCATAGTTCAAAATATTGGGCAATATTTTGTGATTTGAAGGAAGAAAATTTGTTTTGGTTGTTTCTGTATATTAAGAGTACAAATGTCTATATTATGTATCGTTTTAAATATGCCGATTTTAAGTACAGTTTTGCTATAGTTTGATATACATATTCATATACATATATACTTTCATATATTTAGATATTATAATGGCCCACTCCTTATATAAAAATAAATTACATTTTTCAAAATAAATAAATAGTAATCAGTTGTATTATCAAAGGGATGAGAGAAACTTATGTTTGCGTTTATAGGAAATAAAGATCAGGCCAGCAACCATCCATGCAACAATGTATTCTCGAAACTAGTACATTAATGTTACATAATCTGTACGCATAATTTCCGAATCTGTATAATTTTCCCGAATAGGAAATAAGCAATTGTTTCTGTTCTTAGTTAGTGATTTTAATTTCTCTCATCTTCATTTCTACTCTCTTTAAATCAACTACTTAAAAAACACCACAGTTCTTTTTGTCTATACGATATATATCACGAATTTAAGTAAAATCTGACCGTACATTTTCCTTGTAGCGTATTTAACTCAATACTTTCTAAAGTGATCCCTCCATCCCTGCGTTAACACGATGTTTCCGATCCGGCTGCGGCTGAGGAAGTATTTCGGTTAATATCACGACTTCGTATGGACTGCAATCGGAGAGGTGAAGAAATGAGCACAACCAGCCATAGAAACCCTTCTCAATGTCGGCCACCTCATTGAGCCAGCTATTGAATTGCAGACTTATCTGCACTAATCCCGAGTAGATGCCCAAACCCAGAGTACATAAAATAATGCCCACCGGATAGGACAGTATCAAAATAGGCGACATGAACAACTTGAGCAAATACGTTTTCTCCTCGTTGAAATAATTGAACATGTTGTACCAGGTCAGTGTGCCGATGTAGAACGCATACGAGCCCGAAATGAGAGTAACAAAGGGCAGAGCGACGACCGAGAGCAGCAGAATGTGCAGCCCCGTATTAAACGTGCAACGACAACAGAGATTCTGCCGCTTTTTAACCTCGGTAGCTACGGCCGTGGCATTGATCTGCTCCAGTTCCTCACGACTGATATTGATCTGCAGATCGAGACATTGCCCCTTTTTGCGCCCTCGTTTTATGGTACCTGCAAAGAAATTTTATTATCAGATGATATGCCTTCAGTAGAGACATGTGTAAGTTTAGGTAACACACCTGTCATGGTCAAGTAGTTGCTATCAAAGGATTTCCTAGTATTATAACGCTCCAGACTATGTCCTTCGTCCATGTCGTTGTTGAGGATACATTTTTCGCCCGATTCCATGTCTTCATAGTTCGCTATCTCTGGTGAGTTACGAGCACTGCGCACATGCAGGAGATCAGTGCGTATGTTGACGCGTTTCTTAGCGGACGATCTGGTGCTGAGACAATCCTGTGATTTACTCAGTTTTGCATCTAAACTACTCTCGGAATAGTAGCTGCTGGGCGTGACGGTCGAACTCTCATGGCGATTCGTCGACTTGGTGCACTGCGAAATTCTTTCGAAATTGTGCAACTCACTTTCGTCCTCATAAATATTATCCACGGACTGAAGAGACTTCGCGCAGTACTGCGAGGTGTTGATCATTGTTTTTCCATCTGTTTTCAAATCATTGCTGGTGATTGGCGGTAATTCGGGCAACGGTTGTTTATTCTTTAGTAAAAGTGATGTTTTAAGCAAATCATCATCTAAACCAAGTGTGGATGGTGAGAGTTTCTGACGATTCTGTAGAAAAGGTATAAAATTACAGAAATACTAGTTATGGTTTTAAAAGTATTTCGATTATTTTGAACACTTTGGTATTGCGTAATCGAACACTTTATTGATCATTCATTCCAATACATTAGCAACTTTAGAAGTTTTCTTTTAATACATTTTAATACATAATAATAATAATTCCATATCCTTAAAATAACTCCTGTAAACATTTCTAATTACGAACCTATCGCCAACCTTAAGTACCAACAGGGCGTGGCACTACATGAAGCACAACATGAAATTTGCTTTATAAGTTGTTTTTGTATATGCACATACATAAGTATATAACATATCGTATAACATTCACGTCTCACTTTTGATTATCGAATAACTGTACTTAACTTCCATTTAAAGTTAGTGAATGATTGCATTATCAATTCATTTTCTCACCTGCATAGAAACAATATGATCCACATAGTTCTGTGTTCCGTTGGCTTTCTTGGATGTCTGACGTTTTCGTGGAGGTATAAAAACTGGGCGTTCCTTCACCACGCTCAGTTCCGTTGGCAGTGTTGGTTTGTTTACCATTTCGAATTTTTTTTACTAACCCAACTAACGACTAAAAGTAAACGAATTCTTTTCTTCGTCAACTACTCTTTATACGATTATTTTAAATCCATTCCCTTCACACAAACGATAAGCGAGTAATAAACAAATTTTCATTTTTCGTTAGTTAAACGAAATCATTCCTTTGTTATTACATTTTATCACTTCTTCATTATTTTTCACTATGTCAAAAATGTATTAAAAACCGCGTACATATAATGTTTCACAATATATTTTTAAATCCATATGAAGTTGTTTATATGCATTTTTTAAGTAATGTCATTTCACGTCTGTGTTTTGCTATCAACTTCCACCAAAATGCAAGAAGAATCCTAAGTTGAAGTCAGGCCAAATTAATTTTATTGATTTTTCGTATGGATGTCCTTGTTCTGAATTGTTGCTCACAATTGTACTGCACGGAATTATTATGTGTATGAGTGAAAGTGAGTAAGATTTTTCACAGCAAAAAGACAACAAGAAAACGTTGAATAAGCGCATAACATAAATGCAACAACATATCTCTAATCAGAGACTTAACATATTTAAATATAACAGTTAATATTAACTCGAACTTATAAACTGTTAAAACACAAATTTCAATTCAATTCTATAATTCAATTTTTATACACTACTTTTTAAAATATTGGTGAGTTTCGAAAAAACATCATACTTATGCCATACTTTGGAAAATTAAACATAATCCTTCGATAGCTTTTGTTTGCAAAAATTCCATGTTCAAGAAATCTCAACGTAAAAATATTGGAATCTATATAAATGAAAACCATTTTACAACTATTTTTTTTATCACCCTGTATTATTAAGATTTCTCCTTAATGTCAGAAAGTGCAAACACAACCAGCTGATTAATTTTTTGTTGTACTAAAAATTTCTTAAGCAACACAAAGAATTTTATATTAAACTATAAGAATATAGTAATACATAATTTATAATTAAATTAAGATGAGTAAAAGACAGAAACAACGCTACTTGGGTGCCGTGCAGATTGAACAATTAAAGTTGATAAAGATCCAGTACTTGCTGGAGCACTTGCTCACCGGAGTCAACGAGACTATTAATTCGTTAAAGGTAATTTAAATGAAACGAATGCGACAGTATATTCAATTATTACCGTTAATTTCCTATTTCGGTCAGGTTGAAGAGCTACAATTAAAGTCAAGTGCAGTGGTTGCAATGCAAAACAAAGCAGGTCAGCCACTGGCTGTTATTCCAGGGCCAGGAACGTCACTAAAAACCATCTCGATTGATCTTGACGATGTAAAGCCAGAAACGAACGATTTTAATGATATCGCGAATGAAGTAAACAAACAGGAAATTGATTTGGACTTGTTTGTTGGGTCTTTAGGGAGACATGTGGAAGAAGAAGAAGATGATGACATATCTTAGAAATATAAAATAACGTTCCATATTTTATTGAATGTCATCTATTATAATAATTTAAAAACTGCCTTTAGAAAAATTATTGCTGATTGTTAAGTAAAAAATCTGCAACAAAACAAAAATTTGCCATAATTACTGCGAAAAAAGAAAGAAGCAACATAATCAGTGATTTGGATAAGACTCCGAAAGGTTCTTCCATAAAATCTATATTTTTTTATCACTGCACCTTCCATACATTACGAATTTATTTCTTAAGCATACAATAAATAAATAAATATTTTTTTCTTGGAGCTCTCATGTGGATATTTAAATTTGAGATTGAAACAGTATTGAATAGAATTTAATTGATAGATTGAATAGAATAGAATAAGTATTGAAACATAAATCATTGAAATCAATTAAAATAAAATAAAAGGCCATTATACATTGTTTTAGAATTTGACTTAATTTATTTTTTTCCTTTAACTATGAAATCAATATATGCATTTAAATGACAAGACTTTGTGGATCCAAATCGAATTTAAAAATAAGATTTTAAATTAAAATAATAGGCTTGCCCAATTACGTATTTATTTAACAGCTTAAATTACATACATCATTAATACCCAGTAATATATAAATACGTAATTTCGTTATTGTAAGGTAAATTTTTCTGAGCAATCCCAATTAATTTTGCTAGATTTATTAAAGATTAACAATTAATTAACTAAAATGTATTCAAAGATATATAAATATTAACGTAAAAATTAGGTCTAAATTATTAAATTGAAGTTAGATACAATACATGTAGATGTAATTTGCGTGTGTATAATAAATTTTGCTTTTATTATGACGCATACTGTAAAAATGAAGCCATGTTGGTAAAAATTGTACATATTATTGTTCTTTTTTTTGCGTTGAAAGGCTGTATTTGAAGGTCGGTTGATATTTGAAATAAATGATCATCAGATTTGTTGTTTCTGCATAGCGTTTGTGATTTTATTTATTATATTATTACGATTTCAGGTTCCTCTTCTATTAACGACTGTTATTTCTGTTATTCGCTTCACATCTAATTTTCTTACTCTATAACTGTATGTATTAGTCCAGACTTAATTCTACTAAAGCTAAAGCTTTAAATTCTACATTGTCACTCTAAGTTTGCCGCTTTTTCTTACTACAAGTCTAAATATCATCATCGTTATCCGTTGTCGATGTTGAACTTCCAGAACTTTGTCGTCGTGATTTCTTCTTTGGAGCTGCAGTCTCTTCATCATCGGAAGAATCAGTTGACGCTGACCCAGATTCTGTACCAGAAACGGAGCTACTACCTGAATCTGTATCGGAGGATGATGATGATGAATCTGACGAATCTTCGTCAGAATCGCTTGAACCCGAATCAGAGTCCGGTGAATCGGAGGATGAATCAGACTTGGAGTCATCCGAATCTGAGGAATCGCCAGAGGATGAAGAATGTCGACGTTTGTCACGCTTTCGTTTATCAACCTTTGTATTGACAGCACTGGCATCATTTTGGTTTGTCGCTGCCAAAACGGTGTTCGCAGCATTGTTCATGCGATCCGTAAGGTTTTTATTGAATTGCTTAGTCCGTGAAGCACGGTGTACAAATTTACGCTTCTCCT
The DNA here is from genome assembly GCA_943737955.2 of Myopa tessellatipennis. NCBI lineage: Eukaryota > Metazoa > Arthropoda > Insecta > Diptera > Conopidae > Myopa > Myopa tessellatipennis. Next base: position 44,182,316 of record OX031314.1, read on the forward strand.
TGCATTCGTACGACCAGTGACCGAATCCGAGGCACTTTTGGCAGCGCACTCCATTTGGAAAGGCTGCGGCGAGTTTGGCATTTCTGTGCGATAGAAAACGTGTATGAACAATTGCCGACATCCGGAGAACAAAATACAATAATAAAGCGCAATGAAGCGTAAAATATGAAAAGAGAACATGCAAAAGAAGAGAATGGATATACAAATTATGGGACAAGATCTACCCAGGTCCGGTGTGATTGTTTTTTTGTTGTTGTTGTTGTTGTTGTTGTAGGTGCCCACGAAAACAAACCCCGCCCCTCGCCCCGCCCCCGTTTAGAAGTTATAAGCCTTCAAAGTTTGAAGCTTTTATGTCCTATATCTCCATAATCCCGGCGCATATAGGAACGATATATACATCGTTGGAAAGGTAATTTTAATATCTTTAATTTATCGTTTTAGAGATTTTATTGAAAAGCTTTTAGTTTCCCCGCAAATCGTATTTATTATTTTTACTACTATTTTTTATAGTATTTATTAATTTTTTCCAAATAAAGTTCTTCAGAAACCTGTATAAACGTTTGCATTTTAATAAAGTAGAGTTAAGAAGCTATTTACAGGTGTTTTTTTTATTGAAATCGGTTCACTATTTCGGTAAATAACGTTCTTTCTCAAAAAAGGGACAATTCTTTGTCAATGTTGTGTGAGTACTTTTTGTATGTAATGTAAATATTTTTACCTTATAATTAATTTATATATTAATTTACATAACCTTATATGTAAATAAAAAAAACAGAAAACATATAATTTATATATTAATTTACATAACCTTATATGTAAATAAAAAAAGAGAAAACATATAAAACTAATGGGGTCATTCTGTATCTTTCAACGGAAACGTCAGTGAACGTTCCCAAACGAACGCCGTGTTCTTAAATTTCTATTCACTAGCTTTTCCAATGGATTTCGTTGAACGAACTCGATTTCGTTCAACTTTCCAGGCAACTTCAACCACCAAACGCATACATATTCTACACTTGTTTATGTTATACAGACAGTTTGCTCTTTTCGTCTTATAAGTAATTGTATGCGTTCAATAATTTTGTGTTGTGATCTCTTTTTCTCGCGTCATTACAAGCATCGTGAATGTTATAAATTATAATATGCTTAAATAGTTATAAATAGTGATGTATTGAAAATAATTTGATAATAAATAATAAAAAATTGATAATAATTGAAAATAAAAATTAATAAAGGCATAATGAACTTTGAAGAATTTTGGTCGTCGAGTAGCTCGGAAGAGGAGGATTCAAATCCGAACACTTATGCCAAGTTCGGAACAGGGAAATTAGGAGCAATGGCAGTGTACTGGATATGCCGCGTCAACAAATATAACAAAAAACAACACACCTTCTGTTCTGATCGCAGGCAAACGTTTGCTTTTTTCTGTACGTTTGATTTGACAAAGAAACACGGGTGCGTTTCCATTCTTAAAAAGTACTGAATTCCTTTTTCCAGGGCAAACACACAAACAGCGTGGAAAGTATTGTTGTAAATTGGAAGGAACGGCGATTGCCGCTTCAAAATAAATAAGAACCGTCGGTGTACGTTGAGCAGCATTTCGATCAGCTGTTTTACGAAAAACACAAAGCAAAACGGGTGTAAACGTTTCCGTTGAAAGATACAGAATCACCCCATAAATTGTTTTGTTTGAAAATTGGCGCCGCAGGCGAAAAATTTTGTTGTTGTTGTTTTTGTTGTTGAAATGAGCAATTTTTATAAAAAAAATCGCGCGATTTTTTTTATAAAAATTGCTCATTTCAACAACAAAAACAACAACAACAAAATTTAACATTTCTTGTTGAGGTATCTTAGCATTTGACAGAGTGGTTATTTTTATCAAGAGTATAATCATTAGAAAAACGTAGTTTTCGCAAATTTTTATGTTCGTTTTCTCCCGAATTAGTGAACCGATTTCAATAAAAAAAACACCAGGAAATAGCTTCTTAACTCTACTTTGTTAAACTGCAAACGTTTATACAGGGTTCTGAAGAACTTTATTTGGAAAAAATTAATAAATACTATAAAAAATAGTAGTAAAAATAATAAATGCGATTTGCGGGGAAACTAAAAGCTTTTCAATAAAATCTCTAAAACGATAAATTAAAGATATTAAAATTACCTTTCCAACGATGTATATATCGTTCCTATATGCGCCGGGATTATGGAGATATAGGACATAAAAGCTTCAAACTTTGAAGGCTCATAACTCCTAAACAGGGGCGGGGCGAGGGGCGGGGTTTGTTTTCGTGGGTAGCTACAACAACAACAATAACAGCAGCAACAACAAAAATAAAAACAATCACACCGGACTTGCCTTGAATGTAGCCCAAATTATGATGGTTAGGATGGTGTGGCGGCGATATGAAATCACAAAGGTGTCATTTTACAAATTTAAAATACACTTTCGACGTAATACAATAAATTGCTTACCTTTTTTTCAGAGATAGTTTCCGCGCCGCCAACCCGACCAGCGTCATTATATAGAGCTGCCGCAAACGATTTCTGAAATGAATTTTGTCTGTGTTTTCTATGCTGCGTGGTCTCAACAATAAAATTTGTTCTAAACTTGCACAAAGCAATTATAAAATAATCCTTGATCAGTAATTTGACGTGCGAGCAAATAGCATCAAAAGTTAGCAACGATTTAGGGTGGTTTATTTTTTTTCGTTGCTGTGTGGAACGTAGGTTTGATGAGTTTTAGGAAAAATTATTAAAAATAAACGATAATTGCAATAAGAAACCTAATACGCATTTTTGAAAAAAACATTTTGCTACTTTGCTGGCCACTTAGAAGCAGTTGTCTAAACTGACAAGTCGACAGCCGAAAAACTGCGACTTTTCCAAACATTTTGATACTTAAACGAAGTCTGTGGGTCTTAAAATGCCTGAGAGAAGTGCAAATGAAAATGTGTTCTTTGTTTGTTTACAATTTGTTGTGAAGTGCTTTTCCTGGAAAAAAGAGGTACACAAAGCGATTGTTAAAATACTATTACAATATTATAATATATTTATATATTATTATAATATATTTTTTTAGAATAAGGATTAATGTCAACAAAATAACAGCTGTGGGGATCGAAGACGTCTCTATGGGAAACTTTTTAACACAAAGATCTTGAAAATCCGATGAACCGTTTTCATACAAATCTATTTCAAAATACCGATAATTCAATGTATTTAGATACCGTTGCTGGCTATTTAAATATTTTCTACCTCGATGAAACCTATTCTATCTCGAAGAGGGTGATATTCCTCATATTCGAGGATATAAATTATTGCTCTTCCTCCCTCTGGTACACAGATAATAGAGTTTCCAATTTCTAGTCTGCAAATCGGTCAATTACCGTTGCTGGCTATTTAAACATTTTCTACCTACATATATAAAACCAATTCTATCTGGAAGAGGATGTTGTTCCTCACATTCGAGCACTAAAATTATTGCTCTACCGTCCCTATTTGGAGTCTCCTAGTCGGTCATAAACACATCACATTTATGCTCCTCACATTCGAGCATAAACATTATCGCTCTGACACATAGATAATAGAGTTCCCAATTTGGAGTCTCCAAATCGGTCAATTACCGTTGCTGGCATTTAAACATTTTCTACCTCAGTGGAACCTATTCTATCTCGAAGAGGATGCTGTTCCTCACATTCGTGCATCAAAATTATTTTCCTACCTTGCTCTGGTACGGAAATAATTGAGATTTATTTATTTTATTTTTAATAATATATCCTAAACATCATCAAACCTACGTTCCACACAACAATGAAAAAAATAAACCACCCTAAATCGTTGCTAACTTTCGTTGCTATTTGCAATCAAGTGCTGCGTCAGCGTCCCGACATATGACCACATTTGTAATCGTGCGTCGAAAACCATTTATGCATTAAACACGCAGTCAGGGACGCAAGGCGCAGATTCAATTTGGCGATGCAAGAAATGGCTCGGATTTAAACCAAATCTTTTTCGGGAAGCAGAAGTATGAAATGTCAAATATTTGACTATAGAGAACAATAGATTCATTCTAACCAAAATTCTCGAAGTTTATTCGAAGTTTTTTTATTTTTATGTATATTAAAATATATTTAAAATACATTTAAATAATATATTAAACAGAATAATAATAAAAAAAGCAACAGAAAAACACTCAGATAATTTTACAGCAACTGAAATAGAAAACAGAATGAAATGTAAAGAAACACAAACAAATAAGAAGAACAAGAACGCTTTTGCATCCGTCATAATTAGAATTAGCTCGAATGCGAGATGCGTAATTTCGCAGCTAATTGCCATGTTACATTGCAATTTTTTGATTGCTGCAAATTGGAATATTTTACTCTCTCAACAATTTTTTATTTGCTGGTATGTTACATTGCAATCAGTTTGCCAGCAATCTGTCAAAAATAGTAATGGAACTATGCGTAGTATTTCATACCTATTTGCGATTTTTGCATGCAGTACAAATATCAAAAGTGATAAACAATGCAATTAAAGAATTAGAGGAAATGCAACATAAATTAATAACAAACGCTAAACATTTTGTTCAAAACACGAAAAATAATAAACAATCGCAGCCAACGAAGTAATTTTTGACTTACATGGAATTGGTTGCAGAGTTCCTCTGCGCAATTATTTTCACCCAAAATTACTTTTTCTGTTAAAAGTGGATCTTTTTTACTCCAAAATGTGCATACTTTTTTATTACGCCACACAAGAACACCGTTTTGATTGAAATTTGGAGCCGTCGACGGCAAATTTTTCTATTGCGGGTTCCGTAGTTCATCGGCTCTCTTTCTCTCACGGATGAACTCGGCGTTGAGAGTTTTGTACAGAAAACAAAAACAAAGAACAAACTGAAACAATCAAAAAATTGCAATGTAACATGACACAAAATTGCAATGTAATGCCTTAAACACAAACAAAGACGCAAGATTCATTTTTAACTGTCAAAATTACACGGGCTCTTATGGAGATCGAGAAAAAAGTTTGCTTTCCATTTTCTTCCCTACTTAGCTGCGAAATTACGCATCTCGCATTCGAGCTAATTCTAATTTTGACGGCTGCAAAAGCGTTCTTGTTCTTCTTATTTGTTTGTGTTTGTTTACATTTCATTCTGCTTTCTATTTCAGTTGCTGTAAAATTATATGAGTGTTTTTCTGTTGCTTTTTTTTTATTATTATTCTGTATAATATATTATTTAAATGTATTTTAAATATATTTTAATATACATAAAAATAAAAAAACTTCGAATAAACTTCGAGAGTTTTGGTTAGAATGAATCTATTGTTCTCTACAGTCAAATATTTGACATTTGATACTTCTGCTTCCCGAAAATGATTTGGTTTAAATCCGAGCCATTTCTTGCATCGCTACCTTGAATCTGCGCCTTGCGTATGAGATTGTGTTTAAAGCATAACATGGCACTAAGGAAGGAAGCAAAATGGAAAGCAAACTTTTTTCTCGATCTCCATAAGAGCCCGTGTAATTTTGACAGTTAAAAACTGAATCTGCGCATTGCGTCCCTGTTTTTGTTTAAGGCAGTACGCATTTTATCGCATTTGCTATCACAGAAAGGTCAGCTGTCATATCGAGTGAAAATGCAAATATTGCAGAAATACAATTCAATTTCAATTTTACAATTCTATTCCATTTCCACTGTTTCTAATGATTTGTTTTGGAAATTTTTGAACACCTGAAGACAGGCTGATTCGAAATATGCTGATACTACCCGCTGATCTAGTGTTTCCATTAATAATCTGGTCCGGGCTGTCAAGTCGAAAAGAAGAAATAAAGAGCTGTTGTTTTAGATTTGTATATTTACGCAGCTATTTTTAAAATTGTGCATCGCTTTAATTTATAATACAATGAATAAAATAACAATATATATATATATATATCGCTGGAGAAGCGTGTTGCTATAGCACTCTATGCTGTCGGCTCATCAGCGAAATATCGAACTATTGGAAGTACTTTCGGCGTAGCAAAATGCACTGTTTGCAAAATTTTCCTGGATTTTACAATAGTGTGGAAAGTACTTTTCCCACTTTACCTAAATAATTTACCATTCACGTCTTGAATGATAATAATTATTTTCATTATTTTTTTTATTTTTGTGACTGGCTGAAATCAGTAAAGATTATACTTATTTAAATAAACATATTATTTAAGACAAAACGGTTACGATTGTTTTGACATTTGGCAGAATAGTTTGTTGGCACTTCCTCTTTATCTCTTTCTAATTTATTGGCACTAGAAACGGATAAAGATGGCTGTAATTCCGAAATTCAAAACAGAGCTGCAAACTAAAAACTCAGTCAAACAACCGAAAGCTTTTGAGTTTAGCGCTGGAATCGCAACAACAATTTCAATGGAGTTAAAACAGTTTACGAGTGCTTTTGGGGCTTAAAATAGTTAATTCCAAAAACCTGGAAAAACCATTTTATGGAAACACCATATTAAATGCGACGCGAATCGTACGAAATAACCTAGTAGTATGTAGTTTCATGATAAACTGAGTAGAAACAAAATCACCTGCTAATTTTTCCTGCAATTCTCTTTCTGGAAAAAATAAATCGACCATTGAAAATGGACCGTATTCCATCTAAAAACATGTGATGCTATTCACAATAGCGAATATTTCATATATTTAACAATATAAAGTATTGTAACAAATGTGTCATTGAAGTAACAAATGACAGTTGTTCATTATTGCTGAACAAGGTAAACGGTTAAATAAAATTAGGAGCAGTTAAGACGCCCTACATTATACTTAACAAATGGAAAAAATAGTACTAAAAATCTAAATTTTTATTTTCCTCGAAACCTGAAACGGTTTTCGACAAAAAATTTTTACATAAATGAATGATAATTCGATTACCTTTCCAAAGTTTCGTAAAGTTTAGGATATATAGGCGTACAGTTTTCAAATTTCAAAAAGATATAACTGCGGAACTAGATGAGAGCAATAAAAATTGTTATTTTTGTGGTCAGCGCCAAACGCAACATTATTGGTTGGGTCGACAAGCGCCCTATCTAAATCTAAAATTAATTGTCTCTTCATAAGTATATTACAAATTATACTGATTTATTTATGACTTTTACAAATTATTACTTAAGATCAGTTAATTAACAAATATCTTTTCCATATATGCTGCAGATGATCAGACTAACAACTAATTTACGTTCAGAAAAACAAACCCAATTATTTTTACTTGCCCAGAAAACGGTTAACTTGGAACTTCATGAACTATGGTGAACATTAGCAACTTGACACATCTGAAAAACTTTATGAAACAAAGCTTAACTGACGTTTACTAGATTGTAAATAGAATGAATTTTAAAGATTTCTATCATGAGGAAAATCACTTTCAAAATAATACCTGTACATATTAATACGAAAACTGTTGGAAACACTATAAGGAGCTTGAATTCCTGCAAGGTTGTCAGGAAATTGACTTCGTTGTGGTAAACTAAAAGCTATCGTTACCATGACTCCATAAAATGAAACACACCCACCGTATCTAAACAACCATTCGTCGTTATTAGAATGCATATCTGTAGTTTGCCAAATCACTGCAATCATTAATTTTTGAAATAAGTATCAGGATGTGTTTCTTTAATCAATTGCTCCCGAGACTTTACCTTTACTTGCGGCCATTCCTCAAGTGGTTTCTCCATACATTCACACGGCTATGTGAATTGCAACGACTTTGCTATGGTGCTGCAGCAGGTGCTAGTTGCTCCAAGCAGGTTGAACGATCTCTGCGGCTTTCGAAGAATCTGGCAATACATATGCTACTACGTGAAATGGACGAAGCTGTAGAATACTGCAATGATGAGGAGTTCAAACGACTTCCAGAGCGTGCTGTCAGCGTGATAATACGCGAAAAGCTCATTAAGCCGCGATGTCATCCAGATTTTGCAGCGCTCTTTGGACAGAGTGTGATGCAAATTTGGAGCTACAAGCGATTAATGTTCGCCATCGAACGGTTACGTGCTGAACAATATGATACTGATAATTTGGCACACGAACAAAAGCTGCTAGAATTGTGGGCGCATCTGATGCCAGAGGAGCCGCTTATAGGACGAATAACGAAACAATGGCAAAATATCGGGTTTCAGGTTATTATGGAAACAAGCTATTGTTCAAATCAGTATCTAATTAGAGTTATGTTCAACAGGGTGACGATCCGAAAACGGATTTTCGTGGCATGGGTCTGCTGGGACTGGAGAATCTGTTGTATTTTGCTAAAGAGTACAGCGATGCAGCAAAACATGTATTGCTGCACTCTATGCATCCAACATTGGGTTACACCTTCGCCATTGTAGGAATAAATCTTACTTCGATGGCTTATCGTTTGTTGCAGACGGGAAGGGCTAAAACTCATTTCTACAATATTGCCGCGGTCTCCAAGAAGCCGTTGACTGTGGAGCATTTTCATAAATTTTACTGCTACTTGCTGTTCGAGTTCGATCGCTGCTGGATGGTATCGGAACCCAAAGACATTATGGATTTCCGTGAAATATATCAGAGTTTTGAGGACACTGTATCAAAAATACTCGAGTATGATTCAACTATTTTCAAAGCAAATCTAGTGATTGAAGATGTGTAGTTAGATAATTCATGTATTTTTAGCGGATACATAACTTAATTAATATTAAATGATTATTGGTTTTGTGCAGAGATCCCAATTTGATATCCTTTAAATAGAATTTAAACTTATTATGTCACAATATTTTACGATTAATTTTAAAAATAATTTCGCAACAAAAAATATTAGGTTTTAAAGCTTTTTATTAAATTATAAAATATTAAACAGCAACTAAAAAATTTAAATCCAGCAAATTTTAAATAAAAACGTAAAGCTTCTTTACAATTTTAGATCAGTGTACTTATTTTTTTCTTTTGAAATAAATCGATAATGAAAGATTTCGAAAATGTAGTGCTGAATGAATCGATTTAATAGAAAAATGTGTAATAGAAAAATTTGTTAAAAACCCATATGAATCCATTGGGCTTTCTATGCAAGAAAATAAGTTAATCTTTAAAATCTTTACCATCGCTTTTCTATTCGTTATTTCCGGCACCTTCTTCCTCCGAATCTGGTAGGCTTAATGTTGGCGTTCCTACCCGATACCAGTTACCATTTATCGAAGACGCTGGCGATGCTGGAGCTGACCTTACTGACCTTGCCCGTCCTTTGGATTCCGCACGAACCGGTGGCTGGCTCCTTGGAATTGAATTTACACTTGCCTGCTCTAGTCGACGCTCATTATAGGCCAAGTACTTCTTCAGTTTTGCAATTCGTTGATTCTCAACTGCCAATGCGCTACTAATTTCTTTCTCTACTTTCTCCAGCGCGCTGCTTTCCTTCTTCAGCTTTTTGACCATAGCTGGCAGAGTTTCGTAATGATGTTTGAACATAAGCGCATCCTGTTCGATCTGAAATTTCATAGACTTCTGAAAACCTCTGTATAATTTCTGGCCTTTCGCGAAGAACGTCGCCATTTCTGCAGGCATCTCTTTGCAAATTTTGATTGGATTATATTGACGACTGCAGATGGGGCAGCACGTGTTGATACAGTTCTTACAGAGCACATGTTCACAAGATGAAAAATAAAAATGGATGGTTGAGTCTTCTTTTTTCTGCACAAAGCATTTATTACAAAATAGTGGATACATTTTTTCGCTTCTTAATAACAAGTAGATCAATTTTTTACAATTACAAAATTAGTGTTGCTCAAGGACAGATCTTCAGTCCTGTAGACTCCAAGTGTAAACTTCAATTCTCGGAAACGCCATCTTTGAAAATGGCAATTCATTTGCCTATGTAGTAAATACACATGTGAGAAAAAAATATAAGTATTCATACATATATAATACATAAATAAATTCATGAATTATTTGGAGACTTCCATGAAAAATAGTATAAAATTAAGTCGATGACTATTTGAACCTATTCTCTGATTTGATTTATCTATCTGATATCATTATTAAAACCTTTACAAGATAGCAACAAAGTTCTCTTTAAAAACCCCCATTTTGCACGTGTTTAAACAAATGGTGGATATTTTTATTGATGCAGTTTATTTTATGCTTATACATATATAGTTAATAGCTATAAGTACGGAATAAAATTTGTGTATTTTTATTGAGTTAGTTACGCATATCTTAGTGGAAAAGTTAACAAAATTTTATTTTACTGTAAAGTAAAAAACTTTATTAGAATCGAATAAACAATTTTAATAACTGTAAATCATGAGAATCTTTGCTTATAGTAAATTATACGTAGTTTTATTCTTCACAAGGAATAAAATATAAATTTAGTTTACACCCACTGGAAATGTTTTCAGTTATAGACACATGTATACATGACACATGTATATAAATACAATCTATGTATCGTATATATAATAAAAGTAAGCATAAGAGGTAGCGGCTAAAATACGAAAATAAAATTAAATATACTAAATATTTATCAGAAATATAAAAATGCGAACATATCTTTTTAAAAACTAATAAATTCGACGAAACTAGTTTAAGTGCTGCTGAAATGACATCAGTTTCTTAGGAATTAAGGTGACTGCCTAGAATGATGAATTGAATGTTGTCCGTATGATGTCAAAAGCATTTTTAACAATCACTTGAATAGAATTAGTTAAATACGCTAATTTCGAAACGTTTTTATATTTTAAAATCGAAATACAATCCGGTTCTTCTGCGCTTAAGTCTTTAAGACGATGAAAAGACTTCCTAACGATAGAATTTAACTTCGGCTTCAACACAATCTTTCATTAACTCGTCCAGTTCCTCGTTGGGACTTGGATGTCCCTCCAAATAACTGTTCATCTCATTCACACAAGAGACTTCTAAACGTTTAAGATCATTAATAGCATTAGCTTTGCGTTGTGCGTGTAGTTTATGTAGCAAAGTAATCGTATCTCCGGTTGGAACTCTGGTTAACGGTGATATTTTTGGATTTGGTGCAAAAACGAAAGGCTTAAAGACGGACTCGCCAGGCATTGGCGTAGCAGTGAACCAGTGACAAGAAATACCCTCCGCAGTAAGTACGGATACAGTGGCTGATCGCGCAATCTCATTTTTGGAACTGGCACGTAGTGTTGCAAACATGTCCATTAGGCTATAACTGCCATCTGCCTTCGGTTTATCACCACACCAGGACACATCTTCAATATTTTGAGGAGGTGCATCACAACAAGCAGCCAAGTTGACATCGTCCTTGATGTATAGAAAGAATTATTTAATTAGATCGAAATCTTTTTCTCACTCAGACAAACCTCTCCATTCCACAATCCCAATTCTTTCAAAGAATCGCCTAAATTTTCGCTGGACTTGTCAATGGGATACTTTCCAAGACTATCGCTGGGAAAACATCGAAAACCCTCTGTAAAACGATGTGCAGCCCACAACTTGCCATAGCAACTTACAAGCCAGGCTTCTAGGGCATCACAAACAACATATCCAGATTTAGATTTATCCGTACTGTGTGCAGAGACTAACGAACCTATTTGTTCGACAGCATCTACCGCACTAGTTGCTGCAGCTAATGTATACCTAGAACGGTCATAAGGTAGGGCATTTAATACGAAAAAAAGGAAGCAGATTGTAACCATACCTTACAATATCGGTGGACAGTAAATGGCCACTTGCAGCATCGGGCTCATCACCACTCCAAGTAATTCCAACGCACACGTTTTTTTCATTGGCTCCATATTCACCGCCCCAGACACCTGGTAATGGTTTTTGTAAAATCATACGCAATGAGCCGATTACCTCCACATCCGCACCACCATCACACTGCAGATTGAAAATCATTTTAAAAGGCGAAAACTATATTACATTATATATGTAAATTTATTACATATATAAATTAAATATGTATATTAAATTTAAATTATTTCCTTTGGTTTCTATTGAGTCTTACAAAGTGACCAAAGAAAATTCGAAGGTCAAGGCGTCATTACATAAACGTATTTGGAAGGGCTATACAAATCCTCACCTTTCCATCTGATGCCATGCTTGCATCATAGTAAATGACCTCCTGGGCCTTGCATACTGTGTCCTCATGCAAAGAGTTTCGACCAAAAATAACAGTCTTTTCAGCGCAGTATGGTGTCTGAACAATGAAGCACTCTCCGGTTGAACACATTATTCTGGAATAACTTAAACAGTTAATCAAATATGATTCAAAGAGAAATTGATTTTTCCAGACGGTAAAAAAATGTACTAATAAGAGATTTTATATGTAGGTTTATCAGTTGAGTATTCGGTAAATAAATTTGACGTATTACTTTTGCACAAGTTATACTTGAAATGTATAAGAATCGCAGAATTTTGAAATTTGTAGCCTTGAACAGAAAGTTGATATTCTAAACAAATACAAATGTTTCCTTTAGATTTTTCCAGGGGATTTTTTACTAATGAGTTTAACAGCTGCAAGCGCGATGGCAGGATTGCTTGTGCGAAAATTTTTAAAAATTGTGCTACGTTTACACCGACTAAAACCTATAAAACGTTTTACACCTTGTGGTATCATATTTAACGAAACGGTAATTTGAATTCATTTATTGAATATTTTAAAGAATGCAGGAAACAAATCAGTTTTAGTACAAAATTTCCCAATTTTGTTGTTGTTTTTGGCACTGAACCCAACAACAATCCCAAAAAGTGGGTGGAGTCTTCCGGTTCCGGTTTTATAGCCCTTTGGGAATAGATATACGACTTCCCAGAATCGCCTATCGTGTGATTGTTTTTGTTGTTGTTGGGGTGTCCATCACATCTGCCCCTGGTTTTTGAGTTATAGTCGTTTGAAATTTGAAATTAGTGACCCTATATCTCCTAACCCATAAGAGATATCTAATATATATTTATACCGTTAAAACAGCAAGTTAAATACCTTCCATTTATATCAAGTAAGATTTTACCGAAAAGTGCATATTTTTAGAGAAACCGCGATTTGAAATCATAAATCAATCTTTACAATCGTGTGTAATACAGTGTAAGCCACCTATATTGTAATTAACAACGACTGATATCTTTACACACGTCTACATGCATCACCTGACACTGTCTAATTCCTTTTTAGTTTTTTTTCTCATTTCATTGTTCGCTGATAAAACGAATATGAGGACGACGACATAATAGAAGATATTTTTGTTACAAATGTATACCATACAGATGGGTTGTGTTGAGGTAAAGTGCGTTGTTAAGTTTTTGGTTTTTATTACGCGACATTCATAACTCCATCTTCCCGTTTTTTTCTCGAATTAAAATATTTGAGGTTGTGTAAATAATGATTACTCCATGACATTACAACGAAATCCATTGCAATGCGGACGTGATGCGATTTGGACTATTTTAATTTTACTTCAAACGTTCGATAGATATGATGGTGACATTTTCGCAGTTAAGTTCAAAAAAAAAACTTGAAAAAGGAAAACCATTGATTCAGAAAAGTGGAGAAGAGATACTGCATTTATGCTTTGTTCGTTACATGGACGGGCGAATAGTGTGTTTCTAATTTATGAATCGTACTTTTCTCTTTTACGACGTGTGTCATTTGCAAGTGTTATCTCTTGTTTGCTGCAGCGTTTCTCATGGTCCGCGAACGACGTCCATTGTTGACGTTCTAGATTTTATTTTGAAGAAAACAATTTCTGTCTCGGCTACTACTGTTAAATATTTCTATTCTGCAGTGGAGTGGAGTTTTCTATCGATATTAATTTAAAAACTAGGTAATCAAGGTGAATAAATAATAAAAAGTATCTTATATAATTTAAAATTTTGCTATCGTGTTAGATAATGTTTATTTTGTAATGTAATATAATTAATTTTCCTAAAGAATGTTGTACATAATTTACTACACATATTCCAGCTTTAAATTTGGTTTACAAGAATTTCGCCAGCAACTGTATTAAATAGAATTTCAATACAATAAATAGCACTCAACTCGTAATTTAAAATCAGTTTTCAAGTAAAAACCAAACATAAAACGAAGTAAAACAAACCTTACACAAAAATCTAAGATAACATAAGAAAAATCCTTTAATACTTGTTTATTTATATTCGCAACTGCTATTTTCGTCTGAATATATTTCTTCTGTTTGGTGACCAGTGAAAGATGGAGCGAAAAAGAAACAATATTTGTTTATTATTTCGATGATCACGGTTGTGGGGTTTGAACCATTGACCTTGCACTGGCACCAGAACAGCGATTGCCTTACTTTTTGAAAATACATATTGATTTCAATATTATTAATAATTCGATCATTTTTACTACATTTAATTCTACTTAAGCTACATTTTGACGGTTGAACTTCAGTACCTTTAAAATATAATATTTAAAAGTAGTCAAGTTTTACGTTACAAAGGTATTTTCAGTTTTTAATATACAATCATTCAAAGTAGTCAAATTTTATTTTAAAAACTATTTTCAGCTATTTTAGATCGCAACAAACGCTTTTCGATTAGGCTTGATTCCTAGAAGCCATCAAATTAACTGAATTGTCAGACCTTCTCACTGCCAATAAAATGCTGTACGTTTTTCACGTGGATATGGGCCGTATGATGACCTTCGACATGACAGTCGCCCTATCGTCGGTCGAAAATCTGAAGGAAACCATTGAGCGATTACACGGCATTCCAGCGGCAAACATTGTATTGCTCGTGAGCGGCGGCGAAATGTTGACCAAATCGGCTCAAGTCTCCGGTTATTCAGCTGGCACTGATACCAATCCCATATATATGTTTCTGACTGGTGACATGAAGTTTCCAACAACCGTGGCCACATCAGATGCAGACGTGGACCTGCGAGAACAGGTCGATCGATGTCTGGAGCTACCCGCCGTTTACGACACAGTCGCAAAGCGAGCCCAGTTAGCTCTGAAAATGTATGATTTGGCGAGGGATGAGCAGAAACTGTGCGAACGACTAGTACACGAGCAACACCTGCAGCAACAAGGTTGGTCTGCAGTAGTTGCAAATATGGAGGATCTGACCGATGAGGTTCGTCAGAGGTTTAAATATTTCTGCACAGCCTTCGATCGACACTTGGAGAATCGCGGCAACTATTTAGAGCTATTGCGGCATTTCGGGGATGACCTGACTAAGCTTTCCCGCATACCCATTTTACCAGCACTCATGTCATTAGCTGAAGAGGATTTCCATGGCTTTGATGAGTTCCTAGACGTAGACGAAGTGTTCGCCCGATCGCATCAAGAGCAAGTTTCCGTAATTGCAGTCGACCCTTCTGGTATCAAAACGGATGACAACAGTTGTAATATTTCGGACACAGAAAAGGTAATTTCGTCTACATCGCCACACAAGAAGCTGAAGATGGGTAACGAACATACTGAAGAGCGAACAGCTGCAGTTACATGCCAAACATCCACAACAAGCGGAAATCAACGACGTACATTTACCTTGCTCCAATGGATATCTGCTAAGGAGAATCATGACACATTGAAACTAATGTCTGAAGAATGTGTACAAGGATTAGGAACATTTAATGAAGATGTCTACGAGAAGCTTAAAGCTGAAGTTCGAAATATAATAAAATTAGCCGATAAAAGTGAAGTCAAAGATATCAAAGGACTCGGAGAGAGACTTTGTAGACTGGAAGAATTCAAATATATAATCAAAAGTATGGTGCAGGATCAAAAGGAGCATTCTACAGCATTTCAACAGAACCAGAACCGAGCTCTCAATCTACGCGATGCCTCGATACTGCCAGACTTGTGCGCTTCACATCAGTCACAGCTGTTGGTAATGCTGAGGAATCACCAAAAGATTCGTGAACACAAATTGTGCATTATTAAAGCTAAAGATGAGCTCGGATTAAATCTTCACACGCGTCTCAAGCGCATTGTTTGGATAGAAAATGCGATGAGTGAACTGGATAATCGTTTATTATTTTATCGTCACTGTCTGCTAAGAGCGGAGCGGCATATTAACATAATCGAGCAAATTCACCAGGCTCCAAGTATATATGTAGCAGCAGTTACAGAGGTAAAAACAATTTAATTACCTACTGTGAAATGTTTATTATGTTATTTTTTTTAATATTCTTCTTATTAATATTCTAGGTGGTCCGTCGTAAGATCTTCTCTGACGAATTCCGAAAATGGGCATCTAAACTTGCGAATGATTTCGATGCCATACACAACGAAGAGATCAAGCGAAGGCAGATGTTTAATGCTAGATTTGAGGGACATTTTCTAAACATACTTTTTCCCGGCATGAATGACATGCCGCCGGCCTTCGCCAATGAAAATCCACTTGTATTCGATGCTCGTTTGCCGAACATTACACGATCTGACATTGACATGTTGTCTTCACATCTACCCGATCTGAGTTATCAAGTCCAATTGCCTGATATGACCCCTGTGATAAATTTTTTCGTCTCTCGGTCCGGCGAACACCAAAAGGAACGACTTGAAGAACTCTTACTGCAAAAGTTAGCAGCTGCAGAGGTTGTTAATACCAAGCAACCATCTCATCCGCAGTCGGAAGAGCAAAAGGTTGCTGGTGCTGAAGTAGCTGGTGACGAATTGGAAACTGACGCGGAAGATTTCGAGAAAGTAAAGCAGTCTGAGGTAACTCCAACGACAGAAATGCCAATAGACGTGGCAACCTCAACTAGTGAATACGACAAGGAATCCATGGCTAGGAGCACGATAACAGATTGTCTGGCCACTTTTAACGTTGAAACCCTGACTGAGGAGAATGAATCTTCAATGCGTGCAGAGGTAGAACGTTTACGCGCCCTACTTGATGCTATGTCCAAATTATCGATTGAATGCTTAAGCGTGGCGCGTGGAAATTTAGACACATTTCGCAAAGATTCCACGGGGTATCAGAAGAGCCTATTAATGGAATTGCAAAAGCTGAGCGAAAATTGGAATATGTTACAAATTCGCAAAATTGCAAAGGAGCGGGAACAAGAGGAAGAACTGTACAATTTGCGAAAGGTTCTGGAAGAAAAGAACGCTGAATTGTCGGCAATCAGAGAGCAACTTTCTGAGAAAAAAGAGTTAGAGCTGTGCAGCTCATTACTTGAAAAGCGGTCAGAAGAAATTCAGGAGCGACTTAAATATTTCGAGACTGAAAAAGAGAACGCTGTTGCCGAGGCACGAGAGAAATTAATACATGAACACAAGACCGAAATTGAATCGTTGCGATGTCGCTTTAAGCTAATGGCTTCAACGGAATTTTCACCATCGAAGGCTAGCCTAGAAAAGCCGTCGCAGCTAAATGAAGATATGATAGATATTGCTTGTCACGAAATGATCTGTAAACAAATAAGATCTGAACTGAATGTCACAAAGGAGAAAGAAATCACTGCTGCACTCGAAGCAGAGCGTTCAATATGGCAATCGAAAATATTTCCCATGAATTCGGAATCTGTGATGGCTAACGTTAATGTGTTGAAGGATATGCTAGAGGAGAAGGAGAAACAATTAGATATGCTTAGAGAAAAGGATCTCATGTTAACGAAGGAAAATTATCAACTAAAATCGCGTCTCGATTCTCTGACCAATGACGACGGCAACAGCTGGCTCAGAGAAAAAATCGAATATTTAAATAAAGACAAGTGCAGACTACAAGAGGAACTGACCGTGGAGATATCGCGCCGATTGGAAATGGAATGTTCCATTGCGGAACTGAGCAAGTACGTATAATGAATTGATTGGAGAAGGCGTTTAAATCTAGACTCTAGACGTTTGTGTTTTGTTTTCTTTTTTGTTGCTTTAGTTCCATGTATGAAAAAGCGTGCGTGGTTGGATCTTTGCCACGCTCAAAATGGAATAACTATGGGCAGAAGCATATTGTTTTGGAATCTTGCAGTACGGGCGACATTGTTTTTGTTATTTGGAGTGTGCGCCATGGACAATTCATGGTTGTTCAAGACTCGCAGAGTCTATACTTTGTTCATGCAGACAGTCTTCCTGCTCTTAATTTGCATTTTCCAGTGTCACCCGCAGATGGAACGTTTGATCAACAAATACCAGTGCCGTATTACGAAATCGGTCGTGTTATCGACAAAGAATATTGTCAAGCAAAGAAGGTATTTTATTCTGTACAGACAGTACATTTTAGTTTTTAAACAATTTTAAATGACTTTTTTCTCTTAGGACGAAAATCGTTATCGGGTAACAAAAGGCACGAAATTTTATCGCATAAAATTGGCACCTTTGCCAACAAAGCAATCGATTCGCAAAGAACGAGCAAAATGTGAGCTAATTTTATTTATTTATTTATTATTTCGCTAACATTTAACATTAAAACAACTCTCCTTCTTTCCTCATGTTTTCTTAGATTTCTCACCAATTCGTTCAATATCACAATCCGATTCGCATGGTGAAATACCACCAAACCATGCAAGCAGTTCTAATCCACGTCCCACATCATCTACGGGCTGTGTTAATCTTGATTCTACAGCTGCTGTTACTGGTAGAAGGTGCTCAAAGGATGTTACTGATTTCAGTGCAAATTCTCCGTTTAAATCTAAATCGTCAGCAAAAATTGAAGTTTCATTTGTCACTGAAAGAACTTCAAGAGCTAGTTTCAACGAACGCACAGTTAGTATTACAAGCACGGGCGAAGAAGGACCGGCTTCCGTTTCGCCATTGACCGATTATTTTAGTATCGGTGAGGAAGATAAACTGCAAACAATTGCTACATCAGCAAATCAGTTATTATCTTTGCAACACAAACAATCTGTGATAACAGAGCAGCCGACAGCATCATCATCGACAGCAAATTTAAAATTGGACTTAATGCTGGCGTCTGCTGATTTACCACATTCAACTCAGACAACGACATCCAGTAAAAATGTATGTGTTATGGCGCCCGAGTCACTAACAACTTCTATATCAACAAATGCTGATAGCACCTCTATTGCCGCTTTGCCCACAGCTGGTTGTCCCTCACTATCAATACCAACACCAGTTGGTACAAGCGAGGACTCTGACGAATATCGTTCTTTAGAAGCCAAGGATGACTCGGAGCTTCTTCCTCTTTCGGAATAGTCTTGTAAGACAAAAGTCCTCAAATAATTAATAATTCAATCGCAAAACTAATATTACGGATTCGCTGTTTAATTTTTCAAAGAACCTTTAGTTTTTATTAATGCGAAAATACATATTGTTCTTTTTTCAAATGAACATCCAATAAATCTGATAATACTTAAATTAGTATATAATAACAAATAAGTGTTGCTTTCTCTACTATTTGAAATATATTTCCTTATTATGAAACAAATATTTAACAACGTAGAACTATTTCTTTTAATATAATTGTAAGAACTTGTGTATATAAATATAAATTCAAAATCAATTACAAATCCATAAATTAAAAGAGCAAGTACACAAAATATATAAGAATTTAAAATTTGGAGTTGTTTTATTATAATATTCAATAATATTTATGAAATCCACAATTAAACGCCTAAATGTGTACCATATGTTTCTCACATTAGAGAAATAAATAATAAGAAATATTAATAGTCATATTAATGAATAATACGCACCGATTAAAGAAGTCGAATATTTATAAATTGAAAACAAAATTTAATGGTTTTAATTGTAATGAAACTAAAGTGGAAAGTCATTCAAAGCAAATGAAGGTGATATATAAAATGTAAAAATGTAAATATCTATATAATTTTTATTTCCCCCTGTATATCAGCTCCAAATTAGTTCGCATTAAACATCCTAATAATAACATATATAATTGATTTGTATAGGAAAGAAAGACCTTATGAACGTAACATATTTTGAGTGTTATGATTGCGTACGTGATGAACGTATTATGTGTATGGAACTTTAACTGATTACTTGAAGTGCTTGCAGGGTTTAGCGCGCCTCAGAAACAAAAATTTGTTTGTAAAAGAAATCGGTAAAGATATATAGCGCTTTATAAGGGTAGTGCTTTCAAATTAACTAAGATAAACGTGAATATAATTTTTCGACTCTAGGTTGGAAATAAATCAGGCTTTTAAGATTATTAGAATGATAAAAGCTGAAAGACTTTCAGTCAACCATAACATGAGAGCATCATAATCGTATTATATATACACATGAATATTTTTTATATGAAATCTATTATTCAATTTTAAGAACATTGTACGTTACATCATAAAATTTTATATAAATTGCAGGTAATAAATATATATTTGATTGCTATTATTTTTATATCCATACATACTTGTAAAATAAACACATGGGTAAAAACAATACCTTCAAACCGAACTTGTATTAAGCTTTTAGAATCGAATAAATAAATCGAATGTGGAATAATTTATTATGTATGCTATAGTAGACTGACTTCATGTATAGATCTCAAAAGGTATGCATTAAGAAACATCGAAGAGACTACTATTTATCTATTGCTTTTCTACAGACTCTTTTGAAACGATTCCCTCACAATTTATGACGGTTGTAATAGATGTATTTGCATTTTTGGAAGCTTTAGTAAGTATTTAAATATTGATATCAAATCGGTAGATTACTATCTTTCTTTCTTTTTATTAGACTAGTGTTAATTGGATTCAACTCAAATTCATGATTGAAAATAAATACATATGTATGAATGGTACATAGTTTTTAGTAGTTTTTTACATCGATCGGAGCTAGCAATAAATATTCTGAATTCTAAATTTGTTTGTACTTAATTGCACACATTATTTTTAGAAAAGAATTCGAGTCACAAGATTCCACATTTCTTAAGTAAAATACGCCGCTTGCGCGCTGGACTCTTTTTGGCCGAACGCAAGATAATCGTGCCCGAGCTTGTTGTTTTTGTTAAAGTAGGACTGAAAGCACTTATAGCTGGCCTCTGATTCATGGATTGTTCTAGGTTGTTATAAGATTGCGTCATATATTGATGGCATTTCGTCGCCAAATAGCGAAACACCGAAGCCACGTTTACATCCTCCTTAACTGATGTTCGTATAAGGCGACAACCTAGCTGGCGAGCCAAATTTTCCACTTCATCCGAAGTCACTACCGATTGTTCGATTAGGTCGACTTTATTTTGGACAATTACTGTGGGAATTTCATTGCACTCATTTTCGATCTTGCGCTTCCAATCGCGAATAGATTCGAAGGACTGCCGATCCGTGGTACTAAATGTAAGCACACACGCTTGTGCACCACGATAGTAGGCTTTGGTAATAGCATCAAATTCCTCCTGACCTGCGGTATCCCACAGCATTATACGCACATCCTCGCCATCAATTTCGATTTGTCGCTCGAGAAAATCTACGCCGATGGTCTTTTTATAGTCCTTGGTGAAAATTCCCTTGCAATACCGCTGGATCATTGAAGACTTGCCAACTCCGCCGTTCCCAACAATTACCACTTTGATGGCAATCTCTATGTCATCTTCCCTCATATTGTTGCCGCTTTAGATTGTCTGTTTGTGCTCATATACGTGGGACGCAGTCGCACACGAACACAAATTCTCTTGTTTCAACTGATGAGTGAACGAACTGCTTGAATTAACGAGCTGGTTTTTTTTTATTTGATGCTTCCAATAAAAAATGCTCTATGAAGCAATAAAATTTCTTTGCGGAATTTTATATTATCTCCGGTAGATCTGTAGAAAAGATATACGATTTGTATTGCTGCTATGTTCATATACATACATACATATGTATGTATTAGGCAAATTGCGATTAATGATGTTTTAAAATAATTACTCCTTCTTCCTCATCAGCAGCAGTTCACTTGTTTCGATGTCTTCGAACTTTGGCTTGTTTTGTTGTTTTTCACTTTCTATAAATTGATTTCTCTCCAAATCTTTAACAATGAAGTTGATTCCTCATTTTCCGTTAACAGGTTTTACCAATTTTTGCTCACACACACGCACACAAAAGAAACAATATATGTATTAAACTATTGCACCTCTTGAAACACTTCAAACCTCTTGTCAAGCTTGGATGCGCTTCTACTTCTGCGCGACGGCTTTAACTTGGTCTTATGCACTACTCGTCTGGTTTCTCTGTTCTTTGTGTATTGTAATGATAATTAAGGCAATTCTAAAATAGCTTTTGGTTAAGCCTGCCGCTCACTATTCTGCTGGGAACTTTTGTGTGAGTTATTCTAAACAATTGCTTTTACAAATTGTCTAAAATTAAACAATTGTTCTATTTTTCTCATTGCACATTGCATCGAAGAAGACGCTATCAGACTGATTATTACAGTCCTCTACTTCACTGGTTTTCATCACTTCTGCTGTTTCATTCTTTTGTAGTTATTTAAAGCCGTTGAATTTGGATACTTACTTCTCTCACTTGCACATCAGGTCTTGTTTCTCCTTTTTTGCTTTTCGAATATTCTCGACGTTGATAGTATCAGGTATAATATAGGTATCAAGTTGGTATCATATCTACATACCTACATACATATGTACGTGTACATATGTAATTAATACTTTATTAAAATAACTGGATAAAAAAGCTATCTTAAATAGTTTAAGATTTTGGATACAGACTACAACCTGAGCTTGTCCACTACTAGACTAAATCTAAAAGTGATCCATATTTGTTTCTTTAAGAAAAATGCCTAACTTTATTTAGATTTTTATAGATATTAATACTAATACATTCATGAGTATATTGATTTTATGATATGAATAATAATGCTATACCCTATACTTTTTCTCTATTTCTTGTTTTCGTTATCTTTTAGTGTATAATAATGTAATTCATACCATCATTAGCATAATAAAGAACCTGTAAATTTAGACGATGTATGTGTTTACTATAAATTATAATTAAAAAAAAACCGTTAGATCTGAAGCCACTATTGTTCTATTTTGGCCTTTAAGTTTACGTTGATCGTAAACTAAGCATTGACAATTCTTATTGCCTTTCGTTAAATTTTTAGATGGCAAAGTTTTTAGGATTTTAAACACATAACACAAAAACACATCAAATACAAATTCTTCGAAACCATACATAAATACATACTTTAATGGATTGCATTACACATATAATATTAAAACAAAAATTTTATAATACACGACTTTATTGTCGTGTTAGAGTGAATTAAGCACGATTCTGAATGACACTTGACTTGGAAGCAAAATATATGAATTAAATACTATATGAATAAAAATTATAGCGAAAAAAATAAAAAAATTATTGTAGTTAATTTTATTAAATACTCGTAATTTCGTAGAAAAGTCCACTGAAATCTGAAGTGATGGCTGATGGAATTTCGATGTAACAAAATTCACATAAAAAATTTACAGTTTTAGAAGAAAAATGAAAAAAGTTTTTTTTCGGTCATCAATAAATCTGGATAATCAAATTTTGAATAATTTAAAGCAGATTGTAATTATAATTTATACTACATTTACATACAAACTCTCAAATGACAAGTCATTATGGCATATGAGGGCGCAAATGACATGATTTCGTATTAAAAAGCTCTTTAAAAATACTATGTTTTGGTTATTTGAATTTGTAACTGATATTTAAATATTTAATATATAATTAATGGAAGGAAAGCCAAGAAAACTAAAAATAAAATTGAAAAATAGCAACTAAATGGGTGTTTGCGCCATTTGAAACATCTAGGAACAGGAAAAAGTTCTGAAAAAGTTCAATAGTCGCGTTCTGAACCCAGCTGTTCCGCTCACGGAGGCTCGATTATTTTGCTGTCACTGAACGCACCCGATTGATTACATTTCACATGGAACGGTCTTCATTTCTTGGAACGAAAAATTTGTATGCTACTGAACCGCCATTGTGTGGAACATTTGTGAAATGTATGATTTTAACCTTTTGTTAAAAATAATGCCATAAAGACGGTGTAAACAGCTTTATAATACTACCTTAAAATTGCCATTTTGGTTCAGTATAGTAGTATAAACGTATTTCGTGTTTTCGTGTGCAGTTGATCTAATTTTCGGTTAACATCTTAAACACAGCTTCGTTAAAAATGCTGAATATCTGCTATGTTAACCAAATTGAAACCGGCAATTTATCTGCAGCAAAGTTCGCATTCTGAAATGTTATCATTAACATATAGCTTCGTTTGCTTTGCTTAAAATCAGTGGCTTTATTATTATATATTATATATTTAACATTACCTATGACTGCGTAATTAAATTTAGAGCACATCCAAAAATTTACAAGTTAGTCTCACAGTAAATTACATATAAAAAACGTAAAGACAAGTTAAAAATATTTTTAGACTGCATCAATATGAAAACTGCAACTCATTCTGTATTTTCGTGTACCATAAACACAAACTTGTTGAGTGTACTTTCTGTGGTAAAGTTAATCTTAATAATAACAGATGTGAGTGCAAAACAAGTGGAATCCACTACTAAAGGATATCGCAACAGCTTCATTAATCCTTATCCAAGATATGCTGCTTATAATGATGGCGGCGACCCTGGCCAGCCTCTGTTTCTAACGCCCTTAATTAACAATCCAAATATAACCAAAGAGGAAGTGCGGAAAATGGCTGCAGTCGATGTCAAACAGTTTCTTGGCGTCGAAAGTTACGCTGGCTACTTGACCGTGGACCCCAAGTTTAACTCTAGCATGTTCTTCTGGTATTTCCCTGCTGAAAACGCCCCAACTTATGCACCTGTACTACTCTGGTTGCAAGGTGGACCCGGTGCATCATCTATGTTTGGATTATTTGCTGAAAATGGTCCCTTCGAATTCGACTTCAACGGAAATCTCGCCAAACGGAATTACACTTGGAGTCGTTCACATAATTTGATCTACATCGATAATCCTGTTGGCACCGGTTTTAGTTTCACAGAGAGTGATGCTGGCTATGCTCGCAATGAGAAGGATGTCGGCCACAATCTGCACGAAGCAATGCAGCAGCTGTATGAGCTCTTTGATTTTAAAAACAGTGTGGGCTTCTGGATAACTGGCGAATCCTATGCCGGCAAGTATGTGCCAGCCCTGGCTTATCATATACATATGGTACAAAATTCTGTGGATACCAGAGTAACTCTTCCGCTAAATGGCATTGCCATCGGAAATGGTTTATCGGATCCGTTGCATCAGCTGAAATATGGAGATTATCTGTTCCAGTTGGGTCTGATTGATGAAAATGGTTTGGACAGATTTCACGCAGCAGAGGCCCAAGGAGTAAAATACATTAAAGAGCACAAAATGGAAGATGCATTCAAAACTTTCGATTCTCTGATTAACGGCGATCAATCCAATGGTTCCATTTTTAATGAATTAACTGGCTATGATTTTTACTATAATTACTTAAAGACGAAGGATGATGGCATTGGATCGGTTTTGGGCCAATTCTTGCAATCGTCGTCAACACGTCGTGCAATACATGTCGGCAACAAAGCCTTTCATGATCTAGATACTGAAAACAAAGTTGAAGAGCATTTGAAACTTGATGTCATGGATACAGTGGCTCCGTGGATTGCTGAGCTGCTCAAATCTTACACTGTTTGCATCTACAATGGTCAATTGGATATAATTGTAGCTTATCCTCTAACGCGCAACTACTTGCATAATTTGAAATTCGCAGATGCTGCCTTGTACAAGGTGGCAAAACGTCAGGTGTGGACTATTGATGGCGAGATCGCCGGCTATTTTAAGGTGGCAGGAAATTTGAAAGAAATTATGATACGTAATGCGGGTCATATGGCGCCATCTGATCAACCTAAGTGGATGTATAATTTAATATATAACCTCACGCACTCCGTCATCTCCAAGTTGTAGATGCTTTACATGTTCAGAAATTCAGGAATCTAGGTCTTTTCGTTTGAATACATTTTATTAACAAGCCCTTTTCTTTTATTATATTATTAACATGTGTATATAATGCACATGTACATACTTTATACAATACAATAAAAAACTTTTTCTTTAATTTTATCTTTAACTTTTCCATACAGTTTTGCTGTCTGTTAATTATTTTAATGAAACCGCTTCCGAACCGATAAAGTTTCTGGCAACCAGAAAATGTTCTGCGGAATCGCCACGACTGGCGTTGGGTTTAAAACGTTTCACCCTCTCATAAAAGCGGACAATATCCTTTTCCAGCTTGGGCGCATTTCCATTATCCCAGATTTTAACCACAAGATTTGCACCTTTATCCGACATGGCCAGTGAAAAGCGCAACACCGAGTAACACAATTTCATGATGTTTTCCTGATCGAGCATACGTACACCGGTCGCATTGGGAGCCATGTCCGACAGAATGCAATTCACTGCGCGCCCAGTGAGCGCCTCTTTCAGCAATAGCTGTGTTTGTAGTTTTGTAAAATCCATGCCGCCAAAACTCTTAGCGCCCTGGAATATATTCATTAGGATTCTGGTCTCGATAAGGTTTCATCTTTGGTATTACATACCGTCACTGCATGAAAATGTAGCAAATCTGTGCTAAAGACTGCGCCTTTTTTCTGATGTTCTATAATTCCAAGTGCGTTTGTAGCATTCACTGCAACCTGTGTCCAACTACCAGGAGCAGCGCCGCAATCGATCACAACATCTCCGGGCTTAATTATTTTGAATTTATCATTAATTTCAAGCAACTTGAAGGCACTGCGACAGCGATAATTCTGCAATTTCGCTTTTTCAACATAAGGATCAGCCAACTGACGCTTCAACCATTCCTGTGAACTTTTGCTTCGTCCTTTTAAATTGCATAGAATTTTTTTGGCAAACTGTGGAAAACGTTGCGTCGTTAAGCAACGTTTAATAACAGCTCGTAAATGCATTGAAGACTTAGTATGAAATGCTGAGACTACAAAAGTTGGAGTCTTTCATATAAAAATTTTATGTATTTCAAAAACATTCCACTTGACAGCTGTTTCAGTAAACAAATGTGCATTTAGAATCGAGTCTCGCACAAATTTCGCTCAGCTGTTCTATTTCCTGTTGACACTTGACAGCAAGAATTTGCCGGCCATTTGTATTGCAACATAAGCAGAAATTGTTTTGCGATTGCGTTTAACAAAATACTACGAAATAGCTCTTGTAAGTTTTCTTTAAAGAATGTACATGGGTAATGCTCTCGGTTATTTGGCGTTTGGTAACCCAATTAGCCAGGCGCTTGCTTCGACAGCATCGGCTGTCATCAGTAGTACCGTAAGTGTATAAAAGTGCATTTTTCCTGTTATTTGAATGCTGCAATTATAATTTTCATTTATCTTTTAGGGGCTTAGACCCAAAACAACTTCAAATGCTTCCACAGACATAGCGCTTGAAACGATTCCTTTATGGAAGTTGGCAGGAGGTAACCACAGTTTCGTGCGCCTTGCTGGCATAAGTGGTGCTGCTGCTGTTCTTATAAGTGCATACGGCAAGAAAAGTATATCCAAGATTACCGATGTCAAAGAATACAGCGATGCAAAAGCTGTATTCGAAACCGCAAACCAATTTCATTTCATCCATACTTTCGCCTTGTTGGCGATACCTATGGCACGAAAACCAGCATTAGTAAGTAAACGTATTTTTAATATAGGAAAGACAAAATGGTCAGAAGTGAATGCGCTATTCATGCACACATTGTTACATATACATATTTTAATTCTCAACAAGTAATCCTTATTTCTTTCAGACTGGGTCTCTTATGGCCATCGGCACCATACTCTTCAGTGGTCCCATGTATTATCGTGCTTTAACCGGAGATAAAACCTATATTAGTGTAGCAACGTGGGGTGGCTTCTGTTTAATTGCTGCTTGGCTTACATATATCTTTTAATTCTGGTAAAATTAATTTTTTAAATTACAAAATTATTTTTTATTAATTTTTTATTATAGGCATACATAATATCGTGTGTTAATTATATCGTATATGTAGGTATATATATTATTTATAATTTCTGTACGTGTATTATCTGTCATACATAAAATGTATTATTCATGCTTCAATGTCAACTCTGTCAATACAACCCAGCATTGATGCATCTAGAATATTTAAATATTTTATTTTTAAAAGAACTGCTGCAATTATAATAAGAGACCGCCTCTTATGAGTTAAGGCCTCAAAATAAGTTTATTTAATAATAATTACCAGAAAAGAAAACAGATTACGTTCGTTTGTGTATCTAATAAAAGCTATTATTTACAATTACCTAAATATTTATATATCGCTAAAAAATGAATCCAACATTAAAAAATATAATTTGGAGAAATTCAAGGCACGTCGAATTAAAAACTAATTAATTAAAACGACTTAATCTTACGGCTAGTCTGCAGTTTAGGAAGCTTTCCTGAGCTTTCCAGATTGTGAAAGACTAAACATTCCTAATGTATTAAGTACAAATTTCGAAAGCTTAATCTATATAAATATAATGCATCGTCCAAAGCTGATCAGTGTGTATGTTACTACTGCTTATTCTTCGTGCTCTTATCTTGCGCCTGAAAATAGTTGGGGAAAGAGACGTTTCATCGGATTTGTTTATATGTATGTTATTTATGGTATGAGTACCATAGTTTGTAACAATAATAAATCCATAAATATTTACATTTTGTGCAACTTTTAGAAGATTTTCGTATGTACTGCTGCCCGTTTGTTTAACCATGCTGAGGAAAACTCCGACCTTGCTTTCTGTTAACAACTCGTAGGGTGATCCAAATTCAACTGCTCGACCTGCATCCATTACCAACACCTTATCCGAATCCATTACCGTATGCAGACGATGAGCAATTGTTAGTACCGTGCAGTTCTTAAACTTATTGCGTATCGTTTCCTGAATCAGTGCATCGGTTTGTGGATCGACATTTGCGGTAGCCTCGTCCATGACAAGGATTTTATTTTCGCGGAGAATGGCACGTGCCAAGCACACCAACTGACGCTGTCCAACGCTGAAGTTTGTACCGCCTTCGGAGATTTTACTTTCTAAGCCACTCGGTAGGTCAGTGACAGCAGTTTTCAGTTTTACCTGCACGATTAGAGAAATATTTAGTTGTATTTAGGATTTACGATATTCCTCAGTAATATTATTTTTAAACCAAACGGTATTTAAACATTTGACTTTTTTTTTAAACCAAAATCCTACCTCGTCCAATGATTCCCAAAGCTTTGCATCCGAATATTCATCGAATGGATCCAAATTGTAACGCATGGTACCGGAGAATAAAACCGGTTCTTGTGGTATAATCGAAATTTTGCTGCGTAAATCATGCAAGCCCAATTCTTTAGTATCTCGATTGTCAATAATCACTGATCCATCGTTGTATGACAAGCGGAAGAGTGCGTTTATCAGCGACGACTTGCCTGCTCCAGTGCGGCCAACAATGCCCACTTTCTCACACGATTTAATATCGAAACTAAGCGATTTCAATACGTATTCCGATTTTGGATCGGGGAAGTAACGCAGACTCAAATCATCGAATACAATTTCACCTTGCTCTGGCCACTCCTGTGGTGGTTTCTTGTCTGGCTTGGACTCTAGTTCACCTTCCGGCTCAATAGTTTCATATTCCACCACACGTTCGACAGCAGTCATGGTGGTCTCCAGCTCAGCCGATTGACGCATGCCCCATTGAACCATGCCGGTCATGCCCATCGCTTGCGTTATGGCCAAACCGACATCGCCGCCATTCTTCGGCGAGAAAAGAAAGAAGCTGAATGTGATGATCGCTATATAGGCCACACAACAGCAATCTAGCCAATAGGCGAAAGCCCGACTTGTTGCCAAAAACATGTAGTAGCCTGAACTGTGCAAATCCTGATAGTTGTCGAATTCAGCAATGAGCACCTTCTGGGCACCAAAAGCACGTATTGTTGCGAGTCCATTAAGTGAGGCACCCATGTGAGAGTAGATCGGCGATCGGGCTGTGATTATAGTGATGAAAATATTTTAATAATTACATTTAATTGTTAGATTGTGCCAGCTACTTACTAATTGCCTCCAGACGCTTTACATCGCGCGATGTTTGCAGATAAAAGACGCGGAGACCATAGAAAACCACACACAAAACGGCGGTGGCCAACAAGTACCACAGGTTGACCACCGTTATAACGCTAACAATACCCAAAAGTGCCAGAAAAATTTGTATAACATCCATCATCACGGCGGGTAGAATCTCATCCACTTGACCCAAATCTTTGGAGAATCGATTTAAAATGCGACCCGACGGGTTGGTACTAAAGAAATGCATCGTCGCACGTGTGACGCCCTGAAACATAGAGTTGTGCAGACTGGTCGATGATTTTTTGGCCAAGTTAAAGAAGAGCAGGCTGCGAATGATGGAAAAAATTATGGTGGCCAATGTGATAGCAGTGAAGACGTATATGTCGATGGGATCACTGTTTGCATTCAATGGTTTTTCTGAATCTTGTAATCCGGCACTGGAAGTAGAATTCGGAATGTAAGCCGAGCGAACATCGGCCCCTTCCGCAATCCTGTCATTTTTGTTGACCCTTCATGAGAAAAGGCGAAAAAAAGGTTAAGAAAACGGATTTGTTTTACTGTTAATCAGTCTGCTTACCAGAAGGAGAGAAAGTAATCGGCACTGGAAGCTAGCAACTGGGCAGCTATGCACAATAATATCATAAATGCAAACTGGAAAGTGCCACCGCTTGCGCTGAAGTATTTTTTGTAAAGCTTCAAACCAATTTTGCCCTCAACGCGCGACTCCTGCACCTGCATCTCAGAATCACTTACAACGGAATCGGCTAAGGAATTCATTGAGGAGACACTATTGAAGCGTTCACGTTGTTTACTGCTCTGGCGTGAGTAGCTCACGCCGCCACCTTCAGACACCGGTTCTTCACGTTTGTCTGGATTATCGTCATGGGTAAGCAGCTTGGCAAAGTCAAGTCCACTGTTGCGCATCGAGGCGTAGGTTCCGACAGCACTTGCTTTACCCTTGTCCATGATGACAATTAGGTCTGCCTGTTCAAGGAATTGCAACTGATGCGTCACCAGAATGACGATGTCTTCGCGCAGGAAACCACGCATGCACTGATCGAAGAGATGACGGCCAACATGTGCGTCCACAGCGCTGAGCGGATCATCCAGCAGATAAGCGGTGGTCTTGCGGTACACAGCACGCGCCAAACTGATGCGTGCCTTCTGGCCACCGGACAGCGAAGCACCGCGTTCTCCCACAATGGTTCGGTCGGCATGTGGCAGCAGTTCGAAATCGCGCTCGAGTGCACATTTCTTAACAACTGTCCGATAGCGTTGCCTGTCCAACGGCAGACCGAAGAGGATGTTTTGGCGTACGGTGCCGGTGAAGAGCCAAGGCTCTTGAGAAGCATACGAGAGGGTGCCGTTCATTGTAACCGAACCCGATTCGGGGGGTAATTCTCCAAGAATGGCCTGTATAAAGCTGGAAACGCAGAGTATTTGTAGCAAGGTCGAAAGGAAATAGAGTAGTTATATTTTTATTAGAATTTTAATACCTGGACTTGCCTGAACCCACTGGCCCTATGACGGCTACTAAAGTCCGTGGTTTTATACTCAAACTAATCCCATCCAAGGTGTAATCCGACGAGTTGGAATTCCATTTCGCCTTCAAATCATTGATTTCAATGCTGGCCGTTATGCCATTCGTGAATCTCGTTGAGAGCATCTCAACATCTCGAATATCAACGACATCAGTCGTCTTATCGTTCTCTAGTATGATGTCGGTCTGTTTGATTTTCGCGTACTCTTCGTCGTTGTCGTGCGACTTGTCGCGTACCAACGTCTCGTCGTGCATCATGTATTTTTGAATACGCCTGAAAGAGACCAGCATCTCAGCAGCTTGTGAAATTCCCATGGGGAAGTAGACGGTCATTGTGGTGCGTAGGATGGTGTAGTATGCCGTTATTACGAAAGCCTTTTCCGCCGTTAAAAGGTGCCCCAACAACACGAAGCCTACAAGACTCACAAAGACGGAAGTCCTCGTTGAAAACATGACGAATGACTGCAAGGTGCCGCGAATATAGTTCACATAGCGTATGGCGTTCATTTCCTTAATGCGAGCGTACTGTACCATTTTGCCGAATGGTAACTCCCAGGCGTACATCTTGATCACTTGTATTCCCGATATGATTTCGTTCATCATGCGGACGCGTTGATCGGTTCTCAAAGCAGTGCGCAAACGTAATACTGAGGTCATTTTACCCATGTACCCTTGAAGCGGCAGGAAGAGAAACATGAAAGCGACACCGAAGAGCGACGAGATGCCAATCTGGGAAATAACAGGATAAACACAGGATTAGGATATCTACATTTATACAAAAATGCATCAAAGACATACATAGTGCAACATATATAATTTTAAATGCATTACAATTTCCAACTTCAATATTCTTACAGTCTATACAAGTACCTATCTCCATACTCCTAGGTACATATTGTACTATATTTCTAGAAATTCTCTCTCTCACAAAGGTGTCCATATTCCATTGATATCAGACATTAAACCTGAGATTAGATTCTGGTCCCAAGAAACCTTATTTGATTATCTGCTTGAAGATAAATTTGAAAATTTGCCATACATGCTAGATTACTATACATCTAAACCGTAACATTTTGAGTAAGTAATTAAACTCAAATTAAGATACGGACTGAGGAAAAAAAATACGTTAAATAAACCTAATCAGTGAAATTCTCACTTTAAATTGTATATTTCATAAAAGATAAAGAAGGGGATTCTTCATAGTATGAACCGCTTTGAAGTAAATACATACATACGTGTATTAAGATGTATAAGATAAATAAATCTAAGAGGTGAGATGTTGAGATATAGTTTTATTTAGTTTGTGCCAATTTTTGAAGTTCCAATCGAGCAAACATTATAACATTTTCTAACAATCAAATTAGGAGGAAGTCAGGTTTAATGATAAGAATAACACTACTAACCTCTGTATACATGAGATAGGTTATTATTGCAGTCTCCACTGGCCCAAGCCATAAATAATGCAGATGAATAATCGATAAATCCAAACGTCCCACATCGTTCGAAATCAAATTCACCACCTGACCGGAGGTAGTGTCTCCAAGTGCCGTCCTGCTCAGACGTAAAGTTTTGCGATAAATCATGCTGCACATGGCAATGCGAACTTTCATGCCTACGTGCAGGATGCCAAGCATATACGGATGCACCAGCAGGACACTCATAGC
Source organism: Myopa tessellatipennis (assembly GCA_943737955.2). Taxonomy (NCBI): domain Eukaryota; kingdom Metazoa; phylum Arthropoda; class Insecta; order Diptera; family Conopidae; genus Myopa; species Myopa tessellatipennis. The sequence goes on from OX031314.1 coordinate 44,215,452, forward strand.
GGTGCAAACGATGAAGCCCGCAGAGTACAAGTAGGCCGTCGATTGGTCGTCACTGGATTCAGCTGAGGCGTAATAGCCAACGAGTGCTCCGAGAAAAAGCGGCTGAGTGACTCTGCAAAAGACAAATCAAGATAGTGGATTATTTGATGAATGAAATATCGTCATCAATAAATACTTAATAATATAGTTATAGTGTAGTATATTACAGATATACTAGTATATACATATGTATACGTGTCACTATAATTTATTTTATTGTTTTACTATCACGATCACAACTGATTACTTACTGATTACTAACTGGATACTTACCGTAGTCCAATCTCCATGCCAAGTAACACCAAACCGAGGAGTGCAAAACGACCTCCAAAGACTTTCGCTGCAGCCTTCACCAGGCTTGGTTCCTTGTTTTTTCGCTGTTTGCTTTCTAACTCTTCTTCCCAGGCTTTACACAACTTATTACCCAACATATCTAAAGATAATGAATAGTTCAAAGTTTTTATAGGGTATGAGACTATATTTTTTTCATTAGAGCAGAACTCACAAACATCGTTTGTGTTACTAAATGTAGCAAATGTGATTGTAACACTGAAGCAATAAAAATGATTTAATTGTGCTAAGATAAATTGGTGAAATCTAGTGTAAATGACGACAATGAAAAATGGTAACGTGAGTATGATTTATATTTGTTATATTATCCTCAGAAGAAACCAAATTTAAACAGATAAAAGTTAGTACAATTTTAATATCTTGTTTCTTTTTTTTCCTTGTAACAACACTGTTAAATGTTAACGTTTTTATTGGTTGTTTTATTCTCAAGTTTTGTTAATAGTGAAAATTTTTGCAACAATTCATCGATTTAATAAAATAAAGTTTATTATAATTTTATTGTGTACATATTTGAACTTCTGACAATGACCAATATCAATGTCAAATTTGTTCTCATATTGAGATTAATAGTTATCCAATTCGTCAGTTTTTTATTTTTGAATAAATGACTATTTAATAATAAATTGTATGAGTATTCAGATTAGTCTATCGATAAGCTATCAAGGTCGATGTATCAAGCAAAACAATAAAAAAAATCATAAGATATAATATTGATTGAATTGAAGGAAAAAGTATTTTTCAAATATATTAATCTATTATTTATAAATAATAATTATCTTTTTTTTTTGTTTTTAATAAAAATAAAAGTAAAATTGTTCTTATTTAATTTTGCCTCAGTGTTTTTCTAACTGATTTCAATCATAATGAACTTTTTAGTAAAAACAACTCAAAAATAAAAAATCAGTGTTCATTCAAGTCCGAAAGAAACCCAGTTTTTCACCCTCGTTTATTTATTTACCTGATTTGTGCTCTTTTAAAGCACGATAGAGATCGCGTTCGTCCAGGGTTTTTTTGCGACCTTTAAAAAATGTGGGCATCGTAAAACTGTAAAAGAATTAAATTTAATTTGCTGGAGGAAAGAATTTCATTTATAATTTATTGTAATTTTTATTTACAAACTTATTAGAAACTGTCGAGAAGTTCTTTTGCTTAAATAATTTTAAATATAGAAAAATTGTTTAACGAATGTGAACGTGCTTTTAGTGAACTACGAAAACAAAATGTACTGTCTATAAAATTAGGATAATCACCAAATATGTGCGTGTCTGGGCGTCCACTTTTATATATTAAGTCTTATAAAGGATTCTGAAGTGGAATTGTTTTAACCACGAGCTAAGACAAATGTAATAAATTTAAAACTGATATCAATGAACTATACACTTATTTACAGATAGGCGTGGTTCGCCACTTTTCAATACTCCATATGAAGTGGTACGATTTAAGTTTCAACATTTACTATCTTACTTCTTACATTTACTATGTTAGTATTTCAATAATAAAATCTAAAATCTTAAATTAAAATTACCGAAGATTTGAAATAAACGAATAAAACCTGAACAATTTTTAATTAGGATTGAAATTGAAAATTTTTTAATTTAAAAAAAATTAAAATTGTTAACCCCTTTCTTCAATTACTGTTTTTTATACAATGAAAAATGATATACGAGAACTTTCAATTTGATAACTTTAAATAATACTTCTAGAAACATAAAAAACTAAAGTGAATAGAATAATAATTAATAATTCTAATCTGTATGGAAATGGTATTAAATTTTAATGCTCTAAAACGCTTTACATCAATGAGTAAATTTTTCCCCATTTTACGAGTCTACTTGATCAATTATACTATATTAAGTATACTTGATTTTCGATCTATAAACATTTTGTTATATACTAACACAATATACTAATACATACTACTAATTATGAATAAATTGTGTTGATATTTAGAACTGTAATCTTTCCGCTTTTTATTAAGAGTTTTATTAGTTTTCTTTTCAGTTTTATATGGAATATTGAAATTAATTTCATACAAATAGATAAGCTTTTGTGCAGTCATGGTGAAACGTCATCTGCTCTTAACTAAATATGTACGTAAAAAAGTACGTAAAGATTTAATGATTAGTACTCACCAAAACATTAATGACGAGAGAGGATTCGAGCGCTCACGAGGATTTGCAGGCAGCTCATCCGCCTTCACCGATTGCATGGTGCTGTGATGTGAATTTAATTAAGAGGCGTGTAATCAACAATTAATTATGGTAATTGTTCAATCAACGTAGAGAGACGCTGACACTATCACTTCAACGTACTTAAGATGTGATCTGATCAGTGAGTGAGCAAAAAAAAGAGAGTGAAAGAAAGATACAATGAGAGATAGAGAGGAACTAGTATCATGTGCAGTCTCGCATAATCATGATGGTGATGATTGAAATAGTATTTATTACAGGCCCACAAAACAGAATTTGGTGCAAGAGTTTTTGGAAATGAACAAGTTATTTCAAATGAACTTTTTTTTAAATGTTTCTAAAAATTTCACTTAAAAATCAGGATCTAAATACGAATTAAAATTTGTTCATTTAATTTCGTGCAGGAAGCATTTAATTTGAAATTAAAGATATTGTATTATATATTTTATTATTTTATTGCTAAATTTAGTTAAGCTTTATTATATGCATGATGTTGCGAAATGTATTTTCTTTATCAGTAACAATTCAAGAACATCATCAAGCTGTAGTTGTTGTTAGATGTAGTATCTTAGCAGCAACATTAATCTTTATGATATCACAAAAGTTTAATACTTAATTCTATTCAGTGTTTAGGTAATTTTTTATTATAGTAATAGTTATATTTTTTGTTGTTGTTATTGTTGTTGGGTGCGTTAGTTAATTAACCCTCAGCACACATTTTAAAAAGCAATACAAAATTTAATAAACCGGCTGTCGTTAAGCGTACAACGAACGCACTTAACTAAGAAATTAAGCATCAAAACGCAGCCGAACCTGCGTAACAACAACACACTTCTAACCAGCAACACTTCACTAGTAACAACAGCAACTGCAACAGCCACAGCAGCAGCTGCGATTGCAATGCGATTACATACGATTAACACTACGTAATACTCGTACGTTTCGATTGATGATGAACAGCGCACGATTCCAGTCCTGTTCCAGATCCAGCTTCAGCGGTTGTTCATTACGTTCTGACGAACCGAATACAACTCTTCTCACAGGCAACGCAGTCAGACGATTTTATATACATAACAACAACAAATTAAAGCACATCTTATCTAGTTAATAAAAGAAAAATTAGATATGGTTTTATGCATTTATTACTTGTATACTCTACGCTCAGTCAACGTATGCCAGTATAGAGTATGAATATCCTATTAAGGAATAATAGAAAAATAATTATTGTCATTTAACTGAAAGTATTATTAAAGCTCAATTTACAAACTAAATTTTTCTATCTAGCTTTTCTTAGAGAAAAAATAAGAAATAAAAATAAAATAAGTAATAAAATTAAAATACTATTAAAAGAAACAAGAACAAGAAAGAATAAGAAATATATTAAGTCATGAATAAAACATGACTAATAAAGAGTCAAATAATATATGTACAATAAGAATAATTTTAATTAAATACTTATAAGTAATATGTTAAATAATTATAATATAAATAAATAATAATAAATAGTGATTTCACAGTATATTTGTAATTATGTGTGAGTGAAGAGTTCATACAATTTAAACAAATTTTAAATATACAAACATATATTGTTTAAATAAATAAAATAACGAATAATGTAATATAAATACATATACAAAATAAATACAATATAAAATTCTTAGTAGAAATCCAAATTCGTTGAATACTTTCAATATATCTAACGAAATACTTATATAGATAGATCGGTACAAAATATTGGTTCTATTTTTACGCATAAAATAAACACAATATTTCCTCTCTCTTTTTGTTGATTCATTCATGATCGAGCAAACGTGAGAGATATTAACACCAAGGAGTATTTCTGAATCACTTACAAATATATGAAGGAATCAAATGAATATAGTAAAATATATATTCATTATTATTCAATTCATATTAAATGATATATAAATTATAATACAACTTTATTTAATTAATTACTTATCTTAATTTCTTTACGCTTTACTTTTACCATTATTAGAAGTATGTAGTTATTATGTTATACGTTATTATTAGAAATAATTATTATATTATTTCTTACTCTATGCTTTAACGTACTTACATATAGCATGTATGTGTACGTATGTATAGCTAGCTAACTTAAAAGATCAGAATTATAATGAGCTCACATAAGACGAAAATCGTAAGATTCCAAATCAATAATCTACTCTGTGCTAATTTTCCTTCTCCCTGTGAGAGTTCTCCGAGTTAATTCACTCTCTCAATTTGTTTCTCGGTGTTTTGCAATTATAATTTACTTGTGCCGAAATAAATGGGAATCGAGAGCAGATATGAAATGTTTAGTAGTGTGATGTGTGTTGGTGTGATAAGTGTTTGTGTATGTGTGTTTTTTCAAGAGAGTATTGTAAACAAATCAATATTATTTTTAAGTCGCGCATCTCAAGTTGTTTATATACATATATAATAACCACGTGTCAACACTTCAACACTTGCAATTGAACTTCAACGTTTGATTGATCGAGGAAATTGATTAGTGAATTAATAAAGTTATCAACGCTGTCATAAGAAATTCAGTGGCGGTCACATAAATTGTTATATTTACAATTAAACTTACACTTTAAGTATAATAATAAGTATAGTATAGTAATAGTATAGTAAAACAAAATTAAAGAAATTTTAAATAAAATATTATAACTTTTAATAATATCGTATAACGGTTAAATATTAATAATAATAATTCAAATTCAGATATTAACAATAAAAATAATAATGACACTAATAATAATAATTAGATTAATATTAATACTAATAAAAATAATCATAATATTATAATAATGATGTCAATAAATTGCAATAATAATAAATGCAAATTTGCATATTTTTTGTAAAGTAATATTATAATCTTTTTTCCTTTATTTAACATTTTAATATAACATACCTCTTTGTCTTAAACAGCTTCGAAGAAATATAAAAAGTCTGGTTTTCATTGATTTCAAGATTAATCTTTAACCTGCACTTTATTTCGCTTTTTACAGCAAAGATTTGCGAAATTAAATTTAAATTAAACACCAATGCAATGCATTTGATAAACTTTTCGAATAAAGCAGCACAAGAGTAAAAATAATATTGTGATCTAGTTTGTTTTTACCAATAAATATAGTAAATGTATGTATTTAACATAATCGTGTGTGTTCATTGGCAATAATTTGTGATTTTAACCGCTATGTAATCGGTTAAAAATAATACCATAAATTGAATAACAACTACTTAGCTTTAACAAAATACATAGACAACAATAAAACATATAAAACTAAAGCCATAATAATTTATGACGTAAACTTTAACATGTCGGCTTAAAATATACAATTTAAATATTTATTATAATATAATATGTATATATGCAATGGGTTGTTTGTTTGCAGCACAATTGATTTCGAAGTTTTCCGATAAACACGGATGACGACAACAAAGTGTGTAGAGAGGAACAATTTATTCCTAATTAAAAATTTACAAAAATATAAAGTTTCTTTCACAGTTCACACGCTTTGAAATGGACGATACTGAGTTGCTTACGTTGTTTTTTCTACGAATATGGAAATTATTTTGTATTATGTTTGTAATTATTGTTATTATTATTATTTTAAATTGTATATTATTTATAAAATTATTTAAACTTTAAAGGCACATTTAGCAGTTTCATAAGATTTAGATGAGATAAGAATTAGATAAGCCATTATTTATGAGCTCACATTAAAACAAAAAACTAAACATAATACTATACACAAAACATTGCATAGAATTTTAAGTATTTTATGCTTAATATTAAGTAGGTTTATGCTAAGCTGCGACATACGCGCTTATAATTAGTCTTTAACAAATTGTAAATAGATTAAAGCTAAATATAAGTTTCGATGAAGTTCATTGAAGAATATACAATATTTTTCACTCTTTATTCTCTTTTCGACTTCATCCGTTCTGCATGAGCCTGAAAGGTGAATATAAATGCAATGCAATGCAGTTGCTGTTTAAATCGAAATGTTATAGCAACTACACTTACATTTTCAGCAATTTTGAGCAAGTTCTCAAATGTTGATTTGCCTGTCTGCTTCACCATGCCATAAAATATATTCGTCTGGAGTAATAACTCGTACGGTGATCCAAATTCAACTGCTCGACCTGCATCCATTACCAACACCTTATCCGAATCCATTACCGTATGCAGACGATGAGCAATTGTCAGTACCGTGCAGTTCTTAAACTTATTGCGTATCGTTTCCTGAATCAGTGCATCGGTTTGTGGATCGACATTTGCGGTGGCCTCGTCCATGACAAGGATTTTATTTTCGCGCAGAATGGCACGTGCCAAGCACACCAACTGCCGCTGTCCAACACTGAAATTGCTACCGCCTTCGGAGATTTTACTCTGAAGGCCTTTTGGAAGTTCGGCGACAGCGGTTTTCAATTTGACCTGAGTCAAATGAGAAAGGAGAAATTAGTAAATATTTTTAAGCTTCATGATTATATTAAATTGGTTGCAATTGTAAACAAACCTGTTCCAAAGCTTCCCAAAGTTTAGCATCTGAGTATTCATCGAATGGATCCAAATTGTAACGCATGGTGCCGGAGAACAGCACGGGTGCCTGTGGTATGATCGAAATTTTGCTGCGTAAATCATGCAAGCCCAATTCTTTAGTATCCCGATTGTCAATAATCACTGATCCATCGTTGTATGACAAGCGGAAGAGTGCGTTTATCAGCGACGACTTGCCTGCTCCAGTGCGGCCAACGATGCCTACTTTTTCACAGGATTTAATCTCGAAATTAAGCGATTTAAGCACGTAATCGGACTTGGGATCTGGATTATAACGTAAGCTTAATTCTTCAAAAATAATTTGACCCTCTTCTGGCCACTCCTTAGGAGGTTTCTTATCTACCCTAGATTCTAGTTCGCCTTCCGTTTCAATGACATCATATTCTACAACACGCTCCACTGCAGTCATTGTATTCTCCAGTTCGGCGGACTGACGCATGCCCCATTGAACCATGCCAGTCATGCCTAAAGCTTGTGTTATGGCCAAGCCGACATCGCCGCCATTGGTCGGTGTAAAGATGAAGAAGCTCAGAGTAATGATGGCAATGTAGAGCACACAAAAACAATCCAGCCAGTAACCGAAGGCTCGTGATGTACAAATGAACATATAGAAGGCAGAACTGTGTAGATCCTGGAAATTATCAAATTCCGTAGTGAGCACGTATTGAGCGCCAAAAGCTCGTATGGTGGAAAGACCAGTAAGTGAAGCAGCCATGTGGGAGTAAATCGGTGAACGAGCTGCAAGTTCAAGTTATCATTAATAATATAAGTTATACTGAAATTCAAATTCACATCGCTTACTTATTGCTTCAAGTCGTTTCACATTACGCGACGTTTTCAAATAAAACGTTCTTAAGAAGTAGAATAAAATGGCTAAAATCAGCGTTGGCAGCAGGAAATATGGATTGACTACTGCAATTACGACCACAATACCGAAGAGTGAGAGAAATATTTGTATAACATCCATCATAACAGAAGGCAGAATCTCATCGACCTGACCCATGTCCTTGGAAAAGCGGTTCAAAATGCGTCCTGATGGATTTGTGTTGAAAAAATACATAGAAGCACGCGTGATACCGCGAAACATGGCATTGTGCAAATTTATGGAGGCTTTCATAGCGACATTAAAGAAGAGAAAACTGCGAGCCATGGTTATGATTATTGTGGCTATGGTGATTCCAGTAAAAATATATATATCCATCATTTCACTATCGGCCTGAATTCCCCACTCTTGCAGTTTCTGCATGATTTGTCGTCCTAGTAATGATGACTCACCACTAGTCTTTACTTGGTCTTTTGAAGAACTCTCCGATTCAATAGCGCCCTTCTTAGTTACCCTAAGGAAGATAAATAATAGTACTACAATATAGATTACGATGTACATGTAGAGACATTATGTATACAATACAACACACCAATAGGATAGGAAGTAATCACCGCTCGAGGCCAAACCCTGTGAGACTATACAAAACATAATCATGACCGAGAACACAAAGAAACCCCCTCCAGCTTTGAAGTATTGCTTGTACAAGGCCAGACCTATCTTGCCCTCCTCTTGCGTCTCCTCAATTTGTGCGGGTGTGTTATCCTCAAAGAATGATTCTGAGGTAGAGTTAAGCGATACTTCACTGTTTTGCCGCTGCGCCACGCGACTTCCAGTTCGTGGACGCATTTTATCATCCACGCTTTCATCGGCGGGGTCAGCTAAAAGTTGTGCAAAGTCCAAGCCGCTTTCGCGCAGCGAGTCATAACTGCCTACTGCACTGATGCGTCCCTTTTCCATGATAATTATTTGATCAGCTTGTTGCAGGAACTGCAATTGATGCGTCACCAAGATGACAATGTTGTCACGAAGAAATCCCCTCATACACTGGTCGAACAAATGACGGCCAACATGTGTATCCACGGCGCTTAGAGGATCGTCGAGTAGATAGATCGACGTTTGACGGTAAACAGCACGGGCCAGGCTAATTCGAGCCTTCTGTCCCCCCGACAGCGAAGCACCACGTTCACCGACAATGGTTTTGTCGCCATTCGGCAGCAGGTCGAAATCACGTTCGAGGGCACATTTCTTAACAACAGTTTGGTAGCGACGTCTGTCCATCGGTTGACCAAAGAGTATGTTTTGGCGAACAGTACCCGTAAAGAGCCATGGTTCCTGCGAGGCATATGAAAAGCTGCCATTTACTTTAATCTCACCGGATTCGGGACGTAGTTCACCTAAAATACTTTGAATCAAGCTTAGGAAGAAAAATAATGCTTTAGACAAATAAATATTTAGAGGAACAAATGTTTATTATGAATAAATTTGATGCAGAAAATAAATAAACTTAAAGTGATACTATTCACGAAATTTCAAATGTTTATTAAAAGTTCACAAAAATTACAATAAAAACATTTTACCGAGTCAACTCGTCCAATAAATATAACCCCGTCAAATTAACCTCATCACGAACCTCTAACTACGATCCCAATCAATAAAACAAAACATAATGAATACAATTACATATAAAAACAGCTGGAGTTTTAGTAGTTAGTTTACTGTTTAAACGCTTTTTGATTTACATATTTGATAATAAACGCTGTTTGATATATTTACTCTTTACTCTAATAAATAAATAAGTTTTATTGATTCATTCAGGAATATATTTTGTATTTTTCATACCTCGACTTTCCAGCACCGACCGGGCCAATAATTGCCACTAAGGTACCGGGTTGTACGCGTAAATTAACATCGTTCAACGTGTAATCAGCGTTTTTATCATCCCACTTGGCTTTAAGCTTTCTAATTATAATTCCTGCTTCAGAGAGCATCGCATTGTCGTCGCCTAGATCGTGCTTTTCGGGCACGTTCAGTGGCTCCCTTTCGTCATCCTTTACAATTGTCGATTGGTTGCTGTCCTCATAGTTGGACGCAGGAATATCTAGTGATTTGTCACGTACCAACGTCTCATCGTATTGCATATATTTTTGTATGCGTTTGATTGAGACTAAAGTCTCAGCCAGTTGTGATATACCTGAAATGTTTAAAGCAATATTCTCAACTGCCAATGTGAACTGTATATTGTATACCTTGTGGAAAGAAGACCGTCATCGTGGTGCGCAATATATTGTAGTAGGCAGTAATAACAAAAGCTTTCTCGGGTGTCAAAATCTGTTGAAGCAACACGTACCCAACCAGACTCAAGAATATCGAAACTCGAGTTAGGAACATTATGAAAGAAAGAATTATACCACGAATGTATGAGACGTGGCGTATGGAATTGATTTCCTTTTTGCGGGCATAGGCTACCATCTTGCCGAATGGTAACTCCCAAGCGTACATCTTGATCACTTGTATTCCCGATATGATTTCGTTCATCATACGAACACGTTCATCGGTTCGTAAAGCAGTGCGCAAACGTAATACTGAGGTCCTTTTGCCCAGCCAACCTTGAAGCGGTATAAAGAGCAGCATAAAAGCTACTCCAAAAAATGCTGCGATATTAATCTAAGGAAAAATTATATTTGAAACCTCGTTGCGCAACACATTAAATAAAAAAATTTTTCATGTATGTATGTACCCACCTCACAATACATTAAATACGTGATTAAGAGTGTCTCCACCGGCCCAATCCACAGATAATGCACAAATATCATTGCCAAATCCAAGCGTCCAACATCATTCGATATAAGATTCACCACTTGTCCAGCAGTGGTGTCGCCCAAAGCACTGTTGCTCAAGCGCAACGCCTTTCGATATATCATGCTGCACATGGCCACGCGCATCTTCATCCCAACATGCATGGTGCCGAGCATATAAGGATGCATAATGGAAACATTTAGGGCACTACAAACAATCACACCGGCTGCATAAATATACGCCTGATTCAGATCTTTATTAGCATTGGAATAGTATGAGATGAGACCCACTAAAAATAAGGGCTGCAGAGCTCTGTAATGAATAATAAGACGAAGAGGAAGGTAAGTGGACATGTTTCTTTGATATGAATTCAACTCTCAATACTTACCTTAGACCAAGTTCGAGAAGAAAAAGTACCAGCCCAAGAAATGTAATCTGCCAACCAAAAACACGCATTGTTGCCATTACAAGACTCGGCTTTTTTTTCCCACCCTCCTTTCGGTCCAATTCTTTATTCCAAGATAAACACATGGCATTTCCCAAGGTTTCTAAACATAAAAAATGAGTTAAATTTAATGATTTCTCCTGATTTCTAGACGGTTGGTAATTTCAGAATTCGAAATTTAAACTCAAAACACGCTTAAACGCAATTCCTATTACATTTAAAAAGCTATCTATAGTGCAGCTTCCGTCTAATTTAAAACTGACACAAAAACTGCGCTGATTTAAAGCAAAAATAAAAACAAACATAAATAATGTGGATTTTTCTTTTCTACATAACGACGAAATCAATACTTTTTTATCTGATTTCTAAACGTTCAAATTTCTTTCGAAGTATTAACTGCATTATAATTTATTAATTATACGAGTCTGATTTCTGATTTGGGTATTTCATCACTGTGAAAACGTACGTATCTATGTGTATCACATATGTGTTATACAATTAATAATAAAACAATTATTTAAACGGCAACAAGTTCAATGACTTAGTAGACAATTTTTGCAATATGAGCAGACAAACATGACCACTGATTATTCAAGGGATTTTTAAATAATGCAAATTATTATTATTATTATTCAACGTGGAATTTAAGTGACACAGTCGGGCGGTCATTTCATATGAATGAGTATTTGACAATGTCAACATGTATGTAGATATATTGAAAACATTTCCCCTGATAAGCTTTATATAATTTATAATTTTAATATTAATAATAATTTTTAATAGTAATTTTTTTTAAATCATAATATTTTTTAAAAATGTATATTATACATGTAATTGTAAATATATGTTGATAAATTGTCTATTTTGATAATAAAATTAATTAATGAAATCGAATTATCTTGTTGAAGTGTATAAATTTACCACTCAAAGTAGACACGTGTTCAAAGAATAAGTATATTCAGAACAGAAAAACAAAGAATAATTAATAACACCAACTACCATGGAAAATATAGTAAGAACATTCCAGTAAATCATAAATATGTAGACTGAATTATAATAAACATAGAATATGGAAGAATCTAAGAATGTTATATAATATTGTAGCTTTAAAAACTTGTTCACAATGAATTGAACATTAAAGTTAAACGTAAAACAATCGACTACACCAAAATTAATAACTACATTTTAGGAGTCGAAAAACCCATATGTTTAATTTTTAATAAGCTTCTGTTTATTCACATTAACTGTTAAGCCCATCAAACCATATTAACACTATTAAAAAGAAATAAAAAAAAGATTGTGAATAATTACTGGTGACATGAAACATGATTCTTTTCAAGAATTATTTATTAAGAAACTATAAAATAGAATATCTGAATAAAATTAATATTTTATTCCGCTATAACAGTTAATGTGACTTCAAAAACATATAAGCTTATAAATACATACATATGTATGTATGTATTTTATTTTATATGTATTTTCTTTTATTTATTCTTTCGTGCTTTTAATTTATTTTATAACTCAACCGTTTCTAAATTTATAGCAGTCGTAGCTAGCAGCGGGTAGTGCATTTCTATATCTTGCAATTAAGGAAAAACAATAAGCGAAGCTGTTCACATCTGCCAATTGATGTCGTCAATTTTTCTTTCAATACCTAATGTGAATACATGATGATCAATTTAGCATGAGCACCATAAAAAGTTAAACACGGTTTTCTACTGGAAAAGGGTGGATGGATGGATGGATGGATGGATGGAGTGCAAAAGCATGACATTTTTTCTCTTATCAATAGAATTGAAATTGAATAGAGTTAAAAAAAATGTTGATTCATTTATTTATATAATTTATTTTGAATAGACAAAAATTGTGTGTGAAGAGGAGGGAGAAGAAATCGAAAAATTACGATTACTCGTATAAATTCTTTGAAATTATTTGTAGCACTTGTTGTTAGGTTGATAATCTTTTTGAGAACTGTTGATAATAAAATTTGATAATTGTTGATCATCAATTTAATAAATTTTTTTTAAATTGTCTTAATCGACAAAATGTACATACATCTGTATATATGGTACATTCAGCATGTTTTTGTATTTCAACTAACAATTAACAAATAGTTTTGTTTATTTATTTTATGACGAATGAGCACAAGTTGAAATTTTTTAAAAAACTCATAAATTACAAGTTTTTACTTCATTCAGTTGTAAGTAGCGTTGAAAAGTTTGAAGAGTTTATAAAAATTTCGCTTGTTATTTTATTAATTAATGTAAATATATGTATGCACATACAAATATTATTATATGCACATATATTTACCAATATTATATATGAGTACAAACTTCGTTTACGAAATATATAGTACATACATACACATCAATTTAAACATTTAAAAATGTATAGGAATTTTATCAATTTCAAATAAACAACTACTTTTGTGACGTACGCGACATGATGACGTTCAAGTTTTATAGAATATCTGTAGTTGGAAGGCCAAATGTTTTAATTGTTGCGTGTACTGAAATGACACACACTCGTATGTATATAATTTGTGAAAATTCGATTATAGTAAGATACAATAATACTCAATAATAAAACTTATTAAACGAATGATTAGACGTAGTGAAAAACATTTAAGTAAAGATTTACTGCACTGAAATTAATTGCAGAATTGTTTGTATTAAGCCTCTAATAAACAAACAATTGAATTAATGCTCTAAACAATTAAATAGAACTTTTGATTAAATAATACACACTATAAAATATGCATAAACCCTATATATTTTTGTAAACTATTAAATAAAACTTTTGATCAGACATTTATTAATATACGAAACTTCTTTGAAGATGGTTAAACTTACCCGATTTATGTTCCCTTAAAGCTTGATAAAGATCGCTGTGTTCTAGTGTTTTCTTGCGTCCTTTAAAAAATATTGGTAACGTATACCTAAAATAAATATCGTAATAAGCCTTTATAAGTAACATATATGTATAATATTATTTATATTCATATTTCATATACATAATTATTCATTTCATATTTCCATTACATATATTAATATAAAATATATTATATAATATATTCATCAATTAATTCAAAAACTAAAAATAAAAATATTTAACATTTAGAATATATATACATACATATAATAAATATTACATCACATTAGATTCTATAGGATTTCTGTCGTTAGAGGTTACAACGAACTGTTACTATTACGAATACTATTAATATTTATTCGATGTAAGAACTTACATATAAAAAGTAACTCACCAAAAACATAAACAGGAACAAATATTCGCCCGTTCTCTAGGATTTTCTGGCAGATCTCTTGCTTTGACTGATTGCATGCTGATAGTAACACACAATGCTGGTTCACTGGAAAGTAAAACTTATAATGAAACAATATTTTGATGACAACTTTGTACACACATATACAGGGTATGAGACTCTCAGAGGATGCGATAAAATGCTGAAGAAAATGAGACTCAAAGGAATACCATTTTAGGTTCTACATGGAGTCTCTAGAGAGATAATAATAATGGGGCATTATGTACTATATTTTTTAAGATATAGCTACATATGTATAAGATTAATTTGGTTTCCTGAAGCACACTTACATAGATCAAGCCAAAAACAGTACTTATAATAATAACAATACTGTTCATATTATTATTAGAAGTTGAGGATGAAAGCTCAGGGGACAGTTAATATAATTTTTTTTCATAGTTAGTAACACTTCACATTATTTATAGTCACGTACATTGTGTGTATAATTAGTTTTTGAAATCTCGGAATCGGTATTTCTTTATTCTATTATATATTACATTACATAATACTACTCTCAGTAATACGACACAAATCAAATTCCCGACGTGAAACTACTTTTTTTGCTGATGTTTCAACGTTAGGAAAAATACAGATAGTCATTTTAGTTAGATTGAATGTGCTCCATCATTTATTTCCTAAAATTGTATTGTATAAATGAACAACTGTTATTTAGATTTATATAAAGGGTGGGTGAATAAAAAATAGAATCTCAATAACACCTTTAACACACATCTATTCAAAATGTAAAAACCAATTTAAAACAATGATTACAAAAAATGTGCCCATGTAAAATTTCTGAATGGTAGTTTTTCTGGTAGATTTTGGTTGAATGCAAAATAGATATCAATCCGGTTGAGAAAGATTATTTGCTACTGTTTTATTGGGTTTGTTTTCCATAGGCATAGATAGGTAGGCACGTGGGCGGGCACAGTCCACCCTTCCCCATGGTTCTGCAAAAATTCTATTGAAATTCAATTTTAATGAACAATAATTTGAAATAATCGAATTTTATGTCAGGCTGGCATCAACTGACATAAACCCCCACAATAAAACCCTCACTACGCCAATATTGCTTTCGTTTCTCTACAGTCCTTCAGCATAAACATGAATGGCCTTCAAGAATAAGAAATAGAAACAAAATTACTACTCACAAGCAAAATTCTTTCGTTTATTGTCAAATCCACTCAGCAGAGTTGTTTTTGTTGTTGAATTTTACTGTTTGCCTTAAAACCTCACTAAATAATTATTTTGTTCATTTTTATTTTTCGAAATCAAACGAGGAAAATTACGGTTAATCGGGAATTACCGTAATTCACTATTGCAAAATATTCAATAATTGCACTTCACTGGGGTTTTCTTTCTTTTGATGCACCAAATTATCTAATATCTTTGTGTGGTGGTTTTCATTCAATATTTTCGATTACAATTTCTAAATATAGCAACAATTTTATCAGTGAGTTTTCTTTGATTTTTTTAGTTTTTCACAAGTTCAAATATACAGCCGAACTTAGTCATCATAATCAACGGCTTCCGGTGGACGGACAGCACAATTTGTTGTTCTACGATATGCACTTGAAACTTTTAGGCTTATTGAAAATATTTAAATTAAATATTTTTCTTGTAACAAAATAGTAAATATTGCGTAAAATATCGACGATTTCAATTTTTAGATTCAAATTCAACACGTAAGCCAACTACACCAACAAAAAAAACCAGCCAGCACTAGAAGCAGAAGCGAACTGAAATCGTGTGTTTTTTGCACAAGCCGCAAAATTCGAATGTCAAAATTTACAATAAAAACAAAAGAACGTCAAAAATGAGAGAAAACCAAGAATGATAGACAGTGATCACACTGCGGTAAAATCACCCAAAGGGGTAAAACTTTGTGGTTGCATCGCAGCAAAAACATAAAATTAAGCTGATTGAGAGTTTCCTTCAAGGTATTACACAACGTTTTATACCAGTTTTAAAGAAAATTTGTATGGATGTCATCATTTGCTGTAAAAACATAGAATGTCGTTCGCCGACTTGTCAAAATAACATTTGTGTTATTCATTGTTGTAAACACATAGAATGTCGTTCGACGACTTTTGTCGATGCGATTTGTCAAAATAACAGGCTCTTATGGAAATCAGAAAAAACTAAAATGTCAGGACTGCCGATAACGACAAAACTATGAAATTTTCGAATTTTGTAGTTAAATGTAAGGTATTTATTTGATATATATATATATTTAAGTATATATTTAAAAAAAAAACAAAGGATATAGTCGCCTGCACATATTGTATAAAATGTTTCACTTATTTAAAAATTAATGCTGTATTCTTTTAAATGTTTTAAACTGTGCATGACATATAGATTTGGACTTTAGCGTCGTGTTGCAACCCTCAAGCTTTATGATTGTAGGCGTGACGTATAGCGCACCACGAAATCGCTTTTTTTTCGACCGGAGCAATCTTTTTTGCACCATTCTTGAAGCCCATGGGTGAATATTGCAATGTTTTCAAGTCCCATTCTATTTTGATTTATCATGTGAAATTTCATTCATATTACGGCAAGTACACAGAGTTAAATATGAGTTTCGCAAAGAAAACATCTTAATTACATGTTCGAAAGTGAAGAATTGTTTTCAATACAAATTTTGTTTTATTGGTAGTTAAAAAAAAAACAATTCTTGAATTCGCGAAATCTTAATTTAACACAATTTAAGCAACCAAAGCAGAAGCAGTGCTAGATTCATATTTCCAGTTTGGTGGCAAAACACTTTTTGTTTTGTAGTAGCGGGCCAATCGGTGGATTCTGGACTCGACCAAGATAAGACGGAATTTACCATCCTTGTCCTTACGGTTGCGTTCCAAATGCTTACGAATAGCAACAGCTTTCTTAATCATATGGTACAGATCCTCCGGAATGTCAGGTTTCAAACCAACAGCCTTCATAATACGGAGAATTTTATTACCATTGACGAAACGCACCTGGGCAACACCATGGGAATCACGGAGGATGATACCTGAAATTTCAAATATTAATTAACTTAAAAAAACACAAAAGGCACCACAATAAGCAGCAGCAGTGACTTTTTTAGCCAAAAAACAATAGGAAGCCATAAGTATTTGTATGCATTCTACTGCCACCACAATCTATACACAAAATTACCAATTTTCGATGGAGTTAAGCCCTTTCTTCCCAAAAGTTTAATTTGCTCCTTGACATCATCAGCATTCAGTTTCAACCATGATGGAACTGTTCTTCGGTATGGGAGAGCTGATTGGGATATACCCTTGCTAGCAAATTAAAAGATAAAACTTCGCATTAATAAGGAAAACGTCATAAATGTCATAACAGGGCACCACATGGACACATTTGCATGGAAAACAAATACAGAAACTAGATTCACAAAGAACTCAGTACTGCAAGTGCTCGACTGATTTCGTTTTTTGTACATCCTGGTGCAATTGATTTCAAAATATTAATTTATAAACATGAAATAGTGAACTTTTACCCAGGAGCGTGCATTCGACCCATGTTGACAGATTTTTATTTTACACCGAAAAGAACGAGGCGGAAGTGGAGAGTTTGTATATCAAAGGCAGCTTTCATTGCTGACAACAGTTCGAACAAGACGAAAAACGTTTGGCTGTGTCAGACGGATCATCAGGATGTATGCATCACTCACTATGATTGATTCGCCCATGTCACAAGTCGTATGCCAGAATCAACCAATTAGCGTGAATGAATTATGACCTGTCGGACACCGGCTTTTTGATGTGATACATTTACATTAGCGAAATGTTAAGCCTATGCCATAATACACTATTTTAAAGGAAAAATTCACTGTGGCGAACTGTAGAAGACCATGGTACATACATATAGCGCTAGAAATGCCTCAAGCTGATGTCTTTACGTTCTGAAAAATTAAAGAAGAAAAAATTCCTAGGCAAGCATTCATTTTTATCAAGTCTATTCAAAATACCATTTTGATAAAACTTATGGAACAGATAAGGCACTTGTCGAAATAACCAATGTTTTTGTTGTTGATATTGTTGTTTTTAGTGATGAGCCCAACAACAAGTTTTATGCTCATCTAGTTCCATAGTTATAGCCGTTTAAAGTTTCGAAAAGTTTATGTTTGTATCTCTTATACTGTACTGGATACATCCATGTTCTTAGTGTTGTCGAATTCACGAATTCGATGTGAGTTTTTTACTTAGAAAAAAATTATGAATGGAAACAAATTTTACTAAAATTCTAAAATTGCATTTCTTTACCACATACACAATATTGACTACGTCGGCAAGCGTCTTATTTAAGCCAAATTTATAAAAGTTTCAACCTCTGATTTAATGAATTACCATGTGTATAAATTTTTCGCTGAAAGAGCAGTGCTGTCAACATTGGCATATAAAAGTCTCCAGTGAACTCAACTAGAATGGCGATGTGCACTAACACCATATCATAATCGGCATATTTGGTGTTCACATACGTTCCCACACAAACGCAGTAAAGCAAAATTCTACAAACTTGGAAAGCCATGATGAGGTTTTAAAATGGCGTTCATGCAGAAAAATATTGAGTGTATGAAAAAATAAAAATGCATAAAATTGGATAAACTGCATTGAAAATAAACATAAATAACAATAAATCAACAGGAACTGTTTTTATTATCTTTCGATTTAATTTAAGCCAAGAACTTGTAAATCATATTGAAAAGTTTCAACAAAAGTGAGAAATATATGCAATTCTTGAACCTGAGGAGCAGAACAGCTCAAAATTTTTTTGAGAACATAAACTATTTTACAATTGATCACAATGCAAGAAAAAATAATTAAATAAGTTAAACTCTTTGTTTCTGATTAAGGGCAACAGATTATAGTTGCTTTAAAACAATACGTTTTGTGAAATTATATTACACAAGCAAATTATTTACATTTGCTCAGATCTAGTTTCTATATAGATATATATATAGCACTTCTATGTATCTATATATGAATTATATAATACATATGTATCATATATTGTAATAATTTAGAATGTCTGAGGATTCTTGTGATTTAAGTGATTTCACCAATCCACGTCCATCGGGTAGCAAAAGCCGCCTACGATCGGACCGACAAAAAAAACGTCGCATAGTTATGCGCATCGAATTCGATGACTCTGATGAGGAGACGACAGCATCCTCGTGTAGTAGTGGCGAAGAGCAACCATCGAGTTCCAAAAGCCGACGAAAAAAAAGAGGATACACTCCAAAACTAAGATCGTCTTCTAAACGTAAAGGAGCTTCGAACTCGGATCATGATTCCGATGAGTTTATAAGAAATGTATTAAAACACCAAACAAACCAAGCAAATGTTTTCTCACTTAAGAGCAGTACAGATGATTCTTCAAGTGGCACAGAGGTAATGGAAATTCTATATAAATATATAACTTAGAAGTGATTGAACTTTGCATAAATGCGGGATGAAAGAAAAAAGTATTTTGTTTAAATAATTTCTGAAAGATTTATTATTTAGCTAAGTATTGGATTTCGTTATTGCAAAAAAACAACGTTTTATAAAAATGCTAAACAATGTATTGCTTTGATTTTATATAAAATGTTTTAAGCATCAAGAAATATGACACACGATTTAATTATATTTATATCTTTAATGAAGAATATTAATTAGAGATGGCGAGGGACATCCCACTACATTATACCACATAATATTATGTGGTTAGTGATTATATCGACATTAAAATCAATTGATCATCACTAATACATAAAAAGCTAAAAAAAATCAGAAAAACATGAATGATTCAGATGTGGATTTGTTCCCGTTTCCATAGGAGAGTTGATATGCCTATTAAAGAAATTATACTAAAAACTTGCTCTCTAAAGACTCTTTTTTCTAAAAATAATAACTATCATAAAAGAAATTAAGATGAATAACAAAGGAAGTTTATCGTATTACAGATAAGTGCTTAGAATGCTATTTACAATTAATACGGTGGATAATTGAAACATTTTTATAGGTATATATATTATTAGGGATATAACAAATTTTCATAGTTTACTAACTAACTATACTCTCATAAACATAAGTTTAACTGTTATGTCTGTATATATTAACAAAATAATTTATATCTGAATAACTGACACGATAATGCATACTTTAAATCAATTCTACTTTATTGATCACTCTAACCTTGACTTCTTATCCTAATTGTTTACTCTTAACTCTAACAGTAGTTTTCATGCATAGAAAAGTCGGTCGAACATGTTGGTCCATATACCATTAACATAGGTAAGAAAATGTAGAAAAACTTTAGAAGGTTGCGATATACTCTGTCTAGCAGCAGCAAGTGAATATTGAAAAGGAAATTATTGCCGAATGCAGTTGAAAGTTATGTTTTAGAGCAAAATGAATCTCTCAAATGACATCTGTCATTGCTTTCGACATATCTTTAAATTTTTAGTTAACATAATTATTAGGAATACTAAGTACATATATTTCTAATTTCATCCGCTAACCGAAATCATACATAAAAACACACACATAGCCAATATAATGGATGCTATGTTTCGGTCACTTCAAAAAGTTATGCTGGAATTTAATAATTTTGAGCTCACACATAAAAGAAGAGCAAAGCTCCCCAGCCAAGGAATCCACACAAGTTTAAAGTGCAATAATGAACTTATTGAAAAATCCGGAATCTATCTGAACACTTGTGACACACAATGAAAATTAGGCCTAATATTATTAATTTATTGCTTATAATAAATTTTCCGTTCTATGTTTATATTTTTGGTACTAATATGGTATAAATTAAATTCAACCACTGGTACTAATTTGTGACGGACAGAATGGATCACAATTTAATACTTCAATTAATTAAAAAATAATTCAATGTATGTTCTATTCTTCTAAGAAATGTGTTTCTAAAAAAACGGAGTATTTTTGAGCATTTTTATTATAATTGACGAAATAATTATACAACGTCTATAGTATAAATTGAAGACCAATATTTAATGAATATGAAGGTAAGATGCTGGACTTAACATATGGTGAATTTTTAATATGAATTTAATCTATTGCCTGAGGAGTGTCTGTTTGAATTTCATTCCTTGTATAAAAATAGACATTAGCAAGTCTTGAGACGGATAAAGTTGATGTGTACAAAGTATGTTACACCTTTATGATATGAATGAAATACATAATTATATTAATTAAATGTATTTCGATTTGATGGAGAACATAACAGTTGCAGTATTATATAAAATTTATATTTGTATTATACATAGAAAAGTTATATACAGTTTTGGTCATAACAATTGTTCATTAAAAAACACATTATAACTTTAAGTATACAAACCACAGCATGTTTGGTCACTTAAGTTTGTATTGTTTGGTCAGTCAACTTCTTACTGTCCAACATAAAATATAGGCATAAACAATAAATCCTTTTTCCTCAGTATTTAGTGCCTCGCCCATTATTTTGAATTTATCTTTTGCATCACCGTGACATCAACTCAATTAATTTTGCAATTATTTCACTTGGTACTTTATTGCACACATCCTCCAATTTGTTATATTAGGTCCTTAAGTATGAAATGTCTGATTTTGAAACGAAAGTTTAGTTTTTTTGATCTCCAATAAGAAACAATATGATTAATCAAAATATGCGGCTACGCTATCGATGGTGTTTTGCCATTTTAACGATAGCTTTTTTTATGCCTGCAGCGAAGAAGTCTACGGGGCGAGAGGTTGTGAAATCCGAAAAGGCATCTTTCACAGCTTCTTGAGAACTGAAGGATTTTCCTTGTAAGAAGTGGTTCAATGCCTGGAATAAGTGGTAGTCCGTTGGTGCAAGGTCTGGTGATTCGGTGGGTGACAGAGAGTTTCCAAGCCTAGTTCCTGTAATGCACATTCATGATAAGAAAAACAATAACAACCGTTATAGTCAAGTGTCGGAGATATCAACTGTCAAACTCTGCGCTTATGAAAATCGGACATTTCATACTTAATGACCTAATAATAATTCTCAGAATTTTTTCTCCCAATTCGCATTTTAGAGTTCTGCCAAGCATTCCTCATGGTTTAGATCAGATGAATGTGGTGGCCACTCCATTACCGGTTCGTCTATTCCCGGATATGCAGGAAGTAATCCAAAATAACGATTTCGCTACTAAATATTGGGAAACATTGTTTTATTAATGTATATATTTTGTTATGCATTACAATATCAAGAATATTTTCACTATTTTCATTCAAATTTTGGGAGAAAAAATGTGTACTTTAATGTACTCGTATAAGTATAATCTAATTATAAGACCTTTTTTAAATCGCTTCCAATATATAATTTTGGTTTCATATCTTACGATCGCACAGTACTTTCGTTCAGATTTTTACATAAGTATGTATATTATAAAAATGTATGGTATATACACATGTACCATACCTATAGGTACCTATATAGTAACTAGATGTATATTATAAAAATGTATGGTATATACACATGTACAATACATGTACCTATATAGTAACTAGATGCACACATTATCCAACAATAATTTGTAAACAATAGATTACACACATATACATATATATAATTCAAATTTAACCGAAGAAAATATAAAGTGTAAATTAGAACTGTTTAAGAATCGAAGTTAGCGGGAAGATTAATATAAAATCTAAAGTGCTTCTATTCATTTAAAAAAAGTATTCGACGCGACATTGAGAAAAACATTAGCCACAAAAACAAAGTGTCACTAAGAACTTTACATTGCTTTATAAATTCGAAGTAATTCGGGAAGTATTTATTTACAAATGGGCAAAGATCGTATGCCGAAAACTTATAATATATGTAACATAATATACTGTCCATTTATGAAAACGCTTATTGTTTATTCAAGTGGCTAAAGTGAAAACCCTTTCCCTTAATACAAGATAATTAAGTGAATACTTGCCTTAGTTTAGTGTAACGAAATTTGTATTTATCTTTACTTTTTATGCTCTTATTTAAACAATTTCTTGTAAGATTTCTAAAAAAAATTTTCTTATTATCTTTCAGGTAACAACTCTTGGTGTGAAATCGCGCGGTAAGATTTTAAAAAAAGTAATAATTTCGGAAGACGAACGTGAAACCAACGACATCGGACAGAGCCTTTCTCAACAAACAAAAACACTGTCCAAACAAGATGAGGTAGGTTTTACCTCGGACAGTAGCAGCAATGAACTGCTTGAAAAATGTCCAATTTGTTTGCTCACGTTCCGCCAGCAAGAAATCGGTTCACCAGCTACATGCGCACACATCTTCTGTGCCATCTGCATTGAAGCTTGGTCGAAAAACGTACAAACCTGTCCGATCGACCGTAATGAATTCGATAAAATTGTCGTGCGCGAATCGTTTGAAAATCGTAATATCGTGCGCGAAATAAACGTTGATAAGGGTAAATGTAGCGATAAGCTGCAGTTGGAAGACGATGATGTGTTATTGGTGGAGGAGGAAGATGTGACCAACTGTGAGATTTGCAACTCTTCTGAACGTGAGGATGTGATGTTGCTCTGTGACAGTTGCAATCAAGGATATCATATTGATTGTTTGGTGCCTCCGCTCAGTAGAATTCCTGAGGGTTCCTGGTATTGTGACAATTGTTTCGATTCCCAAGATGAAAGCGACGATGGCGATGCAATTGAGGAGGATCTCAACTTGCTTTATGAAGACATACGCGATATGGGCATCCCACAGTCTCGTCTGCGTGTTACTGAAGTGCATCAGCCAAGAATATTGCGAACTCGCCAAAATGAACGTATCCGAGCAGCTATTCTCCGCCATACGCGTTCAACCTCAGCTGCGCATGATCATTCAACGGCAACTACCAGAAGTATGCGTTCGATATATCCGAGAACTGCCACTACAACAACTACTACGACAACAACTACAAGTACCATTCGAAAGAAGAAAGTCAGTACTGTAGGTAAACCTCAGCGTCGACGTGGACGTCGTCGTACTGGCCATCGAACTTATGTGGTCGAATATGATCTTAATAATTATGATGATAAATTTGCTATTAAGACGACAAAAAAAGTTATACGTCGGAGTAGACGTAAGCGTCGCTCAGTTAAGAAAGTCAGTCGTCGCAGCTCCTCTTCTGTAACCAAAACTGGGGTACGTCGGCTCACAAGCAGCCAGCGTTTGGCAGAACAAATGGGTGTCAAAAGTGAACGCAGCTATATTAATCCAACACGACCGGCGGGCAGCAGTGCGCTTTCGCTATTTGGCAACGCCAACGATTTGGAATACTTTTCAGATAGCAACCAGGGTGACGCAGGCTTTGAGAGCGAGATACAAATTGAAACAGGGCACGGCACAGCTGTGCAAACATCGGTCCGTATTTCAAACTTTGGCTCATTGCGGTCACGTAAGAGCTTACTGCTGGATCGTTTGCAACATAATCTCAGCTCTGGAGTTGCAGATGAAATAGCAGCACCACAGCCAGACATTTTGTCAAACATAATGGATATGCAAGACCGTTGGCACTCCGCAAGTAGACATATGGAATCCGTTCGCTTAAATGCGGATGGTACATTGCAACTACCAACTAGAGAAGGCGCTGTAAATTCTGCCATCCCCACCTCTAACGAACAAAATGGGAACCCCCAAATTATAATTCCGTTTGAAGTGAATCAAGCGCCGATGTACCCAAATGGAAGTGGCGGTAATCAAAGCTTCAATTCGGGCGGTGGTCGCTACAGCAATAGTTTCAACAGCCAAAATAACCAACGAGGCGGTAGTGGTGGCGGTGGAAATCAGTATAGACACTCAACTGGCGGCAGTTCAGGTGGCCTTTCTGCAAATTTCAGCATGGTTGGACGTGGTAATTTCAGTTTTAGTAATCCTGACTATAATTCAAATCAAAATCTAACTCAAACTTCAAATTTTCCGCCATTCAATAATCGTGACCGTTTTAACCCGAGAAATCGTCAACAGCAACAACGCAATAATCTTAATAATAACAATAACGTTAACAACAACCAACGTAACTCATTTCCATTTAGTAACTTGCAACCATCACAACAACAACCTCGTTCGCTTGCAATGGATAATCAGCTGTTTGGAGGGCTACCTTCACCTGTGCAGCCTCAACGTGTGCAACAGCCACTCCAAATACCACAACATAATGATCGTCAATTATTTAGGAACTTACCGCCTTCCGTGGCTTCTCATTTACCGCGACCAAATGAGCAACAATTATTTAGTGGTTTACCACCGCCCCGAATGGCGCCGCCTCTTCAAATTGAGCAACAATTATTTAGTGGCTTACCGCCGCCTGTCGTGCAACAGCATCATATTCCGCCGCCGCCGCTTCAAAGTGAACAAAAACTATTCGGCAGTTTAGCGCCGCCAATGCCGCCAAATTTTGGTCCACAACTACCGTCTCTTTCGCAACAACCAGCCCTGCTCCAACCACCATTACAATCACATCCGCAACCATCCGCAATGCAAGCACCCACACTTCCGAACATGAATATTCCGCCGCCATCGGTTGGTCCTGCTATCAGAGCAGCAGTGCCGCCCCCACCGGCACCACCAGCAGCGCTCACAAATTGGAACAGTTCATTGTTCTCTTATCAAGATGATGAGGATGACGATTCTAATTGTCCCAACTTTTCGATATATTCAGCTGAGTCACAAGAAGTGGCTAAAGCTTCAGAAAATAAAAGCTTTTCAAATGAAAGTGAAACGCCAAAGGTATGCACAAATTTAATATTTAGGTTTTGTATTTCTACAACTTTTTGTAAACGGCGAGTTTTATAAAGCAATCTATTGCAGTTTCTTTCATCTGACGTATACAAAATCTAAATCATGTCTAAGATTAACCTACCATGTGCAAATCTGTTTAAAAACAAAAATGTTTGCTACAGAGAATTTTGCCGTGAAATTGCCCGTATTTAAATCTACTGAAATCTAAACTATTGATTATATTATCAGAAAGAAAAATTCCAATTAGCGACTTATATTTCCTTCTCCTTGGCATGAAACTTCATGTTAGTTTTATTGTTTTTATTCTTTTCTTAATTAAAGGCTTTTATAGAATCCTCAAGTCTTTTTTAAATAAGATTAACATTAATAATCAGTTTAGGAAATTATGCAATAAGTGTATAAGTGTTTAAATGAACGAAACAACTTTTCAATCTTTTCTTTCAATCAGTTTTACTGCTTTAAATTTTGGGTATTTTAGACATTGACACATATATATATGTATGTTGACTTACTTCTCATTATATCATATTTTATCAGAAGTCAATACATTATGTTTTCTATTTTATTTTAAAAAATCATTCATTAACGGGCAAGAAGATATCATATTAAATTTTAAACCAAATATTTTATTCTATATACCAAAATTCTGAGTTAGTCTTAGAAATGTCAGAAACTATGTGTAGTTATAAAAATAACTATTCGCTGCTATTGTATGCGATTATAAACTATAATCACGATGAAATATTAAAGGTGAAGCAAACTACGTGCAATATCTCTCCTAGAATTCCTAGAACAAACCCTAACCCTTGAATACCCTAAATCTTTCCAATTTTATTTTGCATTTTTGTCTATTGCATATTCTTTATATATTCTTTAACTGGCAAATGCAGACACGATTACAGTCGAGGTTAATAAATTCGTTCAATTAGTTAGAGCCCAACACTACGATATAGGTCATTTTCTTAGGATATGTACGCTCGAAACATCCGAAAACATTAAGAGTTGATTGAGTTTGATATTATTTTTTATGCGGTCAGGAACAGATTTTGCAGAAATTTTGAAATTTATTTGCAGAAAGTTTTATAATTTCACTTGAATAGACTTAAAATGTTATCCCCCTATAGCCGAAAGCAATATCGAAAGCCAGATAGATAAAGTATAGGCTTATAAATGCAGACGACATAAAATGATGGTATACTAACCATTAAATATCATTCTTCTCTTTTCCTATTTTACAAAATATAATTCTTAGGAAGACGATGAAAATGAAGATTTAGTGCAATTAGATGATGATGATGATATTCCGATACCACCGGATAATAATTCTAGTCGAAATTCAGATTTATATGAACCCGAAAATCCAACAGAAGAAAATGATAATGAAATTGAAACTGAAAATAATTTAAAGGATGATTCTGTGATTAATGAATCTGAAAAAGACTTAACTGAAAAGCAAGAAATCGATGATGAAGCTAAACAAATTGATAGCAATCAGTATGATCCAGAACAAGAAACAGATTCAATCAACAGCATAAATGACGAAGAGGAGGGGAGAAATGAAAAGACACCAGAAGAACCTGATATACAGGACATATGTAAAGAACACGATGAAGTAGATAAAGAAAACGTGAAAGACAAACAGGTAGAAGTAGAGGAAGAAGCAGAAAAAGATAAAGAGATTGAAAGAGAGAAGGAAAATAAAAGTGAGGTGGAAAATGAAGCGCACAGAGATACTGAACTACATGCGGAAGTTGAGGTGGAAAAAGATAAAGAAACACTTAAAAGTGATAAGGATAATGATAAGGGCAATGAAATTGAAAAATTTTATAAGAAAAACGACAATGATGTCCATACTCCTATTTCAGGACGACCTGCAGGACGTAATAAATTACCAGATGCCGATGTTGCTTCATCAAATAATCGTAAAGGCGTCTTGGAGCTGTACGATGATAGTGACTGGGACGAACTGGATATTGATAGACCAAGATCAACAGAAAGAATGGATTCATTTATTCTTGGACAGGCTAATGAAGAAACGGTTAATTTAAAACACGACCGAAACGATCGCTCAAATATTGACAAAGAAGAAGAAGATCGTTCTTACACCCCATGTTTAGATGAGAAAAATGATCCAGAAGATGAGCCGGAAGCTGTGGCTAGTGTCGATGGAGGTGGCACACCGGAGATTTCAGACTCTATTTTACAAACTACTGCAGTTAATGTAGCCAAGAAGAAAGCTGAGGAAGAAGATGATATCGAAAATAAGGTTGCAGATAATGTGGCCATAGAAACTGAATTAATTTCGGAAGAAGATGAAAATATGGGAGGACGTCATATGGGTCGCCGTCGCAAAGATAAGCGAAATAAACGTGGAACTGAGAATGCTGAAACCTTTAAGAAGGTTAGCAGTAAGCAGAAAGAACGCAATTATCGGACTGAAAAAGCGGAAAAGCGACTAGGACGCACACGCGGCGGAAGCTCTGCACTTTCGCGTTCTAAATCGCGTTCAAAGTCCCGTTCCAAATCTCGTTCGATTTCACGCTCACGATCCCCTTCACGTTCACGTTCTCACTCTCGTTCCCGGTCTCGTTCCCGTTCTGGCTCTCGTTTACGGCCACGTTCCCATTCACGTCCCAGATCACCACCACGTGACATAGGAACGATACGCCATCGCCGGCGTAGGCCTTCGCGCACACCACCACTTCGCTCTTCCCGCAGCCGGTCAAACGACAAGGAAAACTTCTTCTCTGCGACAGGTTATCAGGGTCATGGTCGCTTTAATAGAGGTGGTTTTAACAATCGTTTTCAAAACAATAGATACAATCATAGATTCTACCAGCGACCTAGAAGGCGAGAGTTACCGCGTTACGACGTGCGAAATGTAGTTGGTCAAGCACGTAATTTACATCTGAAGGATCGATATGGTCGTGACACATCGAGACCACCACATCGCAATAGTCGTTCCTTAAGTCGCTCACGTCGACGCAGGTCCTTCTCTGCATCACGTTCGCGTTCTTTTTCAGCCTCCCCTAAACGGTTACGCCGGAACAGTTTCAGCATATCGCCTTCGCCCGAACAAAATCATCGTTCAGTTCGACGTACACCTCCACGTACATTTTCTCCACAGCCCCGTCCTCAGCCACGCATTCGACGTTCGCCCATCTCCCAAATGTATAGACGCAAATCTCGATCCCCTGGAGTTTCCAGCAATCTGAGGAATATAAGATCATCTCGTTCGGTTTCTCCGATGCCCCGCAAAGGCAGCCGAAAGGCCAAACGACGTTTGCAATCTGCTGGTTCGCCGAGAATAGTTGGAAGACAATCGCGTTCAATTTCGGCTTCACCCAGGTACACTCCGCGTTTGAGTCGCAGCTGTTCCATAAGCCAGCCTTCACAGAGCCCACATGCAAGACAGAAAAACAAAAAGAAAAAAATTAAAGATCGCAAGAAAAAGAAGGCTAAAAAACGTGTTGCTGCGAGCAAAAGTCCCGAACCTGTGCGTCGAACCTCACGACAGCGTGATCCGTATGAACATGACTTGCTTACAGTTGCAGCGCCCGTCAAGCGAAAACGTCATCACTCGCCACCACTACTAACAAACGCTGCTAGCGCTTCACCGCCTATCGATGAACCAACCTGGTCACCCTCGCCCAGTCCTCCACCAATATGTGAGTACGATAACAATGTGTCCTGGACACCGCCGCTGGTGTCACCGAGAATTGATGCAGAATTCACTGATATGTTCACAGCTGAAGAACAAAGGCATGATGTTTTGATAAGTACTGCAGGGGGCAAAAAGGAGAAACGCAAGCGTGAGAAGAAAAAAAAGAAAGGTGAAAAGCGGCGTGATCCAGGTCGCAAGGAGAAGCGACGTGGTCGAAGAACCGAAACGCCCGAACCAGCACAATCGAAAGAAGTCTTTGCTTCCGGTAATAATATTCTGGTTAGTGTAAGTTTCAATAAAGAAGCCGCAGTAGCAGCAGCAGCACTTCAGACACCACAGCAACAAACAACCGTTGTAACTTTGCCACCAACAAGGGAGGATGTCGTTTCTGGAATACGACGCGGTTCGACAGACCGGCAAGTAACGTCGATGGGACCCAAGAAAAAGAAGGATAAAGGGCACAAGCGCAAGAAACTCGACACTAAACCGGTGGCAATCATAGATCTTGAGCGTTCGCCATTCCAGGTGCATCAGGAACCGACGGATATCATTGTTTTAACTGATAGCGAGGGTGGAAACGATGACGATGAAAACGAACGCCATCACAGCGAACAAGATCATCACTTAAGCGAATCTGGAGCTGATGATATGGAGCTACATCATCGCCAACGCTTAGGTAGCAGTAGCGGAGGTGGAGGACACATTAGCTCTCATCAAGATCAGACGCCGCCACTAATGAGTACCATAATGGAGGAAACGTCATACGAGTTGCAACAGACCGGCCCAAAAACACCACCTGAACCTCCTGTTATAAAATTCACACTTCTCAATAAACAGCAAGTAAATGTTCGCAATCCCCTACATGATGCCACAGATGATTTGAATCACGATGACGATGAAGACGAAGAAGATGATATGATGGAAATGGAAGAAGAGCAAATAGATCAGCAGCAGCAGCAACATCATCAGGACATGGACGGGGGGCAGAATAATCAAAAAATTGGTCCAAATACACCACCTGAATCTGGTCCGTGCTCACCAGATGTATATGACCCCTTTGACCCAACAAAGTCACCGTCGTTATCTCCGCGGTCTCCAACGCCACCGCCCCTACTTCTAGAAAAATCACAAAACTCCATAGATGAAGATAGTTGTCCCGACGTGATGGGAGATCACAACTCGGAAGATCTGAATCGCCAAGCGAGTGAACGCAATACACAACAACAAACTTCTACTAGTTCTGCCGGTGGTGGTGGTTCTCAAAATACTGCTACCACTACATTGAATCCTGTCGAACTGGTCATGGCTCTAATGAATTCCAAGCAGCAAGCGACCAGCAGTCAGGACATAACAAATAAATCAATGGAATCTCAATATAGCGGAACATCTTCACACATATTAACCAGCAGCAGTGTGAGTCACGATGAGACTCATGGCAGCATTGGAATGCAAGACAAATCCGACGATGCGAATAGTGTTGGTGGTAGTGGCGGTGTAACTGTGCTTTCCAATCTGCTTATATCATCAGCTAAACCGCAACATATACCAACCATTTCTAGCCCAACTCCCATGCCACCAAAGAACTCACATAACATGATATCGAAACTGCCCTTACCTAAAATCGTAACCGGCAGTAGTGGATCTGGTGGAAGCGGCATTGGTTTGCCAAATAATTTGCGTAATGGAGCTGATGACTCCTTTAATGACATTGAAAGTCCGTACTCCCCTGGCTCTGCAGATTATGAGGATCTCTTTGAACCACCACCTGATACCACCAACAACTCAAAACGACGGTCGAAACGAGGCGGCAGGGACAAGTTCGATAATTTATTCGGCAGTTCTTCACCTGTAGGACATTTACGCCTACCGTCGTATGCACCTTCAACAAAAAAATATAAATCACTACCTGGAGCGGGCAGCAGAAAATTAAAAGTTGCCAAAGGTGGGTTTCTTATTTGTGTTTCTTTTGCCGTCTTCTTCAGGTACATGATACACCATATGGTATTTTTGGTTAAATGTTGATACTTCAATGATGGGAAGACATTTCATATTATATTTCTTATTATAATATTTACAATTTTACATTTAGCCCTATGAACCCGTAAAGTTATGGTATGTATAAAATCTAAATAATTCTCAATCTGATAAGACAATGTTTACAAACAAATGGAATAGTGATTATAACTTTACTCGGTAAAATTAAATTCCACTAATGTATTTACGATTTCAAAATAATATGTCTTCAATTTGAAGAAAACGGAAACTGGAAATCGCGAGGAGGTCTAAAAAATTCCAACTTTTCTGGCTTTAAAAATGTGTTTAAAATATAACCGTAGAATTTAGATAAAGTTTAAAGGTTTTTCCATTTAGAGATTTATTTCACACCGCGCTTTGTCTTAATATATAAAATTAGCAACTTTAAAAATATCTTTGCTCGAGTCAGAATTTATATTTGCAGGTGCTCTTAAATATTAAAAACTTATTTCACTTGGCAACAGCTTTCTTGGCAAAAATGTTAATTAGTTATCGGTTACATTAAAAGTCCTTATATTATGTATATTAGACTAGAACAAAAAAACGATTCGCCAAATTGTAGGATTGTGTATTGATTCAGTTCGTAAATTGATTGATGAATGTTGAAAACGAACAACAATGACACTTAATAATTGTAAGTTTACTTTATTAAATGTTTCCTTTTTTTATAAGTTCTTTAAGAATGTTAACGATCAATCATTGTAATCAATTAAAGCAGCTGTATGGAAAGCTTTTAAATTTTTATTAAATCTAAACTTTTTTAACCAACTTTACGTATCTATTAAAATCGCGATTACAAAGAAACCAATGAACTAATCATAATTTGACATACCGGCCATAAGTGTTAAGCCAAACCCATCCTGAAATAACACAAAAACTAGAGAAATATTAATCAAAAAAATATTTTTAAGTATTAATTTTTTAGCCCATTTTTTTAGAAATTTCATTACAATCACCTAAACCTCGAATATCCGGACCTCCGTTAACCGGTACATCTGTGAACCGGTATTACAAGGATTGCCCGCATACCTTTATTTACCGTTATTTCTATTATCTATTATCCGTACAGTATGCATGTGTTTGTTTTATATAAAATACAATACTAGTGTATCGCATACAAACTCATTTACTCAGTCAAAATCGAAAGAGACAAGATACGTCTCATTGTACGAAGTTGCACACATTTTTAATGTGATGCAAATTCACATGATCTTGTTAAAAATAAATGAAAAGCATGAATGTTTATATGTATAATACATACATATAAATAAAACCTCTTATAACCTGGATTTCGGTTTTCCGTAATGGGTCCGGAAATTCGAGGTTCAACTGTATATCTACATTTTAGTTTCGTCGATATTTCCACCGTCAGTTTTTGCTTAACTAACGCATTGTTCTGATCATTCAGTTCGAGGCCAGACCAATTCGATATAACCCAGTTCGCCTCCGTCTGCCTATCATCCATCTGTCCGTCTGTGGAAATTAAGTTTACAGGAGAACGAATTAGAGGCCTCGTCATGAAATTTGGCACGAATATTCTTTGTCAAAATGAACTTGAAAATGTGAAGAAATCGGACAAGTCCAACGCGTACTTTTTATGGCGAATATGACTTCATCCATGTTCAGAGCTCAATTTCTCAGCTTGCTAGAGTGAATTTGAAACTGAAATTTCATTCCTTAGTTTCTGGCTTTTCTATTGGGAGTACAAATAAGTTCTCGCTGTTTTTTTCTTTAAATTTAAGTTATATTTAAAAACACTCATGAAGAATATCTCAATATTCTTCCGAGTGCTATATTCGGCCAAATCTTGGATACCCTACACCTAAAGGTTGTTTAAAAATTTAATTGAACGAATTTTTACAGGGATACAGAGCATGAGCTCGGAGCCATGGATATTCGGTTTTGATTTGAAGCTGAGACATGACAAGGCTTTCCCCATGATTTTTTGCTCTTTGGATTGTATTAGCGTGTCCACTTTTCGTCACCAATCACGATTCGATTCCGAAAGCCCTTCCTTTTTGTGGTTGAAGCAATTGTTCGCAGATGAAAAGTGCGGTTCAACATCTCTTGGCTTTTCAAATTTGGGTTGGAGCCATTTTCCTTAATTTTGAATCATTCCTAAGTCTTTTAAACGTTTTGAAATTGTTTGCTATTCACCTACTATTGATTCTGCTACTATTGATTCACCTACTAAAACGTCGAAACCAATCTCTGCAAGTTGTTTCTGATAGAGTAACGTTGCCGTAAGTATCCAAAAGAGTTCTACTTGCTTCAGCCTCAGATTTCTTTTGGATATAATAATGCAATAAAACTCCCCGCAAAAATGATTTCGTTGGTACGAAATCCGACATGTTTGCGACGATCTAAAAATCTTTTTTACAACACCAATAAAAAAACAGCGACTACTAATTTGTACTACCAATAATAAATAAAACATATTTCAAAGCAAAACAACATTTATTTCTCGACGTAGTCTCTCTGCAACTCGATACATTTGGCCCAACATTTCTCTCATCCTTTTAAACTTCCAGAAAGAAAAATTATTTGTGTAAATCTGAAAAATCTGGTTTGCGCTGTAAAAAAAAAATACGCTGTAATTCCAGCTCAGAATTTTTTTTTGTTGCATATTTTTCCCCCGAGACGTTTTTTTCAATTAGGAAACAGGGAAAAAGTTCCCCCACCGCAATCTACTGCATTAACTGTTGTTTAGTTGCGTTCTAGGTGGAAGATGGAAGATGGATTCTAGCTCTCCGTATTTTACCATGGGTGATGCGTAGGATTCAAGGGCTCGATCTCCATGCAAACCTACTTTTTGTAAGTTACTTTTACTCCGGTGCGGTGATGGGATATTATTAAAGAGCGCGTTTGAATCAATAATTCTGTTCTCCGATTCGAAACGATTTAAAAATTCACGGTATTAAAGTTACTGTATTAAAGTTTAATGCAGTGTGAAATTTCAGAAAAATAAGATAATCCTTATTGCCTGCATTCATTGTTTCTAACAACCGGTGGTAAGATTTTTAACATAACGGGTTTCTTTAGCTGAGCTTTAAAATTGCCGGTTTTCGTCAACTGCAAACTCGTTTAGAGTACCTGATTGTATGTCTATAGAATATTTTTGAGGGTTTTTATTATCTTTATAATTAGGATTTGATGAGACGACATTTGAAGGTGGGAAAATATTTATTGCCGGTCCTGTGAACTCAATAGTAACATAATTTTATTTATGTGTTATCGAAGGAATAGTTTTTCAACCATCTAAAGACCTTACGCCAAAAATCGACTACTATTTGATTAGTAAAATACTATCTAGTGTAGAAGAGCTTAAGAAGATCCATTATGTATTTTTCTATCTCTGTATTTTACATTATCTAACCTATATGTAGTAGGTTTGCGTTGGATAAAGTCGATCAATCAAATCAATGATGATTTACTAACCCCAAAAAAGTTTGTCTGCATATCTGTTATTAGGTTTATTATTCGTTTTTGACCCGTATGAAATTCACAGAGAGACAGAGATGGTTTTCAGAGCTATCGACTCTATAGCTTCTAGCACATACTTCTCTCCTGTGAAGTCAATCACAATGGATCACCTTTCTTTTCTAACTAGAACACGCTTTCTAGAACCTATCTTAACCTGTACCAGGAATAGTTATGAATCATCCCACTTTTCGCCTATTTTGGTTGATGCAAATAGAAAGGAGAAGACAACTGTACTTAAAATGAATCAGCTTTATTTTTGGAAAACTTCAAAATACCCAGCCACATATATTCTTGATCAGCTTCAGCTCCTTGGTAAATTTATCTCTATCCGTTTGTCCTTCTGTCAATTTGGAACGTCAAAATACACGTCCACTCCTTGTATAAAAAATAATTTTTTTTGAATATTTAAAAAAATTGCTTTCGATAATGTTTCTTTGGTCTTAAAGGTTAATGGACAAATTTTGAAACGTTGGTGTCTTTTTATACCTGAGAAATGTATGATCAGGTAAACATTATACAATATCTTTTATTATTAAATTGAAACCCCTTCCTAACATTTACCATTAGCTGACAATCGGAAAATTTGCAACTTTTGGAAGTGCGGCTTATTTTGACATTGGGATGTATCTCTGTATCATTTTACAAATTCCCTAATGTAATATTTTATCATACTCGTAGATCTGTTGGCAATATTTTCTTAAATCGCCCAATTTACAAAAAGTTGTTATACATATATATTTATACATGTATTTTACGCATGAATACAACAAACGATACAAATTGTCTTTACAGTTGGAAAAAGTGGCGATGAGCAGATTAAAGTCTACGATGATGTACCGAATTCAGCTGTGGAACTGCAGGTTAAAGACAAGGTAAGTTTATTGTCTTCTTTGAAATTTGTCCCGTTTTGAGATTCAAATAAGACTTGAATCCTGTAAATTTGAAACTTTTAAATTCAGAAGTGTTTAGATTTTTACGACTCCAATAATTAGTCGTCTGGAAACATTGAGAAGATTGAAATAATGATTACTTCGTAATTCATCGTAAAGGAAATAATTATTAAAGGGTTAAATTTTAAAATATAAAACCTTTCACATTTTTTTATGTTTTTATTTTGTAAAAAATCAACAAGTTTTTCTTTAAAACTGTTCTTTTGCATTGTTATTAAGTTCCAATTAAAAATTATTGAATTCGCACGTGTAAAAAACGTATAAGAGGAACTAATTTATTAAATTTATTAGTTTTTGCGCAAATTGAATCGTCAAGAACGAGTTGTCGAAGAGGTGAAATTAATCTTGAAGCCGCGCTTCAATAAAAAGCATATCTCGAAGGATGATTACAAGGAAATCATGAGGCGTGCCGTACCGAAGGTACTTAATTTTCACAATATATATATATATATATGGAGTTCGACAAAAGTTTTGACATTTCCTAACTTATAGATTTGCCACAGCAGATCGGGTGAAATTAACCCAAATAAAATAAAGAATCTTATTGAGGCGTATGTGAAAAAATTCAGAGCCAAGCACAAGAAGTTGAATATCATCAACACCGGTCAAGTCAGCAGCGCGGTGAAGTGTGCAGCTTACTTGAAGAAGTTATAGATGAGATTACAGAAAGAAGCACAAGAGAAGAGGAAACGAAAAGGGAATGGAAGAGAAAATACTAGAAGCGTGTAGAGTAAATGATTTCACTGTACGTGCCATTTATGTTTCTAAAATATTAATTTTAAATTCTTATTTAATACTTTGCAATATTTAATAAACTGCGGCCCCCTCCCGTGCAGGCAACAACTACTGCGGATATTCGGACTCATGCAATACTGACCCCCGTTCACATTTTGTTTGGCTGATGAAAGTGTTTTGCAGAGACAGCGGTTGTGGCAAGAGTTCATTGATTTTAGTTCAACTTCAACAAAAAAAAAAACGAATAAAACTGAACATAAAAAAAATACATAGCATAAAATTTAGTAAAAAAGTAGTTTCGATTAAATTCCGTTTGTGGAAATCATAGCAACATTATGTTAAGAGCTTCCTGTGGAGGGATTTCAAATACTTAACAGGACGGGTTAATTATTGATTATGGTTACTTAATCCATAAACAATTATATTTAATTTATTTTCAAATAATGTATGAAATGAATGCAATTGATGGATTGGAGTGAATGTATTGCGTATTCTTTCTTATTATTGTTATTATAATTATTATTATTATTTTTATTATTGAATATTAGACAGAAATTCAGCAATAACTTTTTTCCTTCGATGCACAACAGAATCGAATGAATTACATAGTATAATGTAAGACGTAAATACATAATTCACCAGCATTATTTTGCAAATTATATATAGTTTAGCGCATATGATGTTTCAATTTTGATATTTAATACAATACAATGAATTATTTTAACAAAAATATGATGTTATTTCCTTTATATGTATGTATGTAATTTTATAAAGTAAAAACCAATATAGGAAATATAATTTATATTGTATTATCAATTTTAGTTAATTAGGGTTTTTCATGTATGTATACCTGTCACCTGAAATGGACTTATTTCAATAAAAATTATTTAGAACACAAAAAGAAAATTATAATTTTTGTACATGAAGTAAGAGAAAGTAAGTTAATTTTGTTGCCAACAAACGTTTTACTACATAGGTCGTTTACACACCAATTTTAATAAATTGTTCAACATTACATTGAAAACACTAATGGAAAAATCTCAATTATATTGACATTGAGCAAATCTTTAAGTTCGATGATTGCTAAAAAATATCGGAAAAAATTGTGTGCTACCAAAGACAATATAATACGTACTGTATTATATTATTAGAGTATTATTTTGTCTTTGGTGCTACTTTTTGCAGCGAATATCCGTGATTACATCTCAATTTCTCAGCTTCTATAGTGAATTTTAAGCTTAAATTTTAGTCCTAGTACCTATTCCACCGACCGCTGTTAACAAAAACTACGATTACAGGAGTGTTTCGCCCACAAATTTCAACTATAAGTTTATGCTACAGGTGTAGAGAATATGAGCTAAGGTCAGGCCGAAGTTAACACTCTGGCTCTCTTTAATTTCTCTATCTGTTTCTTTCTCTCTGTGACACAAGTTACCCACTGGTAAATTTTTTTTGGTGACAAGCTGTATAATTTTAGAAAATACCCCCACTGTTAAAACGACGGCCTTTGAAAATCATCGATTACCCTTACAGCGTAAGAAGGAACGAAGCGATATTTTTTTGTTAACAAACAGTATAATTTAAAAAACTCTTGTTTTCACATGCACTGCGAAGGTCCTATGAGACACATATTGCTAAATGTGAAAACTGGACGTAGAATCGAGTCAATACGGCACATAAAATCATTAAGATATAATCGATGATGTCATGATGTTCTTTACTGCTGAGTAGTTATGTTTCTTATTATTAACTATATGTGTTGAATTTCCCAAATATGGTGAAAATTCCATTTCCCAAGGAGCGTAAAATTTCCTTAATGTTCTCAGTAAAATCAGATTAGTTTCACTTCATTCATAAAAATATGTAGTTTCAATTTCTCATTAGATTCTCAAGAAATACTGTAGTATTTTCCATTCTTCAATGGCAAAAATGCTAATTAGATTTGAAAAACTCTGCGACAAAAACACTGAGGAAGCCAAACAAAAGTACATAAAATAAACAGAAGACGATTGGCGAGTTATTCATTCAGTCGTCGTTGTGTTGGCTGCAAATAGTAGTAGACTTTTAAAATTAAAACAAAAAACCAACAACATCATGGATGACTATGAGGAACGACCTGGTAATTGTTCTTTCCCAGGATATAGGCTTAAGTGCTAAATATTCTTTAAAAAAAAACATGGCAGGTGTGAGCGGGGAATCGCGTAATATGACGAATACTTCAGTTGGTGCTGTTAAGTTGGGCGGTTGGCGTTATGAAGATTCGACGCGTTACATAGGCGAGTGGAATCAACGTGGTCAAAAGCATGGCATCGGTCACTTGCTGTTCACCGATGGCACTCGTTACGATGGCCAATTCAATGAAGGCTTAAGTCATGGCTTGGGCTGTTTGTGGTTCTCCGATGGCGCTAAGTAATACGTAAAATTTACACGATTTCATTACTGTTCATTTTAATTTGCTGTCAACAGATACGAGGGGGAATTTATGCAGGGTTGGTTTCACGGGCATGGTATATTTTGGCGTTCCGATGGTATGAAGTTCGAGGGGGAGTTTCGTGGTGGTAAAATTTGGGGCCTTGGTTTATTAACATTTCAGGATTTCACGCATGGGTTCCCGCGCAACGAGGGATTCTTTCAAGATTGTCGTCTAATGCGCAAGAGACGATGTCCCGAGATAGTGCAGAAGGCGCAAAAATGCGCTCTCATGGCAAGATCGCAATGCGAGCATCCATACTAATCAACAGCAGTACTACTTACTTTACACAACACTAGAATAAAATAAAACGTCCAACTTGTGTTCAGATTATGTTTTGGTTCTGTTTTTTAAAACTTAAACTATTACAAATAATTAAAATTAATCACTTCTTTTCACTTTATTAACTACTAAAGCCAGAAAGTAGTTTATTATAATTAGTATATATTTAGGAGAAATACAAGAAATCTTTTCGTCTGCTGCTAATCTTCGGAAGTCGGCGCTCCTACCAGGAACCATGCATTCCGCGCCGTGACTGCTGCCGTACGCACCAAACGTTTCGGGTCGTCCACTGCCTTGGCCAGCTCCAGCACAACATCCATTTGAAACGGCAACAGGACGTAGGTTGGATATTTGGTGATGTCATGCAGCAGCTGCAGAGAAGCGATGCGCACTCGCTGAAACATTGAAAGATCATTACTAGTAGAGTAAATCGAGAGCAGTAAGAGGAGTGAGATCCTACCATTGATGCTTGGAATTGCGACAAATGCAGGCAGCATGGAACGATATGATTTAAATGGCTACGAAAGTACTCATCGTTTTGACGTATGAAGTTTTCGCAAATCTTCAGAGAAATGCACAACGTATGCGTCCGCGTCGATTCAAGGCACTTAAAGAGAATGGGACCAACTCGGGATATATTCAACTTAAGTACCGCATGAGGCGTCGCTTGCATTACATATACAAAAGCATTCAAATGGTGCTCGCAGTACGATTCCAACCGGTGACCCAGCTTAGACAGCAACAAGTGAAAGTATTTCTGCTTGAACAAGTATTTAACAATTGGTAAATGCAGTTGTGGGTACTCGGTGGAGATTATTTCGAATGCTAGTTGGGCGGCAGTGGAGAGTGTAGGATGATCAAGTAACTCCACAAGCTGCAATGGTTAATATAGTGAATTAGTATGCGATCGAATAGCGATCTAAGCAAAAACAACTATCTGCACTTACGTCTTCGACAATTTCTGGCGCCTCACCGCCGTCTCTGACGATCAAAGCTTTGCCCAACCATGACAGCACCTCTACAGCTCTTTTCGTTCCCTTTTGGAGTTTCTGCTTTAAGTTGGTTATTAAATTACGAATCACTTTTTGATTTTTCTCGTTGTTATCGATTTTATTGACCAGACTGCAGAGTAGATGGTGCGCAACTTGTCGTAGCTTCTCATTGTCACTGTTCAGAGAGAGCTCTGTCAAATCGGTGACCAAGCGTTCGAAATGATCGGCCAAACTTAAATCCGGATGCAAGAAGCCAAGCAATCCGTGCGCCACGTAAAGATCACACTCCAGTTGCAGATGCAGTTGCGGCAAATATTCTGTGGCAACCACGTACTGCTCTGTCAGCGGCAACTGTCTCACAATTTGAGACAACGCTGCAGCAGCCTGCTCCAATGTATCGCTCTCCAGTTTGCCACCCTGCATCAGTGCAATAAGCTTAGCAATCAGACAGTTGTTATTCTGTAGCTCTTCAACAAAGTGTTTATCTTCCTCGGTTAGCAATTCATTGAGTGCCGCCAACGCCAACTGACACACCACCTCCGACGAGGCAGTGAAAATATTCGACAAAATTAAATCCAAGACACGATGTGCGAAAGCCACCTGCTTAATCAATGGCAGCAGGTTAGCGTAAATTTTACGCTTGGCAAAAGTGCTGTAAGTGTCGAAGTTCTCAATGCAGATATCAATGCAATGTGTTTGCAATTCAACGGGATGCAAAGCTCCCAGTTGCTCCAGCAAGAACCTGAACTCCAAATCCAGTGTATCACTGGTAAGAAACGTAACGAGCGTTTGATAGATGATCGCTCTATTGACCTCGCTTATCGTAGTTACGCATTCCTTTAGGACAGCTAAAGCAGCACGTTTTATGTCCAAATTGGACGCACTTTCTTTACGCCTTAAGTAGTTGATCAAATCTTCGTGAATCGATGTACATACAGCGCTCGTTGTCAACGGTGTCAATTTATTGCGCAGAGCTGTAATTTTAAATACTTGTGAGATGATTGTGTAGATTTTTAAGCGTTCTTCGCCACTTATTGACTCTTCGCCGGTGGGGAAGCTTTGGGATTGCAACTTTAATAAAAAGCAGTTAAGTATTCGCTCAGTGGCAAAAGTCGCATCACCCGACACACAGACTAACGCTATCGCGGTGGAGGAATTGAAGAGTTTTTGATTGACATCGATGAGATTAGGCAGTATCGTTCCCAAGACGGTCGTTTGATAGTTTTGACTGAGTGACGGCGGGTCGGTGACGGCTGCGGCCTGCTCGAGTATTGTGCACAGAGTTCTAAGGCCGGCGCTGACCACGTCTGAATTGTCGCTTCCCGGAAGCACCTCTCTCTTTAGTGCCGTCCAGATTTCTTCGAAATGTGGCTCCAACAAGTGTGGGGGGAAATTCAATGCTGCTCGATGCTAATGTATAGACAAAAACGAGAATAATAGCGAAATAAATACAGATAGTTTTTGAAAGTATACCAAAAGTTCCAACGAATCTAATTTGGCAGTCAACAAATCGGTATCCAGCTTCTCCAGGGCCAACGCAACACTCAATCCAACAAAACTTGGCGACGCAACTAAACAACTAGCCAGCTTATCGGCCAAGTCGTCACGTGTTATCGCCTCGGGATCACTTTTTGACGGATTGAAATCAATTGGAAAATAGCACGCGAAGATTTCAAACATCTCTTCACTCAAGTGAAGCAAAGGATAGCGCGCTATAACGTTTGGCATAAAAGAGAATAAGAAGTCTAGATTCCGCGGATCACGTTCACCATCAATAGAGTTGATTAAACCATATAAAAAGTCGCCAGACATTGATATCAATTCTAAGACACAGCAAGTGAGAAATTAAATGAAAAGCATATAAAATTTGATACTAACCAGCTTCGTAGTGTTCTGTGAGGTATTTAAAGATTTTAAACAGCTTTGTTCGATCATTGCACACCTGAGATTGGCAGGTTGTTTGCTGAAAGAAGCTCTGCAGCAGCTTAGGTACGCTTTGTCTGGGTAGATGCTGCATAATTACCAGGGCACCGATTCCATCAATTACAGCTGGTATCACACTATGCTGATCCCTTAATCGATCTACATAGAATGTGACAATGAACTCTAGTTGAGTCTCAGACAGGGCTGTTTTGGGTAATTGTGCCAAAGTACTCGATAACAATTTCGTGCCATTGACCCGCACATCGACTGATGTCGAGGTAAGCGCAAATCCCAGCATTTCGACCAAATGAGCGATATCATATTTCTGTGCATCGATATCTGAAAATAAATAAATACATGCAGTGTCTTCACTATAAATGCTTTATTGCTTTTCTACAACCATTAGCGATCTTTATTGCTGCTTTCTGTAGAAGTTCGTCAGTTTTGAATGCTGATTCCAGTGCTGCTGGTGTTAACTGTGTCATATTCGAACTTTTTACTTAATTGTCTATGGAAACTTTTAAAAATAATCTAAAGGTAAAAAATGTGCCGTATGCACTCCTAGTTTCATTAATAAAAAAGAAAAAAATTGTGGGTGTCAAATTCCAACCGATTTTACATCATCGGTCAAATTTACACTGCCAAACTTAACGGAGACTTCAGGGTATCAACATATAGCTTGTATTGACAATGTGAATTAAGTTTCAATGCGTTTTCCAAAAAATTACTATTTTTAAAATCTAATAATTAACACAGGAACATTTGGTATGTATGAAAAACATAATGTAATGCAACCCAAGTCTCCTCAATATAAATAGCCCCGATGAGATAAAGTTAGTTATGTCTCCCGTTGTAGTCTTCTCAATGTAAACTGTGCATATAAATTCCTCACTTTTGCAGTTCTTA
Organism: Myopa tessellatipennis; assembly: GCA_943737955.2. Lineage (NCBI taxonomy): Eukaryota > Metazoa > Arthropoda > Insecta > Diptera > Conopidae > Myopa > Myopa tessellatipennis. The sequence continues at coordinate 44,259,177 of OX031314.1, forward strand.
AATATTCTAGAACTTCTATTATTAAATGGTAGAAATGTCAAACGGAAAAAAGTTCTTTACCAAAGTTGACAAACCCATTTGAAATGTATAATTTCATAAATATAACACAAATGCGAATACAATGATAATAATATTCCAATGCAGTTCGTATGAAGCTCGCATTCTACAAAGAAACACCGAAAAATTAATATTTGTAAAATTAATAATTTATAATAAGAAAAGACAAATTATTATTGTTACTATTTCAAAGATATCCACTATGCAAAATGTTGTCACAGCAGCGTTTAAAATGAGTTGCAGCATTGAAATCACATATAACGGATTTCAATCCCAAATTATTGGAGGATGTATGAGAGTAATTGATTTTTAAAATGGTGGATATAATATTATAAAAGTGATAAATGATAATACCTGTACATAATGTATAAAACACAATGCGGCTTCAGCCTCAGCTTCAAAAACGAATACAAGCAAAATCTTATGAGAACAAAAAAAAGCCTGAGGCGGCCTCAAAATAGATTTTCGTATGGCTTCAAAAATTTCCCCTCAAAAGTGTTGTCTACGTTTTATCATAAAACTATGTTTCCTTTAAAAAATTCCAACAAAAACAATATGATTTTGACAGCAATAAAATTTTTTTTACTTCAAACATTTTTATTATATTTCAGCAGGCAAAATAATGAACTTGAAAAAAAATTAATACCAGAAATTCGTGGACCCATGTCCATTTTCAATTAAAACAAGCCCTATAATATGGATCTGTGCCCTAATTATAAGTAGTTTGTCAATAATTTTAAGATATTTTTATTTTTCTGTGCATAAAATTTCTAATTTATTTTGTTTTTTGTAAACGTAAATAAATAATAACAGCTGTTGATGCCTGAAGCTTTTCATTTTGTTCCGACTTCAAAAAAGCCGTCGAAAAAGCTGAAGCTAAAGCTGCGTTGTTTTTTATACATTAAGTATTAATTTAACAGGTATGCAACATTGTTGACTAAAAAAGTTTTCTATAGCATCCCTGTGATTTAATGTAATATAAAAACATTTTGACATTCGGTGAAAATATATTTTGTAGTTTAGTTTATTGTTGTCGGTTAATCTCGTTTGTAAATTGCAGTAATCAACATTATAAATGGGTAAAATGATTGTTTTTTTAATTAGATATGTAAATGTTTCTGTATATATCAATAAAATAATGCCAACATATTTTGAAAAACGAAATCTACATGTGAATCGCCCACGTTTACATTTTCCTTAAAACTTGTATTTTTTTTATTTACATTTGTATGCACATATGTATGTATATTTGCAGCTGCATTGGCAAGCAGTTCCTTGGTGTCGGCCGTTATCTCTGTAATCCTCAGCGTGGTCATATTTGCATCGTTGCGCTTCTTCAATGCCTGGATTACAGAGGCACCGATTAACACCATTCTGGGCGGCTATGCGGGTTCATGGTTGTTCGTTTTTGTCTTGACGTCTGTATCCAATATCGAGATGGTGGTGTTCGGTGATGACTTTCAAGCTTTATTCATGCCCGAAATTGTTCTCTGTCTTCTAATATCGATTGTGGCATGTGGTTCAGTACATCGTGTATGTGCAACAAGCTGGTCGGTAGCGCATCGAATTCCAATTGGATAATTCGTTTTTTTACTACTGTTACTTAATTTCATTGCAGCATTTTGTTCTCTATAGTGGCCTTATACTTTGTCCAACACATCTCAACGGAGTATCACAGCAAAGGACGATCAATGGCAGTTGAGCAGCAGGTTGTGAATCATCGCAAAGGTGGCGGCAAGAAACACAAGTAGTAAACGCAATATGATTTGGATTTATTACTTATACCATTCCAATAATGAATATGCATCTTGAATTAAAAATACATATGCTGTTTCTGTAACTTTATCGTATTCGTCCCAAGTATTCAAAGAACTGTTTAAGTTAATATACAGCTAGAATTAAATCATGACCTCCTTGGGAATGAAAAAATTTTTTTTTAAAAATGTTTTTTTATTTTATTCAATATAGTCCCCTTTTAGCTCGATATACTTATTCTAGCGATTTTCCAACTTCTTGATCCCGTACGAAAAGTAATTTTCCGGAAGGTCTGCAAAATACTCCTCCGTGGCGTCGATGATTTCCTTGCGTGCGCAGAATTTTTTATTGATGAGCCATCCATTCTATTTTGAAGTTTGGGAAGAGATAATAGTCCGATGGAGCCAAATCGTGCGAATACGGTGGATGTGACAGCAATTGGAGCCGTAACTCATTGATTTTAGCCGTGGTTGCGATGCTCTTGTGCGCCGGCGTATTCTCTTGCAAAAACAAAATTTTTTTCGCTTCATGTGAGGTCGTTTTGCAGCGATTTCGGCCTTCAATCGCTCCAATAATGCACAGTAATAGTAGCTGTTGATGGTTGATGGTTTTTCGAGGTAGTCCAAGAAAAGTTCCATGCCATGCAGCCCAGAAAACCGACGCCATAATCTTTCCGAACCATTGAGCCTCCCTCGCTTCGGATCACTCGTGCCGGCTTCAGTCCATTGCCGGGCACTCATTCTGTTCTCTGGTGTGTAATAATGGATCCAGGTTTCATCAACAGTTACCAATCGACGCCAAAACTCCGCCCGATTCCGCATCAGCAAGTCCAAACACTCTTTCGAAGTGCTCTCGAGTTCGTGTTTTTGGTTAGGAGTGAAAGAGGGAAATAATTTCTTTGGTTTTCACAATTAATATGAACGTTGAGACTGTTAAGGTTCTACAGGAAATAATCTACATATATTCCAATACTATAACTGTCTACGTCTATAATTGATCTTATTTAGTTTGAAAGTCGCTTGTTTTCATATATTTCATTGCCCTTTGTCGAAATAAAATTATAGCTTTGTACGCATCACATTCGATTACAGTTTAAACGAGAATTGTACGAGCCTATACTGTGTATTCAACACAGTATAGAATAGAAATCAACCCAAGTCGATTGCCAAAATTTTGACTCGGAATTGTTCCATTTTAAAGCTGCCTCTGCTCAACCTGCCTTGCTGGTAATTTCGATGGGCAGGCAGTTCATTCCGAAGTTTTATTGTAATTATAAAAAATTACCAGTCAGACACAGTAAATAACACAATACTCTTTTTTGTTGTAATATTTATAATTAAGTTTATTTTCAATATTAAGTTGGTTTTCGTCATTTCTTGTTTTTATTTTTTTTGTTTTTGTTTTTTGTATATTATATATATATATTTATATATATATATGTATTTGTTGTAATCGTAATAATTAAATTAAATTAATATAGGGGAGGGGAGCTGGGGACATACATTTACACGCTAAAAACACTAACAACTACAATCATTATTATATTTTATGCATATATAATTTGTTTACATATACTCTATATATAGATATATATAAATTATAAATATAAACATATATATGAATATATACATATATATATTTTATACATATATATGTATATATATTTATATGTATATTAAGTATGCATATATTTCAATTAATTATTTTAATATCTATAATTACTCAGTAGCATTTATTTTCGTTTTCTTTTTTTTTGACAATACATCATGCTGTTGTTTTTAGTTTGCAAATTAAGAAAATGTTCGTAACTTATGTAAATGTACATGCTTCGTTATATATGTACGTACATATGATTGGATGTATTAATGTCTCCGCGTGTGCGATGGTATAACTGTGTACATCAAGTTTTTATGTACGATTATGAAGTACATTTTATTTTCTTTTCATATTTGATTTACTTTATCGAAGAAAGTTATTAATAATAATTACAGTACAAGCAATTTTGTGCTTAAAAGGGAGAAATGAAGGTAGGTTGGGTAGGAAATGAGAAAAAGTAGTAGAAAAGCAAGAGAGAGATTCTGACGTGCTCCCAAAGAGAAAGATTGCATTACAATAGTTTGCTTTTATAACGTTGTTTTATTATCTTAGCTCCCTTTTATTTTCACTATTTTAAAGATTATTTCTAAGTATTTTTACAATTAAAATTAGTTGTTTAGTTTAATTTTAAACATTATCTTTTTCCACCTAGTATATGGTTTTTTTTAGTTCTTTTGTATATATATACATATATATACACACATATAGTATGAAATATCTGTATATACATACATATATAAATATACAATAGTTTAAAAACAAGAATTTTTTTATTAGTTTTTGTTCAATCTTTTTACTTATTTATTATTGAATTAAAATCTAACCGGCATAAACTACAATAATTATGCGCCAGAGCGATTAGTTTCAGCAGCAGCTCTGCAAATATTTTTAGCTAGATGTTATTTTTCTTTCATATATAAAATTACACGACATTCATCAAGGGTAGCGAGCAGCTTGTTGTCTGTCTTTGTTTGAATTAAATTACAAACAAGTGTGTAAATAAAACCCATCAAATAGGTAGTAAATATGTCCGTCTCATTTGTTTTATATTAATTTAATTGTTAATTGTTTTTTTCGTTATTATTTTAGTTATACAGAAGGAATACAAATAAATGTTGATTAATTTTACGATCATTTAATTACAAGTATTTAAAACATTTGTTTATTTAAATAATAATAATTATGTTGTTTAGTTGGATGAACGAAAAAAATATGTATATATAAAATAATGATGTCATCAGGCGAACTTTCCTTTTTCTTGTAACAAAGCATTTTTTAATTAATTAGTTTGTTGTAATGACAAAGAAGCTCACACTAGTGTAGTACAACAATAAACAGCCATAAAATTAAACAACGCATACAATCAATATACAGCTGTATATAAACTACATATACATACATATATCTACTTGCATAAAGCATATGTAAATATTTAAGCTAAATACAAATATTATTTATTATGTATTTACTATAATAAAGAGACCCAAGAAAGTCTGTTAAAACTTTTCTTACCAACTCCTAAATGCTAAAAGCTTAAAGGTCTAAAAAAAACTAATGCGATTTTTTGTTTTGTCGTTACAGTTATAATTATCGATAGTTAATAATAATAATAAAAGATTTGAGAAATTCATGCATTTATATTTATATATATAGATCGTATATATATATGGGGGGGGGGGGGGGGGGTGTGTGTCTATGTGAACTTTCGTTTTATATATTTTCAAGATCTTTTAGCAACATGCATCTACAACATTTTTGTTTTGTTTGGTTTTTCTTGTCAACTCTTTATAATAATAATAAACAGAAACTGCAGCACTTTTTTCCTTCTTTAATTGTATATGTGTACATATAAATTTTGTATATATTTTTTTTTGTTTTAAATATGTATATGTATTAAATGTATGCTACGCGAATGTTATTTAATATATGCTTTTTTGCTTCTTGCTTTTAGTTACCATAATAAAAATTATTTATTAATTGTATTCTTTATAGTGCATTTAAGTTCAATTTATTCAAGTATAGTCGGCTATTAATATTTATACTTATTCATATTTAGTGTGAAAATATACGCATGCAAGAGTGTGTGTGTGTGTGTGTGTGTGTAAAACAGAAAAACAGAATTTGGTTGCATGTGCTGATACACAAAATCAGTGTTTCGATTAAATTTCACGCAGTATTGTTTACATACAATGAGTCAGCAGCATTTATTTACAGTGTTTGATCTGGTTTTTTGTCAACCGCGGTGTTGATTATTTATGTTTCGGATACGACGAGAACGTTTGTGACGTTCTTTAAATGTGTTTCAAAGTACCTTTTTAATTTAATGCAGGTTTAACTAGTTACAAGTAGATCTGTATTTAGAGAGCTGTATAAAGATTATTTTTCTGACGAAGTCCTTCGTTTTACAATTACAACTTATAATTACATTCTACTCAAATAAATAAATCGCTGAATGTTGCCCATTTTTTCACCTTATTTCTGTAATTTTCTATAAGCTAAACGTTTCCTCCTCAACAAATAAATCCGGTTTACTAATTTTTACTTTTTTCTAATCAATAGTAATCAAACATTCACAGCATGATTATTTGAGTAAACATTTTTGAGTAATTGTAATACAACGAAGGTTATTTCAAGAATCATAAATTTTTAATACAATCAATAATTAATAATTACATTACGATTAAGTACGAGTGTAAAATGGTAATTATTAAAAATGGTAATCGTAGTGTACAGTTTACAGCTCCGTAATTATTTCGAGTTGTGATAGGTCTTTCTTTCTTTCTTCTTCTTCTAATAAGCCAAGCATCAACAACACATTTAAAAATATGCAAGAAATGCGTTTGCTTGCTGCAGGCAACATTATTTACCGGCAACAGCATTCTTAATGCTAAATAGGAATATTTAAGTCGATTTTCCATTTAATATTTATTATTATCGTGAAGAGTTTTAGCAAACATTACCTGTTGTTACTCTAATGCTTTTAATTTACAGCTATACAAAAAATGACATTAAAATGTGTCAAAATTTCATCATGTTGCATACAAAATCTTGTACTCATTGGAAACATTTGCATGTGTCTAGAAAATGAGTTCGGTATACTTTGTTTCAGCGATTTTTTTTGAATTTTTAATATTCATTTCCAATTTTGCTATTGTTATTTTGTTTTTCGGTTTGTTGTTACACAATTAAGTCAAATCACAAACATGTTGACAACAATATTAGGTGTTGCTGCAACTTCAACTCTGCCGTAGAGTTTTAATAATTCGTAAAGATAAAATCACTGGCTGTTATTTTTATGGTTTTTTGTTCTTGTAATAATTTTAATATCAGTCAATAAGAAAAAATACAACTAGTCGCGCAACTCATCCAGTGTACTTTATAATTAATGCCGAAAGCTGCAGAATTTTACAATTGCAACAAGCAGCAACATTTCTGGATATTGCAACATTCAACAAAAGTTCTTCTTTATAGAACAATTCCTTAGTGTCCGCGATTAATTCTTGGAGTCATGGTCAACAGCAACGTTGCGTTGCTGCTGCCGTTCTTGGTGATGGTGGTAACCTTGCAACATTGTATACTACGCAACTGCTGCAGTCGTTGAGTTCTGTGCGGTTGTTGCTGTTGGTGCGCCGGGGAGAGATGCTGCTTCTGTTGCTGCCGTTACTACTGCTGGCAGTTGATGGGCGGCAGCAGCAGCAGCGGTAGCTAAACTTGTTGTGGCGGTTGGTGTGGCGCTGGCGGCAACACTTAACAGATTACTATTGTTATTACTACTAATATTATTGTTATTAATGCTATTGCTATTACTACAACTACTACTACTAAAATTACTACTATTGTTACTACTGCTAAGATTTCCTGTTATTGTTGCTGTTGTACTAATATTATTCTTATTGCCACTCATTAGATGTTGCTGTTGTTGTTGTTCACGCACGCTGGACATAGTTGTTGCTATCGCAGCGGTGTTGCTGCTGCTGTTGCTGTTGTTGGCCGCTACTCCTCCATAGTGACTGCTTGTGCTGCTAGCTGCGCCGCAACTACTGCTGTTGGTGCTGCTGTTGCTAACGTCGTTCAGCGTCGCTACGGGCGGCAAATTGCTGTTGCTGTTCTCGTCGTTGCTGGCGGTCACCGCTGGTTTGCTACTACTTGCATTGCTGCTCGTGCTACAGTTGCTATTGCTGTTATTGGTCAGCTCATGTTGCTGATGCTGCTGGTGACTGGCGGCAGAAGTTTCTGCTTGAAGTTCGGAATTTTTCACTGCTTCACTGGTATTTTTTTCGTTAACTGTCGTGGCAGCAGGGGGTGGCGACTTCTTGTCAGCGTCATTATGATGGTGCTGCTGCCGCTGTTGCATGCGGTACTCCATCGACGGCATGGGACCCGGACCGCGCGAAACTTGGAACAACACGCGTGATATAATTAGGGCCACTTGCTGATCTAGTATATGCGACATGACAAGCCCAAGTAGCCGCTGCTCCTGTTGCATGAACAACGATCTGTTGTCGGGGTGTTTTGCCAGATGCAACAGAGTACCGGCGGCTCGTCGCAACATATCTAAGCTGGTGCCCATTGAGTCGGGATTTTCGCGTAAGTAATTAATGCCATGTTGATTCGCTACGCCAAGCGCCGTCTGTTCGGCCTGTTCAATGAAGGCTACCAGGTAGGATATACACGGGCTTTGTAACGCTACCGTCCGTGCCATGGCGCTGTCGGCGGCTGCCAAGTAATGCAACAAATTGACACTAAACTCTCGCAACACTTGATCTTCGTTGCGGCAGAGATGACGTGTTAGGACAGCGCACAATTTTTCAAGACGTGAATGTGGCGGGGTCGCTATAACCAGGTCCACATTAGCATCCGTTACACACAGCTTGCACAGTGACTCGAGCGCTAAACGTTGAGGCGACAGCGCCGTGTTAGGACCACATGATGGGAACGGATCTTGACCATGAGCACTGGGACACACCGCCCAATGCAGGAGGCCATCGATAAGCGGCCGCGCGATGAGCTCCTCGTAGCGTGATAGCTCCAGGTGTCCAGCTATGTTAGCCATGGCCACCAACATATTCTCGCGTATGCTAATCAGATAGTCCCACCACCATTCACGCTCCCCTTGCAGCGAACTACAGGAATCCGTGAAGTCGGTGTCCTCTTCGCGGTCGTAGTTGCGTGTTTTTGGCGTACGCTGCAGATGCTCATGGTTGAGCAGCAGTAGACGACCAAGAATGGCTAAGAAGCGTGATGATTTAGCGAGAATAGTTTCATTGCCAGGCACGAACGTCAAGTTGCGGAATATGTTCGAAAGGCATATGCATCGCCTCGCTAAAGCGTCCTGGCTTTCGTTCACCAAATACATACTAGCCTCATCGCGTGTGTAGCACTCGTCCTCGTAGCTGGAGTCACGGCGACGTTGTATTACCAAGGCAGGGTCACGCAGCGTTGATGTAGGATCGAATGTTTTGCTGTTGATGGCTAAAGGTTGGTAGCCGTTTGCCAATCGTTGTGCGGGCTCAAGCTCCATGTCGACTTCACGACAATCACTGTCAAGCGTTGTCACTCCGGTGATGACAACAGCCACTCCTGGTATATTATGTTCTGCAGTTGCACGTGTTAGCAGCAACGTGTCTCTCTTAAGGTCTGGCTGTATGAATGCATCTCCAACATCGAAGATTTTCGATTTTTTTACTGTGGTGTTGGAGCCTTCAGTAGCTTTAATGCTGCTGGTGTTATTAAACAAGCGCCGCTTTTTGTTAAACGTCTGCTGAAGTTTCGTCGTATCTGCATCATTATTGCTCTCCTCATCTCCCTCAGTGGTCATCACAGATTTGAGATGGTTTTTCCTGTGCAGTACACTAACTCGCTGCTTCTCTTCTTGCCTTTTGCTGCTATTCCTTCGACCGCTGTGTATATAGCGTGCAAATGGAATGTCTACGAACTCGGACTTGAAGACATCAATAATGCCGTCCTGTCGGTCCCGCTCTGATAAGCCATATGTCCAGGCATTGCTGCCAATGGGTGAAGTGTCCTCGTATAGCCTGTCAGTGTCAATGTCCCAGACTCTTTGATTGTCCGTTACGAAGATATCGGACTCAGCGGCTTGAATGCGCACTGGTAGACCCTTGCGAGACATCATCGTATAGTTGGGCGTATTGGAGAGCATAACGACGCGTTCTTCGGAGTTTATTGCCGTTCGAACTTGTCCCAAGTCGATGCCTTCATCATCAGAATAGTCTGCACCATCGATATTGTGGCCACTGACCGCCTTCGTTGCTTTTAGATCCGACTCTTCATTATTCTCATAGTGGCGCTTACGATTGTAGCTGCAAATGCTTTTCATTGAACGCGCATTTTTTGCCTGCCTCTCCTGTTCGGTATCGTCTACATCTTCGTCATCGTCAAACATTTCGGCGAGCTGCTTTTGAAAGTGTTCGAGCAGCAGCTTGAGCAGACCAGGGAGATGCTGTAGACCAAAGTATTGCACAGTGGTATCATCGAAAAGCAGCACGTTTAGTACATCGAGCGCCCAAGTACACTCAGTCAGCAAACCGGACCGCATGGCCATAAACAGTCGCCAGGGATCAATGGGACACACATCGCTCTTAACCAGTCGCTTGCGTCGATAGAGGATGGGAGCCGTAGCTTCCACGCTATCTGGTGGAAAACTGATTTCTTTTTTCTGCAACTGCGCCGTCGGAGGCGCTGCAAAGGTTGCCGGTTGATGGGTGCCAGCGGCAGGTTGCTGCGGCTGCACATGAGTGGCGGCTGTGGGTTTTTGTGGCAATCCAATACTACTTGGTCCAATCCCGGCCACATTGCTGCTGTTGTTCGCGCTACCACCTAGTATGGGACCAGGTGGGGCACCAGGCGGCACACTTACTGTACCAGGGCCACACGGTGTTCCAATGGAGCTGTTCTGTGGTGGTGGCATTGCAAAGGGAGGCTGCTTCGTCGTCATGTTGCCAGGCAGGGGCAAGGTACCCGGACCGCCGCTTGTAACGGTGGGCGGAATGACTTGTTGCTGTGGAACGGGTGGTATTCCGGGTCCACCAATGCTAGGCATGCGTTGTTGTGGTTGTTGTTGTTGACTATTTGGTGGTGGACGCAGAGGTGAACCGGGCCCAACTACCGCTTGTGTTGACTGTGTGCTGGCACCACCGGCTCCCATTTGAGCCCATTGTGGTGGTGGTGTTGGTTGCTGCTGGCTAGACTGTTGTTGCTGCTGGTATGTTGCTTGTTGTTGTTGCTGTGGCGGCGGTGCTTGCTGTGGCGCATATCGATGCTGTTCCCATTGAGCAGCTGCAGCCGCCTGTTGATTAGGCGGACCTAGAGGTCCACCGGGGCCTGGCGCAGTTGTTCGCTGAGGTGAAGCAACCCAAGCTTGTGGCGAGGGCGAAGAGGGGTACTGACCGCGATACTGATTTGAGCTGCTTTGCCAACCACCTAAAAAAATTGTATTTTTTATTGCCTCGTGATATACAATGTATATGTATGTAAGGTATGTGTATTCCGACAGGGTTAGATGAGTTCTGGAATGAATTTCCTTCATCCCATACTTCAATATAGGTTTTAGTTCTCGTTTCGTTTTTAGAAACTCATCAATTATTATTGCCGATGGTTACCTTATATCAGGTAAGTTCAAATACTTTTAATATGAATACTTACCGTACATTTGTGGTCTTGTACTGTAACCGGGGTATGGCTGAGAATCTTTGACAAAATCTGGATGTCGACGTGGCTGAGGTGTCTGGCAAAATATTTAATTATGTGAGTTAAGCGATTTTATACTGCAATCTATTATAATACTCACTTGATCCGGAGGCCTGTAATAATCTTGTTGACCCGGTGTACCTGGTGGATACGGACTGGAAGCTGCAGATCCAGGGCCTGTTGTTGGAGGTCCACCGCCGGATGGACTGGAAACATTCGCTCCTGGCGGTGTTGGCGACTGCGTACTGCCGGGTGGCGGTTGACTATATGGGCGATTGCCATATGGCGCATATGCATTAGAACCAGGTTGAGGACTGCAACAACATAACAGATGTAGAAACGCCAAGAATTTTGTAAACAGGACAAAGATAGAGTTTGAGACTTTGTGACCTTTTGTGACAGGTAATACAACTTTAACGGATGGACAAAGATAAAAGAGGTAACGACGCCGACTAAAAATTTAATTTACTGCAAATATTACTCTGCACATAACCAGCCTTGTTTTGGGCGTTATATTTAAAAGGAATGGCAGACTTAATCTAAGTTAATTTTCAATTTGAAGGACACATAAAAATAATGCAATTGTAACGAACATAAGGAAGTGTCGTATGAAGTGTATGAGGTTTATGGAGGAAGAAAAAGTCACTCACGCTTCTCCCTCTGGCCCATAGGGAGGGTACATGCTGCGATTCTGTGGCGGAAATTGTCCTTGATTTTGATTGAACTGTCCACCCGGTGGACCAGTGGAATTGTACTGATCACCAGCACCGTATTGTCCATAAGCACCTGGCTGTCCTGGATACGGAGAACCTACAAAAGTTAGTACGTAATTTTTGTATAAAATATAATATTTAAAACCAGTAAATAAATCTAAACAAAGTTAGTAAATAGAGTACATATAGTAAGTGTTTAGAGAAATAAAAACACAAAGCAACAAAAAAGATAATGCAACTTAAATACTAACTAGGGGCAAAAAATATGGATGCAAGTATATCAATTTGAATAAAATGGAGTTAATATTTAATGAAAATCAATAGAAAGATACTAAGATCCGATTTAGGGAAAATGATGTAGTGATGGAGTAGTGTGATATACGAGTATTTAATGTATGTGCAGCAGTTATTTATAATCCATCTTAGAACGCAAAACCGTTATGCGTTGTCATGAATTTAGTTTTAATAGTTTAGAGTTTAAATACACTAACGAACTAAAGGTCTCTGATCCAGGGTTTTAGTCCTCATCATAAACGAGTTAATAAAATTTAAAATTTCTTTTAAATTATCAGTGTTGCTTTTTTCAGACAGTTTAAAAAGATATTTAAATATTAAAATATTTTATGCAAAAGTTGGAATCGAAAAGTGATAACTATTTTTAATTAATGTTTGCTACTACTTTAATAAACCCGTATTCTGATTCCAGGTTACCAAATTGTTTCCGTTAATATTATGTTATTTTTTAATGCGAAAAACACCTTAAAAATACATTTAAAAATAAGGTAAAGACAAGAAAAAAAATATTGATATAGAAGGTAAAGAATAATAACCAACACACGAAAATGATAACATATAAGAAAAAAGTACTAAACAAAGATATGAAATAGACCCACATAGTTCCCAATATACTCGAATCAAGCACAAAAACTATGGTAGGGCGCGTAGGTCAGGGAAAATTAGAATAAGAGAATACATTTAAAATTGAGATTAAAGGGAATTTATGCAGGTAGGTTGGTAAGTAGGCGAGAGAGAGAGAGGGGAGTGAGAAAATGAATATGCAATTTAAAAAGAACAAAAACATAATTAATACCTTGTGCTCTAGACACCGGCGCATAAGTACCACCCTGTTGATAAGGGGGCGCACGTGGCGGTGCACCAACCGGGTCATCAAAAGGGTTGCTCACACTAATATTATCACCAGCGGCTGTTGCTGCTTGAGTATTGTTGCCTAGTATCGATTATAGAACATTGATAGATTGTTTGTTTCGTGATTTTGTGATGAATGAATGTTTGGAATGAATTCGAAATTGAAGGAGAAAAGAAATGTGTTGCAGATTAATATAAATGAATGGAAAAAACATAATAAAAATTGAAGTGCACTTGATGTACGAGTATGTTAGTAAAAGACTAAAAAAGGCTGGGGACTGGGGCTGAGGGCGTGAAGAAGAAAAATTTAGTACTTAGGTTTAGTGTGTGTATTGTGTCGTTGTGGGTACGATTTTGATGAATGATACAAAGATTTGAGATAAGTTAAAGATGAAAAAGTACGATCTGCGCTAAGATCAAAGGGAATCATCTAAATAAACATAAATATCCATGTTGAAACTTTCTTTAAATTTATATACAGATTAGATTCTGTATCACTGATTTGATTTTCATATCGCATAATTTAAGTGAACAAAATTTAAAGCTACCGCATTTCGTACTCTTCCTGAATTCTTTCAGATTGTTGCGACAAGCGGAATGTTAGAATGCATACAACATTTTTATTGAGCTAAAAGAAGCACTAAATTTACAGGAAAGCAATTTTGTTTTCTACTCAAAAAGAAGGTCATTAAATGATTCGATTAGAATACCAAAGTGGTGAAGTACGAGTATATCTATATATTAGTTTAGATTTATTTACAACAATGTGTTTTTAATAAAAACGTTTAATTTCAGTAGCAAGGACAGAAGGGAGAAAAGTATGGTTAATTTTTTGGCTAAATAGTTAGTAAACGCAAAATAATTCCAATATAATTTGTTGTTTATGTTAAAGCAAAAGTATAAACATTATTGAAACAAATTGCAGCTCTGTTAATATTGGCACAATTCTAACTCTAAAATAATCACGTCCGACTTTTGTACGGTTTCTTCTGCTTCCTTGCTTACCTGCGTGTGGCGTTTGTGTGTTACTCTGCGAAGGCGGCCTTTGCAGTTGTCCCGCAGCATAATCTGGCTGCGCGCCAGAGCCAGGATAACCACCCGGATAGCCGGGATAACCGTCGATAGTGGCATTTGGTGCAGTACCGGGTGCAGGAAATGAGTCTTGAGAATTTGAGGAACCTGCTGGTGTTGGTGTCGGTGGAGTAATAATCATTGTACCGCCAATATTTCCAAATACAAATTGTTTTGAAAATCGAAAGTAAAGGAAAACATTAAAAGAAATGTGAGATATACGAAAATTAATTAAAATTATTGTTGTTAATATTAATACAATTTTATATTTTGGTGCTCACTTTTACCTGGCGAAGGTACAGATGCTGCTTTTGTGGATTTCTTCTTGGTGCCCGCTTCGACCTGTTGTATGATTGGTATTGGATCAATGTCGCCACGATCAAAGTGACATTCAAATGCTAAGAGATTTTTTGTATAATGCTTTCGTAGCGTATAGGCAGCGCTGCTGCTGGCACCAATTCCCAGCAAACCGGCGATATCTTTCCAGGTTTTACTCTTCGTAACCTTTTGTTGTGATTGATTGATTTCAATGGATTGAAATATAAATGCGTTGGTCGGTTATATGATTGTTTTAAGATTTGGGAAGAGAATGTACAAAAATTAATTAAAAAAGCTTTTTCGATTATAAAACATTAGATCAGAACAATGAAAATTCATTGGATGCATTCAAAATTTTAGAGAATATTTCAAACAAAAATTATTTAAACGAAAAATGGAATTTAACTAAAAGTATTGCCACAAAACAAATAAGTTTTTTTATCAGGAATGTTTTACATTTCTCAACCAAAAATAAATACATACGTATAACAATGACATATGCAGCTATAGGATTTAAGTAATAATATTACTTGTAAAGGTTAAACAAAAAAGGCCCACCGGTGCGGTACGGTAGCGGTGCGTAACCGGTAGGTATAGAATAAGCATAATATTTAAATCATGCGCGTACATCGATGTCGCCCGGTAGTCTGTAATAGATACCGCGGACCGTTACCGTACCTCATCAGTGTGCGTTAGTCTAGAACCTTAAAAAATCCAAGCAAACGTTAAAACATTAATGAAAATAATATTATTATTATTCTTATGCACATGAAATTGATCTTTACTATTCTCGGAATTAAAATTGCATTTCTCTTTAAGAAGAATGTTATAATGCGTTAAATATGGTTAAAATACAAAAACTACTTACTTACGATACACAAAAATACTTTCATACTACTTTGGGAACAGAGGAGAGGATATCATCTACTTCAAAATAAGGATTTTATTCATACTCCAGCCATAACCATATTAAAAAACCAAAAGTAGAAAACGACACACTTAATAAAAGTATTTAAGAAAAATCTTGATCTTAAAAGTGATCGATTAAAAAATATCGTGAAAATTTAGGGGTAAAAATTGTGATCAAAGTGCATAAAAACCAACAGAAGAATAGGCGTAATTGATGTAATACCAAGTCTTCGTTGCTTAAAATTGAAAAGATTCGTGTTCCACAATTTTAAAACATTAGTGTAGAAATTTAAAAAAAAATCTACTTTAAAAAAAAACTGAAATTCATGCAATAAGAATGTTTACTTTTACTTTTGTTTCTTATACAAAAACATTTTAGTCAAGATTGCGACAGATTGAATTTAAAATATGTTTAAAATTCTTGAATTTGTCAATATTTTTGATAAAATTTTGGTTTGTTGGTTGGAGTATTTCGGTACTAGTGGTGGTAGTAACTTTGCTAGTTTGTATTATTTGCTAGTAAATCTAAAAAGAAGTTAGTAAAAGGAAGTACTACGGCACCTTGCATACCTCGACGAATCCTCCACGTTCTTTAACATAAATATATAACCTATATAAATCGAGCGGTTGCTTGGAAATGGTTGGACACGCCGTGATGGGCGTGCGTCGTTCTTCCATGAAGGAACGCAGCTTATCCAGCCAACCTCGTCGTTCCGGATTATCGTCCATTTCATAGAGTTTGCAAAGACTGTCCGATTTTTTTGTTGTTGTACGGAAAGTTTCTTGTGGCGGCACAACATGGCTATTGAATACCTGAAAATAAATAAAAAATCAATGTATTAGCATGCATTTCATTGTGCTGTAAATTGTGCCAGATAGCAAGGAGTAGAATATAACAATGAATAATAATAAAATCGAAAAAGAATCAAACCTACCGGACTAGCTGGAGTTCTGGTCCAATTTGGTGCTGAATTCATTTCATATTCTTCAGCAACAATGCCCGGGTGTGGGGGGTGTGGACCACCGATAGGCGATGTGCTTGTTGGCGCGAGATGACTTTGGCTGTATGGATCATTTTTGCGTGATTTCGGTGTTACACATTGGTGATCTTCAGCGGATGCTGGAAATTTAAAATATTAAAAATACAAATTTAAAATGGATGCGAAACTCTTTTATTATGTTAAAAATTTGATCCAGATTAACTGCAACCTTAATTAAGATTGTACTTACCTGCAGAAGCATTCGATAGTGTACTTTGTTGGCTCACATCGTCTATGGGCGTTCCATCGGGTCCAGTCGTAATTATCGACGTCACTGCATGCGGTCCAACCAGACCTCCGCCCGAAGTCGAGGAACCCGATGAGCTGATACCGTTATCTTGCGATATATGTTCCGGCTGACTGACCGCATTCACATCTGCAATGCCGGCGCCTGGTGGTATATTGCCACCTAGCATACCACCGCCGCCCTGTGGCGGTGTACTGGTAGGTGGACCCATGCTAGTCAGTCCGTGTGGCGGTCCCATATGATGGGGTGGACCCATTGGCATTCCAGGATGCATACCCGGCCCATTGCCGTATCCTTGCGGCGGTGTAGGACTAGCTCCGTATCCACAACCGCCGCCACCACCGCCACCTCCACCCTTGTGCTGTAAATGCTGTTTCAAGTAATTCAGTGGACGTGGAGTGCCGCTGCTACCCTGGCTGTGCGGAGGCAAAGGGCTGCCAGGCGGGAGTGCTCCCTTGTTCTGTATATGGTTGCCTACCATACTGCCCGGTGGTGCAACAGCACCAGCACCACCAGAATGTCCCTGTGGTGAAGGCGGCACCCAATTCTGATATGGCGGAAATTGAGAATGTGGACTAGGACCACCACCGCCGCCGCTGTGATTTGATATCGGTCGGCCGGCGTATTGCTGCGGCCCACCCGGCGGCATGTTGTTAGCAGATGTGGATTGATTTGTGGGTGGTGGAACAGAAGGTACATAACTGCTTGGCGGATACTGTGGTCGAGGCGGGTAGCTTCCTGCAATTATTGAACAATGTAAAAGAAAGCGTCAAAAGTTATACGAAATTATAATATGTACATAACAAGAAATAATTATAAATAATAGCTGCAGCTGAATAGCTGAACGGAAATATACCTTGCGTATATTGTTGCGTTTGTTGTGGTGGTGGTGGATATCCTGTCATGCCTTGTGGCCCAGGTCCAGGGCTTGGCCCCGCACTCGGTCCCATTTTGTAGCCACCATGCATATGCGGCTGTGGTGCATAACCACCTCCAGCGCTGCTTGGAGGTGGCTGAGTTGGCATGCTATTCACAGACTGATTTGGCGCAGGTTGTGGTTGCTGTGTATTTGCAGAACCGCCGCTGCCACCGCCAGAAGATCCCATCGGTGGTTGTGATGAATTACTTGAAGAGGTAGACGAATTTTGAGGTCCGCCACCAATACCAGATAATTGAGACTGCTGCTGCGATTGTTGTTGTTGCGACGATGGTGGACCACCACCGCCTCCGCTAAGACTTTGGGACATGTGCGGCGGTATACTGGGCTGCTGCATGGGACCGCTGCTCGATTGATTACTTGATGGTCGAGAAATTGGATGACTTTGTGCTGCAAAGTCAAATATATTTTTGCGAATTTAATCTTTAATTTACATACATATTATTAGTCTCTTCGAGTGACTTACCAACAGCCGGGGACATTGAACGGGAGCCTGATGAACCTGTGGGAGAGGGTGTTGGTCGCATCACTTGCTGTGGATTCGGTGTACCTGGTGGACCGGAACCCATGCCACTGTGTCCGCCACCACTCGAACTGTCATTGCTATTTTGACCAATCAATTCCTGCAAGTATTCAAGAGATGATACGTGTTAAGAAGAAGAAAATATTTCCTAATCAATAATTCAATGAGAAAATATACTTTATATAAATTTTCGAAATGTTCCCAAGGTAGTAGTTTTTTATTCATTGTTGGCTGTTACTTTTAACTGTTAACTTGTTAACAATCCAATTCAGTAGAATCAGGATTTTTTTTTTTAATTCAATTATATACAAAATTATTGAGTTTTTCTGAGTTCAAATTTTCTTGCTTCGTACGATGAAAAATTTAATGTCAATAAAAAAATGTATTTTTCTGAGGGTAAATTGATGTTTACAAAAAAGTAAATTTGAAATGACTTTAAAAGAAATGTCGGTACTTTTGAACAATACAACTAACAGTTTAAACATAGCAAGTATGGTAATAAAAACCAAAATTGCACGAATTTTAACTGCGTTTTGAATTAATTTCATACTATGCACTTTCAATATTCTCGTGATATCAACTACTGTAATACATATGAAGCTATTTCGAAGAAGCAAGCTATTGTAATACGATGTCGACAACGTGTTGCGAATGGCAAATAAAGCATGAAGCCGCAATTGATGACAAGGCATTGATTGACAAGTACCAATTTTGTAACAATTGTTTACTTTAAAACTTTCAACCAAAACCAAATACTGGCTGCATTTTATTATAAACATTGAAAATTATGCAATGTGCCAGTTCGAATGCTATGAAGTCAGTGTATATTTTAATCGATCACCCTGTACTTCACTATGTTCATCTTGGGTAGGGAAGAGTAGAATATATATCATAAATACAAAAAATAATCTATCAAATGCCGACCGGCATAAAATAAAAGACGGATGATGATGACAATAATTATAAAACTTGCAAATATACCGGATATATATATACCTTAGGGATATATTCGTATATACAAGGCTTTGACCCATTCAAAAAGGTCTAGATAGATTAAGTCTATCTTTTATATATTCTAAATTGTATATATTTAATAATTTATATCTCAGGTCGATAGTAATAATATCCAACTCCAACTATAATATGCAATACGAGTATAAAGCAACATAACAAAGTAATATAAAAATATGCAGACCACATCTCTTGGTATAGGGATATAAAAATACAAAAGGGAAAGAGCTACAATGAAAACTGAACAAAGAAATCATTACAACAAACAAATCTTTTCACACAAAATCATGTTAGAAAAGCCGACATTGACTTTGAGTGCCATAAATTATGATGTGTCAAAGCAAAAGGCGAGGAAGGCGGTGCGCCGTATGAAGGGAAGGATACGTTAAATCGTAGATACGCTGCAAAACCTTTGGTGGAAATCATGTGTTTGTAATATTGTTATACATACATATGTATATGTAGCTGAGCAAATAAATAAAATAGATAACTATGGATAAAAACAAGAGAAGAAAATACATACAACAAAAGGACTAAATCACAATCTAGAAGTATAGCAATATTTTTTAAATCCTCGTTTAATATAAAAAATATTATTTATAAATATTAAAATGAATATATTACCTATGAAGGCGATAAAATGTATTTAATTTTTCCCTTCCAACTTTAAAAAGTTTCTTTCCCCCTATCACGTCGTCTGGTGTCCCCATCATTTCTGGTGATATCTGTCTAGTTGTTTATAAAATGGAACAAGAAATATGAAATCCCAGACGCCAAAAATAAAATCACTACAAGAAATAAAGGATACAACCATCCATTCTAACGCGAAAAAAATCAGCAACAAGCAAACTTGACCTATTTATTTGAAAATAAATAAAATTTTAAAAAACAAAATGGAAAGGAGAGGAGTATAGAAATTGTTTATTTTGGTTTATGTCAGCATGAGGTATCTCTCTCTATTTATCCGTCCTTTTTCAAAAGTAATTCCTTCGTTTTGTGCGTTCGAAAGTACAAAAATCAAATTGTGAATTCCTTTCAAGCAGCAGCACAGCATTTAAAAGGGTAAGAAAGGTTTTCAAAAGTTGTCAGGACTAAAAGAAAAAAGACTTCAAATTATTCAACTTCAACTTCACTATAACTTTTGGCGTAGCTACTCTGAGACTCGTAAAGAACGCGTTGCGCGACATGTGGATCGATGTCGACGTCCATGGAGAACATTCAGACCGACTTTCGTTGGCAACAAATTCCAAACACGCGCGCCAAAAAAAACCAAACGAGTGAAGAAAAAAATTGCTGACTGAATTCACTGAAAACAAAGTTGCTTTTTGGGGGGGAGGGTTGGGGATGCTGTAAGACGACGACGGCGTTACGTTGGATGGTTTAGACCGTCAGAAGTATTACACAAGCAAAACAATAACCACTGTAAAGCGTAACAATAGCCACGGAGAGTACCACACAATAAATAAGAAAACCAGTAAGAAAGCTATATTCGGCCTGGCCGAATCTTAGATACCCTACACCTAAAAGTTTTGAAAAAAGTGCCGAAGCTAGGGTGGGGCCAGGGTGGCGGTCCACTCTGGGCGGCACAATGTCGGGGGCGGCAGTTGTGGAAATCAAGTATTGACATATTGAATTCTAGGAATTTTTGGGACTGCAAGTTGATTAACCGTCCCGGGCTCCATGAGTCCTAGCTACGCCACTGTATAAACAGTAGGCGTGGTCGTTACCTGTTTTCAAAACCAAATAACTAGCTTAGTTGTTTTATTATTGTGTCAAATTTAAACTTTATTTACGTGGTAATAAATTTGTTTTCATACTGCTATACCGTATAAATAGTGTAAAAGTGGGCGAACCGCACCCAGTTTTGATGTAATAATGTCTTTTTGGAAAACAATTCAGGAAGTTTATATATTTAATAATATAACCATCTTTTGCCTGTGTAACCTAAAAGTGGGCGGATCACGCCCATATTTGGCATATTAACGGAAAATGCTACTCTATACTCAGGAATGAACTACTCTTTTGTTGTCATAACTCAAAACCGAAAGCTGATATAACATTTTTAATAAAAAATAGGCGTGGTCGCGGACCGATTTTGCCCATTTTCAATACCATCCTGCACACCACAAGAAACAACGTTTATGCGTAAATTTCATCACGATATCTTTACCGGTTCTCCTGTGATCGTGATTTCAACAGACAGGCAGACAGACGGACGGATATGGCTAAATCGACTCAGGAGGTCACGCTGATCTTTATGAATCAAGAATATATATACTTTTCTATACCTATCGTCTCTATTTCTATGCGTTACACATTTCGTTACAAAGTGAATATACCCTTACCTTAAGGTGTAGGGTATAAAAATAAATGAAGATACGACTGTGTGGTGATGGGGCGGGCGGTTCTTTCAAAGATCTCCAGAAGTCCACTGTAAATTATTGTGCTGTGAGAATAATTAATGGAAGAAGCGCCGTCGATATGCAAAAGCGAAAATGAAAGGATACACGAGTAAACAGTTAAGAAAGTGGGGAGGGGGAAGGTATGGGAGTATAAATTTTCTCAGAATGGACCAAGTTATAAATTTGATTTTTTTATATCTGTAAATTGATAGTATAGGAGTAAACATCATTAAAGATAATTTCTAAATCTGTGAATTAGTTTTACAATCAGCGATTTTAAAAAACTGATCTTATTTCAGAATTCGGACTGAGTTTATATTTTACTTGAGTTTATACAATATTCAATTT
The DNA here is from genome assembly GCA_943737955.2 of Myopa tessellatipennis. NCBI lineage: Eukaryota > Metazoa > Arthropoda > Insecta > Diptera > Conopidae > Myopa > Myopa tessellatipennis. Next base: position 44,280,957 of record OX031314.1, read on the forward strand.
ATGAGTTTATATAATTCAATATGTGAAGAATACTTGCTTAGTTACTTGTTACGGAAATAATTTAATACAAATAAAAATAATAATAACAAGAACAATTATTAATTATGTAATGATGACGAGTATGAAAATGGAAATGAAAATAATAACAATAACAAACAACATACCAAAAAGGAAAAAAAAAATTGAATAATAAATTAAAAAATTTTGATAAAATAAATATAAAAGAGAACATCAAGCATAAAAAATATAAATCTCCACATGTGTGAAGGAAATAATATGAGGAGAAAAAATAATCAAATACAACAAATCTATAAATCTACAAAACTAAATACTAAAAGACCCCACGACCACTTCTCAACCAATATAACTGTACAAATTATGAACCCACCATCCCAGTGTTAAACATGGCTATGACATCATCGCTGATGTCCTCATGATCTTACGATATCGGGAAATGATATCCACACCTTATGCTCTAAGGAAGGTCCACAAGTAGGTTTTGTTCTCGCTAATAGATATTTTCGTGCTGAAGTAGTTTTAAATCCATGGGAAAGACCAGCAAGTAATCATCAATGATTTTCAAACGACTTTCGCAATATTTACCACTGGGATCTGATTCAAAAGAGAGCGCGTGTTACCGAGCGTACTGTTCTTGTTGCCTACAATATACACTGAGATAGAAATTTTGCAGTGTAAAAAATTGCACAAAAATTATATAAAAGAAAAACAAACAAAAAAAAGCAACTAAAACAAAGTGCAAACAAAAATAAAGGTGCAAAAATTAAATAAAAAACGTTAATATCGACGACGTCGTAATACGGTGGCAACAGACAGGCGACGGTGACGGCAACAACAAAGTGCTTGGGAATGAGCAAAAAACAAAAAAAGACAACAGTCAGTGGGGTCAAAATGGGTGGTAAGCCCCGAAATTGAGACTTCGTGCAAATTTCGAATTTTCGGAAAGACGACGAAAAAATCTCGCATGCTTCTTTTTCAGTCATGAAAATAAATATTGTCAACAACTTTAAATATAAACAGCACAAATTGCACTTGGGGTAAAAAATTAAATTTTAAAATTCGTAGAAGAGCGACAGAAAAACTCAAACGAACCAACGGATAATTAAAATATGACTGGGTCTAGAAGAAGCAGAGTCAGCAAAAAGAGAAGTAAGTTTTTCTTCTTCTCTCCGAGGAAGCAATTCTAAAGCGAAAACCGAAGCAACCGAAAAATATAACAGAAAAATAAAATGAAATTAAATTAAGAATGAAGTGGAACAACTCGGCGACGCAGATACGCGATAAATAAGAAAAAAAAGTGTTGGAAGAGGATAAGTAATGGGGGACGACCATATTCGTCAAAAACAATAGAAACGACAAAAAACACTATTCTCAGAAGGGAAGGGGATGCCAAACAGTCAAATCTTGGAGACCAAATAAAGATACGACGACGAAACAATAAAAACAACGAGAAGAGTGGGGACAAAGAGGAGTACCAGCCACACACAAGCAATACAACACAATACAAACCAGAAAGAGTGTTAACTTCAGCCTGGCCGAAGTTCATATACCCTACACAGTACTTAGAAATTAGGCGTGTCAATGGTCTAATTTTTTCCTTTTCAATCTCAAATAGACTGTGATGGAACACAATATTCGTGCAAAATTTGATGAAAATATCTCTATTCGTTCTCCTAATCGAGTTTTATTTAATTAGTGGGCGGACTACGCCCATTGGTAGTCTGTTTTTGTCAAGACCAAATTTGGTTGATTTGTGAATAAAATTTCAACCTCAAATTCATTCTGGAAGCTGAGAAATTGAGCTACGAGTATAAGCATGGATTAATTTATATTCACTTTAAAAAGTAGGCGGGGAAATGGTTTGCCCATTTGCTGATTTTGCCCATTTCCAAAACCGATGAGTTCCCAATGATAGACAATATTCGTGCCAAGTTTCATGAAGATATCTCTATTCGTTCTCTTGTAATCGTGATTTCCACAGACAGACAGACAGACGGTAAGGCTAAATCGACACAGGAGGTCACGCTAATCAAGAATATATATACTTTTCTACACCTGTCACGCCTCCTTTAATGCGTTACGAACGGAAGCAGTAAGTAAATATACCCTATTCACTTCGTGTGTAGGGTATAAAAACCAAATAAGCATCAGAACAGAAAACAGAAGAGAAGATTTCGTTTCTCGTTCTCTGAACTGACGCTGCATCAGAGATCTGTGATGTGGTGAAATTAAGCAAAACATAAGCAAATAACAGCAACAACAAGTAAAACCCATTTTCCGATAGCAATATACTTTTGCAACAGGCATCATAACAACCACGAATGATATCTTCTGATCAAAGCGGGAAAGGGACGGAAACAAAGCAAGAATTTCATTAATAGATAAAGATTTTCAAAAACAAGAAAACGAAAAAATTAACGAAAATGTTTGGGAAGAAAAAAAAAAAACATGGCCTTCAAAGAAAGGATCATACAAAGATCATAACAACACTGGCAAAAACCGGGAAGATGATTTTTAGATGACATTTTTTCTTGTCAAGAAACACGAACGAAGTGTAGATCAGTGCATTATATTTATAACAAAGACAAAACAAAAGAAAAATAGAATGACACTGATTAAATGGAGGAGAGACGTCAAGGATGAAGAAAGCTGTAAAAACGAAACTGTTTGTTGATGAGGACGATGCAGAGCTGCATAAGAGTGGAATGGAAGAATGAAGTGAGATAGTTTCGTAAGGAAATAGAAAAGTGGGAGGAAGAGATGGGGGTTAAATAGGACACAATACACCAGACATAATATTGAGACACTGATAGAGAGAAAGAGCAAAAATTCAATTAAAACCACGAAATACGAATATCGTATTCGAAATCAAATATTATGTCACATTACGATCTCTTCTTTAATTCTTATAGTCATCCAAAGTAAGAAACCAAATAGTAACCAGTTAATAGAATTTTTCCAAACACAGACTATGGAAAATAGTGCTCTCGTTGGCTATGGCTGTTGGGTTATGGCTATGAGTCAAGTAGTCAAGACATACGGCGGCGGGAATCATCGTGAGAGTAGTAGGGTGTGAATGCGAAAAAATGCTCACAATACAACACAGCAAAAGAAGTGAAAAGCTTAAACAATTTCAAGCACAGGGGATTCACATGAGGTGATGGTTCTGGTACACTACTTGTAATAAGTGAAAAAAAATATAATGAGATGCATTCAAACACTATTTAATGACGATTCATTTGAAAGTCAAGAGGACGTCGTCGTAGTTGTGAGCGTCACACAGAAGAGTGATGGGATAGCAGAAAGAGTAAAAAGTCGACAGCGCGTCGAATTGAGTTTATACCAACGTCTGGAACATGGAAGCGGTCCATGATAATTCTTCGGATTAAATTTACAAGAAGACTGAAATTGATTGACTGACTGAAGACATTATTTCTTACTCATTTCTGCAACAGCTCATATTTCAGAGTCTTTAATTAAAAAAATTATATGATTATTCGCACTCTAATAAATTTCCCGATTAATAACTGTAACGCTGTAACGTTGGTCAGTGGTCAATAATCAATTAAGGATAAACTGACAACAATGAAAGGAACCAAACCATGTGGTGTTAAAACAATCAATCAAGTTAAGCTAAAAATTGTTGATCGTCGTTACCCTTCCTCGTCGAACTACTTCGCAAGAACCTGTCTTCCATCCCCCACCTACCACCCTCCGCACAACGCAATTCAACACATACAATTGCTACAATTATAGTGGCTCCACTGCGCTTAACACGACTTTGTACGAATGCGGGACTCGAAATCGTGGCACCGTCAGTCAGTTAAATCAATCTTCCCGCCATTTGTGCCTCCGCCAAGCCGCAACATAAAGTAACGTTTTCGTCTTGGCGCACGAGATTATTATAACGATGACGACAACAACGATGGAGACAACGACAACGTTCATTGCCAATCCAGTGCATGCATTTTATTGCTGCTGCTTGCAGTTTATATTTTTATTTTTATAACTTTCGGTTTTTTATTTTAGAATTTTTTTTTCGTAAATTAACAAATACTTGTTGTTGCCTGCTTGGCGACGAGGCTATTTGGCGTGTTTGTCAAGTGCTGTGTTGTGTAGTTGCGATGAAATTAAGTTGAGTTGAGTTGAGTTGAGTAGAGGTGGATGTAAGTCACCACATCGCTTTCGGTCACATTTCATTAGCGTTTTCGAATCATCTGTAAGCAAGCAATGGCTCCGCATGCAATAGAAATTAATGCGAGTGGGCAAAGTTGTGTGTGCTTCAGATAATTTGAGCAGTACTGAGGGAAGCTTTCTTTTATTCGTTTCATTGCAGTTGAGGTTGAAAGTTCAGTACTTGTCCAGTAAACAACACGAAGTTGTATTATAAGTCGCTGATGTCATCACGCAATCTCCAAATTTATTGCACAATATTTTAAAAATCAATAAAAACGTAATTGCTATGACTTGAGTTTATATTTTAAGTGACATATTTTACGTTCAAAGACAAGGTACAAGGTTTTTTTTTCTTAATTCAAATTCTACTGATTTTAGTTTTGTGAAAAATTAAATAGTCATAGGAGGAAGCCAACAAAAATTGATGTTATCTCTCAAACTATGCAAATGTTTTAATTATATATTGCGTATAGTCATCAGAAAATAAGGGGTGTTCTGTTCGATATTAAAAAAACAGGACTCTTTGTGTGAAGCTTATGAGATTCAAGGAAATGAAAGAAAAGGAAATACAGCTTTATCAAAAATTGATGTTCTGTTAATAAAATTATCCAAATTAATATATTAAATATAATTCTAGAGGTAGAATTAGAACTCTCCCGAATCAAAACGCATATCCTCATAAAAAGAAATCAACTCATCATCAGCAACTTTTTGGAGGAATTTAATTGCTGTAACAGTCTAATGACAGAAATAAAGATAATAATATTATCACAACCACCACATCTTCTCCTCCTCTTCTTCTTCGTAGCTGATTTTTATTGCATCAGTTATGTAATTATGAAGTAGGGTTTCGGTTCGTACTAAATTCTGCCAATAAAATCAAAATTCCTACAGAGTTGCTGCCCCTTTGAGGAGACAACAACTAACTGCGATAAACCGCAGAGAGTATGTTTTTGTGATTTGAGTCTGACGACTGGCTGCACGTTGTTGGCGGTTGGCAACGCCGACCTGTGCAACTCGAATTAATCTAAGCTGCGGCTGAGTACGAAGAACGATAAAAACTGCTTCTAAAACTAGCTGCTGACTACCATACAAAGTATGCACAACAAAGCGCGCGAAGCTAAGTTGGAACTCTGAATTCTAGGTACCATGGAGTTGTAGGTAGTTGACTAGTGTAGGCAGGTAGGTAGGACCGGGTGGTTTTTTCCCTCACTAACATACGAACTAACATACTTTGTACGATTACGTGCGTTTTTTTGTATTATTAGCCCCTGCAGTGGTATTGCAACACCTCGAGGTAATGAATGAAACTTGGACCGCATGAGAAGAAGACCATGCAGGAGGTGGAAAAGTAGGTACTGCTATCTGTGTGTGTAGAATTATAATGCTTACGTTACGTTGCTCCCAGTAGAATAGTTCAAAATAACTTACAGACAAACATACACACAGCGGGTGCGGGTGAAGGCCAAAAGAAAATCAACCGCACCCACCCACCGTCCCTTCACCCTCTCTGCCAACCACCAGCACCCTCTAAACAAAAGTTATACAGTGGTTTGAAACCCTCAGCAGACAGCAGACTAAGTAAGACAGGAAGAAACCCACGCCATTCTCCTTCGCCAACTTTATTGCATGTTCTCTGCACTAATTTTGCATTTTTGTTGTTTTGTTGTTGTGTTTTCCTTGCTTGGGTTTGCTTTGCCTTACCGTGTCGTGTCTTAGCTGATGGGGCTCAGCTTTGGCATGCCGTAGATGCGATACAGCAGCAGAACGGAGCACAAGAGCACTGCTGCTGCTTTTATCTCCAATTTAATTCGAATTTCTTGCTGTTGTCATAGTCATAAGAGCTGTACACTGAGAGAGTTTTGCACTAGACGAGTACAAATGGTAAAAGCACTATAGACCCACCATTCAAGTTTGAGTTCGAAGTAAGAGATAAGGTCAGTCCCATTTGGATCATTAAATTCAGTTGTTTGTAGGGGGGAAAAAATGTACAGATTTCAACTCGGATGAAATCAATTTTTCGATTTACTATTGAATTAAAGAAGATACATTATGCTCTGAAAATCAGAATAACAAAGATATCAAAGACATATTTGTTCTTCTTCTTGTTATGTAACATCACATTGTAGACTCATGTTGCATGGAAACTGGAAAGAAATTTAAAGTAACAAAACCGTGGAATATCTATAAAACAATTTATGAAATTTAGTCAATTTAAAAACGAAGTACCGAGAAGTACGGAGTAGGGAGGCCATACTTTATGCTATTTTATTAACAATAAAGTTCTTTAACTTGTATTTTTTAAAATGCATATGATGAAATCTCCATTACCGAATGAGAATTTAAGAGAATGACTGAAAGTGTATCCTCAAGTCGTCTGCTAATAAATGGACTTCAATTAAAAATGCATCCATCTATCATCTGGAAGATATGGATGACGATACAACGATAGAGTGTAGAACGATGTTCATCGATAAGAACAGAAGAACAGAATGAATATGAATGTGCGAACCATCTAACGAATCAACCAACTGCTCGCTGGAAATAACACCGAATTGCAACAAACCCAAACTAAGTGCTGAACTTATTGACCCAAGCACCACCATTAGAAAGAAACGCAACCTTACAAATACAACACACACACACACATACGCACACACACAACAGGCTTACCTCGTCATGCAGCGGCAGAAGAAGCACTCTCAGTGTCTGATGCGATTTCTTCAAGTGTACGTAAAGAGCAGCAGCAACAAAACAACAATGAGGGAAACAAGAAGAAATACTTTATAAAATTACTATCGTCATCAGAGTGCGATATGCAATGAGCAAAAACCGAGGAGCAACTCTGGCATCCGTTGCTTCAGCATTTAGTTGAACGAAAAACTTTTACCAACCACTGTAGCTTAAGTCAAATCGCAAAAGACGGAGCGGAATAAAAACAAGCAGTCAGCCAGCCAGCCAGGCAGCCAAGTCAGCAAGCAACAGCAGCAACTTGGATGGAATGAAATACTTAACGACGACAACACCGGCAGCAATTTGATTGTTGTTGTTGCTATTTTTACTGTATAAACCCCAGCAGAAAATGTAATAAAAAAGAAAAAATAACTTAAGTATAGCTGCAGCAGCAGCAAGCAAGCAAAAGCTCAAATAATATAATGAAAAAGCAGAAAAACCCAAACGAAAGCAACGACTGCGCTGTCTTCTCTCTATAGAAGAAAAATCGCAGCACAACCAACCGAGCCAGTCTCAGCAGTTTCAGTCAGGGCAGCCAGCTCCAGCTCCTGCTTTTGGCATGGCCTGCCTATGGTACTCAACTCGGCTGAACTAAGTTGAACGGAAACAAGCCAACGCAAGGGAGCAACGAAGAGGAAGAAGTACTGCGGAGAGAACGACGGCATGGCACATCGCATGCAGTAAAAAAAAAGTAAAAAGTAAAAGTCATGTAGTCTTGGAATAGAGAAGAGTAAGCGACGCATAAGCAGAAGACTCCACGAGTGGAGCTGGGAACGACAACGGCAACGCCAACGTCGACTGACTGTGCCGATAACAACGTTAGCTCTGCTGTTGACGATGATGACGACGGCAACGACTGCCCGACTACACTACAACAACAACGAACGGTTCGTTCAGTTGAATTCGGTTCAGTTCGTTTGGGTTTTCTACATGCTGATGATGAGTGTGGCAACAAATAGCACAAGGGAACAACAACGTCCAACGACGTACAACGAAAGCCAACAGCGCAAATAACATTGGTGTACGGGAGGCAAGCGATTTCAGCGACCGAACTAATGAACGAACACGGAGCCGTACATACTACAAAGAGCAACCAGCCAGCAGCCAACAACACCAACGAACGACGGCAACTCAACGGTCTCGAAACCAGTCGCAGCCCCAGCAGAAGCAGCAACAATGCCGACCGAACGACCGACCCAACAAAATGGGAAAAAAAGAAAACCGGCAAAATTGCTGAAAACAACGTAGAGTGCAAAATTGCCAAGAGCCATGAACGACGAACGAACGAATGAACAAATTGAAGTCTGTAGATAGTACACTCAGAAAAAACAGATTTTTATGATGATAAATTACAATTATAATTTTTTCCTCACTACAAACAGAACATTTAATTGCAACTATAATTGAACTTCAACGAGTAACACCAGCAACGAAATAATTTATTTGAATAAATTCTCTCTATGAGACAACTGCTGATTTAAAAGAATAATATACTAAAAACCGATTGAGATTGATTTCCAAAGTCTTTTGATTTCGAGATATGTTCAAGCCATGGAATCAGTTGTGTCTAAAAAATTAGTTTATTATTATAGAGCAGAGTTAAACGTGGAACTTGTTTTTATTTTTCATTTAATGTTCTGGATGCTCCAAATCGAGACGAAAGACAGTGCACTGAATTGTGCTTCTGACGCAATCTGTTTCAAATTCAACACAACTATTTTTGGATGTGTAGCTTTTAGCTGTTGGGCGCTGAATTGACGGGCAGGTTGACTGGTGGGTTGCTTGTGTTTTTGGTTGGCTGTTTGCCTCATTTCAAGCAGCAGCAGCAGGCAGGGACCCAACTTGATGCTGCTGATGTTTTGTAAAATGTTCGCTTGTGGATCTCGTGCATACACACATACAATGCTCAGTCTTCAGTTCAACAACAGTCTTTCGTTCGTTTGTTGTTGGCTGGTTCGTGTGTGTGTCTGTTTGAGTTTGTGACTAAAGCGTTATTTCATTCTGTCGAGCGATGCCAAGCCAAGCAAGCGCATGGTAAGCAGCAGAGCCATGATGAGTCTCGTACCAAGTTATTCCATTGCTCTGCCAGCGAGTCAGTCAGTCAGTTGGACAGCCCCAGAATCATCAGCGTCACACATACAGCAGCAGGGCGGTCGGGCGCACCTCGTTTGCTCAATGTTCTTCGGTGACTTACAATGATGGTGGTGGTGGTGGTGGTGGTGGCGGCGATGTTGTCGTCACCACCGAACGTTCGCCCATCCGTCCGTCTCACAGACGACTCTTCCAAAAGTTGCCAACAACGTACACCATCATGTTGTTTGTTGCTGTTTGCATTTTATTTTATAGACGACGGTTTGTGTTGCTGTTGCTGGTGAGCTCGAGTTCTTCTGGTGCCAGTCAGGCAGCCAGTGCAGTTGTTGTTATCATCATCGTCGTCGTCGTCGTCGTCGTTCGTTTCCAAGTTGAATTGTTTCCACTGTTCGTTGTTGGTCTGGTTGGCTCATTTATTTGTTTGTCTCTTCTCCCTTCTGTTCAAATGTCAGACTTTCCGATTCGGTTCTGTTCAGTTCGGAGTGTTTTTGAACAGTTGCTGTTGCCGACTGTTCCCAACACAGAATGTAGGCAACAGCGCTGAACAACGGCGACTTAGCACACACGCACACATGAGCGATAGCATTAGGCAAGCATCACCATCACCACCACCAACATGGATGAAGAATAATACTCATACTCACTTCGCATAAATTTAATAAAATATAATTTCTGTCAGAATCTCGCAAAAGTGGAACCAAACCAGCAAGCAGCACAGCAACGACAACGAAGTAGTAGTAGTAAGCAACAACAACAATGCAGTGACTCTGCAAAGTATGAGCGCGCATACGAATCAAGCTGGCGCGGATTATAAATACAATGAGATGGGTGCGAGTTGAAGAACGACGGATCGGTCCGACGGTAAGGAGAAGGATAGGGAACGGAATAAAGCAACGAAGGCTGCCCTGATGAAGAGGGGTGTTTCAACCCTCCTCTTACAAAGCGACCGTGTTTAAGTTGTAGCAAGTTTTTCAACAACAACGCAGTTCTTATATGCTGCTGCAGTTGTTTTTATTGTAGTTGTGTCAGAATGGATGGATGCGGCTTTTCTGCGTTCGTGTCTGCAGTCCGTCGTAGTTAGTTTGTTTGCACGCCGCATTCTCTGCAGCAATTCAGTTAAATTCAATTCAAAGAAGCTTGATGAGCGTGCACCAGCGACCAGAAGCGGCGATGGCTTAGTTGCTTGCTGTGTCGATGCCGCCGCCGCTCGTGTCGATGATATTTTGGTATTTTTTATCAATGTTACTATGTTTTTGTATTGGAAGCAACAACAACCAACGACAACCACCGACTGCATTGAATGACTGCCTTGAAAAAATTGTGACAATCGTAACAATTATCAAAATTGAAATCTTGAAATGGCTTTGAATTGAAAGGCTGCAGGCGAATTTCAAGAATTGCCATCAGTATTAAAAGAGAAGGTAGAAAAAGTGAAGAAAAGGAAAGGATTTTAGCAACAGAGGTGCGAAAGTTTGAAGAATAGTAAAGGGTTATTATGCATGTGTGCATGCAGATGGTACCTGTTTGACCCATTAACATTTCAAGTTCGCAGATCGCTGATGAATTTTAAAAAAAATATATTAAAATGTTCAAGGATCAAATGAAAGTCCCTGATGTTGCTAGCTCAGGAATTTCCTGGACAGAACCATGAAACTTTGAATGATAAATGTCATAATAGGACTCATGAATCCGTTCAATTCCGTTATAATTCAAGTTTTAGTTTCCGTAACAAGTTTCGTTCTAATTTTTTTATAATGCAGTATGTAACCATAATTATTTTCCACGTAAATACAATCACTTTAATTAACATTCTTTCATCACTTTATATTTATTAGTCTGCCGTATGGCGGAGCGGTAATAAACTATGAACTACGAATAGTTTAACTGTCCAAGTGACGTTGTTCAGCCCTGTGATGCGACATAGCATTTCACGCTTCAACAGTATTAATTGAGCATGAAATCACTCTTCAACTCAGCAATCATAGAACAACAATATTTTAAATAGAAGTTCGTTTACAGTATATTCAGTACATAATCAAAAGCCTGAATAAATGGGTGCTAGCAAACCAAATTATTTTGTCAAGTGACAGAAGTATCAGAATAACGTGTCATAAATCATTAAAGCGAGTCCTGACAATTGAAATTTACTCACTGTCGTTGAGGCATCAAATGCAGCCAAACTTTGCAAGATTGTCAGTGATTTAGTTAAGATAGTGAGTGTGGATAAGTGCTCAACACTACCATGGATACTATTTCCATGCAGAAGAATATAAACTTCATGCAGCATTAATACTCGGTCAGTCAAACCCACTCAGAATCGGACAACAATCTGTGTGACACTCTGCGAGTAAGCGAGCGGGTTTGCAGCGGCGGTTTGTCGCAACTTTGCTGATCCCACTTTTCTGGGTGGCAACGTTGGAAATGCATTTTCATTGTAAGTCGCCGCTCAGATGCGGATAACACTTCACACGGAGTGAGTGCAACTTTAAGTGAAGTGACAGTCAACGTCGGCTGACGGGCAGACAGACTGAGAGACACCAAAACGGACCCAACAACTAAATGACGACCGGCATCCGATGAAACACGGCAGCAAACAGACTTTCTACCGAGGTTTGCACGCGCTAATATGCTGTGGCCATGCAGTGCTTCACCACGCCATTCCATTCCATGTCCCGCCATAATGCGAAGCGATGTCAATATCAGTCGCCGCCGCATGCAGTAACCTGCCTGGAGGCGAGCCGACTGGTGCCGCAAAGAGCGCTGGAACTGAAAAATCAACCAGCGAACCTAACAAACAACGAGCTGGCTGACTGATAGCCCATGCGAGTGAGTTGGAATAAATGAATGCATTCTCCGGAACCTCTACGACACGATGCCGAGAGTGTAGCCCGTTGTGTTCGCCAAACAAATGTGCTGCATGCGAAGTAGAGATAGAGACAGATAGAGAGACAGAACGAGAGGAGCTTGAGGGAAGAGTAGAAAACCAAGGAGTGCTCCACGCCACAACCACAACGCAGGGGGAGGGGGGGGGGGGGGTGTATGAATGCATAAAAGCGGACAGCAGCTGCAATGTGAAAATTTCATATTTTATTTTCCTTTGCTCTTGCTTTTGCTTTTTCATTCCATTTCATTTCTTTTCATGGCATTTCTTGCGACTTAAGTTGAATTGGGGATCAGATCGGGTCGAGATCTTTATGTCAGAAGAACGTGCTTTTTACGACGTTGTACAGTAGAAATGTGTTATTGTTGTTATAGTTGCTTTCTGTTCTCTGGAAATCGTTCTGCTGTTTGCTCGCTTACTTGCAGTTCTCATTTATTTAGTGCTAAGAATTGCGAGAAGATTAAAAATGAAATTGAAGTAGAAGTAGAAAGAAGTACGAGTAGAGAGAAGCAGTCGAAGAGCCAAACAAACGTAAACCACGAAACCGAACTGCTGTGCTTGCTGCATTTTTGTTCGAGGAGCTCGTTAGGACAGAGTCAAATATTTCGAAGGTTAAAGATGCAGAACTATCCGAATGTATGCCTTCTCCTCGTCGGTCGCTTTATTCGAAAATGCATTTTGAAATGCTAGAGAAACACTGCAGGAGAAGGGCGAAGGGGGGACGTGGGGGCGGAGGGAAGGTATACAAAACGGATTAAAGTCAGTTTGAAGAAATAGTTTTATGGTATGCAATCGTTAATAATTAGAAACCTGAACATGATTGAAAGGAATTCGTATTGTCTGTTTGTATATAAAGACAAGAAGAAGACGAAGAAGAATAAGAATGAGAAGAAGAAGAAGAAAAGACTAAAGACCAAGATTATTGTAAAACTTTTCAAAGAGATGTCGAAACGTAATGATTAAAGTATTAAAAGTCAAAATCTGCAATTTTGTTTACTGTAAAATATAAGTTTTCTGCTAAATGAGTATTTGAGTATATAAATTCAATATAAGCTTTATGATTGTCTGTCTTTGAATATGATACCGACAAGCTTTTGGAGATTTCTTTCAGTAGATTTATCATCGGTACTCAATTAAAATTTACTTTGAACTTGGAGTGAAAAGATAGTTGATAAAAATCAGACCTCATACTTTAAAAAAAAATCATAATTGTCACCACTAATTTAAAGGACGAACAAATTAGGAACTCGTGTCGATGAGCCAATACTGAAACTTGACACTCAAACATGAGTAACACCCAATGAGTAAACTTAAGGCACTGCTCCAGCATATCAATGATGTCGTCGAGCAAACTAAAGACGGCGACAGACGATGACTGTTTCGTGTGAAGTCATGCAATATCGTCGTCATCATCGTCATCATCATCATAAGTTTCAGCAATAAGTGGAATAGTAGAGGAGAAAAAAGGATTATTGAAGTTGGCACATGCGCCAAGCATGCAACAAAACCTCAATGAATGTAGTTTATTTAATTAATTATAAGTTTAACTGAACAAAGTTTAATGAAATGATGATCAGATTGTTTTCTAGGCATCGAAAGTATTTTTTCATAGCAGCTTATTAACCACTGCTGATAACACTTCACACCCACACTTCCAAATGCGCTGATTAGCATACACAAGCTATGTAATGAAGTAGTTATTGTTCCCCAGAATTTGTGACAGTACTTAGTTACGATGACATAAAAATATCTAATACTCATTATACCATATTCCCAGTTAACAAGTATCAACCGTACTACCAAGTATCGCAGATTCTTAATTTAGCGTGCCGCCAAATATTGCATTGTATTGCAGATGTTCGACGAAAAGGGGAAGAATGACGACGTCAAAAGGATGGCAGTTTATGAAGATGAAAGACAACGTTTATTAAGCGGTAATGGCATAACAAACATACTAAACAATAGAACAATGAAGAGGTTCGGGATTAAGGAGGGCATGTAGACAGCCGCAGCTCTCCCTTCGAGTGCCACCTCGCAGAACCTCAAGTGAGACAAGAAAGGATATCCATATAATACATTCCAGACAGGATAAGATACAACGCACAAGAAAAAACGCACTATCCACAGATATCTTCATGCCGAAGTACCTTAATATTCATTGACAAAATCAGTACGTAATCATCCATGATTTTCAAAGGCCTTTGCTAGATTTACCAAGAAGTAAATGTACCTGTTTCTAGAAAAATATTTATATTAATTATCAATTATATATTCAATCTAATATATTAATTATTTAACAATAGTTAATCGTTTCTATTGTCAAATATATCGTTATTACTGCAAATGTATTGTATTTAAATACAATAAAAAAATGTATTATTTCCACTAAACACATTTTTAGTACTAAAAACTCGATATATTTTAAAATCAAAAGACAATCTACATATGTTGTAACTCAATAAAACCATTAATTAACATCCTTTACAGACGAAACAAAATAAATTTATATAACTTTCCACGAATTCACATAAAAAACAAGCTCTTTGTTGATTACTTTAAAACGTCTTCGAAATTTTGTGGAAAAAGGAGAAGAAAGAAATGAAAGAATGGTGATATAAAATTTAAGTTTATTTGAAATTCTGCAGGGATTTTTATTTATGGCGATAGTGTTTGGATGATAATGAAATTCTCATGAAACTATTTAATTATTTGTGTTGTTACCGCTGCGGGGCGGCTACCGAAAATGCTGACGATAAAGTTAACGGACAGCAGCAGAAATGACTCCATAAAGTACAGAAGTAAGTGGGACGGCTGAAACGTCTGTCCATCGAGACATCAGATGCGGCGAGCGATAGCATCATCCTCAATGTTTACTTATCTTACTTATAATTATTTATCAATTTGTGAAACCTGACTAATTGTTTATTGTTTAAATTGTTTAGATATTGAATGAAAGTAAGAAAAAAATATATACTTATACATACGTGAAAGCTAGTCAATCACGAGACTGATTAAGTTGTTGATTCATTCATGCATTCCAAGTATCAAACTGATGACGTACGTACGTCATCATTAACATTTTTCATCAAAACCTGTGTCAACGTTGCGGACAACTAAACTCAACATTCAATCGCTAGCTCGCTCGCTCGGTCTCTCGCTCGATAGACCCTCGTCAAAAAGCATAAAATCGCCATAAAAAATGTTTGCATGGATGACGATGATGTCTAAATGTGGCAATAAACTTCGTGACTATTTTTATTATTTTGTTTTATATCATAATAGATACTTGTATTTTAATATGTACATATATAAATAGAAGAAAAGAAAAGCAAAGCAACAACGAAACAATGCAAAACCATAACATTAACACAAGATAAAACTCATCACGAAAGCGGTCTCAAATGAAAACAAAAGTTGGGAGCTATTTTTATAGTCTATAACAGTATGTACATACATAAACCACGTACTTGTACCATATAATATGTACATATATGTATGTATTTATTCCGGTATATAGTGGCGCTCAACATGAACCACAATAAAGGCAACAAAATTGGGGTAACCAACATATCGTATCGTAAAATAATAATAAGAACAATAAAAACGCAAAAAATACAAACAAAAGCACATGTTCTTTTATGGCAAACAAATACCGAAGAACCGGAATCCATTGGAAAAACAATTGAAAGAAGGAGAGTCGGTGGCAGCAGGAACAACATGTTGCACAACTCAGCTGTCTTTGTTTTGCAGTTCTTCTGCCTCTTCTACACACTCTTCTCCGTTACCCTGTTCTATTCACAACGACGGGATTTTCTGACAATCCTTTAACTTGATGATTTTTGGTTTAGCATTGTTAACAAGTGCTGAAAAGAAACAGTGGTGTAAAAAGATATCTGATACGTTGTTTTCGTTTATGTTTGTTCTAAATTTGAAGTCTAAATCATGATGCTTTTATAACTGTAAATCGAACTGATTAATCGAAGAATACACAAAGTGTAAGTAGTGGAATAAATTGTTGTAAAAAAAATATTGGCAATGAAGATGCTCCTATTTTTAGTCCACCGCTCCACATTCTCCGCCACCTTCTTCGTCTTCACCTTTTGCATTGTATGCAATAACAACTGAGCTAGCACCGTTACCGTTACCGTTCGTTCAGTTCAGATCAAACGAACCAGTCACTTCACCACGCCGAGCAGTCTCGTCGTCACACGTGCAGAATATATTGACATTGTTTCGTAATCTTGGCACAAAATAAAAAGCAATTTCATTTTTTGTAGGTATATTTTATTTCTCATTTTATAATTTAATTCCTTTTGTTTGGAGGAATAAAAAAGCACTCTTACTTTTTGTAACATTTTGTTGCAGCAGCAGCAGCAGCAGGCGCAGCAGCTGGCTGACATTCTTGAGTTGGCGCCGCTTCAAGGAGTGGATGGATGAATGAATGAATGGCGTTGAAGAAGGATGAGGAGAACCTTTTCGTTTGAATCGTTTGCCGTGCTTTCGCGATTGAAAAGAAGCGTTGCAACAGTTTTGTGCGCGCCCCTTTAAAGTTAAAGGGATTCTTTTCCTTTTTTGCCACAGTTTCGAAAATTCTTGTTCTCGTTGTGTATGTTATGTTGTTGATTTCTCTGCGGTGTCTATATTTTTATACGTACATACATACATACATACATATATTGTGCGCATTGGCAGACATCTGACATAAAAACGTGCGATGGGGTGAATGCGATGTGTTTGTTTGTTGGTTTGTACGTGGTTTGCAGCCAGCTGATATGTTCCTCTGCATTTCGACGCACGACGGCCGACAACTGAACACCACAACACGGAAAACCACCAACCAACCTTCCTCGACACAATCTTACACACTTTCATTGGTTTCGTGGTGTCGTCGTCGGTCCAACTCGCCAGCCCTTCTTTGGTTGATCTCTTTGCGTCTGTCCAATTGCTCCCGGTTGGTGCAAACTCGACCTTAAATAATTCTGCCCCTTTTTATTTATGATTTATTTTATCAGCAACATTCCTCCGCGGCCGTCAAGGTGCTCCATGTGTTATGCTTTGATTTGAACTCCCTGCCGCCGCTCACCGGCAGAAGTAGCAGCACCGGCCCAGATCTGCGCTGCTCGTGCTGACGTTAGCGTCAAGGTTGTTCTACATTTTTCACAATCTTTCTTCCCATATCGTTGTTGTTCTTGTTGTTGTATTGCCTCTTTTTGATCTTCATTGTTTTTAATCTCTCCTTTCTTTTTGTTTTGCTGTAGATTCAGTTGCCAGGTTATTAACCCACACCCATCATCCTCCTGCCCCTCTCAGTCGGCAACGACCATCTATTTATCGTATATTTTCAATCTCTTCTGTTTCCCTTTATTTGGTTGTTAATTTTGTGTGTTTTTTTTTAAGATTTCATTGTTGACAATGATGCCGGCTGCTTCTCCTTCCTTTAGCAGCGTTTCTTAGCCTTAAGCTTGAAAACACCCTCTCATCATTTTACCACCTCCTTTCTTCGTGATGAATAACAACCCATCGACTCTTTTCAATGGCATGAACATTTTTTCACTCTTGCGTTCGTTTGAATCGTAGGATCCACTCTGATGTTGTTTTGCTGATTACGTTGTCATACTTTCATTGAAATAGTACCCATTTTTTTTGCTCGTATTATTTTGTAGTTGTTATTATTTCATTCTTTCATCTCTCTTTAACGCTCTTCTACAGTGTAAAAGCAAAAACAAGGACAACCGTCGTGATTCCCGCCTCTTCCTTAAAATAGTATCATTTCTTTTTCTTTTTCTATAATGTTAGCAGGTGAAGTGTTAGAAAAGATTTTGAGATACTTTAAACACTAAACTACTAAACTATAATTCAACATAAATTCAAATACAACTCCATTATATAAACTACTGGACAACAAATTACATTCAAATAATAGAGTCCACAAAATACTTCTTCGAAATTATGTACAAACTCTTGTATCGTTGTTACAGAAGTTGTTTGTGGTTGTTGTTGTTGTTTTAAACCTATCTTGGGGAAAACTTTGCATTTTATTTAACTTGACTGGGTTAAATCTACAAAATTTAAATTTTATATTGTATACAACAGCTGAGTGTTGATAGAGAAAAAGAGACGAATTTGTATATCTATACAAATATTTAAATAAGGAGCACCGAAAACAAAAAAGAATTAACAAAAAAAAAAACAATACCAACAAAAAACAAGTAAAAAAAGTAAAGCAAAAAAGTGACAGTCTGTTGAATAGACAAGGAAAAGACTTCACCACTTCAAACAACATTATAAACGGCCTTGACATTGACCCATTTGATGAATGGGTTTCAGTATCAACATCGCTGCCTCCACCAAAGCGAGCATACTCGTACTTCTGAGACTGTGTGTGTGCGTGTGTGTATTTGTGTGTTTTTGTTCGAATTTTTCAGTGCTTAGAAAAGAGAAGTAAACAACAATAACAACACAAGTTAAAAAGTAACAACAGCGACAAGTGACTTGATCATATTCAAGCTTGGATATACAGATGCATGTAAACACATACAGATGTATTTTCGAAATATGTGTGATTACATTATTAAAAAAAAATATAGACAAGGTGAGTTACCAACCAACAGCATTAAAATAAACACGAAAAACTATACTACTCTCGATTCTTGCAACGATTGCGACTTTTATTGTAGGTACTCTTTTTTAAAATAGATACGTGGACGTTTTTCTTTATTTATCCTTGTGTTTGGTAACTTTTGTTACCGTCATCTTGGTCATTCTAATCCTCATCTGGGTTTCCGAGGATCTCTTCGTGTAGTTAAACTACACCACCGAGGCAGTTATGGAGTAGCTTTAAACATAAAAATACAATAGCCTCATGCATACATACGAATGCTCAATCGACTTCAAACAGCTTTGTTCGATGTTCGACCTGCATAACAACAATAACAAAAAGAGCAACAGTATTGTTGAAACGATGTACCCATCAATGAATGAAAGAAAAGTATGCACACATATAAAAGCTTCCGGAAATAAAAATAAACCACTATGAATAAACACATTAATATCAACGTCAGTAGCATTAAGAGCAACGGTGTTACTTATACTATATGTATGTATGTATGTTTGTATGTTTGTTTATAGAAACACAATCATGAGCAACCCGCAATTGAGAAGAAGCAAGGGAAAACGCGGACTTTTTACATTTCCCTCTTCTCTTCGTTTTGGTTTCTCTCTTACTTTTTTTAATCATGTTAGCTAGCTCTTGACGGGTTGTAGTGAACAACAATATTGTTGTTACCGCTGCATCGATCAACCATGGTTGATCATAGAAATATAAAGAAGTCGTTTATCATGTGTTAGCGGAGAAAAGTCAACAAACACCTGGTTTTGCGCTAATAACATATACAAAACTTGTATCATATCTTAGAAAATAGTCACCGATTAATGATCGTCGACACTATTGTAAATACCGGATTATATCCCTAAAGTTCCTTAATGTTCCAACAAGGAAGCCACGAACTAGGATTCCTTTTTTCTAAAGTTCATCAAGAGTGAGATAAACTCCATAACTAGTGGTCGAATATTAAAGGCAAACAACAACCTGAGAATGAAATGTAACATGTACGTAGATAGACAGGCAGACAGACATCCAGTCCGTAGATATTCATTCGAACGCAAGTTAAGGTATATACACACATAAGTATATGTATATACATTGATTGGTATTTGGATTTTATGTACGAATATGTATCTAATTTGCACGTATAGTGGAATTGACCCTAAGCGTGCTCATTATTAGGTTGGTTGACCCATTTACGTTCATCCAGGACGTGCATCATCAATGCTGTGTGAAAAAAGCTCCAACAGGTGAAGAATCGCCGTCATTCACCGCTATAAACAGGCAGACATGGTAACTGCAATATGTAGATCGATCAGTCAGTCAGTCATTTTTTTTTTGTTATTGTAGCGTTTCTTATCCATTTTTCTTTGTTTGTTTTAAAGTAGTGGTGGTTGGTGGTTAAACAGTGCCTATTACTGGCCCATATTGAGCATCAATAAGATGACCGACAATCAACCAACCATTCATTCATTCATGCAGACTACTTTGTGAAAAGCAACGCTTAAGTGTTTTATAAAAGATCAAATCCAGTTTGAGGAGGTCGATTGTTGTTGTTTAATCGATTGAAGTTTCGATTGTTTAGAGTCTGTATTAGCGAATGTTGTTGTACGCAGCAATATCTACACAAACAAATACGCGCAACACTTTTGTTCCAACAATCAACCGACAAAGTCCATGCATTTTGTTGGATGCGTATTCAGTTGTTGTTGTTGTTGTTATTACTAGATACCGTCGATTGGCACGCATATGTTCACACATGTAGGTAGATACGAATACATTCGTTGTTGTTCGTAGTGTAGTGGTTTCGTCCACATTTGAAGGGGAATCGAGAAGATTCCATCCTCTGTTCGGACGGTCGACGATATGTTGTTGATGATTCAGGTCGTCCTCTAGGCGGCATGCGGCGGCGGCATCATCATCTCTGCAGCATGCATCCATACTCGTAGTAGTTGAAATTCCAAATGAAAGGAAAATCAAAACGTTGGGTTCAACACGTCGTCGAACTAAGCCATGAGAGCGAAAGTCACTTATTAGAGGCCAAGAGCACAATGACAACAACAACAACATTACTAAAGGAAACCCACAGAGATGAGAGTCTAAAACAGAGAGACGGACAAAAGTACGGACCGGGCCGGCAGTTGGTTAGGATAGTCACCGTTATAGCAAATATTGTAAAAATGTTTTAATTCAATGCTAACCACCGACCAACCAGTCAGCTACGCCTCAAGTAACAAACCAACCAAGCAGTCAGTCACACGATTTGCAAATATGGAAGCACGAAAACAACAACAAAAATATATTATATAAGACATGTTTTTGTTGTACTTAGATTTTGGAGAATTCGATAAGCGGAGGATCACGAATGAAACCTCGCAGTTGCAATGAGTGTGTAATTAAACAACCAACGAGCCGCTTAGTCAGGGAACCGAGGCAACATCCAGAAACCGCTCGATTTGTAGCAGATTATGGAAGACTGCAGAAGAGAAGAGACCAAAGATGGCAAAGGAAGGAAGGCGCTCTTGTTAAAATACGAAGTGATACATGCAGTAGAGTAAAATCATCATTAAATATAGAGGAGGAACATCAACAACGAGAACTAAAACGTTCGAGCAAAACAAAGGAAAATTCTGCAAGCGGCGACGGCCAGACAATTCGCAGACGAAAACGACAACGACGACGATGATGATGCGAATGGCAATATTATGACGACGATACAACAACGCAATTGCCACCACTGCTACGCGGTGCAGTGGCAACAGCACCAACAACAACAACAATACGACAGCAGTAGCCAAGTTATTAACAAAACAAAATGAAAGCGAAACTCAGCAAGGACATCCTTTGGATGGATTCGGTTCATTTAAACATAGTTACAAGTTAGTGCTTATTTCGATTTGTGTGTGGGTGTGCATGTGAATATATACCGTCAAGGACGAGAGCCGACGAAGGATGCCAACAGCATTTCAACATAATTTATAGTAGATAATATTAAGTGAAAGGCTCAGCATGGAGAAATAATTCTGAGCTTACCATGGTATATTTCTCAATTACGAATTTTATCTACAGGGACAGGAACTTAGACTATGGATATACAATTTCATTTTCATTTTTCCCCTTTTAATTATTTTAAAATTTATTTGAATTTTAATACTTAAACTAAACTTCAGAGTGGCGAATTGGGCGATCAAAAAACACATTGATTTTCAAATTTTTCTCCTGCAACGAATCTTCTCCGAGAGAAGTTTTTATTCCAATGAAATACATATGCTAAAAAAGAAGTCACATAACAGTTGACCTCAAATTTTAAACCAACATCTCATTAACTTTATATGTACATGCAACAAAAACAAGAAAGAACGGAAAAGCAACAAAGTAAAACCCAAAAAACTTTTCATCCAAATTTTGCCCGCCAAAAATTCCACATTCGGTTGGGACGTAGTGATCCGACAGAGCGGACGGACCTCCTCTTCGCCAGTGAGTGGTTTGTAGTGTTGTTTCCGAGAACTTGTTAAACGACTTAAGAAAAGTATGCAGTTTTCGGTACAACAGCGGGGTGGGTTGAAAGGGTCTGCAAAGTGGTACGAATGGTAAAATAAAATTTACATCAACTTTATACACTGTTGTGTAGTTGAAGCAAAGCAATGTCGAGCCACACTGTCGCTGTTACCGTCAGCGCCACAGTCACCACCACCGTCTTCGTCCCGAAACAATCCAGGATGGATAACAACAAAACGCGTGATTGCGATTACGTGAGGTAAGCATACCGTTTTAATACTTAACCGGATTTTGAGGGCATGAGTGCGACGACTATTAAAAGAGTGTGTTAAATTCGGTTTCGTTCGCTTTTGCATTGTTTTATTGTGGTAAAAGTCCAAGAAGTACAAAAGCGCGAGCCAAAGGCGAAACCACGATAAGAAAAAAGGCGGTTAAGTTGTTTTATGCGTCAATTAATTCCAGTTGTTGTTGTGTCAATGATGATGATGATGACGACGATATTTTTATTGACATACGTATATGCAATACCTTGGAATATATAAAAACACCTTGTGTGAACGGACCAACAGCAGACAGTTTAATTTTAATGCAGTTTTATGAAAAATACAAAATCACTTTTACTTTTCAAATGTGATTTTTTGTTTTACATAATAACACACTCTGAACGGAAATTGAAATTCACTTTCTGTGGGCAATTTGAAATCACTTCTCGAGCATACTTTTTATACTTTGATGCAGCTAGCTAAACAAATTGCATTTCTTTACTGCATAATACCGAGTTCTACACTGTAAAGCCGAACGCTATTCGCAACGAAGCCTGAGGATTTCAAAATAAGACGTTGCGGTATACCGGGGAATTGCTACCGTACCGTATTGGTGTGCGTTCGGCCTAATTCTGTGAACTGGTGGATCGTATTCACTGAACCATCGAAATGTATTTTTTTATTTTGCCAACATTTCCCCAATACATTCGTACTTCTTTAAAAGGTTCGATGTTCAGTTTCTTAGTTTCGCTTTTCATTTATTTTTCATTCATTCATTTCATTTACTTTCTATTCTTGTTTTCTGAGTACAACATTTTACTGGATCGTATTTGTCCACTGTAATTTAGTAAAGTGTGCAAAAGCAAAGAGACATCGATTTCGACCTTGTTTTTCACTGCTTCTGAGTTTTTAGTGTCTTATTTTTCCCCCCATTGCTTGTATTTTTAATGCGATTAAGTGTGTCGACAAATAATGATTTTAAGGTACACGAAGAGTTTCGTTTTGTTTATTTTACTGACAATGTTTTGGATTCAGACAAAAATAGTGCTGTTCTTTTTATAGTTTAGTATTTTGTGTTATAGAGACAAGTATTAATAAAGAGTTATTTTAGAAGTGGTCGATAATGCATTTAATATAAGTTGGGAGAAAAAACAGTTTCTGTTATGATATCTGGGCATAACATTTTTTAAATTTTTATTTTATTATGGCGCTTTAAGATAAGAAAGAGAATATCAGAGCATCAAGTATTAAAGTCAGGTTCGTCGTTAAGTCGAAAAAATCATTAATTAAATCTGTTTAAGTTACTGTTTAAAATTTGTTTTACTTTGACCTTTTTGAAATCGACACGCCTTTATTTTATTATGACAATAATATATTTTAATTATTTTGAACAAAAAAATACTGGCATAAAAAAATCAACTTAAATAAAATTACAAAAAATGTTAATTAAAAGCTTGGACTTTTCATGTGTTTATTAACCTTAATTAAGTGTTAAAGTGCTGCTGTGCTGAATAAGTTAAAACCGCGTTAAATCCGCCTGTCAGTCACATAGAGTTTAACAAAAAAAAAAATAAATAAATAAACACAAAATTAAATAAATGGTTAAAATAAATATGCAGGCAGGCGTTGCATCTACAGTGACCACTAACGGTCACGCTTTTTATTGCCAGTGCTATACTACTACTATATCTTTCCTTTTCTCTTCTCTACTCTACACTACTCTATTCTACTCTACTCTACTCTATTCTACACTAATCTATTCTATACTAGTCTATTCTACTCTACTCTACTCCACTCTACACTACTGTACTCTACTCTATTCTACTTAACTCTACTCTACTCTATTCCATTCTACTCTAATCTACCCATGACGCACATCTAATTATCAATGCGTGCACGCATCGGGACTACGCTTTAAGCAGCAGAGTAGATTCCATTGGTTCGAAATGCAAAAATAACTACCGAACTTTACATTAATTCCACCAACTAAAAAAGTGGTCTCAAAAAAGAGCATTTAAAATGTAAAAAGACAAAAAAAGGGAAGAAAAACTGTTGTTGCCGTATATAATCGGAAAATAGCATTCATTAAGTCGGGATTGTATTTGCATTAGATAACAGCTTGGTAGAACAACAAAAACACATTGATGATGCCGGCGGACGGAAGCTCTTTCAGAACCGCAACGACAAACAAGTCTACGAGTATGTGGACAAAATTGAGTCGTCATCCGTCTATAGGAACGACCGATTTGTTTGCCTTGACTGACTCGTTCAGTCAAGCAGATTGCAGTCGTCCCTCGATTGGTAATTTGCAAGGGATATCTGGTTGGCTAGTTGGTTGGTAGGTTGATTATTTGGTCTGACTACCCAGCGAATTGGTTAACTGATGGGGTCGTAGTCTGTTTGGTTGGTTAATCGCTTCGTTGGCTGACCGAAATGTACTGAATCAATGATGAGGTAAAAATTGCCATTTTCAACCAACCTGAATTTAAATGCCTCAAAAAGATTCGACCCTTGCATCATGCACATTCAGTTGGTCCAAATTAAACCTCACAGAGAATAAACCGATTTCAACTGCAATAAACTCTCGAGGAGGGAAAACGGGACACAAATTAAACAACAACAACAACAAACCCCAGAACAGCCATGTTTTAGACGTGTGGAATACATTACGAAAGGACGAGAACGGCGACGGACAGAGATGAATGAAATTTCAAACAGTAAAGGATTTCAATTCCACAAAGAAAATTGCTCCTAAAACAAAAACAACACCGAATTCAAATAAAAAGCCACCAAAATAACAAGACCAACAAACAATAAAAAATAAATGAAGATTTCGTTTCTTAATAAAATCGTAGCCAATTCGCTTGTTGTTTGCAGTTTCAATTCCGATTCACTGACCAGTTCATCAGTTGAACTACATTCAATGCGTTCCATTGTGCCTTCGTGGACTGGTCGGTCTAGACCAGTATGTTTGTGTGCATACATGAGTGTGTATGTGTGTGTCGTAGTGGTGACGCCATTTAAAACAAGCACAATGCGAATATTCTACTGTAGAGAACGGTTAACGTATTTCGCGACTCTTTCGTATCTAGCGATTTATTATTTGCGCTTTGTAATTAAATGCAAGCGCACAGAGTACAGTAGTAATTAGAATGGAGCTTTCAAAGTTATTGAAAATGCAATATCAAAAGTCAATATAACGTTTAGCAAAAGGATGAAGGATAGAGAGATTTGTTTCGGACTATAATTAAATCTTACGTTTTCACTATTTAATACGATAATTAATATAATTTAATTCATGGAATATTTTGTTTAAAAATTCGATTTAGAATAATAATAATCTTTAATTAAGGATAAACTTAGATTTGTCAATTTTAACTTTTCTTTGATATTAAATTGATTTCAAAATTTAGTTCAATTTCCTGTTAATTAAGAACTATTAAAATCTAAAAAAGGTGGGCATATGTTGTTCAAATTACATATGTTCTCTTATTAGATGCCAAATACTTAACAAAGAGAGAGAGAAAAGAGAGTTGATTCCTATAAAACTTTTAAGTTGGTGTAAAAGATTCCAGATTCAGAGTTTTTCATTAAAACTTCACTTGAAAAACTCGCAGCCTATTTAAGTTCAAAGAAATTAAAAACTGAACATTCACAACATTCGTATTCATTGCGTAGTTAATTGATCCCCCTTTCCGTTTCTGGAAGGTAAAAAGTCACCTATTATAAGTCACCAAATAGAGAAAAGTGATAATTATTATAATTATTTAGTGATTTAACCAGCCAGATTAGCTTCGTTGAATGTCGATGCGTCATTTTTTAAGATTATAAAATAATATCATAATGGTTTTTTCCCTACACGAGCAACTATAAAGTTTAATGCGGGTACAAAAGTTGCAGGTCATTTTTTTATGTTTTTCTACATCAATTTACACGTTTCATGCCATTGTTTTTCGTTTATTTGTATGATATATTAAATATCGTCAAAATTAATTACCTGATGCGGTGATGGCGAGGCTTGTGAGGGTTGCGGCGATGGACTTGGTGCATGCCCCGGACTGCTGTTAGGCCCACCATGTTGTGCTTGGTGCGGCGATGCTGGAGGATGTGGATGTCCACCAGGTCCGGGACTAGCAGCTGGTGATGAACCACCGGGCCAAGGTCGATTAGGTTCAGGATACTGACGATGATAATAAATAATAAACGGAGAGAGAAGAAATTTAATATAAATGACCGCTGCTGGATGGATGTTACAAATGTAAATCGAGCATTTTTAAAAATATACTAAAAAAAATGTTTGAAAAAAATTCTCAACGCTGAGTGTTGAATGTAAATAAATTTTAATTAAAATATAACCATTTTTTGGAAGGTGGCTTTGTTGCAATTTTGATGTTGTTTTATTGAAACAAGAAAATTGCTGCATTATTTTTATTTTTTAAATGTATTAAAATAAATTTAATATGCACCATATACAAATACATATATGTACATACGTACATATATATATTAATATTTATTTTATGTAAAAATTTACTCTTTCAAATATTGTTGTAGTTATTTTTATGCGTCACTCTACACTTGAAAAAGGTATTCAATTAATTTTGTATTGTATTTCAATACATTAAAAGACCTTTATTATTAAAAAACTTCATAAACACACGGAAATTTTAAAAAGAGCAAATTTTTGAAAATGTTCACACATAAATTTGTTAATGGTAAAGAATCGGGAAAGTCAAATCTGAACAAGGAATTATTATGAATTCTATTGTCTATTCTAAAAGGAATGAAAGAAAGTAAAGAAACCAGTTTTTTACCTCGGTGTGGCAGATTTTATATTTTTAAATAATTTGTTTTATCTGTAATGAAACTTCGGCAACTCCAAAACAGTTTCAAAAGTAATGGTTACTAGAGTAATTATATAGATTATTTAAAACCATTCTCTGTGTGGTTCATTGTCATAATTAGAGTAATTGCATTCATTTTATACTTTTTATTGCATAATTTCTATTAATATTTTATTGAGAATTAATCACATTTGTAGTAATGATAGAACATTTCATTCACATCCATGCAAAGATTTTTTGATCACAAAAAAAAACAAATTTTTTCCGCTATAACACACACACACAATCATGTAGAATTCTTCATATGAATAGTGTCTCGTATATAAATACAATAACTCGTACAATGATCAAACAACAATTTTTTTAATTATTGAATATATTTGTTTTCTTTAATCCCTCAAACCAAAGGATATCCATATATAAATGGGATTGATGGTTGACTTTTAGAAATCGTAAATGTTTAATTACTATAAAGGATTTCTAGTCTTTGGGGAGTATTCCATTGTAACCAGATATGTATGTACTACATGTAAGATATCCAAACACATCAGAAATACACAGATGTCCAGAGAAGGTGGGGTAGAATGAGATGAGATGATGGGTGGGGGATGCGTTCTCCTATCTGAGGTGTGATGGTCATCGGCATATAGCAAAAACAAAAACACTGGGCAAAATTTTATTCATGTTAATGATGTGGCAACTGACATATAGCTGCAATCACAAAAACAGCAAAAACAAAACTATGCTGTGCTGTGTGTTGCACTTGATGCGGCAACAATGCACCATAATGATTACATACCAACACCATGAAAACATACTAACACACGCATTCACAACAGAGACAACTTTCGACAAATGCTACAGCGTAGAACAATGTAGATGTGCGTGTGTTCAATTAATATTTACACATGTGTATGTACATATATAAATATGTTGTGCAAAATACACAAATGGACAGTTGATATACAATGTTTTTTGTGCCGTTCAGTGCAATGACTACAATATATAGAATATGTTTGGAAGAATATGTATTTACTCATCCATATTTGTGCATGTGTCTGTGTTTATTTCACATAATACTTATGTAATCATACATTCACCACCTGCAAAATTTAAATTATGTTATATGTAGACACAAACACATACACACAGTTACATATATTGAATAGCAACTACAATAATATATTCACCTGATGTGTTGAGTAGGCAGTTCTATGATTTGGTCCTGTCGCTGGTCCCGGCGGTGTAGGATATCGCTGTGGATACGGTGAGTATTGAGATGCAGCCGTACCCTGATTTGAGGACTGAGGCGGCGGTGGTGGACCACCCGGTTGTTGCTGTTGTTGTGGCGAACTTGGATAGGAACCTGAATTTTGACCATGCGTTGGCGGATAGGGTGATTGCCCTCTGGAAGTGTTTGTCTGCAAGAATTGAAATAGACGTGTGAGTTACCAGATAATAATGCATTCAACTAATTGCATAATTGGTGATTAACTTAGTCTATCCTATAAAGTATTATAGAAACGGAAAGAAAAACAAACGTTCAAGAGTAATTTTCATATTATATGTATACGAATTCGAAGAATCAATTGAATTATCAAAACTACCTTTTATCGGATTTAGTTTTTATGATATAAACCATCGTAATGATATGTAGATATACGTCCATATATGTATGTATATATTATACATACATCACTGGCCATATTGACATCATGGAAAAGGTTGACCTTTTCACATGTTTGACAAATTCATTGATTAATTTTTTGACCTGATGATACTCAAAGGTGATCAAAAGTGTTTGAACTTATAAATATCAACCTGAGTACCATATCAAATCAATATTTTATTTATTTATTTATTTATTTCACCAAACAGAGGGTAATGTTAATGAATATATTGAAATATTTATGAAAAAATATAATGATGTACAATACGCCATTACTTTAATAAAACATAATTAAGGATATATTGAATTCCAATTACATGTCGATATTTTCTGTAGCCGAAACTTTTACTACCCATCGCCAAGACATCGCCGCATTGAAAGGTTTCAAAATACAACTTCTCATGTTGAGTAATCTTACAAGGAATACGAATACGATTTGCTATTGTTGTAATAATATATTGCTATCGATTGGAAAATTATAACAAGAAGAACAAAAACAACGACGACGACGACGATGATGATGACGATGGGCAGAGACAATTGTGAGTCAGGAAAACCAATTAAAATTAGATTAATTATAAGCATACAAAGAAGGCGAGGAAAAGAAAATGAAGTCATTTCCAGAAGGAAAAAGTCAAAAAGATTTATAACTATAAATGATGCAAGTCGTAAAGCAAAAGCACAGTAGATATAAAAAAGTCAACAGACAGGGTTGCATCAAGTACGAGTACATCAAACGAAGCAAATCGAATGGGCAAACAGCGGTAGACTATATGTACTCAACAACAATAAAATAAGAGAATAGGAGTGTAAAAAAGGACGAGGGCAGAGAGAGAACTGTGATTGGAAAACGAAAAGAGAGCAGAGTAGAATAGGGATAGAAACAGAGAGCGAAATACTGAATAACAAGAAAAACGGTGTAGAGAAATTTTTGTGGATAAACTGGAATAAATTTTGTTGAATCAAATGGAACAGAAAACACAACAAAGAACAGCATCGCAACGCAATGCAACGTGGTTCCGAAAATGACTTTAAGAACAACAACAATCAAAGAACCTCTCTTACAGTATTATGTAGATATGATGACTACAAGAAGTAACAGAAAAGCTCACTTCGCTACTCCTAAAACAAAGGAAAGACCTTGTCGTTATAAAGCGGCAACTTTGTCATCAAAGTTCTAGTTACTTTTCTGTACGTCATACAATCCAGGATAGAGGGGCGAGGGAAAAATGGGAGAAGGTGATTTCATAGAATGAAAGTTTATACGAGTGACTACACCAACACAAACAAGCATTCTTTGAACTTTTGAACGCGAGGAACTTTCGGCGTTATTCCCTTGGCGCCATTGACACCTACATACCTACCACTAGCACACCAACAACATTTCACCTTCACCTACCATAGCGATCGAAGCAAAACCTAGCAACAATTTCAATGTGAACGAACACAGAAGCACCCACCGCGCTCCTACACCACCCACCATCCAACAACAAAATGATATAATAACCATCAAAAGAGAAAGATAGAGTTTGGAGTGTAAAATGCATGCAAAAAAGATGTGGGAAAAGGAGAAGAATAGTGGAGTTAAATTCAAATATAGCCAGTTGCTTGCTTTGCTATGCTATGCCATGTTCTGTTTTCTCTCTCTTTTCCTCTCTCTCTCTTTTCGTCAGAGTTGCACATAGACACATATGTACATGCATATATATACAACATCAATTCAATCGATTTTCCACATTCAATTCGGAAAATGTATACATTTCGGCTGTTGCAAAAAGGACGAAGTGTAACGAACATTGGCACGAACGAACCGACACGAACACCAGCCAACAAATGATGGCGCGCGCACACACGAACGAAATACGATATATATACATATATAGAATATTATGTATATATAAGGATTCCCAGTAGTCACAATTAAATGGGTGCAGATGATATGGTTGTAGATATCAAAACAGAAAGGACGAGGATGACAACCGACACGGGATAGTGTCACCACCGAACGCCGTCTCCTCAGGCTCAGATGGCAGGATATTTCCTACGTTGTATATACTCGTATGGCGTAGAAAAGTTCACTGCATACATAGAGCTGCGAATGTATCTGTGTGTGTGCGTGAAACTTTACGTTCATATACAGCGACACTAAATCGATTGCTTTTTTTACAGTGTAGACGATGAAGAAAACAGCTGACTTGCGGCAAAGTGTTTATTCACCCTTATTGCATGTAATTAAGAAAAGTACATTTTTCATTTGGAGAAAAAAAAGTAAAGATTAAAACTATGGCGTTATTAAATTTTAGAAGAGTGTTTTTGTGATGGTTCGTTGGTTGCTTGTTCTTTGGCGACAAAAAGGTTTAGAAAGAACAAAATCAGGGTTAAGTGTGGATACAGTGTTAGATCTGGAGAGACAAGGAGAAAGAGATACGGTGATAGCGACAGAGTATCATAGTCATCATAACGAAAATTTCATATAAGTGTTTTAAAACTTCTTATTTAAGAAAGTGTCAATTATGTAATATTTAGAATATTAATTTTTTGTAACCTCGAGCACTTTAGGTCGGTTGAGCTTTTTTTGGTTTCTCTTTCTTTTCAGAACTCAGGAAATTATAAAAATCAAACCTGTGATCTCTAGAACAACCCATTTATATGTCCAAATTGAATAAACTATTCAACGACAACAAATGAAAAATTATCATAAAATCGAAAACATAAAAATCAAAAGATTATAAACTGTTAACTCGATGCTGTATCATGTACCATATATGGTACGTAGGCATACATATTCACCCACACACATATGAACACCCATGCAGAAGCAACGGAGCACAAGAGTATGGACGGTTATAAAGTTTAATTTCAATTTAGCAACTTTTGATTCAGATAAAACGATGAGGGCAGCATCACACAACGTAGACATGGAGAAACGAACTAAACCGTTTCATAATCGCCACCACGCCCTCCTGTGCAACACTGCACCATTGCAAACCATGCCATGAGTTACTCCCAACAAACAACTTTGTAATACCAGTCAAAAGCAGACACAGAACCGAACCAGAGCCAGGACAGAGTTAAAATGAATGGTGCATCGAAAATACCATTTCAGTTCAAGAGATGGCATGGATTCCATACAAACAACGCTTAATAACAAGAAGCTAGAACTGATAAACGCAGGACTGAGACTGAGTCGGCTGTCGGTCGTCGGTACCACCCCCAGAGTACTGAAAAGTACACAGTAAGCAGAGAAGAGAAATAAAACTAACAAAACAAAAAAGGAAAATCGCTATAAAAAACACGGTAACGAAGCGAATGAGTTCAGAGCATAATAATAATTCACAGAAAAAGTTGGGTGGTTAACAAAAGTGGGTGGTTGCTTGACTGGACTAAAGTGAATCGGCTGTTGGGTTTCTGCGCAGCGAGAGGATGAGATGGCACAGGGGGGGAAAGAGAAAGAGGTTTGTGTCATTAATGAAAGGATTTCCATTTTTTATACACTGCACATTGAAACGAAGCGACGTTTACCACTAACATTACCCACCCTATACTCCGCACCTCGGGCGACTACCAACAACAAAATTCAGAATGCGAATACGAGTAAAATATGGCAATAAATCCAATTGAAGGCAAAAATAAATGGAGAAGGGCAGAAGGCAAAACGAGAATGAAAATCAAACAGCGCAGGAGTAGTACAGGATCGGACGCAGAATACACTAATCGACAGTATAACAGCCAACGGAGAGAGGAGGAAATAATCGAATGCAGAGAACCCACACAAGAGCACTCACTCACTTGCACAAACTTTGATAAAAGGACGAACGGAGTTGCACTAAAGGAAGTTAAATCAACTCGGGCGAGAGTCTAAATAGAATACAGATAATGATGAGGCCAGGCAAAAGAATGAACGAACAAACGAACGAAGTAATGAACGAAATAACGCATGAAATACGAGCATTAAAAAAAAACAAAAACTCTAACGAATAAAAACATTCAAAGGACACGGCGACGAATGTACAATAAAATGAAAGAGACTAAGAGAGCAGAGAAAGAGAGCCACAGGATATAACAGATATTAGATATGGTAAATTTGCATATTTAGCACATGGTGAATGTTGGATCATCAGTTAGCAGTTGTATAAGAACTGAAAGCACAGAAGCATGATTAAACAACCCACATAAAAGGATTTCGAAGATAGATTGAAAATAGTTTTTTGTTGTCGGTGTAATAAAGTGGAAAGCAATGTAAAAACATGTCTATTTTTAGTAGACAAATTGAAATGATAAATAAGTAAAGGCTAAAAGGAGATAAAGTAACCACTATAGGAGAAAAATAAGAATAATAATCCTAGAATGCAAATAGAGACTTTTGAAACATGTGGTCTACTATTGAACTTTATATTTATAAGAGGAGTAAAGAAACGTTAAGAGAAGAGATTAAAGAAAGGTCTTATGTGGTGTCACACTTCGGTAAAATCAGCCCTTGAATTTTGTCGATTTTTCCACGAAGGTGATCAAACTTGTTAGTTTGACGGTGGCGGAAATTGTGTTCTTTAGGCGTTCCGTTTCCTATTATTCCATACATACTGCATACCTTGTTGCCATTTTTATGGCGGTGTAGTGTAACCAACCACTGGTTCACTTCGCCAACAGTAGAGTGCATTGAGTGAACTTCAAGCTGACGCTGCACTAAAGTCACTCATTGCACTCAACAGTTAAAATCGAATATCGGCCAATGAAAAGAAAGCAACTTAGCGTAAGAAAGAAAGCATTACACTTTTATTTAAATTAAGTAAGAGTAAACAATGTAAACATACTATTGTAATACTTTAGAATGTAAGAAAATAATGTATAAAAAGACGGCGAAAGCCAGAATAAAATAACTTATTGTAAATCCAGCACCAGAAGCAGACTCTCTTTTCTTACTTAAAGTAAGTACGGCCTTGTGGCCATATATCATGATATAGCGGGGTTCGCTTGATAAACCAAATAATAAATTCGGCCTTGTGGCCAAATCTTAAAACATAGCGTGGCTCGCTTAAAGCCAAACAAAGCAAGGCCTGGTGGCCAAACTATTACAGCGTGACTCGCTGAAATAAAAGTCAACTCCGTTTTAATTGATTATCCTTTCCTCCACAATATTTTGCTTCAATACTACAAATCGTTTTTTACTGATACGGAACAATGTTTATCCAGAAATTTGAGGGGTAAATTTTAGCCATGAATGAACTCCTCTCGTAAGTGTTTATTTTCGCTTTTTGCTGTCAAGCAACAACCACATTTTACTCATTTGGGAGCTTTTACCGAAGTATGATCAGAGCCAGTACGATTTCTCAATTGTTCAGGAATGAAACTTGTATCTTTTACTGACTTTCACGTTTTATTAGAGAGGATATATTTTACAGGTTGAAAATATCATTTGTTGTATTTACATACCATTAATGCACGAGTATGTATTATAGTTAGATGATAGATGTGGTTGTTGTAATTCTTGTGGTTCTTTCTACATATACGTTTCTACTTGTTTTGATATACATATGTATGGATGTACTTATGTCCTTGTTTTCTTTTTAAATTTATTTAAGTGAATGAACTCTGTTCCCCTGCTCATTTATTATTTTCAATTTGAACTCTGTGCATCTTGTGTTTGCGTGTATGTGTTTATGTATGGATTATCAGAGGGAATTCCCTTCCTGACAATAAAATGGAATTGTTTTTGTTTTTTTGGTGTACGTTCTACTTTTGTATTTATATTTTATGATGGCGTTTTACTGTTCGCTCGTCTTCAACCTTTAGATGTCGTCACCGACAACGTCAACAACAACAACAACAACAGGTCGGCGGCGTGTGCCAACAACTACTGTTTTGTATTTCTTTTTATTATTTTGCTCTTTTTTTCTGTGGTTGATTGTTTTATTGTTTTCATTTTATTATTTATTATTCATTCATTCGGCTTGTTTGGATTTACAGTTTTATTGTTGTTATTTGTTGTGCAAGTCCATTGACTTGTGTCCGTCGCATGCACACACACACGCGCGCATATTATGTACATACATCAAGATATGCTCGTGCGTTAACTTAACCCACCTTTCTAAATGATTTCGATTTAGAAAATACCATCAGTTCAATCACTGAAGTCAACGTATCGCTATCTTAATTTTTGTATTTCACGACTCACTCATTTATACCAAAATGCATATAAAATGCTTATAAAAATATGTTTGTAGTTATGTAAATATTCTAGTTTATATGTTTGTATATATCGATGTATGTAGGTAAATCAGTTTATTTACTCTTCATGTTCGTGATGATTTCAATTAATTCAGTAAAACGCTTGATATATTGAACTAAATAAATTTTGCTAAGTATCTAAAATTTGTTATTTCACTTTCGGTATTCAATTGTTTATTCAATCATTTAGCTTATTCTTTACAGTATTACGAATAAATACATGTGTGTATGCGTGTATGTCTGTGTGAATGCCGGAGCACGTGACTTACTATAAAGTCTTCTTTATTTTTTGTTAAAAGTGATCATTACTATTATTATTATTGCTGTTGTTGTGTCAATAAGATTCGCCACTTTTTATAAACGTTAATAAATAGTTTCTTGACTATGGTATATTTTCTTATTATTAAGTATTGAAGTATTGGTGGAAAACGACTGTTTATATATTATATATTATATTATAGATATCGTTGTTTTTTCTTACTCTTGCCTAACATTTTTCTCAATTTATTTCACCTCCATACTTCGTGTCACTTAACTCCAGATACACTTCCAATCATTTCAGCAGCACCTCATTTCATATAATTGTTTCGTCTTATTCTTTACATTGATTGCATTTCCGTTCCTCTCATATTTGATACCTGCTTTTTATTACATTCTTGTTGGCTTTTTATTATGTGTAATAGTAAGATACTTTTTACTTTCAGCATACTGACCATTAAGTTCAGTAAGTTCACGATGTAGCGACAATTTATTGACGCTATTATTATTATTATTATTTGACTGCTTGTCTGTCTCATAGCTGTCCTTCAATTTCTATTGATGTTGTTTGTATGACGACAACAAATCCCACGGGTATTTATTACATAATTCTTCTAAAGTTACCCAACTTGTTTTCCTTTTTTTTGCTTTTCAACTCTTTTCTCTTCGTCTCTTTGACTTCGTACACCTATATTCCAGATGTATCTGTTGTTGATTAGTCTATTTTTTTCCTATATTAAATCGATTTCCGGTGGTAAGCAGTATTTAATTGAATATTGATTTTCTAAGTTTGGGGATATGTTGAACTAAACGAGGTCAACTGAAAATGGCCCAAAAATCCGGAGAGTAGAGCAATGGGAATAACTGTTGCAAGACAATGAAATATGTTGGAATAACCTTAGTATAGAATACTTAATCATACATTTGCACACATACACACAGCCATGTATGAATGTTCTTTTCGGGCCCACGTTCTCAACAAAAACAACAAGAACCACAACATTCGAAAATGCGTTTCGACCGATGAAGCTACTTCAACCGGAAGAGACCGAATAAACTTTTGCCAGAGGCCTACTTTTTCTCTATGAAATGCCGTCGTCATCGTTGCCACTCTTGTTATTGCTATTGCGGCAGCACAAAGTGCGACAACAGCAGCAGCAAAACAAACACAACAGTCGCAATAAAACCACACGAAACTCATAGATAGTACTTGGAATGCTTGCTTGCATACACATGACATGCACCACAGCACCAACAACAACAGCAACAAATATTAACAACTCTAACATTTTACTAGTGCTGCACTAACATAAAGCGAAGAAAAAAATCTGAACGAACATCATGTAATCTGCTATAAAAAGAGCAGAACTCATTCACTGATACTGAAAACTATTCGGAGATGCTGCTGCTACTAAAATATATAGGAATTTGAAACGCGTGTATGTGAAGCTGATGCTGTTGCTGTTGTTTCTTCGACCAAAGCTGTCATGGATGCGTTGGAGCAGCAGCGGCATCGGCAGCACGTTAACGTTGTTATTTGTGAATGAAAGTTAGATTTTCACATAGAGAGGGAGAAAGGGAAAGAGAAGACCCTTCGGTAGAAAGAGGCGAGCAAAGAGGAGAGGGTAGAGGAAGAAGTATCCACACAGCGAGTGTGAGTAGGATTGGTTTCTGAGAGAGGAGGCTAGCAATCGTCACTGATATTCTGCGGTTGGCCAAAATGTTTTTACCGAAAATTCACCAGCAAAACACCAGCTCCAAGGATGCGTCATGTTGTGGCATGGACAGGACAGAGTTATGGAGACGGTGGCAGTGATGGGGGTGTATTGTTTGCAAATTCGCATGCCTTCAAAGACTCACACACGCAACTGTATGATGGTACACATGCAACAGCCTAAAAATGAAAATAAATGCTAGACAGTCAACAGACAGCAAAGGAGACAAGAAAACCAGTAGATAAAGCAGACAGGCAGATAGACAGACAAACAGACAGACAAATATAGAAAATGCGTGCGTTCAAATGTTCAAGTTTCGGTCAATGTTCCGTGCTTTGTTTTTTTTTTCCAACATTCAATCTACACTCGAATTTCAACATTATATAAACTATATTAAGAGTGGATAAACTTGAATAGATACGAAGGTACGTGTGCTATTTTATTTCATGAATCATGAGCAGCATGAGCACCACTATGCAATTTTTATTATTTCAAGTCTGATTGAACAGAATTAAAGTGAACATCTCTCAACTGAACACTCGAGTTAAAAGAAATTAAAGCAAGAAATGATCAGCATCAGAAGTAAATTCGTTAGATCAGTATATAACACAAACAACAACAACAACAACAACAACAACAAAATCAACAAGAATGGAAACAACAACGCTAAAATCAACAATGCCAAAAGGGGTATCAAGACACAGCATGCATTAGCCACCACGTTGTTGACTGGGCACTGCAGCAATCAAGTGGGTAAGAGGCACAGTAAAACGTGCCACAAAAGGTGATTTAGTACACTCTTTCTGACGGTTGCTGATGTCGACGATGCCGTCCGCCGTAAGGCTTTAAATTATTGCTCCAATTTTGTTATTTAGTGCATAAAAGAAGAGAGCATTGGACTTGTTGGTTGTTGGTTGCTGTGTGTTGGTAGGTAGGTGGCAGCAAAAGGACAAAAAGAACAGAGGGCGGCAGCTGCTTGTGCCTGTTCTCCCTCGTCGTCTTCTACGGCTTTTGCTGTGATGTGACCTTCAAAAAACTTGGTTTTATTACCAATGAATGAATGAATGAAAGTGAAATTTGAAAGTCAAACAGCGCGTAAAGGACCCAATGACAAAGAAGAACCAGAAAGCGGAATCAGAGCATGTTACTTCGAGTGCAAAGATACCATGTACATTTGTACGTAGCTGTATTTATATACATACGTATGTATGTGCTTTTGTGTTACTGAAAACTTGCTACTACACTTTTACAGAATATAAGAAAATATTCTGTTATTAATTTAAAACCTTTAGTCATTTAAATCTTCGATTATTATTAATGATCATTGTCGATTACCGATCACATATAAATATTGTTCTTTTTTTACAAAATCAATTATTCATTCATCGAAGAGAAATCAAAAATAATAAGAAAGGGGAGAAAACAAACAAAATTCCGACCTAGGAAAAATAAATACCATTTCAAACGACTTCATCGAAGAGTTTTTGAACCTTAATAAATGTTCAAAGAGAAAAAACCCAAATTAATATACAAGAAAAAAAGAAAGACGTGACTTTTTTTACAGTCATTAAGGATGTCCTTTAATATGCACGACGAACCTGCGGCACAAAATAATTAATTGGCTACAACAAAATAAGAAACATTCATATATTTAGATACCGACGCAATGCAAAAGATGGGAAGAAAAGGCACAATTATTAGAATAAACAGCGAGCGAGTTGCTTTGGTTGACATTAAAAGAAACCACTTTTGTGAGTACAAAAACCATTAAATTTAATTTAATGAAACTGTCGTGGACAATCGTAGGCAGCAATAACGTAGAACGTTCTGTTGACCACCAGAAGCAGCACTCACCCACCCACGCCACTATCAAAATAAGTGTGTACAATAAAAGTGTTTATCTTATCCTGGCTGCGTCAGAGATTTTCTTAAATTTCAGTTCACATTCAAAAACTCTTTTCAAGAATATTTAAGCATACGTACGTATATTAAATCATTTACTATTTCCACAACTTGGCAAAAGATTGATTTAGAAAAGACAGCGAGCACAAAACCAACGACAGCATTAGCAAATATATCAGTGACGTAGACATGTGCGAGTGTGTGTATTGTGTAAGTTGTTTAAACGCAACAACTGCATGTCTCGAGTAACTACGCTTTTTAAAGAAAAGTGAAAAAGAACGATAGACAGACAGCCAGAAAAACGCAGACCTGCAGAGAGACAGTCGAAGATAGATATGCCTTCAGGCATGATATGTACTGCACATACATACTTATATTTTATTTACACAACCATACGTACATCTTTTTATATAAAATGAAGATTACAATAGCGTCGCACAGCAGAAAAAAAAGAATTGCAAAAATAAACGCGTTGACCCAGAAAATACAGCATAAAAAAGAAATACTAAAAGAAAAATAATAAATTCTTCATTCTGCAGAAAAAAAATTTGTAAAAGTAAAAGAAAAAAGAAAAGGAAACGAAATAAAAGAAAAAAAATGAAAACAAGACGCGCAGAAATTCAAAATCATTACAAAACATGAAAAAAAATATAAACAAGGAAAAAAATTTATAAGAGCGTAAAGGAAGAAGAGTAGATATCGAATAAAAAGGAAAAAAGAAAGTAAATATAAAAGCATATTTTTGGGCTCTGCGCCCCCCCAAAGCAGACGCTGCCCCACCCCACGTCTTCATTCCGAGACTTTCGCTGACTTGACGCTCTTGACGTTCTTCCTTCCTTTCTTTTTGTTTGTATATATGTATATTGTTTTTACTTGAGATTTGTTTTTGCTTCTTTGATTATTTTCTGTGCAAAGTTTTAAAGTTTTCTTTCTGCTCGCTCTGTGTTGCAGACAAGAGACGCGACTACTTTAAACAGCTGTTTAACTTTAAATGGACCACGGCTTGAACTACATAACATACATACTTACGCTCGTTCGCTCAGCTGTTTTATACGGTTTTATTTCCGGTTTTTTTGTTATTTAGTCATTATATACAATTTCTCTTATCAAGTTTTTTTCTTCCAATAAAGTTTTTTTTATATTTGTGGCCTTTTTCAAATGCTCATTCGTCAAAGTAAGTAAGTATGTAAAATATACGTATGTACTTGAAAAGCCGCATTGAAGAACTTATCAACCACTTCTTTGACTGCGAAAGCTATTAGCAATAATTATAACAATTTTAAATTGTTATATCTATTATATATAGTTGCTAATATGTACATACATATGTAGTTTTATGCGTTGTATTATAGTTTTCATTTATGCATGCAGAGGTATTTAATATAAAGCAATAAGTCGAAAACCAAAATATGGCAACATTAACTAAGTTATTAAAGTGAATTAATTATTAATTTTGTAACATTACAGTCGCAATATATCAAATTGCTACGATTATGGAATATAGTGTATCATCAATCAATTCCACGCAAAGTCAAAATAAACGCAACTTCAAATAATAATAACAAACTTGAAACATTCTTATTACCAGATAAGAAAACAAGGAAGGCTGTGAAAAACAAAAAAATAGATACAGAAAATTTACAAGTATACGAATATTTCCAAGTTTAGAGCAGTTCTGATTCTTTTTTTGTAAAGCATGGGTTGATTTTTCGCCATTTTATGAATGAAAATTATATAAAAAAAAGCAGAAATTAAAAGAAAACGAATTTTTAATGAAATCTTCAATGTTTAAAGTGTCGGAAGTGTCGAGAAAAAGTGGTGGTGGCGATGCTGTTGCTGGTGATACTCCGTGACGATAGATGATAGATCATTTTCTAATCATTATTGATGCTTCGCGCCGATCAAAGCAATAAGGACCACAAGCTTTTATTGAAAAGCAGCAGAGGTAAGCCAAAATTTAAGAAGGAGTAACGAACGGTGCAGTGTGCAGTGCCGTAGGAAGCATTTTTCTTTTCTAATCATTATTCGTTTTGATTTTACATTTCTTTTCCCTACAATATATTCAGATGCATTTGGATTTAGTTGATAAATAGGTTAGGTTACGTTAGGTTAGGTTATGTTAGCTTAGGTTTGAAGAGCTTATGGCCCGAGTAGCCACGACACTGGGGCCTTACCGGCGCATTGTAAATGCACTTATAATGAGAGAGAACTACAAGGCTTCACACTACGACAGCAACTACAGAGGCCACTCCCAGGAAGTTTGATTGGGTACAGGCCTCGTGAATGCTGATCTAGTGCTTTGAATAAGTTTAAGAAGACCGTCTGCTCTGCCAGCTCTAATAGTTCATCTAAGTACCCGGTCCCTAGAGTTTTGCCCGGTGTTGGGATAGGCAAAGCAGGCATAGTCTCTTCCTCGTCTACTTCATCACTTGATTAATAACAATGTATACAATGTTCATAGAAATACCTATAAACGCTCTATTAGCACGTCAATTTAATTAAACTTATTGAAAATGATTCATTACAAGGGGCAGCCAGCGGCCAAATTCGACAAATGCAAAAACAATGTTCGACGCTGGCTGGCAATATCGACGTAATTAATACTGCTTAAAAGGTTAATAAACTTGAGCACACAAGAAGAAAAACAAAATGTTGAATTGGTTAATCACAGTAAATATGTATATACTATGTAGCTATGAACAGCGAACAGAAAAGAAATGGACTGTGAAGATGTGAAGGAGGTTAAAGTAGAGCCTTTAATTGTTTCGTCACAGTTTGTCGGTGGTATTGTTGTTGTTATTATTCTGTTGTCATAATCAAAGTCGCGTGGCACACATTCATGGCTTTTTTTAGATGTTGTTTTTACTCTGTATGCAGGAACAGTACAGACAACATCACAAAAATAATAAAAGCAAATAATTTAGAAAAGCTGTGTCAAGATTTACAAACAGACAAACATATTAGGTGCACGCTATATTTACAAAACAACAAAATATGCATTTAATATACAGAGTATATGTATATACATATAAGACATAAATATGTCTATCAGAT
This sequence comes from Myopa tessellatipennis, assembly GCA_943737955.2. Classification (NCBI taxonomy): domain Eukaryota; kingdom Metazoa; phylum Arthropoda; class Insecta; order Diptera; family Conopidae; genus Myopa; species Myopa tessellatipennis. Next base: position 44,322,888 of record OX031314.1, read on the forward strand.
TTGCATTCTTTTGTATTTAATTAAGCGTTGACATTCACAGGCTCAAGATTAAGTTTGATATCGTTCTGATTTTATTATTCTGTTTCGCTATTATTGTTGTTGTTGTTGTCGGTCATTGACCTGTAAAGATGCTAACTATTTTTTTCAAAGGAAAAAATAATTTATTGAAAAAGTTTTCTTCAAGATGATGCAGATCATAAAGATTTAGATCATATACAACTCAATATTTATTTTTCTATTTGGTATAACACTATCTGTAGCAACTAAATATTCGAATAAACTTCTAACGAATGTTTCTCAAACACGATTTAACTATGAAATTCGATGAAAAATGAAGACACCAGATAAAAAGTTCCGAAAAATTCGAATTATTACCTCATGAGTTCGGTAGTTAATAGTTATCATAGTTCGAGATATTTAAAATTAAGTACTTACCGGTGGTGGCGTTCTATACGCTTGCGACGGTCCCAATTGTGGACTGTAGGGTCTTGGTGGAGGCGCCCAACCGCCTTGTTGCCCACCATATGGCTGATGCGGCGGTGGTGGTGGTCCATGTGGTGGCCCACCTGGTTGTTGTTGTTGTTGTTGTTGTTGCTGCGAAGATGGCTGCTGCTGTTGTTGTTGGGGATCGTAGCTATTCGCATAACGATGTTGCGGCGGCGGCGGATGAGAGGACTGCAGCAATGAATTTAATGTTGGCGTAGGACCTTGCGGTGGTTGCCCTGGAATATAGCGTTGTGGTGGAGGTCTACTAGGCGAGGCGATCCCAACGCCGCCCGGTCCGATGGGTGGTCCCGTTGGTGGTGGTTGATGTTGTGGCTTTCCACCGGATGGTTGCTGCATGGGCGAGTGAGCGTAACTATAAGGATCAGCTAATTGGTGATAGCGCCCATAAACTGGATGATGACCACTTGCAGGAGGCGGCGGAGGTCCACCCAATGCACTCTGTCCGTAATCATCTTTGCTGTGTGGATGATCGCCGGGATTTTGTGGGGGACCGCCACCGCCGGGCCCAGACTGCTGCTGATGTGGATGATGTTGCTGCTGTTGTGGATGCGGTTGCTGTTGATGATGGTGATAATGCGACATTGTTGGATCCGGAGCGCATCCTAGTGGGCCGTATGGATTTGGCGCCGACTGACTGTCACTGCCGTTGTTGGGTGGACCACCTCCAATATTCGGTGGTCCTCCACAGGGCTGATTAGGTGTTGTACCCCCTCCTGGTACACCACTGCTACCGCCACCTGGAGGACCAACAACCTGTCCGGAAGGTGACTTTATTTTTTCATTCATAACTTTTTAGCTTATAGATATCTGTATACAGTTGCGAAGTTGCTGACGATGATCTAAAAAATCGCTCGACGGCCGCAACTGTGAAATTAAATGATCTGAAAAAATAAAATATTTATTTAAATGTTGGACACATGCATAAAATACGAAAAGACCAGAAACTTGGATAACAAATAAAAAAGCAATGGATAACATCTGAATGTCATAACACATAAAGGGAATTTAAATGCAAACGCTTGGGGGGCCAGTGGTCCTACATTAGTATGATCTTTGGCTGCCTTCTTAGATGCGAGCTCACTACACCTAATAACCTCGTCAGTTCAAAAGCTAAAATTTTATTTATTTATCCCCATAATGCCCAAAGGACTATTACAAGAGTTGTTTAAATAAAAATGCAAGAAATGTTGTCGACGTTTATGTTCAAAATTTTCTATAGAAAATAAACTTGTTTTAAGGTAAAGACCTGGCAATTTGAAAAGTTAACATTTTGACCATACTACTTTCAAAGAAAGAATAACTTCCAGCCAGAAGCAAAGCGACAGTAACCTCGCCAAATGGTCGTCATGTGGACAAAAAATAGCTCAGAAACGATGTGTTTGACGACAAAAACCGAATTGAATTTTAGAAAATTTTCGTCACTGCTGACGTTTTACTGATTGTAGTGAGAATGTTATTAAACTTTTTATTTGCATTAAATCTCATCTGTTTTTTCCGTAACAAATAAATAATAAATTTGTTTTTAACTCGGAATTGATAAAATTGGAATTTTGTATAAAAGTACAATTGTGGTTTTTGTTTGCAGCATTTCATAGAAATGTGTATTCAACTTCACCCATTCCCACCGCGAACGGCCCACAAGTTGGCAACCCTCGCAATGCTATCTCGTTGCTTTCACATTGCAAGCAACGTTTTGCTGTCAAAAAGAAACTATGTTCATTAATATTTATTAAACTACTAACGACACTTACTTTTATTGCTGGTAGTATTTATTTAAAGTTTCTTAACATTTAAGAATTTCCTGCATTCAATTGTTTTGTGTAGTCTTTAATATCCATTAAATCCGTTTGACGACACCACATTTTTGCACTCGACCATTCCTTCATGTTTCACAATGTTTTTATAACAATTTTTTGTTTAAAATCAAAAATTCTGCATTAAAATAGGATTTTAAAATATAAACCGCTAACCATGACAACACCCCGAATGAGTTTCTTTTTCAAATTATATTTTTATAGAGACGATGAGAACGAAACAAAAAAACTCTGTGCAGAAACAGCACAGAAACTCGTAATCTACGACAGCGACGACGAGCAATGCACGAAACCACTCGAAATAGTATCAAAAAAAAATATTCGACCAACACGACACTCTGCTTTTTCTACTCCGAAAATTATAGGGAGCGCACGAACGACAGCAAGCAGGCAGTAAAAACAGCGCTGCGGTGATGTCGACTGAATCCCAACCAACACATCTCTACACAGCACACAATGGACGTTTGTCGCTCACTACGTAGTTTTGTCCTCTTTAGTTTGCATCTGTTGTCAATAAGCCGGCACTCGTGCCATCCTTTTTACACGCATGCATGCGCAACATACACTTTCATATTTAAGTAAATGATATTGTATGCATCGAGAAAGGCAAAAATTTTAATGATTTTTCAGATTTTCAAATTTTTCTATCTACGTTAACTTAAGAATTTTTATACTTGCGGCATAATGCAATAATGCAAAAATGTCTGAAATTTTTTTATTTTTAATTCAATCAGAAATTTAAAATAATTTAGTTGAAAATACCACGGAATAGCGTCCAAATAAAAGTGTATTCACCGACAAAGAACGACTTGTTCGGCAACGAGTGAAAAATATGGTTCCCGGACTTTTTACTGAGGATTACTTGATTCCGTTTCGATTTGCAGTTCTCTTCTTGCTTCATCGTCCGGTTCGTTTCGTTTAGTTGAAACGAACGCAGTGTTGCTTGCAACGAGTACTAAAAAATAGTATTCCTTTTCTCGGTACCTAAAAATATATTTAGTGAAAGTAAGGCTATTTTCACTATTTGTATGCAATAAGGTAATCTCACTTGATTTTTGTCCTTTAAAAAGAATACATTTTTCATTGACGAGAACATATATTATAGAATTGCTCTTTAGTTTTTAAATTGATATTTTTGGACGACTAAGTTGGACGACTTTGGAAAATTAATTTGCCCACAATTATAACACTCCTTTTAATTATTATGAGAATAGAAAAAAATTTGTCGACCAAATGTTTAACACGTAAAAGCGTAAATATGAATTTACGTTTTACGAAACTGATATTATGATTATATATATATATGTATTATATTATTAAGAGAAATTCAAAAAAGGCGAATTTCATATTAACTAAGCTTATAAATGATCAGGTTTACGACGCTATACTGATATCGATTCTACAGAACTTTAGTTACAACGAAAGACAAATATATAACATAATAAAGTACAAAAATTAGTACTTGCGTATTTAATCATCGCGCAACACTGTATAGTAGCACGAACACAAAGTCATATACATGCAGAAAAAAACAAACCCAACTTGAAACACACAAACGCACAATATGTGAATACGAAGTTTGAACAAAACAACAACAACAATCTCTATACGCAATCCCCTCAACGAAACTATGGTTTTTTGTTTTGTTATTTCTTGACAGCTAAGCCCCACACTGTGGGGCTCGCTCTTTTAAACTTTGCGGCTTTCTCCGAGCATTTAAAACTAGTGAGTCGAAAAGAGTTAGATAGCTTCAGTCGGAATGCTTGATTGACAGCTCCAGTGCACAAGTTAATTGCAATCTATTACAATTCTAGACAAAAAGACAACATGGTAAAAAGTGGTGTTAAACACACCAAAGACTAGTTTTGCGGCTCAGCTTGATATCGCTATAAATGAAAATAATAAAAAACTTAGAACGAAGTCTTTTTTTCAATTTAAACTTTCCACTAATTGTTTAACTTATTATTTGTAGGTTTCTATTGTGATTGTAATTTTCTCTACAGCGAGAATGAAAAAAAAAACTAATAGGGCACAATTTGGCTTTGCTATTTCGTTACGCTAATGATTTTGATTTTTGGGATTCAACTGATTTGGATGGAATCTGATGTGACCTGCAGGGTAGCTTAAAACCGTGCAGTTTGGTGTAGGAAGTGGTCAGAGTCTAGGTCTGGTGCAGAAGCAGCTGCGCTTCACTACTAGTTGAGCGATCTCTATCGCGCGTTGTCGTTATTGGGTTCGCTTTGGTGGCTGTTGGAATGGGTTTCGGCTAAGTCAAATCCAATATAGACATTTTATATATCCAAAATTATTTTATTATTAATCACTGACATTTTTATAATTTATCGAATTCGCCGTTCTTTATGACTCATTGCACTATTTAATCGTTCAAAGCACTCAATTTTTCTGTTTTAATTTCGATATTTCCAAGGGTTTTCTAAACAACTTCATTAATAAGTTATACAACTTCGGATTCGCTGGTACACGAAACGTATTTGCTCTTCGTAGTCTTCGCCAGAGGCATAAATTTTCACTTCACCTTTGCTGATGCAATTTTCCATAAATTTTCGATACACTCTTGGTAGTTTCTCGAAGGCCACTCAATAAAAACCCCTTTCGCACCGCTTAGTTTATGTTAATTTAATTTATTTTATATAAATTTTCAATTATTTTTGCACATTGAAAAGTCGTAGCCATTTTTGTCGTAGCTGAAGACGCGAACAATATGGCGGTCGGAAAATGACTTATATTTTGTACTTCATTGGGGTAAAAAGTAATAGAACTTAAAGGTAATGTTACACCTAAAATATGAGGTTTTGGAATTTCTGTACAAAATAAATTTTGGTTTTTATGACAACCAAAGAATAAACAACACATAAAGATCACAATTATGTGATTTACAAAATAACTGTAACGTTAATTATCCAACCAAAAACTTTTTTCTCCTAATTGTTTCATTTAGTTTTATTTGTTTGGGTGTGACTAAACTGGCGGATTCGGAAAATATGACATCTGTAAGTGCCATGTTACATTGCAATTTTTTGATTGTTTCAATTTGTTCTTTGTTTTTGTTTTCTGTACAAAACTGTCAATGCCGAGTTCATCCGTGAGAGAAAGAGAGCCGATGAACTACGGAACCAGCAATCAAAAAATTTGCCGTCGACGACTCCAAATTTCAATCAAAACGGTGTTGTTGTGTGGCGTAATAAAAAAGTGTGTACATTTTGGAGTAAAAAAGATCCACTTTTATCAGAAAAAGTAATTTTGGGTAAAAATAATTGCGCAAAGGAACTCTTTATTTTTGCAACCAATTCCATTCAAATAAAAAATTACTTCGTTGGCTGCGATTGCTTATTATTTTTCGTGCCTTGAACAAAATATTTAGCGTTTGTTAATAATTTAAGTAGAATTTCCTCTAATTCTTTAATTGTGTGCATTGTTTATCACTTTTGATATTTGTAATGCCTGCGAAATTCGCAAATAGGTATGAAATACTACGCATAGTTCTAATACTATTTTTGACAGATTGCTGGCAAACTGATTGCAATGTAACATACCAGCAAATAAAAAATTATTGAGAGAGTAAAATATTCCAATTTGCAGCAATCAAAAAATTGCAATGTAACATGGCACTAATATCTTGCCTAAAAACATTGGTCTATTTCAAATTACCTGGGATATAGTAAAAACGGTTGCAAAACAGTATGCTTAATCAAATAAAAGTTACGTCTTTTTATATGTACTTTTGTAATATTAAATATTATATAGTTATATAATATTAATATAATAATATAAAATTATATACTTTTTTTAATACGAATCAAAATCTGTGACTCGATTAAATATTTTTCTGGAACACAGTTCTATGTTCATTTAATTAAAAAATAAAATTATACCTAGAAAAACGCTTATTTTCGTGTTTTTCGAAACTCTAATATAAGTGAATGATTGTGAATGAACCAATGTTTTAGTATTGAAGGAATGAAAATAATTCTAGACATTTGACATCTCGCCTGTGAATACGCAGTTTGGGAATTCAATAAAAATTTCAAAGTTTAATAATAATAATTAAAATAACTAGAAAAAAATGTATCAAGATTATCTCAACCAACTGCAAGTTGCTATAGCACCTCTCTCTTCAGATGAGTTGAAGGATCTTCTTAATAATGATGATAAGCTCGACAAAAAAGTTGATGAAGTGTTGGAAGGGTTGAAAGGACACAAGGACATGATACTCAGCATTAATCGTGAGAAAGCCGAGGAAAACATAGAAAAGGAACCGAAAATCATAGCCTCACGCGAAAAGATAAGCGAGTTGGTGGAGGAAGGGAAAACACTGTGTGAAGCCGTGCAGTCGAAGTTGGCAGAAATCAAAGAAAAGTCTGGATCAGTAAGCCAAGAGACGGCGCTAGCACTGCTGCAAACAGCTGCAGCTAAGAATGAGGAGGAGTCCGAAGGACTAGTACAAAAATTTACCGACAATGAATTGCCTGTGGAAGGATTTCTTGAAAGCTTCCTCAGCGAACGTAAAACGATGCATTTACGCAAACTGAAAGCAGAGAAAATGACGGAGCTCATACGTTCTCAGGCAGCAGCACACAACCAGCGAAGCGGAGGAAACCCTTACAATAATTTGCCAAGTACTTTCTATCCGCAGCACCCTGCAGCATATGGTCCAAGCCGTACGCCGTATCCATTGATACCGATGATGCCTATGATGCCTATGCCACCACAGCGTCCATATTAGCAGTTGGAAGCAAACACACTCAAAATGACACTGCGTTGTAAACCTAATGTATAAATAAAAATTGATTGTTTTATTATACATATATTCTGTTAATTAAGCTGTACAGATTTCAATTTTAATCAGTGTTCCGTGGTCCGGAGTTTATTAAAAATGGAATTTTTTATTTTATTTATTTATTTATTAAACATTTTTTTTAAATAATGGAATTATATTTTCAACATCACGTACAGTGATCGAATACACTGTTTCCAACAATATATTTTACGTGCGTCCAGTTGACTGCTATTACACTGCTATTGCTGTGCTGTTATGCTGTCCATAGATTGTGCTGTAAACCAGAATGAGACAGTTAAAGGCGATCCTGCCCTGTGACAAACTTAAATTAATTTTTTGATAGTAGTTTTTGGTTTAAATATAAATACAAGAAGTATATAGGAAGAATTTTACATGAATTTTCTATTATTCGTTATTTTTTTTATTAATTTTTTCGATTTTGTGCCACTCACTTGACCACTGGATAATTTAAGTTAAAATTATTAAAATAAATGTATTACAACGAGTTACGATGCTTATGTATAATTAATGGCAATATTTTCTCTGTTTCTATTTTTCCTAATATGTATTTAAACAATAAAAGCTTGCGGATCAGTTTTGTTAAAATCATTTATTAGTAAATCTAAGTTAATAAAAATCGAATTTGTAGTTTTTGTTTTAAATAATAATATCTATTCATTAATATAAAATGTCTACAATGAGTGGGAATAACAAATTTAAATTATAACATTAACATTTAAATTACGTTGGCGAAATGCTTTAAATATTATAAGTAATTTGTATTTATAGTAAAAAATTGATAGCAGGGCAGCATATAGTATTGAATGAAATGGTGGTTAATCATCAAGCTGTAAGATCTACTTTTTAAATGCACTCAAATCAATGATTCGTTGTATAATATTTCTAGTTTGCAAATTAACTAACCACATTTCCACTAATGAGAGAATTGAAATTTAGAAATGTATTCTTAGATTTTGAAATATCTGGAAAAACATGCAAATTTATCCACATACATTGAAAAACGTGAACATTACCCTCAATAAATTGAATTACCCGAATCAACAGAATCAAATGTTATAAAGTGAATAGTAATAATGTTTGTTACAAAGATTTATGGAAAAATACACCGATAACGGTTCTGGTTTTTCTTTTCCCTCGTTCAACACATTTTTGTTAGTAATTTTAGCGTGCACTTTCATTGATTTTTTGTTCTAGTTCACCACATTTGTATTCAGTTATATTATTAATTTTAGCTTAGCTAGTTCTAAATTTTAAAATTTGTTAATCTTGTGTGCACAGGTGGCAGCTGCTCTACTCTCATCTCATCGTATGATTCATAGGGTCATCATGACGAACCAAACTCGTTCATCCATTTCTCGTACTTCTCGAGATCGGCTTGCGATACGCTTTTGTTGCACCGACTTATGGCTTCGGCAAAGTCTTGTGTGGAAACCGGAAGATCAACTTCTTCAGTAGCCAGCTGACGTATTTGTTCGGGCGTTAAACCAGCTATTTTACGACGCATAGACATCATGCTAGCATCCCTACGAAAGAAGTATTAAACAATAAAACATGAGACGTATTTCTTATGTACTATTATGTATATACATAATAAACAATAGAAATTTTTTGAAATTACTCTACGAGTATCATTTGATCACCCACCTGCACACGTTTGTTATGTCAGCGCCCGAGTAGCCTTGCAACTTTATTGCTATTTCTGTCAAATTAACACTATCATCCACCTTCACTTCACGCAGATTGATCTTCAGCAGCGCTTCGCGTCCCTCGTCAGTAGGTAACGGTATATAAATACGTTTTTCCAAGCGTCGCCGCAGCGCTTCGTCGATATCCCAAGGGAAATTTGTCGCTGCCAAAACCATGACGACTTTGGAGGCTTCCTCGCTTCCACCCACGCCATCCATCTGCACCAGCAGTTCGGATTTTACACGTCGCGACGCCTCATGTTCGGACTCGGAGCCACGTCGAGAACACAACGAATCGATTTCATCAATGAAAATTGTACTCGGCGCATAGAAACGTGCCATTTCAAATAGCAGACGAACCATTTTTTCAGATTCACCGCGATATTTTGAGGTCAGCGTCGAGGAAGAGACATTGAAAAATGTTGTGCCACATTCAGTAGCCACCGCTTTGGCGAGCATTGTTTTGCCTGTACCAGGAGGACCAACCATAAGGACACCCTTCCAGGGTCGTCGTATTCCCTGAAATTAAAATAAATACGACATAAATAAATAAAATTATATCGGAATAAAAAACAATGCAATGGTAATAATAATAAAATCTTTATGAACAGTGTTTGCGCAATTTATTTATTTTTAATAAGTATCTATTAATTGTGTCACTTAATAAACATTTTTAAGTAATATTCTTGAATGATCATAATATTTTGTATTTTTGCTAAATGATCTCACTTTTACGAGACTATTAATATTCAAAAAACTATTGAATCTTTAGTTTAGAATATGATTGTCAAATAATGTTTTTGAATGAGATTAGAATCTAAACTTTAAGAGGAATTGGAAATATTTCAACATAAAAATTCTAAATACTTTAGAAAACATCGACAAATATCTCTGATGGGTAACTTCGGCAAGTTCCGAAATATCGGATCTGACAGTTAAGTAAACTTTATTGTAAATAACGCTGAGCGGTAAAAATATGTATATAGGAGTGCATCGCGCATATAACAGAAATATTCTCATTTTATTTAGATAACCAGTCTTTAATCGTTAATGATTTATTTCTTGTAACTACCTTAAAATAGTCTGGCATCAACATTGGCAGCACAACTGCTTCTTCCAGCAGACGTTTCGCATCTTGCAGGTCCGCAATATCGCTCCAGCGCACCTTTGGATCTCTTTGTAGAATATCACGTTCTTAAAACAAAAAATGAAAACTTACAATAATATTTTTCTGTTGATAGAAAAAAGAAACTACCTAAAATATCAACCAATTCGGATTCAATGTGGTTATTCGGTTGGAATTTCTTCTCTTCTTTTTCTTCATTTTCAGCTGGTATATCATCACGTCCATCATCATCACGAGCGTTGCTGTTGTTGTCATTATTGGAAGCTGCTGACTTTCGATTATTCGTCGAAGTGGATGATAAGCGTCCGTTATTTTGCGCTGCATTCGTCGAGCTACGAGCAGTCGATGAACCAGAGTTCTTGTTTTTATTGGCTGCACCGGCACTCGAGTTGATACCAGCGCGCTGAGGAATTGTGCTTTTGTTGTTACCACCAAATTTTTTTGCATTCAAAATGCTTCCACGACTACGATTCGGTACAACAGGTCTTATAATATTAAAGAATAAAAACCATTAGATATTTTAAAGTTCGAGAGAGAAAAAATAAACAAATTATGGTATAAAAACAACTTTTGATGCCTTGAATGAAGAGCATTAATAAAAGCATTAATAATCAAGCATAAATAATGTCATTTAAATGCATGCCAAGGTCAATTTAAATACACACTTCTCGGGACGCGGTGGACCCCATACATCAGGGTCTTTAGGTGGCGGTGTCCAAATATCCGGATCCGGACGAAACCATGAAGCGGGATCTTTAGTTTCATCTTCGCTAACTTGTGCTTTCAGCTTATGCGCAAACTGTGTGTTCTGCAGATCGAGCGTCATCTCAGAGAGCGTGCGTTGTATAGCTTTGATTTGTGTGTATTCTTTATTGATTTGTTGTTTAATCTGTGTGATGACGTACAGAAATTAACTACATACATACATACATACATAGAACAGTGCGATTTTAGTGTCAATAATAAAAAAACAAGTTTACCATATTCCATTTGCCCTTGCGTAGTGGATCAGTTGACGAGTTGACCAAGCGTGCTAGCATCCCCTGCAGCCCCTCATAGTAAATCGATGCCGAATCGTAGTTCCCCGTCAGTGCCATGTCCCTAGCTAACTTGGCGTTCTCACATATTTCCGCTATTGAAGTTTTCGCCATCACGGTCATTCCTACACAAGATTTCGTCTTTTGCTTCCCACCTCTTAATAGCTGTACGTTGATATGGTAATAGTTATAGGTGTTGTTTAGCGGTTAGTTAAGAATGACAATGATACGAGGCGACGAAATACAGGCGGGCGAACGGTTGGTTAGTCCAAATGAGAGTTATGAGACCGTTTAACACATTGAGAAGAGAGAAGCAAAGAAAAAAACAAATTAACAATAACATAATGAGCAATAGAGCAAGAAAGTGAGATATTATGCTTAGTGGCAATATAATCACATCAAAAATAATATTTTGAAATTAATTAATAATTTAAATATTAATATCTTAAACAACCTCAACTATTATAAATAGTATGTTATTTTTTTGCGATGACGAGGCTCTTATTAAATACATATTTGGTCATATAAAAACCAGTTTTTTATTAGATTTTTATTTACATTTAAAATATTATAAAAAAGGCCTTTATTTTGTTTGAATTATATGTTTTTCTCTTTTTTAAATATGTTATTTAAGTTGTTAACTTATCTGCTAATAAGAAAATCTCATTTACCAGAAATTATTCGAATTGGTAGATTTTTCAAAATTCCACAGATTAATAATAATTACTGATAATGAGTTTAAATTAATATTTTACAAAATTAATATTTTCAAAATCCACCCGCAGTAGCCCTGGTATTTAAAAAAATTTATTAACAATCCTTTAATAGGGGCACCATCGTGATCGACATCGGACATTATTATTACTTTTCTGTAACGTAGTGCTTTGACGTTATTCCTGGTGAGGTATTCTTTACCTTCTTCCAAACCAATAACTTTGCACAAATTCCTTGTTATTGGGTTTCCCGAATGATTGCTTAAACGTCAAATCCCGGACGTTTATTAACTTAACAATAATTTTTTTCTAGTTTTACTCACGGTTATTGACATTAGTAAAGCAGAATTGATCACTTTCTTTCGAGTAAACTTCTATGAAACGTTGTTAATTTATTTTATTAATTAATTTTTATATTTCTAAGGTAGCTTTATTCGACGACTGTCTCGTTTCATTTGCAAACTTCTTTCTTGTTTTTAGTAATGGTAGTTTTTTCCATTCTTTCTCTAATTTATCATTCGGTTTTTGCGACGTTTACCTTTTTTTCTAATATACGTATATATGAAAAGAGAACAACGATTGACTTGTCAAAGAAGAAAGGTATTGCCAGGCAAATATTTAATATATCTTCGACAAAAAATGTAATGGATCACATGCATACAGACACTTTTAACCGAGAAAGAATTCGTTTCTCATTTTTTATTATAAATACAAAAAATTCAATTTCAATTGAATATTTAATAATACTTAAATATTAGGTAATGTGTATAAAGGTTCATAATGATTATATTCTCACAGTAACAATTATATTTCTCAGTTTAAATCGAATTTTTATTTTCGAAACCAAAATTCAGTTTTTTGAATTATTGTATAATATAGATGACATTATACATGTGTAAATGTTTGCAAAATAACAATTATATATTTAAAATAAAGACAATAAACAGAATTTTAATAAATCCGAACTAATAAAAATTTCGTCGTCTTTTAGATTGATTAAAATATTGTGCAATCCTTGGTCTTAAGAGAAAAGAAATGGAAAGAGAGGGAAAATAAAGCTTTGAGAGCGCCAAAGAACCTCTTTGGCCAAAGTGAGGAAGAAATTTTCCAATTTGATTGTAGTCCCAACAACAAAAAAGAAAATTCAATAATGAGACAGATTTTTTGATACAAGCACAAACAGCACCGAGCAGCAAAATTTTCTGTGTGTTTCGAAATTTTTAGAGGCGAGTTTTCCACCTCAGAATTTAGTGAACAGTTTCGTTTCAGTCGAGCGGTATTGGCGAGCGAGTGCGGAACGTTGAGTTGAATTTTCGGGCGATAAAATAGGTCGGAATAAAAGAAGTATCTGTGTATCTGGAAATTACTAACGTACGAGCATATTTCCTGAGCTTTCTTGAAAATACATAAGGTACCAAAAGCAGCAGGACCTTTCTTGGGGTGAACAACAATTTATTGAGCGATAAAAGCAGGAAAACTTTGACCACCAGGATTAATTATTGAAACCGCTTTTATTGGTAAGCGTTTTGCGACTTTTTCAAAGAATAAAAAGAAAAGATTGTAGTTTTTTTTATAAAAATAAGTCTAAAAATTTTTCGGTTTTGTTTTTTTGTAAAAAGTCAGTCACACCTCTGCGTGGCACACGAAAAAGAGAGTATCTCATAGATACATAGACATTTATAGCTGTATCCTGTCCACGAATATGTTTTGGTTCGTTAACTGTTAACTAAATTAATAATGCAACATAAATTATGTTACTCTTGTTTTGCTGTGTTTTTACCATATTGAATCACATCGAGCTGGTTATTTTAGATGCAATTGCAGCTATCTGCGTAAATGGTATCTGCAAGATACTTTTCTCAAGTGGCTGGAGGCCACTGAAAATGTATCGATTTAACATAACTTGCGGTTTTTTGTGGCCACAACCTTTAAATGAAAGTAAGAAAAAAAACTGCTAAACGAAAAAGGAAAATTGATTTCTCACCCAAAAAAAAATATGTAAGCGTACAGAAGAGGGCGGGAGAGAGAGAGAAAGAAAGAGCGATTGCGAGAGAGAGAGAGAGAGATAGAGATCCGTGGTGCGCATTACGCATTTCTTAGATACTTTTTCAACGCCTTTCAGCACCCTGTGAGTTTTCTTTTGCATTATTTTTTCTTAAATAAGCAGAAAAGAGAAACTTTAAACGCTAATTAACGATTTACATTTATAGCAATAACACACATACACTGCTTTTCTCGGAACCTCCTTTAGTTTGGTTTACTATTTCCATGAGATACGTTTTAAGTTGTTTGAAATCGTTTGAGTTATTGAACTCAACATCAAAGTTTCGTTTGGTAGACGTTTCTGTGGCGTTGCTTTTCACACGCTTGTAATACAAAAATTCATTATAATAATTTTTCATAAAATCTATAACATTTTAATAAATAGAATATCATTGATGTATTTAATTATTATTATAAATTTAACTGCATGAGTACTTTGTGTTGATTCAATATAGGTTTCTAATAATACCAATAACAACAGATAACAATTTCATTGACTAATTCAGTAAAATGAACGAAATCATTTTTACACCCTACACAAGCAGGTGAAAGAGTCTATCGGTTATCGGTGATCGGTTATCGCTTTTATATCAATGATAAGAGAAAGAATTGATTTTGCATTATATGTACATATATAGGTATTAGTATATAAATACATACATGCATGTCAATCACTTCATTGTTTTTCATAATTTTTGTATACATATTAATTCATGGATTTTTAGCTATGTTATTTATTAAATGATAGTTATTTATTTAATAATATTTTTATTTAATGATAATAAGTTTTTATTTATGGTATGTAATTTTAATAAAATCTTTTTATAATCGAAATTTTGTTGTCTCTTTAAGCGTATTTTTGATATCCGCTCTTTATAAAGAAATAAATAACAGAAAAAAACAAAGAAATACAGCAACTTTTTAAACTTGTTTGATGCCCAAAATTACTGAAAAAAGTTTCTGTTTGGAATGCAAAATGTTTAAATTGTTGAAATGTTTTATTCTTAGGTAATTACGTTGCTATTGTTGTTATTATATCAGAATAATCAGAATAGTATTTTAAGTAAAAGCATTCAGCAAAAATAACTTGTTTATAAAAAAACTAATCGATTATACATAAGAAAATTAAATATGTATCTCTGTAAAATTTAAACGTGTTTAATATGGATAATATATTATAATAATTGAATTAAAGACTTCTTCTACTTTCAAAGTATATACATTTAAACATATTTTAAATCTATGTACATGCATACGATTATGGTACATAATCATAAAAATCGAATAGAACTTTGGATCTGTCTGAGATCCAAACAGTGATCTTTGACATTTGTGATATGAACATATCGCATTTTGACATTCGCAATTATGGAGCTGTAGACGATTTAAACTTTGGAATTTATTTAATTTACGTGATTGGCCAATATTCGCATCAGTCTTACAAATCCAAGGAGAGCCTTTCTAATCCATCCGTTTACAGAATCCATTCGAAATTCGAAAAAATTTGATGCTGATAGACAGCATCGATATCGACATCGTTCATCATCGGGCGTTTGGAGGACAATCGAGTTTAATATGTGATTTTGTTTTAAGCAATAAAATTAGTTCTTAAAGTAAGTAAGGTTAAGTTAGCTTAAGAATGGCGCTGTGGTGGCTAATAAAAAATAGAATTACCTAGCAGTAAACTTAAACTTAGTCACGGTTGAAGAAGTCATTTTAATAAAAACAGAAATTCTACTCACTGGCAATTAAAACATAAAAAAGCAACAAAACAATAACAGTAAAAAAAAATTACTGTTAATAATAAAGTACCTCTTTTAAAGATGGTATCTGTAACTAAAAACTAATAATACTTTCTATGTAGAAAAATACTTTAAATGCGTATTTATTAAGGTGAATGAAAGAATATACAAGAACAGCAAACACTACAAATGCAAACCCACAGGAAATACAAAATTCAAGCTCATGCGAAAAGAATTATTTTACATATAAAATCAAAAAGAGTAGAAAAAACTAAAAAAGGAAAAAAATGCAAGAAAAACCAAAAGAGAAATTAGATCATGTGAGAATGGAAAACCGAGGGCCTCAATTTGAAGAGCCAACATATAATAATATCGTATAATGTATGTTGCGTTGCGTTGCGTTGCGCATGCTGAACCGCCACGTCTGGCTCGCTGTCTATCTGCCAGTCTGTCTGTTTGTCTGTCTGTGAATCTGCCTATCTGCCGGCTCAGTTGCATGTCCGGTTGGCTGATTGCTTGCACGATTCTCTGTTTGACTTTCTGCCAAACTAAAAAGTTATTAAAAATGTTCGCTGTTGTATTTTTAGGGTGTATAAAAATATAGAATTACCCCAAATTATAATATAAACTCGATTATATGAACAGATGATTGGAAATGATGATAGATTTTCATATAATCGCTAAATTCTTATATTAAAGGCATTGTGATCAATCAATCAATAAATTGTAATTATATTATACAATTGCATATCATTAAGAGCAAAAATATTCGTTTATGCTTTTTTAAAATAACTATTATGTCATTTATTTTTGCCAACTATATAGTTATGTTATGTGTATGAGTTATTTTAATTTTTTACTTATATTTATTTAATTTATTTATTTACATACATAATTAATTTTAGGTTTATTTGAAGTTAATAGAACAATTGTTTATACAACATACAATTATTTATACAATTTTTTATGTTTTATTAGAAATTTCATTAATAGATTTATTAGAATTTTTTTCTACGAGTGTATAATTTTTTTCTGTTAATTTAACACACGTACTTTTATTGTTAAACGGCGTTTAATTTATTAATGAAATGTGGGATTATGGGGCAGCACTGTCTGCTTTGATCGAACTGGTGAATGTTTGTTGTTTCCTCCAATACCATCATCGACACCAACAGCAACAACAACGGAGTATTTTTCTGCTCTTCTCATTGAAATGCGTTTATTAAATTGTACCATGTTTTATTTTGCAGTTCAAGTTAATTTTAGTACAAATACTTGTTGAGTTGTTGGTTGCTTCTGTTGTTGCTGCTGTTGCTTTTGTTGTTGTTATTGTTTTTTCCGTTTAATCCATTTAACAATTCGTACTTAATTTTTAATTTATACCGCCGCATATTTATGCTGTTGTCGCTGTTGGTTCGTTGTTGGTAAAGAAGTGTCTTAAGTTGATTTAATTGACATAAATTTGTTTTGTGTTTTTACTAATTGAATATTAATGAGTAAAAGTTTTGTGTACTTAATATGGAGAAAAGAATATAAGTACACATCTTCGGTAATTCAGAGCTGTCCTGGAGTTGAGGTCACAGAGTTTTTATGAGAGCTTTTGTAGGAGTGTTTTGTACAAGAGTTCAATTAATAGCTCTGGAAAAAATTTTGCTTTGGGGTCAAATGAGGTCGCCAGAATATTATTTGGTTAAGTTGAAGTTATTATTTCTTATTGTTATTACGAAAAGATTTTCGTTGAGTCTAATTAAAGTAATTTAAGAGCCTTTAGCTTTATTAAAACTACAACTTTTGACCTTAATTTTCTGTTATTATATTCTTCAGTGCAGTAAACGTGTTAAAAAATTATAAACGTAGAGCAAAGGAAACTGTAAATACAGTCCTTTACATATAAAAGCTTTAATTTAGGAAATCTTGGTTTCTGCAACCGTAGAAACTAACAACCAGCAAACTAAACTCCATTTCCTTGGAGTCGTTTTATAGTTTTAGAACACTTTTTTGCCATATTTTCGGCCCATGTTTTTTGACTGCATGTCCGACATGCAGCCTAGCTTCATGGTCTAAAAGTCATGTACGCATGTATGTATAGTGCTTGTGTACATAAGTAAACTGTCGTATGTTCCACTGCGTTCAAGTTATGCCAAACATGGTGCAGTTTTAGTCGAATTGAGTTCCGGTTCTGTGCCAGAAAATCTCTCTGAATTTTGTTTTCTGGTATCGATTTATTCGTATAGTTTATATAAGGAATTGCTTTTAATTTTGTTGAGCAGAATTTTAACTTGCTATACCAATGAGTTTGTTCAGCATTGCTTTTTTGCCATTTTACTACTACAACTTTTCCAATTGTATTTCAGAAATTTAAGTTATTTCGTCAAATTTAGTTAGAAACTCATCGATTGTACTTCAGAAATCATTGATTGTAGTTCAGAATATGTGAATTGTACAGAGTTGTTTTTCGGTTGGGTCACTGATGAGCTTCTTTCTAAAATTTCTGTGTACCGGACATTCGATACGATTATTGTTTTGTTTTATAATATGACTAAGAACTAAGATTATATTATGACTAATAACTAAGATAAAATTAGTTGTAAATAAGGAAATGTATACCAAACATATACCAGCAATATACCAAACAAAGACGAAGTCGTTTCTGTCCAAGGCAACTACCCAGAACTCTTTTCTTAAATAGAATTAATGATTTCTGTACTAAATCTGCAAAAATCAGCTGTCTTTCAGCTGAGTTATTGTTTAATTAATAACTATATAGTTAATTATTATTGAGTTGCTATAATTATTTAGTTAGTTTTTACCAAATCCTTCCAACAGTGTTGCTATTTAAATAAATACTAAATTGAGTTTATAATTTTTTAACACTTTTTTAACATGTTTAAATCGTTTCTCATATGTACTCATATTGCATACGTTAGTAAGAATATATGTGGAGTAAAAACAAGTTCAATGCTCCGGCCGTAACTTAAAAAGTTCTCGCGGCAATTGTTCGCGTCTGTTAAAGTTTTAAAACCACAGTAAATTGTTGTTGACTCGTTCGCATGGAGTTTGAACTTTTCGCAGTTTTTTGCTTTGTTTTTGTTGTACTATTTTATTAGTTCACTTTGCATCACGCATCTAGACTGACGGTTTGGGTGGTCTATTGGCATTTTTGCGTGTCACGTTTGTCTGCCACGTTTCCAGACAATATTTAATAAAGCACAGGAAAATCGTAAAACGTAAAATCAATTATGAGGATAAAAGAAGTATGAAATGGATTTCTGGAATGGATTCGTCGTTCTTTTATCATCCCCAAATTTTAGCTCCCATCCGCTGCTAAAAATTGTGTATGACTCATTTCGCATGACTCATTATCTACAAAATCAGCGCCTGATTCACTTGAGAAACTTCGCTGCGGAAAACAACCCTTAAGGGGTTTTTTTAACAAACCTCAACAAGACCTACAATGCGATAGCGATTACCAGCCCTTTTCCCACCAGTCCTTATATATAAAAAATAATACACTGAGTGAACTTAACTTGAGTACAGTGGTTTGTTGAAACCGCTATCCAGATAATGTTACAATTCTGCATTTGATTCAGCTCCTCCTCATAAACATGAACACACGCCACTCAGTTTTTGAGCACGTGTTCAATTGGCATCCCAGAAAAAAATCCCCCGCAGAAGCCCAAAGAAGGGAACTTGAAAAAACTGTTAAGCAAAAATACCATTAGACAGAAAAATTTGCTTCCAATAAGGATGGAAGCGCAATTTCCAAGCGCAATAAATTAGGCACTTTATTAAATATTAAATACTTTTTAAAGTCATCCTGATATCAGTGTGAATGCAGTGTCAAAATGCATAAAAAACATATTTGACTGAAGTTTTTTTAGAACGTGCTTGTCTGGCAGTGAAAAGGATTAACGTATCATCCTCTTCTCCTTCGTGTAATTAAGTTAAGTTTTTTAGAAATGCGTTGTATAGACACTGTATATGTATATAAAAACACAGTACATATATACACTGTTCAAATGTTAAAAAATAGTCTTGTCTCGAGATTAAATGCCTGTTATACAGTTGTTCCGTCATTTCGAAAATTTGAAGGAAAAAAGTAAACGATTAGATTAAATAGTGCACCAGTTTAGCAATCACTTTAAACTAATTTTGTCACACTATTTTTTTACTTTCAAGCAGGAATTTCTCTTCTGACAACACTATTCGATGATGATGATGATTATTTGATAATATTAATTGGATGTGGTAATACTGGCGTACGTTCGAAAGTAACTTAATTTCAATTTTCGATTAAAAACGTAGAATTTCCCAGTTGCATTGTGTTTTGATAGTAAATAAATTTTGATTGATTTGCTTTTCATAAATAAGGTATGTTTTATGTGTTTACATATGTATATGCGGTAACAGCTTATCATTAAATGTTTTCCTTATTTGTGTTGACAAAAGGCACAGAAAGTTATACAAGACTTTTTTTTCAATCTAACATGGAAATCAACAGGTACCCAGACATTGCCAGAACGAGTAGTACCAAGAGCACCACTGTGACCTGTGAGTCACTTTGCCCATCATATTGAAAACTATTCTCGCACCAACCTGGTACTTATTTCCGTACAATTGACTGTTACGTTTCCAGCCATAGTAATAAAAAAGTATAATATAATTTATACAAAGCATATTTATGGTCTTCTCCAAACCATGGTCGGTGGCTCATTGCTTTCGCATGTACATAGTGTCAGGAAGGGGTGGAAAGGCGGTAGTACAACATTTCCTCTGCTTTGTGCACCATATTTGAGGCGTAGCGACATCGACGTCTACTTTTAGGAGGTGTCGTGTGCTAAAAAAGCTACAAATAAGTGCTAGAGGTGAAGAACAGACGGGTGGACTGGCATATTGTGCGATATATACATACATAGTGTAAAAGACCGGCAGATTCATAGCGCTACAGATAAACAAACATTTTCATAGCAGTGGCACTCGTGTGGTGTAGCAGCCAGCCAGCCGGCCGGCCTTACGTTGGTTTGCTTCTTTCGTGTCCGCTTTTCTATGGCAGCTTGGCTATTTTTAAACCACCTGGTGTGGGCAAACTTAAACACAAAGCGTGCATATTTGCAATTAGTATTTGCTAATTTGGTACAGTTGAACATCGATTATGTTGATCTCCATCCATCCATCCATCTGTACATCTGTTAATCTGGAAGTGTATGGCACATGTGTTTGTTTTACATATTTAAAATTTCCATTACGATTGTTTCTATATAACTGCACATACGAATGTTTATACATAAACTCATATAACTGAGATTTACGATTTTCGGTAATGAGCCAGGTCCCGATTAACCCGGATAAACGAGCTTCAACTGGTTAACTTGTATTAAAAAAATCTAAAACTGTCCAAGACTTATTTAATAAATATATTATATGTATGTAACAAAACATTACCAAGAAACTGGATTTCTTATACGAGTGAAAATGAGAACAACATGTCGCCCACCTCTGAAATTTTGCTCTAAATACTGCAAAGTTCTTGGTTATTTTCGTTCTGTTTTGATTTTAAAAATAGGAAAAAACAAAATTTGCATGCTTTCATTCGTTGAACTTCAGTTGGCATCAACCTGAATGGCATGGATAAGGAGAAAAATAGCACAAGTTACGTAATTCTTTGTAATGAATACGAAAAATGCAAATCAAAAGAAAATGAGATTAACACAATGGCTTGAGAATGAATACAAAAATCTATGATAAAACCACAGATCCAGATATACATACATATGTACGTGTGGATGATACAGATATCTACACTCGCATAGTAGCAAGTATTCTCTGACCTACTATCGCAAAAAACCAACAACAACAACTAATTAACTAATTAATGCATTTAAATGTATTCAACATCATTGTCATTCATTTAGATACTACATATGTAGGTATTGTATTAATTGTACATATGCACACACATACATATGTATGTACGTATGTATATCGCAGTATCTGGGCGAGTATATATGGGACAAGTATAGGTATGAAAAGAAAAAACGAAATTCCGCAAATTTATTTAATTTCCTGTTGTTCTTACATGCAAAATGGACAATCAAATGAATGGTTTTCAAATAAAATAAAAACAAAACATTTTTATAATTACTAAAATATTTAATATATTATAAATCAATATCGAAAAGGAGAATAATAATATTATCACTAATATATTAAAATATCAATGTGTAGAAAATTTACGTATTCTTGTTTTAAATTCAGCATAATTTCCAAAATGTCAGCCAGTCCAAAGCCCGTTAAGAAGGTACCCATCCATCTGCAGGTAAAATATTTCATCACTCATTAATTCTTAGCCATGAACTTCTTGCGAATTTCTTTGCTTCATCCATCAGAGTGCGCAAAATCGCGTCTACATCAAGAATGGCCAAATCGTTAACCACGATAAGACTTTTAAAGCGGACGTCTACATTGAGGACGGCATCATTAAGTTTGTGGGTCCGGCAGCGGACATTAACGTACCCGGCGGTGTTCGGGTCATTGATGCTGCTGGCAAACTGATTCTGCCGGGCGGCGTCGATCCACACACGCACATGCAGCTGAAGTTTGGTGGCGCAGTGTCTGTCGATGACTTCTACCATGGCACGAAAGCAGCTGTCGCTGGTGGCACCACCACGATAAGTAAGTACATGTATTGAGTTAACTAAGTACATTTAGAAACTTACACAGTAATATAATTACTATACAAATATTTATCCTTGAACAGTCCTTGAATATTAATTTGTTTTTAATGGCTTAGTTGATTTTGTGCTTCCGGAAAAGGGCGAGTCGCTGGTGGAGGCGTACGATAAATGGCGCTCCTGGGCAGATCCGAAGGTATGCTGCGACTATTCGCTCCACATGGGCATCACTTGGTGGTCGAAATCCGTTTCGGACGAGATGAAGATCATGTGCGACGAGTTGGGCATCAATTCGTTTAAAATGTTCATGGCTTACAAGGGCTTGTATCAGCTCAGTGATTCCGAAATGTTGGATGCATTGGAGCGTATTCGTGCTCTCGGCGCCGTTGCTCAGGTACCATAGATGTTAATTTCCTTAATTCGTTCATTTAAGAGTATGCTATGGAACTGAAACTGAACTTCTTATGACGCATTCGAAATTCGCAGGTGCATGCAGAAAATGGTGACATTATCGCTAGAAATGTGAACAAATTATTGGCAGCCGGTGTAACTGGTCCCGAGGGCCACGAGTTATCGCGCCAGGAGGAAGTAGAGGCCGAGGCAGTTAATCGGGCCTGCATTTTGGCTCATCAGGTGAGTGCAAGTCAAAAACACAAAAAAGAAAGATAATTCAGTCATTTTAAGAGCACCCGGTGTACACGGTACGACTGTATAGACTACACATACATACATACCAAATACATATATTAGATATATGTACATATTTTATGCTAGAAATGTGATTAATGGAATACAGATATAATTTTGTTCAAAATACCAAACTTTGATAAAAAATTACATTATATTATTAACTAGCATAAATTAGGTGCATTGGACAAGAAACTTATTTTAATTACTATATATTATTTGTTTTTTCTTTTTTATGTATATATTTACATATACATATATTTTGTATACAGCGAATACAGTAGTATATATTTATATTCTTATTTCTATTTTTCGTTTCAACTTATTTTACTTTGTAAATATGTACATAATCTACCTTCATACATATCGTATATTCAATGATCACGTTGTTAACCAAAACGAATCGTCACCCACCCGACCAACACTACCGACCGAATTCGGCAATTCGTTTGCCAACCATCCCGACGCAAAATAAAAACAAAAAACCAGGCCGACTGTCCGCTGTACGTGGTCCACGTGATGAGTAAATCGGCCGGCGTCGAGCTGGCGCGTGCACGCATTCGTTACCGAAATCGCGGTATCTTTGGTGAAACATTGGCCGCTGCTCTGGGCACCGATGGCAGACAGTGTTGGCACGAATGCTTCCAGCATGCAGCGGCGCACATCCTCAGTCCGCCACTGCGACCAGATCCAACAACTCCCGACTTTTTAATGAAACTACTGGCCAAGTGAGTATGACTTTAAAGCAGTGCTTGAAGAAAAAACACCACGTATAGTATAGTATTAAACCCTAACCTTAGAAGAGAATAAGAAGAATGCAAAACGTTTATGCTAACAACTTGGAGACGTGCATTGTTCGTCTAACGCTTTGGTCACTTGGTGGTGTTTGTTATTGTTTTATTAACTGCGTGTTTTAATCTACATATGTTAATTAGTTTGTTTAAAACTTTGTGGAACAAGTATTGATTACTACAAAACTTTGTCTGACACATCCACACACACACAATCACTCACACTCCTTGAACATGCTGATCTTTACTTATCATATACTCTATGTAAAGACTTAATTATAAAATCCTACATTTAGGCAAAAGCGCCGCTTTATGTAACAAGCATTACTTGCAAATCATCGGCTGAAATAATTGGACGCGCCCGACGCAGCGGTTACTGCGTTTTTGGCGAGACTCTCGCCAGTTCCGTTGGACGTTCGATGAGTGGAGTGCGCAAGCAGGACCAACTGTATTACATAACTAGTCCACCGATTCGTGAAACCGCTGAAACGCCGAGGCAACTGATGAAGTCGCTGGCGTAGTAAGTATTCATCCAGCATACACACACAAAACACACGCACACAATGCCTACCTTTTCGTTTGGTTTCGTTGGTCTTTTCCTTGCATTTGTTCCTTTTTCGCATAAGTAATTAACACGTTTTTTATGCGTTCTCCTAAAAAAACTTTACAAAACCATTAACTAACGTTACTTCTACAGCTTCCTGTGTTGAATTCGATAATTGTTGTTGTTTTCAATAATTTTTTTATGGCTTTACTCTTTTGTTTTATGTTTTAGAGAAACCGTTTCGTTTAGCTTTCATTATATACTTGCTTTCACTTAATATTTTATATAATATACATATCCGTATTATAACGTTTCTTTCGATTCCGGGGTGTTTTTACAAAATCCATAAGCTATTTATTTTTACACTTTTCACTTCGCTCATCAGCGATGATCTGCAAACAACCGGCAGCGATAACTGCACCTTCAACAAGGAACAAAAAGAGTTGGGCAAAGGTAACTTTACGAAAATCCCCAACGGTGTCAACGGCGTCGAGGATCGCATGTCGATTGTCTGGGAGAAGGGTGTCCATGCCGGTCTGTTGGATCCGTGTCGCTTCGTTGCCGTGACCAGCACCAATGCTGCGAAAATCTTCAATCTGTATCCGCAGAAGGGCCGCTTAGCAGCTGGTTCCGATGCGGATGTCGTCATCTGGAATCCGAATGTCACGCGTACGATCTCCAAAGAGACGCACAATCATGCGTGCGACTTCAATATATTCGAGGGCATGGTTTGCCACGGTGTGCCCGAAATAGTTTTGGTTCGCGGACGTGTTTGCGTGGAGAATGATTTGGTGCGTGTGGCTCATGGTCACGGACGGTTCTTGGAGGCTCCAACGCGGCCACCGTACGTTTACGACGTACTCGAAGGTAAAGTGCCAGCCAACGAGCCTGCCGCTGATGCCGGCGAAGAGGAAGAGGAGGAGGAGCGACATCAGCAATTGAACGGTCACATGACGAAAATGAATTTGGCTGCTTTGGAAATAGAGATTCCCTACCAAGAGCCCATAACACGTAACATGTTAGCGGGCAATGTGGCCATGCCAGCTGAGGGTTCCTTGGCTAGCACTCCATCTGGACGTGGTCGTGTCGACGGTACACGCAACATGCAAGAATCCACGTTTTCCATAAGTGGTGAGTAAAAGAAGATGAGCCTGGTTTCTGACCTTTTTAATGTTAATATGTTTAAACCATTGCAGAGGAATTGGATACCTCAGGCAATCGCTCCTGTATCAAGGTTAGAAATCCACCAGGTGGCAAGTCCTCGGGTTTCTGGTAGAGAGCTGCAGTGGGCTAAATCGCACAACAATCCCGAACTCATTTGATACACCTACATATGTACACCTGCATTAAAACAACCAGTATAAGGAGAGGCTGAAAAGTACATCAAATATTGAAGCAACCTTAAGATAAGATTAAAGCAAACAGAAAGAAAGCTACACCAAATTTTATTTAACACCCGATTATATTGTAACAACTCCATAATAACATTAATCAAAAAACGCCTTTCTTATCTATACTTATATTAGTTTTTGTGCAATAGCAATTAAACCTAAACCTTTCAGTTATTTTATCGTTGTGAAATATTCCTCTTATTATTATTATTATTATTATTCTTAAATTATTTTTTATACAAAAATACTTGTTTTACGCCTTTAAATAACATACATGTATGAGAATCTTACAAAAAATTGTGCATTAATTCAGTTCAATGTTTCAATTATTCAGTTTACGCTTTATAATTATATACACACATATACATATAAATATATATATTAGAGCATCTAAATCTATATATAGAGAGTATCTGTAAAATTTTGCTAGATCAATTTGTAAGACGGTTTATTAATAAATTACTATCGAAATAAACATCTATGTTGTATCGAACAATTAATGACGGATTGCGTTTATTTTTAATGACGAGTGAGTGAGTGAAAGTTAAACAGAAGGAGAGGAGTATTGATGGAGAGGCAAAGAGAAATGGCGCTTAGCATAGATCACAAGTCTGAGAGATAACAAATTCGAATTGGCCTCTGAGATGTAAAATAGATAACCCCGGGTAACCTAATAAAAAGATCTTTCAGATTACAACATTACATCTGTTTAGGTGATTTGTTAACAAATTATATTTAAATACATATAAAGAAATCCCGGCCCTAGCAACCTTAACAGTTGCAGGTGTATTAAACAAAGGCGTTGGCATGGTAACCAGTGGCAGTGAAACTCCACAACAGAATCTGCTTCTACTCTTATTCTCGATTCAGGTTGATTGTAATTGCTAACTAGATTAAAACTAGAAAAACTAAATCCATTAGAATTAGAAATTCGTTTACTTGAATATTTTGTGAAGATGTTGCATCAAGGAATAATATTACGGGAGGGTCATGTTACTCGAACCATCTACAATTTGGTAACATCCAAGAAATATATAAGAACCGAATTACCAATTTGTTATTTGTAGATTAAGGACAAACGCTACGAGGACGTCATCGAGTGCATTGTGAATTTTGGGGAAGCGTCCAACACGAGAGCGGGGCTCGCTACTCTGGGATATTGTTATTACCACGCCCAGAAATACGAAGAAGCGGCCACCTGCTATGAGCAACTCTGCAACTTAGTGCCAAAAGAACCTAAGTACAAGTTAGTTCTACATACATACGTATATTACATCATCGATTAATTTATCGCCAGCAAGTTTACCTTATGCTTTATGAATTACTCCTTAGGTTCTACTATGCCCAGTCGCTTTTTCAAGCTGGCATCTTCGTGGACGCGCTGCGCATTCTTAAGCAAGTCGTCGAAGTCGAGGAGTTCAAGGAACAATCTCTTCAACTGCAGAGCGCCATTTTGTATGCCAGCGAAGATTATGCGGGTGCTCAGGGCGTTCTCAATCAGCGTTCGGTGGGCGCGGCAGACACGCTTAACGACGAGGCTTGTTTGCTCTACCAGGCCGATCAGTTCGATAATGCAGGACAGCGTTTCAATATGGCTCTCCAAGTGGGCGGTTTTAATCCGTTGGTGGCTTACAACTTGGCTTTGACGCATTTTCGCAAGAAACAGAGAACCCAAGCGATTGACTACACTGGTTTGTAGTACATGAACCGGAAGTTTTCCGCTTTTTAATAATTCCTTCCGTTTTTCGTTGTTGTTACGCAGCTGACATAGTGGAACGTGGCATACGCAATCATCCGGAGCTCGGTATAGGTGCCCAAATCGAGACCGACGGTAGCGCACGCAGCGTTGGCAATCCTATTACCATGGCCCTGTCCGGCATAACCCAGGCGCTTAATCTAAAGGCCGCCATTGAGTATCAGGATGGAAAAGGTATTTTCATAGGTCTACGCATAATTAAAATGTTACTTTTAAATTTAATTCAATGTATATATAATGTAAATATATATATGTAGTTGAAGCAGCACGTGAGGCTTTGTTGGATCTGCCTCCACGTGCCGAAAGTGAATTGGATCCGGTTACTCTGCATAACATGGCGTTAACCGATCCACAGGGCCCTGTTGCTGGACTTCGAAAACTTGCTTTTCTGCTGCAACTAGGACCACCTGCATGTCCAAAAGAGACCTTCGCCAACATTTTGCTGCTGTGCTGCAAACATGAAATGTACGAGACGGCTGCCGATATATTAGCAGAAAACACCGACCTAACGTATAAATATCTATCGCAGGTAGGCTATCACCGCAATTCCTCTGACCTCGATCAATGAACGACCTTTAAGTAATCCCGTCTCTCAACAGTATCTATACGAATTATTGGACGCTATAATAACGGCTCAAACATCCACAGAATTGGCAGAAAAGAAGCTCGACACTTTGGCCTCAAGTTTGGCTGGAAAACTACGCAGCATGGCTGCCAAGGTGCAGGAGGTGCGCACATCCTCGGATCAGAATGCGCTGCGAAACGCGCTCAAGGATTACGAGAACGCTTTGGAATTGTGTGTTGACCGAGATGTGTTTTGTATTTGTTTCATATACTTATTTACTGAGGTCAAATTTATATGCTCCTAGTTATTTGCCTGTCGTAATGTCGCGTGCGTGGCTCTCCTGGCGCGAAGATGATTTCGTAGGTGCGGAGCGCGAGTTTCGTTCAAGTGCTGAATTTTGTTCAGAGAATGCTATCTGGCGTTTAAATGCAGGTCATGTGCTTTTCATGCAGGGCGACAAGTACACAGAAGCGGCAGCCTTTTACGAGCCTATTGTGCGTCAGCATGCAGATGACGTGAGCAGCGAGCAATGTGGACAATATTAGAGTTATTAATCTCAATTTTAAAAAATCTCAGATTATGAGCGTGTCTGCTGCTGTTTTGGCCAATCTTTGTGCCTCCTATATAATGACCTTCCAGAACGAAGAAGCAGAAGAGCTGATGCGCAAAGTGGAAAAAGCCGAAGAGCTGAAAGGCAACCTGGGCAAACAGTACCACCATCTCTGCATTGTCAATCTTGTGGTGGGCACTCTTTATTGCGCTAAATCCAACTATGAATTCGGTTTGTCACGCATCGCTCACGCTCTAGAAGGCGTTTCGGGGACACCTTTACGCCTCTACGCCGACACGTGGCTGCATGTGAAACGCTGCGTTTTGGGACTGTTAACAGGCATGGCTAAGCAGAACATTATTCTGCCCTATCCAGCGATGCAGGAAGTGTTGAATTTCCTACGTTCTTGTGAAGGTTAGTTGTGAATTTAGATTGACTACAGAAAGGACTCCTCTGATACGTCGGTATGTGATTTTTACAGCTTACGGTCTGCTTACGCCGGCAAACATCTACACAGCTGCAGATGAGGTTCCCGCAGAGCCGTTGACAATCGGACTCGAGGCTAGAAAACTGCGTTTGCTGTTCATAAAGTTGAGTGAATATGAAAACTAATAATGATTATTACCATTATGAGCAATTTATTGTTAGAAAGTTTATATTAAAAATATAAATGACTAAAAAAATAAATGAATCATATGAAATGTATACAAAATTGTACATTACGTAATTTGGATTAGAGAAAAAAAATTGTAATTAAACTACTTTCTACTAACTGCAAAGTTTTCCTATAAATTTCTAAGCTAAAACCGCGGATGAGGCCATTTCGCTGACACCGCAAGAATTGTCACCACGATAGACGCGATAGTAACCCTGTTCACCCCATTTTGCACCCCACGAATTTTTGACGATCCAATAGGGTAGGATTTTCTTAAACATTGGGTACTCAGAGACGCCATAGCCAACGATGAGGACGCCATGATCAAGATTGCTGTGCGAACAGAGCGCACGCCAGGGATGTGATACGCCACCTCGATAGAACTGCATAGCGTTGGCGTTGATACCTGGCGGGAGTTTCAAAACATATGTCAGTAAGAACTTAAGAGCGCATTTTCACAAAAACAGTTTAAATTACCAATAGAAATTGGTCCATTGGCGACCAGCCATTGAGCCATTGCAGTCTCGTTTTTAGGCAAGTCGACAGCACCCTTGACTTGGACATGAGCCAATCCTTTGTTGAAATGACATTGTTCCTTGCGCCCTTCGTAGGGATATTCTGATTCCAATTCAAGACCGCCAATTTTTCGTATGGCCCTGTATATGTAGTAGATAGAAATCAAAAGATTTACAACTGTCGGAAAAATGAAGACTGATGAAAACCTACTCGTAGGCATTGTCTGGTAAGCCACCATTACAGGCCGAATCAACAGTATCACAATCAAGCAACTCCTGCTCCGAGTATTCCTCCAAGTGACCAGTTCTTATTGCGTGCAAGCCTTCGATGTTTCCAGTGACGCTGAAAGCCCAACATGAACCGCAGCTGCCTTGATTTTTAACCTATTCAAATAAAGTATACTGTTCGTTATTTGTTTATGTATAGTATTTGTTCAAGTGATTCTACTAATCATTCTCGTTTTAAATGTAATTAGATTTATGTAATTGTTTGCCCACCTTTGAAATTACATTCCTTTCCCTCCAATCAAACTCTTTGGGCAACTCAATATCTGGTATTTCCGCTGGAGAATTTTTGCTTGGTTGATCAGCTGCACGTTGCCACAAACCAGTGCGTTGCATATACTCCTTGGTGGTCAAATCAGCGAACTCAGTGATGCCATACTTGGCACTACCTAACAACGATAGAGAGATAGAAATAATGATAAAGCAAACAGAATTTGAAAACAAAGAAAACACTTTAGGAACGCACCCATTTCATTGTGGTTCAGTTCTTCGATTGTTTTAAGATTTTGCCTGAATATGCGCAGCCGCATTTGGTGCTCCATGGAGCTATGATACTGTTTATTATATTTGAGTTGGAATTTATTAAACAAATGTTCACTTTTGTCGTTGTCATAATACGAGCGTTTCTTGTGAGTCTTTTTCTCCGCGTATTCCACCGAGCGACTGTGACGAGTTTTCAGTGTGTCTTTGCCGGGGCAATCGATGGTCACCTCATTGCCATTGGCTAACCACGGTTGCGACCAAATCTCAACGTTACAACGCACTTTCTTCTCGTCCTTATCGATAAGGTCGGCATCAATCTTTGTAAGCGAACCCGATACAACTTGTGTGGTAGCTGAATGAATTTTACCAATTCTAATTAAAAATGAGTTTAATAATATATACGAAATTTTCATAATGAAATGCATCATACTTGTAGCTGGGTCCTTCACCACCAGTGGCTATTTTATCTAAAGTGTTTTGTAGGCGTGATTTTGCTTCGCTTTTCTCCAACTCCGAAGATCCGCCAACAAGTGGACCGCTGGCGCGTTTTGAATGTGGATGACTGGTTTGGAACTGAAAATATTGAGATGCTGATGAGGTTATTTAAAATCATTATGTATAGATAAAAGTATTCTCTACAAAGGCTTTTTTGCATCAAACTGAATTTGATGAACCTGAATGTCACCACATTCGACTAATTTATCTTTCAGAGATGAATCTATGAATTTTGTTGTTGTTCATTGTATAAAATTGAAAATTCCTGAAGAATCCAGGATTCGCCTAAAAATTATAATATTCTTTATTCAGAAATATGCAATACTATTTACTATCGAAAACTAGAATTTCAAAATTATCTTCTAAATTATCCATCTCTTCACATTATTCCTCATTCCGAAAAAAAGATGTGTCATGTGTTGAAAAAGAGGGCAAATAAAAGATTTAAAAAATATATCTATATATATAAAAATAAGTTGTCCTATGTTCGTGATTTTATAACTCGAGAACCACTCAACCGATTTTCAAACGAGTACATGCGTTGGAAAGGTCTACTTGCACTGATGGTTTATAAAAAAAAAACATCGAAAAATTTTTACGAATATGCGTTATACGCGCACTTTTATGATGGTGTGTTTTCCCTATATAAAATGTATTTTTATACCCTACACCTTAAGGTAAGGGTATATTCACTTTGTAACGAAATGTGTAACGCATAGAACTAGAGACGATAGGTATAGAAAAGTATATATATTCTTGATCAGCGTGACCTCCTGAGTCGATTTAGCCATGTCCGTCCGTCTGTCTGTCTGTCTGTCTGTTGAAATCACGATCACAGGAGAACCAATGAAGATATCGTGATGAAACTTTGCAGGTATTGAAAATGGGCAAAATCGGTCCACGGTCACGCCTATTTTTTATTAAAAATGTGATATCAACGTTCGTTTTTGAGCTATTACAACAAAATTCCTGGGTATAGAGTAGCATTATCCGTGAATGTGCCAAATATGGGCGTGATCCGCCCACTTTTAGGTTACACAGGCAAATGAGGGTTATATTGTTAAATATATAAACTTCCTGAATAAAACTTTAGATAACAACTTGTTTTACAAAAAAACAGTATTACATCAAAACTGGGTGCGGTCCGCCCACTTTTACACTACATATACAGTATAGCAGTATGAAAAATAGTTTATTACCACGGAAATAAAGTTTAAATTAACACAATTATAAAACAACTAAGCTAGTTATTTTGTTTTGAAAAAGGTAATGACCAGGCCTACTATTTATACAGAGGCGTAGCTAGTTCTCATGGAGCCCGGGACGGTTAATCAACTTGTAGCCCCAAAAATGCCTAGAATTCAATAAGTTACTACTTGAGTTTCACAACTGCCGCCCCCGACATTGTGCCGCCCAGAGTGGACCGCCACCCCCGCCCCATCCTAGCTTCGGCACTTTTTTTAAAACTTTTAGGTGTAGGGTATGTAAGATTCGGCCAGGCCGAATATAGCTTTCTTACTGGTTTTTTATGCGAATTACATTTTGTCGGTATAAGGCTCTGCTTGCTCGCGTCATTTGACTTATTTAATTTCTGTGTGTTTATTGATTGTCATTTAAGTTTACAGTGCGAGCATTGACATTTTTTAATTATTGATTTGTAATCTTTCACTTAAATTTAAAATCTTTTGCATAAAAAAAAAATTAAAAAAATTATTCAACAATGCCGCGACGAAGACGTTCACTAATTGGCCGACGAACACGCCACAGCAGTCAAATACGTTTAAATAGATCTAATCAGGATGAAGAAGAGCGATTAGAAAATAATGAATTAGCAAGGCAACAAATGGCACGATCAAGATCAAATCAAAATCAAGAACAAACAGAAGAACGTGTTGAAAGTGTGAGAGTTAGAAACAGAAGAGATCGTGAACGTAACACTGAACGTGACAGGCAGCAACGGAGACGTAGCCATTCAATTTGTATCGTGCAGGTTTTAATTATGATCATAACATTGATTACGCTTCGCATCCATCTATTAAAATTGGCAAAATGGATAAAGTTTGTAATAAATGCATTTAAATTTAAAAATGAAACCGATGGAATGTGTTGTGCTGGCGGAAAAGTTAAATTAACACCATTAAGTCCACCACCTGAGCCATTATTCTCTTTGGTTGATGGCAGTACAAATCAGTCAAAACATTTCTTGAAATTAATTCAGTCGTACAATTGTTGCTTTCAAATGACATCATTTGGAGCACAACACATTGTTCGTGATAGATTTATGCCAACTTTTAAGGTAAATAATGTGGTTTTCAATTCAGATATTAATATATGTTTTCATTTATACGAAAATTCTAACCAATTTGTTGAATATTAATTAAAGATTCAGGGTCAGGTGTGCCGTAAAATTGGTGAGATACCATCTAAATAAAAATACTAAAAATGTCGTTTACCACCAAGCTCTGCAATAAATTCTTTACTTTTTGATGTTCTCACTTTAAAAAATTTATATTATTTTGCACTTCTTTTTCAGGAAAATGTCTTTTCTTTCTAGAAAATTTAATTTTTAATACAAAGACAAAAACGTATGTTATTGTATTGTCCAGCAACGCGGGCAGGGTTATTCTAGTTGAATATATAAAATAAACAAAATAATCATACAAAAACGATGATGTCGTTGATTAAAGATGATGATTAAAGATGTCGGCGGTCATTGTCATATCTAGAGTCAATTTGTAGTAATCTCAAATCTATTAATAATTTTCTTTTCATAACTGGTTATACTAAAAAGTACGATATGCTTATATATAATAATCGTACACGGCTAAACTCACTTACGATACGAGTGAATTAAACTAAAATGGATTTCAAAATGTTCCAGATTTCTGACGTTTATCGTAATTTCCTAACAATAAAAATAGTGTAGTCTTTTCGTGTTTTCTCGTCATGTTTTCGACGATCTGTATTCGGTATGAATACTTCACTGATACTGTATTTAATGAGTTTTACGTTGCATTACATTACATGCATAATAACAACTTATGCGTTGCGTTCGCGTGAGGCGGTGGTACGTGGTTT
The DNA here is from genome assembly GCA_943737955.2 of Myopa tessellatipennis. Taxonomy (NCBI): domain Eukaryota; kingdom Metazoa; phylum Arthropoda; class Insecta; order Diptera; family Conopidae; genus Myopa; species Myopa tessellatipennis. The sequence goes on from OX031314.1 coordinate 44,356,840, forward strand.
TGAATGCTGGCATTTGTGTGCCGAAAAAGTTACATTCTTGACAATACTGGCAACATTTGAAGATGGAAACGGAAGCAGCAATTAGAAGCTTTGGATGAACTAACGTTTTTAAAGTCAAATTAATTTTCTGAAATCAAACAATTAATGCTTTTCTGAGGTATAACATTAATTATTTACTATTATTATTTATTAATTATTATTTATTAATTATTTAATTTATTTCTTTGTTACTGTATTGGTTGGTATACTTTTTCTTTTATACATATGTATATTCCTTGATCAGATGCACCCGCTTTTTATTTCTTACCGATGTCATTTGCTGTTGTTGCTGCTGCTGCATATCGTCGTAGTCGTAATCCTTGCTTTGTTGCTGTGTTTGTTCGTCACTTTCGTCCTCAGTAGCAGGCTCATTATTATTATTATTCTTTTGCAGAGATTTTTCAAAATTAAGTGCACCCACTGAAAAAATATTATCGATCCATTTTTTTTCATCATCATTGAGTTCTTTAGGCTCGCTACTGGTGTCTTCATTGCTTACAGCAGCTGTCGACACGCTTGGATGACCATCTGCATGGGCTTTTGCGGTGCCGACTGTTGTTGATGTTGTTGTTGCGTCAGGTTTAGGCTGAATCTGAGTCACCAACTTATCCATTTCCTCGACGGTCAGCTCATTCCGCGTGCCGCCATTAAATACTAAGTTAGTCGTGTATTTCACGTTTCCAAACGCATGATTGTTGTTATCAGCATCTCCAGTGCAATTGGAGTAGAGCAGCTCGCGCACTTTGTCGCCCCATTCAGTGACTAGCCACGGCTTTTCAAGTATAACCAGTTGACAGACGACCTCGGCATCGTTTGCTTTCGTGTCGGCTGCATTCAGGAGAATTTCATAGCGCACACCGTTCACAACCTCGCGGAATGCATCGATGACGTTAATGAAGTTCATTGTGAGCGGCAGATAGGTCATCGCTATGTTCTGCAAACCGAGGAGATTCGGTGACAAATACTCACGTTCACCGGGATTGAGCAGGTGGACAAGTTTAATTGGAGCTTCTGAGACCGGCTTCAACAATCCCGTGTTTTCCTAGAGATAGATTATGTGTAGGCGTAGAGAAGTGGGCGGTAGTCACGAAAACAGTTTGGACAGATTTAATTAACAAGGTTGTTAAGGGTTAATGCTTGTATTTTTTATCTGCGAATGTGTAAACAAGCAAACTAGTAACACCGCAATGTTTTATGTCTATTTTCTCTTAGTATCTAATATTAAAGGTATGCCAGTAAGTTTTGCGAATTGGTTTATGAAATGAATGGAAGGTTAAAAAACAGTAAATTATTCATACTAAATTTGATATACCGTGGACACTAATTTCGTCTGGTAATAAAATTAAATAATGCAAAATAAATTGAACTCAGCAAAGAAGCAAGGTTGTTTCATTAAAAATCCCAAATTAATTTACTAATAAGTAAAATTATTTTAGTATATGTACAAATGTGTTAGTTATTAAATGAATTACATACGTCAGTCAGTACCGACATATCCGACCGGTTAAGTCTTCAAAATTATCTTGATGACGATTCGGTATACGGTTTTTTCGACAGACGAAGATCTTCATCGGCAAACATGTTTATTTTAATTAGAATAGATTAACTTCACAAGCTTATTAGATTAATATTTATATACACATGTATATATAAAAGCATATGGAGAATATATTAACTTAAATATAGAATCTAACCAAATGTGTGTTTCATTTATAAATACTATTCATGCATTTTCATAGAATGATCCCGATTTTGTAAATGTTTTATATATTTTAATGGAAATCCAAAAGTCTAAATTAAATGCGAGCAGTCAGTCAGTTCAGATTTCCAGTTGACGCTTAATTAATAGCTAAAAAATATGTAAGAGATTTTTAATGAATGAAATACCACTAAATCAAGAACTCTTCCCGAAAAAACGAACGAACAAAAACAAACGAAAAACTTTCCAAGTGAGAATAGATGATTATTTAGTATTAAAGAATTATTCCAAACTAATAACACTAGTTAAGTTATATATATATTATCTATGAATGAGTCGCTGCTATTATATTTTCTTTTCATGTACATATGTACATATATTGAAAACTTAAAAATTTTTGAGACCTATTTATTCAGAAAATTATTGTGTAACTAGTGTAATGTAATTTATATAGAAGTCATTTACTAATTAGTTACTTATTAGATGTATATACATTTATGTACATGTATATATAGTATGTAGCCAATAAATGAAAATATATACTCATATCAACCACGAAATACTTACGTAAAATTCTGAACACATAACAGTACCAGTAATATTTACGAGTGACTAATATAAATTTTGTAGAAACTTTGAAAAGACGCGTCAAATACGTTTAAAATAAGGCGCATAATTGTGTAAAAATAAAACATCTGTAATGAAAATTTTCAACGCAATTAGTCACAGAAATCCTCGAGGCATCAAAAATAACAAATGAAAGAAAGCAGTAAATAATCTATACGAAGATAGAATAATTTCCTTATCAATAGAAATACGAGCTGAACTGCATTAACTTTTGATTATCGTTTAAATAAGGTAAATAAAACGCATTTGTAAACAAGCCAAAATTTTTGTTTATGACGATGAATGACGAATGTTTTTACTTGCTGTGACAATGGAAACATGCATTCGTGTCCCTTCTTCCCGCTGAACTTTTCAAACCAATATAGTATGTAGTTCATTAATGCACAACTATTACAAGCCTTTGTGTAAAATTCCAAAACAAAAATTTTTATTTAAACTTACATAATGCTCTGCTGTTTTGACATCCTGTCCAAACACTGAAACAGCCAAAAGCCAAACAAAACAAAGCAATTTCATTTTTAGAACTGCTTTTCACTTGCACAATAATTGCAATACTATCGTCGCAATTAAACCAAATTACTTAGATAAAACAACTAACTGCGAAGACAAAAAAATACCAAATGCGAACGACGAAATCGTTGGGAACGTACGAAGACAAAAATGACAGCAGCACAGTGGAATATAATCCACAACCACGGTTGCATTGAGCTTGCTACTTCAAAAATATTGAAGTAGTGTTGAGAAGCGTATTTAGGATTATACAGGATATTTAATTTTATCCTATAGGGTATTTAACTTTAAATTGTAATTTTTGTGACTTGTTACCATAAATGAAATATTAGAAAGACATTAAATACATACATTTTTCTACAAAATAAAAGTGAATTTGTTATATTAAACCATTTTTATTATTTCAATACTATTAGGTAGCCATGCTTATGAGATAAAACAGAACTAAAAAAATTGGAACGAAAAGAAACTATAGAAATTTAAAAATTACAACATTTTGCTAAAGCACATCACTTATTTGCTTATTATCGTTGACATCGACCTAAGTGCCTAAGCTTAATAAGTGCCTAAATCACTCACAGCTGTGCGGGTTTCTGATGGTTCCAGATCTCCTAGAGTCAGTTCTACCTCCCACTTGTCCATCCTATTAGCACATTTGGAGAATTGCAGCTCGCGTACTTTGTCGCCCCATTCAGTGCGTAGCCAAGGCTTTTCAAGTACAACCAACCGACAGACGACCTCGGCATCGTTTGCTTTCGTATCGACTGCGTTCAGAAGAATCTCATAACGCACTCCGTTCACAACCTCGCGGAATGCATCGATGACGTTAATAAAGTTCATTGTGAGCGGCAGATAGGTCATCGCTATGTTCTGCAAGCCGAGGAGATTTGGTGAGAGATACTCACGTTCACCTGGATTGAGTTGGTGTACCAGTTTAATGGGAGCCTCTGACACCGGCGGCTTCGAATTTTCCTAGAGATAAAGAATAGACATTTGTATAAAGTAAATGAACGGTGGTTTATAATTATTATGATTAAATTTATTATTATTCTGTATTTAAAAAATACCTTCAGTTGCAATAAGAAAACGCTAGCCGGTATGTTTCTAGTGTTGATTTCCAAAATTAATAAACGTTTACAAAATCGGAATTTTGTAGAATTTCGAAATAGCCTTTAACTATAACCTTTGTTGTTGTTGTTGGACATATATTGCATGTTAATAATTAAAAAGCACTAACATTGACATTATTTAGGTTAACTGAAATTTTAGTAACCGGTTTCTTCGGCAGATGATGGCCAAACAAGTTTTTCCTTTCAATTATATTCTTCTTCGCTTTTCGTTTTTCGCAGAAAAGAAAAGAAAACATGTATTTACATACATAAATAAAACCCAATAAGAAATATCTGCTGTATCGTCTCATTTATTTTTTTAGCAAAATTTGTATATGTGTAAATTTTGTGTTAAGTTGTCAGAAATTAATTGGATACAAAGTCAATGTCAACCTAATTGACACATAGACCTGTCTTTGGTATACTCTAATATATACAGATAACGTGAATGGTTTCAAATATAACTGTTTTAATATACATATGTACATATGTACATCCGCATGTTGGACGATGTGTGCCTCCAAATTAAAATATGTAAAAAATACTAATGTATGTATGTAGTTTTTAAGAAAAATGCTCAACAGTACTTTAACCTCGAATGAATAATGTTTTATTTAATATTAAGTATAAATTCGAAATACGGATCGTAATATTTAGTAAAAGAACCGTTACAAACTGTTGTCTCGTTTGGATTGTTATTAGCTTCAACATAAGTCACCCAAATTATTACAACAACAACAACACAGCAATTGCTTAGTAAAATAATAAGCGTTTTGAATGAAATAGAAAAGTAAAATAGGAAAAGAAATCTGAAATCACACAATGTAAAAATGTATATATGTACATATGTATATACAATAAGTCAATAAATATAGATTTATATTGTATTTGGTTATATATAACGATGACATTGAATGATTAATTAATTGCAATGGAATGGCCGGGCCTCACCAATTTTTTAAACACTGCTAATTAATGAATAAATATTTCAAGCATTTATTAATATATATAATTGCAGAGGCAATTACATATCCATGTAATTTACAAAAGCAAATTACATACGTATTATTGCATTTACATTTGAACTTACATTATACTCTGCTTCTTTAACATTCTGTCCAAATGCTGGTGACGTCACCGATGCAATTGCGAAAAGCACAAAAACAACTACTGTTGTTGTAGCACAAACGAAATGTACTCTCATTTCGATGGTTTTCGATATCGATTAATTGAGAGAAAACTTATGCACTGAATGGTTGTCTGTTGTTATAATTGAATTTTCTCTGTTGCTGCAATGTAATTCTTTCCACCCAACATAACAAATAACAATAATCAAAAATCTTATTTCAAATGAGAAAAAACATATAAGCGGCCGAGAAGACGGGAAAGTAATAACATCGTTGAGATCGTTGGCAACGTATAAATACAAAAGCAACAGCAACAGCTACAACCACGGTTGCGGTTTCAGGAAGAAGATATATTTGTAGATAAAATAGTGTTTAGAAAGCGATGTTAGTTTTGCATCAGTTGTTTAATTTTATCTCTAATGTTATCCAAAAGTCCAAAAATTCAAAACACACGACAAATAACTTGCACACGATTACTGAGCACATCAAAATAACACAGCCCCGTACACAGCTTAACCTTGGCTGTAAATAAGTAACCTTGGTAACTTTGATTTGTGACCAACATATTGATAAATCCATTAAGAAACTCAGTGTGAAGAGAGTACACAGTACATTTGTCCATTTTAAGTGTGAATACAATAAATAATAATACTAATAATGAATAAATTTTTAAATACTTTATATTCCGAAATTATAGAATAATTTATAATGACCTCACATGGAGCACACACATTTTTGAACTCATGTTTCAACGTTCCAATAGATCCGTGCAATAATTGTCCAGCTCCACGGTATAATAGACCAAACTTGTGTTTAGGTCAGCAGACGTTGACTAAACCCTTGAAGGATGAAATAACCGCGACGACATCAACAGCCACAAAGAATTCGGTTATGGATATGAAATCGATGTGGAATAGTAACGTAATAAGTTCAATGGCGGAATTCTATGATAGTATACCTGGTATTAAGTAGTTCTCTTGCATTTAAACATAAAATTAAAGTAAGGATAACTTGCAGATTATTGTGACATCAATCATTTGCCAGAGGAAGAGTTCTACACAACTTTGAAATCATTGAAAATAATCTGTCAAGATTTTAAATCAAAATCAATGCATTCTTACGTAATGCATGAAAGCAGTAGTAACACATCGTCGACACATCTCTCTGCAACTATTTTCAAGGTAAATGGGTCAAATTCCAAGACCAAAAGAAATAAAACGAAAGGCAGTTCGAAAAAATCTACAATGCATACAAAGGAGTTCCGTAATAAAGAGCGTTTACCACAGGTTACCACAGAGCCATCCTCATCACCGCGTGCAATAGTAAAATCTTCATGTAAAAATAATATTATAGATCGAATGCGAATAGAAAGGTAAATAATTTAGTTCAGTTCAATGCAAAATGTTGACCTATTCAACTTAATGTTTGAAAGTTAACCACTTTGTTCTTGTTATGCACGGTTTTATTTAAGCTACAAGGAAGATTTTAAAGAAGATACTAAAGCTTTTCAGAATGCTATTAAATATTCAGAGATAGAGTTAAAGAATCCCCCATCATCTGATATCCAAAAAGCGAACCAGAATCGAGAATCATATCAAGAAGAAAAACATAGTCATAAGGAAACCTTGAAAAAAATCGAAATAAAGGAAACGTAATAGAATTTAAATATGAAACTATACCTTAAAAAATGCTAAGAATCGAATATACATTTCTTTCCAGACCGAACTCAGACTTACCAAGTCGACACACAAATTTGGGGAAATCATATTCGTTAAATAATATAAACAATGTAAAAGACATAAAACATAGTGAGGAAGGATATAGAGAAAACCCCGGAAAAAATCCACTCATACATGATATCAAAGCGGAGATATTGGCCCATAAGGACCGGGATAAATTAAGCAATTATTTTATGATGAAATCTTATCCGGAAGTGCGAAAAATAAAGTATGTATGCTTTTAATTATTGTATTTTTAAAAGCTTTTTATTAATAGTTTAACAAAAATACAAATCTTTAGATGCAATACTGCGAGTTGCGATACTCGCACAACTCAACGAAAAATACCTGTAGAATCATTTTGTTCCGATGATTTTGCCTTCAAATGCAGGACCAATGGCGGACACAAAAAGCGGAAGAAACTAAAAAAGAACACCGACAAACTAAGTTGGCCTTTTACCTCGTTTAATTTAATTGATCCAAAAAGAAAGGCCATTAACAAGGAAGTAGGTTTGAAATAAACACGGATGACAAACATTGATCAATTCCTTGAATCATTGATTTGTATGATTGACTTTGTATCTATACTTGTGTATTCTTTAGAAATCAAGAAATCCCTCTCCCGTACATCCTGTGGCAAGACCAAATCTTGCTGCTACTCTGCGAGTTGAGGTCTCAAAAAGAAAGGTTCACGAATTGCAAAATAATTGCACCTATTGTGATGATACGACGCCACAGAATGACTGGGAGGTTCGCAACACGCCAGCGTGGAAATCCTTGGCCTTAAAGTACAGTAGCTATATCTTTAAAAATCAATTGCTTCGAGGAATCATTTAAGTCTAATTCAGTCATCATTTGCTCTGAATGATAATGTTCTAAGACGCTTTTGTTTGGTTAAGAAAACATTCCCTTTTATACTGAAAAATTCTAAAATATTTAGCATTTTCTATTCCTGGAAGCTATAGAACAGTAACTAAGATATAAATATACGTACATAGTTTTTTATATACATACTAGTTTTTTATTTATTTATTTCATAGTGAATCACATAAACAGATTATTGCGCTACGTTTAGCAACTCGCAAAGCAGAGCAGGCGCTTCAAAAACGTATACATGAGCAGAATATGGAATTAATGCGTCAACGCGTTAAGGCTGCACCCTTGTTGCTCGAGGGCTCCACCTATTGGAGCAATAGTGTGGGAAAGTTAACACATAGCTGTCAACAGGGGAGTATTAAACACGCATGCCAGCAAAGAAATCCATGGAAAGAGCGGCGAAAAACCACCTCCGATTGTGCAATTTCCAAGTGGGAGCATTCAGGTGTAACGAGATCGAACAGTGCTGTGAGCAGCAGCAAGTGTGACATGGCAGGGACATCTTGTGCAAATAATACGCCATCGCACAACAAACGCAGCCCAGAGCATTCAGTGGCCCAGGAAGGGCAGCTGTCGGAAAGTAGCGATAACCTCTCAAGTGCGGATCGTTCATATTTGTAAACACGACGAAGTTCAGAAACATCCCAATGCAACGTTTTCACCATCAAGAAATTTTTAACAGTTCGTTTTGTTTGAAATAAATTTTATTTACAAAAGAAAATAATTGATATCCATGCAAGTGTTTAAACAATTTGTAACTTCGTTGCTTATGGCAAACTAACAAATGTTTATTACAGCGTAAAGGACTTGTATTCTGGCCTGACAGAAATTGAAAATAATAAAAGTAAATAATTACAACGCAGAGTGTAAAAATGATGTTTGCTTTCTTGAAATGGCAAAAATTTAATAAAATCTACGGAAACATTACAATCGCATTTTACAGATACAATTAAAATTGAATTGATTTTGTTTTATTTACGCTGGTAACAAATAATTAAGTCAAATATCCAAGTACTTGAAGTCAAATGTGTTGCTTTTACTCTCGCAATTTGTTATAGTATTCAATGATGTAATCCGTTCACTTGTACTACTCTTTGTACACTGTATTCCTTCTTGCAGTTTCATAAAAAATACAAATACAACATGCTTAATTTTAAACAAATTCAAATTATTGTTAATTCCAAAAAAATACCTTAACTTCCTTAAGTATTTTGTTATTGAGAAAATTTTGTCAATTTTTTGTATCTGCATGTAAAAAATTTTCGCCAGAAAGCAAATTATTGAATGGCAATTATTAATTTTGGATATGTCCTTTAATTTGTAGATGTCAATATATGTATAAAACTGTATTAAAAGTAATCTAAACATATTTATATATTGCTCTAACATTTTATCTGATCAGAGTTGCATTACATTTTTAGTTTTGTATGTATTATGTTTGCATAAATTTTAATTAATAAAGAGACAATGTCCGAGTGTTGTTTTTTATTGTTTGCATTATTAACTATTAACTATAATATAATTATTATACATTTTGTATAATGCGTTTCCATATAAAAACTCATATTTTCTGCAAATATAGTTTTAAAAAGTACATAAAACATTACAGGCGGGGAGTCATTGGATTTTTATTTGATTTTTAATTGCAATATTGAGGCGTCACTACAACAGCTTCGTCGGACGTTTTTGACGGTGATACAATCTTGGGCTCACCTGAAATAAAACGTTTAACACATATCTTAAGCATTTATAAAAATATCATAAACTTACATAAGTCGCTTTCAGATTTGTTGGAGCTCTCGATGTTCGTGTCCAATGTTGAATTCGCTATAGCCTGTGGCTCCAAAGCTGCTAATGTAGATGTTTTGTCGTTTACAGATTGAGAGGTGGTTTCATCAGTTGTGACTGGAAGTAACGCCTCACCATCTTCCACTACTTCAGACACTACTGGCTTATCTGTTTGTGCATCAGAAGGATTTTGAATAACTTCGCCATCTGTTTCAGTTGAACCGGTGGTTTTTAAGTCTGGTTCTGGAATATCTTTCTTTACATTTTCGGCAGTGGTGAGGGTAGATTCAATATTGTCACTGTCGTTAGAACTCGAGGAATCAACCACCATTGGCTCAAGCATCGCTTCTTTCTCAATAACTCCTGTGACGGTATCAGTTGCTGATGTATCATCCTTTGATGTATCTTTAATTTCTTTAACTGCTGCTGTGGAAGGAGCTGCGGCTGCGTCAGACTCACTGGAAGGTTTTGCATCATCAGTTTCCCCTGCGGAATCAGTTTTCTCATCTTCCATTTTTTCCACATCATCTACATTATTTTGTTTTTCTTCCGGGACTGACTCTAATGCGACATTCGCTTTATTATCCAACTTACTGTCTAAGGATACATTATCCGTATTCTTCGGAACTTCTAATGGTTGCTTTTCGTCTGCAGCTGCAGCAGAATTGGCAGCATCGACAACGGAGTTTTCTGCGTTTTCTACACTTGATTTTTCAGTATCATTCTGAAAAAAGAAAGAAGTAAATATTACGTTTATATTTATTTTAAAAAAAATCTGTTGTTAAAATTCACATTAACGATTGGTTTTACGGTGTCCATCTGTTGATCCATAGCTTCAGTTTTCTTGCTGTCATCAGTAGTTAATTCCGTATCTGTCGGCTCACTTGATATGTCTATTTTGCGTCCACGTCCACGGCGGGATACGGGAGTTGCTGCTGTTACATTTGCTGCCGGTGATGCTCGTGCTTTCTTTGCTGGTGGCGGTGTTGCTGCTACAGCGGATCGCGTTGGTGTACCACGAGTACTTGAACGCGTACGTCTACCTCCTTCGAGCTCCAAGCTACCACCCAAGTTTTTAACAAGTTCCTCGCTCTCCTTCTGAGCTCTTTCTATAAATGACATGCGTTTAGAAGGCGTCCGTTTCACCTACAATTTGAAAATATGCAGTTTTTTAATATATAAATATAAAGTTTCTGTAATATGGTAATGATATCTACCATAGATGAGATCTAGATAACCGTGTTTTTTTTTTAATAGTTTGTCGGAGAGAGAGGAGATGACGAAAGAGAGAAGTGTAAACTTCAGCTCCTCTCCCTCCAATAAACCTCAAAGAATCTCCTTCAAAAGAATCTACGTGTCCAGGGCAAATGAGGCCAGTATAACCGAAGCTGATTGTTTCATTCGTGGCAAGGGCCATCTAATCAGTTTGAGTGATTGCGGCCTCAAGGGTCCTATTGTGACATTGAGAAGTTTAAATACATATTATATATAAATATGTATTCCGTTTATAAAATGTATGCTAAAAACGAAAAATATCATTCAAATTACGATGTATTCGCGGTAAATATTAAATTCAACACTATAATCATCATTACTTATATCTAAATATTTTCATTGAACAAAAACTGCTTCCTTCCTCTTTGATTGATAGCTTAAAATCTATTTATATTGAATTAAAATTCTGTTTAAGTTTAATTTGTTCTTAATTTGTTGAAGATAAATATTAAATATTCTTATCATTACATAATCGCATTATAAAATCATATTTGTCAATATAGATAAACCTGTAACGACTAAAGTAATTTACAGACTTATAATGGACAAACGCATTTAAGAGTTTTGTTTTATGTTTTTCGTATTTTGGTGGTATTTAGTTTGCTTATAACGTCAAAAATATAAAAAAGTACGAAAAGCACAAAACAAAACTGGTGTAAAAGGGAAAAACATTTTACCATTTACAAGGGCATTAATAGAAACGTTGGCATCTCTGATGTGAAGTGTATAAAGTACGAATCAATAGGCAAAGCATAAAAGGTACAGCAAACTACAAAAACACAAGCTATAAAGAAAAAACAAAACACATTAAGGAAGAAACGCGGCAGCAACTGAAAATTGTGGAAAAGTAGGCGCGCAAAGTCAAGAGATAATGAAAACACGTTAAATGGATGAGGGAACAAAATACACAGAATAACTCGCTGCTTTGCTGCCAACGCTAGCGATTGCGCCACAGGAACGCGATCTAATTTGGAACACGCAACTTGCAATAATTATGGCTGGGGGAAATGCAAAACATGGGGAAAAAGCTAGCCGGCGTTGACATCTTGACAACAATGTGTACAGCATAAAAAGAAAATGCGGAAATGTGTGTATCAAGTAGTTTGGCGCGAACTGTGTATATTGTAGCTTATTTCTACTGTTCTACTGTAATTCCTAAGTCATGGCAAGAGTAGATAAAATTTAAATTTGACATGCAGGAATTTATTCCTATTAGATACTTACGGGTGTTTTTTTGTTTTGAGCATTCGGTGATATTTCCGATGCTGCTGAAATCTCTGCTTTCGATGCAGTGTCGCCGACGCAGTCTGCTGCTGTTGGAGCACCAGACGAGGCTTCTTTTGTGTTAGTGTTGTTGGTTGTAGCTGTAACAGGCTCTTCAACTTTATCGTTTTGCCCATGCACGGAATTTTCCAGTTTTTCGCTGTTGTTTGATGCTACCTCCGACATTTTGTTAATATTGAATTTAGATAACTTTTTGGTTTTGCTTTTGTTGAGTTGCCTCTTTATATATATGATTCACAACACACGCGTAATTCTCAAACTAAATTTTCTGCTGAGAATTTTTGATTTTGCCCTTCATATAACGTCGGAAACTTAATTCAATTTATATTTCTTATTGCTTAAATTCTCAATTGGAATATTTTTTAACGTTTGAAATTCCTCAAAAACATGAAAATTTTACAAAATAAAATAATATATATGCTCACACAACGTCACTCGCTATAAAACGAGAAGTACAACGAAGGCGAAAGCAAACAAAAAAAGCACTCGTCACTCGATGGAAAAAAATTTTCCAAATGGCGGGTGTTTTATCAACGAGTCAAAGTTATCAGCGATGTCGCTTGACATTGGGAGTTAGAACTTTATACCAATGTTAGTTTAGTTTGTACCAAAACCCTGGTGCATTTTCTAAGTAATGCCCATGCATATTATGCGTGCAGCAAATCATGCGGTTTAATACGTGCGGATTTGTTTTTCTGACGTCGCAAAGTTTGTTTATTGGGCAACCCAAAATCTCCCTAATTCGAAAGTTTTTAAATTTAAAGTTTTTGCAAAAAAAGGTTCAACATGGCCGACAATTTTCCAATATTACTTGTTTGCTGCGTTTAATAAATTGGTCAAAGCACAATTTACATTTGAGACAATTCACTTTTGATACCATTTCTGTTCATTAAAAGAAGACGAGAGTAATTTCGCTAATATGGAAATCGCATCAAACCTAATTGCATAATCTTTCAAACGTAGCGTAATGTTAATATCGTTGTTTTATTGATCTGTACAGGTCTGTATACAAACTTATTTTTCAATTTATTTTTTTTGCGTTTTTCGTTGACGACTTCTGTGTGTTTACATCAATCGTAATCGTAGTTAGTTTTTACACCGTATAATTTAATATGGCTTAAATAGGGATCCTAGTGATGCAAATCCCAAAAACAACAAAATCATCTCCCTCCCCCACCTGGTTTCTGAGTCATAAACCTTTGAAATTATATTTCCCTATATCTCCTTAACTCTAGAAGATATCCGGTTAGTATATATGCCATTAGAAAGGTACGTTAAATATCTTTACCATAACACAGAATATTATTTCACATAAATTAAAGACATTTCGATTGTATTTCTAACAATACAAACAACATAGAGGAATCTCGTAAAGTTTCGGAGATATAGGCCTGAATTTTTCAAATTTCAATGGATACAAGCCCGGAACTAGATGGTAGCGGAAATATGTTTTCGTTATTCGGGTCAGCCTCAAAAATAACAACAACATTGATTATAGCTCGACAAGAGCCAAAAGTAAGAAACTAGCTTAACTAGAAACTATCAACTTAGCATTGAAATAAAGTTTTAAACGCCAGTAAAAATAAATACATTGTAGAACGAATCAAAAATTTTGTGGCCAAATAAATTTCGCCGCTACCGAAAGAAGTAACTTAAACCTTAAAAGGTAACAGAATCCACGTTGTCTAGAACGCGTTTTGGCAATTATAGAATTGCTTTTATTTAAAGTACGACTGTACAGAAAACTCAATTACTCTTTTTTAAAGGCAAGCAAAATGAGTTCCATTTGCGAAATTGCAACGCCAGCTCAAGTTAAAGACATTGGTTGTGTTTTGAATGACAAGGAGCGTCCACTTAAAGAACGCTTTCGTGCTTTATACACACTGAAAAGCATAGGCGGCGCAGATGCTATCGAACAGATCAGTTATTGCTTCAATGATGAATCAGCGCTTCTGAAGCATGAGCTAGCCTATTGCCTAGGCCAAATGCAGGACACCAGGGCTATTACTGTTCTAACTCAAGTGTTGGAAGATGTGAAGCAGGAACCCATGGTGCGTCACGAGGCAGGTGAGTAAATTTGTCAGATTTGTCAGGGCGAAAAGTATAAATACATTTTCTTTAGCGGAAGCTTTGGGAGCCATTGGAGCAGTTGAAGTAATACCATTGCTGGAGATGTACAAACATGATCCTGTTACAGAGGTGGCTGAAACTTGTGCTATTGCACTGGCTCGCTTGCGTTGGTTGCAGAGCGGCCACCCGGTTGAGTATAACAACCCGTATGCCTCGGTAGATCCATCCCCGCCAATCACAGGGAAAAGTGTAGAAGAGCTTAAGAGCATTTTGTTGGATGCTAATCAAAATCTATTTGAACGTTACCGGGCCATGTTTAGTCTACGCAATATGCGGACAGAGGAGAGCATATTGGCGTTGAACGAGGGTCTTAAGTGCTCGTCTGCATTATTTCGTCATGAAATAGCCTTTGTGCTGGGTCAATTAAAGGAACCATGCAGCATTCCTTATCTCAAGAAAAATCTGCAGGATAAGCATGAGAATGAAATGGTACGTCATGAATGTGCCGAGGCTCTCGGAGCAATAGCAACCGATGAATGTATAGCAATATTGAAGCCATATTTGGTTGACGACAAGCGGGTGGTGAAGGAGAGCTGCGAGGTTGCGCTGGATATGTGCGAGTATGAAAATAGTCCAGAGTTCCAGTATGCGGACGGATTGTCAAAGCTGCAAGAATGAACGGATTGGGGAAGAAAAATTTTTGTTTTTTTATATGTTTGTAGCAATTAGAGATTAAACAATTAAAAAAAAACAAAAATACAGAAAATTAATAAAAAAAATAATAAAAATACAAAAATACAGAATTGTGTTAAATGGAAATTTTAGTTTATTTTATTCTGAATTGTGACCAGCTCTCCAATATCTCGGTCTTAGGAAGTATCCAGCCCAAGGGAATGCAACTTCCATGCTGTTTATTTCGCACTAAGTAGGAGTCCCAGGTGCGACTGCAAAAAATGAATTCAGTAAAATTGTAGATTACTCAGATTTCGAAAAAATTACCGTGTCTCCAGAAACTCACGCATTCGTTCGCTTTCACTTTTCCGATTACCTTTGCCATAAAAAGTTTGCTCGTTTGCACCGAACAAAACTTCATTCCATTGGTCTTCGATACGTCTCGCTTCGGATCGCTTAGGCGTGTTCTCTATTAATACGCTGTTCCAAAAGGCGCGCATATGAACAAAGTTTTCGTGAAAGGCTTGAGTCAGACTCTTGTCATGAGATCGACTATATTGAAGCATTTGAAGTAGTTCAAATGTGCGTAGATAGCGTTGAGCTTGTTGATAATTTCTTAATTGTTGAAATTCGTTACATTCCTTAGCTGTTGTATCAGGTTCTACCGGAAGTTTTGTTTGTACTATTTGATCGGATACTGTTTGCGATTTTTCACTGCTTGCTGTGCATTTTTGATTTCCACACCTAGCTGATATGGTCGTGATCCGCTTCTTGGACTTGGATTTTTGAACACGTCTAATTCGGCGTTTTTCGACTGCCCTCAGAAGGCGACGTTTCGATTGGTTCTGCATACTACAAAGCAATGCGTCCGTTTCGTTGATCAATTTTTGTTGTATTTGGCTGGAAATCGTGTTGGTAGCGTTTTGGGTTTTATGCTGTTCCAATTTTCGGATATTATTGATAATACTTCGCAATTGTGCTTTGAGATGCGATACCTTCAATGGGATTTTGCTGTTTTTCACATCAGATGAACTCATTTTTAATTTAGTGTTTTTAAATACTGATATCTCTGTTTTTGTAATATTTACATTTAGTAGAATACTTATGAATTAAGTTAAAATAAATTGATTATGTTTAGTGAAGATGTAATGTTAGTACTAAGCAATTTTAGTTGTTCTTCTCTTTATCAAGCACTTCCTTGGCATCGGCCAAAATTGTTGCAGCTAATTCGTATTCCTTGGTTTCTTTTAAATCTATTTCTTCCTCCAGGAATTTTACAAGAGTTTCGTAATCTCGTCTTAATCTGTAATTAGAAATTATTTTAAATTTATCTGCCTACTATTATTATTATCCTTAATATTGATGGGCTAGTAATATAGACATGTGTATGTAGTGATATCGCGAAGTCTACCTTCGCACAGTATCAGGTAGCATCATCAAACACTCCTGTATGACCTCCTCTTGCTTTCTAAGAACATGTTCATCAGCTCCTTCACCTTTGAACTTTTCCAAACGTTTCTGTTCCGTCAGTACTTCCTTGCCATATACAATTCTTTCTTTAGTTAAACGTTTAACAACACCCGTTTTTATAACCAGCTGTCTAATACGCGGATCCGCCATTTCTTTGAGTTTTTAATTGAAGATGACAAAAGCGCAGCAGAAAATTACTCAATTACTATAAGTTCGATGAAGTTTATGTAGGAAATTCCAAAGATTTCTTAATTCAATAATCGGGACGTGATCCAAATTAGTTTGTTGATTCTCGAAAGTGACTCACCTTTTTCCATGCCGGCTTCACTGAATAAATTTTGTCTTTCATGCAATTTACTTTTGAGTCAAAATAAAATTTTTTAACGCAATTGGAAAAGTGAAAAATTGGAGGACGTAACAATAAGCTTGGATATAATAATAGGACATGGGAAAAATATGGAGTATATTTATGATTTCCCGAATTAGAATTGCTTCATTTAGCGAATTCTTACCTCAACTAGCATCATGAATGATATAGAAATGCTGTGTGTAGTATTAGTAATTTAGTGTAGTATTAAAAACGAAAATGTGTAAAAAAATATACAGTATCATTATCTTCATAATTTCTTACGTTTGCATAATGGTATTACTACTCTTACTACTACAAGTAGTAATTGCCGGTGCTCGGAAAACACTTTCACTTTGATACTGATAACTAATCTGTTTTCCTCCAGATTCTTGGCACTTCTTGCAAGCTTTATGATTAAGTGAATAAGAACTTTTGTGTCAAAATAAAAAGCGAAAGGAAATGTGAACAGGAATTTTCCTGTTCGTTGTTGAAACCAAAAAACTCTCTTAAGAAAAGTTTGTTTTGACTCAAGTATAAACGCACCTTGAATTCAAACATATGTCAGTTTCAAAAAAGTATGGTCCGGGTTGCATTTAGTCGAGATGAAACGGTACGGGACGTTTCAGGTGCTCCAACTTATCTTACGGTTTATATAGGATATCCATCCCTAGGATTCTTTCGTCAGCGAAGGATTTTTTAGATTTTTAAATACAAGTTGTACAAGTTTTTTTACATGAATTTCCGAGGAACGTATGTACCGTGTTTCGAAATCTATCGTATCTCTACGATAGGAAACAGGATATAGGATACAGGAATATGCATATCAAGGAATATGTGAAAAGAAGCTAGACGAGATTTGCATTAGTCTATTTAATTTAAGCCTAGAAATTCCATTTCATTTACCTTTATTTAAGTACATAACTGTTTATAGAAACGAAGGAATGATAGAATAATATATATGTATGTACGTATGGATCTAAATATAAAAATGAAATAAATAAACGTTCACATTTTGTGATATAAGTAATGAAGTGTGGTTAAGCCGTCTTTATTCTGAATATAATTTGATGTTTCAGTTTATTACAATCATTCTCAAAGTGTGCATTTAGCAACATGAATCTTTGTGTTTAGGATCTTGCCACAGATGTAAAAACAGCTTCTTAGTGCTAACCATATAGACATGTGTTTCTACGTTCATTGATTTAAAAACTTTTGTAGTTATGCTGTGGTTATTTAAGTATCGAATTTTGAATTCTTTAAGTCTATTACAATGTTTATATATTTTATATATTTCACATATTAATATAATGTCATTTGAATATTAATGATGCTCACATTTAATTTTAATTCCTTGTGATGGGGATAAAAATAAAAGTTACTAAATTAATTTATAATATTAAATTAGAAATATCGTATAATCAATAAGAAAAAGGTGAGTTTATGGAGCCCACACTGAATTTAATAAAAGCTTCTAACTTACAACAATAATTTATAAATATGTGTTTCTATCGACTTTTTTTTAATGAAAAGTACTTAAATTGAGTGAAAATAAAATGCTAATAATAGGGAAATATCAGAATTAAATATTAATATGTAAGGAGAAACAGTAATTACTATATAATTATAATGACGAGTTCAAGATGAAGATGAGGATTTAAAACGTCTTGCAGACGGGCGAGGAAAACTTATAATGGAAGCAATGGCAAAGTGAAAGTCTGCTCAGTGCATTTCCTGCGAAATGATTTGCGATGACGATAAAGAGTGAGATACAAGTAGATGTAGTATACAAGAAAATGCAAGCATTTTCCACCTAATAATAGTATGAGAAAGTCGAATAGTGAATTTTGTACCATTTCCATGATTTCCCTAGTTGCAAGTTGTTGCATGCAAAGCCGTGGAGTCGGCATGGGCTTCAGCATTACTGATGTTGATGTTTCGAGTTCCGAGTAGTTGTTTCGTGCTGTTGAGTTCATGAAAACAAGTGAAATAGTGTGGAGTTGGCTGTTGCTGAGGGGCGAAACATTTCCGGGTAACATTGATGCTGACGATGGCGGTGAAGGTTTATAATTATTGATAATATAACTGTATGCTATGAAGTTACAGAAGGGGACTTTCCTTTTGTCTTTGCTCACATTGAACACAACATTTCTATCAGTAGTTAAGTAGTTAATAGAGTTAATATTATTATTTCCTTTTTTTATACTCATATCATGCATATTCTGGTTGATAACTATCAATTCTAGTATTCTTTTAAGTTTATACTTAATTAATGTTTTTTTCTTAAGGGTATCTTTGCTGAGACATTGCTGCTGTTTTTCTTGTTGCTGTGGATGTTGTTGTTGGGTCTCTTGTTTTATTGTTGATGACAATAGAAGTGATTTAATTTCAAATTGTTGCTGCTGTGGCTCTTCATTCTTATGGCACTCTAGTTATTTCTTCTTCTGGGCCTTCTCAGCGGCTTTTGTGACTTTACCCGAGGTCGTTTCTTTAAACGTGACCGACTTAATGACACCCACAGCAACCGTCTGCCGCATGTCACGAACGGCGAAACGTCCCAGCGGCGGAAACTCCTGGAAACTTTCAACGCAAAGTGGTTTGGTTGGAACCAATACAATGATGGCAGCATCGCCAGACTTTATTGCCTTCGGGTCAGTTTCAGTGGTTTTACCTGTGCGGCGATCGCATTTTTCCTTGATTTCAGCAAACTTACATGCAATATGAGCAGTATGACAGTCCAGAACTGGTGTATAACCGTTGGCTATTTGCCCAGGATGATTGAGAACAATAACCTGCATTATATGTACAATTAAATACACATCAAATATTGAAATATTATTAGGTACAATCTATGCAATCTTGACTTTTCATTTGCCAGCCAGTGAAGCTCCAAAAAGTGGAGCTTCCCTTTCGGGCTATAATTCGGACGACTACAAACCTGAGCAGTGAAATCTGCAGCACCCTTTGGGGGGCAGTTCTTGGAATCACCAGCCACATAACCGCGGCGCAACTCCTTAACTGACACATTCTTTACGTTGAAGCCAACATTGTCTCCTGGCAAGGCTTCCGATAAAGCCTCATGATGCATTTCAACGGACTTGACTTCAGTCACCAGATTAACAGGAGCAAAATTTACAACCATTCCTGTAACCAACAAAAAAGCAAACTTTTTCTTTTGAAAAAGAGTTATTTAGGATTATGAAAAGAGTTTTGGAGTTATTTATGACTATGAAGAGAGTTTATTCGTTGATCGTAATTAATTCTATGTAGGTCTTCGTATTCGGCTTTTTTGTGTTATGGAAAAATTGGAACAGTTTTTCATCGGATACACACACAAACTGCAACCACTAGGCGTTGCACCAAATCACTAACCAAGCTTTCGCACACCATCGCCCAACTTCCAACCCCCACCCTCGCTCTCCCAACAACCCATTCGACTACTCAACGTAACTTTATTTTGAAATACATACCCGGTTTTAAAATGCCAGTCTCTACGCGACCAACGGGGACCGTTCCAATACCACCAATCTTATAGACATCTTGCAGGGGCAGACGTAGTGGTTTGTCAGTGGGTCGCTGAGGGGGCATAATTGCGTCGAGAGCATCGATTAAACATTTGCCTTCCACTTTGCTCTCCTTGCGCTCCACAGTCCACCCTTTAAACCAGGGCATCTTCTCGGACGGCTCTAACATATTGTCGCCATGCCAGCCCGAAATAGGTACAAAAGCTACTGATGCTGGATTATAACCAATCTTTTTAATGTACGAGGAGACCTCCTTTTTGATTTCCTCATAACGAGATTCGCCATATGGAGGTTCAGTGGAGTCCATCTTATTCACACCCACAATGAGCTGTTTCACACCCAACGTGAAGGCGAGCAGAGCGTGTTCACGCGTTTGTCCGTTCTTCGAAATGCCAGCCTCGAATTCACCGGTACCGGCGGCAACAATTAATACAGCGCAATCAGCTTGCGAGGTGCCGGTGATCATGTTCTTAATGAAATCCCGATGGCCGGGTGCATCGATAATGGTCACATAATACTTCTGCGTCTCAAATTTCCATAGAGCTATGTCAATGGTGATACCGCGCTCCCGTTCGGCCTTAAGTTTGTCAAGCACCCAGGCGTACTTAAAGGAGCCTTTGCCCATTTCCTGGGCTTCCTTCTCGAACTTCTCTATCGTGCGCTTGTCAATGCCGCCGCACTTGTAAATCAAATGGCCGGTGGTCGTAGATTTACCAGAGTCGACGTGACCAATAACTACGATGTTGATATGAATCTTTTCCTTACCCATAATTTACGATTTCACACAATACTTCCTCCCAAATATATGTAGTTCAAACTAGACTTCAAAGCAATGATGTCGGTTGTGTGCTTGAAGACGAGTTCAGATTCAGGAAAGTGCACCTTCTTAATTTCTACAAATAGATCACAAATTCAACCAGAAATTAATAAAATCATACTTCAATGCAACCTATAAAAATTTATTATTATAAATTTAAATAATCCAAATCTCAAATCCTAATCAACTTTGGTGAAAGAGTTTTTTACACAGGAAAATCCAATTAAAATTCTTAAAAATCTTTAGAAATAACAGAAGTCCGATTATTTTCAATTTTCATGGAATATGTGATAATTATGTAAAAATCTATCGCTGGCTAATTTTCTTATTTTCGGATTTATATTTAAAAGACTTTGGCTGCACCGTCTGGGCGACTGTTCACTATTGCTGCACAATGGCGAAAATTTCTCTACTCTGAAAATCAATATTCATCTCTGGCGATGGAGCCACTCGTATCGTACCTTCATGTTCATCCTCCCAGTGGGGGTTTCGTTCGGCGCATTTTGGTTCGCATTGGAAACTCGTTCGGGCTCTATACGCCCGTCCCTTACATATGAAAATCAATTCTCAAGCTGGTTCCCCAAACCGAACCCATCGCTAGCTTTGCGCATACCTAAGAAATTCTGCCGCACCGGAAAACAGGCAAAATAAAAAACTGAGTAGTTGAATAACTGAACGACTGACTGACTCTATGCTGCATCACACATGGGAAAAAACTTCGAGTATATCTATCCATTCTTACAAATTTACATACAAAAATATAGACTCTGGTCTTGGATAAGTTACATGTTGTCACATATGTGACATCTTACATGTGTGTGATTCACTTTTGACGGTTTTGCCCTGGAAACAGCGCCGAAAGTGTCGCATTGTATTCAAAAAAAGTCCAGCATTCTGTCTGTTTATCGTGCCCTACAACAAGGAGCAAGGGTGTGGAATATTAATTAAAGGATGTTTTCCACGTAGACGATTGTAAATTCCATACAAACTTTTGATAAAA
The DNA here is from genome assembly GCA_943737955.2 of Myopa tessellatipennis. Classification (NCBI taxonomy): domain Eukaryota; kingdom Metazoa; phylum Arthropoda; class Insecta; order Diptera; family Conopidae; genus Myopa; species Myopa tessellatipennis. The sequence goes on from OX031314.1 coordinate 44,378,791, forward strand.
CCCTGATTGGACTGGCAGAATTCTTTCTTAAAAAAGTATTTGCCTGGGTATGTACATATATTGGTGAGGATTAAATCTCAGAACCAGATAACTTAATTGAGTTGAGGATGAGTTTTTGTTTGACTTTTTGCTTATCTTGGAATTATTCGTTTAATGCTTTTCATTTTTAAAACTCATCATTTAAAGAATTTTCTTTTATTTTTGCTCCAACTTTCATTTCAGTTAGAAAAAAGTATGGTTAGGTTCGATTTAACTGCACTATATAAGTGTCATTAGAAAGAAAATGGGTCATAAGAAAACTTAATGGTAAAAACTCTCATCTTTTTCATCTTCTTTGCACAATTGTCAATACTCTGTTAGAACCTTGATAATTCCAAGAACTATAAAACTTGATTTTAATTGGATTCAGGCGAAATTTTCTATAATTGTTTAAAATTATATTATAAATATTAAACCAAAAATAAAATATTAACCCATTGCGGAGTAGGGTACTCGAGAAGTCGAGTGAGAATAGCGTTTTTCGTTCTTTTATTTGTGCCTGATTCGTATGAGAGCAATTTTTCTTGCAACGTGGTGCAAATGCAAACAATTTTAGAGAGTCTTTAATTAGAGTTGCACGATTTCAAAAGTGCTATGATTTTATTTCTTTTTAATTTCGAGTCGCTTGAAATGTAATGTGATTCGGGGTTTTGTTTTAAATTTGCATTTGTATATAACACATGTATGTACAAATATAAGTATAGAAAATAAATTGTATCTCTGTTCTACAAGGATTTAAAGATATGCTTTGAGTTTAACGAAGGTGCATTTTTTAACTATTCAATATCCAGTTCAGTGTATATATAAATGCACAATATATTTGAAGGTTTTACTATATTAAACTGAATATTGGAAACATAATCAAGGAAGCTTCTTTTCTTTCCTTTTTGATTTAAACTTCCAATTACTAGTTTACTATATATACACATATATTTAAAGCGCTGAGTATATTAAGGAAAAAATCTATAATGATAAGGGGTAATACTTAATGGAATGGGTTAGGGATGCTTATAAATTTTATCATTTAATTATAATTGGCTCTCATTTATTAATTGAGCTTTTACCTTTTGGAAATTAAATTGACGATTTTCTTTAAATCGAAAGCCATACACATGTAGATGTTTTGTTATATAACTCTTTTTATTTAGTAGAAATCGTAAAACTCAAATTGATTACAGTCGTCTTACAAAAAAATTTATATAAAAATATTATAGATTTTGAAGAAATGAATTGTTTTTAAAAAACTTGTAGGCAAATCGACTTGCTTATTGGCTGTGTACAAAATGGTCGCTGTAGTGAAAATTTAACATATGTACATACGAACGAGATTATAGGACCGTGACATAAAATAATTAGGTGTAGCTATTAGATGTAATTTTTGTTTGGTTTGTAAGTTCATTTTAATTTAATTCCGGCCGGCCGGCATTTAATCCGAAGCATTCGACAATCTTCTGCTGCCAACCATTTTGTACACGTTACCGCTTCTATGCATGATGAAAGCCAAAAAAATCTCACTTCCTAAATAAACTACACAAAAATATTAGCGCTTAAAATTCTTGCAACACGTAAAGAATATTTGAAAGTATTGCACAAAATATGATGGTCAATATTAATGTTGAAATTTTTAAGATTTTCACAAACGATTTCAGAATTCCTTCCACTTACCTCGAGCACAAACGACGGAAAGGCAGATTTTCACAATGACCAAGATGCACATGCGCTGGAAAAGCGCACCACGACACAGACACCAACTTGTCCCGGTTGCAGCGAAGATCCCCCCCACACATCTGCATTTTTCACCCATGCAGTCAGTCCTAAAGAAGCGAGTGCACTAGTGTTTTGAACATTTTCCCTTAACGTTAGTCGAGAAGGGAAAATTTGCACCAAATATGCAGTGACAAATTTTCCTTTACAAATTTACAGGACAGAAACTGAAAATTGCAACCGTTTCAGTTCCTCCAACATAAATTCGAATCTTTCCGTGCTAAATGAAGACTGCGATTATGCATTCAGTGCTAAATCCGCGCAATACAAAATGTTTCTATCTTAGCTATTTTGAGATGTACGTACATATGTACTTATGTTAGTTATTCAAATCGTGGCAAACACGGGTGTTTGACAAAAAATAGATTACTGCCTAAAGATTAAGAAATGTACTAATAATAAATGGATTTGCATACGCAATCCCTGCAATTTGCACCTTCATCGAAAATTAAAAATCTACAAATTAAGTACATTTCGTCATGTATGAATCAGGTTTTTATACAATACGATTACTGTATTAAATTGTGGAATATATACACAATTTACTAGAAAGTACAGAATTTCTAGACTAACATTCTAAAATTATTTAATTGAAAAATATATATTGATATATTATAATGGAAATCGAAAACTTAGTTCTAATTTTACGATTGTATCACATGAACAAAAATCAAATTTATTTTAACTGCAGGAAAAATATATTTATATTCATTACCTGAAATCTACATATATTTCCTTATATAGTTCTAATATAAATTAACAACGCATTGTTATCTCCATTCGCTATCTGAGTCATATTCTGGCCAAGGTAAACTTTCACCCGGCTTCAGATTTTTCTTTTCTAAATACTTGTCAAATTGCTCTGGAATAGACATAAATTTGCGTATTTTCATACGAAATTGCTTCCACGTCCACTGATCGTAATTACGTCTGTCGTTGACCATTGCTTTGTAGTTGAGGTTGTGTTTGTCCAAGAAGTATTCGAGGGTTTGAACAACACCTTTGGGGAGCCTGCAAAAATAATATCGTAATTTTTAAAAATTAAAATTAGCTTAAAATTAATGAATTTAAGTGATTTGATGCTGAATATGAAGTCAATTGAATATTTACCTCAGTTGCGGTTCTCTCAATGTGTTTGCCTCCTCTTCCAACATTTTTGCTACAAACTCTTTGCGTTTAGGCTTCCGTGCAATTACAGGTCCTTCGTCACTTACTTCTTCCTCTACAAAACCATCGACTATTTTCATCATTTTCAAGCGTTCATTCTTAAAGTTAGGAATCGGCACTGATTTATTGGGATCTGCAGACAAGCCCATTTCGCAATAGTTTCTGCCTGGTCGTTTGCTATCTTCCCATAATTTCTTCAATGTAGGACTATAAAGAAATGTTTATAAACACAAACATCATGGTAAAGAGATACAATTCGCTGTTGTTGATCACAATTACTCTTTTAGTTTTCCAGTTGAACTACGTGTTCTGTTTAAGGTTTTTCTGTTGACATTGTAACGATAGCGTTTGCGAATATGAATCCTACGAATTTTCATGTCTTTTTGGTCAAATATTTACAATTAAAAGGAAATTATGATCTGATAAAAACTTAATTCTCCCCGCACGTGTATAGAAGATATTGGAAATAAAAAATTCACAATAGAATTCGATCAGTTGTCAAAGGTATTTTTTGTTTTTAGCTGTCATTCTGAATTATTAGACAGAGGTTGCCACCTTCAATTATGTAACTGAAATTCTAATTTTTTTCTTCCTCTTTCGTTTATTGAAAGCTTTAATTGCAACTGAACAAAAATGTGAATCAAAGCTATTGTTCAATTTATGAAGCCAATTTTGATATCCTGTAAATATGTTTTACATATGTTTTTGTTCCTTAATGGAATATGTTTTTCCTTTTTTTGTGCAGAATATTTGCATGTGTTAAAGTTGAAAATATTAATACGATATTGGATGCATAAAAACTGGAAGAATAGTATTGAAAATAGTGTTGTGTGCTGGGTAATGTTTTAGAAGAAAGTTTTTAACCCTAGCCGACACCTAAAACTCTAGCTAAACAACTATTCCATCAAAATAGTCAATGAAAGTGAATATTATATAATTATAACAAGAAACTAATTATCAAAGGATGATAATACCTTGAAATAAAAGCAATCAAATGAAAAATAATAGAATTTGAAAATTATATAATACAATAATATATACATATATATATATATATGTATACATATATATGTATTCCTATCTAGAACCTAGAGTGATGCGGCCAAAAAATGATTGTTGAATAACATGGAAAGCAGGGGATAGAGTTATGGTAGCAATCTGGAACACAAAAATCTGCACTAAAGATGTTTGGAGGAGAAAGGATCTGAAGTTAAGACTATCTAGAGCCTAAAACTACAAAGGACTTATAATATAATTTCTGCAAGGTGGGTTTTTGGAAAGAATGACCTGTCAATACGCAGTCCTACGTGGTTTCCCCCCAAGTAGACTGAAAACCAAAGGAAGGAAAGAAATCTAACCCGGATGAAGACAGTCTCAAGGTATATGGTAAAACTAATACACTAGTCTACAAGCTCGACTATATGGGCCTTTCCCGGATTGAACAATCGATTGAATGACTCGAGTTGCCTCGGGTAATCTGTCTGAATTTGGACTATTAAAAATGGACATAAACGTCAGTTAGTAAGACGGACAGTCTGTGAATAAACCCATTTAACCATGACTAAGTTAAAATGTAGTCAATATAACTTAACAAGTTCGAATCTAAACTAAAGACGTGTAGAAGTATAAATCTTAAAAATCCATTGAATAAAAATAATGGTAAGTTGCTGAAAAAAATGAGAAAAGTTATTTAAAAATGAAATGAAAAATAAAACAAAATTCTATATATATAAAAATGAAATGGCGCATAAAAATTTCAAAGTTTTCTAAGAGTTCAAATTTCAAATCGTTCTTATTTGAAATTTCAAACTTTTCTAAGAGTTCAAAAAGTTAAAATGTTCAAATCGTTCCTATTTATTTCCACTTTCACTGTTTGAAATACGAACGATTTGAACTTTTTAACTTTTTGAACTCTTAGAATACTTTGAAATTTTCAAAACTTCAGAAATATTCTTTCTGTCAAAAGTTTTCTTTTCTTTCTTTCTTGGCTGTCTGTCCGTTTTACAACGCCCACATATGTCACACCTACTTCTCCCACTTCCTCTCGTGCCCACTTTCATTGTTTAAAATACGAACGATTTGGATATTGTTCATAAAAAAATATTTAAATCGGGATTAAAAAAGTTGGAGGTGGGGATAGGAGGACACGAGATTTTTATATATACATATAATAGATACATAAATATTTTTATATTGTTCTACAATACAAATTATGAATTGTCTTGTTTTATTGTTGCCTCTATGAGGCAGCATATTACGTTGCACATAATGGAATGGGCAGCACTTGTGTGTAGCGCATTCCACACGTGTTATAATTTATCTGGGCATATATATATACATATATACTGTATTTAGCTAGGCATCTTTCAAGTGTCGCTTATCCCTGATCTGCGATTTTTTGCTTGCTTTCTTTTGAATGCCAATAATATATATTCCTCATCCGCGCTGCTATTATATGTGTGTTTTACACTGCGCTTTTCTGTATCAGCATAAAAGTCCTCTATTTGGGAGTGGGTAATGTTTTGGATTTTGGAGCTTCCCGTGCTTCAAAAAATTTCATTTTTAAAAGTTCTGGCCACTGCTTATGGATGAAGTTTATGATTAATCTTTTGATATGGGACCGTCCTTATCCTAATCGGTCATGATTACGATCTTCCCATGTCGAAGTTTTTTTACGTTATTCATTGTGATGTATTTTTCTTTATAGCTTAATCCAGTAGCTTCACAGCATTTCTTCCACTGTTTGTTTGAAGCTACCGTTTGAGCCCGTACATCACGTACATTTAATGGCACACCATTTAATGATAATATCCCATAAAAATTCCTGCGTACACCCAGTACGGTGGAAAGTGGCGACCTCCTCCAGTCCATTGAATGTGATAACAAAGGTTTAACTAATTAAACTAATTAAACATACCGTCTGTTATTTTTTCGATCTAAGGATTAAAGAACAATGAAAGATTACACAATTAAACATTCCATTGCCTCGAAAGTGCATTAGGACTTTCTTAAATATAATCGTTTTCCTCCGAAATATATACATATATCCTCTAAACTGCATAAAATTTTATACTAAAAACGTTATTAATTTGTATTTTAAATGACAATTAGCAATTCTAAAATTTGAATACGTTTTCAGTTTTCAGCAAATCATAGCTTGAATTTCTGCTTAAAACTTACGATCCGAAGTTTATAATCAACCAGAGTAAGTTAATATATATAGCATATTTTTTATTTGCTTTTTTCTCCAACCTAATAAATATATTCATTAAATCATGTACGCACACATATTGATGTTATATATATATTTATATATATGGTAGTTATATATTATTTAATTATAATTTTCCAACTTAAAGTTATAGTGTTACATAACTAACAATGAAATTTGCGTTGCAGTAAAACTATACCAAATATGCATCAGTATTTATCAACAATAATGTAATATATTGTGCTTTTTACTTACTTAAATTAAATACATTATATTTTGAATACTTGTAACTGGAAATCAATTTTATTAAATCGATTATTTGAGAATATATAAGTTTCTAAATATTTATGTTTTTTGCAACAACTTACAATTCTAAGTGCAGTTTCCAAGCAAGTAAAGTTGGGTTTCCCTCGCTTTTTGGCTTACAATTTACGTAATGTAAGAGTTTAATATTAAGAAAAAACTAATACGAAAACTAAAATTTTTACCACTTTACATCTCTAGAAATCATGTCAATTCAATTAATACAATAAAATAAGATTGATTTACTTTCACTTTTAAATATTTTATTTTTAATTTCAATTTTCCACTTTCACTGTATTATAGTTTGTTATTTTTAATAAGAAATTTCAATTTTCCACTTTCACTGTATAATACGTTGTTATTTTTAATAAGAAATTTTTTTTTCTTTGTATCAAATTTTATTTTTTTCAACGAAACACAACTATTCCGCAAAAACGTTTTATGAAAACAGCTTCCTGATTCGCCTACTTTGATGATTTGAATTGCCATTTCAAAATAGCAAGTCACAGTAGTTCTTTTGGAAATTTTGGAATGTCACCTGTAGATGGCTCTGTAAACGGTTATTACGTTCTTCGATGCTACGTTTAAAGGTAATGAAAATTATTGAGGACTCAATAATGAATTAATATTTTTATTTATTTATTAATTGGGATAGGAAATTCGACAAGATTATTGAAGAAAAGGCTAACAAATTAAAAACCTTTTGGTTAGATGTTAATTAATATCTTAATTAATGTTGATGTTAAAATTTAATTTTATTATTAATTATTTTATTTTATTATTATTACACCTTAATCTAGGGGCGGACGGTGTGATACTTACAAAACAGAGAGAGATTGTAGGGATATATTGTGGCTCTCCAGTAAATGAATTTTACGACGACAGTAAAACATCAAGTCCACATCATGTTGTACTGCTGACTGTCGGGCAAGTCTAGCTAGAACCTTCGTAGGAGTGTAATAATTATAATAATGCAAATACTGACTGCTATAGAATAAAACGTTAATAAAACAAAAGTTCAAAAAATAAGCAATTTAATAGATAAATATACATATCGAACATAATATTACGTACGTACGTACATACATTAGTTAAATTGTTTGTTAGTTTTGCATTCAATTAATATTTTGTATTTTGTGGTGAGTGGAAATGTGCGTAATATTTGACTCAAGTCGAAAATATCAAACAATGGTCGCAGCTTTTTCTAAAGACTGAAAATCTGGATATTCTTATGCCGACAAGCATCTATAAATTACAAGTACGTTAACATTTGCATACTATTTGTACCAGTATTCCTACACTGCTATCGAATTGAATTGGCTCTGCATCTACCGATTGCATCAGTTCTGCTGGCATTGCGAATCCTCCTTCATGTCCATCCAAGGACGACATAAGCCCAAGTCAAGAACTCGCAGTCTTCCTGCTCTCTCCATCTCCCTCCACCACAAAATGAAAATTAAATGAACAAAGAAATGTTTATAAACACCAAACTCATGTGAAAAAGAATGTTGATGTTGAGCAAAATTACTCTTTTAGTTTTCCAGTTGAATTTTGAATTATTAGATAGAGGTTATGTAAGTGCTATTCTAATTTTGTTCTTGCTCTTTTGTAATATTGAAAACTGTAATTGCAACTGAACAAAAATTTGAATCAAAGAAATTGATCAATTTATGAATCCAATTTTGATATCCGGTCATATATTTAATAAAACAAGAAATACTTTTTTTTAAAATTAAATATTCCTAGAATCCGTGGAGTAAAATATTTACGAATTCCTTGAAAACAACAAAAACATATTAATCTTAACTTTTTGCAACTAGATTCCGTGATTTCCAATAGTCAAATAAAACACATTTGAATTAGTTTTATATCTAATTATAGTTTGTTTTAATTTAAAAGAAAATGAATATTTCATTACTGTGTCAATTACGATGGTTGTCGAAATAATAAAAAAAACATGTAAACATTATTAATTTTCGCATAAATAAACTAACATTTTAAGAGATTTATGCCGTTATAATTGTACTATGCACATATGCATCAAATATACAATGCTTTATTATTTATTGATTTTGCTTTAAAGATTTGAATTTCATTTTTAACTTGTATTGGTAATGTTTTATTCAGAGTTCAATTCAGATTTCGAATACAAAATTAATTAAACTATAACGTTATAATGTATCTATAAAATATTTATTGAATATTTTGATTATTTCTCAATGTTAATAATAATAGCTGATTTAAATTACTGATTGACAAGATTCAATAATTTAATAAACTTATTGCAGGCAGTCCATACATTTAATTGTAAAGCACACAACATATCAAGTAAGAAAAAACTTGTACGAATTAGTTTTAAATCTAACGAGTTTAAAACTTAAACCAAAACTGAAAGGATAAAAATCATCGTACAAATATTAGCATAGAATGTGTAACTGCTAAATTTTAAATACATAACTGCTAAAAATATAACATCTTCAGTAAAGTTTATAGTCGCAAATAATAGTTCTTGGTGTTTTAAGTGATACAAAAAGTTATTTTTCATTGTTTTTTTTATAAAATTTAAAAAATACAACTTTTTACAAAATTTCTAATTATCCTTGTGATTGCATCACATGGTATAAATATTATTTCTTATGCGGTAAGCTTGTGTAAATTTACTTTATGTATTCGTATTGTTAATATTGAGTGACTTAATTGGAAACTTAAGAACTAATCGGATGGCTTAACCAGACCCATTACTTTGCCTTCGAACAGCGGCAAGATATCCGAGTCGTTTACTATTTCTTCCTGGATCACTGGACTGTCGGGATCCTCGCAATGCGTTTTAAAGAAAAACCTGGGTATAGAAATTTATTACCATTAGATTTTTTTTTAATATTAACTTCAGTTTATTATATCATATCATCGATCGATTATTGATTTACATACCTAAAGTTGCCCTTTTTCGGCAAATAATCTTTGAATTGCTTCAAAGTTGGCTGCGTGCCCGGAATTTTAGTTCTGTACGGATATTCTTCGTCACAAAATGAGAATACAACGGTTGTGGTCTCATGTGGTTTCGCTGGCAATGGCGGTGGTAGTGGATGTTGGTGATGTAAGCTGCTGCTGCCACTGCTGCTGCTGCTAAATGATGCAGTTGTCGTTGAATGATGCACAGCTGTCATATGTGGTGGTAGTTGTTGTTGTGTAGTGTAGCGACGAGATCGTCGGGTCTCATCTTCCAGTCTTCTTTTTGCCTCTTCCAATTTCGAGGCAGTACTTGTACCAGCCGAACGACAGCTGCTTTGAATTTAAAAATGTGTATTTGATTAAGAGCTTGATATTAATTACATGAATGATTATTTCACCTGGTATCTTTGTACTTCATAAGAGTATCAGCTGAAAACAAACTTATTCCACTGTCTGTATTCATGGAAGGCCATTTGTTTGAGAGCTTCCTAGATGAGGAACTATGATCGGGCATAGATTTTGAATGTTTCATTGACTGTCCACCTACAAGAAATATATTTCCAATAATAGTATTTTTGTAAAGATGCCGATTAAATAGAATAAGTAATAGTAACCTATACTAATGGCTCCATCGCTTAACATTCCCGAATCATGCGTAATTGTACGTCTTCGTGACGGAATGGGAGGGCAAGGAGACATCGTGCCCGGAGAACGATGTGGAGTTTGATCTTTCCATACACGTGACACATGCTGATCGAGTATATCCTGATCATTGTCCTCATCCAGGGCAAATTTTTCACGTATCGCTTCCGCAAATGCACGATCGCTGGCAAGTCTTTCATTCGTTGGCATTGAGTCATCCGAGAAATGCTAAATTGGTTCGATAATAAATAATTTCTTATTATGTATTTCTTACTCATTATTGCACTAATACAATATATGTATTTGAAATTCAAACCTCTAAATGAGCTCGGTTTTCAAGATCTTGTTTGCGTTTTACTTCCTCTAATTTTGGTATTAACAGCGAAATAAGTTCGGATTCTTTAAGCGGGCGGTGTTCGTTCGAGTGCAGTCTTTGAGTGCGCGGTATAACCTGAAGATGGGCGAGTTTATTATTATGATAATCTGGATTATTAAATTATATAAAGACCAAAACAAATACTTCAAGAAAATTAAATGACAACATTTTAGAGAGAAAATATCCGTATAAAGTATCAAGATTTTAATCGTATAAAATGTCGTAGGAAATAATTTCATTTGATATATATTTCATATTTATGATTTGTTATTAAATGTGTTCTTAACCTGAAAAGAACTCGTTTCCTTATTGGCCAAGGCGCTCTGTCTGATTGCTTTACTCTCCGTAGAACTGTGTCTTCTTTGTACGTATGGACGTCCATCACTAGAAATATTGTATTGTGAACTGAAGTTAGGTTAATAAAGTTTTTATATTGGTTAAATAAAATTATAATTTAAAATTATAGAAAAATTTAAATTTTTAAAAAATTGACACTTATTTGGGGTAACATATTATACAAAAAACTTGAATTTTTGTTTAGATTAGTTTACATAGTTAATTCGCTCGCTACGCGGGCACCAAGAACGATACTTACACTGAGCAGCTGGAGAGTGATTTGGTGTCTGAGTCTGTGCGTCCGCCGGAACTAATACTTGCTCTTTCCGAATCCACTCTGGAATTCGGCATATACGAGGTATTCATCCTCGCTGTATAGACATAACCGTGAGCACTATTTGCATGCATTGGAGTGATTGGATATGGATTGGAATCATTTAGAGGGGGGTCCCATGCAATCAAAGTTCCAAAATCAGACAACAGAGTACGAAAAAAATAAAGTTTTTAAACAATAAAGTAATTAATTTAAATAAAAAATAAAAAAACAGCAATGCGTTCATTATATAGTTCGGAAGAGAAACATCAGCAGCAGCATGGTAGAAGGTTGGTTGGTTGGTTGGTTGGATAGAGTTTGATGTTGAATTCGAAACATCAAATGTGTGTGTGTGTTTGTTTATGGCGTGTGCATGTGTAGATTTTTGTTGAGTGCAGATGAATGAAAACAAAAAGAAAAAAATTCAAATATAAATACCAAAAAATAAGAAAAAAAACATCTTAAAAATAAAAAATGTATGCAAAAAATATTTAACTTTTATTGTTTTTTTATCATTTAAAATTTATTGTTTGCTGAAGTTAATTCAAATTAAACAGCATTACAAAAAGAATGTTGAAATTCAACTCATATCATTATCAAAATGTACAAACAACATCGATATAAAATTGCAAATATGTAATATTAACAGTAACAGTAATTATCAGTATTTACAGACTCACAACACATGAAGTGAAATGAAGTTGTTCTTGAATAATATGTGGAAACTTACCCTGGAGGTCGAATTTCAAGTCTTCTCTTTTGTGTAGCCAGAAGAAGATCTCGTGTTAAACGCATTGGCATATCCGCCGACATGCGTCCGGCTTCAACGCGCAGCTTTTCGAAATCATCGCATAGTGACAGCTCCGAATCTTCATGCAGCGTCGGGAGGGTTGAGCTGCGGGGCAGTGTTTCGGTGGCACTAACCGAACCACTCGAACTGGCTGATGTTGATGGACCATAGACACTCCCGCTGGCACTACAAGTACCCGCAAGTGGAGCGCTACCGCTGGCCGCACATGTCGGTGGAAAATTAATGAAGTGCGATGTAAGAGGAGAAGAAGTTGACGACGTTGCTGTTGCGGACATTTTTCCCGAAGACGAGAGTGGCACAGGAGTAACAAACAATGGCATCGGCAGACCACCGATAGCTCCGGCACCTGCCATACTGCTATTACCACTGCCATTGCTGCCGCCGCCTCCAGCACAACTGGTGCCGCTGCTACTTCCGCTAGCCGACACGGTGCCGCCGCTACTGAAGCGTTCGTGAGCTGCTGACATTTGTTGAATATACATTATATACATTTCAGAACAAAGAAAGGCCGGATAAATATTCTCGCGGATGGTGGACTCTACATGATGCTGCATGGGATCGAAAATATTCGAACAGAGTGGGATCTCATTCTTAAGTCCGGCTTTGATGGTGCGCCGCAAGTCTTCCGAAATGGAAAGTTGGCTTTTTCGAAGGAATCTGTTTTTGAGAAGGTTGTCAATTTAAATATAGCATTAAATTATATCAAATCAAATCAAGGACAATAGCAATCAATAATGTTTGGTTATCGCACAGGACTCACCTATAAATAGCTCCAATAATTTGTTTGATCTTTTCGGGGTCGGTTTGTTGCTTAAGACCCTCACATGCGAAATAAAAATTGAGGTGATCTTTGTAGGCGGGTGTTTCTTCATCAACATACTTCTTGAAGAGCTCTACCCCATCGCGATCTTCGAGTAAATGATTGAGGGTACGAGCCCAATTCAGATACGATGGCGGTGAGTTTCTGCAAATGTCAGCCACACCTTCGGTCATCTTTAAAGCACAAAGAAACAGAACGAAACACCGTATTGATAACAAAAACCATGCTAATGGTTCTGATAATTAATAATATCTACCTTTTTATTGCGGCTTTCTTCTCCGGGTACAGGTGGTCGTGGCCCACTACACTCATTATCTTCATATTTCTTATATGCTAACGGATAGCTCATGCCAGACTCAATGCGTGCTTTACACTTCGCTATCCCAAAATCCGAATTGCAATATGGGGATGTTAACTTATTATCGAATATTTATGTGGCAGGTGCTTACAAAATAAATGTTGTCCGTTATACTTAAAAATACTGCGAACATGGAAGATACTCTATCAAATATTATTTATATTGATTTGGAAGGCATTTAGACAAGGCCTAAAATAAATATAAAGGTAAAAGATGGTTATAAGTTTTATATTATTATTTTATATTATTATTATAAGTAAAATTATTAATGTAGTAAATAGCAAGTATGGATATATAGAACATATTGATTTAGATAAGTTTTAGTAAAGTAGTAATTCTTCAAAGTAGTGGAAAACCCTAAAAAAATCACCTTCGTGACGATAGATCATTAGCTTCAATCATATGATATATTTTTTCATAAGTAATAAACAAATAAAATTTAGAATAAATCAAATAATTGTTGGAACCGCCGAAAAGATATGGATGAGCCATCGGCTGGTTTCTTTTTAAAGTTAATGTTCTTCTGAAAATTCAACTTTTAAAAATTATAGGAACATTTAAGAAACCAAAGGAAAAATCTTTTATAAAAATTACCAAATTAAGTATCTAATTAGCAGAAGTATTAATATTATTAATTAATTTTTAAAGATTTTTAATTAATGAGCAATGAATTTTTATAAATTAGTATTATAATTCTTCCTATAATAATAATAATAATAATAATACACGTATTATTTGATGTATTAAGTAGCAGCTTTTCTAATCTAAATCTTTCTAAAAACTTCCAAATTCATGTGGAACATGAAGAGGTTATTCTCGTTATTCTCTAATGAAACACAAAAGCGTTGCCTTAGTCAGGATTCATTTTCTACGGCAAAGAAGAATTTTTGTGAAGTATCCAAGCAATTAGTGTAAAGGAAATAAATTTCCTTTCAATGAACTGAAGTGACGAATAAGCGGGATGAAGAGGAGAGCAGAGGTGAGAGGGAAAAAGCTCTTTGCAAGATTACGACATAATTGGAAGTCATCGAAATGGAATTATTAAAGTATGATCTTCAAGTAAAAGAACTTCAATGTGAATGCATTAAATCGAATCGCGGCCATTTTGAAAGTGGTTTTGATTGGTTGATGAAATCGACCAATACAATATTCAGGACACAGGAACAGAAAGAAGGACAATAATCTATTATGTACAAAATTGAAAAGAGAAATGAACACAAGCGAACACAACAAACGAACGAACGACGTTCAGATGACGCGCAGCAAACTTTGCACAAGAAAAAACGAACAAAATTCGAATATTCAACCCAACTCAAAGGAAACAGCAGCAGCAGCATCAGAAGTAGGAGCATCAGCAACAACAATAACAAGAATAGAAAAAGATGTGGGGATGATGACAACAGCGGCATCGAAAACAGAATCCAGTCGTCTGTGTAACGAACATATAAAGCCAGTGCCGCCAAACAGTGGTTCAGATACAACTTTTATCGGATAAAAATATATAAATATTTTTTATTCAATGCAGACAAAAATTGGTAGCTATTAAATTAATGCAGATATTACGCATTTTTACGATTTTCATTATATATTTTAATAGCTTTGAATTAATTATATCAGAGTTTTAGTGACCAGTTTTGGTCAGTTGGAAATGTTCCACAAACACTGTTCATCGTTGTCCTCGTTCCTCCTAAAAAAAAGCACACACACAAACACGCACACGAAACGAGGATAGGCAGAGGCCGAGAGGGGCGTGAAAATCGTAGTAGCAGTGTACCAGCAAAAAGGGAAATCTGACTAACCGCCATGAAGACTAACCACCACATCACGCTCGACACGGCAAACAAATACGAGTATAACGAGCCGAATATTTACAACAAGTAGAACGGAGCTGAATGTACCTAATTTATTTACACACATATGAGTATATGTAGGAGTAAATTTAGCAGCCCTAAAATTTCTTTCATACCCATAAATTTACTGTGATAAAAGAACAAAAGCAAAACATGGCTATCGCTAAAATTTCGGGAAACTAATGAAAAACCGCGACTATGCGAATGACGAATTAATGTCGTTTATAAAATAGAAAAAAAATTCTCCAAATAAACATTTTTAAATAATTAAAAAGAAAACCATTAAACTAACCATTTAACTGAACGTTAGCTTTTAATTTGAGTATTTATTTACTTCGTAAAATGATTCAATGAAAATTTAAAATTGTATACATACTACGAAAATTTAAAAAAGGAATTCCTAAAAATAGAGGAAAAATAATTTTTAAACTATTATAGAAAATTATATTCTATTTTAAAAATAAAATAATTGTTCACAACTTTTAGCTCAGTGTAGCAGCAAATTCATTGTGCAATACTTTGGTAAATAGCATAAAAGATACCGCAGCCTGCATTATGTTGGGCCATGAATATGTGAAACGAAGCCATTATAAAGTATTGTACTTGAGTGCTATTATAAAGTAATCGTTATTAAGAGGAAATAAAATGTTACAAACAGATTTACAATTATATTTCTATGTACTTTACATGTACATATATACATAAATAAGATAAGTTGTGATTTTAAATATCTGAGTCATTAAAAATAATGAAACCAAACTTGAACTCAATTCTTAAAAAAAATAAAATAATAACATGGAATGGAACTGACACTGATATTAAACATCACATTTTAGTTAATCATTCATTCAATCGACATTTAGTTTTGTTAGTCCTACAATTTTGGGAGCCGGTTTAAGGTAGAGTGTTTGAAAGAAACTTAAACCCCGATAAATTTATTACAAAGAGATTAAAAAATCAAATACAAATAAAACGGTCACTCGAAGTTCGAGTACGTTACCGTATATATACATAAATACATACATACATTTAACACAAATTTAACAAGATTTGTTTTATTTTATTAGATAAGAAAATGGATTTTTGAATTGGAGTAGATTTCTGAACACCAAAAACGTCCATAACTTCATGTTACGTTATATTAACTATAATATAATCATAACAATTAGAAATATAATTAATAATAATAGCCTTCAATTGTAATTATTTTACAAGGACTTTTTATACTCTTTTTTATAAATTAAATACAATTAAATTGTTTTTTCTTTTTTCCAGCTATTGTACTTTATTGTGCGCGCCTTTTACAGAAAAGCATTCGTTAATTGTTCCGTTTTTTACGTATTGTCTGAAAATTTATATTTATACATATTTTGTTTATCCTTCTCCGCCTGTTTCAAAAGTATTTCTATCTGCAGTTATATCTTTTGAAAGTTTCTATTGTAAAACGCATTTACATTAACTCGTTTCTTTATAGTGTCGTCTTCAAAGGAATCACTAATGGCGTTGTGTTAAGTGAAAAGATGGCGGAAAAGGACACGTAAGCACGTAAAGCAAAAGTTTTATTGTTGTGGGGAAATAAAAACAAAAACAGAGAAAAGTAAAAACCTAAAAGCGTTTGATGCTTTCCTCCCCCCCCCCCCACTTTTTCAAATCACATTAAAACGACAGCAATTGTTGCAATCTTAAAAGAATCAAATTTAAAGAAGAAAGTATTTAAAAACTATGTATTGCATTCATTGTTTGTTAGATATCAAATAAATTGAAAAACTAGTGTACAACCAACTTCTCGATTATATGAACTAATGATTCCAAAGTAAATTTTTATACGTGAATTCTTAAAATTTGCTTTGTGAATTTTATTTAATAGTCCGTCGCTAGCTCTTAGAACTCGTTTAGTTATAAGCTTGTAACTGCTTGAAGTTCGAATGTTATATTGCGGGATTATGCTTATTTTCAATTCAGTTAGTAGTTGTCTTTTAATGTTAATCGACTTTAGTATTCGTTGTAGGTGACGTCTGCTACGTTTGAAGGGTATACAGCACAACCGTTGTGCTAATTATGCAATCAATGGGCCAATTAATAGAGTCTTAGTTGCCCGAAAAATTATTATTGATGATCGATTAATATCTTTAATAATATCTATTTTTGTATGTCTTGTGCAGTTTTCTATGAATAAATGAAATGATATTTAGAATTATATTTATTCAAATATTTAATCGGTTTTGGTGAGAAATTAAAGGCGATTAAAAAAAATTATTTGTGCTCGTATCTGTAAATTTTTAAACGGATTAAGGATAACATCAGCACTACATATTCGTCCCAATAGGTTTGTATAACGGTTTTAAGAAGATCTAATATAAACGTTTATGAATATTGTGGTGTATTACAAAAATATAAAAACTCGTGAAACAATTAAACTTGACGAGGGTTAAGAGTTTTTCGATTTGAATTTTCGAATTTTAAACTAATATCTAAACGAAATAGCAGTTTCAAGAAAACTCAGAGTTGTGGTGAAAAAGAGCAACTTCATTACTGTATTTCATAGATGCACTTTGGTGCATTTTCTTTTTTTATATTTTCCTTCTCCTTAAGTTATCCCTCGTAAAATCTTTATAGACAGATGCATTTATGTACATAGGAAAGATCGCTCAATCAATTCAGGATTTATAGAAGAAATACGATCCACAAACTCGCAAGGAATCAATCAGACAGTTTCATACTTTATTAAATTAAACCCAACAGATGATGATGGACGTAAAGGGAATAGAAGAATAGCTCAAAAAACAAACAGAAGATATTGAAAAAACCTTCATTGTTATCGTTTTAATAATTTACGCTTCACTTACGCAATCTCTCTCTCTCTTTTAAAATGCGTAACAATTATCTTGTCAGTTAAGTTACGTGCTCAGTCGGCGATTAACAGTGATGTGAAGTACTGAATTGTGTTGAAAGAAGCAACTGCAAACAAGTAATTAAAACAGTCTACCTGCGTGCACTACTACAACTAATAATAATAATAATAATAATTATAAAGTTTGTTTTTAAAATGTATTTAGTAATAATAAAGAATTTAGTATATAGAAAAGGCAAAGATTCGGTTTCAGTTGAATATAATACATAATTAATTCCTTTGGTTTTAAGTTAATCATAAATAATTGAAAGACAAAAAGGATAAACAGATTAAAGAAGAAATATGCCCAAAACAAAGAGAAAGCAAAGGGAAGGGAAAAAAAGGACACAACAATTAACTACTGCAATGATTGTTTCTTTTTGTTACTTTGAAGTAACATTGACATACCTGAAGCACACGACAAATCAACAGTTTTCTTCTAACAAAAGCGAGTTGAGCCTGTGACAATTTCAACAATAGACCACAACAATGGGTGACACAATTACACTCGTCAATGTTTTATTAGCGATTACCAAGGGGCACGGGGATCGTAAGTGTCACGACAGTCACGCAATGTTGAATGCCTTCAAAGTGATGACGTTGTTGGCTTCTCGACCGGTGATTATAATCTCAATTTACAGTGAATGCGATTAAGAATGAATGACATACGAACGCGTTGCACGTATTGTCAGGCATAGCAGCATAGTATATCGACAACCACAGAGTGTGGCGACACGAATTAAGCACGAATTACTGAGAATTATGTGATAAGTAATAATAATGACAGCAACTAAGCGCTAAGATGTACTTCGAAGTACTTTGAGCGACGACAAACAACAACGACCAACGAGGACAGACCAAAGTCAGACAGAGTACTACAAGAGTTTGACTTTGGGAAAGAAATCCTTTTTTCATATTTTCCAGATCCTGTGCTTTGAGAAACATCACCGCCATATCTGTTTATGTATGTGCTGTGTGTGTGTGTGTGTGTAGTAGTAGTATTTACAACAATGCGGTTGTGGGGAATTCCTGTTCGATATATGAAGAGGGTGTCTACTCACCCACTCCATGATGCAATTGTTGCTTTTGGTTTGTTGTCGTCGTCAATCTGCTGTTGGATTATACAGTAAAAGTATCAAGGAAGTGGTTTTTTTAATAAGTTCTTTAATGATGTTTAAAGGACTTCTTAAAATACAATGGTAGCTTCTGATGAGAGTATAAAATAAGGAAGAATACATTGTGTAAGTTGTCCCATTTTCGGGTTCTTTCAAATTTACAGATCTTTAGAAATCTTCAACACCATTTTAAAAAACATTAATTTTTCATGAAATGTTTTCGGTAGTAAATAAAAATTGCCATTTTCCGAATATTGTAAGTATATTTTACCCTATAAATGGCTTTGTCATATTTTCCTTCTAAACTTCGAGAAAAAAGCCGGTAAACTTTTATTGTTGTTCTATATACAGTTACGTGAATGCTCATTTGAACACATTCATCCTTAATGTGTGCGCAAGAAGGACGGAACTAATGTCACAAAGCGCCAGCGCTACATAACAAAACGGCGCATGTTCCACAAGCAAACGAAGGGAGAAGATCTCGGTTGCCCGTTTAATACTTACACTGTCGCTCTGTACATATGTATGGATGTGCACATGGATGTATGTATGTATATAGTAAGTTTGCCTGCATTTAGGCATTAATATTGCTTAGTAAAACTTTATCAAGTTGAAAATAAAAACACATACTTATTATATATAGGCAAGGAATTGATATGGGAAATGTGTTGTGAGGGTTGGTAAACGTATTCTTCTTTGTTGTTTTTTTTTATATTACGCGCAGCATCGTCCTGATTGAAATTGACGCCATTTTGCAAAGCACATACAACAATGCAAAGTTTTTTTTGAAGTTCTTTCAATAGAAAATCATCATCAATTCATATCCCTGCTTCGCAAAGCATCTAAAACATTTTTTAATGCCTTTTAAATAAGAATATTATTTCTTGTTTTTAACTTATAGAAATTCTTTGTATCTTCAAATATCACATGTTTTTAAATATAAATATATGAATTATATTGGATGATTTTATATAGAAAAAACCGATGTTTACTTTAAAAGCCATTTATTATATATTATTAAACCAAATCTATTGGATTGTATTGATGAATAACTAAATAAATGGTAATAAGTAAAGTAAAAATGGAAAATAAGTAAAATTAAAAAAATAAAAATAAGTAAAATTTAAATGTTTTAAAAATAACAATTTAACGAAAAAAGTACGTAAATGAATAAAATTTTTGTACGTAAAGTTTATTTAGTACATAATAAGAAAAATGTTAAAAACAATTTCAGAAAATTTATTCATGTACTTATGTATATATCAATATCAATTTATAAAATTTGTTCACTTGTGTATTTAAGCGGTTTTTTGAAAAAAGTTTTTTGGTCTGCTGTTGAAATATGAGTTTAATGAATTGCCACAGTTAGTTAATTGCTTTTCTCCCGAATCTATAACTTTTTACTTATATGAAGAGTGATGTAATACTTTAGAGTAATTTAAATACTGTATAAATTATAATATAGTAACTCAAATAAAATAAATATTAAAATAAATACTAAAATAAAACTGAATATTTTGAATTTTGTAAATTAATTTTAACTACATATTTATTAATTTTCCAGAGAAAAAGAAAAACTAAATTCAAAACCATCTCTTATAAAATGCACTATGTAGGTTGTTTATTTATACAGCTAATGAAGTGAAAAGTAAATGAATGCATACATACTCGTCCGTAGTATACATAACACACATAACTATAAAACTACACAATTGTTAATTTCGCATTTCTGCCTTGCTTTTTAATTGAAAATACTGTCTGATGTCTACCTGTCGGTCTAGACATCATTTAACTTGACCTGCATTAGTACTGAACTAAAGGATTACTATGAAAACAAATCTGTAAACAATCGTGTAGTTGTTAGAAAGAGTAAATGAGAATATTAATGAGATGGGGAGGGGGAAAAAGAAATTGCAGAGTATATTTGAATCTAATGAACTGTAAAGTAAATTTTATAAGTACTATTTAATATAAAGAAGTGGACCGAGTCGATTTAGCCCTGTCTGTATGTCGTCTGTCTGTGGAAATCACGATCACAGGAGAACGAATTAAATTAACGTCATGAAAGTTGGGACAGATATTTTTTCATCATAGACTTTTTATAGTGAATATGAATTCATCGTCGCTTATAGATCAATTTCTCAGCTTGTAGATTGAATACGAAACCAAAATTTTATTCCCAAGTCTTCCCATCGTCTCAAACTAAAATATACTCCCAAACATGGGTGTGGTCTGCTCGCTGGTGATATAAACCACGATTACAGGAGACCTAGTAGAAACATCGTCAAGAAATTCTGCAGTAAGGCTCTCATGTCAGTCTCTTTGATAACGAAAATGGAGAAAATCAGGCCACTTTCACGACTACTTTTAGTAAGTAACTGTTAATGCATCCGATATGTGCGATATGTGTATCTAAAGTTCAAATTCCATTCTCGGCGCTGAATGCAACTGTAAAATTTATCCATCGGGTGATCTGGTTTTTATATTTGTAGCAATCTCATTATTAGATGTGGTTATACTCTAAAAATCACAAAGCCTAAGTTACATTTATACAAACACAATTTTAGAATAACAGCATAGCTTCAAACATATTTTAGACTATTTCATTGTAAATTTCCTAACGTTATACAATATTAAATTGCGGGTTTGAAATATTATTATCGTACTATATTTCGTTATTTGGGAATAACAGACTAACTCAACCTAAGCTCTTCTATTAACGATTATTTAAATTATAAATGAACATGACAAAGATATTATTTCATATAACTTAACCAATTATATAATATATAATAAGTAACTAATAATAAAATGTTGAAAGCAGGAAATAGTTTCTAGTTATTGAAATCAGATTAAAATGTTGTTTTTGAATTCGCTTAAAAACTCGGTCCTTTTTCATTTTAAAAATGGTTAGCCTTAATTTTTGTTAGCTTTTTAGTTCGGCTTAAGTTGTAAATTTAACACTCTAAAAATTCGTAACTTCTTTTTTTATTATTTATACAGATGAACAAAAAACTGAACGAATGAAAATGCTTAGAAAAATCTGGAAGAGATTCATCTAATGAACGAATTGAAATCATTCCTTGATCATCATTAATTTTATTGACATAACTTTTATATTTCATTCTAAGGAAAGATTCAATCCATTCATACTTCATTGATCATCAATCAGTTTTGATATCTAAATTATGAATTATAAAAATTTGTTATAATTTTAACTTAAATCATCATAAAATAAAGAAGACGATTAAAAACTCTTTTTAAATTCATAAAAAGAAGATCTTAAAATATCCAAAAGATTAGATTATACTGAAAGTGCTACCTTGCCATCGGAAATAGAATAAAATTGCAATCATACAAATATTTAATATATGCATATGTACGTATTTGTACGTATGTACATATGTGACTACATATGCATATCTCTTCCGTTTGGAACACTGAAAGAACAAAGACTTCGCACGAATAAACTAATATTTAATAATTGTATCCCCTTTTTCAGTAACGAGCGATGCACACATCAAGGCAACCCAACAAGAATGTGACACATGATTGAATTACGGAATATTGATTTGTGATTTTAGTAAAACAAAAAGAAGAATGTGTAAATTTAAATCTAAAACAGTTTGTGACAATAAAACAAGGCTTTTTTTACAAGTGTGTGTGTGGTAAATATTAAAAATATTTCAATCAAAATATTTCAAGTACTCACCGTAAGGAAGGAAAAACAAATCCGGATCCACGGTATCCACTAAATTCAATGCTGATAACAAATAATTTCTTTTGCTTAAATTTAAACAAACAATGATGAATGCTTTAACAAATCTAATCCTTGTTACACGCCATAGTAACTAAAGTAAAATGCATAATGACGATTCTTTTCTCCTTGTGAATACAAGAAATTCGTTGATACGTTTTTAATATTTACTAGATTATTGTTGAATTACGTTGATTAATGTTGGACTTTTACGTTACGTTACGTTTACGTGTTTATTTTTATATTCGTTTAATTCAAATCGTTAATTCAATGCGGGGCCATGCAAACTTCTTATAGCTTCTTTAAGCATATTTATTTTAAATTTAGTCTCGAGAATCTGTAAAAGAAACAAAATAGAGAACAATTTTAAAACATCAAAATTATATACATAATTGTACTATTTTATATGTTAAACGTGTAAAATAATGTTTAACATTAGGAGAACATTTTAAAATGCCATTCATAGTTTTATAGATACCTACATGTACCTATGTACATTAAATAATGTTATTTGATTTCTTGACAAGTATATTGCAAATAAATACAATAGAGTCCTTAGGTTACAGCGGTGGGCCATCGGTTGGTTTCCTTTAATAATTGTTAAGGAAAAGTTTAATTACAATTTTAATCTTAATTAATTAAAATATAATTTTAAAAAGAACCCAGACGATGGCCCCACATTACAATCACAAGTTACAGAAAAGCAAAAAGAATTACGATGATGTTGTCCATGACTGTCGGCAAAATTATCTTTGCCGCGTTTAATGCATTGGGATTTATTACATTAAAATTTGTTGATTATTGGTTAAACTGTCATATCCTTCATGGTTGTGATCAGACTTCGGCAAAATCACCAAAATGGGTAAAACCTCCTCCCTCATGGGAGGCTGATGAGTTCATTCAGAGGTAAAATATTACCCCTGCAATTTATAGGGGAACAGTGATCCGTATCAGCCAAAAACGTGTATGATATCAATGTGTTCAATATAGTGTAGTGTCATAAAATAGTGATCGCATTTGGTAGCGAAAAAATTCATTTGTAACAAAAATAGAAGTATCAAGTAGGAAAATGTGCTCCATTAAATTCTTGGATTTTGTGCCAATCGTCCTGCCCTCCATTTCTTCATACAGGAGGACCTACACAAATCTTCTAAATCGCTTTTGGTGTTAATTTCTTTACCTGATTTAAAAAAGTAATCAAAAAGGCATAGAAAACTATGAAAAGATACGATGTTTTTGTACAGATTGCTGGTTGACTGCTCTAATGTAACATAGAAGCAAATACTTGCCTGATCACAATGCAGCGATCCGACAACTTTAATTAATTATTATTCTTTATTGGAAAATAGTAATGTAATAGGGCATTTACAAACACTGATTTTCATGAGGCTTATTTCCAGAAAAATCATGTTACACAACTTGATTGACCTCAGCTTAAGGTTTTATTAATGACGAAACAAGATTTTAATTGGATAGCCAGGTCCAGCGATTTGGTTATAAATCTAAAATGTTGAGGATTGACAATTGTTATCCTAAAAAATCAAATCTCGTTTGTATTTGTCTTTAAATATGTTTTTGATACGTATACACTTTAAACGTCTCTACCTAAAAATATTTTAATTAATTGATAATTATTATTTAATTTGCTCTAGTGTATTTCTCAGTATCCAAAACAAGGCAACTGCAATTAAACTATTAGCTGGCATCGGTTATATGCGATTTTTAATAAACAAATAACAGACAGTCTATAAACAATATAACAGAGTTAAAGAATTCTGTTAATTGTAAGTGTTGATACTGCTAAAATCTTTAGCGATGCTTGTAGAAAACAATGCTATAATAAAAGAGCTGGAATATTTTTCTAGATTTAAATACTTAAAATTAGTCTATAAATTAGCTAGCTCACATATACGAGTACATTGTTACTTACGAAATTTTTTCTTGACATTACAAATCATCATTTCTTGTTCAATCGATGAATAGGTCGTTGGGCATGACTCCAGTGGTATTCGATGAATTCCGAAACAAGCAGTGATTGATGATGATGAAGTGATGGCTGCGGACGGGGGCGTATTAGTTGTTGAACTTCTTACTGCTTGGGACGTCGACCAGGAAACATTCATTTTGATTTGTATGCTTTATAATATTAACGATATTACACAGATTTAACAAACAAGCTAATACTTAAAATAACAACTACAACGAATAACGTAAGAAAAATCACTTGATTTGTTTTAACAAAATACTGAAAACTGCAGTATTGTTTGCATTTCGGTTCTGTACATGTTTATTTTAATTCAATCTAAGTTTAGAGTTCTGTGTATTTCGGGTTTTTAATAATTGGCTTCGATGTACTTCAAGACTGGTTGACGATTTTAACTAGTATTTTTTTTCCTAACAGAACTGCTTAATACAAACAGCAGCAGCTGAACGTCAAAACGTTGAATTTCTTCTACCGAGACGCATGAAGAGTGAACGGCTTCGACAACAAGCACTGAAGCGAGTTAATTTTGCGATATATATCGGGACCAAGTTTTTTCACATCTTAACTCATTTTGATGAAGATTTACTTTAATACTTTGGAGCCATACAATCCCTTCGTATATTAATCTGCTTCATTTTTTGTATATTGGAATTTTATAATTCAATTTTTTTCCTTCTCTTCTTCCCTACTTCTTTGACATTATAGGTATTTTGTTGGTGTTCTTGTTCTTCTAGTTGTTGTTGCTGTTACTGGACGTTTTCATGGATATGCATTAAAGAATTTAAGTAACTCTAATTGAACGGAACTGTTTTAACACGAACGCAAAGGTTTTGTTAATAAAACCATGACGATTTTGCACAAAATGCCCGCACAAATAGCGTCTTTGTCATTTTTTCGCTTGGAAGTTTGTTCTTGAATTTCTTTTGTGGCAGGTTTTTTAAGGTTAGAAAGTAATTTTGAGAATAATTATGAAGCGAAGTTGTATGCAATTTTGTCATAAGCAATAGCTGTGTTTAGAAATGATCTTATTGTGAATTAGTCAATTGGTTTTCATTTTTCTCTGTAAGACTTTTTTGACCAAACCTGTGGTTTCGAGTCAACCTGTTGGAACTAGGAACGCCTATCACCATCGAAGTACGCAGGCAGAATAGAGCCTATATAAACTATTCTTCTCTAATCTTAACTCACTCCATACCTTTGTAATAAAAACGTAAATTACGTTCGACGATTGATTTTGATTTGATTTTAGAGGCTAAAAGTAAGGGAAAAATGCCAAATTTAGCACCAAAAGGCCACACGGTTGACGACTGTCAATTTTCCATTTCTTCAGTTGTGCAAATTTGCCAATAATTTTCCCTGGGCTGGCAATCAAATTCCCACGTAGAAATTTCGTCGAGGACCAGAAAGGGCTCTAATTTTCTTGTTGGGAAAGACCCGAACAACGACAACTTTAACCTGGCCTGAGTTATGGCCCTATGAAGTTTAAAATTGGTTACCCTATATCTCGTTAACTGTAGAATATATGCGTTTGCAAAAGTACCAAAAACAATTCATACGAAATCGATTAGTAGAATTCTAAAAAAGATTAAGTACCTACGTTTCAAACAGCGTTATTTCCCAAGATCCTGCAGCGAAAAAAAGCTCCGATTATGTTATATGACCCTGCTGCCATCCTTCATTTACCGGCTTTCTCCCTCCCCAACTAGCTCATCTGTTCAGGGTCCTCACCCAGCCGGGAAATGACCAGGGAGTAACAATAACCTCCGGTGATGGAGGTGTTCATCCTGCCATGCCTTCCTCCGAGTCCCCGACCTTTCAATCCCCCTTTATAATAAAACTCACACATTCATTTTCAGATTATTTTTAATTACATTAAAAAAAATTCCAATAAGATTTTATAATCATGTGAAATACTACTTATTTTCTGTGTGTTACTCTAATAATAATATTCAACAATTTTCGGCAGTTTTAGTTTTTTTCTTCCTTTCCAGGAGTTCTGAGTTCCCTAAAGACTGCTAGTTCGCAGGTATACCGATGAGAAACTACTGAATTGTCCCCACCCTCTTTCTTCTTAGGAGAGCTCTACGAATTGGATTGGTTCCCTACAGTCGGCGCAAAACCATTTACCGGTGCCAACTACCTGACATTTACTTTGGATACGCGTAGGTCTCAAACCCTGGTTCGGACTACACCTTATCAGAAACTGAACTTAATTAATTAGTTACTATGTTAATCATTAATCATTACATTCTACTACAAACAACATAGAAACGCAATTCCATAAGGTTACTTAGAATTTACATAATATAATATACAGTATACACGACAAAATTAAATATCATATATTTGTGCTTGATTTCTTATTAATCACGGTTCCAATTATCCGTCTTGTGCTTAATCGGCAATTTGTCTTAATCGGGCCCATATATAAATTATAATTATTATTGGCCTTCAATTTCCCATTTCGGGATTTACTCAAACTATTAAAAATTACCACCTGTTTTCAACCCTTATCGAGATGTGTGCCAAATTTTTAAACTTTGTACATTTCAAAATTTTAAATATTTTAAATAATATTTCTCTATATGTCCTTAAATTCTATGTCTACATGCGAAACGGGTTCGTGGACTTATCTGCGTCCCGGTCTAGTACAGCGGTCTCGAACACCTTCAGTGGATCGGTGGAAATTCTTTACTTGGCTTTTAGAAGCTTTAGCCTTTTGAAGTAGTGACGGCAAGAAGTTTTTTTTTTTAGGTTCGTTGCTTTGGATTTTGCACTTTCATATTGGAATTGCATATCTTATTTGGGAATTGGTAGCTGGCAATGCCCTTACGACACATTTCGCCGTTCGAGAGATTTATTATACCATTACGCCAATTCACGATCACCTATTAATTTTGGCTACTTGACAGCTATTTGTTTACAATCAGAGAAATTGTACAAGCAAAGTACAAGTCTTTGGCTGGGTAGTAGATATTAAAACTAATATTTATCACTTTAATAATTAATTTTATTATTTTATACTGCTTCTGCTGACTATACAGATGAGTATTCTGTTGGTGGTACTATGGCCTCTAACTTATTGTTTTTTTCAGGTTCAAGGAAGATGCTAAGGAGCTGCACGCAACAATTATGATAAAGTGTAGAAAGCTAATAACCTCTAGTTTCTAAAAGAATTATGTGGGTTAGTTATACACTTTACTTGTAAAAAAATTAATTTATGAAAGAAAATAGTACCAAAAACTTTAAGATCGGATTTTCTCAAAAAATTTACAATTTTCGATTATACCTTTTAACGGAATTATACCTTTTTCGATTATAATTTACCTTTCTAACGGAACATAAACCAACCGGATATCATTTGCAGTGCAATTGATAGAAGGTAAGAAATTTCAAATTTCAAAGGGACCTAACTAACGCACCATGATCTGCGGGGTGGATGTTGTTTTGAATGGGTCTGCCCCACAAGCAACAACAACAAAATTGAAGCTTCCGGGCTGATCTCTATTTAAGTCAAAATATAAATATGACAAGTGTAACGTATAAGATTATAGTGAAGTCTACAGCCAATAATAAACTTAGATACTATACATAAAAAGTCAAAAATTGTTATGAAATTCCATAGCATTTATATTGACATAACTTAGAACCGAAACTTAATAATAAAATTTACACCGAAAACTTTCATAAAATAGAAATATACACGTATTTAAATCAAGATAATTACTTTTCAGTAAATCAAGTAGAGTTACTTTTGACCATTAAATGTTTCTACATCTGACTGAGCTACTGCTGGATCCAGACCGAAGTTCATTTTAACAACATCACAGAACACACTAAGAAATATAATTCCGCCGATGACATGATTCAGTGTATCTGCAGCGTGACGCTGTTTCTGGCTTTTGTGTAGACTGACCAGAGATTGTATAACGAGAAGTATGCCAGCGGAAATCTATCCGAAAAGAAATAAATCGAGCATCGAAAGAAATAAATCAAGGGAATTAAATTACAATAAGTACTTATATACAAATAAATATACGACAATACATATTTTCTAAATCTTTTGCATATACTATGTATATTTTAAAACACATGATTGTATTTCGTTACAGAATATTAAATAAACAAAGCATATAATATAAATATAAATAGAAACTATAGAAAATATGTAAATATAAATATCCATACTAATATCTCTTGCTAAAGATTCATTATACATTCATTTCAAGGACTCTTTTCATGTTGATCTAGTAGTCTTAACGGTTGCGATGAGTATTCGATGCCAAAGCCAGAGATAATCACATTTATCACCGATATCACAAAAATCACCACCAAAATGATGTCATTGAGTACGACAGCCGTCGTCTGATCTTTTTTCCGATTGATGTTCAAACTCCCGATGATAACAAACAGAATTCCGACCAAAAGCTATGATTAGAAATTGTTCAATGGTATTAACAATTGAAAATTAGGTGAATTGAAGTTGTAAATTCAATAAAAATTTATATAGAAATCCATTCATTCATTCAATTCATTAAAAATCGTATATAAAAATTAAACTTTTTAGTTTTATTACTAAGCGTATTTGTGTTTGTCCAGTGAATTTAATTGTAGAAGCGTTAAAATTTTAAATTGGCAAAATACACATAAACTATTTAAACTACTTCTATAATTTTTTCAATACACTTTCGAATAAAAATTTTTGTATGTTAAAGTTGAAGTTAGAAAATTTATACGATGTTGAAATCAGTTGAAGTCATTTAAGGTATCTCCTTGTGGCGGTGGCAAACGAGAATCAAATGCCGATATAAACAAGTTAATCATCGTCGTGATAAAAGCGAATGCGGTGCGAAAGTGATTTATTAAATTCGCCGATCGGTGAAATTCTGGCCTGTGCATCCGACAATCACGCATTAGACTCAATGAGAGGCTTAGAACACCGGCCAAAATCTATAGGTGAGAGGTGATGGAAGAGGAGAAGGAGGAGTTCACAATAGTATAGATCTGACAACAACAATAATTGAGTAACCAGCTGCACTAGTAATCCAGTCGCAACTGATTGTGATCTTACCTGCAAGACAATCGAAAGACTGATCAATACGAGCATCAGTTTGTAGAACTGATGCTGTTCGCCGACTTGTAGTATATACTTGAGTTGAGATGCGTTTGCTGTTAACAATGCAATATCCAGCATTCCCTGAGCGATTGTCTTCTTGGTGGCATACCGATTGGCATCCATCGATTTCATCTATTAATTGAAATAATAATGATATTACATACTACTTGCAAGTATTCAGTCGAATACAAATACAACTTAACTTGGAAATTCGAAATCAATAATCGAGAGATGTAAAATCAAATCAGTTTATTAAAATAAATTAGCTCTTAAATTATGCGACATCGTTTTGGTCATAAAGACATTTTAAAACATGTTTCTTCATTCGTCAGCATTAAAGGATATTCCAGAAGAGCAACGGAATAAATTTAGGTGAGTCTAAATATGGATTGTTTGCAACTTATATATTATTTAAAATGATAACAAGGAAAATAGTCACTTGAATATTTCAATGCTTTGTGAAATGAAGACAACAAGAACTTACGTTTCGAAATAACAAGTGTAAAATTAATAAAAAAAAAACATGAATAAATTCTTTGTATACATATATCTAAAGAGTTTAAATAATAATGAACTTAAGTTACAAGGAATACAAATTAGTTTTGGTGTATTAATCTATGATTTCATGCGTATAATTTGTTATGCAAATAAATGATGACGAATTTCTACATCCTTAAAATTTCTACATCCTTTTCGATTGTTTGGAATGATTCCAATCGTCACTTTACATACCTCGGTTTCGTTTTCCACCATATTATTAACGCTGGCTATTATTTGCGCCATTTTATCTCTCTCATATAATATTTACCAATCCTGTTACTTCTTTTTGATATTAAAAACAATTTATGTAAGATTTCAAGAACTGAATCAATGTAGATAAACTAGATATGTAGATAAAAAACTGTTTCTTTAAAGCTTAGTTTGCGATGAAGTTTTATAATTTGATTTTAAACTCTTTTTGTCATCTTTTGTGTTCAGGTTTCGTTATGGTCTACTGGAATGAGCAATAAAAAATGCTGACTCTGTATTAATTTTGTAGTCTGATTGTTGCTTTGTTTATGGATTTTTATTTTGTTGTGGTAAGTATATAAATTCGAATACGTATGGAATCCAAGTGTATATATGTATATAGTGTAAACTTTAATGATAATTTTATTAATCAAACTGTTTCTTTGCTATGGTAACCATTGCCGACACAACTTAACGATTAAACAACTTAAAGCGAACTGAACAACATCGAACAATATCTTTAAAATCTTTTTCGCGATGTACTTGTGTATCTGCTGTCGCTCTGCTTCATTTGTCTAGCGAAACTTAAACAAAGACATATATTGTACACATGTTAACTAATGACTAAGTTTAGGGTTTCTTTATTCATTTTGAAGTTCAAGTGTAAGCTATTGATGACAACTACATATCGATTTTCTTCCTTCTGCCCTTCTGTGGTTAATATCACTAGCAATAGTATACGTTATAAAACTATTACTAACAGCATCGATTTTTTAATACTTCATATTAAATCAGGGAATATAATTATTTTTCCTTTTCCGAGCCTTGTCATCTGTAAATTGTTTTAAAAATCTTGTCAATGATATTCTATATATACTGTTAAAAAGTTTCAAGTTTGTTTGTTTGTACTATTTTTATTGTAGTTGTGTAAATGTTTACAACATTAATTGTGTACTTTGCGGCAAGTAAGCGCGCCTTCATTGATATACTTAATGCATTTTATATGTTCGCTTTTAGATTGATAGCTTTCGAGACTGACTAAATTTCATGAATCAACAAACACAGACATCACAAAAGTCTCAATCACAAAGTTCGCATCATACAAAGTACATTAAACTCATGGATTGTCTTGTGTTGAGAGAAGCGTAGAGAGAGCGAGCGAGAGATGTTAATGTTGTGTGGAAATAATAGTCGAAAATGCCGCAAAACCAGTCTTTTACAAAATACATGTACAATTTAATCGGAACGATTTCGATGATTTTGTATTTCGTCCAGATTTTCACAATACTTGTAATCATATTTGGATTTTTAGTGGTTTGGTCCGTTCCACCTTATTCGGTAACTCTGTTATAAGAATTGTATAAGTTGTTATTTTTTTAGATTTCAGATTACATATAAAAATGTGTTATCTTTTAATCGAAAACTTTTGAAACATTAAAAGAACTCAAAAAAGATTATATGAGCTCTTCGAAAAATGATTTTCCGATTTATTTTGAAAAATATATTCGATCTCTATTATTTCTTTTATCCGATCTGATAGAATTGTATAAAAACCAAAAAAGAAAAGAAAATAAAAATAATAAAAACAAAAACTTTACTGCATTTCGTATTTTCTTCAGCTCAGTTTTATCATTAGTCATCACTGCCGAAAGCGTCGCCCATCGTCATCAGTGATCACTGCATTATGTTGATTAAACGGATTTTGCTTGGGTACGTGTTTAAACAAGGTCTTTTAAGTCGGGCATGGCCTTTATGATCATCGTTGTAGGTGATAATATAGTATATAATTTTTAGTGTCCGACGTGACTGGGCTCCAAAAATGAGGTGTCTGCGGAGGAGTCATAAATCTCTCGTTGTAAAGACGCTTGAGGAAGTAATAACAGTCTCCAAGGTTTATTAAGTTCATACTATTAGTTATATTCCATTTTAAATGGATAAAATTTTTTCCAAAGTTCTCTTGGATGTTCTTTTTTTTAGTATGAAAGGACTTTTTATCATCATTTTTCATAACTTTATAGAAATCGAAGAACCTCCAAGACGTGCTACGAAAACAAATAAATTGTTACTCTTATAAATCGTTATTTATATTTCTCGTTTTTTTTTACACTTCAATTATGTTGGTATAATAGTTTGTGAAAGCATTCTAGTAAATTATGTAATTTCATTTAAACTTTTATTCTTATAAATTACATTATTTGAAAACAAATTCATTTGAAGTAAAGACTGACAACAGCACATTAGGTATGGTTAAAGAGATGAGATTTCTTTCCACGCAAAGAACAAAATACTATGCTTGAAGCTAAAGAATGTCTTTTTTCGTAAACAATAATATCCGTGAAAATCGATAGATTGTTCTGAAAAGCTTTTAGAAATGCTTAAATTTGAATAAAATCATAAACAACCTTTCTACTTTACGTTAGTTAAGATTCTCACTGTAACTTTCAAAGTTATCAAATTAAAGAGATCTTAAATCAATTAAGCGTTGATTGATTGGTTGATTGAGTAGTTGACAGATATCAGTTAGCTAAGTTCTAGGAAAACCAAATACTTAATGCAGGCATTTAAAAGGTCTTTCTGTGTACGGCGCGTTGACCTTCTTCTTCATATTCACGCTTGGAAATCCACATTTTCTTAAATGTATCGAGTGAAGCTAGAATTGAACCACCCATCCACGTGGAGTAGAGGCGTTCCTGTGGTGCAGCGATCTGTACGGAGTACGGAGTACGGAGAAAAGCAGGAAAGTCTTAAAATTCAAAGACTTGAATTGAGTGATTTGAAATACTACTCACTCTTATCTTAAGATCTTTCGAAGAGTTCTTTCTAATTTCCGACAACAAACGATCACCGAAGCCCTTAAATAGAGTAGAACCGCCTGATAACACAATATTTTGATACAGTATTTTCCTGAGATCCATATCCGACTTTTCAATAGCGTACATCAGCACATCGTGGATACCTTCACATTCTTCACCCAAAAGATCAGGCCTGAAGAGTACTTCTGGCGCTCTAAATCTGGCTTGTCCAATCTAAAGTTGTGCATAAAAGTTAAGAAAGAAATTCATTGAATACGCAACACATTTGTACACGCTGTTATGTTGTACTAACATCTAAAGTCTTTCCATCGGGCAGCGTGTATGAGAATTTCTCGGTATCCGCAGATTCCTCCTTTTGTGGGTTCGTCGCTAAGTAGCAAACTTTTTCCTTGATCGAGCGAACGATTTCAAATTCGGCTGTGGAACGAAAATTAAAACCTTCCTTGCGAATTAAAATCTTCAGATATCGTGTTACATCACGTCCAGCAATATCCACACGCATAATACTGTGAGGCATGGCGAATCCCTCGTATATGGGAACCGCATGCGTTACACCATCACCCGAGTCCAATACAACACCAGTGACACGGCCTGTTGCGTACCTTTGGGCGCCATAAAAAAAGAAAAAGATGTGTTAAGACTAATTGTTTTAACGTTTAGAATTAACGTATTTACAGACTCAATACGGCTTGCATTGAAACAAAGAGAGCGGGCGCATTGATGCCTTCGAAGAAGAATTCAGCAGCTTTTTCGCGATTTCTTCTTGGATTGAGCGGCGCTTCTGTGAGTAAAACTGGATGCTCCTCGGTGAATGTTGCAAGTTGTTCCTAATAAAATGATTAAATCTATATCTGGGCATATGTAATAAATATTTAATTTTTACTTACTTTGCTGTAGATGTAACTCCAGATCCGCTCCATGTCATTCCAGTCCGTCACAATTCCATGCTCCATGGGATAGCGTATGCTCAGGAGGCCGCGATGCTCTTCTGCTTTTGGTCCCACAAAAATATCACCTTCTAAAGCACCAGCCATCACTCGCACATGCTTCGGCCGTCCGATGCTATTATAAAAGAAAATACCCATTGTTTTACGTGATATTTTCAGTCAGTGATTTGTATATAATTACTAATTGGGAAATCTGCACTTAGGAATGTGCTCGCCAGCAAACCCAGCTTTGATCACGCCAGAACCCTGTCGGAATAAATCAATTTCAATATAATCAAAAATTTGAAAATCTTGTTTGTTTCTAAAATTTCTAAATTATTATTCACTTATTGTTGTTGGTATACATATACAAATTATTGTTTGTAAAGACCTAAGAGAAAGCTAAATCATGAAGACAATCAATGCGCCGGAAGTAGACATGCTGGTAGTTTCAAAGAGTTCACGCAACAATCGGAAATCGATTATGAATTTTGCGCCCAGAATTGGACTTTCGGTCGTGGACTACGGCAGATTGGATGAAATCGATTACTTCTATCAAGATTGTCAAAATTTCAGAGACTATTATAGGGATCCGTACCAGAAGCTAAATCGGCCGGTCGCGTTCTACAGACATTACGGAAAATGTGGCAAGAAAACAATAGACAAAAATTCCGAGATGCTATTGATGCCGAACAAATGGGTAACTGAATCGAAGCCAGTGATTTATCCTATTGAATACAGGCGTGAGTTACACTTGGATGAAGGCATTCGACTAGAGGGACAATACAATGTGGAGTCGTGCATTAAATACAAGCGTTAAGATGCCCCAGTCAAATATCCTTTAATAATTTTGTTCAGTTCTGCTCTCGATCTCAATAAAAATTCAATCCGTTTATTTCTTCAATAATTTCATTCGTCGAATTTCGGTATTTCGGAACAGAATTTCGCAGAGAAACTAAAAGAGTTGGTTGGTTGGTTAGTCATCTGTTGGCTCCAACGCATTGGATATTAGCCTCCACGTTTGGTAGAAAATTGGTAGTAGTGTTGGTGTTAATTGTTGAACGCTAGCGGGGCGAGAAGCAGCAAAGGTGGGTGATGTCATTATCGTTTTCTTTAATGCTGCAAACCAACCGCCGCACCTCGGACACCAAAGTAATAAGCTATGCAATTTATTCAGTAACTCACGTTATCAATTACAACAGGTTGGTTGACGACCACATCATAGGGTTCCATTTATGCACCTTTATTTTAGATATTTAATGAAAATCGCTTGCAGTTGACTTTTTCAGTCAAGTGCTTTCCTTGCTCTTTAATTTTTTCCTACGTCTGCAAGAGAAGCTCGCAAAAATGTACCAACAATGCTCGACAGTTGTAAATTTCGTTGTTGTTGGTGACTGTCAATTTGACAGCAAAGATTTCGCCAAGTACGAAATTTAGTGTTGCCAACGAATGAAAAGATTTTGCAAGGTTACGTACATCAGTAACAGATGGTGCTGAATACTAAAACCATCTAATCTTTACTGACACTCTAAATCTAAACCGTATTTAAAATGGATCGGGAAGGGAAATCACATGCAGAAAGATAAAGATGTGGTAATAAAATTTGGTTTCTTATATTACAGAAAATTACGTAGGTTAATTACACATTTTATTCATAAAATATTAATGAATGGACGAAAAAGTAGTAGAAGTAGTAATATCGGTTTTTCTCGAAAAAGATGCAATTTTCGATAAAATCTTACTTAACACAAATGAAGGATTTTTAATTTACCTTTCTAACGGTACTAATTTCAATCGGTATGGGGCAAATCGAATTCCACAGGGCTATAACTCAGAAACCAGCGGGGAGTGGTCGTTGCTGGGAGGGGCTTCCGGGCAGATGCCCATCTGCTCCCAAGTTTTTTCGAAACTTGTATTTATTTGTTTATTTTGTATTTTAAAATATATTTATATATTTAATGTAATTATAATATACTCGTATAATGTTTATATTATATAGAGTATCAATGGATGCACAGAAAGCGTGATGTACAATGAACTGAATTAAATACATACATATGGGTTGAATGACGGGACTTATATTAATTTGATGGCATATTTAAAGTGGCATCATGGGTGGTGCAGTCGGCACTACACTGGGACTATCCACAATTATCTTTAGTTGCTTGTCAAGCCATTCAAATTCAATGCGCTGCTGCTCCTCGACCAGGGCATCCAGTTGAGCATTTTGAAAGTCTGCCATCATGCGCGGTACCAAATCTTCCGTTATAAGTACCTGTATAAATAATGTAGTATAAATACATATATAATATTATAAATAATACCTGTATCCAGTAACCAACGACGCCATATGGACATTGCTGGTTTACAGCAGCGCCCGTCACATCCGCGCTCACCAGAGTTAGTGCCAGGTTTTGTGCCTTGAATGTAAAATGACGTCCGTGGCGTATGCGATCCTTAATGGCGAGAAGTAGAAATTTGGCAGCGTATGGAGCCAATGTGATCTCAATGCCGTCAAGTGGGATGCAATTGGGATCCTGTGGCTGGTACTCCAGTGGACAGGATTTATGTAAGGAATTTTT
Source organism: Myopa tessellatipennis (assembly GCA_943737955.2). Taxonomy (NCBI): domain Eukaryota; kingdom Metazoa; phylum Arthropoda; class Insecta; order Diptera; family Conopidae; genus Myopa; species Myopa tessellatipennis. The sequence goes on from OX031314.1 coordinate 44,415,645, forward strand.
GTTCATGGACATAGCTTGCAGAAAGTTACTGTTGCTGCCATCCTCACGCTTTATTTCTGCATCGGGCAACCGATTATTATCACCCAAAAGACACTGTTCATTTAAACTTAAAGAATCGATTTCCTCCTCTTTGACGTGTTGTTGAGTGCACATTTCGCGAAATGTAAAATCCGCGTTGATGCCAGCTAAATCGGAACCCTGCTTTTCCAAGTCGTCCTGTAGGTTGCAAAGTGTCTCGGGAAACAACTCAAAGACGCTCTGTGTACGTTGCATATCCGTGACAAGCCATTCGCCACCCGTTTTCTCATCCTGACGCAGATAGTTCAATACTCCTTTACCATTCCAACGCGCGGCCTGCTCGATTTCTTCTTCTGTTACGGCAACAATCTGGCAGAAGTTCACGCAACCGAACGGTGTCTCAATGCAGCCTAACTGAGTGTCTTGTGCTATGAGTATGTTTTGGAACTTGGTATCTACGCCGTCATCAAGACTCTTGGGCCAGGGAATGTTATCACCGGGGCATAAGCTGTTACCCGTCTGAAAGCAGTAACGTGCGATGTCTTGCAATAAATTCGCCGGCCATGTTGGAGGCCGCAGAGGTTTTTCGGGTTTTTCCTGCTGCTGTTTGAGTTCGTCGGCAGTTTTCAACAGACGGAAAGTGAGTTCAAATCCCATGCCAGAACGTGATCTATTCTCGCTCATTTGGTCACGAACATGTACCCGTTCGTCACCGTGCAGGTCGCTGAGACCAAAACTTATGTAGTGCCAATGAGGCGCAACCCTACAATCTGTGTTGCCAGGATTGTTATACATGCTAATGTAATCGAGAGGATCTCGTCCACCAAGCCAGTATTTGAGCAACGTTGTGACTTGCAAAGGGTTCGGTTGATCAGGGTAGTTTGCATGCAAATGGTCGATGATGGCCTTGAGACCTTGATGAGGAGGCAGTGGTCTCGCAGCAGCACCATCAACAGCAGAGGCGGTCTCAGGAAATGATGGATCTGAGGCCATTGTGAAAAAAATTATATTCTAAAATCTTTAAAGACAACAAAGTACACAAATGTTTTATTTCAAATTAATAGAACAGATTTTATAAACAATATAAACATAGAAACGTCACACGTATTTTGGACATTAACTCTCACAGTTGACTTGGATGTTGCCAGCACTTAATTTAATTCATATGATGCGTTCTACTTTGCTCCTAGAACTTGGAGGACTTCATTGTTGAATTGAATTGAAGTAGTAACAACAGAAAAATATTTTGAAAATAAAAGTGGATTTTTTTGAAATAAATAAAATCATCAATGGAATTTTTATGAAATACATTACATGATTTTTTTAAAAGTATTGGTTAATTAAATAATATCCGATAACACCGCTTAATTAAAGGAATCCGAAAAGAACGTTTTCTATGAATTTGTGAACAAGTACCTTATAAACAGAGAATCACTTCCAAATCATTTCAGCAGGGTTTGAATGAAAATCGGGCAAAAGTAAAAAAAAGAAGTTTGAAATTAAATTATGATAAAAAATTAAATTAACGCATAATGGCAAGAGTATTACCACTACTTTTTACTTTACTAGATCTTTAATCGTGTCACAGTGACTTAATTGTTTTGTTCTGTTGCATCTACAAATATAATTGAGTACGTTGGAAGCGCGGAATAAAACTTTTTATCAAAGTTCATCGGCCGCAACATATTGTCATTTTTTTAGAATTGGAAACCGTTTCTTAATTGATTTACACTAAAATTCAGAAGCACAAATTAAGTACAATTGCCAATATGCAGCATTTCCAAGAATTAGAAATTGAAGTGGCGTTAAATCGTAGACCATCACAAATTAAAGATCATTCTAAAAAGTCGAAGATGAACTTATAAGAAGCTGCATCCGTTAAATTTGTAGCACCTTTGATTGGAGCGAATTAAGTTACTTGTCCTGCATGGAAGTAGTATATACATAGTATATAGTAGCATATACGAGTACATAGTATATATTTATTGTCTATCTAGCACATGCATATACATTTGAAAAGTGTGATTAAGTTTTTTATTGGGTGTTTAATAATGCAGTAAAAGAAGTTTGAACATTTTTTCAAGAAGTACTATTGTAGCTTTGAAAAAAAACTAGAACGATCATTGTTTTTATATTCCAGTTTTATATTTTCACTGTACCCGTATAATGCATTGTGTGTTAGTGTTTTACAATATAACCCACCAACAATCGTGGAATAAGTGTCAAACATTGTACAATAAAGACAATTTTCAATGACCTACGATATTTACTTATGTTGTTTACATTTTACACTAAATAACCTTGAAAAAGCACTAAAAACACTTGCTGGAGCGGCATATATTTTTTCCCAACTCTACAATTTAAATTTTCTCTAATATGTTTTTAGGTGGAACTCGTGCTTTTGCATTGGTGAAATTTTTGGAACCGCTGTGGTTTATAACGGATTTCTTCCAACCTTCCCTGTAAAGTTATGAATTCAATGTCTTCAAACACAAACAATAGTTTTGTATGACAATCCTGACGCATTATTTTTATTAGACTTTTTAAATAATCACAAATTAATATGAGCGACAGAGAATGACCGAGAAGGGAGCTGGAGGAAGATGTGGAAATACTTTTTCTTTTAATACTTAACAAAGGCAAATAATTTCCTAGAGTGGTTAGTTTCCGGAATAAGACCCAGCGTATTAAAACTCAGTAGAACTCAACGCCGATGGAGGTGACGTACAGCTCAAAGTTTGGTTTATTTCTGAGGCCACAAACCAAAACCGCTTAACTCGAGTAAGAGGTAATGTCACTATTAAAAGCTGTGAAAAAGCACGAAAGCTGCGATGAGTGTTTTGCTTTCGCTGCGGACTGCTAAAATAGTGCGGTTGTTGATGATTGTTGGCGGTCTGAAATTGGATTTGGATCGAATCACTCCATCATCAGCAACGACAGCGAGAGGTCGTGCCAGCGTAATTCGGTGGTGACGTATAGAAAAGAAACGGTTTTATTATATTGTCTTAACTTAATTGTTAGAATTCTTCTGCAATTCGTTTCGGTGGTGCCTTTTTCTAAACAAAGTGTTGTTGTCGCTTGGTGCGTCGTTTCAAAGCGTTTCAAATGTGTTTCTTTTACTTTTGCAAAATTTTTAATGAAATGCTGTTTTATTAACTGAATTGAAGAACGACTACTGTTCGACGTTTTCCATATCGATGTTTTGTTTGACGTTCGCTGGACTATAAATTGTAAACAAACGAACGGTTTATGTGAGACACGTGCGCTATATGCGATAATTTGATAATATTTATTGTATTTGCGATATTATTTGTTGTATTTGCGAAAAACTGTTGGATCGTACAAAGGAATGCAGGATTTCGATTCGACTTTCGATTCGATTTTTATGTAGTGAGAAACGGTTGGATTCAAATGATTGTTGATGCAATAATAATGCGCGTGTTGTTGCTGCATTTGTTGTCGTCGTTGTTGTTTTAGTGTTCTGCCTATTCTCTGTGAGCTGTATCGATTGACTTCTTGACGATGGCGCCAGAAGTTCCGTAAAAAATAGGAACTGAAGGAGAAAGAATAAGAATCGTTTCAAGTCCTTGAAATATTTCAAGGTTACATTTGCCACATTTTATTACATCGAAGAATCAATATTTTCCTACCTAAAAACAAGTAATTTTTCACTAAAAAATAACTTCAAAATAAAGTCCTCTAAATTCGGAATCTTAAAAGAATTTTTACTAACTTTTAAAAGCACTCGTATTTGAAATGAAGTTCTTCCATTTATGGAGCATTTAAAGAAGAGTTTATTTTTGTTTTTTGCGAGGCATTTAATTTAACTACTTGACTTAAGATTAGGTTTCTATTTCATTGTTTCATAAAGAAAATTTATCATGTAATAATTTCAATTTGTACACATTTAGTGATGGCCTAGATTTTTAATACTCTACTAATATGTACTCTAATAATTTGCAAAAGTGGGACGAAACATATAGAAGTCACTGAATGCGTACGGAAAAGAAAATTAAAGACAATTTTTAAAGCGTTCACAAAAGAACAAATGAAATAAAATAATTTATTTAAAAAATTATTACATTGAGCTCAAAAACGTAGTCAAATAAATTATCTTTACTGCTCATAACTAAATAAGATAAAAACACGTCACTTTATAGTTATTTTACATCTGCGTAGTTGGTATTAATTTGTATACAATAACAAAAATAAGAACAACAATAACAATAGCAACAACAACAACAACAGCAACTAGAAATCCAACTATTTACTTACTACTGATCTGGTTTTTATGTTTAACGTTAGGATTCGTTATCATATTTCAGAGCAACAATGAAAAGAATAGCAACAACTACAATGTTGCAAATTTAATTAATATTCTCACAGATTGACGCGTCACATGATCAGCTTGGCTTAGCATTAGTAAAAAACATGTGACGCTTCGATATACACATGTAACTGTGATATTTATTTCCTTACAGCATCAATATATTTCCTACAACAGATCTACAAACTATAAAACTTATATATAGAGCAAGAGTCTGAATTTGAGGCTGAAACAAAATGTCCGAACGTGAACCGTTGCATCAAAGTGATTCGTCCTCAGTCGTTGCCCAAGTCGTGGTGACCGACGCCAGCAACAGTCATAAGAATAACAATCATAATGGCACTGTCCACACAACACAAAATGGCGCTGCACATCGACAGATATCTCAATCGCAAAAAGAGGAGCAGCACATCGAAGCGCCTTGTTGCCGTGATATCCATGGCAAGGAACCGCCCGACGGTGGCATACGAGCCTGGTTGGTTATGCTCAGCGCATTTCTCTGCAACGGTGTCATTTTCGGCATAATCAATACTTACGGCGTTATACATTCACTGCTGACAGATCGACTGGCCGAACAAGGTGACAAAGAGGCATCAAGCAAAGCAGGTGAGTGAGTCTTTTCGATGAGTGGAAAATTTATACGTAAAAATATGATGGTGTTCTAAGTGAATAAGACTATAGGCAATAAATTGTATTAGCATTGTTTTTAGCAGTGGCGTAGCTAGGGTGGGGTTATACTATAAATAGTATACATTTGTACTTTAGAGATCGTTAGAAGAATCTGAGAGCAAGTTACAGACTGTATATAATTGTTCCTTCGATTCGTATATCTTCATTTTCATCGATTCAAATCATTCAATTCATTGTCGCGATCCGAATCAATTGAATAAGTAATACAATTTAATAAAAATTCATAGACATTCAATCATAGAAACATACAATACTACAGTGCATAGTGATGGATTTTTTTATTGTTACTCACTACTACTATTGTTATTAAAGTTTTTTCTAAACGAGTATAAATATTCGTACATTTTGTACTCTTTTCTGAATTGATGTAAATTGATATAAATCAGTACTGTTAATTGAACCCAAATACTCTAGAAGAGTGAAAGTGTTATAAAGTTGGGTTCCATAAATGTATTGCCGTTTTACTTATTGTTTTATTACTTATGTTTGATATGAGAATACAAATAATTAGCTGAGAAATATATATTATCATATAACAAAGGTGATTTACTGCTGATCTCCTATATTTGATTATAGCATGACAAAAATACAACCATGACTCAACTCGGATTACAACTCGCTCGATGACACTCGCGATTATGATTTTTTTAAAATCGCAAGCAACTTTTCGTGAACAAAGGAAATCGTGTTCTATAAGAATTTTTATTGAAATAATGCTTCGTATATTTTTGTTTTCCTTGGTATTCATATTTTTGGCTTTCGCGAAATACACATACATACATATTAAGTAAGCTTAATTATTGTAGTTACTGTATTATTTGTAAAAAATTTTATTGAATTACAAAGAATCAATTGTCATTTGCTTGGCGACACGAAACCGAATTGGAATTTCGCGTGTCTTTTACAACATGATGAGCGATCCCGGCTGCGAGACATCGCACAAGAGTTCAGTTCAGTTCAATTAAATTCACGACTTTTGTCAAGGTTCATCATGTCTATTGTTTTCTTGGTTGATTCATACATAAATATGTCATGCAGAGTGGAAGAAACGGAAAGTGATGAAGGAAAAAATTTACTTATACGCAACGATAGCCGTCATCAAGCAACCAGTCAATAAAGAGGTTAACTTTAAACCACGGTTGGTGGTAGTGCTTTTTGTAAACATCAGTATGTCGCAGGTCGTTAGCCCAAAGCCATAGTTGGCTTTAAAATCGAAAGTGATACAGTTGCAGTGTCTTTCGTTTGCTGTTCTTATTTATAACAAAAGGGCGTGAGATGTTTGTCTCTTCGGTTTTCGTCTGTCTGTCTGTTACACTCCCTGCTCTTTTGCCTTTTCTGTGTTTACTCGAAGATAGTATTCAGCAACACGCGAGTCGGCGACCTAATTCCGACACCACCCCAGCCGTCCCTACGTCCCCAAATCTGTCGTACGTTACGCGTCAAGTGAAGAGAAGCCATGTAAATGAGACAACCGACATCCAACAGTTACTACTGGCATTGTTACATGTTTTCCGTGATATGACTAAGTTGCAATGACGCGGTAAGATGATAGCTTCAAGGAATCGTTTTCGGAACAAAACCAAGAAAATTGAAAATAAATAAAACCACAGCCAACAGAAGTAGAAAAAATAATACTATATTAAATAATAATAATTCAAAGAATATTCCGCGTGCATAGTTTGAAAATATTTGTTAAAATAGTTAAAATACAAATTACATTTACAGTTAAAGTGACAGCGTACCTGTTATAATTTTAAGATGTACTCGTATTATAATTTATTCATTCCTGGATGAAGTCTTCAATGGGTGGATCACTCACATTTTTTGTGGGCCGATTTAATCTGATAGCTTAAATACGGGAATAGAATTTAGGCTTTAGATCTGGACTGCTAGCTGAGAAATGGGTTCAGCTTTCAAATAGGATACATTAATATTCACTTAAAAAATAGGGGTGATATTTATTTTAAATATTTTATTAATTAAATAGTTTATATTGTATTTAAATATTGCATTTAATTTAGAATCTAAATAAGACTAATTAAGTAATTTGACAGACTTGCGAGTGTGTTCAATGACATTCGTTGTTTATATAATTTGAGTAAATTATTTATACATTTTTAGTTTGAGCAATAATTACAATATTAAATAATTGTATTCAAACATTTAAAAAAATCATAAAATAAACTGTGTGATTTGTAAATGTTTTTCTTTTGAACATCAATAAATTCCGAACTAATAAAAGATAACACTTTTTTGTGTTCAGATGACCTCATAAATTATTTTATTTTTTTTGTGTTGTGTGAAAATTAAAACAAGTTTAACGAACTTAATCAATAATCAAATGAACCAAAGAATAAGCTTATCTGAAGTAAATGCCTGAATATAGCAAATTATGTACTAAGTTTATTAATCCGATTTTGAACAACCTTAGAATCCTATTGTCAATAATTCTTAATTTTATATATAATATAAAGAATACATATTTACAAGACTTTCTTTTAACTCACTCATATATTTTATTAAGCTCTCCAGAAGAAACACATTTCCTAGTAGTAAACCAAATCTAATTTTAGTATCTAATTTTTGACCTATTTTTGAGATAGAAAAAAGCAAAAACATGCCGCTGCTCACATAAAGTTGTCCTATTTTCAACATACGAGTGATTTTCAAGTTCGGTTGCCATTGAAAAAATGTGTAATTATATACAGAATAATTAAATAATTTCCGCTATACGAATACATTTGTTTGTTTTCCCTTTCTTGCATGTCTCAGATTTGTTTGGGCCAACTGCCAATGCGTAAAAATAGAATATCTAGTTTTTGAAGAATACTCGTAAATGTTGGTTTGTCCCAACACCTCCAAGAACATTCGTAAAAATTTTACTTTATCTGTTATGGGTTAATTTTATTATAAATCACTTCATTTAATTGGTTTCATTGAGTTAATAAATTTTAATAACAATAAAAAAATTACTTAAATACACATAAACACATTAAAAAAAAGTAAAAAAGTAGGGTAAAATTGAGAAATGAATGAACGTAAAATTGTTTTCAATTTCTTCGAAACTTTAAAGAAAAAAATTTTTTTGAAACGGAGTATCATTTTTTTCTTCTTGAGCTGTTTTGATTTCATTCACTACAAAGCTTAAATGAACGACTAAATGATAAAATTTCTTTTGAAATACTGTGAAAGATCATATTTTATTTATTTTAGGTCGTTTTTAGGATTTATTTATTTCAAATTAATTTTATCCTCTTCGTTTTCTTTCTTAATCATTTCTTAATGATGAATTATTAATTTTATTTGTGTTTTTTAAAAGTTTTGTTTTAGTTTTACAATACATTAATAGAAATAAAAATTTTATAAATAATATACATTCGTTTATAGACAATTTGTTGATATTAACTTGATTACTTTGATCAGCAAAGTATTAAGATACTAACCTTGTATTGTATACAATTTGTGTGTGTAAATTTACAGTGTAAATATTTATTTTCATCTTTTATGTTCTGCTGTCTCAGCTTAAAATAAATAAATATACGAAAAGACATAGAAAATGAGACCTTAAAAGCATTTTTTCTTTTTTTTTACTTGTAATTTCCGGTTTCTAAGTAATTGAAATTTAATACCTTCTTTTGTAAAAACAACAAATCGATAGACATTATTTTTTCATTGATAAGAAAAAGAAGACATACTCATTAAGTTAATATAATTAAAATAACTTGACACGTCGTCCACAAGAAAAAAGATACATTTATGTTTCTTATTTGTACGTCGAAAGTGGATTTTGAACAATGCTTTAACGCTTTAAGCTTCTTGTTTCAATGAAGATGAGTGTTAAAGAGTTTCCAAATAAGTATTCGTTTGGTTTGCTATAAATGCGTGAATAAAATTTATTATTCATTATTATAAATGTCAAGTCTAATAATAAATGTGAAGTCGATTTCATTCTTATTAGTTTTCATAGTTAGTGATTCGAATGGTTGATATATTTTTGTTATCCAACACTGATGGTTTGTGGATTTGCTTATGTTGCTGTTGTATGTTTTTCCATGTAATGTAATATAAATTGTAGAACTATAGGGTTACATATTTATAGTACATTATTGTTGTTTTTTCTTTGTAATTAAAATCCATCGAAATTTGTTATTCTTTCTTTCATGCGATAACTAATAATATTAAAAGGAAAATTATGAAACTTATGAAAGATTTGTTGGTTTCTTTTAATTAGAATAAATCCATTATAAATATATTAATGATCCAGAAATGGACCAAAGAAAATGTTATCAGCCTTTTCTTTAATTAATTATAATCTTTTAAATGAAGTGTGTCAGAATACTGTATAATCGTAGATAATTCTGAAATGTACAATGTAATATATAGAGACAATCTTTGCCATAGAGACAATGTAAGAAAACAAATCGGTTTGAAGTTATTGAAAAATAAAAGTGTAGCAAAAGAGAAAGTGTGAGAATAACGAACTGTGGATTTGTAGTTCTAGGTACAGGTTCTATGCGGTTCTATGTATAGGTTTTAAGCATTCTAAGAACCAAGATTGTTAGATTGTAGACAGGAATCCATCGCTAAACATAACATATCCATTATTATATTTTCCAAGGTAGATAAATATGATAAATAAAAAATCCTTAATCTGCTTTAAATATGAATTAAAATCGTATAGAAACTGAGAGCTTTTTCATGCCTACAGGTTTTTGATAGAGAGGTTTAATAAATACATACTCTTATGATGATACGTAATATGATCGTTATAAAGATAGAATATTTTTTTGATCAGTGCAATAAAAGTGGGTGTGCAACCTCGAATCTGCGGTTAATGCAGGTGTGTTATCAAAGATTATGCAAGGTTTCTTAACTTAACGACATACTTACGCATGTCGCCAACATACGCGGAACTATAAATATCTATAATATTGTGTAATAAGATTATTACATGACAATGTTCCGCTTCATTAGTATTTCAATGAAATCAACACTAAAGCTATAAAACTCCCTCAAAGTTGTGCTTAAGAAAGCATTCAAAAGCCGCGTAGCAGCCGGCACAGATAAAAAGTGGTCTAGCAAAAAGAGAAAAAGTCAAGTAAGAGAATTTAGACATACTCGTACATAACATATATCCGAATACACCTAAAGCTATTATTAGCTTCATATGCAACACTAACTAAGGGAATGAGACCGAGGATTTTTAAGGACCTTATGTTAAACTTCAAACCTTGTAGATCCGGGTGTCACTTTATAGACTCATATCTTTTTTCATATTCATGTCTTTCCATTTCGTTTCATTTCAGCCCTTGTCGGTTCACTAACGATCGGCACTACATTCCTTCTGTCACCGGTTGCCGGATGTTTGACGGACAAGATTGGCCTCAGACTTACCACATTCGCAGGAGGACTGCTGTCCGCGGGCGGACTGTTCCTCTCTTCGTTCTGCACTGAAAACATTGCTGCCCTTTACTTGACCTATGGCCTCATGTTCGGCTTTGGCGCAGCTTTGGCTTATACGCCCACCCTCGCAATTCTGGGACACTACTTCAAGCGGTACCTAGGCAAGGTTAGTGGTTTTGTGACAGCCGGCTCGAGTGTCTTCACCGTTATACTGCCACCTGCTCTTGACATGTCGCTGAAGGGTTACGGACTCGAAGTGACTCTGCAGATCATGAGTTTCATTTCGTGCTTCATTATCATCTGCTCGTTCGTCTACAAGCCGTTGCATCCTCCACCAGAGCCACCGAAAAAGAAACCCGGTCGTTCGCGCCTGAGTTTGTTATTGCGCTCTATCATCAATGTCAACATTTGGAAACAGAAGCGGTACGTCATCTGGGCGCTGTGTGTGCCTTCGGCATTATTCGGTTACTTCGTTCCTTACGTGCACATGGTGAAGTTCGTGCAGACATCGTTTCCCGGCCGCAGCGAGAACTTGCCGGTGATGTGCATCGGTGTGACTTCAGGAATCGGCCGACTGCTGTTCGGCGCCATTGCTGACCTGCCTGGCGTTAATCGCATCTTTCTGCAGCAACTGTCGCTGATGTGCATCGGCGCGGTGACACTGCTCCTGCCGTTGACCGTTGACCAATCCTATGTGCTTCTCATTGTGTTCAGCCTTATTATGGGTCTTTTTGATGGTTGTTTTATCTCGTTGTTGGGTCCGATAGCCTATGAAATTTGCGGTCCCTCGGGCGCTACACAAGCCATTGGTTTCCTGTTGGGTCTTAGTTCATTACCTCTGACTGTGGGTCCGCCGATCGCTGGAAAGATTTTCGACAGCACTGGCTCGTATACGATACCTTTTATACTCGCAGGCATTCCGCCGTTAGTTGGTGCTTCGATTATGTTCCTTATCCGTTGTGTGCGTGATGATAGTGTTTCGAGCAACAACACGAGTGCCGCAGTGAATGATGCACAGGGTCAGGATGTGGAGACAAATGGACGGCCGTCGCAGGCGTCGTCAGTGGGAATTCGGACTGATAATGGTAAAGGAAATGTGGTTTAGTTGCTATACAAATTATTTTCTTGTAAGTTCATACATTCATATTTCTATGATTCATCTAGATTCCAAATCCAATGTGCCGCTTATGAATGGACGACACTTCAGCAGGCCAACACAAGCGGCGGATGTCATGGGAGAGGCGCGTCTGGCTGACACAGGTACGGATGCTTTAACAAACCAAACTGCTTCCGCTCTCTCGGATCCAATTAATATCCTCGCTAGCGGTTGTGGTTTATTTCCTAGTTTAGTTAAAAGCGAACCGGCACTGAGTGCAACATGTAGAATGTCGAATGTTCCACAGCACCAAAGTAATGACAGCACCTTCCAAAAGAGGCGCCGTTATAAATATTCGATATTTTAACTAATTCAACTAATTTAACAAATTTATTGTATTAGAATGATTACATTTTTCTCTCCCTATTTTCCCCTCTATAAAATGTATCCTGAGATCGTAGTTTTAACAAGCACCGTATTAGTAGAAAATATTGGTTGAAAGAATATTTTAGTGCATATATTTAGGCAGCGAGTGATTTGAGTTTATTTGGGCCAATTTGCATTAAGAACACTATAATGGGAGACAATTCCTAATCCAGAAAATGTACTTATCTCACCTTCTAACCTAATCTATCTCATCACATCTTTATCTCATCTCGTCTTTATCACATCCAACTTTAATTTGATCTCAGCTACTTAAGCACTGAGGAGAATTGGATAAGACTCAATATATCCGACATTTCGTTTTTTCTGTTTGTTTCTGTGAGTGAATTTGTAGGAGTTTTTCGACCACGCATTAAATCTTACTTCCAACTGTGAAACCTATTTTCTTAATGTTGATACTCTCAACTCTCCTTGCATGAGACATAGTTAATTTTCTTATTCTTCTTCTTATTTTTCATCTTAAAAACTAGTTTATGCACTGAAAACCAATGATAAACCAGTTAAAACTCCTCTAAAATTGTTGTTCTAAGTTCAAACCGAAATGATTTCTGGTTTTCGCAAGAACTAAATTTAATAAAAAAAAATTAACTAATTAAAAATTAAATATAGTATTGAATTAGGAATACAGCAAGAATAATGGCTTAATAGTTTAGCTTAAGTTGGCTTTTAGTTTTAAATTTAAATAAAACTATGGTTTTATTGTAGTAATGAATACATAAAAGACCTTTTTTTTCAATTATTAAACTCTTCCGCGAAGGGAAAAAGGCTGTTGTAAAAGTTTGTAACAATTAGTAGATTGGTTGGTTTGGTTTAAGATGGAAAAGTTGTTTAAATCTCAATTCTCTTGATTTTCAATTCTCTTTCCTATTTTCGCACTTATCATTTTAGGTTTCATTAATTCGTAGTATATAGTTTGAGTCAAAGAACCTTTTGCACACCTCTGAGACCTAAAAAATATTAATATACATTCAGTATGAAATGCTTTATAAGATATTTATATATTACATACATACATATGTATGTGTGTTTATCTAGCTTGTACATATAGTACAATTACTTTGAAACACATCCTTTATTCTTGTAAATTTGTATATTAAATTTTCTGTTTAATTTTATTTCCGACTTAATTTTTAATTTTAAATTTCTAATTAAATTTAATTTACATTTTTCTTTTCATTGATTTAAAATTTTCTTACGATTTCACTTTTAGTTTGCTTCTTATTATAATACATTAAATTTTAATTTTTAACTTTATTACTTGACTTTTATAATATTAATTTATTTGGAAATTTTTAATTTATTTTAATTGTTCTTTTAATCTTAATAATAAACTTTATATTAATTTTACTTTCAATCTAACTCTATACTCTACTTAACTCTACTCTATTTAATTTTTATTTTGTATTCTAACTTTTATAACATCTGCATCTTTTATATATAGTATATATACTATTAATAAATATACATATTTTTTTCTTTTAAAAAGAATGTTTGCTTTTTATTTATGCCGTTTCTTTTTACATACATATTTACACTTGGTCTGTATTGTTTTGTATACTTTTTACTTAATTACTCTTTTAATGAAAGCAACACTTTCTTGTTTTATTCGATTTCATTACAGAATCTCTCGAAGACTTGCATGTAACCACCGTCGCCCGTTATTAAAAAATCGGTCTATAAATAAAATAAGTTTTCATTCAAACAGCAGAATTTTCCATTAAAAAAGATATACATACATATATTTTAAGTTTTATATTTTTGTGTTTTTTTAAACGATTTACTATACTTTTATACTCTATTCTAAAATTTATTTTATACTTCATAATGTTATATGTATTTGTATGTATTTTTAATTCTAAGGTGTTATCATTTAAGTTAAGACTTTTTCGAATATACATGTCATCAAAAAGTAATAAAATTCAGTCAATTAGCAAGGAAATTGTCAATTTAATTGAAATCATTTCATTGAAATACAGTGCTTTATACAGAACATTTACATATACAGAAATTTTGTGAATCAAAACAAAAATAGAATTTTTTGTATGAAAAATTATAGAGATCGAAAGATCGTTATATTTGTATTTTTAAGAATGTTTGTACTTTAAATAAAATTGTATTTTATATTATTGAAATCATAAAAATGGGTAATAAAATGTAGTTTTTAATTTAAAAATTCATAAATTAAATTATAATAAAAGGAGTAAATAAGTTAAAAAGAATCCACAATGAAAGTGAAAACGATTTGCTATAAGGACCCACTTACCACTTCAATAATTTCAAATGCATTGCGTGCATGTCTAACGATGATAACCTTTATGATTATGAAATGACTTAATATGTAGGTATTTTTTCATCTGGTTTCATGACTGACTGACATTGATGCATTTCATCGCAATAATCAAACATGTAAATAATCATTAAAGTTCAATTAAATTAGAATGTGCAAAATAAAAAAAACAGAGCTCTTCTAAATCTGGAGCAAGATTTCTTGGAATATGTACTTTTTGCATTTAGTTACAATTTAAATGCAATAATAAAAGATATAGCAAATGATTAGATGGAACAATGTCGGGAAAATAAAGGAAAGAAGATGAAAGAGATGTCTGAGCAATGAGATGAATGAATATTTGTGTATAATATTCTATATTTTTTATAGTAATGTATTATATATATGATATGATTATATTTGGAATATATTTTTGACTGAATATATTTTTCAGTCCTTTTTCAGCTGTTTTCAGACTATTCTCAAAAATTAAATGAAATTTAAAACCTGTATACAGGTAATTTCTCCTAAGAAACCAATTAAAGATATTTACATCCGTTATACATATGTAAATTTAATATACAATATAAAAAGGGATTTCCATTTCGTTTCATTTGATGGGACTTTTCACTCTTGGTTTTTCTAGGTTGCAATTTCAATTGGTTTCTAATGCAGTTGATATTCGTTTTATTTGACTAGAATATTTGTCGGAGAGAAATAACTACGATTTTTCGTCTGTCTCATGAATAAACATTTTATTGCTAGCGTGTCGAAAATAACGTGCCACCAATAAAACATCCCAATCACTTCATAATATCAATGCGTCAATAGAAGCACCGCACCATCAGCACCACCCAAGAAGGCCGAGTAAACAGTTCCGTAGTAATTGCAAACCTCGATTATTGTCATTAAAATGGTCGTCTCCAGAATGAGACGAATGTACACAGTGAAATTACAGCGATTGCTCGCAGAAGGGAAGCGTATTCCTCTAGCTATGAGTATGTATTTGAAATATTTTAAACACAATCTGCACGATCACCATCAACTCGATTTGGTTGGGTCAACAGCAATTATTACTGTTGCTTTGTAGAATTCAAACGACTTTATTTTAGGCGAATAAAATAACAAAACGTTAGCGACTCCCGCTCAAACGGTTGGTGGTTGTCAGTGTTGACAGATCGATATTCGATTCGCAAAAAGAGCGCTATAAATAAAATAACGTTGAGAAAAGAAAAGAACAAACACTTCAAATATTGCATTATTCGGGAATTATACTATATAGAAGCTATTTTTTGCACTGTTTGTGTAAAGTGAATATAGAATAGAAATAATAAAATATCCAAATTGCAACAAAGGAAATGATTTCAATGTTTTTGTGGCTATTTTTATTGTTTGTGGTCTGGATTTATATAATCTGGTCGCGTCGAAAGTTCTATGCTCTGATGCTGAAGCTGTCAGGACCAACTGGATATCCTTTGATCGGAATGGCTCACAAACTGCGACGTAGAGAAGGTACCGTAGGAAACATTTCAAAGGCTCCCGAACATTAACACTGTACTTAATGACTGTTGAGAAGTTTGAGTTAATTTATTTGAGTCTTTGATTTACGTAGTCAAGTCTTTTATTTATTTTTTGATTTGTTTGCCTGATTTCTTTAACTCATTAAGCGCACTTTAAAAACAATATCGACATGATTAATCAATCGCAATAATAATCGTCACCATAAAGTTAAAGTAATCATCAACACTCACTCAAAATTAAATCAAATCCCGATATTTCAGAAATCATAAAAATATTTCACGAGAACGAGCAGAAGTACGGATCATTGTTTCTCTCATGGTTGGGTCCATTCCCATTTCTGGTTGTTAGTGATCCTCAAATAGCCCAGGATATACTCACATCGCCATATTGTGTCAACAAAAGTTTAATCTATGATGCTGTTGAGGACGGTACAGGACGGGGACTGTTTAGCTTAAAGAGTAATCAATATGAAAGAATTTCTTTCAAGGATTCCTATGTATTTTAATATGAATTATTTGATTGACTTACCTATTCAAGATCCTGAATGGAGTGTTCATAGAAAGCTTTTGAATCCTGCTTTCGGACACAGTGTATTGTTGAGTTTTGTTCCGATATTCAATGGAGAGGTGAAGGAGTTGATGAAGGATTTGAACGCTTTGGTGGGACAGGGAGAAATCGAGTTGACACCAGTTCTGCAGAAATTCACGATGAATGTGGCAACCTGTAAATGGAAGTGGATTAAATATGAAACTCGTCTTTGATAGAATTTTACTTTTATTACTATAGTGACCACGATGGGAATCGATGGAAATATCGATAAGGTAGATAATAATTTCAGGAGCCAGCAGAAAAACCTTTTACTCAGCTATCAATGGTAAGTATGACGTGTTTTGTAAACTATTTATAAAGTACATTAGTAAAAAATGGAATTAAAGAGGTTTCCAGTCTTTTAGATAATATGACACAGATGTGCTTCTCTCCTTGGCTACGCTACAGATTGTTCCACTGGTTAGGAGGCAACTACAAACTATATGCACAGGCGAAACATAATATACACTCATTTATTCGACAGGTGGGTGGCAAAGATCGAATCGAAAGCTGACCTCATTATAATTTAATCTTTGATTTTACAGATGATTCGACAAAAACTTGAGATGTCCTCATGTGCTCAAAATGTGAATGTGGATACATTCAACTCTGAGAAATCCGATAATGCAGATATAAAGAAAACCAACAACAACAACTGTTTTATTGATTTAGTCATCGATTTGTTAAGAAGAGGAAAATTCACCAGGAAAAACATTGAAGATGAAACGAATGTAGTTGTTTTTGGAGTGAGTTAGAAAGCTACGAAACCTTTAAATATGTATGCATCTCTCACTTATCACTTTGTCTGTCTCTTCCTCTCTCTCTGTGTCTCTCTGTCTCTCTTTCTCTCTACATCCTTATAACAAATCAGGCTTTTGAGACCACAGCTAACACCCTGAGCTACACACTAATATTATTGGCCATGTTTCCGAAATACCAACAAAAAGCATTTGAGGAAATCTGCACTATATTCCCACAACGTGATGATTTTGAAGTGACTTACGAGGATGTCCAACAAATGGTCTACATGGACATGGTACTAAACGAGTCCATGCGAATCATGGCCTCCGTCCCGCTCATAGCACGTCAGAGTTCACACGACGTGATACTCTCAAACGGTGTGCTTCTACCCGCTGGTCTTCAAATAGTCATTGATATATTCAACATGCATCGCCGCGAGGATATTTGGGGAGCTGAGGCAGCTGTCTTCAATCCAGACCATTTTTTGCCATCGAATATGGAGGGAAAACATCCGTATGCTTTTATACCCTTTACGAAAGGCATTCGTAATTGCATTGGTGAGTTTGAATCGGAGGTGAAAAGGTGTTCGGCTTTAAAATGTTAGATGAATTGAAGTCTGTAGTGGTCTTTTGTTCTTTAAAGGTTGGCGTTATGCATTAATATCTATGAAAATTACTTTGGCCAGAATTTTGCGCAAATATCGGGTTACAACCAGCTTCAGTTTTCTCGATCTACAATTTCTCGAAGATATCACACTGAAGTTGAAGAAAACTCCTTTTCTGGAATTTCATGTAAGGTCATCCACATGACCGAAGGGGAGAATGAAATGTTTGGTTATTTAGCATTAGTTACATACATATTTAATTGAAGATATTTAGTTGATCTAGGTAAGGTCTATCTATCTATTTTTTAGTTAATGATCATTCATGCTTAAATTTAAGTTATATTTATATTTTTGTGTTCGAATTTAAAGAAGTTGACAAAATAAATTGAGATTGTACTGAGTACATTATATAGACTCTACTCAGATCGGTTGTTTCAATGACGTTCTTCAATTTTCAGCATTGGTTCCACATCGTATTTTATGCTGATGTGATCAACAAACTTCAAATCCTTATACTTAAATGAGGTAGAAAATCGAAAACTCTGCACCTGGCCAATAAGAAATACACGTACCGCGATGTAAGCATAACGCCAACCTGTAAAAGCCAACAAAAGCAAAAAGCCGAGTTAGTATACCCGAAAGACCTTGCCTAAAGTGGTATTGGTGGTCAAAATATACACGACTTACCTATGCAATTACGGACTCCCTTCGAGAATGGAATGAAGGCGTATGGATGTTTTCCGGCTACATTTTCGGCTAGGAAATTCTCCGGATTAAACTCATTGGCAGCCGGTCCCCAGATATCTTTACGACGATGTAAATTAAAGATCGGAATAATGATTTGCATATCCTTGGGCAGCATCATGTCGCCCAAAAGGACATTACTGACAACATGTCTGCCAATCACTGGTATGGATGGCATTAAGCGCAACGTCTCGTTTATGACCATATCGAGATAGGGCAATTTTTTCAGATCGTCGTATTCTACGGCAACATCTGGGCCGGGAAACACGCTCACCACTTCGTTGTATAACTTCTGCTGTACTTCGGGATGCATTGCTAGCATAACCAGTGCTGAATAGATTGTCGTCGAAACAGTTTCGAAGGACTGTTTGAGGGACAAACAAAGAGAGAACATGTTTTTCAAATTGCTCATTTAAGAATTCATAATTTACCCCTGCAATCATTGTGTGTGTCTCGCTTATGATATCCTGAACTGTGAATTTACCGTTTTCCATGAATCCCATAGCTTGATCGATAAAGATGTCTTCCGATTTTTTAATTGAATCGCTGTCATCGTGGAGCCTCTTATCTTTTGACGTCCTCCGCATGTGGAGTTTTTTACTTATTAACTTGAATTATACAGTGATTACAAATGTAATGTTAAAATTAATTTTTTTGAATGAGTCCATTTCGCACATCGTGATAGACGCAAACTTGCCTGTTTCACGTAATTGCGTAAAAAGTTGATGGTCCTGTAATACTTCGGTGTATGCGTCAACCACTCAAGATTTACGGTCATGAAGATCGCATCCTGGGCGCATTTATGTATCAAGCTGACACCGAGTTAAGAAGAGAGTTAGTTTGCTGATGGATACTATTGAAAGCACTTACTAATTAAAGCCATGTATAAGATTTTCGTCCATTTCATGACCTTCTTCCAATTGTATACCCAGCGTTGTCTCTACATACGAATCGATGTTCATTTATCGACACTATTTTTTTGACACCCCTGAAAGTTCTGGTACTTTTTTTGCTTACCTATCGCTACAGCTAGAATCAGTCTCTTCAGCATGTCGAATATGGGTTGTTCCTCTTGTCCTGCCAACTCGGCCAGCTTCTTTCTGGCGGTTTGACTGCCGGCATGAAATATTGGTAGAAACCCCGTCAATATTTTGTGCGTGAATGAAGCATTCATTAGTTTACGATTATGTTGCCACTTTATTGCTGTAAGAAGCTTCCGATTAAACGAACGTACACCTTTTTATAAGTCTGAGTTGGTGGGTTACCCGGACTTGAAATGATGCCATCATGTATCGCGTTGTTAATCGGTTTATAGAGGTTCTTCGATTTGTTAAGGAACCCATTAGAGGTCAGAACAACCTCTATTAATTTGGGATCCGTGGTAACGATGAAAGGATTCAGACCGATCCAAACCAAATATGTTGGGGTCTTGAGTTTTTTAAAATAAAAACTAAGCAGCGGAAATAAGTCTGCGAACGGAAGAGAGAAAGAAGAGACAGAGAGACAGGGAAAAGAAGATTGAAAATTGGCAAATTTTTGTACGAGTTTGTGTCTCTTACTTTTTATGGGCGTTAATTTGTGAGCCATTCCCAGAAATGGTAGTCCCCAGACGGTTGGCATCTGAAAAGCCAAATAATAGTACGGTCGACGCTTTAAAAGAAAGGACACAAGTAACAGGATTCCAATGATCCAGATCAGGGATTTCGTAATCGTCTCCATTTTTTTAATTTATATTTTTACTCGTACTTAAAAAAAATAACCACCAAACGTTTGTCACTTTCTTAGTTAAACTAATACGAATAAATTCTGACTAGATTTTGCTTTTATAGAAATTCGCACTTATAATATAATAAATGTTATTTGTCAGGTCAAGTTTTAGGGTCCTCTTGGCTCGCCATTGAGTTGAACGACATAACAAATTGTTAGCTAAAATGTCGATTTTATGCCTTTTTCATTATGATATTCTTTTTTATGTGCTCCGAGATATGTTCCGAAAAGAGAGTACTTTTCAACTCTGAGATGATTTAAGCATATCCATAGCTATTTACCAAAAGTTGCTTTTCAAGTAGATTCGAGTTATTTATCCCAGATTCTTAGGTTTAATATTATGCTTTCAGATAGTGAATAAAGAATATGTAAGTTTGCAGTGTCGATAATCGCACAATTTCAAAGAATGCATTAATTAATTAATCGTTAGCATACGAAGTATTTGTTTCCTTGTGAATTGAATGAACTCAGTTGCAGTAAGTTAAGTTTACTGTAGACGAATTATAAATGTTAATTACTTCAGTCTGTATACCATAGAAGCCGTACACACTTCGTAGTTCGCAGTGAAGCTTTGGGAATGCAAATTCTTCGATTCTTTCATGTCGGTTTACTAAGTAAATATTTTGAGTATTTAATCGTTAGTCATTCACCTGGTTTAGTACGAGGCGTGTAAAAATCAAAAAGTCCGGAGTCATGTCAACGACGATTTTGACGCGATTATCGAATATCTTTTCGAAGTTATCCGATTATATTAAAACGAATATGGAATTTTTGGTGGAAGCCGCCATGGTTGGGCTATTCTTTGGCGCGATACTGAACAAGTACCTGATAATAAACTAGTTCATAGACAAAAGAACAAAACAAAGAAGGGTGCTGAGTCAAAGGTCAAATGAGTCGTTTCGAAATGCAGTCTAAACTCTAAAACTTATTTTATATTCAACAGAAAATCTTCCTCTAATCAAATAGAATTCGCTTGAATACATATGTAATCATAAATCATAACTAATAAAGTACATACTCCATGTAATCTTTGGACTAAATGTTATTTATTTTTTTCTATAAGGTTTGTTTTGATTAAATGTCTATGGTAAATATTCAATGTCTATTCAAAGAGGCAGAAGAGGAAAAGTGACTAAATTAGTTAATCGACGATTTTCTCTATCAGATGAACGTAGAATGCTGGCTTTTCGACTTCGCTGAGGGCTTTGAAGTCTCCGAAAATTCTATGTTTCGACTTCTCGCCAAAGCATTGCGTGAGCATTTGCGTAAACCGCTTGAGTTCGTGTGGATAGTAAGAGAGACGAAATTCGCTAGTCAAGTTGTTGGCTTCAATCAGGTAATCCATGGTGACCATCGCAGGTTTACCGCAATAGAAGAGCACCGATGTCTTGATGTCGGCCGTGTGTTGGGTCTATAAAGTGAAGGCGATGAGGAAAGAATGCGAACTCAACTCCAAGAATTAGGTTCTTTACACACTTACATTGTAGTATAAGTTCTTGGCTGGTGTAGAGCCTGTCTCCAGAATATTGTCAAAGTTGCGGTGGTCGATCAACATGATGCCGCCAGGCTTTAAACACTTTTCGAAAGTTCTGATCGCTTGCAGGTGCTCGCGTTGGTCGCCGTAGCTGTCCATTAAATGGGCGAAAGAGTTGCCCAAGCAGATGACCGCATCAAACCCACTACCAACTTGAGTCTTCAGATCATCGTACAGGGTGAGCCAGTTGGCCTCCTCAATGACTGTTTATGTTTTGTGCAAATAAGAAAAGAGTATTCAATTGTCTCAAGGTCTCTAATCAACTCTGAGCACTCACTAACCCCAACTATCGAATGCTGGTTCTCGACGACGATTCCAACGTTCTTTGAGAGCATACTTTAGCATCTTGTCAGAGGCATCAGCAGACACCACTTCGAAACCTTCTTCCAGCAGCATGATAGAGTCAACACTACAACAAAATTGAGTATGAGTTCAGTTTGTTTTGTATATAAAATATATCAGTTTTGATCATGTGATCTTAAACTTACCCTGTACCGCAGGCAACATCGAGTACACGTTTGCAGCCTTTCGAGCGCAACAAATCGATTAGGAAATTTTTATAGTTATCGGTCCGCGAACTTTTGTCACCGATGAAGATTTCCCAGACTTTGGCGGCTTTGCCATCAGCGTACTGATCGCGTACACCTTCGGCTGAAATTCCAGCAGAACGGGCCACAAAAACACTATCAGCGGAGGCCGGCATCTTGACGGAACAATCGATTCAAATAAACTGATTTAGCAAATAGAACGTTGATACTTTTCTACTCATGAATTTCTAAATAACAACACCAACAAAATAGAGAAGTCAACAACAATTTGGACCTGTTTTATTAGTTCAGCTTGTTTTCAAATTAAATTTCATATGAAACTGAAATGAAATTTTGAATCTTATCAGTTGAATTAAATCAGCTCTCTTCGGTTTAAATGATGCCTTGAGCTTGACCTGCTAACGTTTTCTTCATGATCGCGTTGAAAATATGAACACTTTTTCACTTTACTGCAATCTCTTAAAACTTTGTTCTTTTGTTGTATTGTACACGTAGACGTTTAATTAAGTTTTGTAAAAATGTTGGGAGAAATACAAGTGTAAAAATGGGACCAATTCGATAAAGTTCCCAGAGAAATAGAGAAATAGAGATAGTCTAAAACCTAATCTAATCTATTGTGGTTTTCTCTTTACATAACGTAATATAAATGTTAGTGCATAGAATGAAATTGAAAAAATATATATTTAAAGCGTTGTTTAAATTAATGTCTCGGTACAGATAATGAAATATTCAATACTGAAGTATTATTGGCTGGTGACCAAGCGGGCAGTTCAGACCTGATAACTGTTAGTGTAGGCGGGCCCACTGAGACCTTCATTTGTCGCGGCTCTCACCTTATCTCAAGTATGGATAAGATAAGAGAAAAAAACCGGAAACTGTTGGGTTTTTTGAACAGTTACTAATTTTCGTATGTTTACGAAATATCTAAGTGTGTCAAGAAAAAGAAATAAAATTAGAAATGAAAATGAGAAAAAATTAAGAGACATCGAAGAAAAATAATGAAATCTTATGTTCAGGTTAAAGCGTTAAAATCTGCTGTGGTCTGGTCGAAACAGTTGTATACCCTACACAAATGCAACGGTGAATTAGAATAGAACATCGAATTGTTATCCAAATTTGTTTAGATACTCATTCCGAATACTTTTTCTAATTTTGAATTATTTTACGTTAAAGAATTATATAATTATTGAATTATTTCGATGTTGAATTATTAAAAAATTAATACTGCGATATTAGAAGAAATAAGAAGAATTAAATATTATCCTTATGTTTTAGTAATTACACTTATAGTATTTAAAAAAAATTTATAGCGAATTTAACACATTTCCTTTTTGTGGTACTCTAAAGACGATAATTGAAAATGTATTTTTTAAAAATACACAAGGTGTAAAGTAGTTCTAATTGAATTGTGAGATTGTGCATTTTATATATTCTAATCTAAAGTGAAACATTTTGAATAAGAGTATTTAAGATATGTTCGTAAAAAATATAACTCTGTGACGCATACGATGTTGTGATCTTTTAAAACACAAAAATTAATCAATAACAACCAGTAAAGGTTATCTTTGTTCTTCCAAAATTAAACAACTACGTATATATTATACATATTTTTTTTCTCGAAGTTATAAACAGAATTATAAATAGAAAATTAGAATAATATATATAGATATGGATATAGATATTAAATGAAGTATTCATATGGCGAAACATATTTTAATCGAAATGAATTATCGGCAATTGTTTGAGAGAGATTTAATGGAGGGATATATTTCAATGAAATTTAGCACACGTATCCTTTGTTGCGTAGCGCTGCTTGATATTGAGGCTGGGCGATCGGTCCACCAAGCGGCCAACTTTTTGTACAAAAACTGAAGGGTTGTTTTTTAAAACCATGTGTCAGGGAATTGAAGTAAGTTATGGGCATGAAATTTAATTCGCGATCAACTAGTAGTAAAACTAGTTCCTTCACAAAGAAAGCGTGATTCGACCACGGCTAGATGTAGACAATTTTTATGTAGGCGTCTTCTGGCAGGGAGTTAAGATGGCACATTTAAAATATGGTATATCACACCTGTTATCAATACTAAGCGCACTCCTTCATAGATAGGTGTGGTCCGCCCACTTTTCCATATGCTACACAGAGTATGTGATGTTATGGAATATTTAAGCTTCAGCCAGTCTGAAAATATAAAAACCCTTCTGGTTTGACATACAACAGAAAGAGAGATGAAAAGAGAAACAAAGAGAAAAAGTAATATATATTATAGTTATAATAATACATACTTAATTAAAAAATATATTTCAAATGTCTTATATTGTATATACTAGTATATTATAAAAATGATAATGATAAGAAAATATACTGTCGCTAATATTATAATTTAATTGTTCAGTACAATTATATAATATATTATAATATATAATATATAAATTGTTTGTGTATATAAATTGTTTTAAATAATCTTGTTTTTTTCTAGAATTACTTTATAAATTATAACTAATTTTAGTTTTTTCATCTCATGAATTCTTGAAAAATATTGCACTCGTGGTTTGCAAAAATGTTATTGCTTATTATTGCACTTAATTAACTCAGTTGAAAAATGATTATTATCTATTAACTGGAAAGATGATTATGGTACAGTAAAGTAAGAGAAAAACATAAGAGACAATGTTGGTTGAATGGCTGATCTTAGATTTAGTGGTAGTTTAATTCAATTGTGGTTCTAAAAGCTGAGTAAGCATTACATAATTAAAAAATAGTTTACATTACATTTGATGTCATATCTTTCTCTATCTCATTTAAAATTCTTAATTGGAGTCTAGTTTAATATTTCGATTGGTTACGTTTCGCAAGTGAATTTTTTGAATTTTTCAATTAAGTTGCGAAACATAAGCAGTTACTTTAATTACAATTATTATTAATATTAGTATTACGATTCTTTGAATCACTTTTATGCTAAATCGTAACAGTATTTTAATATTAAATAGATAATTAATAATTTGCTTAGAAAAGTTTTGAGATAAAATAAGCGATAGAGTGAAAAAGAGAAATAAATTAAATGTCTTTCTTATAACAAAATATGTATTAAAAAAATTGTATTTAAATGCTCAATTAATCGCTAATTTAGGTTTAACGCCTTCATTGTCTGTCCCTCTTTGCAATACATTCTCCGTGTCTGGTTTTATGGCAAATAACCCAAAGAATCCTCCAACGAAGCACTTACGGCCTTCATTGATTGATAATTGTTCTGAAAGTGCTTCTCTCTCAAAGGGAACTGATAGACATCTCGTTCTCGATCACACTCTCGTTCACGTTCTCGTTGACGTTTGCTTGCAACGCTTTTCAATGGAGCGCCGCATCTGTCCTCAATAGCGCTTAATTTAGTGAGCAAATCGTCGGCGCTGTACGATTTCATTGAGGAGTTACAGGATGAGGATAGATTCGTGAACTTATTTCGGTCATTCTTGTGAATATTGCTCTGTGACTCACGACATTTGTTGTTGTTGTTGAACTGTTCCTGTTTCCTGGAGGAGGCGGCTCTGGAGGTGTTGCCGCTGCGTCTGTTTGCGGTCTGCTTTAACAATGGCGTCGTTGGACAAAGGCTCTTGATGTCCGTTGTCTGACGTAGTTTTACGTCCGCAAAAATGGCTGCCGCTTCAACGCTCTTCTTTACGCTGAGTGCTTCATGTGGCTGCACCGGTTTTCCGTCACCGTTAATCGTAAAGAGTTCATAGTCGAGCGCCAACTTTCGGTTGTCCATTTTGTGGTTGCTGGAGCGCGATGACTGTCGCTGCTGCTGTCGCGAAGATGACGACTGACGTTCATCAGTACCGGGTGACGCTGTGCGTGAACGCCGCGATTCTTTTTGGCAGTAACACTTGCTGGCACTGATGCAGCTGTCGGTGTCGCACCACGTAGTGTCCGAATGTGTGTGTTCCTCCTCGTTGTCCGGGGCAGAGTTGCGGAGGGGCGGCTCCTCCTCGACCATGGAACAGTAGCACTTGTCATCGGATTTGCACGAGATGAGTGAGAAACGATTTCTCCTGCTGTTATTGGTTGGGGAAATGTTGTTCTTGCCAGATCTGCTGCTGTCTGGCGTGTTAAAATGTTGCTGCTCCCGCTGCTGCTGCAGCTGCATCTGTTGCTGTTGCTGCTGTTTCTTCTGCTGCTGTTTCTGCTGTAATTCTTTTGTAAGTTTGCGTGCCATGACCGCGGCCTCTGTTTCTTTCTTTCGCCGGTGCTTATTGTTCGCTTGATCGGTGCGGAGGCTGCAGTAGCAGCGGTCTGCAGAGGCACACGTACAGGCCTCGGAGTCGTAGCTACATTCGGAGCAAGAAACGTATCTGGAAGACAATTAAAGCTAAATTATTCGCCACAATCGCTTGCACGCGGTATTTATAGAGGACGATGAATCGCGAATTCGCAGCATATTTGAAATTTTAATCTATCCTCTATAAATACCATATGGTGCAGAGTATCCATGGCATGCGTACGAACCCGCTGGAACTGTTTCTATTGAGGCCATTCAGGCCGTTTTCGGGCCGTACCATCGACACGTCCGAGCCGCTGTTGATCACACGACTACGATGCTGCTGCTCCGTCAAACTTTTAGGTGGACCGACAACAAGGTGTGCGTCGGGTTTCTGCTCGACCGAGTGTTCCTTATGTCGGGCTGGTTTCGACGGTTTTCCACGACAGGAGCGAAACTGATCCAACTGAAAAACCTTCTTCAGACCTTTTGTGCCGAACAGAAGCATGCGCGGCTTTTTCTAGAAAAAGAACTTTGATAATAATGTTTTCGGTTCTGATTGAGGAGGTGGGGGCAGGGA
This sequence comes from Myopa tessellatipennis, assembly GCA_943737955.2. NCBI lineage: Eukaryota > Metazoa > Arthropoda > Insecta > Diptera > Conopidae > Myopa > Myopa tessellatipennis. The sequence goes on from OX031314.1 coordinate 44,442,766, forward strand.
GGTTATCTCTAAGAGATCTCGAGATACACCTACTTGACAGCCTACGCTGCTGTTCTTGCGTTTCACTTTCTTTTTCTTCTGTCGCCGCATAATGTTCTTCGAGCGTTGATAGAGCTCGTCCTTCGTCAGAGTGACGGCCAATTTGAGCAGGAACTCCTTGTAGATCGGCTTCAGGTCGTTGAAGGACATGCCGTCTGCGTCGATGATCGCGTAGAGGATGTCATCCAAGGAGTGCAGATTTTCATGCAGACGGAACTCGTTGAAGAGCTCGCTGAAGCCAAGTGGTGAGCTACAACAATAATTCAAATGTAGAATCTAATGTCGAACCGATTGAAGTTTTACTTACCCACCACCGCCTCCGCCTCCACCACCTCCACCTCCGGCGCTGCTGTCATCATCATCCACTTTGTCCGTGTGACGTCGAGCTGCTCTGGATTTGTAACGCGTTAATCCGCCAGTGTTGAGGAAGCTACCGGATCTGGGTATCGCGACTCGTGTTAGTATGTCGCCATTCGATTCGCTGCGTATGCCAACGCTTCCACCAGCGGACGCAGCAGCAGATTCACCGGTCATCATTTCCGAAGGATGGTAGATTGTATCGGTTGTGTACTTCGATTTCGTGACCTGCTGATTTTCGTGTGGGTAACTGCGTTGCGACATGCGACTACTGCTGCGTAGGCAAGCGTTGCCACCATGCAACGGCGATGATGCATCCCTAGAGATAACATGCTTTGTTTGCGCGGTGGCTATTGCCGCTGATGGGCCGAGTGAAGGCACTGGCGGCGCTCGCTTTGTTTTGTGCGATTTTCGTTTGCGTTCTTCTGTTGTTGCGTCCATTGCTTCGGTAATCATATTGATGCTGCAGCTGGGCGAGTTGTTGTTGGGGATACGTTTCCTGTGCATGGACCGCATTGCCGCTGGGGGCAAGGCACTGAGACTTCCGCCAACGTTGGTGGTGTGACTTCCGCTTGAGCTGTGAAACGAACTCTTGCGTCCGCTCGGAGCACACTGAGAGTCCAACAGGTAGTTGGATGCAGTTTGTGCCGAGCTGCTGGCGATGCTGATGCAGCTGACACCGTTCTGGTTGCGAGGAGTGCGTCGTTTGGTGCTGCATTGTGAGTTAGCGTTTACGTGCGCCATCAGGCTTTGATACAAAGTGGCCGCGATAACAATGGCGTCTTCGGTGCTCTTGCAAATGAAGCCATGACATTCGAGGAGCTTGGGAATCTCTGCCGAGCGCATGACGACGGCGAAGATTGGCGCATGAGCACTGGATGCAACTCGTTTGCGTTCCGAAGAACTAGAAGAGAGAAGAAAAAATAAAGAAATTCAATAAATGAGCGATCGAGAGTTTCGGTTAATTTTTGTTCGTTGAAATGCCAAATGATATCCTGATGTGATATCCTGAAATGATATTATAAGGAACTAAGAGGTTTTTTGCTTGTAGGAGTTTTGAATCTGAATCAAACAACGTTGATTGGAGTCCCTGGTTTCTGACATTGTTAATCGACTGACTGATTAACCTAACAGAGAAGGATTTACTTCCTTTATCGTTCTTACTGATCTACACTGATATTGATTTAGTCTCTCTGTAGAAAAGAAACTCACCTCAATGGTTGGAAAAGCATAGATTTGTCAATGTTATCTGGATCCGTTATCAACGGAAGAAACGCTGCCCCGCTCTCATCTTCGGATAAAACGAATTTCACAGCAGACCAGACGGCAATATTGTGAAATGGTGTAATATTGCTGTCGCTGGAGGTTTTGCTGTTGTTGTCATGGTTGCTGCTTTTATGGTGTACGCTGTTTTCTGGAGAATTTGCACTGATTTTCACTCGCAAACCCGTGGCGCAGATATCCAAGTATCCGGATTTTTGTTTCTGTAACAGAGATGTATGGAAAAATAGAATAGAAACTTATAAAAATGAGTTTTGAATGAAAAGTTAGAGACAAATAAGTGTCTGGAATTCTGTTTATAAGTACGTATATTATATACCGTTTTTTATATTGCAACTATTGTTACTAACTAACTAACTCACCTGATTATTCAACTCGTTCATGTACAGCTCTCTAAGTGGCACTTGTAGTCCCTGTAGACTGGTCACCTTATCTTTTAATGGTAGTGCACCCAGACACGTGACGGCAAAACTACTTGTCGCATCCTTGGCGACATCGGTGAATAGTTGCTCGATCTGTGCTTGAACGCTGTTGTTGATACGTCTCACGTCCTTTTTAGTGGATTCATCTGGAACTCTGTTGGTATCGTTGCAGTCCTGAAGGATGCTGGTTATAGAACGCTGAGCGCTGGCGGTACTCGCGAGCTCACTGCGTCCATACATTATAATCGAACGAGTGCGATGTGATCCGCGTGGATCATCCAGGCGATTGCTACGCACCGATCTAAATACGTAAACAATGTCAGATATTGATTAAGTCTAAAGTCTGTGTACATTCTATAACATTTCTTAAGTCGGAAAATGGTTATAAAAACGAGATTGTAAGCTAAAAGTTTAAGTAATTGTGGCTAATTCTTGAACTGAACATTTAAATTTTTCAAAACTTGATGAGGTCCTTAATTGCTCTGTGGGAGTTATGGGAAGTTATTCCTCAATTTGGAAATGGTGTCTATATAATTTCGCTAATAAGACTATACTGTATGCATTATAAGACTAATATTAAAACTATATATTAAAATACAAATTGATGCATTGAAATTGAAGTTGTCCAACTCGTTGGAGTGTCTGTCGCTTCCGTGTTGTACACACATCAACATCATGGAATCTCGTTAGTCATTTGAAGATGTTCAAACTCAGTGAGAAAGTTGTGGAGTATGTTTAGTGATAAAGTACCGCTATGTGACACAAAACTAGTCCGCTTGTTCACTAACTGGCGCTGGACTTAAGTTGTCGACACACTTGGAAACTATTGAAGATTAGAGTATAATAAAAATACTTCTAAAATACAAATTGATTGAACCGTTCGCTGATGTTGCTGTTCATGTGGATGCTGTTGATGTTGTATGTAGGTCAATCGCAAAAGAAGTCGCATAGAATTTAAGAAGATTTAGAAATTGAATTCAAATTCGAAGATTTCTCATTCGATAACGGTAAATAAAGAACAATGAAGCCAAAAAAAGAAACCAATTAATTAACCTGTAGAAGATGCGAAGTGTCTTCAATACTAAGAATGAGAGTGTTTTCACTATTATCTTTGTTTTTGTTTTTGCCTTTATTATAATAATAAACAATTCTTCTAAATGACTAATGAAGAAGTTAATCGACTGAATATGAGTATCTACTCATATGTTGATGGTTTAGCGGTAACTTGAGCGTTTACCTTTTATTCATATTTCGTAATTTTTCCCACTTTCATTGACATTTACACTAGATAATTCTTGCCTGGTTTTCTGGTTTTCTAAACACAGTAATTGTGATCATCGATATTCAGGAAAAGGAGCACCTTACCTTGTGTCGTCAAACATCAGATCGATTTTTAATTTATATATCGAGTTGCGGCTGACACTGGAAGTCAGCGATTCCTGATGATCGCCCTCCAGAAGACGGAAGCCAGATGACCTGCTACCGCTGGGCGGCGGTGGTGGCTGCTTGTGCATCCGTACTGAGTTCATTTTAGGTACCGCCACTGAATCCACTTTGCATGTGACCATATCGTCGTCAAGCAGCTGCTGATCGTGGCTGGTCTTGTTTGAGTGATCGCAGAAATTAATTAACGCTCGTCACTGAAATCCACTAAATTGTCTCGATGTGGTTTTTGTAACAGTTGCACATGCTGCAGATTGGAAGTTAAACAGAAAAACGAAAAATAAAACTAATGAAGGAATTGTAAGTAGAAGAAGAAGCATTAAGAAAAGATATTACATGCTAATAAATTAATATTAAAGTAGCTTAAATCATGATTAAATTGTTTGAAGCAACGAAAGAGTCGCAAGAGCAGAGAAAAAGACATCCAACAACAAAGCCAAAAAACCACTGCAACAGCTAACGAAATGTTTGCTGATTTCATCCGCTTATCGTATGTTTGGCGGACGCAGTTTTTTGTTAAGCGCGGAACTTTGAAAAGCCGTCGCGTGGCGTACACTGCACCCGACGCATGCGTTCATCAAACTCGTCATCTGTTCCACGCACGCGTCAGTAAAACACGCCGTCATCGCATCATTCGTCGTCGTCACTTTCACTGGGCAATTTTTTATTTGACGTTTTTAGGTTAAATTCATTGAGCGATCGATAGAGAGGATCATCCAAAAGACTTTTTTTGCATAAAACAGGATAATTTCAATCTATTATCTGCAAAAAGAATCCTTTTCAAAACTTTGCTCATGAGCAGTGAATAAACTTCACCGTTTGATCATCAGGTTGATCAGAGAGGCCGATCTTCATGACGATGATGATGTTCAGGTTGAACACTCCAAGAAAACTGTGAATTTTTCCGATTTTGTTTTATATACTCGTTGCGTAAACTTGAAAACTGTTTGAAAACTTAAAACAATGGAAACTAAAACAATTGATCTTCAGATTTTATTGAATGTTATCTTTTTTAGAAGTTGAATAAAGCACGCAAGTACATATTAAATAAATGTTCTCATTTCATAGTTCAGGGTCTCGATTAATAATGATGGAAATAATAACGATGCTTTTAATGATGATTTTAGCGATTCTCTTAATGATGATTTTTTCTTCTTTGATACTTTTTTTAGTCTTGGTCAGGTTGTCAAACGTCGGATTGTCTTTGGACACGTTTTGGTTGATGTTGATGGCTGTTTCTTTATTTTTTCAACTCTATCAACTCTTTGAACTCTATTTTATCATTTGAATGTTATATATATTTACAAGTGCATAGTTATGCCTTAACATATGAACATATACTCGTATTTATAAGTATAAATTATATAAAATGTATACACGAACATTTTTTCTTTCTTCATTCTTCGCTGTGATACTGCATTCTGTTGAAATATTTGATCAAATATTTTATTCAATGTAATGTAATGTACAACTTTTTATGTAATCACTTTAATCAAGAAGTTTTGATCACTTTAAAGTATTTTTTGTAATTTGTTATGTTTAATTTTATGTTAACGAGTTTATTAACGAGTTTATTAACGAGTTTATAAGGAGAGATCAATGAATGCATTTTTTTGCAGCAACAATTTTCATTGTGAAAAAATTGTTGTGAATTATATCAGCTTCAGAGAGCGAGAGATATGGAGAGAAATCTCTTTTTTTGTAATTATTTTGTTTTTTTCAGTTACAATGTTAACGCAACTCGACCGAATTAATGCCGAGTTAAGAAACACGTAAAGAAAATTGCTTCAAAATTCAATCGAAAAGAATAAACGAACGAAACCAATAAACAGCAAATAATAACCGAAAGAAACAGCAATTAATAATAGTAACCACGTAATTATGAAACTTTTATTTGTCTATGAAAATCGATCGTACGGAGAAAATTTGGAGAAAAACGTTGCCGCGCTCACGATGCGTATCCGCTCGACGTTTGACTGCGAATGCGTGCTGGTCTATTGATGGATGCTCGACGAAGTGAATGGACGTCTTTCATGGTACATAGCAGCGCTGCCATCCAAGTCAAACTCTTTCTTCTTCTCCTTCGTTTGGTACCATTTCTGTTTATCTATCTTTCTACATAATAACGAAAAGTAAGCAGCACAGATTCGAAAGATCTATGAGTGCAAATACAGAGATACGAGCAGAAACAAATACAAATGCAGCTGGATGGAGTGATTAACGCATCTAGTACGCTTCGTTTGCATTACGTTCATCTGTTAAGTTAAACAATGTTGCCAACAGACGCGTGATTTTGAATTTAAAATAGATGGATTAATGTTGCCTTGTAGTCCAGGATATTTGCGATTGTTATACGTTTTTCTTTATTCTTTTTTATGACTTTTAACATGTTGCTTAGCTTCGTAGTTATGCTTTAAATGCCTGATATTGGCCAGTGCCAGGCGGATCATTAGGATGTGTACTGATCACTGTAGCTTCGGATGTGTACTGATCGTTTGATTCGTGGAGTGTGACGGGGGCCAACCAATCAACGTGAGTGATGCGCACATCGTGTTGACAAGTGTGGCCACGGCCATGAAGCATTCACAATCCACTGTACAGTGCGAGTAAATAAATCAGCTTCTTTTCTTGTTGTTGTTGTTTAAAACAAAAAACCCCTTTAATTTTAATCAGTATCCAAAGTTTTGATCTATTCAAAGAGATTTCATTTCAGTAATTAAAAGTACAAAAAAGTATTTGATGATTTTAATTTTTTTGTTTATTCACAAAATTCGATTATCATCGATCGCTCATCATCGATTAACCGTTCATGACTTAGATATATATTCATTTATTACATTCATTTATAACGTATCTAAATTCATTGAAAAAATTCACTAATGCATGCAATTATTATGTGAATGGATGGATTGAACTAATGAAGGGCGTATAAAAAATCGAAATGATTTCTTTGCATGAATTTTGTTTGCAAAATTAATGCCCGATCATCATCAGGATTATTAAAGTAATTAAGAGAAGTTTTTCAGTTTATCATTTTTGAAGTTATAACATCGGATCGGATTGGACCACATACCGAACTGGCACTCTTTTCGGTTTTAGATCGGTCGGTATTTCAATTTCTTCTGTTCAAATTGTTTGTCTGTAATCTTTTTTGGAGGTTTCGACAAGAGTGATCACTGTAGCTATCCCGCTTTCAAGTGGCTAATAACAGGTTATCTGGGTTTCTGTTTGTTTCCAATTTGGCCATGTTAGTTAGTTAATGGCTAAAACATAGTCAGTTACACTAAAAGAGTGTAACAAGTGATAATCAACGATATGCTAATTGATTTAAGTGCAGAGGGGCGTATCTGATAACGAAGATTTGTTTTCCTTCTCTCACACGAACAAGGAAAACAAATGTGTTGGTGTTGATGTATCTGCTGTTGATGGTTAATGCGCTTAGACAATCATTATCATCATTATCATTGCAATTCGCGGGATTCAACCGAGTTCCATAAAGCTTTTCGCTTTACGCCGGATCATTAATAGGCTTTTTAATGATCTTCGAGTTTTAATGATATACTGATTATTTCTGTGCAACGGTATTTTAAGAATGTCTGCTAATTAATCGAAGTCGGTTTTGTTTTGAGTAGCGAACTTAACTTGTTGGCCAAATTTAGACAATAGATTGATACACACACACACGCACGGATGTGCAACTGCCATATATATCTATATGTAAGTATATAGTATGTGTGCATATACTGCAACCAATTCAAAAGCTACAAAAGCTGCAAGCTTCAAAGTGGAATCACTTGTCATGGACTCAGTCGCTCAGCTACACAAGTTATTGCACCGTACATCGGATTGTATTGCGAACCAATGCGAATCGAATTAACGTAAAGTTGCTGTTGCTGTTGCTGCTGCTGCGGCTGCGGCTGCTGCAGACAAATTAAATTTATTATTGCTTACATTTATATTGCTGCTGTTTCGTCGCCTCTTCTGCTTCGTCTTCTTTCTGAAAATTAACCAGAAATGGGCAGAAAAATACGCCGCATTATTATTTGTTTCTCTTCTCTGATTTCTAACAATCAGCTCAGCCACATTAGCAACAAATACAACAACTACAACCACAGCTCTTTGACTTCACGCCGCTTGCAATGCTTGGTTGCCGCTCCCGTCCACCCTCTTCGAAGGAATCATGATGCAAACTTTTCTCCTCCCTCAAGCGGCTCATGAGGCATACAAAAACAACAGCAACAACATCACATCATCGATGACTTGATGTTTCTAGTAGCGTCTCCATGCGAAACACTTTCTCTCCTTGCAGCCTGTTATTTTTTTTGTTTCTCGTAATTGCTCACCTTTTTTTTTGAAACTTGTACTTACTTTTGTTTTATTTTTTGCGTATGTTTGTTGTTGTTTGCTTGTTTGTTTTTGCCTACCACGAAAGACCTGCGTCTGGTGCTGCCAGACCTACCTGCGTCTGCTCGCGTGCGTCATCTCTGCGTCAACGCAGCGCTTCTAATGTAAGAAAATTAGTGGAATTTCTTTCAAGTGTCGTTATTTGATTTTGATCTCATAACTGGTTGGATATTAGTATTATAACTGGCTGTATTATGGGCATTATATGTAGTTTTCTTGTTTATAGATGTGTGTGTGTGTTGTTGCTTTTGTTTTTGTGCCCAACATTGCGTATCTAAACATTACATGTTCGAAACATTCCACATGACGATGGATGATAAATTTCAGTGTTTTTATTATTGGCGTTAATGTTATTGGTTTTGTTTATTATCGTATTATTTTGATTGTTGTTGTTGTTGTTGTAGTTTTTAGCTCACTTCAAATTGCAAATAAAGTTTTTGTTATTCACTGCGTTGTAATTTTAAAGTCGATTCAAACTAATTTATGAATTCTTCTGAGGTCAAACAATTTGACTTTTCTTACATGATATTATTTGGTATTATGTTATATTTGATTATATTATATTGATGTAGTTATTACGTATATGATTGTATGTGTATGTATTATATTATCTTATGTTTAGTTTTCTGCTGAGTTTTGTTATTATCCTTAAAATCCACTTCATAGGCATTTGTAATGTCAATTTATAAAACTGCGATTAAAAACTTACAACAACAATGTACAAATAAACAAAAACAATCACCGAAGTTGATTCATTCAACCGATTCACGAAGAGTTCGGCATTCATGGCCGAAGCGCCAATGGCCGATGTCAGACTAAGCTTCGTGAGGCCAAACTTACTCGCTATTATGGGCCAAGCAACCAGAGTGAGTGAGGCCGGCATCAAGTGGCTTAATCTGACATCGGCCATTGTCACTGAACCACTAGCTGTCGTAGCCGAAGGCGAGGACGAAGACGACGAGAAGTCGAGGAGAAGTACGAGGAGGAGATGGACCTAGTATTTATTGGAGAATTTTTTTTTTATTTTTATTATTATTAATTATTATCAAACACATTTATTATTCATGACTTATTTTAAACTTAAATTAATTTAGAATTTATTAAAAATTTGTTTTAACTTTATTTTAGTTCCATTTTAGAGATATTTCTGTAAAGTTTTAAAAGATTCTTGGTATTTCTAGTATGTGTGTTGGTGTTTGTATGTATGTATGTATGTATGTTTTTTTTAGCCTCGACCGAGCAGTCAAGAGTTTTGATTTTAATTGTAGCCTTATTTTGTGTTGTTGTGATTTAAATGTTGCGCACTGTTTCACAGTTTAAACTTTCACTAAACAAAAATTATGTATTTCTTTCTACATATGCAACTTGTTTCGTTTCTGTCTTTCTTGATTTTGATTAACGCAAAATTACAGAAAAAAAACCGGAGATAAAAAACTGGAAAAAATCAAATAAACAAAACATCTCGTTGCAATGGACAATTAACTGTGATTAAAATAATAGATAAACACATTAGAAAAGTAATGAAATTTTATGTTGACCAACACAGAGTCAGGGAGCGAGTTCAGCGTGAGTTGTTGCTGTTGTTGTTATTGTTGTTGTTATTGTTGTTGTTATTCTTATTGCTGGTATACTGAAGATGACTGTTTTTGTGAATTTTTATTAAAATAGCGAAACTATGTATAATTTCGTCAATTGTTTGTGTTTTCTTTTATAGATTCATAGAGTATTTTTAAAGAAAAATGAAACATAAATAGTTCAATAATATTTTCACATTGAGATCTCTAACGGTTGTTTGTATATGTGTTTTTTTGTCATAAAACATCATAAAATAATAATAAACTTGTTTACCTCTTAAACTAAAACATCGCATAATAACATCGTTTAAAAAAAGAAACTGTTTTAACGTAACCTAAAAACTGTTGTATTTACATACATTTATATTATTATTGGTTATTATATATTAAAAAGCCGTAAAATTCCGGAATTTTGAATTTCATTCAACTCCTTTGAATAGAATTGATTATTTGATTGTATTATCGTATTTTTATTGGTTACGGATTTTGATGAAACAAAATGTTGAGTTTTTATTATATAAAAATAATAATAACAATATAAATCAAATGCTTAATACGAATAATAATAGTAATAATAATAGCATAGCATAATAATAGCATAATTTATATAATAACTGTAAAAAGAAGATTAACATAAACACACTGTAAAATATTTGAACAAACAGTAACAACGATTGACAGACAACTCGACAGCGACGGTCATTCAAACATTGTAGCTTCATAGAGTGACTTTTTACGGCATTCGGTAAAGCATTCGGTTGAGCAGCAGGTTGATCACCAGTCGATCGAGTTGGTCTGTTAACCAGTGCAAAGAAATTATTTCAAAACAAAAGGAAGGTGGAAAAATGGTACAGGAAATGATTGTGTTGCAACTCTTGATTGCGTTGGTATGAATCGCAATTAATTCAGCGTTGATCGTAATTGATATTTAATTAAAATCCATTCAGTTGTCTACCATTCAGCGCCTGTCTACTACTGCGTCAATTTATCTTAGCCGGAATCAGATGCTGTCAGAGGATTTTGTACAAGATCATATCTGGCATAAAGATGATGAAGGTAATGATATAGAAAGGCCTGTAGCAGCTAAAGATCTCCCTTAAGGACGATTTTTTGGAAATCAATTTATATCTTATATCAAATCTTGAGTGCGATGGGTGAAGAAATTCGAGTTACCATCGCTGAATTAAGTCTTGCTAATTAATTAATATTCTTATATGAATATTTATCTCGCTTAGATCAACCCAGTATTTTTATTTCGCATATTTTATTCCGTGACGATATCTTTGTTTAACTTTTTTCATTAAAAATTGGGTCAAACTTTAAAAACCAGTATTGAGAGTGGTGATTTTTTGTGTGTGCTCCTTTCGTGAAAAGAATATCGATTGCACACAACAACAAGTGACTTTCTAGAAGAATGCATCGATAGAAAAACTGCCACAACAAATAAAACAAAAATAAAGTGCTTTTCTAGACTCTCGACGGAAGATCGAATGGATGCGTTTGTAGTCGTGTGGTGCGTCCAGCAGATGAAGCATGTCGTGCTTTCAGTACAGCATTCAACTGGTCGATTTTTAACACAGCCAGCGAACATTTTTTAATGATCGTTTGGACGTATGCACATATAAACGGTAACTTACACTGTACATAGCTGTAAAAAGTTGTGCGGTTCCGTCTGTCTGTCTGTTTGTATGGCAAGACTCTGTATATGGCGAACATAACAGCTTTAAGTAGCACATTTGAATGCAGCATGTACACTGAAAAATATTCTTATATTCTTTGGTACTGCAAGCAATGACCATGTACATATGTATGCATGTAGGAAGTATGTATGTCTACCCGAGTAGAAAGCTTTTTTGTTGAGCTTCGTCTTGCTCTTCCCTCTTCACCTCATTCCCTCTTCGCTATTCGCACTTCCTCTTCTCTATTTCCTTTTAACTCTTCCTTTTCCATCTTCTATCATCTCTCGCCTCTCCTCTCTCGCCTAATTTATCATTTATCTTGCCACTTATCACTTTCTTTCATCTCTCATCTTTCATCTATCGTCTGTCTTTTCTCTTCTCTCTTTCTGTTCCTTTTTCCCACTCCCAACATCTCCTTTCTCTTCCTTCTTCCTCTTCGTTTCTTTATTTTTCGATTGCTATTTTCTTTCTGCTTTTGGAAACTTAGGTTTTTTAATATTTCTTTAAGTTTTCGATCTCAAGTTTTCAAGTCAACAAGTTGAAGATCTCTAAAGCTCTTGTTTTCAAATTATTTTAAAATTGTGATTCCTTGCGATCAGATGGAGAGAATCTATAATAAAATTGGTCTCGTGAAAAAGCAATTCAATGCTTGTGTGGCTCATCATCGGCTGAATTCATCCAGAAAATCAGAGTCGTTCGGTTGGTTGTTTGGTATTTTGCTTAACTGGCTTTTTGCTTTGTGCTGAGTGTGTTTTATTTCCTGATCGCAAAGTGATCAGTTGTTTGCTGCGTGACAGGTGCTCAGATCAGAAACTGGAGCATCAGCAGCAGCATTAGCAGCAGCAGCTTGCAGCCAGCACCATCACCATCTTTGGCGCATCCAGTTGCAAAGGTGGGTCAGAGACAAAGACTCTCAACCGACAGCTTTGGTCTGGTATTCGGACGGACATTCTTAATCAATAGATTTGATTTACTGCTGCGAAACGGTTGTTAATTCCACTGCAACCAAACTTAAAAGTTGTTCCTCGCTGGTGTTGAGCTTTGAGCAATATTTATTTACGAGTTGTCAGCGTCTCTGTAGCAGATGTACAGCATCAGCATCAAGAATTGTAGCGGTTTTTTGGCTTCTGGTATCTGATACCCAGCATCTGAATGCAGCCGTTGGAATGGAACGGAACTGAACGTGATCGTCGATCGGTCGGTTGCTTAGTAGATTGATTGCTTATCCATACATGGACATCAAAACATCCTTATTTGACTTTAATTAGCTCTTTAAATAAAATAAAATCGTCTGTAGAATGACAATCATTTCTAAGTATTGATTTGACTGACTTTATTCTGGATGATTCTGAGTTGAGTGAGTTCTTTTAGTAATGGAGAAACTGGACTCAAACACTCGTGAATAATGGAGGTCAAACCTTCGAATGTAGCGATTAAAACAATACTTACATAAGTTTTGTAGTAACATCATCAATAAAAACATTTTGAATTCTTTAATTAATGCTATTTTGAATTGAATTTAATACAAACAAAATTTTAAATAAAATCCGTTCGCAATATTTTATGCATAAAATAGAAGATCGGCTTCTAAAAACTTGCGTGTTAATGTCATGAAAATAGTATGTATGTAGATGGATAGATGTATGTACATATAAAAAATGTAATGTAATAAAAAGAGACTTTCACTTGGCATAAAAACTAGAAAAAACATAAAACTACAAAACCTAAAATTAGCACTAAAATTATCCAAGCTTCATAAACACTCGCTCATTGCTCATGATTAAAAAAAATACAACAAGTACCATGTACCTATATACCAGATGGTGTTGCGGAACCATAGCAAGTTATTAAAAATTATTTAATGGCTGTAATTGCAAAAGCTTGTTTGGACGCCCACACAATAGAAGAGAACAACCAGAGCTATAATGATAATAAAAAGCAATACTCATGCTAACCAGAAGAAGAAGAGAAGGAAGACCAAGAAGAGAACGAAGAGAAAGAGGAGGACGCAAATTAAGAATGAACTCAACTGACCGCAATAATAACAATGAACTGATACAAGTAAAAATGATTCATGATCAACCTCCAAAATATGGGCAAGGAATACGGAAGACCTCTTTGATTAGGATCATGGTTAAATGGTCCCTTTTACACGATTCTACCGGTTCTGTGGTCGCTTTGAAATGTGTTCGAAAGGAATGCATTTTCTCGGAAAAGAAGACATGCAAAATATGTATGTTTGGCTTTAAATTTATTCATATATTGCTATATAGAGAGTTCTTTATATGTGGCTTCTATGAGGGTGATGTTGGTCAGTGGTCACGAAAGCGCAACCGTTGATGATAACTAACCACGTGCAATGCGAATATTGCACTTAATTTTGTTGTTGTTGGTCGGTTTGTTGTTGTTCGTTGATTGTTGGTGGTAAAGTGTAATGTTTGGCTGGTGTTGCGAAAGTTCTGTGTAACCAACGATCGCAGTTGAAAACTTCAAGAGTTGTGTTTTCTTTTCAAATAGTTCCATGCTTGAGTTGATCTCTATATAACCTCACTTAACATATGTTGTTGTTGTTGTTGTTGTTGTTTGTGTAATTTAAATAATTATATACTTTGTGGTACTCGCCCATCTCATCATCAATGCTTCACATACCGCAAACATTTTTAATTGAAAATTTTTTTTTGATTTCCTTTCGAAAAGTTTTCAAAATCCTCCGTGAATGGGTTAATTCCCAGAACAATTTAGTTTCTTCTTTGTTAATGTGTAGTTTTTTGTGTATTTTCTTAAAATCAGTGAGTCAGAAAATTAAGATATAAGAAAAGTTAAACTGTTATTCATTTCATGCAAAAATGTAACTCCGATCATGTCATGAGTTTATTTGTTTATGAAACAGCGTGATAAGTTTTCTTCTCTGATGGATCAATCAATAATCCTTACCATGTGCTGGAAAATCATTTTCTGTATAAAACGAAAAGCAAATCTAATTAAAGTTCTGCAACATCTGAAACATAAACAATTAGAAGCGCAACACAAACAATTCAACAGCCAACAATTAAGCGCGAGAGAAATCATTTACAAGTTTAGGATAAATTAATCTTTTGTCAACTCTTTCTTGAGTAGATGGACAGACGGACGGACTGGGGACAAAATGAAGAGGTACAAAGATCAGATCAGATAATATATGACTCCAGATATTATTATTTATATGAATTTATATGTATTTCTTAACTTATAGCATGTTTTTCTATTATAATAGTTAGTTATGATTAGTTATATTATCATAGTTAGTTACTATATTTAATACGCATTTTTACTATTATACTTTTATTATAGTACAATGTATTTTTTATATAATTGCATAGTATATAATTAAATCAACTGCTTAAGTAACTAATGAGTTTCTATAGATTTCTGAAATTCGAAGGAGATGGCATTTTTTAGGACTTACATAAAATTCTGTCTGTGAAGATATCCGTTAAACTTTAACCGTTAGCTTTAAAGTTCAGATTGATCCGTTAATAAGAGTTTATTTTAGTTTGTATAATTAACATTAGTAAATATAAGAATTAAATCAATGAAAAAGTCAATATAATGAATGCACAACACTTTAAAAAAGAAATCGTTTTGACACTAATTTAAATTGTTTAAATTATGTTATGTTGTGAATGATGATAATGATGATGTCTGTTATGATGATATTTTAAATGGTTTTTATTGTTGAGATTATAAAAATATTGCATTTTAGATTTCATGAGCTCAGCAAAATCAACAAAATAATTTTTTTTAAACCAAAAATATGAAATATGAAAATGAAATAAAAGTATTTTTTTTAATTTTATGATTTTTGTTCGTAATGAATTCGTAAGTATTCATCGAGTTAATCAACACGTTCGTGCACCGAAAAACGCGACCGATTCGTGTGGATGCAATATCAAGACTACTCAAGTGGTCAAACGCCGGCTTCTGGGAAACCAAAAAGAGCCCCGAGTACACCGCACTGTGGCCGCCCCACGTTGCAGATAATGCATGCAAAGCACTTGAATGCGGCAAAGCGTTGGCATCACTTGTCGTGGAACACACACATGAAGCGGTACGCAGAAAAACATGATTGGCGAGGCCAAAGATTCAATTATCTCGACAGCGAGGAGTTGAAGAGTAGTATTTCTTTACCATAGTAAAGAAATACAATATAATAAAATAAACTTGTTTGTTGACGCTTTTTAATCAACCCAGAAATATTCAGCTAACAACATAATAGTTAGGTTGCTTTTGGGGACATAAAAAAACTACATAAACAAAAATGTGCACGCGATGACTTCACTTAAATAAAGGCGACTTTGACTTTGATGACATTTGACTGAATTTCATAAGCAATAATAAACAAACACGTTAGTTTAATGTAGGTCTTAATATAAATCTTAGTATTAATATATTTTGCTTCAAGGATGTATGTACATATATAAAAAAGGTTTTCTAATTAAAAACCAATCCATACTTTGATTTTCCATACCAGTACTCTACTTTAAACTCAACCACTTATGAATTCTTAATATTACGAGCCGAAGCGCTGATTAGAGTCAGATTAATTAAATCCATCTTCTTCTCGATCTGTTTTAGTTTAGTTTAACCAAAATAAACCACATTTCTAAGTTTCCAAAGGGACCTCATCAAATGTTTCACTCTAATTAAGTCTAATTTATTGCCGACCAGTCAAATCTATTCTATACTCTACTCTATTCTCCTCTGCTCTGTACTCGATTCTACAATCTACTCTATACTCCACTCTCCTCTACACTATTCTACATTTTCTAATTCACGCTGACAGCTTTCCTTTAACCCAGTTAAGTTTGATGCTGCGAAAGAAACATTTCAAACCGTGGACATGTTGATCAAGAAGCCCACTTAAAATATTCGAACTGTTTAAAATGATCCAAATTTGCTCTTCCTTTCGGTGAGTTGAGAACTGTTAAGTGACCCAGTCTCATAGTCAATAACTAACTAACAACAGCAATAGTAACAACAATCTCAATGACAACAAAGATAATAATGACAACAACAGTAAAGCTGAATCCAAGTCTACCTTGACTTCGTTTACATGGTTGGGTCTACGCGCAGAACTTGTCCAAAATAGGTTCCTCGGCGACCACTTGGACAACTCCGACTGTTTGTTTTTCTTTCTGTCCTCAAATACAAGTAATGAAAACTCGTATCCAGTATTTACTGTTATAAAATGAGTTACTCATAAATAGCAGCGGTTGGAGGTGAAGATAGCCGAGCCTCATTTATTGTGAGTGTGGTAGTAGGGCAAAATAAATTGAATGGTTGTAATGGAAAGACTACTCGAGATGTTGGCGTTATTTTTTCTTTTGTAACGAGTAATCTTTAAAATGAGTACCATTTAAATACCTACCTACATTTTTTATTAAAATTTTTTATTTATTTACACGTTTATTTTATTTTATTAAAATTACTTACTTGAGAGAGATGAAATTATTTTAATGTTGGACTAAAAATACTGGGTCTTGATATAGAGCATTTTAATATACAATCAAAAGGCTAAGACCCGTCCCGACCCCAACAACGCTGCTATAAATGATGATCATTCCACAATATTGAATATTTTAATCGAAATTTCCTTAAAAGATGTACCAAGAAACGGGTTAGTTTCGATTTCAACAGATCGGGAAAGGTCTATAAAACCTCTATAAAAGGTCTATACAAATCGAACCCTTTCAAAATTATATTTAAAGTAATGACGAAAGAACTCGGTAATTGTATTTAAGATCCATCTAATACCGACTACCAAGTTAGTTAGATGCGAGTACAAGATCAATACCAGGGAACCAGTTCAGCCGATCATGGTTTAGTTTGAATGGGTCAACAGGCACACACACTAACATATACTCGTACAATATAAAAAATGTTTTCTGTTGGCTGGATGCGATCTCCTACCACTTCGCCTGGATTCGCTGCTAAAAAGGTAGCCTCAATTCGAATTGTTGTTTGTCCAGTCGTCGTCGTCGTCGTCTGTTTCCTTAATAACTTCTTTCAAACTTCCTCCCTTCCCCCCACCGAGTCTTTGCAGCTGGTCGTTGGTTGTACACTCCTGCTGAACGACTATTTGATTTGGTGGTTTGGAAGAATTGGGTCAGCGATTTATGGGAGCAGCAAAAAAAAGAAGAGCATTTTTTTAAACTAGTTGATAGAGTCTTCGATGAAATTTTAAACCTCAACACCGAAAAACTTGCATTTATGAACATTAAGGCCAATGAAATCTGATTTTTGGTACCGACCGATTGGCATCTAATAACGGAGCAACAAATCGTACTGTATGTCAAACTAGTTACCCAATTCTCTGATAAATTTATAGTCGAATCGTAAAGTCGTTAAAATTCTTTTTAATTATATGTATAAAGTAAAGAAAACTAATTAGCATCGGAATGAGGTACATATGTGCATTCGTTTTGTTTAATTATATTTCATTATACACATAATTGAAAGTACTATTTTCCGGAACGAGAGGAATATATTTTAAACATATTAAGCATCTCAAATTAAGGACAAGAATAGAAGAAGCTGATGCTCAACCATCTGATGTTATATTATATCTCAGAAGTTCGGATTCTCTGAAAGGAACTCAGAAAGCTACATTTTTAAGCTGGTTTATATATAATTGAATTATAAATTCAGGACCAATGATAACAAACCATTGAGACTCATTAAATCGATTAATTCATTAATTTTGAAATTAGATTTCTTTCCATTTGTAATGTTTCAAGCTCCTTACTTTATTTATTTTGTTTGCAGATTTGAAAGATGTTAATATTCTTTTCTTATAGTTTTTAAAAAATCATCAACAAAATAATTATTGAAAGGCGGCAACAGTATTTGAGTATTTGTAGTATTTGTAGTATTTTATAATAGTAACAGTATTTGCAGTTATTTGAACAATCTATGAATTATTGGTGCACTTTTTTTATTAAACTATTGCATAATTTTAGGCATAGACAATAATTAACCAGCTTACAGTATCGTAACCTTATATTAGTTATTTTTAGAACGTGGCAACAACTTGGACAGGTGAAGTTTTTATTAGAAACCAAGCGTTCTACAAAAGTTAAACACATTTTTAACACCACAAAGAACAACCTTTTCAACTGTAATCTCTATATAAACATTGTTGCAGAATATTTCTTCTGTTTTTGTTGCAAGAGGCGTAATTGTTTTAGTGGTGAGATTAGGTTACGTCAATCAAGTGCCAAATGTCGTGCTCCCCGCATTCATCGCGTTCACTGCACCCCGACCTGACTTCACCGACTTCAGTGTAGATTTTCTTTAACAGGTTAAAAATTGTGCGAGGAGAATATTAAAAAGAAGAAATTATTATTATGTTGCTGTCAATGATTTTCTTTTATACAGTGTGTAAACAAATAGAACCCAAAAATGAAACGGACTATTCTGCAGATATAAAAGCTACCGACTGCTGCTCTAGAAATTCATTCTGTTCGCTGAACACCAACCGCGAAGTACGCAAGATGACTGCATTTCCTTTCAACTTCTGTTTATTAGCTTTCATCTTTCTGACAATAAGTTGCTTCAGTGCAGACGCTATCAATATGGAGAATCTCAAAACGAATTCCAAGGAGGGCAATTCCAATGATGGACCTTTCAACACCAACTCTGGAAATTTATTTGGTACGCGTGGTTTTCGCTCTGTTTATGGAGCCAGACCGAGAATGCTTCAAATATCGCGATCGAAGATTCCTATAGAACTGGATATGCTCGTGGAAAATGATGAAAACGACCATTCAAGGCGATTTGATGACTACGGACACATGCGCTTCGGAAAACGAGGAGGTGAGGAGCAATTCGATGATTACGGACACATGCGCTTCGGCAGAAGTGTATAAATGGTATACGAAGAGAAGAGACTCGGACAGATTGCGGACAAACCCAAAACTCTGGCACGGTGATATCAAAGCCCTTTTAATTAATGTTAATAATAGAATTGAATGTATTGTAACTTAAAGTTGTTCTACTAGAAATGTTAATTTTTCCAGCACCGAAATTGGAACAATAATAAAATGCAATATTGAAAAATGAACACCCTCGGTTTAAATTAGTTCACCGTATCGCGAGTGCAATGTATGTGTTTTTAGAATTGTAACTCTTTTCTTAAAAATATCTGAAACCGTTGTAAAAAGATATACCGTGAAAAGGAAGGAAGTTTAAACTTTAAAGTAAGTCAGTCCAGTTGTTTATGCAGTTGCTGTCAATGTGTATAGCATACTTTTGGGCAATCCATTCACAAATTGTATTATCAAAAACCAGTTACCAGCACAGTTTTTTGAGAATCGCCAAGAACAAGCAATTTTTAATGGTCGTTGAAATCGCTACTTTTGGTCGAAAACAAATGGTTTGTGTTCGTGATTTTTGGTTATAGATTAAATTATTTAAAAAAAATTGCTTTAAAAAACATTGCCAGATTTTAAATTCGAGATTTTTTTTAGAAATTTTCGAGAAAATTTTTATTATTTATTTACATCAATATTAATTTATTAAATTGAAACATACAACAAAAACGTACTTTGCAGAAGAAGCCGGAGCAAGTAAAAAGAAAACGTCGTTTCTTTTTATCGAAGAAGTCGTTTTGAAAATAGAATAATATACAGAGAAATCAATCACTCACTCACAAACCCGAAAATTATATAATCATTGAATAAAAATCGTAATAAATAATATAAAAAATTATAACTGACAGCAGTTAAAAATTGAAAAAATCCATGATAATATTAAGTTTTTCGTTCTTCAGCATCCATGATCCCATAATAAAAATGGGTCCTATCAGCAAAACATAGATAGTGTCTACGAGCACGAAAAATGTTACGTGTTCTATAATTGGCGAGACCTATTCTCAGCTAAAATCTATCCGCCATTTGATACCAAGAAATATCGTATGCAACAAACGCAAGAACAAGAAGAAGGAAAGAGCTAAAGATGAGAAAGATAAGAAGAGCTAAAGATGAATGCCGAAGAAGCGAAGAACACAAGAAAGAGTCAAGCGACAACCGACGACAACCTTGTTGCACGTCTGCCATCTTCCTCTTCCTTTTTCGTCCTCTTCTTCCAGTCAACCAATTGGAACAGCGCCCTCTGCTGCTGCTGATGATAGTGATGCCGCTCGTCACAATCTTTTTCCTCACCGCATTCACAGGCTCCGGCTGCTGCCAGTTTTGAAATTCCATTTGCTGACCAGATTGTCCGCATTCCAGAGATTCGATTGAACTGTATACTTCATAAAATAAAAACAAAACACACAAATAAAACAAAAAATATAAAGAAACTAAAATAAAGACAAACATTAACTTTAACGACTTTCGTAGCTACGAGTTGAAGTCGTTGCGTTTATCAACAAACAAACCGCACCAAATCGATGCTCACAGATCGTTGCTCGCTCGACTCGATACTGGCGCGGAGAGGCAGTCAGACTGTCAGTCAGTCAGCGAGTCATTCAGAGTCTCAACAAGTGATCAATAAATTGCGAGTACCAAAGAATCAAGCACAAGAAGACTCCGCTCAGTTGCAAGTTAGTATTTTACACACATACACATACAGACATTCACACACACATCCATAGAGAAATACCACTAACACGTGTCCAAACCTCACAACAAGTTTAGCAGAGATTCGCCCATTGAGAGCTGGTTGTTGCTGCAGGTGTTGGCCGCGGCTGGCTGTAAGATGCTAGCCAAAAACAAAAAAAAAATAACCGATCCACAGACGACATCTTGAAAACTGGTCAGCATCGGAATGTGTTGACCGAAATCTACTCGGCTGCGCATATTCACAGCATTCACAGTGGTTTGGGGAAAATTCGATAACTCTAGCCACTAATTTTTGTTAGTAAAAAATTTCTGTGTCGTTCCTAAATTTGCTTGCCAATTCTACACACACACACACACACACGCATATACTGTAAATGGGTTAAATTGGAATTCGGAACTGGAATGTTAATGTTGAAATCATTATGGTCTTTGAAGAAGTGTAAGAACAAGATAGTGGAAGTCTATAGAAAGAGTTTCTAGAAAGAGCGTATTTCCAGACAACGTTTTCAGATGAAGTAACAAAAAGAATTCGCAGATGTCGGACCGAGAAAAAGTACCCAGAAAGATTTTCCGGGTAGATATACCTGAAAGATATTCCAGAGAAACATTTTACAGAAGGAGTTTTCAGAATGAGTACTGAAGGGTGCTGGCAGTCAGGGAACCCAGAAAACGTTCCACAGAGATAGATTTTGCAATACGTTTTTCGAGAAAGAAAGAGTTTTTGGAGTTTTGGTTTTTAATATAGAGTAATACAGAGTTTCTAAAACTAATCTTTAGAAGGAAGTTCAAGAAATTGAACTCAGAGAGAACTCCCGAAAAGAAATTCCAGTAAAAATACGAGTAAGCAGAAAGGATTACCAGAAGGAAAAAAAGAAAGAGTAGACTTTTCACATAAATATAAAGAGTTTTACAAGGAATTCCCTGAAAATGAACTCAAGCAGAATTTCCATACTTAGTGAAGACTTTTTTAGATCAAATACTTATATATATGATATGTATATAAGGGCAAGAACAAGAAGAAGTGAGAGAATATATTTTATTATCTGCCAGATCGATGGCATTTAGATCAGTGGGTTTGCAGCCACTTCGTCTGATGCGCCTCTTCAAGCCCTCTGTTCTCTTTCGGAAACATTGAAAACTAGTATTAGCATCAAGTCATAGCTAAAAATTTATTGAGCAATAAACACAATCGATTTATAGTATGCACGGAAGCAAAACTGTTGAACATGTCGCGGGGTGAGACTTCAAGAAAGGCGCGCCTGCCCACTGGAAAGTCGTCGTCAGTCAGTGTAGCAAAAGGCAAAGACTAGTCGGCATTCATGGCTCTCTTCATGTTATGGAATATGGTCAGTACACAGAAAAAGCAGCAACACAACACAACAACAAACAAATAAGCACACATTCAGTTGTTGCTGCCATCCGTGAGCCGTGTTGGAATTCACACATGAATGAATGTTACGTAACCTCAAAATTAGTATGCTTTGAAATTATGTACTCTGGTACTCTATAAATTCTTTCAAGTGTTTGGATGCTTCGAACTTAATTTCCTTTGCTGGAGATTGGATTGAATCAGTTAGTGAAAAGTTAGTTAACAGCAGCAGCAGCAGTAAACACAGCAACTTATCAGGTGGGCCGCTGTGCCAAAGATCGCGGTTGATAGGAATCGTCAATGAATGGCGCCAAAAAATGCGGTGCGGTGAAAACAAATTAAGTTTTATGTACGTTGGGAGCCAAGATGAAAGCGCAGCATCAAGTATTTTCTGCTTTCGGTGAAGAGGCAACAGGTTGGCGAAATTTTGTGTCGAATGTTTTCTTGTGATGGGATGTGATGAGAATTTCGTTAAATGTTTAATCGAAGGGACCGCAAAAAAGTGGTTGTTGACGATTTCACTTCCAGTTTTCTGTAAATGTCTTTTTTAATGGAATTTTAAATCGGAAAGAACGCTATCCTTGGCTTGACCGACTCTGAAATACCCTACACTGTCTCTTGATATCGTGGTACCATGGTGCCATGGTATATTCTCCATAAAGTTTCCAAGGGATTTACAAATTCCAACTAATTTACTGGTGCAGTGTTTTGTTAGTAAAGTTAAGCTGAGAAAGTTGAATAAATAGCTGAAAGTATATCTAAGTGAATCGCTGAATGAATAGCTTAAAGACTGAATGAATTCTTCAAAGAATTGCTGAATCAATTGCTCAATGAATAGTTGAATGAATAGCTGAAGGAATGAATGAATAGATGAACATCTGAAAGAATAGGTCTATAATAAAATGAATGAATAACTAAATTATTAGTTGAATTAATAGCAGAATGTATAGTTGAATGAATTGCTCAATGAAAAGCTGAATGAATAGATCAATGATTAGCTCAATGAATATTGATTGATTAGCCGAATGAATATCCGTATCAATCAGTGAACAGCTCAATGAATAATTGATTAATTATTCGATTCTCACTTAATCTAGATCATATAATCGATGATCGATCATATTAATCATAAATTGAATATTTAATCTTTCAGTTTCACCCTCCCTGATGATACCTTCTCCCTTCTTTTAGTTTTTCTTTGGGGTTTATAACTGAGATCAATATCTGTTGAATACTTTTTTGTTGTGAATAACTGATTAATTGTTGAAGCGTTCGAATGATATTAAAATAATATTTTAGGTGGTTAATCGAAACTTCAACTATAATTATTTTGAAGGTGATCGAAAGTTGTTAACCATCTTGTGACATAAAGAGTTTTGTTTATTGTATTTTGATAATTTGATTGTTCAGTTTTCTCATTTACATTCAAGTCTCATTTTTGTATACTATGTATGAATGAGAGTATATTTAACGGAAGGGATATTTTCGGTATGGTCACACAATTTCATTGAAAAAAATGCTCATGCAGAAAATAGTTATTTATGTATTATTATTATTATTATTATTATTATTATTACTATTATAGACAAACAATTGTGTCTAGGTTATTGGAATCGAATACATAATCTGCCTAATAGTCGAATACACAAAATTATCGAGGAGATGAGGGCACTTTAAATTATATTAGGTTGTTGTTAGGTTTTTGTTGGGTTTTTAGAAGAAGTTCCTTTGGTCACTAGGAGCTATTGCCTCAAATATATTTATTATTACTAAAGTATTATTATATACACAGATTTGACGCAAGATAAGATGACGGAATGAGGAATGCTGATGGTGATGCTTATCGCCGGGATAAAACCTGAAGCCGTAAATAAGGGACAAAAATACGGGACTGCTTTAGTCGGCCACCTTTACCACGCCCCTCACTCGTTCAACCCTGAAATTGTTGTGTAATTCCGATCAGCACCGAAACCCGTTCCTCGTGGTGCGTAAACCAAAATCGAATTACGACGCAAATTATTTCCGCGACCTAAAAACTGTAGCATGCTGTACGTCGCTGCGTCGATGTGCTCGAAACATGCTCTGCGAGTGACGCGACGCAATGCGAGGCGACAACCAATACTTCGGTCCGACGCATGCAACACTGGCTTCGGGCTACAATGGGGAAAAACGCAAGATTGGCGAAAATTGCGTAAGTCGCTGTGATTTGTTTTCGTTTTTCTCGCAATTTTAATTAAGATATATGTACTAGAGAAGGGGTAAAGTGGAGGGAGGGGAGGCGAATATGCCTGCTCCGATACAGGCTCTGTGTGAGGTATCCGATAGCCATCGGATTTGAGCTGATGTTGCGATGGTGCCCGGGAATGATGCGCTTGTGATGCTTCCAAAACAGGCGAAGAGATAATGCCGTGATAAGTAAAGGGGAGGGGCGGGGGAACTGATTTTATGCAATGAGGAGATATTTAAAAATAATCTATAATATATGAAGTTATGCAGGAATTTTTAAAGCCGCTGGACAAGACTTGGTACTGATATTTTTACAACAAGTTTAGACCAACATTTGGACCAACATTTTCAAAAGTTGGATCAATATTTTTAGCAATGTTTGGAGCTCTGTTTGGACCAATTTTATTGATAAGTATGACCTAAAAGCAACCTCCAGAAACCAGGTCGAGAATGATTTGATAAATGAGTAAAACAGTGCTATATATGTACACAAATCTATAAAAGAATACCACTTTTACAAATCTATTTAAATTTTATTTGCCGTTTTTTGCACAAGTTTTTACTGTTTCTTTTGCGGAGAAATTAAATATTCGAATGAAGTATGTTTTTGAGTTCTCTTAAATGTGACAAATGCACATCAACAACGCCGTTGAGTTGCTCGTTCTATTTACATAAAGAATTGCTTTGTCTGAAGTGTGTTGGAAGCATAGCACTCACCCCCTTCGCCCCCCGTTCGGACCGCACCGCTGGCCTTCTACTTACCCTGCATAGCTTAGCATTTGCTGCAACGCAGGCCAACAGCTGAAGGCAAACAATGTGATCGTCGAGCGCGTGTCGCAAATGCAAACATTTACAAAGTTTTCTGCTGCTTTCTGTAGGTTGCTGTTGTTGTAGCTTTTATTTTATACGAAATTCCATGAAATTCCAAGGCACCCAGTTTGTCAGCGAACAACACAAATGAACACAATAAAAATAATAATAGCAATAATAATTATTCGCGCATGCGTGCCTCTGCATCTGATTTTCATGTCTCTTCATTCGTTAGATTGATTTTCTGTTCGTTCGTTTGCTTGATTGTTTGTTTATTAATGTGCGCATTGATTGCAGTTCATCGCTGTCCATTGACACTAATGTATTGAGCAAGCGCATCGAGTGTTGCCACACTCTTTTAATTATGGGTTCCTTTTTTGCTATAGAGCGAAGTTGTAATTATGTCGATGCAGTTTTTAGATTCTAAGAATATGATAAGAAAATGCTGAAAATAGATTTCTGATTCTGATTTAAATGCTTTGTAGAAATGAATGCGTTTAGAATTATTATTATTAATTATTTAGAGTATTAATTCTTTGCTATATTGAAGTATAGCGTATTTTTTAAGGAATGTGAAAAAAATGCAAACTGATCGAAATTGAACGAAATTCTGTTGATTCTCTTGAAATTCAATTGATCGAAATGAACGGAGTTCTTAAATTCAAACTATTATTTGTAAAATATTTAAAGACAACAGAATTTACGGTAAGAAACCATTTTTTGGGTTAAAAATCGCATCATTAAATTCAATCGTTTGCTTTCATATTTCGTTAGCATTCAGATGCAAAGTGGGTGGGGTGGGTGGGGTGGGTGGGGTGTGTTGGGGTGGGTGTGGCCAAAGCGTTCATATCCACTCTATATTTTCTACCTACAAAAGAACTGATTTCATTTCACTCCAAGCAAACAAGTTTGGGTCATAAAATACAAACTGTCAATATTTGTGCGCAAGAGTTTATACATTTGCATATATGTACATATATGTGTATGTATGTACATATGTACAAGCCAACACCTCCGTTGGAATTGGTAATGAATGCGCTTTGTTGTGCGTCCTCGATTCGTGCGTGCGACGCATAACAACCGGAACGGAGCGATATTTTTGGAGCTCAACTGTTGTAGCATGTAAAACGCAACGGCGTAACGCATGCTACGCGCAATGTTACTCTATTACTCTGGTACTCTATTGTAAAAGCTTGGCCTTAGCTAAACTTTACTTAACTGTTTACTTAACAGACAGTAAGTGACTTTAACTGTTAAAGAGACAAACAAATAAGCAAACAATTATGGGCAGATTCCAAGTTTGAAAAGAAGTCTCTTAGTTAGAACCACATACAGAGGTTATACAAAAATGGATGGACAGACATATGTATGTACTCAAAATATTTAGAAAGAAGGTCAGACGAACGACAGATAAACGACAGATAAACGATAAAGACAATCGACAGACAATGGAGAGACAAGCGAAAGACAAGCGACAAAGTAAAAAAGGAGACCCGAAAAAGTGTGACTGCGTGGTTTGTAGCGAATCGAAAAATCTGACGTGAACTCAATTAGACTCAATTTAAAATGCAAATAAATATTTTTCAGGAGTGTTTTTGTGGACTAAAAAAAAAGACGAAATTCCACAGATTCGTTCAAAAGAATTAACGAATAACAGAATCTGCGTTAATAAATAAACCAACATAAACGATTGGAAATAAAAAGTAGTGTAATTGTTTCAGTTAAAATATATTTATTTCTATATTTATATATGTATGGTATATGTATATATAACGACTTTTCAGACCCACGCCGAAAGTCTAGATTAATGCTAGAAACTAATATGGACAAAATAAGATACACGCTCGTTAAGTAGTTTATTAATTTTTTTCAACAAAAATATGTATTTTGTTTTTCTATAAAACTAGTTTTGTATTTGTATTAATTATTGTTTTTAAAATTTCTCATTTACACAATGAATACGAATATTTTAATATATGTTTAATACATACACTATTATTGTATATTTTAGTATTATTATTTAATGAACTGCTTTAGGTTTTCTTTGTGTTTTTGTTAAGTACATATATCTATTAATATATTTTAATTATATACGATATGCATATATAATGATTTGTGAAATGAAGAGTTGAAATTTTTATTGAAAAAACAAAAAACGAAAACGAAAACCTGTTCTTTTATCTTCTTTCGTTTTTATTATAATTTCAAGTTGGTTAAAATAACTCATAAACCTAGTAAGGCACATTTTATTCATTGTAATTTCGTTGAAGTTTTGCTTTCATTTTGTTCCCGGCAGACCGGGAAGCGGAAGTGGAAGAGGAGGAGTGGGCTGGAGTGTAGATGCGTCCATGTGGATCACTTAGAAAATGATTCGTTTTGAACTCTCTTGCGGCTTGCATATTTAAAGCAAGTTGGAGTCAATGCAAAATGTTAAAACTTTAACATTATTGAGTTTAACACTGTCTTTAGATCTTTTCTAAAAAAAGATATGATGATAGTTGGATAGTATATGAAATGACATGGATGAATCGTGTGTATATTAAAGCGATATCGCTTCACTTTCACTTAATTTGATTTATAAATTTGCTTTTTAAAAGAAAAACCGACACTTGAAGGAATTATTATTTCAATATTGAGATTATCAATAATCAAATCTTCTCCTGCGATCTCCGGGATCGATTCTTCATGTCCTTAACTTTTATCTCTGTATACCGTTTAATGAACCGTTACGTTTCGATGTGAACAATCTGTTTGTTCTAATGAAATCTATACATTACTCGTGTATAATAGAAATATGTATATATGCATGTATGCATGTATGCACGTATGTACGTATATATGTATGTATAACAACGATTCGTCCCTCCTTCATGGAGCCGCTTATCTGCGTGCTTTGCCGAAGCTACTCGATGGGCCGCCCGCGTTGCCGTAAATAGCTGCCGCCGCTGCTACGGCGCCCCCGTTTCCGTAAATCGCCTGCTGGTGGTGTTGCTGATGATGATGGTGCTGCTGGTGGTGGTGGTGATGGTGAAGCGGCACACCGCCATTACTCAGGCCCGCAGCCTGTTGTTTGCGTTGCAGCGTCGCCGGTCCCATTGAGCGCTCGTCGCTGTCATTCAACTCGAGTCCGGCGACCATCTGAGCGATTTCACGCTCCTTCTTCATGTCGGGTGGATTGAATTGCAGACTAGCGAGTGAGCCATGACTTCGACTGCGATGTTCCTGTCGTATGGAGTAGCTGAAGGCGCGCTCGTTAAGATGGCCCTTCCGTCGATAGATACCAGTGCCGCCGGGCGATTCGGCCCCCGAGTTACCAGAGTCGTCCAGTCCGTTGCCCATGGAGGCGGCGAGCTTGCGACTGGACATGGCCAGCGGACGCGGCTCGCCGATCAGCGACTGTGCCATGCCGATTTGGTTCTGTGGCGGTGGTGGGCCGGAATGATGGTAGCCATACAGGGACGGCACAATTGGCATACCAACTGGAATGCTGCTGTTTCTCTTGTCCTTCTTTTTTGTTTTCTTGCTGGAGGAGCGTGGCGGCTGCAGCGTTGCGTACTGCTGCGGCAGCATGACGGACATCTGCATGGGGATGCCTGGTGCATGTATCAGTTGTTGAGGGTGATGGTGGTGGGGGTGGCCCGCCATGGGCTGGGGCGGCATGCCCGGGTGTAGTTGCCCCGGATGGTGGGGATGCTGCGGACCTGGAGGAAAGCCGCGATGACTAATGGTGTGGTAGTGTCGGGCAGTATGCGGTGCCAGCGGGGGCCCGTACATCATATTGGCCGGTGCACCGTTATGCAGCAGAGGGCGCTGGAAGGTACCCGGATGTATGGGCTTCGGTCGAATCAAGGTGCCCGATAGACTTTGACTTCCTGTGGTTTTGGCTGCTGATTTCTTGTCCTTCTTCTTTTTGCTGCTCTCGTCTTTCATGGGCGGCGGAGCCACGTCGATGGGGGCGCTCATTTGGCGAGCTCTGACCGGACGACCCAACGTGGATGTGGTGCCTGCATAGACCTCGTATGGGCTCTCCATGCCCATACCGTCGAGTTGATCATGAGAACCATTCCAGACTTTGTGGTTCTCATCACCGTTATAGATCAAAGAGGCGTCACCATCGTCGACTATGACGTTCAGATCGGCGCTGCTGCCGTAAACTGTAAGGAGAGAAGAGAGAGAGAGATGAATACGAGGATAAGTAGGAGATGAGAGAGAGTATTCAATTGTATGCAATATAATATTCGATACCTCAGAAAAGATTTACTGCGAATGAACAGCTTTTGAGTGGATTATTTGTGGAATGCTTCATGATTTGCCAGCCACCTGCATGGTCAATTTTGTCATTAATAGTGACAAAACGAAAAACTAGGAAGACCACAAATCATAAGGAAACAGATTCCTCTCATCATTCATCAACAGTTTCTCCTCGCTGGGCCTGCTGTTGGTGAAAATGGCTCCATCAGCAGCATCTGGCCGCAACTATTTTGCGGTTGAACAGGAATTATGGATTCTCATTACCAGTGCTTTATGTCAGAAAAACCCCATTAAATCTGGCCCAAAACTATTCACAAAATGACTAACTAATTAAGCGGTTTCAAAAGTAATGGTTTTGCTTCTTAACTTATTAAAAACAGGGGTTTCTAGAGGTTAAAAGAGAGTTTAAAAGAGAGGTTAAAGGAGAAGTTAAAATAGAGACTAAAATCGAGACTAAATCGAGATTGAAAGAAGTAAAAACTAATAGTTTCAAATATATTGCCGGATGTTCAGTATTTTTGTTTTAATTTACGTATTATTTAAGATTTACTCATATTTTTCTTCCTCTAAAAGAGGAGTTCTTAAGGTTTTCAGTTCCAAAGAACAGGGAAATGTTTTATCTTGAATTTATCCTTCATGGATTCTTAGGTTGAGGAACAAACATATTAAATTAACGCTATTGACGAATAGATTTCCAATGCAAACAACACAATCGACACGGTTCGATTAGATTAGAGGCATCGTATGACGACGACGATGAAGTGTAACCTTGAGTGGATCACCTTTCAGTGGGCCATGAAAACAACAGAGAGCACAACAGAGAAGGCGAGCGGAATTGGTTGTTGTTGTCGTTGTTGTTATAATAATACCAAGAGAAGGCTGTACTAGCAAAAACTAATAAAATCTGAAAACGAAATAAAAACTAATAAGAAAAGAAAAGCAAAAAAAAAACAAACCATGAAAAGCAACAACAAAATGACATCGAAATAACACCATCTCGAGATCATTAGTCAAGCGGATTGAATACAGCGATCAAGACTGAAACTAGTACAAGTTTGGTGTGGTGAGAAAAGAGCTTTTAAGAAACTACAACAAAATTGAAGATACTCGTCGAGTTTGTTGTTAGTGTTGTAAACAAAAACGGGCAACCTGTTAAAGAGGCCAACAGACTCGAAGAGCAGAATACAGCAGGCGATGGTGGCGTATCCAACGAGTCTAAGAGAGGTCAGCCAGAGATTTCAAAACAACAGCCAAAAAACGGAGAAGGAGAGAGACAGAGACAGAGACAGAGACAGAGAGACAGAGGGAGAGAAGTAGGAGTTTGTCACACAGATAGAGTTTACGTATATAGACAGCAGAGTGTCTAATAGATTTGCATGAAATTCTGGCTTCAGTAGCATTTTAAACTCATTAAATTAATCACTATATAGTTGACCCTCACTTGAACATTAATTTAGCTTTTGATGGTCATTAATTTTTTAAAATTTAAACTTATGATCATAATTTTAAGCATCATCTTTTTTGTGTTTCTCTTTCTACTGCCAGCCAAATAAATTTGTCAGTTTATTTATTTATTCACAACTTATGTATGTAATAATTTATGTTAGTTACTTTAAAAGCTACTACAAAGATTACGGAAACACAAACCACTGACTTTTCTAAATGTTGTCTTTGGTTGCTGAGAATTAAAAATATTTCAATATACTACATATAATATATATTTTGTTACATTCTTTCTGTGACTTCTTGTTATTGTTATTGTTGTTGTTATAGTTGTTGTTATCTTGTTGTTGGACTTTATGTTCTCCTATAATATATTATAGCTTTATATTTCTTGAATATAGACAATGATCTTTGATGTTTCTAAAAATAATGTTACTTATGAAATATATTGTATTTTATTGAGTGGTCCTTTGGTCTACTCTGTCTCTAAATTTTATTTTACGATGTACCCAAGAAGTTGTTCTTTATATGGCATAAAATTTAAATGTGATACTTTATTTGGTGTATTTAATTTTGGAATCAAGCACGAGATATTGTAAATATCGAAATATCGGCGAAAGATTAGTAGTTTAAGGGGACAAGAAGAGATCGAGAAAATGTCCGAGAGGGGGAGGCGTGTGTAGAGTAAAGAAAGCAGAAGATATCCATGAATAATAATGAGTAGATAATAGAAACTACATGGGAAGCAAAGGGAATGTAGATGTTTAGGATAATCTAAGCCCTTAAAAAAAAAATATAAAATATAAATATTTGATATAAAATATCAAAACAATTAAAAACGTGATCATTGGGGTCGAGAAGAATAGCTGTTTTCACCCTACACCCGGCAGTGAAAGGGTATCTTAGATAGTGAAAAGTTTTTATATAATATCCGTCGTGTTCTCCTCCTGTTTGTCTCTCCATTTATCTGTCTTCTCATCTGTCTGTCTGTCCTTCTTGGGTATCTGTCTGTGTATCTGGCTGTGGAACTTTCTTCACATACTTACTGATACTCTCATGCTATGAGACCAAAGTACTCGTAGTTCATTTCTCGCATTGAAAGCAGATCGTCTGAAGTTTGTAGCTTAACTATTTTGTTTAGTAATATGATGTGAAACAAACAAAGTTTAATATACTTGCAACGAAATCATTTCGGGGCATAATTATCACCGGGGAAAGATAGTTAAACTATACGAAAAGTAAACTTTTTTCTAAGTCTCTTTCGACCCACTTAAAGAAGGGTTAAATGATGAATTTAAAGGGTTTTGTCGTCAGCCTCTCGAATGGGCTGAAATGTATAGAATGGTGATCAACGAGGAGGATCCAGTGACAAGTAGCTTGACTGGACCACGTTACGAATCGAACCTAACTTAAATACTTCCTCCCAACACCGCTTGAGACTTCCACTTTCGCACAGAAGAGGCGGACAACCGGAAGCTAAGAAGAAGCAAAAAGAAGAGGAAATGCAACTGCTAATTATTTACTTAAAAGAACACTTAAGCTAGAGATTACACATCAACAACACTCTTTGAATCGCTGTTGCTACAAAATTGTTGCCAGCGCTGTTGTTGGAGCAACGCTTCGGACTCTGAGCACTTAATCGAAATTTCATTGATTTATTTAAGATGTATTGAGGGAAGGGAGAGGTGAGGAGGGGGGGGGGACAGAAACAACAACGAAAGCCTGTATAATCCCAACAACAACACCGCGAGCTTTATGAGTGCGATAATCATTTGACCGTGACAAAAAGGAAACAAAAGCAACAACGAAGATCATCAAATACACTGTGAAACACACACACACACCGAAACACATATTATTGGTGCATGTGTGTGTGTATATACAATCATAGAAACAATAAAATCAAATGCAAAAGCAATAATGATAGTAACAAATCCTCGACGGACAAAAAAAGGTTGCAGCATCAATATAGTGATTTTTTTTTTATAAAAAATCATTCAATCGATGTTGTTCATCGTTCCTTTGTTTGTTTATTCGCTTATTTGTTCATTCGGTTATACATTCTTTCGTTCTGCATCCGTTCGTCCAGCAATTTTTATTGTTGTTTTGGTCTGCAGCTGATTCATTTGCATTGTTGCAATATTATGCAAAATGTAACAAGAACAACAACGATGATGATAATAACAACCCGTAGAATAGCAGACATAAAAACAATAACAACAATAACAATAACAACAATAATAATAGCAACAACAACAACATACTCGTATATTCAACATTGCCAACTGACTGGCAACTGATGCTGGCTTTGTAGCATCAGTAGATCTGGAATTTTGTAGATGTTGTTGTTGTAGCTATTGTGGTTCATATTGTTGTTGTTGTTCCCCCTTTGCTGCGGTTTTCATATTAAACGATATTTTTTAATCGCATTTCTTCGCATCGACCAGTTTGCGAATTACGTCTGCAACTACTAAACCAGCAACCTACACTCTCAACAAGAAATAGCAGCACCAGCAACAACAACAACAACAGCAACAACAACAATACTATCAATAACAACAACAAACTCAGTATGTCGCTCAGTGACAAATGCTGTAAAACTAGATTTTCTTTAAGTACACTCAAAGAAATATAACATTTTTTAGTATTTACGAATGTTTGTTTTTACAGAAATACTCTAGCGGAGGGGGCGGGAGGGGGGGTCGTGTAGGTGACTGAAGGCGTTAAGTAATGGTACCATGAATGAACACTGTACAACTTCTGAATTCTTTTCTAAATGAGTGCATTCGTTTTTCTGTAATGAAAGTCCTCCAAAAGTAACGATAAGAAGATAAAAAAACATTTAATCTAACATACTTTTGAGACTTATATATATGTGTTTATATAAATTATATAAATATGTGTATATACTATACATATATACTCGTATAGGAGGACATATACTTCTATATGTTTATGCCGAATGTAAGCATATCGGGCGGTTGAAAACCCTCTTTTTTATTGTCAACATTTTGCTCATTCATGTGGCAGCATTCAAAATGTGCCACAGTTTCTCGATGCACAGCTGCGCATGCGCAGAGATCACTGCACCAAAAAATGGCTCACAATGAATTTGGAGCCACCAATAAAGAAAAGAAAAGAAAAAAGGAAAGAAACACACAAAATTGGGGCCACAACCGCGCAGCAAATTCGATCTTCGAACGCAGGCGAAAAACAAATGAAGCACAACAAACACATTCGAATCGACTTGAGTTGAGCTGAGTTGAGTTAGCAGTTGAGTCAGCCAGAAACAACAACAGCTGCTGAACGGCTGCAGTGCCACTCCTCGATGGCTGCATTCATGTGTTTATGAATGTCTAAATTTTTGGGTCTTGCTTTTGCATTGTTTTCACTTTTTTTTTTGGATTGTGTTTGTGTTTTGTTGTGACTGTGTTTTTCATTGTTTATATTTTCTCTTCAATTCATTCAACGATGCTTTAAATGTCAATCATATCAGAGGACAAAATTAAAAACGGGAATGAGAGGAATAAATTTCAAAGCTTGTTTCCGTTGAAGTTCGAAGTTAACGAAGACCGAAGAAATTCTTTTTATAGGAGCGTGAATATTGATTATGTTTATGTTGTTCTTGTTTTTGTTGTTGTTTTTATGCTTTTCCTTTCGGACCCAAGCAGATCCACAGCACACAAAAGCGTCATTTCGAGGCACATCATCGAAATTCGCTTGTTTCGTAATTTCCCCCCCCTCCCAGCATTTCAGCCTTTCTTATCCTGTTCTTCTTCTCATTCTTCTTCTCATTCTTGCCATTCTATTCAGCATTATTAAACGAAACCATTTCTGAAAATAATATTCATACATATGTGCGAATGTGTTACCGCGGAAATGCATTTTCACGCACGCATGAGCAGTGGCAGCAGCGAAGCCGGCGATGTTTTCGCTTCTGTTTTTTTTCTGCTCCTTTTTGTTAATTTTTTTCTGCTTTTCAATTTTTCTTTTTTTTTCTGAACGTCTTATTTAACCGTTTCTTCATCGTATTAATGATGGAGTTCGTTCGTCTTCATTCCCGGCGACGAAAAATGAACCCTTCTGAACTGCTTCATGTTGTGGCGCTATTAACGCACTCGAATGCAGTTAATTGTTTTCGTTTTTGAACTTGAAACTTTCCGCACTTCGAATTCGGATTCCTGGCTGTGTAGCATTTTTTAATGGCATTTAATTGCTTTTGGCATCATTAAGAAGAAAAAAGATCTGACGATCAGTTAATCAGATTATTTTATAAACAAAATTAAGTCGACTCTTCTGTCACTCGTTTATTATTCTTCTAAGAGACATGATTGTGTTGATAAAGACGTTAAAGAAGAGCGAAAGAGGGACAGAGACAGAGAGAGAGAGAGAGAGAGAGAGAGAGAGAGAGAACATTGAAAGAGGAAAATATAAGCATATGTGATAATCCATTTATTTCTTCTTAATTTTCTGCTTTTCCTCCTTCTTAATATTAATATTATCATTATAATGATCATTATTATTAGTTCTCTCTTATTCTTCTTCCTGTTCTCCTTCATATTATTATTACTATTACTATTCTTCTTATTATTACTATCATTATTATTAGACTTCGTCTCTTTATTCTTCTTATTTTGATCATTATTATAAGTCTTCGTTTTTCTGTTCTTATTATTATTATTACCATTATTTTGTAATAATTGCTATTTTTCTACTTCTCAAAATATTTCATAAATATAATGTATTCTTTAATACAAAGTAATGCAATATAAATTCTGGATTAACGAATAATAAATACACACATTTTTATATGTGAAAAGCTATGTAAAAGTAATAATAATAACAATAATAATAAATTTTCTTTTTCACAAAATTTTGATTGTCTTCTACTGAATACATTAATAATGCATTTTTTCTTTAAAATAATGTGTACAGTTCACAGCCAACATGCCAAGTGGAATGAAGAAAACAACAACAACAACAACAACAACAATGCTAAAGAAACAAAAAACGAAGAAAAGCAGTTATTTTTTTTTTAAAAACTAGTTCTTGATCCAAAGAATTTTGCAATTTTTAATTTATTAGTTCCATGTTTTGTTGTTGGTTTATTTTGCGTCTACACCTGCGAATTCTGTAGGTAACCAGAAACAACAACAACAAAAATAGTAACAACAAAACGAAAAGTGTTGAAACTGAAGTTGGTGGTGTTGTTGTTGTTGTTGTTGTTGTTGTCGTCGTCGTCTTCGTTTTTGGTGTTGGTCTTGCATTGCAAATTATTATTCAGGTTAATTTACGTCGTTGTTGCTGCCAACAAAAATGGAGTAGGTATGTGATAGTTGTTGTTGTTGTTGTTGTTGTTGTTGTTTAATCAAAACAATGCATACCGACCTGTATGAGTACTGTTGTTGTTCCGGCTGGTGCTCTACTTGCAGTTATTAAGTGATAATAAAGCAGTGAAATATGCAGAAAAAAGGCCAAACAACTGGCTCACAATCACTAAAATTGCGACAGTAGAAAAGCAGTAGAATTAAATTAAATATCTTGACAATAAAAAGAACAACGCAATTACGATTATAATTAATATTTCTCTAATAATTTGGTTTCAGGAAAACTATTAATAGAAATGCTAAAAATAATTCTGCAAAACTTCATGTGACAACAACAACTGAAAATATATTGATTCGAATATTTTATTAATTTTTTTTAACTTTAAAATGTCCAGAATTATCCCGAAAATTCTTAGTAAATGTGACGACGAAACAACAAAAGACTTAAGACACAAACCTACTCCAATTCATTCCGTAAATGAAATAATTTTTAACATTTTTCTGTTGAATTGATATTGATGACTTTGATAATGATGATATCAATAATGATTTATTGCTGATGATGTTATATAAATAATTATAATAATAATGATGATTATAGTACATAAAGGAATGATTTTTCAAACGAAACGAAGCTTTTAAAGTAGTTTCTAACATCGAGTGAATTATGAGACTTTAAAATGAATTCAGTAGAAAATCTAAATTTAAAAAGTCAGTCTTTTCTCTCAGACTTCACAGCGAATGCATGCTTCATTTAGCGCAGAATATAATTTAAATATTTAAACAATAGTTGAAACAATGAGTTCTGAGCTACTCTCAGCTACAATGGAAACCTTAGACTTGAAATGAGACGATGAACACGCAACACTACAGCAGGTCTTCATAAATAGAATTCCATGAGAAGACGAGGATTTCTGCGGTACAAGCAACGTCTGACCTGACGCGGCGAGACACGATAAGACAGGTCGTCAGACACACACACACACACACACACACACACACACACACACACACACACAGGCGTATAGTTTTTCCACTCGGCGGCGAAACCCTCCCCGGCTTTCAAGTGGAATAAAATTTTAAATAATTAAAAGTTTGAAAAAAGTCACAACGTGAAAGACAAAAAAAAAGTGAACAATTTCTCACGCTCTTCAGCTACAGACACTGATTGTATATATACTATTTAGTTATGTATATTTATATATATGTATAATATACATTGTATATGTATGTACACATATCTATTTATATACACTTCACATGCAACTCGTCATCGGTGGAAATTAAAGAAGAAGCTTCAGAAAATAGAAGATGATGTGATGTGATGTGATGAAGCTTTTAATGTGAACACTGTTGTTATTATTGTCGTTGTTGTTGTTGTTGTTATTATTGCAGTGGATTGCAGTCATGATGGAAAAAAGAAATTGCGGCTAAGCGCAGGCATCTGAAAGTACGAGTATATTTCACTTGTGTTCATTATTTTCTCAAATTAAAAGTACATAAAAAACCAGCCCATTTGAAGCAACTCAACGCAAGAGAGAGCACAACAACAACAACATCAACAAGTATCTTCTACAGTATACACAACTCTATAAAGGGTCAAATATTAAAATAGTGCCACTAAACGCGTAACTCTTGAAACCTATGGAAAAACATCAAAGATCTCGTCTCTCCCAAAGATATTTGTCAAAGGGTGGAGATACAGATACATGATATAACTTTTATAGACACATATAATTAATAGTTGTCTATAAATTATTGTGCAAATGTCGGAAATGACGCAGGTTGTTCATCACTCACGTTAAGGGCACTTTTCAATAGCAATTTTTTTTGTTAGCCGCTTCGTACTCATCAGGGCTCAAAGTAACTCTACGTTGCTTGTATTTAAATATACAATGCAACATACTCTCCACCTCGCCTCCTCTCCCCCTCTCCTCCTCTCACCCTCTCCTCCTCTCACCCTCTCCTCTCGATGAAGTTATCGCAATTAAATATTTATTGCACTTGCTCTTCCTTGTTCATTACTTTTCCCCTCTCACTTCGTTTCTATCTCTCTCTCTATCGATGGTACCTTTGCTAATTCACCTTAATACAAACACGTATACAAACACACAGACACACACACACACACACTCAGACGGACACACACTCAGACGGACACACACCATAAAGGCGTTGGTCGCTCACTTGCTGGTTATGCTTTTTCTTCGGTTTCTCGGTTTTCTTGATTTGTTTATAGAAATTATTGCTTCCGTTGGAATTCTTCGACCATTTTTATTAGCAAATCGACTTGTCTATTGATGTTGTTGGCTTTGTTGTTGTTTCTTTTGTTGTTGATTTTGTTGCATTTTTTGTATGCTCACGAATGACAAAGACATTTCTCGCTTTTGCTTACGTCGCCATAAATTGATTACTTTTGGCTGAGCTGTCGATAGTAATAATAATAATAGTAATAACAACAACAACGAAACGACAGCAACAACAACGATCGAAATGACATCAGAAACCAAAAAACAACAACAACAACAAAGCAATAGCATTAACACAAACAACCAAAATAACGACAGCAATATTTTCAAGTGAAATAAAAACTTTAAAATAACGATGTACAAAAATAGAACACTGAGAGAAATCTTCCATGGAAAATAAAATCAAAAAGCTTTTAAAGGTAAATAAATGAAAGTAAATCTAAAATATTACAAAAATTGATTTACAATGATTTAGTTTTTATTATTGCTGTTTAGATTTTTTCGTTATTCTTAAGATAAATAAAAATATCGGAGAAATTCTCGTGTTAAAAAAAACCTCAGTATTTCTCTACGAAGTTTCGATTTCTCTCAGATTTTATATATCGAAATTTCTATTTTCTTTTGCGTTTTTGTGTTTATATAAAAAACCTCAAATGTTTAGAGTTAAAAAACTTTGCATAAAGTTTCCTTGAAATCTGATTATCATATGATTGTGTTTTTCAATGTAATCATATATGTACATATTAATGTATATACATGCATACATATCACATATATGTGTTAATATTTGCTTTTGTTTTCGTTTAAAAATTTCTTTATTTATATTTTTATTTTAGTGGTCTTTTTTTATCGTATGTACATAGTTTTAGAAAAAGAAGAAAAAGTGTTCATGTTTATGATGTTGTCAGTGGTTTGATGATGTTTATTTTATACATACTCCTACAGGTTGTTGTTATAGTTACCATGATTGCTTCTACATTTATTGAAAATGCCATTAAAATTGAGGCTGTGCTCATCCTCACCTCATGTTCATCATATATTATGTGTTATTTCTTTTTTATTGCTGTAGTTGTTTTTGTTCTTGATATATTGATATTACATTGAGCCCTATGGACCCATATGCGATGCAAATTGTTAAATTTGCCTGGTAAACATGAAAGATTGCGATAATTTTTGAAGAATTTAAAATTTATAAAAAATGTATGGGATCAGTAAAGGTTTCTGTGGAGGTTTCTATGGAGATGTCTTTGGTATATCACTTAATATAAATGCAACGGAGACTGTTTCTCATCTCTATTTTATAAGCAGATCGAACATTTATGATTTCGAACAATTCAAAAGACATTAGATTTAATTAAATAAGTTAAATAAGTCATTGAAAATCCTTTATTATCAATAAAAATAGTAGTTTTAAGTAGTTTAAATATGTGTCGATAATGATGTGGTTCCTGTTGTTGTTTCCTCTAGATTTTTATTGTTGTATTTAAAGTTAACACTGATCACTGGAAATCAATTCAGAAGCGATTTCTTTGCATAAAAATCAGGTATTTTTTTTGTTTCCAAGTTAAATAAAAACGAGAGATAAAAAAAACAAAAAACAATCGATTCGATTTGAATATAAATACTCGTATCTGGTTGATTGCTTATATTATAAATAAACCTTGTATAAATATTTCAAGTATTCAATTCCAATTGAAGGAAAAACCAAAAGAAAAACATCCAAAACCACAGATTAAATGATTTGAATTTAGGTTGTATATATTATTTGAGGAAGCGAAGTATATATAATAACGAATATTACTGTCATCGATATAAAATCCAGTTGAATTCTTAAACACAGATTGAAAGATTGCATAATTGTTGCAAAGTAAATGGTAGGTCAATAATAATAATAATAAGCGATCATAATAAAAGTTGAGTAAAACAAACGTAATCAGAAAGAAACATAATCATTATATTATAAGGAAAATATAATAGAAAAAATATAACGTATTGAGTCTGGGAAAAAGTTCGTGGCGTTTTTTTAGTAAAATTCAACTGGTTTTCTTATAGTCTGAAAATTAATTTATTATAAACCACTTATAATATCCATTATATGCTCCGCATAATTAAATATTTCTCCTTGTTTTTAAATATTTTTCGTCTTTCTTTCATATATTATAATTTTTGTATATTTAAGTTTTTTTTTAATATTACAGACGATTAATTTTAATAAAAGTATTTTAGTTTTCTTTTTTAGCACTGACCAGTAATAAGTTATAATCACTTCCTTAAAATAGTATAGAAAATGGAATAATTAAATTTAATATCTGTTTATGTTCCTTCCTTAATACAACGTTATGCTGTAAAAATGAAAGGAAGCTATAAAAATACGATGCACGATATTGTCCAATTTTAACCACATTAAAAACTATTAAAAAAGTGTTTTGTTGCATAACAAAAGTTTTACGTGCAAATATTCGAAGGAAGTCGTATTTGGCGGGGTTCCTCCCCTCCACCGCACAACTTTTATTCACCCTTTCGATTCATTTGGAAGTGTTGGGAAATGTATTGATTAATCATCAGAAGTGAACGAGTGAATGTATACTTAGAAGTAATTTAGAGACATTTTAGAATTTAGAGAAATCCTAGAATTTAGAATGAAACTTTTAGCAAAACTTCAAACATGTAGGGGACACTTTATTTAAAATATAAGAATGTGCCAAAAATATTTGTTAATGTGCCAAAGAGAGAAGAAAGAAAGCGTTGTTTTTACACTTTTAATTTGTGATTCCTTTCTTCTTGTAGCCGTTTATCTCTTTTCTTTTCTTGTTCATAGACTACTAAAGAAAAGCTTCGTCTGTGATGGACCCCTGCCAGCCTTTCTATTTACTTCATGCACTCACTCGTTAAACATTTCTTGACAAATAATAATCATCATACGAATGACTACAAGTAGCTCAGAGTAGCAATTGAAATGCGCTTTCGACGATTTCACTAACTCGTAATTTTGTTGAATATTCAAACGCAAAACGAAGTGCGAAATAATGAGATCCATCCGTAGGATGAACTGCTGTATGTGTGGCTGTGTGCATCATTAACACAGTGTCAGTGCATTATAAATATAAAAGCCAGTTGCTCATAAATCATTAATGAGTGCGCTGAAGCAGCAAAAAGTTCTCTCTTGTTAAGGATAGAAATGTCAAACGTCAAAGCCGCATGCCAAACAGTTGTAGAAATAATAATAATAGTCAAAAAAAGAATTACAATTGAATTTTATTGCTTCTGTGCTTTTCTCTAGAAACTAGTTTTTTTTTTTGCATTCCTAGACGAACAACTCAACTGAAAAACACGAAAGAATTCGCATTCAAAAGATCGCTGAATGTCAAATGTGAGTGACATACATACGTAGCGACATACTGAACTGTTGAAAATAACTTTCAATGAAATGTTGAAGTTTAAATCAGTTTTTATTGCAAATGAAATTTTATGCTGATGATTTTTTTTCCTCGTCGATAACGAAAGACTTAAGAAACAAACTTGATAGAGTATTGCAAAAAATGCTTCTTCACTTTTGAAAGTGATGTTGATTACATTAAAAAACATGGAAAGTGATATGAAAATGATTAATTTTCTAATATTCTGACTCTGAATTGAGTGACTCGAATGAGTAACTTCGACGTCAGGAATCGCGACTTGAAAACGTATTAAAATCAAGAAAAGGCTTTCTTATTCGCATTGATACTTACAATTCTTCACGGACGTGTAACCCTCGGCTGCACTGCTGTTGCTGCCACCCGCACCACCAGCGCCGCCCACACTAATGCCCAAGCCGCTTGCTCCGCTGCCGCCTCCATTCAAAACATGTCCGTTCGATTGTCGTCCGACGCTGTTCAGCGTCGTTGTGCTGCCGGCACGCGAACGCCATCCGCCTTGACTGGGCGGCGCCGGCTGCTGCTGTTGTTGTTGGTGGTGATGATGATGGTGATGATTGCCATTGGACAGGCCGCCCACGCTAGTCAAGTCGCCATTCGACTTGCTGCCGACGCCGCTCTTCAGTGTGCCGT
Organism: Myopa tessellatipennis; assembly: GCA_943737955.2. Taxonomy (NCBI): domain Eukaryota; kingdom Metazoa; phylum Arthropoda; class Insecta; order Diptera; family Conopidae; genus Myopa; species Myopa tessellatipennis. The sequence goes on from OX031314.1 coordinate 44,485,288, forward strand.
AGACGCTGCTGCCCGCACCGCCGCCCGTGCTGCCCGTCTCCAGCTGGCGGGCGTACGAGTTGTCCGCGTACGCGTGGAAGCAGCATCTGACTAGTGCGTTGGCCGCAGCCTCGCGCTTGCATATGAAGACGTGACACTCGAGCACTTTGATGCCCGTGGTGCGGCGCAGGATGGCGGCGAAGATGGGCGGATGCTGGGCGCGCGGCATGCGGGCGAACGGGGAGTCGAGCGGCAGGAATTTCGGCTCCGGATTCGAGTTGCCGCGCTCCGGAATGAGCACCTGACGCACGGCGGCGCAGTAGTGCAGCGACTCGATGGGAAAGAAGCGTGTGATTTGCTTCAGGTTCTCGTCGACGTTCTCCAGCAGGATGCCGTTGGACCAGACACTGAGCCACGAGTCGATTCCCTTGGCACCGACAGCGCCCTCAGAGGGGTAGAGGCTGCGCAGCGGCTCCTGGATGCCCTGCAGACCGTCCTTGCTTTGACGCGGCACGGCGCTGCCCAGGTAGAGCACGCGACAGCGGCAGATCGGCGTGGAATCGCCCATCGCGAGAGCGCGAGAGACAGGAGCAGAGAATGCAAACTGCTGAGCGTGCAGCGAGATGCTTTTGTGCTTCTCTCTCAAGGTTTTCGTCCGAAGTAGAGTAAAAGCAAGAGGACGGAGAAGAAGAGGCAGGCACTAGAACACTATAACACGAGAACGCGATGCATAAACGACGAACAGCATGGAGACAGACGCGAAGATAAAAGATGAGAACGAACCGGAATGAGCGAACGAAGATCTGAGCAAAGCGGAACTTCAGGTTTCTGTTTCTGTATTCGTAGCTAGAGATTTGTTTCCAATTTCTTTTAAAGGTTTTCTGTTTGCTTAAAAATTCAGGGTTGAGGAGGGAAGCGCGAATTCGTTGTTGCTAGAAAACACTGAAAACATTCGAAAGCCGAATTTAATTTCTTCAAAGTCGAACTGTTCTCGTTTTTGTTGTTGTTGTTTGTTGTTGTTGTTGATATATTTGTTTATCACTTTCGGGTGAAGTTCTTGGCCGATTTTCTATGATTTTCATGCAGATACGCGATTTTTGTTTACTTAAAACTTGCACTCGTTCATTCAACTAACCGCAAAAAGCGTCTCTGATCGAACTTCGAAGAACAGGCAATGTTGTACTCGTTCCCTCGATCGCGGCCACTCAGACGATGTGGCTGCTTGTGCTGCAGTTAAGTCAGGTTGCAAAATAATATGGCGGAAGCTAGTCGGCCTGCTCGGCTCATGCTGGTCGTCGCTTCGGACACGCGAATCGCACTTCCTGGCTTGGCGAAAATTCCAAACCGTGCATTTTTGCTGCGCTTCCTTGCATGCATCCGATCGATGTGGATATCGTTCGATTTCACTTTTCTTTTTATATAGTAATCTGTATTATGCACAAACTTCTGCGTTAACGAAAATATTATTTGCAGAGTTATCTTCAAATCTTAGCGCTGTTTTCGCTGCTTTGCTTCACTTTTCTTAGCTGCTCCCGTCGAAAACGGATTCGGAATCGGGGCAGGTGACGCTGTCGCAATCGCTGTTGTTGCTGTGTAGCTGAGGAAGAGTTTCTGAGTCGGTTGGGAGCAACGCGTTTCAGCCGCCTGGCGTGTGAGTTGTTTACGCGACGCAGGTACACTCGAGAATACTGGCTGGCTGGCTGCTTGGCCAGGCGACTACGTGGAATTTTCGACTTCTCACCTTTTTTCTTGTCGCCGTCGTCGTCGTCGTCGTCTTACCTGCGGCTGTATTTGTGACTTGGCCTTAGTTGTGTTCGTTGTTGTTGTGCTGTTCAGTTTCTTCATCCACTCTACACGCTGTTCACGCTCAAGCAACAAGTGTTGCCGCTCGGTGTTGGTCGTGGTGAGAGCGGATGAACAGGAAACACAGAGAGAGAGAGAGCGACTGGTGGAAAAGAGGCAAAAAGCGAAGAAAGAGAAGACTGACTCTTTAGCGAAGAGTTTTCGCTATCTTAAAGTATCCACGTTTAAAGTGTGTCTACTCTGAAGTACGCGAAAACAAGATTCGTTCGCTTAACGAAAAATTCCAGGGACAATATTAAAACTTTAAAGTGACGATACGATGCGGAAGAACTCGAAAAAGTAAGATATTAAAATTTAATTAAAGAAAAAAGCAGTTTTATTGAAGTTTTATTAGTCGAAAGTTTTATTAGACAAAGAACATTGTAAGTTCGATAGACATCATTATTTCATTGTAAGTTTCTCTCCAAACGTCTTTTGTACAACTTTTCTGGAGAACAATCAGCAAGATGGTTAAAGTCGTTGAGTAGATGTTACTCCTGCCTCGAGACATCCCTGGCTTTGCATCTACACACACTGATCGGTGAGTCATGCTTCCACTCTCTTTTGTTAGACTTCACCCCGTCTCTCTCTCTCTCTCTCTGCCGTCCCACCCTCTTTTTCAAACTCTCTAAATATCTCTCATACACTTTCTGCTTCAAACATCTTTTAATGCACTTTCAAAGCGCTTCCTAAAAATAACAACAATCAAAAAGAAATCATCTTTTAATCAATTCTTAATGAAAATCTTTCCCATAAAAAAGTTGTTGTCACTTAAGCGCAAATAATGAGCTCTGTTTTATCACTATGCTAAAAAGATTACTCGATTAAATCGATACTTATTAAATCGAATACCTTTAAATTATTGAATAAATTTGCTAAAATTTCACACTGTCACTGACTCTGTAGTGTTGCCACAGTATTGCGTTTCGTATGAATTCTTTGATGATAATACAGATTTTTAAGACATTTTCAGTTAATTAGTGACACTTTTACGGAAATTGCTAGCACAGTGCTCGGGTGCAGGCAGTGCTGCCAAACTTAGGAAATCGTTGAATAACAATAAAATAGTGACTCGAATTGCGAGTACGAAGTACAGCGTCTATTTGTGATTATAATCCAACGGGTTTGTTTTGAAACTCTGATAATTATTAATATAAATGGTATTAATATAAATAAATATATTAATGGTGTTAAATGATAAATATAATAATAATATTATGGACTACTATAATGCTCGTAAATTATCGTATATATCATTCCAATGGCCTCAATTTGTCTGGACCATAAAATAACACCCTTTAAATATTAACACCCATTGTTTTAAAATCTTTCGTCCTTCCCTGCTTTTGATGACTTGAATTGAGCTGAGTTTTATTTTATTCTCTTGAGTTTCAGTGTAAAAGAGAGAGAGAGAGAGGGAAAGAGTACACGCGATTAAGTACGTGCTTGTGGACTAAAACCTAAAGAGTCCTTATTAACCAACACCAGAATGTTTCATGTCAAGAAAATCGTAGATGCAGTGAATTGAAAATAGTTTTCTAAAGTTACCGGTTTTTCAGCTTTTCAGTTGCTTGTTGTTCGTGGTTGATGTTGATTAGAATTCTAAATCATCTACCAAGCGACAAAACTACACGATTCACAATTCGTGGAGTGAAGCGTGTAAAATCGACGCACTGACGACGCGTAGTGCACAAGTCGTGGAGGGAGATTTAAATTGGCTGTTAATTAGACAGCCGGGTGAGATCGATACCCAGAGCGGGAGGGAAGGGAGAGGGACCGAGTACAGGCAGACAAACCGGGCTCCGTTCGGGTTTCACAATTCTAGCAAATTTTTTTTACTATGTTGCGTTGTTGCTTAACACTCGCGTTTCTGTGATTTTTATTGCTGGCAGACGCTAAAACAAAGCCGTTGTTCATAAATCAGCACGTAGAATCATTTGAGACTAAACACACACACCATCCACTCTCTCTCCCTCCCTCTCTTGCTCTCTCCCATCCATCCACTTGTTCACCACTCCTTCAGTTGTTCGTTGTCCATTCATTTTTGTTTATTTATTTGCTGCCTGTTGCATCGCTTACATTTTCTGACATTTGTCAAATGTCAATCTTGGCTTGGAATTTCTTAAAATAGCAGTTGTTTCGCTGTCAATTTGAGCACTGCAAATAGTCGTATTGTTGCTTTTTTGTGGCATCAGATTTAAAAACAGATTTCTTTATACTCGTATTTGGGTGAATAGTTTTATTGCTTCTGGTCTTGTTTGAATACTTGGAATAGTTGGAAATAGTAAGCAACTTTGCATATCTGAAATGCCGCGCTATTATTTATACTGTATTATTTATATTATTTTTATGTCTCGCCACTTTGAGAAATACAAAAGTCTTAAGACACAAACGTCTGCTTGTCTGTAATTTGAGTCTAGATGCGAAGGAGAGATTTTGATTGAGGCTATTTTAAGTTATGCGTAGTTATTTAATTAAAAATACAAACACAAACACACACACACGCCAATTGTGCTGAGTTTTATCCGGGATTAGAACCGCATTCTGTTTAAATTCAAGGTTCTTAAGTCCAAAGCTTTTCTTAAATGTTTATTAAATTAATATTTTCCATAAATTTCATGAAATTCATGCTTCTTCAAGTTGTTTTCTTGGGTGTTGTTTTTGCGTGGAGATGATGTTAATTTTATGGTTTTGATGGTTCTGATGGCAGTTTTTAGGTTTCAACTAACACGTCTCACTATCAACAAACTGATGAAAACCGGAGAGGTTTCTTTCTACTTCTTCTTCTTCTTCATTTCCGTTGTTGTCTTTTTGTTTGCTTAACTGTTGATGTAGAAAAATACAGGTGATAATGATGATCACGGTGATTTAAAGTTCAATTAAGATTGTGTGGCTACGAGCAACAAACAAAAAAAATTACTGCATTCCAATCGAAACACATTCTTGAGGCTTTCAATCCGTTTTTTGAGTTCTTTTTATAGAATGAAAACTCGGTTGAAGTCACTGATTCATTTTAGTTTTCAGTTTCAGCAATTTTCAGTTGAATTTTTTTTATTTTTGTAACAGTTAAAGTAGTAAAATGTCGCATTGCATTACAGCTCCGCAGTTAGTTTAATTAATTTATTAATTTTATTTCATTGATTTATAGTTTATGTTAGTTTTAATCACAGTTTAATCACTGAACTTCATTAATTATGCATCCACCTTTTACTTTCTAATGATCTTTAAAATGTGTGTTTAAAAATAACATTAAAAATAAAAGTGAAAACATTATACATTAAAATACTTTGCATAAATTAATCTAAATTCGATTTTTATACGTTTTCATTCAGTAAACAACTTTCAATAATAAACAGATTTTTGTCACTCACGCATAACAAAAAAATATATTAAAAAACGTTTGCTTTTGTGGGAAATAAACTCGGGATGATGTTGTTTCATCTTCTAATCTTCCGGTTCAGTTCCCAGATTCTACAAAAACACAAACCACAAAAATATTTCGTGTTCGGCGTTGCGTTGCTGCTACTGCGAAAATCGGAGGAATTCTTTGAAAGCCTCTTTTTGAGTTTTTGTGGATTCAATCTTTAATTTAACAATTCAATTAAATCGAATAATGTAACTGTAATGTAAATTTAAATTGACAATAGTTCCAAGTTTTTTATATTATAGTATATTTTATTACAATTAATTAATTACTTAGAACGATTCATAAATAAAATAAAATAAAATAAATTTCTTAGGTATTTTCGTCTAGTACTGAACAAAGCAAACCATTGTACCTTCTGGCGTACAGTCCGCATCAAAGGTGCCGTATCAAGGTTTCGCACTCGGTTTTCAATGCTTCTAAGCAGGAAACTGAACCGTTGTGGACCTGATACACAATTCATTTGTGGATGGGAAATAATTGGTTATACCACAACAACAAAATATAAGCAAAACAGTATAAACAAAATTAAAATACGCTGTTTTTGGATCTTGTCTTTGCTAGCATCAAAAGTTTTTTGTATTTTGGATTAATTAATTTAAAACGCTTCCTAAATAATGGTTTGTGTCTTTGATCGTCTTTTTTTTAAATGAATAAAAACAAAGAAAGGGAGAAAAGAAAAACAAACAAATAATAATATTAAAAACTTTTTATAAATAATGATGTTGATATAAATATTTGAAATTGAGTAAATTTATTCAGTAAATTAGTTCTAAAAGATAGACTCTTATTACAATCAATAATCGTATACTAAAAACTAAACAAATATTTTATATTAAATGAATTTTTTTTGTAATTTAGTTGGATGATTCCAACCAAATGAATTCTTCTTTTGCAAACTTTGATTAAAGTAAGTTAAAATCAATTGTTTCATATATCGACATATTTTCACAAAAAAAAGGTTTGCCTTTGCGTATGGCAAAAAATGTTTCGAATATTTTCGATATGTACAAAGTACATATGTACATATCTACATACATACATACTTACACATACGTATTTCACAGTTTCTACGTGTTAATGAATCAAATTGGCTATTGGCTATTTTTTAAAAAACTTATTTGACAAGTAATGCTTAATTTGAAAATGTCGAATTTTTATGATTTCCAAAAATTGACGGCGATTTTATGCAAAAAGATTTGAAAGCCAACGGAAATCAAGGCAGACATCTCGGTTGCTGTTGATGCTGTTGTTGTTTTTGTTGGTGCTTCGGAATTCGTTATTTATTGACCGACAGCAAAATAAAATGTTTTAATAATCATTTACGTGTGCCGTTATTTCCGAAGCGAATTTAGCGAACTGTCACACTCGGAAATTAAAATTAAAATTAAACAACAACGAGAACAAACATTACAAAAATTTTAGCAACATGACATCAAAATCAACTTCAGTAACAACTTAATCGTCATTATTGGAGTCATCATCAGCATCATCAGCGTTATTATCATAGCAATCATCATCATTTTCATCAGTGAAGAATTCAATGAAACATTGCAGGGTTGCATAGTTTTGTGAGAGGCATTTTTGTCCCATTAATTAAATGCCATTCAAATTCTGATTGGGGTTTTTATACCCTACAAGTTGTCACTTGTAAGTTGAACTGGGAAGCTACGTTTGTCATTTAGGTTATAATGAGCAACTACTATACAAAGAGTGGGCGTGTACCGCCCTTTTGTTAAGATAAACACCGTGTTTAGAAAGTTTTAATTGAAAACATATGAAATTTAATATCAGCATAAAGTAACTTTAATGAATACAATCTCTTTGTAAGGCTGACAACAGATCAAAGTCACAAGTGTTGTTGACAGAGGCTGTAGGGTATTCAAGCTTCGGCCAGGCCAAATATAGTGTGGCTCATTTTGGTAATTTTTCAAACCAGTCGACTGCACTGTCAATTCATTTAATATTTGACAAATTCATATCAATAAATACAGTAATGTAAATGCAAACATTCTATATTTTCAAATAAGTATTTAATATTCTCTGTATACAAAAAAGGCCAGTGGGGAAGGCTAAAGGGCGAAGGAAGGCTTTGTCGAACTTTAATTAGTTATAATGTATTATTTTCGTTCGGAATTCATTTATTATTGGAATGCGATTGACGTTTCGAATTCAAAAGAACGCAATCGAAAAAAATTAACTCAGGACATTAAAAAACAGATTAAAATGGATTTATTATTATATGAAATGTTTTATTAGTATTTATCATTTATATTAGGTGAAAATGTGTTTCTAATTCCTTGAAGTAACATCATTCTAGGATATTAAAACAAGAATTGTGACCTTAAATGGGTAACAAACTATCAGTATTAAGTTCCTCCTCATCAGAATCGACATCCAGCGAGGTCCGTTGCATTCCAGTGCGAGGCCGTTCCGCGGGTGGTCCCAGTGGATCGCTGTGATGAACTGGATTGGAAAATAAAAGAAGACAATAAATTATTACAACACTTCTTTGAGCCATCTAGTCAGTCTTTAGTCGTGTCAGAGGAACGTGAAAATGCCGTTTCTACACTCATGGAAAAGATGACAAAATCGAAAATGTATCGAATCCCCAGAGCCATTTCACCTGAATCCATCCGCCAGTAAATATTTTGCTACGTACCTGTAAAGGACGGATCGGTTGTGCGCATATACGGCTTTTCCTTGGTGAAGGACCTGGGTTTCTCAGCACTCTCGCTGATTCTAGATGAAGCCGTCTCGTCGTTTGTATTTCGCGCAGCTGAAAACAGTTGAAATTCAAACTATCTGATAACTTGATGTGAAACTATACCGCTTCCCCACCTCGCAGACGGCTGCTGCCCCGCATCGACGAGGCCGACGACAGTCGCTGTTGTTGTTGGCGCTGCTCGTTCTGCTTCTCCGCCTGCAGTTTATGCAGCCGCGCGTACTCCAGCGTGTACTTCTCGTGCAGCTCCGTCAGACCCAGCGACTTGGTCAGTAGTGGTTATATGGCGGTTCTGGCGCAAGGTAGCGACTGCGCTGCGTGTGGAGCGTGTGGAGCGCGACTGCGCTGCGTGTGGAGCGTGTGGAGCGCGACTGCGCTGCGTGTGGAGCGTGTGGAGCGCGACTGCGCTGCGTGTGGTGCTATGGATATGTGAGAGTGAGCGAGAGGGCGATAGTTTGTAGGGAGGGAGAGGGAGGGAGGAAGGGGAGGGAGGGAGGAAGGAAGGGGAGGGAGGGAGGAAGGGGAGGGAGGGAGGAAGGGAGGAAGGGGAGGGAGGGAGGAAGGAAGGGAGGGAGGAAGGGGAGGGACAGACGGACATACATACAGACAGACAAACAGACGGACATACATACAGACGGACAGACATACATAGCTCAGCGTGCTGACTGTTGCGATTGTGGTGTGTTCCTCTGCCTTGATCTCTGCCCGCTTGTGTATCGTTTGTGGTACTTGAGTGTCGTTGTTTTTGTTTGCGTTTTGGGGTGTACTCTTTGTTGTTGGAAATTTTATTTCTTTTTTATTGCTCTGATTTAATTGCTGTGTGGTTGTTGTTCTTTTTCTTCAGCTGGCGACGTACTTTTAGAAATTTTTGTTTTTTTTGCACAGATTCATAATGTAAACAAACGCAATTAGTCATTTAGAACATGTACGAATTTGTTTGCATATTGAACTTTGAATGGATGCGAATGACTGGGTAGTAGTTTTGCTATGTGGTTGTTGTTGTTGTTCTTTTTTCTTCATCTCAACGGACCTTTAGTAAATTGTTTTCTCTTTGAAATTCCACTTTGAATGGATGCTATTATATTCTAAATTGAAAAAATAAAAAAGAAATCTATTTTTTAAATTATAAATTAAGTTTTTATTTTATTTATTCATCCAACATTTTAGAATACAAAGTTTTCACATTTGATAATACATTGCTTGTGTTAAGGGAAAGTCAACCAGAACCTCCAAGCGAAAGTCGTCAGTATCTTCCTTCATTATTTTACACAAATAGTAAGCTCCGTTTGAGAATTCTTCTATTGTCTCATCGCTGATGTTGTTAAATCTTTGTGGCAGAAAAATTACATTCTCTTCCAACTCCATCAAAACTCGGGCTCCATACTTAGTTTTCGTTTTCCGGACATTTTTAATTGAATACGATTTGTTTGGCTCCATATCCTTAACTGCTAATGTGGTTTTTTGCACACTGTTGTTTCGATTGAAATCGTCCATAGCAGCGACGGAAAAAGTTGATGATCCTTGACGTTGGTTCAGATTCATTTTCAAATTTTTTATTTCGTAATTTCTTGATAGGTAGCACTATAAAACTAATTGAAGAGCTATTAACTGCACCGATCGAAAGATGAACTAAAACTGAATATATGCAATCAAAGAAAATAGTATTTATGACAAGAAATTTAAATTTTTAGTTTAGTTTGTAGTTAGAATTTAGAGAGCACAGAGAGAGAAAGAGAGAGAGAGAGAGAGAGAGAGTTTCACAATGAAAGAATCTTGGACAAAGAAGATGCAGTATGCAGAGGTGAAAAATCCATTTAAATCAGACAAGGAGTGGAATAGATCATCATCAAATATACCTTATAATAAATACAAATAAAATATAAATAAAATAAAACACAATTTGATTTCATTTTAATAAACTTTATTCGTTATTTATCGTAAAAATTAAATTATAAAGAAATTTTAGACATAAATGACCGCAGTTAAATGAATTATAATCTTGATGTTGAGTGTAGTTGTAACGTATTCCATCACCCAAGTATTGGATTACTTCATACGGTGGTTGCAAGTTTCCAAAACTATCAAAATATTCCTTCTGTTTCTTATTTTTATAATATGCTACCCAATGAGTACCAGGTCCCTCCGATCTATCAAGATTAACGATCCCACATTCTTGATGATGTGGATGCCTTGGTAAGGTATCTAACATAAAAATACCTCTAAAGTGTGGTAGATTCGTTGTATATTTCATTAGGTCGATATTTGTGAGGGCTCTGTTGGGTAGCTTCTTCAAAAGTTTTTTGGTTGAGGGCTATAATATAATCCCAATCCTTTTTTGTAGGGTTTAAGATACAAGCCTTTACCAATAGCAATTGCTTCCATAGTTTGATTATGTCGATTTGCTTCATTCAATTGTTTTCTTGCAGAGTTGGCTTCATTAATTGCTTTCGCGATTGCAGCACCACCAGATGCCAAACCACCAACGGCTCCAAGAGCTGTTAAAATGGGTACTAGTGGTAGAAAACCTCCTACTTTTGGAATAGGTATAACACGTGGAATATCTATCAGGGATTTTTTACGTCCAAAAGACTTTTTGATTACACCTTGTGCCATTTTAATAGCATTGGTGATATCTTCTGGTTTTCGTTGTTTGATAATTTTCAATGCATTTTTAACAGTTTTTGTAAAAATTTTCTTTACACAACATCTTTTCACCTTTTTCTTTATTTTCTTAAGGTTCTTATTTAGCTTGTTTCCCATACCGAATTTGACTTTAGCTTTCATTGTTTTGGCTACTAACCATGCGTTTATTCGCTCACTGTATTTACTATCGTTTGATTTTGCTCTTTGCAACGCCTTTTCTGCTAATATTTTATCTGCTTCGTGACGCTCATCCAAGTTCTGTGTATTGCTATAAGCAATGTCGTGCTCTCTACATGCAGCGTCCAGTGGATTGATTCCTTTATCACCTCTTTCTAAGCGTTTTTTTAGTTTAGTTCCTGGACCACAAAATTGATAGCCCGGTAAATGAAGTTCAACTGGTAGAGAATTTATAGCTTTATTTAAAAGACCTCTTCCAATTACTGGTTGATTAAGACTGAAATTATTTTGGTAAACGTTGGTCATTTATACATCTTTCCAATTGAACTGTTTCGATATAAATGAATATAAAGGTGTGATTATTACGTATTTATATCATAAGCTAAAATGCGGTTCGTCAAGCAAGACAAAAATATTACTGTGAAAAATATGGATCTTGTTACTAATAATGCGACGAAACTCAGGCACAGTTCCCTCCTGCCGAATTCAATTAGATGTCTTATTGTGGGACCTTCAAACTGTGGAAAGACTAATGTCATGTTTAGTTTAATAGAAAGTCCAAATGGCCTAAAGTTTGCCAACATATATTTGTACTCAAAATCATTATATCAACCTAAATATGAATATCTAAAACGGTTAATAAAACCAATTCAAAATATGGGATTCTTTACGTTTTCCGAGAACGAAGAAGTGCTCAAGCCGAATGAAGCAAAAACCAACTCAATAATGATATTCGATGATGTAGCTTGTGAGAAGCAAAACAACATTCGAGAATACTTTTGTATGGGCAGACACAAATCTATTGATTGCTTTTACTTATGCCAAACATATACACAAATCCCTAAACATTTGGTGCGCGATAATGCCAACATGATTATTATGTTTAAGCAAGATGAGATGAACATGAAGCACATATACAATGATCATGTCGGAACAGATATGGCTTATAAAAAATTTATTGATATATGCGGAGAATGTTGGAAAGATAAATATGGATTTCTTGTAATAAGCAAAGACGATCCAATTGATGGTGGACGTTACAGAAAGGGATTTGATACATACATTCACCTATAATATGGATAGTTACCATTATATTCATATTAGTATGCTACTTAGCTTTCAACTGATAACATTGATATAACTAAACTGTTCAAAAGGTGTTCAAAGCTGTTCAAGAGCTGTTCAAAAGGTGTTGAGAGCTGTTCAAGAGCTGTTCAAAAGGTGTTGAGAGCTGTTCAAGAGCTGTTCAAAAGGTGTTCAGAGCTGTTCAAAAGGTGTTCAAGAGGTGTTCAGAGCTGTTCAAAAGGTGTTCAAAAGGTGTTCAGAGCTGTTCAAAAGGTGTTCAAGAGGTGTTCAGAGCTGTTCAAAAGGTGTTCAGAGCTGTTCAAGAGCTGTTCAAAAGGTGTTCAGAGCTGTTCAAAAGGTGTTCAGAGCTGTTCAAAAGGTGTTCAAGAGGTGTTCAGAGCTGTTCAAAAGGTGTTCAGAGCTGTTCAAGAGCTGTTCAAAAGCTGATCTGATATATTGTATGTTGTTGCTAAAATGGATGACAAAATATTAAAAGACTTGATCAAAACTAGACGCATATTAAAACAGAAATTTAAGAATATAAAGTTAGGAAAAGCAGATTTGGAGAATGAATTAGAAAAGACATTTAGCCACATCACAAAACCTCTAAAAGAAATAGTCAAGCACTCCAATACAAATTATAATAAGGACAAGCATAACATTAAATACAATAAGGTACCGCTAAAAGTAAAAACAAGTACTCCAGCTAAAGCACGAAAAGTCGATTTCTCAAACGAAACTCTTATCAATAGTAATGACGATGAAGACGACGACTTTTTCTCTCAAATAGAAGATGCAGAAGATATAATGAATAAATCACCTAAAACAAAATTATTCTCTGAACTCGATACTACAAGCGACGACCCAAAATCTACTGAATCAATGGTCTATTCCGACTTAGAACAACAGAATCAGTTGGATACCACATATGGCCCATACAAGGGATCTGATGGCAAATGGCGAATCGGTAATAGCCCTTTCTCATTACGCGATGATAAAATAATAATATCCGATAATAGTTGGAACTTTACACCTGGATTGCAACAATTATTATTCAACAAAGAACCATCAAATTATGACGATAAAGATCTACAAGCTTACAAAAGTATTTTACTAAATACTAGTGCACACAAACTTAATTTTAACAGCACTGGACGAGCAAAGGGAAGTAGAGCTCTCAAATACACCGACATCATAAAGCCATTATTCAGTGAGATAACTCCATCGACTACCTCACAAAATCAAACTAAGGGGAGCGGTTTAATGAGTGTTAACAAGCAAAAGCCAAACTATATATATTGGGATGATCCAAATGAGTTGGTAGATAGGTTAAGGCTATTAGTATCATCACAATCTGCAGGACACACCAATCACAACAACGAAATAGTTTCAATACTCGAAGAACTTAGGGAAGCTAATATAATTGCGTAATTATCATATAAATAACCACAATTTCCATAAATACATATAATTGTAAAATGAGCGTCGACAAGTTCGGTCATTATTCCATAGAGAAGTCATTAAACAATAAATTAAAAAGAAATTTTACAAGAGCCTTAGGATTCAATTTGGACAATGATAAAAACTTGGATCTCCATTGGAAACGCTTAAGGAATATTAATACTCCTGTCGAAGACAATGATGCAGTAACAAAATCATTTGTTGAAGATAGTATAAATCGAATCAAAGTGGAATTTCAAAGAGAAAACAATTTACTAAAGCAAAATATTTACAAAGAAATCAAACAGACTCACATGCAAATTCAAGCAGAGAACTCATTGGTAAAGGAAAAAATAGATAAAGACATTGAAAAAGTTAACAAAAATCATCAATTACTTGTTGCAGATAGTATTAAACAGATAAAGGTTGAATTTAAAGAAGAAAACGATATACTAAGGGAAAAAATACACAACGACATTAAGCAAGTCATACAAAATCTTCGGTCATTTGTTGAAAATAGTACTACTCCGATAAGGGATTATTTTAAAAACGAAATCCATATACTAAGTGATAGAATACTTAGAGTCGTTACAATAATATATGTAAAACTTCGAAACAAGAACCAACACGTTGACAGTAATAACAAGAATTATGTAGATGATATAAGCGAAGGGCTTGAGCGGTTTACAAGTATCGCAAATGAAGAACTAAATAAAGGAACTTCAATAGCTGAAATAGAAAAGAAAGTTGGCGATTTAATCTTAAATTTAGCAGAAAATGAAGAGAGGTTTAGTAGAGGAGCTACACAGGCAAGCTCGTAAGAACTTTAAGCGAAGGCGAGTAATAACCAAGGGAATAGATGACCTCTGGCAAGCAGATTTAGTGGAAATGGGTAGTTATTCTACATATAATGATGGATACCGCTTTCTTCTAACTGTAATAGACACATTCTCGAAATATGGTTGGATTGTACCCTTAAAATCCAAAAACGCTATTGATGTTACTAAAGCCATGAAATTCATACTCGATTTAAGAAGAACACCAAGCAATTTACAAACCGATGACGGCAAAGAATTCTTCAATGGAAAATTTCAAAATTTAATGAAAGAATATAACATCAACCAGTATTCTTCGTACAGTGTTTTGAAGGCGTCAATTGTTGAACGTTTTAATAGAACGTTAAAACAAATGATGTGGAAGGAATTTAGCTATCATGGATCATATCGATGGATTGACAAGTACAAAAGTTTGATCAACGAATACAATCATAAAAAGCATCGAACCATTAATATGGCTCCATCTGAGGTGAATCGAGGCAATGAAAAGTTATTATTAAATACTGCCTACAATAACTTGAAAATATTTAGAAAGCCAAAGTTTCGGATAGGAGATTATGTGCGCATAAGTAAATATAAGCACATTTTTGAGAAAGGCTATACACCGAACTGGACAACAGAAATATTCAAAATTAAAAATATAAGAATTACAAACCCAACAACGTACATTCTTGAAGACTATCAAGGGAATCCAATTAGAGGAGGATTCTACGAAAGTGAACTACTGAAAACAAAATATCCCAGCATATATCTGGTGGAAAAAGTTCTTAAAACTAAAGGCAGGCAAATTTTTGTCAAGTGGCTAGGATTTAGCAATGATCATAATTCTTGGATCGATAAAAATGAAATTTTATAAAATTGTAATAAATATATTTTTTAAATATGTATATTGTTCATATAGTAATAACATTATTATTATTATTAAAAAAATTCTAAATAAAAAAGATTGCATCTGACTTTTCATTTCATTACTCAACCAACTTTCAAGATGTCAATAACTCTTACTTTAAGTGGAAATAAATCCATTTTATCGGCTAATTATTTTCCACCCATAGATTTAGAGGGAAAGTATGTGTGTGGTCTCGTAGACTTTCATACTTATCACACTATACCGAATGTTGATTACGAAAATAATTTATTTCACATTGGCGATCGTATCATTGAGATTCCTGTCGGTTCATACGAACTTGACGACATTGCTGAATTTATTCAAAATAAATATTTTAGTATAGATCCAAATGAGAAACTGGAAATATCCGCCAACCCCAATACACTGCAAGCAGTCGTAGGATCCAGTAAAAATAACATTTTCTTTAATAAGGAACGCACCATTGGTTCACTATTGGGTTTTAGTAAAAAAGTATTGGAAGCAGGAAAACTGCATACATCAGACTTACCCGTGTATATAACGAAAATAAACGCAATACACATTGAGTGCGACATAATTAGCGGCGCCTACATTAACAACATACCAGCTCATACAATTCATATGTTTGCATTAAATGTTAGTCCTGGCTATAAAATAGACGAGAACCCTAAAAATGTAATCTATTTGCCAGTAAACACCAGACAGATAAGTTCAATTACTGTGAAAATTGTTGACCAAAACGGTAATCTAATTAATTTTTGTGGAGAAACCATAACACTCAGACTTCACCTAAAACCGCAGGAGCAATGATTGTGTATAATAAAAGCGCATACCCAGGTGCAACTACATTCACTTCTTCTTTACCATTTGAACTGACAAGGTCGTCCAAGTCGCAAACACATCAAAACGCTCTACAACGTAAAAAGCTGTCATTTGAAAATAAAGAGTTTCTAAAATCTTTGGGCTTAAAACTAAAGACAAACTGAAATTAAAATGAGTCAAATACTTGATGTTTTACAAACGCCGCTCTACGATGACAGTATTATTAAAAAGGAATACCATAGCTATTCACCATATTTACAATCATATAACAGCAATGACGAGATACGGATAGCCGTTCAAAATCAAGATCTTTACCTTCTACCCAGTGAGAGTTTAATTTACATTGAAGGTACAGTTACTCTAGAAAATGGAAACGCAACAACCAATGTAAAATTAAAAAACAATTGTGTTGCATTCATGTTTGATGAAATTCGCTATGAAGTTAATGGATTAGAGATCGATCGTACGCGTCACTTGGGTGTAACTACAACAGTAAAAAATTATGTCTCATTAAATTCGATTCAAAGTAACATGCTCAAAAATGCTGGATGGTTTTCAAAGAATGAACTTGAAATAAAGAACGGATATATTAATTTCTGTATACCATTGAAAATGCTATTGGGATTTGCTGAAGACTTTAACAAAATTATTTTAAATTCTAAACATGAACTTATACTACTGAGATCGAAATCCGATGAAAATGCTGTTTATTCAACTGTTGCCACCGAAAATATAAAATTAACTATAACTAATATCACATGGAAAATTCCCCATGTACAGTTGGCTGATTTTGCAAAACTACAACTCTTTCAAACGATCCAAAGTGGAAAACCTTTATTAATGGCATTCCGTAGTTGGGATTGTCATTTTAATCCGGTACTCACTCAAGGAAACAATCATCTGTGGAATGTAAAATTATCACCACAGAATGAAAGACCACGCTTCATACTTATTGCCTTTCGACGAGATCAAAAATTTCAACATTGTCATCTAACCGATGTAAAAGTGCACTTAAATTCTGATACATATCCCTATGATGATCTCAATCTGAATTTTGACCGTGATCGTTATGCTCTGCTTTATGATATGTATTTGAAATTTCAACAAAATTACTTTGCACGCGATTCCCAACCTCTGTTGCTGCCTGAAGACTTTAAAGATACAGCTCCGATAATAGTGGTGGATGTAACTCATCAAAACGAAGCGATAAAAACTGGACCAATTGATATTCGAATTGAATTTAAAACATCAAAGAATATTCCAGCCAATACATCAGCTTATTGTATACTTATACACGATAAGTTGATTGAATACACTCCAGTGACTGGCGAAATTAAAAAAGTTGTCTAAGTGCAATGGAGCAACAAAAATTTGTAACCTTGGATGTGCAAGGCTTCAAAGGAAATTTTAATGAGTTTATAGTTAAAGAGTTGGCAGTAACCTTCAGCTCTAGTGAATATCAAAACTTTATCATCAAACCACCATTTGAATTTAGAGACTTATCTTTAAAATATAAAAAGCAGGCGAATTGGCTGTATCACAATCACCATGGATTTCGTTGGAACGATGGATCTATCTCTTTTAATAGCGTTGAGAATTTCTTGAAATTAAATATTAAACATAAACTTGTATATGTGAAAGGAGTTGAAAAATCTAAATGGATTGAAGAAATTTTGGGGAAACCTGTATTGAATGTAGAAGAATTTGGCTGCGAGAATCTGGAAACTCTAAGAGATACATACTTACTACAAAGAATATGCCATTCCCATAATGGACACTGCGCGCTAGAAAATGCAATCCTACTCCGAAATTTCATTGATAATAAATAAAAGATTATAATGCAATGCAAAAGATTTAAATGTTAATATATAATTTTATTGATTTAAAATAAATGTTTTTCTTAAATCTATTTACAAATTTTTTCTTATTTATTTTTATGATAGTTATAAATAATATTCTATATTTCTATATCCATAAACATGTCTTCATCTATATCTAACTCCTGCTCTAAATCTATACGATAATGCCCCCACGCATATGTGTTTATACTATCATTTCTAATAAAACGCTTATCATCTAAAGGGCTTAAAGCTATCTTATGTACTAGTTGTGTATATATTTCATGTATCTTAGATCTAAATATATACATGTCTCCATATATAATTTTCTTATGAACTAAACAATCTTTATAATCACTTAAACTTAAATTACTTACTACTGATTGTTTGACACCTTTTGCTTTCTTAATCTCTACGTTATTTTCTACACTTATTGAATACATTTTTGACCTGAGCCCAATAAACTCTTGCATAATTTCCCCCTTATTTTCATCCTTCATCATGCCAAGGACTTTGGCATTTCTAAGGGGGAAACCATACACATTATTCACGGGATACTCTGATGTATCGAACTTTGAATCGATATCATCTCGAATATCCCTATAGAAATCTTCACACTGAACAGAATATATAAAAGAATCAGTGTCCATATAATTTAATTTGAGATTTGTTGCGAATTTAGGTTTCATGTAACTATAATGGAAGTCATACATTTTCCATTTCGACAATTCCAAAACAACAAATCCCAAATATATGGGTTTATTGTAAACAGAGCGAGCTCTAGACATTTGTATAGCAACCATATCTTCTGTAAACTGTGTACAGCTGTGGAAGTTTGGTTTGGCAATTAGTGCTCGGGCTCCTAACCGCCTTCCCCTACTTTCCCAATCGGTTACTATTTTGACATCTTTACGCTTGTCTACATTTTCCATAGTCTTTCCATACACCGCGTTGTTTAGCAGTTTGAAAAAATTCTTTTCAAAAGTATTCTTTGCTAAACTGCGATGATGGGTATTTAGATTGATATATTCACTTAACCAACAAGACTGCTTAAATTTCAATATTTTATATACTTTCTTCAACAACATACCATTTTCTATACATTGCTGAAGATTTCTATAATGAATAACATAGCGAGTTTTGTTGGTTAAGTCAGTAATCAACTTTTTACACTTTGAATTACCCACAGTTTTATTTTCAGCACAAAATGGTAAATCATTATGCGCATCATGTAAATTCTGTGGGTAATCCAAATCTACTTCAAGTATGTATCCGATGGGAGAATCGAATGGAATTTTAAAAACGTTGAATTGGTCAATATTTTCCATCCATTCGAATCCCCCATAAGGTAAATATTGCGACATTGCCCATCCATACAGATTATTAGCATCCAAATATGTTAAATATGTTGATGGTTTACTTTTATTGTACCCCATCATATACTTATTATTTGCCTTGGAATGTCTTGTACTACATTGGACAATGCCGCCTCGAATACTTTTTTGCACAAAAAGGTGCATGTCAATATCAGTGAAGAGTTCCAGGTTTATCTTTGTTGTTTTCAACATTGCATCCCACGATAAACCTGGAGCTGTGTAATATTGACACGGATCTAGCTCATAGATATTTTTGCAAACCTTTCTAAAGTTTTCAAAAACATCAGCTAAAATCAATACATCAGTCTTCAAATACAGCAGCATGTAATCTTTTAGTGTTTGGCAGTTGAAGACATTCCAAACCTTTAAGGCGTGTTGATAGTCTTCAACCGAACAATTTTTGTTAGTTAAACAACTAAAAAATTTATCATGGCTGGGAAGACTGGTTTCTCCTAAACGATTAATTGAATTGAGGTATTCATATGGGAATACCCCCTTTCGTCTTAGTAGCTGAAACTCATCATCGTTTGGATACATTTGGCGCACTATTTTGAAATCACTTGATGACAAATTTTGCGCTAATGCATCCAAACTCGATGCCATGAAACGAAAAGAATCCAAGAATCTGATTTCGATTGTTTTCTTTTCGCTTACTTGTATACGTTTAGAAAGGGATACATACAATTCCTTATTTAAGGGGATAACATTAATATCACCCTCAAATAAATTCAATTCTTTAATGAAGAGGTGGCAGTCATAACCAGAAAAATTATGAAAAAATACAGGCACAAACTTTGCAATTTGAAATTTTAAATTGCATTCGTTATGTGCCGGCCCCCTGTACTTTCCAGTAAGATGGCAATGGTCTGCCACTCTATCAGCCCCCAATTCTTGTTCGCAAATATGACAAGAATTGGAGTCTTTTTGGAGTTTTACCTCTTCATTAGACAAAAAATTTATTGGTTTAATTACACTTAAATAATTATTATAAATATATCTTATATCACTAACTAAATATTCTACAAATTTTTTCGGGGCATCTTCCCCTGAATAAATTTTAAATTTATTTAAGCTACTATTATAATTACAACTAATATAATAACTAAAACCTATAGGTATATGCTTACTTATATTTCTAGTATTATTCGCTAAGTCTAAATCTACGCTACTTAGTACACATTCGAAGTCTGCATAGACAACGAATGGTACGTATAATTTATGATTATAATTTTTAAAACTAATTACCGCCTTCTCCATCGACGGCATCTCCGTCACCGTCCGTCCGCACACCAGTTTATGTTTTTGTAGAGTACTCTCATTGTGAGAGTACTGCAGGCAGCTGTTGCATAAGTATGCCTTATGTTGGTGATATGTTTGTTGGTTGCGTATGAGCCTGTTAAAATTTGAAAAAAAGAGAAATTAAAATTAGTTGGAAAAATTTATACTTAATATAGTACTTAATATAAGTAAGTTAATATAAAACAAAAAAATTTAAATTGTGATATAATTACCTTGAAATATTTTTAATCCATACATAATGGAACCGCTCTCCTTCCTGCAGCAGCAACAGGTTAATATGCTGAACCTTTTCCTGCTTGGTGCAATGATAAGGTCCCTCGATGTTTTTGGAAGCTTCATCAAATCCAAACACGTTGATGCTTATGTTAGGATTCTGCTTCTCAAAATGTTCGATGCTGCTTATGGGGAGGGGGAACGTCAATCCCTTAAAATGCACTTTAGCTCCATTGTGTAGCACAATTTCCTCTGCTTCGATGTTGTTGATCCCATAATTTTGCGGTCTTTGGGGATCTTTTTGCACGTCAGAAAGCGCTGAGATGATCGCCCATTTGAAGCAGTACGGATCGTCATTTTGTATATTGACGCAGGCGTGCTTCTTCTGCAGGGATCCTGGGAGCGGGATGTATGAGGATCCCTTCAACGGTCGATATTTGTTGATGTTCACCTCCAGGTGACATATTCTAAGTAGGGCCCATCCACTGTCCCTTTCCTGGAACTCGCCCATTTTAGAGCTGATCTGTTGGCACATGTCATTGTATATGTCACTTATCTCTTCATATTTTTGAATTAAGCTCATTTTGGTTTGAAATGATTTTATTTCAACTACCATTTCATCATCATCCAACACTTTGAAATATTCCGCATACAATTCCATGTTGAATTTATATGATGTATGCTTCTCTAGCATTTTCAATAGCTCTTTGGCTACTATATTTTGAGCCTTCTCAAAAAACTTTTCCGGAATGACAAGACCCTCATCCTCATTTTGGAATATCAGGGTTTGAATTCTATTCCGGAAAGATGATGTTATGCATTTGAGAGCACCGTCAATTGTCATCCAACAATTCCTCTTATGCTTCAATGTTTTGATGTGATGGTTCCAGTCTCTTCGAGAAACATCTTCATTGCAATTTGGACAACGAACGTTCTCGTTAGGTTTAACTGGTAGCCATTGTACTGCTCTTGATGTTGATGATGATGATGATGATGGTGTTGCTGTTGATGATGATGATGATGATGATGGCGTTGCTGTTGATGATGATGATGGCGTTGCTGTTGATGATGCTGCTACAGATGTTGATGATGATGATGATTCCGAGTGGATCAATTTTATGTGCCTGCGCATAGCATCCAGTCGTGCAAAATTTTGGCCACAATGTTCGCACTGGTATACCGCACTTTCATGCTGTCCTTGCACATGCCTTTTGAGGTTGCGCATTGCAGTGAACTCCTGTTCACAAACATTACACATGAAGCTCTTCATTTTTATTTTTGTTACAAATATTTCACTTGTTTTTTAAATAGTATATGTAGCTTTTTTTCTTTAGAATTTTCACTTGATTGTGAATAATATTGTACAATTTTTAATTGTTGTTAAATTTTTTATATTTTATTAACTTTTTAAATAGTATATTTAACTTTTATTTCTTACTTTTACTTCTCCGAACTGTCACTGACTTGTAACTAATATTTTACAGTTTTTAATTGTTGTTAAATTTGTTTATATTTTAGTAATATTTTAAATACTATATTTAACTTTTTTCTTGTTCTTGAATAGTTCACTTGTTTGTCCAGTTTCTTTTAATTGTTGTTAAATTTATTTATAGAATTTGTTAATATTTGATTAACTTTTTAAATAGTTTAAATTTAACTTTTCACTTTATTTCTCCGAATTGTCGCTTAATTTCACAACTTTTTTCGGTGTAGAACGTTTTGAGACTTTGGTGTTTGAGACTTTGACGACACATTTACAATTGACCCTTTATTCTCGATGTAGCTAATTATATGCTCATGGATGTTTGTTTACATTTATGATTCCGTGCACAAATTGCTAAAGGTCCGTTGAGATGAAGAAAAAAGAACAACAACAACAACCACATAGCAAAACTACTACCCAGTCATTCGCATCCATTCAAAGTTCAATATGCAAACAAATTCGTACATGTTCTAAATGACTAATTGCGTTTGTTTACATTATGAATCTGTGCAAAAAACAAAAATTTCTAAAAGTCCGTCGCCAGCTGAAGAAAAAGAAAAACAACAACAACCACATAGCAATTAAATGAGAGCAATTAAAAAGAAATAAAAGTTACAACAACAAAGAGTACACCCCAAAACGCAAACAAAAACAACGACACTCAAGTACCACAAACGATACACAAGCGGGCAGAGATCAAGGCAGAGGAACACACCACAATCGCAACAGTCAGCACGCTGAGCTATGTATGTCTGTCCGTCTGTATGTATGTCCGTCTGTTTGTCTGTCTGTATGTATGTCCGTCTGTCCCTCCCCTTCCTCCCTCCCTTCCTTCCTCCCTCCCTCCCCTTCCTCCCTTCCTCCCTCCCTCCCCTTCCTCCCTCCCTCCCCTTCCTTCCTCCCTCCCTCTCCTTCCTCCCTCCCTCCCCCCCCCCCCCCCTACAAACTATCGCCCTCTCGCTCACTCTCACATATCCATAGCACCACACGCAGCGCAGTCGCGCTCCACACGCTCCACACGCAGCGCAGTCGCGCTCCACACGCTCCACACGCAGCGCAGTCGCTACCTTGCGCCAGAACCGCCATATAACCACTACTTTGGTCACCTGCACCAGGGCACGCGCGCATGTCAGGTTGTCCGGGAAGCGGGCGTAGATTTTCTCGAACATGCCCAGGTACTGCTTGGGCGGCAGGTACGAGTTGCGGAAGCAGCTCGCCACACGCAGCATCAGATTCGGGTCGTTGGGGTCGGCGAGAACGGCGCGTTCGTAGTAGTAGATGGCGCGTTCGGTGGCCTGCAGCTTGATGTAGTAGGAGCCAATCGAACTGGCCAAGCCGATGTCGCTCGGATTGATGCGGTACGCCTACGAAAAGGATCCTTTTTAGAAGAAACTTGGTGAGCTTTAAGTGAACTGAAATACAACCTCGTTGTAGTACTGGTTGGCCTCTTGATGGTCCTGGCACTGTTCGTAGATGGCGCCGACTTTTTCGTAAAGACGCGCATCGATCTCAGCCGCCGAGATGCCCAGCACCTGGAGGTAGGATTGCAGAGCCGCCGGCGCGCTACTCAAGTTGAAGCCACCACCGGGGGCGCCAGAGCTGGACGACGCCGCCGCTGCTGCTGCAGTGGAGTGCAGCTGTTCCTTTAATTTGGCCAACTGATAGCAGACATGTGAATGCTGCACCGAGTTGGCGTCGCCCAGCTGGCTGTTGAGCAGCAAGAACTGCTCCTCGGCCAGATCCAGGTCGTTCTCGCGAAGTCCCACCAGACCCAAATTGTAGTTGGCCTCGAAACTGTCCGGTTGTAGCTGCAGCGCACGCTCCAGTTTAACGTGTGCGGCGGCGTAGTTCTGCTTCTTGTAGTCAATGATGCTGGCGTTGACCAGCGCCATAGCGTTGTTTTGCAGAGCGTCGATTTCGTTCAGCTGACTCACGCAATGACTGGCCATCTCGAGGTTGCCCAACTGGTGGAAGTTTCAACGGGGATTTAATTAAGGATAGTAGAGTAGGTTATCACTTACGTTGATATAAATGAATGAGAGATTCGTTAACGCACTCGCCGTCATCGAGCCCTCGCTCTTCTTGTCGTACATCTGCAGCGTCTCGATGGCCTGAGTCACGTCGTTCTGCCGCAGATAGACGAGGGCTTTATTCAGCTCCAGCTCGTTGGCCAACCAGGCCAGGTTTGAGCTTTTTATCACCTCGATGCACCAGTTGTAGCCTAAAACGGGCCAAATTCAATTACAAAAGGCACCCTTCTGCCGCTCCACCCTCCCGTACGTACCGTCGTTGTAGTTCTCCTCGATGATGGGAGAAATTAAATCGACAATCATCATTATGGAGCGCTTCTTGTTGTTTCTGCGCTGGTTCACATAACCGGCCAACACATCGCACTTCAGCATCTGGAATACATAGCGACTGCGATCCTGGAGGTGTTGGGAGCCTGCGGAGCTGCGTACGTGCGCCTCGCCACTTCCATCTGCATCTCCCTCACCTTCGATAGCCGCTGCCACTTCAGCTGAGCCTGTCTGGTGCAGGTGCTGATGCTGGAGTTGTTGTTGCTGCTCCACCGCCTGCTGTTGCTGCAGTTTTATTAAATGGTTCTCGTTGTCGAACTCGTTCTCGCCCTCCGCCGCCTGCACCTCGCACAAGTTGCGGAAGGTGCTCTTTATTTTCTCCACGTCGCCCATGGCGTAGTAGCAGAGCATCAGGTGGATGCCGCTGCGGATGTCGGCGCGCTCGGCCATCACGAACTCGAAGCTGGCCGCCGCGTCCGCATATTGGCCCATTTTCACGAACAGGGTGCCGATGTTGTGGGTGATTTTCAGACGCAACTGCTTCAGGTTGTTCGGCACGGAGTCCAGTGCCATGCGGTACATTTTGATGGCCTTCGGATAGACGCCCATGCGGTAGTAGATGTTGCCCATGTTGAGCTTCAGCTGGTTCACGTGGGGGAACATTTTGTTCTTCGTCATGATGCCGTAGGTGTTCAGAGCTTCAATGTGCATGTCATTGTTCTCGTACTGCTCGGCGAGATTAAAGAAAACCTGTTGAGAGGTGGGCAAGTAGATTAAATGCGCTTCGTAGCTGGCAAAATTAAGTGACACGTATAAATGCGGGTTACATACGGGTTCCACTTACCGCATACGTTAGCTCGAAGTTGTGGAACAGATCCTCGCCATGTTGATCGCGGAAGCGGTGCAGAGTGCGATCCAGCGAAAACGCCTCCTTGGCTTTGTTCAGGGCTTCCACCAAGTTGGCCTTCACGTCGTTGTTCGGAGCTCCACCGTGTTGAGGCTTAGTCGAGCTGCGAGCTGCCAACACAATCGAGGATTCCAAGAGCTTAACAATCTTCGCCTCCAGGTTCTTGTATTTAATCTGCGGACTAAGAGTCGGACGTCTTGGAACCTTCTACGGTAAGTTTTAAAAGGGCGTGCAACTCACTTGACTTCTTTCGCTGCGTCCACGGAAGCATTCGCGGAATTCAGCGCCTGTTGTTTGGCCTTCTCCAGCACATATTCATCGAAACGGGCGGGCGTGTTGTTGGGCGCATAGCCGACGGCGCGGACGGCGGTGGAGGGGCGTGCCAGGGCTGTTTTGTCGCCGCCGCCACTCAGACGACTGCTCACCAAGTTGCCACGCTGAAAGTTCAACAACATTGAAACCATTTCAGCGCCACCCTAAAGTTTTTAGTTTTTTATGGTAGTTGTTTTTGTTACCGAAAAAAGCAGCGACGTCGGAGGCCGCGCGGCTGCGGTTGACGATGGCTCTTGAGCACGATTCACTGCAGAAGCAGCAGCAGGAGCAGGAGCAGCGTCTGTCGAACTTTTAGCACTCATTGTTCTGCCGCTAATGAAATTCCACTTGCTATAAACCGAAGTTGCGACAAAAAATTATAAAAATCCAGTTAAACTATTTTATAAAACAATAATTTTCAGCATCAGCTGGCTGCGGCAAACCGTACAATAGTTCAGAATTTTTTACTATAAGTGCGTGGTTCCGGAAAGAGCCCATTTGTTTGGCCCACTCATTGCTTTGGACACGTTGTTGGCATGACAACGAAGGGTCGACCGATTCACAGCTGTTGTCGTCCTGTCGACAGTCAGTCGAACGATGTGAACTCGATGAGCAGAGACTCAAACCACCCAAAAAAGTTTAGAAACACTCGTAAATTTAATTAAGTAAAATTTAATATATTGCTACGATGATGTGTAGAGTTAATAAAACGCATAAAACAACAGAAGCAAATTATTGAGGCTTACATTGATGCCGCTTGAATAATTTTGTAATTTTTGCAATAGACTTCGAAGCCTTATGAACGGAGTTAGGTGTTTATTCATATAGTAAATGAATTTAACTTAAATCTCCATTTTAATTGTGTTTTCGTTTATTAGTTTTTAATTGATTACGAGTTTCAAAATAGTTTCAAATAATAAAAGTAAATATTGCAACACTTTCCCAATGAAATAAAAAATTTTAATTTTATGCCCTCGAGTGGATTTTACGAGTGATTTTTCTTTGGTGTTTGGTTATTTGTTAAAAGAAAATTCTACTAGATTAAATAATATATTACAAGTTATTATTTTTTTTCTATCCGCCTTTTTTCAAAGGCGCTTATTTGCCATCCATGGGACTTCAAAGGCAAACACACAGACACAGATGAACATCAACACTGAAGGCAGAAGATTTCCGTTTTCAAGCTTATCCAGTTTGTAATGAAATTCAGGCCAGACCCGGCCGACGTCTGTAGTTTATTCAAGCACAAAGGCCAAAATATTTTCTTCAATTTATTCAAATTAATTTCCTTCTTGTGTTGTTTTTCTTTGGCTTTTCTCTGTGAGTTTCATGTGCTTTCAGCTTATTTCCACAGCTTCAGCGAAAAATATTTGACGTCTATTTGCACAGCTAATGAATGAAGGCGGCAACCGACTCCAAGATAAGATGGTCTGAACTCAATACAATTCGATGACTTCCACAACGATTTGGAGAAATGCCTAAAAAATCACTAATGTTAATCCTTCGATTCTTCTTAAGCGTTTTTATTAATTTTGGGTGTTCTTTTGTTTGTTTTAACTCAATTTACCCAGCATTCATTAAGCTTGAATGTAAAAGAAATTAAATGAAAGGTTTTCTGTCTGTTTCCGTCGGAGGTAATGGAGGTTTCTTCCCAGATTTCTGATTTGAAGGTCGCACATCACCATCTTTTACTCATTCACACATTTATTTATTTATTGGTAGTGAATTTGATGGTATAATAAGCACTCTGGGTCCACTTAAGCCAGAGATCGATTGCATGGAGGTTCCTCTACAAGTTGCAGATTCCAAGGTCCATCTCCTTTCAGCATTATTTATTGATTTTTGGTATTATTATCAGTCCGATCCCATTTTAGAGCTGGCCAGCCCGTTCCCATTGGAATAATGAACTAACCATTTAATGTTCCTAACTCTTTTATTTTGTGGAGGTGATATAGTAATATTATATAATAAAACGTCATTTAAAAGGTACGTCATTTTAAAGATATCTTCCATACGTCAATTTATGTATATTAAGTGATTGTTCATAAAAAATATCGTATATATACTTTAAATATTATGTTGTATGTATATGCGAATGTTTTAAGATGAAGACATTTTTGTTACCTTTTGAAAGTTTGCGCTTTCGTAATTAGCTGCTTCTACTAATTCTCTTCACTTTAAGTAGGTAGCTTGTATATCGGTATCTCGCTTAAAATGACCCTTGGCCACGTCTTAAGCGCACTTCTGGCGAAAGTGTCTAAAGTAAATAAATAAATTGCAGTTAGTGGCTTACATTATCGCTGACTTTATCGCTTCGCAGCAGCAGCGGCAAGAGTAAATGTTGTAAAAACAAAGCCTTTGCAAGATTTATACTTGGTAAAGAACGTGGTCTGTTGAAGAACGAAACATTTCTGTGAAACGAAGGAACGTTGGAATGAAAGAAGACGTGAGAGACACTGAAAGAGGTATGAATGAACAAAGCTTGAAACTAAATTTAGGAGAGGTTGTTAAAAGGTAGCCTGAAGGACGTCTTCGAGAGATAAGTGAAGTGAAAAATATGAAAAGGATAAAAATATGAAATAACAAAAGAGAAAAAGTGAAAGCGAGAAAAAATTACATTTAATTGTAGACATTGCAAGTTCTTTGAATGAAAGAAGAACCACCAACTTTGGCAATAAAATCTCTCTTGAATGCAATCTAGATTTCGATGTTTTTGTAAGTTCGACTTTTTTCCCGAGCGAGAAAGATAGAGAGGAGTAGAGGGAGAGAGAGAAACAAAGAGATAGGTAACATCAGAACAAAAGCATAATTGAAGTTGCGACGGTATTTCTTGGTTCAAGTAAGGTTTGTATTCTATTCAGTCGTTCCTCACAATCGTAAGATTTACTTCCCTCATCACCTCATTGGTTTGTTATCCACACCCCTCTCCCCGTTCCATTCTTCCCTACTCTCCTTCTTCTTCCCCCGATCAAACCATTAAATTTAATGCGGTTCATTGGTTTGGTTACAGTTTCCATGATTAGGATTCGTCTTTAGTTGATGTCGTAATAAACATTCTGTGGAAGAAGAAGCGGTCGAATCGCTTGAATGAACCGTTTTAGTAGGGAAGAAGGTGAGCTCCAAGAATCGTCGTGGCGATGTCCACGAGTGTCTTTTCTTTTATATATCATCTGACAACAAAACATAAAGTAAAATGTCACGTTCGCATTGCTACCAGAAAAGTGGTCAACATGCATTTTATAAACATCGATTAGGGGTTTTCCCCATTCTCATAATTAATAAGCGCTGATTACATCACGTTTCATAAATAAATAATATAATAAACATAAATTTTATAATGAATATATAAGTAAACATGAATTTTTATTTAAAATAAATTTGATACAAAACATGGGTTGAATGAATTATATTATATTTTTTCCATTGACAAATCTATAGAAAAGTAAATGTTACAATAGAGAAGTATTTTCTTATAGACGCACTAGAACTACATACATAAATTGTAGGTGCTCGTATTAACCCTTTAAGTTCACTTTATATGAGTTCAACTCCGCCTGACTCTCCGTCTGTGAAAGAAAATTCTAAAAATGCCCCTAAATACACCCGACACTCAAGACATTTCGTTGGGTTTAGAAGTGCCCACGCTTGCAAACTTTCAAAACATTTCAAAACTCACAAAACAACAGTTACAAAATCTCACTTCTGAACTAAATGAAGCGCTTCAACGTCATCGTATCGACAGTGAGCATTAATTAAAGTCAGCTCTGTTCGAATTGAGTAACATCGGTTATAGCAACAGAAGAATCATTGACATACATTAATAGGTCGATAGAACCCATTTAAAGGCGTTGAACCCGGAGTTACCATCATCAATATCGGTAATCAGCATCATCGCAGATAATGATGACAGCTCATGACAGTTCATTCAGTCACATGGAAAATGTATGTTGCTAGAAAGTAACTACGGAGGACATAACCAAATACATGACATAATGTGATGAACAACTGTTAATCACAACATTGCAAATGGAGTTGCATTTACACTCCACTCCATTCGACTCTATTCTTTGTTATTCGGTTATTTTCGAATTGGCTGCATATTTCAAGCTTTGAGCTCTTGTAAATTTGTCACAAGATGCTTTCAGTCAATCACCGAAGCGCATTTCATTATCAACCGTTGAGTCACTACACTCAAGTTTATTTTTTATTTCTTTTATCCTAGTTTCAGGCTCTTGAAGATTCGATACTTCAACTCTTTGCTTTTACAATTCAATGCTGTTTGTTTTAATTAATTCACTGTCAATCTTTTGGAGTTTCAACTCAAGAATATTCCGAGTATACTACTCAAAACTAAATAATGAAAGAGTATCCAGTAGTTTTTGAAAGCGTTGCAACAACTAGATTATTTGTCTATTTACTTTTAGTACATTTGTGGTAGAAATTTTATAAAATTTCAATGATTCATTTCTTTAATAAAATCTTTTTTTAATTAATATTATATACAGTTAAGTTATATAAATATTAATTAAAACGAGGACTTTTATTTTGGGTTATCGTTAAGTAGCAATTGAATTAAAGTGGGTCCATTTCTTAGATTAAGGCACAAGTTTAAGCTGTATGCTTTAGTTTATACAACTACTACTAGTTGTATATAACTATTATATATACTGAATGATCCTGTGTCTGATCTGATAGTTTTAATTTTAAAAGTTTACATTAAATCCTTTTTCGTATAAAGTTTCTTCAATTGTCAAGGGTTAACATAATGTAATAAAATAAATACTGTCACGGGTTAAATAAAAAAAAGAAGAAGATGTGGCTGCCGTTTCTTTCATAAGTCATGGCAAGTCAAATTAAATAAATATTCCGTTATAATAGAATAACATAGAATTCAAAAAGGAGGATGTTGCATGAGATATTAAAATAAATGCCTGGGAGAAGAGCAGCTCAGTTTCTTGTGTTACCGGAGGAAAATTAAAACCAAGATAATTACTGCGCACAGGAAGTCGTACTCGTTCCCTGCATAGAAAGAGATGGAAAGAGATGATACATCGTAGAGATTATAAAGAAAAATTATCTTATGTTGCCATGTCTTTTAGTTGGCCTCCTTTGAATTCAAATTTAATGAGAATAAAATAAGATAATTCTTTGTGACTTCCTTTCCGTTCCTTTCCTTTTAATGACTTAAATAGTCTTACGTGTATATAATTAGGTCATTATGAGGACCTTAGAAGGACATTAAAAGGACATTGAAAGGATAAATGATTTCTAATGTATGTACATATGTATTATTACATGAAATGTATGACATGACAGTGATTAAGGTGGCCATTTAAATTAACTATTCCCTAAACAATGTCAACTCCAGATCGTCTGTACTCTGAAGCATAAAATTTAGTTACATCGGCGCATTTCCAAAACTTAGAATGGTTCAATCAAGGTTCCTTGTCGAGTATGGTTTGTAGATAAACGGCTTTGGGCACTACGAGCAATATTCATACTCGTATTACAAATGATACTGAGTTTTTCTGTGATATATTCATACAAATATATATATACATATATCTCTATTATATATAGTAGTTATATGTTTCTTTCCTTTCATAGTTCGCCCTCTTATATTACGTTGATAAAAAAAATACAAATTCGTTGTTCCCAATCAGAACCACGAATTACTTTTATGGTCACATTTCTGACAAATCTTTTGTACGTTAAAATTTATTCTCTAAATTTTATCACAGCCCCGAACAACAACAACTGCAATATTTGTTATGACAAATGGTCTTAATTTGGTGATATTTTCTACGTGTTATTTTCTTGTTGCTGTGGCAGACAAGTGAAAATGAGTTACGCTCTTAGCTACCGGTTATTCTTAACCAAGTCATTGTTTGCCAAAGATTTATAATGAAATTAACAAAAAACATCATCAACAACTTCAACTCTACGTTTACTAGAATGTCAACAGCAATAAACTTTGAAATGGAGAAAATAAATCAAGGAACTGTCAAGTTAATTTAGTTATATCTGCCAACTAAATTAAAATACACTACATTACAATCATTTGTGTTTATTTTCGTTTACAGAAAGATTAAATTGAGACGAATTTTCCAGAGAATCATTAGAATAGAATCAGACACTGGCTAATAATTTCTTATTTTAGAAATACGTAATTAAACCTACATCAAAGTTCATTAAACATTCATTAAGCAACCCAAGTTTCATCGAATATGTTTTACCTTTTCGAAATACCAATAAAATGCCTGAGTTTGAAATTCCTAAAAAGCTAGGAATAAATTACGATTGTAATCTGAGAATACTGACTTAATCTCAAACATATCTAAGGATTGAAGAGTTGTTTAAAGATATTCAATGGTCTTTAAAAGTACGTCTATAGAATAAAACCGAACTCATTCGTTTTCACAAAACTCTAGTAGAACTTCTTTCAGAGTTTGCGGCAATAAATGTCACAGATAAAGCCTGATACATCTTAGTGTCGTAATTAATCGTTGTACATTTATTTTATATATTAACGGTTGTTAAGTGGAGCATCATAACGCGTGGTTTCAATGGAGTTACCATGAAAGAATAAAATTATAGGGAACTACCATAAACCATGCCATAACTAAGGCGAAACTGTTCTCAGCTCAGGCGTTGTTGGTGAGAGTGTTGTTGAATCCTCCTAAAAGTTCTGCTTTTATTTCTATGTGCGAGTATCTGAAATACCATGCGTAGAGTATCATGTACAGTGTCTAAGCTTCAGCCAGGCGGTGTATCTGTTTTATTATTGGTACTCTTTCTCTCTTTCTCTGTTCACTCTTTCTTTATGGGTTTATGGATTTCTTTATAGGTTTGAACTCCAGACACACCATATTCCATGCCATCTGCTCGCCATGCCTCGTAAAAGCCAAGCCATGTTGTTGAAGATTCAAAAGCGGTGTAAATATACGAGTACGTGTTTATCTTGTGGATTTACTCATAGTTATATTAATTAAGCAGGTACAAGCAGCGGGCAGTGGAGCAAAAGGATGAAGCACGAAAGGATGGAGCAAAAACGAACATGAAACAAAAGCGTATCAACAACATATACTTTTTTATTTCCAAGGTTGGTGATGTTGGAACTTTTTTGTGGTACCAACTTGTAACTTTTATATGCTTTTTTGAAGCCAACCTCCTAAGCACCCAACCCGCCATCCAGCCCTTAATATTGTATATAAGCAAATATTCAAATAAGTTTTTATATGCGGCTGCTCGTTATTTTGTGGTGTCAAAAGCAGCAGCAGATTATTTTTCATCAGTGCTCAATTCTACTTTCACATTCACGCGCTCCGATTAAGCATCAGCAAATCCTCCACGCCACTGAACTGAATCTGTTTCTTCCCACCCCCTGCCCGATATTTATTCAGCAATCTCACCCTCTTCACCCCTCTGTCTATCTTCCTCTCACTCTCTGTAGGTGGTTCTGTTTATGTTCAACCCTGAGAACGGGGAGAGCTTTTTATAGTTTTGTTTCCTTTTGTAGGTAGTTTTCATGGAGACGGTGAACTAGTTTCCCGGAAATTCTGAAAATGGGTTCAATTATAATGAGATGACAATGAGATGTGATGAATGTAGAAGAAGAAGGAGAAGATGAAAGAATCCTGACATCTGAAATTTAAGAAGAAATTCTAATGTGACTTTAAACTTTAAAACAAGGTAAAAATAGTTACTGATAATTTTGAAATCCAGTTTTAAAACGCTAGATTTAGCCTGAGAACTTAGAATAAGTGTTCTTATTCTTAAACCTTTTATAATTTTGAATATATTATTATGATATATTAAAATCTTTCTCTAAGTTCTTTTCGCTCTCCTTTTCCATTTCCTTAGAATGAAGTAACTTCTAGCCATTAAAATTTACCAAATTTCCTCGTAAATGAATGAAAATGTGTTTCATGATTTGAACTCGTAACTGATTAATTACTCGTACAAGTCATTTATGGTCCATGATTCACAAAGTAGGCGAAATGAACGCCCCTGAGGGTCAAGGAAATGACTACAGAAAGTACTGCATTAAATTAAATATGGTCATCAGAACGGAAACACAAGAAATCTGTTTGCAATCGTTGATTGTTGTGCACGAGTACAGTAAACACACGCTTATTAAGAAAAAACAAGCACGACCGACGGAAAAACAAACGAACAACGAGTCAGTCCGGTGATCATTAAGTATGGATGCTGAGTGAGCATGTTGGGGATATGCAGAGAAACAGAAAGACAGACAGCCGGAAAATCATGGCGCCTGGGGTTCAATAAAACGATGGGTCAATACAGTAGTTTTATTAATTAAACACTTCCTGTTCGTTAATATGTTAATTTGTAAGCAAATAAAGTGACAGAAATGTACATAATATTGTACTATAGACACAGTCACACATACCATACATACACACATACATTCATACACACAAACACCCACCCACAAGTACTTCGATATGTACTCAAATATTTTTATACAGAATAATTGAATGACAATCTAGACTCAATATTATATACTCATCCAAAGATGGGTGTGATCCGCCTACTAGTCCATAAGCCATATAAAGCATTACGGATGCGAATATTACGGATATATATGAGTATGCACTTTCTATGTTATTAATTCTGGTATTGTTTAAATTTTCTTCCTTTTCAAAACGAATTCTTCTGGTTTCTTGATGCTTTTATCTGTTCATTTTTTACTTTTAGTTTCTCATAAATTCTATTTTATAACGTATTGTGATCTACGACGAAAATAATAGTATTTTCTGCTACACTAAGGAAGGTATTTTAAGATGGTTTTAAAAATAAATAAATAAATGAAAGCACTACAATACATAAAAATATTCCCTACGAAAATATGTTACATTTAATAATAATTTTTCTATTTTATGAATTTATTAAGCATTAAACATTTAATCATGCTAATAGAAAAGCTAAAGTATTGAGATTTGTTGCTTCATTTTTAATTCCAATGAAGCGTGCAAAAGCTATTTTAAGCAGGCAGCTTAAATAAAAGCTCATAATTTACATATTTAATAAAAAAGCAAATGATTTAAAATATTCGAATTTATTTATACATCGAATGAATGAAATAAAGACAAATATCATTGATATAATTTATGATTTTCAACTTTAGGTTTCATTTTCATTTCATTTTGCATTATATTATAATTAAAATTTTAAATTTAAGTTTTCATTTTAATTATAAATATGCATTCCATTCATTCATTCATCTAACCAATAATAATAATTAATATTATAATAACAAAGGAATGTGATCATCATGTTCGTATTATTCTTTCCGCTTGCTCTTTTCTACTCTATTATATAGAAGAACTCTATTGTGAAATGAAAACATTTTGTTAGATGGTCCTTTCGTTGATTGACCATCAACAAACGCAAATTCAAAGGACACGAAGGACCGAGTAACCGACATGTGTACAATTTAAACGAGTCCAAATAATAATTGATGTTGATGTTAGCAAAATTTATTCGCAACAAAATTGTATTATTTTTTGTTTTTGTTGTTTCACGGCGTTGCAAATTTCGATACGTAAGCAAAAGTGTGTAATGCAATATTAAAGTAATTCATGAATGTAAACTTTATATTGCACAACATACAAAATACAAACAGAGTGTTTTACAACAACTAAATGAAGAACATTAGATATTTGTTTGCTTTTGGCAGGAAACGAAATTTGTCGAAATTTAACCAAACAGCCGAAGAATAACAAAAGAATAACATTAAAAATGGCTTTTGAAAACTACAAAAATTACACTTTATAGTCACGATATAGAATCTGGACTCGGGCTGAGAAATTTGGCCCTCAGATTGGATACATTAATTTTACTCAAAAAGTAAAAGAAAGAATATCCGTGTCGAATTTCATGACCATGAATCTGGTTATCTTGTAGTCGTGGTTTTCTGTTATCAGTGGCCGGAATACACCCATCTTTGGGAGTACAGTATAGCCTTAGACAATAGACTCAGCAATAAGCTTAGAATTTCCTCTACAAGCTGAGAAATTGAGCTATAAGCAGGGATGTATACCTTCATGATATATATTTTTTTAGTGATAGACATATCCTATCGTATATTGTACACGAAAAAACAATAAAAAAACACCTGTCTTTGACTTTATCGTAGACGACGAAGCATTTTTTATTTATTATTACATTTTGTGACGGTTTTATTATTAATTTGACCTTCAATTTCGAACGTAAAACACACAGAGCCGCAAAGCATTGAACCTAACGGTACTCCGTTGTAATCATTGCAGATTTAATTTCGGGTTTTCTTCTTCTTCGTTTTTGGGTGCATTATACATTTCATTGGCCTCTCGTTTGACATTTCATTGAAGGTTCTTTTATAAGTCGCTCTGATGGTGGCATAAATAATTCAGCTCAATTGTTTTTCTTCATGTACATATATTTAATTATATACACGTCTTCGGGTTTACTTCTCTTTTTGTTTTCTAAGGAGTTCATTTCTTTTATTTTTCTATTATTTCTTTTTTGATTTTGATTTGATTGATTACTTTTGGAGGATTTCAGAATCATTGACTTTGAACTTGTCCATGTTTTCGATTTCACAGTGGATGTGGTTGATTTATGATTGGAGAATAAGAAAAATCTTATTTCTGAATTGATTGATTCGATTGATGTCTTTAGAAGACAATCCCTGGGAAGCTAAATTATAGCTGTCTTAATTAGAACAAGTTTATACAACTTGTTAACAAACTTGTTGCATTATTAATGTTTATTTTGCTAGTGATAAATATTGATAAGTTGTCACTCACTTAATTTCAGACATAACATCGAAGAACATCACTTAACTCATTAATAATATTATCCAATAAAAACAACTCCAACAACTGTAGTTAAGCCGAAAAACTTTAGACAAAGATGAAGAAACTCTCTGTTTAGACGTTAGATAGGGATAATTTTTCTTATGGAGTCTTTGGGTTTTGTTTTATAGGGTTTCTATAGATGTTTCAATAAAGACCGCAGAATCTTCTGGCAATATTTAATAGTTCTCTAGAAAGTTCTGGAAAGTTAGAAAAAAAAGAGTAATGGAAAAACTTGGCCGAGATAGAAAACTTGCCCATTTCATAGCACTAATAATTTATGTTTGTGTTCAATTATACGCGGAGGTTATTCAACAAAGACTGCTTTAAATTCCCTCCATTAACATAAATTGAAGTAGCACGGCCACTCTATCAATGGAGGTGGTTATCACTGGTGACGGTGCGGTTCAGTGAGAATTCCATGAGAGTTCATTTAAATGCAAATCAGTTTTTGGTTCTTTTGCATTCGGTTGGTTGCAAGAGTTATTCGGAGAACATGAATTTGTTGCAGATACACTGAAAAATAAAGTTAAACAAGTAAAAAGATTTAGAATAAAAGTAGAAGAACTAATATGTAAATCAAAGTTATGCTATAATCTTGATAACGGTGGCTTCTAATAGAATTTTGAATCCTTTTTTACAATATTTTATTATAATATCGACGTAATATATTGTCGTTGACCCGTTTTAGTCGTATATTGTTTATGAATAGATAAATTGAACTAAAAATGCAATTATCAGCACTGTAGATAGAGAGAGAAGAGAATCTCCTACACAAGCATATGAACATAGAACAAAAAACATGTAATTATAACTGAAAGGAATCTAATTCGGATGCCTTCTAGTAGATTCTACAAAGGATTAAGCTCGATACTTTTGTTGCCAAAACTTGTATCTGTTGGGGGAAAAATAACGACATACTTTGGAGAGGAGCAAAAGAATTTGCATATAATTTTCATAATTAAAAAAGTTGTCTCTAACAAAATTATTGGAGCCTTTTTTATAACTTCTTTTGAGTAAACTAACTTTTATGCACGTGTAAATAAATTGAGTTAATTAAATAACAAACAAATGAAAGAAGCACCAAACAAAGAAGTAAACTGAATCGATTTTAAAGCGGAAGAACAACCACAACAACAACAATAACTGTGTAAACTCAAACAGATTAGGATTTTTATTTCTCTTTCAAAGTTTCGCCACCTCACTTAAAAAACTTTTCAGAAAAACTTTGAAATTTCGATGAAATTGGGTTTTACTTTTGTTTTGTTTGTAATACAACACGAAGTATTCAGGAATTCAACCACATCTAAGTAAGTACACTTGAATTTTAATCCACTTTAGAGTGGATTTTTCGCCTTTAGTGAAGTGAAACCTTTTCGTTTGCGTGAATATGAGCTTTAAATTTAAAATTCCTTTCAGCAGTTTATATTCTTTAACACCCATTCGTGAGCTGTCATCGGTGGAATTTTGCAAGCATATAAAATAGTTTCGGAGATTCCAAGTTAGTCGAGTATCGTAGCTCGAAAGCACGAACTACATCTTGGCAATCATTTGCAACTAGTTTGCCACCCATTTCGAACACGTTAGCTGCTACATAAAATGGCGAAATGTGGCTGCACGTGTGCGGGTGTTTGCCGTTTTTACAGTTTTCAGCGGCCAGGCGATGACCCTTGACTCAGTTATGCAGATTTAGTGGCTTTGAGTTGTGCTTAAATTAAAGTTAAAGCGGTTTCCCGAGCACTTGACTAAGCAATTGCTTTTTATATAGCATGTATGTATATTATGTATGAAATTTTGTCTGAGTGCAGATTTAGTTGATTTTTTATTGGCCGTCATAACGAAATATTGTGTTCTTTGTTGCTTTTTGTGATTTGGTATTTGTATCCAAGCTCTGAGAATTAGATATCAAATGCAAAACACGTGAGAGTCTGCTGTACGTGGTGCTGTTTCAAAGAGATCTCTTTCTGTGTATATACTTTGTTCAGAATTCTGCTAGATAATGTAATTGTCAATGGGTCTGTTTACTTTGTGAAATTTTAAAGAATCTTGAATGCTTTTCAGGATGTGATGCTGCCAATATCTGCTATACCTCCCACTGGAAGAACAACCTTAAGACACGCTTCACTCTCGAGTGTAGAGTATAAAAGAGGAAAGATAATAATAGCGAAAGTAATAAAAGAAAAAAAAATTAAAGGTAATCGATAAGGAAATGAAAAATTCTCCCTCATTTCCGATTCCACCAATTTATAGAAATCTACAGAAAGAAATCTACCAATCTACAGAAATTTATTATAATTGATTCCTCTGTAATCGAGAAATCTCCATTCTAATTTTCGGCTTCTGATTTCTAACTGAGGCTTTTGTTCTATTGTTCTAGATTACGTAAATATTATCCGGAAGTGTTGTAAGTAGTAATGGAGCAAGTAATGGAAGTGAACGAAAGCGAGCGTGAGTGAGAGAGGGAAAACGAGTGCAGTATTTAATCAGAAACACACTTCGCCCGAAGCTCTGGCGGAAGTAATTTGCAACTTCATTATTTCAATGTTTTACGTTGTGTAATAAAATAAATTATTTTAACAGAAGCACAGCAACGATAATACGAGCACAAAGCAAATCACTGTACAGAGTAAAGAGAACATGGGTACATTTCCCGAGTGCTGTAAGATTGTTTATTCTGGCTTCAGTTGCTTCTGCTGATTTTACAGCAGAATGCTTTGCGTAGCTCTGTCTTCCTTCTCCAGCAACCACTCCCTCCCCGCCCGTCCTCTTTTCAACCAGATTCTGAGGCAGTCTCAGGTTGTTATGCTGAAGGAGTTTTTATTGCGTGGGTGGAAAGGAGGAGGTTGGCCAGGAGGATGTAGAAGGCAGGAGGTGGGGGGCAGGGTTGGTTGTTGATGTGTACTTCCGTGGCGTATTGCGAGTAGATCCTACAACTCCAGACAGTTACCAGGATAAACATCTTCATTGTTCTTGTTGTTGTTGTTATTGTTGCTGTTTATTGCAGCTTACTGTTGCTACTCTTCTTCTACGAATTTACGTCCTTCTGTGGCTCGATGTGGCTTCATCAAATCAAACTCGACTTCATCGCCTTCATCAGTAGCTCCTTGCTGTCATGTTTATTTACATATAAGAAAAGAGAAAAAAAAACCTTAAATAAAATAACAGAAAAGAAATGAAAAGAAAAGAAATTCTTGACGATGACACGAAGCCTGGAAAATGTTTATGCAAAAAATCAATCAAGCTGTTCAAACTCGATTGAAGCTGTGTGTTGATTCGATTCGATTTATCTGCTTTTATTTCGCTGATTTAAGTTCTTCGACGAGAGAAAAGACTAGCTTTTCAAAGATAAACTATTGTATATACTTTCTTTCATCTACCACACCGCTTTATATTAGTTACTCGCATAATAAAGGAGTGTATTTTAATCGAAGTCTATAATATCTCGATTGGAGTTTTTAAAAAGTGGGAATGAAGTAACATTTTTCCTTAATTAAAATTACAGCTGTATTTATTAATTATATCTTAATGTGTTTTTTGTTGAATTAGTTTTCGGGAAATAATGACACAATTTCTTTTTTTTTAATGTTTGCCTCTAGAACAAAGCTGAGAAACTGAGCTGAAACTTCAATTTCAATTCAATTGAACGAGTGGAAATATCCATTTTACTAATCGTACCAATTTGGCAACTTTTCAATAATTCTAAAAGTCGATTTTATTTTGGAGTGACTGAAGGACCGAGTGAACCGGGTGACGGATGGATTGAGGGATTATGGATGTATTGTAGTGCTTAGTTTGTTGCCTGTGTTGATTGATTGGAAATACTGAAAACTGCACGAAACTGCAGCGAGCCTGGAGCGAGTTTTGGGTGGATTTTGTATACAACTGCATACAAACATATCTCGAAATATATCATAAAATGTTCTACCTTTTATTTTGACTTTGAATGTTATGTTACTCGTATCAAAAAATTGTTAATTGACTAAATAATGTATTTATTTTTATTTCCTTAGATAATGTATACAGTATAGAGGCGAATGAAGATCACTTTAATATTTCTACCAATAAATACATAGATGTTCATATCTTACACTCCTTTCAGTTCTCGTCCCAATGCGTCCTGACCTCACGTGCTGTAGGGTTCCTCCCGTCCGTTCCTTCCATCGTACCCGCTGCTTGCCTGCTCTTTCTGAGGCTTGCTGCAAATTATCCGAAACTGAACAAAACTAACTTATCCAGGACCAAACCGCTACGATCCAAACAGAACCAAAGGTGAGCTACATCTCCCCAAATCATTCCTGTTAAACTAAGTTACGTCCAACTAAGCTCTACGACTGCTCCAACCCGGTCTTCTCTTATCTTTTCACCGCCTGCAGAATTAGAATCCGAACCGTAATAAATTTGAAAAATCCCTCCAAAAGGAATTCTCAAGCTTTTGAGTACTCCTTAAAAAGGGGGCTCCCTTTTGGGGGCTGTGAGATGATTTGAATTTCGCCCAGGATGAAAAACTCCTTTTCTTGTTCTAAGACTCATTTAATAAAATAATTTAAACTTTTTCGTTTTGTTGGGCATATGTACATCTTTTATACAAAAATGTTTCAAATACCTGGACAAGGAGAATGAAGAAGAGTGTGTGGAGTGTGGGAGAAAGAGAGTGAGAGAGAGAGACCATACTTATATTCGGCTTTTATAACTCTTGCAACTTTTATCATTACAAGTTTTCGAGTCAACAATTTTTATTTCTTTGCTTGCTTGGCTGTAAATTTATAGAAAGGTTTAAAAGATCATAACACTTTCGTGCGTAAATAAGAATTAAGAACGACGAATAACAAGTGTTCAATCGAAAAGGCCAAAGAGTTTAATGAAATCGCCTTCAATTTTTGCACTTAATGTTTATTTTGGAGGTTAGAAAAAATTTTCTTAAATTTTAAGTGATTGTAAATTTATTTTGTTCTAGTTCTTTTTATAGAGTATTTTTATGTAGATTTCCCAGACTGACATGTTTTTGTATCGAGGTTCCTTAAAGAAAAAGTTCCTCATAAACTTAACACGACTGAAATACATGCTTGAATCAAATGTTGACGAGATTATTCGTGCATCAATTTGCATCAATCACTTTACGATTACGAATAATCTTCAAAAACTAGTAATATTTTTAGTAAAATAATATGTTTATATATTGTAGTATAACATACAGTAGTAGTACATACAGTAGTATAACATACATGAGCTGTTATTTTTGAAAGTGGAATAAGTCCATTTTTTCATGTATTAGAATATTTAAGGGTTTTCATTTGAATAAATTTAAAAATATTGTCAAAAGCTAATCAATTTGAATGATTTTTTTAACACTATTTAATTTTGTTATGATGTAATAATAATTAAAATTATCTAATAAATAAACGATATTTTTATCTCCGAATGGACTTGTACCACATTCAAAAATAATCAATTGAATATATGATTATAAATATGGATAGAATGTGTCTATATCTTACTAAAATTACCCTTTTTACCCTTTTTAAAATTACCCTAACTCATTTTTTAAAAAAATGGACTTATTCCACTTTCAAAAATAACAGCTCATTTGTTTGTTTTATTTTTTTTTTTTTATTTGATTGTATTTATTTTGCCGTTAAGAGTAAGAACTCCAGAATTCTTCAACGTATTCAATAATAACTACAAGAACAAAAAACTACAGTAAAAAACCCGCAATAAAAAACTACAATAAAACTGTAGATATTGAAGGATAAAGTTGTTGTTGTTGTGGCTGTTATTACAGCAAAATTTATGTTGTAAAAAGACCTGCAAGTAAAAAGAAGAAAAAGAATTCATGTAAGCATTCGATTTTAGTTTTCTTAGAAAAGCAATCTTAAGCAAATCTTTACTACATGCAAAAAGAAACAACATAATTGAATTTATATAATTTAGAAATAGTTCGATTGATTGAATATCGACTACAGATTTATTACATTGTGTATTCCTTTTTTATGCTTTCTCATGTGAGATTTTCTGGGAATTTTGAAGTGTTGAAGTGATGGAATTTCTTCTTTTTCTTGGAGTTGAATAGTTTATTCAATGAATTACATTATTTAGTAATCACTATTGTTCGTATTATTATTGTTATAATTTATTTTCATAGTTTATAGTTATGATTTCGAAGGTAATTTTTTATCCCGTCTAAATATTTATATCTTGTGCCCTGTGGAAGGAAACAGAAATGATTTAAGATTTACATATCTTTAAAACTTCATTTGAAATTTTTGCTTGCATTGAAGACAATATTTTTTAAATGTAAGTATCATATTCAGACAAAATAAACTGTTTAATGTGGTGTTGGTCCTTATATTTATTCTTTTATTTATTTAGTTTTTCCTTTTTACGTATTTCTTTTGGGATAATTTTTCCTGTTTTTTAATATTTCCTGTTTTGTCCAATTTGTTTTGCACATAAATTCTTCATTCATTGTCACATCGAGCGACAAAGCAATACTTGGCAAATATTGTCGATGGCTTCGATTCCATTGCTTGCCAATGGATAGGATAAATTTAGAAATCCTTCTTCCCCTCCTGCTGCTTCCGCTCCTCCTTCTGTTCTTCCTCCTGCTCCTTATACTCCTCATCACCTCCTGGTCCTTCTTCTCCTCCTGTTCCGCATTTCTTTCCAACTAACAACCACTTTTAATTTGCTAGAGGAAGATATGAATTATTATAATCTCTGATAAATAATAGTACAATACTCGTATATTAATTAAGAACGTTAAAAGAATTATACTTTTTACGTTGCTTTCAAAAACAATTGTATGAAAATAAAGTCGAAAAAGTCTCTGGATATATAAATTTTTTGTAAATTTGTAAATTTTATTTCTAAATTTTATTTATTATTATTACAGTAAATAAAGACAAATTGGCTTTAATTTCCTGTCTACAGAACTATTGCAATGACCATTAAATTGGCAGAAACAATCGATTTAAACTGTTTGTGTGTTTCTAGTAATTGTTGCTTTTATGTTGTGTTTTAACTGTTGCTTTTATTTGCTGTTTTTATTTGGTTGCTTTTGACAACAGTTTTTATTATTTTACTGCATTGTTTAATCCAAATTAAAGCGATGTGAAAAGTTGCTTGTACCGTAAAAGGGCTTAAATTCAGAAATAACGATATTTATTTATAAACGAACGTTTAACTGAACTCTATACAAATTTACGTT
This sequence comes from Myopa tessellatipennis, assembly GCA_943737955.2. Lineage (NCBI taxonomy): Eukaryota > Metazoa > Arthropoda > Insecta > Diptera > Conopidae > Myopa > Myopa tessellatipennis. The sequence continues at coordinate 44,528,900 of OX031314.1, forward strand.
ATAAAAAAATGCGTGTCAAAAAAAAAAATAATAAATTGTTGCTTGTTTCTATGCATTTCAAAGGATTTAATTAAAAACTGACAGAGAATAGATTGAATAATATGTAAATATACGAGTGTATGTATAATGTTGTTGTTTTGTTTGGAAAGATGAAACACAACACTTTATTTTAACATCCAAAGCTATGCTAGTCAACTTTTAAGTATTCGTATTTTATGCATGTAATGTTCAATATTTGCCAATCGATGTTAAATATTTTCCTCTTCTTCTTTTCCCTTTCAGTTCACAACATAACCGCGTTTTCCACCCCGTTTTTCAGCCCTTTCCAACGGGGGTGAGCAACGGCGAGATGCAGCCCATTCATTGGGACTTAATTGGAAAATAGAATGTGGTTCAGTGAATGCGCTATCGTTTAAACAACAATTATTTAGGTTCGTGCCGTATTCGGGTTCAGTGAAATGCATTATTTAATTAATTAGGTCGAAATAATGGTCGAAAAGCAATCAAGCAGGCCAACAATTCGCATTCGGCACCTACAAATACAATTATTTGCTAACAAACATGTTGTAATTAGAACAGACATTTGTACGGTGGGCGGGGCGATGGGTGCGGGCTTTTGGAAATAATTGTCAGTTGAACGTTCTCGAACAAGCGTAAATTTTATATAAAAATAAGTCCTTAATAATTGAATTCGCTTGTATAAAGTACGCACAGTTTTCACCATAAATTTCACACGTCGCATGTCAGCATGAAAATCCGTAAATTCTAAAATCTAAATTCCTTCGGATTGGCAGAGATTCAAATGCTTCAGACGCTCGCTGGCTTCTGACCAATTTTCAGTTTCACACTGCATTTGGTGACCAATAAAAGTAGTGTATGGTAAACATCCGGAAAGGAGATTTATTACAGTTTCACATACGTGGAACATACATGGAACAAATAAAAAATGACTCTCCGAAAAATCTGTGAACGCGAAGAGTGCAAACACAACAAAAGAAAGTGTTGTCTTTGGCCCGGTCGAAGCTGGAACACTGTGCAACTTCGTGGTCTGTAGTGAGCTACAATGTGTGTATTATCCTTTGTATGTATATCAGTATGTATCCATTTCTGGAGAATATTTCTACGTAACACACTTTACTAACACACACGTACTACATACTTTATCCATTTACATCAATAGATGGTTACCTTTCGCGAACTACCAAATTCGATATAAATTTAGTCTGAATTTCAATTCTATCCAAGATTTCTTAATTGCCTCGTACGTTATCCATCTTTTTGTATGGCAAAATTTCAATTCGACCAACGTCTGACTTTGACTGGCTTTGATCCGCCCACTTTTATATAGAATGTGCACCTTATAAAAGATTTTCGTGTATAGATGTTCTTTGGCAGTGAGTTACGCTGAATAATGTATCTGAATATCAGTGAATATGTTTACATATCGGATCAATTTTATTAACTCATCCAAGACAGGCGTGGTCCGCCCACTTTTCCATAAGATTCTGGTTTTTCTTTATCCCTCTTCTTCCATTTTTCTTTGCATTTTTATTCTCACAGTTCCATTCTTATTCACTATTCTATTCTTATTCATCCTCCTTCGTATTTTTATTCTCAGATTTCAATTCTTATTTCCCCATTTAATCCATTCTACATTGTTACCTCCGAATGTTCTCTGTTTAAAGTTTTCTTTTCTTATTTTCGTAAAATGGAAGTCTTCCAAACGAGTTTCTTACTTTCTCTGTTCTTCCTTTTTGACTTCCTGTTCCTTGGATCAAGAATGAAAATGTTGATTGATTCTACCTTTCTGCATACTTTTCGAGAACAACGGAACATAAAGAAAACAAATCGTTAGCCATTTCGTGAAGCACAAAGCAAAAACTAAAAGAATGAGTTATTTGAGTGCACAAAAGTACCTCCGTGAAGCATTGCTTTAAATTAATTAATTTTATAGAAAGAATTGCAGAAGAAAAAATAATGAAAATTGTTAGTAATTCCTTTTGATTGCATTTAAATTAAAAGGTAGAAGTATTTGTAAATCCTCTCTTTAATTAAATCATTTGTGATGGGAAACTAAATCCAATTCAAATACTTTACAGACACAAGAAGTGTATCTAAGATATAAATTGCAACAATTCAGAGGCTTTCATCTGCAGATCCTCAGCTTTGCCACTTTAATCACTAACTGCTAATATTTTGTAATAAATATTAAGTCTTGAATGACCCAGAATTTCGGTTCTGCAACTTTATTCATTCGCTTGAGATTCCCTTGAAGTCTTCCACTTCTCCTTCGCATCACCATAAGAAAGGCATGAAGATTATGTATGTAATTCAAAGCTTCAAAAATTCTCGCAACGATTATAATGACAACGCATAAGTTGCAGAGTGAAAAGCGAAGTGAAAAAGAACACGAAAGATGAAAGTGTTGATGTTGGCGTAAGTTGAGGGCTCAACTCAACTTTCTCTCAAAGAAAGCAGAAAATATATGATATTTTATAGTTGAGCTGCTAATATTAAGTGCCACGAACAATAGAATTGAATTCGAGTGCTCATGTCACACGAGATCCTTTCTAGTGCAGTTTAGATACAAGTATTTCTCTTTTAGAAGTGAAACATATCTTTTAAGCACATATGCATAACGTAGAGCTTACTTGGTATTTAATATTTATTTTATATGGATAAAGAACTAAGTCTGAGTTCCAGTTATAAACTCTCAAGTTACAAGCAACGTAAGAAATTATTTAGTAAAGCACTAAACTTGATATAACATTGAAGTGAAAAAGCAACACTTAAATGAGTGAAAAAGCAACACTCCTTTCTTTCTGAATGCTTCCATTTTCTCTCAAGCCTTCATATCATTTTATTCCTGTTGTACTCGTGTACAGAGTTATCTCTGCTCGTATAGAAATTTGTGATATATTCTGGTATGCTAGGTTTGCATGTATACAATGTCTCAAACGGTAACAATATGTGGTGTGTCTCTATGGCTTAAATAATCACACTTTAATGGATCATCGAATGTTTTCCTATGCCAATCAATTCACTCAACGATTCGATTCCAGTCGATTTAACTGGGATATCGTGTTAATTATAACTACTCTATTAAAGATGTCTTCGATGTTGTATTTATACGTATGTATATCGCAATGTATATTCGATTATTATCAATGAATGTACGTACACTAAACAGCAGTTGCAAAAATTCTCATTCATTAATAATGGAAGGGAGTGAAGAGTCACGTGCTGGTTGGGGGCAGCAGCAGAGAAAATTCTCTCCTGTTTTCTGCAATTTATTAATTAATTATTCAATTCGTAGTAACTTTGTGTTTTATTATTGTATAAATAATTAAGAGCTTAGAATGTAGCATCTTATTTTTTTCTCTTTTCAAGCTTTAATCTTTCCGTCCCATTTTCTGTTACGTCCAAGTTCCTCATGTATTCTGTTTTATTTTATCTGTGTCATCATCATTCAGAGAGAATAATAGAGAAATTTGCTATATTACAACTCGTTGTAATACTTAGTCGTGTGTAACTTACGAAAAACTAACGCAAATGCCGAAAAACAAAAGAAAAGAAAGAAACACTTTGTTCTGTGTTTCTCGCAGCAAACAAACCTTGGCAACACTGGAACCATGCCACAATAGAGGAGAACAATCAACCATTCTTTGCTTTAAACCGAACACATGCAATGAGTCCTCGTGTAAACTGCATTTTGAACAATTCACACCAACAAATTCGACACTCGCACATTCGTCACTCGTAACTTGTAACGTGTAACTCGTTACTCGTATTTGCACCTGTCAGTGAGTCTGTTTTCCTGTCTACTTGTCAGTCTTTTTGTCTGTTCACAGAACGACTGATTGGCTGACTAATTGTCTGTCCTGCTGTGCGACTGTTCTACTGTTTGTCTGTTTAGATCTCCGTCTTTATTGTTATAGTTGTATTGTTTAGCATTCTCCTCATTCACCTTTTCACAACATCACATAGTATTCGTTGTCATTATCGCCATCATCATCATCTTCATTGTTGCTTTGTTCTCTGTTCCTCTTCTCGATGAAGTGCTTTCGCGGTTTCGAGCTTCCGATTGGAGGTACTCGTTGTATGCCTCCTCCTCCTCTTCCTTGTGAAGTTTATCTTTCGTCTTGCCATTTTTCGGCAATTTCCTGACCAAAGCAACTTATAGAATTGTTTCATTGTTTGAATATTGGTCGATGATGCTGATGATGGAGATGTTGATGATGATGCCGTTTCTTTGCTTCAGTTTCGATTGTAGAGCATTCCAATGCTGCTGATGTGGCAACTCTTGAAGTAAATTAAACGAAACTGATTTGCTGCTTCCGAGGTTCAAATCTTAGTTATACAAATTAAATGTATCTTTAAATGATTTCATTTCAGTTACACAAACCGCTCAAAATAATTACGAATTCATTCATTCATTATTGATGTTAGAAAATGTAGAATCAGTTGAAGCTGCCGGCGAGAGAAATGAGTATCACAAAAATGTGTGTATATTCTGAAGAAAGTTTCATACGTTGTTGTTGCTTAAAACATTTTGGTAGAATTACGTTTACCGAAAAATCAAAAGAATTTTATTTCAAGTAAATGGAATATTATTTTTAGATAAATTAAAAGAAATATATTAAATCAAGAGAAATCCTGTCCCTCGTGTGATAGCAAACAGAAGTAACTGTAAATGTTATTCTTTAATCATGATCCATTCTTCACTTTTGCATTCATTCAATCAACTTTTCACTGAAATTTGTCATTATTCTAAAATTGTATTAAAAATCTTCCTTTCGAATTTCATCTTCCATTCAACACTCTAATAAAAATCTTTGTATTTCTTAAATCCTCTTACAAATCTAAACTTTTCCTAAACGTACTTTTATTTACTAATCTGCTTTTCTTTCGCCTTGCAGCATCTTCCCCAGATTCGCCAGTCAGCACTCCTAACCCTCCTCAAGGATTGATAAGGTCGAGTACATTGTTGTGTATGTCAACCGTATTTATCACTTCAGATCACAGCAACAAAATAAAGTAAATGGAACTTTACCATGAATTTGAATAAACTTGGGCATGATTTTCTTAACAGAAAATTGGCAAGCATTCACCAGAGATACCAGAAGAGGGACAAAACAACTCCGAACTTCTCCGTCCTGACCTTTAGTCATCTCAAAGATTTTCAAGATATGGCCAAAGTTTAAACAGAAAATTAAATGTTGTACAAATTTATTGTTCGTTGTGCTCTCAAATAATGAACTTCAAAAACTTTACTTCAAAAACTTTACTTCAAAAAGTTGTTCAAACTTAAAAGAATGAAAGAAAAATGAAGGGGAGTAATTCTGGTTCTTTGGCCATTTATGGACTAATAGGTACATTTTACCTTAACCGGAAAAGTTTTGCCGCATCTAAATGTTTACACTTTCGAAACCATGATTTCTCGAATTGAATTATTACCGATTTCATATTTTTTGATTTACATGTGACATATTTATTAGGTGCCACATTTTTAGGTAACATAATTTTCTGGGTTTCTTTTTCTTTGGGTTCCTAATTTTTTTTTATCCTATTCTATATAATTTTAAATTTATTAACCTTTACTTTTTATTAACCTTTCTTGACGTTCGAGAACAACCCCGTTAATCTTTTTGTATCGTTTTCTTTTCCCTTCATTTAAAATTCATTTCAGAGCAACGTTGCAACCGTCATCATTATCAGCTTTCCGAACCAGAAACTAATTATTTCGACTGACTTAAATTCCTCCAGTAAATTAGGACAAAATATATCAGTGAGTGTGAACGCGACAGCACTCGGTACATGCGAGTGGTTGTCCTGCTCTGAGCTGCTGTTGCCGTCCTATCGTTCATCCTCTAATAAACCACAAGGCTAGAAAGCGATACAAGCTGATAAACACATCATGGACCCCAATGTTGAAATTAATTCTTCACTACAATACTCGGGCACAAACGAAATTCGGGCTGCCGAACCGATGAATGGAGACCGATTAACAGACCACAGTTATTAATTGGATACATACATTTAAATAGTAATTATATAATCGTTTGAAGAGAAATTCTAGAGAATAATGTTTTCGCTCTGAATACCCTGGGAGTCTTCAAGAATGTCTGAAAGAATGTCCAGTAAAAATCAAAATAAAATAATTATAAGTTCTCCCTTTCTCAAAACTTTGGCTTCACAGAAATACCATGTTTATTAAAATTTCTTTTAAAACTTTTCATGAACTAAAAGTATGTTGAATGTGTTCATGAAATAAAAGTATGAAAAGTATATTGAATCTTACACGAGGAACACCTTAGATAATGTTATTACCCTATAGATTCTAGGGTTACGCTATAGATTCTAATTACAGATTATTAATATTTGTCCTTTAATCTAAACCTTAATTCATCGTTTGAAACTTGTACAGGTTATCGTTGAAGATTTCTAAAGTAACTTTAGTACCTCGGAATCTAAATAAATTATCAATTTATTTACGAAGTCTTAAACTGGCTTAACCTTAAGGAAAGTACGTCCTTAATTGTATGTAATTGCAATTTAATCGTAATTGTATTATCGACTTCAGAGTATTACGGAAATTTCGTTATAATTGAAAGAAATTGCATAAATTTAATTGCTTAAGTTTTAAATGCACGAAACTTTAGAACAAGTACAATTATCAGGTACGCGAATATGCGATGGAACGACGCTGAGTAAAAATCTAGTATAAATAGTCTACTTTTGTTTCTCTTCGTTTCACTACGATTGTTACTTGTGTATTTCGGAGTCGTCGGAGTTTTGAACCTTTCTGAACGGAGGTGAAATGAGCCGACGCGCTGAGTTTATGGACTTCTTTAAGTTGGCCACCTTCTTCTTCATGTCGGCCGGCATCGAGCCCTTCGACGTCGAAGACCAGGACACACCAAGATCTCTACATAGTTGGCTGATATTCTTGGTCAGCTTTATCAATCTGAATGCGGACGGAATGTTTATGTTTAGCTATATGCTGGTGTCACTGTACAGGGGCGAAAACTTCGTGGAGGCGATAATGACCGGCTCCTATGTGGGCTATGTATTCATTAGTGTAATCAAGATGTTGTACATCTTGTCGAAGCGCAAGCAGTTGTCAAGATTTATGAATCGATTAAGGCAGATATATCCGAAGACGTACGGAGAGCAGTTGGACTACTCGTTGCCACGCTACCTGAAGCAGTGCACCCGAGTAGCCATTGTATTTTCGGTACTCAACGTGCTGCTAATTTGGACGTACAACTTATTCGCCGCGGCGCAGTACCTGATCGCCGATCGTTGGTTGGGCGTGCGCGAAGTGGGCAAACAGCTGTCCTACTTCATGTGGATACCCTGGGACTATGAAGATCACTGGTCCTACTACGCGCTCTACCTCTCCAGTTGTCTTGCTGGGCACACTTCGACGGCTGGACAGTTGGCTATGGATTTGTTGCTCATTGCCACGGCCACACAGATTATGATGCACTACGACTACTTGGCCAAGACAATTGAAGGGTACGTGGTGAAAGGAGGACACGCAGAGGGGGCCAACGCCCAGAAGTGCGATGAGGACATGAAGTTCTTAGGCAGCGTGGTGGAGTATCATGAGAAGATTTTGAGGTTTGTATGTTTTTGAAGGCGTTTAAGGTGGATGTGTGTAAAAAGCAGAGTGTCGTGACTTATTGGGTGTTAAATATTTGATCTATGTTTCCCCTCCTCCTTCAATTCCGTTGAAGGAGTTCAGTTTTCTTCAAGTGTTTGATTTCTTTATTACTTAACCTCGGCTAAAGATCTACTCTAGCATCTATGTTGAACTACTGTCTACTTTTCCTTTCAGTTTATCCCAACTAATGAACGATGTATTTGGTGTACCATTGCTTCTAAATTTTATGACGTCATCCTTAATCATTTGTTTCCTGGGTTTCAATATGACGATCGGAGTGTCCGCGGATATGATATTCAAGCTTTTCTTATTCCTGTTTTATTCAACGGCGCAGGTGTGCCTCATCTGTTGCTATGGTGAAGAATTAAGCAGAGTGGTAAGAGTCCGAAACAGGACTAGTGTTTGAACTGTTCTTCAGATTTTTTACTATTAACATTTTGTTTCTATCGCTGTTTATGGTCTTGTTTCAGAGCGAAAATATTGCCCAATCGGTGTATAATCAAAACTGGTACAACGCCGAGGTGCGCTACAAGAAAATGCTGATCCTTATAGCAGAGAGAGCACAGAAGACTGCCTCTCTGCAGGCTACCGGATTTCTATTGATATCGCGCCGCACCATGACCGATGTAAGTTCGTGTCCCTAGACTGAATTCGGAGAGAACTCACAGGGAGTTTAATAGTTTTTCTCTTCCTGTAGATTATGCAGGTTTCATACAAGTTCTTTGCTCTTTTACGCACGATGTATGCAGAGTAGTTAAAGCTATGGTGTTGCTGTTAAACTCAAAGATCCTTGAAGCTATTTTTCGGTTTGGATTCTATTAAAAATAATCTTTGTTTGCACTCTCACATCCTCTTCATGGATTTTGTAGAAAATAAATCAGATGCACATAAGCTCAATATAAGAATATTTTAACACACGTATTCCTTGTTTCTTCGTAATGCTATTCACCATTGTAAATGGACGAAATCAAGAAATAAACACGCCCAATTGATATGAAAGCCTTAAGGATACTCTTTAAAGTGGAGCCTCTCCAAAAATTTATTACATTTTAGAGAATTTCCATGTATAATTGTTCTGGCAGTGAAATAAGAAGACAAATTTAATATATCAATATTATACACTCACTCAAGGACGGGTGTTTGAGGTGTAGGGTATTCAAATTTTGGCCAGGCCGAATATGGCATACTTTCGGGTTTACTTTCAGCTGTGAAATTGTTCGCTGGTTTGTTTTCACGTCACATTTGAGGAAATTTAATCATCTAATTGAGCTCTGCGTTCTGAGTAACTTTCAAACTTCCTAAGCGTACCTCATAATCGTGACTGACACTCCAATTTTAATGGCATTCTAAGTGCTTGCGAAGCGCGAGTAGCGGCCACTAAGTGCTAGAAACTTAATTTGGAGAGTATCACGTTTCACGGTGGCAACTCGGGGCTTACGGTTGGCTCGGAGGATGATGGTACCTTCAGTTGAAGTTTGCGAGACTTTCGAGTCGGGGGCGATGTTGGACATGATGTTGCATCAAGCGCTGAGGTACACTTGCATAGAATATTCACAGGTGAGTCGGTATACAAGTGATTAAAATGTAATCAAGAGATGAAAGCATCGACCTTCAAACAAAAATCAAAATAAATTAAAATTTCGAAGGAAGAATAACTGCCATGTAATAAGTGAGTGAACAAGGAAGATTCTACCTAGAGACAAGTTAAGCCTACAGGAACCACTCAATAGGTCAAACAAGAGCAGTAATGTAGAATATATTCTCAATATTCTAAAGCAGAACATTAAACTTAACATTGAATTCGTTCCTTTTCGAGAGTATCAAAGAAAATTGGCTCGAAGCATTTTTATATGGGATAAGATAACAAAAGAATTAGAACCATTGAGTCCTTTTTTCCATTAAAGTATTATAATTTAAAGGAGTTGCTTAATTGGAAAACACAGCGACTTCAGAAACTCGCTTTGTACGTTTTCAGCACTCATCATTTCACAATCAAAGAAACGAAATCGAGAAATAAGTAAACAAATATTATTATTACTTTTACTTTCTACATTGAAATAACTTGAAACAGAGACTAAAATAAAAGATGTGAGTGAAAATAAACAAAGCCCTGAGAAATAATAAAGATTTTCCAGAGTTTCATTTCCTTTTTCAGAAAAATACACAAAATAGAGGCAAAGAAACTACATTTGTGAAGATTTCCAGAATTTTCTTTATTTTCTACAGCGAATTTATTATTTATGGAAGAAATAGAAAATAACTCAGTGTCATTGTAATTCAATTATATGAATGGGGAACTTTCATAGTCATAAATATTTGATTAAGGATTAAGGACCAAGATTTTTATCTATGTCTAAAAAAATACAATACACAAAAATCTACACTCATGAAAAAAATTAAATAAATAACCACTTAATATACATACCTACGAGTATATATAATAATATACAAGTATACGAGTACGATTATATATAATAATATTCTGATAAGGTTTGGTTTTTATTACCACTTCAAATGAAATTATTAAATTATTCCTTTTTGCTTCCTGAAGAATGTTGAATTACTCATCCGAATGAAAACAAATCTTAATCAGTGGATACACGAATAAACAAGCCTAACGCAATACTTTATTCTGGTGGTTCATAGCAAATTCTAACGATTAATTTGCTGACTCGAGACTGACAAAATATTGATAACATTGTTACTATATGTAAGCATAAAAACAGAAAATAAAAATTCACACAGATGTCTCAATCGAATGGACTCAATAACATGGTCTCGATAAAGTCACACGTTAGTTTTTCATCAATTATTATAATAAAATAATTTAATACTCTAAAAAATGCTTCGCAATAAAATATATTAGCAAGTAGCTTCCAAGCTACTTCAAGTGTTTTCCAATTATATCAACTCTCAGCTATCATAAAAGCAAAAACTTGAGATGTCATCCTCTTATCTTCGCTCTATACTGTTTCTGTTGCTTTCGCTGCCGTTACGTGTTCCGAATCCAATGAAACGAAACGTATAGAAGATAAGCAGATAAATACACATCGATCGAAATCGGATACATCATCGGCTAACGTACTCGTACGTTTGTAATAAATAAATAAAAAATTGTGTGTCATAAAATTTATGCTTTCATTTTTATTTACGTATTTAACTGATACATGTTTGCATATGCTTATTTACATACATACCATATAATGCATTTTTAAAGACATTTTACAGCAGCTCTGCATGTACGAGGATACCTCGTGGCATGAATATAAACGCGCTGATTAGGCTCCACTTCAATGCTGGAGCTCATCAAATCAGGAGAAGCACTAAAAGAAGGTGAATGTGATGATGCTGGTGTTGTTGTCAATGATTTTAGTTGTCCAACCTCAACATTTTGTTTGAAAAGTGTTCCTCCTCTTTCTACAAAAACATCGATTATCTGCAGAACGCAAAAACGTTGCTTTGTATTTTAAAAGCATTCACGGCAAAAGACAAAATCCCATTAAAAGTGTACATGAATTTACGTAAGTAAGGTTAGAACAACAACAACGAGAGGAAAAACTGTGACAAAACTGTGTGGTGTGTGAGGTTTATATTATGGTGTATACACCACAAGCTAGGACATCGATGAAAATTTATAGAGAACGATTTTTAAGTGCGGAGAAGTCTTGAAATTGTTTTGTTGTTATTATAAAAATTCACTCTTTTGAGATTTCATATTTAACACCTAAATTAACATCTGTTGTAAAGTCATTTAAAAGCCTACTATAAAGGATTTTATAGGTAACCTAACTCAAATGAATCATAAATCGATTTTACACATTCAAAAATCACATCGATTTAAAATTAAAAACGGTTTATTTATAATAAAATTCCTCATAGTTTTTCTTTTTCTAAATTAAGTCATTTAACTTTAACAAGTATTTAACAATATGGTTAATTATAAGCAAAAATACATCAAAATGCAATCAGAAGTAACTATTTGGTGTGACTGACAACTTGACATGAAATAGAAAAAAAAAGGAATTGAAAAATAGCTGTAACAAAATATCAAAAAGCAAATAAAAACAAAACAACCAACTAACCAATTTTGCGCGAGCGAACAGAAAATATGAACAGAATATTCGAAGCTGGGTTATTAAAAAGCAACAACCAGACAGCGACAAAAACAGCTCGAACAACCGAAGAGAAAATCACCAACTGAACTCGACATTTTCACTAATGAAGTATTACAGTACAACCACGATGTCTGCCATACTTGAAGTTGGAGCTGCTGTGTATGTGAAAAATGCGTGGAAATGCGTTTTCAAAGGAAACAAACTCAGCAAAGAAAATAAAGAAAAAAATAAAAGGATAAAAATTGAAATGAAAGTTCTAAAAGTAAACTAAGTAAAAGAACGTCAAAGTGGAAAAACGAACTCTAATGGGTCTGTGAAATACCCCATTTTTGTGCGGGGTTGAAGTGGCCAGTTTTGGTTGTTGAGGCACACAGTATTTTGTCACAGTTCTTTGGGACGAAATGAAATGAGAATCGGATATTCATTCGTTTTCGCACGTCATTGTCTCACAATCTTCTATTAAACAATCCACGCGTTATATTTTTACGGGACGTATGAGTGATGTTAATTGAGGGGTCCCATTATACTAGCCGTTGCTTTATTTATTGATGTGTCTGCCATAAATCGCAGATCTGCTCTTTTATTTTCTGGGTCTTCATTTCACGATATGACTGATAGACTTTTCTGAACGATCCACGAGTTGTGTTTTTGCGGGGCGTATGCGTGATATTAATTAAGGTGCCCATTAAACTAGCTCTCGCTTTATTTTTCGATTTTTGTTCCATTTGGGGTACGGAAAAAATATAATTTATGTTATTTTAATTATAATTATTATTTTCCTGCTTGGCGTTTCTTCACAAATTGTGAACGTAAATTTTGTGCTTCGGGCTCATTTTTAAATTAGGTGCACCCTAAATTTAAAGAAGCTCCGTTCATTATTTCTATGATAAAATTCACAGTGTCATGAGTCTTCTACGAAAAACCTTGTGGTTAACGAAAGGATTGAATGGATGAATGAATATAGAGAAAAAGAGACACTGAAAGGATGAGGTTCAGCATAAAAGTCGCGAAAATTATTATATATAATATAATATAATGACTTTCTGCTGTATGATAATATGAAAACCGCGCAGCATGAAGTTTGTAGCATGGAACATCCCGAGGGGTGGAAAAGGAGGGCGGTTGACTGGAGGCACTCTTTTGTCACTTTTTGTCACACGTTCTGCGGTGAGCCTTCTACGAAGCTCTCTTTGACGCCTTTGAGATACTTTGAGTTGCTGTGTTCAGATGAAAAAAGTACTTCATGTCTTTGAAAAATAGCTTTACCACGTTTTAATAAACACTCAACGATATTCCAAAGAAACTCTTCACACTGAAGATGGGATGCTGTAGCGTGTGCTTTACAGGGTAACGTCGAGTTACCTGCGTGTTTTCACGATGATACTCAGAGCAACTGCAGATTCTTTTTTATTCTTTTTTATTCTTTAAGATAGTATTTCCTACTGTGATGGTTGTTGCTGCTCTTTTCTATACATTTATTAGTAGCAGTTATTTTTTGTGATTCTTGATTCTGTTGTGCAATTCAAAGAAATTCAATATAAAGACTTGCTTTATATCTTTAGTCAAGAACTCTTTTTTGAATTCTTATTTGTGACAATAATCTAGACAAGGAAAGTTTTTTTTGCATTCCATGAATTCAATATAAAGACTTGCTTTATATCTTTAGTCAAGAACTCTTTTTTGAATTCTTATTTGTGACAATAATCTAGACAAGGAAAGTTTTTTTTTGCATTCCATGAATAATAAACTTCCCGGAAGTCCTTCAAGGACCACAGAGATGACATTTAGTACCAAATATTCTCATAGCTCACAGCTGTTCGTATGTACATAAAACCCGACACCAACCCAACAAAGCACAGCAAATAAACAACAGCAGCATCCATGTCAATCAAGGACACCGGACACAGCGAACACCGCCTTTCCCTTGCCCTGCCCTTTCTTTTATTGTCCTTCGCTTTCTTTTATTGACCTTCGCTTTCTTTTATTTACCCTCGCTTCCTTTCCTTTTCTCTCCCTTACCTTGCTTTCCAACTGAGTGACACATCACGCGACAGAGGAACGCGTTGTGCTCATTGCAACTTGTCATCCGGCTCACTTAACAATTAGAAGAACCTTGCTGGCAGATGACACAAAACAGCGATACAAGGTTGCGGCTGTTGAGGCGGCAACACAGTCGCCAATAGAGAAAGCCGCAAGCGATTGCATTCAAATGTTGCACAAGATTTTAATATATTACAAACACTATCTATCAAAATTATATCGCAGCTCAGATCTGAAGGTTTTAGACATGAAGGGAGAGAGTCTAACAGATGAAAGAAAGAGTTCGGTCCTTGAAAATATCAAGAAAATTGTGATGAGCATTCTTTGGCGACTCTAATTTCGATTTCTGGTCACACAGAATGCAATTTCGTATGCATATTTTATTTTCTCAAATTGCGTTCAATTGTAATACTTTGAATCGCAATATTTCATTTCAACACTTCGAAATGCTAGAAGCAAATGCAAAACTCGTTCACAGCTCGGATTAAACTTAATCTAAACGGTGCCACGTTCTAGACAAATATTTAACTTTATTTTTTTCTATCTCTCTGTATGTCCTCGAATTTCGTGTTAGCGTCGGTTGTAATCCGGTTGAACTTTGGCCTCCATTCTTCTCCCTTGCCCCCAAAAATTGTCTGCATTCTGCACGAGCTGTTGCTTGATATTCGTTCACATCCGCTTCCGTTTTATTGCGAACCGTGGGAACATCACTCTAAGCTCTTTCTCCTCTCTGGCATCTCGACTTCGCTGGCTTTCTTTTCACCTCGCAACATCGCACCGTTTAGAGTGCAATAACATCGGGAACCGTGCATTTTACTGGGCCAATGATGCTGTGCATTTCGGCAATCAAGCCGATTCTGCCGATTCAAGTGAAAAATTATTTTGTTACTTTACACATTGTCAAGTTCTGTCCCTTCTCCTCTGTTCTCTTGTCTTCTTTTATCTCTCCTTTTCTTGTTTTTCCTTTTTCTATCTGCTTCTTTTATTCCAAAAATGTTCTACCAAATGTACACAAACGGCGACATTCGTTGGCCAATTTAACGAACCATTTCAAGGACATCCCCAAGCGGAAGGGTTGATATTTAGTTCATCTCTTCTTCTTTAGAAGGCGTGTCTGGTAGTGAAAAGTATTGTAATATTTATAATTGTTTAGAATTATTATATTGTTCATTGTACATTTCATTATTTTTAAATTTAATTAGGTGGGCCATCGGCTGGTTTCTTTTTGCATTAATTCAATTTGAATTAATTAATTAACTTTAATTATTTTTAATTAAGCCTACGCTTTATATATTTTTATTGATTACATTTTTCTATATAAAATACATACACTTAAATATAATAAAAGATATGGTGTTCAATATAAGACTTCTGCACAAAGTTTTATCTCCGGGGATATCTACAGCTCTGTCCGGCATTAAGCATTAAGATGTTGTCAGGAAGAGTGACATAATGCGATGATGTTAAGTTGTTATTGAGCATCGGGCAGGTCGATTATAGCGCTCGTTCCGGGTTCTTTCCCACCTCGCCGATGCGGATTTTCGTTGATTGGTTTGTGTATAAAACACAAAGATTGTTGCAAATGCATTATTTATTTATCTGTCATGCAATCGCAACCAAGAAATGTACGAAGGAAGGAAGAAGAAGAGGAGGAAAAAGATGAAGAAGAAGAAGAGAAGAAGGAAGAAGAGGACAAAGAAGACATTCTCAAAAACAATCGCCGACTCAGAAATAAGAAGGAGAACATTTTCGTTGATAGCGTGTATCCGAAGGGGCATCGAGGGGGAAAGGAATTTGATCTGGAAGGGTGACGACAAGCAAGTAATCACCAAAAGGATAACACGTACAAGGACACTACGTGTGTGTGTGTGTGGCATGACAGGACGGAGAGAAGTGAAGCTCTGCGTAGAAAAATATTCATCCATTAGATACTCGTATGCAAATATGCAAATATAAATCACGGTTATATTAAAAGTTCATTTAATAACAGAGGCAGTAAAACGAAAGAAAGAGACTGCTTCTGTTAAATAAAAACTTTTGTTTCTCTACAGTTTTCGTGATCTACACTCTCTTCAAGAGTGTTTCTTATTTAAAGGGATTTAAAGTTTCTTCTTGGTGATTTGTTGTACCCAAAAAAGAATCCAAGAAAAGAAAAACCGGTGAATCAACAGAACAAAAGTTAAACGAATAAGAATTCATTTAATTGCATGCAAACATTTCACTAAATATACAAATATAGATTGTGTATACAATTAAATTTTTCTTCCTTTTTATAACTCGAGAGCTGTTTATTTTTCTCTCGTGATTCCTAGAACTCATGTATACCTACTTGTGTATATATGTATATTTAGAACTACTCGTATATTTCTTTAATTTGGAGTTTTTTTACTTTATATGACGGAGAATCTGGATCAAAATGAAGCACCAGTCTTTGAGCAATATTGACCTCAAAGCACGCGCTCATTAAACAAACGGATGTGCTTTTATTTCTACTCTTAGTAGTAGAGAGAGAGAGAGAGAGACAGCGACTGAATGAAGCGCAGGGAGGAAGAGAGGAAAAGAAGACGTGTTTTTGTACCCACTGACCTCAGGCGATCACTACGTCTTCGTGTGGACCCCGTTTCTTTGAGGTTATTTTATACTGCAAACTTAAAAGCAGCAGCATCTTTCCACTATTTTGTCCATTCACTTAAATCGCATCTACGATTTGGTAAAATAAGAAACAAAAACATAAATGAAAAGAAAAATAAAAATTAAATATGAACGGAAGAGGAGAAAAACGAAGAACTCAAGCAGCGTCAAAGTCGCGTTACGGTCGCGTGCAACTGAGTGAACTGTCAAATGTTGCTGCATTCCTTCGGGATGAATGAAGAGACGTTCCCTGTCTGCTATTTGATCTCCTTCTGACTCCATACCTTCACCATATTCGTCTATTTCCCTCTCCCTCTTTCCCTCTCTCTCTCTCTCCCTGCCATGCTCTGCACTCTGTTCCCATAATGACAGAAATTTAATTATGTATATTTATTATAATTAAATTTCATTCAATTAATTTTCTTTGTGGATTTGTTTTTCTCAATTGGATTCGGTTTTTTCATTTGGATTCGTTTTTTTTCACTTGGATTCGAATTTGTTGTGAACTTGTTTTGCGGACAGCGTGTTTTTCAGTTGATGTTTAGTTTTAGTTAAGTTAAATTTTGTACCAATTACTTGTGTGTAGTTTCCATTTAATAGTCTGCATTAAAATAAATTCTGCGCTCTCGTTAATAAGCGCGAACATCGAACAGGGACCGCATCCATCCGGTGTGAATCGGATATCATCAGCGGCCAGGAAGCACGTCATCAACAAGCGTTGCATGCATGCAAATTAATGCGGACATTTTTTGTTGTTGTTGTTGTTCTGCGCTTTTAATTGAATAAACAATGACGGCTGTTAAAATTGATTCAATGGCCTGATTAAATAAACCCGCTTTGCATTCGACTGTCAGTCATTTGATAAATAAATAAATGAATTTTCTGCAACAACAACAATAACGACAACGAGTACGAGTACGTTTCCTTGCCACAACCTTTAAAAGATCAGGAAATCATTAAAATAAAATAATCTGTAGTAAAAATAACTGAGTTTATTGGTTGTTTTATTCTTCGATCTTGAAAAGAACAACAACAACATCAACACCAACAACGTCATTACAAAACTAGAACTGAGGCGGGTGCAGGGACCTCTTTTTGGGGTCTCTTAACAATGCGAAGAAGAAGAAGAATGAGTGTTTGATACTATCTGAAGCTAAATTAAAGATGCTTTTCTGATCCTTTTTGATCAATGAAATGAAATGATAGTTAAATTTAGAGTTCTAAAAAAAGTTCTAAAAAACGCTGGATTTGTTGTACAGTCTAAAATACTCGAAGAAACATAAAAATGGAAGATAGAATTTTTTTTCTTTATACTGAATATACATATTATAGTCCTATACTGATATCTTATATTTATACTAAATTAAATACTATTTAAGCTTTTATTTTAATTTTTATACACTAATCCGAAAGTGAAAGACTACTTTAAGTTTGTCGCTCCGTTTGTAATGCATAATTGTAGGCGTGGCAGTTATAGAACAATATTTTCTTCTGGGTCACCTGCTGAGTCGATGTGACTGCCTGTCTCTCAGTCCGTCTGTATGTCTACCTGTCTGTCTGCCTGTCCGTCTATTTGTCATCAAAGCATGGATGTATTCGATTCTATACGAAATCCGAATAAAAACACAAAACAACTTTTACAGGATTTTCAGATGAGATGCTATTTTGGGATATTTATAAAAACCGCACTGGTCTCTAAAATAGTACAGTAAAGAGGCAAAAATGGAGATAAAGACTAAGTTGAATGGACGAAAGTAGAGTATAAAAAATAGACTACAGAAAAAGCAGTCTAAAAATTAACTAAAAAAGAGACTATAAAAAAGATTGCAGACGGATTTCGACCATAAAAAACAGATTCAGACAGATTTGAAGTACAAAAAAAGGGGGTTTCACTGAATAACTGTGAAAAGTGCAGCTTCATTCAGTGCAGTAAAAAAAGGATTCCGTTAAATTAGTAATGATATGCCAACATCATTCAAAAGGATATCAAATAAAAGATTCTAGCTGAAGAAAAAAACTTCTGTAGAGAAATGAAATGTGAAAAACAACTTCTTCCATTTTAAACGTCTCACAAAGTCGAGTGTGAATAAAAATAATGATTATGAGTGCATTTAGTATCATAACCGCTGATTAAATACGTGTGCCGTTTGTCCCCGCAGCGCAGTGCTTCATTGATTCCGTTTGACTGACGACTATTCAAGCATTTAACAGGAATTCAATGGATTCACGATGCTCAACTCCCCGAAGATCAGTGTTACAAAAAAAAGGACAAAAACAATTCCCATTACATACGCTTTCGCTGCAGCGTACGGAATAAATTGAATAAACGGATTCGGCATCAGAGGCGGATTTGCATAACGAGCCATTTCGCAATCCGCACAACCGAATTGTGTTGGTTGGTGGGTTGATTCCGGGTTGAGATTATTGTTTTGTTGCCCCACTATGCTTTTATTTCTATCTCTGTTTATTTGTTTGTCTGTCTGTTTCTCTGCTTATTTGACTGGCTGCTTTTATGTGTGTGTACGATTCTGTCTGTCAGCAACACACGCTTGCGGAGTGATTCAGTGCGAGTAACACACTCAGTCAGTCTGTCAGTCAGTCAGTCTGTCAGTCAGTTATTTGAAACAATTCAAGGAAACCTCTGCGGGTCAATGGAGTCTTTTAGACTTTCATCTCCATCTCAAATCATTGGTGTGGAAAATTTTAATGTGCAAAAGATGTGCCCACAGAAAAAAGGGTCTACAAAAAGATAACTTCACAAAAAAATTTAATTTTGTTTCATCTTTAGGTTTTTTGATTAGTTTTCCCAAACTAAAATCGAAGAGCATAAAAATTAATATTGTGTATTTAAATAAATAAAAGCATATAAAAAGTGAATTAAGGCTTCTTAAGGGTTCTTCCGTAGAAGCTTCCAACTTCGGACACTCGGCGCTGTTTAATTCTTCTCAACCAAACAACTTTCCGTCTCGCAGATGGATCAGGAGTTTCCTTTGAGAAGCTGGAGATGACGATGGCGATGGCGATGGAGATGGTGATGGTGATCTTTATGACAATGGCTTCCATCTACATGGACTATTTTTCTCTATTTGAGGTGCGCCGTGGTAAAATAGGGCTGTTAGGAAAATTGCCAGTATCGCTGGCAATTATTGACTCATCACAGCATTTGAGTCAATTTAACTCATTTAAATTAGTTCTACAGTTTATAGCAGTTAAGAGGCTTTAATCAGTGGACAATTTTAAAGGTCTTATGTTCATTTTAACATAAACTCAACACGAATTATAACCATCGCAGTGTTACGTATAAAGAAAGCCACAACAGTGTTTGTTGTTAACATGAACAGCAGCATTTATGGTCAAAGTTGGTGCTGTAGAATTCCTTTCAAGAGGGCAATAAAAAGCAAACAAAGTAAAATAAAATCTCAAGTAAATCCCGGAAAAAACTATATCCACAAAATACACCCAAAACCAAATACAAAATACAAATACAAGTAAATGCTTCGTCGAAATGAACATCAGCACCGGCTGAAAAGCTGATTTATGACGCTGCACGCAACACGGCGCACTGTTGATGCGATAAGCGCTCTATTGCATCAGCGAAAGCGGCGGCCCTCCTTCTGTAACGCCTTGTAAATACGTCACCACCCTACACTCGGCACCATGCACGTGGCGAGTATATTGAAGGTGAAACTGCTTCGAGCATCGCTTAAATTGTCAGAACGAAAAACGTAAAATTTACGGCGATAAAACGGAGCCGTCGAGTGAAACATGTGTATCAAGCAGTTGAGCCAACAACACATGACCCGTCGACGGTCGACGGTCGAACTGCAGAAACAGTTTACTACTGATGGAGGATGTCAGGAAACCACACAAGGCCGATATGTATTAAATAAGGTTTAATAAAGGGCGAGAGGGTCTTGCGAAGGGGATAGGAAGGGAGTGAGGTAGGTAGCTCACTGCTTATTACCACTTTATACGTTGCAAGTGCGTGCGTTGAAGTACAGCGCATTATTACAGGGAACCTTGAAACCGAAGAGTGAGTGTTTATCTGAAATTAGTTGTTTAGACAAAAAACTTGAATCAAAAAACAGAAGAAACCTTCAATTAATTTTAAATATTTATGCTTTCGTTTAAATAATTTCCATAATGCACAACTCAAATCTTAAATGACAGAGTTTAAAGTGTACAGAAACAAGTTCTTGAATTTAAATTTTAAATAAAATACACGACATAAAATCCAATAAATTTTTAAATTTTCAAAAATAGAAAAATTATTTTACAAATTTTAATAATCGGTGTATTTTTTAACCAATATCTGTATATGAAAATCATACAATGTTTTAGGTGTAGAAAAATTTACAGTCTGATATTAGAACTGAGATAAAATAAACTTGGCAGGCCCACTTTTCCCAACTACAAAAAAAAGGGACCCATATTTAAGTTAAAAAAATCGCCGTCTCATTTGTCTTATATCTTGTCCGTTACGGTGATGTTAACGTTATCAACTGACACGAAATACATTTTCCAGGACGAACACTCTTCATTCATTGAACAGAAAATAGAAACAGAAAAATAAAAAACACTCTCTCCTGTGTTTTGTGTTGCTCGCGAAATGTTAAAATATCCCTCACGCAAAGAAACACTGTTAAAAGAGCTACGATATAAAAAGCGATGCAACATCTTCATCACATGTTGTTAGGTTAACAGAGGATGTTATGTTAGGAAACAGAATAAATATTGGAAACAGAATAAAGTTAATTAACTGGTGATTCTCAAATAATATTTAAATAACACTTAAGCGATACAATAATAGTCAAAACAAGGTAAACAATAGGTAAAAATTCAACAGTGAAAAAGTATTATAAATTGTTCGAGTTTTCCTTTTTTGAAATTTTTTTTTTAGTTTTAATAGAAATTTTATTTTATTTTTCCAAATTTATGACTCATCCAAAATAATATTATAGTATTTTAGCAATTTTAGGGAATCCATTTAACCTAACATTGTGTCCAGTATTTAAACGATTTGCGATTATATGTCTTTAGGATATATAAAATATAATATATAATAAATATTTCATATTTACAAATTGTGCACCATCAAATCAATGAATGTAACGAAATGTCTGAAAATTATAGACGACAAACTTTGCTCTAAATTTGTGCGGTTTGGCGGTGGGTACCCGATAATTTTGCATCATACAATTTGGTTTCTTTCTTTATGTGTGTGCAGAGAACGTGAGAACACGTTGCCGCAATTTTCCATCTAGCGGTTTGCAATCCTTTCATCTCATCCGCATCCGTTCAAGGTACTCGGTCCTCTTTTTTTCTTTGCTTGGTTAAAAATTCGACAACGATAAGTTTTCATGTAAGGAAAAATCTACAACAAAGTTTTCAATAGAGGATACTATAGGAACATAGAAAGAATTCACAATGTTGTTGGTTTCTTTAAGAAACTTCATCCTAAACTTTTTTCCGCATTTTTTTTTGTCTTGTGGCATTTGCTTCGTTAAGACAAACGTGTAACTAAACGAGTAACTTTTTCTTTAATATATTCGTAAAAGAAAGCTAATCTAATATATTAACAAATGGGCATGAATCCGAATAGAGTGCTATTTTCAATCTGGCCGAAGATAAAGTAGACGCTACACACTCGGGATCTCTGATGAAAGGTCCTTAAAAGGGACCGTTTCGCCTTACCCAAAATTTACAAGTACTTAAATATGTTTTATAGACTTAAATATGTTTTTATTTATAGCTTTAAGAATTGTCTATTGAAACACTACAAGTTAAGCATCTGGAAAAAGTTTTCAGAAGCTTAGTTTATTTTGTATCTGATCCCATCAGAATTTGTTTCGAAGTGCGAGTATAAATTAAAAATTCATTAACTCACTCAAACCCTTTCTACCGATTACTATGTTGTTGTTGTTGCATTGCTGTAGTTTCACATAATTAATAATGTGGCTATTTTGATGTTCAATGGTTTTAATTTATTCAAGTTTTGCACCATATTTTTATTGCTTTTTGGAACCAGTTAAAAAAGGTAAATTTATAACCTGTTTTTAAGCCGGAAGTGCGAGCTTTTTTTGTTACTTTTTTTACAAAAGGGTTCCATTGAATAAAAGTTGGCGCGTGTCTCTGTTTATTTAGTGTTTTATTTGCTTGCGTACAAAAGGCAGTGTTCACAAGTTCGAGTTATAAAATTGGGAGCTTAAATTTTCCGTCATGTTGTCGGTTTTTCCTTTTTCGGTTAGTAGATTTTTTTGAACCGTCCTTTTTTCAACTTAGTTTGCAAGTTTTATTTTATTTTTTCACGCATCCGCAACAAGCAAAATCAGCAGCAGCACTGCGGCAAATTTATTACGGTTCGGTGGTTTAGTTTAGGGTTTTATTATTAGCTGAGTGCTCGTGTAGATGATAGAAAAAACCAAAAAAACAACAAAAACACAGACATTGATTCTTATATGGAACAGAATCAACGGAATGAAGTGGGGGGGGGGGGGGTAGGGGGGAGGTATTTTGGAATACAAAAATTGGAACGCTTCGCTTCTCGGGTCACGTTTCGGAGTCGGATTTTGCTTGAGAATCCTTGCATAATATTTAACAATTCATGTGTTAGCTGGCGATATCCATATACTTGGATATATGAAATCTTTAATCAAAAGGAGATCTGAGAAATGACTTAAATCGGCCTGTTCGACGCTGAAATACACCCTACAATCTCATGACAAACTTAAACCCTCTCACCTTTGAGTGTAGGGTATACCAAAGGGTACCATCACCACGTCATAGCAGACATCACTCTTTTTCAAACCCACCACTTTTTTATAATTAGGAAAAATTAATGAAGTTTTCAGCCAAAAAATATTCAACTTAGATCGCATACAATGTTTTGTGATTTATAGTCACGAACCAAAACTTTCCGTTTCCACCAACACTTTAATTAACGGCGATATTCTCCAGAATTCCAGAGATTCTTTGTCTTTGTCCACTCCATCGGCTTTCCCAAGAACTCCCCATTCATTTCATTTCATGTGTTCACTTCCAGAACCGACAACAAACAATCAATTCGTTGAGGAACTCGCTTAATCGGCTGCTTCTTTGTGATTTGTGATTTACACAAGAAATTTCAAATCCATCTCGAAATGCAACTCGGAATCAGACGGTTTTACTTGTTGACACACGAGATGAAAATTAGTTCTGTCCGAGCTGGAATCATTTTGCGGTTTTGCGATTCAGATGCATTGTTCATCCATTCCACAGCGAAGTGATAATGAAGCAGAGATGGTTTTAAGCACACTTACGCCAACAACACTCGGTTTTGATGCTGTTTCATGAACCACAAGGTTTGTGTTTAAGAAGCCACAAGAGATGTTGTTGGTTTCTCTTTTCATTGGATTGTTTTGGAAGAGTGCTTAAAGTAGAACTCATCTGGTCGCGTATTCAAGTGAACCCTGTTTCAAATGGTTTCAGTTATACATCCTGTCAATAGATCTGTAGATCTCCAAATGGAACTGTTTTAAAAATGCTGTTTTTAATAATCGTTATTCAATTGAAATTTCATCTTCAGCTTCATTAATTTTTCGCTAAATTGACTCAAAAGCTTCCTTCCTTCCACCCTTCATTTGGTGTTGTTTTAAGACTCCAAACAATATTTTCATTTCAGTTTTTCTTTAAATCAGTAAATCAATTTCCATTCCAATTCTTTGTTTATATCCACTTTAATATCATATAATTTGTATCCTGTTTCGATTGTATTCTATCAGATTGTTGTTTGTGTTGATATCGAATTCCTCAATGGATACTCTAAACGATAGTTCATCGTATTTCCAGCAGGCTTATTATATGTACTATACACCCTCAACAAGACAGTCGACAGTTAAAACATTCTTTGGTTATATTTGTGTGTGTTTCTTCTGTTGTTGTCTTATTTAAAGTTTATTGAAGTCCTGTACAGAACTCCTACTTAGTCTCTTCTTCTAGTAGAATGAAAATTAGAGAAGTTTCACATGATGTTTTCGTTTTTGTTACATGATTGCTGTCTACATCCTCCATCTGTGTCTTTTCCTATTTCCCTCTCTCTTTCTCAGTTTCTCTCTTTTCACAATCAAGAAAGAAATCTGCTGCAACAGACACGAGAAACAAACAACTCTTGAGGAAAGATAACATGATGTTCAAGTGTTATTTAAGCAGCATGCACTAAATCTTTCTTAACCAGGATGTCATAAAATAGAATAGAATAAAATGCACAAACTTTTCGCAAACTAAAAGCTACAAGATGCTTAGCTTTTAAATGTGTTGTGCTTTTGTTTCCCATGAAGATAATTATTACTGATGTTGTTAAAGTTTATTGAAGAACATTCATAATTTGTCACCTTCTGAAAGTGACACTAAAATAAGACAAGATTATTTGAGAGTCTTGATGAGGATTCTGACAGGTTCATGGGAGGAAATCACATAAAATCATTAATCAACATTTTGGTTCAGCATTCAAACTAATTCGTGATTATCACTATAATCAGAATACCTAAATACTTGATAAGAATAGAAATTTAAACTTAATAAACATATTAGAATTTTCGAACAAGCAAAAAGAAAATAAGTTTAAGTTTTTCAAATTCATTCATGCGCATAGATGATCATTCCGAATATGGAATTGTTATGAAGAATAAATTTCAAACTTGATTTCATGCAATACAAGAAAGAGGCCAATGTAATATTTTAGTGGGAAATGCGTATATAGTACATTAGTAAATAACAGAATATAATATATACCCCAGTACAAAGACCCGTTATAAATATTTGCCTTTTTCTTTTGTAGCTTTTTCTTTATGTTTTCTTCTTAGAAGCATAATAATAAGCGCTTTCGGATGAAAATATGCAGAGAGAGGGTATGCAGTCTCTAAGCCAATATAATGTATTTAGTCGTGTTTTCGGATTATTTTCTAAGAAGGTGGAAAGTTTCAACATTTGTCTATAGAACAGCAGCATTATGTTTAACAATTCCTTTTTATTCTTATGTATTTTTCTTAGACACGCACAATTGTATTGTATTTTCCTATATATTTCATTGAACATAACATATTATTACTTTGTTGTAGTTTCTTCCTTTTTATCTTTCCTTATAATTTCGATCCGTGGTCAAGATTTCGCTTTTCTGAGTATTTGTCCTGGTGTTCTGGGTATTCCAGAAATCTTCAAGTGAATTAGTTAACGGATTAATTGATTGTTAAAAAATTTATAATTTATGGCTGTCGATTAAAGAAATATTAGAATATCTAATGTCTTTCCTTATAAAAACCTTAGAAAAATCTCTTATAAATAAATATTAAATAAAAATATTTAAAATCTAGAAAGACACCAAACATTAATCATAAAGAATCACTAAACTAGGAAACTCATAATTAAATTCCAATTCAGAGCTCATGTTTGTGAAATGTACAGGGTATTTATTTCAGTCAAAGCGTGTTTTTTCCCAAATCCATTCATTCGCTTTCATCTGCTGTGTTTTCGACAGGCGGATTTTTATCTTTCTTTTTGTTTCTCGCACAAAACAACACGTTCAAATTTCATTCCGAAATAGGATTTGACCAGCAATCCAGCAAAGGAGCAATTCTTGGCTGCTCCTTTTTCTTGCTTCTTCTTCTTCGTAATCCTGACACAAAATTGAAACGCAAAAATAACTGCGAGGTCGTTATCGCTTTAATATACAATCGAAAAGTCTTTTGAAGTTTAAATATAAGAGAGAAATGTTTAGAATTTCTTGTACAATATTTATAGAGTATCTAACAAGATATTAATATTTTTTATATATACGCATACCATCAAATATATTAATCCCTAGAAAATTCCTTTGAAATTTAAGATTCACGCTGGTTTCATTATACGTATCGCATGAATTCTTCTCCACTTCTTATTTCTCATCCTGATGCATTTTTAATCAGTTCGTAGTTTCTTGTTCGGTGACACATCACTGATTTCCAGCTAAGCTACTTCTTTGACTAATAATAAGAATTCATTCCGAGTTTATCATCAGCAGCTAAGAAAAATAATTGAAATTCTTCTTCCTTTCAAAATCTATGGATTTGCTATTTTTTCTTTTAATAACAAATGATGTTAGCAATTTTTCATATTCAGCTGCTTGGGTTGTTAGCGAAAAATTGTCTATTTTAGACTTGTTAATCACAAGTTTTATTTTTTATGTGCTATTTATACATTCTTCATTTGCATACCCTACAATGAGTATTTATACCTTATAAGTTAAAAGGAATATTAGGTTTTATCATTCCGTTTGTAGCTTGGAGATGGATGATTTCTGGAACATTTTACACTTTCTTTAGATTCAGTCTTCTTTTCGGTCTGTGTTATCGGTATTTCTTCACATATGAAACAAGATATTCCTATAATTCATAAATCAGAAGAACATAAATACGAGTACATATGTTATTCACATCTTACAGACACGTGTGAGTGTTGTAATGGATTTTCGTAGTTTACGTGGTTGGCTCTACGTGGCTCTACGTTAACGTTTGCGCCTGATGTCGGTTTCGTTACAAGTCACGTCTGACTATGACTTGTTCTCAGGTTGCGGTGAGAACAATAAAAATCTTGACACATCCTTGAATTGAAGTTGGGCAACTTTTAAGATATTATAAATTCTACACAGTTTGTAAGATTCCTTCCATAATCATTCATGTTTAAAATGTACAATAATAAATATAATCAAAGTGGCAATTTAGTTTAGTTTTTATTTATGACTAATTAAGTATTATTAATCAATAGAATCTAAAGTTATTGAACCTCATTATAATACTTTTCTATTACAATGTCCATTTAAGTTTTAATCGATTTAAATCCTCTTCTCAGTTTTCTTTAATAATAGTATGTAATGCGATAACCATTATAACTGCAAATTAATTAATAGAGTATAAAATGTCCATTCCTTTCCAAGTGACTACAATTTAATAGCTTGATCTACATACGTATTTCTATATGTAGAGCTTAAAATATGCTTCCCAAAGCAAGAATATTCAAAGATGTTTATATTGAGCTCTCCATAAAAGCAAATCAGGCGTTTTTGGATTGCTTTTAAATTAATCATAATATGAGACAGATGTTGAAACGTTGTTGTTATTGTTTCTGTTTCAGTTTTGGTATTTGTTATTGTACACTGTGCTGCTCGCAATAATCTTCTTTTATGGTTGATAATGTGAGCTGAATTTTATGGCATTAGTTGTCATAAAAGCAACAGGAACTGCTGAGCACGAAGACAGATATTCCAACAATGTATGTTGATTGCTGGATGCTTTAATTTACTCTAAAGTTTGCCTCCGCACAACGTCAAGCCACCCATAATTAAGTCGAATGTTCGACTGACTTGGTTATATCCTGTAAAATTTCAACAGAAGATATACTATACTTAGGATGGTCAAAAGCTGTATCACACTTCTAAATCCATTCGCTTGAACTCAAAAGTGACAAAATCCTTCTAGACAAATACAAAAATGCTAGTCTTTCCACCGATTTCTTGACAAATTATTCAAAACACTTACTATAAAATTCTTCTCCAGCAGATACAAGTAAATAATAAAAATACTCTTTTTTAACATAATCTATACACGTACTCTTCCTATTCTCTCATTATTTCTATAAAACTATTTGCAATTTTACATTTTTCAACTCAATATCCGCCATTTATTGCTCGGCAAACTAACCATTTAACATTTCCTTCCACATCTTACCTAATTAGTATTGTTTAATTTACTATCATGCATGTCCTTTTAGTCTTAATATTGACATTATTTAATATAACATGACATTATTTAAAACCGTAAGGAAAGCCACAACAATTTCTTGCTCTATTAAATATCAGTATGAAGTATTATTGCCCCAGTAAATTGTCAAACTATTTGATCTCCTTTTTAACATTTGGAATTCGTTCTAGCTTGACAAATAACATCAGTAAATGCAGTTTTATTATTCTCTTTTATTTTATAAGGTATACGGTAAATAATTGAACAACATTTTGCAGTATATCGGCAAACGAAACCTGTAAAAAGGAACGTAAATATTTTATTTTATTATTTATTAGGCATTTAAGAGCACATTTTATACTCATCCACATACGAAGCTGCACAGGAGGAGAAGCAATTACAAAGGTAAATACACATAAAATACACGTAAGTATAAAGGAATAAAATAAAAGCAATTTTATATGAAGCAATAACTTTATAAATGATACTTGATATACGGATTTACAATGACGTTATGTGAAATGACTGAATTAGGTAAATGTTCATCCAAGGATTTACTTAAAGTACTTTCGAATTGTCCGAAGATTTTAAATGCTCGACTGACTGAAATAAATGCTATTTAATGCTCGAGTGACTTAAGACCCGTATATCGTATTTACAATATATTTGTACTTAAACTTAGGTATCATCAATACATCTTCACATCAGAAACGTTATCTTTAACTACAAATAATATTGTTCAAAAGTTCACTCAATTTTCTCTCACGTCAAAGTGTTTCTAATGATGTCTAGACATAAAGACATTTTGACACTATACTATATAAATCACAGAAGTTTTGAGTACATTTAGAAGAAAAGTCAGCATATACATATAAAAAAGAAAATAAAAGTCTATATATTCTGCCTTTGTACTCGAATCTATTTGCGAAACTTAATGAGAAACGTGAGATAAATAAATTTCTTCAGATCGTAGGTTACACTTTAATATATTGTATATATTACATATGTACAATACATATATTACATATGTACATACATATCTACTTTCGAGATATTCGTACTATGAAGATGTCGTATAATAAATAGTGTTTAGAAAATAATCTTATTTTTATGCTTTATTTTGATGTCGATGAAATGCGAACTAAAACCGCTTTTAGCACAACTTTTCTTCTTATCCGAAAATTAATGAAAGAAATGCAACACATGAAAGACGTAGAAGAAATGAAAAAATGAAGAAATGAAAGAATGAAAAATGTTTTATTGTGAGTAAATAAAGTTAGTTTTTATAACATTTTCACACTTCCAAATGTTTGTGTACGGAAAAACACGACATCAAGATAAGGTCAAAAAACCTATACAATAAATTTCTTAGGGTACGAATATCTTATAAAAATTTCTTTAGTAGTGTTGAAGTCTAATTAGCATGTACACAAATAAATATAATGTAGAAATGTACTAAAACTGTTATTCAATATTTTAGTAACATTAAAAAACTAAGAGTCGATAATACGATCTTGAAAAAATCAAAAGTATTCGTAAATGGAGTCGTATTCTTCTTTTATGTGAAATATTTTCGAAATTCTTTAAATTCAAAAAGGAGTTGAAAATCATCGTCAACTGAAAATCATTTTTATTTTGCATCATAAACTTGGGCTTTTTAAATATTCCTTCGCAGACAAAAGTTGTCTATTTAGGGTTCATTTTAGCAACATGCTTGTTTAGTGTTGATAGCAGCAAGATTATTTAGTGTTGATAGCAGCATGATTATTTAGTGCTGATGGCAACATGATTATTTAGTGTCGATGGCATCGATGATTTTCCCAATGCTTCAGGCGATTTTGGTGCATAATCTGTTAGATTTTGATTTTCACTGCAGCTCAATTTCACTGCAACTAATTAATTCACTCGATTATGTCGATGATGCAACAATTTTGCGAATGCTTTTCCTAAAGAGCGACATTCAATGTCGCCTATATTCGACTACTCATATGACGCCTATAGGAAGATGACAGGAGGGATGTGGGGAGGAAATGGGAAGGAGGAAGAGAAGTGAGCGCAGATTAGCGTGCAGGGGTTAACATTTCTAAATGATGTGGCTCCAACGTTAAACACATCTAATTTATGTATTTGTTGAAAACTCGATCAATTTCAATTATTTTAACGCAGACACTGGCAAACATATACATCGTATATTATTGTATGTTTGTGTGTTATCTATGGTTAATTATTTACGGCACTTTATAATGACCTCACAATTAAACCCCTCACGCTTTTACTCACACTTGAGCCATGATCTCATTACTAATATATGATAACATTATGTAATATATTTTGTAAATTAATATCGAGTGAAATTGCGGAAACTGTTTTTCTTTATTGTAAAGTCATCATTTCTATAGCTTTGGAATTTTGCTAGGAATTTCATAAAAAAAATTAACTGAATGAACTTTATTCGAACTCGAAAAATGAAATCTCAGTTTTCTCAAAAAACTAACATGTTCAGATTGCTTTTCATTATTTAATTAAGTAGAAAATAATAGAAACTTTCCTGAAATACTTATTTCCTTCCGTCTTCCTCCCATTCAACACATTTCATTATATTGTACATTTTGAAAATTCGAAACTTTAAAAGAGGAGGGAAAAACTATTTCCGTTGTTGCACTAAACTTCTCTGTTTCATAAAATTTCTGAAATTTCAGCATTTCTTCATTACGCGTTCATCCTTTCCCCCTTCCACAGTTTCAGTTCATCTGTTCTATTTCTGTAATTAATAACTAAATAAATAACTTAAAAAATATTGAAATGAGTAAAATTTGTGGTTATGATTTCAGTTGTTATTATTAAAGGAAACTGAAATTATATCTTCTCATCCGGATCCAAAATCGATGCATTGCAAATCGTATCAACTAATCAAGCAAGAGGAAGTTTGTAAGCACTTTTATACCCTACACCCAATGATGAAAGTCCATCCGTCTGTTTGTGGAAATAACGACTGAGAGGCTATGAATAAGAGATACACATCTTAGTAATAACAATTCAAGTAACGTTATTTATTGTAAATGGGCGAGATTGGTCAATGGACACGCCCACTATTTGCACAAAAACTTAGAAAACCTTTTTTATACCATGTAACAGAGTATTGAACCTAATAGGTTAAGACCACTAAATTTAATTCATACTCAAATATGTAATATCAGTATTAGAAGGTGCTCATTCAAAGAAGGGTGGGGGTCGCCCACTATTCCATATGCCATACAGAGTATGATCATATGTAGGGTATTTAAGCTTCGACCAGACCGAAGATCTGGAAAGAAACTTATTTCATTAAGTTTTCTTTCTTTGTACACTTATTTAAATTTATTATATCACAAATCCATTTCATAATATTCTGGTATTTCGGGTATATACACTCGTACATAGAAATGCATTATCTATATGCACTATGAGGATGAGGTGTGTTGTGTGCGTGTGTAGCTAGCATGTCCTCCCATTTGATTTATTGGAGTTGCTTTTGATTTTCTACCACGCCTCCTTCTGAGTGTGACAAATGATCCCATCATCAAACTAAAACTACAGTGTTTCAAATGGATTATCATGTGAAATAAAGAAATAATTTCACACTCACTCAAAATTGTTTCCTGAATATCATAGTTAAATGTATGTATATCTGTAAGTGTCTGTATGTTTGTGTGTGTATATATATAAATATATTTATCATATGTACCTATGAACCACTCTATATAATGAAAAATCTGTGCCGCTGCTTTGGGTTTTGGACTATATCAATATTTCACAACTTAATAACAGGAAAAATCCATATAAGTGTTAACATATACATACATACGCGTACATCCATACATAGATACATGCATACATACATACATGGTATTTGTGTATGGATAACTAAGTAAAGGAGAAAACATACTCGTATATAGTATATCGTACATAATATTATCTCAGAAAACTGTCTGCCATCTGAAGTGGCTCTCCAGCTCAAATTTGTATTATGCTGTATGTTGTTGTGGAATTTTAATTGCCTACCGGAAACAGGATGCAGACGACAGCTGAAGGGAATAAGAAGGATTTCGACCGAAATTTATTGCAAACTTTCACATCAGTTTATGATTCTAATATTAAATCTTTGAACAAAATTAACCCCAGTGTAGACTTCAGCCAATAATGAAAAATATTTCCATTTGCCGATATTTAGATATATAAAAGCATTCGGATTGAAAATTGCCAATACTAAAACGAAAATTAAAATTAAAATTAGATTTCCGTCCGTCCAATAAGCGATTGAGCGAAAGTGGGGGGATGTGTTTGAAATACGAGGTGATGGGATAGAACAGGGAAGGTCAATATTTATAGGATCGGACCGGAATGTGCGAGAACGAAAGAAGTCTTTCTGAGATGGAGAGTGACATTTGGAATTGGAATCCAGAAGGTACGTAGGGTTACCGGATTAGATACTTGGTTGATAAGGGGTATTAGTAAAGTAGTAAAGGGGGTAAGGAGCAAGTATTTAGTAATACAGAATGGAATATAATAAGATGGGAGCGAAGCAGTTAACCGGGATGTGGAGGAAATAGTTCGGACTACGGGTCAGGTCATCGAAGGTGATCGAAAGGGGCGACATGAGTTGGGAAGAAGCAACACATTGAAATTGCTGGGGATCAAGATACGGCGCTCGGTATGTAGCATGACATAACCTAAAGCAATCTTGAACTCTTCGCATGCTACCACCCAAAACTCTTCTGCCTTCCCTCCTACCTTCTTTTAAGTGCTCCAAATACTCCTCTTTGATTGTATTCCCCTCGTCGCGTATCGCGATTGCCCTCTGTTCATATTCCTTCATCCCCAATTATTTTTTCCTTCTTCTTTCTTCCTTCTCCACCTCTATTATCATCCTTCAATAAGCACTCTTAAGCAGCATCATGATTGATGTCTCTGATTGACGTTGAGCACGTAAAACACTTGTGTGCCTGTGTCTCTACCCCTCTGCCACCTCTTCCCTTCTGAACTCTTAATAGAATTTCGAATGCTTCGTGTTGCTTTTACAAATCTACACGTTCAATATTTGTTTGCGGCTTCTGATGATGTGTGAGTTGTTGAGTGTTGCTATCAGAGGAATGTCAATAAATGTACGAGTATCGTCACTTCACTTGTCTCGATGATTCGTCCCATTGAATTTTCACCGTTTGAGGTTTTCATCCGGAGGGAGAACTGCAAATGAAGTGGCAAAGAAGGCGTCTGCTTCAATTCAATTTACACAAATTCAGTTATATTTATTAATATAAGATTGATTTGCTGAGAGAAAATTCTATTAAAAATATATGATTGAATTTGGACACAAATGAAGCGAATAAGAAAAGCAATCCTATTAAAAGTTGAAAGAATTCCTTCATTCGTTCATTCTACGAAATCATAAAATAAAACAAGCAGAAGCTTTTAAAGTTGACGAATTCTGACTGAATTATAATTCTTCCAACTTTTTTGTAGCTTTATAATTTCTATCCTTGTTCTTTTAACTTTTTCTAAAACTTTAGAACACTTTAGTCCACTCTAAAATTTGTTGTTGGACTAAAGACTTAAAGTTTGCGTCTTCGCCTCGAATTTAAACGTGTAAAAAACGCTTAATTCTGCTCGAATAATTTTATGACGTCAACGAACTATTTCGTCGCAACTTCTGCTTGAACTTGTTCGCTTGAGGTCGGGTTAAGCTTCTAAAACTTGAAGTGCTTTTCAATTGACAGACTCTACGACGAGTTGAGCGTCGCTAAGCGGAGAGAATTGAGTAGCATCATCAATTTTCTTCTAAAAGTTTATTTATAATCTAAGTCGAGACATTTATTACATAGCCTTGGTCCATTTAGAGAACACAAATTAGTTGAGCAAATCTTAGGGATTTAGTAAAATTAAAATCAGAAAGAGTGCTATGATCGGTCTTGCGAAGCTGGACTCGCATGACCTCTGATGAAAGCTGATGTATAAATGAGTACCTTCAAAAGAAAATGCCTCTTGAGGACACTAAACATCTGGGTATTTAAGCTACGGGATATCGCTGATCAAGGATAACGCTGATCAAGTATGATACAACTGAAGGATATATGTTTATACTTTCCTATGTCTTCCACCTCTCCTTGTGTTTCTTACAGACGGAAGGACAAACTTCACCCTTTCACCTTCGATTGTAGGGTATAAAAAGGAATCCGTTTCATACCGTTTATAGTCAGAACAAATCGTGACTTTAATCTGCTAATCTACTAATCAACTAAAGTAATCCAGCTTCTGTCTAAAAGTAGGACAAATCTGAGCTTTTGTTGTGCTGTATTTATGCTTAAGAAATATTGTATAATTTTTAATGATTAATATGATTGATTTATTATGATCTACTATGATCTACTAATAAATAATTCATAAAATGAATAAAAAGTAGAAAACAAAATCAATAAAATAATGTAACCTTGACAATGCCAAGATAATGAAAGAAAAGTTAAAATCAAGACACTTCAAATGTATACGAAGAAGTTGTTGAAACATAAAAATTGTTCTTTAAAAATAGGAATTGCAACAAATAAAACTTTGCAACATCGTAACAAAAGACTGCCTTGTCAAAAATTTCCGGGCAATAAACCCGGGGATCTCATAAAATAGGGAGCGGATTCAAAGTGAAGAAATTTTGTGTTTTCTTGGGTTGGGTTGGGTTTCTTTGCTCCCCTCGCATTACCGAAACCCCCTCCTAAGTCACAGATTTCTTCGTTGTTTTGAACTAATAAATAAAATTCAAATCATTAGGTATTGTTTACTTGCCTCTGGGACACAAGTTGCTGGTGTTGTTGTTGCTATGAGATTTCTTTCAACAAAATAAAGTTTATAATGATAGCAACTAAAACAAATGAGATAGTAAAAAGAAGAGGAATAGCATATAATCGTGTCTATTGGGAACCATTCAAGTGCGATTACTGTACTGTAATCGTGATATTCGAGCTCAATATTAAGAATTTCTGGTTGTAATAAGAATTGTACTCGTATTTTTTCAAGATGTTCTCTAAAGATACATTTTTTTACATTAAAATATCCTATATAATAAATCTATTGAATTAACTCTGTGTTTATAATAATTGTTTTGTTCTTCAGTCGAATCTGGAAACGTTACAAGATAATAATAATAATAACAAAATAAAGAACTTCTCTCGAGCTTGAATTTTAATTGATATACCAGCTGCGACTTGTACCGGAGGCATGTTGTCACTACATATTGTCATGTGTGTATGAGTACCATGTATGAAATGTAGTGATATGCAAATTCCAAGCATGTTTTGCATGCGTACATCGTTGTGGATTGTGTACCATATTCGAATGATGAGAGGATACAAAATGTTGCTAATTAGAAGACTGTGGGGAGGAATAGAAGAAGCTATGCAGTCAGAGTTTATCCAACAACAAGGAGCCTCATTCAGCCTCTTTCTCCCCTCTTTCACTTTTCAATTGCATTCCTCCTGTCCCGTCCATTAATCTTTCCGTTAAATAGATTGAGGCAAGCAGCAGTGGATTTTCTTCTAAAACTTCTCAGTTCAAAAGGATTTTCCACTAGAGTGTAGGATGTATTTCAGCTTCTGTACGTTTAACCATTAATTGAACTTATTTTGCATAATAATTTGGCGATGTCTGGATCTGATTACACTCGTATATATGTGTAGTCACATCTCAAGTCACATCTTGTAATTGCCTTTGTAATTAATTCGCTCGTCACAGCTACATACTGGTACATATTTTATTTTATTATATCACAGCATTCTTTATTAAGTATAAAGACGTATTCTCTTATTACAACTTGATTATAATCTGGTCAGGAAGAAGAGTCTAAGAGACTGTAACTAAAACACATCTGTTGGATGCACACTTGAAGGATGTTTCGTGTTTCATAGCCATCCGTGTTGCCATGATAAAGATACAGACGAGAAGATTTACGTTAGTTTGTATGTCGTCCTGGACAGAAGACAATCCGAAACAAGTGCCAGCAACACGCACATGAAGTTGATGCACATTGTAGAGCCTTTTTAAAAGATACAGATACATGTTAGAAGATACACCTAACTGATTCACTGACTGGTTGGTTGATTGGCTGATGGAGTGGTTAGGTTGTTGATTGTTGGGTGGTTGGCTGTTGGGTTAACTTACAGCCTCCGAGCCATCATTTAATATTTCATTATAGAATAATTAAAATCTTTTTAATTAACTCACACCAGGCTTAGTTAAGGTTGGTTAGGTTGGTTAAACTTGAGGTGCTGGTTGAAAGTTGAGAGAAAGTTAGGTCTGAGAGGGATGAGATCTTTAGTTTATCGAAGTGACGTCATACTCTCGCATTACTTAGCATACGCTTAGCACTGTT
This sequence comes from Myopa tessellatipennis, assembly GCA_943737955.2. Classification (NCBI taxonomy): domain Eukaryota; kingdom Metazoa; phylum Arthropoda; class Insecta; order Diptera; family Conopidae; genus Myopa; species Myopa tessellatipennis. The sequence continues at coordinate 44,565,494 of OX031314.1, forward strand.
TTTCCCAGTACAATGAAACAGAGTTTGTTGGATGTACTCTTTGTGAACGTTGTTAAACTTAATTAAATTAGTATTCGACGGTAAGCAAATTTTATGAAGGTCAACATTCATCAACTTATGCTAATCTATTAATAATACGTACTCTAACTAAGACCTAACTTAAGGTCATATAATTTTACTTACGCATCTAAACTTCTCGTAAAAAACAAAAAATTTATTTTAACTTTTACTTGTTTCTTCACTAAACTTCTAAAGAATTTATCTGAAAGAAGCTTAAATTCTTATTTTCAAAGAATTACTTGTTCAATAGATTATTCTTAGTATTTAATATACAATACAAATCACTCTGAGAAGATTGGCAGCTGCTTTCAACCTTAGAAGCTTGAGGATATTCTGTCCACTTTCTTTATTTATATTGTGTTGTGGATGAGACACTTAAGAAGATATTCGAAACTTAATGTTTCAACAGTTTTCCAAGAATTTTTACATTATTTTTATAGATTAAACCGAGTATGTATTAGTAACCAAAATATTAAGATTCTCCGAGGGAAACAAGCAAAAAAAATTGAATAACAACAACTCACTTTTAAGGTTTGACTTGAAAGAAACAAAAAAAGGAACAGTAAAAATGCATTAATTCCTCAGTTACAAGTTTCACTTTATAACTTATTTTTCGAAGCTTTATTGGCTTTTAGAAGAATAACCGCATCAGTTGGTTTGGCACTCGTAACTTTGACAAACATTCTTCACCACTTAATGAGCTTCTAATTGAAATTTGTTACCCAAAACTATTTGCCAAAGAAACTTTTCATGTCCGGCTGATGTTTCACTAAGCATCGTGTCATTTCAGTGGCTGTTGTTGGTCCATAATGAACGAGTGTTTGGTCCATAATGAATGAGTGTTCACACGAAATTGATAAACAAAAACATAGTGTAACTAATTAATTGCTTTTGTTTGGTCAACATCACAGATGAAAATGACAGATGATGATTGTTTATGGTAAAACTAATTAAACATTAAGTGAAGCATTTAAAAGCAAAGAGTGTGAGTTAAACGATGGTCCATTTAACATTTTCTTCACATGTATTTTGACCCCATTTGAATGTCTTGACAGGTTAATTAAATGTCAACTAAAAACTTATAATTTAACTTGAATGTGGACTTGAATGTAGGCTTGAATGTAGACTTGAATGTTGACTTTAAATACTCACTCTACAGTGAAACATCAAACTTAGTGCAAATCTGCGGGTATTTTGCTAATTTATTGCTTCTTTACTTTTCAAGCAGCGTTGAAGACTTTTGCGAGAGAAACTTTTGGCGCAGAAAAGTTTATCAACATCGTTTTTATTATTTAGCCAGTTCTTGAAATCGAAAAGATTTTTCAATCAACAAATTGAAAATTTCCGCATTTTTTTCGAAACTTCCGAAAACTTGTACATCACTACGAGTAAAGTTAAGAAAAAGACCATTTTTATACAACTCTTAAAATTTACACAACTTTGGAAATGAAGAGGAATGAAGAAAAATTTATATATTATATAAGAAATGATGTGATGATGATGATGACGAAAGTGTTGATCAATGAAAACAGATCCGTTGGACAGAATCAATTATAAATCAAGCCTTACGTTAAATAAAATGCACCAACAATAACAGAAAAACCAACGAAAAAAATTAATTGTATAGTCTAAACATCCCATAAATGATTCAAACAAAATTTCCTTGATTTAATTAACTTAATGTTTTCCCCTTTTTCTAACTTTTCCATTTTTACTGTAATTATTGTAATTAGACTAAATTGGATAACTGGAAAAATGTAAGGAAAAGTTCAACGATTAGTTAACCTTTCGAAAAAATGTCTTAAAGGGGTAAAAAAACCACCAGAACGCAACGACATCTTCAACCGGGTTGAGCTTGGCTAATTGCTGTTTGTTAATTTTCTCGTCCAAAGTTTTCGGGACTTTTAATTAATAGTCGCTGCTTTAGGTTAATGTGTTAATTCAGTGCAACAAATCGTAAATAATTTATTTTTTTCTCTTAGAAAAACTTTCCAACATTTTTGAGAAAAGTTTGCTAACCACATCAACTTCAGATGTCTATCCAAGATGGTCATTTTATACCCTACGATAAAAAGTAAATATTGGTGAAGTGTCGGTTCATTTGAGTCACACATAGAAATAGGCGTGGTCGATATGGATTAGTATATATAGTCACAATATTTATCTACTTTTGAGTTACTGTACTATGCTAGAGACTAGACTAAACTGAGACTAAAAGTAATACTAAGAATATTATTAAGACTAGATTAAGACTAAGGGTAAAAAGTAAGACTAGACTATAACTAAGACAAGAATAAGACAACTCTACACTAGACTACACTAGGATAGACTACACTGGGATAGACTACACTAGACTAGAATAAACTACACTTTGACTAGACTATTCTGCAATCTATTGCATTGAAAACTGATAACATCTGCCATCATTTCGATTACCTCAAAGCTTTTATAGCCGGCCTTATGGTGTATCGCTTCCATTATCTGGGTATCACTATCTAGGGTAATGTCCATATCTTCAGTAACTTGTGCTAAGAAATAGGATATGTCAAATGATATGTCGTTTATTTAATAGTCCTATTTCCATGTTATAAGTTACCTCAAGTCTTCAATTCCTTCTTCTTCTGTTTGAAACGCTTTTTTCCGAATAAACAGTTTAATATCTTGACCATGACACATTTAATTATCATATGTACAAATATATTTTATTCACTAAACTGACAGCGTCTTAAAAAATACTGTTGACTACGTAATTGAATAATGAATAAAAGATGACTCTGAAAACTCTGAAGCTTCTCTGAACACTCAGTTAAGAAGACGAATAAATTTGAATAGAAAATGTCACTGAAATTTATTAGCTTAGCGTTAGCAAGATATTAATGGACCATAAAATGACTTGTGAGAAAATATTGAGGATGGAAATTAAGATATATTGACTTAAAATGACAAATTGAAAATAAAGTGTTGAAGATACGAATATTGAATCAAATTTAATATATGTACATTGGAATAATTTTATTCTCTTGAAACTTAAAAATTATGACATTTTTATTCTTTCTTTAACCCGTTCGGTTGTTGCTCAGAGTGGGCAATTAAACAGTAGTTAGTTCATCCCTTTTTTAAGTCTTTTCCTCTTCCATTCTTTCTTCGTCTCCTTCCCTTCTTATTCCCACTTCTTCTTCTTCTCTTACTTTTCTCCAAGAGAGTGATACCAGGTGGTTCGAGTAAATGGTTTGTGGACGAAAGTCGTTGAAAGTGTTGATGTTGGCTTCGAGTGGTTGCTCGAGGTGGCTGCTTGGCGGTAATTGCAAAGGACTCTGTTTCATTTGTGTGGCAAATTAAGGCTGAAACAAGGATCTGGCGTCAAGGCAACAGCAACATCTTGAAACAGGCAGGAAATCTGCAGCTGTGCCACGCAAAGTGTAACTAAAGAGTGGCTTACTTTAGACACTCCTCGACTTTATAACGAGTATTTGTACTGAAGTTTAATACTGTATGGTGTTAGCATATTGTTGTTGTTGTAGATGGTTTTGTTTTTGTTGTGTCTTGACTTCTTTTGTTTTTCTCAGCTGCTGTGAATCCACTCAAAAGGATTTGCATCTTGATAATCGGTAATTACTTTTAATGGTGCAACTGGTTCGTGAAATTTGCATCTCTTAAGTGAGTCTAAAGAGTTGTACGAGCTCTGAAAAGAAATCCTTAGAAGATGAGAGAGATTGAGTTTATTATTATGAGTATGCATCTTTTAAGAATGAATCATTTTAAGTTCAAGAAAGCTTCTTGCATTTATTTGTATATTTAATTAAAGTCTTTTAGGTTGTGAGACGACCTCGTATATTTTCTATAAAATGACAAAACTTTATATACAAGGAAAAAACTTTAGTCTGTACACAATTTCGTGAAGTAAACGTATCGTGTTCCTTCATTTGTTAGAATCACTTAATTTATAATTGGATTGGAATATATTATTGATTGGAATTGATTCAGGTTAAATTGTATTCATTTATGGATTAACTTCTGAATTCAATTGCAAATTTATTTCCATTCATTTGACATTGTTTTGAATTTTCTATGCAATAAAATTTTCAAATATTCGGTTTGAGTTATTGTATCATCAATAAAACTCTAAATTTATAAAAACAATAAGAAAAACCAATATTGTATCTTATCTCATGTCATTTCGCTTCTGTTACTGAAATATTCGGAGCATGAATATTTTTGCTATGCTATAAATAAGACAACATCTCGGGTGCACACAAAATAATGATCACATCTCAATATTCTCTTGTGTTTTTCTCTTTCTTATTTGTGGGAATATTTTTTGCAACATCAAAGATTCTTTCTTGGTTTTGGAACATTGAACAACAACAACAACAACAACAAAACTTAACTCGATGCATCACAGCGTGCCGTCAGAAAAGAGATTCAGTTGTTTATGCTTTGAGTAAACTATTTTCACCCACAGCCATTACTACACCCACATCGACAGCTACACACAAATCTACACCCACACATACATACATACATCGTATACATACATATGTGCACCACACACACATACACTCGGCACTCAAACCAAAGATGATACAATTTAATAGCAAATCGATTTTCATTTAAGATAACATTATTTGGCTTTGTTGGCAGCAGCTAACAGTAACAACAACAATAGTGACAACAACCGCAACAACAAAGATAACAACAACATATGTATGTATGTACGAACAAACTGTCACATAGATTTTTCATACAGATTGTTGTTGTGATTTCCATTTCCTCGTACATATCGATATATCAGAATACATTTCATATAATGTACGATATTGTACGATATACAACATGTCCATACATGTTATTTATATGTATATGCTCTTAGTTATATGTACATACTTGTATATATTACATGTGCAAGTGATGCCACATCATGTCGTAACAGTCGATAGATACTATATACAGACATCCCTCAAGTAACACGGTTAAGTGATTCCGAGTTATTCGAAACCGTATTATTCGAGGGTTTAAATAAATGCCGTTCTATGGATCAAAGAACTAACTAATGCGTTATTAATACATACATACTACAGTTATTTAATATTTTCCAGTAGTTTTCGACTTCGTGTAATTCGAATTTCGTGTTATTCGAGGATTGTCGCAACTTTCAACCGGGTTATTCGAGACCCCGTACAATTCAAGAACCGTGCTATTCGAGGGATGCCTGTATAGTCGTCACGAGGAATGGATTTTTTTAGATTTTTCTGCATACGTTGTTTTATTTTAGTATATTTTTGCTTAAGAATTCCATTTAAAATCCATTCCATAAATTTTAATGGAGAGAATTGCAAAAAATTAATACAATTTATTTTTTTATTTATTTAGAGTACATCAAACGAAAGAAAAGAATTAAAACAGACTTAAAAGCAAATTAAAACAAACTTAAAACCAACTTAAAAGAAATTTAAAACCCACTTTTTAACTTTTCTTTAATGGTTTAAAAACACGCATTTTTTGTGTTTAATAACAGAGAACAAGGAATTAAAATAAATATGCTTTTACTTACATTTGATAGAGGTTTAAGAAATATATACATATATATAAAATAATGTGTATTTAGCTTTTCCACCTCAAACAAAATATTCTGAATTGTTTTAAGTATTTACTAACGTCTCACATTTCATAAATAAACACATTTGAGAATAAACAGCCACGCTTTGAACTAATAAAATAAACAAAAGAATGACAAATGAAAGAACAACAAAATCCAGCCGCGAACAAATTGATTCGAATAGCGCATTTCATTCATTCATTATTATTTAAAATACTCGGTACTCTCTCTCCATCTCTCTCTCTCCCTCTCTACACGCTTCTTGTTCATCATCATTATGTTGTCATTGTGTTCGTCCCCAGTTCGAGCCTTGACTGTGTCACCAGAGAGTTGTGAAGGATCAACGGGAGATGATGGAGGATTTTCGTTATTTCCTGTTACTTTCGTCCTTGTTGTCTACTTGGTAATAATGACATATAGAAATATTTGTGTGTATCTTTGTAAAGCTTATGAAACGTAAAGTAAAAGTCATGTAATATTTATAAATGATTATTATTAGTATAATTATTTACGTTTTCTTTTAAAACTCATTTTATTTTATTTTTAATCAAAGGAAACTTTTTTCAAGAGATTAAAATTAAAATTTATTCTAAACAAAGTTTTCTTCTCATCTCACACATAAATATGTTGGTTATAATATTATTGCTAAAGTATCGAAATCAAAGTATTTGAAGTGAGTATACGATTTAAGCTAAAGCTAGAATATTTAGCTTCGAGGCGAAACTAAGAAACTTGTATTTTAATCCAAGGATAGTTCAGTTTGTAAACTTTTAAATTAAAAGAATTAAAACCATCGCCCATTTTGAATGGAAATCCCTCGAGTTTAAACCACTTTTAATTTAAAGCATTTGAATTTCAACGATTTGTTTCGCATTAAATTTCCTTAGCTTCAAAATTAGAAATGATTACCAATAATATAAATAATATGCAAAGTATTTAAATCACTAGTTTTCTACATCTTCTTTTTTCGGAATCTCCTCATTAAACAACAAAAACCTCAACACACCACTCAGTGAAGTTGTTCACTCTGGGCGTCGTCCAAATCATGGGAAGGGTGGGTCCGGGTACGCGGGAGGAATCCTTAACATAATGAAATTTAACAAGCAGAAAACGAGGGCTCCTTGCTTTAGATGGTGATAATTACGATGAAATTTTAATGTGTCTCTGTTCTAATTACTGACAACCAACTGTTTTTAGAGAGCCACCAGACAACAAATTGCAGCAACAAATTTGGCACAACAACATTTGTCTGGTACACATTTAACACGGTTCCGAATATATACATAAATGTGTATGTATGCACAATATATGTCGATGTCTACTTTGTATAAATATACAACCTTGGAATACATTTTATATTCTGTGTTGTTGTTGTTGTGTTGTCAAGAATAAGACCGACTCTTAGCATATCGTGTTGATTACATTGAGTTGTGTTATTAAGTGTAGAGTGAGTATTTAAATACTTCGAATATGCAAGGAAATTTAAATCATGCAATTTGTTTATGAGGCTGTTTTGAAAGAACTAAGAATAACTGAGATTTAAAGTATAATAAAGGAACTAAAATTAGGATTACTCTATAGTATTCTATAATAAGGCAGTACTACAGTACTATTCTATAAGATATAATAAGATAAGATACTCTTCTCCTACTATCTCAGTTATTTTATTACAAGATAGGAATATAAAGTGTACCTTTAAATAGCAACTTCTTATTAAGCTATCTTTGAACTGGCCATTAAAATGGTTATTAAACTGGCTAATAAAGTTCTTCAAAAGGGTTTGCAAATGAATTTCGTTAGTCTTCACTTTATACTAGAAGCTTGAACTTTGAACCAGCGTTAAAAACCAACATAAAATCAATGATAATAATGAATTTAACATTAAAACGATGATAATAAAGATTTTAAACTCATTACAATTCACACAGAAAAAGAAGAGGTTTTGGTTCCATTAATTTTGTTTTGAATTTGTACAGAAAGCAACTCCAAGAATAGACAAATAGTATTTAAAAATAATCACCATTCATTAAATACCACTCCTTGCAGCTAATCCTTGTTTTTTATTATAATATTTTATACTTAGTACACATACTCTATAATAGAAGTTGGATTAATCCTTAGCAACAAATGATGACCATACGTTAGATGACACAAGTTCACTACATCCACTCAGTCATCGCATTCCAACACTCATCCAAACACTTACTTCCCATCCACCCTCTCGCTCGAAGAGTCAGAAAGAGAGGGAGAGAGAGAACGAAGAAAACAGTATCGGGGCCAATCTTATCCGTTTGGAGAATAAAGTTTTCTTTGATATTATTTTCCATTTAGTAGAAAGTTTGCATTATTTTCACTTTTGTTTTGTCGATTTGCTCTGATGGTTTCTCTTTTAAATAGTGATGCCACAGTTTCTAAAACGATAACGATTATTTAATAATATTTCAATAATATATAATATATTACTTCATAAAAGACCATTTTTACAAATTCTTCAAACTTCAAACACAAATGATCATTTTTACTGACACATTAAATAGAATCATGAATAGAAATTAAATAAAAGCATAGTCACGATTGAGTGAACTATCATACTTACTTAGCTACAAATACTAAATCTGAAATGTTTCCATATTCAATTTATTATAGTCATCATTATATTGCAATGAACTGTATATTTTTTATCTTCATATACAATATATTTTTTTTTCTTTCATTAATTAATCGTTATCGTCATTTAATCTTTTTTTTTTTGTCCTTACAGGTTTTTCCATCAACCCAATTAATAAATCAACTATAAATAAATAAATTAAATGTATCCGTATTGAAAAGCAATATATGGGTTATAAATGAATGCTGTTAGACTTGTCATGTGATTTCATTGTTGTAGTTGTTTTAATAATTCACTAGGCTTTCAACTTTATCCAGAGGCAATCAATTTACCAACTCAATTGGATTAAAGTTTTGCTTTTCTATTTGTTTTTAGGATTCTCTTGCTTTGTATTTGTTAACGTGGCTGGAGTGTGACTCCACGTGGTTAGATTTTCAACGGGTTTGGTGACTGTTATAATCTTGAAATGTTGAGCCAGAACATTAGTTGTAATTCCATGAAAGTAAAAAGAAATCTCAAGGTTGTTGGATAAAATTGTGGATGGTATAAAAGTGGATGACTTACGGAATATTGTGGACGTTCCAAGTAGCTGTACTCATTTCCTTTGGTTATTTTTTATACTTCTTGGTATTTTATTATATTCGTTTATTAAAGTTTTGGGAATTTATGGAAAGTTGAAGTATGTTGAAGTGGGCGAAACACGCCCATTTGATTTCGATCATTTACAATTCCAACAGGACATAGAACGACGGACTGAATATACTCTACGTGGTATAAAAAAAAGAAACCACTTCTACTGAAGATATCTTTAATAAAATATTTTTTAATCTTATTCAGAAAAATTACAAAAAAAAAGAAAATTATAAGAGCAGCGATGATAGTAAGCATTTGTAGTATGCAACTTTCGAAACAAGTATCTGCTGTTCTTCAAATTGTTGGTTATTCTTGTTGGTATTCTATTCTTGCGAAAATATTCGCCTTACTTCTGCTGCAGTGTGTTGCGATCCGGAAATCAATCCACTTCCCTTTTTCTTCTCAGAACTGAACCATAGACTGCGACTTCAACCACAACACTGAATTTCAATCTGTTCACTTAAGCTGTGAATATTCCTCGCCGAGATTCGGTCACGACTTTTATGCATCTGAAGCAAATCGTAGAAGTTTGCGTTTATTGCAGCTTTATTTTCGTCGACATTTCAAACACCGCCCTGAACTAGGTTGTGGTTGGCGGTTTTCCGCTGCACAGATTCACAAGAATGGAAAATAGCAATAGCAGGATAAACAAGAAACATTCTAACTTTGATGCCTTGAATGGAATCCCTAGAATGAAATCCCTTGGGAAAGAAAATTGCATCAGTTCTCAACTCTGCTAAAAGTTAAAACCCAAAAGTGCTGGATTTTTTGCTTTTATGAGATACAAAATATTTTGTACACTACTGTAAATAAACTATATAAATTATACATAAATGAATAATAGCATAATATATACATATTGTACTATAAAATTAAGTAAATAGAATAAAATTAATAAAATAATAAATTATCAATTATCGTTCTAAATAAATGTAATTATATAAAAAATATAGTAAATACATATTTATTTTATTAATGCTTTCATCTCAGGATTCAGGACAAGATAAGTCTGTCCACCAAAAAATTCAGCGTTACTTTAAAAGTAACATTTATTTTCATATTCGTGGTCTCCTTAAATGTTATGGGTGCCAATACTCGGGTATGTTTTGGTGGGTCAACTGTGAAAAGACAAAGATAGAAGAGTGAAGAGACAAAAGAAAGGAGAGAGAGAGAGAAAGGCAGAGTGAAAGAGGAAGAGTATCTTGAAAGACGGACTCCACTTGTTAGACTGCAAAGTGGACCACTCTGTTAACCTCTCCCTCCGTTTTCCCCTCTAAAAGTACTTGTAATTATTATTATTAAGAGTTTAGCAAGTTCGAACTTAATAGTTCGATGGATTAGAATTAAGTTTCAAAAACAATATTTATCGGAATTATTAACTAGAATAAGTTCTAAAAACTCTCTGTCCAGGACTAGGGTCATAAGGTCATGAATATGTATGAAGGTTCTTCATGCTTCGTCCACGCTGCAGAGAACACTTTTGCTGGCGTTGTCCTTCGTCTTGTTCTGCTTCTCCTTCATATTCGTATTCAGAAACTACCTCGTCTTCCTCCTGTGTTTCCTTTTCCATATCCTCCTCTAGGTTATCCTCCACTTTCCCCTTCCTGCTCATCATGCTTTTTTGTTTTCTTTTTCCTGGGTTTTAACCACTTGCTTTCAGTGTAAAAAAGAAATCCTCGGCGTTTCAGTGTACAACAAAGTACTCTGTTGTTGATACTGTTGTTCTTCCTCTTCTTGTTGTTGTAGATTAAGCTCCATGCTGATCTTTTGTATAAACTCGCACTTTTAAATGAGAAGTCGTCCGTCCGTCCATCCCACGTCGCGGGCGGCATTCTGTTTTTTTTTGCGACATGAAAAGAAACTCGAAAAAGTTTTCGTTCGCTTAAAAAATACATATTTTGCAACTGGCAAAATTTTCTTTTATTTAAATAAAAATACTTGTTTTCTTTTCCTCAAAACAATGAACTCAGCATGTTTCAACAACATTCGCCACAAAAAGGGGAAAATCTTGTAATTCAATAAAAACAAAAACAAAGAACTGTTTGTGATTTGCTTTATTTTTTTAGATATATAAACAATTTAATTTTGAGTGGTTTTGTTCCTGTCTCCTGAAAAAAATATGTTCTGTGTTAACGGAGGTTTTTTTGGCCTTGGTTTCTTTTTTTTAGTCTAGCCAACGGATTAAATAATATTTATTTATGTAAATGACAAGCTTTGAAGTCAAACTTTTGCAACAGCTTAAAACTCGATTTTGCTGTCACAATATAATTAATTTTCATTGGAATTGTTATAAAAAATTTGTAAAATAAAAAAATAAATAATAAAGAATAATAAAATAAAAAAATGGAGTATTTTAATTCAATGATTTTATCATTTTTATTTTTTATTTTTTATTATTTTTTTTTTTTTTTTTTTTTATTATTATTATTACAATTCAATATTTAAATCAATGCAACATGATTTTCTTCATTAACTTCTTTTCTTTCATTTCTTTTTAAATTCAATTAAAATATTTATTTATTTGTAAGTTAAGACCAAACTGAACCACAAACCGAAAAATTTACAGCAACATTGACCCCCAAAAAAGATAATACAAACAGTAGACTTTTTTTTATTCCAGCATCCTCTCAGCACACAATCCATCAACGCCCATGCCCACCCGCCCATCCAGGAACAAAAACAACAACGCTTCAAACATCAATTTCAGTGATGAGGAAGGACCCACATCTTGCCATTGAATGGACACAAAAAATATGTCAGAGGACGAAATTTTATAGCGCTTCAAATTGAGACATCGTTTTTCTTTGAAGTAGGTTTCTGTTTTATTTGTATTTTTATTGTCTTCTAGTTTCAGTATTTTTCTATTTTCCTATTTTCCTGGTTTTTGTTGTTGTTATTTACAGTTTCTCATACAAATTACGAAAATTTATATCTACATACACACATTCTTTTGCCGTCATGCAGCGAGGGAAGTGGAGGGAGTGATGATGGGCTGACAGTGACGTGTCACAATCATGTGACATATTTTCATCGCCCTCTCGTATACAGACAGCTGAAATAAACGACCTTTCTCGGGGAAGCGCTTTTTACAGTCGCGTTTACCTTCTACGAGGTACATTTTAAGGACTTCTCTGATGTTTCGTTTCAATACTAATGTTTAAACTCAAAAGTGTTGTTAAATTTTAGGTCGGGTGTTTAATTTTAAGACCTATATTTAATTCCGAGTCCGATGTTTCATCTTCTTTAACATGGTGACTGTCTAAGAAAAGCAAACATCTAAGAATATTATGGTTCATGAGTTTTACGTGAGTTAAAATTCTAAGAATTCCAGTGGTGAATGGAAGGGGGAAATAGGGTTGAAGGGGAGTTTCACTTCTGAATCACACGCGAAAAATTCAAGGACTTCAAAAAGTTAACTCATTCCTCGGTTTCCTTTGTTTTTCGCAAGATTTGTGACTGTTTTTATGGTTTGCAAATAATTTTTCCAATAAATGTTTACATGAAACCAACCGCGACAATGAATAAATAAATGAATAAGAATATAATTCAACTGCATTCGTTACATAATGGATTTTTTTCGCATTTTTCGAAACAACTGAATTTGTATTCATTTCCCTGTCGTTGAACACGAACTTCGAAATTGTTGTTGCTGTTCACGTACGAATGCAGAAGTTGACAGCGTTGCGTTGTCGCCGCTGACTGCAAATTCATTCATTTGTATATCTCATTAACGGTGCTGCAGTCATCTGAAATTATTTACAGTGCATAAAAATCTGCGCGACAGCAATCATTTTCGATAAACCAGTTTAATAACGCGACGAAATATTTTCGTACAAAAAAATTACTTGATTAATTTTATTTTATGTCATACTCAATGTGGCAGTTTTTCTTTGTCAGCTTTTGCGTGAAGCATTCGTGAGCAATTTCATGAAGTTTGAGTATATGCAGTGTTGCGGTAAACTATAGCAACAAGTTGCCCATCACATTCGTTCAGCTGCTGTGTTGCTCAACCAAAGAGTGAAAGTTTGTGCGTATGTCTCTTTTAATAATGTAGGATTTGTATTTGTTTTTTGTAGCTATAGTTTATTTTGTATTTCTTATAAACTAAATCATTTTATTTTCCTTTAAAAGTTAACGTCTTAAACAATTCTCTCGAGGATGTTAAAACAGATGTTATTCGCTCCAACTCTGTGCATTTTACTTTAATATATTGAAGTTTCGCTATGTTGGTCCCATTAAATGTACAGTTAAACGAACATTAAAAAGAGTACCATCCATCCAACACGAAAAACAGGGCCTTTTTCCCTTGAGCAAAACAAACAACAGAAAAACGATATAAATTTCACAACACAAAGCTTTTTATTCAAAGCGTCATTCAGGAGCTGATGTAATGAGGTGGTGATCGTTATTTGCTCTGTTCGCGATTCGGTTCCCCTCCCCCGCCCCCCAAAACAACCATCCTGTGCGGTTGTCTCCCTCATTTTTGTTGTTTCATTCACAGAAAAACAATTACGGAAGACCTGAAGCGAAGGCGTGGCACAAAAACAAAAAGGTTCCATGGACGTTGCTCACATCATCCGACGATGGAGGACAACAACGACCATAAATTAAACTGTTGAATTGTTGCGTTGAAATGCTTTTTGTGCATTGAAAGAACGTAAAAACAAAAGAGCTGTAAATTGAGAGTAGAAATTATTATTTTTAGGAGTACTCACGCTGTAACAAACCAGGTTGAAGTGAGGTAAACCGCGTAAACTAATAACAATTTAGGGGCCAATTATTGCTTCACAAAAGCACTCAACTCAGTGATCGACCGAGCGAACAACCGACCACACAACAACCAGCCATTCATTTAGATTATTAAAGCATGAGTTAAACCCGGGAGAGTGCTATTTTTGGCCTGGCCGAAGCTTAAATACGCTTTAAGGATACTTTTTAAAAGAGAGCCATTAGAAGGAAATACTAAAGTATTAATCCCCAGAATCCCCAGGCACCTGGCGAGTTTAAAATTGGGAGTTTATGAGAAGTTGTATCAAATTTGTATCAACTTTCGTACAGATCTCTTTATTCGTTTCCTTTCAATCATGATTTCGACAGACAGACAGAGAGAGACAGAGAGAGAGAGAGAGAGAGAGACGGGAGGACAGAACTAGATCGACTCAGGACGCTGATATACCATAAAATCATGTATAATTGTCTACACGTGCCACGCCTGCTTCTGGGCGTTACAAATGGATGGGCAGACTGAATATACCCTTTCAAGTAGAGGATAAAAAAGCTATTTTGTAGAAACACTTCTGTTCTTATCTAAAATTTTAACCGTTATTATATAAAAATTTTTTATTGAACTCGAAAAACTATCTTCTAGAGAAATGTCCGGAATTTTTTCTATCTTCTTCTTCTCTTGTTTACTTTTGTAACAGATTTTGTGCAGAACAGATAAACCATGTAACAACATCATTGTTCAAAGTGAAACATAATGTTTTCAGTAAATTTTATAGAGAGAGGGTTGTCCACAAAAAAGAGGCGTCCACAAAAAAGAGTCTTCTATAAAAATGGGGCGTTTTTCGCTTTGGCGTAATATTGTTGTCAAAGTCATGGAATCATTAAAATTCTGATAAGGTTCTGGAGTTTATTCAGATAAGGAAAAAGTTGAGAAAAGCTTCCCAGATGAACAAATTTAATACCGCAATTATGAAAATTTATTGAAGATAGTAATCGAATTCGTACTCGGTAGCAAAGCACAGATTGCAAATCGCTGACAAAGGTGCATCGAACTAAAAGGAGGCTATAAAGATATATTTTCCACTATATTGATGAGTTTTTTGTTCCTTCTGAAATTTGGTCTCATTTTTGGTCTTTTCTTTGTTATTTGTTAGGTCGGATTATTATCCTCGTACATCACTTATGACGTAATAGCGTCATGAAGTGGCAATATAAACTGAGCATCTGTCTCATGCAAGACATGAGTATGTATGATTTATTGCTACACCGCGGATGAATGGCTTTCGACGAAGTTGAAACAAACCGGTGTCTTTCACCTCCCTCTCCAGCTACACCACAATCCGCCCCCTCCCACGCCACTCACCATCACCTTCTTCTGGCTACAAAAGCATGACTTCAAATGGTTTAGAGATCGTTCTAAAAGCGACCGACATACCATCTCGTTTATCTACATTGCTGGGCATCGTTTGAAGTATGTCAGTCTCGTCTATACATACGAACGTACATGTGTACATATATTCGCTTTACGCACATCTATCCGAGAATGCATTTATCTGTGTCTGTTGCTAAATTGTTGGCAACAAGAGAAACAACTGGAATACAGCAGGAATTCAATATCTACAAAGTCAGCAGTCCGCCCTGCATATCAGCGATACAAACGAATGACGGCTGGCAAACAGACTCAACCACCAGACAGATGGCGAGATGGACAAGTGGACAGAGATACTAGACAGACAGACAGCGAGTCATGCTTCATAATAGACAGGGACGAGTAGAGATTAAAACGGAAACAGAAACTGAGGCGGAGTGGTAAACAAACCTGTATTTAGACAAACATGGGAACTAAACTGGGTCTTCATTGACATCTAAGAAGTGGTCACCGTTACCGTCGATTGCATCGGCTCCGGGCCATCTTTTAGTTATATTCTCAGTGAAGGAGTGACTAAGATTGTAAACTCTGGGAAATTTAAGACTCAACCAACATCAGAATATTCTTTTGATTTCATTTGCATGTCTTGCAATTTAATTTCAATATTTTTCAATATTGAATAAATACCTTCAACAACACATTTTTGTATTTTCTCCCTTTTTAATCTCTGAAATAAACGCCTGAAAATCAAAATAGATTTAGAATCAATATCAAGTTTCTAGAGTTCAAAAGAGTTCAAAGCAAATGATATGGTTTTTATCAATGTAGCATCGACAATTTCCATAAATAAAAGCTTGGCCTGTAGTACAACCGTTTTGCAATCACAATTGAAACCATTCGTAATCCGATTTAGAAATCATTCGGAACATAAAAAATGTATTGTGTTTTATTTAACAGCGAACACAGCAAATTTGTGGGACTCTGAAAATCGATATTAGTTAAGTGCGAAACACTTACAAACTCACGACACTTATGCTAATCTCAACGTCATCATCATCACAACCATCATTACAATCCCATCCCATCATCATCCTCATCGTCATCCCCAACATTATGGTGACCAAAGTGTAGCCTGTTGATAAAGTCACTTCGTGGTTAGAATTTTCTAAACCTTTTGCAAGAGGAACGGAGGAGGAACGGAGGTTTTCTAAACCTTTTGCAAGAGGAACACATGCATCATGTGTCCCTGAAAAACTGGTGGAACATCCGTATGTATTTTCTGGTCACTATTATAATTCAATGAATTCAGTTCGAGTTTTCTCGGTCCAGGGAAAAACCTATTTTAATCCAAGCAAAGTACCACAAATACAATGTAATAAAATATAATGTCACATGTTACGATATGTAAAAGTTGCCAACGTTTCATTATTGGTTCCATGATGGGTCGAAACAACCAACGGAAATCGGGAAAATGGGGGAAATCGGGAAACCATAGCGTTGAGTAGAGGAGGACATTCCAATTTAACTAAATAACATTAATATTGCATTGTATTGCATGTGTATTATAATGAGTCACACAAACGCACGCATACGCATATACACGCATACACAAACGTAGAAGATTGACACGTTTTGTTATTATAGACATGTCTTCTTTACAATTAATTTTAATGGAATGAACTCTTGTCTGTTTTTTGTCCCATTCACCCATTCGAGTGAAGTAATTTGATGGCATTTCAGTTCATATATTTAGGACACTCTTTGCGGTATTTTTCAATAGCTATTGTAACGGTTTCTCCTTCTAATCATGATCTTTTTTATCTGCTCTATTCGAGAAATCTGTATTTTCGATCCCTAATAAATGTGGAAAGTTTATAATTATAATAATAGAACTAATTCAAAGAATTCTGATATCTTAGAGTAAGACAATTAAAATTAGAATTCTTTAATAACTATAAAATATTATGATAGTCACATATTATATTAATTTTTATCTGAAATTGATCTAGATTTTCAGAAATTGTGATTTTATAAATAAATTCAAACTCATAAATAAAACTGTTTTAAAGTTCTTTAATCGTTTGAATTGAAATCGATTGAATATTTAATTGTTATTTAAAATCTTCTTGAATTGTAAGCAAGAAAGAGTATGGAAAGAGTATCAAGGTTAAACTATTTGGGGTAAAATTAAGAAGAATGGTTTAACAAAAGTTGAGTATGAATAAAGTAAATTAAAGTAAAGCGTTGAGGTGAATTCCTAATCTTAAGAATTCTATGTTTTTATTCATTTCAGATGTTGGAAAGGAAGTTGTTCTCTCTCAAGGAATAATGTTTAAATTTTCCTCCTGTTTTAAAATTATATATTTAATGAATGAATCAATGAATTTAAATCAATTGAATCTTTACTTTACTTTGCTTTACTTTACTATAACTTACTTTATTTTATTTACCAGTCTATAGTATATACAGTTTCCTTTCTATACAGTTTTTTTTGTCATGACGTTTTTCTTTAAACCACATTTTTTTAACTCATCTTTTTTGACACATTCTGGTTTACTCGTACATACATACTCGTTTACCTAGTCACTATATGAGTATATAGAGACACATATCGTATATGTGTTTCTTGTTTTCTATATTCGGGATCGCAGTAACCGACCCTATCGACCGCCATCTGGCTCTGTAGTGAATTTAGTGCGGTTCACTGGGTTTAGTTAAGAGTTTCATTAGAGATGGTCCATGGTCCAAACGCAGCCGCTGCTGCTTCCGCTTCAGTAAATTTATACTCGATGAACTGCAATCATGGAGGGGGGAGGAGGGGGCTACCCTGTTATTGCTTCGCTGGTGCTTTGATAACCCCAGAGTTGCATCGGCCCCAAGCTATTCCTAGTTTAGTTCGACCATTTCAAATACTTGGTGCTTTTAAATAAAATTGTCACGTTCTGCAGCAAAAGAATAGCGTGGACTAAAAACAAAACACCCTCCGTCCACTTATCAGACTCTCCTCATCAAGTGTGTCCCACTGAACATATTTCAAACTATCGTAGTTTTAATTGAATTAAATTCAGCGTATCCTAATTAAGATTATTGATTGATTATTGCTGGCTATTTTATCGGAATTTTCGGTATTTTTAATTATAGCATTACACTGTATGAATACATATGCTAAATGTATTGCAATATTAGTATTTAATATAAAATTAAGTCTCTGTATATACGAGGGTAGTCTCAGAAGTGTCCGTGTGGCTGGCAGCACCGTCCTTATAAAGATTAAGTTTGAAGAAAAATTCTGCTTCATTTAAGCTCTTAATAACACTCCGAAATATTCACTTAATTAGTTTTCTTTGCTGTCTCTGTCCAAGTGTCAGCTTTTTTGAACTGTCAACCAGCTGTCATTAAATTAAACAGAAATTGTCAACCAGATCAGTCAAGTGTTGTTATTATCGCTCTATTTTTCTATTGTAGCTTATGTGTTGATCAATAGAATAGGATTGGTCAGCGTTTCTGACCAACTCGTCATATGGCAAGAGTTTTAAAAAATATTCCCATAACAGAGTCCACGGAATCAGAGTACACACAGTACATTATACAAAAGAGGTATATACAAGCAGATACTCAAAGAATGGAACTCCACACCGTCTACAATTCCTTTTGCTTTTCATAAAAGCTTCAGTTGCCATCTATAGTGTTTGCAATAGATCCGTACGAAGAAATCACTTAAGAAGTATTGACAACTCGGCTCCGAAGCCAGCCATCTGCAGCCTGAAGCAACTTAAAGCCACCTCAACGCAGTTGTGGTTGCGGACATGTTTGTCACGCACGCTTCAATTCGATTTAGAAACGTTTCAGGATGGCAACTGTGCAAAAAGAAGCACACAATTTATCCAGCTTGTTGCCATTCGTACAGCAGGATGCGGAGAAAATATTAACAGCTGTTTAGTAGCTCTTCTTATCACACGCACACAGACGACGATACACCGACAAACAACAGACGAGTAAAGAGAGAAGTAAACAATTGAGAGTGGCTTGTGATGTGTCTATCTGTGTTGTTGTCGTTCGATTGTTGTTGTCGTTCGATTTTTGTTGTTGTTCATATTGTTCCGAACAGAAACTCCATTTATCAAAATATATCCTGTATGTACAAATATAAGAGTACATGTGTTACTTAAAGCATAATCTAAATATTTCGCTTCGTATGTGATTAAATATGATTAGCTGTCAAACAGAAATCACGCGAGTTACCCGAGTGGTGTGTAGGGTGTATGTGATGTACAACCAGCCATTGAAGATAGTAGTCACTCTTTCTGGTGTTTCTTTCCAGCCAGAACTACAAAACTGGAGTAACTGCAGGAACTACAAACAGTTTTTTCTGAATAACCAAACTTAATTCTTTCATACAACTAAAATACTTAAGTTCAAAAGTTGTTTAATGTTTTTAAGGTTCGTATCCCGTATAAAAGTGTAGAATACTTGAAAAACAATACATCAAAACCTCGGAAACACTGTAATTACCATATAAAAAGTTATTTCACTGTAGAAGCGAACATAATTTGCTGGAGCACCCTTTTAAATAAATTACTTTTAGCAAATAAAACATTTAGGTGAAAACTCTGATTCGCTTTGCTTCTTTGACAGGTGCATAAAGTTCATAAAACATTTTTCTATCTTCAAACATTGCAGTGGCAAACAATATTTTGTTGTAGTTGTTTTCTTTTTTTGGAGTGTTTTTGAAACTTTCGTCAGCAAGGTTTTGAAACTTTATTCCATGTCAATGCTGCTTTCATGTTGTCACAAATGGGTTGGCAACATCAAGAAAATAACACACACACACACACTCACACACGTACACAAACACACTCAACACCACACAAACCGAAATTTTTTATATAAAAAAAAAGTTGCTAACTTCTTTAGTAAACATTTTAAGTTGTTGGAGGCGTATAAATACGATGTTTGTGAGAAAAGCAAGCAAACCAACAAATGGGAACACAAGTCACCAGTGAAACCTTCCATCGGGAACGAAGAATGATGGAAAAAGTAGAGGAAGGAGAAGAGGAAAGAAAATAAGAAAGAAGAAAGGAAGAACAGCTGGCTTTTATGTTCCTAAGCCTGTGAAAAGTAGGTTAAAAGCAAAAATAACCACAAAAATAAATATAATAAATCAAGAGCTTTTATTAAAAATCGCCATTAAAGAAAATACAAATTTCGTTTATATTTAATATTAATTAAATTCAATTTATTATTATTATTTACTATAGTAAAATATTTCTATAAACTGGCTCTCCTCTTTAATACTTCATATGAACACACTTTTTGAAGGATCTTAGCGAGATCCCTAATTTGAAGTGAATTTAAATTCAATTTATATGTTTGTGTCCCTCATATAATAAGTGATGATGTTTAGATTTTCACTCGAGTTCGAATTCGAATTCATTTGTAATTTTTTGTTCCCCGTTTGTTATTAAAGAACTCTTTGTTAACTATAAAACTCCATCAGCTTCCAATGCAAATGTTGTTGTACTCATTGATGTCACACCTCAAGAAATTATATCGCTCGTGAGTAGCAAGGAACCAAAAAAAAGGTTCCCTTTGTCACTTTATCGTTGCTTTTATTCTGGATGGATGTCGTCATCATTCTTGTTGCTCAGTCATCGTAATTCTCACCATGATGATTAATGCTTGGATCAACAACTTTTGTGAACAAAAGCGAAAGCTGTGAATCGTCTCTTCTCTGAAGAAGATTCGACTTCAAATAAATGAAGAGTGATATATTGAGTGAAGGTAAGTATGAGTTTCTTTTTCTCGATTTTTCTTTTGATTATTGAGTTCATCGCTGGAAGGTGGCTCAACATGACGTCATGAAAGAGCAAAAGCGGACGAAAACCACACAAAAAGCATGTTTAATTACTTGTTTTCCTTTGTTTCTTAAACGCATCATGAATCCTTATTTTTTTTTTTATTCAATTTTGAAACAGCTTTCCTTGTGAAAAAATATTTGAAAAATTGAAGGAAATAATTCAGTAAATTGGAAGAGAAATTGATTCAATTAAAGGTTATTAAATTTAAATATTAAATAAAATTAAGTTATTTTCCATGAACTTTTAGTTTTAAGATTTCAACATTTCACCGAAGTCGTAGCATTGAACACAAAATATTAGATTCATTTACTCAATTAGTGTTAAAGTATAAAATATATATCATAAAATACTTTTAAAATTGAAGGCTTTTCCTAACCTCTTCAATATTCTTTTATTACTACATTAAAACTAAAGAAACAACAGCAAAAACAGAACCACCAACACAAAAATAACCCAAAAAATTAGAGAACATTTTTACGAGTTCAGCTGAGAGCATCATCTGAGTTTCTGACATCCATTAAATTGTCTCGACTGTAATAAAATAATAGAAATATAAAAATAAATGCTTTAAAAGTCGTAAAATCATTTTAGCGCATGCTTTACGACATATTTTACGGAGTTTACCATTTATTAAAGTCTACAATAAACATAAATAATAATAATAATATTATTCAGAACTACCAAAAAATACCAAAAGACTGAAACAACGTGATATCATATCACATGACGCATGGTTTTCTTTTTCTTTAGTAGAATGTTCGAATAAAGAAAAAATAAAACCGGAAAGAGGATGCTGAAAGACACTCGACATCCTGGTGACTTCTGATGAAAGATCCTTTTTAACTGAGAACCTTTAGAGAGAAATACTAAAGTTCTAATGTTTTCATATTCCTCAAAAATGACACACACGCAAAATAAAGCCGTCTCTCATAAACAAGGCAAACAATTCATTTCCTGTCTACTTCATGTTTGGACACACCATACAAAATCCAATACTAAGCCAAGCAAAAACAACAACAAGAAATAACTTCCTCCAACTGAATGCAGATAGAAATGTAAGGACAGCACAGAACAGAACCATAAGCAGAGCAACTAACTGCAAGCTACTCAAACGAAATCCGTAGCGAAAACAGAGAGAGGAAAGTAATAACAGCAAATCAACGAAAGCAGAATGCGCCAGAGTTTAAATCTTCGTTTTATTATTCTTTGGTAGACAGAATATACAGGAAAATCGTTGGTCGTATAAGAGAATCACCATCACATCTGATGGATGAGTGCAACATCCAAGTTGTGGCTAACATAACGGCTCTCTTCAGATTTCACCAACACTTCACAAGTAAAGTTATTGAATTTTCAATACTTTCAACTGCTTTCTTTCGAACTACTTTCAACGCAAACAGTAAACGAAAACTTCAATCAAACTCACGCATGTACAATACAACTCTAATACAACTAAAATACAAATATACTCGTACTTTATAATCTCTCTTGAGTATTTGTATCCATTCCTGAACATACAATATTTAATAGATTTGGCCTTAGTACCTAAATTTGTACCGTGACCCATGACCTATCTGAAGAAACATCAGTACAACTCATTTCAATGCAATGCTATTTAAGACTATATCGACATTGCATCTATACACTTGATATTTGTTAAGTATCTACAAATACTCGTAGAAGTACGTTTAACAAAAGATTTTTTCGGTTATCGGATGAGGATTCTTCAAGTGTAACTCGACTCATTTTTTACTGCGCGGTTTGACACTCAGTAATTGCCAAATAATTCTATCAAATCAATGCATCAGTGTTGCGAATGTCCGAATACATATAATTTAGAAAGAAACCAGCCGATGGCCCACCCCGCCTATATTTTAATAATTAAAGATTTATGTTTGTTTTTCTCATTATTGAATTGACACACTTGAACATACATAAAATCACATCATACTATATACATATACGTATATATTTTTCTCAATATTCAGCAATATTGATGTTTTTCTTGCAATTGATCTTAATTTAACTTTTGAATAAAGTTACGTCAAGCGATTGAAATCATTATACGCATGTTAATCATGTTTGATATCGTGACCTTGATCCTCTCTGCAATCGTGAGACCTGCCCCCGCCCAATACGCCCCCTTCCACATACTATAAATCCTTCTTCTGCAATCAGAGTTGCTAGTTTTCAGTTCAGGAGTGCACACAAAATAAGCGAGCATTCGGCTTTCTTTCTTTCTTTCAATAACTGTAAATCAAAATAAGTTTCCCTCTCGTTGCACACGAATAAGTTTCAATACAAAATTCAACACCAACGTCCTTCATTTGTTCTTAACTAAAACGTTTCCGATTTTATAAAGTAAATAATTCAACAGCAGTTACAACAACAATTACTACTATAGCACTACTATTACAAAAACAGCAACAACGATAGCAACATCACGGTTATCAACAATAACAAAAAGACCATCATCACCGCCAACTACAACAACAATAATAACATCATTTTAAATTACAGTCACGGAACAATAAATTGTGCAGCAACGAAGAACTGAATCCCCCGCCTTTCCCTCTCTCGCAACCCCCGCCCCGCTACCAACACCACCACTCCATCAGTTCTAAAGGCCTGAGTCTCTCGAATTTCTTCTGACTATCTTCTGTCTCAACACTGAAACCACTCCGACTTCACTGACTCTCGTCCTGTGGTTTTGGCTTCTGGGGTTGGGTTGGCTCCATTCTCTAGCATTCTTTTTACTTGAATCGCTGTCCACTGGAAAGTGCAC
This sequence comes from Myopa tessellatipennis, assembly GCA_943737955.2. Taxonomy (NCBI): domain Eukaryota; kingdom Metazoa; phylum Arthropoda; class Insecta; order Diptera; family Conopidae; genus Myopa; species Myopa tessellatipennis. The sequence continues at coordinate 44,589,128 of OX031314.1, forward strand.
TACCAGATGTTGATTTCATTGTTGTTGTTGTTGTTGCTATTGTTGTTGTTGTTATTATTTCTGGTGTTGTTGTTGTTGTTGTTCATACTGCACTCAAACAACGTCGCATTTTTTCCCAGAGTCGCTGCTTTTATTTTCTACTTCAGCAAGTAAACAAATTGCGAAAATCTGCTTTACGAAATCAATAAAGAAACCTGCTGCAATATTCCTAGAATTAAAAATTTTGTTGTTGCTGCTATTGTCGTTTTTATTCTTGTTCCGAGAAAGAAAAATCTCTGATTTCTGAATAAAGCACTGAAGAAGTAAAGAAGTAAAACCAGCATGCGAATCACCGCAATGTTACTTAATGAATGATGCTAAACTTGAATGCTTAACTATCAAATAACTAAAAGCGTTTTATGTTTGCTTTTCAGAAAATCAACAGATTGTTAGTTCAAAAGATTCAGATTCATCTAGAAAATAGTTTGAAAACATAAACAGTACCGTCTTCGGCCTGGCCGAGGCTGAAATACACCCTAAACATATATACTTTTCTATACTTACCACGCCCCATTCTGTCCACTAAAAATGGGAGCAAAAGCTTAAACCCTTCCACTTTCGAGTGTAGGGTATACAAATTGTTACTGGTTCCTGATTACAGACGTGCTTGATAGATATTATAGATATGTACCATATATAATATTATATACATACATGTAAGTACTTAATATATACGTCTATAATCGTACACACATACATACATATATGTAGTTCTACGAAGTTTTCTACGGAGATATAATAAAGAATGGTTAATATGAAACATAAAGATGTACTTTAGTTCTCGTCTTCTTGTTTACGTTTTCTCACACGCTCAACATGGATTCACATAACATTTCACTGTAGCCTGTGACTTCATTTCTTCGGAAGGTGGTTCGAGTGAGACAACTTTTTACGGGGAATCTTCTAAAATCCTTTGTTTTGTTTACTTTGTTTCCAGAGTAAGAGAAAACCGTTCTCCAGAATTTCCCCCAGAAATTCTTAATTATTTATGATATTAAAATATTATGCGATTTAAAAATATTCAATAAATAATCACTCCACTGTTAAGTGAATAACTGCTGATGTTTTTAAGGTGAATAATAAACAGAAATTCACTCTATCAAAAAGACCCACAAAAGTTCTAAGCTGAGGTTCCCATCAGAAGAGACCTTGAGGTATATTATTAGTATTATTGCAGTATATTTAAGCTTCGGCCAGGACAAAGATAACTTTTTCACTATCTTTTGCTGGAAAAACGAAAAGATTACCTATTTTTTGACTCTGTACAGAGGTAATAATATCGTCTATTTAAGTGTTTCAGTAAAGCTTTTATAATATAACATTTAATACCTTTATATATACAGACACACCGTTTTGTCTATCTTTTTCTTTAGTATTTTTTCTCCTTTTCTTACTTTCTGTATTCCCTACTTTTCATTCGATCTGTTCTGGAATGGAAACTTAAATATATGTAATTAATTTAATCTCTCTCTTTTTCCATGCACACATTTCCTTATTTTTATAATGCATCTGATTTTATTTCATTTTATTTTACTTTATAAAACGTGTTATTATATATATAAAGTTAAAAAGGGGAACAAGAAGAAGCATTTGCGTTTGCATCTCTGTTTTTGTAGTAGTACACTCGAGTTGCACCCGTAACAAGTGTTACCTTCCGTAACCAGCTGATAAGCTGCGCTACGCTAAGTGCGCTGTAGAGTGTATGTGACAATTTTCGAGCACTACGTGTTGTCACTTTAATGTTGCACTTTATATTCCTGGCTCCTGGAGTAAAATTTCCGCATTTGCATGCCACTGACGACACTTGAAACCGACTTCCAACATCATTTTCAGCAACAGCGACAGAACACGCAGCCACTTCAGAGTGTTTCTAATGGATAATAATGTCTATCATCGTAGACAGCGCGTGAACTTGAGTCTGAAGATAAAATCATATAAACGATGCTATACTCTGTAAAGTTTTAATGTGCAAAAGTAGAAGAAGACTTTTGTGAAAATATCACCTGAAGATACCATGTACGACGAGTAGCTTTTTAATTAACATCAAGAAATTAATTTATTTTGCAGCCGAAAGTTATTCAGTAGACTAGATGCATGGGTAAGAGTATATATAAACCCAAACCACACAACCACTTGAAGAAAGAGAGAGAGAAAATATCTTTGAACCTTTTTCAGTTCAATTTATAATAGTTTCAACCTACTCACAGCTCGGTTATTAAATTTCGTAGGTTATTTAAACCCTTTGATGTGATATTTGAAACCTCAACTAATTAATAATGATGATTATTGATTAATGATAATTTTAGCATCTTCATCCATCAATCATGAAGAGTTTCTCATTCCAGCTTCATCGCCAGATTTGTGGCTGTCAAATTTCTACCTCAAGCTGTACTCCCAAAACTCAAAAGAGGAAATTTTCAGGACTTTTTTCAGGACTTTTGTGAGGACTCACTTTTGAGAAGGATTGATGAGTCTACAAAGATTGGAAGATAATTTAGAAAGAGAGGGAGGGGGGGTAGTTTATAGAAACCACCCTCGTGTAGCTGCCAAAAGCTTTGTACGTCGCCTGAGCCAAGCCGACTTTTGTGATAGTGACAAAAAATATACCATTGCCAGTTTTAGTGTCAGAGTTTTGTGCTGGAATTTTGGAAAGTTTTTCTTCCTTTATTTGAACTATCCTTTTAACTTGGTTGTCCGACTCGTGTGCTTTTTTGCTTTCTTCTTTCATTTGATTAAAGGTACGAGTAGTTACCATAAAAATCTCGTTCTCGTAATCACAAAAAGCTATCCTTTTGCTCGTATATCAGGGACTACATAACACACACTTCAGCAGACAACAAAAACGAAAAAAAATCTCATTCAAATTCTGCACAAATTTATTTGGCAAAAAATAACTTTTCGGATTTAAAATGCAGTAAATTCATTTCAGCTTAGAGGAGTAACGAATGGCGATGTGTTCGCTTTTGTGGTAACAACGTAACGTGGATTCGTGACAGGACAATGAAAAAACCCTCCAGACACGGTGCAAAAAATCAAACCACCCAAAACACAAAACAAACCACTATAAAATATGTGCTCGGTTGAATAAATCACCGTAGAATCGCGTCTTTTGTTTCACAGCGAAGCGCTTAAAAATTTACACATGCAAAAATTCACTGCTGAAGTACTGAAGTCATCGGAGCCGAAGTGTGTTGTGTTTGCTTCTTCTTCTTGCGGTTCTCATTTACGAAAATCATCAAGAAAAACTTCAACAGGAAAAATTCAAGTAATATCATGAGATTTAATTTTATTGTATTCACCGCATTAATTCTTTCGCCGCGTTCAGCTGAATGCTGAAAGCAACGATCGCCGACGATTGTTCGTTTGTTTTCTTCCCCCTCCCTTCGATTGTTTGCGATTATTTGTAGTTATTGTATTTAGTTACTGCGGTGTGTATGTGCAATTTTTTGTTTGGTCGCTTCTGCGGTTCGCATCCTGCGTCCCCGAAGCAGTTCACGTTCCCGCAACCGCATCCAATTCTGAGTCATTGCTTTACTCACTGCATTGACGCATTGCATTGTTATTCGCTGCTCGGCGTTGTTGTTTGTTGTTATTTCAAATATTCAGTCTTCGCTTAATTAAGCTAATGAACAGCAGCACTGTTCAATATCCTTAATGGAGTCCTTTAATTGAAATCCTATTTTTTTCATACAATTTCATTAATTCATTACTATAAATCTTTAATAAATATAAATGATTAGAAAAAAGGATGACACGATGAATAAATGAATGAAAACATGATGAATAACGCAAGGATCAAGTGATCTTCGGAGTCCTTAACAGAAACTAAGTACTAAATTGTGACGTATCCGTGAACTTCCTGAGTTGCATTTTTTGCACAGAAAACCTTGTTATTAATTTAATTATTTAATTATTTTTATACTGAATTTAGTAATCCAAAAAGAAACCAGCCGATGGCTTACCCTATAAAACATTCTATGGCTTCAATTCGATATTATATTACAATATAGTATACAAGTATAATAAAATAAAATGTAATACATTATTGTGCATTACGGTTTTTCTTTCTTAATTCAATTCTATGTGAACCTTAAGAGCCGAGTAATATTCGTTATACGTCGAAAAACTGCAATGAAAACAACAACAAAATCGAAGAGACTTAAAAACCAACAAAAGACATTTCGATTCGACTATTATGAAATAAAGTCTTATTTTTATTGCAGTTGTTTCACGTGAAAAATCTATCTAATCCAAGCAGAAGCAGAGCAGCCTAAACGCTGATAAAAATGTATACAAGTTGCTGGTATATATTATATATTATATATCTACATTGTATTGTGAATGGATGAACATAATATACTCTTCACCTTCTGATATAAACACAGTAGATATCGGAGGACAACAAAGTACGAGACGGTACTTCAACCACTTAAGATTTAAGCTGCAAGTTAAATAAAGAATGATTTGACTTACGGTTATACGTTTCCCACAAGTAAAGAAGAGTGGAGGCAAAGAAAGGGAGAGAGAGAGTGGAGAGAAGAAAAGATGGAGGACAGAGAGGGACAGAAAAGAGAACAAGCAGGACATCCATTTCTGCAACGTATCCTGTGGAGTTTTTTGCTACGGTAAAAACAAACTTTTCAAAACAGAGTCTTAGGTTTAAGTTTCTCTGCCACCTCCTCCTCCCCCCGCCCCCCACTCCACAGAACCCATTACATTCTTAACAACTGGTACTTGCTTAAGATTGTTGCTTAGTGCAGGAGTTTTATTACTTTTCTCGAGATCGCATTTTGTGAGCTTTTCATTGTTGATTTCTCTCCGTTTTCTTGGTTTTTCTGTTTATTTTCTGATTTTCGTGCTAACGAATTGTTGACCATGTTAGGAACCATGACCTGACTGTCTGTTCTAAATAAATCCATTATAACTTTCATTACACCGTAAAGCGGAACGGAATCGAACTCATTTCTATTCTATTCTCTTTCGTTCTCACCTCTCACTATCGACGATATTTCAATATAAAAGTACATTTTTTTATTCGAATTCATTGCTGGTGGTGAATTCCGACAATTTTATGCGGTTAACCATAATTTATGGTTTTATACGACAAGCAACAACAACAATAGCGGGATAAAGGAATCATGACACTAAAAAATTCTGTCCGAATGGTTCGGTAGAGCTGTAAGAAAACAAAGAGAAAGATAGAGTGGTTGAGAAAGGGGAGAAGGCAGTGAGAGGGGACACAGAGAGGTAAACAATAAAACACGTCGAGTAGAAGATTTATGAATCCATCGGCATATTTTATAGCATTTCCATTGCTCAACACTTTGCGAACGTTATACGAGACCAAGTGATTGCACTTTACCGCGACTATTTAATCACATGATAGATTACAATCATTACAGAGAATTTAAATTGGACACTTCTAGAAGTATCGAGAAGTATCGCACCGAGAAGAGGTGCGATACTGGAGATAGTAGTTGAATACTATGGAACCAGTTTCATTCTAGGGAACTCTACACTCATATTAACTCTACTCTCTGTTTGAAAAGTTCCTCAATTAAACCGAAAACTTTTACCATCTTCCGTATAATCATATATCTATTGAAATAAAAAATGTCATGTAATCTAATAGACATCCAATCACAATATTATACACAATACAACAACAACTACACTCATGTCTTAATAATTCAATTCAAGAATTGAATGGCTCTAAAATGTCCTTTCTTGGGTTTTTTCTTCAAATGAGTAAGACAAAAAATTTATCACTCATTGAGATATATTGAGCATATCTTCTGTTGACTTCTGGCTATTCTTATATACCACCTTTTGTTACTAGGTCCTTTGAGTCCTATTTATTAACTTATAGAATATCAAATGAAATCATACATCAGTGGAAGCTTCAAAATACATCAGTTGAATTTTCAAAAGAATCACATTTGATGAATGAACTCAGGACAAGCTTTTCTAACCTTTTGTTGAGAGTTTCTAACAGCAGCCAAAAATAGAATTATAAGCAAAAATAGTTTGCTTGATTTTTCTAAACCATTCAAACTTTTGGCATAATTTTTTGTTGGTAGTCCTCCCACTTCAGCGAATTGCTGTTGTGTGGGGGAAAACTTTGCTAGCTTTTCTTTTGTTATTGAATTGTTTTGAACAACATTTCGACATGGGAGGAACTTATCACCTATTGGCTCGGTATTTCTTGGGTATACATTACAGCAAGCTCCCGGGGTAACCAACCCGCGTTCAATGGTTCAGAAATACGAATTTTTCGAAAGTTATGAGAAATTTTGAAGCCGATGAAAATCCGTTACGCTGTCTAAATCACTGAACGGCAGCGGCTCGCTTCAGCACAGAATTTATCCATCGTTTTGGCAGAGAAGTTCTACTTCCCAAAACTGAGGCCAGCTTATAACGTCATTAAATTCGGATTGTTAGGTCGCAACTGGACGGACATCGGAGCGCCTTCATTCGCTCCATTAAGTAATAAAAGTACCGCAATCATTACAGCGAAGAGCGAACATCAATAAAGGCAACCACCCGAAGTATTTGGCGAACAACTTTAAAGGGAGCGAAGCTTGTTACGAGGTAGCTGCCAGTAACTCAGACGCGTCAGTAGCCAGAAATTATGTCTCGGCTTATTTATTGGCGTAGAGTTGGTGGGTTCGGGAACAGACTACAAACAAAGAGAAATATTAAAGAAAAACGAAAAAAGGGCAAACCAAAAAATTGAAAATTGCGAAAAGAACCATCATAAAAACAATAAAACAAACAAATGTACGTTTTATGTACTAAGTATGTACAAATATCTTTTATATTTATCAGTTCGAGTGAAGTTCATTTACTGTAAGAAGAAGAATAAGAAGTAGACCAAGAATAGGAGGAAGGAGAAAGAATAAATTTCTCTAGGGTTTTACGTAAAATGAACCAACTCAAGAAAAGGTGCTTTTAAGACTCTTGGATACGCCAAAATCACGATATAACAATTTGTTGCTGTTTACGAATTTTAATATTCAAAGCTCATTCAACAACAACAACAACCAGATGAAAGAGAAGAAGAAGAAGAAGAACCACAACTTCTCTAAAAGATTCCATTCCATTAGAAGACCTTCTTCGCTTCCCTTCCCTTCCCCTCACTTCGCTTCATGCTTCGCTGCAACGATTCACGTCTGGCCGATGTGATGATGTGCAAAAATGTTCAAATATTTGTTCGCTTAAATTGATCAACATCCGAACTAAGTTCGAACTACCGAACCCGAGTCAACAAAAAAAGGCTGCCTCAATTCAACTGAGAGCTGTATTCAATAAAGTGTCTAAATATCGATCTAAGCTCAACAAAATGCATACAAAAAAGGTACCAAAAGAAACACAAAAACCAGGAATTCGGATGTTCATTTTATTGTTGAAAGTTCGGGAAAACTAAATAAACAGCAAACAAACAATACCGAAATCTGAATACTGAACACTAGTAAATCCACGACTTTTCACGAGGATGACCATTCCAAGGTACCGATTCTTTTTATTTTTGTGTTGTTCTTTGGCTGTTCTGAGAAACTTCGTAAAAATCCGGGTTTTGGGCGGAAATTTAATGAACTGTTGTGCATACGACCAAAAAAAACCTTTAAATAATGAACTTAAAAGTCAATGTCATGTTCTTGTTTTGTTTCTATGTAAATATTTCGTATATTTATAATATATTTTTGTTGTTTTGTTTCAAGCGATTTCAATTCTATAAAGCGATAAAAGTTGCTTTAAAAGTTTCACGGAAACTTAAGCTTTATTTACCCTCGCATTCATCATCATCGTTTGTCTTGCGTCCTCAATTCTGTTCAAGTTTCATTATCATCATTCATTCGTTTAGGTTTTTGGAGATCTTATTAAATGAACACTGGAAATTTTCTATACATCTAATTTTACACCTGAATATAAATTGAAAATTTTCAAAAATTTCTTATTACTACTACAGCAAAGAAATCATTATTTAAACATCGCTGGGAAAAGTGTATCGAGCTAAAAGAGACTTTGTGGTGAAATAAAGATGTATTTCTTCTCAATATTGTGTGTTTTCTTTATTAGACCGGGTATTTCTGGGACTACTCTCTCGTAATTTAAAATTCAAGGAACAATACTGGTAAAGAGGAATAAAATTATCGCACATTTTAATAAAATATTATTTTATTCCAGACTTTTATTTGTTGGATTCATGAAGATTATTCTTAATCTTTGCTCATCCGAAAATGTACAAAAAGCAACCATAAACAATTTTTTTAATATGGGAATTTATTTGGTCTTAGTTTTTATTTCATTTCCTATTTTTAATTCCTTATCCTCTTCCTTTATGCTTTTCGTGTTTGTTTGTAAAAGTGTGAAATTTTAATTGCTTTTGTAACCTAGTTTATGAGTTATACTCATTCATTTGCCATTTGTTTAAAAATTTATTGGAAAGTAAAGAAAAATAGTATTCTAGTGATGCCTTCGGTGAATGCTAGAGATTTCATGCCAAGAACTGATAAAATTAGACCTTTAAACTTATTTATTATTCACATTAAATCCCCGAAACGACGTCCATTTTTTTTATTTTTTTAATAGAAAATAAACGTTGGATTTTTTGTTTATTATTTTTTTTTTGTTTATTTTTGTTTGTAAATGAAGCTTCTTTAGTAAATGAAAAGAGACACTGGCTCATCAAGCGAGGCCTATTATTATGATCTTGGAAATCACATTAAAGCTCTGCAGGATGCACTCCCTCCGACGAACGCATCCGCTGAGTTGAGCGCAGGACTAAGAAAGATATCTGCGATAATTGTTTCCAGTGCTTTTCGCCAGATTTTCCGGTGTGTATATTCCCAAAGCAAAGAAAGGGATGGCGAAACAGAGCAGGCAGGGGAGCCAGAGGAGGCTAAGTGACATTTATGCACGCTATAGTGAACTAAACCATAACATGCTGCTTCTACTTCATCTCCACTTCAGAGGATGTGACAGTTCTCAGTAATGAGCAAAAGCAAAAGTTATAAATTTTAAATATTGTATGAAAGAAGACCTTAATTAAAAAAGAAGAAAATTTTAAACAAAAACAACAACAAATCCACAATTTAAACTTTTTATAGACAGTAATGAAATCGAAAGTAAAGCTTTAAATTTTTTTTGATGTTCGCCAAGATTTCCGAGAGGAATTTATTTAAAAAATTATAACATCAAATAAATACAAATAATTTATTCATTGATTTCATTTAAAAGCTGAAGTCATTTAATAGATACATGTTAGGTTTTGAAGAGATCACAAGGTACAAATGTTTGTCCTGGCATCCTTGCTTCCAAACAAAACAAGTCTTTTCACCTTCTCATTCCCATTGGATTGTATTTTATTCCTTTACTTTACATCTGTTTATTTATAATCCTCCCATCCTTTCTCCGTCGTTCCTCCCTCCTTCCGTCCTCCCTTCTTTATGTTCATCTCCCACTCATACCTTTGCATTCCAAAAATTAATTTGAAACATCACAAAACTTCATAAAAGAAAATTAACTTTTTTCCCTTTTATTTTATAGAATAAAAAAGAGGTTTTTCCCAAGAAATGACCTTAGATATTTTATCATAACATTCAAATGTATGGTTCATCCCTTCAAAGCACAAAAACATTCCAAAAACAAGCATAATAATTCATTTCTCTTGTTAAAATGTTTGACATCCACCCTGAAAATGTCAACATTTTGAAGGTCAACATCAAAAGAAGCATTGTTGCGGCAATATACGAGTATTGACCAGTTTTCTCACGGAGGAGTTGATTTTCTGCCTTGTTAGGTTTCTAAGGGTCTCTAAGGCGATGTTGTTATATGAAATACATATACTATAAAATCTATTATACAAAAATGTCAACACTTCATCTTAAAATGTACTAACACATGACAAATACATTAGCACAACCATAAAAGCGAACAACTTTTGTATATCTTTTTTATTTAGACAGAAAACTAAGTAAAAAGGATAGATTTCTGTAATCTTTAAAGCGTAAATAATACATGCTTTAGTTTTTTAACGAATTACATTATATTTAAGAATCACTTATTTAATCTATATTAAAAAGTCTATATTAAAAATGTCAATAGACAACATTTCAACCATATTATGGTGGGTCATCGTTTATTTCAACATCTCAGTGAATCTTTTGTGGCTTGCAAATAATTTCAGCAAACATGGTCTCAGATATTCACAGATTTTCACCAGTTATTTCACTAAAATAGTATTTTTTCTCATGGCGGTGTTGAGTTGGAAACATTTTCGACTCCAAGATTTTGGTAGGTTTTCTGTTACATATCATGCTTAATGCATACTCGTAACTCAATTCTAACGCATCCTTCCCTCTTTTCCTCTCCTCCACACATATAAATGTTCTCCTAAAAATTTCACCCTCTTTCGAAATTTATACAAGAGTTTAATGGCCACCGACTATTAATAGCCACCAAAAAGTTACGGCTTCAAAATGTTACTGACCAAAAAGTAATTTACGCAAATTAAGCGCCAGTAAAACGCTGCACGAATAAACTACGGATCTGCAATTTTAATCTATGGCTGCATCCACCCATCATAAAATATTTGAACTCAAAATTTCATTTATTTAATATTCAACTTTTAATACGTGTACGTTTAACGTGCTTCGAGTTTGAATGTCGTACAAATAGTTATACATATAGTGTATCTATGAACATATTTCATAATTACCATATACATATATAAAAAGAATAAAACAAAAGGAACAACAATAAAAGTGGTGGCAAAAATAATTGGTTTAATGTTTCATACACATTATGAATTTATGACGTTTATTAAATGTCTAAAATTCGCTTCGTTTTTAGCTGGCATTTAATTATATGATCTACAAACAAATGGTTTGGTTTAAATGACACCCAGCACAGTACAGTACTTCATAACGGTATACAAATAATTATAAATGACCAAAAAAAAACAATATATGTTGCAATAATTTAAACTTTAGTAGTTGAAATTTAGTTCACGAGTAGTCAATTAAAATTTAATTTCAGATAACGTAAAGATGTGTTAAATCTTCATGAAAAATATAGTTAAATGTTTCAAGAAGGGAATCGATTGATACTTAAAAAATACCTACAATTTTTTACAAATTAATCCTCATATGAAGGATTCAATTGAATTTGGATGCGAGTTCAGGTCTGAATTTGACCTAATTTGGACCTAAATTTGACTTGAACTTGGACCTGAACTTGGACCCGAATTTAGACCGGAATTGAACCGGAATTTGACCAGGATTTGGACCTAAATTTTCACCCGAATGTGGACCTTAATTTAGACGTGACTCTGGACCTAAATTTAGGCTATTCAACTATTAATTTATTCAGATCTTCAGAGCAAAGAAACTCTTCCGTTTCTTTATCCTTTAGATAGTTTTTATTATAAATGGTGGACTATTTACTTATTCGACTTTAATCGGTAAACTGTGGAAGCTCTTAACGGAATATTTTACCTGGAAAAATTTAATAAAAAATTGCATTGGAATGCAGCCCAACTTATACTATATACTCGCATACTCTTATATATTATATTTTATTATATTATAGTTTATGGCTTCACTTCTTGGCTCTGCTGCTGCTAATTGCTTTGTAGATTAAGCAGACTCTGATGCCCCATCTCTGTCATTCAACAAGACTTAGCAACTAACCAACCAAGCAACCAAACAATGAGCCAACCACCCACTCAATCAACCAACCAGACAACCAACCACCCATTCAACCAACTCATCCATTGAAACGTTAGAATGGCGATGACGATGGAAGGGTTTCTCTCGCTAACGAAGTGTAGACCGACAAGCAAAATCGTGGAATTTCACTTACGTGCCAGCGGTAAACGAGTGGGAAACGAGTGCCAAGAAATGCTTCCTTACTTTCAAGAATCTTGAGGAGAAATAATTAAAGCCACACCACCGATGTACCACATCGGTATTAAAACTGAACTTAAGAACCGATGCTGCGTAATAAACACAGTAAAACGTCAGAACCATATTCAGCTGGGTCGATCTGCAATAGTTTTCTTTGGAGTTTATAGCTTTGCGGAAAATTTAATGATAAACAGTTTGAAGTTTTTGTTGTGTTTTGTGTTGTTGGGTGACTGTCAAAAGCGACTGACAATAGAAATAAATTCAAAATGCACACATCGACTAAAGTAACGACTTGCATTAATTTTTCATGGTATTTTGCAACACATCATACGTTATTTTATTCTATCGACTATATACTGCTACTCGAATAGTGGCGTGGTTATAAAACACTTTTCGGGTGACCTTTCAAAGTATCTATCCCAGATCTATATCCAGTATAAAAACGTTCCTTTAAAGCTAACTTTTAGGCTTCAATTGCTCTCCACTCCGCTCCCATGAGCACGCCTCATATATATAGCACCATATACTGCATATACTGCATTAATGTAGCATAAAAATAAATATGTCTGAAGAATTTAATATGTAAATGATGTGAACCGAACAAAATGTGATATTTTCGATATGACAGGCAACTTCAATACCCTACCTACCCTATCTATTATGAGGCATAATCTTCAGAGAGTCTTGAGACAGAACTCTTTAAAACAACCTATGATAAGATTGTATAGGCTTTTTATGTTCTACTTCTTCTGAATCCTGAATACATTTTACATTTTTTCGAAATTGCATATAGTTTTTAAAAATATATGTATATAGTATAAAGATTATAAAGAAAGTAACATAAAATTTAACGAATTACTACGATTTTTTATTTTATAAAGTCTTCACATCGATCTATCGAATGCCATTAAAAAATGCTTTGTCCGAGCTCTTTATAATCTCGTAAAAGCTTTATAAAATCTTGTAAAACCTATGTAAGAAGATACAGTGAAACTAGACGAATCACGGTCAGTATTAATACATTGAATTTTAATTAATACCACAAGCTTAGATACACTCACATAAAAAGAAAAGAATAAACTTATTACACACTATATACGACTTAATATAAAATGTTATGTTATGCTTTCACTTTCCATCAGGCAGGGTGCAAATTGTAGGGTGTAATTATGCATTCTTCATAAAAAAACCTGGGTTTCTTTATAATGTGACTTCTGCAGTAAAAATGTCGTATCGTATCGTATTGTATAAATAACAGTATTGATTTTCGGTCAACAGCTTCAACAACAGATAACAAAACAATACATGTTTTACTCGTATCTATGAAAGTGTGTATTTATATAGAAACGATGTATATAGGTGCTTTTTTTAAGAAAAGCTAAAATTTGCTCTGAAAAAATGGACCGATATTCTGTATGCAGATATAACAGGTTATGTCAAAAAAGTCTATAAACATTTTTGATATAATTCTACGAAGCAACATTCCTTTGACCAGTTGAGTGAAAATTAAATCGTTTTTTAACCAATTTATGATTGTTTCTTCTTTAGTCATGGCTTCTGCTAGAAAGTCGTTTACGCAGGATGTTGGAGCCTCTCCCAGGCGCCACAAATGTACTTTATAACGTCGTCACATCATGTACTAGAGTACGTGTGCGTGTTTGTGAGTGCGTCGGCCGACATCCGCATTTAAAATCCACAGTTAATCGTGTTTATTCTATGCCATGTTGCGCTACTGCGCTGAATGTTCAGCAATGTGAAATGTGTGTTGTGTAAGAAAAATGTTTGGATTCTATTTAAATCCCTTTTCTATCCCCCAAGCCCGACCCGCCCTCTCGTCCTTCACTAAGTGCTTAAGTTTGCTCGTTGAAAACCAACTTTATAATGTATTTATTGTTTTCAGGACAAACTTCTTCTCTTTAATCCCTTCTCCCTCTTCGCTTATCTTTTCTTCACTAATTAAACCAGCAGAAGTTACAAAGCATTATTTATAGCATTTACAAAAGTTTATCGCTGTTTAATTACCAGAGTAGCGAACAGAGTTAAAGTTGTTAGACGAAAGATTCTGGTATGCTTTGTCAAACATGTATCCATCCTTGATTTTTATTAGTTCATGTTATCGGGGGTGCATTGTAATGTTCAGTGAAGTACACACCCACAATGTTTGTATGGTATAAGGTAAAGTGGAAGAACCACGCCCATCTTTGAATGAGTGTACAGTATTGATATCAGGTGTAAATTCTTAACTCACTGCCTGAAGAAATCTACATGAACATCTTCTATAAGATGTATATGTATATATAATTGGGCGGATCACGCCCAGTATTGGCAGTAAAGATACTTGTAATACTGAATACATAAATATATAATATATATGCGATATGTTTTTATGTTTTAAAACTCTTTATTCTCACAGAACTTACCTTAAATTTATTTCATTTGTATTCATTCATTAATCATATCTTTCGCAATGTTAAAATAATAGAAAATGCTTTCTTGTTTTGTTTTTTAATAAAATGAAATGAATGAGTTTATTTTGATATTACTAAAAATTAATTCAATTTACAAAAGGTACATCATTTAAAAATCAAATAACATCAGAATAGTTGATTTTTTTAATTACTTGTTTTCTTTAATTGTTTCCTATAATATTTAAATACATAAACATACATGGTTTATTTTTTCTTATATTCAATACACAAACATTATTTTGTAGGATATACATACATATTCATGTATGTATGTATATTATCATGTTTATATACAATGTTGCAATAGTGTTTTGTTTCTTCAATGAGTTCATTAATTTATCGTTAGCATTTATTTAGTGTACAACAACAAGTTTAACCAAATAACAATCTTTTAATTATAATAAATAATAATTATTATAGTAGATGTTAGTTGCTGTTGTTTTTGCTGTGTTTTTTCTCTGAACTACATATGCAACGAAGTTTGTTTTTGTTCTTTCAGTTTATTTTAGTTAATGTTAAATTGTCAATTAAATACAATATTTATTTATTCATTTATTTATTAGTATTATATATTTAAGTTCTTTTTTTGGAAGGCACTTCAAGTGATTCAACAGAGTGATTTTTTTGTTTAAATCTAAAGGAACAGCATGAAAACAGGAAAAGAAAATTGGAAGTATTCTTTGCAATTTAATACTGGAATTAGCACTGGCTTAGCTTAGTTTAGTAACTTATTAAAGACTAGTAAAAATTATAAAACACTAACTTCAGATAAAATATTATTTACTAAATAAATATGAAAACTATTTATTACCTAAATAACAACTAAAAAAAGTAAACTTATTAAAGAGTAGAAAAAATAAATATTATAATAATTTGAGCTAAATTTTAAACAAATTCCAACTAAATTTATAAATAAATGCCAATTTAATTTATTTAAATTAATAAGTATTTCATTATTGATTTAAATTAATTGAAAAATAAATTTAATTGTACTCGTCTCTTATTTTAAATTTTCTTTCCTTTGTTTATAACTGTTAATGTTAATTTTAATTAAATTATAAGAAATGTAATTTAATTAAATTCAATACAATTCAATATAATATAATTAATTTTTATTTAGTTTGGTTTTTACATCTTATCTTAAGTTGGTAGGTATTTAAATGCATTTGGAACGCTAAGATTTTTAGAGAAATCCTTCTCTTAACCTACAACAGAATTTCATAACATAAAAAATTATGTAAGCTACTGTATTGCGTACGAGGTTTTAGTACGTTACTCGTATAACATAACCCACATAACTTAACCTAATCCTATCGTATAGCAACCTAATGAATCATCTGTTCGTCTCGCTTTCTGTCTCGCTCCTGTCTCGCTCTTCTCTCGTTCTCCGTCTCGTTCTCCGTCTCGGCCTCTATCTCGTCATTATTAGTACAGTCCGTATTAATTACGGTTCATCTCAGGTTCTGTTATTAAATAGATTCAATCGGCTTTAAACTCTTCATTTAAGGAATCTTTTCCACTTTCCACAATTATAGTTGTTAGCATGGTTTGATCTGTGTCTGTGTGTGTATTTATCTTGGTATTTATGCATTATTTCTTTACAACCTGTATTTCTATTTACAACAAAACAAGCCAATCACTTTGTGAGCATTTTAATTGCTCACAATTTTAATGGCTTTTACAACTATTCTTGTAATGATTTTACTCTGTTCCTATACGATTTCTTTTAAAACTTCTTCTTTAAATCCACGTCTTATTATTAATGAATTGTAGTATAAAATATTAAACCTACGAACTTTAAGAAACTTTCTGTTGAACTAATGAAAATATTTAGGTTCAGCTTTAAATAGAATATCTAAAATAAAAGGAGGAGAAGTGGAGAGTTTCCAACAGTCTTGTTTTTAAGAAATTAGAAAATAACTCTATAGATTCCGATCTGATGATACAATTTGTGATAATACCATAAAAAATGCCTACAAATGATATATTTTTATATTAAAATACGAAGGTAGTCCCAGTCCCTTGACCTATAGATACGTACGTAAGATTAATAAAAAAGGTTTATAAAAAAGATCTGATGTTCACAGATTATTCAAAAAAAAATATGATTCGTGTGGATCAATAAAAGTTTAATATTAAGTACCAGTTCTTACGCTTAAATAGATCATTCAAAAATCAATCTAAAGGTATTCGTTAACTTTATGAAACAAGTTCCAAGAATCCGAAATTATATTAAATTATGTCCTCAATTGTTATATAGACAATATATAAAAATAATATTATATAGAAAATGGCTCATGAAGGAATTCACAGGAATTCAAAATGTTTCCTAATTTAAAAGAGAATTGAAGGTTATGTTTTGCTTGTAACTTTGAGACTACAGTATTTAAGACAAGTTAGGTTAGGAAAGCGTATGGGGACAATCCACTAAGAACCACCACTCCACCCAAAGACCCATGTGGCCCACTGTGAGTGCCTTCATTGTGTGTGCGTTCATTCCAGGTGGCAACTTGCGGGCTAAGGAACTGAATCCTATCTAATCTGGAGACTAGGTTTAGTTGATCTGCTTGTTTAATTGAAAACTGAAAATTAATCAATTAAACAGGTTCATAGTTGATACATAATTTTAAATCCCCATTTAAGAGAAACCTCAAAAATTCTCAACATTCAGTTCATGGATTTTTGAAGACGTAAAGATGTAAAGCTGTGATATCCATGGAACAACCTCGCAAGAAGGAAAACCCAATCCAATCCATCTGTGGCCAGTCTTTACAGAAACTTACAGTCGACTTCGTTTTTAGTAGAACCTTACTAAGGTTAGTAACTAATTTTTTTAAAAGGTCGAATATAATTTTCTCAGATATACTATATACACAACCGAAAGTGTCGTTCGTTCGTTCATTCATTTTTAAAAGCAATACGTACGTCCTGTATGACTTACGTTGTCAGATTGTTCTTCAAGTTGTTGTTGTTTTTGTAGTGTTATATTCATTTGATTGACATTCGGATTGTCCTTGGATTTTGGTGAAGTCAGTGCAACCAGAACAAATGATTGGGAGTTGTTGCTAATCGCGGTAACACAGTCAGTCACGGAAGCTGCTGATGGTTCGGCTCTTCTCGGTCCACCCACTCGTCCACGGCAGCCTGCTGCCACTGCCACTCCCCCTCCTGCTCCCCCTCCTGCTCCATCTCCGATTCCCAGTCCCTTTCCAGTGGCAACTGTTGTAGTATAGATGTACGGCTCTTCTTCGTGGTCTTGGGAATTACGTCATCCATAGTAAAACTGCGAATTGGATGGCAGGCCGGTAGGGAGGGTGCGTGGCGCGATGCCGTCGTACGATGATTGCGGTTGCAGTAACGGCGCTGCGGTAGGTCGACGCAGCGTAGCATTCGCCAGCACGTGACTGGAGAGCTGAGCGTACGGCTGCTGCAGATGGTGCTGGCTGTTGTACAAACTGTTGCCGGTCAGCATTGTGGGCGGGGTCTGGACAAGCGGTGGCCGCTGCAGAACACCGTCGGGATTTATAATGTATCCGGCACGAAACGTGGGCGCTGTCGTGTACTGGGCCAGCGAAGTTATGGGAACCACGGCGCCTACAATTGAAGAAGAACAAGAAACAAGAACAAGACACATTTATTTCATATACAACAACAAACATGAGGGAAGAAATTGCTACTCGTGCAGTAAATTAACGAAGTGCTACTCGTATTTTCCCCACACTCACTTCTGTTACTTCCTACTCTCGCCTACTCACCCATGGCGCTGCTGTTATTGCTGCATGCGGCGGCCATCGCGGCACTGCCAATCACAAGGGCCGGTTTCATCATTGCCTCCAGTTGCCCCGCCGCCTCTGCACTGCCGCTCTCTCCATCCACATAAGTACTTGAAGCGATGCCAATGATGTCCGGTGACTGGCGAGGGCCGCACAGGAGTGGGTTCGCAATGAGTCCGGTCGCACCCGAACTCGCAACCGTGTTGTGGAGCAACATAGTCGAGGACGTGTGAGAAATACTCGACGGACCCAGGCTGCCGTAGAGACTTGAGCCCGGACCGTACGCTATGTAGTTCTAGAGACATGTACGAGACGAAAACCATTTCGTATCAGAGCGAATTCAATCTCTCCACAAACGATGAGGACGAGAACGAAAATTAATTCCATCCAAACTCAACTCAAACTTACCTCGCTTTTCGATACGCTCGGCACAGGAATCGGTATCGTTAAATCAATGTCAGCATTTATCTCCGAAATGGTGTCATTAAAGCCCTTCGGTACATGGGTCTCTGCACCACCCGCATCAGCACCGTCGCCGCCGCAGCTGGCGCTCTTCACCGACGAGCTGGAGAGTGCATCAGAGCCGGGACCACTTCGCTTCAGCACGAGCACTCGGACGGCTATGATTACAATGCAGACGATGACACTCACTGAGCCGGCGATAAGAAGGTACACATAAAGCCGGTCCTGGTCATCTGACGGCATGCCGCATGGATGAAATGAGGTTAGATTCGTAAGAACGGGCAACGACAGGTCGGGGGTTAAATACATGGGTTGTCCAAAGAGTTTAAATACAATGAAATGAAAACAAGGATAGCCAGGTCGAGACCGATAAAAAATTATATTAATTAAAAGCAAAGTCCGTTCGATAGAATGACAATCGGTCCATCCTCGCCCAGTCGTTTTACCCAATTGAATTTTTTAGTTTGCTTACCTTCCAAGCTCAAATCAGAACTGTGGGTCATCACCGGATTCACGCCGTCCTCTCCGTCGAAGGGCAGCGATCCATTTAGACCATAATTATTGCTAATAGTATTTGCGGTACCGTTGTGAGCAGCGCTTGCGGTTGTGTTGCTGTACAGTTTGGGTATGGCTTCGGATTCCTTGTAGAAGAGTTCGTCGTCGTACAGCTCATTGAAATCGCCTTCGAAGTCGCCGGGTTCGTCCGCTTCGACATCCGACTCATACCGATCCTGCAGAACTTGCTTTGGAACTGGGCGGGTGAGCAAAACAATGAAGAAACAGAAACATGGAGGGAAAAAAAGGAAATTCTTAATTAAATTTTTGCAGAGTAAAATTGATTTCGGTCCTCCTTTCCAGGGCCTTCAAGACAAAGACTTCAAAATCATTCTAACATATATAGATCACTCACTTTCTGTGGGGGAGAGAGAGAGAGGGATAGAGAGAGCTACTTACCGCACGTGTACACAACTTTTAGGTACATGCGAGAGTTCTTCTGACAGGGCGACCCGAAGGTATTGGCATCAGCAGCGAGGTTGCATCTGCGGCGTCCGTGGCAAATTTGCATAACCGTCTCGGTGGCGAATGTCGCCAGGCAGGCTGCAAATTCGAAGTGAGGCGTAAGCTGAGTTGATTCGGGAATATATACGACCCCCGAGTCGAATCAGTGCACAGCCCCAATCGGGCCCCAGCCCCCTCTATTTTACATGTGCACTCTATTCTACTCTACTTGTGCTACTCACTTTCTTCCTTGACCCCCTGCGGCTGTGGACACTGAATGCTCTCGTACTCGGTGCGTCCGAAGCTGGCGCTGTAGACGGCGATGCGGGAGTAAGGATTGCATTCCAGCTGCGCCACATCGTTATGGCAGGCCACCTTGCTACGGAACTCATCTGGAAACAAGAAAGTAACCACAAGATAAACACTGCATTTCAGTGCATGAGAAGCGTTCATTCCGTCGTTCATTCATTCATTCATTCCGATGGTCGTTCATTCGATCGTTTGTTCGTCCGTTTGTTTGTTCATTTGACGTTTCGTTTGTTCGGTCGTGCGTTGGCAGCACTGAAAATCTGGCGCATTCATTTCTCAAGTGCCGCAAGAGCCATGACAAGGAAGAACGCAAACTCAGGAATGTTAATCAAACCACTCACGTTATGTTAATCACTTACAAAGCCATTTCTTGCATTCTTTTGCACAAGTTGACATGCATTCTGAAGTTCATTATTTATTGAAAAAGAGGAGAGCGGAAGAAAGAGAAACGCATGGAAACTGTCGATACTAGTAACAACTCTGAGTTCCAGTAAATAATTTATTAATAAAGAATTTAATAATGAAGAATTTCAATTCTATCGACGTTGTCGAAAAAATCACCAAATATAACATGTTTCCAGCCCTCATTCATCTGCATTACATTTTTTCCACACATTTTCACTTTCAACATTTTTGTAGAGAATAAAGAATTCCTCATTCTTTCATCCTTGCATTGAGTAACTTTCGCTTTTCCTCTTCAGTTGATTTAGTAACGATATTTTTAAAACATATAATAAAAGAGACGCTTTCAAATAATGATGAATGACAGCGTCTTCTTGGCGTCACCCGAAGAGTGACGAGTGACGAAGAGTGACGCTTGAAGTACATCGCTGACCGGCTCTCATAACTTCATAAGAAACTCATTAGCATAAATGTCACAAGCGAACCAGATGTCAGAGGCAAATCAGATGTCAGATGACAAATAAGCGATGCTAATATTTAGCTTGGTTGGCACAAATTTCCGCGAGAAGTGCAGACAAATAGACAGACTGACAGATAGTAGAACACCCGACAGGAAACGTGATATTTTTATATTTCCATCGTCTTCATTTTCTTCTTCGCTTCTTCTAAATTTAAGATTTTTTTTTTTTTATTTCTATCAAAGCTTTACTGTTATTATGTTGCACTCTTATCTACGCTGTTACTAAACTGTCATTATGCTGTTTTTAAACTTTTATTGTATTGTTATTATGTTGTTTTTTTTTCTATCTTTTGGCAAATTTCTCCATTTTATTCTTTGTTTTCTGTTTGCTTGCTTTTTTCGCTTTTGTCAGTAGGATCAAAAAAATTCACCAAAAATTTTTTCTGTTCTTTGATTTCATTTTCATTGTAATTCTATTTTTATTGTATTTCTATTTTTATTGTAATTCTATTTTCATTGTAATTCTATTTTCGTTGTAATTTTGTTTTTATTGTAATTCTATTTTCGTTGCTATTTTATTGTTTTAGCAGAACCAATTAAAAAATTGAATTATGAGTTCATAGGTTCAACCTCTTTGGAACCGAATCGCAATTCTTCTGCGTTGGATTTGTTTTTGTAGAGTACTACATTTTATGTACTCGTTTAATGGATAAACATGTTGGTTGCCAAAAAATATCGATTGCTTCTAGTTTCTTAACCTCAATTCAATTCAATTTTTGTTGAGCCAAAATTTCTTGGGTGAAATGAGCTGTAAGTTTTAGATTCAATTTTTCAATATGAGGCTACTTATCCCCCTGTCTCCCCACTCCTTGTCTATCTCTCTCTCTCTATCTATCTCTCTTTTAAGTGAAAACTGTGTTCATTGTAATTAAAATTATACAATACTTCAACTCATCTCAACTTTTAATCAAATCTAATTTTCCTTAAGTCAAACTAGATTTACGTTAATCCAAACTCGGAGGTCATCTGCTGAATAAACGTATCACGCAGATTCTACTCTGCTTTACTCCATTCTTCTCGATTCCACCCTCCATACTCCATTCTACCCTCCACTCATAACACACTTTTTCTCTCAGTGTTTGAATTGAATTAAAGCGAATCCTATTCTCATTACTAGACTAAATCACTTGTATAAAAGAGAGATACCGAAAAAAGAGAGAATAAAGAAAGTCTTAAATACACTTCTGACCAAACCACGAGGGAGTGAGGGAGGAATTAAGTGAAAAGACATGAAAAACGCGTGAATCTCAAAGAAATACAATGGTGAGAAGTTGTTGTTGAAGCGAGAGAGAGAGAGTGAGAGTGAAGCTGGAAATTGAAATTGAAGAAAAAAGATGAGGAACTCCTTGAAACTGAAATTGCCAATTGAAGGTGGGCGGATGGGAAGCTGAGAAAGTGGGCATTGAGTGGGAAATTGCGACGGCAACTTAACGAAACGGTGGGTGGTTGCACCATAAACATTTGTGCTTTTCTGCGGCATTCAATTTATCTTCCTTTCTAAAGTTTCTTTCTCTCTTTCGTCTACCGAACCATCCTCTTAAGGGGAAAACATTTTATTTTCAGATTAATTTAATCGCATGCGAATTGCACTTCACGTGGATGCTTCTGAAGCTTTATTTAAACCACACCGAAGCTTCAAGGCACCACCAATCGTGGAAAGGCCGCACAATGTCTTGAAGAGAAATGCAAAAGATTTTGATTCCTTCTCTTCTACTTGTTCATCTTCTTGCGATTCTTCAGCTTGTTCTTTTTGTTCGTCTTGTTCTTCTATTTTACTTTCGCTTTCTAATCAGTTTGCATTTCAGTTTGCCTTCAGTTGGCTTGCTGTTTACTTGCAGTTTGCATTCGTACTCGAATCCACCTCATTTTTTAGTGTCATCTTGAGCCGAATAATCAAAACTTCGGCGCAGTTTTGTAAATTGTTTGCACGATGCAGCGCCGTCGTTAATTTAGCAACGTGGCACGTGAAGTTTGAAACAGTTTCACACTGTCACAAGCTCAGGAATTAAATGCTTTACTTATCGCCGGCGCAGCAACAGCAGCACGATTGCAGTGAGCGACGTCTATTTGTCCGTCCTTCTACATGTCTCTCTACATGTCTTTCTATGGATAGACAACAGGATATATTCTATGTATGTATATTTTCGTACTTTTGCATCAGAAACTCAACTTGGAAACATTAAAATGTGTCGCAAGAAACATTTCCTCAAGTTTTGCCACTGTCAGTGTTTTATCACCATTGCGCTGTTGTTTTTGCTGATTGCTGTTCGTGTTGCGTCGCTGTTGCAAGTGTTTTGCTACAAGTGTGTTTTAACCAGAAAAGGAACTGCTACAAAAAAAGAAACACAAAAAAACAACAGCTTTTGGTTCGTTCTCGTCGTCGCTCAGCTCTTTTGTTGGCGGAAATACTTTACTTGTACGTCACAAAAAGCAGCAGCTTCTTTCGTGGTTGGAGTGACAACAAAAACCGTTAAGTTGACTTCTAAACTATTTTCGAACTTGTATAAGATGAGTCTTTTCGTTTTTCAAAAGGGTTCTTCAAAGTTGTCGCGGATTACGAGTGTATCGTTGAACTTACGGTATTACTTCAAATATTTCTTTGAGAAAAGAAATTCCTTCTTTTCCCCTAATAATCATTTCCCCGAAATAACTGTAACATTTTCCTAATCCATTTACAAGTTTTTATCGGTCAATAAAGCTTCGTTATTGTGACCTGAACTTTATCCAAAAAAATTGTTTTAAA
The DNA here is from genome assembly GCA_943737955.2 of Myopa tessellatipennis. Classification (NCBI taxonomy): domain Eukaryota; kingdom Metazoa; phylum Arthropoda; class Insecta; order Diptera; family Conopidae; genus Myopa; species Myopa tessellatipennis. Next base: position 44,612,752 of record OX031314.1, read on the forward strand.
AATGTTCCCCTTCTCTCTGGTAGCTGGCACTCTTGCAGTTTTATATTTTCCTCTAAATTCACCCCCTTTCCCCCTCGATTTCATAACTCTTATCACATTCCGCACATCCTCCCATCCACACAACTATTCGAAGAATTCTTCACATTTTTCCGTACAATCGAAATACATTCTACGATCTGAACTTTTAAACTTTACTACAGCTCGTAGAGTAATAATACTCGATACAGTTTTTACATGCGGAAACACAGTCACATTTGGCATTGTCCCGGCCCCGGTCCCGGTCCCGGCCGCTGCCCCCACACCAGCCCCATCTCGAGCCGTGGTAGTAGCGATTCATATCCGCTTCCGTTGTATTGTGCTCTGTTCAAATATCAACCTACGTACGTATATTTTTATAGTTTCCCTTTGCGAGTTTTATTTCTACAACTTTTCGAAACACCGCCGCTGCATATTTTGCAACGCTGCTGCTCCTAAAATTCGGTGCCGCAGAATTGAGTTCTTCGCATAGTTTTGGTGCCTCTTCATTTGGTTTAGTATTTTGTTCGGTTTGCAGCACTTTTCGCTGCGCGGTGCTCGATTCTCGTTGTTGGAATATTAAGTGAATATTTTGCTAAACTTACATGGACGACATTTGTATGCAACTTCCACGATTTTCCTCCTCTTGGGACAGGGATCGATGTGGATGCTGCCGGAGCTGGCTGTGCTGCTGTGGTAGCTGCTGGTTCCACTGGCATCGCCGACGCCGCTCGCTCCCAGGCCGTAATATTGTGGAGAGCCGTTGAACTTGCAATGCTTCTTCTTTTGGCACGCCTCCACGACAGTTTGCAGCAACGAGTACTATGTGAATAATATGGAAAAAAGGACATTACAAAAATTGCTATTCAAATTGGTTTTAAATTAATACGGAAGCAAAAAACTACGAAGCAGAAGAACAAACAAACAATATTTATTGCTAGAATAGTAAATTTGATAAATTTAGTATTTGATAAAATGAAAATGAAAATAAAACAATTGAAACTATAAATTTTAGTTGTACTGCGAATTGGTTAGTTGCTGTGGTCAAAAAAAAAGAAAAAACACCACAATTTAATGGCATAAATTTTAGTTCACATAAACATAACAAATTTATACTCATTTATAAATTATTTTCGTGTATATACGATAAAAATATTGCATTTCTTTACAATGTTTACAATAGTGCATTAATTTAAAAATATGGGTACGCATGTATATACAATACTTTTACTATCATTAAGTACTCTGCTGAATATGGGCAGATCACGCCCCTCTTTCGAGCCGCAATAGAAGTCATGAGGCTGTAAGATGTTTGAGCTTCGTCTAGGCTCCATTAACAGATAGTATTCTTCTCGGAAATTCTTTAAATAAATCCAGATTGAATCGCAAAGAAGGCAAACAAGCAGATTGCCCCAAAAATACAACAACAATAACAACACAAATTACAGCAACTACATGGTACGTTGTGATGTTTAATGAGCCTCAAAACTTGTCCAATTTGTTTAACCAACCTACATAACAAGCTACCGAGTGCGGTTCTCTTTTCTCTCTTCTTTCATTCGAGTTACTTTCCGCTTGACATCTCAGACGGTATAGAAACCGATATTTAGTATAGGCTCGAAGATTGCTACGTTCTACACCACAACAAAGACATTTAATGATGCGTACCGACTGCCATTTTCTACATTATACTGTCGGTCGATATAACGGTGACTCTAGTAACCAGTTCAATGGCAACCTCTTCGGAGAGGTCCTTTTTTATTCTCACTTTTGCGTCCTTCTGACTTTATTTCCTTTTGAGATGCAGATCTGGTGGCTGGGAAATTTATGCGTGTTCCACCTCTCAACAAACAACTGCCACCCCCTCCCCCTCTCACCCACCACAAAAACGACAATTACTCTGAACAAATTTACATTTCTAGGATTGTTTTCTGCTTTTTGCAGGATACTTTTTTTACCTTTCGAAGAAGAAGGAGAAGTTAAGAACTTGTATATTATAATATATAAGGTGGGCCATCGGTTTCTTTTTAAAATGACATTTCTTCAAATTTAAATACTTTAAAAGTTTTAGTTTTTATAAAGAAACCAGAAATTAGAAACTACTAATGGTTCACCCAATACAAAAGATATAACTATGTGTAGAGAAATATTAAAGAATATAAGAATCATTGATTCATTTTATTGATTTTATTCAAGTTCCATTTAATGTGAGTGTTTTTCTGAAGTTTTGGATTTTAAAGTTGAATTCGTTTTTCTCCCGTACTGAAGAATGGAATAACGATTTTTTTGAGAGAAAAATAATCAAAATCGTGTATTTCTTAATTAAACCTGGACCATTTGAAAAGAAAAAGCGAGATATAATATATACAGCAGTGTTAACTATGTACATATGAGTATGTTACACAATGCCAATATTTTTCTTTGTAGTTACATGTTACAGGTTGTTAAACAAATTAACCTTAAATGCAAACCATTCGGTTTTATTGTATTAATAAGCATTAATTAAAATTTGCTGGGCAATCATTTAACGAGGCTCGTTTAAACCGATTTAAAGCAATAACAACGACAGTAAAGGCATTTCCTTGGTTTACAATAAATTATTATGGTCCATTATTTAAGTGGGCGGTTTTACTTTAAAAACAAACTGAAAACATGCAAGTAGATAAGATATAAAATGTACCTGCAACGCATTCGGCCACATGCAGTTCTCGGGCGCATTGTCGATGGCCCCCTCCTCCTCAGAGCTGTTCGTAGACGTGGCCACAACCCCACTACTTGGACTAGTTGACTCGACAGCGCTGCTGGAGGAGGCGGCGGACAGTCCGTAGCCGCCGTTGACGTATCTGTTGGCGGGCACCTTCTGCACCGGCGAACCGAAGGTAGAACCGCGCAGTAAATGCTTCGACTTGGAGCGAATCTGTGCGGCGTCGGTGGTCATCGGACAGAGCTCCTCAATGCTAATGCCATCTGGTGTGAGAAGGTAGAATTTTCGATTATTGAAAATAAAATCAGCAAAACATCAAGCAGAAATAAGATTGTGAAGGGTTAAAGTGGGGATAAAGTGGGGATAAAGTGGGGTTAAAGTGAGGTTAAAGTGAAGTAAAAGTTATGTAGAGATAAATTAGTAATCAGAACAATTAAATGCAAATAGATTTCGCTTTAAATTCATGGATAATAATAATATAATCACTATAAAGTAAAATGTTTTAAGTATTAACAAATAAAACTTTGCTTTTATGTACCTTTGGCGATAAACTTGTTATACTGAGCAAACTCGATGGAGATGCTGGTGCCACGTGGACACGCTATAAGCACCTGGTCCGTGTCACATGCCGCCTTCTGATATGTTCGGAGCGTGGCCGAGAGCAGCGCTGTTGCACGCACGCCGTCAAGTGAAGTGACAGCAGCACGAAAGAAACATAAACATTATTATTATGTTGTCGTTGTAGATGAGGATGATGACGATGTTGTTTTTGTCGTAGTTTTTTGCACGAAGGTGCAACGCAGTTAGTCACAGCGACAGCAAGCAGCATGTGGAGCATTTATCAAGACAGAAAGAAGGAGAGAACAAAAGTGCAGTCATTTATTTATAGATTGATGGGTGCAGGAAGAGAGGGACAACAAGAACAGCACGAATACAGCCACAGAAGTAAGGGAGCAAGGACACCAGGATGATGTTAGCATCGACCACAAATCCAAGCGATGCATCACCGACACGAATGCCAGCCAAACGAGGATACAGCGTTGTTGTATATAGCGATATTGTTGTTGTAGTTGTAGGAGATGATGTTGATGTTGATGCATGTGTATTTGTGCGTTTATATTGAGTTCAGTCGGTCATGCAGCAGACACGACAGCAGCCATTTAATCATCATGTTTGTTTTTGTTTTAAATTTTTTGTTTGTTTTTATGTTGTTTGCCAAGCAACGCAGCAGCGTTGTGTTGTGAGTTTCCAGATTAATGCCAAGCATCCATCAGCAACGGTTAAGTGTCGCACAAGCGGTTGGAAGATGGACGGGCGGGCGGACGGGCAGGAGTTTGGCCCGAAGGAGTGTGTATGCAAAAAATACCAAGATGTCGGTTGTTGAGATCCAGCAGCAATCATTGCATCGTTTAGTATTCCGTTAGAAAGCGGAGCACAACGTTGCCAGTGACGTTGGTAGGCGACAGGTTTCAGGATCCAGATCAGGATTCATGGACAGGTGTTGAGCGGCAGCACAAAAAGGTGAGAAAAAAGAAAAAGAAGAAAATAATGCAATCAGATTAGAACGATTATTTACCAGACAAAAAAAAGGATATACTTTTTTATGTCATTATTTAGATAAGTAAGATTAAATAAGGAAAAAAAATTAAGTATTTTTCAAAACTTTGGAGCTACATTTGTAGTTAGTGGATGTTATACTTACAATAATATAGGACTAAGTATAAATAATATAATACAAATGACATGGTGATGGTAACTATTAATGTAATGACTTCGGTTTAATGGTCAAGGTTCAGATAATGCACAAAAGAGAGAGAGAGAGACAGACAGGCAGAGAGCAAGATTCTAGAATCAACATTCTGGAACATGATAGCTACCTCACTGTCCCTTGTAAAATGAAAGCGGACACTTTAAAGCTTGGAAACTTTAAATCTTTGAATAATCCATGAATAGTCTCAAAATAGTCCCTGAATTGTCTCTGAATATTTCCCGATTAATCGCTAAATAATCACTTAATAGTCCCTGAATAGTCCTTGAATAGTCCCTTCATAGTCGCTAAATAACCCATGCATAGTCGCTGAATAATCGCTGAATGGTAGTTAAATAGTTCCTGGATAGTCCCTTAGCCCCGTATTACCCACAGGATAGTCCAAATAATCCTTTCATAGTCACTGAATAGATAAAAGATTCGTCTTCAGAACTTAGTATTGCACATAAAACATAAAGAAATTAGATCCCCACAAAATGTGTCTTCATAACTGGAACACTCTAAAATGATAGTAATAGTAGTAATATAAATTCATACCGTTATTCATATATTTATATTGATGCTACTAAATTTCTTTTTCTTCTTCTTCCTCTCCTCCTTATTAGAAAAACATTTGAATTTCTGTACAAGAATGTTTGCATTCTTTTTGCTTTTATTATTACTCGTATTATTTCAATATGTATCCTTATTTTGCCTCCAGTATTCTTCGAAATAACTGTACATTTGCTTCCTTTTGAAGTTCTTCAATTACCCAACTCAACTCCCACAAATTTAGCCTTTAACCCCAGTTTTCCCTTTCATTGAATTCGAGAGGAAAATAAAATCAAACCCTCCGGCTCGTTGAAGCAAAAACTATTTTACCAGAAAGATAGCTAAAGAGTTGGTGGGTGGGTCAGTATGGGTGTGTGTGTGTGTGCTTTTATACCCAATTTATTTGGGGAGGGAAGTAGACGGGTTACTCTAACCCCCTGTGTACGGATTAAATTTGTTTTATAGACACAAATCGGAATATCGAACTCTTGCAGTTGGTCTTTAAAGAGCAACATGACTTCTGTCATTCGATGAATCACTTAAAAGACGTAAAGCCATGTATTTTTTCTCTTAAGGTGACAAGCTCCCATGATGTGTTTTTGCAAATGATATGCAAATGAATCAAAAGTTAACTCGAATGTAATTCTATTCAAATTTTATTCTATTTCAATTTCTTTTCGATATGATTACGGTTATGAGATTGGTTATAAAACTGTTTAAAGCTATATGAAATTAGTATTATTTTTCATGATAAGTTTAATGGATTATTCTTTGCAAAATATTACAAATACATATTTAATATTACAGTACATATTTAAGATTAGTAAAGTTAGTTTTATCAAGAATTCTTTTCCAAGAAACTATCGAAAAAATACCATGTATTTAAAGTGATTTCTGATAAATGAATATTCACTTTATTGAGCATCAATTCCATTAACCTCATTTCACCTAACATCACACCTTCTTTATCCAATTGCTTCTTTAAACGGCATAAAACACATTTAAAGCTACACAAAGGACTCATGAATCTATAAAATCAAAGGAATAAATTGCATGATAATCTTATGATTATCAAAAACAACATGATAATCATGATAATCCTTTCCTGTTGAATATTATTTAGAAGTACTTCGAATATTCGATATACAATCTGTGCAAACATTCAACTCTGTTTTTGACGTTTATACTTCAACGCTTCACTAAAGTTTATTAATTAAATCATTTTTGCACCAATAAATTTAAAAAAGAAGACAATTTAAACACGCATACACGCATAAATTTGAGTAATTTTTGATGTTGTTGGTGGAGGGTTTAGAGGGTCTAAAGTCTTCCCGTTAAAGAATGGGGACGAAGGGCTCCACAAGGAAGTTCAGAGGGTGTATCATATTTCTGCTCAAGCCGAACTTTTTCTAGTTTTTAAAAGAATAGATCCACCTTTACGATAGAACATATCTCTTTTGGGATTATTAACTCTTAAAGAGATACCCAATAAGTTCAGAAACCACTAGATTTCAGTATATAGACGAGTATTTCGCAGCCATAACTTAAAAAGAGTTCTGAAAAATCTAAGCCATCAATTTCAGAATCCCAGATGGGGTCTTTAGATATGTACATATGTATGTACATATGTATATATATTTATATACATATGTATATATATTTATATACATATGTAAGGCTTTGTCTTTCGTTCTCAATTCACTGCAATAATAAAACCTCTGAGCCATAAATTCTTTGTCCTGATAATTTTCCCTCTGATATCTATACACACACACATACATACACTTATACATACATATACTGTATATACACACATACAACTTGTTCTTAATTGTTCGTAATGTAAAACTTCCATCTCTGTCTGGTGGAATAAAAGCACCAAAAGGAAAGAAAACTTTAAATGTTCAATCATGTTTTAAGCGAAAATCAATGCTTCGAATGAATGAAAATAAACAGTAAAATGAAAAGCAAAAACTTTTATTGCTTGACCTTAATCTCTCTTTCTATTAAAGGCTCATAATAAATCTTAACTCTTAATAAAATATTTATTTCTCGGTTCTCTTCAGTGGAAAAATGTTCATAACCTTTCCACAACTTATAACCACAAAAATCAAATCATCAAAGGTTTTAAAAATTATAATCAAATGTTTAGTAAAGTTATCTAAGGCACAAATCATTATATAGTGATTGAGAAAGAGTTCCAATGACAGCATCTCATGAAGGTTTCTTTTTTTGAGGTTATTTAAGGTTTTTCATGAGTTGTCCTGCCATGAGACCATCAATAAAATTAACCCCACGAATAAGGAACCCAAGAAAGTACTAAAAACAATGATTCAAGTATTCTTTCAATCAATAAAAGGTTACAAAACTTTCCGGGATAAAATAATAAAAATTCCGAAATGCCATAAATAAATCATTATGAGAGAAGAAAAGCTATATACACTTAATACGATTTTTATTAGACGATTATAGTGAAAATAAATTTCTCAGACTTTTGGATTTGTTCGGGTAAACGTTATGATTATTATTGTGATATTCTCTGAGAGCATTCATTACCCAGGGGATCCACACGCAGAATGATTTCGCCGTGGCTGTTGGTCAGCAGCTGTTGTTGCATGCAGCAGAGCACCCAAAGAATCCAGTACTTTGCATGTAAATAATTCATGATCCTTGCGGTGGGTCGTGGGGAGTCGTAGCAGTGACGCGGATGTCGGTGATCGTGATGGTGATAGTGACGGTAAAACTGCATCCGCTGCGTAGCTGCAGTTGTCATTTTTTTAATGTTGCTGGCATGAGTAACAATCAGCAGATGCAGCAGCTGCAACAACAACAACAACAAGGAGAACAGCAATGATGACTGCGAGAACTGGACCACAACTGGACCACAACGCGAGATGGAGCGAGACAGCGTTACAAGCAGCGGCGTCGGCAGCAGTGAGTACAACAACGACAACGACTCTATTCGTTGTAATATTAACAGTAATTACAGCAACAGCAGCATCGACTGAGGCAATCAATACAGCGTTGCCAACTGTTGTGGAAGTACACAAGTTATGCACTCACGCAAACATACAAACACACGCGCAAATGTGTGTCAAGCCGAGTTTGTTTGTGTGTGCGCATGTGTGTATGTATGTATGTATGTATGGATGAATGGCCGTGTGCGTGTTGGCTTTCGCTTAAGTGTTAACGTGATGCGATTTCCGTTCGCTTCTTTTAATGATGCTGCATTCGTTGAACACATCCGCAGCAAATGTTGCGGCTGTCAACTCGCAGCATAATAGCAACAAAGATGGTGGCGCTGGCGCTCGGGTCGGTAGTGAAATTTTCGCACATTGATTATATTCGCTGTCGCACAGTTACACCTGAATGTCCCGTTATTTCATTAGCATCGGTCGCATTTAATTTTGCTTAACTTCACGTTGAACTGTTTTGCTTTCATTTGCTGTGATGTGCTTTTAATATTATTATTGCTGATATTATTATATTATTATTACATCATGATTATTATTGCTATTATTATTATTACAAATCAATTCGATTCACTGGACAGAACAGAGGAACACAAACAAAATAACAAAAATAACAACAACGGCATCGGTTGTTGATTGGCTGAAGCTTGATTTAAAATACAGAGAAAGTATTATTTTCGTTCTGCTATCAAAAGGGATAAAAATATATTCACACCGTGTATAAACTTAATACACACACACATACTCGCATGTGCATGTGTGTATACAGTCACCATGCGCTGTCATTTAGAATTCTTGTTATTGTGTCTGTGAAAAAATGTGCGCTTCTTTTGCTGCGCTTTCATTTTATTTTTTCTCTTTTTTTTATTCTGTTGGTTGTTTGTTTCTTTTGTTGTTTTGTTGGTTTGTTTCTCTTTTGTTGTTGGTTTGTTATTATTCAGCGTTGACAGCGCTGCGAATTTCGCGCGTCATTCGCGTTGTGTAATTTTTCATTATTATTTCCACGAATTTGAGTGTAAAAATAAAACAACTCGCTAAATTTTATTCCTTTTTTTGTTTTCTAAGTTCGTTTTCTTGCTTTTCTTTACGGTTTTCTTCTTTGTTTATTATTATTATTGTTATTATTGTTGTTATTATATACATATGTACGTAGTATTTATAGTTGATTTATTTTTCAATACTTTCAGCACAAATAAAAAAAATATAGAGAGTGCGAAAAAAGGATCTTTTAACTTAATTTGTTTACTTATTTTTTTTGCTAAAAGTCAAATCAAACAACATGCATCATTTTGCATGTGTTAATAAATGAAAAGCCAAGCAAAAGTAAATATTTTCCAACAATAAACATTAGCTTTAAATTATGAGCGAACACCAAACAACACCGTCAAATAACAAAAAAAAATAACATCGACCATAAAAACAACAACAACAGCACCAACAACAGCGGCATTCGCTACAACAACAACAACAAGAGACACGCTCTACGAATGAGCTCTCTACTGAAGGATGAACTTTTGATTTATTGCACTCGGCGTGGCTGACACAATGAAATAAGCTGCATAACGGGAAAGTGAGGGCGAGAGAGAGAGAGCGAAAACGAAAACGAGAGCGCTTTCTAGTGGAATCTTTAGTTGTTGGAATTTGTTTTTGCTGTATGAGAAAAAGCGAATCTACAAAGCTTACGCTAAGCTAGTTTTTGCGCGTGAGGAAGCAGCGAGAATTTACGACAATAAATTAACGTACACTTGAGTGCGGTTATTGCGACCGAAACACTGACAGCCAGACAAATGCAAGATGGCAACATTTTAAAACCGCACAAGCACACGCAAACACACATTCTAACGCACGCAAGCAAACTAACCGCATTTTCAACCAGACTCCCACTTTTAGCATCAGCATAGGCGAGTCGCTTGTATTTGTGGGTGTGTATGTGTGTGTATGTGTATGTGTGTTTGTGTATATGTGTGTATATGTTTGCCTGCGTGTTTGTTTGTGTATGTAATCCTTAATAAACGTAGTTCTTAATTAACGTTAAGTGACCGCTTTGGCTGCCCTTCTAAAAGATGTAATTAAATGAAAGAATGTGCGAAAAGCGGACTTCAGTGCAACATGTTGACAGCAGAACATGTTGACAACGCTGCTTGGGCGACTTGTTAATCGTTTTTCGAGCGATGCCACCCCGCACCCGCCGCTGGTGTTCCTTGTTATCTTCCCTCGTCACTGCTCGCCGCCAGCGACAGCATAATGCGATCCATCATGATGCAAACCAACAATTAATTTCGATCTCAACTCAGTCCGTGTTGACCGAACACGCGAGCTGATCCATCTGCACTTGAGTTGAGTTGAGTTGAGTTGAGTGGAGGCGCCATTTGCTGACCCGAATCCGCCCGGCCGCAGGGTGTTAATCAATGCCGGTCACCGGATCTGCTTCTGCTGTCGCTCCGTATCAGTGACGCGTATAAAATAAAAGTTGCAGCACTTCTGCAGTCAGCATTTTTTAATTAAACTGTCTTGCGGGTTCCGCCGAATGATTGTCGCCGCGCTGTGATGCGCTTCTCCGCTCTGCTGTGCGCTCAACTGCGCTCTTCTGCTTGACACTCGGTATTTATTCGTGAATTAATCAAAGCGGAAAATAATGGAAATTCCAAACCAATAATTAAAAATCAGTTTTATGTAATTTTTAATAAATACTTCGAAGAAGTAAGAGAAAAGAATGAACGCAGAAACTCATATAATTAAAACACTGTATACTAATCTGAGATAAATGATTTTGAAATTTGCCAGATGATTCTGAAACTAAATACATACTCTATAGACAAAATCAAATCAATCGAAACGCATAAAAGAATTTAAACATTTTATGGAAACTAATAATATTAAGTCTAGAAAAAAATCACAGAAAAAATAAAAATCCAAAAAAATTCATAAAATTCAGAATAATTTCGGAATCTAAAGAACTCGTTTCATTTAACATTTAAATTAAAACCTTAAATATGAAGAAAAAACAATTAAAGTTGAAATTAAAAAAAATTATTTTTAATTTTATTACTATTAATATAATTATTATAATAGTATTATTATTATTATTATTATTCATCTTATTAGTATTACTGTTGTCAATATTATTATTATTTGCTGTAATGCAAATTAAATTGATTTTTCATTGTTTTTAGAACCGAAAGGAGTGCTGATCTTCTCCCGTAAACCACGATATCATTCTACCGTAGTTAAGGATACTCTACTTTTGACTTTCAAAAGGGAAACAAAACAAATATCTAAACCCAAGTTGCTTCTATTCTATACTCCTATAATTCAATCCTATATACCTATATACCTATACCTATAATAGGCGTGGTTGGTACATTTTAGAAGGACCTGACCCATTCGACAAACTGATAACCGACTTAACTGATTTATCATATTAAAATTCTGAGAATATTTAAGTTTTGGCCAGGCCACACTTTTGTGGTTTTACTGTAATCCTTTGACCACAAAAACTGTCAACGCGAACAACAACAACAATTCTCTGAATTTATGTTAATTGAATCTTCATTTTAACACAATTCGATTACTAAATAATTTCACTCGAAAACATCAACTTTTTTCTACAATTAATGTATTATTAGTGTTTTTTTTTGCACTTTTATCTTTTATTATTACATTGCGTTTGTTACGTTTGCGTGTTGCCACCAGAACAGGTTCCGCTCGCAGCGACGTAATCCACAGTTGAGCGCGTTGGAGGAACTCTGCACCTGGTTTAACACTTCACTCCAGAGAAAATCAGATCAGACCCGATATTTAGAGGTTTTCTTTTTCCAAGCTAATTATTAATCATTTAATTGAAATGGACATTTGCTTCAATAATTTTCTTTTATCAGCATTAAGAGAATTTTTATTAAATTTTCAATTATTTCTTTGTTTGTAATTAACTGGGTTTTTTGTTATTGTTTTTTCACGTACAATTGAGAGAATTGTAATGCTGATGACGGAGCCTCTCGACCGTCGTTTTTAGCACCCGACCGACGCTGCAACGTGTTTGTTTTGAACTGATTTGGCGAAAATTCGTCCTGCCGTAGAAAATGTGTTTCCATGTTTATCTACAGCGTAGAGTGAAAATGTGCGCCTGTCGTCTGGGAAATTCTCTTCTCTGAGAATTCTCTGGGAGATTTTCTCTTTAATCTCTGCAACTTCTGGCTGTTAACTCTTTACTGTTAGGAAATACCCGCTGTTAATTTATTACTCTCTGTTAAAAACATACATACCCTTTATAAGGGTGTGTAAGTTTATCCCCCTTTCTTTTTTTCTCTCTCTTTACCTTTTCTTAACGTCTGTTAAAGATATCTATTCAAATTTCGTACCCTTATGCTAAAGTAACCGTAGTCTCTTCTTCTCTTCTGTTAACCCTACCCTACAGTTACTGTTCTCAACATTACTTCATTGGAGTATAACAGTGAACAATCATGTTAAGTTGAAATGAGAGGAGAGACATTCTGCTACATTTGTGATAACAGAAATTTAACCGACATTCGATTACATTCGATTACACATTACATTACAGAACTGAACAGTGAATTACAATAAAGAGAAAACTACTTAAAATGCTGAAGAAGAAGTACACCTGATCTATGTGGACTTTAAATAGAGTAATGTTTAAATGCGTGGACCACGCCCACTCCTTGACGGGTGTATTTTAGCGACTAATTATGATCCAGTTCCCAATCATCGAGCGTGTGACGCCGCCGACAGCCGACAGGCAGCAACCAACAAGGAACAAATGACATTTCAATGTGGCACAAATGCAGGGCACTCACAAAATGCTGTCATTATTTGCGGCAATCAAGAACACAAGCTGCTTGAATGCAGCGCTTCAACTGGAGCACATGAAGTCAGCATTGACATGCGGCTGTCTGAAGTTCACTGCCCATTCTTATAATGCTCAAAGTTGCACATACATAAATCACATCACAGACAGCGACAGACATACAGCCAAACGGGGTGGCAACCCTTTTATCAATGTGTGTACATACTTGTATACGTGATGCGATGCGATGTACATTTGAGTTTGAGTGCTCCCAAGAGCTGGACAGCCAGAACAGGCAACATTAACTTCATGCCAGCCATCCAGCCAGCCAGCCACCCAACAAAGTCTCATTGAGTCAAGTATTGTAGATATTTTTCAGTTAACTACTCGTATATTAAGCGTTATAAACTCAACTCTCGAGCTGCACATTCTAGATTAAAATTTAATCAAGCGTGTCATGGAATTGGATATGGCTTTCTCCTGCCACGTTACTCTACGCTCCCTCCACCTTCTCCTTCTGCTCCTCCTCATCGTTTTATAGCATTGTCCTCCTTTATGCTCTTGTCTTTCTTTCCCTTCTCTTGCCCTCCTTCTTTAATTAAATGGCAAATGAAACGCACGCTTAGCAAAATGTCACAAGACTCAAGAGTCACTACTCTGCAGCATCACCGAACAGCGCACACTTGGACAATGCAACACTCCAGAGATGATGCCTGGTTTCGTTGGCGATTACGTAACGACCACGTCCACGAATTCTTGCTTAAGTAGCACAAAATCAGACATTAATGTGCAGTATAACGTCCACAATGCTTTGTCGCAATCAAAGAGGGCTCCAAGTTCGGGACTCAAAATTGAAAATTAACAGACTGTATCAGAAGCTTATCGTAGGGTCATTATCACCACCAACATTATTATATTCGAAGTTTATCATCTTGATTATCCGATCTGAAACGAATCGAATCATGGTGTTCATTGTATCGTCATTGCCAACTCATCTAGAGCTGATCATCAATGTTATGACCGTATCTGAAGAGAATCATCATCCCCAATACCATCATCAAACACCATCACCACTCATCACTCTTAATGACTCTTAAGAGACTCTTAAAGCCTTTCGTTTCGATTTCGGTTTTTGAAAATGTGAATCCTCGATTCGTCCGTCCATTACCATCATGTCTGGCCATTTATTCCTCAGACTCAGAATTTAACGATGCAGAAACGCTGGCGCATCAAAGTATTTCCTTAACCAGCACCAAATCATTGCATTGCTGAAGCTGATCACATTGCAGCAGAGGCTGTCGTTGTTTCTACTCCTGCTTAATTTCGGATGTGTCCAACTTGGCCTGGCCACAAGCAGCGTATCTACAGAGGTTACAACCAAAACAACGACAATGTTGTTGTTCAACAGTCAACGAATGAACAACGGAATTTAGTCGCACGGGTGCTCTTTTCTGATTCTACTCGATTTCGTACACTGAAGGAAATTGTTCTGGTCATTTGTATTGAACTAATTTGATGTACTCGTAATAATAAGAAATTTCAATGAAAAATTTGGATTCTGGTTTGTTTGTTGTTCATAAAGTTGTATTTTCTCGGGAATAAAATCAATAATTTGTCAGCTGAACAACAATACAGTCTTTCTTTCAGAGTTTAACAAACAAAAAGATGAAAAATCTGAAACAAGGAATAACGATGTTCGCAGAAGCGAAAAGCAAAAAATTGAAAAAATAATTTATAGAATTATTGTATATTATATTATAGAACTATAAAGAATTATATAATTAAAGTGCTTAAAAAAATAGATTACCCAAAAATGTAAGGAAAAGACAAAAGAAAGAAGAAAGAATAAAAACAAAAGAAAGGAGAAGCAGAAACAGAAACGAGGCCCTTCATAAATTTAAAAAAATAAAACCAAAAATGTGACTTTAGAAGTTATGTAAAGAAAATTTGAAAGGAACACATTGAGAGAAATGAAAAAAATGGGAAAGATGAAGGTGAGAAGAAGATAGATTGAAAATGAGGGAAAAAGGATAAAGAAAACTAAAGAATTTCGAAGAATTAAAAATGACACCTTGCATAATTGAAGAAATTATAAAGAAAGAAATTAAAATTCTGTAAAACGTTAAAAGATCTGAAAAAAGGAAGGAAAAAACTATAAATTATGAGAAGATTTTAAAGATAAGAAGAAATCAAATTGGACTAAAAATTGTAATTTTTTCCCGCAAATAATCGCGGACATTTTTTCCCTAATAAAATGCGTTTCTTTCCTTGCAAAATTTGCACGTATAAATTATGGCTGGGACATGAAACTTTTCCAGATAGGGCTGTTTGTATGCGTGTATGTGTGAGTACGTATATGTGTGTTTGTGTGCGTCTCTGGGTGGGTGTTTCATCCTTTACTGCTGCTGACCGGTTGGGTCAACGCATGTCGCTCTTTCAGGAGATGTCACATTATTATCTTGATTCGGTTTTTCCTTCCATTTCGCCCCCCTCACATTTTATCAGTATGCGCCTAAATCGCTTGGTTGTCACTCGGGCCACTCGGTTCGGATGGCACCTGACTACCACACGTTCAGTCCCGTGGTCTGGCTGCGGATGCTGGCGAGGTGCGCCGTCATCAGAAACGAAGTCGGTTATCTTTAGACCAGGTTTTGTTGGCACAACTGCACTGAATCAGCTCCACACAAGAACATATACATATACATATGTATATATGTATGTATTTGTGTGTGTAATATGAGTACTCTGAGTGTGTGTGTTTTGCGGGAAATTGTATTCAGAAAACTGAACTTCCCAATGCAGCTGGCCAAATGTGTGTATATTTTTGTATATGTGTATATGTGCATATGTTTGTGTTGTGTATATATGTAAGTATGTGTGTTGTTCCAAAGTTCCAAAGGTGGGCTATAATTTTAAAAAATTTCTGCTACTTTTGCGTTTCTTAAGTTTCCATTTTTTTACATTTCTTTCTCTTCTGCTTACAGCGCAATCTGTACTGTCACCGGAAATGGTATATAGTTCGGTTACCTTTTCTTTATTCACAATTCTCTTATTCATTCACGGTACACAAGTTATAGATAACTTGAACTGCTGTTGATGTGCAGCAAAAGATTTGGAATCGTAGTTTGGATTTTATAATAATAATAATAATAATAATAATAACATAGTTATATAAGTATATAAATTTATATACGTATAAAGCTTTTGTAACATTAAGTATGTTTATCACATTTAAATGACCAAACCAAAGTAAAGCAGACCGAAACCAGGCCTTAAGCTGGACAAAGCAAAATCAAATCTAAACCAAATTAAAACTAACCCAACACCAAAATAAAACTAACCCAAAACCAAATTAAAACGAAACTAAAACCAACGCTAAAACCAAATCCGATGAGACAATGTATCTATTGTAGGTTACGAACGCAGAACAAGCTCAGTGAACAATCCTATCTAAAGTGTCCCCGAGGATTTTAACCCATCCAATAAACAAGCTGCAATTCTTTTAATTGCAACTTTCTTTTATGTGAACCACAAAACCATAAGCAATCAACAATCAGCATTAAAAGTGGGACTGGGATGGAAAAAACAAAGTACAAGAAATGCTCAAAGAAAAAAGGTGCTCGTGGGAAATCTACATAAACTCTTACATTCAAAGACAAAGCGTAACTGCTCTCATTTCTCAATCTTTATTATCTTAGATTTGCTTCGATATGATAACCTTAAGGAGCGGATAAAGGAGTATCAAAAAATAAACGAAAGAGCAATGAGTCCAATGAGAATTTAGAACTTAGTTGGCCCACGAATTGATTCAATTGAAACACTTTAATTGGTCAAGCAATTTTTTAATCTAGAGTCTACGGGCGAAAGTGAAAAGCAGACACTTTTTATTTAGATACACTTTTCTAAAAGAGGCTTTAATTTTTTTACTATTTTTAAATGGAACTTTCATTTAAATTAATCACTTTCTATACTATTAAAATCTGCGATCTAGTGTTAAAGTTTCTACGTTTTAAAGGAACATTTAAAGAAAAGCTCGTTTTTTATATAATATCTTTTAGATTTTATAATACTTGTTTGAATATATTTTAGAGGAAAGTTTTTATAAAAATTTCCCATAAAACTTGGACAAAAAAAAGTACCCTTGAAAACTACACCTCCAGAAAATTTCCCCTTTAAAATTAACACCCATAAAAATAGTGTCTAAACTATTTAACAATGGTTTTGAGTTTCTATCGAGGTGAAAAGTCCATTTACTAGGCATTCCAAAGGAATCCTATAAAAAGACGGTGCATTTAGAGGGTGCATCTATAAAAAGAGGGAGTAGTTTTTTTTGGTGCACGTAAAAAGCTTGCCAAAGGCTTCTATAAAACCGTTCAGTTATTTTATAGTTTTCAGTGCTTCTGAAGTTATTCAGTGCTTTTTAAGTTTAGGAGTCTTTATCAGTGCCTCTCAAGTTTAGTTGAGAAGCACAATTTACGTAAGCTTTTATAGCAACTTGTACAATATTTACATACATGTATGTATTATATTATGTATTATGCAAACACTTTATAATTATACACAAATTTACTATAATTTTTAAATTATTGTAGAATAAACAAGAAATACTTTTATGGAAATAATAAATACTTTTATAGCACCAACAACCATTTTGTGACAAACTTTCATATTTCACTTCTTTCACTTCACTAAAACACTGACAATTATGGGCGTCAATTTTTTACATTATACCATACTCGTATACTATATAAATAGTAATAATATTTTCTTGTCGATTTTCCTTGAAAAAAAATATCATTTAATATCTGCACATTTAATGCCAGAAATATCAATCCGCCCAAGATTCCGGGTGTGATCCGCCCACTTCTTTATAATTGACCATTTTCGGTGTACATTTTCGCGTATAGTTTTTCTATGGCAGTCAGATAGGCAAAATAATTGAATTTTTTTTGCATCATTTCCATGTGGTCATCCAAGAATTTTTAGCGTGGTTTGACGTGGTAAGAACTAAGCGTGGGTCGGTGGCTCTCTCTTTCATTAAATACTCCAGCGGAGGAGGTTTTTAGAGCAACACGCTACTTCACAGCAACAGCAACACTTTATGGAAATATATGAGTATATGTAATTATGTATATACACATAAACATGTGTGTTTATTTGTATGCGAGGTGTATGGGCTTTCATTCAAGTGATGACATGAATATTAAGCGATGAAATACGATGGAGGTGCGAGTTACGCTACAGGCGAGCACACACACGACCTGAGGCACGCGATGAAGCAGGATAAAACTCTATATATTCACTGAACAGTATAACTATTTAAAGAAATTTAAACTTAACTTTACAGCGAACAACGGTGAAGAGAGAGAGGGGAAGTTGATAGGGCGAAAAGGCAAAGAGGGGAAGAAGGGGATAGTTAGAATTTTAAACCACTAAAGGAGCAAGTTTTCGCACAAATTACATTGCAAAATTTATACGTAAAAAACGTAAATCAAAAGTTTTCAATGAGCTCGCTCATTAACCTCTGACTAGCCACCACTCTGCAATCGAATCGTCAGCTCATCAGCCGTGAGCATGAACACACTTCTACGCAGAACGCATCATTAAATGTATATGAAAGGGGCGGGGCTGGGTGTGGTGAATCACATTAAATAGGGTTTCGATAGCCAAGAAGAGACGATGCCATGAACCGAGTCCAAATGCGCTGAAAGGACCTCCTTTTTACGTCTTCGTTTTCTTTCTCATCTTCGCTTCTTTTTCCCTTAATCGTAGTCATTCCTTCTCCTTCTCTTCGCTTTTCTATTTCACTTTGCTCTTCGAAATTAGATGACGAAGTAATTTTCAACGAAATTTCTGCGGCTGGAAGGAGAAGAGGTTAAGTCATTTAGTTACTCCCCTACTCCCCCTTACTTTCCCCCTCCATTCCAACCGCTCACAGGCAGAGCCAAATATAATAGTTGGGAAGTTCGTTTTTTTTGTTATACTCGAGAAATCGCTTGAAGCTAGCCAGCCAACTTTTGAAATGCAAATAAATAAACTGTTATTTATTACCATAACTTTTGATCGAACTCTTGAACCCTCGTTGAAACCCAAAAAAAAACAAGAAAAGAACAACACAAAAAAAAAATACAAACCAATGAAAAACTGTGCCAAATTTCAAATAAATTGAATAAAATCTGGTGATGGACTACAAAGAGAACAATCAAAAGTGTCACATTGGGCACAAAAAATGTGTCACACTCAGAATTGTGTGTGGGCAAAAAACGAAAGCAGAACCGGAAAAAAATATAGTATAGCAAAAGAACAATTAAGAAGTATTAAAAAGTTTTCATGCAATTTTTGCAGTTGTTGTTACGGTTGTTGTTGCTTCTGTTATTGTTTTTGTTGTTGTGTTGATGGTGTTGATGATGTTGTTGTTGTAGTAATATTGATGTTGTTATGATTTTATTGTTGTTTGGTCGTCGTTGTTGTAAGAACTATTGTGCTTTTCTCACAACAGTCGTTGTTGTTGTTGTTGTTGATGATGATTGTGATGGTGATGGTGATGATGCTCTTGATGATGTTGTTGTTAATGATGATGTTGTTAATGATGATGTCGTTATTGTTGTAGTAGTAGTAATTGTTGTTGTTATCATAGTATTATTACTGTTGTTTTTATAGTTGTGATTGTTGTTTTTGCTGTTGTTGTTGTTGTTGACTGTCTCTCAAATTTATTGATTGCTAGAGTGGTGATTTTTTTCACTCATGCATCAGTATATCCGAACTCAACTTATTGTGACATATGCGCATACGTACGACATCCATCATGACACGTTTTGACAAGAGAATTTCAATAAATGAAACCGTGTTGTTTCACCTTCTCCTCTCCGCCCCCCCCCCCTCCCCCCTACCGCCACACCACAGCAGCACTTTCACTGTAACAATTACTTCATCTATTTTTCTTTTGTGTCTCTGTTTTGCAAAATGATTAAATTCTTAACTCTATCGAGTTGTTGTTATCTCCGATTCCAGTTAAGTGCTTCATGTCACAGACGTCAATCCTTGGATATCACAGCACAGGATACAGCAGCGGCTTTTGTGACAAAAATCAATATGGGCACAAGCAACAGAACCATTCAATCCCAACACTTTTTTGAAAACAACGCAAATAAATATGAGTAAAAACCAGAAAAACTTTCATGTTCGTTCGAAAATATACAAAAGCAGTCATCATTATGATACAGAAGTACTACTATTATAGAGCAAACTAATGTTTGTTGATGTTTGCAGATTATAATATAATACAAGAAGCTTTACATGTATCAAGAATGTAAACATTTGTTGCTATACTCGTACTTTGACACGTATTCGTGTATTAAAAACATATCAACATACTACATAAAGAGGAAAGGAGAGGAAAGGAAAGGAAAGGAAAGGAAAGGAAAGAAGAAGAGCTTTCTTTTCATAAAAAAACCATAGAATATCAAAATCGACTGTCAATTTAACTGTCAACTGTCAGCGAGTAGAAAATTTTACCAACTCTTTGAAGACAAACTTTTTTAATCATCATCAACATTTTTTAGGAATCTCTAGATTTGAATCCAGAAACAAGGACATTTTTTCTGCTTGAACAAAGAAAAACCAATGCTTTTTCTACCTTTTAAAAGTTTTGCTCATTTAAACGTTTTTATCATTTAAAATTTTACTCTTTTAAAAGTTAAATGTTTCGATTTTTACCTCTAGCAATCGGATTAAAAGCGATCTTCACCAATCTTCCAATAAAACTTAATTCGCTACAACTTCAGTGCGTAAAAAGCACTCCCTCGTTTTTTGCGCTTTCCTTTTTTTATTAAAAATAATGTTTAAATATTTTTGTGACGGCGACGTTTTTGTTTGAACATCGACGGTTTTTTGAACACAGCCACTGACCTGCTGCATTGCAGTTGAACCAGATTATTTGCTCACTCTACCAACTGAGTTGTGTATTTCATTTCCTTTGTTGTTGTTATTGTTGTTGTTGGTTTTATTCCTACTCTATGCACTTTTTGTCGCATCATTAATTAATTCATATTTCGTATATAGTGGAATTAATTCTCAGAGGACGTGTCCACAAAACATACACAATCAATGAACATTACATGGTTAGCTTGTGGTTATGTAATACGTTTTGACCACTGTTTCGGTGATGATGGTCGGTTTCGACCTGTGTACTGGTGAGCTCAGTGATTAAACAACAACTTCAGTGATTAAACAACAACTTTAATTATCACTCGAAGCTCAACGCTGCTGCTAATGGACCGCAAAGCAACAAGCCGTCTCTACGGACCTGGTTAGTCGAAGAAAAGCATTTTACACAATCGTTATCCGTCTTGATTGTGCAATAATCATATTAATGCAATAAACTGTTTAATTACTAAACATGTGAATTGTGCTTAAGTGAAGATTTTGAAGGATTTCATTTGATACCATCGAATTACTTAAGAAAATAATGCATTTTCCATACAACAGATGATTGTAAGTTCAACATAAACTTAGTTTGTTTATAAAATGCTAACCCATCCACGCCCACTTTTAAAGCTCACTTTAAAACCCTTTACAAAACCTTACTATAAACAAAGGAATATGAAAAAATTAATATGGATTTCTTAATGCAATAAAGATGTTAACATTTATCAGTTTTTCGTTAAGTTTGCAGGAACTTTTAGGGTTACCCTCGTATAATTTAGAACGTTGAAAATTTCATTAATTCTAGTTTTGTAACCGAATCAACTTGTAAACGGAAATACGAGTGCTTGTGGAAATCACTCACGAGAACTACAAATAAACAGAAAGAAGAAGACGAGAACGAATAGCAAGAAGAGGATGAAGAGAAAGAACAAGAACCTTGGTTGTTAAGTAAACCGAAAGTGAATGAGTGTGTTCGTCTATGTGAATGATTGCGGTTATGTTTGAGTATATTTAAGTATACTTCAACGTAGTCGAGTATCTTTGAATCATACGAGTAGTATCCGCAACTAAACAAGGCTTCGGAGACCCTCACCAAGCACAATAATTTGCTAAAATCGTCCACACATACGAGTATTTCGTATGTTTCTAGCAGTCTATGGGTTTCTGAACAGTGTCTGGCTCTGTTTTGCCTCTTAAAGCAGAATAAATAAGAAGGAGAACACGATACTCGACATCGTTTATCACTTGTCACAATCTCCGTATTTTTGTAAGCCAGGAAGAGAACCACGCTTGAATGGACTTGAAATCGAAATGGAAATCGTTTAAAAAAACTCACATGCCACCTTTTCGATTATAAAGATTTCAAATGGAAACGTTCAAATGGAAACGCATTTTAATCACGGAAAACATGACAAGTGTCTCAAATCACATGACAGCTGAGTACACTTGAAATATTACCCAAAGTTTTGGTATCTTTTTGAAAGTTTGGGGTATTTTTAAATAATTTTTTGAGGACTTTGTAACTAGCTTATCTTTGGTAACTTTAAGTAATTTTGCCATTATTAAACAAATAATAATTTAAATGTAATTTTTAGGGTTTTTTTTCAACAATTTGTAAGAAATTTTCAAGAACTTCTTAAGTAATTTTAAATAGCTTCATATTTTATACATTTTGTCATTAATTTAAGTTTAATTTAATTTATTTAAGTGATTTACTCAATTTATTGTGTTTATTGCTTCAAAAAATATTCTTTCTTCAAATTCATTCTACAATACGTTGAAAAGTTAAACGATACTTAATAACTATTATCTACAGTAAGCTAATCGTTAGTAATGGAAATTTTTTCTCTCTGCATCTCACCCCCTCTCTCTCTCTCTCTCTCTCTCTCTCTCTCTCTCTCTCTCTCTCTCACTCTATGCAACACTGTCACTTAATATAGCCACTTATTAGTGTTGATATACTTAAATAACAATTAATATGGAGAACTTAAACGAACACTTCCACCTTCACCATCTTTCTCTCTCCCCTTTCCTATTTCTGTTTCTTTCTCTCTCTCTCTCTCTCTCAATCTCTCCCTTTTATCACTCTATCTGGCTTTTTCTCTCCCTTTAAACTTGTAGTATTTAAGTATGTGTAACGCGCCGCTGTTTTCTAAGAGGGCCCGGGAGGCCATCAAATTTTGGCTGCCATGACGGTTTATTGCAAGCAAATTGTTGTTGATGCTCCTGTGTATTTGTTGGTGCATGTTGCTGGTATTGATAATGATGTTGTTATTGTTGTTGTTTTTATAGTTGTTGAGTGTGTTGGTCCTGGCCATGTCGCTGCGGGAAACATTTGAGTGGAGTGACTGCGATAACAACGAATGCTGTAGAAACGGAACCACGACTTGTATTTCAATTGAAGTGATTAAAGTGCTTTTGTGATGTTGATGTGGATGTGATGCAGTGTGATGTGATGATGTTACTGTTCAAAATGATGAAGTTGTTCAATCAATTTTCGGTGGGTTGTTGTTAAGATGTAACAAAAAAAGGCTTCAAATGTTTTCTGATAAAGTGTGAATACTTGTATATATTATCTTTTACACATTTATTTAAAATACATTTAAATACGGTATTCAAATTTTTAGT
This sequence comes from Myopa tessellatipennis, assembly GCA_943737955.2. NCBI lineage: Eukaryota > Metazoa > Arthropoda > Insecta > Diptera > Conopidae > Myopa > Myopa tessellatipennis. The sequence continues at coordinate 44,636,097 of OX031314.1, forward strand.
TATCTTTCATAAACTGATAAAATAAAAATTGTTTACAAACGAATAAAAGAGTAGAAAAATAAAATATTTTCTTCACAGCAATTAATAACTAATGCGTTAATATCTACCTTACAACAACAATAAAATGCACACAGTACAAAAACATTCTATAATTATTATTTATTATAGAAAAAATTGTGTCCATGCATCAAAAAACAAAAACAACAAAAATTATGTCCATTTTAATTGGTTTTTGAAAGCACGAAGCACGAAACACGATTTTAATTTACAGACAGATTTAATAGCCTGCATATACTGATAATAGAGTGTATATATACGTGTGTACTTATGTATACACGTAAACATGTGTTTGTCTAGTACTTTTTATCAGGCTCTTTTTTTGTCAACTATTTTAGTTTCCTTGCTCTCCTAATGATGCTAATAAAACTAATTGCATTTTTTATACCAACAAATTGCATTCGAGTTCTATTAGTTTAAAATTTTCCATTCTGCGTAACTAAATTATGGCTAAATTATGCGCAACGCATCGGTTTCCTTGTGCATATTTTAAAGATCCACTTTAATTGGTTCCACTGATGGAACTCGTTCCACAAATTAACATTTTATTATACGAGTAATTCATTATATTTTCAATTATTTATTCGAATTTGTATTGTTTTAAATTATAGCTAATTACATACGTAAATAGATCAATGAATAAATAAACATACATTTATATAAAATAAAACCATGATCTCTATAGTGAATCTTCTAAAATAAAGGTATCCAACAAATTTATTAGGACCTCCGTCGATCACGTTTATCCACTGAGCCATTTCTCAAGTTCCGAAAGAGAAAATAATCACAGTTCTGGGTTAAATCTGCAGAACAGGATGTGTGATATAGCAATTTAAACTTTAAGTTTCCTAGAGATGATAAATACTTTTGATTATAATCAATTTTCTAACAAGCGCCATCTATACCTGAAGATCAGGTAATTGTGGGTCTTGAAAGCCACTTGAAGACCTTCTTCGTCTTAGTTTTCTTTGTTAATATCAATGAGCAAACAAATAGTTTTACTTTTATCAAGTTTTAGTTTTATTTGTTTACTTAACTTCATTTCAGTTAATATTTACTGCAAGATTATCATCTTCCCAATTTTGGAAACAACGAAATTAATGACATTTGAATCAGAAATGAAAATCGATGAACTGCTGATGATGATTTCGGACAGCATAAAAAATCCGACGCAAATCGGTTATCGCACTGTATTTGGTAAGTAAGCAACTGAAATATTTATGTATGTATGCAAGTATGTATGTATGTATGTATGTATGCAGGTATACATTCAGTATGTATATATGTATGTATGTATGATTGTGTATGTGTATTAAGCTCATGTAGATGTTGCTGTTCCTGCTAAAACATTCGCTTCGGTCTATAAATGAATCTACAGTAGAATGGAATCTATGATGGAATCTCTGATGGATTTCTTCTTAACGAAACTAATAACTTTTGTTGGAACACAGAGAAACCCGGATCTATTTCAGCTGCTCTTATTGTTGTTATGCAAACTATTTTCGGTGTTGGTTTGCTTTTGCCACGAAGTGTCGATGAGGGAGAGCACAGGTTTTGGAGAGTAGTAACAAAGAGTTGGCTCCTTCTCACCAGACGTGAAGACTTGCAACTGCAGATTTTGTAAATTGGCATCACACATCATAAATACTTGATACTCGAGTTAACAATAGTGACAGGAATTGGATTGCACGAGTCTATATTCCCAAATGGACTGAGTATAATACACACTCATCAACACACACACCAACACGTAACTGTACAATCGGCTTATACGCTCTGATAGCAACAATCACGCTACAGTTACTCGTAATTATGTCAGCTATTAGATTGAATTTCCCAGAAACCTTATGATTTGAAAGGATATTGAAATCTTATAATTGAAAAATATTCATATCAAATAATAACACATCAATCGATGCTCCTGTGAGTTTCACTGAGTGTAGGAGAGACCCCAAATATATTGAGGTTGTTAAATAGTCCTCTATCATCTCTCATACCTTTTATCTTTATTTCAAAAGTTTTAAAATCTTATCATCAAATCAATGTTCCCAATTTTGAATTTTAAATATTTTTCTTATATTATTACGCGTCATTTACATCTTAACATTACAATACTCTTTAAATAAATTATAATCTTATCCAAATTATACTCTCTGCTTAAATTATAATCTCTAATTTTATTATTATCTTCATCTAAATTCTAATCTTTATTTGAATTTTATTCTTAAGAATTTTATAATCTGTTTCAGACTTTTTAACCATCTGAAAAACCCTCGCTTTTATGTTTTTTCTTCTTTCTGTTGTGTTTGCTTTAGAAAAAATTATTCCAGAGTTGATTCTATAGACTAACCTCGGCACCTTTTGAAAGCATCTACTGCTCCAAGCAATTTGAGCCGTTTTTGTCGCAATCACAACAACACCAACAACAACAGTATACTGTAGTTGTTTAAATTATTAAAATATCTGGAATAAAATACGGTCTGTCTGTGCAACATCCGTTTAAATAACCTATTATTATTCTTTAAGAATAACAGTACTCCTAATTATTCGTTCGCTTTTTCATCCCCTTTTTTCATTCGCTTTTTTCACTCACTTTTTCGTTCTCTTTTTTCATTCGCTTCTTTCATTCTTTTATTCATTAGAGATAAAAAAAGCTTCAGTTAATTCAGCTCAATTGACAAAACTAAAACTGTAAAAAACCCAGTTAAATTCAGTTAAAAATATGTAGTTACTTTTACTTCTCTCGTTCGCTCTATCTCTATCTCTCTCTCTCTCTCTCTTATTCTCTCTCCCTTTCGTTCCAATTTTAATTAAACCAATCAACTGCTTATTTTTAGTAGACGTAACAAGCTCCAGAAAACTCTTGTTAAAGACGTGGAAGAAAGAAGATGAGAACGGAGCTGGCGAATGCTGAAAACTAAAAGAAGCCGCATTACGGCTGCATTGGAACTTCAGAGACCAGACGGCGCCATCGTTAAACGACGTCTTTAAACACCCTCGTCGTCTTTTTAAATACCGTCTTTGAGCATCGCTTCTTTAAACAATGTCTTTAAGTATCGTCGTGTTTTTAAACGTCGTCCTCTTAAGCATCACGCTTTCGAGAAACAAATCTTACAAACTTACAGTCGTCATCCCACTCAGTGGTTGAGAAAATGAGTGCTTGTGTACACAGACGAGGGCAAGTTTCGGGCCAGTCTGAAGAACTCCTTCGGTGGCAGTGAACCATTCATTCAGAGATGTCATCCAGCGCGATGTACAGCCAACAAATAAAAGTTTGGTGCCCATGAGTTCTACGGGTTGACCAACACCCGAAGAAAGCGGGGCATATTTTTCATTCAACGAATTCTTCTTTCCACGAATTCTTCTTCTTTCCACGAATTCTTCCTTCAATGACTCGTCCTTTGTCAGGACTGAAGAAAGCGGAAATAAACGACTCGTTTTTATTATTGCTATAAATTCATTTCATATAATTATGAGTTTAGAGAATGTACGACGGTATATCGTTGTTGTTGTTGTTGTTGGTTGATATTCCTTTCTTCTAGACATCATTTAGCGCAGTGTAAAATGGGCAATTAAAATGGGTTTAAATGGGTTGGCAGGGAACTAATAAAATGTTTTCTAAAGTAAAACCAAGAAAATTAAGAAAAAGAATATCTTCAAAAATAAGTGAGGAAACTTAATAGCGAAAAATAAATAAAATCTGTTAGCAGATATAAACATTATTTATGGTGTTATATTAAAAAAATAATAACGAAAACTTTTTACAATGTGTTCATAGAATTTGTTAGGTTCTTAAAATTAAATGTTGGGTACTCTAAAACCTCGTTGCTCCTTCTTTCATGACAAGAAGAAACACGAGAAGAAGAAGATGATGTTGATAGACAAGAAGAAGGAAAAGATAGAAAACGCGAAGAAGAATAAGAACAGAAGAAGATGATGCAGATGAAGTTTCCGATGAAGTTGCAGTAAAACAAGGTTAAAAATAACCACAAAGAATAAACGTTCAAAAGTAACAATATAGAGAATAATAATAACAATAATTGAAATACAATAATAATATCAATAATAATAATAATAATAATTTATTAAGTATGTATAAGTATTTCATATTTAATATAGTCTACGTTATTCATAATATTTTTTTATAGAGACTTTTCCATGCAAAGCTTTACCCGCGGATTTCCGGGAAAATTGACGTAATCTCTTTGCATTAATTAACAACGAGTTCTTTAAATACGTTTTACGTAAAAACGTGCATTTTTTGTTCATGGAATATTTTTCGTAGAGTGCATTTTAAAGTTGTTAATTTGTGGTTACCTTCATCAACAGTGTATATTATTAACTATATTTAAACGTTTAAAAATAACATTTTACAAAAGGTTGAGTATTTTTATATTGCATCTGAATAGTATTAATTATATATACTTAGTATGTCACAAATTCCTAAAACCATTATTTAATCCCTGACTTCGCTTCCTTTTATACCTTGATTCAAAATAAAGCTGGTTCAAAAAAGTTTTTTCCCTTCTACACTGGTTTCCAACCACTCTCCATCATCCACTCGCCCTTCAGTCACCAACCGCTACCCCTTCAGTCAACCTCCACTCACCCTTCAGTAACCATCCTCTCTCAACAATACCCATCCACACTGACCAACCCACTGAACAATCACTCAACTTTTCACCAGAAGCCAGGCGGTTACCAGGAGTTTAGCAAAAAATCCTTCATCAAATGTCACAACACATTTAAGAGTGAGAAGATTGGTTAGGAAGGGTGGAGCGGGAGAGGAGGAGGGCAGTAAAATGAGTTGTGGTCACGTGTCAGGTATTATTAATGGGAAGGAACGGAGTGGAAGGATTTGCCAGGAAGTACAACAGAAGCAATTTGGTAAAGTGCGAGATTTGTTTAAGTTAGAGACTCATCACTTACTTGCTCATTATATGAATGATTTGTCGTCGGTAGCATAAAGTCCACTCAAGGAAAGGATTAAGCAACTGACAGTTACTAAACTCCCCTCGAAGGGGAGAAATATTTTTCTCTGGTTGAGTTATGTGAGGCACATCACATTATATTTCATCAGAATCACTATCGCTATCGATTCACAATCACATTACAATCACTTTCGAAGTCTTTTCAAGTAGCTTTTCGTCTTGCTTTTACTGATGTTCACAATATAAGTATTTAGGGTATTTATGGTAGTATTTATAAGTATCGAAGGGTTTTGATATTTCACTTAAGTCGCGATTTTTTTCCAAGAAAATAAGCCTTCCTTTTATATGTATATCCTTCAGCATCCCCAACCAAAGCTCACCTCATCGTATGATGGAGTTCTTTTTAACCCTGCCATGGACTTTATCTTTTTTATCTCTTGATATCTTTTTTTATCATTTATCATTTCTTTTTCTTATCTTCTTCACGTGCACCTCCTTTTAGCTATAAGATATTTCGAACATTTCGTGTTTTATTTACTTTTTTATATGCGAGTTCCTTTTTTTTGTGTTGATTTTTTTGAGTACTTTTTGATTTACATACATCCTTTTTCAATATTTCTATATATTTAACCCTCATCAAATTGCGGCGAAATAAAAATTACTAAAATACAAAAAGGAGAGCCCTTTCTTAACGGTAAAATGGTTACTCACATTACCGTAAAATCGTGAGTCGTTTATTTATTGTAGGGAAGAAGCGCGATTTTTTAGGAGTCCTGGTTTTTTTGTGTTCTTAGAATTTTGTTGGGATTTTGTTTGAATTTTTTTAGGATTTGTTTTTCAATTTTTAAGGGGTGTTTTAAATTTGTTGCTCTGGCGAGTTGATTTCGCAGGAGTTTCTGCGGCGGATTTAAAATGAATGGCGAAAAGTGTCTGCATTTAATGACGAATGGACAACACTGCATTTTATCGTTTGTAGAGACTAAAATGCTCTAAATAAAAAAATAAAATAAAAGGTGAATTCTAAAAACAACAGCAAAAACATCGCAAATCGAAATCATGTTGTTGAAGCCAAATTTATATTTTATTTTATTATAAATCTTTATTATTGCTTGAATTTTTCTCCCAAAAAAGTTTCCTTTCCTTTCAATTATTTGAACAAAACATTTATTTTTTTATTCTTCAAGTATCAAGAAGTTAAAAGCTATAACGGAATGTTTGATATTAAATAAACTAGTTTATTATTGTACTTGTATTATTTTTTATTGCATTTAATATTTAATGATATAATAAAGTCAAAAATATGTGGAATAATTAAATAGTACGTGAAACAAGTTGTGACGAATTGCATGGCGTCACGTCAGATGAGATGAGCGAAGGAGTGAGTGAGTGAGTGGGTGAGTGGAACACGGGGCCATTCGCCGCATACGCTGCCACGCCCCCTTCGTGTCCCTCCATTCTTGGATAAATTATGAGCTTGTAACTGCCGCAGCTGTCAAGACATCATGTTGCTCATGCTGCAGCGAGTACAACATGATGGATCATCGGAGGGTCTGCTGCTAAAACCTGCTTGTTTTCTTCTCTCTTTTCTCTTTGGTATACAGCCATATACACCGTGTATGTGTGCCTTCTCTTCTATACTAGTTTTTACTCTCAGGTTTATGAGTCTTTGGAGAGCAAAGTGAAGAAGCAAACAGATCCGTTGTTTGATTAGTTTAAGCCAAGTAAAAACCTCCTTTCAGATACTCAAAGAGTGAGCTCTCATAAAGCAAACACACACACACAACCACACACACACATGTTATGTTGAGATTTCCCTCATTTTATCCTTGCCCAAAGTTATTAATTTTTTGATTTTTTTTCAATCTCGTTCAAACGCATCTATTAGAAATATAATGCCACATGTAGCGTGCATGTGAATTTAGTTTATTTTAGTTTTAGTTTTCATTTGATTTTCCTCCTGACTTTTTTTGAAATTTTTATCTATTTTTATTATTTTTTGTAATATTCTTTTTTAATAATTTTTGCTGCTAAGTTTTAATGTCACACAATTTCGTTGATTCCCAATTTTTGTCTGTTTCCTTATTCTTGTCATTTTTCATAATGTTCTCTAATGACAGCAATGAATTATCCCCGTTATCCTCGCTCTCCTCACTATCCTTGTTATCCTTTCTTATGAGCGCTACGAGTGCGTGTTGTACGAAAGCTGACGTTAATGCGCTCGAAGCTGGTCTCTCAAATGTGAGAATGTGCAGGATTTACACATTCCTAAGCGAAGCATGACGTCACAAAATGTGCTGAAATTATTTATTGTGGAACACAGAGAATCAGGAAGAAGCTACAAAACCTCCGCAAAAGAGGATTGAAATGCATTCCGGAGGATTTCATTGTGAATGAGCCATAGAAAGTAACCAAAAACACAGAAGATTAAGTATATTTTTAAGTAAAAAAATACTTTTTAACTAAAAAATCTTTTATTATTATAAGATTCTCTCTTATTTCGAAATTATAAATTATTAATTTGTGTTCATAATCAATCCCAACCCTCCACAAAGTACAACAATAACAAAAGAGGAAAAGTGTTGACGTCATTTTTATATCAACTTTAACTAAGTTTTAAGAGAACATTTAAAATAATGGCTACCATGATGTGCAGTTTTACAGGAGTTTGTGTGAATGTAAATGAGTGTATGTTTGTGTGTGTGTACGGGTGTATGAGTGTGTACATTAGGACGTGCAAGAGTGTTGACACATAGCTGCTACATGTGCGAAGTGTTACAAGAACAAAGTAATAACTGCAACACATGTACTTCCAAACACGCCGATTCATGCCACTGCACTTGATTGTGGTGGTGCCACAGCGGAGAATTGATGGTAGGCACTCAAGTGTGCACACACACCTTTTTTTCTCTTTTCCTTCAAGGGTATTTATAAATTTTCCACACTTGGGAAATCAACTCAGATGACTTCCATTTTTAACACTACAATTTTTAGTAGAAGCATATGAAGTCTTTATTTTGAATTTTTTACGATTTGTGATACTAAGGATAAAAAATCATATGAAATGTAATATTAAAGTGATATAACTTTAATAACATTCGACATTAATGATGTAAATTAATTAATAAAGTTGATTTTATTGTATTTCAACGAAATCTCCTTTTTGTGGCGTTTTTATTGTAAGTTTCTTTTGTTGTTTCATCTTTACATTTCAGCTGTTTACATACAGCTTGTGTTTATATTGTTCATTGTTATTATATTATTATTATTACTTTATTGTATGTTTTATTGTTGTTATTTGTTATTCTAATCACATCTCCTCAGCCAACCGTAAAACACCGAATTTATTCAAATACCGGAGCCTGTCAAGTTGCCGCACATTTCGACTGCCTTTCGAGCTCTTTAACTTCACTTGTGCCGACTACAGGCAGCACCCGCAACATTTTCGCTGCTGTGTGGCGCAGCAAGATTCTGAAACATGAAATCGTGTAACGTCCCACCGCAAAAACCACCAGCAGCCAACACAGAAACTGACAAAAAGTGGCTGCAAGTTACGAGTATTTTAAATAATTGTTTGCCCCCACGAAGAACCGCCACCCGGAAAAAGGAACCTATTTAAATTATGCGTCAGGATGCACATCGTAAATCATCCGAGACAAAAAAAAGACGAAGAAGAATGGGTTTTTTGTATTCTCTGCGGTCGGTAGAAAGGAATAAAAACTCTTCCTGCAATACTTTTGTAGATCCTCTTGAAGATTCTCTGGAAGTAGGTTGAAAAACGCAGATGTTGGAAAGTGTGAAAGAGTGGAGATTTGAAGGAATTCTGTACACGAAAACCTAATTAAATGAAGACGATTAAATTAAATTAAAGATTGTTTGTCTAAAGAATGAAAATTGTATGATTTTCCTAACAATCATAGTAAAAATTAAAACATATTAGAAAGAGCGTATTTTTTATCTTTATTTCCTATTCTTCTCTTTTTACTGTAATAATAATAATTTAGTGAATTACTAAAATAAAGAAAGCAACCAAACTTTATTTCATTTCATTTTGAATAAATATTTAAAGCAATTTTAATATATTTAAAAGCTTTAAAGTCCGGTTTTTTTTTTGTAAACAGCATTAAAAAAAACTTGGAGCTCATCGCCATCACTCGCAATCACTCAGCGAGCTCACTCTCGCCGTCTTTCATGCCCCCAATCATAACCACAAAAAGCGCGGAGAGTGCACCACTTCAGGCTTTAAATCAGTCGACCGAAAATAAATTCGGTTAAAGTAAGATTTACGCCTTTTTTGAACGTGTCAAAATGCATAAAGCGGAAACTTAAAATTCCGCCCGTCCCCTTACACTTAATATCAGTCTCTGAATAGGGCGCAAAAGAAGAAGAAACATCGCACACTTTCAACTACAGCGGCAGCTTTAAGAAAATCAAAGCCGAACAGAGAATCCTTGATGCGTCTCTCTGAACGCTCTTCTGCCCTCCTTTAAAGCACTTTTAGCCACTTTTACTTACCCCAATCTTTTTCTTTTAGCCCACCAACAAGTTCCCCAAACAAGAGTACAGCCCCCCTCCCTCCACTTCATAAAACCACTCGTTGGTTAGCTTGTTTTGATCACCGAGAACACATTTCAAAGAAATTCGCCTGAAGTTGAAGCGCAGCATTTGTGTGGATGCATTAAAGGGCCGTTGATGCAGATGATGATGCTGCTGCTGCTGCGGATGCTTCTTCTTCTTCTTCTGCTGCTGCTTCTGTTTCTGTTGCATCTACTCAACGTTTGCTCAGTTTGATGCTGCCTGAAAATATGCGGAAAATAGCCTCGAATGCATGCAACATTAACGTGAGGGACTGACTGCTGATTTTTTTTATAACCCAACCAGCCAACCAATTTAAGGAAAGGAAGACTGATCACAACAACAGCAACAGCGGCGGCGGCTGCACTGTGGGATACATACGCACAATTATGTGGGTATGTGTTTGTATGTGTGAATGTGCAGTCAATTGTTCCCCGCCTCAGTGGCTTGAAAAAATATCCTGGCGTCCTGGCGACGCAGAGTTTAACGCAAAAAAAATACTGCCAAAGCCATAAAGTTAAATATTTCCGCGCTGCAATCTTAATAAGTGAAATAAGAGTGAAATAATTAAATCTTTAGAGAGAAATTTATTGGACATTTTTGGCACAATCTGGAGATTATACAATTTTTAATCATTTTGGTTTGGTAAACTTTCAAAAATCTCAGAGACAATGATTGAAATAAGTAGAACGAATTATAGGCGATTAGATGGAGTAATGGCGGAATATATACAGACGGAATTATACAGATGGAAAAAATCACTTTAAACCAAAAGACAAAACAAAGTAAATGGTTCAGTTTTGATGTTTTAAATACCCTTTAGTCTCAGTTAAGTAAGCTTAATTAATTTCAGTCCTTCGAATTTATGGAATCTCATTTCAGTCAGTTGGTTCCATTTCGATCTTTCGAAGAACCATTCAATGGGTTCTCAAATAAGGTAGTTTGATCAATTTCGGTCCTTCGAATACCCGTTTCATAATTGTCTCAACTAACTTATTTTGATAAATTGCCCTTCTTCGAATGTTCATCCAACGGGGTCTCTATTAGATCAGTCGCGTCCTTACCAACAGCGATTTTAGTCTTCCCTCTTCTAAAACTTTATTATATTGGGTCATTATCATTACATCACATACCATCATCATCAAATCCTTTCTGAAGTAGACAACCTCTTGAATGATAAACTCTTGTTTCCTTCTCTTCAAATTTTTGTATGTTTTGGAAGGACATCATTTCGACTTCAGATAAGTGAAGCCTTTAATTTCCTTGAATAATTTTACGGTATTCCTTTTACAACTTTGCCTAAAAATAACCACACCGAACCAAACCCAACCCAAGCCAATCCAACTTTATTCTTGTGGCTTGGTCATTCAGGCCAATTTTCATTTTTCATCTGAAGCGTCCTTAGAATTCTCTGCCATTCTTTTTAAGACAGTTTATCACATGTTGTGTTTATGTTGTATGTTAGAGAATAGTTTTGAAACGTTTGAAGTTTCAATTGAAAAATATCAAGATTTTTATCTTTCTTGCAAGAAAACAACAAAAGTGTGTGACCTTAGATTGAAAATAGCTTTTAAGTCAACTCATAATAATGTGAAAGATGTGGTGGTGAGGGGGTGTAATCGGGGGAGTGGTGATCGGGGAGTGTAATGGGTTCCACAGAATTTCTTTGTTATCGAAAATAATGATGGAAAATATCTTCATCCTGCGTATCGATGGGATGAAACAGGAAGTAACCAAACAATACCTGGACTATAGACCTCGTTGTTAGCAAACAGTTCTGAATAAATTGGCAAATTTTTGGTTTCCAGAAACACTCAACTGAACTCCGCGACAAATGAACTGAATTTAACGATGAACAAGAACTCTATACAAAGTCATGGAAGATGAGAATATATGATGATGATTACGATAACGATATTCAAATAACAATGATTGTGACGATGATGGCAATTTTCTTTTAAAATTTCAATCCATCAAAGATTCTTTATAATCCTTTTGATGATTTAATAAATTGAATTTAATAGATGATTGGTAGTAGAAAATATTTTCAAACTACTATATGAAAAGAAGTAATCTATTCTACAAAAGCTGTAGTATTTCTTTCTGTAGTCTTTCTCACTCTTAATCTCAATGTACTCCTTCATTAAGTAATTGCTTCTGTCAATGTTTGTTTTTTAGGATATTTACCACAATCATTTTATGGATAGATTGTACTCGTACATATGTACATATGTGTCTATATATACTCGTAGATGTGCATACATATAGTGTAAATATTTATGTAAAATGATGGGATTGTTAAGAAATTGGAATTACTTAAGTAATCAGAAGGAGTTTTCATTGTTGTTTTTGGTTTTTTCTTTGTGCCGCTCTGGTATTCTATCGCTTAAGCTCAGTCTAAGGGAGTGACTATATCTCTCTCCTTCTCCCTCTCTGACTCTCTAGCTTATTCCATCTTCTCCCTCTCTTCCTCTTTACCAGGGTTTCTCCTTCTCTTATCAAGGATAAAGTTTTCAATTTATCCTTGAATGCACTTTTGCATATTTTGTAGAGTAGATACTCGTACGTTGTTAAACTTATTTTACAATCTTTAACAAAGTTTAGAATCTTTAGAATTTAAAATAATGCTGTTTAAAATATATATTGTATTAAAGTCGAAGAGTTTCTCCTTTACATCCAACTTTATACACTTAAACTAAGATACACTTCCCTGAACACATCAAATTAATTACACAGACTCTCTAAGAAACCAAATTTATTCGTCAAAATTACAGATTTTAGTGCATCGAAAAGCGACACAGAATATCGTAGATTTAATACTAGAGTTGAAAAGCATTCAAAATCACGTAACATCACATTGTAAATAAGGTCACATCTCGTGTTCTGGGTCGAAAGGTGAACAAATTGATTGAAATGAAGGTGCATCTAATGCATCGACTAATCTAAGGATATGGAATTAGTTACCCAGCTCAGTGAACACTTGAGAATGTTGGTTAAGATGCCTCCGTATGATTTCACAGGCTTTTGAATTGGGAATAATTATTCTAACCTCAGAGTTGGTGATAACTTTAAGTGGTAATAAGCTCACTCTCGCTGATGTGTGTATGAGTATGTATACGAAATTATGTGTGCCTGTGTGTGCGTCTAGTAAAAGAAGACAAGAAGAAGAGATGAGACTGTATTAACTAAGTTTAAAGAGCTTTGACCTCAAGATTAAAGGAACTCAAGGTATTTATTATAGATGAGTATAAAATATCTTGAGACTTTAAGTTGAGTTATGAAAGCCGTATGAAAGCGTAGTTGCTTTCTTGCCTCTCATGGTAAAAATTAGGATCAAATGCAATTGATTAAACTTTCAACTAATTGATTAAACTTTTCAAGTCATCCTTTGAGTATCTAAGTACGAAGCATAAATAAGAAAACTCTCTGTAATTGAATTGAATTGAAATTTAATTGTAAAAGTATCGTACATTCAAAAATGCATTGATGAGTACATTCATAAGTGCATTCATGAGTACACTCATAAGTTTATTCAAGAGTATATTTTTGAGCTCATATGAGTGTGATTACATTCATTATTCAAATATTGTCTATTCAAAGCTTAAAAACACCCTTCTTCAACCGCTGTTGAACATTCCAGCATTCACATGAACGATTATAAAAAAGAATTTTATTGAAAGGGGGTGTAGAGGGGTTGCCGACAGATTAATTAAAACGTTTCCAGGCCAACATAAAAAAGCGACCTGAAAGGGAAGCAAGGGAATAAAACGATGCTCCGCTAAGTATTAATGCTATTTCAAATCAAGGACATATTATATTAAGTATTTAAAAAAATCTCTGCTTTTAAAGCTCGTCCATGTGACGCCGAATGTTCCACTCCTCTGAAAATATATACACACGTCCTTCGGAAGGCTTTAATTTCACAGACATCGCTGTGAGTCGAGAGCCGTGAGTCGCGAGCTCATAAATAGTCATGAAATGGTTACCGCACACCAACTCAACCAAGATTCATTTCTGCGCCGATCCCCCCTTTGCTGTACCACTTGCTCCCCTCTTCCCCTTCGAACCGTTCCACAATCTGCTATGTGATGTGAATGTATAAACTTTTATTATCATCACGTTAACGAGAGAAGCTCATAACTTTTTAGTACTGGGTTCGTTTTCGTTTTTTTCGTATTTGTGCCACTCTGGTACGAATGTGTGACGTGTATGTGTGTGTGTGTAGATTTGAGCGTATATTTAAACTGTTTGGATACACATTCATGACGTAACTAAGTATGGCTCACTCGTGTTATTTTTTAGTGTCAGGATCTGAGCACCGTCAAACGCCAAAACAACAATAAAACCAACAACAGCGAACTCAACAATAAAGATCCTCCTCCAAAAATACATGGTATAGTCGAGCGAGAGAGACAGAAACAGAGGGAGAGAGAGTGAGGGACAGCATTTGAATAATTGATTAAATCCTCATCTTCATAAATACTTATGTAAATAAATAAAGACTCTTCATCAATTTAAATGAAATTAAGATTTCAAATAAAATGAAAATTCAAAATAAATTACTTTCTCATTGAAAGAATCGTGTTGAGTTCAATACGCTACGCTAGCATCTTTGAACTAACTTTCGGTGGGTTTTCAGGTAATCTTCACGTTAATATTAAATTTTATGAATACAACGCGAAAGTCTGTCATTCTTTGATGATCGGGAAGGGAGGGTAGTGGGGTGGAGATTCGGATAGAGTAGAGCGGGGAGCTGAGGGGTAAATATAACTCATTGTACTCGACTGCAGTTATTCGCAGTGAGCCATGCAATTTGTCAACATGAATAATCTTCATTCCGCTACATTCCGTATCTCAATTGCAGGGATTTTGAAAGGACCCCACCTCGTTCCGTCTCCTTCTCTTCACCTAAACAACTTGGATTTTCAATGCAAACAAGAACACTTCGCGCGTGTTTGGAAAGAGCAACAACGTCTGTGTGCAAGTTGTTGGCTTTCAAGTCCTGGCGACGACTCTCCTTCTCGCCCGACGCTTCACTAGTTTGACAAACTATAGTTCTCTGTTATTCGCAGTCTGTAATCCGCCGCAAGTGGTTCAAATCTTTGCTAACGAGTGGAGAAACACTTCGAGACACTTTAAATTATAGCGGTTTCGTTGCTGCACAGCGGCTTTGTTACGAAACGGTAACGAAGGAGTGAAGGGGAGGGGAGCGCCTCTTCAGTTAAGTAGAGATATCGTAATGAGACTTTCACTAAGTATTTCTGTAAGTATTTGAAAAAATTTCAACGAAATAGTGTAGAAATAATCTTCATCTCCTTAACATTCTTCTTGTTGCCTCTCTTCTTCTTGTTGATCTTCTTCTTATTATTCATCTTCTCCTTGTTAACCTCCTCTCTTTCCTTTTGTTCATTCTTTTTGCTCTTCGTCTCCACATCAAAGTTAATATTTGCAACATTCAACAGTTTAAAGACAAGATACTTTGAATTATTTTTCTCTCTTCAAACGCAACTCACAATAACTCAAAAAAGTTGTTAAGCAATAAAGGAATTAAGACAAAGAGAAGGAGAAAAGGAAAGATTGGGGGCAAAGGGAGGAGCAAACTCATTCTTGTGAATTCCTTTAGTATTTCTTCATTATCTCTTCACCATTTTCCCCCTCGTTGTTCTTTCTATTTTGAGCGTAATTAAATTACGACTACGAACCACGAACATAATGAAAGGTATCGGAGATACGATATTGGATTCGACTTTTTCATGTATTTGGAAACGGTAAAGAAAACCCCAAACGGTAAAACTACGACCCAACAACGACTAACTTTGGACCACAAAAAATTAATTCATTTACGATTTACACATTCACTAAATACATACATAGATACGTATATATAAATGTGAGAGAGAGAGGGGGAGAGGAAGGGAGAGAGAGAGACACATACTGCAACTTCCCGTAATGATTTTCTGAAGTACCATTAATTCATTCCTTCATTTCTTCATTCCATCAATTCTTCATGAATTCATTCCTTCATTCCTTCGTTCATTCTTTGGTTCATTCCTTCGCTCATCACTTCGTTCGATTTTTCTTTATTTATTCACATAGATAAAGTTTTGATTTTGTTCTCTTCGTTTTTAGTCTCTTTTTTAGTCTCCTTTTGAGTTTCTTTTGGTGTATAATTCTTAGTTTCCAGCAGACACACACATGCACATCATCATACAATCGTGTTCATACGTGGTGTGAAGGCGTCATGCATCATACACTCCATGTTTGGCGTATGAAAAGCAGCAGCAAAGCTTTTCATGGCGTTAAAAAAGAAAAACCAGAAGCAAGGAGCAACCAAAACTTTAGTTGCTAAGTGAAGACAATCGAATGAAATGGAGCGATCTCTTTGCTGGTTAGCGGCCAGAAGAAGAACCTTAGCTGTTGTTGGCCCAAAACTTGTCGTTTTTGCTAACTAAACTAAACTATTTGCAGTTCGAAGCAAACAACGCCAACGCCAACGCCAACTTTTGCCACTTCAATTGAAACTTAATTAAACAGCGACGCAAACACAGCGCATTAAAAATAAAAAACCAAAACTTTTCATTGTTCGCGAGTGCTTTCCTGGGTGTTGTTGTTGGTGTATTTACTGTTGTTGTTGTTGGCTTTTTTACTGTTGTTGAATTGTTCTTGGTTTTCACTGTTCTCGTTGTTGGTTTTAATGTTGATCCAGTCGCTGTTTACTGTGTTGTGAAGTTTACCGTTTCAAGAATTTCTTTGTGCACTTTTACTCATGTGCAAAAACGTGCTTCCACAAAACTTCACCACAAAAGGCAGCATTCACACTGAGTATCTCCGAGTGTGTCTCTGAGTTTGAAATTCAAATAAAAACGAAATCACAAGGGAACAAATTTGAAGGGAAAAACGACGAGCTCAGTAAAAAATTGAGTTCAGATAAAATTCGAATTCTGAAAACCCATTCTAAAACTCATAAATTGGGAAATTCAATTTCTTGATTGAACACAAAGTTTGAAATCATTCGGAAAACAAAAATCGTAAAAGAGAAACTTTTTTACTTAAGAAGTCGTCGAATAAATTTTGCACAAAAAATCGCATTTCGTG
The DNA here is from genome assembly GCA_943737955.2 of Myopa tessellatipennis. Lineage (NCBI taxonomy): Eukaryota > Metazoa > Arthropoda > Insecta > Diptera > Conopidae > Myopa > Myopa tessellatipennis. The sequence continues at coordinate 44,652,752 of OX031314.1, forward strand.
GAAGATTTTACTTTTGACGAGTTTCTTTTCTCATTCAATCAGATTCGCCATCGTCGATGGCATAACTGACGACGAGACAACGACTTCTTGTGGAAATCTATTTGTCTCGATGGGTGGGTGTGGTCGGTGAAAGAGGAGGAATGGTTTTGTGAGGTAAACTGGGAAATGTGGCAGATGAACGTTTGTCGGTGGGTACGGTGAAGGGAATTGAAATGAAGTCCAATAAAAGCAAAGGAACATTAACCAGATTCTCTGAATTAGGAGCCAAATATCAACAACAACAAGCTCTCCTACATTACACGAAACTCCATACATACGAGTATGGACCATAAATACGAAGGATGCACTTTTGTTGTTTCCCGTGACTTCTTCACCCGTTGCCGTCGGTGGCCGCCGTACGAATATGACGATGTCGCTGCTTTGAGGCTGCGATGTGTTGTAGTTGTTTTCCATGCATCGTTAGTTTTTTTCTCTGTTCGCCTATTAACTTTCACAAACCAACACGAATAAGATACGAACATCATCAACAACGAAGCACATACACGAAACACCATATTTACACACCGTGGAAGGTAGAAGCTGTTTCCACGAAACTTTACTCGTTGCCAGTGTTGCCGCGCCCATAAAATTAAATGTGACCGCTGCATTAGAAAAATGTATCAGTTGCGAAATGAACGTGTCCATTTTTAGGAATAAATGTGCCTCATAAAGGAACATACAATTTTGCACAATCAAGTTTTTCAATTCATTGCGTCGTCACTTCTATTCGACTATTTCTCTATCAAGTACGAATACATACGTACAAGCACATAAAAAATTATTTACATACTTGTTATTTACATACTTCACAAAAATTAATTATTTAATAATTGATAAAATTCCCCAGAGTTCAATGGCCTTTATAGCCGATTATTAAATTTTTGCTTTAGTCTAGTGAACATTTTAAAATACCTGCATTAATTATTATTGCAATATAATGCCTATTATTATCGATGCTTGTGACTGTGCTGGACTTTTATCAATAGCTTTAAGCCCTCATATTCGAGTTTATATCTGCGGCATTTTGGAAATTGCGACCCTCCCCTTCTTCCCCACCAAAATCATCGTCCACAATCATTAATTAAAATCTGTTGTTCAATTTTAATTACTATGAATTCAGCCAGTGTATGTAAATTTCAAACATTTGCTCTAATATACGCTTGAATTACGATGATGTCTAAAACGAACATTTGTATGCTCTAAAAAGTTGTAAAAAATAGTAAATTGAATAATAATAAAATTTATATGCGGATAATTAAGCAATACATGGTATTCGTGAAAAACTTTCCTTTGTATTTTCAGTTTTTATTAAATAGCTAACTTTTTATGAAATTCCATAAAACTCAGGCAAAAATCAGAACTTCTGAAATTTTATTAACAATATTTTTATGCTAAATTGAAAAATTTACACCTTAAATTTACATACCTTTGTAAGTCATACAAAAAGTATTGTTGTTTATGTGAAAAACACAAACACAAAAATAGTTGAAAACTCTAAAATCATCACAAATTGAAATACATACCATAAAATAATGAAATAAAATAAAATAAAACAAGTTTTACGCCTGCACCTGAAAAGGTTTTGCATTCAGGAAAAAATATTCAACGCAACTCTGTGAAAAAGTTTTTGTTTTAATTGAATTAAAATTTGAAAACGAAAAATCATATCAACTTTGTATAAATTTGTAGAATTTCCCATTTTAACGAAGCATTCTTGCTAGGGGCGTATTCAAAAAAACACGAGAGGGCGGTGGCAGAGGGATCTTCACGAGGCGTGCATCACTCGCGCCGATTCGTTTATTCGTGGCATGTGGCATGGGCCAACCAACCAGCGAGAGTGATGCACGCATCGTGACGATCCCTCTGACAGCGACCAAAGAGTGTTCACTCTTCAACTCTCCCACTCCACAAATCACACATCAAACACACACACACACACACAAAAACTCACACAATACACGCTACCTGCTCATTTTCGTGATGACGTCGTTATTCACGTGTCATGTTCCGTAACTCGGAGTCTCAACCAGACTCGTTGTGGAGCTTATTAAAGACTCGTAAATCTTAACAAACGGTGGAACGAAGAACCTAACCACAAAACCATTAAAATTCATTAAATTAAAGGACGATTAATCGCAGTTGTCACAAGAATTTTTCCATAATTGAGAAAGTTGAAAAGAGAATTAAAATTTTAGAAATCATTAAAGGGGGAAAGTAGAGGAATTTGTAAAACACTGAGGGACGAGTCAAGTCGGTGAGGCGCAGAGACGGAGAGAACAGAAAACACAGAGAAAATAAAGGAAGGAAGGATGTGTTAATGTATACAAAAACACGGTTTTCCGAGAGACAACCACTCAATGAATATAAACACAAAGATTTTTCAAGACAACAACAACAGTAGTAACTCGATAGCAGCACGTCACTCGTCTTCTTCTTTTTACTCGTATTAAAACGTTAACAACACAAGATTCTGCCGACTTTTCTTTAATAAACAAACTAAGAAAACAACTTCAATTAATCTTTCATAGAAGATCAGTCAATTTACATAAACATTTAAATACAAATACAAAATTATGCATGCTTTCACTCGAATTTTCTTCTATTTTAAACCTTTTTCGAGAACATTATAGCCTCAACTCTTAATTTCAACTGAAAATCGGTTTCCTTTTTTTGTCTCAATTAACTGAAGATCAAGAAACTTCATTCTGCTTCTACGGAACTTTGAGGAAATGTCATTAAATTAAAAAGGAATGTTGAAGAGTTTTTCTACAATATCCTTTTTCCGTGTTGTTCCTTATTTACAATATTTCTTTTCTATTTCTATCCTTCTTTTCTATATTCTTTCTTTTCTTTTCCTTTAAATATCTCTTTGAAATATGTTTACGTATATAAATAAGAATGACCTCTGAGCATTTCTAACTAAATAACTAATAAGTATTTATAACAAGAGACAACAACAAAGGACTTCTGTACAAAAAAGACGGAAGTTGTTATCGTAAGGAAATGTATGCAAATATGTATTGTAAATATGTATGTATGTATAAAGAGACTCACCCAGTTTTTCGCCGCAGAGAACGCTACAAAGTGTCAAACTAAGAATCAAAGCCAAAGCAAGCAACCTTCTGCTGTTGATCATCGCCATCTTGTCGAGCTTACTCACTGCTCTCGCTGCCGCAGTCGCTGTTTAATGCTGCTGCTGCCGCTCTGCTGTTAACTGCGAGCAGAATCGGCTACTTTTGTTGTTGTTCTCCGTTACTGCATCAATTTCGAGTCGCACTGGCCGCTTTTCAAGTTTTATTGGGTGGGTGAAACAGGGTGGCGACTGGCTACAGGATCTCTGGCACTCAGTAATACACTCGTACTTACATATACATATAAGTATATAAGTGTATATTATTGTATTATATTGTATTATCTGGATTTTATTATTTTGTTGTTTTCACTTTCTTATCACTTTTTTGGTTTCTTTTATTTGTTCTCCTTCTACACTACTTTATTAAAAATTCTTTTTTTCTCTGCAGATCGCAAGTTTTCTATAGTTTTTTTATGTTCCCCCTTAAAACTTTAGTTCTTTGTTTTTATTTCATTTTGTCTTTCTATAGTTTTTCATTTTCTAGCTCCACAAATAAAATTTTCTTCTTCACTTTGCGCAGAATTTACACTTCCGGTTCCCGTTGCTGGTGACGTAAAAACGCACTGATTTAATATGCTGTGCAAAATATTTATTATCAAACAAAGCGGCAGTTTTTCCCGACGCACACTTCTGCGGTTTCCCAGCGCGTCAAACTCTCAGCGTCAACGCAGCTGCACTGTTCACATGCGTTTAAACAGAAATCAAATTTTTTTTCCTTGTCCCAGGATTCTTCTCGCAGCTTTTCTTCTTCTTTTGTTTATTCTTATATTTATGATTTATTTCCGTATTTCCTTATTTTAATTTTTTTTTTTATTGTCTGTTGAGTTTTTGTTTACTTTCAGTTGCTTCTTTGTTTAACGCATTAAACGCTTAACTGATTTTGACGCAATCTTTGTTGTTGTTTGCCTTCAATTTTTTTGGTTTTTCGCTTGGGCTGTTTGTGTGTTGGTTTTTCTACTTTCTTTTCGATGTCCTTTTATACGTCCTTCTGGAACAGAGAGAGAGGAAACCAAAGAAATCTCCATTAAGTGGCAAAGCAACGTTATTGAGTGATATAAAATAAATGAAGAAGCAATTCTTATCTGATTTCCCGAGCTTCCGACAGGTCACTTAAATGCAGACTTGAGTATTATTAACCTTTAGCTGAAGGTGGATGTGATTTCAATGAAGTCTTTTTACTCTTCCAAAGTCACCCTACAAAAAGACATCAGCATCGACCCCAACTGACAGCAGGAAATCATCAGAGGCCATCAACAGAGGTCATCAGCATCGTTCGACAAATCAGAAAGAAGGCAACAAGGTGACCATAGCAGATAATGAAGCGTCATTATACTTCATCATTGACTGTCCAACAACAAGACGTCATCACCAGCATCTTCTTCATTAGAGGTCATCTGAAGACAGATGAACCTGAAAGTGAAAACTTCACAGACCATAACAGAGATCATGACGAAAATGCAGTACTCATCACTACAACTTAAAAGGCCAATAAATATGTAGACACCTCGAAGCTTCTGACGTTCGATTAAAGACCTTAAGGACTATTAGAGAAACCGATCATATCAGCGCTATCATAGAAACCTTGACTGAACACCTATTAAAGCTATGAAATGAACTCTGAGCACTCTGAAAGAGTCAGAGTGGATCGCGACCACCTAAAAACACTTGAGGACATGACCCTTCCTCATTTACATATGTATGTACATATACTATATGCTCCAGTTACCTTCAGATTATAATATAGATAGATCCTGATACAGAGAAGAATGCTCCTGCTTTAAAGATGTGCACAGATAACCTTTATAGATAACTACATCACTCTTACATACAGCATCTAAGGACAGAGAAGAGACAAATATAGATTTTCTTTATATAATAGATATCGATCCATCACGTTTTATAAAAGACCCTCTTGTTCCCATCTTCGAATAAAACGGTTAATGTTTAAAAATACTGGATCCCAACAGCGTAGTTATAGTTGATTGCCAGTAGAATAGACTACAAAAACCCATTACATATATGTAACCCTTCGAACCGAAGGGTATACAACCCGAAGAAGCCAAGACAATTTCGTGGTTCTTATTTCTTTCTGCTTCATTTCTCCTCATTACATTGCTTTCTCACTCTCTCCCTATTCTTTTTATTGTCTGTCTCTGAGTTGTTTATTGGAACCCACTAAAATAAGTACGCCTTAGATATGTATTTATGTATCGTATATACATATGTACATATAAACGTACAATATAGTATATATCTACATCTGTTTCTCTGTTTCTTCCTTCTCTCTTCACCTAAAAATATTTTAAATATCCAATGTTATTTTCTACTCTTCTAAATCTAGTTTTTTTTCTTATTTCGTAATATTGCTTTATGTTTTCTTTTGTTATGTCCTTTTTTATTAATCTATGCATTTCTTCTTCTTAGTTTCAATATTGCTTTTCTTCTTTCATTTCAATTAAAACAGCAGCAAGTTTCTTAATGTACACAATCATTTTCTAACCTTGTGTATTAATAGACTTTTCACATTTTTCGAATTAAAACCTCAAAGGAACTTCAAGATGTTTATTTCAACCATAACCATATTCCTTAAACCATAATCAGAGCCGGAGAAGGTTTCTTTAAAAATTTTATTTATTTTATTAAGAACCCTATTAATATTCCACCTTAAGTAGAAACCATAAGTAAATATTCCACATTGAAACCCTTGACTACTTTCAAATATCACCACTTTTGAGACGATGACTTACGGGGATCCTTAAAAGAAAGGTTTTGGAAAAACGAAACCACGAAATGACAACCGATTAAGTGATGCATAAAAATAGACATTGGAAAAATTCCAATCCAGGAAAAACTGGAGCTCGTAATGACCCATGGCCAATAGACAATAATCACGTATGTAAGTTTCATTTATCTCCCATTCACGCTTCATTTATTTTTCATTAGTCTCAATAATAAAACAGGCGTAGTGATTTCTATCATATTCGATGGTATAAGATTCCTATCGATACCATCCTCTACCCTTTACCTCTATAAACTCCCGCCAGGCTCGCTGTTGTGGTTGTGGTAATGATACGAAAACAATATAAAATATTTACATTCAACATTTCAACCTCGTAACCTTTCTTTGACCACTATTTGAGTACAGTTTTTAAGGGAAATTGGAAAAATATGCGATTGACTTATCGTCCCGGTTCTTTGGACCCGACATGGACCGAAGTCAGGTACGAAGTCATGCATGGTTTTTCATTTCATGGTTTGGCAAACGCAAACGAACACATGATTTGGCATGATTTTGATCTGTAGAGGGATACCGATAGCAAAGTAGGGGGTAATAGAGGGAGGGAGGGGGTGAAAGGCAACTACATAGTATTCCAGTTCAATCCACGGTTCACTTCTTTCCACAACTGCTCCGAAGTACGGACCCATTAAAATTCTTTTTGATTTTACTGCAGTTGTCTTCACAATCTATCCCTCTGTGTCTTTCTCTCTCTCTCTCTCTTTCCATGTCTTTCTCTTTCTCTATACTTCTTCTATTCACTCAGCTTTTGCTCGTTCGTGTTTGTTTTGTATCTAATCCCCATGATTGTTGTTGTTTTGATTACTCTTGTTGCTGGTACGGATTTTAGTAGTTGCTCTTGTTTTCCTGTTGGTTTGCTGCCTTTTTTTATGCAGCTACAGCAAAATTTATGCTATCTCCGTATCCATCGCCAGATAAATGAGAGACAACAACAACGACCAACCTCTAAATATATGATATTCTATATAGGATAGATTTAGTAACTTTGCATATTAACAACGCATTTGGACAGACATAAGCACAAACATAAACACACGCACTACAAATACACACGCACTACAAATACACACACACACACACACACACATAAAAAGACACACAAAAGCATAACATTTCACATGAGCTAACTTTTTTCTCTTTCCTCTTTCAGCAGAATCCGAATTTGGCTCTACTCAATCTAAACCCTCTCCCCCCCCCAACCCCCGCTCGCACTCCAACAACAACCCAGCGACCCGCCCATCATCAATGCTAGAATATTCCGTTAGTTTGATGTGGACCGAACTTAAATTATTTTGGCTTATTTTATTACTAAGTGGGTGGATTGTTGTTGTTGGTTGTTTGGTTGTTGTTGTTATTCTAATCGTTTTCGTATTCTATGGATGTAGTTGTGTGGTGGGTTGAGAAAGAAGAAGAGCCAGAGAGGTAGAAAGCGATGCTTCCACATATTCGGTCACTTATTTATGTACATTTAGCAATTTTCGTGCGACTTTTCTCAATAACATCTTCTTTTAAACAATTTCACTCAGGAATTTTAAATAAATTCCTTGATTGTACGTAAGAATGGTTTATAAAATGGTCCACAATAGAATCAAACAAAGTCAAAAATTAACCATTGCAGAAAAAAACATGTTTTTTCAAGATAACAGTATTTAAATTTATCTGAAATTAGATAGAATAGATTATCAGATTAACTATGAGTTATGATGAAAAACAATAGAATAGAAATAAGTTCAAATAGGAAATCTCATTAAAAAATCGTATTAAAAACTTGTATTAAATTCATCAACGGCTTCAGCTCAGAATGAAGAAACTTCTGATCACTTTATTTTGAAAATTAAATTAAATTTATTTTAAATTTTGAAAATGCGTTGTTAACTTAAGCAAAAGATATTTCCATTGAAGTAATTTTAAGACATTTCTCACAGTTCTATTCTCAGAATTAAGCAGGAATTTTAGCCTTTGGCAATTAAATCAACAATAATCAATTTTCAATCAGCAAACTTTAATTAACAATCAAAATCCACTCAAAACTGATCGAAACTGTAACGAAATAATTTCGTAGCTTGATTCGGATTCCCAAATTCAGAATTGAAATACTCTCGAATAAATACAACCACAACAACAGCATCAAAGAACAACACCAGCGTCGAAAGCTTTACAAGTGATTCCCTTGATTGTATTTTAATAACATTTGCACAACAATAACAACAACTATTATAATAGTATTTTTAATTTTTGTTGCTTCTCCTTTTATTATTGTCTTTAATATTACTATTATTGTTATTGTAACTAATGAACAGATTTACTCTTGTCCTTTATATTGCATCTCGTTTTAATTTTATAATTTTATTTATTTTCCACTCAAAATCGTGTGTTTACACATGAATCATTATTTATTTCTGTTGAGTTGTGTGCACGAAAATTATATAAATTGGCAGGAAATGACGACCATCGAATAGTGTACAGTTTTCATTTCCGCTTCCGTCGCATTTGTTTGCGTTCCTGTTCATCGGCTTGTGGTTTCACGCACAAACAAACACATCCGAAAACTCTTAAACACACAAACTTCGAGGGTGTGTAGGGTGCATATGTGTGTGTGGGTATGTGTGCGTATGTCTGTTGTGTGTATTTGTGTGTGTGTGTGAGTGGGTATATTTTCTCGACCATTAAAATGTGTGTCAAATTAAAGTGACGCATCGCTTGAGTTCTCATCGCTCATTTGAAGCATTAGTTTAGACAAACATGAAAACCATTTATCAACACTTACATCATGGTTCTTCTTTCTTTCTTTCTTTTTACTATTTTGTTTTGGTTGTTGTTCTCTAGTTTCCAAAAGCTTCTGCTGAATTCATTACATCCGATAGACACGCTGTTAATAATTAATTATAATTGATTTATGCTTCACAGTTAAACATAATTTTGTCCCTTTGTTATTAATTATTGTTTAATGAAAATTCACAATATAAATCATTTAGTTTTCTTAATTAAATGAAATTAATTTCACTTTTTTTAGCTTATGCTCTTTTTTTATTTAATCTATTAAAAACTCTTTTAATAATTCTTAATTAATTTAATCTTTTATAATAGTTTTTTAGTTTAAGTTTATTATTTAATTAGATTGTTTCCATGTTTTAAAATATATTCTATTATTAAAGATTTCTTTTCTTAATTTATGGTATTAATTGAGTTTATTTTATTACAAATTTAATTGTTTCTATAATCTTAAGTTTATGTAATTATTGCTTTAAGTAATAGTTATTTATTTATTATGTTTCGAGTTAAGTTATTTATTGCATTCAATTTCTCGTTAATTATTCTCTTCTTTAGATATTTCTCAGGAACTCACTTTCTCATTAATCAATTGTTGAATGTTAATTTAAGCGGCAGCACCGCCGGAGGTTCGTACAATCAATTTTAAGATTTTAATCAAAACTTCCGCTTGGCCGTTTAAAATACCATTCGCTCCGTTGAGTTTCTTGGTTCACAACAATTCGATTGTCACAAAAGTTACTTGATTTAATCTAATTCCTTGTCACGTAGACGCCGTCACGCGTCAGCGAAACGTTTACAGTTACGCACACAGAACGTACGCGTACGTTGGATATTCGCGAGCGGATACACGATGTGTGACAGCGGTTTAATCCACGAGTGGCTAACAACTCATGCAGCGTTAACAAGCGACCGAGGACGACTAATGAGCGGCGACAAGAGTGGGTGGATGCACGAGATGTGCGGCTGCCGGAGGAAAACCGCGCTGCGAGGACCGCAAAAGCTCTCGCTCAACATCGAAAGAGAGCACACACAAGCGCTGCAGGACGAGAGAGCGACGATGGGTCCCGCAAACGCTAGTTGAACGTTTCTGCCTGCAGTACGAACAGCCGCATGGTGCGCACAGTTCAGCTCTAGCTTCTCTCGTCTCTCTCTAGTGACGGTCGCTCCGGGAGCGTTGGCTCGTGCGTTTGGTTCGTGACTTCCTGGTTTATGCTCATTTAGAGTGAAGCAAATCGTAGCCCTTGCAGCTGTTAACCCGGCTTTAAGCCTGTGGAGACGGTTGCTCGCATTAAGTCAGTGTCAACAAAGTTTTGTTGTTTAGTTGCTCACCAGACACGCTGCTGTATGTGCTAGTTTCAATGTTCTTTAGCACGCGTGTGGATTTATTTTGGCACGCACTCATTTCCAGGTTACGTATACGCCACGTTGTCGGCATGTTGCAACGTTGTGAATGTTTAATTACTTCTTCTTCGGTCTCATTTCCATGGTTTTTCTACATCTGTTACAATTCGGTCCCCATCCAGTTGCCCCCTCGCCGCTTAATCCCCTGACATTTGCGCCCCGTGCATTTGTTCGGCCCATCTTCATGAGCATGTTCACGTATTTGAATGCTTCTGAATTGCATTTCACATCGTATTTCTTCTATCAAATGACAGAATTTTTCTGGTGTGGGTACCACTTTCGTTCGGTTTCGTCTTTCTATGGTTTTGTTTTTATTTTTTGTTGCCCTCAACCGCGATCAACAGCAGCATCAGCATCTGACAGACTTCGGTTTGGCTGTTTTTTTTTTTTTTTTGGCATTCTTGCATTTCAGTTCTTTCGGTTTTAAAGAGGTTTTTTCTGGTTGTTTGTGGCGTATTTTAGTTTATTACTTGCTTTTCTTCAGAATGAATGAACGCATTCCAGAAGCTTTATTGTTTTAATAACGCTTCATTTATGAAGGACGAATAAATGATATGCATGTTCCTCCGCTTTTCTCCCCTGTTTCTCTTACTTTTCGTCTTCTTTTCCTCCGCCTCCTTCTATCGTTATGACACTTTTCAAGCCTCTTTAAAGCCCACTTAAAAAATATCCTCCTCAACGAAGAAGTTTTTCCTCAGTGAACTTTGGCCACATTATCCTTTATCATATCTCATTTTTCCCGTTCAATGGCTTGCAAGAAAAGCACTTAACTTGTTTCCAAGTTGGCAACACCGACTAAAAAGACCGGTCAATAAAAGCGGCCTCAAATGTTCAGAAAACCCCTGAAGCAGTGAGGCGCAACAGTGATGGCGTCTGGTGTCTGGAATGCTACAGCATGGAAAAGTTGTCCACGTGGAATATTGCAACTCTACACGTACCTACCCTCCCCCCACCCCCCGCCCCGGCACCATCCACTATCACGGAAGGATGCTCCGCAGAGACAACATTTTGTAGTCATCTTAAAGACACGAACACATGTGATCGAAAATCGATTTTGTTGCTCTTTTATTGCCTTTTCGTAGTCTTTTTTCTTTGCTATTATTTTTTTAATGGCTTCTGTAGCAGCAGCGCCATCTTCATCTTATTTTCACGAAACTACTTTGGAATTCAAGTTTCCAAGATGATGGAAATAAAAGAGTAAAAAACATAATAAACTCCTATATAACATATAGAATCGCACACACACACACACGTGTATATATACATACATACTTACATAAACATACAATCTCAATGTGGTATTTTCTGAGGGATTTCGAAGAAAAATTCATGGAGTGAACATCTTCAGTTGCAGTTAAAAATGGCGCAGAGTGGATCGGTCGACCCGCCGACCGACCGACCCACTAAAGGACTCACCAACTGACTGACTGACTGCTTGACTGACCAACACACTTAACAATCGACTCACAGGGATGCCTCAGAATGCTTCAGATGCCAGAGGAGTTCTTCAGAGCAGCTGCCACTGACAAACGCTTGCTTTTGAAATAAATTATAATGCAGTATTCTTTCACAGAATGGACGGCGAGAGGTCAATCCAATTGTTGCATGATCGAGTGAGTAGTTGGTTTGGTGGTTTGTAGGATGGTTCGATGGTTGCATGGTTGGTTGGTTGATTAGTTGATTAGTTGGTTGGTTGGTTGGTTGGTTGATTAATTGATTTTCAGGTTTATGCTTTGCCCAGGCCTTTATATTGTAACTTTTATAATTGTATTTACTGTATTTTATTGTGGTTTTTTTCCATTGTATCTCTGATTACCTCAGGGTACCCTGGACCCCCCTCCCCCCTCACCCCAAGATTCATTCCGTGTGTGATTTCACTCTATTGTCATCGATGTCGTGATTTTCTTTGTTCTTATCATCATCCAACCAGCTTTTAATTGTTTTCTTCCTTTTTTACACTCATTGCTTTTGTTTTTTAATAATGCAACATTTTTTGCTTTATTCTTTTATTCAGTATCGCAGAAGGGAAGAGAAAAGCTTTAAATTTCATTGATATTTCGTTACGTTTATAACGATTATCCAAACATCATTGAAATAATACAAAAAAGAATACAAACTAAAAAATAATCAAGATTACTCAATTTTTATCACCAGGATAAGCGTTTTTTCGTAGACTGATTTCAAAGCCGTCTTTAGTAATTTAATGGGATTAAAAAACTTCAAATGCAAGCATTTATCAGCATCAGTTGTGCGTTTGCGGTTTGTTTGTGTTGTCCTCATGAAGGGAAAAAAGCACCCATTAAAATGCTGTGCTTCGTTTAACATAAAACTTTACTAATGAAAGTATTTGTTTTTCTAAGTGATTTTTATGTCCTCCGCAAGCTCCGGTTACTAATTAAAACATTGCGCTGGTTTCTTCGCACCTTTCTCTCAACTTTCACTGGCCCCACATTTCACTGGCTTCATTTGCTTCTTTTCCTTCAGTTGCTTCTCTATGTAGTATCTATAAAGAAGTTAATTAATTAGAAAGAAAAGCAATCAAATGACAACCAACAGTTTTGAATTTTCGGCGCTGCACTTTTAATAAATGGCGGGTTATAACTTCATAAATAAAAGCTTATTAAAAAGGATTCTCTTCCCACTGATTAGTCCCTTTCTCCTCCTCATACACTTCACCGGGCTAACATCTCGCCCACATTCATTTAAATTCGCTTTAACGAAAATTGGCAGCTATATTTTCATCATGATGATGATAATAATAATGATGATTGAGGGTGAGAAGAGAAAATATGAAATTCTTAAAATATTCTCCCACACCCCGCCTCTTCCTCCTCTCCCAACATAATCACGTGAGTAAATTTCAATTCAATTTAACTATAAATTTGGGGTTTTCGGTTGTTCACGGGGAAAATTTACCATCAAAAATATTCTAAAAATATTGCGCCCAAAAAAGAAGCCAAAACCCACCCAGTGCCCAAGATTCTTCATGAATTCAAATTTTTTCATTTCAATTTCTTTCATTCAAAGATCACCCTTCAATAAAAATCGTCACTCAAAGTCTTCTTTCGTTCTGTACAAAATACGCGTGCATAGAAAAATACTCGTCTATTGAATACTCGTTTACTTAGAATATATTACTAAATAATATCTTATATTTATCAATATACTATACATCATCAGATTATTTGTTCCGTAAATATAACCGTATATATTTTGTATTTGCATATTATTTGTCTGTGTTTATATAAAAACAAATCAAAGTTTTTGTTCGTCCTGTACATAATGAGTATGATTTCAGCTTGCAGAAGAGATTAATTCGTTGTGCCGTCATCAGCAATTATTCTATAGAAATTGAAGGACAACATGACAGCATACACACATTATTTCATGATATGAATGCATTTGATGGTTTAAACTCTTTCGTTTTCAATAAAAATTCTCTACGAATGATGATTCTTCGAGTCAACAATTGAATTGTTTGCAGCAACCAAACAATCAATTATTTTGCTGGAATAATGCGCTCTTTGATTCGTGAATATATCCATAAATAATGATCGCTGCGTCATTTCCGTCATTATCCTTGCACAACAGATACTCCTTGATATTGATTGATACGCTCCCCGGCTCATTTGCAATCTGCATCCAAGATTTTTCCATGCATATTCGATGGCAGGCAGTCAGCATGAGCAGCAGATGCGATGCGAGGGAGTGGGTGAGAGTGCAGCGGTGAAGGGAGTGCCGTTAACACTGACTCCTTATCGGCATCTCTGTTTATCATCCTTACATCCACCGGCAGCACAACCATCGCAGCTTTGATCAATATTTACACGCGGTATGAAATCAATTTCACGTCCTCGTTAGCGCCAAAGGAGCGATGCGTATTCTTCTTCTTCTTCTTCTCCTTTCTACATATCGTTATTTGTACCTACAGAGTCAATATACGTACATAGCTGCTTACGTGTCTTTCCGGCTTTGCTGCATTCCTGTGCAAGCTCCTTTTTTGTGCTCAGTTTCCTATTTTTCCTTTGTTCGTCTTTGTTTTCCCTTTTTTCTTTGATCGCCGTGCATTTTTTGCTCATTTGCTACAACAGTCTGCAACATGTGGAGGCAAGCCGAATTCCAATAAAGCAAACGCTCTGCTCGTCTACATCCTGTATTGCTGCTTGTGCTGCATGCTGAATCGATGCTTTTCATCATCGGCGCCGACATCATCTCACTGACAGCCCACGTGTCAGTCCTGTGAGGATGGGATCGCATGGAACCGATACGATAACCCGTCGCGATGCGATGCAATGCTTTGTAAACAAGTTCCAGACATAAAAGAAGCCAGTTTTGCCACCGAATAAAAGAGTAGATGGTAGACCTTTCCTATCATCCTCTTCGTGCTCCACTGTAAGAAGCTATCAGGGCCTGTTGTTCATTTTAAAACTACCATAAATCATCTGAGCAGCATTGTTTGTTGTAGCGTTTAATCGCCTTCCCCTCTCTCGCCATTTCCCTCCCTTCCATCCTATCCTTCCACTTAACCAACTTGTTCCACTTGTTGGCTGGATGAGCTGAAGTGCGCCACCATTTTAACTCTGCCTGAAAGACTCTTTTCTTTCTCTCCTGTGTTGTTCTTGTGCTTTGCAGGTGTATGCGATTCAATGTTGTTTTTGTTATCTGTTTTGCTGCATTCATTGGGCTGTTAACCTTTCATGTGGGTGATAAGCAGTGGTACCGTCAACCAGCAGCTACAACTTTATGCATACTGTAATTTATTCATTGTGTGTGTTTTAAAGTTTTTATTTCTTTATTTGAAACATTTTGATTCTTTTATTGTTGTTTTTTTTTAATCCCTCACCATTTTTTGTTTGCTTTTTATTAAATTTCTTTTGTTTTTCCTCTTCTTTTTAGCCGCTTATAAAGTATGCGGTTTTTCCCATATTTTTATTGCGGTTGTTCTTCCTGTATTGCAATTCTTGGCAAGTGATATCATATTGTATTTATTTGTGGCAGCTGCTGCTTCTGCTTCTGCTTCTACTGATGCTTCTGTTTATCCTGCCGTTCCTTCTGCGAAGATGCGTCGTCTTCGTCGGCGTCTTTGTATGCAGCGCAGGTGATTGACGCCCACCCACACTTGCGGCTTCTTCTCATTACGAATTCGCTTCATTTTTACAGCGAAATCGAATCAAAAACCAATAGCAATTGTTTTTGACATATCAACAGCAACAACAACAACAACAACCTGTCACGAGTATTTTTTAAAGTAACATTTATGGGTACAACAACAAAAAAGTATAAAGTATAACTTTTATATAAGTATAAAAAAGCAGTTTACAACTGCGAGATCAAGGATTCGTAACTGGACAGTTTTAAAGTAATACTTATTTTACAAAAATATTACAACGACACGAATAAAAAGTCAAAATAAACATTTCACAATCTATTCGGTAACTTTGAAGACCTATTCTAAGGACTAGAAATGTCAAAACTTAATATAAGAAATAACTTCACTTTTTTCTGGTTTAAGTTAAGCTGAAATATGAGCTTACAAAAAGTAAGCTGAAATAAACAATTTCTAAATATTAAAGGAAGCTATACTGCTAAAGTGAACAAAGTTATGCTAAAATTTAATATAAGAAATAAAATACACTCGCCCCTCGTTTTCATGTGATACTTTATGTCAGTATATTGATTAAATATTGACATTAAATATAAAATATGTACATGTACATTAAGATTATTTCAGTCAAATGCTTTGCTTTGCTTTACTTTGCGGGAGGTGCCAAATCATTTCTTACCAACTTCTAATAAAATATTCTCTTGGAAAAGAAATATTCTACTTTTATTTCCATATAAATTACATGATGGTAATTCATAAATTATATATCTCATCTGACATCCTTTAGATATGTAATTCTTTCGTAGTATCGCATGGCCATCAATGAACCATTTTGATCACTTGATTTCAAGCGGTTCAAAAAAGAAACTCGTTGGAAAACCTTTTGAAGAACCTTCGTCTTTGAGCAAAATATATACAATATATACATATACTGATATAAATATATTAATATTTCACCATTAAATAAGTGTCTATCAATCCATACATATGTACATATAAAAACATAGTAAAGATAGATTAAAGATACCTTAATGAGAGTCGGTTTTTCATTTCTTTACTTTTATCATCTTTTATATTATTTCTTTGTTCCTGTACCTTTTTCGAATGATGGAAGGCGTGGTGGGGAGATCTAAGCAAATGCATTTATTTATCTTTAAATAGAAAAACGTCCGTAAACTCCGACATCGGTGTTGGTTACAACTTAGAAAGCGTGGGAAAACTTGTCGCAAACGTGTTTGTGTCAGAAGCTTGTTTCCGGTCGAATACGTGTTCATGTGACTTCCTTTCTGTATTCTGTTCCGTGTGGATTCAAGTGATGGTGCATTTAAGGAGGATAAAAGAGACGAGGAGCGAAGAGAAGAGACACCAGAACGCGTAGAGCCGTGAACAATAAACGGTCAAAAGGCCGTGACATTCACGAAGCATGAGAATGAATGCCAATGAATGAATTTTTGTGTCATGATTATCATATTTTGATCATTATTATTTTGCGATTTTTGCCAACTTTCTTCTTTTCGCTTTGTTTACAGTGTCTTTAATGTAATAAGTTTTTTCAACTGTGCTATTGTCCTCTTAGACTGTAATAACGGAAGACAGGAACAATAATAATAACAACAAACAACAACAATCAAGCAGTGTTGCCAACTACGCGCTGACACTTTAAAAAGGACCTTGAGTGGTTTCCGTACTTCCTTTGGCTGCTTCTTTCTTTCATACTCTCCATTCAATTCAATTAAATTTGAAATAATTCTTTAAAAGAACAACTTTACGAGGAAGAAGAAGGGAAGACTCTTTTGAAACTATGATGCTTCTGTGTGCTTTCAACACACAGATCCACTTTCCTCAAAATAAACGGTAATGAAATTTCCGTTGCAAGCGCAGCGTTTCAAGGAAACTCAAGCGAACAAGCTTAGCAGGGTCATCCGGTTCGCGTTAACGGTTGCCAGGGTTGCACCAGAGTCAGTGATTTTGTCAGGATCCTACGCATGCAGCGCATTCATTTAGCTGTAGACAAAAACTGCTGCTTCAGAGATGCTGTCATCGAAGTTACAAAAAAAAGGTGCAAAAAAATAACTGAAAGTCGCCCCAAGAAAAAAAGGTGGCATCATAACTTGTTGCTTCTACTGTGGAGAGCTGAAAACTGCTGGACTTCCTTCGTGTTGCCAACTTTATGCGAATCGTGGATTAAAATTGGTTTCTTAAAGTAGTAAAAACAAACTTCGAACTCGTTTCACGACTGCGTTTTCGAGGAAAAGTGAACTAACAGAAACATATTAGAAAACTTCAAAGGAGAAGCATTCCACTACAAACATAACAACAACCACTTTTAGAGAAAAACAAACAACACGGCTTCTTCAATTTCATCTAATTTTTTACTGGAATAAAATCAAAAGCAAGCCACCTTCCGCCGAAGAGTACGTCATCATCTTCTACTTCAAACATCATTAGTTTGCTTTAAGACAAAATAACTGTCAAGCCTTAAACAGAAGTTAAGAATGGGTGTGTGTCTGAGCTTAGTAGATAAGCAATTCAAGCGAACTTCAGGCGACTTGAAATCGAATGTGTCATCTTCATGGTATTGCTAACTGTTTGCAAACTGAAGCTTGTTTATAAGCTTCTTAAGTGATAAGTGAAGGAATAAACAAAGAAAAGGTTGTGTTTGAAATTCTTTTGATTGAATTCCTGTTGTCAATCAAATGTTCAATGATCAATGGCTCAAAGTTTTTTATTGAACCAATTGACTGGGTTTTTTACTTCTTTCTTTAGACTTTCGATAATAACATAAAACCTGAATGAATACTTTAAATCTGATTAAAAGCTTACTTATCTGTGGTCCCGTTTTTACAACAGTTTCTTGCACAATAAACTTTTGCAATACAGAAATTAAGGAGTTAGGAAAGTCTTAAAATAGGTGTACGTATTAAAACTACCAACAAACAATCATTCTGATGGAAAAGAAAAGTGTTTGTATTCATAGAAAGAACCATTTCAGCGAACCGCGATAGAAAATTCTGAAGCGATTCCATTTAAACCGTGTAAAAGATGGATTTAATATTTTAATTGTTATGGAAAACCTCAAGAGTATTGTATGTTGGATGTTTCGCTAATTTCAGAAATCCGAAAAACCGAAAATTGTTTTGAATATAGGTCGAAACTTTTTAGCCACTAAACACTCAAGTACATCCGAGAGAGTGTTCGGGTTCGGGTGCACTTAGCTTTAGTGCGATTAGTTGAAGTCTTCTTCTTTTTTCTCGAGCGAGCTGAACGTGTTTGTTTCTTTTTTATTGCTTTAGAAACTCTCAAAGCTTGTTTAATGTTTTCACATAAAACTTTTATGATTTCCAAAACGAAAAAAGGACAAAACAGGACAAAAACAAAATCCGAAAACCCAACGAAACCAACTCAAACAAACTCGCTCACTGACCACGTTGTGTCGTTGCAGTTGCATAATAGTTTCAGTTTAGTCGGTGTCATTAAGGAACCAACAACAAAGTATGACCAAATTCGGGGCGCCCCAAAGGGCTGCTGACGACGATGATAATGATGATGATGGCGATGATGATTGTGTGCTGATGCTGATGCTGCAAACAGCAGCGGGTGTCCCTAGTGTATGCATTTTTCATCAAGCTCTTTCGAAGACCACCCCCGATCTCTCCCTCCGCCCTCACTCTGAGCCAACCATTAACTCGCTCACTTGTGGTTCACCAACACCACACAAAAGAGCCGCTTACACACGGAGACACTTTAAATTCAGTTTAAATTTCAACACGGCACAAAAACCGCTCAACGTTGTTCAGATCAGGTGAGCGTTATTAGGACAGTTCGGGGACTCATCCCCGCTCATTGTTGTTACCACATTTCAGCTTTGTACCACGCGGCTAGCTTCATTAAACTAACGCGGCGATAACAATGAAGTTCACTTCGGTTGGGCGAACGCTAATGCGACCCGGCGGAGTCTCCCGTGGAGTCGCAGTCCCAGCAGAAAATATAATTCAAATTAATGAAATTCGATGGCGAAATTGTGTGAGGATTACAGGTGGGGGGAGAGGGGGAAAGCGGGCAGTTGCACACAGCAGCATAACAATTAGGTTGATCCAGAAGGTGTGGTTGGAAGGTGTTTGGATGTGGATGTGGTTTTGTGTGTTAGTTTTTTAACTAGCGGCAAATTTGTTTAAATAGTTTATCGGCGAATTTATAAACGATTCAGTGGACAATTCATTCAATTCAGTGGCAACTCTAACGATTGTTAAAAATACATATTTTTAGTAAAGTAACAAAGTTTGAAAATAAAAATTTATGAAATAATACAAATGATAATAGTGATAATAATGATGGTAGTGATAATAATGACAATAATTATAATAATAATGATAGTGGTAATAATGATGATACTATCATCCCATCACATCACAGTGACAATATAAAGTAATTTAAGTCTCAACACAACTGAATTTAAAGTTAAATGAAGTGTAGTTAAGTAATGGTGATTATTAATTCTTAAACTGGTACAGATAATGATGTTTATATGAGTGGTCATAATGATGAAGCTGATATTGACACTAAACCAAGCCAAACTAACTATAGTGTCACTAAACTTGATCATGGAATTGTTTAAATTCATTGATGATGTTCGTGTTTCTAATGAACACTCTTTGCAAGTCACTTGTATGCAGTGACCACTAATACATCATGTAATACATCACTAATAATAAAAATCGGTAAACAGGAACTTAAGCAATTAAATGGAGTTAATTAAACACTCGGCCCTCATTTAAGACAACAAACTGCCATAGAAATGAACAACAGAGAAATTTGCATATTTTTAATGAACTCGTATACAACAATCGTCAAAGGATTAAAAAAGAAATTTTCATTTATTTTATTTCTTTGTTTGTTTCGTTTTTTTATATTATTATTCCTTGTAATTAAGTACAAGTTGCCGTCGTGAAAATTAAGCATTTTTATTCAGCATCCAGTGAAACATGCAGGCAAAGTAGACCAAGAAAAGCCTCAACGCAACTGAAGTACTTTGAATAAGTGAATGAAAGAGAGCAAAAGAGAGGGAGCAAAGGGAAGAAAGACAGATAAAGCGAGAGAGACGCGTTTTCGACTTGTTAAAAAGTTTGTGCAGCCACCGCAATGTTCACTTTGCTGTTATAAGTTTTTTAAGCAACACCAACAACGCAATTCGAACAACGCGCAACTGGCAGCAGCCGGGTACACGTCGCATTTTGACATTGCAATGCTGGAGGTTGACTTTTCCTAGATACGAGTGCGAATTAAGACTTCACTCAAATAAATGTAAACGACAAACGACTAGAAAATTAGCAAAGCGACTTAAACACTTTGGATGGAAACTTTGCCTGCACATGTACATCTTATATCAACCTCATGGTCCATGTTACATACTCGTATAAAGTCACATCAGAATTGTTCATTTCAGTTCCGCATTTCCCCGTGTTCTGTTTCGTGTTCGTGATGTGAAAACTCGGCGCAACGCCGAATTTCTGCCTACTTCACAGCGTTTTCGTATTCATCGTAGAATTGTTCAGTGTTGCGTGTTGCTTCGTGTTTTTATTACTAATTCGTATTCTGTTTCGTGTTCATGATAAACACTCTGCATCTCCAATTCTTCCAACTTCATCTTTTGTTTTTTGGTGTTTTTTGTCGCAAGGATGTCAGGCGTCTTGAGCAGAGTTGAATGACGAGCTAGCTACGCAGTTTGCTCTACTGTCGGAAGTGAGAGAGAGAAGAAGGAGTGCATCTTCTAAATGTAGAAGATCCTCTTACAGATAAAGCGTTCACTGTGAAGCATAAAATGGCAGCGGAAGCAACAAAATCACTTCCGTGCTCATTCGTTTAGTTACGAATTTGAAGCTCATTTGAGTGTGTGTTGGTGTGTGTTTGGTTAAGTATGCTTGTTCATGTGTGTGTGTATTTTTACATTATATTCCCAAAACTATTTGAGCCACAACTACTGCAAATACTCCTAAATATATGTATGTACATGTGGACAACATCACCATCGCCATTATCAATATTGTCACCATCTCAGTGAAGTGAAGATTATATCTTAAATATTACATACATATATTCTTATTACTTGGCTTTCTTATCCTCGGCGTTGTTCTGTGTTTGTGTTTCTGATTCTGATTGAATTCCTACCTGAGTTCATGTTTCTATTTTGGCCACTTCTTCCGTTTGGAATGTGACCCTTGAGACGGATGCAACAATGGACGAAATCATAATATTGTATATTAACCTAAAAACTCTATTGAGAATAAATAAAAAATCATATGACAAAAGGATGCGAAGAAGAAGTTGTGTTACATGAATAGAAGTTTGAGACACTTGTGACACTATTGAGACAATCTCTAATTTGTAATGGAAAACTGTGGAAACTTTGTCCTTTCATTTCCGTTCCTTTCTAAAATATATGTCTTCCCTTCCCTTGAAAGTTTTTCCTTCATTTCTTTTGTTTATTTGTTGTTGGCTTGATTGTCATCTACGAATATTTTCTTGTTTACTTAATGAATTTATAAAATTAACTTCGTTTGTACACACAATTTCATGTACTTTGTTTGTACACATGTGTCACGTCAAAAGTTGATACAATCAACTTTATTTTAGTATATCAAAGATATCAACAATGAAAAGCTTTTCATCAAAAACCTTCCTTCTTCTCCTTCTTCTTGCTCTCTCTTCAGTTCCCTTTGATAATTTGAATTTTCTGTTAAAGAATTGAAATAAATCAAAGGTTTTCCTCTTTTATTAGTGTATCAAAATGGATAAATAAAAGTGATTCGTATATTGAATATGCTTTAGGTGATTGGCAAATCAAGCCTTTCAAGTACCACACAGACAGAAACAACAACAACAACAACAACAACAACATCAGCAATAACAAATACACTGACAACAACTTTAAGAACAACAACTACAGCAGCAACAACAGAAACAACTCTTATCTGTCAAAAAGCACTTTCATATGAGTACAACTTTTACACAGATTGGTTGGTAAGCTGCAAAGTCTCGGACAGGGAGGGGGGAATAAGTGGGTGGAGGAGTAGGTGGAATCGAACTCGATAGCGTAAAGGTATTTCTTGGATTAATAAGTAGAACATGGAGACAGCATCCCCTACTTTTTTGACATTCAAGTTTATTTGTTGGTGTTTAGTTTAAAATGAGTGTGGTTGTTTTATTTCTCTCTTCCTCCCTCTCTTTCACTATCTCTCTCTCCTTCTCTGTTGAAATGTTTCTACGATGAATCCACATCAGTAAAATATACATGTGACTTGATAAGAAAACATTAAAAGCCCAAAGAAACATTTAAAGTGATGCCTAGAGACCAACTAAAAATATAGTGATTGAACGAATGAATGAATGACAAACCAATCACTTGTATGCAGATTCATTTGTGACTTCACCAGGTTCACCAGAGACACACACACACACACACAGGTAAAGGACGATAGATAGACAGACTTGTAGTCAGAAGAAGGACATAAACAAAGAAGGACAGATAACAGAAAAGTTAACTTTAGAGGATTCGTTGAAATGTTTAAATTCTAAACGATTACCTTTAAACTACATCCAAGATAGAGAACGAGCACACATAAAATCTTAAAAGCATTTAAGCCTTAATTTATTACCATAGATTAAAGAATTCCAAAACAATTCCAAAGCAATTAAAAAGTCCGAAAATTCAAATCACAAAGGATAGAAATTTTCCACAAACATATGAAACATGATTTCAAAGTTATCATTTCTCAATTATAATTATTAATTTTACCTTCAAAAAGATTTACTATAAAAACAAGTTACTCAGTCTGCAATTTGCAAATCCTTGTCCAGTGGTACACATGTAAAAGTAAATCTTAGCAAATCTACTTAATTAATGTAAATTGAATGTCCTCAAAATAATAAATAAAAGTTCACCCTTTTCCCCACCCGCCCATTCACCTTCCTTCCATTTCACTGAAAGAGAAACCACTGACCCAAAAAAGATGTTTAAATTTAAATAATTCACAAGTCCTTTAATGGCATAGTCCTTTGATCCTATTTTGCCAGTCATGATGCAAGCAAACCACAAAACACTCTTCTTATGTTGACATTTGAAATTCGTCTAAATACGAATACATTTTTGACCCTGAATATAATAATCTTGTTATCCTTATAAATATTTGACAAGCTGAGTGAAGGACGAATTTGCGAAGGAATATTTTGCGGACAGACCGGACGTTTCGACCTCCGTAGTTAAGTAGAAATCATTAAGAACATGAATTTTAGCTCTTATTTTCTTAGTCCTTGTTTTTCAACTGTTTATGATATTTTATGAGGTTAAGGGTTGGTGGCGGGGGTGTTGAAAATCGTGACTTGGCTCACGTTTAACACTTGTTTTCGAATTAGTTGTGCGGTTTGTGCTCAACATCTTAATAGTGCATTGGGAGATAATGGAAGCAATTACAAACGAATCATTCTGTTCTCTTCAATGCTAATCTACAAAAATTAGAATGTGGTTTCCAACAGTTTGTAGAGTTTCAAAATCGCTTTTGTTCCTAGCATTTGAATCACTATGTGGGTTAATGCAAACGTTCTCACAACATCCATTAAAGACTTTGCGGTAATCTTTTATTACTTTTAACTGGTTTTATTCAATGTCTTTTTGTGCATTAAAGATTTGCGTAAATTAATAATTAATTAGCTATGAATAAAAAAGGATATAAAACGGGAAATAAAAAAGATTTAATAAGAAAATGAAAAAGTTGTAGATTGAGGTAATTACATTAATTAAAGTTCATGAACCCGAACTCTATAGTAAATGTTACTCACAAAGTGTACTCGCTGGCTTGTAATCCTCTTGGGTTCCTTATGCTTCTTCTTATTATTGCGCTTTTTGCTTCTTATTGTGCTTCCATTACTTCTTCTTGTGATTCTTTTTCTTCTTTTCACGCAACTACTCTGCCAGAGAATATTTTAGGATAAACTCTTGATTTGCAATTCAAAGTGATAATTGAAATTCGTGATACAATTTGTAGCTGGCAACTTCGAATCCAAAACCTAACAACAACAAAACGTGGAAGGGCACAAAACGTGGAGAGGGCACAACAGTGATTGAGAGGGTAGACTCGGTAGAACAAACGCCGCCTGCAGTAGATGTTCAAGTTTAGCGGAAATTCATATACATACGATCCAAATTAATGCATCGAAAGCACCGCGATGAAAACAGATGAATATCGTCAAAGGGTTCGTTAAACAACAGAGACTCACTTAATTGTCTTTCGTTTTCCTTTCGGTCTTGTTCAGAGTTGTAATTTCGACGAGATTGCTTCCCATTTCCTTTTCCTCTTGCAAGAAATCTCATAAATTTATGCTTCCATACTTCATTCGTTTTCGCTTTCAACTCCACTCCCCACTTCATCACATTTTAAAGACACTTTCCTTTGGTATGTTTAAGTGTTTGTTAGCAGCTTCTTTGCTTTCTTCTAGTTTTCAATCCAATGAATTGTTAACCGAATTCGCAAATTATTAAAAGACTTAAAGAAAAAGACAAAAGGTAAAAGAAAAAAGACGAAACTACTTTATAATGGAAGATTCATCGGGTTGTTTCTTTAATTTGGTGTCTTTCTTTTGCTGTAATTCTTTTGATGTATTTTTGTTGTATATATTTAGGTATATTAGTGTATTTGTTATTATAATAAAATAGGTGTCGTTAATTCGCAAAAGAACCACAGAATTTCAGTTTTATATTTATATAAATATGAATATTTATTATTATTTTATTATTCTTTATTTATCATTATTTATCGTTCCTTAGTTTCCTTATCTTTCTTCTAACGACGCTGTTTCTAAGGGTCAATTTCTACGAACTCTCTTCTGTGTTTATCGAATCGTATTTCTCACCATCTATAAACAAACTTTTTGCCTTGCCTCTCACTTTTAGTCGATGATTTTTTCGATTTCATAATTTTTCATTATTTATTTCATTTATTCATGTATTTGCATTATTCTTTTTACATTAATAACAATTCAAGAACGTCCTTGAAACGTAATTCACATTATTTTTCCCCTAACTTAATTTCTACATCATCATCGTTTATATTCTGACACAACAAAAAAATACATTCTCAGTTACAAATATTTATTTCGATTACGTATACAAATAATAACTTCATGAAGTAAACCTTTAGCAGCCTTTGAGAATCACTTGAATATTTAATTTAGAACTGAGCAAGGTTAAAAGTTAAACGCGAAGTGGGCAAAATTCCATGCGAACAGTAGACAAAAAGGCGTTAAATAATAATTAAAAAATATAATAATAAAATACGAAGGATGTTCAGAAAATAAATAAAAAAGCGGATTTTATGGTAAGAGCAGTTTTTTAATAGTTTGAAAAGGTTAAAAGATTAAATTCAAAATACATACTATTTGAAGGTTATGTAGTTGCAGGGTTGCATATATTTTATTTGTATATATAAGGTACTTTTATACTATATATACTATACTATAATTCTATATCTAACACGTCTCGTTCTCTTCCTTTGTTTCCTATGTTTCAAACAAAGTACAAATCCTAATAATAAACACTTTCACCTGCTATTTGGGGAAACTTGTCAGTATAGCTTAATAAATTATCCCCGTTTCGCAGCGTATTCACGCCACGGAACTTCCCTGTACTCTTCCTTGAAAATAAAGAAGTATTTACATAAGTCAAGTGACTCAATGGAGCAACCGAAATTCGAGTTAAATCTCTCAATGATGGTAAGCAATTTAATATGCAATTTTGCCAGATTCGATTCTCGATGAGGTGGCAACGACCCACTGCCACCTGACAAATAGTTCTATCCCTCACTCTCTCTCTCTCTCTCTTTCCACATTGACGATGTCTTATTGCCGAGATAAAAATTATATAAAAGTGAATTTTTTCAATATTTTTCCATCGAGCGAATGGTGTTTGCATTGAATTTTTGATTTATTTTCCAACAAAGACGAATAAATTCTTGTCGACTTTTTCACTTGCATTTTACTTTCAGGTTTTTTTATATCTTGTTTTTTTTTCAATATTATATTATTGGTTACCGAGTTGTTGTAATGATGGTGGTGTTGTAGTTGTTGTGACTGTCGTGGATTTTTCGCCCTAGCTTTAGTCTAATTTATGAGCTCCTGTTTTTTTTTTTCTTTGAAAACTGAAGCATTCCAATAAAAACTCACTGCACGAGCTCAAGTTACACAAAATGAAAAAATCAGTAAACAAACGGAGAAATATGTAGTCGAAAAAAAACTTAAATAATGAAAAATATGGGGAAAAAATTCCATTTTTCAGATAAGAAAGTTTTTAGTACAAATGTTGAATTCACTTCAAAGATGAGAAATAACAAAGATGCAAAATAAAGAAATTCGAACTGGACTCGCGTGGGTGGAGGAACATTTAGGGAGGGTGGATGGGAGGGTTCGGAAACCAAATAACTAGTAAAGGCTGGACCTGCAGTTGGATTTGTGTATGGAACATTTCTCGTCGGACCAAAAAGGAGTTATTTTTTGTGATAACTCACCCAACCACGCTCGGTAAGCTTCGAGTCGAGGTGTCTTGATTTATGACCTGTTTTTACATTCAACGGAGAATGAAGAAGGGGATCATACGTGTAAATACATGAAGGATAAGATAACCCGCTAAATATTTACTCTTTTAGGAGATTATAACCTTAACCTCACATTCCCCTCTTTCTCTTGCTGTGCCTCACTCGCTCTATCACTTCCTCCCACCCTTCCTCTCTTAATCAAATTTATTTTTTTATTTTTTTTATTTATTTATTATTTATTAATACAACTTATGCACTAAGACAAAGTCTTTTATCAGAATGTTAAGTATAACTTTGAGAGCCTCCTGGAGTAACATTTCAACCTTAAGTATCCGTCTTCACGTCAGTGGATAAATGTTATTGAGTCAGTGTGGTCATCGGCCGATGTCAGATTAAGCTTCTTGGAGCTCATAATAAGCCCCACAACTCACAGTTCTCAAAGGCGATAAACACCTCTCACTCTGAACACAGGACTCTGGACACTCCATCCATCCATCTTCTGTTCTATATTTTTCTTTCGTTTTCCACCAAAGTCGTATCGAGGGACTCTATAAAGAATCAAACCTCTGAAGAACTCCATCTGTAATCGCATATCTCCTAATTCCATAACATTCCAAGAAAGGCAATGATATCAATTGACTTTGAAGCCATTTTTAACACCAGTTTGCATTGCTAAATATGTGAATAAAGAAATAGGAAGGAAATAAGAAAAGTTGAAAGTGGTCTATGAAGAAAGTTCTACCTCCTACCCAGCACGGATACCAGGGTCTGTCTGCTTGATGCTCTCTGCACCACCTGCAGTTGTACGTGAGCTCCTGAAATGTATTCATGTAGGTTCAGTCTACGTTTCTGAATTTCTGCACGTTTCAAGCACGTATTCAAATTTGATCCTTCAACTTGTGCTTTTTATCGCATATCCTGATGATGTATAACGCATACAAGATTATCACAATTTAATAGAATTGACATGGAAGGGCGAAACAGGAGCCAAACCGGCAAAAAGACAAACACGACGCAGACATGCATGACATTTAATAGACAACATTTTCAACGTGCATTTCAACATGCAGCCAGACATGCAGCAAAGCTTTCAATACAAGAAATGTAAATAAAACACAGCCACCACAGAGGGCCGAAGCAACAACAAAATCACTACGTTGACAAAGTGCTGCGTCAACCAGAAATTACACTCCAACACGGCATGTCATACATGATATCATATTGTGCATCATGCATCCGCGTGGCGCTGACGATGCAAAATTTACGTTTAATCAGTTTTCAAGTCACTCTCGTTAACTTCTGTTGTTGCACCAACAAAAGAACAACCTTGCGCACTCAATCAAATATGGGTTCACATTTTAAAAGTGGTTTCAATAAATCATGGCAAATGTTGCGCTTTTATTTGTCATACGTCAGAGAGTTAAAGGAGTTATTTAAAAAAATTACTTATTATTGTATTAAAAAAATTCCTGGATAGAAAGAAGAAAAGGAATGAAAAATGTAACGATGATAAATACGTAATTTTAAATGATGAAATGAATATACCATTGTAAATGTAAATGCATTTATAATAATTGTAAAAGAAACATACATTTGAGAGATAATGCAATTTTATAGATCATTTTACGGACTTCAAGCATCCTCAAACATTGTTCTATTTTGCCAATAAAAATACCACTCCACTTAAACATTTTAAAAATAATACTTTTTAAATTTCAGGGGTTCATAATTTGAAATCGAAATACACAAGTTCAAATGTTAAAATCAACTGCAACTGCCACTGTTGACTTGCAACAACTCGCATTCTGAATGCACCCACTCGTGCAAATCTGAATCTGGTCTGAATGCACCCTTCTAATGAAATTCAAATTTCTGGCAAAATATTTCACCAATCAACTGTTGTATTTGTTTTAAACAAAGTAGTCTTTGGTTTTAATATACATACTTTACTTTAGAATGTAGAAAGGAAACATTTTGAGCCACCACTTTACTTTATATTTCTTCATTTCCCAGGAACAACACTTTTATATCCAACCAACTGCAGCCTCTCATCTGTGTTTCATTTAATGTCGTCTCCCGTACAGAGATAGTCACCATGTCACAAGCAACCTTGTGCAATCAATAAAGAATGCATTCGGTTGTTTTTTGTGTGCAAGCTCTGATTGTCCTGGTCGAGTCGCTCCAGTGCGCTATTATGTATATAATCGGCGACGGCTCCAGCGCCTACAATTCAACATTTTTAATTGACCAGACCTTATCATAAGCGTCAACAATTACAACAAAAGTTCTAAGTGTTGAACTATGAAAATATTTGATGTTAAGCTGTTGTCGTTTATACTTCTATTATATTCACTTAAAGTTGTTTGGCTTGCATGTGATGGTTTGTAATTTAAATGAGTATTGAATTTGTAAATTATTCAATTTACACTTTGATAGCTTTCGGCTGATGATGTTTTCAATGTGTGTGCTTTTGTAACCTTGGTGAATATGATTGACCAAATGCTATAAAATGTATATATTTATGTACATATATTAATTTTATTTTAATTTTTATGTTATTATAATTTTAATGCCTACACTAACCGCACCACTCGAGGTATTAATATATGTACCTTCCTCCAATAGATATTATGGGACGGTTATTAGCCAAATGTTTAGCTATGAGGCTTAATGCTGTAATAAGTGGACCAACAAGAAAGTTGTCCACCAGAGAATAATAGGAGTACATTGCCAACATAGGATGAGAGGAGAGGTCGACCTGCAGCACTACGCAACTTTTTCCACTTAAAAAATACAGTCTTCTTTCGCTGGGCAGAGAGAATATTCGACGAGTAACTGGGCCTTGCGTAATCTGCGGCCATGCAAAAGACTAGGCTGTTTTCTAATGACTTGTGGAACTGTAGGGATTAGGAGGAGGAGACCATCCCGCATTTGCTTTGTACTTGTCCAGCACTAGCTCAGAGACGTACTGCTTTAATACGTTCAGTGAGCTGAAATCAGAAGTACTTGTCTAAACATTTTGGGCACTTAGACTTTTTTTTTAAATGTGTTAAACAATTACAAGCTTTGAAGTTCTTGGAAACTTGAATTAACGAAAAACATTATTGTTTTAATATTTTCTAAAACTTTTAGTTTTTATTAGCTATTGCAATGAACTTTTATATGATCGTAACAATTAATTCATTTATTCATCCATAGCAATAATTATTCTATTAATTAGATTAGTAAAATATTTATTATTAATACTTAGTTATATTTTTAACCAATCGTTTTCACGTTTAATACGTTTTATAACTTTTTTCGTGTCTCTTTTTTTATTATTTTAATGTCTCAAATCATGTTGCTGATCACTTTTTTTAACTTAATGTTAATTATATATTTTTAATTATGTTTAATTATCGTTTATACTTATAGTTATTGTTTTTATTAAAATTCATGTATATTTATTAAAATATATTATATGTTTGACCTTTTATTAGGGTTTCATAATTATTTTTGTTTTTGTTTGTTTAAATCTTTTGATAACAATGCAAATGCTTTCTCTTTTCAAATAGTGAAAGCGACAGTAATTTCCGCTGTTCTTGTAGTTAAAACTGCAAATATTTATATACTTTTGTATCGGATATATTGTATATTTATGTGTATATTATTAATAATTATAACGAGCGCTACAAAAATAAAATATTTACGCAGTTTTCTAAAAATGATCTACCACAAAATTAATTAATTAATAACTATAGCAGCGATTAGTTATACTTTATTTTAAGACGTTAACCATTCGTTTTCCTTTTTCTTTTATTTCGTCTTCAATTTGAGTAAATAAGATATGAAATGGTTGTGTTATTGTTTTTCTACTCAATTCAATTCATAATATAATATATGTTGCATATTATTTTAAATATAATATATATACATTCACTAATTCTTTTACTTTTGACTTTAATTATAAAAATAAAAGCTTGTTGTACGAAGGATTTAAATTATTTAACTAGTTTTGTTTTCTATCATAACTAAATTTAAATTAGCAACTACAAATGATTTTCTAAATGAAGGTACAATGAAGAATTTTTTCTATGTACATAGTTAATAGTAGAAGCAAGAAACTACAGTATTTTATAGCTTCTGAAAAACGTTTGCTTATGAAAAGAGCTTTTAAAACTTCTTTCAGACTTTATATATATATTGTATATGGAAGTATAATCAATCATTCAATTTGTGTATTTTTTTGTAACTTGTAATAATTTCATCGAGAAAATCATAAATTGTTTACATAATTTAATATCAAGGAACAATTAAAACAAGGCAATATTTAAAAAAACCTCAAAGCCATAAAATCAAACGTCAGTCGATACGAATCGATTAATTTGCTCAGTAACAAGTGCGATTTTTAGAGAGACAAGTATTTTAAGTATATTTGTAAAATAAAATGTTTTTAATGAAGATTAATTGAGTCATTTCCTTCAGATCATATTTTGTACATTTTTGATTTTCTCCAAATATTGTTTCTAAATGCAAAGTTAATTTGTTCTTTAGCCAAAATATATGTGTTTGTACTTGTTTGTTTAAATGTAACGGCATTGACGATTAAATAACTGCTATTTTTAAGGACCCTTCCATTATTTTCTCTATATATATTATTTGTTAATATAATTTCTTTGTCACTTTAGTTTTAGAGATGTCAAAACAAACGTTTTAACTACAAACAGGAAGTCATTATCACATCACAAACTAAATGAACTTATTTTTAAAACTCCAACAAATTACTACATTTTTGTTAAAAATAGTGTTTCCAATAAAATGTTTTGTATTTATGTATTTATTGTTAATAATGTGGACCATACATTTTTTGTCACCTCTATTTTTATACGTGGGTCTGTTTGTGTGTGTGAGTGATAAGAATATCTTACATGAAATTATTAAAGAATAATATTAAATTAACTAATTGTTTTTTATTGCTTAAATTGACTTTACATTTTTATTGACCAAAGTAAAGTTTTCTTTATAACTTTCAACAGCGTATAGAATTTCAAAATATTTACTATAAACAAACAAAACACAATTCATATACACACCTAATTAATTTTAGAATGATAAATATAATGTTTTTATTGCGTTGTTTTTTATTTTTGTAGTTGCAAGCTATTATATCATTGTTTTACAATATGTATTTATTATAGCTATTCACAAAGTAAAAATCTATCATTAACTGAATATTAATCTAAATATTAACTGAATATTAAGTCCTAATGAAGTTGATTTGCATAAGCATCGTACTTAACTCTTAATCAAATATTGTATTAATACTTCTCTTTTATATAATAGCGCACTGCGCTTCAAAAGCATAATGAAAATGCGTACGCATTTTCCTTAATCCGGGCGATAAATCGGAGTTTTAGGTATAAATTCAATTTGTATAACATACTCCATCATTGAATTGGAATCACATTGTTGCTTGTGCAGTCGCCAATGAAGCCCAAGTTTATGATACAAGTGGCTATTTTCCCATTCAAGCAGCTTGTCGAGCATGATTTGAGTCTACAGGTGAGTCATCAATCAATAAAGTGTTATATAAATAAAATCATCATTTTACCCTTTTACTTAAACATATCACCGGCCACAGAGAACAACCCAAAGTACAACAGCAACAAACGCAGCCACAGAAAAGCCACTTAACATTCACTGGCAACGTTTTCTTTAATATACCATTAATACGTCCGATTGTGGCTTTAAATTCTTCGGGCGCAACTCGTGAAACTAAACCAGAAGGGAATTCAGTATTGAAGCGGTTACTAAGGCCAAATCTGAAAAAGAAATATAATTATTAATGTTATTTATGCACTTATTTATATTATAAACGTACACTTAAATATTTTGTATTTACTGTGTACCAAATGGAAGGACAAACTTAAACATAGACATTGGAATATATGGTAATCAAACATAGAACCACTTACACTGTCATATTCCCTGCACCACGTATGACTATGGGTTCCGGCACTAGAGCCACGGTCTGGTCCTCGTAATGCTCCTCCAACGGTTCATCCTCATAGATAGCATCAAAGTCAGCCATTTAGTAAAACCAATTTATTTATATCAGTCGATTAATTAACCAGTATGTATTTGCGTTTGCGAATGGCTGAACTATTACTCAATCAACACATTTTCATTAAATTGTGATTTTTTTTATTTTCATGCTTTTCATGAAGATTTCTGTAGAAATAACGCTATGTTGATATTTTGATGCTGCTTTGATATAGTTCTTGTTTCCTGCGCTTGTTGTTGCACAAACTTATCACACATTGCATTCTTTATGATTTATTTACATTATTATTTAACAGCTTTATAGGAGATAGAATAAAGTTAAGCAAGTTAAATTGAATTCCTTTTATTTATCTCTTCTGCTTATATTTATTTCTTCTTGAAATGCACCCAAGTAGGCACGAAACCTTAGCCAGCCAGAAAATTTTTACGCGATAGCAATTTTACTGGCCAGTCAGTCGGCTGACAAAAGATTTGTTCACGAAGTGGTGACACGTTACGCAGCAAGTATTTTACGTCTGCACTTTATTTAACGTAACTACTGTCAAAATCTCACAACCGGATCATTGTGAATGACACAGCTGTTGCAATTGTGTTTGTAATAAACGTAGAACACAGCAAACGAAGGGAATGCAAATAACCAAAACTCTAATTGAATTATTTGTTTAACTGATTTTGGTGGAATGTTACGATCCCCTTTCATTCGTATCGATTCGCATTATTCAAAAATTGCAGTACCCATTTTCTCCAGAAATGTTCCAATATTTTGTAATTCAAAGTCTACGTCACACAATTGTTTTTGCAGCAGTGTTCAAAATTTTTCCCATTTCACTAAATTATTTCGATTAAAATTCTCTGCTCCTGCACTATTTATTTTTGTAATTTATATTCTTTATTTAATAGTTAAGAATTGTATTTTATTTTCGGTCTTAAAGCCACTATAATGTTCCTGTGGTTGATTTTGTAATCAAAGAAGTGACAAAGCGAGAATATTTTCCATTTCCTTTTTCTTTGTTGTTTTTTTACAATTGTAAATTTAGGCCATTTAGCTACACTCAGTTGGCAGCCCTGTAGGATTGATTATTCACGATGGTAAATATTTTATGATTAACCATGGTCTGGTTTATGTAACTTTTGTTGAATGATTTTCTCGTTTGACATTTAAAATTGACGTCATATGGACGTCATCTGCCAAGCGATTTTTTTTTCATTGGCAATGGAGTTTTTGGAATCAGTGATTCTGCGAAGGAGAATCTGCATGGAGAATCACGTGCAGTGATTCTGCGAAAATTGCGGACTTTGTAGCTCGTTTCCGTAACTCCGTTCGACAAGTAATCGAATGCAAGTGACGTCATAAATAATTTTTATCGAATTAGAAAAATTATTTGCTAGTTTTGCCTTATAATAGGCTTAGTTTTATTAAACATTGAGATTCAGATCAGGAAAAATATATAAATAATAAACATCAGGAATAGTAAATTGTGAAATAATTAGCTAACATTTCTTAAAAGTATGCTAGTTTATGAGTGTACGTTTATATGGAGAATATGATAAATATTAAAGCAGACTTGTTTAAATACATACATATTAATACGTAAAGCCTATAATAAAAATTTAAAAGCTTGCAAAAAGCAGTTACATCGACGAAAACATGTAAAAAGCCCTTCACTTTTTCTTTGAATTAGGACTTGTCGATTGAAATACCGACGACGCCGACATCAAGTTTTCTATATACTGCCCGAGTACTTGATTCTCGGAGCGCAATTTCAAATTTTCTTCTTTGACCGAATCAACGCGTTGCGACAAATCATCCAGTGTATTTTGCAGCTCCAGTACTTGAGTAATCAAACGTACTTTCTCCTCCTTCTCATCGGGGCTGATGTCATGCTCTAATGAGTTCTGAGACGAGTCGGGTGTGGAGCTCCGATTTGTAAATGAGGAGCGCAACGAATCCATGGAGCGTCCATTGGTAATATTATGATAATGCACATCGTCATCGTTTATAATCACTTCAAAGAACATAACATTTAAGAGAATTAATTAAGAACAGGCACGTAGCTCCAATTTAGTTCTTTTTTTGTAACTGCCCCAATTAACAACACGAATTGGGACCGGATTCAAGTGGGCTGGAGTTTTAGCCCTTTCAAATTTTACCGCCGATATCTATGGAAATATAACAGATATAATATTGATACCATTAGAAAGGTATTGTCACTTTCATTTACAAAAATTGTAATTGTATCGAAATTGTATTGCATGACTTTTGGAGGAAAAGGAAATATAAGATTTTGTATATTTTTAGCATAATTTGTTTCCATTAATTAATTTTTTTACAAACATCATACAGATGTGTTATACTTTCAGAGATACAAGCGGTTAAATTTCAAAGGACTGCAACTCCGGTCCCAATTGAATCGTGGCTCAACTTTCGTTGTTATTAGCGCCAGCATCAAAAAGTTCATTTCAAAACAACAACCCTTCGTTAGCTCACCCTGTGGATCGTCATCGGCGAGTGGAATGTTGTCATCTGGCTCTTGTAATTTATCGATTAGTGACATTATTTCGGAAATCTGAGAATATGCCTTTAAAACTTAAAGTGCTCTTTACTATTAAATCCAACAAATCCGATTAGATTAGATTATGTTCTTGATCAGAACGTGTATAATGTATAATTTATTTTTAATTTCTTTAGCAAAAATTGCGATAAGACAAAATGAACTTCACTCCAGCTATGTAAAATAATAAAACGTCAGTTAAGTGTTTACAATATGAAAACGACACATTCACAATAAGTGTCAATCAATCAAGTGTTAAAAAAAACAGATTCTTATTAAATTTTGCATTTTCACAAAAAAATTGCTTTCTGATTTATAAATATATGCGATATAGAAGATATAAGATATATTAAACAATTATGATGTGATTATAAGTATATTTGAACTGTATACATATAGATATTCTAATTATATATTATTTTTCCGAAATAGAATCCAGTGATTTTTTTTTCTAATTTTCATTCATAGAAGAAACAAAATATAATAAC
Organism: Myopa tessellatipennis; assembly: GCA_943737955.2. Taxonomy (NCBI): domain Eukaryota; kingdom Metazoa; phylum Arthropoda; class Insecta; order Diptera; family Conopidae; genus Myopa; species Myopa tessellatipennis. The sequence goes on from OX031314.1 coordinate 44,688,659, forward strand.
AGATAATAATAAACAAATATAATAATAATACAACACTTACATTTGTGCATCTTTATAGACATTTTATACTATGTTTCGTGTTTATATTTTAACTCAATATAACTAAATAATTCAATATCAATACTAAATAAATTGGAATTAGTAATTAAAACCAAATTAAATTTCTTCAACTCAATTTTTTATAATTAAGATTACCCTGGTTAAAATGACTCCTGAATTTAAAAATACACATTTCGATATAAAATTTTATTACAAAGGTCGTACAAGCCTGACTTCAACTACATTTGCTGGGAGGACATTAATGGGGGAGAACATTAGTGAGGGAGGAACATAAAACTTCCATATGATATACATATATGTTCAATATTAACAATCACCATAATTTATTTCGTGTTTCAATAAATACATTTGTTAACCAGTTTCCCCGCAAATTGAAATATAATACTCTCAAGCTTTTTCATATTCCAATGTTTTAAGTTCGTCCAACTTTAAATATATAATCTTCATTATCGTATGGAAGTGTGGAAAATCCAGAACCACATTGGAAGGTGGAAAAACCTCATGAAAAAGAACGATTTTTTCATTGCATACATATATTCATAATGTACCCGCTCACAGCAAAATTTTGCCGAAACTCTGAAGTGTCAGTTTTGGCAATTTAGTTGAGCATTATTTATACGAGCTGCAAGTATATTAACTCTACTAATTAAACAATTTAATAGTCAATTGCAATAATTTTCTTCGAATTTTAACAGCTTAACTTGTTGTTTATATTAATATAAACAGTAGATAGTTTTTGATACCAATTATTACAACGTTCTTTGTGCTGCGCCAAATGTAGAAAACGCCAATTTAAATAGTATTGTGGAAAAGTGTTGTCCAAGCGTTAAAAACTTTGTTTGCAAATTTTAAGATATCTTGTTGGTCATTGTTAGATGAACAGAATTGAAACTGTTTCAGAAGAAACATCGACTTGCGGTCGCGGAAGAAACATTTTCTAAAGTATTATTTCATATCATTTCTTTGTGGGTATGCTTAACAATATTATCACTTGTTTTTATCTAATATATATATTATTATAAATAAGTATGTATTTAACTATCATATTAATTCATTTTTATTAGTGTTTAACCCATTTTTAACCTTTAAGTTTCAACCAATTTCACCTGAATTCACGTCCAGAGGGCCGATAATTAAAATTCTTGAAATGGAATTTTAATTCTCAGGTAGCGAAAACAATCAATAAACTTTTTCTCAAAGGAGGTTGCTTTCACGAAAGTAATTCGTAGTTGGAAAATATTTAAAAAAACCTTTCTCGAGTAACAGAAAAATTGAGTATTACTGTATTATTTCTATCCAATAATAAGCAATTTTTTTAGTAAAAGAAATTATTATAATAAATTTAAAATCTAAATTCTAAAAGTATTTAGCCCTAAAATTAATTTAGTGTTAGGCAACACTGATAGCTCTTTAGAATCGGCAAACCTGTCTTTGTAACTTTAACACAGCATCACAATTTGAATGGCTAAGCTGTGTAAAAAAATACTTTAGAACTATATTAAACAATACAAAAAATTAAAATTCAATTAATTAAGTTAAGATTATTAAATTGATTTTTTGGAAAAATTTGACAAAAGTTAGTACACAGCAGTGTAGAGTTTGTGTGATTGAAAAACTACGGCAACACTTGTAATACAAATCCAACATATTCCTTACACAGTACTCTCGGTAGTTAGCAGAAGAAAGTACTTTGAATTTTGTAAAAAATATGAGAATGTGTTTTTATTTAAAATGTGTAATAAATTGTTGTAAACTCATAACAAGTGAACTGCCAATGAATTATTAATCTAGAGAAATTCATTGCAGCGAGCGGTTGTCAGCATAGCGACCAACGTTACTCAAAAAGAGTAAAAATTGAATTCTGCAACTTTAACTTTGAATAAAAACGACACATATATTATTAATAAATACAATGAAAAAGGTTTTCCTTTATTTCTTTTATTAAGTTTTCAATTAAACACACAATTCAAACTGCAAATATTTCGTTAAATAATTTAACAAAAACAAAATACCGTGTATAAGAACAAGAACAACAACAAAGATTATGGATCCAACGCGTATAAACACAACAACAATAACTTCACCAAATATTAATGACATTCGTTATTACCCAATTAATCCAATGGCCACGCCATTGATATGCAATGTTGCTACGGCTGCTACTACCGATACACTTGGAAGAGTTTGTGGCACAGGAGCAACAAATACGCTACAATCAGCAACAATCACATCAGCATCTGGCTCATTGCTACAGGTAATTCCCTTGCAAATGACAACACTTGGTCACAACCGGACTACATCAACAAATCCAATGAACGCTGTTAGTGTGATGCCACAAATGACTATAATAAATACAACAACGGGCGAATTGGTTGGAGCAGTTGGTCAAACAAATTCTAGCTTGGATTATTATCAACTGCGACCACAAATGCAATCAACTGCTCCATTAAAAGCTTTTAACGTTTTGGTGAAAGATACGTCGCCTTTCATTGGAAATCCAGGATTTGTTGAAGGACAAGCTACAAGAGATGAAACAGGCGAAGGAGGTGCAGTGGTAAAAATTGGCAACGTGTCGCTGCAATCAACGGGTAAGTTGAATGAAGTTAAGATTCGGTTTGTAGAAGTAGATAGATTATAGAAAGAATCTTTGGCTTTCGTTTGCATAAATGAGATAATGCAAACAATGGATAAACTTTGGTTTAAGACTAACTCTCCATTTGAATAACAATTGCATAATTCGATTTTCTGCTTTTGAATTTTTGTACCTTTCCACATATATGTAAGTAAAAGTTATTACATTTTTGGTATTTTTTCACGTGTGTTTGTTGTACGAACATACATGTGTTTGTGAGTGTGTTTGCCTGCATCGTTGTAGCTTCAGATTTGGTGCGTGTTTTAAAAGAATAGTGCACCATTAGCTAATTCAATTGAAACGTGCTCGCTTCGTTATTATTTTTAGTTTTTCTTAAAAGTATGATTAACATTTTTTACGGCCATTCTGGTTGCAATACATTAGTTTTATGATATCGTTGTTTAGAACTGTCACTGTCAACGAAATCAGATCAACTTAAAAAATTACTATATTGTAACTTATGTAAGCCTTTTTTTTACTTTTGTGCACTAGTTTATTTTTAGTTATTTATTTGTGTGGAAACATTTGTATATCATCGCATGTAATTTAAAGTTTTGCATTACTTATTTAACAATTTCACTAATTCAAGGTATTTGATTAAATTTGAGTGAATTACATATTATTTTTGTGCTTCCAAACAGAACGCAAAAATAAATTCTTTCAATTTTAGAATATAATCTTCTTTTTGTGCATGTATATAAATTTAAATGGTTTAAATTATCAATGTTCAATTAAATAAAGCAAATTAATATTGACGTATTTTATTATTTGTAAATATAATACTTTTATACTTTTTTCGAATTATTTGTTCATATTAATAACGTTGGTAAAAGTGTTATAATAGATAACAAAAGACTTTTTTTTTAAAAGCCATTCATTCAAGTTTTAAATCCTTGAAAAGATCCAAGTTGTATAAATCTTAATGTTTGCGTATATTTATATTTGAAAATTACAGAAACGTCAGCAGGAGGAACTTTTATTTTGCCTACAACAACAACAACTTCCAACGTGCCAATTCCTAGCGAAGTGTTAATCAAGCAAATAGTGACAGATCATTCAATACCATCAGCAGCGACTTCAAGCAGAAGCACAAATGTATCAGCAATAATTAAAGGGCCGCAACAACAACTGCAACTAAAGACACAATTGAATAAAATCCAAGCAGCTATAAATTCTTCACTTCATAAACCTAATCCTGCCGTTACATCGAAACCATATACAACAACTTCAAGGATGATGACATCTAACCACTATGACAGCAACTGCTTGGACAAAAGTGTCGGAGGTTTCGCATACCAGTCAGTTGACTGTACTTCTTCCTCCGAAAACCGTCCAACGCCATTTTCTATCAACACAAATAGTGTGACCACAACGAAGTCAGCTGCTGCTTCTTCGTTTGTTACAAAAATTTCCAACTCTGTTACGCTTTCCTTAGTTCCACAGACACAAATTTCTACGAAGAAAGCACCAGAATCAGCAGAGGTGGCTGCCTGTGTCATTTTGGAAAAAAGCATCCCTGCCAAAGAAAATAAGAAGTTAAAAAGACCAAAGATTTGTAAGGCAGCGATGAATCAAAACACCACCGTGGCAATGAAACAGGAATCCTTGTTGAAATCGAAACCACTACAACGTATAGTTGTAGAAAATACAAGTCCGCGAACTAAACGATCCAAATCCCTCAGCAGTGTTCTCCGTTCTGAAGATGTAACTACAGAAAGACGACGGTCGACAGCTTCCGAAGGAAAAGTGACGCTCCCGCGTAGTCCAGAAAATCCAACAATAATTGCTCAAATATATTCCGACGAAAAATTTAATAAGAAACCGGAAGGCGACAAAAATAAATGTACAGAAGAGAAAGCAACGTTCAATGAATGCATTGAATTTGAGGAAGAATATTTAGAGGAAACGGAGGAGCCAACAGACGAATGCTTGTTGTCCGAGGACACGGTAAAAACTAAGGTTGAACCTGAGAAAAGCCCTATTCATAATGGGGAACAGAAGATGGGAGAAATGCCACACTTGCAAATTAAAACATCAGATCAAAATGATCAACTAAAACCTTTGGATGTGGAATCTAAACTGCCAACCACTGATCAAAGTGAGGAGAAAGAATCGCTTTGCTCAGAGATAAGTTTGCTTAAGATAAAAGAAGAGCCACAATTGGAAGATGATGATGAAAGCGTATCAGTAAAACCAAAGGAGGTCGTCACTGAATCTGCAGATCAGCCGGACCAGAAATCTCTTAATAAGTCTTTGTTCTGTGATGAACATATACTTATTACTTCTTCATCCTCAACGTCTGCCTCATCATCTTCTGTAAATAACTCGATGTATGATCCTGTTATTGGCAGGATTCCAAACCCAAATTCTCCAACCACTTCGGTAACTAGTGCTAGTCGCGGCCATAGCAGCAAAACTCCAACCCCTTCCGATATTAATTCCTATTCAACTGTTCTTGAAATGCTTTCCACTTTCAACATGCTGTCCTGGAGGGAACGCATTGGTACCGCACGCAACACAAATTTGCGCTTTCAGCTGAATGAATTTAACTTGCTGCAGATATATGAACGCTGCCCGCCACGATATAGTATCCACACTGCCTACGAGAAGCCGATCTATGAGCGTGAGACTCATAGCCTAGACAACAAGGATCCTTTATTGTATTTGTGTCGTCGTTGCAATTGTCACGGTCCTGCGGCAGAGTTTTTAGCGCCTGGTAAGTGACTGGAATTATTAATTCATTCATTAAGAAAATTTAATGGTAATCTTTCAATTTCTGGACGATTCTGGTCCATTATTCTTTAAACCACTTTCTAAACATTCTTATATTTTTATAGAATATTGTTCTCCAATCACTAGGAACAGCATTCTAAACTCCTAAAAAATCAACCATAGCAAGCATAAAAATGTCTCTATTTATATCTTTTAATATTCGCCAAGTTTAACAATTTAATGGTTTTATTTTTACAATATATTATTGTCATATGTATTATTTTAGAGTTTTGCTCAGTGGAATGTTTAAAGCGTGATTCACGCAAACGTCAGCGCGATATAGCTGGCATAACAACACGTAAGCGGCCACGCAAGGAAGCTCCTGTTGCTGCCCCAGTTAAACATCAACAACAACAACATCAAACACTCACGCCCTCAGTACAATCGACATCATCTATATTGGTGAAAAAATTCTTCCGATGGTCCACATATCTCACTGAAAAATTTGGAGAAGTTGCCGCTCCTGTAGATCTATTTCTTAACCCCTTCCCCACAGGACCGAATCGGTTCCAAATCGGCATGAAACTGGAAGCAATCGATCCGGAGAACTGTTCCCTCTTCTGTGTCTGCACGGTGACCGACATACAAGGTTATCGTTTGAACTTGACATTCGATGGTTATGACCAGATGTACAACTTTTGGGTAAACGCCGACTCCATGGATATATTTCCACCCGGTTGGTGTGCCAAAACAAACCGAATCTTGCAGCCACCGCTAGGCATTGAAGCATCTACATTTAATTGGCCTGCATATTTTGCAAGAGAAAAATCAATAGCAGCACCACGTCAATTGTTTACACATTTGAATTCGTCGGCATCGCCAATGCGCAACCCATTCAAGGTAAGAACTTCACAAACAGAATAAAGACAAAACTGTATTCTGAAAAAAAATCACATTTTTTAATCCCTTTCTCTAAAGATTGGCATGCATCTGGAAGCCGAGGACCTCAATGACACGGGTAAACTGTGTGTAGCAACCGTGTCAGATGTGCTGGACGACCGTATTCGCATACATTTCAACGGCTGGGACGATTGCTACGATTATTGGGTGGATATAAGCTCACCTTACATACATCCTTGCGGCTGGCATGAAGGTCGTCATCAGCTGATTGCGCCTCCAGACTTTGAGGATAGCGCATTCTCTTGGCCGGAATACGTGCGTGAACGTGGCACAGGTTCAATGGCACCACTGAGCGCCTTTTCTGCGCGCGATCCAATCGACTTTAAGCCGAAAATGAAATTAGAAGTAGTCGATCCACGCAACCCTCTACTTATACGTCCCGCTACGATAGTAGCACGCAAAGGTCACCGCATTAAACTACATTTGGATCTGTGGCCAAGCGAATATTGTTTTTGGCTGGAAGACGATAGTCCTGACTTGCATCCGATCGGTTGGTGTGACGCCAGCGGCCACGATCTGGAACCACCACCTGGATATCAAACACGCGCTGTATTGATGACATGCAGCATTACCGGATGCCGGGGCATTGGAAACGCCAAGTTTCATAATTTAAGTACCCATTCTACGCTGGACTCCTGCCCGTATGCACCTGAAAATTGGAGTGTTAAATTAGAAAAGGCGCCGCGTGTAGGAACCCATCAAATTGAACGAAAAACGACCGCAAAGGCGGCAGGCCATTTAGAGCAACAAAATATCGTAAACAAACCGCGGAATGAATCATTACGCGCACGTCGAAGTAACGAGCAAAAATATATAACTGCAAAATTAACCACCCCCAAAGTAGAGGAACGTCAAAGCTTGCTGGACACAGTTAAGACCAAAAACAGCACCACTCCGCAGGACCAACCACAAAACTCACAACAGCAGCAGCAGATTGATTATCCAGAAGAAGGTTCTTTAGAAAAGCTTTTCGAGATCAAGCAGGAGTTTAACGCTGCGATGGTTGAAAGTACGACCGATGATACATCCAGTACTTCAAAATCGAAGGCGGATGCAAACAGTAGTGACACATCGACGTCTGATGCATTCAGTTTGCGAATTGCTAAGGAATATTTGTGTGACTATGGGCCTCGTTTACAACAAAATTACAATATTTGGCAGCAGAATTTGAACTGGAATTATGACGACATAAAAAAGAATCCGATGCACTGGTCAACGGCAGAAAGTAGTCTTTTTGTTGAAAAACTGCTCAAGTGCTCAAAAACGGCACACATTTTTACCAGCGAAGACATCGATGGCACAGCATTACTTTTACTGCAACAATCGGATCTCACCGATATACTGGATCTAGCACTCGGCAAAGCTGTGAAACTCTACGCGCACATCTTACAGTTGCGCACTTGGACGGTAACCAAATTCAATGTAAAAATGATCGAGCGTATTTAATTTACATGCAGATGATAATGTATTATATAAATTATGTTGTAAATAAGCCAACGTTGTCTAAACGTTGAAAAGATAGTGCAACACATTTTGTGTTAAGATTTTTCATATTAAAAATGAAGTTGAGACAATGTGGGAAACAAAATATTTTAGTACTATGTAATAAATTGTGGAATTAATAAGAATACTAAATTATTCAATTTTCTTATTTCTTAGTTATATATTTTTTGCTCAATACAAACAAGGCTTATATGATTATTATATTGTCTGTCTTCCACAACTTTATTACAACTCGTGAAATATTACTTAATTAAGCTTATTACCTAAAATGGAGTAATAAACTTCTACAAATTAATCCTTATCCTGATTCGTTTTGATTTTCACAGAACAGATATGAAATATTCGGTCCTAATGCGTATTCTCTATCGCTCAAATCAGTAAAATTTAAACTAAAAGCGGCATCCACCAACGCCATCTCTTGTTGATCTGAACAATGATTCTTCTTTCCGTATCTTTCTAATGCGTCGAGCAACGTAGTGGACTTCAATTCATTATATTGCGTCAACAGAACCATCAACCGTTTCATGTAGTTAACATCCAAATCGTAAAAAGTCCAATGATTTAATAATGCGGTGGCGTGAGTACATATTTTCTGAAAGTAGACAAGATTTTCCTAGATTTTTGAGACTAACGCCTTTTTAGTCATCGTATCCAAGGGTATAACGGAGGTGTCTATATGGATCGGGATGTGGACAAAATAAATATATATAAAAATTATTAATTTTAGGTATCGTATTGTGATTAGAACAAGGTTCCAAAATGGGTTAGCAAATGCTTATCTAACGATGCTTTTATTTACCTCATAGGATAGTGACAAAAGAGATATATTTTCGTAGAAACACGCTACCTCAAAGATTGGAAATATGTCACCTATATCCCATGTTTTTTTCTTTAATATTTCAATACACGCAGAACTGAAGTCGCCAACCATATATTTATCGGCCACGTACATTAACTCTTTAAAATTATTCACAGTCACAAAGTTCGGATCTAGCTCATAGGTGTAGACATAGTTTAAAAATGCTTTGAGAATCTCTGGACTTATGTCTGTAATGCGTATGTCGCCTTTAAAATCACCAAAGAACATACGCTCGAAGACTTCTGATGCTGTTGCAAGCACCATTTTATGACAAGAAAATATAATATCGGGGCTAGCATTATCTGTTGACTCTCCTTCAGCGGATGATGCTTCACCTTTTTCCAGCGACGACGAGGATTCCAAGGCTTGTTCTTCACTAACTCTGATCGTACAATCGGCCAATTCACCAGTTTCTAGAAGTAATTTTCTGCGCTCTTTGCTATTCGAGATGCTATTAACAACTTTAATTATTAAACTTTCCAATTTTCGTTAAATTTTACCTTCTGCAAAAATTAATTCTATCAGATTGACTCATGTCGAAAGTCTGTAACAATCCTAATGAAATCCTAAATATTTATGAATTACGTTCAATTATTTATGGGCATTTAAACTGTGCATATTAATTTTAAACTAAATTTATTTCTATCAATTGTATTTTTCTCAGCTTGAATTTCATATCGTATAATAGTGGTGTTTATACAGGACGGACGATACTTTTAAAATGCTAAAAGGTAAATCACTTTATATTGACATATTTAGTATGAACATTTATTATTCGAAACAGCTGGAAAACTGAATATCGACAAAAATCTGTAGCCTCAGATTATGTTTATTTCTACTGTTTACATAAATTGCCAATCCGTTGCACTGAATCGAGATACCAATATATCGATACAAACATCGATATCTTAAGCAACTTAAGTAATTGGGAAAATTGATATTGATTATAAGTATAAATAATTGGTGGCTATAGTGACTGCAAATTATCTACTATCTTATACGTGATTGGACTAAAACGAAAAGGAAGAACAAAAGAAGTTTTTAGTTCAGATCAAAAGAAATTTCTCTTGAAATTCGTAAAAGATCTGTTTGCTTTACACGAAGCAAAATCTTTTACAAATTAATAGAGAGCAGGGTTGTTGATACTATTTATATGTATGCGCATGCAGACAGTAGAAAATATTTTAATTATTCTGGTAACTTTTCTCTAAAATTAACTTTTGAAGTGACACTATATATCATTGCAATATGCATATCATTATTTTTGATTTTATTTCAAACAGTTTTCAAATCGATTCTCAATACGGAATTTTTACCTTTTATTTGACAAGCCAAGTACAACATTTTTTGTAATGTTGAAGTACAGTTTGCATAATTCGTTCTCAGTTGAGTCGTTGTGTATGTATAACACAATTAAAAAGTGTGAAACATGTGGTTGTGGAACGCACATTATTGACACAGCGGCCATCTTATTTTACCAGTTCAAGAAAGTGACATTACAAAGAACATAATAGATTATTAAATAAATTTTTGGAAAAACTAACTAAATGCTTGAATTATATATACTTGTACAAACGCTTCGTATACAATAACTATAATTTGCAGAGAATGCGTGCAACACTTCAGTTATTTGATGTAATTGTAAATCTTTTACATTTTTGGCAAAAATAGACAGGCTTGTACAATTTGTACGCTAACCTTATTTTCGCGAAATGAACAAAGAATTTTATTTAATTAAAACATATCAAGTCTCATGTAAACTAATGCATATAAACTATGCAACATAACATAATTGCGAAATAATTCTTTAAAAACTATATAACTTTTCAAACACCTCCATAAATGCGAAGTGTTGCTGAACAAGCTATCAAAATATTGTAAGAGATTTAACACCACTGTGCGTACCAGAATGAGAGTTGTGTTTTTGGCGTTTTGTGCGACCGAAGCCGATTGAGGAGCATTCTAATTTTGTGATAAATTTTATCGATATTATCCAATGCCTTTTTCCAAAAATCTGCACATAAATAAAATATAAACGAAATATAATAATTTACGGCATAATCCAAGTGAGTGTGATATCTGCAAGTCTGTTAAAAATCCAAGTGAAAATTTATTTTGACGTGAGAAAAGCAGCAGCAGCAGAATAGTGTTCCACCGCGGTTATACATTTTCCGCATCATTCGCTGTACTTCAATATAATAAAAAGTAAAACATTAGTACCAAAAGTAATGAATTCCTTCTAGTGTGTCCCGTTTACAACCGCGACTGTGTATATGATTCCGCATGTATTCTCTTGTTTTATAGTTTCCAAAACTATGAAGGTCCCACTGTATGTGCTGTACTTTCGAGTACCCACATTTAAATTTTCAGTAATTTAAGCATTTTTGAGAAGAAATTGATTTTAATTTGTGACCTGGGTTATAGAGTAATGCGTTGGCCTTTTTTTGAATTGAGCATATGCACGCTATACACTAGATTGCGCACTTCCTTTGTGTTTTTAGTTTTTTACAGCGATTTATAATGCTGGGACGACATAGCAATTTACTGTAGCGCTTTGTGTAACTTCAACGGCGGGAAATATCAGAGTTACCATATAAAATCATTTCACATAGATTAGTACTTCTTTAGTGAGCTGACATTTTTTATTTTAAAATATTCTTAAATAATTTCATAATTAAATCTATTAATAATAACAAACAAACTGTACATTTAGCTCTGAAAGAGAGTTTTGAAAATAATATAATTAATAAAACACGAATACGTTAGTTTGAAGAAATTTATAATTTCAATAAAAAAGTACAAGAAAACTAGTCTATAAAGTACAATATTATTGCGATGTGCCTCATGTTGGAAGATTTTATTATCTGCATCTGGAGTCCTCATATTCATGTTGTGATTATCAAACTAGCTTCTAATTTGGTCCTTTAATTTTTGTATTTATTTAAATGTGATAATCTATCTTCTTAATTAATTATAGTTAATGTGCACACACTCCATACTATTCTACGTTACTCCTGAATACAATATACAATGGAGGAAATATCAAGTTTAGACTCATTTCACACTGAACCCGAGTCTACTGGAGAACCTATGGAATCATTAATACCAGGCGACACGGAGCTGAATAAAGGAGACGTGGAGGATACATCGCCAGCTTCTGATGTGGACAGGTTATTAGAAATGCCAGGTACACCAGTTGTTGACGAGACGGATGACAAGGACAAGACAGAAGAAGCGGCGATTCCGGATGATGAGGAGTACGAACAAATATCGGATGGCACATTTGAGCCAGATGATAACTCACCTGCAGCATCCGCAGGACCAACAGGAGCTGAGGACGAGCTGAATATACAACAGGAAGAAAATATGGGAAATGTTGAGAAGCCAGAACAACGAGCAGAAAAAGATACTTTAGCTAAACCAGAGATTGAAAAGGAAAATGATAAATTAAATGAGGATGACGAAGTCGATCAAGCCAATTCGACAAAATCTATTTCTAATAATAAAAAACAAGAAGAGGTTGCAGCTGATACAACCGACGGAGCTGAAGCGAAAATAACTGAAACACAAGAGTCGACAGATTTCGAGGAAGTGGATGCTAATGTTTCGGCAAGTGCTGTGGGTGCAGTTGAGGAATCCGATATGTTGGGAGAATCGGACATGACACTGCCCACACTAATCAAAGATATCGATGAAGTGCCGGAAAGAGAAGAATCTTCGAATGCAATGGAGGTGGATAAAGAAGATGAGTCGGTCAAAAGTGAGAATGAGGCAGAAGGTGAATGCGAGAAAGGAAATACGCCTACATCTGCCGAGCATGGCTCTCCAAATGCTAAAAAGGCTGAAACTAGCAAAGATTCGGTGTTAAAAGAAGCGGCCGAAGGAACGAAACAAAATGAATCGATGGATATTGGCGACGAAGATGATGTCAAGGAATCTACAGATGTTCCGAATACTAAAATCGATGACCGAGAGAAAGCGGAGAAGCGGAAGAATGATACGAATGTCATTGAACTCGTGGAAGGTAACAGTAATGAAAGCAAGGAGGAAGGGCTGCTTGTGAAAGATCCGGCCAGCAATGACCCCAATAGTTCAGAAACTAATACAGAAGTCGAAGTCACAGAAGTAGCAAGCACAGAAGCTGTGGAGGAGGATGAACCTGAACAGGAAGACGGTATATTATTTGAATTTCTTTAAATGTTTTAAAATATTTTTTTTATATATTTTGAAAATTCCCATTAAAGAACCGGTAGAAAATGTGCAAGAACCAGAAGAATCGGATGTGTGTCTGATTCCCGATGACACAGAAACTGAAATGACCGAAGCTGAGAAGGAGCAGGCGATATTGGCACGAGAAAATGCCGAAAAAGAGGATGAACAAGCCACAAAGGCAGCTGAAACAGCGAAGGAGCAATTAGCGGAAGCTGCAGCCAACGATATGAGCGGTAAACACATTTTAATAATAACACAATGAAAGAGTTAGATACTGCCGTCATTTTTTTTATATATTTGATCACCCTCAACTTAGCGAATATGCGAGTGTATTTTAAATAATAGATTGTTATTTAGAGGTTAAATTTCGTTTAATTTTTTATATTAATCTTTGCTATAACTAGATTTTTTGTTTCTTCACAAACATTTAAAATCTTCATATATATTTTGTGTCTTTTATGACAGTAGATGCCGATGCTCAAGCTACTGAAGCTGGAGCTGAAGCCACTGCAGAGGAGGGCAATGAAGGTGAGAAACATCATATATTCATTCATGATTCATTTAATTTTAAATTCACACTCATTATATACTGAATCTCGGCCTTTCATCAAAATTTTTAATTTTGTTGTTTTTAATATGATCTGCTTTCGAGTGTACAAAATTGTACATAATTCGTTTTTGTAATACTTTTTTTGTAGAATTTGCTGGTGGCGCAGGAGCCGGTGAGACTCCAGATGCTGCAGATGAACCACTGTTGGAGGAAATGCAAAGTGGTGGTCCTACTGGCGATGTCGGCAGTAACCCTAAAATAATTATCGCCTGGATCGTCGCTGTCACCCAAACATGTAAACAATGTGGTGAAAAGAAGTTGTGTGGGTTTCGTTACAAAAACCCAGACACAACCGAATCAGAATTCATATGCGAGCAGTCTTGTTGCGACGCACTAATCACCGCCAATCAGGGGAAATATTTCATAAGACGCAAAAAATTCCTTGTAGAGGAAATTGTCAGCGATTCAGGGAATCCCAACCCTGGCGATGAGAGGGTTTCTAAAGAAGGAAAAGATTCCACCGCAGAGGGCAATGTGAAAGGTAACGAAGCTGGTGAGAAAAAGTTCACATGCCTGCAGTGCAAAGAAGCAAAAGTTTGCAAATACTTTTTCAAACAAGACGATGATCTATTTTATGTCTGCAACGATGATTGCTTTAATTTGCTGAATGCTGAGGAGCCGGATAAATTTAAGTTAAAGCGTCATTCAATACGTGTTCGTAATATTGGTGCAACCATCACTGCAGTTGACGCAACGCCAAAGAAATCTCAAATGGCGGAATCACGCGTTGTAGCGCGCACCACCTCCGAGGCAGAGGCCGCCCGCCTGGAGCGAGTTTCCAGTTTTACACGTCGTTGTGCCGATTGCTTCGCTGAGGTCACATTGGGTGACAAGAATCTGTTGTGGGAAACTATGGATTTCTGTAATGAGATATGTTTGGGTAAATATCAACGCACCATTGGCGCTACTTGTCAAACATGTCATGGTGAGGTTCCGCATCAGGCGCTGGGAAAATATTGTGTGCGCTTTGGTTTCGAAATTCGGCAGTTCTGCTGTGCAGCTTGTTTAAATGAATTCAAGAAGGGACTCAAGACATGTTCCTGCTGCCAGAAGGATATTTCCTCAGGCAATGAAGGCTTTCTCGCTCCTGTTGGCGATAAGGAACAATTCAAGGATTTCTGCTCACAAGCTTGTATGCGTCGCTACGATGCTATGTGCAACCCTAAGAAGAAGACGCGCAACGATGTCTGCGCTGTGTGCAATAACGAAAAGCCCGTCCGCGTTGAAATCCTATTGGACGATAAGGAGCATAACTTCTGTTCGAATCCTTGCTTTTCGGCCTTTAAATTTGTTAGCAATATTGTCGCCGACCAATGTGGTATGTGCTGCAAATACTTCGAACGCAAAGGCGCAGAATCCTTTACTATTTACACTGAAAGACGCGCCAAGGTATTCTGTTCGCGTATCTGCCTAAATGTCTACATCATTGTAAATCGAAAGATTGTCTCTTGTCAATGGTGCAAAGTGAAGAAATACAACTTTGATATGATTTACAAGCAGCAGGACGCCCAGGAGATTCTAATGTGCTCACTCAATTGCCTAACATTATATGGTGTATCGATCAATGCATTCTCGCGCGCGGTCTCCAAGTGCGACAACTGCACCAATTCGGCTACACCGCAATATCACCTGACCATGTCGGATGCTTCCATGCGCAACTTTTGTACATATCAATGTGTAATGCAGTTCCAAAGTCAATTCGCACGTGCGCCACTAACACTAGATAGCAATGATGCTACCCCCAATGGACAACAATCGTCGCAACAGGCGGCCGCATCAAACAAAACTTCGGCACCATTTCCAACAGGTCTACCGAAGCGTGTTAAATTAAAATCCAATCAGCCACCGCAACCACAGCAGCCGGCCATCCAGGTTAGTTTATATTATTGCAAGTTACTATATTACCACGTTGGGGACTTTAAACTTTTAACGTCTATTATGAAAACGTTTTGAATTGGAAACTTAAAGAAAATAAGTGTATGGTTATTCTTAAGTTTTATTAGTAGAGATAAATTGTTTAGAAATCAATTTATCAAATACAGACAGCAGTATGAATTTTGCAAGAAACATAGACTTGCTCATTATTGAAATGGTAACATTTCTTCAACCTTCCATAACTTCATTAATAAATAACAGAATGAGTACAGCCTCAACGCTCCGATTTTGATGTTGGTTTTGTTCTTGTTTTCACGGGAACTCCAACAATAATAGTTTTTGATGCTCTAGTCTGGTTTCCGAGTTATAGCTCTTTGAAGTTTCAAAATTGCAGGCATTTATCTTTTAAACTGTATGAGATACGTAATGATATCGTTGGAAAGGTATTCCAATTTTCTTTCATTTATGTAAAAAACTTTATTTCGAGAAACGTTTGCTTTAAAAAAGAAATTTTAATTTTTAATAATGTTTTTGTCCATTCATTAACTTAAAAGAAAATCCATATCAACCTGTTAATAATAATAATATTCAGTAATACTTTTATTTTTGAGAAAAAAATGTCAAGAATAATAATTGTGATTATTATAATATTTACGAAAGGGACAACTCTAGCGTTGGAGAAGTATGCCAATTTTGTTTTTGTTGTGGTAGTTTTTGATCCTGATTGCAACAACAGCTTTTTTGTTCTTGTATAGTTATTGAGTTGTAGCTCGTAGAAGATTGATACTCTTGTCACTATATTTCTTAAACTATTAAAGATATCCATATAGGATGGATACCATTATAAAGGAATTTATTAGACTTTTTATTTAAATAAATAAAAAATTTAAAAAATTGTACAGTTTAACTACATATTTCTTAGGAAAAATAATAAATGGGAGAAAAAAGTACTGAAATAATAAAAAATCGTTATTTCAAGTTTTATTTAAACCAAATAAAAGGAATGTCAAATTCCTTTATAACGCATCCTATCCGAATATCTGTAATAGTTTCGGAGATATAGCTCAAAACAAGGTATAAAAGAGGTATGATTTAAGTACATATAAGTTACTATAAAAAATCTGCAATCATTTGATCTCTTACCGTTTCTTTGTATTATAATAATCTGCAGCCCTGGTACCGTGCATGGCGTTTAGATCTCACAATCAGTTGTAACAAATGTAGTAGAATTCTATTTATATTTATCTCTGTCTTACTTCAAGTAGCTCATTGACTGGAAACAATAACAGCGTATATTTGAAAATTCTTAAATTGAAAATATATACTTAAAATAGATATTGAAATGGATTTATTTATTATATAGAAATAAATAACGCGCGAAAGAATGGTCATAAAGAGTAAACAGTACTTAAATGTGCAATATATGTCTATATTTTATCTATACAGTTGAAGCTTCCGACGAAAACCATAACTGCCAAGAAAGGCCCACAGGTTCCCATCATATCGACGGTATCATCATTAGCCAGTGGCGAGACGGAAACTATGATTGGAAATGTTACAGTGCGACGTAGTCGTGGACGCGGACGAAAAATGGATTCGCCGCCGCCACTTCCTGTGGTGTCTACGTCATCATCGGCACCAGTTAGTCGAGGACGACCAAGACGTAATGTGGACTATGCACGTTCACCATCCCCAGTTTCGCTTTCGCCGCAACAAGCACTTGTTAAACGTGGAGTATCTACAAATCCAACAACACAATCGCAGCTACAACTTCAAGATAAGTTTGCAGTGCAGACAGAAACAAAAATTGTAACCGTTCCGCCATATCCACCAGCGGTACGTAATGTTCAGACGAATTGCAAGCCCCAAACGGTAACAGTTGGCTTTCAATGTGAACCAACCACACGGACAATTGCTACCCAGACTAGTAAAGACTACTCCAACAAGGTGTTGATCCCTGTACCTGTGCCGATTTATATACCACAACCCATGTACATGTATTCGGCACCTTTTCCGGTCCCAGTACCCATTCCACTTCCAATCCCTGTTCCTATCTTCATACCTACCACACGCAATTCAGCTCAAGGTATTCTGAAGGAAATAAAAAAAATCCAGGACAAAATGCCAGCCGATCCCTTTGAGGCAGAATTACTCATGATGGCTGAGATGGTGGCTGAGGAGAAACGCGAATCGGACTCTGACTCGGAGGATGAAATTAAACCAGATCCAGGCGTTGTTTCCTTGCAATACGATAACAATGTACAAGTCGATGTGGCGAATAACTCGTACGGTGAGGACGTGTTGCAGATGGCTCTTAAAATGGCCACCGGCGAATATGATCAACCAACAGTGGACTTGGAATCTGCTATGACGGCGAATACTATAACGAATCCACCGCCGGGCCTGGTGGGCCACGATGATTCTTTGAGTCACATTAACGCGCATCATATGCAGCAGCCACAACATATGATGGAATCACAACGGTTAGTTCATATTATATACATATGATGTTTTTTTAAATCCTAATAATTTTGTTTCATTTTATATGCGAACAGGGGCGGTCGTGGAAGAAAACGTGGGGCTGTCGCTACGCCGGTAGCACCGCGTAATAATCGTTCACCAGTAAAAAGGCAACGATTACAAGAGTTGGAAGCGTCACCGCAGCCGCCGCCACAGCAAACCATGCAGCAAGTAGAGAAACCCGACGCCAACATGTGTTTGAAGTACACATTCGGTGTGAATGCTTGGAAACAGTGGGTGATGACCAAGAATGCCGATCTAGAGAAGAGCTCAATACGGCGGCGTCCTTTCAAGACCGAACTTCTGCAAATGACTGCCGATGAGCTAAACTATTCATTGTGCTTGTTTGTAAAAGAAGTGCGCAAACCCAACGGCACTGAGTACGCCCCTGATACGATTTACTATCTAGTTTTAGGTAAGGCCAACTATTTTTAACTACAAAATATGAGAAAACACACCAGTTTCTATTACTTTAACAGGCATACAACAATATCTGTATGAGAATGGACGAATAGATAATATTTTCACCGATCCTTATTACGAACGTTTCACAGATTGTTTAGATGAAGTGGCTCGTAAATTTTCTGTTCTTTATAATGATTCACGTAAGTAAAACTTATTTGCATTTAATAAGTCCGATGATATTGCGATATTATTTTATTCTTTAGAATATATTGTAACTTATATTGTATCTTTTTTTAGAATATATTGTAACGCGTGTGGAAGAGGAGCATTTGTGGGAGTGCAAGCAACTGGGTGCTCATTCGCCGCATGTACTGCTAAGTACTTTAATGTTCTTCAATACGAAGCATTTCAATTTAACAGTCAGTAGTTTTGCTTAATTATTTAATTACTACCTATAAAAAACTAGTACATCTTTTTTATTTTTGTTTTTTTTTTATCAACAGACTGTTGAGGAACACATGCAATTATCATTTTCACATATAATGAAGCATTGGAAACGATCAGCACAAAATGCCAAATCTCCAGGCACGAGAAATGTTTTACTGCGTTTCTATCCACCACAGGCTGGTCTTGGTAAGCAAATGAATATTAATAGTAATAAGTGATCTTCATAAGTACATAATAATAATGTTTACTTTCACCTTGTCATGAAAGATGCAAATCCACGCAAGAAAAAAGTATATGAACAGCAGGAGAATGAGGAAAATCCGTTGCGGTGTCCAGTTCGTCTTTACGAGTTTTATCTTTCGAAATGGTTAGTTTGATTAGTTTGCAAATTAATAAGATGATGGTACTGTTTTGTTATATTTCTGTTTATTTTTCCAACCGAATTCAATTTATTTTCTAATTATTAATTCCTTTTTCAAGTCCGGAAAGTGTAAAAACGCGGAACGATGTTTTCTACCTTCAACCCGAACGATCATGTGTACCCGATTCACCCGTTTGGTACTCCACACAGGCGCTAAGCCAAGAATCGCTACAGAAAATGTTACACCGTGTTAAAATGGTTAAGGAAATCAACATCGCACTATTGACAAGTTAATTCGATTTACAAATACAAGATCAAATGTAGTGAAAATTGTTTGCTTAAAGCATGCAATTCGAAGCGTAAACATATATATAGAAAACATATATATAATTATATAAATGTTAATAACAATGTTTTCGTACAAAAGCAAAACATGGAACATCAAACTGAATAATTATGAACAAGACAGTAACACAACAACAGAGAAATACATAAGCGATATTAACACATTAAAAATAATAAACTAAACTAATCTGATGATAACAATCGCAAAGGAAACAATTATTGAGAAAATATAATATTTGTATATTCAATAAAACCAGCAGTTTAATTTTGTTTATAGTAACACTATACATACGCACGTACATATATATATATAAATAAAATCCAAGGGGTTTTCCCACACTTTTTTATGAAATTGATTTTTTAAACACCTGTAAAAACGCGTCGCTAGGATTTACATACATGTGTATAATTTTAATATTTGATCAGGATTCGTGCATAGCACAAAAGTTTTAATTATCATTTATATAAAGCTGCAATTTATGCTATATTTAAATGTTTAAATCTGAAACTAAAATAACACATGGCAATATCATCGCATGTAACAATTGATGGTTAATGCGCTCAGTGGAGCTCCCGCGATCAGTTAATAGTTTACTTGAAGTAATTGAGAATAACTTTTTACTGGAGAAACAAGAGTGATAAAACAACAAATATGTTGGTGAAAGCAAATATTTTATCCTACATTTCAAATAAAAAGTTTGTAGTCATTTCCAAAAATTGTTTGTAATCATTTCCAAGAAATGTTTGTACTCATTCCCAACAATTGTTCGTAATCATTTCTTAATTGTATGCTTGCCTCTTTGTTTTTCAGTAAAATGTATATCCTAAACAATTAACTGCTTTCCATGCTGATGCATGGTCTCATCGGCGATTGCAGTTACTATGTTTCTACAAAGCAAGATGTTCGGTCGTATCTTGAGATACAACAAAAAACCACCTCCACTTAAAAATCTCTACTTTAAAATAAAAAACAACTAGAACAATATTCTACACATAACATAGGACACGCCTAGGGTAAACATGCAGACGTAAAACTATATATACTATAAAAATAAATTCACTAAATCTTCTCTTATCTCTTCCGCTTGTTTTAATTTTATATGAGGTACACTCAAACTAAAAACAAAACAAAAGTTTAAGAACGCATGAAAATAAACAATATTTTTATAAAATTAAAATTGTAAACAACGTGCAACGTACACACGCAGCAATTAATCCGTGTAATCTATTGTTTCTTAATTTTAAGAACTTTTTTAGATGTTCTAATAATATGTATTCATTTGTTTTCATTTCGAGTTTAGCCAAATAAGCAACCTCTGTAAAATATATTACAATAAAAGGTAACAAATATCGATTGATTAATTATGTACATGCATATGTATTTATTTACTCATTACTAAAAAACTTCTTTCGAGAGGTAAAAAACAACTAGGCAAAAAAAGTTTGGATTCCGATATCCATAGATCCTTTCCAGGAGAGAGTTTATCGCACTACATGGGCGGTAACTAGAGCGTCCCTCTTTTCAACATTACTCAGTAGTTTAAATATGGGGAAATATCAAATATTTTCTTTGATCAAATGGGGGTAAAATGCTTTTTTATCTTTTGCATATAACTAATAAATTTATGCGGAACTGAATGGGTGTATAAATTGTATTTTGTGTTATTGTGTATTGTAAGTATATGAATATAATAAAATCTATAATATTTAGGAGGTATAAACAAAGGACTACGCACTTTGTAATATATTAATTTCCCAAAGTATATTATTAAAAATTGGTTAATCTTTCATTCAATTAATCGTTTGATACTCGTAATCAATCATCAATAATAAAGTTGTTATTCTGCCCTATTGTACTGCCCTAAGCTCTCTTATACCCTACACTTGTATGATAAATTGACAGCTGAATTCAGTTGGTGGATCATGCCAATTTTTGATGGTTTTGAAGGAATTTTAACTTTAGATCCAGACAACTAACTTGGTAATATTTCAAGCTTCAGATTCAATTCGCGTGGTGATGCTATCAAGAATATATGTACATACGAGTACGTTTCCATATATACCACGCCTCCTTTAATGCGTTACCACCAGAAGAAAGTGAATATACTCATCCTCTCCGGTGTAGGGTATAAAAATTGTAAACCTGTCACCTGTGAACCGCCTAGTGGTTTCAACAACTTTCAACAAGAAATTTGATTTATGCCTCACTTTTTTCCTTTTTGAAAATAAACAATAAAGTAAAAAACAATATATGGTGTATTTAAAAAACTTTACCCTTTTATACTAATACCATGTAAACAAAGATCTTTTTAAAATAATTACCATTATTATTTATTAAGTAAATACAATAATATAAATACTAAAAATGAATAAATAGTTCTTTGCTGCTGTGTATTTAGCATGCATTTTTAAAAAAGGTTGCAGCAGCTGTTACGCTTACTTGCTTTACATTTATTTAATTAGCACAATAATAGCAAGTCTAGTTTATCATCTTACGTAGTATAGGTATATATATATATTTTACATTTCGTCAGCAATTTGCAATACAATCAAATTAATACATATCTTAATATCGTATAAATTTTATGAATTTGGTGAATTCCGCATTAAGGTACATTCAACAATTAGACATGCATTTACAATTGTATAGAAGTATATATTGTAAGAAAGAAGTCAGGCGGGGTGTATTATCATCTGAGAAAACTTCTTCCTATGGACACAGTGTCTTTTTATGCATTAAAACCTAGGAGCCGGGTAGAGAGTTAGGGGCTTCTTGAAATAATAACACCAGCCTCTATTTAGATAGGTTGTTACCACTCAGCATCTCCGTTTGATTTTTGAAAAATATAATCTTTCCCACCAATATTCATGATGCCATCCTTCAGGTAAAATTTCCACTTATTGCGTGATCGTGTAATCTGCGGAATCAACATGGAAAACCAAGCATTTAATTTAGGTTTTCATATAGTAGTTGATAGTCTATATATACATATACATATATTTTTGCTTACTTTATCGTACTGACAGACGATAACGTTATCAGTATCAAACAAATCGCTAGCATCCTCATCGGTGACATCGTCTTCGCTGTTTAATGGCTCCTCTTCGGCGCCACCATCATTTTCGACATCCTCATCGTCATCCTTATCTGGATCATCATCATCATCGTTGTCCATATTCTCATCACTTTCCTCGCTTTCATCCTCGTCCGATGTATCGAGTGCACCATCCAGTTGTTTTGAGGCACTAAAATTTTCTACATATTTAGGAGAACAAAGAATGAAATAATATATCAATGAGATTCGGCACTTTTAACCAGCAGTAGCAACAACAACGGGCTTACTTTGCATGTTGGCGTTGACGAGTGCCGCATTTACGTGTTGCTGCAATACAGATGCTGCCAATGTTGTTGGCAGTGACATTATCGAAGAGATCAAATGGGCTGTTAAAATTTGCGTTAACTGATTCTCCTGTAGCGCTGAGGCTGGCACTTGTATGGTGAGCACACGTGATTCCGAATTCATGGTGCCAGGTTGTGAGGGTTGAGCGGGTAGGGTTATCTACATATATATATTATACAAACGAAGAATGAGACAGAAATAAATTAATTTAGACGTTTTAGCGAGGCTCAACTCACATTGACAGGCATTATTTTGTTGGGGTCCAGGGCAGCTACAGCCGGTATAGCCGAAGCTGAGGATTGCTGTTGTTGGTTTGCTTGCTGTTGCTGCGGAACAACGTTACTTTGCAAGGTGTTGCTTTTTTGTTGATGCAACATTTGTTGATGGTGTTGGGTTGGATGCAGTGGAGGCGGATTTTTCTGATGCTCCTGCTTAATCGGGACACCATTTTGCATGCCAGTCGAAGATGTTGAAGGACCGTTGCCAATCGTCAACCCTGTTGTTTTTGTTCCCGTAGCGGCGGCGGCAGCAGCAGCAATACCAGTACTCAACGTCGCAACATTTGGTTTTATGTCAGCTCCAACGGTTGTTGAAGAGTTATTCTGTTGTGCAGCAGCCGCAGCAGCTGCGGCAGCCTTTTTAGCTTTGGCAGCAGCAGCCTGTTGATCGGAGATGAAAGAATATTAGTGTTATTCAAATAGATAAAAAATCGTATGCGTGAAGTACATTTTACAAGCATTTTTATGACGATTAAACGATTTAACAGAATTTAGAAAGATGTATTTAATTATGATCGCCACTAAATTACTAACAAAGTATTTGACAACAGTATTTAATGATGATAAAGTAAAAATAATTTACCTTTGAGGGCTGTAATAATGATGATTAATGAAGGTATAAACACGATGGAGTTTTTTCAACAAATGGTTGGCAACGTTTCGAAACAAGTGGGTGTGTGTTTTTCGTTGATGTTGTTTTTGTTTTTGGTGTTGTTGCAAGTTTGATTTTTATTAAGATGCAGTTAAACAATCAATATAAAAGAATATCAGCGCAGTTGGTGTGTTGGTTGAGAGTGATGCGGAATTTCAATAGTAGTAGAAAGTGACGATGATGGTAGTAGTAGTAGTTGTTGTTGTTTTTATTATTGTTGCAAATGTCATCATCATCAGCAAACATTGCGTACGAACGAATGATTTAATAATATTAAAAGAAAAATCATTACAAATAAATTAATGGTTATCTCTTCTAATGAATGAGTTTCGAGAAACAGCTTTTATTTGGCTGTAAAAGTTTAGCGTTGCCAACTCTAACGAAAGAATTAATTACCACCCACAACATGCAAAATTTGTATCAATTAATTGTTGCAAGCAGAAATTTTTGCGAATAGTAGTGATAAGGGACAAGAAAGAGTGTGGGTTAGGGAAGTATGAAGGTATTACAAGTTATTCCTTATAAGAATATCTTATAAAGACAACAAAAACATAAAACGTGGCCTGACCGAAGCTCAGATACCCTATTATATTCATTTGAATACTTATGTGAATGTGAAACCTAAGCTGAAAACTTTATTATTTATTTTGCCTAAAGTTTTAATATTTCTGGGGTGATTATCGATTTTTTTGATTCCCAATTCCAAACTGGGTCCAGCTTCATTCTACAATATCCTTTATTTGTGTTCTTGTAACCTTGATTTCTACAGACGAACAGACATCAATCGGACACATCGAAAGCTTTGAAGTTGTTTCTGATCATGGCTATATATAAATTTCTATACCTGCTATAGCTGGTTTTGGGCCTTACGGGGAGTTTTGTGCTCTTTCAGCTTCGAATATGGAGTGCAGAAAACATTGGATCGATTTATTCAGTGATCTGTTTTAATTATTATTTAATATATATATTTACTCTTTTGCATTTTTTCCTGATATCTACTTACGAAGTATGAACTCATACTTAAAAATCATAAAATAATAAAGGAACAGTGGCAAACCAATTGATTCACAATTTATTCACATAGAAAACAAAACAAACCCATAAAGTGCTCAATCAAAACTATGTTTTATTACACCTTGCTTACCTTTGGATTGTTAACAATTATTTGCGGCGGTTGTGGCTCTGGTGGTTCAGGATTTATTTCAACTGCTTTACTTGCCAGTAATTTTGTCCGCCAGATTTGTTTCATTTCCTGTAGCACTTGTTCATCGACACCCTCATCCAGGAAAGCATCGCGCACGTTAGCAATAACATCCTCAATGACAGCGTGATAGAGCCGCAGCTAGTTGAGGAAAAACAATAAAGTACATATTATTGAAGTATTTGTAATAAACGATTCAATAACCATTACAGAAATAAATATAAATAGAACGAGGAAAATTTGAACCGGAAGAATAAAATTAGAACTGAATGTATCGAAAGATATTGGTAACTTGTTGATGTGTTAACTTTCCAGTCAACATCATTTAGAGAAAAAAGTCATTCAAGATTTACTTATATTGATACGAAGAAATGATCAAAGTGTATTGAATCAATACCAATCAACCGAAAATAAATGACAACGCGAATTTATGTATATAATTAGGCGAAACACACATACATAGACACACAGACAATATAAAACAAGTTATTAAAGTTGGTCTTTTTTCGAAGATAATCGTTATATGTATGAATCAAGATATGAATAGATATAAGAGCAGAATGAATGCACATGTAATATAATATATACTTTTTGCAAATGTATAAATTTAAGAAAGCTTTGTATTATTACACATATTAAAAACTGTATACATACATATGTATGTATACCATATACTGTATTACTATACATAAAACTCAAGAAATAGAGGACGAATTTCGAGACCACAACAGAAAAGTGAAAGCTATTGTTGTTGCTGTTGTTGTTTGAATAACAACACTGCAGTTGTGAAATTTTTTCAATCATTACTTCGTATAAATGTTGGCCAAGCAGATAGAAAGAAAGAAAATAGTATGTATAGAAAAAAAATGTCTCATTCACTGAACGGGTCTCCAGTTTGAATGCTTTAAAAATTCACTGAAGTCTCAAAGTATTTTCGTATCTTTGATATTTTTAGATAAATTTTTACACAGCGCTCATGCTTTTTGTTAGTTAAATATAAAACGTATTTTCGATTTTTGACATAAATTAGAATTGACAATCTTAAAAACATATTAAAGAATAGTAACTTTTGCAAAGTATAAGTATTTACTTTTTATTATGCAAATTTATGTATTTAAAAGGTTCGATTATTATTCCAAAACCATAATAGCTTCATTCGTATGTATGTAAATATTTAAAAAACGAAGTTACTTATTGGTTAAGGGACATGGAAGCATTTAATATTGTGTACTGTGTGCATTGTATTTAAAATCAAAAACATTGAGCTAATATAAAATATCAATAAAGAGTCCCGTATAATCTACATATATACCAATAATCTTCCCGCTGATTTATTGCTTTCGTTTAAATTTCTTTGTTTGTTGCAGTAACATTTATCATTATTTGATATTTCCATTTAGCTTCATTGTTGTAGAGAAAATAAACACGAATTTACTTACGACATGAGAGCACTAGCTTTCAGTAAGCGAAAAAAACAATTTACGTACTTATATGGAAACTGTATGTATGTTGGTTGCATTTTAACTGACGTGAAGGTTTTGCTAGTCCATTACGTCAATTTTTTATATTATGATTATAAACAGACATCGCTTATCTGCGTGCATTGAAAAAATTAAATACATGTTCTTTTTAACGTTGATATTTTGCGAATTTCGTGCAAAAACCACACAAGTGGAAAATTACTTTTAAACAAAATAAAAAATTATTACAATCATAAAGAATTAATCAACAACATTATATATCTAATACACATACATATAAATAAGTGTATATATGCAATACAACCGATGAAGATCTGAAGGCGATTATAAATATGTGTTTACTTATTTAGTTAAAATTGTAGTTAAGAAACTTGTAACCTTTGCGGATATTCAACACATCTGCATTAAACATTTCATAATTTACCGGGCCCTTAAGATTTCAATAGATAACTGAGAATCTCATAAATTATGCAACTTTAATTTACGTTAACAATCAGTTTTGCAGAATAGAAATACAAAGAAAAAACCGGCTAAAAGTTCCGTACTAATATTGTTCTCCACCATAAATCATGAACTCTGTCTTAATTACTTGGTTGATCACGAGATTTTAGGTTTTTTATGCATTCGATTATTTGAAAAAACCCGATATATTCAATATAATATAACTCAATATTATAGGATATTCGATGGAGAATGAAACCGAAGTTTCAGTTGGCCCCAAGTTCCGAGGCACCAGAATTCAGTCCTTGGTACGACCTCGTAAGTCATCTTGTACCCTCACACGAATTTTGCTACTTCTAATTCGGGTTATTCTAGCCACCAAGATACTTTGATTTCCATAAATAGAAAAATTTATATAAATCCCAGCGGGGGAACCACAACATTGATAGTAACTTTTGTGTTCTTTGAGATTTAAAGTCATCGACGCGATATAGAAATCCTCAAATTCTTAAAATATATCTTAATTAAAATTGCAACTCAACAAAAGTAAATATGATAACGATTTTTGTTTTTATAAAAGATTACATTGTATTTTATTCCGTTTTTATTATTTTTGTATAAATGAGTTTCGCCCGAAACCGTATGCATTCATTCATTACTTTGTCAAGTTAATGACGACTAATGTGGCAGACCCTTTTCTATAGCGCACCAAGGTTATAATGAAAGCAGTGTCAGATGGTGAAATTAATAGTTTTCCCATAAGGAAGCACTTTTAATTGACATACATACATATATAAATACATATTATGAAACACAAATTAAGAGTTTATTTAGTGAATAACCTGTTGATATTTAACATAATATCATTTCCTATACATTTCCATGGAGTCATGCCACGTTAAAATTCAATTAATGTTCAAGGACGTCTGCCACCCAACAAGTGGTAGGCTGTATTTACCCGGTGGGCGTGGAGTTGCGGTTAATTGCACTGCAGAATTCGAATTCCTCATATTAATTGTTATCATATGATGTATGATAATCATGTCGGTAGATGATTATGAACGATAAAGGATGATGATTAAGCCAACAAATTTTCGTGAACTTTCTTTGCAGTTCAAAACTCACCACTGATGTTTGGCAAAATGCCATCTGCGTCTTCTTCTCCGCCAGTTTGAAGCCTTTTTACAAGTTTATAAGATTAATGTGAGCAATTCTTTTAAAGTATTGTTTATGTAACCTTTTATTCGGTTTCCAATATTAACAAATAATAATTAGCGATATCCAAAATGCGCAGAAAAATTTTGGTTAAGTGACAGTATAAATGAAAAAAAATATGTAAATAGCAGGTTCTGGCGACGTCGATTGTTTTTGTGCAAGGACAGATGCTTTGAACTGACGATGCAACCGCTTATTTGCGGTAATGCTCACGTTCGGATGCAGTCAACTTAATAAATAATCGAAAAATATTAGTCCGTAACAGCAACTACCGACTACAGAACCCGACACACAAAAAGGCAATTTACAAATGAAACCAAGTGAAATTACCCGTCCATCAAAAAATTGCCTAACACTTGGTGTTGTCTCTCTCTTTCGCTGAACATTCTTTCTCATTCTTCTCTCATTAAATGCACTCGGGTGGCTTCGGCAGCTACTTGCCGGCAAGTAATTTGTTAGACAACATTACCAACCAGTCTCCGATTCGTATAGTTACAGAGTTATAGCCCGTATAAATTGGAAATTCTTATTACTATATCTTCTAAACTTTTACGGATATCAGGATAACTGGTTACCGGTATAAATGAATTTCACATACCTTTTATTCATGTTAAACACAATTTTGCCGAAAAGCCAGCTTTTGGTGAAAAACGACTGCTTAAAATGTACTTTTCTCTTCCATTTCTTTTTTTCCTAAGAATAATGTACAATTAATAAGAATATAATAAGAGTAGAAGCCATTAGCTTTCGAAGCATATATTTTCGTTGCAGGATTTTAGTGTTTGCAGTGTTTCTGGTGGTTTTAGTAAAAGACTATAGTAACAGAAAGTTTCTAGTTCTCTTACTATAATTTTCTTTCTAAAAATCAATTACAATCTCAATCCAACTGAAAAATACGCTTTCATAAGATTATTATGAATGTCAAATTGCCCACCCAAATTAGCAATACCAACGTGCAGAAACAAAAATTGACTTGAAACCTTTTTCATCGGTGTGTTCCCGTTTGATGTCAACCAAGGAGCTGCATTTACACTAACAACTGTTTCTTTTCCACTCATGTTCATCTACGACATTTGGCAAACATATAGTGGCAGCTATCTCTTTCGTTCACTTCAATATGCGACAGTGATGCAACAATAGAAAAAGCGGCAGAGTTGACGTTAAGTAGTCTCACGCACACCAGCAATGTCAAAAGGACCTTTAAAAGGACCGAAAAATCAACCAGGACAAAAATGTATCAACTTTTCTCAATTTGTTTAGCATTTCTTTAGCAATGTGGTGAGCACGAGCCAGCGAAGTCAGCGAAATGCGGGATTTATATACTTGTACACGGACTTTATTTGACAGCCACACAACTACCCTGATACGCGACTAGATGTGTATAGTGTAATGTTGAGGATGGAAAATATGATTTTTTATACATTTCAGTTGCTTTTTCGCCAGGACATTATAATAATAATCAATTAAAAAAAATAATTCAAGCTTTGAAAATTATAAATGAAAATGTAAATTATGAATTTCCGTACGAATTATAGTGTTTTAATGCACTATTTCCAATTTTCTCTGCTTACGGAAGAGTAGTACTAATTGTTGTAATAGATTGAAAGCATCTACGCGGTAGTTTCGTACGTTTCTGTCATAACTCGTATGCAAAGAGAGTAGCATAACTTTATTTATTAATTATCTATATATAAATACGCCACATGGAAAGGGTTTAAGAGTGGTGGAGTTCCAAAGTGGCGATTATTATTAGTCGAAATTTCGACCACAACCGATCCTAGTACATATATTATAATAATTGGAATTTTTTTATTTTAAGTGGAATTAGAAATTTACGTAAGATAGCAAGAAACTGAATTTCAAAAAATAAGTAGTAGTAGTATCCAAAAAACAAAAGGATGAAGAACAAATATATAAAATTTATAAAAATAAAAGAAATCAGATGGAAATGGTGCAGTATATAATATTTTTGCACAAGCTGAATTCGTAAGAAATAAATAAAAAATATACATACATATGTATTCACTCCATTATACCAGAGCAGAAGTGTTTTCTACTACTTTTTCACCCCTCGAGAGAATAGCGCCATCTACCCATCCGTAGATGAATTTGGACCTCTTCAAACAACAAGGCCATCTGGAACTATCCTTGGAAAGTTTAAGCGTTCTGCCACTCGCCGTTACGGAGTTATGAGGGTTTGAAGTTTTGCTATCTTTCAGATAGAATTGTATGAAAACCAGACAAAGTACGTCTGGTCACGGAACTCGTCTCGTCTTGCTCTTACGTTGCGGTCCAATGACTTTGTTTTTATTTTACAGCCATTTTTATTTAACAAAAAGGTTTGCGTACAAGATGCAAATTTCTGTGTTAGTAGGAGAAAATGATATAATTGTGGTTAACTTCAATTAATAATAAAAACCTTATAAAATTGGATATTTTCGAAAACAGGCTTATAAAAGTTTCTAAAATATACAATAAACTTGGCAAATTATGTTTAGATTAATATTTGCGTTATTGTATATTATTTCGCTTCAATTTTAGCAAAATATTTACTATAGTTTTTCTGAACTGAAGCAAATTGTAAACAAAGACATTTCCAATTCCACGCGGAGAAGTGATGCTTTTATAAGTTCCTTTAAATAAACAAATGAGTGCATTTTTATTGAGTTGTGTGCGAAAAAGAATTGAATTTTGTATCGTGTTCTTTGTGAATTGAAATTGTAAACTTTATCGGAATTCTGTTTGAACAGCAAACCGCAATCGTGTTGCAGTCAAAGAAGACTGAATGTGACCATTGAGTGAACACCGCGCCGTGACCTCATTTCGTGTGTGACCTTGTTTTCATTTGCTTATTTTACCGTGCTTTATATATGCGATAATTATAATTATTTTACACTGAAATAGTTTTAAATTGCAACGGAACATTTTTTACAATAAAACATACAAAAGTAAAAAACATACAGGAATACACACTCACACATCGCTCATGTTACTATTCCTATATATACGACATCGGCAATAAATTATTGAAGTAATTTTTCCCTACTAAATTTTGTGCACAACTTTGCGTGGTTTTCACTGTGGTTGTTGTTGTTGTTGTTGTTGCTGTTGCTCTCCTCTTTTTCTGCAGGCAAATAAATAAAAACTCCTGCATACGAACGAGTTTATGCCAAAATGTATTATACACCAACTCAAGCACATCAACAGGGATTCAACCATCTACACATACAACCATACACACATACATACAGACATTAGCAATAAATACCACCAGTAAATGATTTTAATTGTGGAACTTTAACATTTTAAAGTTTTCTTCTTCTCTCTCGTGCGCACTTTCGTCTTCGTATTCATGTAGATTTTGTGCTTATTTCCGTTTTCTGTTTTAAAACTAATTTACTAACGCACGCACACACACGCACGCTCACACACGCACTCACATGACCGTGTAAACATATAAACAACCTTCACGAAAGTGTGTTGTGAAAAAATTGCATACTTATCAAAATAAAACAATGAAATCTTAACTTTAATTTACATTGTAAAAATTCTTTATTTTAGAAATTATTTTTCATTTTATTTGTTTAAGTAACGACACAATTTTCTGGGTTTAATATTTAATTAAATGTTTTGTATTGAGTTGTTATTTAAAGAGTGGCCATCGGCTGGTTTCAACTTGAATAAGTTATAAAGAAAACACTGCTCCATTTTTTGCAAGGTTAGGAATATAAAGTGTTGTTTGTGAGTTATTTACATTATAAGTAACAGTTCATTCAGTTATTTACATTATTATTACATTATTTTTCACCATCATTAAAGTTGCTTATGATGAGGTTGCTGCCTCTGATGATTGATGGATGCTATGTTGTCGCCAGCTCACATGAGACACATCAAAAGTTATCAAAATGCGCTGCTTTTCTTTTTATCAGCTATGAAAAACTATCCAATTACCAATTTTTTTACATTATTTTCTTTTTCGTTTTCTTGGCAAATCATTTGATCACATTTTGTGTAACCAGTGTTGCCAACATTGGCTGCAAAAGAGTGCTGTTGATTGACCGATGGACCGACAATCAAAGCTAAACCATTGCAAATTGATTTTTGATTTATTGTTGTTCAGTAACAATTTTCAGATTTTCACTTCGATTTCTAAGGAAGAGTGTTGAGTAGAAAAGTGTTCTAAGTGTAGAAAAGTGTTTCAAGTGTTCAAAAAAGCAAGAAGAAGCAGTATCTAACTTCAATTTGTTGCTTGTTTGTAGAGCGGTATACGACTCGTATTTTAATAGAACTTCAGGCATCGTTCTGTGTATGTATTTGTGTTGTATGTATCAATGTATGGGTGTATTGTATGTAGTAGTGAATGTATGTATGTATGTATGTGTTCTTTTCTTTGTACTAAAAGTTCCAAGTTCGAACTGAAAATGACGTATAAATACAATCAAATCAGCAGTGGTGGGTGGTTGTTGTTGTTGTTGTTGCACTAAACTTTATGATGAGTTGCAGTGATGCCGACAGCAATTTGAACTCCATTGTTAAACTGCTTCCTTCCATTCGGAAATATGATTGTAGAAACATCAGCACCAGAAGCAGTTACTCATCAGTTACATCACAGTTACTCGTGCCATTAGCATTACATATACAATATACATATATAATATACATATATATTTACTTAAGAAAGTCCGAACTTTAATTAACAGTCTTGTTATCCAATAAAACGTGGTTGAAATATTGTATGTAATCATTTTTTAACTTGAGTTAAAGATTGAATATATTTATACTTATAAAAAATCTTTTGTGAAAGTATTTCGTTGAATACGATCAGTATGTTTTGAGCATAAACTCTGTATAATTATGATTATTATTATTAAGTTTCATTAAAAGCGCTAATTAATGCTGGTTTTTTCGAATTATTTAATTTAATTCAATTTGATTCTTTCTAAATGAAAGAATGAATTCAAGAAAGAAACCATCTAATGGCCCATCCTTTATATGGAATCTCGAAATCTTAAAATGGCGCCTTCAACTACTTAATGTTCTTAATGATCTTTCTCAGAAATTATTCCAAATATCATTTCAAAGGCGACGATCAAAGCCATTCTAGGTGTCAAATATTTATGCAGCCACAAACAACAACAACTACATAGTAAAACGAACAGAAGCAGCAAGAACAACAACAACGGCGGCAGAAACATCAGCCAAAACAACAGCAACTAACAAGCATCTGACAGCATCGTTCGTCCACACAACATACACACATCAAAGTAGATGACATTTCCAATGAGTTCTGCTGTGTGCGATGTGCGTCAAGGATATTTCATGTCCATTATATGGTTATAATAGCCGCGGCTATAGTTTGAATGTCAGTTGCTTCACTGCAAAACACATCACATTACAACAGTACAACATCGAACAACAGGATGTGAGATGAGTTGAAGCATAGACAAAGAGTGAAATAAAGGGCAAGAGAGATGGGAGAAGGAGTGAGTGATGTCGGGGTTTGGGGAGAGAAAGAATAGTTTGAGAAACAGAGAGCGAAACCTTAACAGCCTGTCGTAAATTCTATTGACGTATATTGGTGCTTGAAGCAGAGAAGAAGAGCCTCGGGCAACCTAACCTATATAAGGACCAGAAGAGTAGCTCAACTAAATGTTCTTGGAGATACATAAATGCCATAAATATATTAATTTCGAATTTTTCAACAGAATTATGCATTCTTCAAAGAAAATGGTGATTACATTCGAAAATAGACTAATTCGTAAATAGAATGGCTGATATAATCCTATAACTGTTCTAATATATTGATACACAGATGATATTCTGATGATTAATTCGTAGCTGAAGCTTTTATGGTCAAATCCAAGATATTTTTCGGATACCAGATCTTTTATTATAATGCAAGGTGGCCCTTATTACTCTACTCGTGATTTACATACGTATGTCATTAGCACGTAACTAAAAGTCAAAGTCAAAGTTAATTTAATCAAAATGTGAAATATATATACCCAATTTACTTTTCTTTGTAAAGTTCGACGTGTGTCACATTTTATGCTAAATGTAGATGTGTTTGTTTTAATTTAATACAAACATAATAATTTTTGCATAAATTTTTGATACGTAACAGCAATTCGAAGCACGGACTTACGTAAATATTGTGAATGCAGCCATTAACGGAATCTGTGTTGGTTGTTGTTGTGCTTTAAATTCAAAAATAATTTACATATAAATTATATTCATTCGAAATACCATTTGATCCATTTTTGACACAATTCTAGCGTCTACTAATTTGCAGGATCAAATCCGGAGGATACACATTGTTAATTTGCATACTGATTTCAATATGTTCGAATTGGTTTCGAAGCAGCTGCGAACATCGGAAAAGCTTTCAAGAATATCTGTTCGCCGACAAATTAAAGGAAAGCACCTGAAGCAGGAGAATAAAGAGATTCTGAGCGAGAATCATATTAAATTATAATAAAAAAACCTCGGCTGTTTATTATTTTATTAGCGTGGATGCGTGTTCGCTTATGTATGCGTATTTATTCCACTTTAACTGAAATTTGTGGGCGCTTTTTTGTGGGATTAGGCTTTACCGCAGTAAGAAAAACGAACGTTAATCGCATCATGTTTTGTATTTTAAAAAATCGTATTCAAATTTTACGAAATCATTTTATATTTATTCTTAAAATTATTAAACGATATTGTATATAAGTGAAATATAATTAATTAAATAAACTGGGCAGTCTAAATAAATTTTATGCGAATTCTAATGCGAATACTTTTCAAAGATCAAAAGTTTTTCCAATTCCTATTGAGTTGTTAGTTATTGCGATTGTGTTTTCGTAAGTGGGCGTGTTTTAGTAATGATTGTGTAAATAAGTATAAGTGTACTAGTTATTGGACTGGAATTTCCACCAAGGAAGAACTACTGAACTATTTCTATATACTAACTAGCTTGCAAAATGTTTAATATACAAACTACAGCATTGAGCAATTGTTATAGACAGCTTTTGGCATTGAAGTTCTTATTTAACGATGACAATTTCCATTTAAGATATACAGACATTTGCGACACGGTGTTTATATGTAAATCAGTACTAACTTGATTCCCTTGGGCACGTATGTAAGCCCGACTATGCGACTGTGACTGTGTGATTGAGCATGTGTTAATTATTCAGTGCGTGCGATCCTACATAAACGTCGACCAGACACAGCAGAATAATTTTCATGGGTTGCCTGCCATTGTGGCCTTTTAACGTTACACTTGCTGACGCTTCGGAGTCTGGAGTCCTTTCGA
The DNA here is from genome assembly GCA_943737955.2 of Myopa tessellatipennis. Classification (NCBI taxonomy): domain Eukaryota; kingdom Metazoa; phylum Arthropoda; class Insecta; order Diptera; family Conopidae; genus Myopa; species Myopa tessellatipennis. Next base: position 44,724,126 of record OX031314.1, read on the forward strand.
ATGCTTCATTGCGCATTCGTTCTTTTAATTACATCGGCATCTTTGTTATGTTGCTGCCCCAGTCTGTTTCTGACTTCGCTCTGAAACAAATCAATTCTTTGCTTCTACTCATAATCATGTTTAGCCTAACTTCCATGACTTTCAGTTGCTATCTGAATAGATTTCATTTAATGTCAAATATGTAACGACATTCAGAGCGTTTGTCATTGACGTGGAAAGATCCACTCCGACTTACGTTAAAATCCTTTTGAAAGATTGTGCTTGCGGTCCTTTAAAAGCTCGGCAACCTTTTATCATCTCCGTGTTTGCCGAAAAGCAATCAATTTCCACTTTTCCAGGCATAAATATGTTTTATTTATAATAAATGTTTACATATGCATATATATTTGCATATATATTTTATATGAATATTTCAAAAATTGATTTCCAAAAAAAACATGTGAATTACGCAAGCAACGCGTTCGCACGATGGCTCAGAGTATGTACACTTTTACAGCATGTTTCACTTTCTGCCACACTTTCAGTCACTCACACCAACTGATTGAGTGGGTGGCCGGGTTGATGTGGCGTTGTGAGACGTGTTGAAATACAAAAATGTGCAGCGTGCAGTGCATCACATCTGCAAGTGTGAACCTTGCATTTCGGTTTGAGTCGATGTGCGTATGATAAAATGGCAGATAAAATGGTGGCACAGTTCAGAAATGCAATCTTTTAAACGCCAAGAGTGCACCAGCAGCATAACGGAAATTCCATGCATCATTAGCTCTCAAACTGCTGATGGCCTGATATCTGGGGCACTGCTAGACAACAATAAGTGACATGGGAAATAAAACAGCAACAACCCTTGGTATTGTATTTAAATTTTCGTATCTTTAATATTTTTCGTCTGTGCATAAACTGAATTTCTACATTATTCACATAGTAAATTCATATTTAATTACCTATCAAAGATAATACAGGATAAAAGAATATATGTTAGTCTATATGTAAGTCTTTAAGACAGATTAAGTTTAGAATGAATATCAAATGTATTTCTTCTATCGAATTACTTGTTTATAAGCTACTTAATTTTGTGTTTACTAGAATAGAGAGAAGTACGGCGTCGTTTGCTTATAAAAGTCAGCTACATGAGCATTTCTCAAAATACTCCATCTATTCAACACCTGCGCTTCAACATTGGAGCTTTTTAATCAACATTAAATGAAATTGGAGTCGCCGTGCAGAACTGAAAAACTTTGGCCATAAAGATTAAGCATAAGTTTCCGTTTCATTTCCATGCGGTGAACAACATTTCTGGTCTCCAGTTTTCCATGCGTTTCTTTTATGGCACACTCATACATACATACATACATCGCAGTCGGAAGTCCTACACGACGATGAGACTGTGCGACGGTGCGTCCATTTCCTTCATAGAACAAAAAAATTATGTAAAACTCGAGCTTACTGTTCGGTCATTACGACTTGGTTTGCGTTGGACGGCGTTGGTTGGTTCGGTTGGTTGAGTTTGATCTGAAGGCGAGGCGATGGCGATGGCGATGGCGAGGACGATGGCGAGGGCGATGGCGATGGCGAGGACGAAAGCGAATGCAGCCAGAGCAGAGCAAAGTTAAAGCTCGAGGCAGCAAGTAGCTGAAGCTTCTGAGCCAGAAAACAGCAGCAGTGTAAAACACCTGAGTCAAATCCTTGTGGTGCAAAGTTCCTAAATTGAATTTGCTCTAGTTTATTAAGTTCTGTCAACTATAAATTTCTATTAGAGATGACAGCGAGCAGGCGAGGACTTGTGCTGGCTTCTGTTGTTGTAGTTGTTGTTGTTGTTCGTTTTATTCGGCTCTGTTTTCATCCACAAAAAATGTCTGCAGGCAGTCGTAAAAAGTAAAAATGTAGTAAACTAGACTAACTAAAAAAATAAAAAATAACTAAATGATAATATTTTAAGGAAGGAATTAGAAAGAGAGAGAAGGAGTGGGAGAAAAACAACTAGAACAATATAAAAGACGTGCGATAAAGAGAGAAAAGTAAAATATAAATACAATCATATAAACTGCAGGTTCATGCTTCAGTACAGACCGCGTCCTGGAAGAAATCACAGTCTGAATTATATTAAAAACAGCTTTCTAAGTCATATAAACGACAACAACATGAATATTAGACTTATAGGTACACTATATTAACAAAAGAGAAAACCATTTGAAATCGTTTGGAAGTACGTAATTATAGTAATAACAGAACATATTCGGTAATAAAACAACTGAAGTTTGAAAATTTCCTTTAAAGACAATTTCTATTTAATGCATTGGTTCATTAAGAACTGCAATAAATAAAATATATACTATATAATTAGCTACTAAATAAATGAGTTTAGTTTTTCTGCTGGGGATTCTGGCTATTCTAAGAAGCTCTACTTTTCTACCATATACCACGTGCCTATATATGTATTTATGTATTATATATATTCAAGAATTCAGAATCGAGGAAAATATATAGAGAGACAGACGCATAAAGCCACAAACAAGGGCTCCTCTAGCAAAGCAGCTTAAAACTCGTACATCTGCTTCGAGTTGGTGGTGTTCATTTGGCTCACATGCTTGGTTGATGGACTCATTTGGCTGTGTTGCATGAAGTTCTTGGCGCATGAAGTTAATGCGAAACTGTTGCTATGACATCACAACATATAAATGTTTTCTCGGATTATATTTTAAATTTATAAATTTTAAAGCAAGATAAATTTTAAAGTAAGTTTAATAACTCACTCGTGATAAGAATAACCTAATGAAAATTCATAATTGCTGCAACTAATTTCTAATAATACTCTGCATACATAATTTAGTATTCCGTTCAACTTGTAGGATTGTGAAACTTTATAAATTATGCACTTGAAAATCCTATTCGAGGGAGACGACTTCTAAAGCGAGTCTGTCAACCAAGCATCATGCATGGCCTTAAATAAGTAGAGTCTTTTAAAACATTTATCGGTGCGGGGAGGAGGTCGTGGTGCGTGGTTGGTGGAGGAAAGGTCAAGAAAAGAAAAGAAACTTATTTGAGACTTATTTTCATCGTCAGAGGCAATTATAATTTTCTAAACGCGTACTGCTGATGATTTCATTATTGTTTTTGTTGTTGTTGGTGGTGGTGGTGATGGTGGTGGTGGTGGGGTTGGCGATGGTGTAACCGCTGCTTCGGTTCACAACCAAATTCTCATTTAACATTCCTTGCATATTCAAGCAGTTAATGTCTCGAATGAAGAAAATGTTGAAAACTTTTGTAATTAAGTCAACTGGATGGGCGCAAACTATAACAACTACAACAACAACAATTACAAGATGACGATGAAGAGGATGCAGAATACGATGAAGAGGGGGACAAACTATTAAAACTAACATTGCTCGTCAGAGAAAACGAACTAATTTTCACCACTACGAAGCACTTGTTTAATGCTGAATTCGCCCAGTAAAAGTTGTTGTTGTATCTGTTCTTGTGCTGTGTGTTGTTGTTGCTGTCAGATAATTTATGCAGAAAAATGATACTCATGGTGATATCTACAATCATAAAAATTAAATTGAGAAGAGTCTTTGAAGCGATGATGTTTATTTTCTTTGGACTTACGATATTTAAATTTCTTTTAACCACCCATCGATTTTGTATTATAATACGAAACAGGAGTAGTGTAGAATGTAGAGTGTATAGTATGGAATGTAGAGTGTATAGTATGGAATGTAGAGTGTATAGTATAGAATGTATAGGGTGTACAGTATCGAAGTTTGAATGAGTGTAGAGACTGCAGGAAATTTAGACTAGAAACGGTTATTTTATGGGAAAAAATTCACTAAATAATGGAGATGAATATTTATAATGAAGTTATATTAATTATTCTCGTAAATTATAAAATATAAACTAATATTAAAGAAGATTAAAGGCATAAATAAAGATAAAGAATGGAATAACAGCAACATTTTCTTCAGTGTGTGACTTCTGATGCTTCTCGATGGGAGTCAACTTAAGTAATCACAGGGTACAGTGGAGCAGGTGTCACTGAGGAGGGAACGAGGAGAAAGAGTAAAAGACCCAGTTAAGGATGAAGAAAAAAGGAAGGGAAAGATGTAGAAGTAGTAAAAGCAAAAGTACCAATCCAAGTGAGTAAGTTATAGTAAAAGAAGGAGAAGCAGCATCGGAAGAATCGCGCAAGAATCATAGAAAACTTTTACTTGACTCGCTTCTACTACTAAATCACAATTTGGATTCGTTAACGGAACTACGACAAAAACGCTCTGATGAAGAAAGTGGGCTCTGATGATAGAACTTCGAAAAGGGGGCTGGGATAGACGTGGTAAATGAAGAAGAAGAACGGGAAGAAGAAGAAGAGCTAGAAGCAATAACTTTAAATGAACTGAGTAGAGTAGAGTACAGTCCAAGTGACATCCTATTACAAAAGCGAATTGTGACTTTTCTCGCCTGCAACGTGGCTTCAGTCATCAGCCATCAGTTAGCAAGGTTGTTAGAATATTTGACAACCGCCGATGTCACACTTGTCATCACGATGCGCACACCACTCATGTTGATTGGTTGGATCATGTCACATGCCACGAATTATGGCAATTAGCTGGAATGATGCATGCATCGTAATGACAAGTGTGACATCGGCCTTTTTTGCTGGGGAATGGAATAAAGAAAACGTTGGAGAGATTGAGTGAGAAAGAGAAAGTTAGAGAGAGAGGTACATAAGTCTTTTTTCAATGCTTGGCAACTAATTGATGGCCAAATGTCTCAATTTTATTTCGAGTACGAGTGGAACAGAAAACAACGACAAAATCGACAGGATCGACAGGATCAGAAAAGAGGAAATAACCAAGAAAACGAAGCAGAATCAGAAGTGAATAAAAAGAGCGAAGAAAACAAAAGAATGAAGGATTATAAAGCAGGATTATTTACAGTTCGAAGGGTGCTTAAATGCTTTTTCAAACCGAAAACTTTCAAGTGGCTCACCTTTTGAACGTTGTTGTTGTTACGCTCCCCATCAATTTCAAAATCACTCAGCTTCGTTTCAAGGCGAATTCAAGGCTCTTCGTGTGTACAAATGTATGTATTTCTGTGTTCAGAGATGTGTGTGAGTGTGTGTGTATGTGACCTCGTTTTTACTCTACCGCTTACCGTAAAAAGTACTCGTCAATATGCAGGTTTTTGCCTCATCTCGCAAATTGACTGGAAATGCTACAGTCAAAGCTCACTGTGCTCAACTTGAACTTTTTTATGCTTCACCGACTTCAGTGACTTCGCAGCTGATGGACATCATAATGCTTGAAGGGTGCCTTTCCTTCCAATGCTTCTTCTTCTTCTTTTTAAATAACTTTTTTCATCTTTCCATTGTTCCCCTTTTTATTCCTTGTGCTTTTGGTGGGTTTCCATGCGGTAGTGTGTGTAATTGTTTTTGTTGGCTTATTTTGGTTATGTCGTCATCATCATCATGCTGCATGTGTTTGTTTTTAGTCGTTGTTTCATCTTCTTTTTCTCTGTGTGCGTCCTCCTTCTCTTCTTCATATTCTTCTGTCACACGTTAGTAGTTGACAAATAATATAAGTTATTTGCTTTGATTTTATGGCTTTCATTGAAGCACATGAACGGGAATGAGCAGAGCCAACGTGTGTGTATATGCATTTAAGGACATGAGGGGAGAGAACGATGTAGACATCACCACATTGTGTCTAAAAAACCGAGTGCGCAAAGGAAAAGCAAAATATTTTGAATACGTTTCGAAATCTAAGATTTAAATACGAAGCCATCAATATTTTAAGGATAATAAATGCATGTTATGATGGAGAAACTATAAAGATCTGCAAAAGTTTTCGTTTTTCTTCTTAGACATTCTCCTGTCCTTTGATGATTTGTAGAATTTTTAAAAGATTTAAATTCAAAAATTTATTTATTTATTCATTTCAATTTTCTTTGGGTTTTTTGTTTTCGAAAATCATAAAACAACAAGAAAAAAGCAGCTGTTTCTTGTTTATTTTTTTTTTAGCTGGAGAGTTTTCAAGTTTTGCAAATAATAACCGCATAACAAATCCTAACTACAAATCGCAACCTATTCAAAGAAAAATACTTGAGAGGTTTTGAGAAGTTCGGCACAACAAAGGGGACCACAAACAACAACAAGAACAGCGTTAACAAACAGCAATAAAACCCAGCTCAATCCAGATACAGCAAACGTACTCAATTGACTCAAAAACTCACTGTACTCGCTGCAGATATTTATAGACATTCGTACAGACATACACACAGACACACACATATTTTTTTACATATATACTATATCCCTCCAGAGGCTCTGGAACTCAATACAAACAAAAACGGAAAACCAACAAAACCAGCAACAAGAGGATTATTTTATTTGTACTTTCTGCTTCACATGCATAAGTTTTGAAATTAGAATTGCTTCTGATTCTGAGGGCGAATCTCTGATTTTGTGTCTGAGGGTGATTCTGCGGGTGATTTGGATGCAGCAACAACACCCGAGTGGGTGGCATGCATCCGCTTGAAATGCATCCGCATGAACCGCCGGATGCCGAGCTACTTTGGCGAATGTGCGTCCCCAACAAGTTTCGTTCTTTGTGCAAAGCAAAGCAAACCAATTTTCAGTTAAAACAAAGCAACGCACTCGAATTCAATGGATTGTAGTCGAAAAGCTGCGTTCTTCTGCGTTATGCGTTGTGCTGCGGTGCGGTCGAAATTGCTATGAAGGTAAATAAATTGAATATTTTATTGCAGAGTGGATTTTTCGAACTTTCAACTCAGTTCGGTTATTAATAATAATAATAATAATAATAGTTACAGTGATAATAATAGTAGTTTTAATAATAGTTATAATCATAAATCTAGAGGTTTATATTACGCTGGGCTCTTCTCTCCTCTCGACCCACGCACATGGCAAACTGCACTTCATTATCTCTAAATTAAATGCGCTGCTCTACTTTTAAAGGCTTAATTTAGCAAATTTTCTGGGAATTTAAACGAGTGCAAGACAAATCAACCGTGTGTCAAATGAACTCATGAACGGATGTCGCGGTGATACGAATGCACATACAGCGAAACACAGACACATACATTAACATATCAATAAACATACACACACTCACATATACGCGTATGTACGTAACGACTGCTTGTACGTAAAGCGTAATAACGTAGAATCACTAAATAAAATTTGGAACAATTTAAAGTTTCACGTAAAATTTACTACAACTTAATGTGTGCTCTCTGTCTGCCTGCCTATCAGAGTGTTTGTCTATCTGTCTGTGTGTGTACGTGCCCATCATTTGTGCACATGTGAGCGTGTGACTGTGTGTCTACTTGTCCCAGTGGAGAACTTCCGAGGATCGAAACACCAAATCAGTTTCCAACCAAGAGCGACCACTTCACTTCTTTGTTTTCTAATAGATTCACAGATCTACTAGGTCAAAGGTGATACTTCATACTTTGTGGTCATAAATTGTTGCTAGAATTGATAGATGAGCATGTAGCTTCCCTCGATGTAGCCTTTTCGTAGGTGCGTTTTTTCTACTGGGCATTCATTGACCCCATTCGAATAAAGCGCATGCACTCGTAACTCGAGGTATCTCACAGATACACTGCATCTGCTCTGCCATGAATGTGGAAATAAATTAAGCGGGCTTAGAGTGAACTTTATTGTATGTGGAATTAGTTGGTTGAAAATGCTGTTGTAAATAATTCAGTTAGCAGCGGATGTGGTCCCCGCTGATGGTTGGTCCACCAAACGCTCTCAACACAAGGTGTAACATATAAACGTAAAATGTAGAAGAACGGGCAGAAGGAAGGGTGGGAGTAGAATTAGGTGGGAGGGTGAATAGAATTAACTTCGATATGATTTAATTACAATTTTGAAATTTAAACTTCATAAATTTAAGATTTAGGGATTATTAAAAGGATGATTACATTGAACATAATGAGGAAGAGAATAAGAATGTGGATGATGATGAGGATAAAAATTAGATTAAGGATGATGATGTTGAGGATGAGCATGGAAAAAAATATACATACTATGCACAATGTTTACACAATTACACATACACGTAGACACAAACACACATGCAGACTCACACACACCTGCATAACATGTGTATACAAATATTAACATTTATAATAGTTAAATAAAATTCAAATAATTTCAACAAAGCGTGGATATTCTAATAAATCGTGAATTTTTTGACCAACAAACAAACCAAAGTAAACCATGTTAACCCGGATATTAGCCCGAGGTAAGCATTTCAATGTTTAGAATGAGCACCGCAATAAAATTAATTGAATACATTAAATATTGCAACGGGAACAACTGTACCGAAAATAAATAATAAATTCGAAACGAACAAAATAAGTAAAAACTAAATAAATAAATAAATAAACAAATAAGCAAACAAGTAAAGAAATAAACAATGAAATTGTAACTGTTGCTAGCGGCAAGTTTAAAAATTATTGCAATTAGTTGAAAATATGTAAAGAATTTTACTCGGTTTTGTTTTCATTGCAAAATGAATTGAAGTTTTGTATTAAAAAATTACATGAATATATATACGATGTTTTTATAATTTGAAAATACATGAAATTCGTGGAATTTAATAGCCTCCTTCTTCAATGTTTCAGAATCTGTTTAAAGAAAAATAATTCGCAAGCATAAAAATTATGTCCAATTAAAATAACTGAAATAAAAGCTTTTTTTAAATTTTTACTATAAATGAAAGTAAATATTTAAAAATTAAAATAACTTCGATAGTTAAGTTATACTGAAAGCTAAGCTATATTAATGGCCATGTTGTTAATATGTTGATGTTGCTAATAGGAGGATGTTGCTAAATGCTGTTGGTGCCAAAGTGTATAAATTCCTCTTTAATTAATACTCTTTGTTCCGATACTCATTCCTTTTTTCTTGTAAACACAATCTGATTCTTGCTATTTGCTTAAATAAAACACAGTTTATTTAAATTCTATTGTATTTTGACTTTGTTGTTTTTATTTGATGTCATATAATTACTTTCGTTTTGTTGTTTTTTCTTATTAAAAAATATACTTAAGTTGTTGTTATTGTAGTTTTCGTTATTATTAAAATATTTCTCAAAATTTGTAGTGATTTTTAAAACATAAAGTGTTTGTTTCGTTGAATCTCTTGTTTAGTTTAACAAACAGTGCTTTATAATGATCTTTCTTATATTTTCTCATCAATTTAGTTTAGTTTAGTTTTATTATATTCTAGAGGAATGCTTATTTTTATGTTATTGTGGTTTAAAACAAATTTAAACTTAGTGCTAAACATTTACGCTTGAAGTAAAGCAACTGATTTATAATTTGTGTATTTTAGTTGGGGTTTTTATGTTTTTAGTATACATCTATAATAAGCACAGCAGTTGTTCTCACATTTTAAATATAATCTATTCATTTAAGTTCTATTATAATGTTTAGTTACTGACTGGAATGTTTAGTTTTAATGTAATTTATTTTATTTTCTTTTTCAATTTACACAGTGAGGTGATTAAATTAATATTATTTCCCTTTTTAGGAGAATGAAGTGAAATACTTTTAATCTTTAATGTACATTAATTGTTGAAGCTATCGTAAATTTAAGGTTTTTTTTCTTATTTCTATTTTTAGCAAATAATCGTTTTATAATTCATATTCGTTTGGTTTTTTCCTTAACATAATTTCACATAATTTTGTCTTCTTTAATTTATAATTAATACTTTTTATTTTCAACATTTTTTACATCTCTTTTTGAACAACCGGATTTTTCTTTAATTTTCATTACGAATATTTTATTCAGTGCATTGAATCCAGGAAAATTACACAATACTTGTGATTGTTATTTATTTTATTTGAAGTCGCTTTCTTGTAAAATCTATACACTTAATTGACACTGAAAATATACCTATTTTTTAGTTTACTTTTATAACACATACTAAGTGAATAACACAGAAGTTAAGTGGAAAAGATTTGCATTTTCTAAGGTTGGTTTATACAATATATGCACTTAAAACTTACATTAACATTAAAATCACATAAAGTTTAAATAAGAAATCCAAGGAATCAACTGAATGTTTTGGCGAATGCGTTATAATTCAGGGATCAGAGTGGATGCGATCTGAAGGACTGTTTATTGGCCAACTCTAGAAGAATATTTACGGGTCTCTTTTTATGGGTGCAGTTCATTTAATTGAGGTTAGTTTTAAAGAGTTGTCAAAATGATTACGGGTTTAAAAAACCTCTTTAATGACAGGTTTCTAATACAATAGAATTGAGTCGGAGAAACTTCCGAAACTGAGTCCTCAAATAGTAGAGCTATGGGTCCCCCAGAACAATCTTTATCGGTGTCCAACATCTGAACTCCCTAAAACAAAACCTGCTTTACTATAGTGGAAGTGTGAAGAAGAAGACAATCCCGCTTGGTACCACCACCATAATAAATATTATCATGAGCATTACACTGTTCCCTGAAATATATACGCAAAACTATCGCTAAAAACACTGAGCTACATAGGTTTTGCCCAAAAGACAAAAGGCAGGCAAGCGCATGTCTAGACTAAAGTTGCACTACAATTCGGATAAAAAGTTGTTCTTCCTTTGGTTCCTAACTAACTAACCAGGTTCTCCACGTCGGAGACCATCACCTCCAGGTCCGAGGGTAGTTCGCGATCACGATCGGCCTGCTGTAGCGCAGCACTCGGCGGCAGTGGGGGCGGGTGGTGATTGTGCTTTTGCTGGCGTATAGAATTCGAACGCAGTTGTGGTTGAAGCTGTTGCTGTAGCTGTAGCTGTAGCTGTAGCTGTTGTTGTAGCTGTAGCTGTGCTGTGCTACGGCTACGAAGAAGCTCATGCGAGTTGGCGGTGGCGGCGGTGGAGTTCGTAGTATTGGCAACTTGCGCCAGAGATGCAGTTTCATTAGTGGCGGCTACGGTTGTTTCTGGTGGCGGTGATTGGCGAGTAACGTTGAATTTATTAAAATTACTACTGTTGTTGTTGCTGCTGCTGAACGCGGGTGCGTTACTGGCAGCTGGTTTGTTGTTGCTGTTGGCGGATGAGGTTGAATTTATGCTGAGATTGAGGCTGGCACGAGGAATGTTGCCGAAACTGGCTCGAGCGGAGCGTTGCGCAGCATACGTGGGCAGTTTCGATTGTTGTTGCTGTTGCTGTGAAGCGACTGCCGCACTTCCCGATGTAGGCAATTGTTGCTGCTGTTGCTGCTGTGGTTGCTGTTGTGTGCTGTGGCTGGAGCTGCGTCTTAGCGGGGGCTGCAGTGCTTCTGCTGGCAGGTTTGGCTGATTTGAAGCGAGACTTTCGCGTCGCAGGTTCATATTTGAGTTGCTGCGCTTCGTTGGCGGCGGCTCCTTGCTGCTCCTGGACATGCTCGACTTGAGATTGAGACTGCTTCTCTTCTTCGACTTGGCGAGGTTCGATTGACTGGTGTTGATGAGGTTCTGGGTGCTGCCGAAGTTGCGACTGAGATTAATCGAGTTCGAGTCGCTGAGTTTCCGCGCGTTCCTGCTGCCGCCCGTAACAGCAAACGGATTGCCGGCAGTCGTCAGCGAGTTGGAGCGATTGTAGTTGTGCGGGCGCTGCGATTGTGTGGCCTCCAAGTTGGTTTTACTGGAGCTGCGGCTCATTTTCGGCCCGCTGCCGGCTGAACTGGCTTTGGCGATGGCATCGCTGCCGCTCGCTGAGCGACTCTCGCTGACCTGCGTGAATTGCAGGTTCTCGTAGAAAGGGTGGTCGAACTTCGACGTACTCTTCGGGTTTAGCGTCTCATAGTTCGGCTCATTCAGAGTGAGCACTTGATTGTCTTCGTCGTTTTTGCTGCTGGTGCGCAGTAGTAAAGCACTGCGTTTGAGGCGCTCGCCGCCGCCGCCAGAACTCCGGCTACCGCCTTCGACGTTCCCAAAACGTTTGCTTTCATTGCCAGGACCGGTTCGTGTCTTGCGCTTCATTTTAGCCACGGCACCAACGCCGCCGACGCCACCGCCTCCGGGCCCGACTACATGCGTCTTCACGGTCGCGTTCTTCGAGAGTCGCAGCGAGAACTTGAACGGCGGCTTGTAGACCACCTGCAGCTTCACCTTGTCGTTGGCCAAGTTACCCATTGACTTGGTCTTCTGCGGCGACTTCGCCACCAGTCTTTCGGGCGTCGACTGCGACTTGCTCATCACCTTGCGCACCTTCGACGAGTGCTCGATGTGCGACAGCGGCTGCGCCACAATCGGCGACTCCAGCAGCCACTTCTGCACCTTGCCGAAGGTGTTCGTGTGCACCGCAGAGGATGACACGGACGCCGCCTGTGCACTGCGCGTGGAGTAGTCGATGATTTCCTTGTTGCTGTGCTGCTTCGACTTGAGCTTCGACTGCTTCGACTTTTTTACCTCCAGGCTGGCGACATTCGCTTTAGCCTCCGCAACCCCTGCGCTGGCGTCGACTTTTTTGACGTTCTGCAACGCAGTCGGAACTGATATGCGATTCTTTTTCGTGCGCGCGGCTTTCTTCAGTTGCTGCTCCGTCGCTGCTGGGGCGGGCGACAGCATCTTGCCGCGTACTGTCACCGTCTTGTGAGCCATTTTTGCAGCAGCAGCCGCAGCCGCCTTCTTGTTAGCGTTGCTGCTGTTGGTTGTTTGCGGCAGCTTGTTTGGGTTGCTGGCGCGCTCGCCGCGTACTTTTTTCTTGAAAGGAACTTTTGTACGGACGGCCGTGTGCACGATGACGCCATTGTTGTCGTCGGGCAGACGGACGGTTTCGGTGGTGGCGCTGTGAATGATGGTGACCGATTTTAGTTTCAGATTCGAGCGTTTCGTCAGGAGCTTCGCGCTGAGTATCTGTGAAGGAGACGCACATACGTACATAAGTTAAAAGTAATTAAGGATGTTTTAATTAAGTAATGTTCAAAGACAAAGGATAAGGAAAGCTTTGAATGACTGCAGAGACTACAATGAACGAAATTCCTACTCGATCAAGCGTTGATACTTCGAGATGGCGCATGTCTTCGCTGGACCCGGGGGAGAAATCGAACGTGAGGATCACTTACGAGTACGCGTGGCTTCTAGAAGAATATGTTCTTCATACTGATCGCGCATCATCACCGTTGAGATCTTCATGAACTGGTGACGAATGATTGTGGTTTGGTTGAAATTTGTTTAAAAAAGGCAGCAATTAAAAGTCGTATAAAATGTCGTTTAATAAAAGTCGTATAAAAATCTAATATATTAAAAGTCGTATAAAATGTAGTATAATAAAAGTCATAAAAATGTCGTATAATAAAAGTCGTATAAAAAAGCCGTATAAAAAATCGTATAGTGATATATAGTAGAATAGTAATGAATCTGCCCATTTTTTAAGCATCAACACATTACTACAGACAATTCTACAGCACTTGTTCTCTTCTCTATGAACTCTTCACGGAACTCATGATCTTTTTTCTGATTTCTTTGTAATTTTTGGATGCTTTCTTGCTTGTAATAAATTCTACATTCCTTTTAGATCCATCTTCAAATAATCATTCATCTTCACTGTAATTTAAATACCCTTTTCTTTGTAATTGCAATTTAAATCACTGTAAAGATCGGCTTTAGAGATTGATATTTTTTAGCTTACCAGCAGAATGAAGACGCCGAGTACAGCCAGGGCCACGGTGTACCAGTTTTGCTGGATCCACTTCTTGAAGTTCGCTATACTCTCTTCGGACAAAAGCAGCTTACGCAGAGTGGCCAAGGGACCGTTAGGATCTACTTCACGACATTTCTGGAAGACATCACAATAGCTGGGGAAGAGCATAGAAATAGAAAAGAATAAATAGGTACATTCTTCTATCAAAGGGTTGGGAAATCTATGAAAACAGTAACTACGTTAGTTGTAAAATTTTCAAATTTATCTATTTGCTAATTTCTTGTACTGTTCAGAAATTTTGATGAAGATTCTTCGTTTTCTCCAAGTTCTTTCACTTTAAATTGGCCACCTCCTTTAAGTTGGAGCTTAAATTTTGAATGCTTAACAACCGTAGTAATAGAGCTCATTTCTGGCATTTCTGTGGGACTTTGATAGAGGTTATCAAATAATGATACACATCAAAAAACACATAGCAATTAAGTGTCTTGGGTTATGAACACATGTCTTTGTCCTATTTGCCCATACCAACGACTGCCTCACCCTCCACCCTCCCACCTTCCCCCGCACCCCGTACAACTCACCCATTGTAGTCGTTACACGGCGTTCCCGGTTTGGCGAACATTTCAGGCACATCGAATGGCGGCTCATTCCATTCGAACGAACTGCGGCACGGATTGTCTTCGCCCGGCAGCTTGCAGCAGAGTTCACACGACTTAATTTTATCATCCGTCGGCCCCGGTATGCACTGGCACGACTCGAGCCCATAGGCCAGACATATGCTGCCCGTACAATCGCCCATGTAGCACACGAACTCCTTGTTGCAGATCGTTTTGTTCGGCTTGTTCACCGATGGCGGACACTGTGGCATGTGACCGTCGCAGAAGCTCGGGTCACGGCAGCCGTTGTCATCGCGACACTTGTCGCCGAATTTCACCTTGCAATCGGTGGTGCAGCAGGGACCCTGCGAGGGGCTGCAGCGCGCATTCGGCGTCAGCGTGCAGGGCTGCTCGTCGATGCGCGGATGACGTGACATGGGGAAACAACAGGAATCCTTGCAGTCCTCCTCCCAGCCACAGTCACATTGCTCGCCCTGTTCGACGACGCCGTTGCCACAGATGGACGTTTGCGGCTCCGTGAAGCAACCCTTGAGGCTACGCGCCTTGGCATTGAGTACCGGTTCGATGGACTTGAGGGAACAGGGCGAGAATTTGTTGTTGTTCTTCTTGTCGCCCGACGTGGCGCGTGCGAACATAATGAAGTTGCCATCCTCGCCGCCAGGGGTGCATTGTTCGGGATCGTGCTGAAATGAGGATAAACAAAAGACAATGTGAGAGAGAGAAAGAGTGTAAGGAGGAGGAGAGAGAGAGAAGAATAGAGTGGAGAATACATGTCAAAAATTCAGGTGACAAGCTCACCGAGAGAGCGACTAAACGTCACTCGGTCTATCCAAAGCACTCTACACGAGTAAAAGAGGAATGTTGTCATTGTTGTCGTGTTGTTGTGTTTCAATTACTTAATTACCACCTTGAAAACACCTTTCAAGCACCATACTGATGATGTTGATGGACTTACTGCTGAGCAATCAACTTGCCGCCGAAGAGGACCTGACGCAACAGTCAATAATAGCCACTGAAATGCACACTAGCAGATACAACAACCAGTGGTGCTGAAACTTGCTGTGAGCATTAAAAATGTATCAGAAGACAAAAACGATAGAAAATTCAAAAAGATTTGTTATTTGGGAACCACTGCTGTCTATATATGCACTTACGCACATATACACGCCCACACTTATTCATCTGCATACACACCTACACACACACACACATACTAGCCACATGCATGCACTCGAACATACACTCAGGATGATGACAATGGACTCGGATTGGAAAAACTCAACGAAATAATTAAACAGGCAATTATTGATGGACATGGACACGCCACGGGTGCCACCTGCAGCCAGTTTAATAGGCGTGTATGTGGGCGTAACCTCTACATAATTACCAATGCAGTCTGTATGGTTGTTTCTCTGCTTATCTGCTCTGTCTGTGTGTCTGTTTGTCTGTTTGTATGTCCGTCTGGTTGCCTAATTTTGTTGCACCGAAAGAGCCGCCTCTTATTAGGAGAGCCGCCACTCAACTCGTGTCATCGTCGTCATCGCTGTCAGAACGGTTGAAGTGATTTCAGTTTGCGATGCAGTTGTTGTTGCCCTTGAATCTGATATGCGCAACTTCTGTGCTTTTTGTGCGTTTGTGTTACACAACCACCAACATGATGACTGCCGAGAGTCAATTTGGTGCCAGTCCCCTCCCCTATCCCTGCCTGCGTTCAACACCTTGGGTAGCATATGCTTCTGTTTTATAGCGGCAACTTTGCACACGCAACGAAGTGTTACTAATTGCATTAATGCTGCGCGTTATCGCATGCATTCGAGTTCAAGTGAGTTGTGCCGCGCAATATTCTACTTTCTGCACGCATTCGATAAACTTTTCACTACCCTCGTCTCCGCTATCAATTTGCCAGGACACCCCCCCCCACCCTCCCCCAGGAGTCTGCAGAGTTCAGTTACAGACGCGTTTCCGGAGAGAAAAAGTTTCCGGATGTAATTTAAAAGTTGTAAATATGTTTTAATATGCTTTGTTGTCGCTGATGTTGCTGGTGATGTTGTAGTTGTTGGTGCTGTTGTTTTTATTGTTGTTGTTGTTGTTCATGTTACTGTTTTAACTTGCATGGGAGTGATTGTTGTAAACTTTTAATTTGTTATACGCTTTCATAACCATTAAAACACCCACGCAAACACCCAAACATACACACCGCATAACCGGGACGCACACATCTCCACCCCCACACACACCCACGCACCCACACGCACACACACACACGCATAGACACATACAGCATCGGGTAACAATTGCCCGAGATTGTAATAATAACGTTTAATTTGGTTATGAATGCATTTCGTTCTCGCGCGTTGCATTCACTTTTAATGAGTAATAATAAACGTGTGAAAGTGTCGACTTTGGATGGAGTGTGTGTATACTATATTCTATATGTGTATATATCTGAGAAAGAAGCTCTTTCTTGTTTGGATATCTGGGTATCTGAAGAAGAAGCACATTCGCGAAGCACTCCTGCTAAAGTTGCCATAAGAAATACGAGAAAATGTTTCCTTTTTCACATTTTACGGTTTTTATTACTTCGTAAAACTTCGCAAATATTTTCTTGCTGCATTTTGTTTTTGTTTCTTCTTCTTTGTACTCGTAGGTTTCTTTTGTGACCGCAGAAAGACGAAATATTAACTAAAATGTCGAAAGTGTATTTATTGAATTTCATGTTCTTATCGTTTGGATCCCTCTAATGATGGTACCTCAGATGGTTTTGTGAAAGATATCACTAAGCAGTCATTAAACAATCCACAAAAGAGTCACTAAACATTCACTAAAGACTAAACAATCAATAAAAACTGATGTTCCTTGTTTAGATCCTATCTTATCTTGGTATTTTATCAAAATTCTGTGAATTTATTCAGCATTTCTTCATTGGTCTGTAATTTGCGATGATTAACTTTTGACTTCTTCGAAAAGAGAAATATTATTTATTATAATTAATTATTATTAATATTTTAACAGTATTTATTAGTGTTTTCTTGATACGTTTGAGAGATTTGATACTTCATAGAGAATACAAATAAAATATCAATAAAAAGTATAATTGTTTAAAATCTGTGTATTTGGAAATTTAATGGTTTTGGAAATTATAATATTATTGCAAATTAATATTAATCTGGAATGAATACATTAATCTTTATGTTTTATGGATTCAAGGATATTCTAGTATTACTGATTTAATTTTTAATATTGTATAATTTACTTAATCTGAATTTCAAAAGTTGTCTTCTATCAAATGCGAAACCTTGGAATCGTTTCTTTAGGGATTGTCGTACCTTTTTGTGACCCATCAAAAAAAATTATTCCATGGTTATGTTTTTTCTTATTGCGCTTTTTTGTTTCATCTTTTCAAGGATTTTTTTATTCTTTTTAAGAACGGCAAAAAGCAAGTTGAATACTTAAGCTGATGTGTTTTTTACGACATAATTGCACTTCAATGCTACGCTATCTGTTTGTTTCTCCTATATCGCTCTCTCTCTCTCTCTCTCTCTCTCTCTCATATCTGTGCAAAGAAGAGAACCAGCTCATGCCATGTGTGGAGCAACAACAGAACAATGGAACGCAGAAAAACATCATTAATAAATACTTTTTAAAAGGAAAACCGTCTTAATTGAGGTCTGCTTTTTTACATTTTTCTTTAAAAAAAGCGAATACATTTTGTGGATTTTATGCTTAAACTTCGTCATGTTCGATTTTCTTTTATTTAATTTTGTTCTGTTGCTTTTCGTTGCTCAAATGTGTCGAGTCTCGAGTTGAGTGTCACTATTATTGGTGGTGAAGTAGTGGATTTTTATGGACTTACCGGCGACCCGAAATTGTGCCCGATCTCATGCGCCAGTGTCACGTGGGAGACCGCAGGCGGAACGTGTTTGCCGTAGTTGAGCAGAGTGACGATGCCCGTATTTAAGGACTTCAGAGAGCCACGATAATGCTACAAATAAATAATAATAAATTGTTAATAACTAAGAATAAGCAAAAGCATTTGAAAATTTTATCTATTTTTCTATATCGGGATTATTTTTTAGTTTTGTTTTAGTTTATTATGCTTTAGTTTATTTTGTTGTATTTTACTTTATTTTATTTTGCTTTATTTATTGTAGATTTTAATCCCGGTTTTGCCAATGGAAGTTTATGTTTTTTAACTTCTTTTCTCCGAATTTCAATGAAATTAAAATGAATAACAGAAAATTCTAAACAAAAAATTCTAAACAAAAAACTCTAAACTAAAAAGTAAGTTACTAAAACGGAAATTATGAAAAATTGAAAATAATTCGTAGTATTTCTATAGCGAAAAATAAATATTTGCAAAGCCGAAACTGTGTTTGTTTAAAATTCATAAATTCTATAAATAAAAAAGCGCTGCATATTTTAAGCACTTCAACATATTCAGCAAGTCTATCATGTTGCAGGTTGTGTTGTGTTACATTGTATACACCAGTAACTAGTCAAACATAACAAACAATGTAAATATAAACGTATATACAAACATATCTGAGCTGGATAAAATATAAGCAAAGGAATTTAAAAAAAATCTAATATAAAATGTGTAAAATGTGTAAATAAAAAAATAATATTATATAAAAGTAACAAAGCGACGTCAAAGGTTTTAACAAATGTAACAACAACATAGGCAACAACAGCAGAGGCAACAACAACAACAGCAGAACGAAAAACAACACATGCAACAAATGCAAACATTTTCATTTAATTAGAGCAGATTTTAGTTCGTTAGTTTAACATGAAAACAGAATAAAAACGGATAATTTTTTAATGATGCAAAACTTATTTTCATATGAATACGTACAACAATCATAACAACAACGACAAGGACAACGTTAACAACTAGGAAAAGTTATATATTCATCAAATTAAGGAGAATAAAGAGAATAATTTGAAAATAAAATGATTCCTTTTTAATATAAAATTGGAAAGGATTCAAAAGAAGTGGATTTCTGGAGTACCCCCCTTTCGATTGTGAAAGGGATTCCACATGGATTAAAGGCATAGAAAAAGGCGTGGCAGGTATGAAAGCGTATATATTTATACTGTTAATCAGCGTTTTCTTCAAAGTGACTTAAAATAAGCGCTGTTCTCCTGTGCGTCTGTCCGTCCATTTGTCCGTCCGTCTGTCTGCCTGCCAACCAACCGAAGATAGGTGGCACTTTTTATGCTTCAATATTAATATTGATTTTAATATAATTTGAAACAGGAGTTTAAAAGGGGGAAAACTTCAACAAATTGTTTTCAATATTTTATTAATTTCCAGATTTATCGTACGCAGATAACATATTTAAATCACTTGCCAAATATAAGCTGATTAAATTGATGGAAAAACAATTCAATTACAATAATAAAATTAAATACAAGGTTTATGAAAAATATTATTAAAAAAGCCAACATTTAAATCAACATTGAAACCAACATTGAAGCCAACATTCAAATCAACATTTAAATTAAAAGAAACGAAAATTTCATTATATTTATTATTGTAAAATGTTATTTTAAAGGAAAATTTAACTGAAATAATGTCGAAAAAAACACGATATTCTCGTACATACACACATGAAATAAAATATGCGAAGAGAAGAAAAAAAGACCGATCGATGAAACAGGAAACAATATTTCACTTAGTTATGTATTATTTATGTGGGAAATCCTTTTCACAAAAGTACGATCAGGTCAACTGGAGAGGAACAACAGAGATTGTAGAAAGCTTTTGCTTTTATTCAAAGGCAGACACACACGGACAAGCAGCACATACATGGCACAGAAATACACACACAAATACTTCGTTGAGCTCCATTTTTAACAACTCTGTGTTGCCAACTTGTAGCTGTGTTAATGGAAGGAAGACAAAACCAGTTGAATGCACTGCGGCACGAGTGCAGCATGAGTACTGTGAATGGATACCATCAAATATGGAAGTAACTCGTTTTATTAGAGTCGCAAAAGCAAGCGTGAAATATTCTGGGCAAAAAATATACGTGAGTGGGTGGGCGGGTTGGTTGTTTATGGCGCAATGTATGTCTGTATGTGTGACAGTAACGGCGAGGACTGCGAGAGACGTCAAAAACGTCGACTGTTGTTTGTTGTTGATTGGAGAGGACGGAAATCAATATTAAATAAATGACACAATCGGAAGTGACACACCCACATACTCTCACACACACACACACACGCAGTACATACACTCACACACAAACAAGCGCGTGTCCGTTCATTTCACTGCATAAATAATTCAACAACGCGCTACGTTTTCAATTTATTTGTATCCTTGCAAATGTTGCACTCTGTTTTATGTTTCTGTTGCATTTTGTTTTACGTTGTATTCTGTTGGTGTTGCTGTTCCGTTTGCTTGCTATTTTTACTGTTGTTGTCCTGTTCTTCTTCTTGCTTTATTTGTTGTTCTGTATTGTGCTTTTGTCTATAAGAAACTTTATAGAATTCTGTTAATGGTCATGTACACATGATGATGCATTCGAATGCAGTTGATTCCTTGTTGTTCCGGCCCTGTCAGTCAGTCAATCAATCAATCATCTGCAGTCAAGCACGTCGTCATGCGTCAGTCAGGCAAAACAACCAATCAAATCTTACTTCTGACTTCTGATTAAGTCAACAAACATTGTAAAAAACAACAGAAAAAAGGAAAATCAACCAACCGCCTACAATAATGATGTTTGCATAAATGTAATTGTTTTTTTATCATTATCTTCTTTTACAAGCGATTAGATTTTTCAATCATAAGATTCATAAATAACAAATCTTCTGTGATCTGGTTTGGCGATCTGGTTTTGACGAGTGCGAATCCGAGTTATTTTAATATCTTTTTTTGTACATAAGCGTGTATGTCTAACTGACTCAGATTCCAATTTATGAATTCAGCGTTCTGTTTTTTGTTATCTGTGTTCCTCTATTCAATTAAAATTTCATTGGAATTTGAAGCAGTTAATTTTGGTTCGACTTTCATTGCTGGTGCTTCACGGCGTATGATGAATATTTCATTTATTGCTTGACTCATGTACTCTTTGTAGAGTATCGTATGTATGTATGTGACAGAGCGAAGCACGTTCTTTTATCATCATTTGATATTCATGTGATATGGATCTTTAATATTAAATATTCAAAGGTTTGAAGTTTATAGTGGAAATCTATGCACATTTTTATGAAGATGGAATTTGAAAACCTATACGAGACCATAGACACACACAACAGAAACCCACGCACACACACACACACACATATACACGCACACAGGAATACAGAAACGAGTGAGTGTGATGCACATTTTATTGGCCTCTTTTCAGAATAAGTTTCATTTTAAAAAAATTTTCCAATCGCATTTTTTTCTTCATTTAAAAATCATAGAGTTTTTGCTGTAATCTCTGGGGGAGGAGGAGGAGGAACACAGTGTTGAATAAATCTAAGCATCTGTGGAGTAACTGCGGAAAGATGGAAGGATGTTTTTGTGTTTTTTTTTATTTGCTCGTTCTTAGTTCTACTAAATCAATAACTAGCAGGTGGAAAGAATAGAAAATAGCACACGCACATAGAACAGGGAATAGAAACATATGCATATACATCAGAAGCACCGGGGAAGGAACACACGAAAGAACACAAAGAAAATAGAGAAGAAAAAATAGCTCAGTGCCAGCTTTCATTTCCGAGCGGCAAAGTTTTATACCAACTTAACACTATTAGTCGCTGTGCCTGGACACACAGACCCACAACACACCCACACACACACATAGGCGTATGTAAACATTCACACACACACATCTGCTCACTAATACAATAGCCAAGTACGAGTCCGGGACCTTCAACGCTTTATGAAAGGCGACCAGCGCCATGTTTCTGGTTTACAACTCGAATAATTGTAAAACACCAGCGACAGCAGTCAAACTACTATTAGGATGTGTGTGAGAGAGAGAGAGAGAGAGAGAGAGAGAGAGACGGAGGGAGAGAGAGAGGGAGGGAAAGAAAGAGTGAGTGTGTGTATATTTTTCCATTTCCATTTCATTTTTTGGTTCCTTTTTTCCGCTTTTGTTTTTGCTTTTTGTCCAAAACTGCATGAAGCATCAGGTTTCCTCTCCTGCTGATTTTACGCTTCTCTTTTATTTCATATGTTTTGAGTTTTCAAGTTTATAATGGATTTTTAAATAAAATTTAATATTAGAGAAAATTGAACATGAATTCAAACTCAAAAGAACAACAAAATTTTAGTTTCTCAACGTGTTGTCTGGATTTAAATTTAAAGAAATATCTATTTTCTATAAATGCAATAATATTTTGTTCAAACTTTCATTCGATTTGTATTTAATACAAGTTTAATGATATTTTTTTACTTTAATTCAGGACAGTTTTAGCTACAATATTTGAATCATATTTGTTTATAAATCAAATAATTATATTGAAATGATTTTCAGTTAGTTTACGTATATTTTGGCACATAATAAATCGAATTTCATTGATTGTTTGTTGAGATCAATTCGAATGGGAAATTCTTAAATTCTTTACTAAAATAACTTTGCTCACATTTCAAGCTTTGAATCAATTCATGCTCTAAAATTCATTCGGAATTTCATTCAAAATTATTCACGCGATTTGCATATGATATTATCACTTGAGACACACAAAAACACACACACATATACAGATACAAGGGCAAGCAAATACACTCAAACACAGATACTCAGAAATAGAAATACCGAATCACCGTCATGCGGTGAACGCATTCGGCTAACAACAGACACTGATATATCGTATATACAAACATTGAGCTAAGCAAATATTTACAATATTCATATTCCGCAGAATATAGACAGTAATATGCACTTAACGGTCATAAATCACAGTGGCATAGATATTTACTCAGTTGCATATACTCGCATATAAACATACAGATATTAAAACACACAAATAATCGAACAACCAACATACAGAACAGCAACCACAACATAGACACAAACATGGACACAACCATACCCACACACACACACACAAATTGGTCCATACGATATTAAATTTATAATGACTTTAGAATCATTTAACTCTGGTTAAGAACTACAAAGGTTTTGATGTCTGAATTTCTGTATAATATTTAGGGATCTGAATCTATCTATAAAGGGTCTCGTCTTAAAAATTAATTCAATTGGTTTAGCTTTGGAAACTTTTTAGGTTAAAGAATCAATACATTCCAAAGAAAATTGCTAGAAGAGGCGATGGTCGAAGGTCGCTGTCAAAGGTGATTATTAATATGTAGTTAAGAGTGGATTCAAATACAGTTATTAAGCCAAATAAACTTCATTAAATTATGAATAAGCAAGATGAAAATTTTACTAAAAAACAAAAGAGAAATTAGTTTTCACTTTATACTCTCATTTTCCAACAGAACATTCCCCAGATTTTATCTACATTTTTCATTATTATTACAATATTTTCCTTTTATTCTAATTAAAAAATCTAAATAAAAAAAAATCCGTATGTAATGAGAAAAAAGGAAACAAACCAATTCTATTAAAATTGTAGAGAATTTCATTTCATAATAGTAAATAAATAATACGGATTTTTTCTGTTCTCTGCTCTTTGTACTAAAAATTTTAATTAAACTAAAAACTAAATAAAAGAAAAGGAAAATGTAGAAAAAAGCTAGAAATAACAAATATTCAGTAGTTTATGATTATTGCGAGTGCTTTTTTTATTATATTTCATCAACATTTTTTTCAATTAAAGTTTCGTACTTGAACAATTTTTTCATTTGCTTGATCATAAATCATCTAAACTGCAGTTTTTAAGCATTACATCGGTATGTTTAATTAACTTTTTTCAAATTTATTAAGCTTTGTATTAACTAAGGTACAAATGTATATTTAATAGACATTTATATATGAATGTATGATAAAAAGTGTATATACTCGCATAAAGGGTGGACCATCAGCTGGTTTCTTTTTAAAATTACTATGAAAATTTAAATTCAAAAATTATTCAATAATTTTATATTATAGAGGTAATAAATAACTTTAAATATAATTGAAAAAGAAACCAATCGATGGGCCATCCTATATAGATGTGTGTATCGTATAAAAGTCATGTCGAATGCACAACATATGTATTTTAATAACAATGTTGATAATAATCAATACTCATACGTCGTGATGTACTGTGTTTTTTGGTTGATGAATTAAAGAAAACTAAGATTTCATCAAAAATAAATACGAAATGGGAACACTGTCTATTTCTAGATTTTAATAGAGCAGCAACAACAACAATATAAAAACCAATATTGTCCAAAATATACGCAGCTTTAATTTCCCAGAGGAAGAAATGCTGAAGTTGGCATAGTTTCGAAGCAACATGAACAGCAACAGCTCAGCAATTCAAATTCAACGTGCAACATATACAAAGAGACACGTACATATGCACGTACATATGTATGTCCATATGTATGTAAAGAAACGTGTAACTATCGCAAGTACAAAAACAAAAACAAAAAACATGTTTGCAACTTGACGCAGACTGCAGATGTTTGTGGAACTTTCGGTTTGTCAACATGATTGAGTGTAATTTCCCGAATCACTGGCGTAAAATACGGTCAAAGTTGGTAGGCTGGTTGAAGGGGTGGGTAGGGAGGGGAGTGGAAGGAAGGGGGTTCGGAAGGAAGGGGGTTCGGAAGGAAAGGGAGTGTAAAGAAGGGTCAACTTTTAAGTGTGAGTGTGGACTGAGTGGATGGATGTGTAAATGTGGAAATAAGCGTTTTTGTTGCTGTTGCTAATGCGAATATCTTTACACTCTCTCTGTATGTCGCTCTATGTCGCTTTTTTACTCTTTCTCTCGTTCTCACTCCATGTCTTTCTCATTCTCCATCTCTGCTTTCCCTCTCTACCTCTCTATTTTGTTCTCTCCGCAACCAAACTTCTTTTTTATTGTTGTTGGCTCAGTTGTTATTGTCAATTGTTATTGTCAGTTGGCTCGAAAGTGTACCAAATTGTACAATAGTTGTTGTTTTTATTTATTTTAGTTTCAGTGTTTCTGCAGTTGATGTTGCTTTTACTATTTTTATTTTTTATTTTTTTATTTTCGTTTCATTTTTAATGTTTTTTTACCTCCCCTAGTATGTCAGTTTTTATTTTCCTTGCTTTTTAGGCGATGTTCTTCCTTTTTTTTGTTTTGCTCGGTTGCATGTTTTTGTCATACGTTTGTCCGTCTGTCACTCGCGGGAATAACATGGCACAAATTGTTCCTGTTGTTATTTTATTTGCATGCAAATAGTTACGCAACTCAACAAAAAGTTAACTCAATGCAAGCAACCGCCGGCGAACAACAGCGACGAGAAGGTTTTATTGAATTTTTTTATTTTTTGATTGTCTCTGTTTTTTTTTACTCCATTTAAATGTCTAGTAATTTAAATGTCAACTATATTTTAACAATTCAGTTATCTTAAAATCGTCGTTGTTAAAAAAATCTATGATATTTGAGATCTAGTTGAGTAGAAAATCAGTTGGAAAGAGTTTCGTTGGGAAAAGAATAAGCAAGAAAAAGTGAAGAGATGAGAGAGGACTTTTATACGATATACAATACTCTAAAATTTATGTCTGTATCAATCTGTGGTTGTATGGAGACGATATACGAACCTTAAATACGATCCGATTTTAACATCCGATTTCAATAAATTTTAAGTAATTAAGTATCGAAATGTTTACAAAAAACTGAATAAATAAACAGATATTAACACTAATTAACTATAAAAAAATAATAATAATAATAATAATACGAATTCAATAATAATTCAATAATAATTCAATAATATTCAAAAATAAGTAAATAATATTAATAGTAATGAAATAATATTAATGTCAATTAATAAAACAAAAGAATAAATTGCAATATTCATATTAATTGACCCGCATTAAATAAATATTCAGCATTAAACAAATAATTAACTTGTGTGTCGGTTTATATTTCCGTTCGAACACAGAAATGTTCCACATTTTTATTGCAAATCGTAATTTTGTGAATAAAAAGTTACTATACAATCGTAAACATAACATAACAATGCAATCACACGCACAGATATGCACACACTCATACATACTATATGTATGTAACCACATATAAAAGCAACTCGTAAAAAAGTATTGCATACCTTTCAGCGCAACTCAATGGATTACTTTGAAATGAACTGTGAAAACATGAAAACGATAGCAAATACGAGGTCGGGCTGAAAAGTCTGTTGCATGTGATATTCTTTGAAATGGACAATGAAATGTAACAGCAATGTACACAGACTCACACACAAAAGTATAAGAATATAAGTGAAGAAGGAGTATATACAACTATATGCGAGTATGTATTCGTATGAATAAATATGTCGATACCAGTCGATAGCTTCAGTTTAGTAGTATTGTTATTTTACCTCATAATTTTTTTATGTAGTAAAATATTATTTCATAAATGTTGAGTACAAAAACATACGGATTTGTGGTTTGGTAGTTGAACCAACTATTTCACAATATTTGCAAGAAAACCAACGATATAGATTCATAATCGTGTACCGAGTCTTATTCTTAAAATATTCACAAGCCTATAAAAGTATCCTACTTTCATGGGTGTATGTAGTCAAGAGGAGAAAGTATTCACTTTCATTATGGTATAAGAAACTTTACAGTCCACCCTCTCATATACTTATATAAATGAGTTGCCTGTGCACAAGTCTATGTGTATCCTTGTGTATATCCTTGTATATATCTTGTACACTTGTGTGTATTTTGTATGTTTGTCTGTGAATTTGTGTGTATTCTTGTGTGCAGTTTTGTGTATTTCATTCCCATAATTAGTGCAGCAAACATAATATCGTATAATTCGATATGATTGCGTTTATCAGGTACCAATTAAAAGTTATTATCATGATTTCTCTAATTATTGTTCGTGGTATACCGGCAATTTTTTGTTTAGTTTGCATGTTATTATATGTTAATTTAAAGTATAAACTCGAATAGTTTTCACAAATGTTCCAAAGTAGACTCGATTATGAACCATCGAAAAGAAGAACTTCAAAATAAATGGGACTGGAAAGAAAGATAAAAGAAAACTAAAACACAAACACAGCGGGTGCCATTTACCATGAAATAGAAATGGAAAGGAGAAAATGAAGAAGAAAAATAATATAAAATAAAGAAAACAAAATAATCAAAGAAAATTAATTATAAAGAGAAACGAAAGAATGTAAAAGCTTTTTGATTTTCAATCGCGTTCAAGAAGATGTGAATGTGAAGAGTGTTTGTATGTGTGTGTGTGTATGTTTGTGATTTCCTGTGAACTTTTAACCTGTGTATATAAATGGTATGTGTGTTCATTCAGCTTAAGATGAACTCTAGAACCTATTAACACTAATACACACACGTCAATGTTGGGCACGTAGCTGATTTTATAATATGTACTACAACAGGTTCAAAATGCGTGAGTGATTTGTGTTGTTTGTGCCTTTTATAGGTTTGTTCCTTGTATGTTGTTTCTTCCTTGCGGATTTTTATTGCCTCTTTAACGAGTGAGTAAAGTTTGCTATGTGGCTAAGAGTAAACGCGTGTGTGTGTGTGTGTGTGTGTGTCTTTACATATGCTTGCCTACAAGCTTATGTCTCAATGTTCGCTTTTATGCTTTTGCATTATTAGCGAGCCTCCTTCCGTTGATCACTGGATGAATGAGTTCATAGATTGATGGATGGATGGCTGACCTGCTGGTGAAGCACATCATTCATAGCTTAGTTAGTTATTTAGTTATTTATTCAATATTTGAAAGCATTAATAATTTGTTGCAATTGCAACCTGAAACTGAAAACTGCAAGAAAATTGAATTGTTTTGTTTCGTTCATCGCTCAAGTGAGCGCCATCTGTACGTTGTTACTGTAGAAACCATGCAGATAGATGGTAGTTGGTGGAGCTGATCAGTAAACATATACACATATACAGGGTTTCTAAAATTTGTTAAATGTCACTTCATGCTACTGCTGTGATTAATCATTTTTCATTTTTCTTTCTTCCATGATTTATTGATATTTCTGTGCCTGATGTGAGTGATCAGGAATGACGGGAGGGAGAGAGTGAGAGAGGCGCGGCGGGGGTGGATGGGCAGTTATTCACTCAAAGTGCATTAGCTGCAAAGTGAAGAAACATGTTTGTGGTAACAGCATCTGATGCTGATGTTGTTATGATGTGTAAAGTTGTTACAAGAATGTTGCAAGGACGAATCTGGTTTGGACAAAAATAACAGCAATAACAAGAGTAACAACAGCAACAGCAGTAAATATAAACATAACAAGAATAAAAACAATAACAAAAACAACAATAATAAGAACAATAATAAGAACAATTCTAACAAGAACACTAAAAACACACTAACGAAAGCAAGGACTACTCACACCAACGACAAGGATAACTACAAGCTCAAGAAACTATTATAGTATTTCGAATTGCTTTGGGTGTGGTTAACAATTTCATCAAGATGCAATAGAGTTTATAGAGCTACAATAAAGTTTATAGAGTTGAAATATAAATATCTACTGGTCTAAAATATTCAAAGTCCTCCTTTGTACAGACATATATATAGGGTGGTCCGTCGGCTGGTTTCTATTTCAAATTATTTTTCTTTCAAAACCATTCAAATTTTTAAAAAATGATCTTAAATTTTAAAACCAAAAATTTTTAAAAGAAACCAGCCGATGGCCCAGCCTATAAATCAAAACTTGGCCTTTATGAGATGTTACCATAGTGAGCGCGATTAGTATCTGAACGAGGGTTAATATTCGAACATTGTTATTATAATTTAATAATTAATTTCAAATAATTTTTTTAGATTTTATTTTCTTCTTCAGTTCAGTTTTCAGGTTTCAGTTTTCTTTTTAGAATTTGTGCTTATTGTTTATACTTACGCCATTCTTCTCGCAAACTCCACCGGCATTTTTTAGGTCTCCTGTCCATGCAAGACCCAACGTTCCCATCTCGAAGTCCCGATAGGTGAACATATAAGCCAAGCAAAAGGCGTCGTAATCCTCCTCTGAAATATTAATAAAGAAGCAATTAACTAATAATAAATAATAAAGAGCTTTTCTACTAATCTTTAATATTCAAGTAAGTAATTATTATTCAAGGTGTGTGTGCGTGTTTGGTATAACCCACCCCTTTCCCCCACTAAATAAATACAGTAATTAAAATACATATAAAAACATTACGTTGTATTTAGAATTAAGAAAATGGCTGTGAGCACATTTGGTTCATGGCCGATGCATTTGGTCAACACGAAGTTAAGAGGCAATTTAAACACTTTATGCAAACAATATATAATATAACATACTATATACACTCACTGGAAAATAATTACAGCGCTTAATGCCTTAATATTCAGTTTTATTTTTAACAAACACACATCACAATTGTTGATGTTGCCGAGATGATTCACACGATTTGATTAAAAGATAATTAAAAACTAAATAACAATTAAAATTGCTAACAAATTTATTGCTTTTAGAAGAAGATAAAAATGGGAATTTAAAATTTATTAAATACAATAAAGGGAATCAATCAAGAATCAAACAGAAGCTCTTCCATGGAAATCGAATTATTTAATACTTTGGCTTTGTAGACGGTATAAAGAGCACTTAAAGACCACTTGTTAATAATACTTGCTCTTTAATTTCTTTAAATTCGAACTGCGTGGACCTGAATTTAAATGTATTAGCTTGTAGAAGTACCATACAAGTAAAGAACGAAATGAATGAACAAATGAAAGAACAAAATGAATGTTTTCATTGCAGAATCTCTGCCTTTAACGTGGCTCTATGTAGAGCTTTGATAGGTGTACAGAGGTATACATACACACATGTACACTTCATGTATGTATGTATGTATATCTTTCCGCTTTGTATATGTGTAAAAGATAAACCAACACATGTTTCCTTGGCATTTTCATGTGCATTTAAATTACGATTGCGTAGAAGCAGATGCTGCAGTTGTTGAGCTCCTGCTGCAAAAGAAAATCGATTCTTTTACGTATTTCCATGGCAACAGTTGAATTTTATCGTTTAACTTTTACTTTTATATAGAATTAAATGTGGAAAACTTTAGGAGTGAAGCTGCTCAAGAGCCACAAGTAGATGTAGAGTAAAAATTCATTTGTTAAGGATATAATAACACACTAGAAGTAAAAGCTAAGGAGAATGGATGGAGTTAAAAAGGCTTTAAAATACATGAATAACTGATGCATATTCAGTCTTTTGAATGCATGTTAACTCCACTGAAATGTAATCCACAAACTACGAGAAGCATTAAAAGAACAGATTTTTCGTAGTGAGTTCTTTCACTAGAACAGCAACAAAAATTACACTACATTAAGCCACATTAAGTTAAAGTAGATTGATGTGGGCCTTGCTGTGGTTACGAGTGTGTGAGTGAGTTGACAGATGACAGAAAAACTAAGCTGACATCGTTGTAGAACATCAATTCATCTCGGATCCGATTAAAGTTGTAAATCAGAGCAAATAATTAAACGAAAGTTTTAAAAGCATAATAACATCGAAAAAGAATTACAAAATCGAAATGAGAATCGAGATTATACTACAATATATTTACTCCCAAATAAATATATCAATCTTTCAACATTAATTTCTAAATTTTAAATTTTTTCCGAATTTACCATTTCTTTTTAAATAAATATAGTATTTAACAAACTTTCATCTAAAGAAAACCTTTCTACTCTCTTCAGGGATTTCTTTTTTTAGTAATGTTTTACAGAAGCTTTATGAAATAAAATATTTTATTCACTCACCAGAAAATAACTCTAGAAATTTTTCTACACCGTAGCTGCCCGGAAATCGATAGGCGGGATCTTTCAACGCATTCGCATTGTGTACTTTAATGCGTTTGATCATAAATGTGATGTTGTCCGGTTTGCCATCGTTATTGAAATCTGTAAAAAGCAGGAATGTTAAAGATATGTATTAAAAAATCTGCTATTGCACTGAAATTGTTATTGTTTAAAGTTAACAACATAGTAATATACTGCCTACTACTTCCCTCGGTGTGTAGAGTGTATTTTTAGTTTTAATTAAATTTTATAAGTGAGATTTTAATCGCTTTGTTTTCTTATGACAACAGAAAAACATACTCTCAAAACTTTTGACAGAACAAAAATTTTATTTAGCAGGAAAACATCATCAATAACAAGAAAACAAGATTTGGAATATGATGACCTGGGAGAATAATTCTATTTTTTGTAGTTGTCACATTGAAAATCACTTTGGTAAGATTTGCAGTGTCGATTAAAATTTCAGTTATTGAGAGAAAGATTATGGAGGAGAGAGATAGAGATATAGGGAGAGAAAGAGAGTGCGAGAGATAAACTTTTCGATAGGGGAATGCTTTTTGTTTAAGGTTTTTATCGACAGTTGTTTCAGTGTTAGTCAGTGTTGAGTCAATGCTAAGTCTGTATATACTCCTATAGTATCTTTTATATTTCTTTTACATACCCGTGTTTTTGTAGATCGTATTCGCTCTTTGCACGTGTCGTGTGATCGCTTCGATGCTCGCCTCATCGGAGCCCATCTTCTGGAAGAATGTGTGATCCGCTTGTAGGTACATCATGCAAGTGATCTTGCGATCGTAGAGAGCACGTGCCGAGTTGCCACCATTATGGGAGCCAATGTCATTGTCCTCGTGACCACGCCCACTAAGTACATTCGTCATTAACATGCTATTAAAGTTGGGATGGTGATGCTGCTGGTTGTTGTTGTTGTTATTATTATTAGTCGGGGTCAACGTGATTTCGGGCGGATTGTAATTATTGACAATGATGTTGGGTTTCTTGGTGGCACCATTCTTGGTGATGATCTCGACGTGAGTCTTGTGGCTGGGACGATCGTTGGCATTGACGATCGTTGTCCAGTTTGTGTTGAAAAAGTTGTTGATGAAGTTGTTATTATTCTTGTTATTGTTGTTATTGTAGTCATTTGGATCATTGTAAATACCATTGTTATGGTTATTGTTGTAGTTTTTGTCATAAGGCGTATTAAAGTGGTTGTTATTGTTGCTGCTGCTGCTGTTGCTGAAAGTGTTCGAGATGCTGCGATTGTAGTTGCTGACGATGATATTTTTATGTTTGGTGTAAGTTTTTCGCACATTATTGTTGCTGTAGTTGTTGCCAAAATAATTATCATCGAAGGTTGTTCTCATTGTTGACGATGTTGCTAGCGTGGTACTTGTTGGTGGCTTTGTCTCCGCGATGGGACTAAAAATATTTGCAATTACATTGCGATTTCGTGTGAACTTTGTTGTTGTTTTTGCTGTTGTGTGATTTGTTGTTGTCCTCGTTGTATTTGGTAGCCTTGGTGTACTCGAGACGCCGCCCCGGTCGTCTGAACTGCGCCACGTGATCACAGAACCCGCGTGCAAATTGCGTTCTTTACTGGCATTTGTAGTTGGTGCCTTTGTTGTTGGTGCTTTTGTTGTCATAATTGCTGCTGTGGTAGTTGAAGTTTTCGTCCTCACAAACGGTTTGTAGGTTTTCTCGTCTGCACTTCTATACGTGCCAAAGTCATCGTTGTATGGAACATCGAGGTCAAGTGGCAGCGGTGGATTCTGATGGTCGTCGCTGGATGGAGTGGAGAGCTGAAAAGGGACAGCAAAAATGTACTACATATGAACGAGAAATGCATATAAATGAATATGAATGAAGAAATGTGAAAAATTGCGGAAACTGTCAAATCAACTTAATTGAGTCCAGAAGAGGCGAGCCAACGGGGATCGAAATGGATTTGAAATTCGGTGAGGTGACAGTAGCAACGATTGAGGTTAACAACTCGTCTCTTAAAAATGAAATACGAACGAAGAAGAGGAAAAGAGAGAGAATGAGATGGAGAAACGACACACTTTTATAGAGAATGTTGAACTTTCAAGTTGAGTTGTTTTGTAGAACAGTTTAGTATTGAAAAATGGGCAAAATCGGTCAACGGTCACGCCCACTTTTAATACAAACACTGAAGGAACCTCTTTTAACGGAGGGTAAGAAAGCAATCCTAACCGAAAATAGCAATCTTTCCGCATTTTAGAAGATATTCTTGCTATTTTAAGTCTTGATTTCGTTTTTGTTGTAATTTCCACCCTCTCTCTCTCTCCGTCTCTCCCGTAGAAGAGAAAAACGCAGGAAAAAGACAAGAAATTTCGTAATAATATTTAATACAAATAAATGATTTGATAATTTTTTAACCCTAACATTTGTTCAAATGTAATAATGAGTCAACAATTTAAAAAATTTTTAACAGTCATCAAAAATTCAATTGAATTAACCATTTAATAAAATTTGGGGTGCTATTATTTGTTTTTTTTCTCTGTTTAAGATTATTTTTCATTTGGCAAGTAAAAAGGATATTTTGTGCCAACTCACCTCAACACAAACAAAATTACATTCTAATTAGATTCATTTGATGTGGAGGATGAACGACGAGAGCACCAAAGACGAAGAAGACGAGGAAGAAGAAGAAGAGGAGGAAGAAGAAATAATAAAACGAGGGAAAAAGAACAAGAAAAAGGTATAAATTGAAAGAGAAATGGAAGTAGAGCCCCCTTCTCACTTGGATTCACTTCCTTCCTTCACTTTTCACATTTCGACCACAACCGACGTACATGGCGAGTAATTGGAAAGCGAAAATGAATCCAAGACCGACCAATTCCGAAACAAGGACAAGCGGAGTGCTACAGAGTATGCAGGAAGCTATGTGGTAATCTCTCCTTCTCCTCTCATTCTCTCTCCTCTCATTCTCTCTCCTCTTCTACCTTTATTTGCTTTACTCACTCGGACACGATGAAGGCCCGAGAACTGAATCGGAAGAGCTCAAAACAAAAAGGAAACAACGTAAAGCAAGAAAAACCCATATTAGTGTCGAAAATGGTCAGTTGACCTCTTTTTATTCGAACTGGAACAGATAAAAACAGACACTTCTCTCCATACAAATACTCACACGGACACACATGTCGTGTACTTCTGGGAATACGTTAAAATTGTGGGTAACAAGAGTAGCAACAACAATAACAACACATTTGCGGCTGATGTTACTAATTATTCCGATTGTAACATGCTGAATTTTGGGTTAAAATTACATCTACGAGATCATAAATCGTAAAAGAATTTAAAAACATGAAACGATCTACGATATAATAAATAGTTAAAGAATTTAGATGCATGAACAGACAGAAAATCCTGTGTTTATTGAATGATGGATGGTTTATGAGGTATGATAGAAATACCCTTTTCAGACACATTTACAATACTTTATTACAATTGTGAACAAATCAATTTTATTGAGGTTGCTTTACTCATAATAGAGTTCTTCTATCCTATTCAAAGTAGAGCTTATGTTGTTATCAACTTATGTTCTGCATATGCTTATGTTGATATCAAACCCTCTCAATACATTTTCATTACTTTCAGTACTATTTACCCCCCGAATTCCTACCATTTTATCTTAACCTTATTAACTGAAATGAGCTGCTGAATTTTTTTGTCTATAAGTGAAGATGTCTTCAACTGTTGAGAGTTCGTAGATAATCTCAGAAGTTTCACCCTCAGAAACAAAACAAAAAACAATAAAAACAAAACTCCAGATAATATAAATCTTGTGTCAAGTAGGAAATTAAGTGTCAATCAATGTGGAGAGTGGCAGAAATAACATCAACAAGAACACATGAGGCCAGAACAGAATGTATAGAAGTCAATACAGATTACCAGAGTACCGACAAATAAACAGATCAAACAAACCCAAAGAGTCAGTCAC
Organism: Myopa tessellatipennis; assembly: GCA_943737955.2. Classification (NCBI taxonomy): domain Eukaryota; kingdom Metazoa; phylum Arthropoda; class Insecta; order Diptera; family Conopidae; genus Myopa; species Myopa tessellatipennis. The sequence continues at coordinate 44,759,244 of OX031314.1, forward strand.
TCAAACCCAAAATAACTACCACTAAACCAAGAGTAATAATAAAGTTAGTAGTCATTTCGACGATTCAGTGTTTGTAAGTTCCTGTCATGTTACAGTCCCTGCGGTGACAATAATTGGCAGGTTCCTTGGTACACTTTTCATTTGGTGTTTGCAAAAAAGTACAACGCAGGCACAACGAAGCGAAGACATCCCCGAAAAGCATCGAATGGAACGTGAAAGCAGAATCTACGAAAGAAAAAACAAATAGAAGGAGAGTCGAAGAGGCGAGGATCAAGCAAAAGACAGCGACCTATTTTGCTATGTACCCGTGTGTCTGTCATTCACTCGCTCACTCAATTGACAACACAAGTGACAAGAACGCGTGAGCACTCGCTCATGTCAGAGGTAACGCATGAAAGCTTTTCTAGCCACATGCGCCCTTCACCCGCTCTTTAGGGCTTTCAAACGAGAACAAATGCGAGAATTCAAATTGATTGGTTCGGAAGACTGCAAGCGGTGGCAATGAGTCACGAGCCATGCAGGGTTCACCTCTCTCCCCCTGTACCCTTCCTCTCATTCTCCCTATCTATCTGCTTCCTGGACGTTTTTCGTAATAAAATTTGTGGAAAGAACTCACCTCATCCGGTAGCCATCTTTTGGAACGACGACGAAGGGTTTGTGTCTCCATGACTCCATCACTATCACTGTCAGCAATAAATGCCCCGTGCTCTGCTTTCAACTGCCCACTGCTAGTTTTGTCATTGTTTCTACTCGACAAGTGTGACTGCAACTCCTCAACCCCTTCTCCTTTTCTTCCCCCACCTCGTCCTCCACCGACTCCTCCTTCGTTAGCTTTTCTGCGCTTTAAATCATTCAGCAACATACTACGACGCAGACGTTCGCTGGCGCAGTGTTCAGCCGCTGAGGAATCCGATGATGCTGGCGAAGCGACAAGCCGCAGCGGATTCACATCGCTGACCTTGTAAACTATACTATGAACGCCAGAGTGGCGCAGGTCGGGCGAGTATCTATGCGCTGGCTCCACGTAGTAATGTTCGGAGCTGGTCTCAATGGTGCCATCGAGCAGATTATCGCTGGTGAGAATTGCGTGTACGTGCGAGTTTTCATCATCTGGAAAGAAACAAACAAGAAGATGATCAAAACGGGGTCTGATTTTAATACGTTGCATTAAATAAATTTATTTACTTATTTATATATTTCCTGATTTGTGCTTTTTTGTTATATTTATTTTTTTTGTCTAAGGAAATATTACTAGAAACGAAGTTCGAAGATCGAACGAAATCGATCGATCGATGAATGAATTCTTTGTTTAGTGAGTGTAACAAAATTCGTTTGCATTTGATTTGTTGCTGTTGAAAAGAATACAAAAAAGGAAAAGAAAACTCAGAAAACAAACAAACAAATGGCAACGAGAAAAACTACAACGAAAACAACAGACAAGAAAAATTGTTTTTATTTCTGTCAAATTGATTTAATGGAAAAAATCGTCTCTCTCGCGCGCTCTACAACAATCGAAGCGCTGAAGCATTCGCGTAGACTTCAGCACGCTCCACCGACCCCCGCCCACCCACAACGTGCGCCCACAGCCGCTAAAATCGAAGACAGGACAAAGGTTTTGCATAAATTCGTCGCGAAATGGAATAGAAGCAGAATTTCGATTCAGTCGATTTTAGTTGAAATTCGCCGGTTCCTCACTGGTTTTTATTTGTTTTGCTTCTGATTTTCTGTTGTATTGAACTGGCATCCAGGATTTATTTGTATGCCGAACAACAACAACAATTATATGGGACCAATATTAACGCTTGCAATTTAAGTCGACTGCTTTTGTCACTTGTTATTGTTTGTAACTCTTCGTTTATGGATTCCAATCCATTCAATTGCTTTAGAGATTTTCGGATATTATATTTACTTGTTAGGATCCTGGACCATGAAGGAATGTGATTGGAAAGGAAATATCAATTTAATGAGGTTATACGGATCCCAGTATAATCCAGAATTATTGCAAGTTCAATGATTAGGTTGATCTTGAACTTCTAGATACTTAAATACTTGAATTTGTCACCGAATTAGTGGAGTATCAGTTGATTTCTGAGACGAACCCAATGCACTTCAGTCCAATCAGCACGATTTGGGCTGATTTGGATGATGCCGATGAACTCAAGGCCAATTAAGTTCGTTGAATAGATTAAAGATTCATGGTATCGAATATCGTCTAATTTTTAACTTGGTTCGAATGAAATGAACTTCTGACTTAGCTGATTGTTCATGAGGCGATTGAGTTCTCATATGCAGTTGTATTTATTGATTTCTTTTTTTAAACAGAATTTAAACAGAATATGAATTGTAAGCCCCTGAATAGTCAATAAATTATTTCATTCATTCTTGTTGTTATTTCAATCGTAAAAGAGAAATTTTTTTATTTTTACTGCATAAAATGTTGTGTGAAAAATTGATTATTTTCCCCCGGAATCCACACAATACAGTTTTTCTACAACAATAACCATATCTGCCAGATCTGCGTACTCTTTTTACAATTATTTGAATCACAGAAAATATTATCACAGGATTTTCACTCAGTACTTCATAGGATGTGGAAGATATGAAAAGATATATGTACGTATATGAAAAGATAAAATCGGATTTGTGTATAGCACAGCTGTTGTATAAGTATTTATGTTTCGAAAAGGAAAGATAAGTAAAGGGAGCAAATAATATAAATCCTTTTTATTGTCCTGAGAGCGCAGCGAGTGTTCTTCATTCATTCATCTTGATGTTTGTACTCATATCTACTCTTCTATGCGTGCGTGTGTGTGTATAGTAGGTCCTTGTAAGAATATAAATTTGTACGAATACAGAGGAGAATGCGTGTGTGTGTGTGCTTGTGAGTGGTTTCGAGGTTGTTTATGTATTTTGTTAACTAATTAAGAACGCTTGCATGATCTGTTGAAGTAACTTTTGTTCACGTTGTATAACATAGATAAACTTTAGTCGACAGAAACTGAGACGCACACACACACACAGTCATGCACGCACTCCCACACAAATTGTATATTGTATATACAATATACATAAACATATATACGAGTACATTTATAAAGAGAAAACCTTTTAGCTCTTTTAGATATAATCTCGGTCGTCGTTGCATGGGTGAGTTATGGTTGCTAAGTGACCATTCGTGGATAGAAAAATAAAGGCACAGATGAACAGCTACAAATTTTCATTAAGTGTAGTTGCGTGTGTGTGTGTAATGCGTTGCGTTTAGTGGTAATAAACCAAAATTAAGTATGGCCATTTTTTCGGTTGTTTTCTAGCTTTTTCACATTTATTAACACTTTCAGCGTAGAAAGTGTTTATTTTATTCGGAACAAATTAAAGCGTTCCTTCTTGTCGGCTGTAAAAAGGATATTTTCTTTGGCTGGCTTTATTTTTTAGTCAAAATACTTGGGTATAATAAGCCCAATATATCGAATATTGGAACCAAATAAGAATGCCTTTAGATTAAATATTAAAACAATGGCTGCTATTATTATTTAATGAATATAAATACAGTAAGTTTTTTATAATATTTCTATTATATACACTTTTAAGAGTACTGTCTAGAAATAAAGAACATGAATAGACACACAGCTTGATGAAGTCACATGTTGCTGGCAACGTTGATACAGTTGGGCAGGAAGAAACAATTTCACGCAATGTTTTAGATGTTGCAACTATGTTGCTGACATAAAAGTTGCCAAATGGCAACTAGATTCAGCCGACTTTATACCGAATATAAATTGAGAATTTAAAATTCGAATATTTTATTAAATACAAAATTGTTTTGGAATGTGTTTTTTTTATTATTTTTTCTTTCAATTGAAATTGCACAAAGATTTTCTGCCTAAAACGAAAAAGACGAAGTTTCTTTTGCATAGTAAAAGAAAACATGATTTGGTTATTTTTCGAATTTGCATGAATTGAAAGAATCTCGTACAGAGCACGCAAATACTTTGCATATAAAAAACATGCAGAAACACATACACAGATAGAGAAACACAAACACAAACACATAGAGACATACACACAAATACGCTTAAGAAATTTCCACTCCATTTCTTGCACTTTGTAATGTTTTCTCTTTATCTCCGGTTACTTGCTTACTGCTCGACTGGCTGCCTTCCTTCCCTGCTTCCCTTCTACCTTCCTTTCCCCCTTTCTTCTTTCCTGCCTTCCTTTCCGACCTTCCTTATTTTTCTCCTTTCTCCTTTCCATCCTTTCTTTTTTCCTTGCTTTTTGCCTTTATACACACTTTTCTAACGAAACATTTTAAAATACAAGTTTTGCTGCTATCCGTACAACATCTAAAGAATTCGTTTTTCAGAATTTAAATGTTGAACATTCATTCAATCAGTGGGCGAGTTGTTGATGTCTTCATCATCGGCATTATTCAAGTGAAGCTTGAAGCTTCATCTGAGCAAAGTAGGTATTTGTTTAGCATAGATTTAAAGAAGCTGAGCACAAACGTAGGGAGGCAAAGAAATGAGATCTCTAAGCACGAGAACAAGAAGAGGAACAAGAGCAAGAACACAAGCAAGAACAAGAAGATGAAGAAGAATATGAAGAAGAACAAGAGCAAAAACAGGAGCAAGAACAAGAGCAAGAACCAGAATATGTACAACAAAAAGTAAAAGTAAGAGTAGATGATTGTATAATTGTTGTTGTTTGTTTATTTGTTGTTGTTGTTGTGTGTTGGTTTTTGTTGTTGTTAGGCTAAAGGTATGTCACCAGGACAAGCCATTTGCTGCCATCAAGCATTCATTTGCACCAACAAAACTGCAGTAGCGACAAACAGCATTTCAAGCTGCAGAAAAAATCAGGGAAAACACAAGAAAAGATCTGAAAAGGAAACTGAAAAAACTGCAAAAACAAAATACTAAAAGCAAACTGGAGGAGAAACAGAAAAAAACCAGCAAAATGTTCCTCTCCAAACGGCGAGTAAAAAAGTCGCTGAGACACATGAATGTGCAACATGAGTACTTGAGTATGTAGAATTCATGTCCCTGTGAATGTTGTTAAGTAAATAAAAAGCACTTAAAGCTTTCACAAAGCAAAACTAAGCCTAAAGCTGCTCCTGCTGTTCCTTTCTTTCTTAACCCTTAGACGCACTTTTGAGAATTTCTAAGGGCGGGATAAAAACGCGGAAGGATGCTCCTCTTTTGCATACGTACTCGTACTGTTCTTGTAAAGCATCGAAAACATTTTGTAGTAATTAATTTTGATGAGTTCAAGGCGTTTGACTTTTTTTTGTGCGTGAGAGTAATCGCGATAAAAGAGAAAAGAGAGAGAGAGATGAACGCAAGAAGAAATAACCACTGTAGCAACAAAGAAAATAACAGCAACAAAAAAAAAATAACCGAAGACTAACAAGACAACAACAACAAGAACGGAAAAATAACAAGGCAACAACAACAACAAGAACAGACTAACACGGCAACAACATCAGGAGCAGGAGACTAACAGGACAACTACAATACAACTACAGCAACAACTACAGAAAAAATGGAAGAAAAATCAGGATCCTTTCAATAGCCTTTCAATAGAAGGTACGGGAAGATGAGACAACTCAAGGAAAGGAACGAATTCTAAAGAAATTACAAATAAGAACGAACTCAAGTTTATTTCAAAGCTGAGTGAAACGAAAATAAAACACAAATCTAAGGAAAAAGCGGATGAGATGTAGGAAAGAAGAAGGAAAGGGAAACGAACAATAAATCCACCAGCGTTGAAGAGTTTACAAGAATTCTATAGATTACTCCGTTTATAAATCCTACATCGAACATCTACGAGCATCTACATCCAAATCTACAACAGAAAGCATGAATGCATAAAAATGTATACAATAAGACAGAAATAAATATGTAAATACGTATGGATTTGTAGTGAATATTTTTAGTAATCTCTTGAATAGAAATCTCACAAATGATCTCTTCAAGGTCAGTGAAGATGAAATGAATTCTGTGAAAGCCCTTTTTTTACTTTTAAATATCTTGAGTAAAGCAAGATATTGCTCTCTCTCTCTCTTAATCTTTCCTTTTCTGGGTGAGTGTCTAAATAATTCAAACGTTGAAGACATTTCATCCATCTTTAAAATGCATTATTTTCTAATTGCACCCACTTGAAATGATTACGAAAAAAAGAACCACTCCTCATCAAGCACGTTTTTTTAAAGCAACCAACCAAGGAGCCAACCATCCAGCCCACCAACCATCCACGCCACCAACCAACCATCCAACCCACTAACCATCCACGCCACCAACCAACCATCCAACCCACCAACCATCCAACCCGTCAACCATCCATCCAATGAATGAAGATAACAAGCTTCATCATTTTAAAGAGCCCAATTAAACGGAACAAATTTCATGTTTAATTTGAGGTTCATACAAGCGAATTAGACGACAGCGTCGAGGATTAAATAAACCAAAAAACCAGAAAAAGTACTACCTTTGGCCTGGCCGAACCTGAGGTACCCTACGCCCTGATCTGTGTAGTAAATATATGTAAAAGTGGGCTGTAGTCTGTCCACCCACGAATTATTTATTATATCAGATATAAAGTGATGATACCTGATGTAAAAACATTATGCTTGTCTACACAACTCACAAAATACGAGTATCTACGAGTACCGGAAAATCTTTTATAATGTGTAACACATAAAAGTGGGCGGGTCCACTCACGTCCCTTCGTGGCAGAATAGAGACTTTTGATACTAAATATGGCGATATTAAATGATGTCTTTATAGCTCTGATATTTAATCTATTCAATGATTCGTATATTCATTCATTATAAAGACTTATAAAGACATATAACGCCAAAAATGTAGGGTGTTCAACGAGAAGAAGAAGAAAGAGTAGGGGAAAAAGAGTTCTGAAAAAAAGGACTCAAAATTAAGCTACGCTTCCACTTAAATGAAGCTGGCAATCAGACAAGAAGCAAGACTATAAACACCGAGATCGACCACTGCGACTACCGACGACGACGTGAAGCTGCACACGAACCTGAAGTGCTGTCGATAGGTTCCACCGCGGGTTGAATACTGTGAGTTGCTGTTGCTGCTGGTGATGGCGATGGTGATGCTGTTGGTGGTGCTTCTGTTGCTGCTGTTCATGGCTGCTGTTCGTGGCTGCTACTCCTAATGTTCTTGCTGCTGCTTCTTCTGTCGATGCTGATGCTATGGTACACTTTTCAAATGGTTGTTGTTGTTGCCCAGTCAAGAGCACGTGTTCTCTTTCAACTGCAGCTGCATGGTAGGTCTTAAACCTAGCCATGTATTCATTTACCGTTCAATGTTCATTAATGTCAGTTCGAACGAGTTCAACATGCCAACGATTGGATTACAAAAATGGTCAATTTTTCTTTATTCACAGGCTTAAGAAGAGGACAGCGAGCTCGACAGGAAAACGAAGAAGAAGCGAAGAAGGAGAAGAAAGGAAGAAACGAAGAAGAGGGAAAAAGGCATCATTAAACAAACAGCATCTGCATGGGTGAAAAAAGTGTGGGTGGGTGAAAAGAAGCGGTGAAGATAAATTAAGCTGCATCTCGAAGAAGGTTCAAGAAAAAAAGAGTTAAAGAGACAACTTAAAAGTAAATTAATTATTTTACTTCGAACTCTCTACTCACTCATAGACACACACACGAACACACCATAAAAGCACACACACACACATAAAATAAAAGCACACAACATTCATAGATTACATTGTTCAATGACTTTATTTAAAGAATAGAGTAGGATTTAAAAGGATAGAAAATAAATAATGACGGTCAAGTCAAATGATGAGCATCTGATGGGTATCTGGGTTAGAAGGATTGCGTAATTCTTCGATGCTGATGGGCCAAAACGTGACTTGATTCAGTAAGTATTCAAGATTCAGTGAGTATGCTTCGAACATGTTGTGGCTTTTGAGGTTAGTGTTGTTGTAGTTGTTGCAGTTGTTGCTGTTGTTATTGTAGTTATTGCTGTTATTATTCATTACCTTTCGGATATTCATTTAAAATCTTGAAAAATTTCCCAATTTGTCTCAATAAGAAGATCGATTTATTTATAAAGTTAGTAAAAAGATAATAAAAATGGCAGAAAAAATTAAAAATGACTTTGAATTTGATAGGATTTTTAATGATTAGAGTGAAAAAGAAACCAGCATCATTTATACTAATAAAAACCACAAAAACAACAACAACATAAAACTATATTCATCCGCTCAAGAGATAAACACATACAAATGGACACACACACGCTAGTGTACCCAACAAGCGTACTTATATTTCAGTTCCGGTTTCCGTTTAACAGATGTTTGTAAATGTTGTTGCTTTCCGCTGTTGTTGTTGTTCTTGTTGACTTCATGTTAAAGCAAACAAACTGATTTAAATAAACTTTAAACGAATAGAGTAGATTTAAGTGAGTATATTTAATTATTTGAAAGCGAAAAAATACACAACAGAGACACACACAGACAGAGAATACACAGACACGGAATACACAATACACTGAAAAATACACACACGCACAGAGAGACGGACAAAGAGGCAGAAAGCAGGAAAGCAGACAATCAGACAGACAGAGTGACGTACTACAAACATTTGCTATAGAAACAACCAACACAAACATTTTCGGTGTTTCGAATGTGTTGTATGATTGTCTGTTGTATGTATGCGTTGTATGAATGGCTGTTGTATGTATGTGTTGTGTGTATATGTTATATGTGCTTTTTATACGCTTTACTTTATTCAATTTATGTTTATATTATGTTATTTATGTTTACTTTATTTAATTTTATTCTTTTTTTTTGCGTTATTCTGTTTCCTCTGTTAATATTTTATTTTATTAAAGGGTCCTTTCCTCCATCTCCTTCTTCTCTACTCCCCCATAGTTTTTTTTATTTATTATATCTGATTTAATTGAAAAGCTTTGAACACTTGTTATTATTTGCTCGCCGTTTTTTGCGATTTTCGCTGTTTTCATTACTATTTTATTGTTGTTAATTTATTTTATTTTTTTATTATTTTTGTTATTCATTTATTCGTTGTTTTTGTTGTTGTTTCTGTTTTAACCGCTTCAAAACTCTGCAATGTCTGTTTGCTTGGTGCTTAAAATAAATGTTGTTGAGTCGGTTTTATTTTGGTTCGTTGTTGGTTTTTTGTTTTTTGTTTTTGTTTTAATTTCCTTCATTTTGTTTCATTTCGTTTTAACTAAAACTTTCTGAAGTACGAGTATTTTGAATGAATTGTATGAAGTTCTTTTTTCGTTTTTATTCACTTGTTGTTTGGTTCCTTTTTGTTTTCTTTTGTTGTTGTTTTCTTTTGTTGTTGTCATTATTTGTTGTACGTTCTTTCATTACAAATTGCTAAATGCTTTTGTTTTGTATCGCTTTTGTTGTTGTTTTCTGAAGCATCTGGACTTTTTTAATGAAGTATGTTTAATGAAGAGCGCTTTAGATGTTGTAGGTTTGCGTATGTGTGTGTGTGAACTAGCACTGAGTCGAGAGTGTGTTAAATAAAATTCTCAACAATGTTTTAGTTTATTAACAACGCTTTACTGCTTTTTCTGCCAACGATACTGCTTTTTCTGCCAACGACTCAATGAATGAGGTATCCATGGCGTATGAGTGATATTCAATTATAGTCGAAATCTTATCTGAGTCAGAACTATTGAGATAAATTTAATTCGGTCCATATTAAAACCTAAAAACACACATTTTTGAAATGTATGTTAAACAAGATGAAGGACTCATTAGATGAAGACGATTAGACTAGAAACAATGTTTTTATTTAAATTTTATTTTAAACTATTCTATATAAAAAGGTTTTTTTAAAAGTTGTATTTATTTCTTAAAATTTATTTATTTATTTTCTTTTAATTTTATTTTAGTTTTTAAGCTGTTTTAAGTTGATGTAATGAGTGCTAAGCACCAACAATGAGCTCTCCCTCTAATGTTCTCTATCGATGTCCCTCTCTCTTTCTCTCTGCAAGTTGTTTCTCTTGCATCAACTTATTTCATTCAATGATCCTTCTTGCTCAAGGAGCAGCAAACGAAAAGTAAATGAATAAATTTCCACTGCAAATAAAATACTATCTGAAAATCTTGTACCTGATGTTTAAAATATTCCTGCTTCTCACGTCTCCCCTCACATTTCACATTTTTGGAAAAACCCAGCTAACAACCATTTAATTGAATTTGATTATATGATTATACTTAAGGTGGTGATATAAGCAGATGAGTGAAAAACGTTGCACTTTACATAAAGGCGAAAGAGGGAAAGACTGTGGTGGGAGGAGGAGAGCAGAATGAGGAGAGGGAAGGGTGAAAGTGGATAGGAGGATAGGGTAGACAAGGAGAAGCTTACAGTACGAGATACGATACGATTTTATGCTAATGAGTGACGCCACAGCTTGTGGAAAGCACAGCAAACTCAACCAACATGAAAAGCAGCAAAAGATTTACTTTAATAGAAAAACTTTCAAACAAAGGACTTCATATTATATATTAAATTTACGTTAATTTATAAATAATCTTTTAAAGAGAAGAATTTGGAGCAAAGACGAATAGTTGACAGTGGAAATCAGAGTGTATTAAAGTCTGAATATACAATGATTTCATTATAGTTGACTTAATTAATGGTTGACTTAATATACGCGTAATTTTTACAACAACAACAACAGCCATCTATATATGAAGTTCGGATACTACTGGGCCTGCCCTCGCATTATAATAAATTATTAGAAACATTTCAAAATCAAACCGTTGATAAAACTAAACTAAACTAAAGCCAGACATTTTATGATGCATGAAATACTTCAAAAAACTGATTATTATTCATATAAATTCAAATACTTGTCTAGGTAACTTATACAAGTTATCTAAACAAAGAGTAAAGTACGAGTAAGTAAAGCTGAAGGCTGAATATCTAAACTAAAGTTTGTATAAGCACCGTTCCGGAGCATAAACTACAAAAGGATTTCAACAACACTTTCTATTTAAAGTCAAAGCAAAAAAAAGTAAAAGCAAAACAAAGCAAAGCAAAACAAGCAAACCATTAACATAATTACATTATAAACACCATGATCATCATCATCATCATTGTCATCATCTTGTTTGTATTCTACTACTTTTCTTTCCTATTTGTAGCTCAACTCTTAGACACAATTCTAGGTGACATGACAAAAACCTTTGACAGCAGATTTAAATTTGATATTGAAATATATTCAATGTGTTTGTGAATTTCTGCGAAATTTTCCAAATATTTCAAAGTCATGTACAAAATCTGTAGACAGAATATTTTTACTTAGATTTTTGTTAGTAAAAAATAATGTGAATGAATTTATGGTGTATTTTTAAAGGTTAAACTTACTCAAATAATTGACGAATTTTTAAGGCTTTTAAGGCCTTTGAAAATAAACTTTTGAGCTTGTATTTGTGTTCAAAGAGATTCCAAAGTGTCCATGGAATAACTTGGAAATCCTAAGGATTTTCTCACTGAAAAGAAAATCTTTCCTTTGTTCTTATCTCTCTATTTTTTAAAGGAACAACATCTTTCAACTATGTATGTAATCACTCTTTCTCTCTTTACAGTAATTTCTTTTCTTTACTTTTTTATGTTTATTTTGTTATTGTTTCGTTTTGATATTCTACTTTTATTGATGTATAGAATGAAGGAATAACAACTAAAAAAAGATCTCAAAGGCATTGAAGATAAAGGAGATTCTATGATGTAGAAAAATAATTTAATGAAATTAATTTCAGTTCGAAACTCTTGTAAATTAACTCTTGTTAGTTAACGAATTTTCGTTGATTTCTAAAACGTGCGAAGAGAATGAAATGAGATTTCTATAGAAACATGTGTTTTAGCTTTACTTTTTAGTTATTTAGTTGTTATTTTAATAGCATTCTTTATTATTATTATTTATATTATTTTAACACTATTATTATATAATAAATTTTCGTTTCAGATCACCGTCTTTAGCAGAATAATTATCTAATAATATTAAAATTATAATTTAGCATACTTTAAGTTAAGTTTTATTGATATTAAAGACTTAAGGTTTATATTCAAGAATTTATTAATTTAAATTAAGCTTCTATTAATTTAAATTCAACTTCTTCTCTTTCAGTTCTCAGCTTTATTATGGATTAGAAATTTTAAATTTAAATTCTAGAAACTTTAGCATCTTTTAGCTCAAGGATCGCCATTCAATTTAATTCAAATAAAATATTCATTAAAGAAACAAACAGCTCCATAATAATATTTGTGTGTGTGTGTATGCTTGTAAAGTGAAAATGGTTCATTTTTTTATGGATGTCGACTTACTGGTATTTTTTCGTGTGGCTGAAAATGTATCCTTGAGCGATGTACCCAAAGGTGATGTCGTGGCATCGTTCTGCAATTGTTTCGGTTTTTTGCATTAAAGTAAGTAGTAAGCTCAATAAGTGGGTGTGTGGATGTGTGTGGGTGTGGATGTGTCTGTAAGCGTGTTCTACTCACCTACTAAAATATTCATGAGCTGCATCAATTTTAAATGCTAAAAGCAAGCATTTCAACCTGATTTCTTTTGACTTTTAGGCAAAATTTGTTGTTGTGGTTCTGTTTTTGGCACATGGCGAGGGGGGGGGGGCAATAATGAACCAACACCCACAACACAAGTTATTGTGAACTATAAAATGGATTATTATTCTGTTAAATATTCATTCATGCAAGAAGCCGAGGAAAAGATTGCAAATCGTCCGTGAACTTGCACGGACTGATTTTGGCCTCCATTAAAAGTCAATTAAAAAACATGTTCAGGTTCTTCATACAGTCCTTAGCTATGCAGAGAAATTTCTACGTAATTTCATAACGATATTGAAATTTAAATGGGGTTTTCAGTTGTGATATTCATGGATATTAGGTTAGGTTAAATGAATAAATTAAATTAGATTAGATAAGGTCGGGTTAGGTTAGAATGATCTCCATTTCGAATTTTTTGAAATTTCTAAACAAAACCAAAAATCTTATATGTTTATACATAGATGTGTACATATTTATAGCAAAAGAAGTATTAAAAATCCTTGCTCAGATAATTTGGTTAAAAATGTACTCATGCAAAATGTAGAGTTTGAGACTGAGGAATGTTTTGAATTTGCATGAAAAGCAAACTGAAAGTTATGCAAACAATTTCCTTCGAGATGAAAATGTTGCGACAACAACGATAAGCATAGCAACAACAATAAGAGTAGCAACAACAATAACAACAACAAAGGAAAAAACCTCAACAGCAAAAATGTTTAGTTTGAAGTAGAAAATTCGGAGACACGGCCACAGTCTCAACAACAGCAACAACCTCAACACCGACAACAAACAACAACAACAAAAGCAACCGCAACAACAATAACAACAAGTAATGCGCAAACTTTTCGTATAAAAATTTATCAGGTCGCTAAGCACTAAAGTGAAAAAACTTTTTGGAATGAAATAAAAACTTAAAAAAAATGACAACGAAAATATTTGTCACAAAAATAATTTTGTTGAGTTTTAAAATTGTTGTTGTGGTTATTTTGTGGTTTTAATCGAGATAAAAAGAATAGTTAAAACCTAGTTGTTTTAATTTAATATAAGATACTCGTACGTTAAAATGTCGTAGATGAATAAAAATATTAAAATATTAAATATTAAAATATAAGCATTCTTTAAAGGGCGAAAGGGAAAAATTATTTAAAAATTAAGAAAAAAAAACTTAAATCCGTCTATCCTCAGCACCCAATCAAATCCTGCAGCCTGAAGTTGTTGATCCTTAATTTTTAATGCGTGGGCGAAACCTCAAATAAACAAACAAACAAACCGTGCAACCAGCGAAAATTTGCTGCACAACAGGCGGGAATAATAATGTATGTATTGTGTATATATACATACGTCTGTGTGTGAGTGTGTTTATTTGTTTGTATGTATACATACTCGTCTATATGGAATTCATGTAATTTTCTCTGTAGATCTGCGTGTGTGTATCACAGCACTTGCTTAAAAATGCACGCATTCATTTTAATACTGTTGCTGTTGTTGTTACTCTTCCTGCTGCTGCTCATGTTGCAGTTTCTGTTGCTGCTGCTGTCGCTGTTGCTTTTCTGTGTTGCTATACTCGTTCATAGTCGTATATGTGGATGTTTCTATGAGTTGTTGTAGGAAATGTCCTTCAAAATAAGTCAAGTGAAGTGAGCTGCGGCATGTTGACATTGCGGATGAGTTTGTGTGTTGGTGTGTGTCGAATTTTTGCCATTTGCAGCTAAGCAACTCCACAACGAAAGCTTTGCTGTGATTTGCATTTTAACTGCGCCCACAACTAGGAACAACTACAAGAAACGATGTTGGTACTTCACACACACACATACACATGCTGTATTATGCACCCGCTGTTATGCAGTCGCTTTCCTCTCTTCACTTTCGCCTCCTCCTCCTACTCCTCCTCTTTCTCTTCCTCCACCACAGCCAACAATATACAAAGAGAGTTCGCATAATTTATGAACTGCACTTTTGACTGTTGAACTGCATGTGCTTTAAACGTAAATGTGTGGTTGTTGTTGCTATTCGTGTTGCCCTCTCTCTCCCTCCCACTCTTGTGGCTTCCCTCTCTGTGGTTTTCCTCGTGGCTCTGGCAGTGAACGTGACTCCTTCCAAATCTTTTACTTCATTTTGTTGGCACTTGTGAGGAATATTTAATTTTCGTTCCTTACTTTCATCCATGAAAACACACCGCATTTCGTTCCCATTCTTGCTGTTCTAATCTTTTATCCTCTTGCTGCTGCTGGTGCTACTCTAATTATGCACTCGAATACATACAAACACACACAGACACGCACCACACACATCATTCGGTGTTTAAGAAGAAAGAAAGAAAGCAAAAAAAAAGATTTCCTTGGTGCCTAGAATTTTTTTCTCCTTCTTTTCTACTCTTTTCCATACGAGTACATTTGAAGTATCAACTCTCAATTCTTTCTTTCCTTTCTTGTTCCAATTATTGTCCCTTGTTTTTACCATGTACTTTCATCGTATTCTTTGAATTTTTTGTTACTGCTCTTGTTGTTGTTCTTGGTTGTTGAAGTTCGAGTGTGGGTGTGAGTTAATTTGTTGTTGTTGTTGTTATTACCCTTTGGTTTGTTTTCGCTTGTGCTCATTTTTCAAAAATCTTTGTTGTTGATGAAACCGTGTTAATGATGTTATTATTACAGTTATTGTTGTTGTTCTTATGGTTGTTCTCTTTGTTTCTATTGTTTTATTTCCCCTCCTCTTTCTTTGCCTTCTTTTTATTATTCTTGCTTTGTTGTTGTTGCTTCTTCTGGTTCATATAAGAACGTTGAAAGTGTAAACAGCCTCTTTACAGTTGTTGCCTCTTTCTTTATTCCATCACATACACACACAACTCATACAAAGACGTAGTATTGTGTGTGTATGTGTGTGTTTGCTTGCATGTATATATCCTTTACTTGTAAATGCAACAGTTTCTAACATAAGAACTCATTAAACAACACTAAATGACACAATTAATGTAGCTGAGGGGAAAAAACCCGGTTGAAACTTGAAAATGGTGACAACTTCAGCCATGACATGCGATGTCGTTTTTATCAATTCGGTCTTCTCACTTTTTCTCAAAAAAATAAAGAAATTCCGATGAAGATTACTCCTCTGATGAAGTGAGAACATTTAATAAACTAAAAGTTGTGTTAAGAAACCTTTAAAAAGTAACTATAACAATACCCATAAGGAAAAATTTAGTAACGGGATTAGTAACTGGAAGTTTAAAGGTTGATCTAAAATATGTACAGATACGGAAAAATTATATAAGGATTGGTTGATATTAGAATTCAGAATTTATAGAGCCACTACAATCAATTCAATTTATTTCGTTTTAAAACTAAGAGAAACCAAATCATGACCATATTGTAGATACTCTAATGAAATTAATGTATCTACATTATAATATCGTCATCTTCAATATAAAAGTAAAGCTTGTCAACCACAATTCAATTACATTATATTTGTTTTCCACTCCTAACTCAATTTTAATTATAATTAAAATTATATAAGGATTAGTTGATATTAGAATTCAGAATTTATAGAGTCAGTACTTATGAATTTAGTCAATTCAATTTATTTCGTTTTACAACTAAGAGAAACCAAATCATGACCATATTGTAGATACTCTAATGAAATTAATGTATCTACATTATAATATCATCGCATCATCGTCTTCGTTATAAAAGTAAAACTTGTCAACCACAATTTAATTACATTATATTTGTTTTCCACTCCTAACTCAATTTGAATTATAATTAAAATTATATAAGGATTAGTTGATATTAGAATTCAGAATTTATAGAGTCAGTACTTATGAATTTAGTCAATTCAATTTATTTCGTTTTACAACTAAGAGAAACCAAATCATGACCATATTGTAGATACTCTAATGAAATTAATGTATCTACATTATAATATCATCGCATCATCGTCTTCGTTATAAAAGTAAAACTTGTCAACCACAATTTAATTATAATACATTATATTTGTTTTCCACTCCTAACTCAATTTTAATTAGCACAAAGAGCAAACAAACTAATAAACAAACGAAATCAGTCTCTTCTAGTATAAGTCACAAAACAAGTGACATCCCACTGTCAAAGAAACCGCTCGGAACTACTTAACTTTACTTCACCGTAGTTTAATTAAACTTTTTCCCTGCACTCTCCATCCCTCTCTCTCTCACCTCTCCATCCCTCTTTCTTCTCTCACTCATGGTGTTCTTATCATCCTCTCTCTCTCCCACGCTTCTGCTCTCTTTCGTATCCGTATATCCGTCACTCTCATCGCTACTCTTGTCATGTCTTCTCTCTTTATATTTGTCATTGATGGCTATGGTAGTTATTTCTGCACCTTAGTTGCAAAAATACATAGATTTATATGGACTAACTTCAGTATGTGTGAGTGTGTGTATATGAGAGAGTGTATTTGTATTCCCGTCTATCTGTAGTTGGTCCTGTTGTTTCTGGTTGAGTATAACTACTTCTGAGCACTCACACAACCGCACGCATACACAAGCACACAACCACACATACACACATAAAATCGCTTAGACGAAAATAAAACAAATTTAATGCGACTTGCTTAACTACTGTTATTAGTTTTGTCAACGGGGAACACATGAAAGAAAGAAACCAATACAAACACCAAGTCAAACTCAACACCAAAACACACACACATTAACTCAAGGACGATGATAATGAAGATGATGATGACGATGATAATGACAAGAAATGAAATACAAACTGCAGAGAAGAAGGAAACTAAATAAAGAAAAGTCAATGAAACTTTGTACAAATATTAAACACGAAGAAGCCAACAAAACCAAAAACTGTTCTAATTGAAATTACAATAGTAATTATAATAAAAGCAAGGAAGAAACTTAAAAGAAAGAAAAAAAGGAAGAAGAAAAAGAATAACATGAAGAAGTAGGTAGGAAAAGAAACGATAAAACTGGAGGTTTGCATTTCCCTTAAATTTCTCATTTGTACATAATTTCATTAGTAAAATAGATAGCAATAAAATATGCCAAAAATACACAAAAAGCAGAAAGTCGTAGCCGAAGGTAGCACTTCAGCCTAAGCAAGCACCCTACAATCTCCTCTTAAAATGTATGGCAATCACACCAAAATCCTTGAATGAGTATTGATCTAGTATTAATATCAGGTGTAAATATTTATATTAAATTTTTCTTCTGAGCGCACTATTAAAAGAACGCCCACTCTTGAAAGGTATCTTTACATATATACATCTTCAGTATCCATATTCGTTTGATACTAAATAAAAACACATTGACTTTTGTCTTCAGCTCACTGCAATCTGTTCAAGAAAATTTGTTTTTGGTCTTCTTTTTTACTTAGTTCTGATATAAAATCGTTATACTACCATATACATATATCCGGCTTATGCATTCTAAAACACACCGCATTTTAATTCAGTTTAGTTGTGTTTTAATCTATATACGAATATATAAATTGAAATTGAAATAAATTGAAATTGAAATTGAAATTGAAATATATTCAATCTGCTAAAAAACCTTCATAATAATCTGTTGGAATCTGTCCGAATGTGAAATAATTTTGTAAGATTAAACGCAAAAATATAACCTAATTGTAGAGTAATTATTGACTGTTTATAGGTATTCGATGAACAGTGCTTTCGGTTTTTTAATTGTGGACTTTTGCTCTTTCCTTTTCCTCTTTTCCTATCCCTCTTCTCCACCTATCTCTCTTTTCATCTAACTATTTCTCTGTAGTAGCAAATGTATTCTCTTGAATTAATTATGTATACGCTAAGTGAATAGACACTAAAACGAATACTAACAAGAAAAACACGACATAAATTTATAATACATTCAATCCATTAAAAGTAAATTAAAATTTCAACAAATTTTCTTAAGTTTTCTCTCACATTTAATAACAAAAGGTACAAGTTAAGAAATTATTTGTGTACAAGTATTCATGAATCAAACCTTTTTAATATTTAATTTAAAACTTTTTCACTTTGGACATATTTTACAGACTTGTATAAATGATTTTTCTTATTATTATTCTTGGAAAGCGAACAATGGTCAATGAACCTTACCTTCTAAAGAACCAGTATATATACGCGATATATCATAATCCATTGGTCCCAATGAGTTATCGATTTCAACGTCGTTCGCAAATACCGACAGCGGATCTTGTCGCAGCACCAAACGAAATTCTCTGAAAAAGAAGAAACAGTTTTTCACTTTGAAAAAAGAGATTCTACTATAGTCTACACCTGAAGGTGAAATATATTAAGGGT
The DNA here is from genome assembly GCA_943737955.2 of Myopa tessellatipennis. Taxonomy (NCBI): domain Eukaryota; kingdom Metazoa; phylum Arthropoda; class Insecta; order Diptera; family Conopidae; genus Myopa; species Myopa tessellatipennis. Next base: position 44,778,112 of record OX031314.1, read on the forward strand.
ATGGGTATATCTTAAATTTGTGCTTTCTTTTGTAACGTTCATAATTAGGCGTGGCAGATATAGAAACATCGTGTTTTTTAACAAAAAGGTGTTAAGAAACATGAGCAAATGTTGCACCATTAAAGAAGAAGAAATCAGGACACTAAAAAATACGTAATTCTTAAGCGAAAAAACTCAATAATCTTAATCTTTGAGCACAAAAAGGACGATGTTACTAATGACGATCTTATCGATAATTTTTTGTAGACTAAACTAGGAAGAATCGCTGGCATAGATATAAAAAATGAGGTCAACTTGTGTTACACAGACATGGAATGCTCAGAGTAAACTCCACACTAAACACTCTACATTCATACTTACAACCTTAAATACACTCAACATTAATAAAAAGATTTTAAAAAAAAGTAAAAAACCTCCATCATTTGAAGTGACACCTAAGAAGATCAGAATTGCAGATACATTTGTGTTACAAGCTACAAGTCGGTGTTGTTGTTCCTGCACAAGAATCTGCCGCATTCTACACTTTAAATTGGTTTTTATATACTTTCATCTTCTTCAGCTTCTTACTAAGCAACAATAAAAATCTATACAGAAAGAGCATGAAAAAATAAGAAAAGGAAAGCAAAAGAAATCAGAAAAAAGAAAAAAGAAGGAAGAAAATAGAAAGGAGAGTAACAGAAATTTTTGCTTTGTTGCCGTGCGGATATCCAATGAAATAATAAGAAGTTGCTCGTTATTAAAAAAGAAGCAGAAGAAGAAAATCCGCAGTCACCTGTTTCCAAGCAAAACCAAACCAAATGGAAACTGAAAAGAAGTCAGATATAAGTAAAGTTCGGTTTCTTTTCGTTTATAGTAGTCTGGTCTGAGGATATAAAATTCTCCATCGGAAATAATCTTAAAAAGCTTCCGTAGTTTTAAAGGAGGTAAGTGGGGGCTTTAAGAAGCTGGAGATGAAGGATATACTATGTTAAACATTGAGAGGATATTAGAAAAATTGATGGTTTTAGAAATAAACTCAACAATCTCAGAATATCGCACTCAGTACGATTTGATTAAAGCGAGAAAATTAAAGAGCTAAAAGGGAGAGAGCTATAAAAACGATAGTAAATATTCAAGAAACTTTCGGGAGAAGATATTTCAGAAGCCTCATCTAGAATTGCCTCATTACACACTAAATTCCTTGAAGAGTTCAAATAATCTTTTTGCATATCTGTATTTTGCCTCCTCATCCCCACCCACCATCGACGCAGGCCGATTAAACTCCATTTTTTATTTAGTGAGTAAACGACAACAACGAAATCACATTCCCTGCGATAAACCTAAATAAAGCTTGAATAAAAAATTTAAAATGCTAAGTTGGAAAGTTCGGAGAGAAAAAATGGAGAAAAGTTGGAAAATTTAGTACCATAAACAGGAAAACTTTGAGATTTACAAAAGGTGGGTGGTATGCGAGAGCAATTCTTCTAGAAAAAAGAAGCATTCTTTGAAATTTTAAAGAACGGAACGAAAATTGAACGAAAACAGAAATTCAGAAAAGCAACCGATAAGGAAAAAATTCCCCTTGGAAAAATACACATAAAAAAAATTGAAGAAAAAAAGAGAGAGCCACAGAGAGACAGACGGAGACAGTGACGGAGAGAATGAGAAAGGAACAAAAGGAAAAGTATATAGAAGAATAAAAGTTTTGAAAGTGATTGAAAAGGCGTACAGTTGAATAGGGAATTCGGCAGCCACCGGAGCCACTTTAGAATAGCATGTAGGACTGTTATTTTTAATGCTGGGGTGTTGGTAAATATGGGCAGAGGGCGGAGTGAGGGCATCAGTATAAAAGATTGAGTACTATAAAAGTATAACAGCCGTAATGTCAAAAGAGAAAGTTGTATGTAAGTCGATGAATGTGATTCGATTTTAGAGATCAAATTATGTTTAAAACCAGAAAGAGGGCTACCTTCGGTCAGGCCAGAGCTAAGCCACTTCGTGATCTCTGGTGAAAGAAACCTTCAACTTAGAGGCTTTAGAAAAATGATAAAGTAATGACCTGGCCCATGGGGACTTAATATAGGTTAAGCGGGCCATTTCCCGTACTGAATTATAATAAAATATTGATATTACAGCAAGCGAATGGATTCAGTTTGTATTTGGAGCAGTACCCTAGTCACTTTATATAAAGATTATCTTTTATATCGCATATACTCATAGAGAAATCAAGGTTGGACCACGTCCATTTCTTGTATGACGGGTAATACTCCTACTAAGTGTTGGTATTATCTGTACTTCTTTCAGATATTTCTGTTGTTTCTGTTTGGGCGTGTCTGAAAACCGAGCTTTTAGGTTTATAATATGAAACAAATATAATAAATAATCATTGTATCAACAGGCAGTCTAAAGTTTTGACTATTTTAATAAATGTACGAGTATAAAGTTAAAAGTTTCACAGAAAAACAATCTTTTTTTTTAAACAAGTAAATTTAATCAAATTTCAATATATTCTTGGAGGATTGTTTCAAATATTACGTCATCTACGATATTTTATGTTTTTTGTTACTGTTATTGTTGTTAATTTTGACCAAAGCATCACAAAATATATTACATGTTTGTTGCAAGTACGTTCGTAGAAATGCATCATGCAGCATCTGTTGCCAGAGATGAAGACACGTAACAACACAGAAATTACATGCTTTAAATCCGGAACATGTTTTTGCTGCATCTGTCTTGAAGGCTTCAGCTTCACCCGTACAACACACACACCAAAATACAAATACATACAAACACCTCGATGACAGGAAAACCCACTCGACTCGAACTGTTGCCAAAAACAAAAAAAAGACAGAGAAGAATTATTGAGACAAGAGAAAATCGATTTGTAATTTCAATGTCCATGAACGAGTGGCAACCCTGATGCAGAGTGAACAGATGCAAAGGCATCAACACAAATACACATTCATACGTACACCCACGTATATACATATGTATATGTGTATAAAGATGTAACAAGACTGTGTAAATGCTGCAGGACTCTTATAAGTACAACAGGAAAAATATGAGCAACAGCCTTAGCAGCTTACATTAAGCCGTCATGTTACACACACAGGTACTCAAATACAAATGCACACACTCACAAACACTCACACATACAAACACACACGAAGAACCACTCTCATTGACAGAAATTGCCGAACGACACTCAGGATGGACTGACAAGTTCAGAGGATACTCAAGGCTACTACAGGATACACCGACAAGTCAGGATTTCTGGTGTTCGTCGCATAGCCTCTTATGACAGTAATAGCAGTTATACTAAACAACTACAGTTTTTTGCAGTTTCTTGGAGTTACTGGTTGGAATATAGTTGCTATAGTTATTGTTGTTCTCTGACAAAAACACAAAAAACAAAGAGCAACAACAAAAGCAAAAGCTTCAAGGATAATTAGAAAAGAGAACACAGAAATTTTAAAGTTTTCAGTCACAAATCATACACACTGAAAACACATACACACACTCATATGTGTCACAGTTATAATTCACACACGCACGCATACTATAAACTAACATTCGACGAATTCCATTGAAGCGCTTTTCTGGCTCAAGTAATGAGTACACGATAAGTGTCTCCACTTGACTCCTGACACACACAGAAAGAGAGAGAGAGAGTGTGGAAGAGAGCACAGAAAGAGAATAAGAATGAGACAGTGAAAACTTTTCTTTTTCTTGACAATTTGTGGATTTTATTGCCAACTTCAAAGATAAAAAGTTAAACATGAAAATTAAATAAAAGTTGTTATGCGGAAATGAAAATTGGCGAAACTTTTCACAGTTTAAAGAAAAGGAATATAGTAACATACATGTTACAGTTACTATAAATATGTATGTATGAACGTCATATTAGATTCTATGACATAAAAAGACACTCAATTCTACGGTTCTAGTGTCAATTCCAATGAAAACAATGTGATAATTAAGATGCTGCACGTTTCTAGTTACAACAGCGATTGTCCGAAGTCTGATTAGTTTCATGATAAAGCTTCACAGACTACGAAGATTAGTTTTCATGCATTTCGGAGAGAAGCAGCGCATCGGGCGCTAATCCTAGAAATGCGTAGATGACGAACGCTGGCAAATACCATTGAGTACTCGCTGGAAGGTCTTATTATTATGTATTACGACAGCGATAATAATGACAACAACGAGGATACCGACAACAACAACAACAAGCACAACACTCCATTCATCCATCAACACTTCCATCCATTTTAAACCAACAACGAAAGCATTTCAAGTCAGCTTACGGATGAACCACTAAAGCAACAACAATAATAAACGCATGCACGCAGCCAGGAACGCACGCATTCATTCATTCATACTTGAATTCTTCATGGTTCCCGATTATCCCCCAATTCAGTGGATGGTTTGGGTGGGTGTTTGAGCTGTACATCGGTTGAACTCGTTGCCAGGCTGATTTTAAGTTCCTTCCAGTTGCATCCCGCGTTCGACGTAGATACCTCATACTTCATACACGCTCCACTTCAAATATTCTCGTTTAAACCTCTTTCAGCTGTGATTAATTTTAATTGCTTTTCAACTGAAGCATTTCACTAAAAACATGTCGCAATTTCCAATTCCAGTTCTAAGTACGAATCCATAAATCCGATTCAAATATAAATATGAATTTTAAAAAAGTTCTCCAAAAAGTGTTTACCAACAAAAATGTCACAAAAAAGTTACTCCATGGATTTTTTTCTCTCTCCTTTTGTTTGCAACTTAATTGAAATGGGAAAATATGAGAAATAAATGTAATTTTTATAGAGTCCAAAATATATTCAAGGCAATCATTTATTTACATATGCTTATGATGTATATGTATGTATTTCCAGACATGCAATTTAAAATTTTATTTAATTGAGTAAAATAAAAACATTTATTTGCGTGTTACACGCGTTTTTAACATGGATTAAAAACTCGAAATATGGCTCAAGGGTTTTTTATCAAAAGCATATATGTATGTACCTACATTCTTTTTTGGATTAAGAGTCATATACAGTGCTCCCACGAATCGGTGAACCAATAACCTATATTCACTATATTCACTAATATTCACTTAAATATTATGAGAAAAAGGTCTCATGACTTGAGGGATAAATAATTATGGACGAAGAAAAAACAAGGAAAACAAGATAAAAATTAGAAAAGGAGCCGGAGAAATAACATCAAAGTAAACCTTCGTCAACTTGACTTCAAAACATCAGCCTCTGTCAAGTGAAAGTCAAAAACTTAAAACAGGACCTGAAGCAAAACTAGAACAGCAAAAAGGATGATCGAGGGAAGGAGAGCTCGTTTGAGTGATGGCGGTCGAGCGTTAGTGAGCTTTAAGTGAGTAAAAGCAATGAGTTATGAAGATAAAAAGGACAAAAACAATAACATAATGCAGTTATAACAATAACACTGACACCAACAGGAACTACTAAACTAAGAACAACAGAGTAACAAAAGCCAAAGGACTAGAAGAAGCATACGTTCAGGGCGGGGTGGGGAAGCGGTGGGGGAGCAGAACACTACAATTGTTCGAAAATTAATTATATGCTGTTATGTTGT